>CM065592.1:189594852-192097882 GCA_033119425.1 Bufotes viridis
TAAGATGTTGCCTAAGGGTTTTACATTTTGGGAAAGCACATCTACAAAATCCCTATTCGAAATGTTTAGATTTTACTTAAGAAACATTGTCAGTGCAAGGAGACGGAGAAGGTGTATATTTAGTGATCTTTGTTGAATTGAAATCAAGAGACTGTTTTGCTAGGGTTCCTAAATGTTACTCCTATTTGTACATTTCTAGACCTTGTGGTCTAATGTATTTGGCAAAAACCTTCAGGTCAGACACTTGAGGGTTTCAATTGTTTGGTAGTTTTCACAGTGTGTGGCTTTAATGTTCTTGCCTTCTTTTAATGTTGACAAAAATGTTTAACCATGAAACTCCAATTTGCTATATTATTTAGGTAGAAATGAAAGTTGCTAAAGCCAAAACTTGCCGTCAGGGGTGTGTTTTAAACCCAAATCTCATTTTGCCAACCAGGACACCCACCTAAGGAGAAAATAAAACAAGAAGCACACTGTCAGAAGTGGGATTTGAACCCACGCCTCCATTCAGAGACCAGAACACCCCATACATGGAAGAGATTAACTCTTGAGTCTGGGGCCTTAGACCGCCAGACTCATTTTCAGCAGGAGCTCTTAGCTTTTGACCGCGTGGCCTAACGGATAAGGTGTCTGGCTTCGGATCAGAAGATTGAGGGTTCGAGTCCCTTCGTGGTCGTGATGATGCTCGGTTATAAAGCTGTTGTCCAGTATTACATAAGTGTGGTCGTCATTTTTTGGTATTCCAGAAACAGCACTTTACCTGTCCATGGGTTGTGTCTGGTATTAAAGCTCAACTCCATTGGAGGGGATGAGGTACAATACTACATACAAGCTTTAGAATAGTAGGATGCTGTTTTTGGAAGATACAGCCCTATTTTTCTGAGCCTGGATAACCCCTTTAAAAGGCCACTAAAGGGACTAGAAGGACAGTCCTAGTTACTAATGGTACAAATTTGATTTTGTAACAGCACCAGCCATAGTACATAAAGCTGCATAGCTAATCTGCCCAGTTTCGCAGTGATAATTACTCCCTCCCTATTATATTTATGGATATAGTGTATACAGAATGCATGTACCAAGCATGGCTTCAATTAAATCCCTGCAGGAGCTGTTGACTAGCTTTCCCAGACTGCTGAATTCCAAGTTTGCCTAGTTAGGTTTGATGAGACTCACATTTTCTCATTACTTTGGTGCAATTGCCGGCTTCTCAGCGCACTGGCTGAAGTGGGATTTGAAACCACGCCTCCATTTGGAGTCCAGAGCACCCCAAACATTTAGGTATCAATTGATAGCTTCTAACAGAGAAAGCACTCTGTCAGAAAGGGATTTTAATCCAACACCTTCATTTGGAGACCAGAATGCCACAGATCCTGGATGAATTTAAATTTTTGAGCCTGGGACCTCAGAGTTCTTGGCCACCCTGACAAAGCATTAAGATGTTGCCTAAGGGTTTTACATTTTTGGGAAAGCACATCTACAAAATCCCTATTCGAAATCTTTAGATTTTACTTAAGAAAAATTGTCAGTGCAAGGAGACGGAGAAGGTGTATATTTAGTGATCTTTGTTGAATTGAAATCAAGAGACTGTTTTGCTAGGGTTCCTAAATGTTACTCCTATTTGTACATTTCTAGACCTTGTGGTCTAATGTATTTGGCAAAAACCTTCAGGTCAGACACTTGAGGGTTTCAGTTGTTTGGTAGTTTTCACAGTGCGTGGCTTTAATGTTCTTGCCTTCTTTTAATGTTGACAAAAATGTTTAACCATGAAACTCCAATTTTCTATATTATTTAGGTAGAAATTAAAGTTGCTAAAGCCAAAAACTTGCCGTCAGGGGTGTGTTTTAAACCCAAATCTCATTTTGCTAACCAGGACACCCACCTAAGGAGAAAATAAAACAAGAAGCACACTGTCAGAAGTGGGATTTGAACCCACGCCTACATTCGGAGACCAGAACACCCCATACACGGAAGAGATTAACTCTTGAGTCTGGCGTCTTAGACCGCTCGGCCATCCTGACAAACGCCATGTTGACTTCAAAAACGTTTAAAATTTTGGGGAAGCAAATCTACACATTTTCAAAAGTTTTAAATTTCATTTAAGAAACATTGTTCTGTGATTAAACAATGGAGAATGTGTATGTTTGGTAATATTTGATTGATTCATTGAAATTATTTTTCTCTTTGACTTTAGTTCAATGCAAAGATGTTGCTTTTTGGGATCTTTTCATTTTCAGCCAGTTCTCTCGGCTTTTGACCGCGTGGCCTAATGGATAAGGCGTCTGACTTCGGATCAGAAGATTGAGGGTTCGAGTCCCTTCGTGGTCGCGATGATGCTCGCTTATAAAGCGGTTGTCCAGTATTACAGAAGTGTGGTCGTCGATTTTTGGTATTCCAGAAATATCTGGTATTAAAGCTCAACTCCATTGAAGGGGATGAGGTACAATACTACATACAAGCTTTAGACTAGTAGGATGCTGTTTTTGGAAGATACAGCCCTATTTTTCTGAGCCTGGATAACCCCTTTAAAGGCCACTAAAGGGACTAGAAGGACAGTCCTAGTTACTAATGGTACAAATTAGATTTTGTAACAGCACCAGCCATAGTACATAAAGCTGCATAGCTAATCTGCCCAGTTTCGCAGTGATAATTACTCCCTCCCTATTATATTTATGGATATAGTGTATACAGAATGCATGTACCAAGCGTGGCTTCCATTAAATCCCTGCAGGAGCTGTTGACTAGCTTTCCCAGACTGCTGAATTCCAAGTTTGCCTAGTTAGGTTTGATGAGACTCACATTTTTCTCATTACTTTGGTGCAATTGCCGGCTTCTCAGCGCACTGGCTGAAGTGGGATTTGAAACTACGCCTCCATTTGGAGTCCAGAGCACCCCAAACATTTAGGTACAATTGATAGCTTCTAACAGAGAAAGCACTCTGTCAGAAAGGGGATTTGAATCCAACACCTTCATTTGGAGACCAGAATGCCACAGATCCTGGATGAATTTAAATTTTTGAGCCTGGGACCTCAGAGTTCTTGGCCACCCTGACAAAGCGTTAAGATGTTGCCTAAGGGTTTTACATTTTTGGGAAAGCACATCTACAAAATCCCTATTCGAAATGTTTAGATTTTACTTAAGAAACATTGTCAGTGCAAGGAGACGGAGAAGGTGTATATTTAGTGATCTTTGTTGAATTGAAATCAAGAGACTGTTTTGCTAGGGTTCCTAAATGTTACTCCTATTTGTATATTTCTAGACCTTGTGGTCTAATGTATTTGGCAAAAACCTTCAGGTCAGACACTTGAGGGTTTCAGTTGTTTGGTAGTTTTCACAGTGCGTGGCTTTAATGTTCTTGCCTTCTTTTAATGTTGACAAAAATGTTTAACCATGAAACTCCAATTTGCTATATTATTTAGGTAGAAATGAAAGTTGCTAAAGCCAAAAACTTGCCGTCAGGGGTGTGTTTTAAACCCAAATCTCATTTTGCCAACCAGGACACCCACCTAAGGAGAAAATAAAACAAGAAGCACACTGTCAGAAGTGGGATTTGAACCCACGCCTCCATTCAGCGACCAGAACACCCCATACACGGAAGAGATTAACTCTTGAGTCTGGCGCCTTAGACCGCCAGACTCATTTTCAGCAGGAGCTCTTAGCTTTTGACCGCGTGGCCTAACGGATAAGGCGTCTGACTTCGGATCAGAAGATTGAGGGTTCGAGTCCCTTCGTGGTCATGATGATGCTCGCTTATAAAGCTGTTGTCCAGTATTACAGAAGTGTGGTCGTCATTTTTTGGTATTCCAGAAACAGCACTTTACCTGTCCATGGGTTGTGTCTGGTATTAAAGCTCAACTCCATTGAAGGGGATGAGGTACAATACTACATACAAGCTTTAGACTAGTAGGATGCTGTTTTTGGAAGCTACAGCCCTATTTTTCTGAGCCTGGATAACCCCTTTAAAAGGCCACTAAAGGGACTAGAAGGACAGTCCTAGTTACTAATGGTACAAATTTGATTTTGTAACAGCACCAGCCATAGTACATAAAGCTGCATAGCTAATCTGCCCAGTTTCGCAGTGATAATTACTCCCTCCCTATTATATTTATGGATATAGTGTATACAGAATGCATGTACCAAGCGTGGCTTCCATTAAATCCCTGCAGGAGCTGTTGACTAGCTTTCCCAGACTGCTGAATTCCAAGTTTGCCTAGTTAGGTTTGATGAGACTCACATTTTTCTCATTACTTTGGTGCAATTGCCGGCTTCTCAGCGCACTGGCTGAAGTGGGATTTGAAACTACGCCTCCATTTGGAGTCCAGAGCACCCCAAACATTTAGGTACAATTGATAGCTTCTAACAGAGAAAGCACTCTGTCAGAAAGGGGATTTGAATCCAACACCTTCATTTGGAGACCAGAATGCCACAGATCCTGGATGAATTTAAATTTTTGAGCCTGGGACCTCAGAGTTCTTGGCCACCCTGACAAAGCGTTAAGATGTTGCCTAAGGGTTTTACATTTTGGGAAAGCACATCTACAAAATCCCTATTCGAAATGTTTAGATTTTACTTAAGAAACATTGTCAGTGCAAGGAGACGGAGAAGGTGTATATTTAGTGATCTTTGTTGAATTGAAATCAAGAGACTGTTTTGCTAGGGTTCCTAAATGTTACTCCTATTTGTACATTTCTAGACCTTGTGGTCTAATGTATTTGGCAAAAACCTTCAGGTCAGACACTTGAGGGTTTCAGTTGTTTGGTAGTTTTCACAGTGCGTGGCTTTAATGTTCTTGCCTTCTTTTAATGTTGACAAAAATGTTTAACCATGAAACTCCAATTTGCTATATTATTTAGGTAGAAATGAAAGTTGCTAAAGCCAAAAACTTGCCGTCAGGGGTGTGTTTTAAACCCAAATCTCATTTTGTCAACCAGGACACCCACCTAAGGAGAAAATAAAACAAGAAGCACACTGTCAGAAGTGGGATTTGAACCCACGCCTCCATTCGGAGACCAGAACACCCCATACACGGAAGAGATTAACTCTTGAGTCTGGCGCCTTAGACCGCTCGGCCATCCTGACAAACGCCATGTTGACTTCAAAAACGTTTAAAATTTTGGGGGAAGCAAATCTACACATTTTCAAAAGTTTTAAATTTCATTTAAGAAACATTGTTCTGTGATTAAACAATGGAGAATGTGTATGTTTGGTAATATTTGATTGATTCATTGAAATTATTTTTCTCTTTGACTTTAGTTCAATGCAAAGATGTTGCTCTTTGGGATCTTTTCATTTTCAGCCAGTTCTCTCGGCTTTTGACCGCGTGGCCTAACGGATAAGGCGTCTGACTTTGGATCAGAAGATTGAGGGTTCGAGTCCCTTCGTGGTCGCGATGATGCTCGCTTATAAAGCGGTTGTCCAGTATTACAGAAGTGTGGTCGTCGATTTTTGGTATTCCAGAAATATCTGGTATTAAAGCTCAACTCCATTGAAGGGGATGAGGTACAATACTACATACAAGCTTTAGACTAGTAGGATGCTGTTTTTGGAAGATACAGCCCTATTTTTCTGAGCCTGGATAACCCCTTTAAAAGGCCACTAAAGGGACTAGAAGGACAGTCCTAGTTACTAATGGTACAAATTAGATTTTGTAACAGCACCAGCCATAGTACATAAAGCTGCATAGCTAATCTGCCCAGTTTCGCAGTGATAATTACTCCCTCCCTATTATATTTATGGATATAGTGTATACAGAATGCATGTACCAAGCGTGGCTTCCATTAAATCCCTGCAGGAGCTGTTGACTAGCTTTCCCAGACTGCTGAATTCCAAGTTTGCCTAGTTAGGTTTGATGAGACTCACATTTTTCTCATTACTTTGGTGCAATTGCCGGCTTCTCAGCGCACTGGCTGAAGTGGGATTTGAAACCACGCCTCTATTTGGAGTCCAGAGCACCCCAAACATTTAGGTACAATTGATAGCTTCTAACAGAGAAAGCACTCTGTCAGAAAGGGGATTTGAATCCAACACCTTCATTTGGAGACCAGAATGCCACAGATCCTGGATGAATTTAAATTTTTGAGCCTGGGACCTCAGAGTTCTTGGCCACCCTGACAAAGCGTTAAGATGTTGCCTAAGGGTTTTACATTTTGGGAAAGCACATCTACAAAATCCCTATTCGAAATGTTTAGATTTTACTTAAGAAACATTGTCAATGGTAGTCAATTGTAGTCAATGGAGTATATTCAGACCATAGTATTGTTACCAGTGGGGTACCTCAGGGATCTGTTCTGGGACCCATATTGTTTAATATCTTTATCAGCGAAATTGCAGATGTCCTCAATGGTAAGGTGTGTCTTTTGCTGATGACACAAAGATTTGTAACAGGGTTGATGTTCCTGGAGGATACACCAAATGGAAAAGGATTTAGGAAAACTAGAGGAATGGTCAAAAATCTGGCAACTAAAATTTAATGTTGATAAGTGCAAGATAATGCACCTGGGGCGTAAAAACCCAAGAGCAGAATATAAAATCAGTGATACAGTACTAACCTCAGTATCTGAGGAAAGAGATTTAGGGGTCATTATATCAGACGATCTAAAGGTGGGCAGACAATGTCATAGAGCAGCAGGTAATGCCAGCAGAATGCTTGGGTGTATAGGAGAGGCATTAACAGTAGAAAGAGGGAGGTGCTCGTGCCGCTCTACAGAGCACTAGTGAGACCTCATTTGGAGTATTGTGTGCAGTACTGGAGACCATATCTGCAGAAGGATATTGAAACTTTGGAGAGAGTTCAGAGAAGAGCTACTAAACTAGTACATGGATTGCAGGACAAAACTTACCAGGAAAGGTTAAAGGACCTTAAGATGTATGGCTTGGAAGCAAGAAGAGACAGAGGGGATATGATAGAAACTTTTAAATACATAAAGGGAATCATCACGGTAAAAGAGGAGAGAATATTTAAAAGAAGAAAAACTGCTACAAGAGGACATAGTTTTTAAATTAGAGGGGCAAAGGTTTAAAGGTAATATCAGGAAGAATTACTTTACTGAGAGAGTAGTGGACGCATGGAATAGCCTTCCTGCAGAAGTGGTAGCTGCAAATACAGTGAAGGAGTTTAAGCATGCATGGGATAGGCATAAGGCCATCCTTCATATAAGATAGGGCCTGGGGCTATCCATAGTATTCAGCATATTGGGCAGACTAGATGGGCCAAATGGTTCTTATCTGCCAACACATTCTATGTTTCTATGTTTCTATGTCAGTGCAAGGAGACGGAGAAGGTGTATATTTAGTGATCTTTGTTGAATTGAAATCAAGAGACTGTTTTGCTAGGGTTCCTAAATGTTACTCCTATTTGTACATTTCTAGACCTTGTGGTCTAATGTATTTGGCAAAAACCTTCAGGTCAGACACTTGAGGGTTTCAGTTGTTTGGTAGTTTTCACAGTGCGTGGCTTTAATGTTCTTGCCTTCTTTTAATGTTGACAAAAATGTTTAACCATGAAACTCCAATTTGCTATATTATTTAGGTAGAAATGAAAGTTGCTAAAGCCAAAAACTTGCCGTCAGGGGTGTGTTTTAAACCCAAATCTCATTTTGCCAACCAGGACACCCACCTAAGAAGAAAATAAAACAAGAAGCACACTGTCAGAAGTGGGATTTGAACCCACGCATCCATTCGGAGACCAGAACACCCCATACACGGAAGAGATTAACTCTTGAGTCTGGCGCCTTAGACAGCCAGACTCATTTTCAGCCAGGACTCTTGGCTTTTGACCGCGTGGCCTAACGGATAAGGCGTCTGACTTCGGACCAGAAGATTGAAGGTTCGAGTCCCTTCGTGGTCGCGATGATGCTCGCTTATAAAGCGGTTGTCCAGTATTACAGAAATGTGGTCGTCGTTTTTTGGTATTCCAGAAACAGCACTTTACCTGTCCATGGGTTGTGTCTGGTATTAAAGCTCAACTCCATTGAAGGGGATGAGGTACAATACTACATACAAGCTTTAGACTAGTAGGATGCTGTTTTTGGAAGCTACAGCCCTATTTTTCTGAGCCTGGATAACCCCTTTAAAAGGCCACTAAAGGGACTAGAAGGACAGTCCTAGTTACTAATGGTACAAATTAGATTTTGTAACAGCACCAGCTATAGTACATAAAGCTGCATAGCTAATCTGCCCAGTTTCGCAGTGATAATTACTCCCTCCCTATTATATTTATGGATATAGTGTATACAGAATGCATGTACCAAGCGTGGCTTCCATTAAATCCCTGCAGGAGCTGTTGACTAGCTTTCCCAGACTGCTGAATTCCAAGTTTGCCTAGTTAGGTTTGATGAGACTCACATTTTTCTCATTACTTTGGTGCAATTGCCGGCTTCTCAGCGCACTGGCTGAAGTGGGATTTGAAACCACGCCTCCATTTGGAGTCCAGAGCACCCCAAACATTTAGGTACAATTGATAGCTTCTAACAGAGAAAGCACTCTGTCAGAAAGGGGATTTGAATCCAACACCTTCATTTGGAGACCAGAATGCCACAGATCCTGGATGAATTTAAATTTTTGAGCCTGGGACCTCAGAGTTCTTGGCCACCCTGACAAAGCGTTAAGATGTTGCCTAAGGGTTTTACATTTTTGGGAAAGCACATCTACAAAATCCTTATTCGAAATGTTTAGATTTTACTTAAGAAACATTGTCAGTGCAAGGAGACGGAGAAGGTGTATATTTAGTGATCTTTGTTGAATTGAAATCAAGAGACTGTTTTGCTAGGGTTCCTAAATGTTACTCCTATTTGTACATTTCTAGACCTTGTGGTCTAATGTATTTGGCAAAAACCTTCAGGTCAGACACTTGAGGGTTTCAGTTGTTTGGTAGTTTTCACAGTGCGTGGCTTTAATGTTCTTGCCTTCTTTTAATGTTGACAAAAATGTTTAACCATGAAACTCCAATTTGCTATATTATTTAGGTAGAAATGAAAGTTGCTAAAGCCAAAAACTTGCCGTCAGGGGTGTGTTTTAAACCCAAATCTCATTTTGTCAACCAGGACACCCACCTAAGGAGAAAATAAAACAAGAAGCACACTGTCAGAAGTGGGATTTGAACCCACGCCTCCATTCGGAGACCAGAACACCCCATACACGGAAGAGATTAACTCTTGAGTCTGGCGCCTTAGACCGCTCGGCCATCCTGACAAACGCCATGTTGACTTCAAAAACGTTTAAAATTTTGGGGAAGCAAATCTACACATTTTCAAAAGTTTTAAATTTCATTTAAGAAACATTGTTCTGTGATTAAACAATGGAGAATGTGTATGTTTGGTAATATTTGATTGATTCATTGAAATTATTTTTCTCTTTGACTTTAGTTCAATGCAAAGATGTTGCTCTTTGGGATCTTTTCATTTTCAGCCAGTTCTCTCGGCTTTTGACCGCGTGGCCTAACGGATAAGGCGTCTGACTTTGGATCAGAAGATTGAGGGTTCGAGTCCCTTCGTGGTCGCGATGATGCTCGCTTATAAAGCGGTTGTCCAGTATTACAGAAGTGTGGTCAGTCGATTTTTGGTATTCCAGAAATATCTGGTATTAAAGCTCAACTCCATTGAAGGGGATGAGGTACAATACTACATACAAGCTTTAGACTAGTAGGATGCTGTTTTTGGAAGATACAGCCCTATTTTTCTGAGCCTGGATAACCCCTTTAAAAGGCCACTAAAGGGACTAGAAGGACAGTCCTAGTTACTAATGGTACAAATTAGATTTTGTAACAGCACCAGCCATAGTACATAAAGCTGCATAGCTAATCTGCCCAGTTTCGCAGTGATAATTACTCCCTCCCTATTATATTTATGGATATAGTGTATACAGAATGCATGTACCAAGCGTGGCTTCCATTAAATCCCTGCAGGAGCTGTTGACTAGCTTTCCCAGACTGCTGAATTCCAAGTTTGCCTAGTTAGGTTTGATGAGACTCACATTTTTCTCATTACTTTGGTGCAATTGCCGGCTTCTCAGCGCACTGGCTGAAGTGGGATTTGAAACCACGCCTCTATTTGGAGTCCAGAGCACCCCAAACATTTAGGTACAATTGATAGCTTCTAACAGAGAAAGCACTCTGTCAGAAAGGGGATTTGAATCCAACACCTTCATTTGGAGACCAGAATGCCACAGATCCTGGATGAATTTAAATTTTTGAGCCTGGGACCTCAGAGTTCTTGGCCACCCTGACAAAGCGTTAAGATGTTGCCTAAGGGTTTTACATTTTGGGAAAGCACATCTACAAAATCCCTATTCGAAATGTTTAGATTTTACTTAAGAAACATTGTCAATGGTAGTCAATTGTAGTCAATGGAGTATATTCAGACCATAGTATTGTTACCAGTGGGGTACCTCAGGGATCTGTTCTGGGACCCATATTGTTTAATATCTTTATCAGCGAAATTGCAGATGTCCTCAATGGTAAGGTGTGTCTTTTTGCTGATGACACAAAGATTTGTAACAGGGTTGATGTTCCTGGAGGGATACACCAAATGGAAAAGGATTTAGGAAAACTAGAGGAATGGTCAAAAATCTGGCAACTAAAATTTAATGTTGATAAGTGCAAGATAATGCACCTGGGGCGTAAAACCCAAGAGCAGAATATAAAATCAGTGATACAGTACTAACCTCAGTATCTGAGGAAAGAGATTTAGGGGTCATTATATCAGACGATCTAAAGGTGGGCAGACAATGTCATAGAGCAGCAGGTAATGCCAGCAGAATGCTTGGGTGTATAGGAGAGGCATTAACAGTAGAAAGAGGGAGGTGCTCGTGCCGCTCTACAGAGCACTAGTGAGACCTCATTTGGAGTATTGTGTGCAGTACTGGAGACCATATCTGCAGAAGGATATTGAAACTTTGGAGAGAGTTCAGAGAAGAGCTACTAAACTAGTACATGGATTGCAGGACAAAACTTACCAGGAAAGGTTAAAGGACCTTAAGATGTATGGCTTGGAAGCAAGAAGAGACAGAGGGGATATGATAGAAACTTTTAAATACATAAAGGGAATCATCACGGTAAAAGAGGAGAGAATATTTAAAAGAAGAAAAACTGCTACAAGAGGACATAGTTTTAAATTAGAGGGGCAAAGGTTTAAAGGTAATATCAGGAAGAATTACTTTACTGAGAGAGTAGTGGACGCATGGAATAGCCTTCCTGCAGAAGTGGTAGCTGCAAATACAGTGAAGGAGTTTAAGCATGCATGGGATAGGCATAAGGCCATCCTTCATATAAGATAGGGCCTGGGGCTATCCATAGTATTCAGCATATTGGGCAGACTAGATGGGCCAAATGGTTCTTATCTGCCAACACATTCTATGTTTCTATGTTTCTATGTCAGTGCAAGGAGACGGAGAAGGTGTATATTTAGTGATCTTTGTTGAATTGAAATCAAGAGACTGTTTTGCTAGGGTTCCTAAATGTTACTCCTATTTGTACATTTCTAGACCTTGTGGTCTAATGTATTTGGCAAAAACCTTCAGGTCAGACACTTGAGGGTTTCAGTTGTTTGGTAGTTTTCACAGTGCGTGGCTTTAATGTTCTTGCCTTCTTTTAATGTTGACAAAAATGTTTAACCATGAAACTCCAATTTGCTATATTATTTAGGTAGAAATGAAAGTTGCTAAAGCCAAAAACTTGCCGTCAGGGGTGTGTTTTAAACCCAAATCTCATTTTGCCAACCAGGACACCCACCTAAGGAGAAAATAAAACAAGAAGCACACTGTCAGAAGTGGGATTTGAACCCACGCATCCATTCGGAGACCAGAACACCCCATACACGGAAGAGATTAACTCTTGAGTCTGGCGCCTTAGACAGCCAGACTCATTTTCAGCCAGGACTCTTGGCTTTTGACCGCGTGGCCTAACGGATAAGGCGTCTGACTTCGGACCAGAAGATTGAGGGTTCGAGTCCCTTCGTGGTCGCGATGATGCTCGCTTATAAAGCGGTTGTCCAGTATTACAGAAATGTGGTCGTCGTTTTTGGTATTCCAGAAACAGCACTTTACCTGTCCATGGGTTGTGTCTGGTATTAAAGCTCAACTCCATTGAAGGGGATGAGGTACAATACTACATACAAGCTTTAGACTAGTAGGATGCTGTTTTTGGAAGCTACAGCCCTATTTTTCTGAGCCTGGATAACCCCTTTAAAAGGCCACTAAAGGGACTAGAAGGACAGTCCTAGTTACTAATGGTACAAATTAGATTTTGTAACAGCACCAGCTATAGTACATAAAGCTGCATAGCTAATCTGCCCAGTTTCGCAGTGATAATTACTCCCTCCCTATTATATTTATGGATATAGTGTATACAGAATGCATGTACCAAGCGTGGCTTCCATTAAATCCCTGCAGGAGCTGTTGACTAGCTTTCCCAGACTGCTGAATTCCAAGTTTGCCTAGTTAGGTTTGATGAGACTCACATTTTTCTCATTACTTTGGTGCAATTGCCGGCTTCTCAGCGCACTGGCTGAAGTGGGATTTGAAACCACGCCTCCATTTGGAGTCCAGAGCACCCCAAACATTTAGGTACAATTGATAGCTTCTAACAGAGAAAGCACTCTGTCAGAAAGGGGATTTGAATCCAACACCTTCATTTGGAGACCAGAATGCCACAGATCCTGGATGAATTTAAATTTTTGAGCCTGGGACCTCAGAGTTCTTGGCCACCCTGACAAAGCGTTAAGATGTTGCCTAAGGGTTTTACATTTTTGGGAAAGCACATCTACAAAATCCTTATTCGAAATGTTTAGATTTTACTTAAGAAACATTGTCAGTGCAAGGAGACGGAGAAGGTGTATATTTAGTGATCTTTGTTGAATTGAAATCAAGAGACTGTTTTGCTAGGGTTCCTAAATGTTACTCCTATTTGTACATTTCTAGACCTTGTGGTCTAATGTATTTGGCAAAAACCTTCAGGTCAGACACTTGAGGGTTTCAGTTGTTTGGTAGTTTTCACAGTGCGTGGCTTTAATGTTCTTGCCTTCTTTTAATGTTGACAAAAATGTTTAACCATGAAACTCCAATTTGCTATATTATTTAGGTAGAAATGAAAGTTGCTAAAGCCAAAAACTTGCCGTCAGGGGTGTGTTTTAAACCCAAATCTCATTTTGTCAACCAGGACACCCACCTAAGGAGAAAATAAAACAAGAAGCACACTGTCAGAAGTGGGATTTGAACCCACGCCTCCATTCGGAGACCAGAACACCCCATACACGGAAGAGATTAACTCTTGAGTCTGGCGCCTTAGACCGCTCGGCCATCCTGACAAACGCCATGTTGACTTCAAAAACGTTTAAAATTTTGGGGGAAGCAAATCTACACATTTTCAAAAGTTTTAAATTTCATTTAAGAAACATTGTTCTGTGATTAAACAATGGAGAATGTGTATGTTTGGTAATATTTGATTGATTCATTGAAATTATTTTTCTCTTTGACTTTAGTTCAATGCAAAGATGTTGCTCTTTGGGATCTTTTTCATTTTCAGCCAGTTCTCTCGGCTTTTGACCGCGTGGCCTAACGGATAAGGCGTCTGACTTTGGATCAGAAGATTGAGGGTTCGAGTCCCTTCGTGGTCGCGATGATGCTCGCTTATAAAGCGGTTGTCCAGTATTACAGAAGTGTGGTCGTCGATTTTTGGTATTCCAGAAATATCTGGTATTAAAGCTCAACTCCATTGAAGGGGATGAGGTACAATACTACATACAAGCTTTAGACTAGTAGGATGCTGTTTTTGGAAGATACAGCCCTATTTTTCTGAGCCTGGATAACCCCTTTAAAAGGCCACTAAAGGGACTAGAAGGACAGTCCTAGTTACTAATGGTACAAATTAGATTTTGTAACAGCACCAGCCATAGTACATAAAGCTGCATAGCTAATCTGCCCAGTTTCGCAGTGATAATTACTCCCTCCCTATTATATTTATGGATATAGTGTATACAGAATGCATGTACCAAGCGTGGCTTCCATTAAATCCCTGCAGGAGCTGTTGACTAGCTTTCCCAGACTGCTGAATTCCAAGTTTGCCTAGTTAGGTTTGATGAGACTCACATTTTTCTCATTACTTTGGTGCAATTGCCGGCTTCTCAGCGCACTGGCTGAAGTGGGATTTGAAACCACGCCTCTATTTGGAGTCCAGAGCACCCCAAACATTTAGGTACAATTGATAGCTTCTAACAGAGAAAGCACTCTGTCAGAAAGGGGATTTGAATCCAACACCTTCATTTGGAGACCAGAATGCCACAGATCCTGGATGAATTTAAATTTTGAGCCTGGGACCTCAGAGTTCTTGGCCACCCTGACAAAGCGTTAAGATGTTGCCTAAGGGTTTTACATTTTTGGGAAAGCACATCTACAAAATCCCTATTCGAAATGTTTAGATTTTACTTAAGAAACATTGTCAATGGTAGTCAATTGTAGTCAATGGAGTATATTCAGACCATAGTATTGTTACCAGTGGGGTACCTCAGGGATCTGTTCTGGGACCCATATTGTTTAATATCTTTATCAGCGAAATTGCAGATGTCCTCAATGGTAAGGTGTGTCTTTTTGCTGATGACACAAAGATTTGTAACAGGGTTGATGTTCCTGGAGGATACACCAAATGGAAAAGGATTTAGGAAAACTAGAGGAATGGTCAAAAATCTGGCAACTAAAATTTAATGTTGATAAGTGCAAGATAATGCACCTGGGGCGTAAAACCCAAGAGCAGAATATAAAATCAGTGATACAGTACTAACCTCAGTATCTGAGGAAAGAGATTTAGGGGTCATTATATCAGACGATCTAAAGGTGGGCAGACAATGTCATAGAGCAGCAGGTAATGCCAGCAGAATGCTTGGGTGTATAGGGAGAGGCATTAACAGTAGAAAGAGGGAGGTGCTCGTGCCGCTCTACAGAGCACTAGTGAGACCTCATTTGGAGTATTGTGTGCAGTACTGGAGACCATATCTGCAGAAGGATATTGAAACTTTGGAGAGAGTTCAGAGAAGAGCTACTAAACTAGTACATGGATTGCAGGACAAAACTTACCAGGAAAGGTTAAAGGACCTTAAGATGTATGGCTTGGAAGCAAGAAGAGACAGAGGGGATATGATAGAAACTTTTAAATACATAAAGGGAATCATCACGGTAAAAGAGGAGAGAATATTTAAAAGAAGAAAAACTGCTACAAGAGGACATAGTTTTAAATTAGAGGGGCAAAGGTTTAAAGGTAATATCAGGAAGAATTACTTTACTGAGAGAGTAGTGGACGCATGGAATAGCCTTCCTGCAGAAGTGGTAGCTGCAAATACAGTGAAGGAGTTTAAGCATGCATGGGATAGGCATAAGGCCATCCTTCATATAAGATAGGGCCTGGGGCTATCCATAGTATTCAGCATATTGGGCAGACTAGATGGGCCAAATGGTTCTTATCTGCCAACACATTCTATGTTTCTATGTTTCTATGTCAGTGCAAGGAGACGGAGAAGGTGTATATTTAGTGATCTTTGTTGAATTGAAATCAAGAGACTGTTTTGCTAGGGTTCCTAAATGTTACTCCTATTTGTACATTTCTAGACCTTGTGGTCTAATGTATTTGGCAAAAACCTTCAGGTCAGACACTTGAGGGTTTCAGTTGTTTGGTAGTTTTCACAGTGCGTGGCTTTAATGTTCTTGCCTTCTTTTAATGTTGACAAAAATGTTTAACCATGAAACTCCAATTTGCTATATTATTTAGGTAGAAATGAAAGTTGCTAAAGCCAAAAACTTGCCGTCAGGGGTGTGTTTTAAACCCAAATCTCATTTTGCCAACCAGGACACCCACCTAAGGAGAAAATAAAACAAGAAGCACACTGTCAGAAGTGGGATTTGAACCCACGCATCCATTCGGAGACCAGAACACCCCATACACGGAAGAGATTAACTCTTGAGTCTGGCGCCTTAGACAGCCAGACTCATTTTCAGCCAGGACTCTTGGCTTTTGACCGCGTGGCCTAACGGATAAGGCGTCTGACTTCGGACCAGAAGATTGAGGGTTCGAGTCCCTTCGTGGTCGCGATGATGCTCGCTTATAAAGCGGTTGTCCAGTATTACAGAAGTGTGGTCGTCGTTTTTGGTATTCCAGAAACAGCACTTTACCTGTCCATGGGTTGTGTCTGGTATTAAAGCTCAACTCCATTGAAGGGGATGAGGTACAATACTACATACAAGCTTTAGACTAGTAGGATGCTGTTTTTGGAAGCTACAGCCCTATTTTTCTGAGCCTGGATAACCCCTTTAAAAGGCCACTAAAGGGACTAGAAGGACAGTCCTAGTTACTAATGGTACAAATTAGATTTTGTAACAGCACCAGCTATAGTACATAAAGCTGCATAGCTAATCTGCCCAGTTTCGCAGTGATAATTACTCCCTCCCTATTATATTTATGGATATAGTGTATACAGAATGCATGTACCAAGCGTGGCTTCCATTAAATCCCTGCAGGAGCTGTTGACTAGCTTTCCCAGACTGCTGAATTCCAAGTTTGCCTAGTTAGGTTTGATGAGACTCACATTTTTCTCATTACTTTGGTGCAATTGCCGGCTTCTCAGCGCACTGGCTGAAGTGGGATTTGAAACCACGCCTCCATTTGGAGTCCAGAGCACCCCAAACATTTAGGTACAATTGATAGCTTCTAACAGAGAAAGCACTCTGTCAGAAAGGGGATTTGAATCCAACACCTTCATTTGGAGACCAGAATGCCACAGATCCTGGATGAATTTAAATTTTTGAGCCTGGGACCTCAGAGTTCTTGGCCACCCTGACAAAGCGTTAAGATGTTGCCTAAGGGTTTTACATTTTTGGGAAAGCACATCTACAAAATCCCTATTCGAAATGTTTAGATTTTACTTAAGAAACATTGTCAGTGCAAGGAGACGGAGAAGGTGTATATTTAGTGATCTTTGTTGAATTGAAATCAAGAGACTGTTTTGCTAGGGTTCCTAAATGTTACTCCTATTTGTACATTTCTAGACCTTGTGGTCTAATGTATTTGGCAAAAACCTTCAGGTCAGACACTTGAGGGTTTCAGTTGTTTGGTAGTTTTCACAGTGCGTGGCTTTAATGTTCTTGCCTTCTTTTAATGTTCACAAAAATGTTTAACCATGAAACTCCAATTTGCTGCATTATTTAGGTAGAAATGAAAGTTGCTAAAGCCAAAAACTTGCCGTCAGGGGTGTGTTTTAAACCCAAATCTCATTTTGCCAACCAGGACACCCACCTAAGGAGAAAATAAAACAAGAAGCACACTGTCAGAAGTGGGATTTGAACCCACGCCTCCATTCGGAGACCAGAACACCCCATACACGGAAGAGATTAACTCTTGAGTCTGGCACCTTAGACCGCTCGGCCATCCTGACAAACGCCATGTTAACTTCAAAAATGTTTAACATTTTGGAGGAAGCAAATCTACACATTTTCCAAAGTTTTAAATTTCATTTAAGAAACATTGTTCTGTGATTAAACAATGGAGAATGTGTATGTTTGGTAATATTTGATTGATTCATTGAAATTATTTTTCTCTTTGACTTTAGTTCAATGCAAAGATGTTGCTTTTTGGGATCTTTTCATTTTCAGCCAGTTCTCTCGGCTTTTGACCGCGTGGCCTAACGGATAAGGTGTCTGACTTCGGATCAGAAGATTGAGGGTTCGAGTCCCTTCATGGTCGCGATGATGCTCGCTTATAAAGCGGTTGTCCAGTATTACAGAAGTGTGGTCATCGTTTTTTGGTATTCCAGAAATATCTGGTATTAAAGCTCAACTCCATTGAAGGGGATGAGGTACAATACTACATACAAGCATTAGACTAGTAGGATGCTGTTTTTGGAAGATACAGCCCTATTTTTCTGAGCCTGGATAACCCCTTTAAAAGGCCACTAAAGGGACTAGAAGGACAGTCCTAGTTATTAATGGTACAAATTAGATTTTGTAACAGCACCAGCCATAGTACATAAAGCTGCATAGCTAATCTGCCCAGTTTCGCAGTGATAATTACTCCTCCCTATTATATTTATGGATATAGTGTATACAGAATGCATGTACCAAGCGTGGCTTCCATTAAATCCCTGCAGGAGCTGTTGACTAGCTTTCCCAGACTGCTGAATTCCAAGTTTGCCTAGTTAGGTTTGATGAGACTCACATTTTTCTCATTACTTTGGTGCAATTGCCGGCTTCTCAGCGCACTGGCTGAAGTGGGATTTGAAACCACGCCTCCATTTGGAGTCCAGAGCACCCCAAACATTTAGGTACAATTGATAGCTTCTAACAGAGAAAGCACTCTGTCAGAAAGGGATTTGAATCCAACACCTTCATTTGGAGACCAGAATGCCACAGATCCTGGATGAATTTAAATTTTTGAGCCTGGGACCTCAGAGTTCTTGGCCACCCTGACAAAGCGTTAAGATGTTGCCTAAGGGTTTTACATTTTTGGGAAAGCACATCTACAAAATCCCTATTCGAAATGTTTAGATTTTACTTAAGAAACATTGTCAGTGCAAGGAGACGGAGAAGGTGTATATTTAGTGATCTTTGTTGAATTGAAATCAAGAGACTGTTTTGCTAGGGTTCCTAAATGTTACTCCTATTTTCACATTTCTAGACCTTGTGGTCTAATGTATTTGGCAAAAACCTTCAGGTCAGACACTTGAGGGTTTCAGTTGTTTGGTAGTTTTCACAGTGCGTAGCTTTAATGTTCTTGCCTTCTTTTAATGTTGACAAAAATGTTTAACCATGAAACTCCAATTTGCTATATTATTTAGGTAGAAATGAAAGTTGCTAAAGCCAAAAACTTGCCGTCAGGGGTGTGTTTTAAACCCAAATCTCATTTTGCCAACCAGGACACCCACCTAAGGAGAAAATAAAACAAGAAGCACACTGTCAGAAGTGGGATTTGAACCCACGCCTCCATTCAGAGACCAGAACACCCCATACACGGAAGAGATTAACTCTTGAGTCTGGCGCCTTAGACCGCCAGACTCATTTTCAGCAGGAGCTCTTAGCTCTTGACCGCGTGGCCTAACGGATAAGGCGTCTGACTTCGGATCAGAAGATTGAGGGTTCGAGTCCCTTCATGGTCGCGATGATGCTCGCTTATAAAGCGGTTGTCCAGTATTACAGAAGTGTGGTCGTCGTTTTTTGGTATTCCAGAAACAGCACTTTACCTGTCCATGGGTTGTGTCTGGTATTAAAGCTCAACTCCATTGAAGGGGATGAGGTACAATACTACATACAAGCTTTAGACTAGTAGGATGCTGTTTTTGGAAGATACAGCCCTATTTTTCTGAGCCTGGATAACCCCTTTAAAAGGCCACTAAAGGGACTAGAAGGACAGTCCTAGTTACTAATGGTACAAATTAGATTTTGTAACAGCACCAGCCATAGTACATAAAGCTGCATAGCTAATCTGCCCAGTTTCGCAGTGATAATTACTCCCTCCCTATTATATTTATGGATATAGTGTATACAGAATGCATGTACCAAGCGTGGCTTCCATTAAATCCCTGCAGGAGCTGTTGACTAGCTTTCCCAGACTGCTGAATTCCAAGTTTGCCTAGTTAGGTTTGATGAGACTCACATTTTTCTCATTACTTTGGTGCAATTGCCGGCTTCTCAGCGCACTGGCTGAAGTGGGATTTGAAACCACGCCTCCATTTGGAGTCCAGAGCACCCCAAACATTTAGGTACAATTGATAGCTTCTAACAGAGAAAGCACTCTGTCAGAAAGGGGATTTGAATCCAACACCTTCATTTGGAGACCAGAATGCCACAGATCCTGGATGAATTTAAATTTTTGAGCCTGGGACCTCAGAGTTCTTGGCCACCCTGACAAAGCGTTAAGATGTTGCCTAAGGGTTTTACATTTTTGGGAAAGCACATCTACAAAATCCCTATTCGAAATGTTTAGATTTTACTTAAGAAACATTGTCAGTGCAAGGAGACGGAGAAGGTGTATATTTAGTGATCTTTGTTGAATTGAAATCAAGAGACTGTTTTGCTAGGGTTCCTAAATGTTACTCCTATTTGTCACATTTCTAGACCTTGTGGTCTAATGTATTTGGCAAAAACCTTCAGGTCAGACACTTGAGGGTTTCAGTTGTTTGGTAGTTTTCACAGTGCGTAGCTTTAATGTTCTTGCCTTCTTTTAATGTTCACAAAAATGTTTAACCATGAAACTCCAATTTGCTATATTATTTAGGTAGAAATGAAAGTTGCTAAAGCCAAAAACTTGCCGTCAGGGGTGTGTTTTAAACCCAAATCTCATTTTGCCAACCAGGACACCCACCTAAGGAGAAAATAAAACAAGAAGCACACTGTCAGAAGTGGGATTTGAACCCACGCCTCCATTCAGAGACCAGAACACCCCATACACGGAAAAGATTAACTCTTGAGTCTGGCGCCTTAGACCGCCAGACTGATTTTCAGCAGGAGCTCTTAGCTCTTGACCGCGTGGCCTAACGGATAAGGCGTCTGACTTTGGATCAGAAGATTGAGGGTTCGAGTCCCTTCGTGGTCGCGATGATGCTCGCTTATAAAGCGGTTGTCCAGTATTACAGAAGTGTGGTCGTCGTTTTTTGGTATTCCAGAAACAGCACTTTACCTGTCCATGGGTTGTGTCTGGTATTAAAGCTCAACTCCATTGAAGGGGATGAGGTACAATACTACATACAAGCTTTAGACTAGTAGGATGCTGTTTTTGGAAGATACAGCCCTATTTTTCTGAGCCTGGATAACCCCTTTAAAAGGCCACTAAAGGGACTAGAAGGACAGTCCTAGTTACTAATGGTACAAATTAGATTTTGTAACAGCACCAGCCATAGTACATAAAGCTGCATAGCTAATCTGCCCAGTTTCGCAGTGATAATTACTCCCTCCCTATTATATTTATGGATATAGTGTATACAGAATGCATGTACCAAGCGTGGCTTCCATTAAATCCCTGCAGGAGCTGTTGACTAGCTTTCCCAGACTGCTGAATTCCAAGTTTGCCTAGTTAGGTTTGATGAGACTCACATTTTTCTCATTACTTTGGTGCAATTGCCGGCTTCTCAGCGCACTGGCTGAAGTGGGATTTGAAACCACGCCTCCATTTGGAGTCCAGAGCACCCCAAACATTTAGGTACAATTGATAGCTTCTAACAGAGAAAGCACTCTGTCAGAAAGGGATTTGAATCCAACACCTTCATTTGGAGACCAGAATGCCACAGATCCTGGATGAATTTAAATTTTTGAGCCTGGGACCTCAGAGTTCTTGGCCACCCTGACAAAGCGTTAAGATGTTGCCTAAGGGTTTTACATTTTGGGAAAGCACATCTACAAAATCCCTATTCGAAATGTTTAGATTTTACTTAAGAAACATTGTCAGTGCAAGGAGACGGAGAAGGTGTATATTTAGTGATCTTTGTTGAATTGAAATCAAGAGACTGTTTTGCTAGGGTTCCTAAATGTTACTCCTATTTGTACATTTCTAGACCTTGTGGTCTAATGTATTTGGCAAAAACCTTCAGGTCAGACACTTGAGGGTTTCAGTTGTTTGGTAGTTTTCACAGTGCGTGGCTTTAATGTTCTTGCCTTCTTTTAATGTTGACAAAAATGTTTAACCATGAAACTCCAATTTGCTGCATTATTTAGGTAGAAATGAAAGTTGCTAAAGCCAAAAACTTGCCGTCAGGGGTGTGTTTTAAACCCAAATCTCATTTTGCCAACCAGGACACCCACCTAAGGAGAAAATAAAACAAGAAGCACACTGTCAGAAGTGGGATTTGAACCCACGCCTCCATTCGGAGGCCAGAACACCCCATACACGGAAGAGATTAACTCTTGAGTCTGGCGCCTTAGACCGCTCGGCCATCCTGACAAACAACATGTTAACTTCAAAAATGTTTAACATTTTGGGGGAAGCAAATCTACACGTTTTCAAAAGTTTTCAATTTCATTTAAGAAACATTGTTCTGTGATTAAACAATGGAGAATGTGTATATTTGGAATATTTAATTGATTCCTTGAAATTATTTTTCCTTTGACTTTAGTTAAATGCAAAGATGTTGCTTTCTGGGATCTTTTCATTTTCAGCCAGTGCTCTCGGCTTTTGACCGCGTGGCCTACCTCTCTCCTCTGTCTGGGTGCTGGGGCCTAAATATCTGTAAGTGGCCTTCTCCAGTGGTGGGTGATTTGACGCAATTTTCTTCGCTGTGGGACCTCTCTCCTCTGTCAGGGTGCTGGGCCTAAATAACTGAAAGTGGCCTTCTCCAGTGTTGGGTGATATGAAGCCTTATTCCCTGCTGTGGGACCTCTCTCTTTTGTCTGGGTGCTGGGGCCGAAATAGCTGAAAGTGGCCTTCTCCAGTGGTGGGTGATATGAAGCATGATTCCTTGCTGTGGGACCTCTCTCCTCTGTCTAGGTGCTGGTGCCTAAATAACTGAGAGTGGCCTTCTCCAGTGGTGGGTGATATGACGCCTTATTCCCTGCTGTGGGACCTCTCTCCTCTGTCTGGGTGCTGGGGCTTAAATATCTGGTAGTGGCCTTCTCCAGTGGTGGGTGATATGACGCCTTTTTCTTTGCTGTGGGCCCTCTCTCCTCTGTCTGGGTGCTGGGGCCAAAATAACTGAATGAAGCCTTTTCAAGTGGTGGGTGATATGACATCTTATTCCTTGCTGTGGGAGCTCTCCCCTCTGTCTGGGTGCTGGGCCTCAATAACTGAAAGTTGCCTTATCCAGCAGCGGGTGATATAAAGCCTTATTCCTTGCTGTGGGACCTCTCTCCTCTGTCTGTGTGCTGGGCCTAAATAACTGAAAGTGGCCTTCTCCAGTGGTGGGTGATATGACGCATGATTCCTTGCTGTGGACCTTTCTCCTCTGTCTGGGTGCTGGGGCCTAAATAACTGAAAGTGGCCTTCTCCAGTGGTGGGTGATATGATGCCTTATTCCTTGCTGTGGGACCTCTCTCCTCTGTCTGGGTGCTGGGGCCTAAATAACTGAAAGTGGCCTTCTCCCGTGGTGGGTGATATGACGCCTTATTCCTTGCTGTGGGACCTCTCTCCTCTGTCTGGGTGCTGGGCCTAAATAACTGAAAGTGGCCTTCTCCAGTGGTGGGTGATATGACGCCTTATTCCTTGCTGTGGGACCTCTCTCCTCTGTCTGGGTGCTGGGGCCGAAATAACTAAGAGTGGCCTTCTCCAGTGGAGGGTGATATGACGCCTTATTCCTTGCTGTGGGACCTCTCTCCTCTGTCTGGGTGCTGGGGCCTAAATAACTGAGAGTGGCCTTCTCCAGTGGTGGGTGATATGACGCCTTATTCCTTGCTGTGGGACTCTCTCCTCTGTCTGGGTGCTGGGGCCAAAGTAACTGAAAGTAGCCTTTTCAAGTGGTGGGTGATATGACGTCTTATTCCTTGCAGTGGGACCTCTCCCTTCTGTCTGGGTGCTGGGCCTAAATAACTGAAAGTGGCCTTCTCCAGCAGCGGGTGATATGAAGCCTTATTCCTTGCTGTGGGACCTCTCTCCTCTGTCTGGGTGCTGGGGCCTAAATAACTGAAAGTGGCCTTCTCCAGTGGTGGGTGATATGATGCCTTATTCCTTGCTGTGGGACTTATTTCCTCTCTCTGGGTGCTGGGGCCAAAATATCTGGAAGTGGCTTTCACCAGTGGTGGGTGAGATGACGCCTTATTCCTTGCTGTGGGACCTCTCTCCTCTGTCTGGGTGCTGGGACTAAATAACTGAATGTGGCCTTCTCCAGTGTTGGGTGATATGACGCCTTATTCCTTGCTGTGGGACCTCTCTCTTCTGTCTGGGTTCTGGGGCCTAAATAACTGAAAGTGGCCTTCTCCAGTGGTGGGTGATATGACGCCTTATTACTTGCTGTGGGACCTCCCTCCTCTGTCTGGCTGCTGGGCCTAAATAACTGAATGTGGCCTTCTACAGTGATGGGTGATATGACGCATGATTCCTTGCTGTGGGACCTCTCTCCTCTGTCTGGGTGCTGGGGCCTAAATATCTGGAAGTGGCCTTCTCCCGTGGTGGGTGATATGACGCCTTATTCCTTGCTGTGGGACCTCTCTCCTCTGTCTTGGTGCTGGGGCCTAAATGTTTGGAAGTGGCCTTCTCCCGTGGTGGGTGATATGACGCATTATTCCTCGCTGTGGGACCTCTCTCCTCTGTCTGGGTGCTGGGGCCAAAATTACTGAAAGTAGCCTTTTCAAGTGGTGGGTGATATGAAGTCTTATTCCTTGCTGTGGGACCTCTCCCCTCTGTCTGGGTGCTGGGCCTAAATAACTGAAAGTGGCCTTCTCCCGTGGTGGGTGATATGACGCCTTATTCCTTGCTGTGGGACCTCTCTCCTCTGTCTGGGTGCTGGGCCTAAATAACTGAAAGTGGCCTTCTCCAGTGGTGGGTGATATGACGCCTTATTCCTTGCTGTGGGACCTCTCTCCTCTGTCTGGGTGCTGGGACCAAAATAACTGAAAGTGGCCTTCTCCAGTGGTTGGTGATATGACGCCCTATTTCTTGCTATGGGACCTCTTTCCTCTGTCTGGGTGCTGGGGCCTAAATATTTGGAAGTGGCCTTCTCCTGTGGTGGGTGATATGACGCCTTATTCCTCGCTGTGGGACCTCTCTCCTCTGTCTGGGTGCTGGGGCCAAAATAACTGAAAGTAGCCTTTTCAAGTGGTGGGTGATATGACGTCTTATTCCTTGCTGTGGGACCTCTCCCCTCTGTCTGGGTGCTGGGCCTAAATAACTGAAAGTGGCCTTCTCCAGCAGCAGGTGATATGAAGCCTTATTCATTGCTGTGGGACCTCTCTCCTCTGTCTGGGTGCTGGGGCCTAAATAACTGAAAGTGGCCTTCTCAGGTGGTGGGTGATATGATGCCTTATTCCTTGCTGTGGGAATTATTTCCTCTCTCTGGGTGCTGGGGCTAAATAACTGAAAGTGGCCTTCTCCAGTGTTGGGTGATATGAAGCCTTATTCCCTGCTGTGGGACCTCTCTCCTCTGTCTGGGTGCTGGGGCCGAAATAACTGAAAGTGGCCTTCTCCAGTGGGGGTGATATGAAGCATGATTCCTTGCTGTGGGACCTCTCTCCTCTGTCTGGGTGCTGGGGCCTAAATAACTGAGAGTGGCCTTCTCCAGTGGTGGGTGATATGACGCCTTATTCCTTTCTGTGGGACCTCTCTCCTCTGTCTGGGTGCTGGGGCCTAAATATCTGGAAGTGGCCTTCTCCAGTGGTGGGTGATATGACGCCTTTTTCTTTGCTGTGGGACCTCTCTCCTCTGTCTGGGTGCTGGGGCCAAAATAACTGAAAGAAGCCTTTTCAAGTGGTGGGTGATATGACATCTTATTCCTTGCTGTGGGACCTCTCTCCTCTGTCTGGGTGCTGGGCCTAAATAACTGAAAGTGGCCTTCTCCGTGGTGTGTGATATGACGCATGATTCCTTGCTGTGGACCTTTCTCCTCTGTCTGGGTGCTGGGGCCTAAATAACTGAAAGTGGCCTTCTCCAGTGGTGGGTGATATGATGCCTTATTCCTTGCTGTGGAAACTATTTCCTCTGTCTGGGTGCTGGGGCCTAAATATCTGGAAGTGGCTTTCTCCAGTGGTGGGTGATATGACGCCTTATTCCTTGCTGTGGGACCTCTCTCCTCTGTCTGGGTGCTGGGCCTAAATAACTGACAGTGGCCTTCTCCAGTGGTGGGTGATATGACGCCTTATTACTTGCTGTGGGACCTCTCTCCTCTGTATGGGTGCTGGGGCCTAAATAACTGGAAGTGGCCTTCTCCAGTGGTGGGTGATATGACGCCTTATTCCTTGCTGTGGGACCTCTCTCCTCTGTCTGGGTGCTGGGGCGGAAATAACTGGAAGTGGCCTTCTCCAGTGGTGGGTGATATGACGCCTTATTCCTTGCTGTGGGACCTCTCTCCTCTGTCTGGGTGCTGGGACCAAAATAACTGAAAGTGCCCTTCTCCAGTGGTTGGTGATATGACGCCTTATTTCTTGCTGTGGGACCTCTCTCCTCTGTCTGGGTGCTGGGGCCTAAATATCTGGAAGTGGCCTTCTCCCGTGGTGGGTGATATGACGCCTTATTCCTTGCTGTGGGACCTCTCTCCTCTGTCTGGGTGCTGGGGCCTAAATATCTTGAAGTGGCTTTCTCCAGTGGTGGGTGATATGACGCCTTATTCCTCTGCTGTGGGACCTCTCTCCTCTGTCTGGGTGCTGGGGCCTAAATAACTGAAAGTGGCCTTCTCAAGTGGTGGGTGATATGACGCCTTATTACTTGCTGTGGGACCTCCCTCCTCTGTCTGGGTGCTGGGCCTAAATAACTGAAAGTGGCCTTCTACAGTGATGGGTGATATGAAGCATGATTCCTTGTTGTGGGACCTCTCTCCTCTGTCTGGGTGCTGGGCCTAAATAACTGAAAGTGGCCTTCTCCAGTGGTGGCTGTTATGACGCCTTATTCCTTGCTGTAGGACCTCTCTCCTCTGTCTGGGTGCTGGGCCTAAATAACTGAAAGTGGCCTTCTCCAGTGGTGGGTGATATGACGCCTTATTCTTTGCTGTGGGACCTCTCTCCTCTGTCTGGGTGCTGGGACCAAAATAACTGAAAGTGGTCTTCTCCAGTGGTTGGTAATATGACGCCCTATTTCTTGCTGTGGGACCTCTCTCCTCTGTCTGGGTGCTGGGGCCTAAATATTTGGAAGTGGCCTTCTCCCGTGGTGGGTGATATGACGCCTTATTCCTCGCTGTGGGACCTCTCTCATCTGTCTGGGTGCTGGGGCCAAAATAACTGAAAGTAGCCTTTTCAAGTGGTGGGTGATATGACGTCTTATTCCTTGCTGTGGGACCTCTCCCCTCTGTCTGGGTGCTAGGCCTAAATAACTGAAAGTGGCCTTCTCCAGCAGCAGGTGATATGAAGCCTTATTCCTTGCTGTGGGACCTCTCTCCTCTGTCTGGGTGCTGGGGCCTAAATAACTGAAAGTGGCCTTCTCCAGTGGTGGGTGATATGATGCCTTATTCCTTGCTGTGGGACTTATTTCCTCTCTCTGGGTGCTGGGGCCTAAATATCTGGAAGTGGCCTTCTCCAGTGGTGGGTGATTTGACGCCTTTTTCTTTGCTGTGGGACCTCTCTCCTCTGTCTGGGTGCTGGGCCTAAATAACTGAAAGTGGCCTTGTCCAGTGTTGGGTGATATGAAGCCTTATTCCCTGCTGTGGGACCTCTCTCCTCTGTCTGGGTGCTGGGGCCGAAATAACTGAAAGTGGCCTTTTCCAGTGGTGGGTGATATGAAGCATGATTCCTTGCTGTGGGACCTCTCTCCTCTGTCTGGGTGCTGGGGCCTAAATAACTGAAAGTGGCCTTCTCCAGCAGCGGTAGATATGAAGCCTTATTCCTTGCTGTGGGACCTCTCTCCTCTGTCTGGGTGCTGGTGCCTAAATAACTGAAAGTGGCCTTCTCCAGTGGTGGGTGATATGATGCCTTATTCCTTGCTGTGGGACTTATTTCCTCTCTCTGGGTGCTGGGGCCTAAATATCTGGAAGTGGCTTTCTCCAGTGGTGGGTGATATGACGCCTTATTCCTTGCTGTGGGACCTCTCTCCTCTGTCTGGGTGCTAGGCCTAAATAACTGAAAGTGGCCTTCTCCAGTGGTGGGTGATATGACGCCTTATTCCTTGCTGTGGGACCTCTCTCTTCTGTCTGGGTTTTGGGGCCTAAATAACTGAAAGTGGCCTTCTCCAGTGGTGGGTGATATGACGCCTTATTACTTGCTGTGGGACCTCCCTCCTCTGTCTGGGTGCTGGGCCTAAATAACTGAAAGTAGCCTTCTACAGTGATGGGTGATATGACGCATGATTCCTTGTTGTGGGACCTCTCTCCTCTGTCTGGGTGCTGGGCCTAAATAACTGAAAGTGGCCTTCTCCAGTGGTGGCTGTTATGACGCCTTATTCCTTACTGTAGTACCTCTCTCCTCTGTCTGGGTGCTGGGCCTAAATAACTGAAAGTGGCCTTCTCCAGTGGTGGGTGATATGACGCCTTATTCCTTGCTGTGGGACCTCTCTCCTCTGTCTGGGTGCTGGGACCAAAATAACTGAAAGTGGTCTTCTCCAGTGGTTGGTAATATGACGCCCTATTTCTTGCTGTGGGACCTCTCTCCTCTGTCTGGGTGCTGGGGCCTAAATATTTGGAAGTGGCCTTCTCCCGTGGTGGGTGATATGACGCCTTATTCCTCGCTGTGGGACCTCTCTCATCTGTCTGGGTGCTGGGGCCAAAATAACTGAAAGTAGCCTTTTCAAGTGGTGGGTGATATGACGTCTTATTCCTTGCTGTGGGACCTCTCCCCTCTGTCTGGGTGCTAGGCCTAAATAACTGAAAGTGGCCTTCTCCAGCAGCAGGTGATATGAAGCCTTATTCCTTGCTGTGGGACCTCTCTCCTCTGTCTGGGTGCTGGGGCCTAAATAACTGAAAGTGGCCTTCTCCAGTGGTGGGTGATATGATGCCTTATTCCTTGCTGTGGGACTTATTTCCTCTGTCTGGGTGCTGGGGCCTAAATATCTGAAAGTGGCCTTCTCCAGTGGTGGGTGATTTGACGCCTTTTTCTTTGCTGTGGGACCTCTCTCCTCTGTCTGGGTGCTGGGCCTAAATAACTGAAAGTGGCCTTCTCCAGTGGTGGGTGATATGAAGCCTTATTCCTTGCTGTGGGACCTCTCTTCTCTGTCTGGGTGCTGGGGCCTAAATAACTGAAAGTGGCCTTCTCCAGTGGTGGGTGATATGAGGCCTTATTCCTTGCTGTGGGACCTATCTCCTCTGTCTGGGTGCTGGGGCCTAAATATCTGGAAGTGGCCTTCTCCAGTGGTGGGTGATATGACGCCTTATTCCTTGCTGTGGGACCTCTCTCCTCTGTCTGGGTGCTGGGGCCTAAATAACTGAGAGTGGCCTTCTCCAGTGGTGGGTGATATGACGCCTTATTCCTTGCTGTGGGACCTCTCTCCTCTGTCTGGGTGCTGGGGCCTAAATAACTGGAAGTGGCCTTCTCCAGTGGTGGGTGATATGACGCCTTATTCCTTGCTGTGGGACCTCTCTCCTCTGTCTGGGTGCTGGGGCGGAAATAACTGAAAGTGGCCTTCTCCAGTGGTGGGTGATATGACGCCTTATTCCTTGCTGTGGGACCTCTCTCCTCTGTCTGGGTGCTGGGACCAAAATAACTGAAAGTGCCCTTCTCCAGTGGTTGGTGATATGACGCCTTATTTCTTGCTGTGGGACCTCTCTCCTCTGTCTGGAGTGCTGGGGCCTAAATATCTGGAAGTGGCCTTCTCCCAGTGGTGGGTGATATGACGCCTTATTCCTTGCTGTGGGACCTCTCTCCTCTGTCTGGGTGCTGGGGCCTAAATATTTTGAAGTGGCTTTCTCCGTGGTGGGTGATATGACGCCTTATTCCTCGCTGTGGGACCTCTCTCCTCTGTCTGGGTGCTGGGGCCAAAATAACTGAAAGAAGCCTTTTCAAGTGGTGGGTGATATGACGTCTTATTCCTTGCTGTAGGACCTCTCTCCTCTGTCTGGGTGCTGGGCCAAAATAACTGAAAGTGGCCTTCTCCCGTGGTGTGTGATATGAAGCCTTATTCCTTGCTGTGGACCTCTCTTCTCTGTCTGGGTGCTGGGGCCTAAATAACTGAAAGTGGCCTTCTCCAGTGGTGGGTGATATGAGGCCTTATTCCTTGCTGTGGGACCTATTTCTTCTGTCTGGGTGCTGGGGCCTAAATATCTGGAAGTGGCTTTCTCCAGTGGTCGGTGATATGACGCCTTATTCCTTGCTGTGGGATCTCTCTTCTCTGTCTGGGTGCTGGGCCTAAATAACTGAGAGTGGCCTTCTCCAGTGGTGGGTGATATGACGCCTTATTCCTTGCTGTGGGACCTCTCTCCTCTGTCTGGGTGCTGGGGCCTAAATAACTGAAAGTGGCCTTCTCCAGTGGTGGGTGATATGACGCCTAATTACTTGCTGTGGGACCTCCCTCCTCTGTCTGGGTGCTGGGCCTAAATAACTGAAAGTGGCCTTCTACAGTGATGGGTGATATGACGCATGATTACTTGCTGTGGGACCCTCTCCTCTGTCTGGGTGCTGGGGCCTAAATAACTGAAAGTGGCCTTCTCCAGTGGTGGGTGATATGACGCCTTATTCCTTGCTGTGGGACCTCTCTCCTCTGTCTGGGTGCTGGGACCAAAATAACTGAAAGTGCCCTTCTCCAGTGGTTGGTGATATGACGCCTTATTTCTTGCTGTGGGACCTCTCTCCTCTGTCTGGGTGCTGGGGCCTAAATATCTGGAAGTGGCCTTCTCCCGTGGTGGGTGATATGACGCCTTATTCCTTGCTGTGGGACCTCTCTCCTCTGTCTGGGTGCTGGGGCCTAAATATTTGGAAGTGGCCTTCTCCCGTGGTGGGTGATATGACGCCTTATTCCTCGCTGTGGGACCTCTCTCCTCTGTCTGGGTGCTGGGGCCTAAATAACTGAAAGTGGCCTTCTCCAGTGGTGGGTGATATGACGCCTTATTCCTTGCTGTGGGACCTCTCCCCTCTGTCTGGGTGCTGGGCCTAAATAACTGAAAGTGGCCTTCTCCAGTGGTGGGTGATATGACGCCTTATTCCTTGCTGTGGAACCTCCTCCTCTGTCTGGGTGCTGGGCCTAAATAACTGAAAGTGGCCTTCTCCAGTGGTGGCTGATATGACGCCTTATTCCTTGCTGTGGGACCTCTCTCCTCTGTCTGGGTGCTGGGGCCTAAATAACTGAAAGTGGCCTTCTCCAGTGGTGGGTGATATGACGCCTTATTCCTTGCTGTGGGACCTCTCTCCTCTGTCTGGGTGCTGGGCCTAAATAACTGAAAGTGGCCTTCTCCAGTGGTGGGTGATATGACGCCTTATTCCTTGCTGTAGGACCTCTCTCCTCTGTCTGGGTGCTGGGCCTAAATAACTGAAAGTGGCCTTCTCCAGTGGTGGGTGATATGACGCCTTATTCCTTGCTGTGGGACCTCTCTCCTCTGTCTGGGTGCTGGGGCCTAAATAACTGAAAGTGGCCTTCTCCAGTGGTGGGTGATATGATGCCTTATTCCTTGCTGTGGGACCTCTTTCCTCTGTCTGGGTGCTGGGGCCTAAATATCTGGAAGTGGCCTTCTCCAGTGGTGGGTGATATGACGCCTTATTCCTTGCTGTGGGACCTCTCTCCTCTGTCTGGGTGCTAGGGCCTAAATAACTGAAAGTGGCCTTCTCCAGTGGTGGGTGATATGACGCCTTATTCCTTGCTGTGGGACCTCTCTCTTCTGTCTGGGTTTTGGGGCCTAAATAACTGAAAGTGGCCTTCTCCAGTGGTGGGTGATATGACGCCTAATTACTTGCTGTGGGACCTCCCTCCTCTGTCTGGGTGCTGGGCCTAAATAACTGAAAGTGGCCTTCTACAGTGATGGGTGATATGACGCATGATTACATGCTGTGGGACCTCTCTCCTCTGTCTGGGTGCTGGGGCCTAAATAACTGGAAGTGGCCTTCTCCAGTGGTGGGTGATATGACGCCTTATTCCTTGCTGTGGGACCTCTCTCCTCTGTCTGGGTGCTGGGACCAAAATAACTGAAAGTGCCCTTCTCCAGTGGTTGGTGATATGACGCCTTATTTCTTGCTGTGGGACCTCTCTCCTCTGTCTGGGTGAAGGGGCCTAAATATCTGGAAGTGGCCTCCCGTGGTGGGTGATATGACGCCTTATTCCTTGCTGTGGGACCTCTCTCCTCTGTCTGGGTGGTGGGGCCTAAATATTTGGAAGTGGCCTTCTCCCGTGGTGGGTGATATGACGCCTTATTCCTCGCTGTGGGACCTCTCTCCTCTGTCTGGGTGGTGGGGCCTAAATATTTGGAAGTGGCCTTCTCCCGTGTTGGGTGATATGACGCCTTATTCCTCGCTGTGGGACCTCTCTCCTCTGTCTGGGTGCTGGGCCTAAATAACTGAAAGTGGCCTTCTACAGTGATGGGTGATATGACGCATGATTCCTTGCTGTGGAACCTCCCTCCTCTGTCTGGGTGCTGGGCCTAAATAACTGAAAGTGGCCTTCTCCAGTGGTGGCTGATATGACGCCTTATTCCTTGCTGTGGGACCTCTCTCTTCTGTCTGGGTTCTGGGGCCTAAATAACTGAAAGTGGCCTTCTCCAATGGTGGATGATATGACGCCTTATTACTTGCTGTGGAACCTCTCTCCTCTGTCTGGGTGCTGGGCCTAAATAACTGAAAGTGGCCTTCTACAGTGATGGGTGATATGACGCATGATTCCTTGCTGTGGGACCTCTCTCCTCTGTCTGGGTGCTGGGCGTAAATAACTGAGAGTGGCCTTCTCCAGTGGTGGGAGATATGACGCCTTATTCCTTGCTGTGGGACCTCTCTCCTCTGTCTGGGTGCTGGGGCCGAAATAACTGAGAGTGGCCTTCTCCAGTGGTGGGTGATATGACGCCTTATTTTTTGCTGTGGGACCTCTCTCCTCTGTCTGGGTGCTGGGGCCTAAATAACTGGAAGTGGCCTTCTCCAGTGGTGGGTGATATGACGCATGATTCCTTGCTGTGGACCTTTCTCCTCTGTCTGGGTGCTGGGGCCTAAATAACTGAAAGTGGCCTTCTCCAGTGGTGGGTGATATTATGCCTTATTCCTTGCTGTGGGACCTCTCTCCTCTGTCTGGGTGCTGGGGCCTAAATAACTGAAAGTGGCCTTCTCCCGTGGTGGGTGATATGACGCCTTATTCCTTGCTGTGGGACCTCTCTTCTCTGTCTGGGTGCTGGGGCCTAAATAACTGAAAGTGGTCATCTCCAGTGGTGGGTGATATGATGCCTTATTCCTTGCTGTGGGACCTATTTCCTCTGTCTGGGTGCTGGGGCCTAAATATCTGGAAGTGGATTTCTCTAGTGGTGGGTGATATGACGCCTTATTCCTTGCTGTGGGACCTCTCACCTCTGTCTGGGTGCTGGGCCTAAATAACTGAAAGTGGCCTTCTCCAGTGGTGGGTTATATGACGCCTTATTCCTTGCTGTGGGACCTCACTCCTCTGTCTGGGTGCTGGGGCCTAAATATCTGTAAGTGGCCTTCTCTCGTGGTGGGTGATATGACGCCTTATTCCTTGCTGTGGGACCTCTCTCCTCTGTCTGGGTGCTGGGGCCTAAATATTTTGAAGTGGCTTTCTCCCGTGGTGGGTGATATGACGCCTTATTCCTCGCTGTGGGACCTCTCTCCTCTGTCTGGGTGCTGGGGCCAAAATAACTGAAAGTAGCCTTTTCAAGTGGTGGGTGATATGACGTCTTATTCCTTGCTGTGGGACCTCTCCCTCTGTCTGGGTGCTGGGCCTAAATAACTGAAAGTGGCCTTCTCCAACAGCGGGTGATATGAAGCCTTATTCCTTGCTGTGGGACTTATTTCCTCTCTCTGGGTGCTGGGGACTAAATATCTGGAAGTGGCTTTCTCCAGTGGTGGGTGAGATGACGCCTTATTCCTTGCTGTGGGACCTCTCTCCTCTGTCTGGGTGCTGGGACTAAATAACTGAAAGTGGCCTTCTCCAGTATTGGGTGATATGACGCCTTATTCCTTGCTGTGGGACCTCTCTCTTCTGTCTGGGTTCTGGGGCCTAAATAACTGAAAGTGGCCTTCTCCAGTGGTGGGTGATATGACGCATTATTACTTGCTGTGGGACCTCCCTCCTCTGTCTGGGTGCTGGGCCTAAATAACTGAAAGTGGCCTTCTACAGTGATGGGTGATATGACGCATGATTCCTTGCTGTGGAACCTCCCTCCTCTGTCTGGGTGCTGGGCCTAAATAACTGAAAGTGGCCTTCTCCAGTGGTGGCTGATATGACGCCTTATTCCTTGCTGTGGGACCTCTCTCTTCTGTCTGGGTTCTGGGGCCTAAATAACTGAAAGTGGCCTTCTCCAATGGTGGATGATATGACGCCTTATTACTTGCTGTGGAACCTCTCTCCTCTGTCTGGGTGCTGGGCCTAAATAACTGAAAGTGGCCTTCTACAGTGATGGGTGATATGACGCATGATTCCTTGCTGTGGGACCTCTCTCCTCTGTCTGGGTGCTGGGCGTAAATAACTGAGAGTGGCCTTCTCCAGTGGTGGGAGATATGACGCCTTATTCCTTGCTGTGGGACCTCTCTCCTCTGTCTGGGTGCTGGGGCCGAAATAACTGAGAGTGGCCTTCTCCAGTTGTGGGTGATATGACGCCATATTTTTTGCTGTGGGACCTCTCTCCTCTGTCTGGGTGCTGGGGCCTAAATAACTGGAAGTGGCCTTCTCCAGTGGTGGGTGATATGACGCATGATTCCTTGCTGTGGACCTTTCTCCTCTGTCTGGGTGCTGGGGCCTAAATAACTGAAAGTGGCCTTCTCCAGTGGTGGGTGATATGATGCCTTATTCCTTGCTGTGGGACCTCTCTCCTCTGTCTGGGTGCTGGGGCCTAAATAACTGAAAGTGGCCTTCTCCCGTGGTGGGTGATATGACGCCTTATTCCTTGCTGTGGGACCTCTCTTCTCTGTCTGGGTGCTGGGGCCTAAATAACTGAAAGTGGCCATCTCCAGTGGTGGGTGATATGATACCTTATTCCTTGCTGTGGGACCTATTTCCTCTGTCTGGGTGCTGGGGCCTAAATATCTGGAAGTGGATTTCTCTAGTGGTGGGTGATATGACGCCTTATTCCTTGCTGTGGGACCTCTCACCTCTGTCTGGGTGCTGGGCCTAAATAACTGAAAGTGGCCTTCTCCAGTGGTGGGTTATATGACGCCTTATTCCTTGCTGTGGGACCTCACTCCTCTGTCTGGGTGCTGGGGCCTAAATATCTGTAAGTGGCCTTCTCTCGTGGTGGGTGATATGACGCCTTATTCCTTGCTGTGGGACCTCTCTCCTCTGTCTGGGTGCTGGGGCCTAAATATTTTGAAGTGGCTTTCTCCCGTGGTGGGTGATATGACGCCTTATTCCTCGCTGTGGGACCTCTCTCCTCTGTCTGGGTGCTGGGGCCAAAATAACTGAAAGTAGCCTTTTCAAGTGGTGGGTGATATGACGTCTTATTCCTTGCTGTGGGACCTCTCCCTCTGTCTGGGTGCTGGGCCTAAATAACTGAAAGTGGCCTTCTCCAACAGCGGGTGATATGAAGCCTTATTCCTTGCTGTGGGACTTATTTCCTCTCTCTGGGTGCTGGGGACTAAATATCTGGAAGTGGCTTTCTCCAGTGGTGGGTGAGATGACGCCTTATTCCTTGCTGTGGGACCTCTCTCCTCTGTCTGGGTGCTGGGACTAAATAACTGAAAGTGGCCTTCTCCAGTATTGGGTGATATGACGCCTTATTCCTTGCTGTGGGACCTCTCTCTTCTGTCTGGGTTCTGGGGCCTAAATAACTGAAAGTGGCCTTCTCCAGTGGTGGGTGATATGACGCATTATTACTTGCTGTGGGACCTCCCTCCTCTGTCTGGGTGCTGGGCCTAAATAACTGAAAGTGGCCTTCTACAGTGATGGGTGATATGACGCATGATTCCTTGCTGTGGGACCTCTCTCCTTTGTCTGGGTGCTGGGCCTAAATAACTGAGAGTGGCCTTCTCCAGTGGTGGGAGATATGACGCCTTATTCCTTGCTGTGGGACCTATCTCCTCTGTCTGGGTGCTGGGGCCGAAATAACTGAGAGTGGCCTTCTCCAGTGGTGGGTGATATGACGCCTTATTTTTTGCTGTGGGACCTCTCTCCTCTGTCTGGGTGCTGGGGCCTAAATAACTGGAAGTGGCCTTCTTCAGTGGTGGGTGATATGACGCCTTATGTCTTGCTGTGGGACCTCTCTCCTCTGTCTGGGTGCTGGGGCCTAAATATCTGGAAGTGGCCTTCTCCCGTGGTGGGTGATATGACGCCTTATTCCTTGCTGTGGGACCTCTCTCCTCTGTCTGGGTGCTGGGGCCTAAATATTTGGAAGTGGCCTTCTCCCGTGGTGGGTGATATGACGCCTTATTCCTCGCTGTGGGACCTCTCTCTCTGTCTGGGTGCTGGGGCCAAAATTACTGAAAGTAGCCTTTTCAAGTGGTGGGTGATATGAAGTCTTATTCCTTGCTGTGGGACCTCTCTCCTCTGTCTGGGTGCTGGGCCTAAATAACTGAAAGTGGCCTTCTCCAGTGGTGGATGATATGACGCCTTATTACTTGCTGTGGAACCTCCCTCCTCTGTCTGGGTGCTGGGCCTAAATAACTGAAAGTGGCCTTCTCCAGTGGTGGGTGATATGACGCCTTATTCCTTGCTGTGGGACCTCTCTCCTCTGTCTGGGTGCTGGGACCAAACTAACTGAAAGTGGCCTTCTCCAGTGGTTGGTGATATGACGCCTATTTCTTGCTGTGGGACCTCTCTCCTCTGTCTGGGTGCTGGGGCCTAAATATCTGGAAGTGGCCTTCTCCCGTGGTGGGTGATATGACGCCTTATTCCTCGCTGTGGGACCTCTCTCCTCTGTCTGGGTGCTGGGGCCAAAATAACTGAAAGTAGCCTTTTCAAGTGGTGGGTGATATGACGTCTTATTCCTTGCTGTGGGACCTCTCCCCTCTGTCTGGGTGCTAGGCCTAAATAAATGAAAGTGGCCTTCTCCAGCAGCAGGTGATATGAAGCCTTATTCCTTGCTATGGGACCTCTCTCCTCTGTCTGGGTGCTGGGCCTAAATAACTGAAAGTGGCCTTCTCCAGTGGTGGCTGTTATGACGCCTTATTCCTTGCTATGGGACTTATTTCCTCTCTCTGGGTGCTGGGGCCTAAATATCTGGAAGTGGTCTTCTCCCGTGGTGGGTGAAATGACGCCTTATTCCTCGCTGTGGGACCTCTCTCCTCTGTCTGGGTGCTGGGGCCAAAATTACTGAAAGTAGCCTTTTCAAGTGGTGGGTAATATGACGCCTTATTCCTCGCTGTGGGACCTCTCTCCTCTGTCTGGGTGCTGGGGCCAAAATTACTGAAAGTGGCCTTCTCCAGTGGTGAATGATATGACGCCTTATTACTTGCTGTGGAACCTCTCTCCTCTGTCTGGGTGCTGGGGCATAAATAACTGAAAGTGGCCTTCTCCAGTGGAGGGTGATATGATGCCTTATTCCTTGCTGTGGGACTTATTTCCTCTCTCTGGGTGCTGGGGACTAAATATCTGGAAGTGGCTTTCTCCAGTGGTGGGTGAGATGACGCCTTATTCCTTGCTGTGGGACCTCTCTCCTCTGTCTGGGTGCTGGGACTAAATAACTGAAAGTGGCCTTCTCCAGTATTGGGTGATATGACGCCTTATTCCTTGCTGTGGGACCTCTCTCTTCTGTCTGGGTTCTGGGGCCTAAATAACTGAAAGTGGCCTTCTCCAGTGGTGGGTGATATGACGCATTATTACTTGCTGTGGGACCTCCCTCCTCTGTCTGGGTGCTGGGCCTAAATAACTGAAAGTGGCCTTCTACAGTGATGGGTGATATGACGCATGATTCCTTGCTGTGGGACCTCTCTCCTCTGTCTGGGTGCTGGGCCTAAGTAACTGAGAGTGGCCTTCTCCAGTGGTGGGAGATATGACGCCTTATTCCTTGCTGTGGGACCTATCTCCTCTGTCTGGGTGCTTGGGCCGAAATAACTGAGAGTGGCCTTCTCCAGTGGTGGGTGATATGACGCCTTATTTTTTGCTGTGGGACCTCTCTCCTCTGTCTGGGTGCTGGGGCCTAAATAACTGGAAGTGGCCTTCTCCAGTGGTGGGTGATATGACGCCTTATGTCTTGCTGTGGGACCTTTCTCCTCTGTCTGGGTGCTGGGGCCTAAATATCTGGAAGTGGCCTTCTCCCGTGGTGGGTGATATGACGCCTTATTCCTTGCTGTGGGACCTCTCTCCTCTGTCTGGGTGCTGGGGCCTAAATATTTGGAAGTGGCCTTCTCCCGTGGTGGGTGATATGACGCCTTATTCCTCGCTGTGGGACCTCTCTCCTCTGTCTGGGTGCTGGGGCCAAAATTACTGAAAGTAGCCTTTTCAAGTGGTGGGTGATATGAAGTCTTATTCCTTGCTGTGGGACCTCTCCCCTATGTCTGGGTGCTGGGCCTAAATAACTGAAAGTGGCCTTCTCCAGTGGTGGATGATATGACGCCTTATTACTTGCTGTGGAACCTCCCTCCTCTGTCTGGGTGCTGGGCCTAAATAACTGAAAGTGGCCTTCTCCAGTGGTGGGTGATATGACGCCTTATTCCTTGCTGTGGGACCTCTCTCCTCTGTCTGGGTGCTGGGACCAAACTAACTGAAAGTGGCCTTCTCCAGTGGTTGGTGATATGACGCCCTATTTCTTGCTGTGGGACCTCTCTCCTCTGTCTGGGTGCTGGGGCCTAAATATCTGGAAGTGGCCTTCTCCCGTGGTGGGTGATATGACGCCTTATTCCTCGCTGTGGGACCTCTCCCCTCTGTCTGGGTGCTGGGGCCAAAATAACTGAAAGTAGCCTTTTCAAGTGGTGGGTGATATGACGTCTTATTCCTTGCTGTGGGACCTCTCCCCTCTGTCTGGGTGCTAGGCCTAAATAAATGAAAGTGGCCTTCTCCAGCAGCAGGTGATATGAAGCCTTATTCCTTGCTATGGGACCTCTCTCCTCTGTCTGGGTGCTGGGCCTAAATAACTGAAAGTGGCCTTCTCCAGTGGTGGCTGTTATGACGCCTTATTCCATGCTATGGGACTTATTTCCTCTCTCTGGGTGCTGGGGCCTAAATATCTGGAAGTGGTCTTCTCCCGTGGTGGGTGAAATGACGCCTTATTCCTCGCTGTGGGACCTCTCTCCTCTGTCTGGGTGCTGGGGCCAAAATTACTGAAAGTAGCCTTTTCAAGTGGTGGGTAATATGACGCCTTATTCCTCGCTGTGGGACCTCTCTCCTCTGTCTGGGTGCTGGGGCCAAAATTACTGAAAGTGGCCTTCTCCAGTGGTGAATGATATGACGCCTTATTACTTGCTGTGGAACCTCCCTCCTCTGTCTGGGTGCTGGGCCTAAATAACTGAAAGTGGCCTTCTCCAGTGGTGGCTGTTATGACGCCTTATTCCTTGCTGTGGTAGTTATTTCCTCTCTCTGGGTGCTGGGGCCTAAATATCTGGAAGTGGCTTTCTCCAGTGGTGGGTGATATGACGCCTTATTCCTTGCTGTGGGACCTCTCTCCTCTGTCTGGGTGCTGGGCCTAAATAACTGAAAGTGGCCTTCTCCAGTGGTGGGTGATATGACGCCTTATTCCTTGCTGTGGGACCTCTCTCCTCTGTCTGGGTGCTGGGACCAAAATAGCTGAAAGTGGCCTTCTCCAGTGGTTGGTGATATGACGCCCTATTTCTTGCTGTGGGACCTCTCTCCTCTGTCTGGGTGCTGGGGCCTAAATATTTGGAAGTGGTCTTCTCCCGTGGTGGGTGATATGACGCCTTATTCCTCGCTGTGGGACCTCTCTCCTCTGTCTGGGTGCTGGGGCCAAAATAACTGAAAGTAGCCTTTTCAAGTGGTGGGTGATATGACGTCTTATTCCTTGCTGTGGGACCTCTCCCCTCTGTCTGGGTGCTGGGCCTAAATAAATGAAAGTGGCCTTCTCCAGCAGCAGGTGATATGAAGCCTTATTCCTTGCTGTGGGACCTCTCTCCTCTGTCTGGGTGCTGGGGCCTAAATAACTGAAAGTGGCCTTCTCCAGTGGTGGGTGATATGATGCCTTATTCCTTGCTGTGGGACTTATTTCCTCTCTCTGGGTGCTGGGGCCTAAATAACTGAAAGTGGCCTTCTCCAGTGGTGGGTGATTTGACGCCTTTTTCCTTGCTGTGGGACCTCTCTCCTCTGTCTGGGTGCTGGGGCCTAAATATCTGGAAGTGGCCTTCTCCAGTGGTGGGTGATAAGACGCCTTATTCCTTGCTGTGGGACCTCTCTCCTCTGTCTGGGTGCTGGGGCGGAAATAACTGAAAGTGGCCTTCTCCAGTGGTGGGTGATATGACGCCTTATTCCTTGCTGTGGGACCTCTCTCCTCTGTCTGGGTGCTGGGACCAAAATAACTGAAAGTGCCCTTCTCCAGTGGTTGGTGATATGACGCCTTATTTCTTGCTGTGGGACCTCTCACCTCTGTCTGGGTGCTGGGGCCTAAATATCTGGAAGTGTCCTTCTCCCGTGGTGGGTGATATGACGCCTTATTCCTTGCTGTGGGACCTCTCTCCTCTGTCTGGGTGCTGGGGCCTAAATATTTTGAAGTGGCTTTCTCCCGTGGTGGGTGATATGACGCCTTATTCCTCGCTGTGGGACCTCTGTCCTCTGTCTGGGTGCTGGGGCCAAAATAACTGAAAGTAGCCTTTTCAAGTGGTGGGTGATATGACGTCTTATTCCTTGCTGTGGGACCTCTCCCCTCTTTCTGGGTGCTGGGCCTAAATAAATGAAAGTGGTCTTCTCCAGCAGAGGTAGATATGAAGCCTTATTCCTTGCTGTGGGACCTCTCTCCTCTGTCTGGGTGCTGGGCCTAAATAACTGAAAGTGGCCTTCTCCAGTGGTGGGTGATATGACGCCTTATTCCTTGCTGTGGGACCTCTCTCTTCTGTCTGGGTTTTGGGGCCTAAATAACTGAAAGTGGCCATCTCCAGTGGTGGGTGATATGACGCCTTATTACTTGCTGTGGGACCTCCCTCCTCTGTCTGGGTGCTGGGCCTAAATAACTAAAAGTGGCCTTCTACAGTGATGGGTGATATGACGCATGATTCCTTGCTGTGGGACCTCTCTCCTCTGTCTGGGTGCTGGGCCTAAATAACTGAGAGTGGTCTTCTCCAGTGGTGGGAGATATGACGCCTTATTCCTTGCTGTGGGACCTCTCTCTTCTGTCTGGGTGCTGGGGCCGAAATAACTGAGAGAGGCCTTCTCCAGTGGTGGGTGATATGACGCCTTATTTTTTGCTGTGGGACCTCTCTCCTCTGTCTGGGTGCCGGGGCCTAAATAACTGGAAGTGGCCTTCTCCAGTGGTGGGTGATATGACGCCTTATTCCTTGCTATGGGACCTCTCTCCTCTGTCTGGGTGCTGGGACCAAAATAACTGAAAGTGCCCTTCTCCAGTGGTTGGTGATATGACGCCTTATTTCTTGCTGTGGGACCTCTCTCCTCTGTCTGGCTGCTGGGGCCTAAATATCTGGAAGTGGCCTCCCGTGGTGGGTGATATAACGCCTTATTCCTTGCTGTGGGACCTCTCTCCTCTGTCTGGGTGGTGGGGCCTAAATATTTGGAAGTGGCCTTCTCCCGTGGTGGGTGATATGACGCCTTATTTCTCGCTGTGGGACCTCTCTCCTCTGTCTGGGTGGTGGGGCCTAAATATTTGGAAGTGGCCTTCTCCCGTGGTGGGTGATATGACGCCTTATTCCTCGCTGTGGGACCTCTCTCCTCTGTCAGGGTGCTGGGCCTAAATAACTGAAAGTGGCCTTCTACAGTGATGGGTGATATGATGCATGATTCCTTGCTGTGGAACCTCCTTCCTCTGTCAGGGTGCTGGGCCTAAATAACTGAAAGTGGCCTTCTCCAGTGGTGGCTGATATGACGCCTAATTCCTTGCTGTGGGACCTCCCTCCTCTGTCTGGGTGCTGGGCCGAAATAACTGAAAGTGGCCTTCTACAGTGATGGGTGATATGATGCATGATTCCTTGCTGTGGGAACTCTCTCCTCTGTCTGGGTGCTGGGCCTAAATAACTGAGAGTGGCCTTCTACAGTGGTGGGAGATATGACGCCTTATTCCTTGCTGTGGGACCTCTCTCCTCTGTCTGGGTGCTGGGGCCGAAATAACTGAGAGTGGCCTTCTCCAGTGGTGGGTGATATGAAGTCTTATTCCTTGCTGTGGGACCTCTCTCCTCTGTCTGGGTGCTGGGCCTAAATAACTGAAAGTGGCCTTCTCCAGTGGTGGATGATATGACGCCTTATACCTTGCTGTGGGACCTCTCTCCACTGTCTGGGTGCTGGGGCCAAAATTACTGAAAGTGCCCTTATCCAGTGGTTGGTGATATGACGCCTTATTTCTTGCTGTGGGACCTCTCTCCTCTGTCTGGGTGCTGGGGCCGAAATAACTGGGAGTGGCCTTCTCCAGTGGTGGGTGATATGACGCCTTATACCTTGCTGTGGGACCTCTCTCCACTGTCTGGGTGCTGGGGCCAAAATTACTGAAAGTGCCCTTCTCCAGTAGTTGGTGATATGACGCCTTATTTCTTGCTGTGGGACCTCTCTCCTCTGTCTGGGTGCTGGGGCCTAAATATCTGGAAGTGGCCTTCTCCCGTGGTGGGTGATATGACGCCTTATTCCTTGTTGTGGGACCTCTCTCCTCTGTCTGGGTGGTGGGGCCTAAATATTTGGAAGTGGCCTTCTCCCGTGGTGGGTGATATGACGCCTTATTCCTCGCTGTGGGACCTCTCTCCTCTGTCTGGGTGCTGGGGCCAAAATTACTGAAAGTAGCCTTTTCAAGTGGTGGGTGATATGAAGTCTTATTCCTTGCTGTGGGTCCTCTCCCCTCTGTCTGGGTGCTGGGCCTAAATAACTGAAAGTGGCCTTCTCCAGTGGTGGATGATATGACGCCTTATTACTTGCTGTGGAACCTCCCTCCTCTGTCTGGGTGCTGGACCTAAATAACTGAAAGTGGCCTTCTCCAGTGGTGGCTGATATGACGCCTTATTCCTTGCTGTGGGACTTATTTCCTCTCTCTGGGTGCTGGGGCCTAAATATCCGGAAGTGGCTTTCTCCAGTGGTGGGTGATATGATGACTTATTCCTTGCTGTGGGACCTCTCTCCTCTGTCTGGGTGCTGGGCCTAAATAACTGAAAGTGGCCTTCTCCAGTGGTGGCTGATATGACGCCTTATTCCTTGCTGTGGGACCTCTCTCCTCTGTCTGGGTGCTGGGCCTAAATAACTGAGAGTGGCCTTCTCCAGTGGTGGGAGATATGACGCCTTATTCCTTGCTGTGGGACCTCTCTCTTCTGTCTGGGTTCTGGGGCCTAAATAACTGAAAGTGGCCTTCTCCAGTGGTGGATGATATGACGCCTTATTACTTGCTGTGGAACCTTCCTCCTCTGTCTGGGTGCTGGGCCTAAATAACTGAAAGTGGCCTTCTACAGTGATGGGTGATATGACGCATGATTCCTTGCTGTGGGACCTCTCTCCTCTGTCTGGGTGCTGGGGCCTAAATATCTGGAAGTGGCCTTCTCCCGTGGTGGGTGATATGACGCCTTATTCCTTGCTGTGGGACCTCTCTCCTCTGTCTGGGTGGTGGGGCCTAAATATTTGGAAGTGGCCTTCTCCCGTGGTGGGTGATATGACGCCTTATTCCTTGCTGTGGGACCTCTCTCCTCTGTCTGGGTGCTGGGGCCTAAATATTTGGAAGTGGCCTTATCCCGTGGTGGGTGATATGACGCCTTATTCCTTGCTGTGGGACCTCTCTCCTCTGTCTGGGTACTGGGCCTAAATAGCTGAAAGTGGCCTTCTCCAGTGGTGGGTGATATGACACACGATTCCTTGCTGTGGGACCTCTGTCCTCTGTCTGGGTGCTGGGGCCTAAATAACTGAAAGTGGCCTTCTCCAGTGGTGGGTGATATGACACCTTATTCCTTGCTGTGGGACCTCTCTCCTCTGTCTGGGTTCTGGGGCCTAAATAACTGAAAGTGGCCTTCTCCAGTGGTGGATGATATGACGCCTTATTACTTGCTGTGGAACCTCCCTCCTCTGTTTGGGTGCTGGGCCTAAATAACTGAAAGTGGCCTTCTACAGTGATGGGTGATATGACGCATGATTCCTTGCTGTGGGACCTCTCTCCTCTGTCTGGGTGCTGGGCCTAAATAACTGAGAGTGGCCTTCTCCAGTGGTGGGAGATATGACGCCTTATTCCTTGCTGTGGGACCTCTCTCCTCTGTCTGGGTGCTGGGGCCGAAATAACTGAGAGAGGCCTTCTCCAGTGGTGGGTGATATGACGCCTTATTTTTTGCTGTGGGACCTCTCTCCTCTGTCTGGGTGCTGGGGCCTAAATAACTGGAAGTGGCCTTCTCCAGTGGTGGGTGATATGACGCCTTATTCCTTGCTGTGGGACCTCTCTCCTCTGTCTGGGTGCTGGGACCAAAAAATCTGAAAGTGCCCTTCTCCAGTGGTTGGTGATATGACGCCTTATTTCTTGCTGTGGGACCTCTCTCCTCTGTCTGGGTGCTGGGGCCTAAATATCTGGAAGTGGCCTCCCGTGGTGGGTGATATGACGCCTTATTCCTTGCTGTGGGACCTCTCTCCTCTGTCTGGGTGGTGGGGCCTAAATATTTGGAAGTGGCCTTCTCCCGTGGTGGGTGATATGATGCCTTATTCCTCGCTGTGGGACCTCTCTCCTCTGTCTGGGTGGTGGGGCCTAAATATTTGGAAGTGGCCTTCTCCCGTGGTGGGTGATATGACGCCTTATTCCTCGCTGTGGGACCTCTGTCCTCTGTCTGGGTGCTGGGCCTAAATAACTGAAAGTGGCCTTCTACAGTGATGGGTGATATGACGCATGATTCCTTGCTGTGGAACCTCCCTCCTCTGTCTGGGTGCTGGGCCTAAATAACTGAAAGTGGCCTTCTCCAGTGGTGGCTGATATGACGCCTTATTCCTTGCTTTGGGACCTCTCTCTTCTGTCTGGGTTATGGGGCCTAAATAACTGAAAGTGGCCTTCTCCAGTGGTGGATGATATGACGCCTTATTACTTGCTGTGGAACCTCCCTCGCCTGTCTGGGTGCTGGGCCTAAATAACTGAAAGTGGCCTTCTACAGTGATGGGTGATATGACGCATGATTCCTTGCTGTGGGACCTCTCTCCTCTGTCTGGGTGCTGGGCCTAAATAACTGAGAGTGGCCTTCTCCAGTGGTGGGAGATATGACGCCTTATTCCTTGCTGTGGGACCTCTCTCCTCTGTCTGGGTGCTGGGGCCGAAATAACTGAGAGTGGCCTTCTCCAGTGGTGGGTGATATGACGCCTTCTTTTTTGCTGTGGGACCTCTCTCCTCTGTCTGGGTGCTGGGGCCTAAATAACTTGAAGTGGCCTTCTCCAGTGGTGGGTGATATGACGCCTTATTCCTTGCTGTGGGACCTCTCTCCTCTGTCTGGGTGCTGGGACCAAAATAACTGAAAGTGCCCTTCTCCAGTGGTTGGTGATATGACGCCTTATTTCTTGCTGTGGGACCTCTCTCCTCTGTCTGGGTGCTGGGGCCTAAATATCTGGAAGTGGCCTTCTCCCGTGGTGGGTGATATGACGCCTTATTCCTTGCTGTGGGACCCCTCTCCTCTGTCTGGGTGGTGGGGCCTAAATATTTGGAAGTGGCCTTCTCCCGTGGTGGGTGATATGACGCCTTATTCCTCGCTGTGGGACCTCTCTCCTCTGTCTGGGTGCTGGGGCCAAAATTACTGAAAGTAGCCTTTTCAAGTGGTGGGTGATATGAAGTCTTATTCCTTGCTGTGGGACCTCTCCCCTCTGTCTGGGTGCTGGGCCTAAATAACTGAAAGTGGCCTTCTCCAGTGGTGGATGATATGACGCCTTATTACTTGCTGTGGAACCTCCCTCCTCTGTCTGGGTGCTGGACCTAAATAACTGAAAGTGGCCTTCTCCAGTGGTGGCTGATATGACGCCTTATTCCTTGCTGTGGGACTTATTTCCTCTCTCTGGGTGCTGGGGCTTAAATATCTGTAAGTGGCTTTCTCCAGTGGTGGGTGATATGACGACTTATTCCTTGCTGTGGGACCTCTCTCCTCTGTCTGGGTGCTGGGCCTAAATAACTGAAAGTGGCCTTCACCAGTGGTGGCTGATACGACGCCTTATTCCTTGCTGTGGGACCTCTCTCTTCTGTCTGGGTTCTGGGGCCTAAATAACTGAAAGTGGCCTTCTCCAGTGGTGGATGATATGACGCCTTATTACTTGCTGTGGAACCTCCCTCCTCTGTCTGGGTGCTGGGCCTAAATAACTGAAAGTGGCCTTCTACAGTGATGGGTGATATGACGCATGATTCCTTGCTGTGGAACCTCCCTCCTCTGTCTGGGTGCTGGGCCTAAATAACTGAAAGTGGCCTTCTCCAGTGGTGGCTGATATGACGCCTTATTCCTTGCTGTGGGACCTCTCTCTTCTGTCTGGGTTCTGGGGCCTAAATAACTGAAAGTGGCCTTCCCCAGTGGTGGATGATATGACGCATTATTACTTGCTGTGGAACCTCCCTCCTCTGTCTGGGTGCTGGGCCTAAATAACTGAAAGTGGCCTTCTACAGTGATGGGTGATATGACGCATGATTCCTTGCTGTGGGACCTCTCTCCTCTGTCTGGGTGCTGGGCCTAAATAACTGAGAGTGGCCTTCTCCAGTGGTGGGTGATATGACGCCTTATTCCTTGCTGTGGGACCTCTGTCCTCTGTCTGGGTGCTGGGGCCGAAATAACTGAGAGTGGCCTTCTCCAGGGGTGGGTGATATGACGCCTTATTCCTTGCTGTGGGACCTCTCTCCTCTGTCTGGGTGCTGGGGCCTAAATATTTGGAAGTGGCCTTCTCCCGTGGTGGGTGATATGACGCCTTATTCCTTACTGTGGGACCTCTCTCCTCTGTCTGGGTACTGGGCCTAAATAGCTGAAAGTGGCCTTCTCCAGTGGTGGGTGATATGACGCACGATTCCTTGCTGTGGGACCTCTCTCCTCTGTCTGGGTGCTGGGCCTAAATAACTGAAAGTGGCCTTCTCCAGTGGTGGATAATATGACGCCTTATTACTTGCTGTGGAACCTTCCTCCTCTGTCTGGGTGCTGGGCCTAAATAACTGAAAGTGGCCTTCTACAGTGATGGGTGATATGACGCATGATTCCTTGCTGTGGGACCTCTCTCCTCTGTCTGGGTGCTGGGCCTAAATAACTGAGAGTGTGCCTTCTCCAGGGGTGGGTGATATGACGCCTTATTCCTTGCTGTGGGACCTTTCTCCTCTGTCTGGGTGCTGGGGCCGAAATAACTGAGAGTGGCCTTCTCCAGGGGTGGGTGATATGACGCCTTATTCCTTGCTGTGGGACCTCTCTCCTCTGTCTGGGTGCTGGGGCCTAAATATTTGGAAGTGGCCTTCTCCCGTGGTGGGTGATATGACGCCTTATTCCTTGCTGTGGGACCTCTCTCCTCTGTCTGGGTACTGGGCCTAAATAGCTGAAAGTGGCCTTCTCCAGTGGTGGGTGATATGACACACGATTCCTTGCTGTGGGACCTCTGTCCTCTGTCTGGGTGCTGGGGCCTAAATAACTGAAAGTGGCCTTCTCCAGTGGTGGGTGATATGACACCTTATTCCTTGCTGTGGGACCTCTCTCCTCTGTCTGGGTGCTGGGGCCTAAATAACTGAAAGTGGCCTTCTCCAGTGGTGGGTGATATGATGCCTTATTCCTTGCTGTGAGACCTCTCTCCTCTGTCTGGGTGCTGGGGCCGAAATAACTGAAATTGGCCTTCTCCAGTGGTGGGTGATATGACACATAATTCTCTGCTATGGGACCTCTCTCCAATTGATGTTGGTTAATTTTTTTTTATTTTTTTTAAATTCATTTCCCTATCCTCATTTGTTTGCAGGGCATTTACCTACATTTCGCTGCCTTTTGCAGCCCTCTAGCCCTTTCCTGGACTATTTTACAGCCTTTTTAGTGCCCAAAAGTTCGGGTCCCCATTGACTTCAATGGGGTTCGGGATAAAGTTCGGGTCGAGTTCGGATCCTGAACCCGAACATTTTCGTTAAGTTCGGCTGAACTTCTCGAACCCGAACATCCAGGTGTTCGCTCATCTCGTAGGCTGGTGTTTTTGGAAGATACTGCCCTATTTTTCTGAGCCTGGATAACCCCTTTAAAGGGCCACTAAAGGGACTAGAAGGACAATCCTAGTTACTAATGGTTCAAAACAGATTTGGTACCAGCACCAGCCATAGTACATAAAGCTGGATAGCTAATCTGCCCAGTTTCGCAGTGATAATTTCTCTTTCCCTATTATATTTATGGATATAGGGTATACAGAATGCATGTACCAAGCGTGGCTTTCATTAAATCTCTGCAGAAGCTGTTGCCTAGCTTTCCCAGACTGTTTAATTCCAAATTTGCCTAGTTAGGTATTGATGAGACTCCCATTTTTCTCATTACTTTGGTGCAAGTGCCGGCTTCTCAGCGCACTGGCTGAAGGCTGAAGTGGGATTTTAAACCATGTCTCGATTTGGAGTCCAGAGTGCCCCAAACATTCAATTGATAGCTTCTAAGAGAGAAAGAACTCTGTCAGAAAGGGGATTTGAATTCACACCTTCATTTGGAGACCAGAATGCCACAGATCCTGGATGAATTTAACTTTTTGAGCCTGGGACCTCAGAGTTCTTGGCCACCCTGACAAAGTGTTAAGATGTTGCCTAAGGGTTTTAAATTTTTGGGAAATCAAATCTACTAACTCCCTATACGAAATGTTTAGATTTTACTTAAGAAACATCGTCATTGTAAGAAGATGGAGAATGTGTATATTTAGTGATCTGTGATGAATTGAAATAAAAAGACTGTTTTGCTAGGGTTCCAAAATGTTACTCCTATTTGTACATTTCTAGTCCTCCTGGTCTAATGTATTTGGCAAAAACCTTCAGGTCAGACACTTGAGGGTTTCAGCAGTTTGGTAGTTTTCGCAGTGTGTGGCTTTTATGTTCTTGCCTTCTTTTAATGTTGACAAAAATGTTTAACCATTAAACTGCAATTTGTAATATTATTTAGGTAGAAATGAAAATTGCTAAAGCTAAAACCTTGCCATCAGGGGTGTGTTTTAAACCCAAATCTCATTTTGCCAACCAAGACACCCACCTAAGGAGAAAGTAAAGTAAAAAGAGAAGAACACTGTCAGAAGTGGGATTTGAACCCACGCCTCCATTTAGAGTCTAGAACACCACATACATGGAAAAGATTAACTCTTGAGTCTGGCGCTTTAGACCACCCGGCCATCCCGACAAATGCTGAGTTGCCCTTAGTGATGAGCGAGCATGCTCGGTCAAATACCTGTTCGGCTCGACCATCGCTATGCTCAGCAGATGGTGGTACTTGGCCGAATACCACATGTGCTCGAGCGCAATGATCAAGTCTCCTCCCCGGACGATTGGCACCTGCTAAGCAGCCAATAAACGTGTAGGTAAGTAATGTACTTCACTGTAATGACGTATCCATGTTAGCTACTGGTATTACAGTGATTGGCTGGCCAGAACGCATAATCGGGTGCTATATAGCACCCGATGACATGTGCTCGGATTAGTCATAGTCAGGGTTAGCAGATCGTAGGAAGGAAAAGACAGTGTAGGGAGCGAAATTCATAGTTCTTATTCTAAAAAAGCTTTTCAAAGACCCAAAAGTCCTTTTAAGGACTACTATATGTGTGTGTTTGAGAGCAGCAAGATATTTTTACCTGCGCTAAATTGATCAGTCTCAGGGACATCCGTGCTAAGGAAGGACAGATAAATTAGCTGTTTTTACTACCAAAAGCTTTTCAAAGACCCCAAAGTCCTTTTAAGGACTACTGTGTGTGTGTTTGACAGCAGCAAGATATTTTTCATTAATACCTATCAGTGACATATACTGTACATCACCCTCAGACTTTGTCTTTTTGCATAAATTCAAATATTCAGCGCCATATTTATTGTCTATAGTGTGTGCGTTTATTACACATCCGTGACATATACAGTAATCCATCCGAAAACTGTTTCTTTAGCGTAAATTTTAATAAGTTGGGCCTAATCTAGTGCCCATATTGTGTGGCTTTCTGTGACAAATACTGTACTACATCCGTAAACTGTGCTTGTAGCGCAAATTCAAATAATCTGGGCCTAATCTAGTGTCCTTGTGTCTGGCTTTCTGTGACAAATACTGTACTACATCCAAAAATAGTGTCTGTAGCGCAAATTTAAATAATCTGGGCCTAATCTATTGTCCATAGTGTGTGGCTTTCTGTGACAAATACTGTACTACATCCGTAAACTGTGCTTGTAGCGCAAATTCAAATAATCTGGGCCTAATCTAGTGTCCTTGTGTCTGGCTTTCTGTGACAAATACTGTACTAAATCCGTAAACCGTGTTTGTAGCCCAAACTTAAATAATCTGGGCCAAATCTAGTGTCCATAGTGTGTGGCTTTTTGTGACAAATGCTGTACTACATCCGAAAACAGTGTCTGTAGCCCAAATTTAAATAATCTGGGCCTAATATAGTGTCCTTAGAGTGTGGCTTTCTGTGACAAATACTGTACTACATCCGAAAACAGTGTCTACAGTGCATGTCCTCCAGGTGAGCTGACCCTCTTAAACATTATATATGAGGGCCTGCAGGTGAGCTGACCCTATAAAACATTATATGTGATGGCCTGCAGGTGAGCTGACCCTCTAAAACATTATATGTGATTGCCTGCAGGTGAGCTTACCCTCTAAAACATTATATGTGAGGGCCTGCAGGTGAGCTGACCCGAAAAAACATGAATTGCAAGGGCCTACAGGTGAGCTGACCCTGTTAAACATTATATGTGAGAGCCTGCAGGTGAGCTGACCCTTTAAAGCATTATATGTGAGGGCCTGCAGGTGAGCTGAGCCTCTAAAATACTTTGAGCGAGGGCAGCCTAAAAAGCATGTTGATATAAAGAAGCAGGAGGAGGAGGAGTAGAGAAGTCAGGGGCAATCCAGGCCTTGTTTATTCTTATAAGAGTCGACCTGTCAGCATGTTTAGTTGACAGACGGATGCACTTATCAGTTATTATGCCCCCAGCAACACTAAATAACCGCTCTGACAAAACGCTGGTGGCAGGGTAGGCCAGCACCTCTGAGGCGTAGAGTGGCAGTTTGTGTCACATGTCCAGCTTGGACACCCAATAGTTGTAAGGCACAGAGGGATCACTAAGGACTGCTAGGTACTCCTTCACCATTTTCCAAAAATTTTCCTGCCTTGTGACAGTAGGCCGCGCATCAGGGTGAGGGTGCTAGCGGGGTGTCATGAAACTGTTCCAGGCCTTGGAGAGTTTTGTCCTGCCTCTGTTGGAACTGCTGTGTGTTCCCCTCATCTCCCCTCCTGGGTTGCACAAGGAACTACATACTCTGCTGCCAGCGTTGTCAGATATAAATTTATCCGTAATGACATTCTGTTCTATTATTATTATGGTTTGTGGTTGTATTATTGTTGGTATTATTATTGTTATTATGGTTTATAGTTGTAAAATATGTTATTATTTCATTATTGATGAGTTAATTAACAGGCCATGCCATTGGTTTACCTCCACTCTTGTGTGTTATGTTTTTAGTTATATTATTCTATAACTTTGGGATGTTTGTTGTGCATGGGACATATATGATGTATGAATGCCAGGTGTGTGAACTTGCCAAGCTCCAAAGCTGCCAACAAGTTACAGCCATTATCAGACACAACAACCAACCATGCCTGGTTGTAGGTTGAGTGGCGAGAGACACAGCTCAGTCTGGTTCCTTATACCCTGCCACAGCTTTGCGGCGGTGTGCTGTTTGTCACCTAAGCAAATGAGTTTCAGCACGGCCTGTTGCTGCCTCCCCACTGCCATGCTACACTGCTTCCAGCTACTGATTAATGGCTGACTGGTGCTGCAAGATGAGAATTCAGAGGTGGAAGTGGAATAGGAGAAGGGGGGTTTGCTGCAACTAATGTAGGTGGTGGTGAAAATCCTGATGGAATGGGGTTCCGCAATCCTTGGCTTTGGTAGCACCTGTGTCATCCCAGGGTACAACTAGCTACCGGCCTCCACAAGGTTCACCCAGTGTGCTGTCACGGAAATGTAGCATCCCTGGCCAAAAGCACTTTTCCGTGTGTCAGTCGTTAAGTGGACCTTCCCAATAACTGCGTTGGTCAGGGCACGGGTGATGTTACGGGACACAATTGCTGATGTAATGCGGGGACAGCACAACGAGAGAAATAGTGGCGGCTAGGAACTGAGTAAAGAGGGACGTCCGCCGCCATGAGGCTGAGGAAAGCCTCAGTGTGCACAGGACTAAATGGCAACATTTCCAGAGCCAGCTATTTTTAAAGGTGTGCATTTAGTGCTATGGCCTGTGGGTGGATGGCTGGATATTTGTGCTTACGTTCAAAGGCCATCTGTGCGCGGGTCTATTTGGTGTGGCACGCCTTCTCCCTTTTGCCATCTCACAGCCTCTTCCAGCCTATTGCGGTGCTGTGGATCCCCCTCTGTACTGCTGTCCTCGATTGGCTTGCCACCTTCCCAGGTTGGGTCAGTAATGTCAATGTCTACCACCCCCTCTTTCACTTCCTCACTCGGGTCACCCTCCTGACTTGTGTTGTTGACCTAACAAGACCCTCACTTATTGACAACTGTGTCTCATCCGCATCATCAACCTCATAAAACACTAATTGCCATTCCCCACCGTCATCTTCTTCTGACTGTGGATGCTGAAGATCTCCTCATGTCCCTCTTCAGGAAGGGTCAGCTCACCTGCCGGCCCTCACCTACAATATTGAAGAGGGTCAGCTCACTTGCAAGCCCTCACCTACAATATTTTAGTGGGTCAGCTCACCTGTAGGCCCTCACCTACAATATTTTACAGGGTCAGCTCACCTGCAGGCCCTCAACTACAATATTTTACAGGGTCAGCTAGGCAGCAGGCCCTCACGTACAATATTTTAGAGTCAGCTAAGCAGCAGGCACTCGCCCATCATTTTTTTCAATGCTCAGAAGCAGGCCCTCGCGCCTAATGTTTAGAGGGTCAACAGCAGGACCTTGCTCCTAATGTTTTGGAGGGTCACCAGCAGGCCATCAATGATAATTTTTCAAGGGTGTGTATGATGCCCTCCTTTAAGTGTAAGAAGGGATGTATTGCAGTGCTGGTTCCTTGTAATTTTTGGCAGCTCTAAGTTAAGTGCATTCCGTTTACTTTGTGTTTCGTTTGCTGGCTTGATTCTAGGTGACCCTGACTCCCTCAGTATTCATGCAGGGAGCCGGTGGCCGTTCCCCTCACTACTATAGGGAATTCAGGTGTCACTCAGTTATAGGTACGAGGGCATGTATCTGTCTACCACCGGGACTTGTACATGTGCACAGTAGTTTGGGAGAGTTCTTAGGGATTTATAGGGCCCTCCTATGTTTTCATTAGTTTGGGATCAAGCCAGTCTGTCGTTATTTATCAGTTCCTGCTAACTGTCCTCCATCCTTGACACCAGAGTCCCCAGTACCTAGAGAGCATTGCATCTCAGTGCATGCTGAGTCACCTGTCCATGCAGAGCACTGCATTACAGTGCACCCAGAGTTACTCGTCTATGCAATGTCTTGCAACCCAGTTTACTGAAATTCCTATTAATGATCTTGTAGAAGGCTTGCACAGTAAAATCTAAATTTTTGCAGATAACAATAAACTGGGTAAAGTAATTAACACGGAACAGGACAGTATACTGCTACAGATGGATCTGGATAGATTGGAGGCTTGGGCAGAAAAGTGGCAGATGAGGTTTAACACTGACAAATGTTAGGTTATGCACATGGGAAGGAATAATGCAAGTCACCCGTACATACTTAATGGTAAAACACTGGGTAAGGCCTCAGCAAAACGGATCACCAAAAATACAGATGACGTCCACGTGCATTCCATTTTTTGCTGAATGGAACAGCTTGCCCCTGATAGAACAGTACTATCTTTGTCCATTATGAGGACAATAATAGGACATGTTCTATCTTTGTAAAAACAGTAAAAGTTAACGGAGACCGCGCTAATGTGGCCACTCACAGTTCAGATGTCACACTTCGACTTTGACCTGCGATAGTAAGTCCATATATCTGAATCTTACAAACAAACGCGGAGCGTCACAGAAAATCTGCTTCACATGCGCTGCAATCGCTGCTGTCAGTGTGAATTTCGCAGCCTCCTCCTCCGCACCAACCGAACAATCCTCCACATCGGACTTAAACCTTTATGAAGAGGAAAAGGAACATAGCGCAGAACTGCCGGCTCAGGTGAATAAATATCTGTTTATTATACTCACAAAGTCCACAATAAAATCGGCATATATAGTAGTAAAACAGCATGGCCCGACCTAGGTTTCGCTCATAGCTTCGTCAGGGCGAAATACAGCCCCACTATGTGCTGTCCGCATCCACACTTCCGTTTCCGCAAAAAAATAGAACATGTCCTTTTCTTGTCCGCAATTGGGGTCAAGATTAGGCATCTTCTATTATAGTGCCTGCGATGTGCTGTCTGTAAATTGCGGAACGCACATTGCTGGTGTCCGTGCTTTGCGGATCCGCAATACACTTACGGACATGTGAATGGACCCTAATACTGCACGGTGATCCGTCTCCGTACAGTATTAGAATTTATGGGCTCCGATGAGCCTATGTGAGTTATTCACGAAATCACGCGTGACTTAGTTGAATAACTTTGGTAATTTATTTTTAACCACGCCCCCTAGCTTAAACACACTTAATGACCAGGCCACTTTTTACAATTCTGCACTACACAACTTTCACAGTTTATTGCTCCGTCATACAACTTACCACCCAAATGAATTTTACCTCCTTTTCTTCTCACTAACAGAGCTTTCATTTGGTGGTATTTCATTGCTGCTGACATTTTTACTTTTTTTGCTATTAATAAAAATTTAACGACATTTTTGCAAAAAAATGTCATTTTTCACTTTCTGTTGTAATTTTTTTAAAAAAAACTACATTTCTATATAAATTTTTCTATAAATTTATTTTTCTACATGTCTTTGATAAAAAAAATACAAAAAGTGTATATTATTTGGTTTGGGTCAAAGTTATAGCGTTTACAAACTATGGTGCAAAAAAGTGAATTTCCGAATTTTGACTTTCTGAGCACCTGTCATGTTTTCTGAGGCACTACAAGGCCCAGACAGTACAAACACCCCACAAATGACCCCATTTCGGAAAGTATACACCCTAAGGTATTCGATGATGGGCATAGTGAGTTCATGGAAGTTTTTATTTTTTGTCACAAGTTAGCGGAAATGGATTTTTTTTTTTCAAAAAATTTCATTTTTCGCTAACTTGTGACAAAAAATAAAAACTTCCATGAACTCACTATGCCCATCAGCGAATACCTTAGGGTGTCTAATTTCCGAAATGGGGTCACATGTGGGGTATTTATACTGCCCTGTCATTTTAGGGGCCCCTAAAGCGTGAGAAGAAGTCTGGAATCCAAATGCGTAAAAATGCCCTGTGAAATCCTAAAGGTACTCAATGGAATTAGGGCTCTTTGCGCATCTTGGCTGCAAAAAAGTGGCACACATGTGGTATCGCCGTACTCAGGAGAAGTAGGGCAATGTGTTTTGGGGTGTATTTTTACATATACCCATACTGTGTGTGCAAAATATCTCTGTAAATGACAACTTTTTCAATTTTTTTATACAAAGTTGTCAATTTACAGAGATATTTCTCTCATCCAGCATGGGTATATGTAAAGATACACCCCAAAACACTTCTCCTGAGTATGGCGATACCACATGAGTGACACTTTTTTCAGCCAAGATGCGCAAAGGGCCCCTAATTCCAAGGAGTACCTTAAGGATTTCACAGGGCATTTTTACGCATTTGGATTCCAGACTTCTCACGCTTTAGGGGCCCCTAAAATGCCAGGACAGTATAAATACCCCACAAGTGACCCCATTTTAGAAAGAAGACACCCCAAGGTATTCCGTGAGGGGCATGGCGAGTTCATAGAAGTTTTTTTTTTTTTGGCACAAGTTAGCGGAAATTAATTTATTTATTTTTTTTCTTACAAAGTCTCATATTCCACAAAAAATAAAATTTTACATGAACTCACCATGCCCCTCACAGAATACCTTGGGGTGTCTTCTAAAATGCCCTCCTAAAAGGTACTCCTTCTCGTGAGGGGCATGGCGAGTTCATAGAAGATTTTTTTTTAAGTTAGCTTAATTTTTTTAGATTTTTTTTGTTTTTTCTTACGAAGTCTCCCTTTCCGCTAACTTGTGACAAAAAGTTCAATCTTTCATGGACTCAATATGCCCCTCAGCGAATACCTTGGGGTGTCTTCTTTCCAAAATGGGGTCACATGTGAGGTTTTTGTACTGCTCTGGCATTTGAGGGTCTCCGCAATCATTACATGTATGGGCAGCAGTAGGAGTTTCTGCTATTCTCCTTATATGGAGCATACGGGTAATGAGATTTTTTTTTCCGTTCAGCCTCTGGGCTGAAAGAAAAAATGAACGGCACAGATTTCTTCATTCGCATCGATCGAAAAAAAAAATACGCAAAAAAAAAAAAAAAAGAGGGGCCTGGCCTGATTGCCAGGACATAGGGGCTCCGCCCAAACATCCATACCCACTTCAGCTCCTATGTCCTGGCAAACGTGATTTCTCCATTCACATCGATCAATCGATCGTTGTGGAGGAAGACATCTTTGCCAGATTTTTGATACAAAGTGTTTGCCAAAGCATATGAACTCCAACACCTCTCCACAGCTCATATGCAAACGTACCTGTACTGCGGAGAAGAAATCTCGTCCTGCAGCGCCGCATACACCGACTTCACGTGTCTTCTGACAGCAGCGCAATGCTTCTCTCAGAATGCACATCAGTGCTGCAGCGTTTTCATCGGTTGGTCCAGCTGGAAAATAAAGAGTGGTTAGTAAAAAAAAAAAAAGAAGAAAAAACAGGCAGCAGGCTCATAAATTTGAACGTTACGAACTTTATAAACTTGAACATCATAAAACTTTGAAAACTAAACTAACTCAAGATTTCTTTTTCTTGCTACCTGTTTAATTATTTTTTTTTCACTCTTTATTTTCCTTGCAGAAACCTCTCCTCTCCCATAGGACAATGTGTAAAGTGTAAATCACACAGAGATGGTGCGAAGTACATTATGCACTTTATCCCAAGTGAAAGGAGACGTTTCTATCGTTTCACATTTCTGCTGTAGCACACCAGCACCGTCCCTATGTGTTAGGGTCTCTCAAAACCTAGTATCCTGAGAGACCCTAGAGCCTGAGTGGATAAACTACCTGTGTCCTGCGGTCCTTACGTCCCTAAGTGTACCTGAGTGTGGTACTTCCGGAAACACTCCCCTAGGCATAGGGCAGGGTGGTCAGGACAGTCAGAACAGAAATAGCAGGTGTCACGCCTTATTCCACTCCTGCTACAGACACAACATCTTTTTCGGGGTGGCGGTTGGGTTGAGGTACCAGCAACGACACTGGGGAAGTGTCACTCGTGTAGACGGCTCACTACACTGGGGTTTGGGGCCACGGAACCTCCTGGATACAGGAGGTTCTTGATGATCTCTTCCTGAAATTTGAGGAAGGATCCTGTTCTCCCAGCCTTACTGTAGAGAACAAAACTATTGTAAATAGCCAATTGAATTAGATATACAGACACCTTCTTATACCAGCGTCTGGTCTTTCAGGAAAGCAAATATGGGACCAACATCTGGTCATTGAAGTCCACCCCTCCCATGAGCAAATTATAGTCGTGGACCGAGAGGGGCTTTTCAATGACACTGGTTGCCCGTTCAATTTGGACTGTCGTGTCTGCATGAATGGAGGAGAGCATGTAAACGTCACGCTTGTCTCTTCATTTCACCGCGAGCAGTTCTTCGTTACACAAGGCAGCCCTCTCCCCCCTTGCAAGACGGGTGGTAATGAGCCGTTGGGAAAAGCCCCGGCGACTAGGTTGCGCGGTGCCACAGCAGCCAATCTGTTCTAGGAACAAATGCCTGAAGAGGGGCACACTTGTGTAGGATTGTTCACATAAAGATGGTACCCCTTGCCAAATAAGGGTGACACCAAGTCCCAGACTGTCTTCCCACTGCTCCCCAGGTAGTCAGGGCAACTGACCGGCTCCAGGGTCTGATCTTTACCCCATAGACACGAAATTTGTGAGTATAGCTTGTGGCCCTTTCACAAAGCTTATACAATTTGACCCCATACCGGGCGCGCTTGTTTGGGATGTATTGTTTGAAGCCAAGGGGCCCGGTAAAATGTATCAGGGACTCGTCTACGCAGATGTTTTGTGCAGGGGTATACAAATCTGCAAATTTGGTGTTGAAGTGGTCTATGAGGGGCCGAATTTTGTGGAGCCGGTCAAAAGCTGGGTGGCCTCTGGGACGGGAGGTGGTGTTGTCACTAAAGTGCAGGAAACGCAGGATGGTCTCAAATCGTGTCCTGGACATGGCAGCAGAGTAAATGGGCATGTGATGAATTGGGTTCGTGGACCAATATGACCGCAATTCATGCTTTTTTGTTAGGCCCATGTTGAGGAGAAGGCCCAGAAAAGTTTTAAATTCGGAAACTTGGACTGGTTTCCACCGGAAAGGCTGGGCATAGAAGCTTCCTGGGTTGGTGGTTATAAATTGAGTGGCATAGAGGTTTGTTTCTGCCACGACTAGGTCAAAGAGCTCCGCAGTGAAGAACAGCTCAAAAAACCCCAGTGCTGATCCGATCTGAGCTGTCTCCACCCGAACTCCTGACTGGGCGGGGGAAGGGGGGACTACTGGTGCGGCTGAAGATGGGGGCTGCCAATCAGGGTTTGCCAGCACCTCAGGGATTCTAGGGGCTCTACGGGCCTGTCTGCGCGGTGGCTGCGACGGGGGAACTATTGCACGTGCCACCGTACCAGCTTCAACTGCCCTTCTGGTGCTCGCCACTTCACCATGTTCTACGGCAGTGCTGGTAGTCCAGGATGGGCTGCGCTGCTGGTGTATGCCTCACCACGTAATCCGACAGCGCCAGCCCTACTCTGCTGCCCTTGAAACGGATCCTGCGCAACCTGTGGTCTAGCGACACGGGGCCGGGTACACCTGGTGGTATCAGGGATCTCAACCTCCTTGCCTGAATTTTGGGTCAGACTGCCACTGCTTTCTACAGGTTCGTATTCTGACCCGCTGGATTCGTCAGATGAGGGTTCCCATTCCTCATCCGACTGGGTCAGAATCCTGTAGGCCTCTTCAGACGAATACCCCTTATTTGACATTTGGAAAACTAAATTTAGGGGGTATTCCCTGAGACTACCCAAGAAAAAAAGCAAGCCTGTCTTACAAATGGGAGTGTAGCGAAGTACAGAAGCCGCTGCGATTGATAAAAAAGATCCAAACTGATTTTTTTATCGCCGCAGCGCTTGTGAAGTGATTGTGCAGTGATAAAAAAAAAAAAAAAATTGTCACTGCGGTGGGGCGGGCGTGGGTGAACGCACGTGTGGGCGAACGATCAGGCCTGATCGGGCAAACACTGCGTTTTGGGTGGGGGCGAACTAAGGTGACACTAATACTATTATAGATCTGACTGTTATCAGTTCTGATCACTTACAGATACTATAAAAGTACAGATGCTGATTAGCGCCCAAGCTAATCAGCGAATCAGTGACTGCGGTGCGGTGGGCTGGGCGCTAACGGAAGCTAACTACCTACCAAAGGGGCCTAAACTAAACCTATCAGTCAACACTGGTGAAAAAAAAAAAAGTTACAGTTTACACTGATCACTTTTTGTCCTTTCACTAGTGAGACAGTTGATTGATATGGGGTGATCAAGGGGTTAATTCGGGTGATCTGGGGCTAAATATGTGGTGATTGGTGTACTTACAGTCACATGTGCTCTCTGCAGGGTCCATCCGACGAAAAGGACCCAGCACAGAAGCCATTTAATGCATTATATTTATAAATACAATGCATTATATGGCTTGTGATTCGTTTTTTTTGAAAGACACCAGCCTGCCAGTGCCGATCATTGGCTGGCAGGCTGGTGACGAACTTCTTCTGAGCCTGCCCTGATCTTCTGTGTGCCTGTTTAGGCCCACAGATCGCAAAATCTCGCCTCTTGCGAGATGACGCGTCAACGAGGAGAAACTGGGCCGCCGAGATCACGCGATCCTGCGTGCGGCGGTCCAGAGCAGGTTAAAGTGAAAAATCACTTTAAAACTTGAAACCGAACTCGGCTTTGGTTCAGTACCTCAGAACAGAAGCTGAGTTCGGTTTTAAAGTGGTTTTTCACTTTAAAAATAAATTACTGAAGTTATTCAACTAAGTCACGCGTGACTTCGTGAATAACTCACATAGGCTCATCGGAGCCCATACATTCTAATACTGTACGAAGACGAATCTCCAAACAGTATTATTCCGAAGTTTTCAACGAAGCGACTTCGGATAAGGCATCTGAAGCTCGCTTTGCTCAACACTAGTCTCAAGTCACTTGCTTAGCATTGCATTCCAGTGCACCCACAGTCCCTGCAGTGTATTGTATCCCAGTGCACCCACAGTCCCTGCAGTGCAGGCATCCCAGGCCATGTGGGCACTGTAGCTAGGGCTTAGCTCCATTTGACGAGTGTGAACGTGTACAGTCAGCAGCTGGCTGCCCTGACACCCCAGGAAAAATACATGCTGTCTACCAGACCCGAAGCTTCCTAATGCTGCTCCTCCCACAGGAAAGCCTGGTGACAGGCGCATGATGTCAGAAGAGAACCAGAAGTCCGCTAGGCATCTACCGAGCAGTTAATCTCTACCGGAGCAGAATCGTGCGGGGAAATCTACAGGTGAATAGCTTAGGACTGGCCCTTCTTTATGTTGCGTAGGTTTTCGAGTGATAAATAAACAGAATGAAATTACTTTCCGGGTGAAAACGCCTGCAAATCGATCAAATCGGCATTTCGTTTGCTTTGGTCTAGGTCTTGCATCCATTTTCCCGCGTTCAATCTGACGGCGCGAGTTCCCAGAGCACAGCCGACTGAGCCGAGAAGGTAGAGTTCTCGTACAAACCGATTCCCGCCCCGTTCTTGTCGTGTTGGCTGCTATACGTTGTTCAGCAGGTGATTAGTGCACTAGGCATGGAGACTTAGGCGGCAAGCTCCCCACATAAGACTCCATACTCCGGGCGCATGACGCTTCCCTTAGAATACCTTGTTCCCCAAGCCGGAGGACGTGAAGCGGCTGCACATCTTGACCTTGTACCTTATGGTCTACGGGAGAGAGCCTGGTTCCTCAGTTGGAAATAGTCACCAGGAGCCCCTGTGCCCTAGACCTGCATCAGTCAGTGTTTTATGGCGTACCCATTTGATATGACAGAAAAGCATTGTTGTGAACCCTCTTAATGGGATCCTGCAGGATGTATATATTTTCTATGCAGTCGTTTTACTCTTAAAGAACAATACCATGGGGTCATTTATCAAACTGGTGTAAAGTAGAGCTGGCTTAGTTGCCCACAGCAACCAATCAGGTTCCAACTTTCATTTTCCAAAGGAGCTGTGAAAAATGAAAGGTGGAATCTGATTGGTTGCGAATTCCACTTTACACCAGTTTGATAAATCTTCCCCCATGTTTATTAAATATTCTCCCTGCCTTTCCCTCTGAACTGAGTGCTGCTGCATGTGAACATGGTCCTCACAGTCTCTGTAGGGCATCCCTACAATGCCTAGAGAGCTGCAGTGAGGACCCCTCTGCCCAATGTACAGGTGTCTCTGTGAGGAGGAGTGGGGGAACCTTCCATGGACATGAGCAGCGCTGCAGTGTTACCATGCTGCAGCGCTTGGTTCACTGGGCACCATGGGTCATGCAGTTATATGTAGAGATGAGCGAACTTCTATTTTTAGTTCGGCGTCCAAAGTTCGGGTTATCGTAGCATCCCGTTATGGATTCCGCTAGCGCGGACCATAATGGCATTTGGAATCCATAAGGGGTGCTTCATTGAACCCGAACCTTGGACAACCCTAAGGACCTGGGGGTGACGTCACCGTCATGTGATCAGTGCAGGGGGTGTGGCTCAGCACTGGATTGGATAAGAGGTGATCCAGTGCTGAGCCACGCCCTGCACTGATCACATGACTGTGACGTCACCCCAGGTCCTTAGGGTTGTCCCTAAGGTTTGGGTTCAATGAAGCATCCCCTTATAGATTCCAAATGCCATTATGGAATCCATAACGGGATGCTACGATAACCCGAACTTTGGATGCCAAACTAAAAATAGAAGTTCTCTCATCTCTAGTCCATTGTACTCATATCTTTACCTGACTTGGTAACCTGTTGAATGTTTGGTTGCATAAAATTGGGAACAGATAGAAGAAAGTATGAATGCAGGAACAAACTAAAGGGGGCTTGTTTGTTGTCTGTTACCATAGGGACACCCAGGTTTGCATAGGAGCTGTAGAAGGAATAGGAAATCTGTATTTAAAGGGGTTCTCTCACTTCAGCAAATGGCATTTCTCATGTAGACAAGGTTAATCCACGGCACTTACTAATGTATTATGATTTTCCTGTCTGCCTCCTTTCCTGGTTTGATTCATTTTTCCATCACTTTATACACTGCTCGTTTCCATGGGTTACGATGGCTGTGCTTGCACACTATGGCAAAAAGCACTGGCCTCTCTGGTGGCCTGGACCGTGGAAGTGCGCATAGGGTAGTGCTTTTTCCTGTAGTGTGCACGCACGGCCATCACTGCTGCATTGCAGGGTGGTCATAAGCATGGAAATGAGCACTGTATAATTTAATGGGAAAATGAATGAAACCAGCAAAGGAAGCAATATGGACAATCACAACACATTAGTGCTTTGTATTAACTTTCTCTACATGATAAATGTAATTTGCTGAAGTGACACAACTTCTTAAACCACTTCCCATCTGCCAGTTGACTATAAACGTCCTGGTAGTGGTTGTCTCTCTGAATGGACGTTCTGAAACGTCCATTCAGAGATGGCAGCTGCATGCTAACCGTGGAGCTTCAGAGCGGGGGGCATGTGACAGCAGGGCACCCTAGAGATAAAGCAGGGACAGTTCCCCGGTGTTCCTGCCTTCTAGATCGCTGTATACACAGCGATCAACGAGCGCTGTGTATATAGATCATAAAGTGCAGTGCGCTTGCTGTCTCGGCCCGGTGGTCATGTGACCGCTGGGGCCGGTAGAGTGCAGGCGCTGTCGGGTCTTCCACAGACCTCGATCAGCCCTGCACTGAGGCTGTACAGAGTTATACTCTGCTGTACAGCCTCTCCGGGGCTGTATTTCACCTGTAACTGGGGCTACTATGTCAGCCCCAGTTACAGGAGAAATCAATAGTTGGAAAAAAAAAAAAAGTGACGTTAAATGTCTCCTAGAGGTGAGGGGTACACAAAGTGTAAAATAAATAATAGTGTTTTATAACAAAAAATTAAAAAAAGTTTCACATGTAAAAATTTTTTTTCGCCCCAATTAAGTAATAAAAAAAATGTTAAAAATTGAAAAAAATCAATAAAATGGACATATTTGTTGTTGCCGCGTCCGTTACGGTCGGCTCTATAAATATATCACGTGATCCATCCTGTCCGATAAACACGATAAAAAAATAAAATAAAACTGTCAAAAAAAGCCATTTGTCACTTTACATCACAAACATAGTAACATGGTTATAAGGGAAATTAATAGCATTCTCAATACAGAATGCTTTGTATAATGTTGGTTAAGGGGTTAAAAATAAAAAACTTACCTTAGCCACTTGATCGCGTAGTTGGCGATCTGTCTTCTCACTTCAAGCTTTAGCTGTATTCTAAAGGACCTGTGATGACGTCACATCACATGGTCCAATCACATGGTCCATCACGGACCATGTGATGTCATCACAGGTCCTTTAGAATACAGCTAAAGCTTGAAGTGAGAAGACAGATCGCCAACTACGCGATCAAGTGGCTAAGGTAAGTTTTTTATTTTTAATCAACATTATACAAAGCATTCTGTATTGAGAATGCTATTAATTTCCCTTATAACCATGTTATAAGGGAAAATAATGAAGATCGGGTACCGTCGCTTATTAACCATGCAGGAAAATCGCACTGCATCCGCACTTGCTTGGGGCCTGCGTTGCGTGAAAAACTCAAAATATAGAGCGTGCTGCGATTTTCATGCAAGGCAGAAGTGATGCGTGAAAATCACCGCTCATGTGCACAGCCTCATAGAAATGAATGGGTCAGGATTCAGTGCGGGTGCAATGCGTCCACCTCACGCATTGCACCCGCGCGGAAAACTCGCCCGTGTGAAAGGGACCTAAGTGATCAAAAAGTCCCACAAAATGGTACCAATAAAACGTCATCTCATCCCGCAAAAAATTATCCCCTACACAAGAAAATCGCTTCAAAAAACAAAAACTATAACTCTCAGAACATGGAGACATTGTCTCAAAAATGCTATTATTGTGTAAAAGTGAAATAAAAAAAAAATAAGTATACATATTATCCATCGACGCATCCGTTACAACCTGCTGTAAACCTGCTGTATAAAAATATCACTTGACCTAACACCTCAGGTGAACATAAAAAAACAAAAGCCATTTTTTTGTCAACTAACATCACATAAAGTGTAACACCAAGCGATCAAAAAGGCGTATGTAAAATAGTACCAATCAAACTATCACCTCATCCCGCAAAAAATGAGACCCTAACTAAGACAATCGGTCAAAAACTAAAAAAGCTATGGCTCTCAGACTATGGAGACACTGAGACATCATTTTTGTTTAAAAAATGCTATTGTGTAAAACTTAAATAAGAAAATGTATACATATTATGTATTGCCACGTCCGTAACGATCTGCTCTATAAAATTGTCACATGACCTAACCCCTCAGGTGAACTCTGTAAAAATAAATAAATAAAATCTGTGCTAAAACGAATTTTTTGGACGCCTTGTACCATAAAGTGTTATATTATGTGTGATCAAAAAATCATTATTACCCAAGAAAAAAAAATATTAACTCTTCCTGCAAAAAACAAGCCCCTACACAAAACAATCGGCAGAAAAATAAAAAAAATATGGTGTTCAGAAAATTGAGACACCAAAACATACGGTAATTAATTTTTCAAAAATGCTTTATGTAAAACTGAAACAAAGAAAATAGACATATTTGATATGATTGAATTCGTAACAACCTGCTCTATAAAAATAGCACATGATTTACCCAGTCAGATGAATGTTGTAAAAAAAATAAAAACAGTGCCAAAACAGCCATTTTTTGGTTACCTTGCCTCTCAAAAATTGTAATATAGAGCAATTAAAAATCATATGTACCCCAAAATAGTACCAGTTAAACTGGCACCTTATCCCCTAGTTTCCAAAATGGGGTCATTTTTTGGGGGAGTTTCTACTGTAAGGGTGCATCAGGGGGTCTTCAAATGGGACATGGCATCTGAAAACCAGTCCAGCAAAAACCATACAGAGCTCCTTTTCTTCTGCACCCTGCCGTGTGTCTGTACAGCAGTTTACGACCACATGGGGTGTGTTTATGTAAACCGCAGAATCAGGGTAATAAATATTAAGTTTTGTTTGGCTGTGAGTGTGAACCCTCGATGTGTTAAAGAAAAATAATGGATTAAAATGGAAAATCTGCCAAAAAAGTGGAATTTAGAAATGTAATCTCCATTTTCCTTTAATTCTTGTGGAACACCTAAAGGGTTAACAAAGTTTGTAAAATCAGTTTTGAGTAACTTGAGGGGTGTAGTTTCTAAAATCGTGTCATTTATGGGGGGTTTCTACTATGTAAGTCCCACAAAGTGACTTCAGACCCGAACTAGTCCTTAACCTCTTAAGGACGCAGGGCGTACATGTACGCCCTAGCGTCCTGGTACTTAAGGACTCAGGGCGTACATGTACGCCCTGAGAAGATCCGATCACCGCTGCGCACGTGGCGGTGATCGGAACAGGATGCCTGCTGAAATCATTCAGCAGGCATCCTGTGACACTGCCGAGGGGGTCCTGTGACCCCCAGCCGGTGATCAGCAACAAACCGCAGGTCAATTCAGACCTGCGGTTTGTTGCGCTATGTAGTCTTGATCCCCGCGGTCTCTGACCGCGGGATCAGAGACTAAAATCTGCCCCTTATTGTAATTTTAACCCCCTGCACCCCGCCATCTTAGTGTCCCCCGGGCGGTGCAGGGGGATTTGCGGGCGGTGCTGCGGGTGGGCGGCGCGGGAGGCGGGCGGTGCGGCAGGCGGGATCGCACTGCGATCCCCGCCCGCCTCCTTTCAATGCATTTCCCTGGTGTCTAGTGGTAGTAGCAGGGGTCAGCACATTGCTGACCCCTGTTATAAACTGCTGACATCTGTGCTGCAGATGTCAGCAGTTTAACTCCTTTATACCGCGGTCCGCACGGACCGCGGTATAGAAGGTGTTAACATGGAGGGAGCTCCTTCCTCTCCCATCGGGGGCTGCCGCACTTTGCAGCCCCCGATGGGATAGGATGGTAGAGGGAGAGAGCTCACCTTCTTCCATCACCCGCTGCTCTGTAATGGCAGCGGGTGATGAGTTACCATGGCAGCAGGACGCTTCAGAAGCCGCCCTGCTTGCCATGGTATAGGTCTCTGGTCAGACTTCTGCTAAAGGCAGAAGTCTGACCAGACTGTGAAAGTAAAAATACAGTGCAGTACACTATATAGTGTACTGTACTGTATTATATAGACACCAGATCCACTGGATCTACAAGAACCAAGTGGGTCTGGGTCAAAAAATGTCAAAAAGTGAAAGAAAAAGTAAAAATCAGAAAAATACATATCACTGAATAAAAATAAAAAAAACAAATAAACTACACATATTAGGTATTGCCGCGTCCGTAAAAATCTCCTCTATAAAAATATCACGTGACCTAACCCCTCACGCAAATACCGTAAAAAAATCACAAAAATGGTGTACAAAAGCCATTTTTGTCACCTTGCATCACAAAAAGTGTAATACCAAGTGATCAAAAAGGCGTATGCCTCCCAAAATAGTACCAATAAAACCGCCATCTCATCCCGCAAAAATGAGTCCTTATATAGGACAATCGCCCAAAAAATAAAAAATATGGCTCTCAGACTATGGAGACACTAAAACATAATTTTTTTTTCTAAAATGCTATTATTGTGGTAAAGTAAAATAAATAAATAAAAAGTATACATATTATGTATCGCCGCGTCCGTAAAAACTTCTGCTCTATAAAAATATCACATTATCTAACCCCTCAGGTAAATACTGTTAAAAAATAAAATAAAAACAATGTAAAAAAACATTTGTCACCTCACATCTCAAAAACTGTAATAGCAAGCGATCAAAAAGTTATATGCACCCAAAAATAGTGCCAATCAAACCGTCATCTCATCCCGCAAAAATGATACCCCACCTAGGACAATCACCCCCAAAAAAAAAAAAATAAGGCTCTCAGACTATGGAGACACTAAAACATGATTTATTTTGTTTTAAAAATGATAATATTGTGTAAAACTTAAATAAATTAAATAAAAAGTATACATATTTGGTATCGGCGCGTCCGTCGCAACCTGCTCTATAAAAATAACACATCACCGAACCCTCAGGTGAACACAAAAAAAAAAAAAAAATACGGTGTCAAGAGCCATTTTTGTCACCTTACATCACAAAAGTGTAATAGCAGGCGACCAAAATGTCATATGCACCTCAAGATAGTTCCAATCAAACCGCCATCTCATCCCGCAAAAAATGAGCCCCTACATAAGACAGTCGCCCAAAAAAAAAAAAAATATATGGCTTTCAGAATGTGAAGACACTAAAAAAATCATTTTTTTCAAAAATGCTTTATTATGTAAAACTGAAACAAAACCCCCCAAAAAGTAGCCATATTTTGTATTGCCGCGTCCGTAGCAACCTGCTCTATAGAAATAGCACACAATCTAACCTGTCAGTTCAACGATGTAAATAACAAAAATAAAAACGGTCCGAAAATAGCTATTTTTTTGCAAATTTTCCATTTTGATCAATTTTTCCAGTAAAAAGCAAGGGTTAACAGCCAAACAAAACTCAATATATATTGCCCCGATTCTCTAGTTTGCAGAAACACCCCATATGTGGTCGTAAACTGCTGTATGGCCAAACGGCAGGGCGTAGAAGGAAGGGAACGCCATATGGTTTTTGGAAGGCAGATTTTGCTGGACTGGTTATTTGACACCATGTCCCATTTGAAGCCCCCTGATGCACCCCTACAGTAGAAACTCCAAAAAGTGACCCCATTTTGGAAAGTACGGGATAAGTTGGCAGTTTTGTTTGTATTATTTTAGGGTAAATATGATTTTTGGTTGCTCTATATTACACTTTTTTGAGGCAAGGTAACAGAAAATAGAAATTCAGAAATTTCATCTCCATTTGCCAATAACTCTTGTGGAACACCTAAAGGGTTAACAAAGTTTGTAAAATCAGTTTTGAATACCTTGAGGAGTGTAGTTTCTTAGATAGAGTCACTTTTTTGGAGATTCTACTCTAGGGGTGCATCTGGGGGCTTCAAATGGGACATGGTGTCAAAAATCCAGTCCAGCAAAATCCGCCTTCCAAAAACCATATGGCGTTCCCTTTATTCTGTGCCCTGCCGTTTGGCCATACAGCAGTTTACGACCACATATGGGGTGTTTCTGAAAACTACAGAATCGGGGCAATAAAAATTGAGTTTTGTTTGGCTGTTAACCCTTGCTTTGTTACTGGAAAAAATGGATTCAAACGGAAAATTTTCCAAAAAATCTAAATTCTGAAATTTTATCTCCATTTGCCATTAACTCTTGTGGAAAACCTAAAAGGGTTAATGACGTTAGTAAAATCAGTTTTGAATACCTTGAGGGGTGTAGTTTCTAGAATGGGGTAATTTTTGGATGGTTTCTATTATGTAAGCCTCACAAAGTGACTTCAGACCTGAACTGGTCCCTAAAAAGTGGGTTTTTGAAAATTTCTGAAAAATTTCAAGATTTGCTTCTAAACTTCTAAGCCTTGTAACGTCCCCAAAAATAAAATGGCATTCCCAAAATGATCGATACATGAAGTAGACATATGGGGAATGTAAATCAATAACTTTTTTGGGCGGTATTACTATGTATTATAGAAGTAGAGAAATTGAAACTTGGAAAATTGCTAATTTTTCAAAATTTTTGGTAAATTTGATATTTTTTTATAAATAAAAATAAAAATTTTTGACTAAATTTTACCACTGTCATGAAGTACAATATGTGACGAAAAAACAATCTCAAAATGGCCTGGATAAGTAAAAGCGTTTTAAAGTTATCACCACATAAAGTGACACTGGTCAGATTTGCAAAATATTGCCGAGTCCTTTAGGTGAAATAGGGCTGAGTCCTTAAGGGGTTAAAAAGTGGGTTTTGGAAGTCTTAAATGTAAGAATTGCTTCTAAAATTCTAAGCCTTCTAACGTCCTAAAAAAATAAAAGGACATTTACAAAATGATTCTATGGGGAATGTTAAGTAAGGGTACTTTAGTCTTTCACACTTGCGTTGGTGTGGAGCCGTCTTTTTATTTGCACAGACGGATCCGCACCTATAATGCAAACGTTTGTATCCGTTCAGAACAGTTCCGTTTGCATTAGTTAAAAGAAAAATGACAAAGTCCAAAACGGATCCGTTTTGAATTACATTGAAAGTCAATGGGGAACGGATCCGTTTTCAAATGCACCATATTGTGTCATTGAAAACGGATCCTTCCCCATTGACTTACATTGTAATTAAAAACGGATCCGTTAGGCTCCGCCTCTTCAGACGGACACTAAAATGCTGCATGCTGCGTTTTGGTGTCCGCCTCCAAAACGGAATAGAGGCGGAACGGAGCCGAACTGATGCATTCTAAACGGATCCTTATCTATTCAGAATGCATTGGGGCTAAACTGATCCGTTTCGGACCGTTTGTGAGAGCCCTGAAACGGATCTCACAAACGGAATCCAAAACGCTAGTGTGAAAGTACCCTAATAAATATTTTATGAGGTATCGCTTTCTGTTTTAAATTCACCGCATAGGAGATTTTTTAAAATATTTTAATAGTTTGGACTTTTCAGACGTGGCGATATGTAATATGTTTATTTATTGTATATATATAATTTATTTTATATTTATTTTATATTTAAAATTGTAAAAGGGCGATTTAGACTTAATATTTTGGTGTTTTTTTTTCACTTTTTTTTGTTTTTTCACTGTTTATTTATTAACTATTTCTCCCCTTAGGGGAACCTAGGATCTTTTGATCTCTTGTCCTATTCACCCTGATAGAGCTCTGTTGGGGTGACTAGGACTTTACACTCTCCCTGCTGCCCTGTGCCCAGTACACACAGCAGCAGGGAGATTACCATGGCAGCCAGGGCTTCACTAGCTTCCTGGCTGCCATGGTAACCGATCGGAGCCCCAGGATTACACTGCTGAGGCTCTGATCAGAAGCTGCCACTGCCACCAATGAGTGAAGATTTAATACTGGGAGGGGGGGAGGGCGCACTGCGCCACCAATGATAATTAACGTTTAATACAGAAGGCTGGGCGCATGCAGCAGAATCACATAGCCATCACCCAGCCTCTATGACCCCAGGGTTAACTGTCGCTGATCGCAGCTTCCTTTAATTTTTTTTGGTGTATGTGTGTTTTTTTTAAATTAACAGTTTTGTCACTGGTTTTCTGTCTGAATTTGCAGGGTGGTTTCGTTGGATAATTCCATCATTTTTTTGATTTGGAAATGCAGTTCCTCAGGGGTCGACATCAGAGGATTAATACAAAACTAACTGGAGACAGGAAGGGGGATCATTACCCGTTCAGTCTTCAGTTCTACCAGGTTCCGCCAACTGAAAATATTTCTCTCTCAGAGTTTGAGACGTTTGCTATTGAGCGACTTAAACGTAAGTAGTTTTTTTGAAATATAGGTGTATTTCTAAGGCTACTTTCACACTTGCAGCAGAGGATACCGGCAGGCAGTTCCGTCGCCGGAACTGCCTGCCAGATCCGGCAAACTGTATGTAAACGCATGTCATATTTTTTGACTGGTCAAGCACTTTTATGCCTGATCAGTCAGGAAAATGCATTGCAATGCCGGATCCGTCTTTCCGGTGTCATCCGACAAAATGGATCCAGCATTTATTTTTTTTCAAACTTTTAGACGTCTGCGCATGCGCTGAACGGAATGTTGGATCTGTCGTTAAGGTATTTTTTAATGCCTGGATCCTGCACTAATGCCAGTCAATCGGAATTAATGCCGGATCCGGCATTTCAGCATGTATTCCGGCATGCTGCGGTATTTCCTCCGTCCAAAACGACTGACAGTGACTGAACTGAAGATATCCTGAACGGCTTTTTATCCGTTCAGAATGCATGGGCATGTGACTAATCAGTTTTTTTTTTTTCCGTCATAGAGCCCCAACGACGGAACTCTATGCCGGAAAAGAATAACTCAAGTGTGAAAGTAGCCCCAGTTCTCCTTTTCACCTCCACGGGTGTATGTCATTTATTTGCCTGTAGTGTGCTTTACCACCACCACAAGGATCGGGGAACCCATTCAGCTGGTACATTAGCATAACAGATTGATTTAGGGAGCATCTAGATCATCATTGACATACCTGACGTAACATTTACCCAAGCCTAATATAGAGTGCAAGGTGGAGCAAGGAAACCTATGAGGATTGCCTTAATGTGCACAATTGTTTTTTAATTGTAGTCTTGAAGACAATAGAAAACCTTGGTATAAGTTATGTGAAGGGTTCAACAGAGTACAATGGAAAACTGGAGAATGAACTAAAAAAGCTGAAGCTTTTTTCTTATGTAAGTATGAAGATGTCAGCTGTGCCTTTTTGCTCCGAATCTCATCTATAATGTTTTGTACATGTGAATCTAGAATTTATATATAGTTTGATTATCCAATTATCAATTTTTTGCAGGCTACAAAAGATGAGCTAGACGACAAAGTATATGATGAGCGAAGAAAAGATCACATATCTCACTTTATATTGCGCCTTGCATATTGCCAGTCGTAAGTGTTTTTTGCATTATTTTTCATCACTCTTTTTTTAAATGTTCATATTATTTTTGCTAATGTTTTAAACCTCCATGTTTTATTAGGCTCTTTTCATATATAAGTTGAAAGCATAACAGTCGAAGACACTTGATATAAAGCACAAGTCTCTTGTTGTGTAGCAGATGGAAATAAATCTAATAAGATAACATTAGTCTATAAAGCCACCAAATGACAAAGTCTTTAAATGGGTTATCTAACCCCTACAATGCCTGGGCCCCTCATTGCTTCTGCTCCCTGCACCGCTGCCGCACCTCATCATGAGGATCAAAACAGCATTCTCTGATGGAAACATGCCTCCCTAACGTCACCCGGGGAGATGCAGTGGCCGTTCGGGAATCAGAAGCTATGTGGGTGCAAGTAAGTAGAATTTCTAAGGGGCCTGGGCAATTTGGACGGCATTATAGGGGTTGGATAACCCCTTTTAATAAGCAAGTTCATAGAGGGGTTAAAAATGAGTCTCGTGGAAGTGGCAGCAGAGTAATTCCAGACAAAAAAATCCTCTGCAAATTTTTTGCATCAACGATTGGTTTGTGTCACGTGTCCACAGAGCGGGAGTGAAGCGCTTGCTATTACTCTCGCTCCGTGGTCTCTCACTGACCCACAATTTGCTCGGAATACTCACCTTTCTAGCAGGGGGCTCTGGACACTCCACAGCACTTCCATGGTCTCGCTCTGCACTGAACTCCTGACATACGCACTCTGTGACGTGCTGTTTGATGTCAGGCCCAGAGCAGCGTGGAACGATGGAGTGTCGGTGGCGCCCCTGCTGGAAACGTAAGTTGGTGACACAGAGTGGATGGGGGTGTGACTAAGTCCGGGTGCCCGGAGTGCTCAGCATCATAGCAACCATTGACGCTGTGCACTCTGGGTGTCAGGAGGAGGGCAAGGTTGGCTTTCACGGTTGGTGCGTCCATGGTTTAAGTGAAGTGTGGTCTGGCCTTAGGGGAGAGATTGCACAAGGGCAGCATAGATGATGGGGTTGACATGATGGCCCCGGGGTGGGGGGAGAGCTGATGGCTCCGGGGTGGGGGGGGGGGGAGCTGATAACACTGGGGGAGTGGAGCTGATGGCAGTGCGGTGGGGGAGAACTGATGGCACTAGGGTGGGGGAGGGCTGATGGGGTGGGGAGAGCTGAGTGGAGCTGAAGGCACTGGGGGAACGGTGCTGATGGAACGGGGGGGTGGGAGCTCATCGCACAGGGGGGAACGAATGGCAGGGGGTCTGATGAGTTTTTATAAAGGAAAACAGTCTATTAATTTTTTTTTCTTATTTGACTCCCCAATAATCGTAAAAATAATCGATAGAATACTCAATTATTTTAGCAATCGTTAGTTGCAGCCCTAATGAATACCAAGACCAGGTTGAAGAAAATGGGGGAATAGAAATCAAACAGGGATACAGTGCAGTAACCTATGTAACAAAAGAATATTGGTACATAAAATATATAATTTCTGGTAGGGCTGCACGAAATGGGAATTTTGTGCGATTGCGATTAGGGCCCTAAAAATTGCGATAACGATTTGCGATGCGATATTTCAAGGGAATTGTGCTAGAGGTCTATTTGCTTGGATTTTCCCATATGAGTCACTGACGCGGCTGGGTATGACGCTGTTATGTGTGGGATCTGTGGATGACGCTGTTATGTGCGGGATCTGTGGATGACGCTGTTATGTGCGGGATCTGTGGATGACGCTGTTATGTGCGGGATCTGTGGATGACGCTGTTATGTGCGGGATCTGTGGATGATGCTGTTATGTGCGGGATCTGTGGATGACGCTGTTATGTGCGGGATCTGCGGATGACGCTGTTATGTGCGGGATCTGTGGATGACGCTGTTATGTGCGGGATCTGTGGATGACGCTGTTATGTGGGGGATCTGTGGATGATGCTGTTATGTGCGGGATCTGTGGATGACGCTGTTATGTGCGGGATCTGTGGATGACGCTGTTATGTGCGGGATCTGTGGATGACGCTGTTATGTGCGGGATCTGTGGATGACGCTGTTATGTGCGGGATCTGTGGATGACGCTGTTATGTGGGGATCTGTGGATGACGCTGTTATGTGCGGGATCTGTGGATGACGCTGTTATGTGCGGGATCTGTGGATGACGCTGTTATGTGCGGGATCTGTGGATGACGCTGTTATGTGCGGGATCTGTGGATGACGCTGTTATGTGGGGATCTGTGGATGACGCTGTTATGTGGGGATCTGTGGATGACGCTGTTATGTGCGGATCTGTGGATGACGCTGTTATGTGCGGGATCTGTGGATGACGCTGTTATGTGCGGGATCTGTGGATGACGCTGTTATGTGCGGGATCTGTGGATGACGCTGTTATGTGGGGGATCTGTGGAGGACGCTGTTATGTGGGGGATCTGTGGAGGACGCTGTTATGTGGGGGATCTGTGGAGGACGTTGTTATGTGGGGGATCTGTGGAGGACGTTGTTATGTGGGGGATCTGTGGAGGACGTTGTTATGTGGGGGATCTGTGGAGGACGTTGTTATGTGGGGGGACCCGTGGAGGACGTTGTTATGTGGGGGGACCCGTGGAGGACGTTGTTATGGGGGGGACCCATGGAGGACGTTGTTATGGGGGGGACCTGTGGAGGACGCTGTTATGGGGGCCCTGTGGAGGACGCTGTTATGGGGGCCCTGTCGAGGACGCTGTTATGTGGGGGACCTGTGGAGGACGCTTTTATGTGGGGGACCTGTGGAGGACGCTGTTATGTGGGGGACCTGTGGAGGACGCTGTTATGGGGGAATCTGTGGATGGAGCTGTTATGGGGGAATCTGTGGATGGGGCTGTTATGGGGGATGTGTGCTATGACACACATGAATGACACACATATAGCATCTTATGCTGGTCCCCTTCATGGCCCTTTGTGTCCTAAACTGCGCACATAACTGGCTTTGTGTGTAAATGTTTTACTACTGATAAAATGGCCAGCCTCTGTACTCACTTTCACTATGAATGCACTGCAGCGAGTGGGTCGACGCGTGACTGACGTCACTTAGTCACGCTCCTCCCACTTCATTCAGGACGCAGGAGCGTGACTAAGTGACGTCAGTCACGCACCGGCCCGCTCGCTGCAGTGCATTCATAGTAAAAGTGAGTACAGAGGCTGGCCATTTTATCAATAGGAGAGAGATTGTTTCAGACAGTAGTAAAATACTTTACACACAAAGCCAGTTATGTGCGCGGGGCCCCTTTATATATAATCGCAGCATTTTCGGGTCGGCCATGTCGCAATCTGCGCTTATCGCGATTCGTTTATTTTTTCGATATTTCGTGCCGCCCTAATTTCTGGGACCATGGTAAGGTGCTAGAGTGCTTCCTCAACACATCTGGGCCTACGAATGATAAAGTACAAAGGAAATGCATACTCATACTCTGAATACACCAGCCAGGATGATGCATGTCCCGACTTGCATTTCAGCAGTGCTTTAAAGGGGTTGGCCGAGATTTTGATATTCTATTCTCAGGGTAGGCCATCTATGTGAGAACATTGGGGGTCCGACAGCTGGCACACCCCTGTTTGAAGCGGCCTGGACATTGTTCACTTCCAGTTCATCCCTCACGACAGAACAACAGGAGTTGTTCCCCTTTGACCTTCTTGGGACAGGAAACGGAGAGGTTAAAAGGTCCCTCCCACCTCTACCCACCAGTGTTTGTCCCTACAGGGGATAGACGCAGAGAGGTTCCCTGCTCTAGTGTTAAAGAGATTCTAAAAGAACTTTTAGGGTCTCAGGCTGGGACTAGGATCGGTGGGTGTCAGCCTTCTTCTTCCAGGTCTTGAATAGCCTTGCTAACACCTCTCGGGTAGAGGTCCCTTAGCAGCCCGGAACCCACCTGGCAGTGTCCGAGCCTATAGGTGGGTTCTCTGATAGCCTGGGTTTTATCGGTATGTTCATCCTTATCCTTCCAAACCCTATAAGTGGCCGTGCCAGTATATCTTATGTATAGGCCCCCTGGCTTGCTCCTAACCCTGATGAACTGGGTAATGCAGCTGGTGGTTACCTCACTATGGACGGCTATGGGTTCATGGAGCTTAGATCCGCTGTTCCTTAATGAGTTCAGCAGGATCGCGCCTCAAACAGTCAGCAGCTGGAATGGGGCCTTTTCACCTCTCAATACCAACGCTCCTTATGCAAGTGTTGGCAGAAGCTTCATTACCATATTGGTGCTTGTTTGGCAGCACATACTCCAAGATTGGTAAGTAAACCATGCATGTGTTTAGAACTGTTGAGGCAATCCAGCTGGTTAATTACTTTAACCCCTTCCCGCCTAGCACCGTAAAAGTACGGTGGGATGGGAATTCCCGCCCAGCGCCTTACTATTACGCTGCGCTGATTGGGCAGGTGCAGGAGCTGCGTCCACCCGAACGGCAGCGGGGTCCGGCATCCGCCTGGATCTCACAGGAAGCAGGCTGTAAGTGTATTACTCTGGTAATACTTATAGCCAATGCATTACAATACAGAAGTATTGTAATGCATTGTAAAGGGGATCAGACCCCCAAAAGTTGAATTCCCAGAGTGGGACAAAAAAAAGTTAAAAAAATAAAGTTTTATAATAAACAAAAATAAAACTTTCAAGTAAAAAATAAATGCATCATTTTCCCAAAATAAAGTAAATATTTTTTTAAAATGGGGAAAAAAAGAAAAGTAGACACATTAGATATCGCTGTGTCTGTATCGACCAACTCTATAAAAATATCACATAACCTACCCCTCAGGTGAACACCCAAAACAATATAAAATAAAAACTGCAAAAAAAAAAATCTCTAAATTACATCACTAAAAGGACAACACTACGCGATCAAAAAGGGGTATGTCCCCCAAAATTGTACAAATCTAACAGTCACCTCAACCCGCAAAAAATGAGCCCCTACCTAAAAAAAACTATGGCTCTCAGACTATTGACACATAACTCACAGAAAAAAGATGCACCACATGGATAAGCAACTGACAACACTGGCTAATCCCTCACTCTGGTGTTAAAAGCTGAGAGATTCGCCAATATTTCCAATCAGGAACATATCGGAGCCCCTTTAGGCACCACTACACGGTATCTCAGCATGACATGGGGTCCTACCACTAGACTACCTATGGTGTGTGAACAAGGTCTGAACAGGTATTAAGTAGCCTACAGCCCCATCCCACTCACCTGCACTGCAGGACCAACAATGCAATGGGGAACACATGAGGCCGCAAGCTACACCTACAATAGACCATGTGACACAGGCTTCCAGGTGCAACAGAATGTTTACAAGCCATATGCAATGGCACATTCAATACATATAAAACAAGAATCACAAAAATAAACGTGGCCTAAATGGGTGGGACTGCTCCAGACCCCAAACACTGTGGCGTGTTTCTAACTGGGGGCAGTTCCTCCGCATGTGGTTCGCAGCGAACGGCTATCCCCAGCAAAAATTGCATACAATGGAGGATGCCGGCGCGAACCACAAGCACCACACAAACATCCTACACAAAATAAAACATGTGCGGATGAAAATATATAAACACATAACTCACAGAAAAAGATGCACCACATGGATAAGCAACTGACAACACTGGCTAATCCCTCACTCTGGTGTTAAAAGCTGAGAGATTCGCCAATATTTCCAATCAGGAACATATCGGAGCCCCTTTAGGCACCACTACACGGTATCTCAGCATGACATGGGGTCCTACCACTAGACTACCTATGGTGTGTGAACAAGGTCTGGAGCAGTCCCACCCATTTAGGCCACGTTTATTTTTGTGATTCTTGTTTTATATGTATTGAATGTGCCATTGCATATGGCTTGTAAACATTCTGTTGCACCTGGAAGCCTGTGTCACATGGTCTATTGTAGGTGTAGCTTGCGGCCTCATGTGTTCCCCATTGCATTGTTGGTCCTGCAGTGCAGGTGAGTGGGATGGGGCTGTAGGCTACTTAATACCTGTTCAGACCTTGTTCACACACCATAGGTAGTCTAGTGGTAGGACCCCATGTCATGCTGAGATACCGTGTAGTGGTGCCTAAAGGGGCTCCGATATGTTCCTGATTGGAAATATTGGCGAATCTCTCAGCTTTTAACACCAGAGTGAGGGATTAGCCAGTGTTGTCAGTTGCTTATCCATGTGGTGCATCTTTTTCTGTGAGTTATGTGTTTATATATTTTCATCCGCACATGTTTTATTTTGTGTAGGATGTTTGTGTGGTGCTTGTGGTTCGCGCCGGCATCCTCCATTGTATGCAATTTTTGCTGGGGATAGCCGTTCGCTGCGAACCACATGCGGAGGAACTGCCCCCAGTTAGAAACACGCCACAGTGTTTGGGGTCTGGAGCAGTCCCACCCATTTAGGCCACGTTTATTTTTGTGATTCTTGTTTTATATGTATTGAATGTGCCATTGCATATGGCTTGTAAACATTCTGTTGCACCTGGAAGCCTGTGTCACATGGTCTATTGTAGGTGTAGCTTGCGGCCTCATGTGTTCCCCATTGCATTGTTGGTCCTGCAGTGCAGGTGAGTGGGATGGGGCTGTAGGCTACTTAATACCTGTTCAGACCTTGTTCACACACCATAGGTAGTCTAGTGGTAGGACCCCATGTCATGCTGAGATACCGTGTAGTGGTGCCTAAAGGGGCTCCGATATGTTCCTGATTGGAAATATTGGCGAATCTCTCAGCTTTTAACACCAGAGTGAGGGATTAGCCAGTGTTGTCAGTTGCTTATCCATGTGGTGCATCTTTTTTCTGTGAGTTATGTGTTTATATATTTTCATCCGCACATGTTTTATTTTGTGTAGGATGTTTGTGTGGTGCTTGTGGTTCGCGCCGGCATCCTCCATTGTATGCAATTTTTGCTGGGGATAGCCGTTCGCTGCGAACCACATGCGGAGGAACTGCCCCCCCAGTTAGAAACACGCCACAGTGTTTGGGGTCTGGAGCAGTCCCACCCATTTAGGCCACGTTTATTTTTGTGATTCCTCTCAGACTATTGACACTAAAACATAATTTTTTTTTGTTTCAAAAATGCTGCTATTGCGTAAAACTTAAATAAATAAAAAAGTATACATATTGGGTATCGCCGCGGTTGTAAGAACCTAACCCCATGACCTAACACCTCAGATGGACACCGTAAAATAAAGAAAAGAAAAACGGTGTGAAAAATCAATTTTTTTGTCACCTTACATCACAAAAAGTGTAATAACAAGCGATCAAATAGTCATATGCATCCTAAAATGGTACCAATCAAACCATCATCTCATACCAAAAAAAGGGCCCTTACATAAGACAGTTGCCCAAAATTTAAAATAAAAAAAACTATGGCTTTCAGAATATGGAGACACTAAAAAAATCTTTTTTTTTCAAAAATGCTTTGTTGCGTCTGTAACAACTTGCTCTATAAAAATACAACATGATCTAACTTGTCAGACGAACACTGTAAATAACAAGAAATGTTCAGTTTTCTAATAACCAATATTCAATAACCTTTCTATACAGTTTTGTCATGTAAAACATTTGCATAAACTCTGGCATATAGGAAAGACATGCAAATTAGTGTTTCAGCTGAAAAACCAGTCAGATTCTGCTAATTTGCATGTTTTTCCCATATGGCCTCGTTTATGCAAATGAGTTTACATGACAACAGTATAAAAGGGTTATTGAATATAATGTTAGGACAATTAGAAAACTGAAAATGTTTCTGCAGCCCTCCTAGGCAGTGAGAGAAGCGTTAGCTGACATCCAAAAAGGAGTTTTCAATTTTTGTCATCCTAATAATAATGAGATGGACACACAGGTTCCCCAAGCCATCCAACTCAAATCAAGCAATTTTGAGGCTCACTGGCTCTCGGATCCTTTTGGATAGAGAGCTGGTCTTGCATGCTTCATGGTGCACAAGGCTGTTATTGTAAGGTATGCTGACTATACCTGTCTCATGGATAGGTTGCTGGCTTGCACACCTGGCTTTTGGCTTATAGCTTTTGTGTTATTGTCTGTTCATTATATGTTATAAGTAACGATTTATTATGAATTTAAAAATGAAAGGAGGTGATCAGCCAGAGAAAGGGCGGACCAAATGGGTGAAAGGGGAGTGGTTGCACATGAAAAAAGCGCGGAGCCTGGGCACCGGCCTTTGGAACGCTGCCCCTGGGCACCTTAAAACCCTAATCTAGATATACAACAATATGGTAAGAAGGGTTTTAATGTGGGGACTGTTATCGACGCAATGGTGTTAGTGCATATTTGGGGTTAAAGACTCCCTTTAAGCATTGATTTATTAGGTATTTGAGTTCATTGTTACAAAGTAACTCTTTCCTTGAATTTTAATAAACAGATGTGTCTTACAAAACTAAAATTTGTTTATAAGCTTGTCACAACTCCTTTAAAAGGACAGGTAATGTGTATGTATTGCATTATGAATATCAAGGTAAAACATTGTTAAAGGGAACCTGTCCTCAACTTTACGCTGAGGGCGGTATAAACTAGTGACAGAAATGCTGATTTCAGCTAAAAGTGGTTGCCGAGAACCAGCATCATAATCATTGCAGCCCAGGCCTTGAAAAATAAAATATACAGAATACTCAACCCGAAACTGGACTTCAGTGATGAAGTCCGGCTTTGGGTCTGGGTACCAAACATGCGGATTTTTCACACGCGCGTGCAAGAAGCATTAAAACGCTTTGCACTCCCGTGGAAAAATTGCGCATTTTCCCGCAACGCAACCACCTCTTATCCGGGCGTCAAACGTGACGCCCGTGTGAAAGAAGCCTAAGTGGTTGCCAAGAACCAACATCACAATCCTTGCAGCCTGGGCCTGGAAAAGTCACCTGAGAAGAGTCATTCTACCTAGTTTTCTCCCTTTCTCTCTAGGAGAGAACTGCCAATTATCAGCAGATGGGTGAGAGAGCAGGAGATTATGAATAACCATGACTCTTCTCCTCAGGTAGGTTTGACTCTATTTTCCCTTATAACATGGTTATATGGGAAAATAATTCTAAATACAAAATGCTATGTTAGCAGGGCAATAGAGGGTTACAAATAAAATAAAAATTGAACTCCCCTCCTGCCATTGATCGCGTAGGTGCAAGGAACATCTTCTATGTTTATATCTGTTGGTTGAAGGACCTTCGGTGACGTCACATGGTCCAATCATTGAAGCTTTTGATTGGACTATGTGACCCAGTGACATCACGGAAGGTCCTTTACCCAGCAGAATGAAGACAGAAGAATGATCCCGGCACCTACGCGATCAAGAGGAGGAGGTGAGTTAAATAAAAAATTTTTTTTAACCCTCTCTTTCCCTTTTTACATTACATTCTGTAATTAGAATGCTATTATTTTCCCTTATAACATTGTTATAAGGGAAAATAATAAAGATCGGGTCCCGTCTCTTAGCAACCATGCGGGAAAATTGCACCGCATCCACACTTGTTTGCGGATGCTTGCGATTTTCCCGCAACCCCATTCACTTCTATGGGGCCTGCGTTGCGTGAAAAACGCAGACTATAGAACATGCTGCGATTTTCACGCAACGCAAAAGTGATGCGGGAAAATCACCGCTCATGTACACAGCCCCATAGAAATGAATGGGTCCGGATTCAGTGCGGGTGCAATGCGTTCACCTCATGCATTGCACCCGCGCGGAAATCACGCCCGTGTGAAAGGAGCCTTACTGTTAACTTATAAATGACAGACGGCTGAAATCAGCTCACCTGTCTCTACTTTATTCTGCTGTTAGTATGGGCAGCATAAAGGTGATGACAGGGTCCCTTTCAATCTGTGTGTATGTAAATTGTAAGACTATTAGGAGCCACTTGGAATATCTCTGATCATAGGGGCTAGAGTTTCTTCATGAATGATAAGTAGTATCTAGGTAGCACTGCTCATCTCCTACCACATCATGCTGTCACGTGGCTCCTGTTCATCCTGATGAAGAACTACCATAGACTGTCACTCTGTTTAGTGTAACCCTAGTCTCAAAGAGGGAGAGGGCTACATTTCTGACACATTTAAGAGTAGAGAGATTTTTACATTCACTGCTCCCTCCCAAAATGACCATGCTGAAATGAAAGATGCATCTTTCTGGAGCCTAGGTGATTGTGCTCTTAGTAGTGGCGTAAATGTGTTTTATTTGTACTAGTCTGATGGCTGTGGAAAGTGACTTGTAAGAATTACGATTATTTGCTTTAATTATAATGCACTTTTTTTTTTGTAGGGAAGACTTAAGACGATGGTTCATACAACAGGAAATAGACTTGTTCAAATTTCGCTTCAGCCTTTTACCAAAAGAAAAAATCCAAGACTTTCTTAAATTCAACCATATGGAGTATGTTTCTGTAAGTAACTATGCTGGGGTATATGCTTGCATGTTTGTTGGTACAAATAAACCATTCATCTCATCTTTTGGCCATCTTGACTGTAATTGTAATGACCTCGGCATTTGACACTTGGGCGTTTTAACATAAAAACTCTTTGAACTAAATAAAAATCAATAGTCTGAACTGTACAGCAATCCTTGACATCTTCTGGAATTTGCAGACAGTTTTATTGAGCTTTAGCTAAAGCTCAGATTGAGATCTTGCTCTATGAAATTCAGATCAATCCTGCACTATTCCTGGCACCATGGATTCTTTTTATGTAGTGTACTTTTCCTCACCTTTCAAAGATGTCAGTTACTCTTGTATACAGTTAATAGAACAGTTGCATTTACATTTTTAATGGAACTAGTATAAAAAAAAGTAAACCGTAGAATGTCTCACAGTCTATCAGGTATAGTATAAAAGAGGTAAACTGTAGAATCACAGTCTATCAGGTATAGTATAAAAGAGGTAAACCGTGCAATATGACTATTTAACAGTTTATCAGGTGTAGAACATGGCTGTAGGAGATCATACAGTAATTGTAGGTATCAAATATTTGCAGTGAACCCCTTTATACACATCATATGTTATTAGCGTATGTGACAAAATCTGTTGTAAACTAGGCAGGTTATGTTTTAGGCTTTTATTGGCTAGATGGCTTGGTGTCTAAATAAATTTGCTCTAATGTATTTGGGAACTACATGACTCCCTTGATGGCAGATGTTGGAGGAAAGAAGGATCAGGTGTGTTGGATTTCAGTATACCTTATCCTTTAGGCTGCTTTCAGATGGGCGAGTGTGTTCTGTGGAACACACACTGCGTGTCAAATGCATTTCATGGACCAACTGCAGCTTGGCTGACCGCAAACCCACTATTGGGGTGAATAAAGTGGCCCAAAGGCCCAGGCTTGGTCCCCAATCATTCACATTGGCGATGATGTTTGCAGCTTCCAACTCATAATTCAAATTTTCTGTAGGCCTCTGTTGGCTTAATTTACTTCTGACTGTTCTAGAATGGACTGCATACATAGTATTGTTCTTTTTGTGTGTTGGTGTAAGATCTTTTAGGTGAACCAGTTGCTGCCTCAGTGAGTTGTCAGGTTTAAAGCAGACAGCCAATGATTCAGATATGTGGATGTGGATATTGGGTCACCAATATTTATGCCAGAGATTTCTTGTACAAGCCATGATAATTGAGAAAGCCAGTCAGAGGGCTATCTGAGGATAGTTTTGAGGATAAGTTTTGACTTTTTATTTATTTGAATTTAAATCCATGGCAATGTACACGAAGAGGGGAGTATACATTCCTTTTTCTAAAACACAAGTACAATGAGCATGAACTTAGTAACAGACTGGTAGGGGGAGAGGATCATTCCTGCAAGACATACTGTGACCTGGATGAATGAGAACCTTCAGAGACATAGACACATATATACGTTTATATACATACAGACATTACACATATACATCTTTAACATATTTACACACGTCTATGTGTCACGATAGGTAGGTAAGCGAGGAAATAACCGAACACAGGAAAACAAACAGAACAAATGACTAGGCTCAAAAGCTAGGGAGAAAAGGGTCACCTCCTAGCAATCCCTAAAGGCTTTCCCTAAACTGCTGTGCCCATGTGCATACCTCAATGGTGGATATGCACATGCCCTCGTGCCTAAATCTGTACACCCTGGGCAAACCCTAAGCAGTAGGGAAAAGGGAAGAGGCAACCTGCTTCTACAAACCTGGAGGAAGGAAGCGTCTCCCTAGAGGCCTAGATAAAAGACACAATAAGAAATAACAGGGAGGATTTATGTAGAGCAGAGCTGGAGCGGACAATCCACCACACATCCAGAGCTCACAGTAAAGAACTATAACCCGCACAGGCTACTGGAAGAAGGAGGGATAAATAGCCTCACTAACAATCAAACCCAGTACACCTGAGGGAAGGTGGATCCAGCTCAAACCCCAACAAACCGAGAAGTCAGACATGTGCAGCCAGTCTGACAGACCTCCGCACATTCACAGGGCAGGGCGTGACACTATGTATACACAAGCATCCACACATTCACACTTCCACTTACTTTGTACGCAGGAACCTTTATCTTTTGATGTAGGGACGAGAGCAGGGAGAGCTGAAGTTTTTACTTCCTTACAGGTGTGGGAGAGTTGTCGTGCAGCTATACAGCAGAGATGGTCTGTATAGCTTGCTAGAAAGTTCGGCACCATTACTGCAGAAATGATGCAGCTTCTTCTCTCTTCAGTAGCCTGATCCTGCAGAAAGTTACAGTTGACTTTGAGCTGCACTTAGGGCCACCTTGGAGCCTCTGTCCCCTGGCTGCTGCCCAAAATGGCCTTTTTATAATCCGCCATTGATCACTGTATCAAAGTTATGAAATGTTTCTTGTTTAAATTATTCTGCAATGACAGGAGACCTGCAGCTTGGCTGGAACTCACAGCATCGTAGATTACAAGATCATGTCAGTCAGTATGGAAAATATGGCCGACACCAGGAGCTGTTTATTGGATCACACTCGCGCACCTAAAAGCAGGCTTATTCCCACAGAAGGTCATTTTCTGACAGAGGAGTCTGGCAATAGCAAAAGTATTGGCAACAGTTAATGTGTACAGGCCCTTTAATACTTGAGGGAATCCCATTTAGAATGATGTTCTGATATATCGTAAGAGGATGACATTGTGTTCTGGGATCTTTCCTGAGATCCCAAGCCATTCTATTTAGAGAACCCAGTATCTCCCCCGTGTGCTTCTAAGGCCTTATTCACACATCCGTTGTGTTTTGCGGATCCACGGAGCCGCGGATCCGCAAAACACAGACACACCGGCAATGTGCATTCCGCATTTTTGCGGACCGCACATTGCCCGAACTCCATAGAAAATGCCTCTTCTTGTCCGCAATTGCGGACAAGAATAGGACATGCTCTATTTTTTTTGCGGAGCCGCGGACCGGAAAATCGGCGGCGCGCTCCGCAAAATCGGATGCGGAGAGCACAGTGTGTGCTCTCCGCATCGTTCCCGGACCCATTCACAGTCAATGGGTCCGCATGTATTCCGCAAAATTGCGGAATACATGCGGACTACATTGCGGATGTGTGAATAAGGCCTAACACCCTGAGATGTCTCCAATGCGCCCCCTTTTTTATACATAAAGGTAAAACAATGTGTCAGGAGAATACCACCTCAGAATCGCGTTACCACATAAAGAGACACATGTCAGATTAGAAAAATTGGGTTTTCGGCATTTGGTCCAAACTGGCTTTTGCTGGAAGGGTTTAAAATATAAGTTTTTAACTTGTACGGTGAATGCTGTAATGGAAAAAAAATTTCAACTACCTGAATCATTTTCTTTTTCACCGTGTCTCCTAAATATCATTTGAAGACAATTTTTTTAACCACTTCAGCCCCCCTAGCTTAAACACCCTTAATGACCAGGCCACTTTTTACAATTCTGCACTACGCTACTTTCACCGTTTATTGCTCCGGCCATACAACTTACCACCCAAATGAATTTTACCTCCTTTTCTTCTCACTAATAAACCTTTATTTGATGGTATTTCATTGCTGCTGACATTTTAACATTTTTTGATATTTTTATTTTTTTTGACAAAATTTTTGCAAAAAAATGACATTTTTCACTTTCTGTTGGACAATTTGCCAAATAAAACTACATTTCTCTATAAATTTTTCTCAATTTATTGTTCTACATGTCTTTGATTTAAAAAAATATGCAATAAGTGTATATGTATTGGTTTGGGTAAAAGTTATAGCGTTTACAAACTATGGTGCAAAAAAGTGAATTTCCGCACTTTGACTTTCTGAGCACCTGTCCTGTTTCCTGAGGTACTACAATGCCCAGACAGTGGAAACGCCATAAATGACCCCATTTCGGAAAGTAGACACCCTAAGGCAGGCATGCCCAACCTGCGGCCCTCCAGCTGTTGCAAAACTACAACTCCCAGCATTCCCGGACAGCCTACAGCTATCGGCCTACAGCAGGGCATGGTGGGAGTTGTAGTTTTACAACAGCTGGAGGGCCGCAGGTTGAGCATCCCTGCCCTAAGGTATTCGCTGGGGGGCATAGTGAGTTCATGGAAGTTTTTAGTTTTGTCACAAGTTAGCGGAAATGGATTTTTATTTTATTTTTTTCAAAAAATTTCATTTTCCGCTAACTTGTGACAAAAAATAAAAACTTCCATGAACTCACTATGCCCATCAGCGAATACCTTAGGGTGTCTACTTTCCGAAATGGGGTCACTTGTGGGGTATTTATACTGCCCTGGCATTTTAGGGGCCCCTAAAGCCTGAGAATCCAAATGTGTAAAAATGTACTGTGAAATCCTAAAGGTACTCATTGGATTTAGGGCCCCTTTGCGCATCTTGGCTGCAAAAAAGTGGCACACATGTGGTATTGCCGTACTCAGGAGAAGTAGGGCAATGTGTTTTGGGGTGTATTTTTACATATACCCATACTGTGTGTGAAAAATATCTCTGTAAATGACAACTTTTTCCATTTTTTTTTATACAAAGTTGTCAATTTACAGAGATATTTCTCTCATCCAGCATGGGTATACAGTTATGTTCAAAATTATTCAACCCCCACTGAAATTGAGTGTTTTGGCCAGTTTGACATTGATTTTGATCATTTCAGTCATCTTGTTTGCAATTAAATCAAAGAGGCACTTGTAAGTCAGACAAATATAACATAACATTTATAATGAAATAACCACAAATGTCTTTTCTGTGCTCACATCATTATCAGTTTTATTCAACCCCCAAGTGACATTCAATCTTAGTACTTAGTACAACATCCTTTTCCAGTTATAACAGCATTTAAACGTGAAGCATAGCTTGACACAAGTGTCTTGCAGCGATCTATGGGTATCTTCGCCCATTCTTCATGGGCAAAAGCCTCCAGTTCATTCACATTCTTAGGCTTGCGCGCTGCAACTGCTTTCTTTAAGTCCCACCAGAGGTTCTCAATCGGATTTAAGTCTGGTGACTGCGATGGCCACTTCAAAATGTTCCCGCCTTTAATCTGCAACCATGCTCTAGTGGACTTGGAGGTATGCTTGGGATCATTGTCCTGTTGAAAGGTACAACGTCTCCCAAGCCTCAGGTTTGTGACGGACTGCGTCACATTTTCATCCAATATCTCCTGGTACAGAAGAGAATTCATGGTACCTTGCACACGCTGGAGCTTCCCTGAACCTGTAGAAGCAAAACAGCCCCGAAGCATGATTGACCCCCCGCCATGCTTTACAGTAGGCAAGGTGTTCTTTTCTTCATAGTCCTTGTTCTTCCTCCTCCAAACATAGCGTTGATCCATGGGCCCAAACAGTTCTAATCAGTCCACAGAACACTATCCCAAAACTTTTGTGGTTTGTCCACATGACTTTTGGCATACTACAGTCAACTCTTCTTTTTCTTTGGAGACAGCAAGGGGGTGCGCCTGGGAGTTCTGGCATGGAGGCCTTCATTACGCAGTGTGCACCTTATTGTCTGAGCTGAAACTTCAGTACCCGCATCTGACAAATCTTTTTTCAGTTCCTCAGCTGTCACACAGGTACTTTTCTCCACTTTGCGCTCCAGGTAGCGCACAGCAGTCGAAGTCAGCATCTTCTTTCTGCCACGACCAGGTAGCGTTTCAACAGTGCCCTTTGCCTTGAATTTGCGAATGATACTTACTATGGTGTCTCTCGGTATGTTTAACATCTTTGCAATCTTCTTATAGCCATTGCCCTTCCTGTGAAGAGAAATCACCTCTTCTCTTGTCTTCCTGGACCATTCTCTTGACTTCACCATGTCTGTAAACACACCAGTAAATGTCTAGAAGGAGCCGAGTCACAGTCATTCTAAATCTGCCTAATTGGTGCTTATTATGCTTGATTGCTGCTCCTTGACATCCACAGGTGTTTTCAATACCTGATAGAAAACACTTGAATGAACCTCTGTTCTTAAGAGTGGTAGTCTTTAAGGGGTTGAATAATTGTGTCAATGAAAAAATCACAAAAAAAACATTTAATACTGTATTACAAAAACAATTGATGTCATTTTAGTTGCATTTGGTTCTTTAAAAAGTCCTTGTAAGATTTCATTCTGAACACAATTACAAATGTACACTAAATTCCCTAAAACCCTTTACAGCATTGGGGGTTGAATAATTTTGAACACAACTGTATGTAAAGATACACCCCAAAACACATTGCCCTACTTCTCCTGAGTACGGCGATACCACATGTGTGACACTTTTTTGCAGCCAAGATGCGCAAAGGGGCCCTAATTCGAATGAGTACCTTTTAGGATGGCATTTTTACGCATTTTTCTTCTCACGCTTTAGGGCCCCTAAAATGCCAGGGCAGTAAAAATACCCCAAATGTGACCCCATTTTAGAAAGAAGACACCCCAAGGTATTCTGTGAGGGGCATGGCGAGTTCATAGTGTTTTTTTTTTTTTTTTTTTTTTGGCACAAGCGGAATTTGTTTTTTTTCTCACAAAGTCTCCATTTCCGCTAACTTGTGACAAAAAGTTCAATCTTTCATGGGCTCAATATGCCCCTCAGCGAATACCTTGGGATGTCTTCTTTCCAAAATGGGGTCACATGAGGTTTTTGTACTGCTCTGGCATTTGAGGGTCTCCGCAATCATTACATGTATGGCCAGCATTAGGAGTTTCTGCTATTCTCCTTATATGAAGCAGCCTCTGGGCTGAAAGAAAAAATGAACAGCACAGATTTCTTCATTTGCATCGATCGATGTGGATAAAAAAATCTCTGCCAAAAAATATGCAAGAAAAAAAAGAGGGGCTTGGCGATTGCCAGGACATAGGGGCTCCGCCCAAACATCCATACCCACTTCAGCTCCTATGTCCTGGCAAACGTGATTTCTCCATTCACATCGATCAATCGATCGTTATGGAGGAAGACATCTTTGCCAGATTTTTTATACAAAGTGTTTGCCAAAGCATATGAACTCCAACACCTCTCCTCAGCTCATATGCCTGGGCAAACGTACCTGTACTGCGGAGAAGAAATCTCGTCCTGCAGCGCCGCATACACCGACTTCACGTGTCTTCTGACAGCAGCGCAATGCTTCTCTCAGAATTCACATCAGTGCTGCGGCGTTTTCGTCCGTTGGTCTACCTGGAAAATAAAGGGTGGTTAGGGGGAAAGAAGAAAAAACAGGCAGCAGGCTCATAAACTTAAACGTTACAAACTTTATAAAACCTGAAAATAAAACTTTTTTTATAAACTTGAACATCATAAAACTTTTAAAACCTGACCTAACTCAAGATTTCTTTTTCTTGCTACCTGTTAAATTTTTTTTTTTTTTTTACCATTTCACTCTTTATTTTTCTTGCAGAAGCCTCTCCTTTCCCAAGGGACAATGTTTAAAGTGTAATTCGCACAGAGATGATGCGAAGTACATTATGCACTTTATCCCAAGTTAAAGGAGAGGTTTCTACCGTTTCACATTTCTGCTGTAGCACACCAGCACCCCTATGTGTTAGGGTCTCTCAAAACCTAGTATCCTGAGAGACCCTAGATCCTGAGTGTAAAAACTACCTGTGTCCTGCAATCCCTACGTCCCTAAGTGTACCTGAGTGTGGTACTTCCGGAAACACTCCCCTAGGCATAGGGCAGGGTGGTCAGGACTGTCAGGACAAAAATAGCGGGTGTCACGCCTTATTCCACTCCTGCTACAGACACGACATCTTTTTCGGGGTGGCAGTTGGTTTGAGGTACCAGCAATGACATTGGGGAAATGTCGCTCGTGTAGACGGCTCACTACACTGGTGGTTGGGGCCACGGAACCTCCTGGATACAGGAGGTTCTCGATGATCTCTTCCTGAAATTTGAGGAAGGATCCTGTTCTCCTAGCCTTACTGTAGAGAAACTATTATATATAGCCAATTGAATTAGATATACAGACACCTTCTTATACCAGCATCTGGTCCTGCGGGAAAGCAAATATGGGGCCAACATCTGGTCATTGAAGTCCACCCCTCCCATGAGCAAATTATAGTCGTGGACCGAGAGGGGCTTTTCAATGACACTGGTTGCCCGTTCAATTTGGATTGTCGTGTCTGCGTGAATGGAGGAGAGCATGTAAACGTCACGCTTGTCTCTTCATTTCACCACGGGCAGTTCTTCGTAACACAAGGCAGCCCTCTCCCCCTTGCAAGACTGGTGGTAATGAGCCGTTGGGGGAAGCCCCGGCGACTAGGTCGCGCGGTGCCACAGCAGCCAATTTGTTCTAGGAACAAATGCCTGAAGAGGGGCACACTTGTGTAGAAATTGTCCTCATAAAGATGGTACCCCTTGCAGAATAAGGGTGACACCAAGTCCCAGACTATCTTCCCACTGCTCCCCAGGTAGTCAGGTCAACCGACCGGCTCCAGGGTCTGATCTTTTTCCTCATAGATCCGAAATTTGTGGGTATAGCCTGTGGCCCTTTCACAGAGCTTATACAATTTGACCCCATACCGGGCGCACTTGATTGGGATGTACTGTTTGAAGCCAAGGCGCCCAGTAAAATGTATCAGGGACTCGTCTACGCAGATGTTTTGTGCGGGGGTATACAATTCTGCAAATTTCAGGTTGAAGTGGTCTATGAGGGGCCGAATTTTGTGAAGCCGGTCAAAAGCTGGGTGGCTTTTGGGACGGGAGGTGGTGTTGCCGCTAATGTGCGGGAAACGCAGGATGGTCTCAAATCGTGTCCTGGACATGGCAGCAGAGTACATGGGCATGTGATGAATTGGGTTCGTGGACCAATATGACCGCAATTCATTCTTTTTTGTTAGGCCCATGTTGAGGAGAAGGCCCAGAAAAGTTCTAAATTCGGAAACTTGGACTGGTTTCCACCAGAAAGGCTGGGCATAGAAGCTTCCCGGGTTGGCGTTTATAAATTGAGTGGCATACCGATTTGTTTCTGCCACGACTAGGTCAAAGAGCTCCGCAGTGAAGAACAGCTCAAAAAACCCCAGTGACTATCCGATCTGAGCTGTCTCCACCCGAACTCCTGACTTGGCGGTGAAAGGGGGAACTAATGGTGCGGCTGAAGTTGGGGGCTGCCAATCAGGGTTTGCTAGCACCTCAGGGATTCTAGGGGCTCTACCGGCCTGTCTGCGCGGTGGCTGCGACGGGGGAATTACTGCACGTGCCACCGTACCAGCTTCAACTGCCCTTCTGGTGCTCGCCACTTCACCATGTTGTACGGCAGTGCTGGTAGAAGGTCCAGGATGGGCTGCGCTGCTGGTGTATGCCTCACCACGTAATCCGGCAGCGCCAGCCCCACTCTGCTGCCCTTGAAACGGATCCTGTGCAACCTGTGGTCTAGCGACACGGGGCCGGGTACGCCTGGTGCTATCAGGGACCTCAACCTCCTTTTCCGAACTTTGGGTCAGACTGCCACTGCTTTCTACAGGTTCATATTCTGACCCGCTAGATTCGTCAGTCGAGGGTTCCCTGGGTCAGAATCCTGTAGGCCTCTTCAGAGGAATACCCCTTATTTGACATTTGGAAAACTAAATTTAGGGGGTATTCCCTGAGACTACCCAAGAAAACGAGCAAGCCTGTCTTACAAATGGGAGGCTAGCTAAGTACAGGAAGCCGCTGCGATTGATAAAAAAGCTCAAAACAGATTTTTTTATCGCCGCAGCGCTTGTGAAGTGATTGTGCAGTGATAAAAAATAAATAAATTTTTTTGTCCCTGCAGCAGGGTGGGCATGGGTGAACGCACGTGTGGGCGGCCGATCAGGCTTGATCAGGCAAACACTGCGTTTTGGGTGGGAGCGAACTAAGGTGACACTAATACTATTATAGATCTGACTGTGATCAGTTCTGATCACTTACAGATACTATAAAAGTACAAATGCTGATTAGCGCTACGCTAATCAGCGAATCGGTGACTGCGGTGCGGTGGGCTGGGCGGTAACGGAAGCTAACTACCTACCAAGGGACCTAAACTAACCTAAACCTAGCAGTCAATACTAGTGAAAAAAAAAGTGACAGTTTACACTGATCACTTTTTTCCTTTTCACTAGTGATTGACAGGTGATTGAAAGGGGTGATCAAGGGGTTAATTGGGGTAATGGGGGTGATCTGGGGCTAAGTATGTAGTGCTTGGTGTACTTAGTCACATGTGCTCTCTCCTGGCTCCAACCGACGAAAAGGACCCAGCAGAGAGCACAGAAGCCATTTAATGCATTATATTTATAAATATAATGCATTATATTGGCTTGTGATTCGTTTTTTTTTAAAAGTCATCAGCCTGCCAGCGCTGATCATTGGCTGGCAGGCTGATGACCAACTCCTTCTTGAATTTTTTACCGCCGCGCAGTGCGCATGCGTGGCGGCATCAGCGCGTAATCTTGCGTCTCGCGAAATGATGCGTCGACCCAGAGAAACAGGACCGCCCGCTGGATGCGTTAGGAGGTCCTGAGGTGTTTAATAAAAGCACCCCAGAGTGTTACTAATAAAAAGTGCAGCTTGACCCATGCAAAAATTAACCCCTTAAACAAATGGAAATATCAAAAAGTTTGAGTGTCAGAATATGGCAATGCAAAAGAGGTTTTGATTATTTCTAAAAGTAGTAGAACATAATAAAAGCTATATAATCGTAATGATCCATATAAGATGAGGTAAAATAATTGGTGCAATTAAGACGTAGCTTGTTAGGCAAATTGCTATGTGGACTAGAAATAAAAAAATAAAAAAAAAAAGTTATGGCCTGGTCTTGATGGGGTTAAAGAACTGTTCACCTTTACATTACATTCCCCCCTGTGTTGATGATGCCCCCGGCTTAACAGCCGATTACGAAGGGTTAAAAAAAATCCAGCTTTTATGTATAATGGGATTTTTACATGAGACCTCTCCCCATGTTGGCCACCGTACTATACAATTGTGTCATTTGCAATGTAAGAAAGAAAGATTTCACGTGGGAACGCAAAACCAAGTAAGGATACTAGAGGTAATTGATGACATTGTTGCAGGCCTTGTATATAGGGATTCCTTAATTAAGTTAATGTGGAAAAATGATTGTGATATGTGTTATATCCAATAGGAGCAATGTCCCTATAAAAACGGGGCAGAGTGTCATAATGATGCTGGAGCATGGATTTTACATAGTTGTTATAGTGTATATACCAGTTTTATCACATCTAATTGATATGTCTTAATCAGTGGAAAAACTTAGATTTTTATAATTGGAGATAAACCCAAACTGTAACGGTTTATTCCTAAAAATGAAAACTGAAATAAGGGGTTCCTCATCTGGATTCAGCTTTGTAAACCTGGTAAACGTTGAAATAAGGAAGAGAATGTGAGTCCCGTTGCATGTGATTTTGTGATCCGTAGGGGGAGCTCTTGTACCATTAGCCAGGCACTGACAGCACATCATATTTATAAAAATGGTCTTGAGGGAGAGTGTAACTAATAGCTAATAGCCTTTGTCATTTACTTCACCTTAAAAAATAAAAAGTATAGAAAAAAAAAATCCTTGAATTGGGTTTTATGTCTGTTCATATTGTTTTTTTTTTCTGTGGTTAGCTGCCCCAGTACATTGCAGGAATGAAATGCATGCCTCAGTGCAGCAGAATACAACACTTGCTCTGCTGTAGAGCAGGCTGTATAACTGATTCATATGCTGTATTAGTAGGTTGCCTTTCAATGCAGTCTGATCAAAATATGTAGACTAAAGGAAAACACACACATTTCCATCACAGGGTACTGTAGATTCCCATGTCATTTAAAAGGAGCTGTCACTTCTCCTGACATATCTCTTTTAGCAAATACTTGTATTCTCCATGAAAAACAAAGTAGTAGCATCTTTTATCTGCATTGTGTCATTCCTCTGTTATTCCTACTAGAATTTAATGACTATATTGATCACCGAATGCCACTATACTCTTTTTATCAAAGAGCAGTGCATTTATACTGTCTGGATGGCTCTTTGTGCTGACTGCTGTCCTGCTTCACTTATGCGTCCGATACTGCCTGTTGACCCTCTTCTGGCTTCCCTACTCTTAAAGGCCTTAAAGGTACTTAAAGGGGTTCTCCAGGAATTAAAAAAATGAGAATACTTAAATATTATTTTATAATAAATATATTCACAAATACCTTTCATTACTTAGAATGGCTTGTTTTGTCTAGGGAGCAATCATTAGGAGAAATAAAATGTCTGGCGTCCTATCAGTACACACAAAACCTGTCCTAATCACACAGGAGGACAAGTTACTTCACAACACTGAGCTATAGAGCTGCCTCATCCTCCTCTCTGCTCTACTTGTCAAGAATCATGATCCTGAATACAGGTGAATCTTTGTGGGAATGGAGAAGATTAGGAGACATAAGAGGAGGGTGAGGTGTGGCTAATGAGCATCAGCACTTTTTTACAGTCTCCATTACCACAGCCCCACATTACCACAGCCTGTCTGTCCTCTCTGTACTTCAGGTCTCCTCATGAACTAAATTCCCTACCGATTCAGCTAACGTTCTTATCATCTGTATTCCGGATCATAATCCCTAAACAATTAGGAGAGGAGGAGCAGGGTGAGGCAGCTCTTTACCTCAGTGTTGTTAAGTAACTTGTCCTCATGTGGGATCAGGACAGGTTTTGTGTAAACTAATGAAAGGTATTTCAGAATATATTTATTATACAGTAATATTCAAGTATTTTCATTTTTCTTAATTCCCAGAGAACCCCATGGCTACCGGAGGTTTTTTCGTTTTTTGCGTTTATATCTTTTTCCCTTATTTTCCGTGAGCCATAACTTTTTTTATATTTCCGGTCACATAGCTGTATGAGGGCTTATTTTTTGAGGGATGAGTTGTACCGTATTTTTTGCCCCATAAGACGCACTTTTCCCCCCAAAAAAAACTGTGTCCTATGGGGCGAATGCTGACATTTTTACATCGCCGTCTGCCTGACTCAGCAGCAGTTAACCCCTCAGGTGCCGCACCAGATCGCAGCGCCTTGTCATAGAGGCCGGGTGCCGGCTATGTGATTCTGCTGCCGGCACCCGCCTCCTGTATCGGTATTAATAGGTTTGTTTTCTTCATTGGTGGCGCAGTGGCCGGTCCCTCCCTCTCTCCACTCAGTGGTTGCAGCAGCACGGGGGTTGGGGGGATTGACTGCTTACTTCTTCCCTTTGCTGCTGAGGTAACATGGCGCGCACAGAGCGTAAAAGGCTGTATCGGTAAAAGGCAAATCCCGGTATCGAATCGATACCAGTGCGTAAGCATCGATAAGCATGGTGCGGCATATGTGCTTTTTTTTTTTTTTTTTTCCAGCAAGGTTTCCCGTGCGGGAAAACTGCAACACAGTATGAGTAAAGTATATGAGATGACATAAATCTCATGTACACCTTTCTGATTTTTTCTGTTTGGAAATTGACCTGCCGTGCAGATTTCCAAATCTGCAGCATGTCAGTTATGTTTGCGGATTTCACCCTTTTTTAATGAAAGGTGAGATCTGAAGCAAAACCGCATCAAATCTGCACCCAAAACAACTGTTAAAAATTGCTGTTTTTGGTGCGGTTTTGGTGCAGAAACGTCCATAAATCCACATGGAAATTCTTGCAGATATATGGGCGCACACATGTCCTGGTGACCTATTTGGAGATAAATATTGATCAGGTGGTGCCTTCCCTAGGGTGCTGGCTAGTAAATAATTTGGAGTATTAAATGTGCCAGGTCCCCACATTCACCCACCCACCCAATTCAATAATTAATCTCAGCTGAATGCTTCTTTCAGGTATTTCTCAGTAAGAAATTAGTAAATTTTTTTTTTTCATTTTTAAGGAATGCTACAGTAAGGTTAAGTTTACATGGATGATATTTCCATCCAGATGCAATCCGTTTTTACAACAGAGCTTGCCCGGACTGGACCCGGACCCATACATCTCAATGTGTATCTACACATGGGCAAAAATGGGGAAAAATCGCAGCATGTTCTGTCTGTCGTTTTGTCTCACAGAACTGATCCTTTCTAGTCAGTGGGTTAGTGAAACCGTGACAGCATATAGACGGCATCTGTGAGCTATCCATTTTTCGCTGATGGTTGCTAGGAGACACTGCGTAAAAAAAAATGCATAAAAACGGATGCAATCTGGATGGACAAAACAAACACTGAACGCAGTTGCATGTAAAACTGACTCACCTTTACATGCACAAATTTCCATTTTTTACAGAAAAGACTCGTTCCATGTCGCCCGGGTGGAAGAAGCCTGGGTGTTTTCTCCTGTATTAAGACGTGCACAGTGTTTTTTTTTCCCCCCATAGTGGGGTTTCTCATTATCCTACCTCACTGATCCTGTCGGATAATTGCTTTGTGTCGCACTTTCTTAATCACTGCACACCAGTAAAATATTCATAAATGCGGGGGGAACGTATTATAGACGAATCTTTTCTAAATGTAATTAACTCTTTCTGGCTACCTGAAATAAAATTTGCTTTGTAAAAATGGGCCTCTACCGACTTGCCAGCTATTTCTTCCATGTATGTATTATATTTCAGTACAAAGCAGCTTTGGGAACCACTACCTCACCAAATAACACATGGCTAGTGGTATGTGAATTTGTGCAAAGGATAGTGGGGGAGATTTATCAAAACTGGTGTAAAGGAAAACTGGCTTAGTTGCTCATAGCAACCAATCAGATTCCACCTTTCATTTTTCTGAGCTCCTCTGGGAAATGAAAGGTGTAATCTGATTGGTTGCTATGGGCAACTAAGCCAGTTCTACTTTACACCAGTTTTGATAAATATTTCCCAACATGTTTCTCAGCCTGGCCTGAAATATGTATTATAGAAATTGATATATTGAATATAGATGCAGATTTACTTTGGCTAAAATGTAGACAGTGTACATTTAGTCAAATGGTCTAATGATCATCCAAATTTATCACGTGGCGCTGTCTGGATGATACATTTGGTGAATGGCTAGAAACGTCTGTCAGAATTTACACCGAGTGTTGAATTTCTTACTTTGTACCAAAATTTTAGCACCGTTTTGAGCTGGAAACACAAGCAGGCGAGTTTGATGCAGGTGGTTATTCCTTTTAGAGCAGGGGTGCACAACCTGCGGCCCGGGGGCCACATACGGCCCTTGATACCATTGTGTGCGGCCCCCAAACATCTGGTAACAGACATGTAGGTCTATGTCTTACGCTGGGTTCACACTTGAGCGTATTTGATACGCGCGTTTTACGCGCAATTTTGTCTCGCGCGTATTACATCGCGTTTTTGGATATAGTAAACGCGCGTTGTACGCGCGTTCGGGTGATTGACCACACTGGCGTCAATCACAATACGCGCGACAAAACGCCCCAAAGAAGCTCCTGTACTTCTTTGGGCGTAGGGCGTTTTACAGCGCGTTCGTACGCACTGTAAAACGCTCAGGTGTGAACCCAGCGTTATGGCTTCTTACATGTATCTTTCATGTATCGTCCTATTAGATAGGAGTCCTAGAACTGTAACTAGACATTTATAGTATATACAGTATGATCAATATGCCAAAAATACAGTATTTCAGTTTTTAATACCCCTTTAAGTTTTATTTTTAGACCTTGGAATTGGTTCAGGCTGACAATGTGGCCCCCAACCAGAAAAGGTTGTGCACCCCTCTTTTAGAGGATTCATTGTGCATAAAAAGAGACTTGGTTCAGCTACAGTAATACATGTTACCCTATGTGTTTTAAAGTCTTTTGGAAATATTTCAATGAATGTCATGAATTTCTTCTAGATAAGTGAAGAAGAAAAAAACTTGCATCAGGACGATCTGATAAATTCTACGTTCGGCCTGAGCAAAACTAAACTGGAAGGCTATGAATTTTACAAAGTAAGTTTTTTTTTCTTGTTACCTCAGACTTGCTTCAAGCTGATCCCTCTAGGACAGACTGTAAAATATGCAGCACAAAGCGTTTTTTAATACTTGCCATCTGTGATTTTTATATTGTGTAGTTATTTAGGGTTATAGGTCTTAAAATCCTCCAACATCCATGTAATGTTACCTGCTACCTGAAGTAGTTAAAGGGATTGCACAGGATTGAAAAAAACATGGCTGTTTTCTTCTTAATCCATTCACTTCAATGGAGAGATAGCAGACACATCGCATGGACAGTAGGGCACAGTTTTTGGGAGAAAGCAGCCATGTTTTTCCAGTCCTTTTAAAACTTGCCCTGAATATAGAGGTTTTTAATGGTGCCATTCTGGCATACACATAGCTTACTGACATTAATAACTCTTTCTGGCAGGTGGATGGAAAAAAACTGAAATAATGCCACTGAGTTTTTACGTTATAAATTTTGCAGCGTTCATTTTTCTGCTAAATAACATGATTACATGTTAAAAAGGTAAAAAAAAAAAAGTTTTTGCATCGCTGCATCCCAAAACCGATAACTTTCCTTCCTTCCTTCCTTCCTTCCTTCCTTTCTTTCTTTCTTCCTTTCACACTGGTGTTAGTGGTTCCTGCAGCGGTTTTTGTCAGACCGCATCTCGGCTTATTAGCCGCTGCGGTTGTATCTCCACCGGTCCTTATTATAGTGAATGGGGCCGGAATGGACTTCCAGCAGACGTTCACCGTACAGGATAAATTACATGATAATTGTATAGTGTGGGTCGTTGGCAACATATTTTTGCATATTTTTTCAAAAAATGTTTTTCAGTAGGAAAAGGGATTTTTTTGAATGTTTTAATTTAATAAAACTTTTTAAATCTTATTTTTTTTTTTACCATTTAATAGTCCCACAAGGGGACTGTAATAGGCAATGTTTTGATAATTTGTAAAATACATTGCACTGTTCGTTGTATTGACATCCACCAGCAGGCTGCAGCAGAGAGCAGGCCTGGAGCCTTCATTAGGCTGCAGCCTGCATGTACAGACGTCGGCACCGCATGATCTCATCTGTGGGATGCCAATCAGAGGCAGAGGGAGCTCCATCTGTCTAAACCAATTAGATGGTGGGGTGCGGTATCTGATGGGGTAAATGGCCCAGATTGGTGCTTCTGCCAGTCTGGACCTTTAGAGCAGGAGTGCGGCTCTCATTTGAGAGTAGAGCCTGCACTGTCCGCTCCATGGTCGATCAGTGCACCGCTTATTCTGGGCCGCTGTACTACTTATATCACCGTGTATCCATTCCCTTAAAGGGGTTGTCTCATTTTACCAAATAGCATTCATCACATAGGCAAAGGTAATACAAGGCACTTACTAATGTATTGTGATTGTCCATATTGCCTCGTTTGCTGGCTTGATACATTTTTTTCATCACATTGTTTATTCCCATGGTCCTAGCCACCAGAGGGGCTAAAGCATTTATAGAGTGCAAGCATGGTCAATGTTGCTAAATTGGATAGCAAAGGATGCAATATGGACAATCACAATACATTAGTAAGTGCCTTGTATTAATTTTGTCTGCATGAGAAATGGAATTGGCTGAAGTGAGAACCCCTTTAAGGCTCACGAGGCCTCAGGTCTATGTCTACTATACCTATGGTGATTTGTTTACAGGATTTTGTACTAATATTTATTTTTTGTGATGTGTTTCTTATTTTAAGGTTCCCTTTCAAGCTGCCCTTGACTTGGTGCGTCCACGGAAAGTGTTCCTCTCTAAAGGGTTTGCTTTCATTCCACACAAGGATATCATTACCTTAATCTTGAATGACTTCAGGACCCGGCTTTCCAAAGCTCTTGCTGTAAGTTAAATTATCATTTCTCTTTTAGGCTGGGAACACACCTAAGCGTTTTGCAGGCGTGCGTTTTTTCAAGCGTTTTTACGCGCGACAAACGCGCGATTGTATGCGCGGTTTTGTCATTAATGAACGCGCGTTTTTGTGATTGACAGGTGCAAGATCCACTAAAAATGCAGGCCTACCTATATGAAAGTTGTTGAATGTTTGCCAAATTGAGATTTTTATTGATTAGGTGTGTTTGAGAGTGTTGTACTGTTGGAGTTTGGTGTGGTTAATTTGGTGGATTTCTATGGAGTTTAGGAGACAAACGCAAGTGGCAGCAATGGTGTGTGGAGTGTTGCTCTTGCGGATGCGTCGTCGGAGAACGACCCGGCGACGTTTTTGGAACAGAAAACGCGCATTTCTTCATCTTTGCACGTTCTAATACAATCCTATGGACGGAAACGCGTGCAAAAACGCCCTAAAGAAGCTCAAGTAGAAGCGACAGCGTTAGGCGTTTTCCAGCGCGTTCAAACGCGCTGTAAAACGCCCAAATGTGAACCATGCCCATGGCTTTTCACATGTTGTGCGTTTTACAGCGCGTTTGAACGCGCTGTAAAACGCTTAGGTGTGTACCTAGGGTTAGAGTGAAACTCTGAGCATGTATAGGTCAATCATTCATGGTGTTCTTTCTGTTTAAAATCTAAGTCAAAAGAGCTTTAACCACTTCCAGACCGGGCCATTTACCACCTTCATGACCAGACCTAATTTTGCAAATCTGACATGTCACTTTATGTGGTAATAACTTTGGAATGCTTTTACTTATCCAAGCCATTCAGAGATTATTTTCTTGTGACACATTGTACTTCATGGTAATGTTAAATTTGAGTCAATATGTTTTACCTTTTATTTATAAACAAAAATCTAAAAGTTAACAAAAATTTGAAAAAATTCACATTCCCCATATGTCTAGTTTATGTTGGCATCATTTTGGTAATGTAATTTTATTCTTTTAGGTCGTTAGAAGGTTTAGAATTTTAGAATCAATTTTTGAGGACCAGTTCAGTTCTGAAGTCACTTTGTAGGGCTTACATAATAGAACCAACCCATAAATGACCCCATTTAAGAAACAACACCCCTCAAACTATTCAAAACTGGTTTTAGAAATGTTGTTAACCCTTTAGGTCAGGCATCCTCAAACTGCGGCCCTCCAGCTATTGTAAAACTACAACTCCCACAATGCCCTGCTGTAGGCCGATACTTGTAGGCTGTTCAGGCATACTGGGAGTTGTAGTTTTGCAACAGCTGGAGGGCCGCAGTTTGAGGATTCCTGCTTTAGGTATTTGATATGAATTAAAGCAAAATCGAGATGAAATTTTAAAATTTCACTTTTTTTTGCAGATTTTCCATTTTAATCAATTTTTTCCTGGAACACAACAAGGGTTGACAACAAAACCTCAATATTTGTTACCCTGATTCTGCAGTTTGCAGAAACAACCCATATACGGTCGTATACTGCTGTTTGGGCATATGACAGGGCACAGAAGGCAAGGAGCGCCATATGGTTTTTGAAGGGCAGATTTTGCTGGAATGGTCTTTTGGCACCATGTTGCATTTGAAGAGACCTTCAGGTATCCCCACAGTGAAAATCCCCAAAAAGTGACCACATTTTGTGAACTTACACCACGCAATAATTTTTTAAGGGGTGTAGCAAACTCTTCACTCAACAGATGTTTCATAGATTTTTTAATACTTGGGTGTGAAAATGAAAGAAAATTGTGCTTTAGGCCCAAACTTTTTCACAAAAGATAACAGGAGAATATCACCCCCCCCAATTTGCTAACCATTTTCTGACCCCAACTGTGGTCGTAAACTGTTATTTGGGGATACGCCAGGGCTCAGAAGGGAAGGAGCGGCATCTGGATTTTCTAACATGGAATTTTCTGTCATGGAGGTGTTTACTTAACTACTTGATGGAGTAGATCATGTGATATTTTTATAGAGCCGGTCATTACAGACGCAACAATACCAAATATGTCTATTTTTTATTTTTACGTTTTACACAATAAAAACATTTTTAGAAAAAAAATCATGTGTTGGCATTTTCTTAGCCATATTTCTTTCATTTTTCTGGCTATAGTCTTGTTTGAGGCCTTGTTTTTTGCGGGACGAGGTGACGTTATTGCTACCATTTTGGGGTACATACGACTTTTTGATTGATATTATGTTTTTTGTGCGGTGACAAAAAAGCTGTTTTGGCATAAATTTTATTTGTTTTTTTACACTGATCACTCATGATGAGGTAGATCATGTGATATTTTTGTAGAGCCAATTGTTAGACACGGCAATACCTAATAGATGTGAGCGGGCACCATTTTTAAAGACCTAAGAGTTAAAAAAATAATTCAGATAATGCAACGTTGGCCATCATGCAAAGAACCTTTAGTGCCGCATTCTGCGCCAGAAATATGCCTGATTATGCTTCATTTTGGGGTAACAGGATATTCTTTAACCCTTTCCTGAGAGTGTCATTTTGGTGCCTGTAGCTTACATTTCATTTTCATAATGACAGGATTCTTTTAATAAAATAAAAGCTTTGAAACTTTTTTCTTTGCATCGTCATATTTTGAGCCCTATACATTTTTTATATTTATGTCTATGCAGCTTTGTGAGGGTTAAATGAATACACAAGTTATACTAAATCTTTTCCTATAAAACCAGTCTTCTCAGCATTTTGTCATTTAGTGGTAACGGGTTGTCCTTTAACTCCTTCCTGACTAAGCAATTTTTTTATTTTTTTATTTACTCCCTGCCTTCCCAAAGCCATAACTTTATTTTTCTGTTCACATAAACATATGAGTGCTTTTTGCGGGGCAACTTGTACTTTCTAATGACTCCATTTAAATGGCGTACAATTGGGGGGAAAAACGCAATTCCACCAGTTTTAGGCCTCTTTCACACGGGCGTCATGTTTGACGCCCGGATAAGAGCCGGGTGTGTTGCTGGAAAATGCGCGATTTTTCCGCACGGGTGCAAAGCGTTTTAATGCGTTTTGCACGTGCGTGGGAAAAATCGGCATGTTTGGTACCCAGAACCAAACCCGGGTTTCGGGTTGAGTATTCAGTAGATTTTATTATTTTCCCTTATAACATGGTTATAAGGGAAAATAATAGCATTCTCAACACAGAATGCTCAGTAAAATGTGGATGGAGGGGTTAAAAATAAAAAAATTAACTCACCATATCCACTTGATCGCGTAGTTGCAATCTCTTCTTCATTCATTAGCTGTTGGCTAAAGGACCTGTGATGACGTCACTGAGCTCATCACATGGTCCATCACCCTGGTGATGGACCATGTGATCTGACATTACCACAGGTCCTTTAGACGGCAGCTAATGCTTAGCTCATGTGCATAGCCCCATAGAAATTAATGGGTCCGGATTCAGTGCGGGTGCAATGCGTTCACATCACGCATTGCACCAGCGCGGAAATCACGCCCGTGTGAAAGGGGCCTTATAGTTTTCATTTTTACTGCACTCCCTATGCAATAAACCTAACATGTTAACTTTATTCTGCATATCAGTACAATCACAGAGATACCATATTTTTATAGTTTTTCTCCTGTTTTAAGGAGATCCTGTCATGTTGAACGTTGTGTTTGAGCTGCAGGCAGCCTGTTTTAGAGCAGGAGTACACTAACAGATTTTAATTCCCTGCTCATTCTGGGCTTTGAAGTCAAGGGGGCGGTCCTATCAGTGATTGACAGCTATCTCTGTATACACACAGTCATAGAGGAAGACTGTCAATCACTGATAGGACCGCCTCCTTGACTTCAAAGTCTAGAATGAGCAAGAATTTAAATGGGTAAAATACAAATTTTATTGAATCTCTTACAATAAAACTATACACCAATTAGCTCAGCATCTCCTGCTCTATAAGATAGTGCCTGTAGCTTGCATTTCATTTTCATGGTGACTGGTTCCCTTTAATACTCAAAAAAACAAAACATTTGTCATTTTTTTCCCCTATTCATTGCCATATTCGGTTCTCCATAACCTTTTTATATGTATGTCTATGGAGCTTTGTGAGGGCTAATTTTGGTGGGGATGGCTGTAGTTTTTGTTGGCATCATTTTGGGGTGTGACTTTTTTAAAATCACTTATTAATTTTATTTTTTGTGAAGTGAAGCGAAAATCTTTTTTTTTTTTTTTTTTCACAGCATAGTGAGTTTGGGATAAATACTTTTTATATTTTAAAAGTACAGGCATTTGGGATGATTTTTTTTTTTTTTTCTAATTCCGTATATTTTTAATGTGGGAAAGGGTGGTGATTTGATCTCAGCACGGGAGAGCTGTTCGGTCCCCAGGAGCACACTCATCTGGAGAATAACTGCTCCGGTGCTGTGGCCACATTTAACCATGTCACCTTACGACTGATGTATAAAACAGCAGGCATCCGGCAGCTATGGTACCTGCTCAAATCCTGAGTGGGCACCATCTTTAAAGCCTCGACATCCTCCCTAAATTTACGGTGGGTGGTTGGCAAGTGGTTAATAGGCGGTCAGCAAAAATCTCATAGAAGTTTCCTAGGGGAACTAAAAAGTACAGTGAAATTCTTCATCACCCCACTTCCCCAATTTTACATATGAAAAAAAACAGTACAAAGTGAATATAATTGGTATTGTTGCATCCGAAAATGTCTGAACTCATATTTATTCTGTGCAGTGAACATCATAATAGAGAAAATAAAAACTGCCTATTTGCGGGGGTGTTATGGTTGTCATGTCATTTTTTGGACATAGTGAATGCTTTATATACAAAAAACAAAACAAAAGAACGTTGGGGCATTGCGTTTTTGTTTTTAAGTTTGAGCCCCCGAATTTTTTTTTTTTTTGCAGTTTTTCAAAACATTATACGGTAAATTTAAAAAGAAGCCATTAAAAAATGCAACTTGTACCAGAAAAAAACCTTATCCAGCTATGTGAGTAGAAAAATAAAAAGGTTACGGGGCTTGGAAGGGGGTTCTGAAGGGCTTCCTGTACATGGGTTCTGAAGGGCTTAAAAAATGTGCTGCAAGGTATGTGCAACAGTTTTTTTTTTTTTTTTTTGTGTGCAAATTCTGGTGCATTTTGATCATTAAATCTTCCTCATAGACTGTTATGTAAAGGGGTTTTCCAAGGTTCAGATTTGAAGACCTATCCTCTGGATAGGTCATCAATATCAGATCAGTGGGGTTGAGGACACCAAGGCCTTCTCGCAGCTTACCAAGAACAGCGCTGTCCATTGGATACGGGCTGTGCTTGGAATTTCAGGTCAGCCCCATTTGCTTAAATGGGACTGAGCCGGAGTTAGGCTGCATGACAGATGAATGTGATGTTACAGGCCTAGGAAGAGGCCACAATGCTTACCAGAGCACTGTGGTCTCTTCACACAGCTGATCGGCATGGGTGTCTGGAGTCAGGGTCATCGGAAAACCCTTTTAACTAAAATTTTAAGTTGTATGAAGAGTGTAAGGAATGTGGCTGTGAAATAATACATTATAATTGCAACATGAATTGATTGAATACAGGGCCAGCTACACATTTCTTCCAGTACCAATCCACTCCTCCTGACACTTGGCTGCACTTAAACACAGCAGATTTCATTCACATTGCCCACTGTTGGTATGAAAACATCAGCAGTTCCTTTGTTGCTAGGAGACTGCAGAATTAGCTTTTTTATACTTTGCATTCAGTTCTACATTTATAGAGTAAGATGTATTAAATCTCTTCAAAGAAAAAATGTATCTCTTATTCAATGTCTAATGTAACAAGAGTATTCTGGTGCTCAGGTGCAAATGTAACAGTTTCCAGTTTTTATGGTAAAAAAACTAGGGGGGACAATAACGGACACAACAGAATATGTGGGCATTCCTCAGCTGTTTGTTTTACAGCGCGAGAGTGGGAAGTGCTTGTAACGGCTCTAAGCAATAAAGAGGGAGCTGCTACTCTGTTTCCACCCGTGCCTCTCCTCTTCTTTTTCTATACATTGCTGGATTGAACGCTGCTTCCTAGTAAAAAGAGGAGCAGGCATCTTTATTCCATCCATGTATTCCTGATGCCCATTTTGATCATCCACTCCATTTCAACAAGATCAGAGTGATCCTTGTTATCTCAGTTAGTGCTGGGGATTCCTCATTTCATCTCACATGACATAGGATAGATGGGGGTAATATAATGTACTAAATGGAAACCTAACCAGAGGGATCCTTGATCTAATTGGCTCAAACGAGGCATCAGCATTTACTATTTTTCTAACAAGTGGTTTTTTTTTCTTGACCATCTTTAGCTTACGAAGTGTTTTTATTTTAAGCGTCTACATTTGAGACTGTGAATTTCAAAAGTGATTTACTCTGAAATTCTGACCAAATTTTCACTCCAAATCTGTAGATGGAGCTGGAAGGTGCTGGGACTTGAAAAAGTCTCAGACCCCCGACAATGTTCATCTTATCTTGCTTGCGTTTAGTATTTGTTGGATGTTTTACAACCTGGATTCAGAAAAACACTGCGTCCCTATTATTCCACATACTGGATATCTAGTTTATAGTGAATTCGCTATAGCATTATTATAGATTGAACTTCATTTTATTGTTTACAATTTTTTTTACCATGGCACTGTTAAGGCCTCATGCACACGACCGTTGGTGTTTTGTGGTCCACGGAAGCTGCTCCGTGAATTGTGGAACGGAACGCGGCCCATTGTAGAAATGCCTATTCTTGTCTGCAAAACGGACAAGAATAGGACATGCTCTATTTTTTTTGCGGGGGCACGGAACGGAGCAACGGATGCGGACAGCACACGAAGTGCTGTCCACATCTTTTGTGGCCCCATTGAAGTGAATGAGTCCGCGCCCGAGCCGCTAAATATGCGGCTCGGACGCAGACCACAACAACGGTCATGTGCATGAGGCCTAATGGTAGGAGAGTTCGCTATATGTTCCCATGAACACGCTGAACCCAGACATATCTACATTTTCACCCAGGCAGCCACCTTAAATGAATTTCTGTGAAATTCAGTACAGCAGTATAATACGTTTTAATTTCTCATTATATGTTAATGCAGCAGTATAATGCAACTAACTGCTATATTAACAGCAGTATGATGCATTCAGTTTCACTGGTATATTTATGCAGTAGTATAATTCAACTGTTACATTAACAGAACTGCATAATGTTTGACATGATTATACCTTGGGCTGGGCATCCCATTTAAAGAGGGTTTTCTGGGATTCCTAAATTGATGGCCTGTCCTCTGAATGGGCCATCAATAGCCGATGAATGGGGATCTGACTCCGGGCACCCCCTCCAGTCAGCTGCTTGAAGAGGTTGTGGCATTGCAGCCTCTTCTTAGGCCGGAAACGCCATGTTCATCGGTCACATAGCCTAATTGCAGCTCAGTCCCATTCTAGTGAATGGGCCTGAGCTGCAGTACTAAGCACAGCTTCTATACCATGTACATCACTGTGCTTGGTAACCTCTGAGGAGGCCGCGTTGTCTTCATACACCTGATTGGCAGGGGTGCTTTGTGTTGGATCCACACCAATCACTGATTTATGACCTAAATAGGTAGAGGTTTTCCATACAAAATAGTAAATACTATACATTGACTAACTTTGTTAGCATTTTTTTAATTTTTTTTATATTTTTTCTAAATAGGTCAAAATTCAGTGTCCATTTTTAACTTCACAACAAATCCTTATACAGGGAAAATCTTTATTTTATACTGCTCCAAACTTCCTTCCTCCCTTTCCATGGTTATAGATGAAATTTTTAAATTTTGCCTGCTAGCAACCACCTCTCAGGAAGGGATTTTCGGAGAAGTTTGATAAGATCTGTATACATTTATCTTCAGTTTGCTCCTTCTCCTTTAGATAACATGTCGCTATGCTGGAACTGTTAAAATAAGGACTTTAATGGTTATATTGTATACAATCACCATATGACCCCTCTGTCAGTAGGTCTGAAAAGAATCATTTATCCCAGCCTGGCTGTGTGAGTGGGACTATGTGCAGCATAGGTCTATCTACACACCTTAGATTGTGAGCCCTGTGCTTAGCTTCCCATGACCTCATGTTTCCTCATTTTGGAAATGTTTTTCCTCCAAACCTTCCAAGGGCATTATTCAAATAGCCATATGGAAGTTGTATTTTTTATTGCACCATCTATGTTTCCAAAAGCATTTATTGGAAAAATAGCATGAATAAAAGATCACAGGGTATGTCAAAAGTTACAAATGTAAATGAGTGAGTATCCACAAACAATGTATAAAACCAATTAGAATTTGTATATACATTAAGTAGAACCACAAAACAGTTTTTGAACAGGAAACCTATAACTAATAATAAGAAAAATATAGACGATACTAATAAAAGCTCAGCTCCTGATCCCATGGATTGAGGCATAGGGAAGGGAGGAGAAACCGAATGATCAGATCTTCCAGGAGTCATCATATATGGTTATAAAAATAGGAAGTATTGTAAATTAGGAGAATTGGCACATGTCGGCCATGGATGCCATATTGCTAAACAGCGTTCTCTGGTATTATTTGAAGTAGCATTAAGTTTCTCGTATAATGAGATTCTATTCACCCTATGAATAACCGCAGTCGTAGAAAGTGAAGGAGACCTCCACCTAGAGGTTATATGTATTCTTGTAGACATCAAGATATGCTGTAAATGGTGGCTTAAGCCCAGCAAGTATTTAATTGCTTCATTTAAAGAGGCCTTGTCAGCATGATCAATCCTATTAAACCCGGCATACTGCCTGGTAGTGCTTATCATGCTGATTACAACAATATCTTTCATTTGTCTGTCTGGTAAACAGCTGCAGAGATATCTGCGTTTTTATTCACATGCAAAAAAAGCAAGTTAGAGCACAGGGGGCGGGGCTGAATCCTTGGAGCACTGCTTTCTAACACCAACCCCCACCCTCCTTCGATTGACAGGGCTAGACATCAGCTTCCTGAGGGCATGGAGGAAAGATGTTATAGAAAGTACTTACCCTCTCTCACTCCTCTGCCGTCTCTCCTGTAATCACGCACACTGCGGGCTATTATGACTGGGTCCCAACTAGATGTGGCTGCTCCATTGTTTGGGTTTTGTTTATACAGTACTCACTATGCAGTAAAAATGACATTTGACCTTACAGTTACTGCAATTGCAAATTTATACTGCTTTTTGAAACTAATAAATACTGGACACTCCAAGGATATAGGGATAAAAACTGTTATATTTATTTTTAAAATCGATATAAAATAAATCTATTATATGTCTTAGCAGCACCATAAACCATCAGAAAGCAGCATTTGAAAGCCAACTGGTACCTAGAGTTAAATACCGCTGTCGCCAGTTAAATCTGAATAATGCAGTGAAACATAACTTAGTATTGTGTCATATTCGTAAGTACAAACACATAAATAAAGTGCTAGTAGTGCTCAAGTGCCAAAAAAAAGGTTGTGCAAATCTGCAATCACACTACAATCCCATCAACAACAATTAGTAAATGTGCACAACAACTGCAATTCTGATATACAGATAATCCTAGTATGACTATATTTTCTAGACAAAATATTAAATAGAACCACAGTGGGAACTATGGATAATAACTGGTCAACAAGATATATAAAAAAATAAAAATAAATATATATATAATCAAAATAATAAGTGTTCCTGAAGACCATCTATACTCCAAATTCCACGGATCCACACCTAACGGTTTAAAGTGTGCATAATAGCATTAAACAGTCAGTGCTACACAGAACCTTAGGATGAATAAGTTCAAAAATATTGGTTAATGTTGCACTGATTAAATCAATGTGTCCGCAGATAAAGGAAAAAAAAATGCACTCAGTTGATTTAATGTCTTCACAAGCTGTGTCCGCAAATAAAGGAAAAAAAAATGCATTCAGTTGATTTAATGTGTTCACAAGCTGCCGGTGGCAGACTGTTGCTAGTAGACACCGGGATCCCTGGTTAAGCAAACAGTGTGCTGTGTTCAAAATAGTGGCACATACAGATGCCCATAAACAAAGTGGTACCGCTTAATCCAAAGGGGTAGCACTGGGTAAAGTAATCCTAAAGTGATGCGCACATCGGCGCTTGTTCTGTAAAGCGCGTCCCGCTATGTCCCCTTCTTCAGTGGTAATCTGACCCCTGTGTTGGACCTTCTTAAATAGGTTAATTCCTGCTCCTAAAGCTAGGAACACTAGATTTTGTGGATGTGGGAATTATATGAGACACAAAATCCACATCCTGGAACGGTGTTCCTAGCTTTGAGAGCAGGAATGAACCTATTTAAGAAGGTCCAACACAGGGGTCAGATTACCACTGAAGAAGGGGACACTAGCCCCGAAACACGTCTGGTCGGACCCCTGTACATGTTTGAACAAAGGATCGCAAGTTATTTCACACCCCACTGCCGAGTGCACAAATATCCAAACAGTTGGAACTGAACTGAACAGGCTGCCTGGACTTGAGGTTACGGTCGGGCAGCCCGCATCTAGACGCGCAGGAGGGAGGAGGGTGGTGCACAGGACAGGAGAGCGATCCATCCAGTCAGAAGCCGCACCATCTACTGCGGTAAGAACATTCCTGTGAGAGCCGGCACGGAGGAGGTAGGGGAGACACGTGTCTCCATCTTTATCCAGTGGGACGTCGCTGGTGTGTCAGCATAGTGGGACGCCGCTTTACAGAACAAGCGCCGATGTGCGCATCACTTTAGGATTACTTTACCCAGTGCTACCCCTTTGGATTAAGCGGTACCACTTTGTTTATGGGCATCTGTATGTGCCACTATTTTGAACACAGCACACTGTTTGCTTAACCAGGGATCCCGGTGTCTACTAGCAACAGTCTGCCACCGCCAGCTTGTGAACACATTAAATCAACTGAGTGCATTTTTTTTCCTTTATTTGCAGACACAGCTTGTGAACACATTAAATCAACTAAGTACATTTTTTTTTTTCCTTTATCTGCGGACACATTGATTTAATCAGTGCAACATTAACCAATATTTTTGAACTTATTCATCCTAAGGTTCTGTGTAGCACTGACTGTTTAATGCTATTATGCACACTTAAACCGTTAAGTGTGGATCCGTGGAATTTGGAGTATAGATGGTCTTCAGGAACACTTATTATTTTGATCATATATATATATATATATATATATATATATTTTTTTTTTTTTTTTATATATCTTGTTGACCACTTATTATCCATAGTTCCCACTGTGGTTCTATTTAATATTTTGTCTAGAAAATATAGTCATACTAGGATTATCTGTATATCAGAATTGCAGTTGTTGTGCACATTTACTAATTGTTGTTGATGGGATTGTAGTGTGATTGCAGATTTGCACAACCTTTTTTTTGGCACTTGAGCACTACTAGCACTTTATTTATGTGTTTGTACTTACGAATATGACACAATACTAAGTTATGTTTCACTGCATTATTCAGATTTAACTGGCGACAGCGGTATTTAACTCTAGGTACCAGTTGGCTTTCAAACGCTGCTTTCTGATTGTTTATGGTGCTGCTAAGACATATAATAGATTTATTTTATATCGATTTTAAAAATAAATATAACAGTTTTTATCCCTATATCCTTGGAGTGCCCAGTATTTATTCGTTTCATTTTTGTACGTTTATTGGATGGTGAGGGTGTAACCAACTTTGCTGTGAGCACCCTATTAGTTCTTCTGAGAAGACCAGTGCGTCACTCCCCTCTTATACTGCTTTTTATTTTATTTGCTACTTTAAAAAATTAAAAATCATAAAAAAAAATAGCATTTTTGCCATATTTTGACACCCATATTTTCCATTGATTCAGATTTGTGAGTGCAGCATTTATTCAATTTTTTGGGATCTCAAGTGACAATTCTGCAAATGTTTTTTTTTTTTTTTTTTTACAGTGTTATAAATAAATTGATATTTTAGTGAATTTGGCCTTAGGGGACTTTTAACATGCAGCTGTTTGATTGCTTGTACAATGTATTGTGTATGGTGAATGTCCCAGCATTCTATAAAACCCTGCCTGTAGAAGTCTTGACATGGCAAGTCTGGCGGACTTCACAAGACCCCTTGCTGGCATGACAGCGTCTTGGAACATGGCGAATCAGAGGCCTAAAGGGAGCCATCTCACCTGGTCTAACCCGCTCCAATGCTGCTGTTACTATTGACTGTGGTATCTGAGAGTTAATCCCAGCCACAGTAGGCTGGCATCTGCTGTGTATGGAGCAAGCTTAACTCCTGAGTAGAGATGAGCGAACTTTAAAAAACAGTTCTGGGTTCGGGTTGTGGTAACTCGCGCATCCCGTTATGGATTCCACTATCGCGGCATATGGAATCCGTAAGGGGCGGCTTCCACCAACCCGAACTGTTGAACAGCCGAAGGACCTGGGGTGACGTCACCGTCATGTGATCTGTGCAGGGGGCGTGGCTCAGCACTGGATCACCTCTTATCCAATCCAGTGCTGAGCCACGCCCCCTGCACTGATCACATGACGGTGACATCACCCCAGGTCCTTCGGCTGTTCAACAGTTCGGGTTGGTGGAAGCCGCCCCTTATGGATTCCATATGCCACGATAGTGGAATCCATAACGGGATGCGCGAGTTACCACAACCCGAACGCCAAACTTTTTTTTAAAGTTCGCTCATCTCTACTCCTGAGCAGTCTCCATCCATCTGTGATGTACAGTTGTTTTCAGGTCCACAAAATATGGAATGCGGTCCATGTGCCGTCCACATTTTGTTGTGGACCCATTGACCTCATTGGATCTGTGATCTGCATTTTGCAGACAATTATAGGACATGTTATGTCTTTTGGGAAACGGGCTAAAGGTTGCAGAAAGCAGTGTGTATAATGCCTTACCCATAGATACCCATTATACCATAAGAGTGTTCTTTTGACCTTTGTAGGACGGTAAATGTTGAGGCTATATATATAATAATAAAATGTATTATTTATTATTTATTATTATTTTTTTTATTTTTTTACTGTATTGAATAAATCAATAGGCTGCACTATTCCATACAGGATAGATAATCAATATCAGATTGGAAAGGGTCTGACTCCCTAACCACCGCTGATCAGCTGTTTGGTTGGGTAGTAGCTTGTGAAAGCATTGCTTCCTTTTCAAATTTACCTTCAAGTGAATGGGATGGAGCAGTTTATTTGCACTGCCGCTACAAAGGAGACTGCACGCAGGTAATTTTGAAAAGGTATCACCCGCACAAGTGCCACTACCCCTTCAAACAGCTGAGTATAGGTGATCAATTTTAAGGCACTGCACAACCACTTTAACAGGGACACCAATGATTGACGGACACCACAGAGTTATTTGGAGAAAACGACATAGTATAGGATATAGTTATCATGTGATACCTAGGAAAGTAGCATTTTTTTTACTTTTAGAAATGTCTTTATTTGTAGTGTTCCCCCTGTTCCTATATTTTCATTCACATCAATACAGTGGCAGCTGTTTGGGATGTTTCATGTCACATTTGTTGAACTCCCACACAATCTGTCATGGAAATGTCATCTGTAAAAGGTTGGCTCCTGCAGCTTGGTCCATGGTCGGCTATAGGACTCTGTTTTGTTTTTATGACTAAGATCTGACACCTTGTTTGTGAAGTTTCTATACAACTTATCCCTGCAAAAAAAAAAATTTGTTGAGAAATTAATTAATGGTCATTTAGATGAAGCTGAAGGCATTATGTCTGACAGTGTTAGAACAAAATACAGTAATATTATGCTGTTGGCTTCATCGGAAGAAAGTTCCATATTACCGGATCTGCACTTTTTATGTCTCAAAGTTAGAGGGTTACTTAGAGGGACACATCTTCTAACACTAGGCTGTAAAATCAATCACCGGATCATGGCCTGTGGGGTGTGATGTCCATATCTAAGTGCGTTGCCTTTATCTGATGATATATACATAATAAAGAGAAATAGTAAACATTTTTTTTATACTCCTTCCTTGGCAGCATCGGGCATTTTTTTTTTTTTTTTTTTTGCTCCTGAAATCACTGGCACAATCTCTGCATCGTAGTATTGGTTTTAATCACCTCCGCTTGGAATTTTAGATCCATAAAAAAAAAAAACTCCAATAATGTAATACTGCTACTGTAGAGCTACAGTCATATTATCATATATTCCTTAGGTGTTCCTATTCCTTTTACTGCGAATCATCCACCTAAAATAGTGAAGTACTGCTACTTGAATTGGTAAGCATAACACCTTATTATACTCAAAGAATAAAATCTCTCAAGTCTACCCGACCAGGGTTTCGCAAAGCTTAGTCAGAGCTTCATAGGAAGAAAATTGTTTATTATGTAGGTTCAAGCTCCATTCTCACAAAGTATTTTGGCAAGAATTCCGTCCATGCGACCAGAACTGCACTAGGTATATAAAGCGCTTTTTTAATTGGTTCTTCATCTACATATTTTTGTTAATGATCTGAATATAGTGAAAAAATAATTTAAAGGATATGTACGTACCTTTGCAGTCGTCTGTTTTCTCAGTCCCAGGGAGGTTAACACATTACCTTTTCGGCCAGTGATTGGCTGCAGCAGTCACATGGTAAAACAACTAATAGTCGCTGGAGCTGGGAAAACAAAGACTGGCAAGAGATTGGTAAGGGGAGTACAACTCCTTCTGTTAGATTATACTGTACCCAGCTGCTGACTTTAAACATAATAGATGGGACTAGAAAACCCTTTAACTTTTGTCTGTTTAATTTTTTTTAAAGAGAACCTGTCACCATTAAAATGCAAAGTAAACTGGAGGCGGCATGTGGCTCAGTGGTTAGCACTAATGTCCTACAGCACTGGAATACTAGGTTTTAAATCGACCAAGAACAACATGTGCACGAGCTTGTTTCCTCTGGATAGGTCCTCAATGTGTGCCTGGTGGGGGACCCCCGCCGATCAGCTGTTTGAGAAGGCAATGGTGCTCGCAGTAGTGCAGTGGCTTTCTCTTTGCTCACTAAGCACAGCGCCGTCCATTTGATAGCGGCTATGCTTTATATCGCAGCTCATCCCCATTCACTTAAATAGGGAAGAGATCCGCCTAGGCTTGTGATGGCTAATGTCCGGCACTCCAGCTGTGGTAACACTACAACTGCCAAGATGTACACTTGCTTGTCTGTTTTCAGAACTCCATATAAATGAATGGAGCATGCTGAGAGTTGTAGTTTCACCACAGCTGGGGTGCCGGAGGTTAGCCATCATTGGCCTAGGCCATGTGACCAATGAATATGACATCACATGGCCTAGTCAAAGCTGCAAAAAGGCCACGGCAGTACTGTAAGCTCTGGTGCTATCTCAAACAGCTGATCGCCAGGGGTCCTGGGTGTTGGACCCTCACTGATCAGTCACTAATCAGTTCAGAAATCTTGGAAAATCCTTTTAAGGAGTTAAAAGTAGTAAAACAAAATAAAAAAGTATATAAATTTGATATTGCTGTAATTGTACTGACCAACAGAATAAGGTTGTAATGTCATTTTTAGCACACAGTGAATGCCATAATAACTCCAAAAAACTATGGCAGAATTATTTTCTTTCTCATTTTCATCTTAAAATGTTTTACTTTTTTCTAGTATATGATATGGTAAATTCAATGCTGCCATTAAAAAATGCAACTTGTACAGCAAAAAACAATCCCTCTCTGTGAACATCTGGCTATCTGAACAGAAAAGTAAAAAAGTTATGGCTTTTGTAAGGTTGGAAGGAAAAAACAAAAAAAGCTACAATTTGCCCAGTCTGGGAGAGCTGACAGGTCCTGTTTAATACAAGGACTTACATAGTTTACCTTTTTTATTTAGATGTTTTCTAATTTAAGTAAAATAAGTGTTCAGCGGTGATTAAATGGTTAACCACTTGTTGACTGCCCTTTGACTATATATGGCGATGGGCATATATCTCTGCATGAATGCTTTTAAAGGTCCTTGCAGATTTGGCGGCTGCACACTCATCATCAGTGATAGCAGTGTTGCCGGTAGAGGATGCAGGGATATACAGAGAACACACAGTGCTGAACGAGTGCCATGTATCGAGATCAGGAAGAGACAATATTGCTTCCAGCTCTGGCCCCAGCATTCATGTGACTACTGGCGGCCAAAAGTCTGCAGAGCTGGCTGGGTCTTAACAGATCCAGATCAGCTCTGCAGTGAGGCTGTACTGCCCTGTACTACCTCTCTGGGGCTGTATTCCCCATGTGACTGGGGCTACTATGTCAGCCCCAGTTACAGGAGAAATAAAAAGAAAAAAAAGAAAAACATTTAAAGGTGTATTCTGGTTCCTTGACGTTATCCTCTATCTACAGGACAGTGGATAACTAAGATTAGTGGGGGGGTCCTACCCCTGGGCCCCCACCATCAGGTGACCCCTGTACCCCATGGAACCATCTGAAATTAACAGAAAAGGACAGTTGGGTATGCGCACATCTGCTCTTTTCATTTCTATGGGAGTTACGGAGGTAGAAATTAGTGGAGCTGCGCACATACCTGACCAGCTGCACCATTCATTTCAGGGTGCTCCATTGGGTAAGGTGTTCCCATTCTTATGATTGGTGGGGGGACCCAACGGTTCCACCACAGGATAGGGCAGGCATCCTCAAACTGCGGCCCTCCAGCTGTTGTAAAACTACAACTCCCACGATGCCTTGCTGTAGGCTGATACCTGTAGGCTGTTCAGGCATGCTGGGAGTTGTAGTTTTGCAACAGCTGAAGGGCTGCAGTTTGAGGATGCCTGGCATAGGGGATAACTTAAAGAGGACCTTTCACTGGTCCACAGTTTATGAGTTAAAGCTATGTACATTGAGAGCGGCACCCAGGGATGTCCCTGCACTTACTTGTATCCCTGGGTGCCGCTCCGTTCGTCCTCTGTAGCCCCTGGTACCGGCTCTCCTGCTGCTCTAATTTTGCCTGGGGCGGAGACTTCTTCTTCTGCCCTGGGCGTCTCCTTCTCCCAGGGCTGGAGCACTGGCCAATCGCAGCGCTCAGCTCATATTCAGGATATGAGCTGAGCGCTGCGATGGCAGTGCCCAGCCTTGGGAGAAGGAGACGCCCAGGGCAAAAGAAGAAGTCTCCGCCCCAGGCAAAATTAGAGCAGCAGGAGAGCCGGTACCAGGGGCTACAGAGGACGAACGGAGCGGCACCCAGGGATACAAGTAAGTGCAGGGACATCCCTCGGTGCCGCTCTCAATGTACATAGCTTTAACTCATAAACTGTGGACCAGTGAAAGGTCCTCTTTAACATAACCAAAATAGCCCTTTAAATGTCCCCCAAAGATCTTGTATAAACTTATGGGGGGCACGAAGATTAAAATAAAACATAAATACAAAATTAAAAAAAAAAACACCACTAGATGTTTCAGTGCAGCTTCTAGTCTTGCCCCAACCACCATAACTCTCACTTATATTAAAACAATGGTAACGGGAAAAAAATGTAGCTGCATATTGTGCTATTTACAAAAAAAAACAAAAAACGGGACAGACTATTTTTCCCCATTTTTGTCAATTTTTTCCTTTTTATAAAAGAGAAAAATACTAAAATAATAATCACCTAAAAATAAAGTCCCATGCATCACAGCTTTTGAAGACACGTACTAAAAAAACTGAAAATGTGCCTGGTCAGGAGTCGGTAGATAAATGCTCCGACTCCAACTCCGACGACTTTTTTGTCGACGTTTTTGGTACCTCAGACTCCTCTGTATTTAATATGCAAATTTATGTTATACATTTCCCTAGTAGAATCCCATAGTCGTGTTTAAAGTTTAAGCTAACAATCTGAGTTTACAAGTTTTTAGAGCCTTAGCTGAATGACAGCAGTTTTTCCCATGGTTTACAGCTTCAGTCTTGAACTATTGACTATCCATTCCCTTAACTTATTCAAGTGTCTCTAGGCCTGCAAAAAACATATTTACTTAGTCAGTTATCAGTGAGAGGCTAGGTTAATCATGGGCGGTGCGTTCCCCTGTAACAGCGGAACACAACACAATGGAAAGTATAAGTATTGCCGTGTGTTGCGTGCCATATAGTGAAGTATATGAAAAGCGTGCTTCTTCACAGTCACTTAACGTGTCCGTTTTGCGGTAACGTGTTGCAATGCATGCATTGGTCTTTATTCTTACATTAGAGAAGTCATTAATTATAACTGTTTGTAAATTGGGGCAATTAAACTTTCTTTTTTTTCATTCTAATTTAAATTGAGTAGGAGTCGGTTCATTTTTTGCCGACTCTGACCCCAGGTACCCAAAATTGCCTCTGACTCCGACTCCACAGCCCTGGTCAGGAGGGTAAACGGCATTTCAGGAACTGGTTGAGCAGAAAATGTGTGTTTGCAAGAAAAACAGAAGAAGCAGTACACGCAGATCAAGTAAGATGGTGTCATTAGCTTGGTCTAGATGGTTATATTTATTAGAAATAAGTACCTTTTGTAAATGAAAGGTGGAACCCAATCCATAGCATCTCTATAGTGTCATATTGTAAAATGTATGGCAGTCTCTGCTTTGAGAGGTTGGTGTCTAAAAATTGTGATTAATGAGAGTCGTGTCACTTGAAATTCATTTCAGGTATTATCTCTTCAATGTTAGACCAGATTAATTCATTGTAACATAGATGGATGATTTTTATAATAACATGCATACACAAGGTTAGCAAGGTAATAACTTTGGCAGGGCAATATAAAACATGATTAACACAACTTTGTTCTTTGACTATTATACATTTGGTTGAACTTGATTATAAGTAGTCCAAAAGCAGTTTTCCCCTTACAGCAGAAATTCAATTAGCATACCACTGTAGAATATATCATAGGAGCTGTTGAAATAAAATCTTATGAAATATGTTACACTGAATTGTATTAATTGAACTGTAACTCTTCCACTGGTGTATAGTTGTTACTTATCATTTGGCTATCCATTAACCATTTGCTCCTGCAGCTTCACAATTAACGCGTAGCTGCAGCCATTTTAAAACATCCATGCAGAGATGCTTGCCAACCACACGGACATATATCGTCAACAGGCGGTCGACAAGCGTGGATGTTTTAAAATGGCTGCAGCTACGCGTTAAATGTGAAGCTACGGGAAGCTACCTGTTAGTGAAAGCATGGCTACCCTAAGGCAGGGATGTTAATTTTTTACTGTCCCTGCCTTCCTGATGATTGCATACACAGCGCTCAATAAGTATTGTGTATAAATCAGGAATCTGCAGTGCCGCATTCTGTGACCCAGACCAGATGCGCAGTGAGGTTGTACGCCTGTGTACGCCGTCTCTGGGGGCTGTACTCCCACTTTAACTAAGGTATCTATGTTGACAGTTACAGAGAAATGAGCAACTAAAAAAATAAAAATCGATGTTAAATGTCCCCTAAAGGTCTTGTATGATCTTATGAGGACCTAAACAGCAAACAAAAAAGGGTTAAAAAAATATAAAAAGGCCACTGCATGCCACAATGCAGCTTCTAGCTCTACCCACCCCCAGTTGGCAACCATAGCCAATGCATCCCATATACGAAAGTAAAAATGACATTATTTGAAGTGTAACTCTTTTTTTCCCTCTAATGTGTAGGGACAGTGATAGGGAATCTTTAGTATTAAACTGTATTTAGAGAATATGTACATTTCTTTGATAAATATTGCTCAGAAGTTGCCTATTAGCAGTACACTGGGGAAGGATCCATAGAGTGAACACGATGACCTAGGTAGTCCCACAGATGCTCAATTGGCTTCAAGTCTGGGGAAATTAGTGGGTAGTACTTGGAAGTCTTGGTCTTCCAACCAATGTTAGACATTTCTAGTTATGTGACGTCGCATTATGTTGCTGGTAGATCTCATTCACCCCAAGGAATACCATCAGCATGTGTGGGTGTATGTGATCTGCAAGGATCAATTCTTACCCAAGAGTGCCTTCAACGTAGATGAGTGGAACGAGAGAATGCTACGAAAACATTCCCCAAACTGTAACGATGCCACGACCAGCTTGTGTTCTTCCAGCAATGGTTGATGGGCGTTTGTTCTCTGATGTTTCTCACTTCAAACGCCAATGTCCATCTGTTCAATGAAGCAGAAAATGTAACTTATCAGAGAAGGCAATCCCAGAGGTCCAATTTCTATACAGCGTCTGATATACCTGCTACCTGGTCCTCTGGTGGTCCCATTTGCTGGGATCGACCACCAGAGGACCAGGTAGCTATGTAAAGTAGCACCAAGCACCACACTACCCCCCCCCCCTTAATTTATTAACCCCCTGTTAACCCCTGATCACCCCATATAGACTCCCTGATCACCCCCCTGTCAAAACACGGACACCGGCAATGTGCTTTCCACATTTTGCAGATCCGCACATTGCCAGAACTATATAGAAAATGCCTTTTCTTGTCCGCAATTGCGGACAAGAATAGGACATGTTCTATATTTTTGCGGGACGGAAGTGCAGACCCGGAAGTGCGGATCTGCAATTCTGGATCCGAGCGGGACAAAGTCTGTCCCCATAGAAATGAATGGGTCCACAATTCCGTTCCGCAAACAGAATTGCGGACGTGTGAATGGGGCATAAGGGTCCCTTATCACCGCCAGTTAGTTAGCTACTTGTTAGGTAGTTAGCGCCCAGTTTAATGAATAATTAGACTGATCTGTGTTTGAATTCTTGTTAATTGGAATTAATTTGTGGGAGTATTTTGTAGTATGGTATCCCATAGGAAATGTTGATTCTTAAAAAGAAAGGTTAAAGGGGTTTTGCCATCGCAGACAATGGGAGCTTATCGCTAAGATATGCCCCCATTGTCTGATAGGTGCAGGTGCACCTTCAACGAGAACGCAGCGGGGAAAGGTGGTAGAGGGCGCACTGCACATCCGCTCTTCATTCATTTCTGTGGGGCCACCGAAAATAGCCGAGCGATGGCTCTGTTATTTCCATTAGCCCCATAGAAATGAATAAGAGTGGTAGCTGCGCAAGAGCGTTGCGCTCCTGTTCACTTGTATTGGGTGAGCGCTTGGTGGTGGCAGCCACCAATCGCCCCATTCTATTCTTGGCGTAGATGCTGTTTCCAGCGGTGGGACCCTCACCTATCTGACAATGAGGGCATTCCCTAGCAATATGCCCCCATTATCTGTGATGGGAAAACCCCTTTAAGGCTATGCTGAACTGTGAAGACACTACTTTGCTTAGCAACTCTGATTTAGAAGGTGCTGCAAAGGGGCCACTTAAGAACTACCGTAATTTTCTTATAAAAAAAGTATATATTATCTAAATATTTGCAAGGGTTATTTCTTAGTTTGTGTGAGTAGCCCTTGTTGAGTCTAAATTCCAGCACAATAGTATATTATTTTCCACAAAACAAATGCAGTGATCACTCAGGTTACAATATAAATTTTTCCTGGGTGACCATTTTAAGTTGGAACCTTAAGGGAATGTTCATACGTGTTGGATTTGCATGTTTGTCTGTATTTTACTATAAGGCCCCATTCACATGATCATAGGACGGCCGCGCTCTTGTTAGAGACTGCAAACCTTGTGGACCTATTGACTTCAATGGGTCTGTGATCTTCAAGATGTAACGAAAGACGGAACATGTTTTATCTTTTGCGGCATAGACTCTGAAACACACGGAAGCATATAGTATATGTCACACGACTGCTGAGGCCAGTGATTTCCCTGCAGCGGTTTTGTATATATACAGGCATGTTCCCACTACAGCCAAGCAAACAGTGACTGAAGAGGGGCATAGGAGCAGCAGCGGGGTGGTCAGTGGTCTTCCGCCTGTGGCTCCCAGCATGCTCTCACAATATGTCACTGTTAGACCACGCAGTGGCCTTTTTCCCTTTGTTCCCTGCCTGCTAATAAATAAGAAGACTTTCGCTGCTACAGTATTTTTGGTGCCTTAGCACTGTACGGAAAGAAAACACAACCCGAAGAACAAAGAATTCTGTAAATGTTGCACATTTCTTTGATTATTGGAACATAACTGAGTCTTTCATTACAAGACGTTGGTGAACAGTTTTATTGTAGTGTCTGGAACAGCCAGTGATATATCTGCTGGCTTCATTTGCCTTCTGTTTCTCAATGGATTTTGAAATGTGCAGCTTTTTTTTTTTTTTTTTGCTTTTGATAGGAGGAGTGCTGGGTCAGCGTGCTGCTTGGGGAAAACTAAATCAAGATAGCTGGGATGTCTTTTTTACTGTCAGAAAGAGTAGCATAACATCTTGCAGAACCTGCACACATTTTTCAAAGATAGATAAATCCTATAGTGTTGGATTGTCAAGGACACTGGCTTTAGCATTCAATCACTCGCACTCTGCCAGAAGAAGTTCCTGAGAGATGCGAAGGTGAAGTATATGCACAATAACAGTGCAAAGTGCCTGACATGTTACTCCATTGATTTCCTGGAAAGATGACAAAGTACATTTACAGACTGGAACACCCTGTGCTTGTTACATCCACAAAGTAGACATTCATATTCTGAGACTGTTTAGCGGTCTCTCCAAAATCCACATTCACCAGATCTGTATGTCTGATTCATATACATCTGTCAACCCTTTTGGCAACAAAAATTGTGCCTGTTACAATGGCATCTTATTTGTATTCCCTATAATATAACAGTTCTGGAGCATGGTTTGTCTCGGTGTTCTAAAACTCCTGCTATTCCTACTACAAATGTGTGACTATTGACAGTGCGGTAAGTGCTGCCAGTGTCGCTGTGTAGGGACACACCCCTTTGTCAAGGGAAATAGAAACTTGCTATCACAAGAACGATAATTTGTTCAAATCCCTCCCTCTAATTGGCAAATAAAACAAACATTGGCTTCCTATGTCATTGATCGGAGCTTGTTACTTAAATTGTATCTACCAGTGCAAGAGGTCCTATAGATTTAAAATATTTCCTAGCAAATAGCAGAGAATGCCACAGTTTCAGATTATCATCAAGCAACTTAACCTTTTGCTGACTTGGCTGAGTACGAGCAGCAGGCAGCAATCACTTTATGCATACTTGTCATGCTAATTGTGTGGGCACTACTACTGTGCTGTGTGGTGATCAGGAGCAGTGCAGCAACTTTAATACACTCTTGAGCTTATGATATCTGCCCTTTAATACTTCAAATGCCACAATCCATGATGGTCTTGGTCAAAGGGGGAGCCACTTTGATCTAGGGTTGGGCGATATCAAAAATATTCCCACGATAACGATATTAAGAAATTTATCACGATAGCGATATATATCGTGATTAATGCCCATTTTGAAAAAAAAAAAAAAACACTCAAAACATGTACTCGTGTTTCCTTGTTGCCCCCATACATTATAATGTTTCCTTGATACCCCCCGTGCAGTAAAATCTCTTAGTTGCCCACCATGAACGCTGTAACTCTCATTGGTGGTGCAGCGGCCACAGCCACTCCTTCTCATTGATGGTGCAGAGGCAGCCAGATCACAGTGGGGAGAGACTCTCCCCTTCTCCACTGTGCCGGCTGTAAAGTGCGACGGACGTTTTAGAGGCATTCAGCACTGTGATGTGCAACTGCCCCTATGACATCTCTAAAATACCACAGTAATTAAGAAACGGCGATATCGCCATTTGTTAATACCGCGGTATATCGTTAATACTGGTTTATTGCCCAACCCTACTGCTATCGCAACACAGGAAATCTGTATAATGTGAATTGATGGACCCCAGAACTGTCTGACCACATTTACTTTTTTGTTTTTGTTTTTTACAATAAACTAAAATGTGGTCCCAAAGTATAAAGTAAAAATTTGCGTATTTTGCGTATGTGCGCCTTTTACTGATGTAAACAAAGGTGGTTATAGCTAAACAGCTAGCTTTAATCAATCATTACATCCACCCAAAATGGTGCATTAAAAACTATAACTTGTCCTGAAAAAAAAAAGACCTCATACAAGTACATTGCTAAAAAAAAAAAAAAGTTATAGCTCTTGGAATGCGATTTTTTAAAAATGTGTGTGGTCATTAAGGGGTTAAATGGTTTGACCACATGGGAGTAGTTCTGTAAGGGAACTTGACATATTGAACATGGTGTTTGAGCTGCAGGCAGCATGTTATAGAGCAGGAGGATCTGAGAAGATATACAGGGCTCCAAATAGCGACCAAAATGGTCGCCAATGCGACTTAAAATTAAAAAATGACGACAAGACTACAAAGTCTTGTCGCCATTTGCGCTTAGACCCTCCGCTGCTCTTTCATTAAACATTGCGCCCGGCCAGAATAGCAACAAACCCCATCCTCCAATCAGGTGTCCGGTCACATGCAGGTGAAAGACTTTGGATTCTGCTCACTGATTGGCTTATCTGGCAATCCTGCATTGTGATAGGCTGTCGCCAATGGGTGGGCAGGGCTTAGGATGGCAGGCATTTTGATGGACAGCGCTAATAGGCTGCAGTATACGGTCACTATCAGGGTGCTTGTGTGAAGGTGAGAGAGCCGGTGTAGTCACAGTTCCTAGACTCTCAGTGCCTGAAGTGGGCGGGTTTGGATAGAGCACAGCGCTTGATCCCATGCTGAAACTTCCTTGTCCTTTGCAACCTCTGTATGAAAGCAAGGCAGCCGGTGGCTGTTGCAGATACAGGTAGTGTTCTCCTGTGCAGGGGGTGCGCAGCAGGCCTGTCGTGGCAGCACATGTCTGCCCAGTCACCATGGCAGGGGTCATTTAAGGGTATGTGAAGGCACTCACCTGGTACTTTCATGGCGTACTGGAGGAAGGATCTTTAATTCTATGTATCTGTGTGACCAGGCTCTAAGGCTGCTGGCGTCATTGTGTGAACAGTCACCAATCTGATGGCCTGTCCTCTCCACAAGTTACACTGAGGCAGGAAGAGTACTGGACAAGCAGGCGGGGAGGAAAGCTCAGTGAAATCGTCTGTCGTCACTAACTACTGTATACCTTATTATAGAGAAGCCATGGGGGTAATGTGCCTAGTAGAGGGGTTCCTGCTAGTCACAGACCGCCTGGCACTGTGTGAGCTATTAAAATCTAAAAAAATATTTCCGCTGCGGTGAACGACGTAACAGAAAAAAAAAAAAGGCGCAATTCGCCATTTTTAGTCACCTTGTCCCGCAGATGTAACAGGTTATGTGGTGCTGTATTCTCCTATATGTAGAGCTGGCTCACTACTGTGACCTGCATCTCATCTTCTTATAATTTATGCATTTTAAATTTGGCGACTAAAAAATTTAATTTGGCTCCTAAATTTTTCAGTTTAAGAGCCAATTGCTCCTGGTTAGTTTTTTTTAGTCTGGAGCCCTGCTATGAATCCTGGCCACACTGACCTGGAGTTTGTGATTTTATTGGCGAAAATGCAAGCCATGACAGTATGACGTATGGACCTTGTATTTTTGCTATTTTGCACCACTTCACTTATTTTTTTTTTTTACACTTTTTTTTTTTTGTTTACAATGATTTCTGATTTCCAATTTCCGGTTTTCACAACTCAGCATTGTTATTGGAGAGTATAAAAGTGGTCACTAATTATACATGAAGAGTTTATACTGAGCTATAGAGGTGAAACTAATGATTCTTGACTAAAGGTTTTACTTACAACTGTCTTTGTAACAAATAAATTTTCCCTGACACCTGGATTGTGTTTAGAAACTTGTTTTTAATAAATCATCTTGACTAGTCATCAACCATGAAATATTGTTATGAATTTGGCTTTCTTCTTCAGTTATGTTTGATGCACATGGGAAAATGTTATGGCATATGCACCTGAAAAATCACAATTTTTAAAATCCAAAATTAAAATTTTGTATCAATGTAATGTCTCCAAAATGTATCACTTTATTCGTATTTGTTTTCATATGTTTTGATTAGAGATGAGCGAACCAGACAATATTTGTTTCATTTAAAGTTTGCTGAAAAATTCAGTTCAGGCATGATCGATTTGTCCTGAACCAACGAGAGTGAGCGCTTGGTACACAAATGTGTGTTTCTCAGCAATATATATGTGTTGTCATAGGGGTACTGCTTTTCATTATGGAAAGCCCAAAGTACGCGTGCGCAGTATTGTAGACCAGGCGATTCCCCTACTCTGCCTAGTACGTGTGTGCAGTATTGTAGATCAGGCTATGCCCCCACTATGCCAAATAGCCGAGTACACATCCGCAATATTGTTGTCGAGGTGATGTGCCTGGTATGCCATGTACGTTTGCACAATATTGTAGGCCAGGTGACGCCCCTTTTGGGTTTCTGGGAAAGATATTCAAATTAGTGTTCCTAAACCTATCTGATGCTGGCACATGTTGGACATTATCATTTTTATATATTTTACCAAGAAACCCAGAGGAGCGTTGTCTAGACTACAATGGTTGTCCAGTGTCAAGTCAGCCTCACATCTACAACTATTTTTCTTGCTTTGCTACTTAAGCATGTTTAAAAGGCAGGAAGGCATCTCTGCCAATTGAAATGAAAATAATGTGGCACTTATATTGCTGCTGTGTTCTTATTACGGTTTCCCTACTTGCCTTGCAGCACCAAGTAAGTATAATTTATAGCTCTCTACTGATCACCTGAGCATACATCACCTGTATAGCAAAAATAGACAACACCTTTAGCAATTTTATTTCACCTTTTTTATTCAACATCATATGAACTAGAGAGACTTCAAAAGTAACATTTAACTAAAAGTGAGACCAGAGAATTACAACATCTTACAAAACATATACACTTCTCAGTGAAACATGCAAGCTTGTTCTTTTTTTTCTAGAAGAATAAGAGAACCAGAATGCCTCTAGAGAAACTTAACTAACTTGGTTGACTTGTCTTGTGGAGTTCTCTTTGGGGTGCTCTTTATCATTAGGGAGACTAAAATATGCATGAGTATTGTATGCCTGGTGACACTACTCTTGGTTTTTAGGAAGAGTATATATCAAATTGCATATCTTAATTCTTCTGGCATTAGATTGGATATCCCCTCTTTTTTTTTTTGTCTGGGAAGCTAATTTGCATACCTCTGTTTTTAGGTGAAAGACATTCAAATTTAGTTTTTCTTCTAAAACAGAAAAGAATGCTTAACTTTTCTCATGCCAGCTGAATTAAAATATGTGATTTGCATATACTTTTTCTAGAAACCAAGAGTAGAGTGGTCTGGCATACAATACTCATGCTTATTTTCTGGTCTCCCTAATGAGACTAGAAAGAGAACTAGCTTGCATGTTTCATTGAGAGATGTATACGTTTTGTGTTTTTTTTTTTTTTTTCTCACTTTCAGTTGAAGGGTACTTTGGAGATGTCTTTGTCTGAAATTGTAGGCAGAAGCTATCCCATTGAAGTGAGTTAGCAGGAGCTATAATTATGCTTGCTACTGCACAGCAAGTAGGTAAACAGTAAGAAGAACACAGCAGCAATGAGCGCTGCATTATTTTCACACAGTGGATTGGCATGAGATGATTTTAAACAGCCTTATGTAGCAAAGCCAGCCTCACATCTGCAACTAGTTCTTTCAGGACAAAGGCCCTCAATCAGAGAAAAGCAGATGAGAACATCATTTCTAATTGCAGGTCCTTAGGGGGAGCGTCTGGATGTGTACTATTTCAACAACTATTGTAGGGTACACAATGTTCCTCTAGATTTCTGGGTAAATATATATATATATATGAAAATTATCATGGCGTCAGGTTTAGGAAAGCTAATTTAAATATCTTTCTCAGAATCCCAGAGGGGCATCGCCCGGTTTACAGTACTGCGCACACGTACTCGACGTGCCAGGCGCATTGCCTGGCCCACAATTTTGCCCCCATGCATAGTAGTAGCATTGTCTGGCCTAAAATATCGCATACCGATAACACACATTTGTGTATTAGAGAAACACACATTTGTGTATTAGGCGCTCTCTCTCACCCAAAACAAAATCGGGTTCCACTGAATCTGGAATTTTTGAGAAGTTCAGGCCGAATCCCCAACCGGTTTACTCATCCTTAGTTTTGATATGTTTTTTGTTCTACAGTGATGCTTTACCGATGTTAGGGTGCATTCACACGACCGTATAAATGGATCCGCCTCCGTTACACAATTTTGCGGAACGGGTGCAGACCCATTCATTTTAATGGGGACGCAAAAGTCGTGGACAGCACACAGTGTGCTGTCCGCATCCGTTGTTCCATTGCGCGGCTCCGCAAAAAAAAATAGAGCATGTCCTATTCTTGTACGTGGTTGCGGACAACAATAGGCATTTTCTATATAGTGTCGGCCATGTGCGGTCTGCAAAATGCGGAATGCACACGGCAGATATCCGTGTTTTGCGGATCCGCAATTTGCGAACTGCAAAACACTTGCAGTCGTGTGAATGCACCCGGAGTGTGGGATTCTAGTACCTTGGAAAATATAAATAAAATACACAGTTGTAATCCCTAGTTTCAGTCCCATATTTGCAGCAACATAATTTTCATGACGTGCTTTTTTTATTTCTGCTTTTCTTTAGTTAGGGTAATTATCTGCTCATTGTTAATCATTTTGAAGGTGGATGCTATGCTTTTTAGCTGGTTAGAGTTGGTCATTGTGCACAGCATTTTAATTATAGCGGACCCTGGATTTTTTTTAGTTCGTGGTTGATGAAAACTCTCCCTCAATGTAGAGACGTGATCATACTTTCATAGACTATTAATAGCATATGACAGTGCAATGCAATATAAATACAATATAAAAAATAAATTTGTAGTCTTGGTGAATTCTGGTGAACATCTTTGCATCTGTACAGCTTTGGAGAATAGTGGAAATATGTCTGGGCCCTCTTAATACCGTATATGGAATTGTTTCCTGTAGATGAATCTACTAAATTACTGTATAGACTGCTATCCTGTAGCTAATAGAGGGCATCCGTCTTCACATACCAATCGGAAAGGACTGGACAATTCTCCCAGATATTGGGAATATTATAAAATGTAATCTGAGGGATTATGACATTGAAAACTATACCATATGTGTAATGTATAGACTGACTGCTATGTCTTTCAATATATTCCGTCATTGCGATAATCACAACATAAATTTGCGCTTTGTTCATAAGCTGCTGTATATGCAAGAATGAATCATAAGTACATTCCAAGTAAACTTCAAGACTTCATTTTATTGTTTTGGGAAGAAGCCCATTGAACATTAATAATTTGTCTAAGCCAGAACATAAAATTTGAAAATGTGATATTTTAGATCATGTCTGTAACAAATTTTTATTAAATTAGATATAGATGAATATTCACATGGCCATATTTTAGTTGGTTAAAAAACTGTAAAGGGGTTATCCCATCTGAGACATGTATGGCATATCTCAAACATCCCAGATGCAAATACCCCTTAAAGCGTGATTTCACTTTATTTTTTTATATTTTCCCCATAAACAGTTACTTGTTGGTATGGTATGCAATTCTGTCCTTCCAAAAAAAAAAAAAGGTACAGAAACACAGTGACAAATGGAGTCAAAAGTTTGCACTTTTGAACTATGTTTGCCCGGTTGTAGTCTATGGGTACGTCAAGCGATACATTTTTACTGTTTACAAATGTATACACTTGACAGAGCAAAAATATGTGAACAGCCCTAACCTGTTCAAAGCATTGATGTTAAAAGGTAGCAGACTTGAGCCTCATTCACACCTCCATGTCTGTGCTTAAATCCGTGAAAAGGTGGTCAGTGATCTCCGTGAAGATGTCCGTGTTGGGTCTGTGTGTCCCATTTTTTGCTGTCCATGTTTCTCCGACACTGAACAGCTGAAATTTTTTTTTCAAAGCATCTTTATCTAATGATCCTTGAAAAACAGGTGGCATCCATGTTGCATCCGTGGTTTTCACGCACTTATAGACTATACTGGGCATGATGGATCCATGAACATGGACAAAATAGAGCATGCACCCGTGCTTAAAATTTTTTTTTTTTAAAAAAGGACCCACGGACTATGCTAAAACACTGATGTGTGAAGACGCACATTGCAAATAATGGGTACCAGTGCTGTCTGTGGAACATTGACGTGTGAATGAGGCTTTAAACTTATTAACATAGTAAACTGTATGATTTTCCATACAAAGGCCTCTGCAAATATTTTATCACTTTTCCATAGGCATCATTAATACGGTTGCATACATCCGGCCTACATGTCTGAAGGATTCAACATTGTATGTCTAACATTTCGTTAAAGCATAGTGTGAACAATGGCAACATTATACACTGAATGCGGAAAGGCTTTTAACTGGATCACCACAATATTATAATCAGCCCTATTGTAGAGAATAAGAAAATGTAGAATAATTTTGGGGTAATGTTGTCATGGTGCTGCCCAGCCAGCTTCAGCAGATGTAATTATTCAAATCAGGTTTTTTTTTCTTCTGGTTTTGGAAGTTGTCGGCTGACTTTTTCTGTAAATAACAAAACAGGAATGTTGCTATTTTCAAGTTTTGGAAGTTGAATTCTCTTCACGCAGAGAGGGTGTGGAATTGGGAGGTCAGTCATGCAGTAAATTTCCCAGTTGAGATCAGTTTCAGCACAGATGAGATCTTTGGCTTCTTCAGAACCAGTAGATTGAATGAAAGTATTGTAGTGCTCTGTTATGTGCACACTCTAAATGAAAGGGCAGAACGGTGAAACAGGTTTTCTTAAAATGAAATTGTGAATTCAGCAAGCTCTCAAAAATATTTGCTTACGGACAGGAACGTATTACTTTGAATGCGCTTTTTAGGCGTTATTCCACCCCCAACATTGACAGATATGGTAAAGGTCTACTCTGTTTAATCTTAAAGATACTGAGCCCAGTGATATATAGCTGTTTTATGATTTAATTCACTATTTTAAAATTAAAAGCTTTTGACATGCTTCTTCCTCCGCCCACATTCAGTGATTGATATTTTTTCTTGAAATGGCTTCTGTGCAAGGAAGGGCTTCCTGTAAGAGTCCAGGTAGCATATAACCAGCTTTTCTATTAAAATACTGCATCTAATAAATAATAATAAAAAAAAAATCTCTATCTCTATCCTATCCTCCCCTACCCATGGATTGTGGGAGTTGGGAGGGGCCTGACTGTACATTATTTCTTCATTTTCTTATTAATCCTGCTATATTTAGGTTGTAGCTATTTCTGTATTGGACAAAGTGTACGAATTAGGCAAATGAAAGGCTTGCACCCCTATCGTATGTTGCCATCATATCTACCATTCACTAAGGTAAAGCAGACGTACAGAGAAGACCAGTCTGCGTATCCTCAGAGTGCTGCATACTGCCTGATAGCGTTGTTAAAGGGCATCTGTCTGTCAGTACCTACCTGACCTGTTACATGTGCGCTTAGCAGCTGAAGGCGTCTGTGTTCGTCCCATGTTCATATGTGCCCACATTACTGAGAAAAATTATGTTTTATTATATGCAATTTAGCTTCTAGGAGCAACAGGGGCGTTGTAGTTACACCTAAAGGCTCTGTCCTCTCAGCAACTGCCGTGCACTCTGACAGGACCAGGCAGTGAAAACGTCATCACACCTGACCCTGTCAATCACTGTGATTTAACCTTCTATTAAAGCCTTTGTTGGTATGCTGTGCCATTTTCTATTTTTCTTGAGGTATGCCCCCTGTATGTAAACCTGCAGTCTGCACTTGCACTGCTGGGAGTGCATATCCAGTGTGTTTGAATTGAGAATACTGAGTAATATGTCTAGTGACATGACCCTCCATCATCGGCCACCTTATGGACAGGACCCCTATGCGGACAGCACAGAAGATTTGTCTAACAAGCGGCATGACTTACGAAATATAGCAAACGGCACAGAATATTAACAATATATAATTAAGTGCCGTATAGTCATCTTACATACACATTGTTTGCAAGTAGCCAGAAAGTGGCCAACTCCTTTAAAGAGGACCTTTCACTCGTCCTGACGTAACGATATTAGTCCCTGACAGTGTAGGGCATGATCAGTAGATGTCCTCATTTTTTTCCGATCGGCTGCTCCGTTGGATCACTGTGTCCCTTGTTCTCTTTTGCCACCCTGTATGCTAATTAGTATCGTCAGTACAGGGAGACGGCCTTGTTTCTCAATGTGCGTCTCCTTGTCCCTGGCTGTGAGCTTCCTAATCGCACTGAAGAGCGTCACAGCCAGGGAGAACGTGACCTCTTTTCTCCCTGGCCTTGAGAAACATGGCCGTTTTCTCCTCCCAGTACCGATGCTACTAATTGGCATACAGGGCCACAGCGAGGGACACAGCGCCTCAACGGAGCAGCATATCAGATTTTTACTTTTTTTTTTAACAGGGACATCTAGTTATCATACCTTACACTGCCAGGTACTAATATTATGTCTGGACCATTACATGGCTACAGATATGTTTTTGGAAGGCTCCATGTAACTTTTTTTATACACCGTACCAGGTAGCACTTTCACCTGTCCTCATTTGCTTCATTTATTTTGCTTTGACTAATTTTTTATTATTTTTCTCTTTCAGTTGTCAGCTCGGTCACTGCCAATAGTGCAGTCAGATGAAAGGCTGCAGCCTTTACTCAGTCACCTCAGGTATGTTTATCCATGGCTTATCCATGCCGATCGTCCACCACTTTATTTCCATTGTCCTATCACATGAGTGCACCGTAGTTTTATTATTAGAAGAGAAGATGTATGTCTTCATGTCTGGCATGGCCATTCTTAGAATAGGAGGCTGTGCCACTGTTTTATGAAGAACCAGTGCAACAGGTGAGATTAGGGTTTGTGCTCGTGGGAAAGGAAGATAAAAACTGCTTGTTCTAATGTTACATTTGCTCTCACACAGTATCTATACCTACAGTCCACAAAAATGAATATCAACTTAACATCACATTGGTGAATCCATTGTGTGTGTGAATTGCTTTAAATTGGTTATGCCAGAATTAAAACTTTGTTGATGCATTTTTCCCTGAATTGGGGCTTCATGCATGTGTCTATGTTCGTTTTTGGGTTTACAAACAGTGGATCCCCAAAATACAGATACCTTAAGTGTGTATTCTGTATTTTTCTCACCTCGACAATAGAAATAACTATTCTTCTCTGCAGTACAGAGAAGAGCAAGACACGTTCTATAAATTGCAGAAGAGCCTCATAGATCTGTGAAAAATAAGGTCGTGTGTTTAAGACCTAATGTAGATTCATGCTTTCAGGGAGCTCATGTCCTACTAGCTTCTTGTTACACAGTAACTTCCATTGGCAAAATATCAACACTTCCTCCATCTATTTCCTCTGTTGCCTCCGTCCTGTTTTATGTTATAATTAAAATGGATCTTCTGTGTGTAGCAGAAGCTCAGCCATGTCCCCTCCTTTTCACTGTCATGTCTGGCTACTAGATAACTGGCTGGAGTAGGAGCCTCCCTGCTATGTCCTGTCTGCAGTAAGACGAAAACATTGTTAATCTCCAATAATTTGCTAAATTCCACCAATTCAGTCACCTTCCAGCAAAAGATGAAAGATCAGAAGGAGATTGTCCCTTTGGTTCTCTGAAGGATTTCTAAAAGGCTGTTTACAGTATCATGTAGAAAAAGCTGCAGACTGGCTAATGGTGAAGGCAAATATTTTTATTGTTTTACTTTTAGGCCTCTTTCACACAATCGATATGGATTGTGTCAGGATCGGTTCAGGAAAAAATTATGGTTTTACTTGCTACTTTAGTCAGTTTTTTTCTGCCATTGCATTCAGTGTGCGTTTTTTATATATTTAATTTTTTTTATCCGGATTGCATGGATTTTTTTTTCACACACGTGAAGAAAAGCTGAAGAATACGTCTGTCTCTTAGCAAGCATCAGTAAAAAAAAAACACATTGCATTCGAATGCCTTCCGTTTTTAACGCTGCGTAAAAATGCACAGTATAGAGCATGCTGCGATTTTTCATGAATACAGAGATGATGCATGAAAACAACTTCAGGTACACAGACCCATTGAAATGAATGGATCAGGATCGGTATGGAAAATTTGCTCATGTGAAAGAGCCCTTATGATTCATTTCTAGATTTAGTGTTCCTTCCGTAGTGAGTTCCGTCACAGGGGCTCAATCCCAGAAAAAAAAACGCTTCAGTTGTATCCTAATGCATTCTGAATGGAAAGTATGCATCAGTATGCTTCAGTTCACTCACTTTACGGTATTTGGCCCGGAGAAAATACCGCAGCATGTTTTTCCTGGAAAAACAGATCCGGTTTCCCGGTGTGCGCATGTGCAGACCTTTAAATCTGTGAAAAAAATAAATACCAGATCCGGTTTTCCGGATGACACCGGAGAGACGGATCCGGTATTGCAATGCATTTGTTAGACGGATCCACATCCTATCCCTTTGCATACGGATTTCCGGATCCGGCAGGCAGTTCCGTCAACGTAACTGCCTGCCGGAATACTCTAAAACAGGCATGCTCAACCTGCGGCCCTCCAGCTGTTTCAAGACTACAACTCCCAGCATTCTCGGACAGCCTACAGCTATCAACCTACAGCAGGGCATTGTGGGAGTCGTAGTTTTACAACAGCTGGAGGGCCGCAGGTTGAGCATCCCTGCTCTAAAACAGGTGTGAAAGTACCCTTAACTTGTGTGGCTGACAGAGGTTAACAATGCCTTTACCAATTTTCTAATTTACAAAACAGATTTTCTTTTTTTTTATGTTTTGAATGAACCTTACATAATAAAGAAAAAAAACATGCAGACCTACAGTATTTGGCATTTATAGAGCAATGTACACATCTGAGCACTGGTATTACTTTTGTAAGATACTGCCATTTGTTTTTGTAAGATACTGACTTTCAGTAGTTGTTACACATGGTTTCCAAAGCAAAGAATACGTGCTTCATTTTTATGGACCTCATTTGGTGGATTTATCTTTGTGTGTGTTATTTTCTGTCTGATTTGTTTTTCTGTACTGGAAAATGCTATCAGGGTGAGCTGTGGGAAAACTGGCACAGCATGCCAGTAATTAATTTGACACTCCTGACTGCTTGTTTTTTAAATACTGCCTTCATTTAATTGCAGTTAATACTGGACTACCTTGAGTTTCTGTTTGACTTAATGCTTTAAGTATATTTTTAATTTAAAAAAGTGGTAGAAAATAATTGAAAAATTTCTAGGTTTGGGCAGTGATTCTCTTGAACTAACCATTTTCTTTCATCAAGATCCATCTGAGCAGATACTGCCATTGATGAGATGAGATATTGATCAGTTTTTTCTTATAATAGCTTTTTAGAAATATAGCGATCTATAAATGTTCTTATTCTAAAGAGCACCATCCAGAAATACATCGGAATTCCTGTTTTCAGATTTAAAAGTTTAATATAGTGGCTCAGAAAATGTCAAAAACAAAGACACAAATTACCCATATTGCCTTGTCTCCATTATTTGACCCCTTGCTGAGTTCTACTTTACATGTAAGAAGGATGTTTCTTCTTTACAGGATGGCACCAACTCAGAAGCTAAGTGCCAAAGCCCCCACATACTATGGTTAGTTGCGACTATGGCATCTAAGAAGTCATTTACCAAGCCAACTGCCCTTAGTACCTAAACGGCCCCTCCACAACGAGATTGCAGGAACCATTTGCTTGCTATGGGATTTTTTATTTCTTAACTTTTCCATTCACACATCCTATGACTTTTAACAGTTTTGGAATGTAACGAGGGGTGTATCTGTGAGCATATTCAAACTTAAGGCCCTATTACATGGAGCGAATATTGTACAGATTCTCGTGCATGCAAGTGAAAATGAATGAGAATCGTGCGATTTAATAAGTATGTTTGATTCAAAGACGAGCTACAAATCAATTGTTTCTTGTCCATCGTTATCTTTCAGCATGCTAGAAAATTATCGCTCTTTGTTAATCGATCGGTTCGTATAATAGTCAATGATCTCATACATAACTTTTGACTAAGCATCTGTCCCCCATCTTTACATGTAATAACAAGGAACAATTTAAAAACAAACGAGTAACGACCTCAAGTACGAACTATTGTGTGTACAATAAGCGAAATTTTCATTGTTGACAAGTAGCTACATCTTCGATCGTTTATCGTGATCTGTATGACTTCTGCTGGTGTAATAGTACCTTAAAGAGAACCTGTCACCAGGAAATTCACTGATAAACCAGGCACACTGCATTGTAGGGCTCACTCTGCTGAATATAATGATACCTTTCACTTGGTGATCTGTTGCTTTATTGTGGAGAAAAAGTACTTTTAATCCATATGCTAATGAGCTGATTGAGTCCAGCAGTTGATACGAGTCCAGCGTGTTTTTCCTATTCAGAGCTGTAGCCCCTCCCCTATTCACTTCTATAGACCAATAAATAAATAAACCACGCCCCTTTTACAACTGAAGACGTGAATAGGGGAGGGGCTACAGCTCTGAATAGAAAAAACGCTGGACTCGTATCAACTGCTGGACTCCAATCAGCTCATTAGCATATGGATTAAAAGTACTTTTTCTCCACAATAAAGCAACAGATCACCAAGTGAAAGGTATCATTATATTCAGCAGAGTGAGCCCTACAAGGCAGCATGCCTGCTTTATCAGTGAATTTCCTGGTGACAGGTTCTCTTTAAGTAAACCAGGCATACTGTCTTGTAAGGTTGATGATGCTGAGTGCGACAAGCAATCAGGAGTGTCGTTTTAAAGAATATGTAATGGTTATGGTAATTACTTGCTCAGAGCACCGAGATGCTGGCCCAATCTCACTGTTTGTATGCCTCACCCTGTCAATCATTGAGGAGGATAGGTGGCAACAGGGGAGAGGAGGTTGCAGGACAAGTTGTATTTTTAAAGACCCTATTTAATTCAATGTATCTTGTATTTGAAAACAGGATAAAAAATTATATCTGTCTGCCATGGTTTTTCGGGTATTGTTTGTATGGTGTTCACTATTTACTAAAAATGACATGACATCCTTATTCTGCAGGTGCGATTAGGGCGATACTTTTTGCTTCATGTTTGAACACCCATAACTTTTTTATGTGTTTGTCCACAGAGCTGTGTGAGGGCTTTTTTGTGGTGTGAGCTTTAGTTTTGGGGAATATTACACTTTTTGATCACTACTTATTCAATTTTTTGGGAGGGCAGGTGACCAACAAATGACTAATTGCACATTTTCATTCAGCAATCATTATACAGGAAAAGCATTTTTATATTTTAATAGTTTGGACATTTTTGAAGGCGGCAATGCCCATCATACTAAGAGGTCTGGTCTGAACATGGACATATCCCAATTTTCACCCAGGCAGCCCCTCTGATATGAGAATCACAGCATTTTATACTCTGATGCTCTCCCTTGCCCTTGCAAGGGCTGTTTCATTTATATTTTTACATTGCTAGGCGGAGGCTTCCACCTAGCAGTGTTCCCGTTTAAATCACCGGTACTAATGGGCGAGTTTTAGCGCTGCCCTAGCAGTTTTACAGGCTAGGGCAGTGCTAAAGCCCTCACATTGGTACTGGTGACATCATTTTTGCAAATTGGGAAAGGGGATGATTTGACTTTTTTCTATTTGTGTTTTTTTTTTTTTTTTTTTTCAATGCATATGCAGTCTTCTGATTGCTTGTACCATAGACTGCAGTAAAATACTTTTCCTGTCTATTGGATTTTTATGGACTGCCTGAATTTTATGTTTTTTTTGTTTATTTTTTTAGAATTTTTGACTAATTTTTAGTCCACTTAAGGGGCTTTTACATATGGTCTTCTGATCGCTATAGAATACTAATGCAGTTTATGGGATTTATAAAGGCCACCTGTCCGGCTTTTCAGGCTGCTCACTATGACAGGTTTGGGTGTCTTCACTCCATATTGCCATATGAACAGATCGAATTCTCTGAATTCCTCTGTCTACCTGGTCTGATTCTGCAGCCTGTATAAACTGCAGCATCTGAGGGTTTAAACTATCGATCATTGCAGCCAGGTATTGGCTGCATGGAGTGGGATCAGTGGATGACCCCGATCCATATAACTCTCGAACTCCGCTGACATACTGTTACGTTCCTTGTACTGAATTCTAAAAGTTTTAAATGAAGGATTTACACTTGATTTTATTTTTTTGCTGAAAATCTAGAACTAATCCTCAAATATAAAAGCCTTTAAGGGTATCTTTATATTTTCGACTTTGCTTCAAGGGGCTGTTTAGGAACCTACAGCCTCAGTGGTGGTAACCTTTGACTAATGCATCTCATCTGTTAGTTTTCCCACAGACACCAATGGACTGGAAGTTGCTTGGTCTCATGACTGCTGACGCCAGTGACTGCAGTAGTCACTATACCAGGCCACTTGCAGTTCAATGGGAATAGGAAGTGACTGGGAACGGGGCAGCAGTGTGGGTATAGCGGAACGCACACAATTAAGTTGTGTTTGTGTAAAAAGCATCAGTCTACTCCATCGCAGCCAACCAGATTCTAGCCTTCATTTTTGCAGGGCACATTTAGAAATAAGAGCAGTGAAATGAGCAACACTATTAACGTGTAAATTTATCCTTACAAAGTGAAATTATTTAATACCTGTTCTCATTTCCATTGAATTCACTGTTCTATTTTTCATCTAAATGTCTTCCTGCTTGGCAGTGAATTAGCAGGTAACTGTTCTTATTGTTTTTCCTCCTAGTCATTCATACACTGGGCAAGATTTTAGTTCGCAAAAAAATGCAGGAAAAATTTCTCTTGACCAAATTAATGCGGTAAGTATTGGAAAAACTCATTTCAGATGATATTCATCATTTAAGGGGTTATCATTTTCACATGGGTTACTTCAATATATCTTCTGGATTAACGTTGTTTGCATGTTTGTCTTCTCTTAAGGTGAGCTTACACGGCCCGATGGAGCAGGAGACTGTTTGGAAGGAAGCGTTCCTTCCTGACAACTGCTTGCTCATCATTGGAGGTGAAGAGTTGCATTTACATGCTGCTATCCCCTCCACTATATGGAGTTGTGCGATGGCTACTGCCATCACTCATCCCCATACAGATAAATTAGTTCTGGGCCGCAGAGGGCTGTTTTTACAGCACGATCTGCTGCCCAGAAATGACTATTTAGGTGTCCGCATAAAAGATTATTTCACTCGATGAACAAGCGTTTCAGGTGATCTATGGCACCTTTACACGGGCAGATTATCATACGAATGTTCGCCCCCGATACTCTGCCCAACAATCGGGCAATGTAAGTCCACTATTAGGCCAGGATTGACTAGGGGAAAACTCATCATGTGGGAGCATGATTTCCCAGCCTAAACTCTACTCTTGACAGGACCTCACAGCATTATATTGATTTATAATGCTGTGTGTCCCTGCCCAACATTGGCTGTAATAAATTATGCATTATGTCACTACAATTCATTACAGCCAACATCAGGCAGGGACACGCAGCATTATAAATCATAATGCTGTGAGATCTTGTCACAGAAGATTTCAGCCTGGGAAATCATGCAGCCACACAGATGGAGATGTGTGTGTGTATGGATATACATATATATAGTAAGATCTTCAAGTAGTTAAGGTGTAAAGCGAATACTTTTCAGCAATACTGAACGTCTACGTTTCTTTCAGCTTGCTACAAAATCATTTCCCCTCTGCATGCGTCAATTGCACAAGTCTTTGAGAGAGCACCATCACCTTCGTCATGGTGGACGCATGCAATACGGTCTGTTCCTCAAAGGCATTGGTTTGACACTAGAACAGGCTCTACAGTTCTGGAAGCTGGAATTTACAAAGGGAAAGGTTGACTCTGAAAAGGTATGCATTATTTGTCTTCCCTTCTATCTGGCTAAGCAAATGTATGGCAAAGACAATACAGTTTTAAGAACCCTAAATATTAACTAGTTTAATTATTTCACTGAGTCTGAGCGGCTTCTTTGGTTGAAAGCTGTCATTGCTCTTGAGTTATTCTCACTGCCAGTTTTCCAGAATTTGTTTCTGCTTTTTTTTGCAAAGTGGTTTTCATATGTGCAACAAAACAGAATTTTTATTAATTGTCACTATAGTGTATGTTCACACGTGTCGTAAACACTGCAGATTTGCTGCTTTGTGGCTTGTGCCAAATCGCGGCATTGTACAGTACCAGCAATAGAATCTCTTCCACACGGTGCGGAGAAAGCCTACAGCAGAAACTAACCTGCGGTGTGTGCTTGGAATCTGAAGCATGTCCATTTATATTCCAAGCAATTCTCCCAAGCATATATATGGCAAAATCTGCATTTAATTCATGCAGATGTTGCACATATTCATTTGGATTTTTCGCTGCATTTTATGTCCCGCATTGACGTATCCTAATATTGACTGTTGCCTTAAAGGGGTTGCCTAATGAGCTCATCTCCCATTTGACATGTAATATGTGGTTCGGTGTTGAGCCTGTAAAACATACAGTAAGTCTCTGTGCACCAGCAATTGTCTCTGCAGTGAGAAACAGAAGCCTTTCTCAAGCATAACAGCAGTGTAGTGATTATATATATATATATATATATATATATATATATACATACATACCAACCATGTGCATATCATTGCCACATAACAAAAACTCAAAACATCACATTGAAATGCTAATCCCGACCTAATATTCCAAGTGAATCTACATATTACATTGAACAATCAAGCACATTTTTTATTCTGCTTTATATCTATACTGTAGTTTATAGCAGATTATATCATACATCAAAATTAATGAGTTATACATTAATCTCTTTTCCTAAAATAAGTCCTGTGCTACAGTCACATTTATCATAACTATTGTTGCATTATTAGTGGCACTAGTGTAATTTATATGAATATGTCATTGATGCTTTGTTTACAAATGTTGAGGTGTAATACCGTATCGTGTGCTCTATAAGACGCACCTAGGTTTTAGAGGAGGAAAGTAAGAAAAATAAATATTTTTCATCAGACCCCCAATCTTCAGACCTGAATAGCCTGTGAATCTAAGATATACAATGTCTGCTTGGGAGAGCTTTGTGACCACCAGTATGACCCTTACCAGCTGGCACCAAACTTTCCCAGACTTGCATCAGACCACCAGTCTTCATCAGACCCCCAATGTTTATCAGACATCAGATCATACCTCTAATGTTAATCAATGTTAAGGGGTTTTCTGGGAATTTATATTGATGACCAATGACTCTGGATAGGTCATCAATATCAGATCAGTGGAGGTCCAACATCTGGGACACCTGCCAATTGGCTATTAGAAAAGGCCGGTGCTTTGTGCGTGCTGCAGCCTCTTTCCGGGCCATGTGACTTCAAGTTAATGGGACTTAGCTGCAATTCTAAGTTCAGCTGCTATATAATCTACAGCGCTGTGCTTAGAAAGCTGCCAGGAGCTGACTGTGCTGACCAGAGCTCTTGCGAGTGTGGCAGCTCCTTGAAACTGCTGATCGTCAGGGCTGCCGGGACTCAGACCCCCACTGATGGGGTAATGATGACCTTTTCTGATGATAGGCCATCCTTATCTTTTCATGGATAATCCCTTTAACCATTTCGCTGCCAGCACCGTACATGTATGGCACAGGAACGATAGGTAAATATGGCGCCCATTTTGCACGTGCAGCGGACATGGCTGGCAGGTCTCTGCTGTTTCAAATCGCAGAGACCTGTGGCTAATTACTGCGACCAGCAATAATGCCGATAACAGTAATTAAAGCCTTTTTATTCCCTGATCAAGTAAGATCACGGCATCATAAGTGTCAAAAACCCTAAAGCGCCAATGAGGATGCCGGTAATTGATTTAAATGCACTCAGCCTCGCTGAAGAGGATGCGTGCATGCATACTGCGATTCTTATTTTGTCCACAAGGTGGGAGGCCAACATAAGAAACGAGTACTAGTAGTAATTTAAATTAAAAATGAAAAAATGCATTTTGTACGCTCAGATATGAGCTTCAAAATCATTGCAAAAAGTTTAAAGAATGTAAAAAAAAAATAAAAAAGTGTAAAAGTTGAAATCACCCCCCTTTCCGTATAATAAAAAAATTAAATACCTAAGAAACAAAAAATATAAACATCATGGGTATCACCGCAACCGAAAACGCCCGTACTAATAAAATATAAAAGTATTTTTCCAAAACGGCGAATAAGTTTACATTTATTTTTACAAAATTAAATTTTGTGAACTGGCACTCTACAACCAGTCCCAGGCAGAGATCAATATTAATGTTAAAACAATATATTTATTCCATAACTAAAATGTCCAAGGTAAAATATAAAAGATAAAATATATGCAAAATATATAAAGAGCGATACCACTACTACAAGAGTAAGACTATAATAGTAGAAAAAGGTCAGGCAGTTAAGGCTGATGATCATCTCCTGTATCTGGCCCCTGAATAAACAGTAGACCAGTTATAGGACGCTTCATAAAATTCAATAATACATCCTGCTGGTAAAGTAGTAAGTTACTGTCCAGTATGAAGTCCCAATTAATAAAATAATTATCCAGTATGCAAACCCAATTACGGTCAATATATCCTTTTTACGGACTTTCACGGTGGTTATTTCTCCTCAGTGGTTTGGCTGAAAACATTTATCATAATGTAATGTTAATTGTTAGTAATTAATTCCCGGTACAAAAAACTTCCCAGCTTGTTAGGGACATCACAGTTAATCTAATCGGGATTACAAATGCTGCAATAGTGGATAGATGTGCTTATATTAGAAAATAATTACATCATAAGGGTACCTTGTCGGACGTGGCTGTACTGACGAGGTCCCAAACTACCGTTACCTCTAACTGGTAATTCGCGGTTCAGCAAAGTTCTTCTCTCATGCAGGATCTCTTCCGGGCCTTCCGATAGGGGTATTACGTGGCTATGATATAGTTCTTACAGCGTCCCGCGTGGGTCAATGATGTAATTTTTGCAGCGTTCCACGTAATCAATGCCGTTATCCACGCGTTCTATGCCGGTCTTTATTTGATTGATCCGCAATGTGGCGAAACAGTATTGTAGTTAAAAGTGCTTCCAATAAAAGTAGTGAAAGTAGAGAAATATCAATCCATAGATTGAATATGCGGGTATTAACACTCTTAGCAGATGCGTTTCGGAGTCTGTCTGCCTCCATCAGTGGTCTAAATAACAAAAATATAAACATCATGGGTATCACCGCGACTGAAAACTCCCGTACTATTAAAATATAAAAATATTTTTCTAATACGGCGAATGGAGTAACGGAAAAAAGGGTCAAAATGGCCAATTTACAATTTTTTCATTGCTTCTCTTACCCCCAAAAAAGTAAAAAAATGTGATTAAAAAGTCACACACGCTCCACAATGGTACCAATAAAAATTGCAGATGGTCCCGCAAAAAAATAAGCCCCCCACACAGCTCAGTACATATAACTATAAAAAAATTTTTATGGGGGTCAGAATATGGTGATGTAAAAAAATAGAATTTTTTTTTTTCTAAGTTTAAATCTATGTTTACACTATTTAGATGGGGTATCATTGTAATTGTACTGACCCAGAGAATGATGGGCGCAAACGGAACGCTGTGGGAACAAAAACGGTGGAGGAATAGCGTTTTTTTTTTTTTTTTCTAATTCCACCTCATTTGGAAAAAAAATTTCCCCACTACATTGTATGCCATACTAAATGGTGGCATTAGAAGGTACAACTTGTCCCACAAAAAATAAGCCCTTATAGAGCTATGTGAACGGAAATATAAAAAAGTTATGGCTCAAGGAAGATGGGGAATAAAAATAAAAACGAAAAAACCTCCGGTATCCTAAGAATAATCAGACCTCAGATCAGACCCCCAAATGTTAATCAGACCTCAGTCTCAGGGACTCTATAACCTTAATTAGAACTAAGATAAAATTAAAATAAGAATGACTCTTCATTTTCTTCCGTGGTGTTCAAAATAAATAAATAAGCTGTAATACGACCACAACATGCTCCTACCCCCTATGAAAATCTGTTACAGCCCCTTTTCTGTTGTCATTTATGATACTTTTTCTTCTCATGGGGTAGAAGGTACCCTCTGGCATCCTGTCTTGGGCAGGGATGCTTCCTCTGTATCCCCTATAGTTGCAACCCTGCATATAAGCCATTTTTGCTGCATTTTTGGTTGAAATTACATTTCACAACAAATAAGCGGTTTGCCTTTTTTCTGCTTTGAACCCAGATTGCCCTTGGTTTTCACAGAAGTGAAATATGCACTTTCCAGATAGTGTGTGACATAGCGAAACTGAGCAGAAGCATTGTTCACTAATTTAATGCTGAATGCAACAGTCCAAGGAGTCTGTAATATAAAATCAGTTTCACAAACAGATGGAGAATTATGGATTTCTTGTAGAGAATGCTAATCGGGTGTTGATGGGCTTGCGTAAGACAGAACTGCAGACCTGAAGCAGTAAAATGATTCTGTATCTAGTGTGTACATGTTGGCATAGATCCAGAAGGACTTGTTAAGCAATGAATCAGGAATTTCTTTATTGACCAACGTTACTCCTCTATTTCTAATTATCCGAGACTCAACATGTGGGTTTTATTCATTATTTGAATCTGTGTTTATGCTGCGTGGTCTTCTGTGTATTATTCTGCACATTTTTTTTTTTCCTAAACGTGCAAGAATTTTTTTTCCCCTTCACAATGTGGATGTTTTTAAAAGTGGACTAGTAATGGCAATGGCTTTGTTTATATTTTTGAAAAGAACACAAAATATGTTGTTTCAAATTATTCTTCATGCACAGATAAGTTAACGGAAAATAAACACAATTTAAATAAAAAAGTTTATTTCTGGTTCCAGTTACATATTGATTTATGAGCACTTCTTAGGCTATTTTCACATATGCGATTTCCTTTCCAGTTTTGAGATCTGGCAGACGATCTCAAAACTGGAGGAAAACGCTTCAGTTTGATGTAATACAACCGACTTCATCTGTTCCGTTCAGATGCAGTTGTATTAAATCGAAAGTGAACAAACCGTATGCAGCAACATTGAGTTACATTTTTAGTGCCGGATCAATTTCACAAACCGAACACAAAACCACAGTTTGCAGCGGTTTTGTGTCCGGACACAGAATGCAACAAACTCCTTTTCAGTTTTGTCTCCATTGACAATGAATGGGGACAAAAGAGAAGCGTTTTCCTCCGTTTTTGAGATCCTCTGCCGGATTTCAAAACCCTAAAGGAAATGGTGTATGGGAAAGTAGCCTTTGAGATGACTTGAACATCTCCCTTATGAACTTGTGAGTCCATGCATAGCTTCTGCTTTGATTTTATTAGAGAATGCAAGTATTGCCTCCCAGAGCCACTGTCATAGATGTTCCTTTTAAGGAGGTTCTATAGAAGGCAATTCAGTGGAGGCAGTGTGAAGCTCTGGGCAGTATTCTGCTGACAAGTACCCACTACCTAAACATTGTTGCAGACCAACTATTCATGGCAGTGGCCTCTCAGCTTGTCCTGCCACACTACAAAAATTCTTCAGAAATGGTTTGAGGAACATAAAGAGTTCAAGGTTTTAACATTTGCCTCCAATTTTTCCAGATCTCAGTCTGACTGAGAATCTGTATGATATGCTGGAAAATCAAGTCCAATCCATTGGGGCTCTGCAATTCACACGACTTTAAATATCCGCTGCTAACATCTTGATGCTAGATACCATACCTGTAGAGTTTAGTGGACTCCATACCTTGATGGATCAGGGCCATTTTGGCTGCATGAGGAGGACCTAGGCTTTAATGTTATCTCTAATTGATTTAGAATTTCTTGCAGCCACAACAAAGGTCAGAAGGTCGACTAAAAACTTTTTTCCCATAGGGGGAACATTGAGGTTGCATTTATAACTACTCCTGCAGAAACCGTGGTCACTGTGTAGCCCCCTGTTTGTGTGAGGGTGCCATGACACTACTTTCTCAGGCTCAATTCTTCTGACTGGTACTAAATGTTTGCAGAAGTTCATATTCAGTGGTCATTTCTGAAGAACTCACTTTGTGTATTATTATAGGATTGCAACTGGTTATTGAATTTTTGAGCAGTACAGAGAATCGGTAATTTTGTTTTCCACTGTAAATGTAGTGGATTGTATACTAGAATTGTTTGTAAATGGGAATCCAATAGTCTGTTCTTGTTTGGTATATTGGAAGCTCTTATGTTCATTTGTGTGATATTGATCATTGGGATGTGTATTTTGTACTTATTGTATATTTAATCCTAATGTTTTCTGTTTACTGTAAAATTTTATTTAAGGTATTGTGGAAAAGTAGAAGCCAAGGGAAGGTAGGATGAAAAACTCTGAGGGACATTTTTCAAGACTGGCCTACCTATACCTCAGTCTTGATCCCCCTGCTGTGGCGCAAGATGTGCCTAATAAGCAGCAGATGCCTCTTAATAAATTAGGAGCACCTCTAACTTGCCATGCGCCCGATACTGAAACCTATGCCAGCTACAGGCTGAAGTAGACTTCAGCTATAACTTAAGCCACTTTCTGATAAAAGTTAAAGTAAATCTAGTCGGCAGCGCAAAGCCCCGCCCCTCACACTAAGCCCGAAATCCCCCTCCCCTTCCCGTTTTCTCGGCAATTTGGAAAAGTGACGTGAAGCTTAAAAAGTCGCTTATTGTGGTGCACTTATAGAGAGAGACATAATTTGCAATTGACGGATTAGAAAATGATATGGAGATGCCATCTCTCCCTTACAGAAATCTCTGCAGCAAATCCTGTGCGTAAGCATACCCTTATAGCAGGGGTCAGCACCCTACGGCATTCCAGCTGTTGTGAAACTACAGCTCACAGCAAACTGTATGGGAGTTCTTAGAAAAACAGATGTGCATGCTGGGAGTTTTATTAGGCATTCGTTTTTGGCCTAAATAACATAACTTTATTATCTGTGTCAGTGCGATAACAGTTATATCAAATACATTTTTTATATATATATTTTAGTACTTTTGCACGATAAAAACCTTTTCATAAAAAAAAATATTGTTTCATACTACAGGACTGTGTGGGGACTTTTTGGAGTGTATAACTTTTTTTGATCACTTCTTTTTTTTTTTTTCTTTCCTGTGCCGAATAAGCAAAAAAAAATTCTGGCATCGTTCATGGATTAGGTGATACCAAGTATGTGGAAAGGATTTTATTTGGGCATATTTTTTTTTTCAATTGAAATGCTTGCTTTTTTCAAGTGGCAAACACTTTGATTTTTAACTTTGAATTTTTTTTTTATTTAAAGGGATTATGTCACCACTTTTAAGCCCTGTGAGCTAAACATATGCTCATGTCCAGGGTATCATTATGATTTCTAAGGTGGCCTTATAAAAGAGATCTGTGGCTTAATTTTGCTAAAAAAAAAAAAACAGGTTTTATTACCTGTCAATCAGAGAATTAAGGTGCCCAAGGGGAGGTCTGTGGATGCATGGTGCCCGGCCGCACCCATCGCCGTACCTGCCCAGTGCCGCCTCTCCCTCCTCCCGCTGTGAGAACACGTGCGTGCGCACTGCGCAAGAAGAAGCCTCATGTTCATGAGCGCTTGCCGCCCCTTGCCACTAACAGTTTAATTTCCAACTGAATCATCATTTGGTGGGTGTAGATAGACGGGAGCTCATGAATATCAGGCATATGCTGGAGCTGTTCCGTCCAATATTTTAGCATAGCAACTGGGTCAATTAATGAAAGTGACTCAGAGTTTCTCTGGCCACTGAATTGTACTGACATAATACCGTCAGACAACAAAATCCTTAAAGGGCTTCTGTCACCCCCCTTAACCCATTTTTCACTAGCTGACATTAGCTATTTGCTAATGTCAGCTGAGTTGAAATATATATTTTTTACCTTATCTGAAGCTGGCAATTCTGTTAAAAAGGCACTTTTATAATATTCAAATCATCTTCGCTACCAGCAAGTTGGGCGTATACTTGCTGGTAGCCGCCGCATCTAGATGAGTTAGGAACGCCCCCTTCCTCGTTTGATAGACAGGGCCAGCGCTTTCTCCTCCTCGCACTGGCCCTGTCTGAAGCTGAAATCCCGCGCCTGCGCCGTACCGCTCAGTAGTCGGCGCAGGCGCTCTGAGTGAAGGACGCGAGCTTTGCCGCTCCGTCCTCAGTGCGCCTGCGCCGAGTACGTCACCGCTACACCCGGGCCCTGTCTATCAAACGAGGAAGGGGGCGTTCCTAACTCATCTAGATGCGGCGGCTACCAGCAAGTATACGCCCAACTTGCTGGTAGCGAAGATGATTTGAATATTATAAAAGTGCCTTTTTAACAGAATTGCCAGCTTCAGATAAGGTAAAAAATATATATTTCAACTCAGCTGACATTAGCAAATAGCTAATGTCAGCTAGTGAAAAATGGGTTAAGGGGGGTGACAGAAGCCCTTTAAAATTGTGGTGGAGTTTAGTGTTTTTTTTTCAGATTACGAATTGGAAATGGAAAATAGCCTGTTTCTGAAAGAGTTGGGAAGAAAATAAAAATGGTTGAGAAATAATGAATGTTTCCGTAATTGTATTTATTTAAGAAAAATCTTGATGGTACCTTTTCTTTAACCACTTCACATCTACCCATAGGATATAAACATCCTATGGATGGATGTTCTGGAATGTCCATTCAGAGACGGCAGCTGCACGCTAATTGTGCAGCTGCAGAGCAGGTTGCCCGCTGTCAGTGACAGCAGGGCAACCCAGAGAGAAGGCAGGGACAGTTCCCAGGTGTCCCTGCCTTCTAGATCGTTGTATACAGAGCAGGATGCGCTGCGCTTTCTGTCCCGGCCCGGTCGTCATGTGACCGCCGGGGCCAGTAGAGTGCAGGAGCGGTCGGGTCTTCCACAGACCTCGATCAGCCTTGCACTGAGGCTGTACAGCACTGTATTCTGCTGTACAGCCTCTCTGGGGGCTGTATTTCCCCTGTAACTGTGGCTACTATGTCAGCCCCAGTTGCAGGAGAAATCAATAGTAAAAAAAAAAAAAAATGAAGTCAAATGTCCCCCAGATGTCTTGTATGACCTTATGGGGGGACACAAAGTGTAAAATGTCACCTTACATCACGAAGGCCCCTTTCACACAAGCGAATTTTCCGTGCGGGTGCAATGCATGACGTGAACGCATAGCACCCACACTGAATCCTGACCCATTCATTTCAATGGTTCTGTGTATATGAGCGTTGTTTTTCACGCATCACTTCTGCGTTGCATGAAAATCGCATCATGTTCTATATTCTGCGTTTTTCATGCAGTGAATGGGGCTGCGTGAAAAACACATTGCATCCGCAAGCAGGTGCGGATGCACTGCATTTTTCATTGATGGTTGCTAGGAGATGTTGTTTGTAAACCTTCCGTTTTTTTATCACGCGTGTGAAAAACACATCATAACGCATTGCACCCGCATGGAAAAAAAAAGTTGTTTTTTTTAAATTCAAAAATAGTATTGTGTAAAACTTAAATAACTAAATAAAAAGTATAGATATTGGGTATCGCCGTGTCCATAAGAACCTGCTCTCTAAAAATATCACATGACCTAAACTCTCAGGTGAACAGTCAACAAAAGTTTAATAAAAACGATAAGCTATTTTTTGTCACCTTACATCACAAAAAGTGTAATACCAAGCGATCAAAAAGTCATATGCACCCTAAAATAGTACCAATCAAACCGTCATCTCATACCGAAAAAAATTAGCCCCTACATAAGACAGTGGCCCAAAAAATAAATATGGCTTTCAGAATGTGGAGACACAAAAAAAAAAAATGCTTTATTATGTAAAACTGAAACAACCACTGAAAGTAGTCATATTTTGTATTGTCGCGTCCGTAACAACCTGCTCTATAAAAATAGCACATAATCTAACCTGTCAGATGAACATTGTAAATAACAAAAAAATAAAAACCGTGACAAAACGGCTATTTTTTTGTTACCTTGCCTCACAAAAAGTGTAATATAGAGCAACCAGAAATCATATTTACCCTAAAATAGTACCAACAAAACTGACACCTTGTCCCGTAGTTATCAAATTTTTCAAAATTTTGGGTAAATTTGATATTTTTCTATTATTAAAAATTACATTTTTTTAATTAGTTTTACCACTGTCATGAAGTACAATATGTGACAAGAAAACAGTCTCAGAATGGCCTGGTTAAGTAAAAGCGTTTTAAAGTTATTACCACATACAGTAAAGTGACACATGTCACATTTGCAAAAAAATGGCCCGCATGTGAAGTGGATAAAGGGTAACTTTTTTACAAGTTTCTCTTAAACTGTTCTAAATAGCCCCCAAATCATTTTTGTAATAAACTATTAATTACACTACTATCCCCCAAAAAAAATTGATATTTGGCTTTCGGTTAAAAGTTATGAAAATGTAAAAAGTTCACACTACAGTGATTTTTTTATCATGAAATTGGGGCAGAGTAGAAGCATGCAATGATGATTTCCTCATCTCAAACAGTTTATTGAAACAGAAGCTAGTGGTGGGTATACCCCCACAAAAATTGTCAGTGTCTCAAAAACGTGTCATGTGGCCTTGAGCATCAATTACAGCTTTACAACAACGTCTCATGCTGTTCACAAGTCCACTTATTGTCTACTGAGGCATGGGATCCCATTCTTGAAGGGCGGCCCTCAAGTCATTGAGGTTCTGGGGTACAGAGTTACGAGCCGCTACATGGCGATCCCATATTCAGGTCTGGAGAGAGTACAGGCCACTCTGTGATGTACCCCAGTCTCCAGTAGGGTTGTTTTGGGTATCGAAGTTTCGATACCCAATCAATACTTTTCTCTGGTATCGAGCTCGATACCAGAGTTTTGAATGGTCTGACGTGACATTTGGGTGCCTCTCACCTCCCTTAAATGTGCCTGGAGTTGTGTGGCATTTATCATCTTGTTCCGCAGGGCATTGTTCACAATGAAGCAGTCATCAGTGTGGGATGTGGCCAAAGGACGTCCACTTCTATGCCTTTCTGTATCTCTGTTGCAACCTGCTGTGACACTCTAAGCTCAGTGGCCACTTCTGTCTGAGAATATTCTGCTTGAAGCCTCGCAATGTACTGTTGATCATTTGTTGGGTGTTGTCTCGGTCTCATTATGTCATATTGTGAACAGTATGATGAGGAGGACTGTTTAACTGCTTCAGGACCGCCGTACGCAGGATTGCGTCCTGCGGGCGGTCCTGCTCTTCTGTTCGGACGCGCCGGGGCGTCATCTCGCGAGACGCGAGAGTTCCTGTGAACGCGTTGCGCGTCTCGAGAGTTGGACTACAGCCTGCCAGCGATGATCAATCGCTGGCAGGCTGTAGATGCGATATAAATCGCATCAAACAGCTATATCAGACGCTGTTTTATGAACAGCGTCTGATATAGCTGCTACCTGGTCCTCTGGTGGTCCCATTTTCTGGGATCGACCACCAGAGGACCAGGTAACACAGTAAAAGTTGCACCAAACACTACACTAACACCCCCACCCCTCACCTATTAACCCCTTGATCACCCCATCTAGACCCCTGATCACCCCCTGTCATTGATCACACCCTTGTAAGGCTCCATTCAGACGTCCATATGTGTTTTGCGGATCCGTGGATTCACGGATCCGTGGATTCACGGATCCGCGGATCCGATCCGCGGATCCTCAAAACACGGACACCGGCAATGTGCTTTCCGCATTTTGCAGTTCTGCACATTGCCAGAACTATATAGAAAATGCTTTTTCTTGTCCCCAATTGCGGACAAGAATAGGACATGTTCTATAATTTTGCGGAACGGAAGTGCAGACCCGAAGCGCGGATCCGTAATTCCGGATCCGAGCGGGACAAAGTCTGTCCCCATAGAAATGAATGGGTCCGCAATTCCGTTCCGCAAACAGAATTGCAGACGTGTGAATGGGGCATAAGGGTCACTTATCACCGCCAGTTAGCTAGCTACTTGTTAGGTAGCTAGCGCCCAGCCCACCGCAGTCACTAATTTTGGCAGAGATTTTTTCATCCACATTGCGAATGAAAAAATCTGTGCCGTTCATTTTTTTTTTTTTTTTTTCAGCGCAGAGGCTGAACGGAAAAAAAAAATCTCATTACCCGTATGCTCAATATACGGAGAATCGCAGAAACTCCTAATGCTGGCCATACGTGTAATGATTGCGGAGACCCTCAAATGCCAAGGCAGTACAAAAACCCCACATGTGACCCCATTTTAGAAAGAAGACACCCCAAGGTATTCCGTGAGGGGTATGGCGAGTTCATGGAAAATTTTATTTTTTGTCACAAGTTAGTGGAATATGAGACTGTAAAAAAAAATTTCCGCTAACTTGTGCCAAATTTTTTTTTCTGTGAACTCGCCATGCCCCTCACATAGTACCTGGGGTGTCTTCTTTCCACAATGGGGTCACATGTGGGGTATTTATACTGCCCTGGCATTTTAGGGGTGCTAAAGCGTGAGAATCTAAATGCGTAAAAATGGCCTGTGAAATCCTAAAGGTACTCATTGGTTTAGGGCCCTTTGCGCATCTTGGCTGCAAAAGTGTCACTCATGTGTATCGCCGTACTCAGGAGAAGTAGGGCAATGTGTTTTGGGGTGTATTTTACATATACCCATACTGTGTGTGAGAAATATCGCTGTAAACGACAACTTTTTACATTTTTTATTCAAAGTTGTCAATATACAGAGATATTTCTCTCACCCAGCATGGGTATATGTAAAATACACCCTAAAACACATCGCCCTACTTCTCCTGAGTACGGCGATACCACATGAGTGACACTTTTTGCAGCCAAGATGCAAAGAGGCCCTAAAACCAATGAGTACCTTTAGATTTCACAGGCCATTTTTACACATTTGATTCTCACACTTTAGGGGCCCCTAAAATGCCAGGTCAGTATAAATACCCCACATGTGACCCCATTTTGGAAAGAAGACACCCCAAGGTATTCCGTGAGGGGCATGGTGAGTCCACAGAATTTTTATTTTTGGCACAAGTCAGCGGAAATTGTTTTTTTTTTTTTTTTAATTTTGTTTTTTATAAAGTTTAATATTCCACTAACTTGTGACAAATAATAAAATTTTACATGAACTCACCATACCCCTCACAGAATACCTTGGGGTGTCTTCTTTCCAAAATGGGGTCACATGTGGGGTATTTATACTGTCCTGGCATTTTAGGGGCCCCTAAAGCGTGAGAAGAAGTCTGGAATCCAAATGCGTAAAAATGCCCTGTGAAATCCTAAAGGTACTCATTGGTTTTAGGGCCCTTGCATTCAGGCTGCAAAAGTGGCACACATGGGTATCGCCGTACTCAGGACAAGTAGGGCAATGTGTTTGGGGTGTATTTTTATATATACCCATACTTTGTGTGAAAAATATCTCTGTAAACGACAACTTTTAAAAATTTTTATACAAAGTTGACAATTTACAGAGATATTTCTCTCACCCAACATGGGTATATGTAAAAATACACCCCAAAACACATTGCCCTACTTCTCCTGAGTACGGCGATACCACATAAGTGCCGCTTTTTGCAGCCTGGGTGCACAAAGGGCCCAAATTCCAACGAGTACCTTTAGGTTTTACATGGCGACTCACAATTTAGCCCCGCCCAAAATGCCAGAACAGTAAACACACCCCACAAATGACTCCATTTCGAAAGTAGACACCCCAAGGTATTCACTGAGGGGCATAGTGAGTCCATCTGAGATTTTTTTTTTTTTTTTGCCAGAAGTTATCAGAAATTGAAACTTTTTTTTTTTTTTTTTTCTCAGAAAGTGTCATTTTCTGCTAACTTGTGAAAAAAAATGAAATGATACATGAACTCACCAAGCCCCTCCGCGAATACTTTGGGGTGTCTTCTTTCTAAAATGGTGTCATTTGGGCGGTATTCATACTATCCTGACATTCTAGCACCTGAAGAAACATGACAGGCGCTCAGAAAGTCAGAGCTGCTTCAAAATGCAGAAATTCACTTTTTTGCACCATAGTTTGTAAACGCTATAACTTTTACCCAAACCAATAAATATACACTTATTGGATTTTTTTTTATCAAAGACATGTAGAACAATAAATTTAGAGAAAAATTTATATAGAAATGTCGTTTTTTTTTAAAAATTTTACAACAGAAAGTGAAAAATGTCATTTTTTTGCAAAAATTTCGGTAATTTTTGATTAATAGCAAAAAAAGTAAAAATGTCAGCAGCAATGAAATACCACCAAATGAAAGCTCTATTAGTGAGAAGAAAAGGAGGTAAAATTCATTTGGGTGGTAAGTTGTATGACGGAGCAATAAACGGTGAAATTAGTGTAGTGCGGAATTGTAAAAAGTGGCCTGGTCATTAAGGTTGTTTAAGCTAGGGGGGCTGAAGTGGTTAAATACCATATAACTGTTCTAATTGAACAGTTGGACATGTGCATTGAAAAGTTTAGAGAAGGTCACATTAAGTTCACCTGTAAAGGTTAGAGTGCATTTTAGATTAATCCTGAGATTTCACCCACAACCCAAATATCCCTAACGTTTTAGGAGTAGTGTATGTTGTTTTCCCTCTTAAAAAAAGGATGCAAAGTCTAGGATTGTACCACTTCTTAAAATCATTATTCTGGCACAGCGCTGGCTGCGATGTGCTGGTGTACAGATTTCTGGCTGCTATGGGGAACACTGCGCAGGCTTGAGCACAAATTTCTGCACCTGCCTGTGCTCCCCTCAAGCTAATTGTCGCTCAGCATATCGGTACCCTGTGCCCTGTACCGATGTGCTGTGCCAGGGTGGGCCCCACAATGCTGTTACACATGCTTATCACACCGCTAATAGATCTCAACTCTCTATGTGGCCCAGGTCGGGATGAGCCCTGGGTTTTCTACCATCACCTCCAGAATCTCTGCTGGTCTCTTCCCATAGTGCTTGTGCTCTGCCATCTTCTCCTGCTTTATGCCCATCAGGTTCTGCAGTAAGTCCGCCAGGTAAGGAGGGAAGCCTGGTTCTTTCTTCAGCATCATGTCTGCTGCAGCCTGTAGAAGAGTCTGTGGCGGCGGCAGAGGGGGCACAGTTGTGAACCCAGCTGGTAGGGACCATGGCTGAGTATACTAGGAGGGAACATAGGCTTCATGGCTCTTCGTGTCCCGCGGAAGGTGAAACACAGGCCACTGATTGCCTGATTGGAGTCAGAAAGGAATTTTTTCCCCGTAAGTAGGGAAAATTGACTTCTGCCTCACAGGTTTTTTTTTGCCTTCCTCTGGATCAACTTGTTGGAAACGGGCCGAACTGGATGGACAAATGTCATTTTTCGGTCTTATGTACTATGTTACTGACTGTTCTACCAGCTGCAGCGGACATTTTCCTAAAGAAAGATCTGGGCTTCCCCACCCGGCGAACTTACTTGCAGAGCCTGACTGGCATCAAGAAGGAGAAAATGGGGGAGCACAAGCACTTACACCAGGACTATGGTGAGAATCGGGCCGAGATCCTGGAGGTGTAGGTGGGAAACCCAGGGCTCATCCCAGACCTGGGCCGCAATAGAGATGCAATATCTACTAGCGGTGTGATAAGCAGAGCACATCGGTACAGGGTATCAATGTTCTGTGCCAGAATAAGCTTCAGGAAAGCACAGGCAGGAGCAGCGATCTGTGCAGTGTCCTCCATGGCAGCTTGAAATCCGTACACCAGTACAGCGCTAACAAACCAGAGCTGTACCAGAATAATGATTTTAAGAAGCAATACAATCCAGGACTTCGAGTCCTTATTTAAGATGAAAAACAACATAATTAATAAAATACATTACAAAAATGATTTTCAGGCTATTTAGAACAGTTTGAGAATTTTGTAAAAAAAAGTTTAGTTACTCTTTAAGTGCTCTACTAATAAAGGTTCTTATTCCTTTACAACACCTAAAAGGGGCACTCAAGATTGATATTGTTTTTTCCATCCCTTCAAAATTTCATAGCCCATTGTTTAGCAATAATACTCTGTACAACCAAGTTGAGCTTTTCGCTTGTGACTTCGAGATCACTCAGGACACATATACCCATCAAGTCTATTTGAGATAACCTTGGCGGCAAAGCCAAATCTCATCCGTTTAACTCTACTGCAATTACAATTTTGTGTTTGCCTAATTTGGCGTTTGACCTTGTAAACTGAGGTCCCTTTGGTAGAGTGGTAAAGTACTGCTAATGAGAATATCTCCAGGACATAGTTATGTAGATTTGCAAGAGTGATGTACTTTTAATTATTCTGTGCGGCTAATGTGAATGTCGATTAAAGCTAATTATACCTTAGCGTATTTCACTGTAAAGTATTTCCTTTCTCGAGACCCTAAATAACTACATTTATTGGTGTACCCCAAGGTTAAGCCAGTTATGTAAATGTTGACTCTTCGTTTTAATTATCTCAAACACAAGTTTTATTTCAATAGTTTCTGTAGAGTTATTTTAACAGGTTGACATGTATTTGAATGAATGTCGATCTTTTCTTCGAAATGTAGCTGGGCTGAGCACTCGTCTACTGTCTCTATGTGCTGATTTATGCTCCTGACCTCTTCTCCTCCTCATAGCTGGGCTCAGGAAGTAGCTCAGTTACTGCAACCATTTCAGCAGCTGGGAAGCTATAGTTCTGTCAAAGGTCACAGACAGATAATCTGTTACACTGAAACGTGGCAGCCTGGAAGTGAAATGCAGGAACAAATCCCATTGTTCTAAAAGGATGCAGTAGTAAATGCTCAACCAAAAATGAGTCGATTCTGACTACTTACAGTATTTAGCCATATAGAATGTTTGCCATTTTCCTTTTATATGTGAGCTATAACATTTCAATAACATTATTATTGCTTTGGCTAATATTTGACTTTAAATAGTCATTTTACAACTCGGGAATAATAGGGATTTTGTCAAAACTGTCTAGCCTTGTTGCTCCTAGCACCTAATCAGTGCAGTTTAAAAATGTATAGCTCTGATTGGTTGATATCAGCAAGAATGCCTCTTTCTAGGGCAGTAGTGTCATGTTTTTTAGTAAAATGGACTAATTGCATGGCAAGTGCAGTGAGAAGCATAGCCATTACATTGGTGGTATGGTGCTGTGCGGAGGCTGCAGTGCTTATCAGTGGGAGTGCATTCTCTTCACTGAGCGCTGCGTTCTCTTCACTGTATGCCTTCACGCTGTTAACATTGCAGAGGTGGTCCAGTATAACTGCAACTGCTCTGTCCTATTCAATTGAATGGGACTGAACAGCTCTAATTACACTCTGCCACTGCTGCAATGTCAGGACCAGGTAAACATTGAAGCAGACACAGCTCACATGAGTGCCGTGGTCTCTTCAGATACCTGATTGGCAGGGCTGTCGAGAGTTAGATTCTCGCCTATCCGATTTTGATTAAATACCCTGAGGAAAAGTCATCAGTATTGGAAAACTGGACAGTTTTATGTCAGCATTATTCCATTACAGAAATGTCAAAGGCACACAGCATTGTCAATCATGATAATACTGTGTGCTTCTATAAGTCCAGAACACACAATCCCTCTCTCACACGGAGCGTGATTCCCGCAATGGACAGACTGTTGTGAAAGAGCCCTTAAGGTGTTAGGGTGGAATATTTTTGAGGGGCAGAATGGCTTACAGAGTTAAAAAACAAACACCCTCTCATTCCTGGTCCCTCACCACTGCCGGTCCACTGACAGTATATACTTTCTGATACCTCTCTACACAAGTTATAGCTGCTAAGCTAATCACTGACTGAGATGGGTTGCTACTGCGGGGGACCCAGAAAGCAGCAGAACAAGAGCTTGTAGATAGAAAATCCATTCTGGCCTTTTTTTTTTTTTTTTTTTTTTTTTTTTTTTTAGGCCTGTCAACCCATTTTGGTGTTTGGAATATCAATATATGAAAGGGTTGCAGTAATGTGGCTACTGACTATCAAGAAACTGCCTTTTGAGTTTCACTAACATTTATCTTTAGATTTGCCCTTGGGACATTAAATATATCTTATTGCATCACTGCTATGCGTAATAAATAGCATCAGATCACCCCTCAGTGGCCTATATTTTTGTCCCTGGACCGTGCCTATGATTCCTAGTCATTTCTCTAGTAGCACCTATCCGATTCTTGGCGAGATGCATCCATCTAGCAATTTATAGCAATGCAGTGTTCCTACTTTTCTGAAGAGTTTGATAGTGTTCTTAGTGCCTATAGTTGCTGACTTTCTTAAGGTGGTTTTATACTTCCACATATTCGGGCAGATTATCGGGAACAAATGTTCCTGTGAATGCTTGTTCCCAACAAACTGCCTGTGCGAAGGTACTGCCGATCACCCGATGAACGAGCGTCCTGAATGTGTGGTTAGTGCTTGCAAGTAAATTATCGTTTCTGGGTGGCAGATGGTGATAACTTTTTGATGGCATGCAAGGTGTCACATGATTGTGTAAAATTCCAAGATTGACATTTTTTCCCTACTGCACTAGCATCTTTAGACAGAGGGGTTTATTCTCCTGCTGTTTATTCAATGCCTTTGCTGGCTGTAAATTAGATATTCATAAGTATGGTAGTAGCCCATCTGTTTCTGCAGAGTACGGCTGTTCTGTTCTGGGGATAATTATTTGTACAGCACATCTCATTAGATTCCTGAATAATTCTAGTTCATGGCAGTAAAAAGTAAGATCTGTGGTAAAGGTTGACTGCTCAAAGGCATAGCCAGACATTTTATGGGTGACAACTTCACTTGCAAGATCACAAGTCTGCTAGCCACTCACTTAATATGGAGATTAATTTCCTTTAAATCAGAAAGGCTGCAAAGTTTCTCTCCCTGCTCCGCTTAACATGCAAATACAAAGGCTTATGGTAATTTTAAGGTATTATATATTGCGCTGGAAAAATAATGCTTTTATGTCAGGTTTTAAGGGGTAGTCAGTTGTGCGCTTGTGATTCAAAATGGCATTAAGGTTTTATCAATTTCACGTCTTCCTAAGAGGATAGCTGAGAGAATATAAACAAAATATGCCATCACAATGAATTGCTGTGACGGGCTCTGGGAAAAAACAGCAGAATTGTACTTTTTTTATGTTGAAGGTTGTGACCAGGGAATTTTTTTAAACATCTGTCCTGTACTCAGTTTATGTTCTGCACTGTAAACTGTTGGAAGTTGAATGCCCTTCCATTTAGGAATAAATAATGCAGGATGAAAGTTTTTGATAAGTATCCATCAATTTGCAGATGGTGCTCACAGCTCTGAAACACTTTACATATCACAGCATTTTCTGGATAATTTCCTCTCTCCCCTAGTGAAACGACATTCTGTGTAATTCACAATAGCACATAGTGGATTCAACAGCATCTTTTACATTGAAATGTCTGGAGTTTGGGATTACATGCAATGATGGTTTACAATATTTGTAACTGTAGAAAAATGCTATACATTTATATATAATCATCCTGTAGGTAACACGTAGGAGTTGTCATAAAAAATAATACATAATTAGCTTTTTTAATTTTAATAGTCGAAATCAATTTGTTTTATGACATGTGTAATGCTTTTTCATTTAGTTGCCATTGAGCTTTGCTCCATTTTTCAAAGGGGATCGCACAATGATGTTCTCTGATGTACAGAAAGGCCATTTCAATAACTGGGATTTTAAATGTCAAATCTCATGTTTTAGAAATTACATTTAACAAACATTTAATGCATTTCACTGCTGGAATTGAATCTTTTTCTTGGCAAATGAAATATTAACAGGAATTTAAACCCAAAATGCAGCTATGTCAACCCTCCTCTTGATCAGACCACACGGTATTATTGCATCCATAGTAATATGGTTGACCTAGTTATTTTATTTTACTGTAGATACAAGGTCGTTGCGGCCTAGTCAACACTGTTGGGGTCCATTCACACGTCCGCAGGTGTTTTGGGGTCCGCAAAATTGCGGACCGCAAAACACCGACGCCACACATGGCCGGCATTAATAGAGAAGTCCTATTCTTGTTCGCAGCTGCGGACAAGAATAGGACATGCTCTATTTCTTTGCGGTGCTGCGGACCGAAGTTCGGGGCCCACTTTCCGGAAATGCGGATGTGGAGAGCACATAGTGTGTTCTCCGCATCGATTCCGTCCCCATAGATAATGTATGGGTCCGCACCCGTTCCGCACATTTGCTTTCCTTGCCTGCAGCCTCCTTCAGATTATTTGACATGGCGTCCATCCCATACGCCATCCCATACTTTCTTCTATGAACACTAAGGCCGTGAACAAGGTCTAGGAATAGACCGAAATGTTGGCCAGTGGCTATTTTTTGGATGGATAAGAAAAGGATTAATTGAAATAAAATAAGAAGTTCAGTGGTTTTTGCGATATATATTGGATGTACCCTTTACCACTGAGCACCACCCACCTTCTAACAAGGAGTGCCCCTCAACCTCCTTTTCAATATTTGACAGTAAACATTGAATATTATTCAGCTCTAGCAGGTGAGGATTGGTCACCCAGCCCTCCTCTCCGCTGGCATAATGAGCTCTCAACAGTAATTAATGCTGTGTGAATCAGGCACTCGTAGATCTGGCCAGTGACCACACATGCCCTCCTGAATTCAACTGCTGTGGCCTTCACAGAAATTGGCATCTATTGATTGCTATCCAAGAGGGTCAACTTTTGCAGCAGTATATTGTACTCCACTTTCGTATTTGGTTCTGCTGGGATGGTATTTTGCACTATGGTATTGTTGGCCCCGCCTACTTGTGTTGCCCTGCCTTCTGCTAAGTTGGACCTTCCTACAACATAGGGCCACTTTTAGTGGTTTTTTTTCCAGGGCCACTTTATGTTCCCAGTCTGCCCCTGAGCCCTGGCATACCTACTTCTCCAACCCCAGTGCTCTCCTGCCCTACAGGTGGGAGCCCTTTTTTTTCCAAACTGCTTTTCGTCCTTTTCCACATCATCTAATATCAATGAGAATATTCAAAAGAAAATTGGAACCGCGCTGCTTTTAAAATCGGTTCTCAAAATATCCGCACGTTTTGGATCCTTTCCTGGTGTGAGACTTCCAGCGTCCTGGACACCGAACACAAAACTCCCGTCTCCAGTTAGGCTGAAATGAAAATACACATCGTGCAACACCTTTTTGATAAAAACACTCAAGGTTATTTATTGCACTTACAGGATTTCAGAAGTTAAAAGGCATGTCATCAATTATAAAATCATCATTGCCCGACCCTGGTTTCGCTGACCGGAGCTTCGACTGGGCGAAAATCTACCTCATATCGGGGTGGTGCTTTTATACACACCCGTGCATAATCACATATTTCCATACACATACATTACACCTTCATTTGATCATGTATGTGTATGGAAATATGTGATTATGCACGGGTGTGTATAAAGCACCACCCCGATATGAGGTAGATTTCGCCCAGTCGAAGCTCGGTCAGCGAAACCAGGGTCGGGCAATGATGATTTTATAATTGATGACATGCCTTTTAACTTCTGAAATCCTGTAAGTGCAATAAATAACCTTGAGTGTTTTTATCAAAAAGGTGTTGCACGATGTTTATTTTTATTTCAGCCTAACTGGAGACGGGAGTTTTGTGTTCGGTGTCCAGGACGCTGGAAGTCTCACACCAGGAAAGGATCCAAAACGTGCGGATATTTTGAGAAGCGATTTTAAAAGCAGCGCGGTTCCAATTTTCTTTTGAACGTTTGATTTGGATGCTAGACCCACAGTATTTGAGGAGCCTGCAGCACCGCAAGTACCTGTGTTAATTTCCTGATTGTCAGAAAAAGTATATTTAAATCAATGAGAATATGTAATCAGGAACATCCAGCCCCTTCCTCTCTCTGCATCTTGCTGACTTTTCTAGGACATAGAAACTTCAGAGGATGATTTGGAAGAAGTAAAGCCAGCAAAAGATGAGGATGGTCATCATTAAGACCTAGCCCCCGTAAGGGGTGCAGATAATGAGGATCTTTCAGATGTAAACTGAATTTGGCAGAAAATATGTTTACAAAATAGCTATGCTGTTAGAAGTCCAACACTCATCATAGCATCAGTGTTTCCGTTATCAGTGCTTAGTTCAAACAAGTCTAAGTGCATCCTTCCACTCTCCACAGTCGGGAGCGCTGTGGAGGTCAAAGTTATGGGTTCACTTAAAATACAATTAAGTGTTTAACTGCTGGGGTATATTGGACGGCTAGTGATTTCCCTGTTAAAAAAAAATTAAAGGGCGTGCAGTGGCCTCCTGGGCATCCTTGAAACTGTCCGGAACTCCCTTAGTAATGAATGGACTGGCCACGTGCATGTGCAACTGGCCCTCCAGTCATTGCAGGGGGTACAGAGCCCCTGTTCTCGTGATCAATGAGAGTACCAGGGGTAAGATCCCCACGGATCTCATAATTATCCCCTATCCTGTGGATAAGTGATAACTTTTATCTACTGGAATACCCATTTAACTCGATGGGAAATGCAGCTAAAATCCACTTTAACCCCTTCCCAACCAGCACTGTAATAGTGCGGGACGTGACTTGCTGCCCAGCGCAGTACTGTTACGGCACGCTGATCGGGCGGGTGCAGGAGTTGCGCCCGTCCGATCAGCTGCAGGGGACCGGCTGTTCCCATTAGCCGTAGTTTTGTTTGGCTGTTAACCCTTGCTTTGTTACTTGAAAAATGGATTAAAATTGAAAATTTGCAAAAAAAAATAGCTGTTTTGGGTCCGTTTTGTATTTTTTGTTATTTACATCGTTTAACTGACAGGTTAGATTGTGTGCTATTTCTATAGAGCAGGTTGTTACGGACGCGACAATACCAAATATGACTACTTTTTGGGGGGTTTTGTTTCAGTTTTACATAATAAAGCATTTTTGAAAAAAATAATTTTTTAAATGTCCACATTCTGAAAGCTATAGTTTTTTTTTTTTGTTTTGTTTTTTTGGGCGACTGTCTTATGTAGGGGCTCATTTTTTGCGGGATGAGATGTCTGTTTGATTGGCACTATCTTAGGGTGCATATGACATTTTGGTCGCTTACTATTACACTTTTTGTTATGTAAGGTGACAAAAATGGCTTTTGACACCGTATTTTTCTTTGCTGTGTTCACCTGAGGGGTAAGGTCATGTGTTATTTTTATAGAGCAGGTTGTGACGGACGCAGCGATACATAATATGTATACTTTTTATTTATTTAAGTTTTACACAATATCATTTTTTAAAACAAAAAAAAATCATGTTTTAGTGTCTCCATAGTCTGAGAGCCATATTTTTATTTTATGTTTTTGGGCTATTGTCCTATGTAGGGGCTCATTTTTTGCCGGCTGAGATGGCGGTTTGAATGGTACTATTTTGGGGTGCACATGACATTTTGATCGCTTGCTATTGCACTTTTTGTGATGTAAGGTGACAAAAAATGGCTTTTTTGACCGTTTTTATTTTTTATGTTTACAGCATTCACCTGAGGGGTTAGATCATGTTATATTTTTATAGAGCAGGTCCTTACGGACGCGGTGATACCTAATATGTATACCTTTTTTTATTTATTTAGGTTTTACACAATAATATCCTTTTTGAAACAAAAAAAAACATGTTTTAGTGTCTCCATAGTCTGAGAGACATATTTTTTTAAATATTTAGGCGATTGTCTCAGGTTGGGTATAATTTTTGCAGGATGAGGTGACTGTTAGATTGGCACTATTTGGGGGGTCATATGACTTTTTGATTGCTTGCTATTACACTTTTTGTGATGTAAGGTGACCAAAAAATGGCTTTTTGACAAAGTATTTTTTTTTTAAATCTTTATTTTATTTTTTTACAGTGTTCACTTGAGGGGTTAGGTCAGTGATGGCGAACCTTTTAGAGGCCGAGTGCCCAAACTGTAACCCAAAACCACTTATTTATCGCAAAGTGCCAACACGGCAACCTAACCTGAATACTACAGATCTATATAGTATATATTCCATATACTTTATCATTTAGCTATAATAGCCTGCATACAGTTAATGCGCTGCCTGTTATGTTCATAGTGCGCCCTGCACTGATGAATGGCAGGAAAAGTTATGACCATGGCCTTTTTCCAAGGTGCGGGTGCCCACAGAGAGGGCTCTGAGTGCCGCCTCTGGCACCCGTGCCATAGGTTCGCCACCACTGCCATAGGTTCGCCACCACTGGGTTAGGTCATGTGATATTTTTATAGAGCAGATTCTTACGGACGTGGAGATACCTAATATGTCTACTTTTTAGTTTTTTTTTTACATTTAACACTAAAAAGCATTTATGAAACAAAAAAAATCATGTTTTAGTCTGAGCCATAGTTCTTTTATTTTTTGGGCAATTTGTTTTAGGTAGGGGTGCATTTTTTGCGGGATGAGATGGCGGTTTGATTGGTACTATTTTGGGAGTCATACGCCATTTTTGCTTTGTATTACACTTTTTCACGTAAAAATGGCTTATTTACACCATTTTTTTTTTTTTTGTTTACCTGAGGGGTTCGGTCATTTTTATACGGATGCGGCGATACCTGATATGTGTAGTGTGTTATTTTTTTTTAATTTTTATTCAGTGATGTGTTGTTTTTTTTATTTTTCACTTTTTTACAGTTTTTCTTTTACCCAGACCCACTTGGTTCTTGTAGATCCATTGGATCTGGTTTCTATATAATATAGTACAGTACACTGTATAGTTCACTGTGCTGTATTTTTTACTTTACAAAGTCTGAATAGACCTTTAGCAGGTCTATTCAGACTTTCAGTACCATGGAGAGAGCAGGACGCTTCTAAAAGCATCCTGCTTCCATGGCAACCATTACCCGCTGCCAGAACTGAGCAGCGGAAGATGATGGGTAGGGAGGGGGGCCCCCTCCCTCTGCGATTCCATTCTGTTGGGGGGCTGCAAAGGCACGGCAGTCCCCCAATGGGAGAGGGAGGGAGCTCCCTCCCTATTAACCCCTTCCATACCCTCCCTGTTAACCCCCTCCATACAGCGGTCCGTACGGACCGCCATATGGAAGGGGTTAGACGGCTGGCATCTACAGCACAGATGCCAGCCGTTTCTATCAGAGTGTCAGCAATGTGCTGTCACTCTGATGGATCCACTATACCGCCAACGATGTTACAGAGGAGGTTAAAATTTACCACTTTGGGGGCATTTAGACTCTGATCTCAGAAATCGCGAAAAGCGCTGCAAACCGCAGGTCTGAATTGACCTGCGGTTTGCAGCGATCTCCAATACAGGGGAGTCACAGGACCCCCCTGGGCATTGTAACAAGGTACCTTCTGAATGATTTTAGTTTGTGCCCTTTTTGGGTCCATTCACACGTCCACAACTGTTTTGCGGAGCGCAGATGGCAGGCGCTATAATAGAAATGCCCTTTTTTGTCCATGTCTGCAGGCAAGAATAGGACATGTTCTATTTTTTTTGCATCGGCTGAACAGAAGTGTGGATGCGAACAGGTGTCAGACCTCCACTGCTCTCATATTGATCTATCCTGAGGATAGGTCATCAACATAAAAAAAAAACGGACAACCCCTTTAACCAGTAGGTGAACCTACTATATAAGAGTATGTTCACATGTGGCAGAGTTGAAAATCTCTTCCATGCAAGCGAATGGGGTGGCTTATGGACTATGGGCGTGGGTTCTTGCAAGCCATATTGAGATTCTAGAACATTATGTTATCCCAAAGTAGTTTTTTAAGGTCTTTTTCACCTCTTGGTAATATCTTGTGTTCTAACGATTCTAATTTTATTTTCAGTTTGACAAAACGTATTCTTATTCCATTCGCCATAACTATGGAAAGGAGGGAAAGAGAACCGATTATACACCATACAGTTGCATGAAAATAATTCTGTCAAACCCACCAAGTCAAGGCGACTATCATGGTAAGTGTGAAAAAAAACAAAATGGACACCAATGGGCTACACCACTGCTAATTTATATCCCAGAAATTGAACTGGGATTAAAGTCTGTAACCAATGTGAAGCCTTTGACAGAACAATTAGTATTAGTTGTCATTTACAATGAGAATCTTCTTACACCATGGTTTACATGCACTGAACTAATGAATCTAGTTTATAGGAAGTGAATGTTGTTTTCTACTACTTGTATAGTGTTCCCTGGAAATCTTTAATCTATGATGCTCTAATAAACACACAATACGTATTGTCAGAAGAAAAGCAATGCAGCAGTTACAAGCTTGAAGAATGAACTCCCGTTTTATTATTATGGGTTTTTTAGGTAATTAGTAGTAACTTGCGTTAAACTTTTCCTGTATTGAGTTCCGTCCTCGGGGCTCAATACCGGAAAAAAAATTCAGTTTTATCCTAATGCATTCTGATGGAGAGAAATCCGTTCAGTATGCATCAGGATGTCTTCAGTTCAGTCACTGTACGGTTTTTGGACGGAGAAAATACCGCAGCATTCTGCGGTTTTGTCTCCTTCCAAAATTCCGGAACACTTGCCATTAATTTCCATTTAAAAATTTCGCATTGACTGATCCGGTCTTCCGCAGACCTTTAAAAATGTGAAAAAATAAATACCAGAACTGCCTGCCGGAATCCAGCAACCCAAGTGTGAAAGTACCCTTAGTTTAGGAAGCATCAGCAGTGTGTGTAGTTCATATCTTGGGTAAATAATGTTCTATTTTAATTGTTCTTTTAGGTTGTCCTTTCAGACACAGTGACCCTGAGTTGCTGAAACAGAAATTGCAATCATATAAGGTTTCCTCAGCAGGAATAAGTCAGGTATGCAAATATGTTTTTTTTTTTATAAAGGTATCTTCTGCACTGTTTTTTTTTATCAACGCCAACCTTACATGAAGACTATTTGAAAATTACACTTTTGAGTTTCTATCAAAAACATTTAAAACGTTTGCTTAAAGGGGTTATCCGGTAATAATTGATGACCTATCATCAGGATAGATCATCAATATCAGATCAGCAGGGCCATGTGATGTCGCCATATGATAGTCACATGGCCTAGTGGCAACTCAGTCCCATTGAAGTGCATGAGGCTGAGCTGCAGTACCATGCACAGCCACTATACAATGTACAGTGCTAGTAGCCGAGTGCGTTGGCAGGGTGGGGGTGCAGGGAGGCAGAAGGATGAAACTGAGCATGTGTGGCCTTCTCACTAAACAGGACAAAGAAATGAGAAAAAAAACTGCAGGTGGCGCCATAGAGATACATTTTATTAAATAACTCAGTGGCTATGCAAAACTAAAGTATTCCGATTCAGGCCCTGGTTTCAAAACTGTAAAATATGTTTTGTGGGACAACCCCTTTAAACAGTACAACCTGTCCCACAGCAGTTAGGAAATGCCGTCTGGACACTCTAATTGCATAGTACTACTTGAGCCGCTCCAATTACATCATAAAAGTTTGGCACACTGGTTAGGTACTGAGACTTGGGAACACTATTAACATAGGCCTACAAAGCTTATATTGATGTAAAGCTATCGTAGGACGGTTTGTGTGCATCAAGTTAGACACGTGATATGTACCCGCTGTGAAGTTAGTAAAAGAATGTGTAAATTTGTCCCAAGGCAAGTGTCGTACTGTTTCTTCCTAAGTTGGACACACTTTCCATAGTACAACATGTGCTGCACTAATAAGGTAGTATAACTTGGGCACATAAATTATGTAGTACAATTTGTACTGCACAATTAGGTAGTTGGGAGCACAATCTACATAGTATGAGGGTGCTGGCACACAATGCACTTCCGACATGCATTCAGGATGCAGTTTTCAATGTAGCCAGTTTGTCAGCCTCATTAAACCCTGGCGTTCTGCATAGTGGGAATTTTTTTAAGTCATTTCAGCTAAGTACAATAAATAAAATACATGTAAGAACTGCACTGTGTGCCAGCACCCTAACTTGTGCTGCACTAATTAGGTAGTACAACTTCTGCCATACCAATCGGATAATAAAACTAAACCCACTAATGGGTTAGCGTAACTTAGGTGCACTAATTAATTGAATGCACCAGTTAGGTAGGTAGTACAACTTATGCCACATTCATTCCATTAAGTGGTGCAACGTGGGCACACTAATTACATAGTATAACTTTTACTGTGCCAAGTAGATGCTATATACTGAATAAACCACTGCTACCTTATACTGTTTTTTTAATATATACAGGTATTCATCAGAGAATTAGGAATAAAACTATACCAATGTTACCCCCAGTTAAGCTGTACTTGTGTTTAAAAAACATTTTAATCTGTATGCAAATTCACTATCTTTGTGCCCAATGGGGCAGCATCTCCTGCGGCTTTGTGCCCAGCCGCGCCCGAAGTACAGCTTCCCAGCGCTGTTCCCCTCGTTATTATTCACTGCACTGGCCTTTTTTTTCAGGCTAGCCGAACACTGAATTCCTGCGCAGGCGCACGTGTAGAGTGCTGGCAGCAGCCTCGTCTGGCTATGCTGAGGCTGTGCCAGCTTTCTCTCTTCCTCCTCGCTACCTAGTCCTGTCTAGTGCTGCCAGTACTCTACATGTGCGCCTGCCCCCTTGGGCACAAAGGTAGAGAATTTGCATATTGACTAAAACGTTTTTAAACACAAGTAAACCTCAACTGGGGGTAACAGTCGTCTAGTTGTATTCCTGATCCTCTGATGAATACCAGCAGATATATCTTTAGCCGGTAAATCAGCCTGTCAGTGTCCCTTTAACTGCATAGTAAAGCATATGAAAAGCATGCTTCTTCATGGTCACTTAACGTCTTTGTTTAGTGGTAACGTGACGCACTGCATGCATTGGCCTTTATTCTTACAGTAGAGAAGTAATTAATTATAACTTTATCTGAATTGGGACATTTAAACTTGCTTTTTTTTTTTATTCCAATTTTTTTTTATTCCAATTTAAATCTAGTAGGAGTCGGAGTCGGTCCATTTTTTGCCGACTCCGACTCCAGGTACCCAAAATTGCCTCCGACTCCTCGACTGCAACTCCGACTCCACAGCCCTGCTTCCCCCCATGGTAACTGATTGTAGCCCCACAATTTCACTGCAGGAGTTCCTATTGGAAGGCAGAGGGAGCCGTTAACTCACAAATGCCGCAATCGCTTTTGATTGCAGCATCTGAGAGGTTAAATGATGGGGTTTGGCGTGATCGCCGTTCCTTGTGGCCAGTGCCTGCTGTATAATAGCCGGCACCCGTTGCGTATGGAGAGGGCTCACTGCAGCAGCCCGCACCATACAAGCCCTCAGCCACTGTGATGTACAGTATGTCACAGTGGCTGAAGGGGTTAAAAATGTATTTGCTGCCCCTCCTAATAGTAATTTATTATCAAACTCTAATATGAATGAAGGAATCTGTCTTGTACAACTCCAGTAGTGTGCACATAGTAATGCTTGTAGCACAGCAGGTACCGTATCTTTAAGTGATGCATTCATCTCTTTTCGCCCAGTATCTTTTAATTGCATGTAAACTCTTCAGGACCATTATCATAATGTAGTCATCAGTAGTTCAGGTTCATGCCAGTTGAGAAATCATTAGTAAATTGCTCGGTCTTTTGGTTACTGGGAATACATGTGTTTATAGTCACCAGGAGGTATCGTTCTTCTGGATGACAATGATAGAATAGCATCCAGTGAAAGAAACAAAACCTTTACATCTTACTATGGTTTTTTGCACTGTGCCGGAGGGCAGACCATCTGGGCTTGGCATATGTGTTTTTCCATGATCTAAAATCAGCCTGGCAGCCACTAACATGATTCTTACTACTCAGATATACCAGAGTCACTATGATTAGTGTTTCAGTTTGTTTTGTATTCACAGTGCATTATATAATTGCTATCTAGAAGATAGAAATGTTATCCATTTTATGTTGGGCTTGCTTCCCTGACTGACTTGAAAAGTAATACAATTCTGAAAATGTTAGGCTTTGTCTTTTTAGCTGTGTCAAGCAGTTAGAAATTGAAGGGTTTACCTTTTTACTACACACTATAGTATTTCTTATTGGCAAGATTTGGTAAAATTAACCTATACACTATTTTGACTTCTGACATGTTACAATATATTACAGCAAGTGAATGCAGGTTGCAAATAATTATTTCTTAATTCTTAATCATGATAAATGTCTGGCAGTGGCAACTGCTCAGGATAAGGCTCCAGTCACACGACCGTATGTTGCCCGCAAAAAAACGGATCAGTTTTTTTGCGGATTAGATGCCGTCCCATTCACTTTTCTTCCATTGCACAGCTCAGCAAAAAAAAAAAATGAAACATGTCCTATACTTGTCAGTGAAAATCAGGACATGGCCCTATTGAAGTCTATGGATCAGCAAAAAAACGGAATGCAATCCGTTTTTTTGCGGACAACATATGGTCGTGTGAATGGAGCCTAACTAACACACTGCTGTAACTGCTAATGCTAGCTCCTTGGTCATTTACCACATAGAAACCATGATCAATGCCAACTGTGGCATCTAAGCAGCCAGACTGAGAAAGGGTACCAAATGATGTCATCCCAGCAAAGGGCCTAATATGAATCCTGTAAAGATGCAGTGTAATAGATACGGTATTTCATTGTATTTTAACATAGGCCATTGTTAATGGTAAAAATTTTTTTTATGCTTTTTTTTTACCTTTTTTTTTTTTTTTTTTTACGTTTTACTGGTTGACATACAATCTCTTGTTCGCTGATTTAACCCCTTAAGGACACAGGGTTTTTACATTTTTGCGTTTTCGTTTTGCGCTCTATGCCTTCCAAGAGCCATAACTTTTTTATTTTTCCGTTCACATGGCCATATGAGGGCTTATTTTTTGCGGGACAAGTTTTACTTTCCAACGCCATCATTTAATAATGCATACGGTGTAGTGGGAAGCGGGAAAAAAATTCCAAATGGGGTGAAATTGCAAAAAAAAAGCAATTTCACCACAGTTTTACGGGTTTCTAAATTACGACGTTTGATTTGCGATAAAACTGACCATTTAGTTTTATTCTACAGGTCAGTACGAATCCGGCGATACCCAATATGTATAGCTTTTCTTGCGTTTTGATAGTGAAAAAAAATTCAAAAGTGGGAAAAAATTTTATTTATTTTTTTTGTTGCCATGTTTTGACCGCTATAACGTATTTGTATATAAGTGTATGGCGTTGTATGGGGGCTTATTTTTTGCGGGGCGATCTTAACTTTTAATGGATACCATTATGGGGTGTGTAGGACTTTTTGATCGCTTTTTATTTAATTTCTTTTTGAGGAAATGAAGCGTCCAAAAACGGCAAATCGGCCATTTGGGCGCTTTTTTCCGTTTTCTGTTTACCGTATGGGAAATATATTTTATATTTTTATACTATGGGCGTTTTCACACATTGCGACACCCATGATGTGTATTTTTTATTTTTTTATTATTTTATTTTAATTTTGGGGAAAGGGGGTGATTTAAATTTTTAGGTTTTTATTTATTTTTTATTTATTTATTTATTTTTTTTTTTTTACACTTTTATATAGATCCCATAGGGACCTATATAAATCAGTTACCTGATTGCTTCTATCATAAACTCCAATACACTTGTATTGGAGTTTATGAGCATTTTACTACTTTCCTATGAAGCCCTATTGCTAACAAGGGCTCCATAGGAAATAGTAAGTGATAGCCTCAAGCTGAATGAAAGGCTTGAGGCTATCCCTCTAGCGCTCCGATTCTCCCGATCACCACTAGGGGAGCCGGAGCGCTGCCGAAGTTTACTTTCGGTTTTAGCGCGATGCAGATGCCGTGATCAGGATTGATCACGGCATCTGCAGGGTTAAATGATCGCGGTCGGCAGCGCTGCCGACCGCGATCATCAGCTGCGAGGTCAGCTACAGGAATCAGCCGGACCCCGCAGCGATGGTGCCCGCAGCGGCCAGGAGCGGGCGCCATCTTTAGGGACTGGACACATGACGTACCCATACGTCATGTGTCCTTAAGGAGTTAAAGAGTAACTACACTTTTTACTGTTTTTGATATGCCATAGGGACATATCAGAAGTGTTGATCAGCGGGGGGGTCCCAGCTTTGAGACCCCCACCAGTCGTTAGAACGAGGGGTCAGAAGCGCTCAGCCGAGCGCAGCTTCTCCACACTGCTGAGCGCGAAACTGTAAGACAAACTCAATAGAAAGTCTGAGTTCGTCCTCTCCCGCAGAATAAAGACAACACATTATTTATGTCACACGGTCAACGGTGCACATTTGAAAACTTAAAAACAGTGGTGGAATTGCTGTTTTTCCCCATTCTGCACTCTATAGAAATATTTAGCAAAGTATTTACCCCAAAATGGTGCCATTAAATTGTCAAGTCCCACACGAAACAAGCTGCTACTGCAGTGGAAAAATAAAAAAATATATAATGCAGAATGAGGGAAAAAAAAATTCTCAAAAAAGAAATAATCGAAATCATGACTAGGGGGGTTAGTTACTTAACTGTAGGGTTTAAGTAATTGGGAGGTCATATCTGATTACATGTGAAGTGTGAACTTCCCTTTCATATATTGTCTCCGAAATAAGTGATCAGTCCTCTGGTGGTTTCATGACTTTGCCTGGTGGCTGAAGCTTATTAAAAGTACCATATTCCTTAAGAAAAGGTGGCTTAAGGATAATGCCAACATCCCTAATGCTTACCCTAAGAAATAAAATGTAAGGCGGATATGTAATCTGTTTGGTCATAAATGAAAAACCAAATACTGTAGTTAGAACGTCTGGATGTATCTTCTGATATAATCCATTCAGTAAACATAATTTACTTCTTCAGCCTTCAATAAGTGTAAGGCAGTATCTAATAATGTGGACAGCGGGGATTTGAGGCTGACTCGATTGCGATGTCTGACATGGGAAAGCCTGGCTCTAGAAAGGAGGGGTAAGATGTCACCTTTCTTCAATTGTGTACTATAGTAGAGGTTATCTCTTTATAGCAGCAATTTCCTGGACTCGATAAGCTGGCAAAGGACTTCTTTTGATTGTTGTATGGGTCTCAGCCAGGGATGTTGTCTATCCACTATAAAGGTCAAGCAGCATTGCATTTTGTTGATAAGAATTGGAGAGCATTCAACCCTGAAGAGATTACATAAAGTCAAAATTAAGAAGCAAATTGTATTTTTAACAGGCTGTCATCTTAACAGATGTTGAAAAGGGAACTTTCACACTAAGGTACTTGGTAGAGCTCCATTCGGTTAGCTGTCACATTGTTTAATCTGAATACATGGCAGCGTCGTGTTCCAGTCTGTGTTAATAAATAATTCCAAATTAAAGGTACTGAAATCACATGTGCACTTAAGGTCGTTTTTTAGCACAGCATTTTTAATGGATTTTCTCTGCCTTTAAGCCGTCTCTCCGATGCAGTGCTGTGTCTCAGTGACCCATAATGTTCTGGTAATAGAGTTTAGAGACAGTGCACTTTTTGCAATGTACCTTTGCTAAACTAAACAAAGCTACTAGTGCAGTATCCCCTCCAGACATACTCTACCATCCAATCTGACATCTATTCTATTAATTAGAATAGGCCTCATGTACAATACTCGGCGTCATATGGTTTAACAATTGCATTGTCCAACATGCAGGTTTTAGATTGGGCAGCAGAGTATGAAGAGACATTTTAATGGAAATGAATCATCAGAATATGACATTATTTAAAAGGGTTTTCTAGGACCTGTCAACACACCTGGACTTAATCCTATCTTACTCTCATCAAAGTTGTGTTGATCGGTGGCTCGAGAACCCAGTCTTTTGATGCTGCTCTTTTGAAAACCTTACATCTGACAATGTAACTTCCTTTACCAGGTTTCCAGTATGGTTGATGGACATGGACATCACCTCCGCAGTCAAGGGCAGGGTTGGTGTAGTGTACTGTGCCACAGCTATTCATCTGCCTGCTACATACAAAGATGAGGTGGAGGAAGATGAATAGTTCTGGCAAAGTCCACAGCACCTCCCCCATTCTAGGCTGTGGAAGTGACGTCCATAGACCAGACCAGAAAAGTTGGTAAAGGACGTGATGTTGGGGGAAGAGCATCACATGGCCAGGTTCTAGAGAGGCAGATCCACACAACTTCAAGATGGTAAGAACGGTATTAATTATTTGTTTTTAGTATCTCACATGACTTTGCTGTATAGACTGAGACAGTATGAACAAAATCAGCTCATCATTAGCAAGTGGGTGATTTATTGACAACTTTATTGTACTGCCGGAGGCCTATATAAAACAAGATTGTGACACTCTATACATCAGTTAGACTTTATAGTCGGCTGCCCCAACAGTCTATTTTCTCTTAGTGAGGGGCTGTGCTCAATTACTTCCTGGAGAATGTAATAGTCTAACATTTCTCTGCCAATTGACTATCATTCAGCTGCAATAAGGTGCACACATCCTGCCATATTCTGTATACTGACCATACAGGAAGGAGACAACACCCAGGAAAGGTAAATAACAGTCTACTTAAGTGATAAGTTCATGTACTTAATGATGGCAAGCTGCTCATGTACATCAGTGCTCCTCTTTTACTTATTGAAACCATATCTTTTACTCTGTGTAGTTAGCTATTTGTTTCATAATTAACTTAATTTTTTTATTTTTGTTTCAGATAATGGAGCTGGTAAAGGGTATGCATTTTCAGCTTGCATGCCAGAAATATTTTGAATTAACGCACAATGTAAGCTCTTTATATGTTTATATATTTATATACATACTATGTTAGAGATTTTCCAAGATTTTTTATATTTAGCGGGGAGCAGGGGACATTGTAAAATGAATAACCTACACCCCTGCATTCACCTTTTAAATGTCCAGTCAGTCCCTGCCAATCAGATCTGAGTCTGCAATTGGCTACAGCAGGGATCAGCAACCTTCGGCACTCCTGAAGTTGTGAAACTACAACTCCCAGCATACATACTTACTCGACTGTTCTTGTAACTCTCATATAAGGGAAAGGAGGATTTTTGTAGTTTTAGAACAGCTGGAGTGCCGAAGGTTGCTGATCCCTGGACTACAGCAACAATATGAATGGTGAATGGCATGTGACTGCTGCATGCCCAATGGGGAACAGAAGAGTGAGATGGGACATTTGAAAGGTGACTATTTTTTTATTTTTATTTCTATTCATGTTTCACAGCCTCCTGCCTTTAATATGTTATACAGGAGTTTCTTCCCTATAGTTTTCTCAACATCGTTTTCAGGTCGATCTTTAGAGGGGTTTTCTAAGATTTGTTTAGTTGATGACCTATCCTCTGGATAGGTAATATGTATGTAATCGGAAAGGGTTCGACTCCAGGGACCCATGTCGATCAGCTGTTTGAGAAGGCACCTGCTCCTGCAGTAGCGTTTTGGCCTTCTTACAGCTTTCTCTAGGCCAGGGGTAGGCAACCTCCGGGACTCCAGCTGTTGTGAAACTACAACTCCCAACATGCCTACTTGCTCTCCTCTTCTAAGAACTCACATAGAAATGATTGGGGGAATTGTAGTTTCACAACAGCTGGAGTGCCGAAGGTTGCTGATCCCTGCTCTAGGCCATTTGTTGTCACGTTCATTGGTCACATGGCAGGCCCATTGATGTGAATGGGCTAAGCTGCGATACCAAGCAAAGCCGCTATCAAATGGACAGTGCTGTGCTTGGCGAGTAGAGAGCAGGCTGCAGTGCTACTGCGAGTGACAATGCCTTCTCAAATAGCTGATTAGCGGCGCTCCCGGGTGTCAGACCACCGATCAGATACTGATGACCTATTTAGAGAAAGGATTTTCCAAGATCTTTTTACTGATGACCTATCAAGGACCAAGCCATTTTTCACCATTCTGGCCGTGCCAGTTTTACAAATCTGACATGTCACTTTATGTGGTAATAACTTTAAAACGCTATTACTTATCCAGGCCATTCTGAGATTGTTTTCTCGTCACATATTGTACTTCATGACAGTGGTAAAATTGAGTAAAAAGTTGAGTTTTTCATTTTTATTTATAAAAAAATATTAAAAATTTTCCAAAAAATTTGGAAAAATTTCCAAATTTAAATTTCTCTACTTTTATAATAGATAGTAATACCTCCAAAAATAGTTATTACTTTACCTTTCCCATATGTCTACTTCATGTTTGGATCATTTTGTAAATGCCATTTTATTTTTTGGGAACGTTGAATCTTGAAATTTTTCAGAAAATTTCCAAAACCCATTTTCTAAGGACCAGTTCAGGTCTGAAGTCTCTTTGTGAGGCTTACATAATAGAAAGCACCCAAAAATGACCGCATTTTAGAAACTACACCCCTCAAGGTTTAACCCTTTAAGTGTTCCACAAGAATTAATGGAAAATGGAGATGAAATTTCAGAATTCCACTTTTTTGGCAGATTTTCCATTTTAATCCTTTGTTTTTTTTTCCGCTAACAAAGCAAGGGTTAACAGCCAAACAAAACTCGTTGTTTACAGAAACACACCTTATGTGGTCGTAAACTGCTGTACGGGCACACAGCATGGCGCAAAATGAACGGAACGCCATATGTTTTTGGAAGGCAGATTTTGCTGGACTGTTTTTTTGACACCATGTCCCATTTGAAGTCCCCCTGATGCACCCCTAGAGTAGAAACTTCAAAAAAGTGACCCCATTTTGGAAACTACCGGAAAAGGTGGCAGTTTTTTTTATTTTTTTGTATTTTTTATTTTTTGACCGATTTGTCCTAGGTAGGATCTCATTTTTTGTGGGATGAGGTGACTGATTGGTACTATTTTGGGGGGCACACGCCTTTTTGATCGTTTGGTGTTGCAATTTTTGTGATGTAAGGTGAGAAAAATAGCTTTTTTTTATACAGTTTATTTTTTACGTTGTTCATCTGAGGGGTTAGGTCATGTGATATTTTTATAGAGCTGGTGGTTACGGACGTGGTGATACCTAATATGTATACTTTTTTTTTATTTATTTCTCTTTAACAAAATAATAGCATATTTGAAACAAAAAAAATGATGTTTGTGTCTCCATGTTCTGAGAGCTATAGTTTTATTTTTTGAGCGATTTTCTTATATAGGGGCTCATTTTTTGTGGGATGTGGTGACAGTTTTATTGGTATCATTTTGTGGGACATTGGTATCATTTTGTGGGACAAAATCATTTTTGATCGCGTGGTGTTGCACTTTTTGTGATATAAGGTGACAAAAATGGCATTTTTTGACAGCTTTCATTTATTTATTTTTTATTGTGTTATCGGAGGGGGTGGATAGTGTGTATATTTATAGAGCTGGACACAGCGATGCCTAATATGTGTGCGTTTTCTTTTCTATTTTTTATTATAAAATCAGGGGAAAGGGGTGTTCTTTTTTTTTTTTTTTTTGTTTTGTGTGTTTTTTTACTTGAAACTTTTTTTTTTTTTTTAACGATTACTGTAGAAAAAATGACGGACGCCGAAAAACCTCAATATTTTATTAGATCATAATCATTAAAACCCGAAGACCAAGGATTACTTAGTCCCGAAGTAGAGACCCGTTATCTGTCTCTCTAGTCGGTAAAAGGTGCAGATGCAAAAACTCAAATTAGAACAATAATCACCAATATCATACTCAGGCGACTCAAATCTTCAATAGGACCAATATGTTCATCAACAGGGTAGCCACAAACAAACACCCCCTTTTTTTTAACATACATGAAGCTGAAGTAGGGGGAATCGTAGGATGCCGAAATATGTCTCACAAAAAGGCAAGAGATTTAAAAGGGAATATGCCAAGAAGATTTTTCCTTACAAAATCCCTACAACCACCCTACCCTCTGCTCAGCCCGGAGACAATCCCTGATTGTGGGGTTGCTTCATCCTCGTTCCTATCCCTGCTCACCCGAGATGTCCCTTACGTATGACTAAAAAATGTGCACATAAGATAACTCCAACGCGTTTCCCCCTTTTTTAAACAGGGTTCCTCAGGGGGCTGATATACATATATAGTTATTAAGATATAAAGAACATAGTAGATGATACTTATGTCTTATGTTTGTGGGCCATCAACCAGGCGCTTTCTGACTTTTTTTTTACTTTATTTCTGACTTTAACTTTTGGGGGAGTGATCCCCTCTGCAATGCATTACATTACATCTGTATTTTAATGCATTGCCTGTTACTGTATTACACTCAGTAATACACTAACAGGTTGCCTAGGACAGTGTTTCCCAACCAGCGTGCCTCCAGCTGTTGCAAAACTACAACTCCCAGCATGCCCGGACAGCCTTTAGCTGCACGGGCATGCTGGGAGTTGTAGTTTTGCAACAGCTGGAGGCACGCTGGTTGGGAAACACTGGCCTAGGAGACCCAGCCTGAGGCTGGATCTCCTGGGCACTCGTAGAAGGCCAGTCCCGATGCCGTGCAAGGGGTCCGGCTATCAGTGACTGCCGGACTCTTGCCGTGGATCGGACGGGCGCAGCTCTTGCATCCCCCCGATCACAGCGCCGTACATGTACGGCGCTGGGTGTTAAGCCATGTCCGATTGCGTTAAGGACAATAGTTAAAGGAAATCATTTTTGACACCCATGTAAGTTTGGCAAGCAGACTTCCCAGCTTGGTTTGTGCAGCTTCCTAGCTAATGGCTTAGGTGGTTAGCTATATCCTAATTTGCTTAGACAGCGGGACAGATTTCAACCATCTTTGTAATTATGTATTTTTGCAGATTTGCTGTTGGATTCTAGTATTTTTGGTGTCTAGGCAGGCTCAAGTCTCCTTTCTTATTCATTGGCAATATCGTCACAGAACTGATTTGTTAGAATAAATAAAAATGAAAACTACTTGTTTTTAGAATTGATACAATGTAATCATTATTTGCTGTGTACTAACAAAATGGTTGGCAAACTAGTTTGGTATACACTACATTATCGTAAAACCTCATACCTTACATTTATACCATACATTTAAATCTGTGAGAATTTTACCGTGAATTAAAAAAAAAAACCTTAGGGGGAGAAAGATTTACAAAGACTGCAGCAAAGAGGCCAAGAAGAGCAATACGCTTTTGCTAAACCACGGATTACTGGAAAATTATTAATTTACTGCAAGCAAGAGCCACCTTCTTGGAACATACTTTACAAATAGAATGATAGATTTCTAGCAAAGGATTTTATCTACCTGTAGGTCTCTTGTATATTGTATTACAATAAATTAAAATAATGCCCTCTAGAAGTTCAGACATGTCACCCTGTTAATTGATACCGGTAACCGCAAGGCATTGTGGATTGTAACATTTGTAATATGAACAGTTTCTCTATCAGCTGCCTCTCTAAACCACTAAATTAGACCCAAAAGAAATACCTAAGTGTTTCAGTGGTGCAGTAATTGCTCTAAAACCACAGTAGCCTTAGCCTGAAATGTGAAACTATTGTTTGTGTGAAGGTCATTGTGCACATACTGCAGAGAAGAAGAGATAGCATCACTACAGGTTGTACGAAGGCTTGACTTGACGGTACATGCTGCTGCTTATTGATCTGTCATGATAGCATACACATTGAAAAGCTTTCTAATACATCTTAATATTTGGGCATTCAGTTGGTGCCCCTTTCTTTATAGTCATTTCCATGATCTGTAACTATAATTACCCCTTCAAGACACAGCCAGTTCTCACCCTCCTGACCTGGCCTATTTTTGCAAATTTGACAAATCTGCCACTTTATGTGGTAATAGCTTTGATATGCTTTTACTAATCCAAGCCATTCTGAGATTGTTTTCTCGTGACACATTGTACTTTGTTGGTGATAAATTTGGGTCTATATGTTTTACCTTTTTTATAAAAAAATAAAATCTAAAATGTACAGAATTTTTTTAACAATTTGCTATTTTCTAAATTAGATTTTCTGTTTTAAGATATACTGATACCTAGAAAAATGGTTACCATAACATTCACTATTTTTCTACTTTTTATTAGCATCATTTTGTAAATGTTATTTTAGAACATTAGAAGGCTTAGAGTTTTAGAAGTAGTTTCTCAACATTTCAAGAACATTTCCTAAACTGAATTTAAGGAATATTCAGTCACTTTCACAGGCTTATGAATGTGTGCAGTTCGCAGACAGCAGATCCAGAATATACAGGTACTGGCCAAGTGCACTACATATCACGAATGCGGACCCATTCACTTGAGGGAGGTAGCCCACGGAAGCAGTACGAAGCACATCCGTGGGATTTCGGTCTGTGCCTCTGCATCGGGAAAAGATAGAACATGTTCTATTTTTTTACAGTGCGGACTGAATGTTGCTGATCTCGGACCCATCCAAGTGAATGGACCCGTAAATGGTGGGCACATGGCCGGGGCCCATGCATTGTGTACCGCTATTTGTGCCCGGGCACGGCCGCACACAGTGACAGTTGCCTATGAGACCCATTCTGAACCTCATAGGCCTCCATAGCAGACTTTGTAAGGCATCAAGCTGCCTTAGCAGACACTGGCACCATGCGATCACATTACGAGGAGCCCATGGGTAAGCTCGCTCCCTCTGCAAACTCCTTAGATGTGCATACATCTTCTGAAGCCAGAACTATTTTTTTTTTTTTCCACTCGGTTATGTCTTTTTCCAGTGATATATGGGGCTTTATTTTAATATCCTATTAGTATTTTTATACCATAGGGAAAAATGGTCTGTTTTTCACATTTATTTTCAATATTTTTTTTATAGCACAAAGCACAACTAAAATATAGTTTATGGGACCCGTTATGTCCATTTTATATAGCGGATATGTGGTTTACAATCCCTGCTGTGGTGCTAGAAACTGCAGTTTGGACTAGTGAATTTTTTTTTATTCCACAATATGTGGTTGCTTTGGAGCATTTAATTACGTTTTCATTTTTCTTCCCTGTCTTCACAGAGCCATAACTTTTTTTATTTTGCCTTTCATATAGCCATATTAGGGATTGTTTTTGCGGGATAAGTTGTACTTTCTAATGCCACCAAGTCTACCGCAGTTTTATGGATTTTGTCCCTACGGCTTTCCTGTGCGGTAAAATTGATCTGTGCCCTTTATTCTCTGGGTCAGTTTTGATTACAACGATACCACATATCTATAGGTGTTTTGTGTTTTAATACTGAAAAAAAAATTATTATAATAATTACTCTGACCCCCATAACATTTTTTTTATAGTTATGTCTACCAAGCTGTGTGGGGGTTTATTAGGGTTTCAGGACAATCTCGTTTTTATTGATACCATATTGTGTGACTATCAGATCACATTTTATTCAATTTTTGGGGGTAAGTGAAGCAATGAAAAAATGGCAAATTTGAGTTTTTTTATTCCATTACGCCATTTTGGGGGGTGATTTTAAATGTTCATATTTTTTTATATTTTTTAAAGGATTTTTTTCAACTTTTTTTTTCTAGGAGGTTACAATATTCACTAGTTATATTTTTTATGCTGTAGTTACTGAACTACGGTATAAGCTCAATTTGCAGTTATTCAGTGCTGGCCTGCCACCTGCAGGCCTCCATAAGAACTGCAGCCCTAATACGCTGGTTCTCTTCCGAGAGACTGAGTGCATTAGAATGAAGGACTGGCTTCCTAATCGCTGAATGGGGATGTCAGTCCTCACCTGGCAGCTTGACTGCGGCATCTAAAGGGTTAAATGCTTGCAATTGGCATTGTCAGTCACAGAAATTAGCCGTGGGCCTCTGCTATTTCTCTGCCAGTGGGTGCCATATTTAAAGACCCTCCCAGCGGTACTGTGCTGGGAGTCTTAAGAGTTACATGGGTATTCGGGTATGCAAACCTAGATTCCTGTTAAAATTATGTGGTACAAAGTAAAAATCCTCAATGTTTAGTAATTTTATCTTTTCAGTATTTTTTCATAGTCACTGGCACAAAATATGTTACTATCTTGCTGTCTATGGTTAGAATCTCTAGTTCAGCTTGCTGGTCGAGCATGCTCCGTTCCTGCACTAAGAGTTAAAGAAAGTTATAACTGGAAACTAATGTGAGGACTCAGAATATATACTATGCAGTATTAATTACATTTATTGGATGGCTCGGTATTGAAAAGTATAGTCAGGTATGCTATGCCATATAGTAAAACAAAAATGTATGCCTGTGTATACGGGCCAGCAGACACAAGTAGCCGTTGACTTAGTGTGGCCCTGTGGATACATTTAGCATATGCACTGGAACCTTTTCCAGAATATATGCTGAAAATAATTATACATGTTTATACAGTATGTGTTTTCTCCATTAAAGTGAATGAGGAAAACGCAGGTTAGAGGGCTGCTGTGTCATGGCATTCAATAAACCAATAAAAAATCTTTTTTTTTTTAAGTAACGTCTGTCATTTTGATTGTCTCTGCACAGGTTGATGACAGCGGGTTTTCATTGAATCATCCAAATCAATACTTTGCTGAGAGTCAGAAACTGCTTACTGGTGGTCGGGATGTCAAGAAAGAGCAAGTCCCCATTGAAGGTTCTCAGCCAAATACCTCAAGCCAGATCATTTCTAGTTCATCCTCAAGTACAAATGTCACAAGTACACAGTCAGAGGAAATGGAGGATTTGGAGCAAATGTTTAGTGAATACTGAAATCATGGAGCAATACTGAAGTTATAGACAATTTATTTTATGTACTGAAAACAAAGATTTCTCATGTTTTGTCTTTTGTGTTTATTTTACACTAAACAATATTACTGGATTCTTAGAAAACTATAGGATGGATGCTAACAAATACCCCTCAGTTCTTTACACGTTGGTCTAAAATATTAATCAGTGCAGATAGAGAGACCATAGGAGGTCAACCTCCCCCCCATTCTAACTACACAATCATACTGGTCCACATTTGCAGCTGTATCTGAATACTGATGTAATTAGCTTTGTATTTTCATAGATTACATCTCATTTTAGACACATTTTATAAAGCAAGTAAGCCAAAAAGAATAATACACTGGGATTGGCTCCTGGAACTGGATGGGAAAGTTGAACCAAAGGGTCTAGTCATACACCAAATTAATCATCTGGGCTGACCCGCTATGAAGAATTTCGCTCATATTTAGACTGCCTCTCAAGTTTACACTGTCTTCATTTTTGACAGGATTAGTAAATCTGCCCCACTATGTAGAGTTTAGTCTTCTAGCTACTTTTTGCTCTATAGGCATTTTGCATTCTGCCGTCTTATTTATACTACTTCTGAAGTCATCCGCAGCACTCCTGTTTTATTTTATTTTGTTTTTTTTTTCTCTCTCTCCATGTGCTGGTACTTATGATCTGTTTATATGTATTATTTTTAATCATTCATGTTATTGTGAGTTTTGCTCCCTGCTTTTGTACAAAAAACCTAATAAAGTGGTTGTTGGCTTTAGATTAGATTACAAAGGTTCCCCACTATTAAAAGGTACATTCTGTGTTTTATTGTTCTATAAATAAATGAATTAGAAAATGGGAACTTATCCCATTAGATGCTATTTTTCATCTTAGATACACAAAAAGCTCAGAACCTCCTGCTTCCAAGGTCATGACTACAGGTCCTTCTCAAAAAACTAGCATATTGTGATAAAGTTCATTATTTTCTGTAATGTACTGATAAAAATTAGACTTTCATATATTTTAGATTCATTAGACACAACTGAAGTAGTTCAAGCCTTTTATTGTTTTAATATTGATGATTTTGGCATACAGCTCATGAAAACCCCAAATTCCTATCTCAAAAAATTAGCATATCATGAAAAGGTTCTCTAAACGAGCTATTAACCTAATCATCTGAATCAACTAATTAACTCGAAACACCTGCAAAAGATTCCTGAGGCTTTTAAAAACTCCCAGCCTGGTTCATTACTCAAAACCGCAATCATGGGTAAGACTGCCGACCTGACTGCTGTCCAGAAGGCCATCATTGACACCCTCAAGCAAGAGGGTAAGACACAGAAAGAAATTTCTGAACGAATAGGCTGTTCCCAGAGTGCTGTATCAAGGCACCACTATGGGAAGGAAAAAGTGTGGCAGAAAACGCTGCACAACGAGAAGAGGTGACCGGACCCTGAGGAAGATTGTGGAAAAGGACCGATTCCAGACCTTGGGGGACCTGCGAAAGCAGTGGACTGAGTCTGGAGTAGAAACAGCCAGAGCCACCGTGTACAGGCGTGTGCAGGAAATGGGCTAGAGGTGCCGCATTCCCTAGGTTAAGCCACTTTTGAACCAGAAACAGCGGCTGAAGCGCCTGACCTGGGCTACAGAGAAGCAGCACTGGACTGTTGCTCAGTGGTCCAAAGTACTTTTTTCGGATGAAAGCAAATTTTGCATGTCATTCGGAAATCAAGGTGCCAGAGTCTGGAGGAAGACTGGGGAGAGGGAAATGCCAAAATGCCTGAAGTCCAGTGTCAAGTGCCCACAGTCAGTGATGGTCTGGGGTGCCATGTCAGCTGCTGGTGTTGGTCCACTGTTTTATCAAGGGCAGGGTCAATGCAGCTAGCTATCAGGAGATTTTGGAACACTTCATGCTTCCATCTGCTGAAAAACTTTATGGAGATGAAGATTTCATTTTTCAGTACGACCTGGCACCTGCTCACAGTGCCAAAACCATTGGTAAATGGTTTACTGACCATGGTATTACTGTGCTCAATTGGCCTGCCAACTCTCCTGACCTGAACCCCATAGAGAATCTGTGGGATATTGGGAAGAGAAAGTTGAGAGACACAAGACCCAACACTCTGGATGAGCTTAAGGCCGCTATCGAAGCATCCTGGGCCTCCATAACACTTCAGCAGTGCCACAGGCTGATTGCCTCCATGCCACGCCGCATTGAAGCAGTCATTTCTGCAAAAGGATTCCCGACCAAGTATTGAGTGCATAACTAAACATAATTATTTGAAGGTTGACTTTTTTTTTGTATTAAAAACACTTCTTTTATTGGTCGGATGAAATATGCTAATTTTTTGAGATACGAAGTCTGGGTTTTCATAAGCTGTATGCCAAAATCATCAATATTTAAACAATAAAAGGCTTGAACTACTTCAGTTGTGTGTAATGAATCTAAAATATGACAATGTCATAGAGCAGCAGGTAATGCCAGCAGAATGCTTGGGTGTATAGGGAGAGGCATTAACAGTAGAAAGAGGGAGGTGCTCATGCCGCTCTACAGAGCACTAGTGAGACCTCATTTGGAGTATTGTGTGCAGTACTGGAGACCATATCTGCAGAAGGATATTGAAACTTTGGAGAGAGTTCAGAGAAGAGCTACTAAACTAGTACATGGATTGCAGGACAAAACTTACCAGGAAAGGTTAAAGGACCTTAACATGTATAGCTTGGAAGTAAGAAGAGACAGAGGAGATATGATAGAAACTTTTAAATACATAAAGGGAAGCATCACGGTAAAAGAGGAGAGAATATTTAAAAGAAGAAAAACTGCTACAAGAGGACATAGTTTTAAATTAGAGGGGCAAAGGTTTAAAAGTAACATCAGGAAGAATTACTTTACTGAGAGAGTAGTGGACGCATGGAATAGCCTTCCTGCAGAAGTGGTAGCTGCAAATACAGTGAAGGAGTTTAAGCATGCATGGGATAGGCATAAGGCCATCCTTCATATAAGATAGGGCCTGGGGCTATTCATAGTATTCAGTATATTGGGCAGACTAGATGGGCCAAATGGTTCTTATCTGCCGACACATTCTATGTTAATATATGAAAGTCTAATGTTTATCAGTACATTACAGAAAATAATGAACTTTATCACAATATGCTAATTTTTTGAGAAGGACCTGTAGATCCGAAGTCGATTTGTTCAAAAACGTTGTTTCCGTACAGCATTAAAATGTCTTGGCTCTGTGCAGCTAAACGTCGACTCGGCTGAAGTTACATGAGACTTCGGTGAATTACTACAGTATTCCTATCTGTGTATTTTAAAACAGCAATCCAAAGTGGGCTTTGGTACTGACACCTCACTCAGTACCAAAGCCCACTTCTGATTTCTATTTTTAGATGTATTTAAAGAGGACCATTCACCTGAAAATGCATGTTAAACTAAAGATATACCCTAACTTGCCTGCCCACGGTGGTGCTTATTCTGCTCTTCTTTTTTCTATATGTGCCCCCGTTTGTCCGCGGTGCCCCCCTCAATATCTCCCGCAGTGTATGCTAATGAGCCATTCGGCTCAACTGGGCGGGCCTGCAAAAGTTCTCCCAGGCGTGTCTGCCTTCCCCCTGGCACGGAGCGCAACCAATAAGCGCGCTCCGCTCTTATCCAGGGAGAAGACGCTCCAGTTCTCGCGAGATTCGCGAGAACTGGAGCGATTTCATCCATCCTGAGCCGGCGCCATCTTGGATTCCCGCAGCCAGCATCGGCTCAGGATGGATGAAATCGCTCCAGTTCTCGCGAATCTAAATCGGAGGATTTAGCCCAATTAACACGCAGCCCGGAATATCGTCCAAAGTAATGAATAAGTGCCATGGCTTGGTGAAGTGTGTTATTTACCTGGGTCATAAACAGAACAATACTGTCGGAGTGTAGGCCCACTTTATCCTCCCTGTCACCCATTTTAATACCATAGTCCATCCTGTCTTTACACAAGCGTTTTGCCAAGGGCTCAATGCCCAGTGCAAATAACATAAGGGATAAAGGGCAACCCTGTCTTGTGGCCCTTCCTAAGCTAAAGTGTGCGGAACAAACCCTGTTAAATGATATTTTGGATCTAGGATTTTTATATAATATAGATATCTACTAGGAGTGGGTGATATGGCCTAAAATTTATATTGTGATATAATATGAAGCATGTGCGATATAAATTTTGTATATTTAATAACTATTTAGCCTCCTTAGGGGCTAGAACCCTTGTCCTATTCACCCTGATAGATTTCTGTCAGGGTGAATAGGACTTAACACTGTCCCTGCTGCCCTGTGCTCTGTGCACACAGCAGCAGGGAGCTGACCATAGCAGCCAGGACATTACACTGCTGGGGCTCTAATCACTGCCACCAATGAATGAATAGAAACGTAGCCTGCATGTGCCGGCCATATACCATACTGGGCCTCTATGATTGCACTCTGCGATCCACCGCAATTAACCCCTCAGATTCAGAGGGGTTAATTGTAGCGGATCGCAGCAGGCAGTCATAGAGGCCCAGTATGGTATATGGCCGGCACATGCATGCCTATAGGACCATTTGTTAGGTAGCAGCACATAGGGGGCACTTACTATTATATCTAGGCGGGGCTCCATTCACCCGCTCTGGCCCCCGTTACATGGTAGGAACACCAGGGAGGAGACATCAGCTTCTCTCCCTGGGTGTTCCTTCTCCCTGCCTGTGACGTTCTGCACTGCCCCGCTCTCATTGGTGGCAGTGGTCACAGTCCTTCCCCTCCTCCGCTTTCATGGGTGGCTCTCAGTGGGGAGGGAAGGACTCCGTCCTTCTCCACTGTGTCTGCTCTGGAGAACATGGTGTACGCCAGTTCTACCGCGATATAGACCAAAAACCAAATTGTGGGCAAAAATTCATATCACATTGTCTATATCGTCCCACCCCAAATACCTACTAAAGAAATGCAGACCCAAAGCATTCTAAGGCAGAAATTAGATATGGCCAAACCACTGAATCAAAGTCCTTGGCTGTATCAAGTGATGCCATGGCCCATGGTTGCTGTTGCCGGAGTCCAATCTGAGTGACTACCTGCACTTGTCTGATGTTTTCAGACATGTATTTACCAAAAATAAAACCTGATTGATCAGGGTGAATAATACTGAGAATGCACTTATATAATCTAGTCACTAATAATGTTGCCAATATGTTATAATCCAGGTTTAACAAGGAGACCGGACGGTAAGATCCACACTCCAGAGGGGTTTTGTCTGGTTTATGGATGACCACTGTGGTGGCGTCATATGACGGGGTCAAGGTGCCAGTAGATAAAGCCACATCATACATTATCTTCAGAGGATACACAAGGGCTTCCGGCTCCAAGGATATACCATCCGGGCCTGGTGACTTGCCATTAGCCGGTAAAGCAATGGCATTGGTAATCTCTCATTGGGGAGTGTTGCATAAGGGCATTGTCTGGTGATAACTGAGGCATCTCTAGATCAGAAAAATAGTGCTCACTACTCTGTGGATTTCAAGCTACCTAAGACTGGTACAGTTCTTGGTAAAACTCCTGAAATTCTTAGAAATTGGCTGTGGTTTCCAGGAGCCCGTTACCATCTCTAGCTTGAATTCTCAGTACCGTGGGAGATGGCTGGTTGTGATGTACAAAATGTGGTAGTAACTTACTAGACTGGTTGCACAATTCAAAATAAGACTGTTTAGTGAAAAACAGTTTACGTTGTGTTTTCTCTCTTAGAAAGGTGAGGTACTGGCGCCCTTTTACTAAACCAGGCATCTTTGTGAGAATCTGTAGGGTTTTCTGCATACACTGCTTCTAATCGAGTATATTAAGAGGCTAGTTCAGTCTCCTGTTTTGCAGTAGTGTGTTTAATGTAGGAGATTTCAGACACCCTGGTAAGTAAGCCTTCAGAGTTTCCCCATGTGAGAAGCAGGTCCTCAGCAGACTTGTGTTCAGATGTGAAAACTTATAAATGATCCGATCATTAGTAGCCAAAAGGGATGCATTCTCATAGAGGTACCAATGAGTCTCTCTGCCATAAAAATGCTCAGCTTTACATGAGAGTGATTAGACACTCTGTGCTGCCCATAAACTGACTGAACAATGGAGCACAGCGCAACATTTCCAATAGTATAATCAGTACGAGAGAGAGAATTGTGGCCAATGGAATATCGTGAGTACAGTGCAATATGAGTTTCCATTAGAGTTGAGCAAAGTGAGCTTCAGATGCAGTCACTTCATTCAAAACTTCTGAATAATACTGTATGGAGATTAGTCTCCGTACAGTATTAGAACGTATGGGCTCCAATAAGCTGAAGGAAGTTGTTTGCGAAGTCGCAATATGACTTTGTTGATTAACTTAGGTAATTGATTTTTAAAGTGTTAAACCACTTTAAAACTTGAAACCGAACACTGCTTCGGTTCCAACTACTACCTCAGAACCGAAGCTGAGTTTGGCAAATCTCTGTACAGTATTATTCCAAAGTTTTGGATGAAGCATCCAAAACTTGCTTCGCTTAACTTTAGTTTCTATGTTTCCACAAGTCCACCCACCCGACTTCCTGAAGAATATTTGCAAAAGGAGTTTCTGCGTGGTGGTGCACATGAGGACTGCCATCTGGCTAGAACTTGTCTACAGAAGGATTCAATAGCTTGTTGCAATCCCCCAAACATAAGACCAAAGCATGTGGAAATGCAGTTGCAAAAGAGACTGCTTGGTGTAACACCAAAAGTGCGCACAGATGGCCCGCACTTTCTGCAGCAGTTTTGAAATATCGGGGTAATTTTTTCAGGAACCTCTGCAACACCAAATTCAGCACATACTCCAGACAAGATATGTACGTCAAACCGGCTAGGCCCAGAGCTGCTACGAGATTTAGCCCATTATCTCACACCACCAGGCCGGGCTTGAGGCTCACTGGCACCAAACACTCATCAGTCTATGTTTTCATGCCCATCCACAGCTCCTGCACGGTGTGGGCTTTTTCACCCAAACAGATAAGTTTCAAAACAGCCTGCTGTCTTTTTCTCCTGGCTGTGCTGAAGTTGGTAGTGAAGGTGTTACGCTGACCGGATGAGGAGGTGGTAGAGGAGGAAGCGAAGTAGGAGGAGACAAAGAGAAACGTCCTGCAATCCTCTGTGGCAAAAGGACATGCGTCAAACTGCTATCCGCCTCAGGCCCAGCCGCCACTGCATTTAATCAGTGTGCAGTTAGGGAGATATAACGTCCCTGCCTGTGCTTACCGGTCCACTTATTGGTGGTTATGTGGACCTTGCCACAGATGGCGTTGCGCAGTGCACACCTAATTTTGTCCACCACTTGGTTGTGCAGGCCAGGGATGGCTCGCCTGAAAAAGTAGTGCCGGCTGGGAACCACGTACTGTGGGACAGCCACTGCTATAAGGTTTTTAAAAGTCCGGCTCCACCAGACAGAATGATTGCATTTAAAAGGCCAGGAATTTTGAAATGATGGCATTCAGGGCCAGGGATCGCGGGTGGGTAGGGAGGTACTTCCTCTTTCTCTCCAGTGTTTGGGAGATGGACAGCTGAACGCTTCTGTGGGACAGTGTGGAGATGCTTGGTGATGGTGCCACATCCTCTGTCTGCAGGGTGGCAGGTGCCCCTGTCACTCCAGAGGTGGAGGAAGAGGCCGAGACTGGAGCAGGAGGAGCCTGAGATCTTTCATGGTTTTTGAGGTGTTTACTTTACTGCATCTCGTGATTTGCATTTAGATACCTGGTCATGCAGGTGGTGCTCAGGTTTGGCACATTTATGCCTCGCTTTAGGCTCTGATTGCACAGCGTGCAAACCACTCGCGTCTTGACGTCAGCACAATGTCCGAAGAACTGCCATGCCAGGGAACTCCTTATTAGAGCTGGCTTTGGTGTGCCCAGTCCCTGGGTGCAGTGGGCAGTAGCAGGCGTACTGGCTAGGGGACAGCCACTCTGCTTTTGCACCCTGCTCCCTCTTTTGCTGTGCGGCTGGCGCTGTCTGACCACCACCTCTTCTTCTGAACTGCACACGTCACTCACATGACCTTGATTCCATGTGGTACATTGTCAAATGCTTTGGAGAAGTCCAGATATACGACATCCATTGATTCGCCGCTGTCAAGTCTAGAACTTAGCTCCTCATAGAAACTGATTAAATTAGTTTGACATGACCAATCCCTCATGAAGCCATGCTGATATGGCGTTATTTGCTTATTTCCGTTGAGATCCTCTAAGATAGCATCTCTCAGAAAACATTCAAACAGTTTCCCCACAACTAGTGTTGAGCGAACAGTTCGAGCATTGTTCGGGTTCGTACCGAATTTTGGGGTGTCCGGGACCCGGACATTTTCAAAAAAGTTTGGGTTCGGGGTTCGTCGATTACTTCCCGCTTTCTGAAGGGCTGCACAGCAGCCAATCAGCTGGCGTTTTACTTCTTGCCCTAAGAGCCCATCACAGCCATGCCTACTAATGGCATGGCTGTGATTGGCCAAGTGCAGCATGTGACCCAGCCTCTATTTAAGCTGGAGTCACGTAGCGCCGCACGTCACACTGCTCTGACTAGTGTAGGGAGAGGATGCAGCTGCTGTGTTAGGGCGAGATTAGGAAGGGATTAACTTAGCCAAAACACTTAATGAAGTGATCGATCAACAGCTGAGAATCATTGAACTTCTGCTAGTTACTTGCTTACTGGTTTTTAGGCTGCACAGAGCGTTTTTCTGTCACTTATTTTCTGGGTTGATCGGCGGCCATTTTGTGACTTGTGGTGCACCAGAATAAGCTGCCACCAAGTCCATCAATACTAGTTTTTGTTTTTTTTGCTATATCCTACATCAGGGGCTTGGCTGTGCTAATTGTCACCCCTAGAAACTCAGGACAGCAATTTCTATATTTTATTAAGGGGTTAAATACAATTGCCCAAATACCAATCCCCTAAATCTGGTGTTCCAGCTTTGGCTAGACAAGTATAATACTGTCTGCTGTCTGGCAAAGGATAGATTATTTTCTGGGGTGAAATTAACCTGCCAATATAGCAATACCCTGGATCTGGTGTCCAAACAGTTGCAGGCCAGATTTCATAGTGTCCGCTTACACATATATTTTTTTCTGGGGTGAAATTAACCTGCCAATATAGCAATACCCTAGATCTGGTGTCCAAGCAGTTGCAGGACATATTTCATAGTATCCGCTTACACATATATTTTGTTCTGGGGTGAAATTACCCTGCCAATATAGCAATACCCTGGATCTGGTGTCCCAGCAGTTGCAGGACCGATTTCATAGTGTCCGCTTACACATATATTTTGTTCTGGGGTTAAATTAACCTGCCAATATAGCAATACCCTGGATCTGGTGTCCAAACAGTTGCAGGACATATTTCATAGTGTCCACTTACACATATATTTTTTTCTGGGGTGAAATTAACCTGCCAATATAGCAATACCCTGGATATGGTGTCCAAACAGTTGCAGGCCAGATTTCATAGTGTCCGCTTACACATATATTTTTTTCTGGGGTGAAATTAACCTGCCAATATAGCAATACCCTGGATCTGGTGTCCAAGCAGTTGCAGGACATATTTTATAGTATCCGCTTACACATATATTTTGTTCTGGGGTGAAATTACCCTGCCAATATAGCAATACCCTGGATCTGGTGTCCCAGCAGTTGCAGGACCGATTTCATAGTGTCCGCTTACACGTATATTTTGTTCTGGGGTTAAATTAACCTGCCAATATAGCAATACCCTGGATCTGGTGTCCAAACAGTTGCAGGCCAGATTTCATAGTGTCCGCTTACACATATATTTTTTCTGGGGTGAAATTAACCTGCCAATATAGCAATACCCTGGATCTGGTGTCCCAGCAGTTGCAGGACCGATTTCATAGTGTCCGCTTACACATATATTTTGTTCTGGGGTGAAATGAACCTGCCAATATAGCAATACCCTGAATCTGGTGTCCCAGCTGTTGCAGGCCAAGTGTAAATCTGTCCATAAAAGGATACCTTTCATCCAGGGCCTAAATACTAGCCCTAAAAGAGATATTCCCCTAAATCAGTGGTTACTGCTGTGCCTGGATTAGTGTAATACGCTACATAAACAAATAGTCAGATAGTGTTAGGTGCCTGTAAAAAAAAGGCCTAAATTTGAAATCAATACATTGGGCCAAATATTTTATTCCTTATTGTGGTGCTTGGTGAACGGTAACAATGAGGAAAACATCTAGTAAGGGACGCGGTCGTGGTGGTGTTAGTGTACCCTCTGGTCCTGGGAGAGGACGTGGCTATTCTGCCACAGCCACACGTCCTAGTGAACCAACTACCTCAGGTTCCAGTACCCACCAGAATTTACAGCGATATTTGGTGGGGCCCAATGCCGTTCTAAGGATGGTAAGGCCTGAGCAGGTACAGGCGCTAGTCAATTGGGTGGCTGACAGTGGATCCAGCATGTTCACAACATTATCTCCCACCCAGTCTTCTGCAGAAAGCGCATAGGTGGCACCTGAAAACCAAGCCCATCAGTCTGTCACATCACCCCCATGCATATCAGGGAAACTGTCAGAGCCTCAAGTTATGCAGCAGTCTCTTATGCTGTTTGAAGACTCTGCTGGCATGGTTTCCCAAGGAAATCCACCTAGCCCTTCCCCAGTGGTGGAAGACATAGAATGCACTGATGCACAACCACTGATGTTTCCTGATGATGAGTACATGGGAATACCACCTCACCGGAGTCCGCACGTCTCTGATGATGACGAAACACAGGTGCCAACTGCTGCGTCTTTCTGCAGTGTGCAGACCGAACAGGAGGTCAGGGAGGAAGACTGTGTGGAAGACGATGCAGGGGACGATGAGGTCCTAGACCCCACATGGAATGAAGGTCGTGCCACTGACTTTCATAGTTCAGAGGAAGAGGCAGTGGTGAGACCGAGCCAACAGCGTAGCAAAAGAGGGAGCAGGGGGCAAAAGCAGAACAGCCGCTGCCAAGAGAGTTCGCCTGATACTGGCCACCGCCACTAGGGACCGAGCACCCCAAAGGCAGCTTCAAGGAGTTCCCTGGCATGGCACTTCTTTAAACAATGTGCTGACGACAAGACCCGAGTGGTTTGCACGCTGTGCCATCAGATCCTGAAGCGAGGCATTAACGTTCTGAACCTTAGCACAACCTGCATGACCAGGCATCTACATGCAAAGCATGAACTGCAGTGGAGTAAACACCTTAAAAGCAAGGAACTCACTCAGGCTCCCCTGCTCCCTCTTCTGCTGCTGCCTTGGCCTCTACCTCCACCTCGGGAGGAACGTTGGCACCTGCCGCCCACCAAACAGAGGATGTGCCACCGACACCACCACCTGCGTCACCAAGCATCTCCACCATGTCACACGGCAGCGTTCAGCTCTCCATCTCACAAACCTTGGAGAGAAAGCGTAAATTCCCACCTAGCCACCCTCGAGCCCTGGGCCTGAATGCCAGCATTTCTAAACTACTGGCCTTTGAAATGCTGTCATTCAGGCTGGTGGACACAGACAGCTTCAAACAGCTGATGTCCATGGCTGTCCCACAGTATGTTGTCCCCAGCCGCCACTACTTCTCCAAGACAGCCGTGCCTTCCCTGCACAACCAAGTATCCGATAAAATGAAGTGTGCACTGTGCAACGCCATCTGTGGCAAGGTTCACCTAACCACAGATACGTGGACCAGTAAGCACGGCCAGGGACGCTATATCTCCCTAACTGCTCACTGGGTAAATGTAGTGGCGGCTGGGCCCCAGGCGGAGAGTTCCTTGGCGCACGTCCTTCCGCCGCCAAGGATCACAGGGCATCATTCTTTGCCTCCTGTAGCCTCCTCCTACTCGGCTTCCTCCTCCTCTGCTTCCACCAGCTCATCCAGTCAGCCACACACCTTCACCACCAACAGGTGGAAGCCCAAGGCAGAGGAGGAGCAAGAGGTCGCCAACGCAGCAGTGTCACGGCCAGCTCTTCTGAGGGCAGGGTTAGCATGGCAGAAATGTGGAAAAGTTTTCTCTCCACGCCACAGCTAACTGCACAACCACCTGATACGGAACGTGTTAGCAGGAGGCAGCATTTCACTAACATGGTTGAACAGTACGTCTGCACACCCCTCCACGTACTGACTGATGGTTCGGCCCCATTCAAATTCTGGGTCTTCAAATTGTCCACGTGGCCAGAGTTAGCATTTTATGCCTTGGAGGTGCTGGCCTGCCCGGCGGCCAGCGTTTTGTCTGAACGTGTATTCGGCACGGCAGGGGGCGTCATTACTGACAAACGCAGCCGCCTGTCCACAGCCAACGTGGACAAGCTGACGTTCATAAAAATGAACTAGGCATGGATCCCACAGGACCTGTGCCTCCCTTGTGCAGAATAAACATTTATAACTGCCTCCCCATCAACCATGTATTCTTGTACTCCGGGGCACTTCTTTATTGAATCCTCATTTTTTTAACTTTACCATGGTCTTGCGGTGCAACCCAAAGTTGAATGAACCTCTCCTCTGTCTGGGTGCTGGTCCGAAATAACTGAGAGTGGCCTTCTCCGTTGGTGGTTGATATGACGCATGATTCCTAGCTGTGGGACCTCTCTCCTCTGTCTGGGTGCTGGGCCGAAATAACTGAGAGTGGCCTTCTCCATTGGTGGTTGATATGACGCATGATTCCTTGCTGTGGGATCTCTCTCCTCTATCTGGGTGCTGGTCCAAAATAAATGAGAGTGGCCTTCTCCGGTGGTGGTTGATATGACGCATGATTCCTTGATGTGGGACCTCTCTCCTCTGTCTGGGTGCTGGTCCGAACTAAATGAGAGTGACCTTCTCCATTGGTGGTTGATATGACGCATGATTCCTTGCTGTGGGACCTGTATCCTCTGTCTGGGTGCTGGTCCAAAATAAATGAGAGTGGCCTTCTCCGGTGGTGGTTGATATGACGCATGATTCCTTGCTGTGGGACCTCTCTCCTCTGTCTGGGTGCTGGTCCAAAATAAATGAGAGTGGCCTTCTCCGTTGGTGGTTGATATGACGCATGATTCCTTGCTGTGGGACCTCTCTCCTCTGTCTGGGTGCTGGGCCGAAATAACTGAGAGTGGCCTTCTCCGTTGGTGGTTGATATGACGCATGATTCCTTGCTGTGGGACCTCTCTCCTCTGTCTGGGTGCTGGTCCAAAATAAATGAGAGTGGCCTTCTCCTGTGTTGGTTGATATGACGCATGATTCCATGCTGTGGGACCTGTATCCTCTGTCTGGGTGCTGGTCCGAAATAAATGAGAGTGGCCTTCTCCGTTGGTGGTTGATATGACGCATGATTCCTTGCTGTGGGACCTCTCTCCTCTGTCTGGGTGCTGGTCCAAAATAAATGAGTGGCCTTCTCCGGTGGTGGTTGATATGACGCATGATTCCTTGCTGTGGGACCTCTCTCCTCTGTCTGGGTGTTGGGCCGAAATAACTGAGAGTGGCCTTCTCCGTTGGTGGTTGATATGACGCATGATTCCTTGCTGTGGGACCTCTCTCCTCTGTCTGGGTGCTGGTCCAAAATAAATGAGAGTGGCCTTCTCCGGTGGTGGTTGATATGACGCATGATTCCTTGCTGTGGGACCTCTCTCCTCTGTCTGGGTGCTGGTCCGAACTAAATGAGAGTGGCCTTCTCCAGTGGTGGGTGATATGACGCATGATTCCTTGCTGTGGGACCTCTCTCCAATTGATATTGGTTAATTTTTATTTATTTTATTTTATTTTAATTCATTTCCCTATCCACATTTGTTTGCAGGGGATTTACCTACATTTTGCTGCCTTTGGCAGCCCTCTAGCCCTTTCCTGGACTATTTTACAGCCTTTTTAGTGCCTAAAAGTTTGGGTCCCCATTGACTTCAATGGGGTTCGGGTTCGGGATAAAGTTCGGCTCGAGTTCGAATCCCGAACCTGAACATTTTCGGGAAGTTCGGCCGAACTTCTCGAACCCAAACATCCAGGTGTTCGCTCATCTCTACCCACAACAGATGTTAATCTTAACGGCCTATAGTTTCCGGGCTCTGTTTTTGAACCCTTTTTGAATACTGGCATGACATTTGCTATGCGCCAATCCTGTGGAACATTCCCTGTTAGTATAGAGTCCACAAATATCAGAAATAAGATGATATAAGGTAGATGTGATGGGGAAAGTTTCTGTCAGAAAAGGCATTTTCTCTCATCTGACTGCCGCTACAGACCCTTGTCTGGTTTATATTTGTATATATTTGAGTGGCAAGGGGTATTCATTGTGGTATTATGCTATCAAATGTCCACATGGTGGTAACCAAATCTATTTATCATTTTACTAACTTGGAGATTCCTTCCAAAAAATGGCCACTTCTGTGTGTCAAAGGTTCTCAGACTATATCCATGTCCCTCCTCCTAAATTTCCTGCCTTATGAGCACCAGCAGAAGATAAGAGGGGTAAAGATATGGCTGCAGAACAATGCACTGCTTTTCTAGTTTACTTTTCATATGTGACAAAACAAGAGAAAATAGTAAAGACACAAAGAAATTGTTAAATTTTGTTGGTTATTTTCTGTGTCTCTGTATTCTGGCTTTAGTTCTCCTTTAATCTGGAGGACAGCTGGGTACCAGCAGATTACAGCTGATCACAGGGGCTCCCAGCAGCTAGACCACCTGATCCTCTTTTTGTATAGGGACCATTCTAATCAAAGGGAGTTTTCCAAACCAGGCACCTTCATTAGGAGTCATTTCTCTTACCAATAATGCAAAACATGAAATCCATAACCTTATTTTAGAACCCAGGGTGTTGGAAATTTAATGGTGTCATTAATCAAATGGTCTAAAACAAAGCTGGTTGGCATAAAAGTCACATGGGACATGCCGTCTTTTAAAGAAAAGAATTTCATAGAGCAGTTATTGTCAACAGATTTTTTTGAATGTCCATCCGGGGAATAAAATCAGTAATGCAATTTGAAATGTGTTCCAAACTGAGGAAGAAAAACATTTGGAAAACACTGTTCTATAGCTGATAAATGATGTACTTTATTTAAGATCTGTAGTGATGTGTATCAAAATGTCTGACTTTGTATCCTTAATGAAGGTTAAGCTAATAGGAAACAATTGCAGTGTATATTTGTATACTCATGTAACACGGTTATTCTTATATAATAGTCTAATACTGAGATTCTATTGTTTTATTTGGAGTAGGTTTTGTAAATCATAATGTTCCTTTGTAAAATTGAAAGTTTTAGTTTTGAAGGTTGTAAAACTTAATATTTCAGCTGTTCCTGAAAGGCAAGTGGCTGAAGTCGCAGTTAGCATAGTCAATATTAACACTTGAAGTAAGATCTTCCTGATGTGCTGCATAAATAAAGGGAATAATTGGATTTCCAGTACTATTTTTATCTGATTTGGCCACGACTTTATTAGCAGTTGCTTTTTTCTAGATGTTCTCTGTCTACTACTGTTGTCACCCTTGGGGCTCATACATACTTGCGTTTTATGGCTCAATTGTAACTTTTAATAGTAAAGCAGCAACAGACTTCTATGGGGCTTCACTGAAGCTTCCGATTTTATACACAGTTTTTTATGTCAGATTCTGCATGAAGTTACATCTAGACTATAGCATTAGATGTACCTCAAACAATGCCTTACATAGTTTGTTAAAATCCATGATGTTGGCACTTAGAAGACTATAGCAGCAGATGTTCCAGCCTCCACTTCTACATCTGTTAGGTCGTCACTTATGTCAACCTCACCTGTCTCTTACAACATATGCTCCCACCCGACTGTCATCATCGGTAGTTGCATGCCTAGGGGAGTCTGCAGCAGACATCTCCTCCAAGTCTGTGCTGGCCTGTAACTGCTGACTGTCCTCACAAAACTCATCCTTGTTGAAAAGCCGAGCAGAGCCAGTGGCATACATTATTTGGCTAGCAGAAGGAGCAGCAAAAGGCAGGTTCAGGACAGATGAGGGCTAGTGATGAGCGGCAGGTGCCATATTCGATTTCGACGAAATTCGACGAAATTCGAATGAATATTCGTTTCATATTCGTCGAAATCGAATATTCGTCATTTTTTCTAGTTATCGCGATTAACATGCGATTTAAATAATCGCATATTGCGATTTGTACTTAAGGCTACTTTCCTATTGGTTTCATATCTAGAATTAGCGAGGATGACGAATATGACGAATGTATTCGTCTATTCCTCAAAACGAAGATAACGAAGTATTCTACATCTTCGTTTTAGCTACCTATTCGTCAACTTCGCTAATTCTAGCAATCAAATAGGAAGGTTGACTATAGAGACAGCTGTGTTAAATTCGCTATGCGATTTTTTTTTTTTAATAAATAGAATACTTATAATAATTTTATCAAGTAATATAATTATTGTATTAAAAAAAAATCGCATAGCGAATTTAACACAGCTGTCTCTATAGTCAGTCAACCTTCCTATTTGATTGCTAGAATTAGCGAAGTTGACGAATAGGTAGCTAAACGAAGATGTAGAATACTGCTATCTTCGTTTTGAGGAATATGACGAATACATTCGCCATATTCGCTATTCGCTAATTCTACCAAGCCAACCATAACTTCTGTGCTCATGGAGCGTCCCCATCACCATGGGAACGTCTCCATATACTAAAATGTACTGTCGGATTTGAGGAATTACGTTGAAATCGCAATGCGATTAATTCAAGTTATATTAATCGCATTGCGATTTCAACTTAGAGCTGGGTTTATAATGGGTCAGCTTGCTAGAATTAACGAAGTTAACGAATATGGAATATAGCAGCAGTGTTAAGTTGAAATCGCAATGCGATTAATTTAACTTAAAGTATTCGCATTACGATTTCAACTTAGCACTGCTAGTGCATAGCTAATCTATATTCCATATTCGTTAATTCTAGCCTATGTAAGATAGCAGTGCTAAGTTGTAATCGCAATGCGATTAATATAACTTGAATTAATCGCATTGCGATTTCAACGTAATTCCTCAAATCCGACAGTACATTTTAGTATATGGAGATTCTCCCATGGATGGGGACGCTCCACATGAGCACGGAAGTCGGCAGAAGCGGCAACGGGCACTGACTAGAGCAGCCAGGAAGCCAGGAATCCTCAGGACAAGTAAGAACTACTTTTGGGAAGTAGGAAAGAAAAAAATATAACTAAAAAAAAAAAAAAAAAAAACGAATATTCGAAATAGCGAATTTATAGCGCTATATTCGAAATATTCGCGAATTAGCGAAGTGGCGATATTCGCTAAAAAAATTCGCTTTTCGAATATTCGCGCTCAACACTAATGAGGGCACAGAGGCAGTTCCTAGGCCATGCTAACTAGGTGTGCTTTTAGAGAAGCACACTGATTCCTGGTTGTGTGTATCTATTGCTCTTTAACATCATGCCAAGAGACAAGTCAACCATTCCAGTATAGCTGGATTGTTGGTCAAAACATAACTGCTGGATGACAGTGGCAGCTCTGGCCTGTTGCTGCGGTTGCTACCACCCCCCTTCTTCTGCTGCACCTTGTGCTGCCTACAGCAAAATTTTTGCCACTGGCCATTCCTTTGGAGGGCCCAGGCAACTGTCTGTTGGCCAGTGTACAGTAACTGTATCAGTAATGTAACTGATTAACGATGAATGTGGCAGCAGTTGAACAAGATGAGCACTGCAATATATAGTAACATAGTATATAAGACCGAAAAAAGACATTTGTCCATCCAGTTCGGCCTGTTTCCTACAAGTTGATCCAGAGGAAGGCAAAAAAACCCTGTGAGGCAGAAGCCAATTTTCCCCACTTAAGGGGAAAAAAAATTCCTTCCCGACTCCAATCAGGCAATCAGAATAACTCCCTGGATCAACGACCCCTCTCTAGTAGCTATAGCCTATATAATTATTACACTCCAGAAATACATTCAGTCCCTTCTTGAATTCCTTTATTGTACTCACCATCACCACGTCCTCAGGCAGAGAGTTCCATAGTCTCACTGCTCTTACTGTGAAGAATCCTCTTCTATGTTTGTGTACAAACCTTCTTTCCTCCAGACACAGAGGATGTCCCCTCGTCACAGTCCTGGGGATAAATAGATGATAGGAGAGATATCTGTACTGACCCCTGATATATTTGTACATAGTTATTAGATCTCCCCTCATTCGTCTTTTTTCTAAAGTGAATAACCCTAATTTTGATAACCTTTCAGGGTACTGTAGTTGCCCCATTCCAGTTATTACTTTAGTTGCCCTCCTCTGAACCCTCTCCAGCTCTGCTATGTCTGCCTTGTTCCCAGGAGCACAGAACTGTACACAGTACTCCATGTGTGGTCTGACTAGTGATTTGTAAAGTGGTAGGACTATGTTCTCATCACAGGCATCTATGCCCCTTTTGATGCAACCCATTATCTTATTGGCCTTGGCAGTAGCTGCCTGACACTGGTTTTTGCAGCTTAGTTTGCTGTTTATTAAAATTCCTAGATCCTTTTCCATGTCAGTGTTACCTACTGTTTTACCATTTAATAGGTACGGGTGACTTGCATTATTCCTTCCCATGTGCATAACTTTACATTTGTCAGTGTTAAACCTCATCTGCCATTTCTCTGCCCAAGCCTCCAATCTATCCAGATCCCTCTGTAGCAGAAAACTGTCCTCTTCCGTGTTAATTACTTTACACAGTTTAGTGTCATCTGCAAAAATAGATATTTTACTGTGCAAGCCTTCTACAAGAGCATTAATAAATATATTGAAGAGAATAGGGCCCAATACTGACCACTGAGGTACCCCACTATTAACAGTGACACAATCTGAGTGTGTACCATTAATAACCACCCTCTGTTTTCTGTTACTCAGCCAGTTACTTACCCACATACAGACATTTTCTCCCAGTCCGAGCATCCTCATTTTATATACTAACCTTTTATGAGGTACAGTGTCAAATGCTTTGGAGAAGTCCAGATATACGACATCCATTGATTCGCCGCTGTCAAGTCTAGAACTTACCTCCTCGTAGAAGCTGATTAAATTAGTTTTGCATGACCGATCCCTTATGAAGCCTTGCTGATATGGCGTTATTTGCTCATTTTTATTGAGATACTCCAAGATAGCATCTCTTAGAAACCCTTCAAACAGTTTACCAACAACAGATGTTAAACTTACCGGCCTATAATTTCCAGGCTCTGTTTCTGGACCCTTTTTGAATATTAGCACCACATTTGCTATGCACCAATCCTGTAGAACATTCCCTGTCAGTATAGAGTCCGTAAATATCAGAAATAAAGGTCTGGCTATGACATCACTTAATTTCCTTAGGATACGGGGGTGTATGCCATCCGGTCCTGGCGATTTGTCTATTTTAATCTTTTTAAGTCGCTGTTGTACTTACAGACAGGGCGCTTTAAATGGGGAATTTACTTTTACCAACCTTTAATACTAAGGCACAGTAAGTCTATCTGTAAAATAGATTAACAGATTAACTATGAATGTGGCAGGAGTTGAATAAGATGCACACAACGATTACATTCAACCTGAAGTATCCCTATGCTCTCCCTAAAATCTCCCTGCACTCTCTCTATTCAATATTGAACACTTGCCACCTTTCTCTTTATGCTCAGCTCACAGTGAAATGGCAGATATCACGTGGGATGAGGTTTTTATAGGGCTGTGACATCACAGAGGGAAGGCTAACAATAGATTCGCTGGCTGCACAGCATTATGGGTGATCTCGCATTGCCTGGCTTCATACTTGCACTGTGAAACACGTGTAGTCGCCATTTTAGAAAAAAGCGATTTGTTACCATGAAGTGCAAGGAAATTCGGATTTGTGAGAAAATCGGTTTGGTGATGGTGAAGTCATTTTTTAGGATGATAATGCATCATGCCACAGATGAAAAAACTGCTGAAGCCATTATTCCAGAAAGTCATATCAATTCAAGGAAATGAGTAGAAAACAGTTCAGATCTCAATCTGACTGAAATTTTATGGCAGAACTCTAAACCTCTCTAAAGGATCCATCGTGCAAAGTTAGGCAGGGTTCAAATAAATGTTTATTTGATGAACAGATGCTGTTCTTTAAGCATCTGTTATGCACATTTTGCACAAGTTTTAGCCATTTCTTTATGAGATCAGATATTTTAGTCGGGAAATAAACTCCTGCATAAACCCCCCTCGCCACGCCCCCTTTTCGTGCCACTTCTAAAATGCAGTGTGAACGAGAAAAGTCTCAGTTTTCTGCAAATACGGCATGCAACAGTATCTGCCACTTTATTACGTCACAAAAGTGGAGTGAATATAACAGTAAATGTTCCCCCAAATGTTGCTGTATTAAAAGATACATAATAAAAATTAAGTTGTTAAAAACAAACTGAACACAAAAGTAAATTATCTCCTTTAAAGCTGTGGGTGAAAATCCATGGAGCTGGAGGAAAATATTTCTTATTTTCAACTTTTATACCACCTCTTTTTGAAGGAGACTCCATTCAATCTTCCTGCTGAGTAATCTGCTGAATAATTGATTATCTTATAGATTTCTGCTGGCTCTGCAAGAATTCTTAAAGCACGCATTTCATCAGGACAAAAGTACTTCATTCTTACACAAGACAAAAGCAAGGTTTTACTTTTAAGATTCCTTTTTCTTCTGGCTATCTATTAGTTCATTGTTCTTAAAAAGTACTAATAGAACTGTTGCAGAAAGTGGCAATACTTCCTTTAGTTCATCTCATTTGTTAACTTCCCAGACGATTGGAGCTGTCATTTTCATACAGAACTTTGAGACAGACAAGTCATCTTACTAGAAGACTTGTTATAAATACATGCTGATGTTTCTGTTTCATGCAAAACTAGAGAAAATTGTCACCCAAGTTCTGTAAAACTCAATTGGAACAGTCATTTATCAACCCTTTTGCTGCCTGGACAATTTTAAAAATAAAACTTGAATTATAAACAAAAATCATATTACATATATTTCCTGAAAGCATCACCCAGCATGTCAAACTCATGATTGCCTTCATTCAACTTTGCTTCAAAGCATAACATTAAAAAAAAAGAAAAGAAAGAGAATTCATATTTGTGGGTGACCTAAGCAGAACCTCAAATGCACAAACCTCCTAAAATGTGCAGAGCCATACATGCTCCTTTTATCTTTATCTACAGGCTCATATCTCCACATATTCACTATAAACAAAGAGTGTTGCATGTGAGATCCAGATTCATATTTGAGCTATGGAGTCCACAAATGCCATGATTGGGATCAGGAGGAGATATTTAGACGTACAATTGCTCATGTTTTTATCTCTATAGTACAAAAACAGACCTCCCTAGCTATGTTATAACTTAAAGCTAAGCTTTTTTATTTCTAATCGCTTTCAACCCTCCCTCCCCTTCCATTTTAGACACACAGAACCAAAAAGTACAATTTTAATCCTGCTGCTTAAATACCCTATAACCAAGATCTACGCTATAGTCCTTATATTCTAGCTCAGTTAAAGCCCTACATCCTTGGGATCAAAATGTTTTAAGGGGGTTTTACAGGATTGCAAAAAGACGGCTTTAGTGATTAGATATGTTGACAGGCTGCTCAGCCTGACAGCGTGTCATGTACAATTGGTCTTGTATTACCTATTATAGAGCATGAACTCTGCTCTTCTATAAAAAATCATGATGCGATCCTTTCATGGCTAAGCCTCCATTTACGCGCTGGCCGGCGTGATGACGTAATCTCACGCCGCACGTGATTTCGGTCGAGATCTTCAAGCAAGATGGCGGCGGCCGGCCCGTCATGAGCAAATGGATGCGGTAAGTTTGGTGAATTTTTTTTTTTTTATGTTAATGTCACACAGTTTTTACACTCAGATGCCGCGATCATGTATGAACGCGGCATCTGAAGGGTACAATGATGGGGGGCGACGCTATCGCAGCTCCCTGTCCTTGCACCCGCTATGAAGAAATTTTCAAGAAATTCGCTCATCTCTAGTGACCATCTATTGATTGCTCTTTATAAATTAAGTTAAACAAGTGATTATCAACTTGCTAAATCATTGAATGGAGCTCTAACTGGCAGAAAATCAGCTAATGTAAATGGACCCCAAGGATGGAGCTTGTTGGTTCACATGTACAGTCCTTTGCTTCTTTGAGAGATAAGCTTCTTGCAGTTGAATTTGACAGAAGTATACTCCCCTCTTTCCTTTGTAAATGTACACGCTCAGCTAAGCATGCATGTTTATGGCAGATTTGTATGAAGTAGATGTGCATTTGTATGAGAAGCTTTAGTTTTCAAAGGAATTTTTGTGAAAAGACAAGAATAAGTATACAGAGATCAAAGAATGTGTATATATACCAGTTAAAGAAGATTTACTCCTATGAACAGCACAAGAAACCATGGACATCATTAATAATATGTACTCAATACATCTAGACTGTAAACCAAAAACCAATCAGCCCTTGGTGGAAGCATTTATAGGCACTAATGTGAAGTAATTTTGGACTTCAAAGCAAATCAGGCAAACAGTCAACTGTGCCAATTGTGTTGTGTGTCCAGTAGTACTGTGACCAGGTTTTATGGTGTCAAGTGGTCATTTTCATGTTTCAACTGAGTGCATGGAGCTCCTATACTGGTCTTTGCTATCTCTGCAAGAATGAGCGAGTGATGTAATTGTCTTAGGACATCTGCGGGTGTATGAAAAAATATTTTGGAAGGGTAAATACATTTCTATTTTGTTTCTGTTTTTCAGCATGAAAGTCTTTAGGCAAGGCACATAATAAAACCTTAAAAGCAAAGTGTTGTCATTGGGAGCTAGTGCGTTCACCTTGTTTCTGCTATGGGAGGAGAAAATTGAAGTGTTGTCTGCAAGTTTGCAGAGTGATTGAACTGAGATTTGAGAGCCACGGTAATCTTCTGCAGGGACCTGCTGGGCTAGTCACTCTTAACATTTGAACGCATTGTTTCTAAACTGCTGAAGTTTTGAAATAAGTGGAATCTTATGTCTTCAGTAGTACTTGGGGATTATCTAATTATATTTTCATCCTTGATTAGAGGTTCTGAGATGCAAGTAAATGTTTCAGCACCTCAGAGGCATTAGGTTGTAATATGAAGCTTGCCCATTTTAAAGCCAGTCATTTAATATAAAATACTGTATTCCAAAACCTCTTGTGATGTATTACACTATGCTCCCAAAAATGAGCTTATAAATGTGTAAAAGACATTACACAGGATTGCCTCCATGGGCTATTGACAAAGAAAAAAAACGTAGCTGCTCAGCTGAGATTTCTTTTTTTTCTTGACGCAGGCATAGAGGTGTGCAAGATTGTCTATGTCTACATTTCTATCAAAAAGTAGAGACATATATACATGCATATGTTGCACATATTTGGGTTTTCATACTATCAGCCACTGAATTTACCAGAGGCATAAAGGCAGCCTTTTCTTACATTCTTACAGTCTGTATTCTGCCAATGACAAACTAAAAAGACTTTCTTAAAACAGCCTCATTCCCATCTTTAAGCATAAGGGATACAACCTTAAAACACTACACCAAGTTCCATTCCAATCTACTAAGAACAAGAAACTGGTGCTACAGTTTATACAGGTTCACCAAAACTGGACATTTTAAAACCGAGAAAATGTTAAATGGGGTGATTACTGATTAGCTACACACCTGGATTTGAGATTCCAGTTAAAGTCTCAGAGCTCTGGCACAAAAGTTCAGCTTGGCAATCCCACTGGCATATTCTCTGCATGGTCACAAACCTATCCATAGCATTTAGCTGCATCATTGGTTCTATTAAAGGGAATCTCATCTCCAAAATCAGTTTCTAAGTAAGCATGATACCACCAAGTAAGGAGGGTGTCAAGAAACAGAACCATAACTTTCTTGTGAAAATTTGTTCCTCTAATCCTGAGAAGTAGAGATGAGCGAACCCGAACTGTATAGATCATACCGAATTTTGGAGTGTTCGGGACCCGGACCCAAACCCGAATATTTTCAAAAAAGTTCGGGTTTGGGTTCGTTGTTCAGCGATTTCTTCCCGCTTTCTGAAGGGCTGCACAGCAGCCAATCAGCTAGCGTTTGACTTCTTGCCCTAAGAAGCCATAACAGCCATGCCTACTAATGGCATGGCTGTGATTGGCCAAGTGCAGCATGTGACCCAGCCTCTATTAAAGCTGGAATCATGTAGCGCTGCACGTCACTCTGCTCTGATTAGTGTAGGGATAGGACGCAGCTGTTGTGAGGGCGAGATTAGGCAGGGAAAACTCAGCAAAAACAACTAATAAAGTGATCGATCTACAGCTGTGAATGATTCAACTTCTGCTAGTTAATTGCTCACTGGTTTTTAGGCTGCACAGAGCGTTTTTCTGTCACTTTTTTCTGGGGTGATCGGCGTTCATTTTGTGTCTTGTGGTGCACCAGCACAAGCTGCCACCAAGTCCATCAATACTATTTTTTTTTTTTTTTTTTGCTATATCCTGCATCAGGGGCTTGGCTGTGCTTATTGTCACCCCTAGAAACTCAGGATACAAATTTAGATTTTTAATTGAGGGGTAAAATTCAATTGCCAAAGTAGCAATCCCCTAAATATGGTGTCCCAGCAGTGGTTGGCAAAATTTCATAGTGTCCGTCATAGGATATATTATTTTCTGCAGTGAAATTCAGTTGCAAAAATAGAAATACCGTAAATCTGGTGTTCCAGCTGTGACTGGACAGGTTTAATAGTGTCCGGCAAAGGATATATTTATTTCTGGGGTGAAATTCAATTGCGAAAATAGCAATACCATAAATATGGTGTCCCAGCAGTGGCTGGCCAAGTTTAAGGCCTCTTTCACACGGGCGTCATGTTTGACGCCCGGATAAGAGGCGGGTGCGTTGCGGGAATATGTGCGTTTTTCCCGCGCGGGTGCAAACGTTTGCTACACGTTTTGCACTCGCGTGAGAAAAAACGCCATGTTTGGTACCCAACCCGAATCCGGACTTCATCACTGAAGTCCGGTTTCGGGTCTACTGGAGAATTGATTATTTCCCCTTATAACATGGTTATAAGGGGAAATAATAGCATTCTTAATAAAGAATGCATTGTTAAATGAAGAGGAAGGGGTTAAAAATAATAAAAGTTAACTTACCTTTGCCACTTGATCGCGTGAGTCGCGATCTGTCCTCTCTTTCCTGCAGCATCTATGATCTAAAGGACCTGTGATGACGTCACATCACATGGTCCAATCACATGGTCCATCACCATGGTAAGATGGACCATGTGATTGGACCATGTGATGTGACGTCATCACAGGTCCTTTAGATCATAGATGCTGCAGGAAATGAGAGGACAGATCACGACTACGCGATCAAGTGGCAAAGGTAAGTTAACTTTTATTATTTTTAACCCCTTCCTCTTCATTTAACAATGCATTCTTTATTAAGAATGCTATTATTTCCCCTTATAACCATGTTATAAGGGGAAATAATAGAGATTGGGTCCCGTTGCTAAGCAACAATGTGGGAAAATCGCAACGCATCCCAACGCATCCGCACTTGGTTGCGGATGCTTGCGATTTTCCCGCAGCCCCATTCACTTCTATGGGGCCTGTGTTGCGTGAAAAACGCAGAATATAGAACATGCTGCGATTTTCACGCAACGGAGAAGTGATGCGTGAAAATCACCGCTCATGTGCACAGCCCCATAGAAATAAATGGGTCCGGATTCAGTGCGGGTGCAATGCGTCCTCCTCACGCATTGCACCCGCGCGGGAAACTCGCCCGTGTGAAAGGGGCCTAATAGTGTCAGGCAAAGGATATATTTTTTTCTGAGGTGAAATTCAGTTGCAAAAATATAAATACCGTAAATCTGGTGTCCCAGCAGTGGCTGGCCAAGTTTAATAGGGTCCGGCAAAGGATTTATTATTTTCTGGGGTGAAATTCAGTTGCCAAAATAGAAATACAGTAAATCTGGTGTTCCAGCTGTGACTGGACAAGTTTAATAGTGTCCAGCAAAGGATATATTTTGTTCTGGGGGGAAATAAAATTGCCAAAATAGCAATACCATAAATCAGTGGTTTCAGCTGTGGCTGGCCAAGTTTAATAGTGTCCGGCAAAGGATATATTTATTTCTGGGGTGAAATTCAATTGTCAAAATAGCAATACCATAAATCAGTGGTTTCAGCTGTGGCTGGACAAGTTATATAGTGTCCTGCAAAGGATATATTTTTTTCTGTGGTGAAATTCAATTGTCAAAATAGCAATACCGTAAATATGGTGTCCCAGCAGTGGCTGGCCAAGTTTAATAGTGTCAGGCAAAGGATATATTTTTTTCTGAGGTGAAATTCAATTGCCAAAATAGCAATATCGTAAATCTGGTGTCCCAGCAGTGGCTGGCCAAGTTTAATAGTGTCCGGCAAAGGATTTATTATTCTCTGGGGTGAAATTCAGTTGCCAAAATAGAAATACAGTAAATCTGGTGTTCCAGCTGTGACTGGACAAGTTTAATAGTGTCCAGCAAAGGATATATTTTGTTTGGGGGTGAAAATCAATTGCCAAAATAGCAATACCATAAATCAGTGGTTTCAGCTGTGGATGGCCAAGTTTAATAGTGTCCGGCAAAGGATATATTTTGTTCTGGGGTGACATTCAATTGCCAAAATAGCAATACCGTAAATCTGGTGTTCCAGATGTGACTGGACAAGTTTCATAGTGTCCGGCAAAGGATATATTTATTTCTGGGGTGAAATTCAATTGCCAAAATAGCAATACCATAAATATGGTGTCCCAGCAAGGGCTGGCCAAGTTTAATAGTGTCAGGCAAAGGATATATTTTTTTCTGAGGTGAAATTCAATTGCCAAAATAGCAATACCATAAATCAGTGGTTTCAGCTGTGGCTGGACAAGTTTAATAGTGTCCGGCAAAGGATATATTTTTTCTGGGGTGAAATTCAATTGCCAAAATAGCAATACCGTAAATATGGTGTCCCAGCAGTGGCTGGCCAAGTTTAATAGTGTCAGGCAAAGGATATATTTTTTTCTGAGGTGAAATTCAATTGCCAAAATAGCAATACCGTAAATCTGGTGTCCCAGCAGTGGCTGGCCAAGTTTAATAGTGTCCGGCAAAGGATATATTTTGTTCTGGGGTGAAATTCAATTGCCAAAGTAGCAATACCGTAAATCAGGGGTTTCAGCTGTGACTGGACAAGTTTCATAGTGTCCGGCAAAGGATTTATTATTTTCTGGGGTGAAATTCAGTTGCCAAAATAGAAATACAGTAAATCTGGTGTTCCAGCTGTGACTGGACAAGTTTAATAGTGTCCAGCAAAGGATATATTTTGTTCTGGGGTTAAATACAATTGCCAAAATAGCAATACCATAAATCAGTGGTTTCCAGCTGTGGCTGGCCAAGTTTAATAGTGTCCGGCAAAGGATAGCTTTTGTTCTGGGGTGAAATTCAATTGCCAAAATAGCAATACCGTAAATCAGGGGTTTCAGCTGTGACTGGCCAAATTTAATAGTGTCCGTCAAAGGATATATTATTTTATGAGGTGAAATTCAATTGCAAAAATATAAATACCGTAAATTTGGTGTTCCAGCTGTGGCTGGACAAGTTTAATAATGTCCGACAAAGGATATATTTTGTTCTGGGGTGAAATTCAGTTGCCAAAATAGCAATACCATAAATCAGTGGTTTCAGCTGTGGCTGGCCAAGTTTAATAGTGTCCAGCAAAGGATATATTTTGTTCTGGGGTGAAATTCAATTGCCAAAATAGCAATACCATAAATCTGGTGTTCCAGCTGTGGCTGGACAAGTTTAATAGTGTCCGGCAAAGGATATATTTTGTTCTGGGGTGAAATTCAATTGCCAAAATAGCAATACCATAAATCAATGGTTTCAGCTGTGGCTGGCCAAGTTTAATAGTGTCCGGCAAAGGATATATTTTTTTCTTGGGTGGAATTCATTTGCCAAAATAGCAATACTGTAAATATGGTGTACCAGCAGTGGCTGGCCAAGTTTAATAGTGTCCGGCAAAGGATATATTTTTTCTGAGGTGAAATTCAATTGCCAAAATAGCAATACCATAAATCTGGTGTCCCAGCAGTGGCTGGCCAGGTTTAATAGTGTCCGGCAAAGGATTTATTATTTTCTGGGGTGAAATTCAGTTGCCAAAATAGAAATACAGTAAATCTGGTGTTCCAGCTGTGACTGGACAAGTTTAATAGTGTCCAGCAAAGGATATATTTTGTTCTGGGGTGAAATACAATTGCCAAAATAGCAATACCATAAATCTGTGGTTTCAGCTGTGGCTGGCCAAGTTTAATAGTGTCCGGCAAAGGATATATTTTGTTCTGGGGTGAAATTCAATTGCCAAAGTAGCAATACCGTAAATCAGGGGTTTCAGCTGTGACTGGACAAGTTTCATAGTGTCCGGCAAAGGATTTTTTATTTTCTGGGGTGAAATTCAGTTGCCAAAATAGAAATACAGTAAATCTGGTGTTCCAGCTGTGACTGGACAAGTTTAATAGTGTCCAGCAAAGGATATATTTTGTTCTGGGGTTAAATACAATTGCCAAAATAGCAATACCATAAATCAGTGGTTTCAGCTGTGGCTGGCCAAGTTTAATAGTGTCCGGCAAAGGATAGCTTTTGTTCTGGGGTGAAATTCAATTGCCAAAGTAGCAATACCGTAAATCAGGGGTTTCAGCTGTGACTGGACAAGTTTCATAGTGTCCGGCAAAGGATATATTCATTTCTGGGGTGAAATTCAATTGCGAAATGAGCAGTACAATAAATCAGTGGTTTCAGCTGTGGCTGGCCAAATTTAATAGTGTCCGTCAAAGGATATATTATTTTATGGAGTGAAATTCAGTTGCAAAAATATAAATACCGTAAATTTGGTGTTCCAGCTGTGGCTGGACAAGTTTAATAATGTCCGGCAAAGGATATATTTTGTTCTGGGGTGAAATTCAATTGCCAAAGTAGCAATACCGTAAATCAGGGGTTTCAGCTGTGACTGGACAAGTTTCATAGTGTCCGGCAAAGGATTTATTATTTTCTGGGGTGAAATTCAGTTGCCAAAATAGAAATACAGTAAATCTGGTGTTCCAGCTGTGACTGGACAAGTTTAATAGTGTCCAGCAAAGGATATATTTTGTTCTGGGGTTAAATACAATTGCCAAAATAGCAATACCATAAATCAGTGGTTTCAGCTGTGGCTGGACAAGTTTAATAGTGTCCGGCAAAGGATAGCTTTTGTTCTGGGGTGAAATTCAATTGCCAAAAAAGCAATACCGTAAATCAGTGGTTTCAGCTGTGGCTGGCCAAATTTAATAGTGTCCGTCAAAGGATATATTATTTTATGGAGTGAAATTCAGTTGCAAAAATATAAATACCGTAAATTTGGTGTTCCAGCTGTGGCTGGACAAGTTTAATAATGTCCGGCAAAGGATATATTTTGTTCTGGGGTGAAATTCAATTGCCAAAATAGCAATACCATAAATCAGTGGTTTCAGCTGTGGCTGGACAAGTTTAATAATGTCCGGCAAAGGATATATTTTGTTCGGGGGTGAAATTCAATTGCCAAAATAGCAATACCGTAAATCTGGTGTTCCAGCTGTGGCTGGCCAAGTTTAATAGTGTCCGGCAAAGGATATATTTTGTTCTGGGGTGAAATTCAATTGCCAAAATAGCAATACCATAAATCAATGGTTTCAGCTGTGGCTGGCCAAGTTTAATAGTGTCCAGCAAAGGATATATTTTTTTCTTGGGTGGAATTCATTTGCCAAAATAGCAATACTGTAAATATGGTGTACCAGCAGTGGCTGGCCAAGTTTAATAGTGTCCGGCAAAGGATATATTTTTTTCTGAGGTGAAATTCAATTGCCAAAATAGCAATACCATAAATCTGGTGTCCCAGCAGTGGCTGGCCAGGTTTAATAGTGTCCGGCAAAGGATTTATTATTTTCTGGGGTGAAATTCAGTTGCCAAAATAGAAATACAGTAAATCTGGTGTTCCAGCTGTGACTGGACAAGTTTAATAGTGTCCAGCAAAGGATATATTTTGTTCTGGGGTTAAATACAATTGCCAAAATAGCAATACCATAAATCAGTGGTTTCAGCTGTGGCTGGCCAAGTTTAATAGTGTCCGGCAAAGGATAGCTTTTGTTCTGGGGTGAAATTCAATTGCCAAAAAAGCAATACCGTAAATCAGGGGTTTCAGCTGTGACTGGACAAGTTTCATAGTGTCCGGCAAAGGATATATTCATTTCTGGGGTGAAATGCAATTGCCAAATGAGCAATACAATAAATCAGTGGTTTCAGCTGTGGCTGGCCAAATTTAATAGTGTCCGTCAAAGGATATATTATTTTATGGAGTGAAATTCAGTTGCAAAAATATAAATACCGTAAATTTGGTGTTCCAGCTGTGGCTGGACAAGTTTAATAATGTCCGGCAAAGGATATATTTTGTTCTGGGTGAAATTCAATTGCCAAAATAGCAATACCATAAATCAGTGGTTTCCAGCTGTGGCTGGCCAAGTTTAATAGTGTCCGGCAAAGGATATATTTTGTTCTGGATGAAATTCAATTGCCAAAATAGCAATACTATAAATCTGGTGTTCCAGCTGTGGCTGGACAAGTTTAATAGTGTCCGGCAAAGGATATATTATTGTTCTGAGGTGAAATTCAATTGCCAAAATAGCAATACCATAAATCAATGGTTTCAGCTGTGGCTGGCCAAGTTTAATAGTGTCCGGCAAAGGATATATTTTTTTCTTGGGTGGAATTCATTTGCCAAAATAGCAATACTGTAAATATGGTGTACCAGCAGTGGCTGGCCAAGTTTAATAGTGTCCGGCAAAGGATATATTTTTTCTGAGGTGAAATTCAATTGCCAAAATAGCAATACCATAAATCTGGTGTCCCAGCAGTGGCTGGCCAGGTTTAATAGTGTCCGGCAAAGGATTTATTATTTTCTGGGGTGAAATTCAGTTGCCAAAATAGAAATACAGTAAATCTGGTGTTCCAGCTGTGACTGGACAAGTTTAATAGTGTCCAGCAAAGGATATATTTTGTTCTGGGGTGAAATACAATTGCCAAAATAGCAATACCATAAATCTGTGGTTTCAGCTGTGGCTGGCCAAGTTTAATAGTGTCCGGCAAAGGATATATTTTGTTCTGGGGTGAAATTCAATTGCCAAAGTAGCAATACCGTAAATCAGGGGTTTCAGCTGTGACTGGACAAGTTTCATAGGGTACGGCAAAGGATATATTCATTTCTGGGGTGAAATTCAATTGCGAAATGAGCAATACCATAAATCAGTGGTTTCAGCTGTGGCTGGCCAAATTTTATAGTGTCCGTCAAAGGATATATTATTTTCTGGGGTGAAATTCAATTGCCAAAATATAAATACCGTAAATTTGGTGTTCCATCTGTGGCTGGACAAGTTTAATAATGTCCGGCAAAGGATATATTTTGTTAAGGGGTGAAATTCAATTGCCAAAATAGCAATACCATAAATCAATGGTTTCAGCTGTGGCTGGCCAAGTTTAATAGTATCCGGCAAAGGATATATTTTGTTCTGGGGTGAAATTCAATTGCCAAAATAGCAATACCGTAAATCTGGTGTTCCAGCTGTGACTGGACAAGATTCATAGCGTCCAACATAGGATATATTATTTTCTGTGGTGAAATTCAGTTGCAAAAATATAAATACCGTAAATCTGGTGTTCCAGCTGTGGCTGGACAAGTTTAATAGTGTCCGACAAAGGATAGCTTTTGTTCTGGGGTAAAATTCAATTGCCAAAAAAGCAATACCGTAAATCAGGGGTTTCAGCTGTGACTGGACAAGTTTAATAGTGTCCGGCAAAGGATATATTCATGTTCTGGGGTGAAATTCAATTGCCAAAATGAGCAATACCATAAATCAGTGGTTTCAGCTGTGGCTGGCCAAGTTTAATAGTGTCCGGCAAAGGATATATTTTGTTCTGGGGTGAAATTCAATTGCCAAAATAGCAATACCATAAATCAATGGTGTTCCAGCTGTGGCTGGACAAGTTTAATAGTGTCCGGCAAAGGATATATTTTGTTCTGAGGTGAAATTCAATTGCCAAAATAGCAATACCATAAATCAATGGTTTCAGCTGTGGCTGGCCAAGTTTAATAGTGTCCGGCAAAGGATATATTTTGTTCTGGGGTGAAATTCAATTGCCAAAATAGCAATACCAGTAAATCTGGTGTTCCAGCTGTGACTGGCCAAGTTTAATAGTGTCCAGCAAAGGATATATTTTGTTCTGGGGTGAAATTCAATTGCCAAAATAGCAATACCATAAATCTGTGGTTTCAGCTGTGGCTGGCCAAGTTTAATAGTGTCCGGCAAAGGATATATTTTGTTCTGGGGTGAAATTCAATTGCCAAAATAGCAATACCGTAAATCAGGGGTTTCAGCTGTGACTGGACAAGTTTAATAGTGTCCGGCAAAGGATATATTTATTTCTGGGGTGAAATTCAATTGCCAAAATGAGCAATACCATAAATCAGTGGTTCTCAGCTGTGGCTGAGCCAAGTTTAATAGTGTCCGGCAAAGGATATATTATTGTTCTGGGGTGAAATTCAATTGCCAAAATAGCAATACCGTAAATCAGGGGTTTCAGCTGTGACTGGCCAAATTTAATAGTGTCAGGCAAAGGATATATTATTTTCTGTGGTGAAATTCAGTTGCAAAAATATAAATACCGTAAATCTGGTGTTCCAGCTGTGGCTGGACAAGTTTAATAGTGTCCGACAAAGGATATATTTTGTTCTGGGGTGAAATTCAATTGCCAAAATAGCAATACTATAAATCAGTGGTTTCGGCTGTGGCTGGCCAAGTTTAATAGTGTCCGGCAAAGGATATATTATTTTCTGGGGTGAAATTCAATTGCCAAAATAGCAATACCCAAAATCTGGTGTTCTAGCTGTTTACATTATATATATTACACAAAGTGTTAAAATACAAGTGCTGAAAGCATAATCCTATATCATTTTTCACAAGCTACTGTGCATCTCAAAGTCTGTCCGTAAAAGGATACCTTTCATCCAGGGCCTAAATACTAGGCCTACAATTGATATTCCCCAAATCTGTGGTTACTGCTGTGCCTGGATTAGTGTAATACGGTAAATAAATAGATAGCCAGATAGTGTTAGGTGCCTGTAAAAAAAGGCCTGAATTTGAATTTAATACATTGGGCCAAATAATTTTTTCTTATTGTGGTGAACGGTAACAATGAGGAAAACATCTAGTAAGGGACACGGACGCGGACATGGTTGTGGTGTTGTTAGTGGACCCTCTGGTGCTGGGAGAGGACGTGGCCGTTCTGCCACAGCCACACGTCCTAGTGAACCAACTACCTCAGGTTCCAGTAGCCGCCAGAATTTACAGCGATATTTGGTGGGGCCCAATGCCGTTCTAAGGATGGTAAGGCCTGAGCAAGTACAGGCGCTAGTCAATTGGGTGGCTGACAGTGGATCCAGCACGTTCACAACATTATCTCCCACCCAGTCTTCTGCAGAAAGCGCACAGGTGGCGCCTGAAAACCAAGCCCATCTGTCTGTCACATCACCCCCATGCATATCAGGGAAACTGTCTGAGCCTCAAGTTATGCAGCAGTCTCTTATGCTGTTTGAAGACTCTGCTGGCAGGGTTTCCCAAGGGAATCCACCTAGCCCTTCCCCAGTGGCGGAAGACATAGAATGCACTGATGCACAACCACTTATGTTTTCTGATGATGAGGACATGGGAATACCACCTCATCGGAGTACGCACGTCTCTGATGATTACGAAATACAGGTGCCAACTGCTGCGTCTTTCTGCAGTGTGCAGACCGAACTGGAGGTCAGGGAGGAAGACTGTGTGGAAGACGATGCAGGGGACGATGAGGTCCTAGACCCCACATGAAATGAAGGTCGTGCCACTGACTTTCATAGTTCAGAGGAAAAGGCAGTGGTGAGACCGAGCCAACAGCGTAGCAAAAGAGGAAGCAGGGGGCAAAAGCAGAACAGCCACCGCCAAGAGAGTTCGCCTGCTACTGGCCACCGCCACCAGGGACCAAGCACCCCAAAGGCAGCTTCAAGGAGTTCCCTGGCATGGCACTTCTTTAAACAATGTGCTGACGACAAGACCCGAGTGGTTTGCACGTTGTGCCATCAGAGCCTGAAGCGAGGCATTAACGTTCTGAACCTTAGCACAACCTGCATGACCAGGCATCTACATGCAAAGCCTGAACTGCAGTGGAGTAAACACCTTAAAAACAAGAAACTCACTCAGGCTACCCCTGCTCCCTCTTCTGCTGCTACCTCGGCCTCTTCCTCCGCCTTCGGGAGGAATGTTGGCACCTGCCGCCCACCAAACAGAGGATGTGCCACCAACATCACCACCTCCGCCACCAAGCATCTCCACCATGTCAGACAGCAGCATTCAGCTCTCCATCTCACAAACCTTGGAGAGAAAGCGTTAATTCCCACCTACCCACCCTTGAGCCCTGGGCCTGAATGCCACCATTTCTAAACTACTGGCCTTTTAAATGCTGTCATTCAGGCTGGGGGACACAGACAGCTTTAAACAGCTGATGGTGATGGCTGTCCCACAGTATGTTGTTCCCAGCCGCCACTACTTCTCCAAGAGAGCCGTGCCCTCCCTGCACAACCAAGAATCCGATAAAATCAAGTGTGCACTGTGCAACGCCATTGGTGGCAAGGTCCACCTAACCACAGATACGTGGACCAGTAAGCGCGGCCAGGGACGCTATATCTCCCTAACTGCACACTGGGTAAATGTAGTGGCGCACGTCCTTCCGCCTGCCAAGGATTGCAGGGCATCATTCTTTGCCTCCTGTAGCCTCCTCCTCCTACTCAGCTTCCTCCTCCTCTTCTTCCACCTGCTCATCCAGTCAGCCACACACCTTCACCACCAACTTCTGAAACTTCTATGTTTGAGGGACTGGCCCCACACCGCTCAGGAGTTGTGGCGGGGTATTGAACAACAGACTGACGAGTGGTTTCTGCCGGTGGGCCTCAAGCCCGGCCTGGTGGTTTGCGATAATGGCCGAAACCTCGTCGCAGCTCTGCGACTAGCCGGTTTGACGCACATCCTTGCCTGGCGCATGTGCTGAATTTGGTGGTGCAGAAGTTCCTTCACAACTACCCCGACATGATAGAGCTGCTGCATAAAGTGTGGGCCGTCTGTGCGCGCTTCCGGCGTTCACATACTGCTGCTGCTCTCCTGTCTGCGCTACAGCGTAACTTCAGCCTTCCCGCTCACCGCCTCATGTGCGACATGCCCACCAGGTGGAACTCCACCTTGCACATGTTGGAGAGACTGTGCGAGCAGCAGCAGGCCATAGTGGAGTTTCAGCTGCAGCACGCACGGGTCAGTCGCACTGCGGAACAGCACCACTTCACCACCAATGACTGGGCCTACATGCGAGACCTGTGTGCCCTGTTGTGCTGTTTCGAGTACTCCACCAACATGGCCAGTGAGAAAACACTTAGGGCGATGATGGAAGAGGAGGTGGCCCAGGAGGAGGAGGAGGATGAGGGGTTTTAGCACTTTCAGGCCAGTCTGTTAGAAGTGGCTCAGAGTGAGGTTTTTTGCAAAAGCAGAGGCCAGGTACAAATGTGGCCAGCCAGGGCCCACTACTGGAGGATGAGGAGAACGAGGATGAGGAGGTGGAGGAGGATGAGGGTGAAGCATGTTCACAGCGGGTGGCACCCAACGCAGCTTGGGCCCATCACTGGTGCGTGGCTGGGGGGAAACGGAGGACGATGATGATACGCCTCCCACAGAGGACAGCTTGTCCTTACATCTGGGCAGCCTGGCACACATGAGCGACTACATGCTGCAGTGCCTGTGCAACGACAGCAGAGTTGCCCATATTTTAACATGTGCGGACTACTGGGTTGCCACCCTGCTGGATCCCCGGTACAAAGACAATGTGCCCACCTTACTTCCTGCACTGGAGCGTGATAGGAAGATGTGCGAGTACAAGCGCACGTTGGTAGACGCGCTACTGAGAGCATTCCCAAATGTCACAGGGGAACAAGTGGAAGCCTAAAGTGAAGGCAGAGGAGGAGCAAGAGGTCGCCAACGCAGCTGTGTCACGGCCAGCTCCTCTGAGGGCAGGGTTAGCATGGCAGAGATGTGGAAATGTTTTGTCTCCACGCCACAGCTAACTGCACCACCACCTGATATAGAACGTGATAGCAGGAGGCAGCATTTCACTAACATGGTGGAACAGTACGTCTGCACACCCCTCCACGTATTGACTGATGGTTCGGCCCCATTCAACTTCTGGGTCTCCAAATTGTCCGCGTGGCCAGAGCTAGCCTTTTTTGCGTTGGAGGTGCTGGCCTTCCCGGCGGCCAGCGTTTTGTCTGAACGTGTATTCATTACTGACAAACGCAGCCACCTGTCCACAGCCAACGTGGACAAGCTGACGTTCAAAAAATGAACCAGGCATGGATCCCACAGGACCTGTCCATGCCTTGTGCAGGATAGACATTTATAACTACCTCCCCTTAACCATATATTCTTGTACTCCAGGGCACTTCTTTATTGAATCCTCTTTTTTTAACTTTACCATTATTTTGCGGGGCAACCCAAAGTTGAATGAACCTCTCCTCCGTCTGGGTGCCATGGCCCTGAGTCTGTGAATGAGGCCTGTGGCACTGCAAGCAGACATGAATCCTTTTTGGCTGTGATGAGAACAACAACTCCCATAGCATTCCCACCTGATGGCACCCCAACCTTCTATTCCACCTCCTCCTCCTCCAAGTTGCCAATTGATATTGGTTAGTTTTTATTTATTTTTTTTTTAAGTCATTTCCCTATCCATATTTGTTTGCAGGGGATTTACCTACATTTTGCTGCCTTTTGCAGCCCTCTAGCCCTTCCCTGGGCTATTTTACAGCCTTTTTAGTGCCCAAAAGTTCTCGAACCCGAACATCCAGGTGTTCGCTCAACTCTACTGAGAAGTTATTTTTATTTTTATGCCAATAAGTTTCTAGGTTCACCTGGCTTCCGCTGCATCATCGCTACAGGCTCTGAAATATCAGGGATCAACAATCTAGCAAGAGTGATAGATCTAGGCATTGTTACTGGTGGAGCAATGGGCCTCTGTTCCTTGACACTGTGCACCATGCGCTCTGGCACTTCAGCAATCTGAAAAGATACAGAGGGGAAATCCAAGTCAGCATATACACATGGATACACTGGTGGGCCCTTTGGTTTAGGATCCAATTGCAACTTTGACCCCTATAGCTTAAGGCTGGTATTGATTGATCTATTTTGACTTTTGTGAACGGTACATAATGGTGTGGTAATGTTACTGTGTAAGGACTTGTTTTTTGTTTCAATCTTTTTACTAAAGAATTTTATCAAACACATAAGATAATAAATAAGAGGAAATTGAAAGTCAACGGTGTCTACAAACTCTCTTAACTTTATGTAAATTGAATCAAGAAAAAGGACAAATGAATCTACATAGTTGAAATATATCCACATAACAAAATTTAAGGACTTATGTGTGGCGCTAAAGTTTAACAGGATACAGTGGGAAAGAGAAAAATAAGGAGAAGAGAGAGAAGAGGGAGTGGGGTACCTCTTTCATACTGTATATATGACCACAATCTACCGTGCTTCAAATGGCTACTTCCAAAAGAGCAATGCAATGTGCACAAAGTACACCCATCTCAAGCTGTTTCCAAAACATTAATGTTCTGCAATCAGATCTTAATCAAATCTAAGAACAGAAGATTCCGATGTGCACCTAAAAAAAGTATAGCTATAATGTCATTGTGAAGCACAGGAAATAGAAAGTGATTGCTGAGTGTAGATTTACGTAAATTCAGAAACTACATGTTTGAGTGCTTATTGTCGAGTCATCCCTCAATCTAGTTGAAATTTTGTGCAGCATGGTTTAACTCAAGAGCAGGTACAGTTATCAGAGGACATGCGCCAGAGTATTATAGGGGCCCCTTGTTCTTAATAGTACACATAATTTCTCTCTAAAATTCCATTAGTAATTCTGAATCGTGAAATTCATTAGCTTTAGTACCTTACATATAATCTGCATGTTCTCTCTGTTCACTGTTTTGAGGAACTTACACATACTGCATATACACTAATGCTATAACAGAGTTGGTCCAGTGCAAGCAAAGACTTCATGAGTAGCCCAACACTACCACTAGTGTTGAGCGAAGCAAAGCATTTAAAGCAGAATTCGGGAGGAAATTTAGGAAATTTTCGATACACAACACATCCAAATTTCCTCACGCTTCGTGGTAACAAATCAGTTTTTCCTAAAATGGTGGCTGCATGTGTTACAAAGTGAAAGTAATAAGCCCGGGAATGCAAGATCACCCATAATGCCCTGCAGTCAGCCAATCCAGAGATAGTCATCCCATGTGATGTCTCAGCCCTATAAAACCCTTATCCCGTGGTCTCCACCATTGTCCTGTGAGCTGAGCATAGGGAGAGACACAGCAAGTGCTCTTGCCCTAGGGACAGTGTTGCTGAAAACAATTAAGAGAAGAATATTATAGAGGGAGAGTGCAGGGAGACTTATTCTGTTTATTTATTTATTCCTACATCAGCCATAAACTAAGATTTGTAATTCAATAACAATAGGATGGAAGCCTTTATTATTCCACTGCCAGCGTGCCAAACAATACCACCCAGTCTGCACCACTTAGGGGGGTCAGGTCTTCATGTCCTAGAAAAGTCAGCAAGATGCAGAGAGACGAGGAGCTGAATGTTCCTGATGACATATTCTCATCGATATTAGATGATGTATAAAAGGAGGAAAAGCAGATGGCAGTAGAAGGGCTCCCACCTGTGGGGCAGGAGAGCTCTGGGGTTGGAGAAGTGGGTATGCTAGAGCTGATTAATATTCTGTGTTTACTGTCAAATAACCTGCAGGAGATTGCAGGGCAGAACAGCAATAATCTTCATATTGTGCCCCCACCTAACCAGCCAAACCCCATACCAGCAACAGTCCCTGTTTAAAGGTGCATTAAAGGGGCCGCGCAACCATTAACAATGAAGACTGACCATATAGTGCCTTCTTCATTATTACATGAAGGCAGCTGCAGGCTAATTGGCCACGCTGTTCATCACCTGCTCTTCCTGGGGACTTGTACATTTTTATACAGGGATATTTACACAAGACAGTGGCTGCGCTTTTACACTATAGGAAAAAGCACCCACCTCTCTGATGGTCGGGGCTGTGGGAGTGCGCATAGGTACGCATGCACAGAAACTGCTCTCCCAGCCATCTTGTATCTGTGCAGCAGCAGTAGCCACAGGGTCAGCTCTAGGTTTATGTGGGCCCTTGGGCGATAAATTCCAGTGGGCCCCCTTCAGGCATTTTTTTTTACATTTACATGTCCCCCTGTGGCTCCCACACAGTATAATGACCCCCAGTGGCCCACACACAGTATAATGACCACTAGTGGCCCTTCACACAATATAATGACCCCCCACACAGTATAATGACCCCCAGTGGCCCCACACAAAGTATAATTACCCCACAGTTGCCCTCCTTTCAGAATAATAACCCCCAGTTGCCCCCCATTCAGAATAATGACCCCCCCAGTGGTCCCCATACTGGGGGTTATACTGTATGGAGGGAGCACTGGGGTTCATTATACTGTGTAGTGGTCACTGGGGTCATTCTATTGAATGGGGGCTCTGGGGGTCATTATACTGTGTAAGGGGCCCTCACAGTATAATGACCCCCAGTGCCCCCTACACAGTATAATGACCACACAGTGTCCCACCATTCAGAATAATGACCCCCAGAGCCCCCCACACAGTATAATGACACTGACATACTGTGACTGGATAAAAGGGTATAAGAGGGCACAGTACAGGGAATGACTAGGGCCACTGTAGGGTATAAGGGCGCACAATATGGGGTGAGGGGCACAGTACGGGGTACGGGGGCACAGTCACATGACCCTGTGACGTTAGAAGGTCCTTATGGTGAATGTGGTTTAGACACCACCATAATGAGAGGCAGGGGAGTGACACAGGAGCCCAGGGCCATGGATGTACAGAAGGGGTTTAGACAGCAAGTAGGTGGAAGGGGCTGAGGGTGATTCATATAAGAAGTAGTGGCAGGAGGTCTGTGCCGGGCAGCAATAGGAGACAGGAGCTCTGGATACATGAGGGAGGAAATGAAACAGCGGGGGCTCCTGAGATAGGACAGGATATGGGAGGGGGGGGGAGGTGTCATGAAGCAGTAAAACAAATAGCATGAAGCTGCTTGTCTACTACAACATCCAGCAGCACCTGGAAGAGTTCCCTGTCCCACAGACAAAAGGCAGTCACAGTGCAGACTCACTACTCACTGACAAACTGTGTTCACGTTTCTACTCCAGCCCTGCGATCTTCTCTCCTCACTGTCCTCAGGCAGCACTGTGTAGAGGGGCATGTCTGAGTCTCTGCAGCAGCCTCAGAGGGCCCTCCAGAAGGGGTACTGCGTATGTGAAATGACAGCAGCTCCAGCAATGAGTTCTTGCATCTGTATTGATGGAGGTGCTCATAGCAGCTCAGTGGGCACCCAAGAAGCAGTGGGACCTGGCAGCTGCCCGACCTTGCCGGGTTCTAGTGCCAGGCATGAGTAGCCATAACCCTCTATATAGTGTACTGTACTTTATTACACAGACATAAGACCCACTAGATCTTCAAGAACCAAGTGGGTCTGGGTCAAAAAATGTAAAAAAAGTGAAAAAAACAAAAACAAAACACATTTATCACTGAATAAAAATTACAAAAATAAAATACACTACACATATTAGGTATCAGCGTGTCCGTACAAACCTGCTGTATAGAAATATCACATAACCTAACCCCTCAGGTGAACACCATAGAAAAAACAAAATGGTGTAAAAAAGCCATTTTTTGTCACCTTACATCACAAAAAGTGTAATACCAAGCGATCAAAAAGATATAGGCCTCCCAAAATAGTACTAATCAAACCGCCATCTCATCCCGCAAAAAATGAGCCCCTACATAGCACAATCGCCCAAAAAAATAAAAAAATATGGCTCTCAGACTATGGAGACACTAAAACATGATTTTTTGTTTTTCTAAAATGCTGTTATTGTGTTAAAGTAAAAAAATTTAATAAAGTACACATATTATGTATCGCCACATCCGTAAAAACCTGCTCTATAAAAAAATCACATAATCTAACCACTCAAGTAAATAGCGTAAATAAAAATTAAATAAAAACAGTGTCAAAAAAACTTTTTTGTCCCCTCACATCACAAAAAGTGGGATAGCAAGTGATCAAAACCTTATATGCCTCCCAAAGTAGTGTCATTCAAAGCGTCATCTGATCCCGCAAAAAATTATACCCTACACAGTTCAATCGGCAAAAAAAATAAGAAAATATGTCTCTCGGAGTATGGAGACATTAAAACATGATTTTTTTTGTTTCAAAAATGATATTATTGTGTAAAACTTAAATAAATAAATAGTATACATATTAGGTATGGCCGCATCCGTAACAACCTGCTCTATAAAAATAACACATGACCTAACCCCTCAGGTGAACACAGCAAAGAAAATAATATGAATACGTGTCAAAAGCCATTTTTGTCAACTTACATCACAAAATGTCATATGCACCCCAAGATAGTGCCAATCAAACCGAAATCTCATCCCGCAAAAAATGAGCCCCTACATAGGACAGTCGCCAAAACAATAAAAAATAAATATATGGCTTTCAGAATGTGGAGACACTAAAAAATCATTTTTTTCAAAAATGCTTTATTATGTAAAACTAAAACAAAACTCCCAAAATGTAGTCATATTTAGTATTGTCGCATCCGTAACTACCTGCTCTACAGAAATAGCACACGATCTAACCTGTCAGATCAACAATGTAAATAACAAAAAATAAAAACTGTCCCGAAACAGCTATTTTTTTGCAAATTTTTCATTTTAATACATTATTCCAGTAAAAAAGCAAGGGGTAACAACCAAACAAAACTTAATATTTATTGCCCTGATACTGTAGTTTGCAGAAACACCCCAAATGTGGTCGTAAAATGCTGTATGGCCACATGGCAGGGCACAGAAAGAAAGGAACACCATATGGTTTTTGGAAGGCAGATATTGCAGGACCCATTTGAAGCCCCCTGATGCACCCCTAGAGTAGAAACTCCAAAAAAGTGACCCCATCTAAAAAAGTACACCCCTCGAGGTATTCAAAACTGATTTTACAAACTTTGTTAACCCTTTAGCTGTTCCACAAGAGTTATTGGCAAATGGAAATTAAATTTCAGAATTTCTATTTTTTACCTTGCCTCAAAAAAAAGTGTAATATAGAGCAAACAAAAATCATACTTACCCTAAAATAGTACCAATAAAACTGCCACCTTATCCCGTAGTTTCCAAAATGGGGTCACTTTTTTTGGAGTTTCTACTGTAGGGGTGCATGAAGGGGGCTTCAAATGGGACATGGTGTCTAAAAACCAGTCCAGAAAAATCTGCTTTCCAAAAACCATATGGTGTTCCCGTCCTTCTATGCCCTGCCATTTGGCCATACAGCAGTTTACTACCACGTATGGTGTGTTTCTCCAAACTACAGAATCAGGTCAATAAATATTGAGTTTTGTTTGGCTGTTAACCCTTGCTTTGTTGCTGGAAAAAATTGATTAAAATGGAAAATTTGCCAAAAAATCGAAATTCAGAAATTTTGTCTCCATTTGCCATTAACTCTTGTGGAACATCTAAAGGGTTAATGATGTTTGTAAAATCAGTTTTGAATACGTTTAGGGGTGTAGTTTCTTGAATGTGGTCATTTTTGGGTGATTTTATTATGTAAGTGACTTCAGACCTGAACTGGTCCTTAAAAAGTGGGTTTTGGAAAATTTCAGAAAAATTTAAAGATTTGCTTCTAAACTTCTAAGCCTTGTAATGTCCCCCAAAAAAATAAAATAGCATTCCCAAAATGATCTAAACATGAAGTAGACATATGGGGAATGTAAAGTAATAACAATTTTTAGAAGTATTACTATGTATTATTGAAGTAGAGAAATTAAAACTTGGAAATTTGCAAATGTTTCCAAATTTTTGCAAATTTGGTATTTTTTTTATAAATGAAAATGATTTTTTTTTACTCCATTTTACCAGTGTCATGAAGTACAATATGTGACGAAAAAACTATTTACAAAAAATGGCATGGTCCTTACGGTGAAATATGGTCGTGTCCTTAAGGGGTAAAACCATTTAAATACCTATTTATGGTTTTGCATTTTCGTTTTCTCCTCCGTGTGTTCCAATAGCCATAACTTTTTTTACTTTTACGTTCAGATAGCCATATGAGTAGAGTTGAGCGAACCCGAACTGTATAGTTCGGGTTCATACTGAATTTTGGGGTGTTCGGGACACGGACCCGGACCCAACATTTTCAAAATAGCAATCCTCTTAATCTGGTGTCCCAGCTGTGGCTGGCTAAGTTTAATACTGTCCGGCAAAGGATAGATTTTTCTTCTGGGGTTAAATTCAATTGCCAAAATAGCAATCCCCTAAATTAGTGGTTTCAGCTGTGGCTGGCCAAGTTTAATAGTGTCCGGCAAAGTATAGATTTTGTTCTGGGGTGAAATTTGATTGCCAAAATAGCAATCCCCTAAATCTGGTGTTCCAGTTGTGGCTGGCCAAGTATAATAGTGTCCGGCAAAGGATAGATTTTGTTCTACGATGAAATTCATTTGCCAAAATAGCAATCCCTTAAATCAGTGGTTTCAGCTGTGGCTGACCAAGTTTGATAGTGTCCGGCAAAGGATAGATTTTGTTCTGGGGTTAAATTCAATTGCCAAAATAGAAATCCCCTAAATCTGGTGTCCCAGCAGTGGCTGTACAAGTTTAATAGTGTCCGGCAAAGGATATATTTTGTTCTGGGGTGAAATTCAATTGCCAAAATGGCAATCCCCTAAATCTGGTGTCCCAGCAGTGGCTGGCCAAGTTTAATAGTGTCCGGCTAAGTATGAATTTTTTTCTGGGGTAAAATTCAATTGCCAAAATAGCAATCCTCTAAATCAGTGGTTTCAGCTCTGGCTGGCCAAGTTTAATAGTGTCTGGCAAAGGATAGATTTTGTTCTGGGGTGAAATTCAATTGCCAAAATAGCAATCCCCTAAATCTGGTGTCCCAGCAGTGGCTGGCCAAGTTTAATAGTGTCTGGCTAAGTATGGATTTTGTTCTGGGGTGAAATTCAATTGCCAAAATAGCAATCCTCTAAATCAGTGGTTTCAGCTCTTGCTGGCCAAGATTAATAGTGTCCGGCAAAGGATAGATTTTGTTCTGGGGTTAAATTCAATTGCCAAAATAGCAATCCCCTAAATCTGGTGTTCCAGCTATGGCTAGCCAAGTTTAATTGCATCCGGCAAAGGAAATATTTTTTTCTGGGGTGAAATTCTATTGCCAAAATAGCAATCCCCTAAATATGGTGTCCCAGCAGTGGCTGGCCAAGTTTAATAGTGTCCGGCTAAGTATGGATTTTGTTCTGGGGTGAAATTCAATTGCCAAAATAGCAATCCCTTAAATCAGTGGTTTCAGCTGTGGCTGACCAAGTTTGATAGTGTCCGGCAAAGGATAGATTTTGTTCTGGGGTGAAATTCAATTGCCAAAATAGCAATCCCTAAATCTGGTGTCTCAGCAGTGGCTGGCCAAGTTTAATAGTGTCCGGCAAAGGATAGATTTTGTTCTGGGGTGAAATTCAATTGCCAAAATAGCAATCCCCTAAATCAGTGGTGTTCCAGCTGTGGCTGGCCAAGTTTAATAGTGTCCGGCAAAGGATGGATTTTGTTCTGGGGTGAAATTCAATTGCCAAAATAGCAATCCCCTAAATCATGGTGTTCCAGCTGTGGCTGGCCAAGTTTAATAGTGTCCGGCAAAGGATAGATTTTGTTCTGGGGTGAAATTCAATTGCCAAAATAGCAATCCCCTAAATCTGGTGTCCCAGCAGTGGCTGGCCAAGTTTAATAGTGTCCGGCTAAGTATGGATTTTGTTCTGGGGTGAAATTCAATTGCCAAAATAGCAATCCCCTAAATCAGTGGTTTCAGCTGTGGCTGGCCAAGTTTAATAGTGTCCGGCAAAGGATAGATTTTGTTCTGGGGTGAAATTCAATTGCCAAAATAGCAATCCCCTAAATCTAGTGTCCCAGCAGTGGCTGGTCAAGTTTAATAGTGTCCGGCAAAGGATGGATTTTGTTCTGGGGTGAAATTCAATTGCCAAAATAGCAATCCTCTAAATCAGTGGTTTCAGCTCTGGCTGGCCAAGTTTAATAGTGTCCGGCAAAGGATAGATTTTGTTCTGGGGTGAAATTCAATTGCCAAAATAGCAATCCCCTAAATCTGGTGTCCCAGCAGTGGCTGGCCAAGTTTAATTGTGTCCGGCAAAGGATATATTTTTTTCTGGGGTGAAATTCTATTGCCAAAATAGCAATCCCCTAAATCTGATGTCCCAGCAGTGGCTGGCCAAGTTTAATAGTGTCCGGCTAAGTATGGATTTTTTTTCTGGGGTGAAATTTAATTGCCAAAATAGCAATCCTCTAAATCAGTGGTTTCAGCTCTGGCTGGCCAAGTTTAATAGTGTCCGGCAAAGGATAGATTTTGTTCTAGGGTGAAATTCAATTGCCAAAATAGCAATCCCATAAATTTGGTGTTCCAGCTGTGGCTGGCCAAGTTTAATAGTGTCCGGCAAAGGAAATATTTTTTTCTGGGGTGAAATTCAATTGCCAAAATTGCAATACCGTAAATCAGTGGTTTCAGCTGTGGCTGGCCAAGTTTAATACTGTCCGGCAAAGGATTTTTGCCAGGTACAAACCCCTGCACTGTTTAACTGACAGGGAACTTACAATCGGCGGTTACATTCTTGCATGAAATAAAGCCTTTTTGAGCTGTGAAGCCAAAGGTAGTCGTTAATTTTTTTAAATAAATTAGTGTAGACCCCAAAACATTGGGAAAATATAAAAAATAAAACAAAGTGTAAGTGCACGGTAGTATAACAATGGTTGGGTGAGGCTGGTATACATGTCTATTCTGCATAAGGTACAAACAAGTCCAGTGGGATCCATGCCTGGTTCTTTTTAATAAACGAAACCTTGCCACATTGTCTGCGGACAGGCGGCTGCGCTTGTCTGTGATAACACCCCCTGCCATGCTAAACACACGTTCAGACAATACAGTGGCTGCAGGGTAGCAAGCACCTCCAAGGCGTAAAGAGCAACCTCAGGACATGTGTCCAATTTGATGACCCAGAAGTTGAATGGGGCAGAACCAGTGGCGTAGCTAGAAATGATTGTGTACCACAGCAAATGTTTGAATAGGGCCCCCTCCCCCAGTAATTTTTGCGCAAACCCCTCCCTTTCATGCCGCCATGCCTGTGGCTACTAAAGATCGCTCTCTCAGACCAGGCCCAGCAGCTGTTCCATTCGCTTTCTACACTGTCTACACTGCCACTGTATAAAATTTCATTGTATAATACTGTTGAGGGGGCCCTAACAAAGTCCTTTAGTCCTCCTCCTCCTCCTCGATGGTCCATTTCTAGGTCACGGCCCCAAAGCAGTTGCTTCCCCTGCTTCCCCTATAGCTATTCCCCTAGGCAGACCCATCAGTCAGTATGTGTACTGTTCCATCATGTTGCTGAAATGCTGCCTCCTGCTAAGATGTTCCAGGTCTGCTGGTGGTGCAGGTTGTTGTGGCGTGATGACAAAGCTTTTCCACATTTTGTCCATGCTAACCCTGCCTTCTGAGGTGTTGGTGGTGAACCAGCTGCATTGACAAATTCTTCCTCCTCTGCCTTCACCTTGTGCTTCCACTGAGTCCCCGGTGTCAGTGTGAATGCCACCAGCAGCGTGTCTACTAGCGGGCTCATCTTCCTATCACATTTCAGTGAGGGAATTAAGGACGGCACGTTGTCCTTGTAACGGGATGCAGCAGGGTAGCCACCCAGTAATCAGCACAAGTTAGAATGTGGCAGTAACTGGGTGGTCGTTGCGCAGGCACTGCAGCATGTAGTCGCTCATGTCTGCCAGGTTTCCCAGAGGCAAGGACAAGCTATTCTCCTTGAGGGAGGTATAGCGTCTGTGTCCTCTGTATCACCCAGTGTTCCTCCTACTCCTCTTCCTCATCCTCCAGAACTGTGCCATGGCTGGACAATTGTGTTCCAGGCCAGGGCCTATGTTGGTGCAGATGCCGACCCTCCGCGCCCCTTGTATTTGGTTGGCCTTAAGTTAAGGATAAGGCGTGTGTATATAGTTTTGTTTCTTTATATGGTTAGTTTAGCTGCCTTATAGTTATTTTAATATGTTTTTAAGTAAATTTGTAAATAGTTTATTAATGGTTTGAGTGAAAGGTGTGTGGGGGGGGGGTGTTGATTGTGTAGGGTGTGAGGCTGTTTGGGTTTATTTTCCATCTACTTTCTACACTGTCTATACTGCCACTGTATATAATTTCATTGTATAATACTGTTGATGGGGCCCTGACAAAGTCTTTTAGTCCTCCTCCTCCTCCCCCTGGATGGGCCCCTTCTAGTCAGGGACCCAAAACAGTAGATTCCCATGCTTCCCTGTAGCTATGCCCCTGGGAAAACCCATCTGTCAGTACATGTACTCCTCCACCATGTTGCTGAAATGCTGCCTTCTGCTAAGACGTTCTAGATCTGCTGGTGGTGCAGGTTGTTGTGGCATGATGACAAAGCTTTCCCACATTTCGCCAATGCTAACCCAGCCTTCTGAGGTGCTGATGGTGACCCAGCTGCCCGTGAGCTTGCTTGGGTGCCACCCTGCTGAGAACACGGTTCCTCCTACTCCTCCTCATCCTACTTTCAGAAGCGTCCTGCTCTCCATGGTGCTGAAACTCTGAATAGACTTCTGCTAAAGGCAAAAGTCTATTCAGACTTTGTAAAGTAAAAAATACAGTAAAGTACACTATATAGTGTACTTTACTGTATTATCTAGACACCATATCCACTGGATCTTCAAGAACCAAGTGGGTCTGTGTCAAATAAAAATGTAAAAAAGTAAATAAAAAAAAACACATATCACTGAATAAAAATTAAAATAAAATAAAATACACTACACATATTAGGTATCACCGCATCCGTAAAAAACTTCTCTATAAAAGTATCACATGACCTGACCCCTCAGGTGAACACCATAAACCCCCCAAAAAAAAAAAGTGGTGTAAAAAAAAGCCATTGTGTAAAACTTAAATAAATAAATAAAAAGTATATATATTAGGTATCGCCACGTCGGTAACAACCTTCTCTATAAACACATGAACTAACCCCTCAGGTGAACACAGCAAAAACAAAAATATAAATACGTTGTCAAAAGCTATTTTTGTCACCTTACATCACAAAAAGTGTAATAGCAAGTGACCAAAATGTAATATGCACTCCATTATAGTGCAAATCAAACCACCATCTCATCCCGCAAAAAATGAGCCCCTACATAAGACTGTCGTCCAAAAAATAAAATAAAAATATGGCTTTCAGAATGGGGAGACACAAAAAAATCCCTTTTTTTTACAAATGCTTTATTATGAAAAACTGAAACAAAAATTCCCAAAAAGTAGTCATATTTGGTATTGTCGCATCCGTAACAACCTGCTCTATAGAAATAGAACACGATCTAACCTGTCAGATCAACTATGTAAATAACAAAAAATAAAAACGGTCCCAAAACAGCTTTTTTCAAATTTTCCATTTCAATTAATTTTTCCAGTAACAAAGCAAGGGTTAACAGCCAAACAAAACTCAATATTTATTGCCCTGATTCTTTAGTTTGCAGAAACACCTCATATGTGGTCGTAAACTACTGTACGGGGACACGAAAGGGCGTAGAAGGAAGGGAACGCCATATGGTTTTTGGAAGGCAGATTTTGCTGGACTAGTTTTTTGACACCATATCCCATTTGAAGCCCCCCTGATGCACCCCTAGAGTAGAAACTCAAAAAAGTGACCTCATCTAAAAAAGTACATCCCTCAAGGTATTCAAAACTGATTTTACAAACTTTTTTAACCCTTTAGGTGTTCCAAAAGAGTTATTGGCAAATGTAGGTGAAATTTCCGAATTTCAATTTTTTGTTACCTTGCCTCATAAAAAGTGTAATATAGAGGAACCAAAAATCATATTTACCCTAAAATAGTACCAACAAAACTGCCACCTTATCCCGTAGTTTCCAAAATGGGGTCACTTTTTTGGAGTTTCTATTCTAGGGTTGCATCAAGGGGGCTTCAAATGGGACATGGTTAGAGATGAGCGAACATTTAAAAAAAGTCCGTTGTTCGGGGTTCGGGTGGTGGTTAATTGCGCATCCCGTTATGGATTCCACAATAGCGCATATGGAATCCATAAGGGGCGGCTGCCACCAACCCGAACTGTAGAACAGCTGAAGGACCTGGCGTGACGTCACTGTCATGTGATCAGTGCAGGGGCGTGGCTCAGCACTGGATTTGATCCCGTGCTGAGCCACGCCCTGCACTGATCACATGACAGTGACGTCACGCCAGGTCCTTCAGCTGTTCTACAGTTAGGGTTGGTGGCAGCCGCCCCTTATGGATTCCATATGCGCTATTGTGGAATCCATAACGGGATGCGCAATTAACCACCACCCGAACCCCGAACAACGGACTTTTTTTAAATGTTCGCTCATCTCTAGACATGGTGTCTAAAAACCAGTCCAGTAAAATCTGCCTTCCAAAAACCATATGGTGTTCCTTTCCTTCTGAACCCTGCTGTTTGGCCATACAGTAGTTTACGACCACATATGGGGTGTTTCTGCAAACTACAAAATCAGGGCAATAAACATTGAGTTTTGTTTGGCTGTTAACCCTTGCTTTGTTACTGGAAAAATTGATAAAAATTGAAAATTTGCCCAAAAAAAATCGAAAAGCAGAAATTTATCTCTATTTGCCATTAACTCTTGTGGAACACCTAAAGGGTTAACAAAGTTTGTAAATTCAGTTTTAAATACTCTGAGGGGCATAGTTTCTAGAATGGGGTCATTTTTGGGTGGTTTCTATTATGTAAGCCACACAAACTGATTTCAAACCTGAACTGGTCCCTAAAAAGTGGGTTTTTGAAAAATTCAGAAAATTTTCAAGATTTGCTTCTAAACTTCTAAGCCTTGTAACGTCCCCAAAAAATAAAATGTCATTTCCAAAATGATACAGACATGAAGTAGACATATGGGGAATGTAAATTAACAACTTTTATTGGCGGTATTACTATGTGTTATAGAAATAGAGAAATTGAAACTTGGAAAATTGCACATTTTTCACAATTTTTGGTAAATTTGGTATGTTTTTATAAATAAAAATACATTTTATTGACTCAATTTTACCAGTGTCATGAAGTACAATATATGACGAGAAAACAATCTCAGAATGGTATGGATAAGTAAAAGCATTTTCAAGTTATCACCACATAAATTGACAATGGTCAGATTTTCAAAAAATTACCTGGTCCTTAAGGTGAAATAAGGCCGTGTCCTTAAGGGGTTAAGTTAAGGATAAGGTGTGTATATAGTTTTGTTTGTTTATATAGTAAGTTTAGTTGCATTATAGTTATTTTGATATGTTTTTAAGAAAATTTGCAAATAGTTTGTTAATTGTTTTGAGTGAAAGCGGGGGTGGGGGTGTTGTGTGTGTTCGATTAACTGAATTGATTTTCACAGTCTCGTGTTTAGGAATTTCTGCACCCCAAATTCAGCACATGTGGCAGGCAGGGGATGTGCGTCAAACCAGCTAGGCCCAGACCTGCTAGTATATTTTCGCCCATTAGTGCACAACACCAGGCCGGGCTGGAGGCTCAGTGGCAACAACCAATGATCGGTCTGTTGTTCCATGCCTGTCCACAGCTCCTGCGTGGCGCGGGGTTTGTCCCACAAACACACAAGTTTGCTGTCGTTTCCCCCTGGCTGTGCTGCTGTGGGTGGTGAAGGTGTTACGCTGAGCGGATAAAGAGGTGGTAGAGGGGGAGGAAGCCGAGTAGGAGGAGGAGGTCACAGGATACATAGAGAAATGCCCAGCAATCCTCGGGGGCGGAAGGACATTCGCAAAAATGCTATCCGCCTCTGGGCCAGCCGCTACATTTTGCCCACTGTGTTGTTGGTTATGTGGACATTGCCACAGATAGCGTTGCAAAGTGCACACTTGATTTTGTCCGTCACTTGGTTGTGCAGGGAAGGCATGGCTCGCCTGCAAAAGTAGCGGCGTCTGGGATACGCGTACTGTGGGACAGCCACCGCCATACAGAATGACAGCATTTCAAAGGACCAGGAAGTTTTAAATAAGGCATTTAGAGCCATGGGTAGGGGGGTACTTCCTCTCTCTATTTCTTTTTCTCTCCAGTGTTTGGGAGATGGACAGCTGATAGCTGAAAACTTCCATGGGATTTGGTGGAGATGCTTGGTGACAATGACAGATGTGGTGGCGTTGCTTCCACACTCTCTGTTTGCTGGGTGACAGGTGCCACTGTCACTCACTTGGGCTCAAGTTTAGAATGTTTATTTATTATTTTTCTGTATTTTATTTTATTTTAAGTAATTTCCCTATCCACATATGTTTGCAGGGCATTTACCTACATTTTGCTGCCTTTTGCAGCTCTCTAGCCCTTTCCAGGGCTATTTTACAGCCATTGAAGTGCCCAAAAGTTCGGGTCCCCACTGACTTCAATGGGGTTCAGGTTAGGGCTCAAGTTCAGGTTGAGTTCGGATCCCGAACCCTAACATTTTCGTGAAGTTCGGCTGAACTTCTCGAACCCGAACATCCAAGTGTTTGCTCAACTCTACATATGAGGGCTAATTTTTTTGCAGGACAAGATGCATTTAGTTATATTGGAAGACGAGAAAAAAAATTCTGTGTGGTTAAATTGAAAAAAAAAAGAAAAAAGAAAAACAATTCTACCAAGGTTTTTTGGGTTTTGACATCACAGCGTTCAATGTGGACTAAAAATTACATGATGTCTTTATTCTGCGAGTAAATACATATCTAGCGATACCAAACTTGTATAGATTTTTTGTTTTTTTGTTTTACTACTTTAAAAAATAAAAACCTTTGAAAAAAATCAAACTTTTCTTTGCATTGCCATTTTCTGACAGCTATTACCTTTTTATTTCTTTCAGTTTACATAGCTGTATGAGGGAGTATAACAAACTGTACTTTTTATTGGTATTTTTTTTTGTGGTACATACGACTTTTTGATCACCGTTATTCAATTTATTTGGGGGAAAACGTGACTAAACAAAGGTAAATCTCATGTTTTTCCCATTATGGCACTGAAATGTTTTTTAAATATTAAAATAAATCAGACTTTTTCGGACGTGGTGATACCTAACATGTTTATTTTTTTATTGTTTATATATCTTTATATGTAAAATTAGGAAAGGAGTGCGACTTATACTTTTATTATATTATTTTATTTTTTTCACTTCAGCAGCATCCAGACTACCTTGGCAGACGGATGAGAGCCCCGTGATTTCACTGCTGGGGCTCCAATCGGAAGGCAGAGGGGGCATAAAGAGATATCCGAGGACTGTCTAGAATCATAAGTCTATGCATGTTGGCAAGGTATTCACTATTTATAACTAAAGACTTTGCTACTTGTGTAAGGATTAACAGTTAGCGACACCTTTCACACTTACATAATGGTTTGGCTGACTGCAATTTCTGAGGGATACAGATTGTCAGAGCTGATTGTGAGACTTTTTGCACAGCAGTAGTTTTTAGTCTCTGTTGCCTTCTACACTTTCTTGCTGTTTGTGTGGATGGTTTGTAGTCTGGAACATTTTTCAGACTTTTGCCCACCGTGTAAAGGTTGTGAAGTGTTTAAAAGGAGTTTTTAAACTACTACTCCTATTAGCCCCATTGTTGCTATTTGCCTATATACAGTTATTGGGGAGAGACTGCACTGTGTCTTGCCTTGGAACTGTGACTTGATATCATTTCATGTACTACAACTTCCATTCTGCACTTTAGTAAAGAAGCGTCTAACGCCAGGGGGTTGTCCTCCCTGTAGAGGGAGCAGAACCTCTCCACCTTGGCATTGAACCTTGTTGCCATGAGATCCACCTCTGGCATACCCACTTGAGGACTATCTGCTTGATTCTCCGGATGTAAAGACCACTCCACCGACGGAAGACCGCGGCTCAGCCGCTATCATATTGAGGGAGCCTTGGATGTGGATCGCAGATAAGTGGGAAGGTACAACTCTGCCTAATCCAGAATCACCCCGATCTCTGACAAGAGTGGAAGTGATCTCGTGCCTCCCTGCTGGTTGATGTAAAGTATCACAGTCACATTGTCTGACTGGACTTTCACCGCTTTGCCCCGGATCTGAGGGGCTAAGTGAAGGAGGGCTAGCCGGATAGCTTGAATCTCGCGGAGATTGGATGAAAGAAGCCACTCCTGAGGAAGCCAGGTCCCGTGAACTGGAGAGTCGTCTAGGTGAGCGTCCCAGCCTACTTAGGATGCATCCGTAGTCAATATGACCCAGACTGGCTGGGCCATAGACTTCCCGTCTAAAAGATGGCACCACCATCTGAGGGAATACCGAGTTTGCCAAGTCAGGGAGCACAGGGAGTTTAGCCCAGCAGGGCTGCCATTCCATTAGGAGAGGACCTCCAACTGTAGAGGGCGGAGGTGCCATAGAGCCCAAGGGACTGCTTCCGCAGACGCTGACATGAGCCCCAACATCTTCATGAGAGTCCGGATTGGAAATCGCCGGCGAAAGGAACTTGCCGTGTTCTAAACCCGGAATCTTCTTTCTGGAGTCAACTGGAGCTACATCCCAGTGGAGTCGATTATGAAGCCTAGATATCTTACTGAAGTCGACGGGCTCACGTTCGACTTCTACCAGCTGATGATCCAACCTAGGTGGAACAGAAAGGAGATTTTTACCTGAAGAAGTTGGGTTAGGACCGCTAGAGCAGAGGCTTTCAAAGCCAGTCGTCCAGATAAGGAATGATGGTCAGTCCTTGAAGCCTCAAAGCCGCCACCACAGAACCACCACCTTGGTAAAAGTGTGAGGGGCAGAAGAAAAGCCAAAGGGAAGGGCAACAAACAGAAGATGCCTGACGACACCGGACACCTGGACCGTGATCGTGATATACTTTCTGGAACCAGGATGGATCGGGATGTGCAGATATGCATTCTTGAGGTCCAGGGTTGCCATCACGTCTCCAGGATTGACGACGTGAACTACTGACCTGATGGTTTCTACACAAAACTTCACCTTCCTTATAAATCGATTGAAATATCTCAGATCGATAATCATCCGGAGATCTCCTGAAGCCTTGGGAACCAGAAAAACTGGTGAATAGATCCCTAGGCCCCGTTCTCCTGCCGGAACCTCCTCCAGAGCCCCTTTGCAAATGTAGTCCTGAATATAGGCCTCTAGGATCGCCTCCTTGGCAGCTTGTAGAAGGTTGATCTTGACAAACCTGTCCAGAAGAATAGAGGTGTTGTTGACTAAATAACCGTTGAAAATGATATTCAGGACCCCAGGATCCGAGATCTCTTGGATCCATTCTTCTCAGAAGTGGGAGAGACGACTCCCGACGGGTACATGAAGCTTAGTAATGGGGAAGCTTATTGGCAGGACGGCAGGAGTAACGGGAATTAAGCAAGAGCCTCAAAGAGGCCCGTAGTCAGGAGGTGGATTTTCCATCTTTGGCTCCTCCACGAGAGCACCTCAAAACCTTTCACTGTGCTCTCCAGTCACTACAAGAGCTTGTTTGCTGGCCAGACCTGCCACCACGGTCTTGTCTGCCCTGCCCTCGAAATGACTGCTGGGGAAGGCTCTTCACCTTCTAGTCTGAAAGGCCCTCCATGATCTTATCTAGCTCCGAACCGAACAAACGGTTGGGCTCGAATGGAAGGCCATATAAGCTGTATTTTGAGGAATTGTCAGCCACCCAAGGCTCAAGCCCAGGGCCATGCTATATATAGGCCCCTGACATTATTTGATAGTATTGTTACAGGGTGCCAAAGGCACACTTGGTCTCCCATGAGCCACAGACCTGCTGCTTAGCTTCAAGAGCAAGGATCTGTGTTTGGCCTCGTACCCAGGACTTGCTTTGCTAGTGGGAAGCTCCCTCGCTAGCTTCAACTGGAGCTGTGCGGTAACGCACAAGAAGTCCGTAGCCAGGTTGATGGTCTTAAAAGCAGCCAGTATGTCATCCTGGAAAAAACCTCTGGTTCACATCAACTTGAATTTGATCCAGGCGAGATCGGAGGAACGTAGAGACTTCAAAAGCCGCTATGGCTGTGGAAGCCGCAGCTGCCGTAACACCCCGTCTTAGTGTGCACTCTGCAAGGGGGTCCTGCAGCTAGACCCATCGTCTTCAGGAACCAGAGTGCGCTTGGACAACTTGGCAATAGCCATGTCCACCTTGGGAATGGATCCCCACGAATCCACCAAGGGTTAAGCCATCGGGAACATGGATTTAAACTTCTTTGTTAAAACCGGACCTTTTCCAGGTTTTTTCCACTCTATATCATGACTGAGAGGAGGGTCTCATCCGCTTTGAAGACACGATGTGCCCGAGTAGCGGGAACGGGAGGCTCCTCCCAGTAAACATCATGGTCCCCCGACCTGATGGACTTGAGCAACTTCTGTGTCTTTCCAGGGGAGAAAACACAACGTCAGCTCCTCCGAGGAGGAAGAAACTAAGGAGATCAAGAAGGTCTCTCTACCGGGACAGAGGTCTCCATAGGGGCCTGGGCACGAATAGGAAGTCTTTCCATCCAGCAGGCCTATGACTCAATTAACAGAGCCATTGATACATATCCTGCAACGTAAGTTTACTAGAGGTCAGAAACCTCTAACGGCAGCTGTAACACCTGGTGTAGGTTAAGTCAACAGACCCAGGGATTCCTAACCGGTCTCCCAAGCTGGCTTAGCCCAGCCTTAAGCTGCTTAGCTTCTGCGATCTCACGAGTGCAGGTATGATCAGCTTACAATAACCGTTGACTGCTGCAATGGTAGCAGGATAGATGCTTCCTCTTGGAATCCACTTTCCTGCCTTCCGAATCCCGCGGAGAAGACATCACTGCGGGAAAAAAAGGGACAAATAAAACATTTGTAAACCACCTATCTACACAGGAAAGGAAGAAAAAAAGACCGGAGGCAGCTGAGGAAAAAAACACCACAAGTGGAACAACACCAATTTTAGGACTCTGGGATCTAGCTGAAAAAGCATATGTAGCCAGAGACTGAACTGGAGCACACAGCCTCCCAAAATAGGGGAAGGGGAGGGATAGCCAATCCACCCTTCCCCAGTAAATCCTCCACAGGAAGATGCATAAAAAATTGCATCTAAGAAAAATCGTGCCCGTGAAAAATCACGGCCGGATTACCCGGAGGTGATGCAAAGGAGAGTCCCGCGTCACCTCCGGAAGATGGCGGCGCACAGGGACCGGGAATCCTGGACCAAGGACGCCGCCAAAATACTCCAGCCAGGCGCACTAGCGGGGCCGGCAGCAAATAAGCTGCCGGCCAAACTGACAAGGTACCTAGGAAAAAAGGCAACGCCGTTACCCAAACGAAAAGAAGGCTCCCTGCACTTTCCATAAGAAAGGGGGGAACAAACCGCCTAGTCCACCTGTCCAGGAGGACAGAAAAAAAACACAGTGGGCTGGGGGTTGACTTCCTCCTTTTAAGGAGATACTTAATTGTTAAATTGAGTTATTAGTCTTGGGCTCATTAAACATTCCGCCGGTCCTGCCAGTCCACGGGGGGTGGTTAACCCCATCTGTGCTGCTGGTAGGACGTAAGGGAAGACTTGTTTATTCTCTACAGTTGACCTGCTTACTGACTCCAGCACCATTCGCCAGCCACTGCTCCCACAACTCCTGCCTTGCACCCAAATAACAATCAAAACACCAAGCGCACCCCCATGTACTATCAGAAAGGAGCCCTAACATTAGGGTGTTTCCCAACTGAACAAAGGGTTCATCCTTCTTTCACTGCTCTTATTCTAGGAAGCATTGGTTTGAAGATTGCCACTGTGAAGTATTGCAGCTAGAGCATTTACCACTCCCATCCTCAACTCCACTCCTCCTTGCGGTTCTGTCAGTGGAGGAGGGGTTGTTAGGGGACAAAATTATTGTTAGTGCGGGATGGCTGGTGCGGTTCTGCCAATGGGGGAGGGGTTGTTAGGGAAAAACACTGCTGCCAGTGGTGTATGGGTGCTCCAGGGACAATATTGCTGCCAATGGGAGAGGGGTTGTCAGGGTATTTGGTATTTCATGGGGGTATTTATATTTTCTGATTATCTAAGGTATAATCAGTATTGAAAAGTACAAACCCTTTTAAGCCTCATTCACACGTCTGTGTCCAAATCCGTGAGAAGGTGATCAGTGATGCATCCGTGAAGCTGTCCGTGAAGCATCTGTGTTGGGTCCGTGTGTTCGTTTTTTACTGTCCGTGTGCCATTCATGTGAATTCGTGCCATCACTGACACGGAACAGCTGAAAATAATTTTCAAAGCATTTCTTCCTTATTATCCTTAAAACACAGATGCAACACGGATGGCATCAGTGTTGTATCCATGGTTTTCACGGACACATAGACTATCATGGGCATGATGGATCCGTGAACACGGACAAAATAGATCATGCATCCATGCTAAAACACTGATGTCTGAATACACACGTTAAAATGAATGTGGAACACTGATGTGTGAATGAGGCTTTAATCTGTCTGTATTATCTATGGACAGGTTTTACATTTAGATTTAATTTGCATTTATGAATATATTGTGTTTATATTTTGAATTATATAATTAGAGAACAGAGAATAGAAATGATTGTTACAAAATAATATTTCTCTGGCTACAGCAGAAGATACTTTATGAACTGAGAATTTTACTGAAGCATAACTGCTGAGTGAAATGTTTGTTTTGGTAGCTTGATTCTCAATGACTTTATCTTCCATTTGTTCTTATAGAACAATTTTTATACTTACAGTGGTTTCGTAAGAGGAGACAGATAAAATATAAAGCAAAGAAATTGTGAAAGTCATGTATATTTACATTAGGTACTAATTGGCTAGGTATAATTGTATCACTGTAAAGCAGTAGATTTTATATATAAATTGTGAGACAGTGACAGTGAATGATGGCAGGTATTTTCCCCCAGAATCCTGTCATATGCTGCTTAGCTCCAGGGATTGCCCAGTATGTAGTGGAAAGCTCAAGCTTTCCTGAGGTTGCTTTGTAGAAAGGCCAGTATAGGGTTTTGGATTGGGGGAAGAGTTGGGCGGGTTCCCCAATCCGCCGTCCACTTCTGACAAGTGTTGGCTGCCTGATTTGCTGCACCTGTAGCGCTTGCATAAAGATGCAGGGTCAGAGTGAGCAGGGGGAGATCTGGAACTGACATGATGGTGCATGAGAGTGTACGGCTGTGGTGAACTACAGAGCTGACCAAACCATATCTAGGACAGTGAGTAAGCTACTGTTAGTCAGCGCTCAGACGAGTAGCTTTTGTTTTGTATTTTGCCTGAGATGTAAAGGCCTTCTTTTGTTTTGCTGCCGATGCCACAATAAAGTGGAACTTTGTTGGACCTAACCCTGTGTGTCACTGTCTCTGACTGTCCGCCAGCAGGCCAATCCTGCCTCTATCAGGAGCTAATTCCCACATATGGTGTCGGATGTGGGCACAGTCTTAAAGAGACATACACGGAATAAAGGGACTCGTAACAGCGCCTCGCTGAAAACGGTTGCTAGGGGCAACCACATTAATAAAACTTTGAGAGTACTGCAAAGTGGATGTCTTGGGTAAAAGCTGCAACAAGACTACCAGAAAAGACTGTTGATATGGAGGACCTCGTGAAACAGTTGCTTCAGGTGAATGCTAGCCTCTAGCAGGCCGCTGCCAACCAAATACAAGTCAGCAAATCCTTGCAAGAAGCCAGCGCCACTCAGCGATGGGTACATGACGAAGCCATGCGTGCCAAGGCAGAAACAAATGCCTTGCTAGTGGAAGCCAACAGGCTTGCCTTTAAGGAACAGCAGCAGGTAAACCGGCAGCTAAACTCTGCGACTGTGGCAGAGAGAGTCCAGAGGCCTCTAGAACAGCTTTTAACCCTTAAGAATGCATGACATACCTGTACGTCATGGTTTCCGAGTCCTTAACCACTTCAGCCCCCCTAGCTTAAACACCCTTAATGACCAGGCCACTTTTTACAATTCCGCACTACACTACTTTCACCGTTTATTGCTCCGTCATGCAACTTACCACCCAAATGAATTTTACCTCCTTTTCTTCTCACTAATAGAGCTTTCATTTGGTGGTATTTCATTGTTGCTGACATTTTTACTTTTTTTGCCATTAATACAAATTTAACGAAATTTTTGCAAAAAAATGACATTTTTCATTTTCTGTTGTAAAATTTTTCAAAAAACTACATTTCTATATAAATTTTTCTCTAAATTTATTGTTCTACATGTCTTTGATAAAAAAGTCCAATAAGTGTATATTTATTGGTTTGGGTAAAAGTTATAGCGTTTACAAACTATGGTGCAAAAAGTGAATTTCTGCATTTTGAAGCAGCTCTGACTTTCTGAGCCCCTGTCATGTTTCTTCAGGTGCTAGAATGTCAGGATAGTATAAATACCCCCAAATCACACCATTTTAGAAAGAAGACACCCCAAAGTATTCGCGGAGGGGCATGGTGAGTTCATGTATCATTTCATTTTTTTCACAAGTTAGCGGAAAATGACACTTTCTGAGAAAAAAAAAAAAAAAAAGTTTCAATTTCTGCTAACTTCTGGCAAAAAAAGAAATCTCAGACGGACTCACTATGCCCCTCAGTGAATACCTTGGGGTGTCTACTTTCCAAAATGGGGTCATTTGTGGGGTGTTTGTACTGTTCTGGCATTTTGGGCGGGCTAAATTGTGAGTCGCCATAAACCTAAAGGTACTGTTAATTTGCCTTTGCGCATTCAGGCTGCAAAAGTGTCACTTATGTGGTATCGCCAGTAGTGAGAGTAAGGTAGTTTGGGGTGTATTTTACATATACCCATGTTGGGTGAGAGAATATCTCTGTAAACTGACAACTTTGTATAAAATTTTTTAAAAGTTGTCGCTTACAGAGATATTTTTCACACACAGTATGGGTATATATAAAAATACACCCCAAAACACATTGCCCTACTTCTCCTGAGTACGGGGATACCACATGTGTGACACTTTTTTGCAGGCTGGGTGCGCAAAGGGGCCCTAAAACCAATGAGTACCTTTAGGATTTCACAGGGCATTTTTACGCATTTGGATTCCAGACTTCTTCTCACGCTTTAGGGGCCCCTAAAATGCCAGGACAGTATAAATACCCCACATGTGACCCCATTTTGGAAAGAAGACACCCCAAGGTATTCCGTGAGGGGCATGGCGAGTTCATGTAAAATTTTATTTTTTGTCACAAGTTAGTGGAATATGAGACTTTGTAAAAACAAAATAAAAAATATATATATCAATTTCCGCTAACTTGTGCCAAAAATAAAATTCTGTGAACTCGCCATGCTCCTCACGGAATACCTTGGGTGTCTTCTTTCAAAATGGGGTCACATGTGGGTATTTATACTGCCCTGGCATTTTAGGCCTCTAAAGCGTGAGAATCCAAATGCGCAAAAATGGCCTGTGAAATTCTAAAGGTACTATTGGTTTTAGGCTCCTTGTACTTGGCTGCAAAGTGCCACCATGGGTATCGCCGAACTCAGGAGAGTAAGGTAGCTTGGGGTGTATTTTACATATACCATAGCTGCGTGTGAGAAATATTGCTGTAAACGACAACTTTTTACATTTTTTTATTCAAAGTTGTCAATTTACAGAGATATTTCTCACACAAAGTATGGGTATATGCAAAAATACACCCCAAAACACATTGCCCTACTTCTCCTGAGTACGGCGATACCACATGTGTGCCACTTTTTGCAGCCAAGATGCGCAAAGGGGCCCTAAAACCAATGAGTACCTTTTAGGAGGGCATTTTTACGCATTTTTCTTCTCACGCTTTAGGGCCCCTAAAATGCCAGGGCAGTATAAATACCCCACATGTGACCCCATTTTGGAAAGAAGACACCCCAAGGTATTCTGTGAGGGGCATGGCGAGTTCATAGAAGATTTTTTTTGGCACAAGTTAGCGGAAATTGATTTTTTATTGTTTTTCTCATAAAGTCTACCTTTCTGCTAACTTTTGACAAAAAGTTAAATTGTTCATGGACTCACTATGCCCTCAGCGAATACCTTGGGGTGTCTTCTTCCAAAATGGGGTCACATGTGGGGTATTTATACTGCCCTGGCATTTTAGGGGCCCTAAAGCGTGAGAAGAAAATGCGTAAAAATGCCCTTCCTAGCAGTACTCATTGGTTTAGGCCTTTGCATTTGGCTGCAAAGTGGCACACATGTAGTACGTCGCATTGGAGAAGTAGGTCAGTTTGGGGTGTATTTACATATACCATATTTGTGTGAGAAATATCTCTGTAAACTGACAACTTTGAATAAAAAATGTAAAAAGTTGTCGTTTACAGAGATATTTCTCACACCCAGCATGGGTATATATAAAAATACACCCCAAAACACATTGCCCTACTTCTCCTGAGTACGGCGACACCACATGTGTGACACTTTTTGCAGCCAAGATGCGCAAAGGGGCCCTAAAACCAATGAGTACCTTTAGGATTTCACAGGGCATTTTTACGCATTTGGATTCTCATGCTTTAGGACCCCTAAAATGCCAGGGCAGTAGAAATACCCCACATGTGACCCCATTGTGGAAAGAAGACACCCCAAGGTAATCCGTGAGGGGCATGGCGAGTTCACAGAAAAAAAAATTTGGCACAAGTTAGCGGAAATTGATTTTTTTTTTTTTTTACAGTCTCATATTTCACTAACTTGTGACAAAAATAAAATTTTGCATGAACTCGCCATACCCCTCACGGAATACCTTGGGGTGTCTTCTTCTAAAATGGGGTCACATGTGAGGTGTTTGTACTGCCCTGGCATTTGAGGGTCTCCGCAATCATTACACGTATGGCCAGCATTAGGAGTTTCTGCGATTCTCCTTATATTGAGCAGACGGGTAATGAGATTTTTTTCCGCTCAGCCTCTGCACTGAAAAGAAAAAATGAACGGCACAGATTTCTTCATTCGCATCAATCAATGTGGATGAAAAATCTCTGCCCAAAAATGTGCAAAAATAAAACGGCACAGATTTCCTCATTCACATCGATCAATGTGGATGAATAAATCTCTGCCAAAAATGTGCAAAAAAGTAGTAAGGCCCCATTCACACGTCCGTCAGAATGTCCGCATCTATTCCGCAATTCTGCGGAATAGATGCGACCCATTCAGTGTGAATGGGGTTGGCGGTGATGCGGAGAGCACACTATGCGCCGCCGCATCAGCATTTGCGGAGCTGCGGCCGCAAACTTCCGGGTTTCGGCCCCCAAGCATCCGGCCGCAGCTCCGCAAAAAGATAGAGCATGTCCTATTCTTGTCCGCACTGCGGACAAGAAAAGGCATTTTCTATATAGTTCTGGCAATGTGCGGATCCGCAAAATGCGGAAAGCACATTGCTGGTGTCCGTGTTTTGCGGATCCGTGGATCCATGGATCCGCAAAACACATACGGACGTCTGAATGAACCTTACAGTGGGGTAATTAGTGTCAGGGGGTGACAGGGGGTGACATGGGGTGATCGGGGTTAATCAGGGGTTAATCAGTGGGGGTGGGGTGGATGGGTGGGGGTCTGTGTGGTGTTTTGGTGCACTTATAAAGTCTTTGGTGGTCCCAAGCAAATGGGACCACCAAAGGAACGATCAGCAAGCATATCAGACGCTGTTAACAAAACAGCGCCTGATATGCCATTTTTATCTTACAGCCTGCCAGCGCACGATCAGCGCTGGCAGGCTGTAGCTTACCTTGTCCCCGACGTGATCCTGTGAACGCGCGCACGTGCGCGCGCGCGTTCACAGGAAATCTCGCCTCTCGCGAGATGACGCGCGGGCGCGTCAAGGAGGAACAGACCGACCGCCCGCAGGACGCAATCCTGCGTGAGGCGGTCGGTAAGCGGTTAAAGACCCATGACGTACAGGTACGTCATGAGTAGTTCCGATCACTGCTGCTCAGCCGGCAGTGATCGGAACAAGGTGCCTGCTGAAATCATTCAGCAGGTACCTTGTTACAATGCCCAGGGGGGTCCTGTGACCCCCCCCCATATCGGCGATCGCTGCAAACTGCAGGTCAATTCAGACCCTGGTTTGCAGCGCTTTGTGCGATCTCTGATCCGCGGGGATCAGAGGGTTAATGCCCCCAAAGTGTTTATTTTTAACCCCCAATCATATTGGGGCTGCGGGGGTGCAGGGGGGGTGGTTGCGGGCGGCAGGAGGTGGCGCGGGAGGTGGGCGGTGCGGCGGGCGGGATCGCGATTGCGATCCCCAGCCCGCCTCCTCTGTAATGTTTCCCTGGTGTCTAGTGGATCTATCAGTGTCAGCACATTGCTGACACTCTGATGGAAACGGCTGGCATCTGTGCTTGATCAGATGCCAGCCGTTTAACCCCATCTATACCGCGGTCCGCACGGACCGCGGTATGGAAGGGTTAACAGGGAGGAGCTCCTCCTCTCCCATCGGGGGCTGCTGTGCCTTGCAGCCCCCAACAGGATGGGGATCACAGAGGAGGGGCTCCACTCCTCCCCATCACCCCCTGCTCAGTTCTGGCAGCGGGTGATGGTTGCCATGGAGACAGGACGCTTTCAGAAGCGTCCTGCTCTCCATGGTGCTGAAAGTCTGAATAGACCTGCTAAAAATCTGCTCTATAAAAATATCACATGACTGAACTTGTCAGGTGAACGTCATAAAAAAAATAAAAAAAAATCGTGCAAATAAGCAATTTTTTGGCAACTTACATCACTAAAAGTGTAATATAAAGCGATCAAAAAAGCGTATGCCTCCCAAAATAGTACCAATCAAACCGCCATCTCATCCCGCAAAAAATGAGCCCCTACCTAAAACAATTGGCCAAAAAATAAAAAAACTATGCTTCTCAGACTAAAACATGATTTTTTTTGTTTCAAAATTGCTTTTTAGTGTTAAATGTAAAAAAATAAAAATAAAAAGTAGACATATTGGGTATCTCCACGTCCGTAAGAATCTGCTCTATAAAAATATCACCTGACCTAACCCCTCAAGTAAAAACTGTAAACAAAATTAAATAAAAACTTTGTCAAAAAGCCATTTTTTTGTCACCTTACATCACAAAAAGTGTAATAGCAAGCGATCAAAGTCATATGACCCCCCAAATAGTGCCAATCTAACCGTCACCTCATCCTGCAAAAAATGAGCCCCTACATAGGACAATCGCCCCCCCAAAAAAAATATGGATCTCAAACTATGGAGACACTAAAACATGATTTATTTTTGTTTTAAAAATGATATTATTGTGTAAAACTCATATAAATAAAAAGTATACATATTAGGTATTGCCGCGTCCGTGACAACCTGCTCTATAGAAATAACACATGACCTAACCCCTCAGCTGAACACATCAAAAAAATAATAATAAATACGGTGTCAAAAGCCATTTTTGTCACCTTACATCATAAAAAGTGTAATAGCAAGCGACCAAAATGTCCTATGTACCCCAAGATAGTGCCAATCAAACCGCCATCTCATCCCGCCAAAAATGAGCCCCTACATAAGACAGTCGCCCAAACAATAAAAAATAAACTATGGCTTTCAGAATGTGGAGACACTAAAAAATCTTTTTTTTCAAAAATGCTTTAGTATGTAAAACTGAAACAAAAAACCCTAAAAAGTAGTCATATTTGGTATTGTCGCGTCCGTAACAACCTGCTCTATAGAAATAGCACACAATCTAACCTGTCAGTTCAACAATGTAAATAGCAAAAAATAAAAACGGTCCCAAAACAGCAATTTTTGGGCAAATTTTCCATTTTATTCCATTTTTCCAGTAACAAAGCAAGGGTTAACAGCCAAACAAAACTCAATATTTATTGCCCTGATTCTCTTGTTTGCACAAACACCCCATATGTGGTCGTAAACTGCTGTATGGCCAAACGTCAGGGCACAGAAGGAAGGGAACGCCATATGGTTTTTGGAAGGCAGATTTTGCTGGACTGGTTTTTTGACACTATGTCCCATTTGAAGCCCCCTTGATGTACCCCTACAGTAGAAACTCCAAAAAAGTGACCCTATTTTGGAAACTACGGGATAAGGTGTCAGTTTTGTTGGTACTATTTTAGGGTAAATATGATTTTTGGTTTCTCTATATTGCACTTTTTTTGAGACAAGGTAACAAAAAATAGAAATTCTGAAATTTCATCTCCATTTGCCAATAACTCTTGAGAAACATCTAAAGGGTTAACAAAGTTTGTAAAACTGGTTTTGAATACCTTGAGGGGTGTAGTTTCTTAGATGGAGTCACTTTTATGGAGTTTCTACTCTAGGGGTGCATCGGGGCGCTTCGAATGGGACATAGTGTCAAAAAACCAGTCCAGCAAAATCTGCCTTCCAAAAACCATATGGCGTTCCCTTCCTTCTGCGCCCTGCAGTTTGGCCATACAGCAGTTTACGACAACATATTGGGTGTTCGTGCAAACTACAGAATCGGGGGAATAAATATTAAGTTTTGTTTGGCTGCTAACCCTTGCTTTGTTACTGGAAAAAATGGATTAAAATGGAAAATTTTCCAAAAAATCGAAATTCTGAAATGTTATCTCCATTTGCCATTAACTCTTGTGGAAAACCTAAAGGGTTAATTACATTTGTAAAATCGGTTTTGAATACCTTGAGGGGTGTAGTTTCTAGAATGGGGTAATTTTGGGTGGTTTCTATTATGTAAGCCTCACAAAGTGACTTCAGACCTGAATTGGTCCCTAAAAAGTGGGTTTTTGAAAATTTCTGAAAAATTTCAAGATTTGCTTCCAAACTTCTAAGCCTTGTAACGTCCCCAAAAAATGAAATGGCATTCCCAAAATGATCGATACATGAAGTAGACATATGGGGAATGTAAATCAATAACTTTTTTTGGTGGTATTACTATGTATTATTGAAGTAGAGAAATTGAAACTTGGAAAATTGCAAATTTTTTAATATTTTTGGTAAATTTTGTATTTGTATATGAAATTTTTCGACTTTATTTTACCACTGTTATGAAGTACAATATGTGACGAAAAAACAATCTCAGAATGGCCTGGGTAAGAAAAAGCGTTTTAAAGTTATCTCCACATAAAGTGACACTGGTCAGATTTGCAAAAAATGGCTGAGTCCTTAGGGTGAAATAGGGCTGAGTCCTTAAGGAGTTAAAGGCTTGTGCTGCTGTACAGTCCTCTTTACAGAAAATGACCCACACGGATGATGTCGAGGCCTACCTCGTAGTATTTAAGCGAGTGGCAGAGCGCGAGAGGTTACCTGCTGACCCGTGGGCTGAGCTGGTAGCTCCTTTCCTAACGGGAGAACTGCAAATGGCATATTTTGACCTGAGTGAACAGGATGCTAAGGACTATACCAGGCTAAAGGGTAAAATCCTTGCCCGTCTGGGTGTTAACATGCATGTCCAGGCGCGACGGGTGCACAATCAGACCTATGTAGAACACCTACCTGCTCGGTCACAAATGTATGACCTTATTCACCTGGTGCGAAAATGGCTGCAACCCGAAGAGGCAACCTCTGCACAGGTCGTGGTACTGGACAAGTACATCCGTTCCTTACCTCCTAGGATCCAGCACTGGGTTGGTCAAGGAGACCCAACAGACGCCAATCAGCTTGTCAACCTACTTGAAAGGTACAGAGCAACTGAGGATCTACTCCAAGAAGTGCCTCCTGGACACTCTAACTCTCGGAACAGCAAAACACGCGGATCGCCCGGTAAGACTGTTACTTCTCATAAAGGGGTTAAAAGTGCCATTAAGGGAGGTGGCTCAGAGGGGGATTTATTGACTGAAGGTTCCAGAGGGACCCAGATGTCCATAACCGGTTCTAGATTTGGGGACCAGGGCTGCAGAGAGTGCTGGCGGTGTCATAGATATGGACATATTGCTGCAAGCGTCCCCTGACTTCTGAACCTATGGAGTGTGATACAGCCAGATGGCTGTCTCTGTTTGCACGGCCTGTTTGTTCAGCTGAAACTGTGTCTGAGACTGAACAGCAAATGTGTGCTTTTCAAGTGAATGGATGTCCCGTTAATGCTCTATTGGACTCTGGCAGTTTGGTTACACTGGTGCATGCCAGTCTGGAAGACCCCGCGGCATTCAGAGGACATTTCATTGGGTGTTGTGTATTCACGGGGAAAACTAAAGAATATCCCACAGCCTTGATCACACTAGAGACTGAATGTGGAACTGTCTCTCATGAAGTGGGTGTGGTCAAGTCTCTGATGCACAGTGTGATCTTGGGGAGGGACTTTCCATTGCTCTGGGTCTGCTAGGGGACATGAGTATATCTGTCACGAGTATATGCGAACAACAGGAGTACAATCAATGCACAAGCTACTGAGCGGACCCAAACTAGGGAGCATAAAAGGGAACCCCTGTCAGACCCTAAGAGCTCTCCCTGCGCTGCTATGCACATGCCCAGACCCTGATGGTGGGTCGAGGATGCCCGCGTACCTAAGGCTGAGTGAGACCTGAAACACCTATGATAAAAGGGGGGGGGGGCACGGCCACCGGCTCCCTGCTCAGTATACGGACGGAACCGGGGTCGCCTAGGATCCAGTCAGCAAAAAACAAAACCAACAATGTCTGCAAACTTATCTGTAGGGGCTGCAGCAGCAGTGAAGACAGATCCAATCTCAGCAGACAATATCCGATGTTGCTTTCTTCAGCAAAACACACGTCCAGTGTAAAGAGACCACAGCAGTGTAGATACTCCAGCGGCTGAAACAACTCAAGATGAGAAATATAACCCGCAAGGTGAAACAGGAAGAGGGGTGATTTAAAGGAAGAGGAATCAATCAGAGAAGGAACAGCTGGGAAGAGGGAAAGTAGTGAAAATGAAAGTAAAGACTTCATCACAGGGGCGGAGAAACAGAGCTGTGAGAACTCCTCAAAACTCTGGTAGTGACAATATCCTGGTGGTGTTGAATTGCGCCACCCGGTATCCTGAAGCATTCCCACTAAGAAACACCTCATCTAAAACTATAGCAAGAGAATTATTTAACATGTTTACCCGTACCGGTATACCTAAAGAGATACTTACCAACCGAGAGGAGCAACAGAAATTTTTGAAGTGCGGGCGCATTCGCGGCCTTCCGAAAACATCACCACTACGCGATCTTGTCTAATGGAGTAAGGAGATCGGGGGAAATTTCTAAAGTGCGGGCGTATGCGCGGCATTCCGAAGGCACTGACATTATGCGATCTTCTCCAGCGGAGTAAGTAGAGGAGTGGGGGAAATTTTTTAAGTGCAGGCGCATGCGCAGCCTTTTGAAAATACCGTGACTACACGATCCTCTCTAACCAAGTAAGGGGAGGAGTGGGAGAAATTTCCTAAGTGCCGGCGCCTGCGCGATCTCCCCCCCCCCCCCCTCCCTCCCGACAGCATCACTACACGTCATTATGACAAGACAATAGATATAGAGCAGCAAGTATGCACCCGATTGGAGTGTGGCAAATCAATCAAATGTGAAGGACTACCATTGGAGAATCACGCAGGTCCTAGCAGTACCGAAGGTTTAAAAGATGATCCCTGCCCCTAACACAGTTACCTGTAACTATATCCCCTGAAGACGCCGAATGCTCGGCGAAACATGTTGGGATACAGGGGTTGATGTGTGTGTGTGTGTGTGATTTTTAGCTCTCAGGGACAGTCAGAAGAGGATCCCAAAATTGGGAAATCTGAGCTAGCTAGAGCTAAGTTAGTGAATGCATGAATCAAGGAAGGAATGAAAGGTAGTGTATCTCCCCTCTATAGATCACATTCCCAGCATGTGGCCATATAGCTGGGTGCTAGTGATCTATAAGCCTTTCTCACACGTATTCAACCAAGCTAGCAGATACTCAGTACAAAAAGCAAATAAATAAGGAATAAATGGGTGATAGCCCCTAGCAACTGAGTTAATACTGCTAAGTCATATAGCTGGATGCTAATGACTAATACATTTTTCAAAAAATGTTTCCTTTTCTGATGTATCCTGAAAAATTTTAACTTCACTTGTCCAGTTCCTATATTTGTGTTCTAGAGAAGATAGAAATAAAGATTTGAAATTTTATAATCTAGTCAGTGAGACTGCAAAAAACGCTATAAGGTCTCTTGACCAATTATAAATACAAAAGTACAGTGGTAAAGCGTCGCATCTCTCCTGAGGGGTTTATTTATAATTAATACTTACCGACCATGGCACCCCCTTTTTGTCCAGAGTCATGAAAGAATTGTGTAGACTGTTAAAAATTAAACACCTGCGTACATCTGTTTATCACCCACAAACAGACGGACTGGTAGAAAGATTTAATAAGACCCTAAAGAGTATGTGAAGGAAGGTGGTCAGCAAGGATGAGAAGGATTGGGACTGTCTTTTGCCTTATCTTTTATGTTTGCCATTCGTGAAATTCCTCAATCCTCCACAGGTTTTTCTCCCTTTGAACTTGTGTATGGTAGACATCCACGTGGTCTACTGGACATGGCAAAGAAAACCTGGGAACAAGAGCCCACCCCTTACAGGAGTGTGATAGAACATATCTCGCTGATGCAAGACAAATTTCTCGCTAGGTGGCAGGGGCCATATGAGATAATTGACCGAATGGGTGAGGTAAACTATAGGGTGTACCAGCCTGGTAAGAGAAAATTATATCATGTGAACCTTATTAAGCTGTGGAAAGACAGAGAAACTCTGTCAGCTGTGAGCTCCCTCTGCAGTGGAACTTCAGAAGTGCGTGTGTCAGACTCCTTGTTAAAGTCACAAGGACAGGAGGTCAAGAAGTTCTTGCAGAGGAACACTGACGTGTTTTCAGGGTTGCCAGGGCGGACAAATGTCATTGAGCATGATATTGTTACCGAACCACATGTGCGAGTCCATTTAAAACCTTACAGGGTCCCTGAAGCCCGTAGACAGGCCATATCTGAGGAGGTCAAGAAAATATTAGCCCTGGTTGTGATAGAAGAGTCAAAAAGTGAATGGTCCAGTCCCATAGTGTTGATTCCTAAACCCGATGGCACAATACGTTTTTGTAATAACTTTCGAAAATTAAATGAAGTATCAAAGTTTGACGCATATCCTATGACACGGGTTGATGAACTCATTGAGAGACTGGGGCATGCTAGATATTTTTCCACCCTTGACCTAACCAAAGGTTACTGGCAAGTTCCTCTCACTGATAGTGCCAAAGAAAAAACTGCATTCGTTACCCCAGATGGGCTCTACCATTATGTCTGCTTGCCCTTTGGTTTACATGGGGCTCCAGTGACCTTTCAAAGATTAATGGATATAGTCCTTAAACCCCATCGTCGGTATGCTTCAGCATATTTGGACAATATAATTATATTTAGTGAAGATTGGGAGAGCCACTTACCGAAAGTACAAGCAGTAGTAGATTCTCTCAGAGCCGCAGGGTTGACAGCAAACCCTAAAAAGTGTACTTTGGGTCTGGAGGAAGCACATTACCTAGGGTACATAATTGGCAGAGGAGTGGTCAAACCCCAGATAAATAAAGTTGACGCTATTCAGCAGTGGCCACGTCCTGTAACCAAGAAGCAGGTAAAAGCCTTTTTAGGGATTGTGGGGTACTACCGCAGGTTTATTCCTCACTTTGCCAGTACAGAAGCCCTGTTAACAGACCTTACTAAGGGAAGTAAGTCAGTCATGGTCAGGTGGAGTGTCGCGGCCGAAAGGGCATTCCAAGAATTATAAGTAGCATTATGTAAACAATCGGTCCTAGTCACACCAGACTTCAGAAAGCAGTTTGTAGTCCTGACTGATGCGTCTGATGTAGGGCAAGGTTCAGTATTATCACAGGAGATTGATGGGGAGGAACATCCTGTGACATATCTGAGCAGGAAGCTTACTCCCGCTGAGAAAAATTACAGTATTGTTGAACGTGAGTGCTTAGCAATTAAGTGGGCCTTGGAATCCCTTAAGTATTACCTGTTGGGGCGACACTTTAGGTTGGTCACTGACCACTCTCCACTTACATGGATGTGCCAGCAGAAAGAGAGAAATGCACGTGTGACTAGGTGGTTTCTCACTTTACAAAATTTTAACTTTACTGTTGAGCACAGAGCAGGGAAGCTACAAGGAAATGCAGACGCTCTGTTGAGAACAAACTGTCTGATAGCTAAAAATGTCAGACCCCACAGGTTCGAACAAAGGGGGAGGGTATGTGAGACAGTGACAGGAAAAGTGATTGATGGCAGGTATATTTCCCCCAGAATCCTGTCATATGCAGATTCGCTCCAGGGATTGCCCAGTATGTAGTGGAAAGCTCAAGCTTTCCTGAGGTGGCTTTGTAGAAAAGCCGGTATAGGGCCTAGAGATTGGGGAAGAGTTGGGCGGGTTCCCCAATCCGCAGTCCACTTCTGACAAGTGTTGGCTGCCTGATTAGCTGCACCTGTAGCGCTTGCATAAAGATGCAGGGTCAGAGTGAGCAGGGTAAGATCTGGAACTGACATGCTGGTGCATGAGAGTGTGTGGCTGTGGTGAACTACAGAGCTGACCAAACCATATCTAGGACAGTGAGTAAGCTACTGTTAGTCAGCACTCAGACGAGCAGGTTTTGTTTTTGTATTTTGCCTGAGATGTAAAGGCCTTCTTTTGTTTTGCTGCTGATACCACAATAAAATGGAACTTTGTTGGACCTAACCCTGTGTGTCACTGTCTCTGACTGTCCGCCAGCAGGCCAATCCTGCCTCTATCAGGAGCTAATTCCCACTATATATATATATATAGAGTAAGAGATCATACTCTCCCAGAGGATTGCCAATAAAAGTCTACTCACCTCAGGGGGTTTTAAAGCTAAAACAGTGCTTAATTTGTCACACTGCACATCCCACATCACTTGGCACCATGAAGTCGCAGCTTCACATCATAACATGTTACATCAACACAAAACAATAAATCCTTGTTCGGCTTCACTAAGCCATGCGGTCAGACAGCTTCCCAGCTATGACCAATGCAACCCATTGGGGTCTCGGTCCATCAGTCTTCCTAACGGTGACCATACAATACCTTGGCGGGATTTGGTCCAGCAGTTCGCCTGACTGTGACCGTGCAACACCTCTTTTCCTCGGCCATCGCTGCCCCCCCCAAAAAAAAACTACTCAGACTCTCTCAGCCTTGTTGCCCCCCAACCCTCATGGCTGGGACCACACAGACAGACAACACCACACACTGAGATATACAGCCACACCACATATCTACCATTCACTTGACCACATATCCCCCCCTTCTTGTCCCGAAGGTCTGGGTATTTTTCCACATCACACCATTCCCCCTGGAAGATGTGGCCAGTGTCATACTTCTTTCTTTTGTTCTGCAACACCCAGGCCAGCAGAGGCCGGTTTGTCACAAAAATCCGTTTTGTACCCCACAATCAGTATTTTATAGATTCCATCGTCCACTCAATGGCCAAAAATACTTGCCCTATGATTGCGTACCTCTTGTCTATGGGAGTCAGCCTTCTGTTCAGGTACCTCACTGGCTGTTTACCCAGAGCAGACTTCATACCATGAACAGTCTCTTCTGCTTTCTCAGTGGGATTTGGTTGGGACTAGTGTTGAGCGAACAGTTCGAGCATAGTTCGGGTTCGTACCGAATTTTGTGGTGTTCTTGACACGGACACGGACCCGAACATTTTAAAAAAAGTTCGGGTTCGGGTCCGTTGTTCAGCGATTTCTTCCCGCTTTCTGAAGGGCTGCACAGCAGCCCATCAGCTAGCGTTTTACTTCTTGCCCTAAGAAGCCATCACAGCCATGCCTACTAATGGCATGGCTGTGATTGGCCAAGTGCAGCATGTGACCCAGCCTCTAGTGATCAAGTGATCGATCTACAGCTGTGAATGATTCAACTTCTGCTAGTTAATTGCTCACTGGTTTTTAGGCTGCACAGAGTGTTTTTCTGTCACTTTTTTCTGGGGTGATCGGCGGCCATTTTGTGACTTGGGGTGCACCAGAACAAGCTGCCACCAAGTCCATCAATCCATCAATACTAGTTTGTTTTTTTTTTTTTGCTATATCCTACATCAGGGGCTTGGCTGTGCTTATTGTCGCCCCTAAAAACTCAGGATAGCAATTTCCATATTTTATTAAGGGGTTAAATACAATTGCCAAAATACCAATCCCCTGAATCTGGTGTTCCAGCTTTGGCAAGCCAAGTGTAATACTGTCTGCTGTCTGGCAAAGGATATATTATTTTCTGTGGTGAAATTCAATTGCCAAAATAGCAATCCCCTAAATATGGTGTCCCAGCAGTGGCTGGCAAAGTATAATAGTGTCCGGTAAAACATATATTTTGTTCTGGGGTGAAATTCAATTGCCAAAATAGCAATACCCTGAATCTGGTGTTCCAGCAGTTGCAGGCCTAGTTTAAATCTGTCCGTAACAGGGTATATTTTTTTCTGGGGTGAAATTCAATTGCCAAAATAGCAATACCCTGAATCTGGTGTCCCAGCAGAGGCTGGCAAAGTATAATAGTGTCCAGCAAAACAAATATTTTGTTCTGGGGTGAAATTCAATTGCCAAAATAGCAATACCCTAAATCTGGTGTCCCAGCAGTGGCTGGCAAAGTATAAAAGTGTCCGCCAAAACATATATTTTGTTCTGGGGTGAAATTCAATTGCCAAATTAGCAACACCCTGAATCTGGTGTTCCAGCAGTTGCAGGCCTAGTTTACATCTTTCGGTAACAGGGTATATTTTGTTCTAGGGTGAAATTCAATTGCCAAAATAGCAATACCATAAATCAGTGGTTTCAGCTGTGGCTGGCCAAGTTTCATATTGTCCGGCAAAGGATATATTTTTTTCTGGGGTGAAATTTAATTGTCAAAATAGCAATACCCTGAATCTGGTGTCCCAGCAGTGGCTGGCAAAGTATAATAGTGTCCAGCAAAACATATATTTTGTTCTGGGGTGAAATTCAATTGCCAATATCGCAATACCCTGAATCTGGTGTCCCAGCAGTGGCTGGCAAAGTATAATAGTGTCCGCCAAAACATATATTTTGTTCTGGGGTGAAATTCAATTGCCAAAATAGCAATACCCTGAATCTGGTGTTCCAGCAGTTGCAGGCCTTTTATAAATCTGTCCGTAACAGGGTATATTTTTCTCTGGGGTGAAATTCAATTGCCAAAATAGCAATACCATAAATCAGTGGTTTCAGCTGTAGCTGGCCAAGTTTCATAGTGTCCGGCAAAGGATATATTTTGTTCTGGGGTGAAATTCACTTTCCAATATAGCAATACCCTGAATCTGGTGTTCCAGCTGTTGCCTACCAAGTGTTAATCTGTCCGTAAAAGGGTATATTACACTCAAGGTGTATATACAAGTGCTGAGAGGGTCATCCTCGATAACTTCACACGCTACCATGCATCTCCCATTGTATTTCTGTCCGTTAAGGAGTATATTACACAAAGTGTTAAAATACAATTGCTAAAGGCATAATCCTACATATTTTTTCACACGCTACTGTGAATCTCCAAGTGTAAATCTGTCCATAAAAGGATACCTTTCATCCAGGGCCAAAATACTAGCCCTACAATAGATATTCCCCTAAATCAGTGGTTACTGCCATGCCTGGATTAGTGTAATACGGTACATAAATAAATAGGCAGATAGTGTTAGGTGCCTGTAAAAAAAAGGCCTGAATTTGAAATCAATACATTGGGCCAAATATATTTTTTCTTATTGTGGTGCTTGGTGAACGGTAACAATGAGGAAAACATCTAGTAAGGGATGCGGACGCGGTCGTGATGGTGTTAGTGGACCCTCTGGTGCTGGGAGAGGACGTGGCCATTCTGCCACAGCCAGACGTCCTAGTGAACCAACTACCTCAGATTCCAGTATCCACCAGAATTTACAGCGATATATGGTGGGGCCCAATGCCGTTCTAAGGATGGTAAGGCCTGAGCAGGTACAGGCGCTAGTCAATCGGGTGGCCGACAGTGGATCCAGCACGTTCACAACATTATCTCACACCCAGTCTTCTGCAGAAAGCGCACAGGTGGCGCCTGAAAACCAAGCCAATCAGTCTGTCACATCACCCCCATGCATATCAGGGAAACTGTCTGAGCCTCAAGTTATGCAGCAGTCTCTTATGCTGTTTGAAGACTCTGCTGGCAGGGTTTCTCAAGGGAATCCACCTAGCCCTTCCCCAGTGGTGGAAGACATAGAATGCACTGATGCACAACCACTGATGTTTCCTGATGATGAGTACATGGGAATACCACCTCATCGGAGTCCGCACGTCTCTGATGATGACAAAACAGAGGTGCCAACTGCTGCGTCTTTCTGCAGTGTGCAGACCGAACAGGAGGTCAGAGAGGAAGGCTGTGTGGAAGACGATGCAGGGGACGATGAGGTCCTAGACCCCACATGGAATGAAGGTCGTGCCACTGACTTTCATAGTTCAGAGGAAGAGGCAGTGGTGAGACCGAGCCAACAGCATAGCAAAAGAGGGAGCAGGGAGCAAAAGCAGAACAGCTGCCGCCAAGAGAGTTCGCCTGCTACTGGCCACCGCCACCAGGGACCGAGCACCCCAAAGGCAGCTTCAAGGAGTTCCCTGGCATGGCACTTCTTTAAACAATGTGCTGACGACAAGACCCGAGTGGTTTGCACGCTGTGAGATCAGAGCCTGAAGCGAGGCATTAACGTTCTGAACCTTAGCACCACCTGCATGACCAGGCATCTACATGCAAAGCATGAACTGCAGTGGAGTAAACACCTTAAAAGCAAGGAACTCACTCAGGTTCCCCCTGCCTCCTCTTCTGCTGCCGCCTCGGCCTCTTCCTCCGCCTCGGGAGGAATGTTGGCACCTGCTGCCCACCAAACAGAGGATGTGCCACCGACACCACCACCTGTGTCACCAAGCTTCTCCACCATGTCACACGGCAGCGTTCAGCTCTCCATCTCACAAACCTTGGAGAGAAGGCATAAATTCCCACCTAGCCACCCTCGAGCCCTGGGCCTGAATGCCAGCATTTCTAAACTACTGGCCTTTGAAATGCTGTCATTCAGGCTGGTGGACACAGACAGCTTCAAACAGCTGATGGCCATGGCTGTCCCACAGTAAGTTGTTACCAGCCGCCACTACTTCTCCAAGACAACCGTGCCTTCCCTGCACAACCAAGTATCCGATAAAATCAAGTGTGCACTGCACAACGCCATCTGTGGCAAGGTCCACCTAACCTCAGATACGTGGACCAGTAAGCACGGCCAGGGACGCTATATCTCCCTAACTGCACACTGGGTAAATGTAGTGGTGGCTGGGCCCCAGGCGGAGAGTTCCTTTGCGCACGTCCTTCTGCGGCCAAGGATCGCAGGGCATCATTCTTTGCCTCCTCCTCCTACTCGGCTTCCTCCTCTTCTGCTTCCACCAGCTCATCCGGTCAGCCACACACCTTCACCACCAACTTCAGCACAGCCCGGGGTAAACGTCAGCAGGCCATTCTGAAACTCATATGTTTGGTGGACAGGCCCCACACTGCGCAGGAGTTTTGGTGGGGTGTTGAACAACAGACCGACGAGTGGTTTCTGCCGGTGGGCCTCAAGCGGTGTGTGATGGTGTGCAATAATGGGCGAAATCTCGTTGCAGCTCTGGGACTAGCCAGTTTGACGCACATCCCTTGCCTGGTGCATATGTTGAATTTGGTGGTGCAGAAGTTCGCGCTTCCGGCGTTCACATCCTGCCGCTGCTCGCCTGTCTGCGCTACAGCGGAACTTCGGCCTTCCCACTCACCGCCTCATATGCGACGTGTCCACCATGTGGAACTCCACTTTGCACATGCTGGAGAGACTGTGCGAGCAGCAGCAGGCCATAGTGGAGTTTCAGCTGCAGCACGCACACGTCAATCGCACTGCGGAACAGCACCACTTCACCATCAATGATTGGGCCTCCATGCGAGACCTGTGTGCCCTGTTGCTCTGTTTCGAATACTCCACCAACATGGCCAGTGGCGATGACACCGTTATCAGCTTTATAATAACACTTCTATTTCTCCTTGAAAAAATGCTTAGGGCGATGATGGAAGAGGAGGTGGCCCAGGAGGAGGAGGAGGATGAGGGGTCATGTTTAGCACTTTCAGGCCAGTCTCTTAGAAGTGGCTCAGAGGCAGGTTTTTTGCAACAGCAGAGGCCAGGTACAAATGTGGCCAGCCAGGGCCCACTACTGGAGGATGAGGAGGATGAGGAGGCGGTGGAGGAGGATGAGGATGAAGCAGGTTCACAGTGGGTTGGCACCCGACACAGTTCAGGCCCATCACTGGTGCGTGGCTGGGGGGAAAACGGAGGACGATGACGATACGCCTCCTACAGAGGACAGCTTGTCCTTACCTCTGGGGAGCCTGGCACACATGAGCGACTACATGCTGCAGTGCCTGCGCAATGACAGCAGAGTTGCCCACATTTTAATGTGTGCGGACTACTGGGTTGCCACCCTGCTGGATCCCCGGTACAAAGACAATGTGCCCACCTTACTTCCTGCACTGGAGCATGATAGGAAGATACGCGCTGGTAGACGTGCTCCTGAGAGCATTCCCAAATGTCACAGGGGAACAGGTGGAAGCCCAAGGCGAAGGCAGAGGAGGAGCAAGAGGTCGCCAACGCAGCTGTGTCATGGCCAGCTCCTCTGAGGGCAGGGTTAGCATGGCAGAAATGTGGAAAAGTTTTGTCACCACGCCACAGGTAACTGCACCACCACCTGATACAGAACGTGTTAGCAGGAGGCAGCATTCACTAACATGGTTGAACAGTACGTCTGCACACCCCTCCACGTACTGACTGATGGTTCTGCCCCATTCAACTTCTGGGTCTCTAAATTGTCCACATGGCCAGAGTTAGCATTTTATGCCTTGGAGGTGCTGGCCTGCCCGGCGGCCAGCGTTTTGTCTGAACTGAAAGTGGCCTTTTCCAGTGGTGGGTGATATGATGTATGATTCTCTGCTGTGGAAGCTCTCTCCTCTGGCTGGGTGCTGGTGCCTAAATAACTGAAAGTGGCCTTCTCCAGTGGTGGGTGATATGACCCATGATTCTCTGCTGTGGGACCTCTCTCCTCTGTCTGGGTGCTGGGGCCGAAATTACAGAAAGTGGCCTTCTCCAGTGGTGGGTGATATGACGCATGATTCCTTGCTGTGGGACCTCTCTCCTCTGTCTGGGTGCTAGGGCCTAAATAACTGAAAGTGGCCTTCTCCAGTGGTGGGTGATATGACCCATGATTCTCTGCTGTGGGACCTCTCTCCTCTGTCTGGGTGCTGGGGCCTAAATAACAGAAAGTGACCTTCTCCATTGGTGGGTGACTTAAAACCTAATTCTCTGCTATAGGACCTCTCTCCAATTGATATTGGTTAATTTTTATTTATTTTATGTTATTTTAATTAATTTCCCTATCCACATTTGTTTGCAGGACATTTACCTACATTTTGCTGCCTTTTGCAGCCCTCTAGCCCTTTCCTAGACTGTTTTACAGCCTTTTTAGTGCCCAAAAGTTCAGGTCCCCATTGACTTCAATGGGGTTCGGGATGAAGTTCGGGTCTAGTTCGGATCCCGAACCCGAACATTTTCGGGAAGTTCGGCCGAACTTCTCGAACCTGGACATCCAGGTGTTCGCTCAACTCTAGTTGGCACACATTCTCAATTTCCCTATGTGCGGACACCAATGATTCCCGGTCCTTCCAGTACTCGATCTGGTTCATGTCATGAACCCACCCAGGCAATCCTTCATCTGCCTGATTTACCTCCTATGTCACTTTAGCTTCGTCAACACAGCCCATTAGATCATATAACCCATAGAACAATGTGGAAACAGCTTATCTGCATCTGGTTCATGTGGTACACCTTCTAGCACTGCCACACTTTCCTGCACATTTACCACAGTGGGTTCCCTCAGCTGTGTGCTACCAACAATATCAATCAGCATTTTCAAATCACATACATTTTTACAAACAGGGGGAGCTTCTTCCCCGATCACAACCTGCAAAGGAAATGGGTGTCATCATTATCCCATATTTCACATGTCCCCACATTTTCATTAAGCATTTCAATTAACTTCACATATTCATTCTGCTCCTCATTTGCATCATTGTTTTCAATGGTCATTTCACCTAAAACATTGTTTTCAATGTGCATTTCCCTTACACCATCATTTAACGGGACAGGTACAGGTTCTGCAGGAGTTTCGTCACTTGCTGCAGAAGTGTCTCCTCTTCCCCACAACAAGGGGAAATCACAGCCCGACAGTACATCATGCATTAGCCTTTTTGCAACACCAATTTCATAAGTCCCAGTTCCTACTGGAGTCTCACACTCAGTGAGAGCCACTGGATAGACTTTGCTGTCCCCATGTATGTCCAACACATAGCCCCCTGGTACCATTTTTGGTGCAGTCGCTAGTCCCAGTTCTTCAACACCTCCTGGTTTGGCACATAGTGACTGCCGCTGGGTCTCATCACAGTTCATGGCTTCTGAGGCACCAGGGCACTGGTCAGCCACCTGCACAACCTCCAAAGCCTTGCTTTCTATTACATTTTCTGTCACACACATTATTAGGATCGCTCTTACCCACAGATCTCATAGGTTCGCGCACCCAGGTGCCATAGGATCATCTCCACAGAGGTCATCATTCTCCTGCATGTTAGGAACCTCCAGCCCTTGGTTACTGGTCACACGATTACATACAGACTCCTTAGTGCAGCGGTTGCCATGGGAAACACCTTGACCTTGAATCCAGTCTTCTTTCTCAGAACGACATGTCACACACTCTGCTTAAGACTTTTCGTCAGATTCTCCATCTCCACAATTTGAAGCACTTTCTTCATTCCATAATAACGAAAAGTCTCTGCCCAGCACAAATTCTACCTCCAGGGTCTCACATTTCAAGAGCTCCCAGTGTACAGAGCCATAGCCCATTAAAAAGGTCAGAAACATTGTGGTATCTGTCTCTGATCCCCTATCGAGGAAGTCCAGTATCTTTAGCACAAACCAAGACATTTGTCGGCGGGAATCTAGAATGACCCCCAGCGGGCTTCCCCCTATCACCAACTCGTAGGATCTTTCACATGTTTGGTTAGATCACCTGATCAAACGATCCTCCATTGCACAGTCCTCTAGCTGCCATCATTCCCAGCAATACTTTGTTGCACCTGATGGGTTCCACCAAGCCGAGGCAACTTCCACATAGGGTTTCACAGTGACCCAAAAAATATATATTTTTTTCTCTCCACAGGTCAGTCTCTTTCACTTGGGCTTCTGGCCCTTTAAATCACAGCAAAATTCCTTGCAACACAGAAAAAATTGTCCAGATTAGCAGCAGCAGCTTTATCCAGACATTGGGCTTCCGGCTTTCAAATTTGGCATCACTTGGCACGATGAAGTCGCAGATTCACATCACAATGTGTTACATCAGCACAAAACAAGAAATCCTTGCCCAGCTTGACACTCACTATACAGAGGTTTTCCCTAACTCACCTCTAGGTTAGTGTTCACATTGCAGTACTCGGCTTTACTCAGCCATGTGGTCAGACAGCTTCCTAGCTGTGACCAATGCAATTCATTGGGGTCTCGGTCCACCAGTCTTCCTGATGGTGACCACGAAATACCTCGGGGGGATATGGTCCAGTAGTCCTCCCGACTGTGACCGTGCGCCACCTCTTTTCCTCAGGCATCACTGGATCCCCCCAAAACTCAGACTTTCTCAGCCTTATGGCTCATTCACACAGCCGTAGGTGGTCCATTCCGTGCATTGCCTAATGCACGGGCAACCTTCGTATGGCCGCTGGGATGAGCCCAGACCCATTCAACTTGAATGGGTCTGCATTCGTCCGTTCCGAAAAAAGGTGCAAGTTCTATCTTTTTGCGGAACGGAAGTACGGAACAGACTCCCAAGGAAGCACTACATAGTGCTTCTGTAGTGTTCCGTTCTGTGATTCCATTCTGCACTGTTTTGCATTTCCAGATTTGGGGACTCATTGAAGTGAATAGGTCCGCATCCGTCATGCGGAATGCACACAGAACGTTGCCCGTGTATTGCAGATCCACAAATGCGGTCCACAATACGGCAACAGGCAACACACATTCATGTGCATGAGCCCTTAGGGTCAGGTAGGGCCTAGGTTTCTGTGTATGAGCCCTCCTTCCATCTGGGTTTGCTCATACGTATATGTGTCAGGACGAGGTTTAGGGATGCTCTAGGAGGCTATCCCACCACCAGGGGCGTAGCTAAATGCTCATGGGCCCTGGTGCAAGAGTTCAGCTTGGGCCCCCTCCTTCCCTCAGTGCTTTGTGGCAAGGGACAGGGGTGCACCTAACCTTTTTGCATCCTGAGGTAAAAATGGAAACGGCATTCCAAATTTTCAACCTAACCCCTTCCTTCAAACCCTACTGTTAAAGGGGTTGTCCAACATCTAAAACATTACCCCCAATGCCCAGGCCCCTCAAATGGACTGTACTTACCGTGCTCCCCGACATCTGCATTTCTCCTGATCCCTGCACGGCAGCCATTGCATCTCCCCATCACGTGAATCAAAACATCCGGTGAAGTTGTGGGAGGGTAACAGCCAAAAGCAGACCGCGACATGAAAGAGCCCCCCTAGCATCTGGGGTGACGATAGGCAAGCTCGTCCCAGTCACAGCCTGCTATTGCATCAGGTGCCGTGGAACGGAGTAAGTATAATCTATATGAGGGGCACGGGCATTGGGGGTCATTATAGGGGTTGGATAACCCCTTTAAAGACATAGTTGGAAAACATTACATACAGCGCTACCGAACATACATGTTTAATGCAGCCCCACATACCTCTTACTTCCAGTGATGTCTCCTCTGATGTAGATGTTCTCTTTCCTCATCTTTTCTATTCAGACCAGACCGCCATGATGATTTCTTTCAGCTGCATCTTGTCTCTGCAGAGTTAGACAAACAGACATTTTAGTTTCCTACTTCTCCATTATCCTCATCACATCTTCTCAACACCCCCACAGTAATAGTGCTCCCCAAAGTCCCAATAGAAGCAATTATCTCCCAGAGTGCATAGTGTTAACAGTGCCTCCAATTAGGAATAATGCCCCCATTGTGCCCACACTTGTAATCATGTTCTCCATAGACCCCAGTACTAATACTTCTACTTTATATAGAGGACACCCTATACACACACCACACTATATAGATCACACCCTATTTACTGACACACACTCCACTATACAGAGAACACCCTATAAACAGACACACCGGACTATACAGAGGACACCCTATACATTCACAGCACTATACAGAGGATACCCTATATACACACACCACACTATACAGAGGACACCCTATACACTTACAGCACTATACCCTATATACACACCACACTATACAGAGGACACCCTATACACTCACAGCACTATACAGAGGATACCCTATATACACACACCACACTATACAGAGGACACCCTATACACTCACAGCACTATACCCTATATACACACCACACTATACAGAGGACACCCTATACACTCACAGCACTATACAGAGGATACCCTAATACACACACCACACTATACAGAGGACACCCTATACACAAACAGCACTATACAGAGGATACCCTATATACACACACCACACTATACAGAGGACACCCTATATACACACACCGCACTATACAGAGGACACCCTATACACAGACAAACCCCACTATACAGAGGACACCCTATACACACACAGCACTATACAGAGGATACCCTATATACACACACCACACTATAGAAGACACCCTACACACACTATACAATATAGATGACAACCTATATACTAACACACAATGCACTATACAGAGAACACCCCATATACTGTATACACACATACAACACACAGTGTATAGATGATCCCTATACACACCTCACACACGTAGAGATGACCCCTACACACACATAGAGATGACCCCTATACACACACATCACACATAGAGATGACCCCTATAAACACATCACACACAGAGATGACCGCTATACACACACACACACAGAGATGACCCCTATACACACACACACATCACACACAGAGATGACACCTATACACACATAGAGATGACCCCTATACAAACATAGAGATGACCCCTATACACACATCCCACACATAAAGATGACCCCTATACACACATCACACACATAGAGATGACCCCTAAACACATATCACACACATAAAGATGACCGCTATACACACATCACACACATAGAGATGACCCCTATACACACATCACACACATAGAGATGGCCCCTATACACACATCACACACACAGAGATGACCCCTATACCCACATCACACACATAGAGATGACCCCTATACACACATCCCATGTATAGATAATCCCTATACACACAGAGATGACCCCTATACACACATCACACACATAGAGATGACCCCTATACACACATCTCACACAGAGATGAACCCTATACACACATCACACACACATAGAGATGACCCTTATACACACATCACACACATAGAGATGACCCTTATACACACATCACACACATAGAGATGACCCTTATACACACATCACACACATAGAGATGACCCTTATACACACATCACACACATAGAGATGACCCTTATACACACATCACACACATAGAGATGACCCCTAAACACACATCACACACATAGAGAGGACCCCTATACACACATCACACACATAGAGATGACCCCTATACACACATCACACACATAGAGATGACCCCTATACACACATCACACACAGAGAACACCCCTATACACAAATCACACACATAGAGATGACCCCCTATATACACATCACATAGATGACACTTACCCTCTCCACACCCAGTTCAGTCCTCTTCCTGTGCCCTGCTTGGCTAAAGGACCTTAATCCGGTGACTGTGACATCACCACAGGTCCTGCAGGTTTCTGCTGTAAACGCTGTGTACAGCTTGTAGCCGGCCCACTCTTCAGTCCTCAGCTGATCGCTGGATTGCTGGGAGGGGGAGGGGCTTGCTGCTGGCTTTGGAGGAGAGGCATTCAGGAGAAGGAACTGCACACACAGGGCACAGCCTAGATGAGACCAAAGAGAAGGGGGGGGGGGGGTGAGTACAGCGCAGGCAGCGCTTCTCTCCCCCTCCTCCTGCAGACTAGTGAGCGCTTTCAATATGAAAGCGTTCACTAGTATTTGTTTTATAAGATGCACTGCATCTTTTAAAACAAAAATAGGTAATTAACAGAGCACTTCTGGCAAGGGGTGGCTCTCTGGGCCCCCCTGGCTTAGGGGCCCGGTCGCAACTGCGACCTCTGCGACCCCTATAGCTACACCAGTGCCCACCACCCTAAATTGTACGGTGTGGTGTTTTCCCCCACTCCACATCGTGACATATACATTGTGCTCACTAGCTTTATATACCCTCATACTCATCAGTGCTAATTAAAAGATATGTATGAATACCTATTAATGTGTGGCCACACATGTGCAGGATGTTCACTGCGTGCATTCCACACTGGAATGCACGGCATCATATCCTGTAATCTGGTGGGTACTGCCCCCAGATGGAACTAATAATTTATCATGTTTGGAGAATTCAAAATTTAAGAAATATAACAGATGGGGGACAATGGAAGAGAAGGGAGATGAGTAAACCTGTAAGAACACAAAATATGCGAGCAGATGGGAGCGTTGATGCCGGGAGCGCCCGCCGCACAGCCGGATATCCGGTATGCGCTCCACGCCGGAACACAACAGCAAGTCACGTGACCAGGTGGAACGCAACCCGAAACCATCAGAGAAGCGGAGAGCACCACAAGCACCAGCACCCTAACGACATAGGATAATAAACAAAAAGTGATAATATACCAACAATTAAACAGCGCCAATGAGCAACTAAATATAAGTGAAAAACAGAAGTGAAGCAAAGTTACACTCACATTATATAATCATAATCAATAAAAACAAGAAAAAAAATACAAATTCATCATATTTGTAATATAAATAATGTGATTTAATGATGAAATATAGATGATGTGACTTAATAATGAAAGACATGATTTTGATGAAAATCCATATGAATAAATAAAAAAATAATAAATAATTGTATATACTTAAAGGATAACTGTCACATTTAGACCCAAATTTCAGTTTTCATATATGTAGTTACTAATATGATAATATACCTGAATCAATAACTATTAGACTTACTTACCCCTTATTTAACCTCTTAAGGACACAGGGCGTACAGGTACGCCCTAATGTCCGAGTCCTTAAGGACACAGGGCGTACCTGTACGCCCTGTGTTTAAACTGCTACTGCGCCCGATGTGGGCGCCGTAGCAACATGGTTCCTGCTGATGTAGATCAGCAGGAACCATGTTCTAATGCCGAGGGGGGTCATGTGACCCCCCCGTATCGGCGATCGCTGCAAACCGCAGGTCAATTCAGACCTGCGGTTTGCAGCGGTTTTAGGATCTCTGATCCCCGCGGTCTGTGACCGCGGGGATCAGAGAGTTAACTGCCCCGAAGTTAATCATATAACCCCCTGCATCCCCCGATCTTGTTATGGCGGCGGGGTGCAGGGGGTGGTTGCAGGCGGCGGGAGGCGGTGCGGCAGGCGGGATCGCAATAGCGATCCCCGCCCGCCTCCCTTGTAATAATTCCCTGGTGTCTAGTGGAACTGATCAGAGTGCCAGCACATTGCTGGCACTCTGATAGAAAACGGCTGGCATCTGTGCTGCAGATGCCAGCCGTTTAACTCCTTTCTTACCGCGGTCCGGACGGACCGCGGTATGGAAGGTGTTAACAGGGAGGGAGCTCCTCCCTCTTCCCATCGGGGGCTGCTGTGCCTATGCAGCCCCCAGGATGGGATCGCAGAGGAGGGAGCTCCTCCTCCCTATCCATCACCCACTGCTCTCTAATGGCAGTGGGTGATGAGCTACATGGCAGCAGGACGCTTTCAGAAGCGCCCTGCTTGCCATGGTAGTAGACTTCTGGTCAGACTTCTGCTAAAGGCAGAAGTCTGACCAGACTGTAAAGTAAAATACAGTGCAGTACACTATATAGTGTACTGTACTGTATTATATAGACACCAGATCCACTGGATCTACAAGAACCAAGTGGGTCTGGGTCCCAAAAAATGTAAAAAGTGAAAAAAGTAAAAATAAAAAAACACAAATCACTGAATAAAAAGTAAAAAAAAAATACACTACACATATTAGGTATCGCCGTCCGTAAAAAACAGCTCTATAAAAATATCACATGACTGAACCCCTCAGGTGAACGCCATAAAAACAACCCAAAAATGGTGTAAATAAGTCATTTTTGGGCACCTTACATCACTAAAAGTGTAATACAAAGCGATCAAAAAGGCATATGCCTCCCAAAATAGTACCAATCTAACCGCCATCTCATCCCGCAAAAAATGAGCCCCTTCATAAAACAATTGCCCAAAAAATAAAAAAACTATGCCTCTCAGACTAAAACATGATTTTTTTGTTTCAAAAATGCTTTTATTGTTAAATGTAAAAATTTAAAAAAGTAGACATATTGGGTATCTCCACGTCCGTAAGAATCTGCTCTATAAAAATATCACATGACCTAACCCCTCAAGTAAACACTGTAAAAAAAAAAAAAACTTTGTCAAAAGCCATTTTTTGTCACCTTACATCACAAAAAGTGTAATAGCAAGCGATCAAAAAGTCATATGACCACCCAAATAGTGCCAATCTAACCGCCACCTCATCCCGCAAAAATTATACCCAACCTGAGACGATCGCCTAAAAACTGAAAAAATATGGCTCTCAGACTATGGAGACACTAAAACATGTTTTTTTTTGTTTCAAAAGGATATTATTGTGTAAAACCAAAATAAATAAAAAAGTATACATATTGGGTATCGTCGCGTTCAGTAACGACCTGCTCTATAAAAATATCACATGACCTAACCCCTCAGGTGAACGCCGTAAACATAAAAATAAAAACGTTGTAAAAAGTCATTTTTTGTCACCTTACATCACAAAAAGTGTAATAGCAAGTGATCAAAAAGTCATATGCACCCCAAGATAGTACCATTCAAAACCGCCATCTCATCCCGCAAAAAATGAGCCCCTACATAGGACAATCGCAAAAAAAAAAAAAAAAAACTATGGCTTTCAGAATGTGGAGACACTAAAAAATCATTTTTTTCAAAAATGCTTTATTATATAAAACTGAAACAAAAACCCCAAAAAGTAGTCATATTTGGTATTGTCGCGTCAGCAACAACCTGCTCTATAGAAATAGCACACAATCTAACCTGTCAGTTCAACGATGTAAATAACAAAAATACAAAACTGTCCCAAAACAGCTATTTTTTTGCAAATTATTCATTTTAATCCATTTTTCCAGTAACAAAGCAAGGGTTAACAGCCAAACAAAACTCAATATTTATTGCCCTGATTCTGTAGTTTGCAGAAACACCCCATATGTGGTTGTAAACTGCTGTATGGCCAAACGGCAGGGCACAGAAGGAAGGGAACGCCATATGGTTTTTGGAAGGCGGATTTTGCTGGACTGTTTTTTTGAGACTATGTCCCATTTGAAGCCCCCGATGCACCCCTACAGTAGAAACTCCAAAAAGTGACCCCATTTTTGAAACTACGGGATAAGGTGTCAGTTTTGTTGGTACTATTTTAGGTAAATATGATTTTTGGTTGCTCTATATTACACTTTTTTGAGGCAAGGTAACAAAAATTGAAATTCTGAAATTTCATCTCCATTTGCCAATAACTCTTGTGGAACACCTAAAGGGTTAACAAAGTTTGTAAAACTAGTTTTGAATACATTGAGGGGTGTAGTTTCTTAGATGGAGTCACTTTTATGGAGTTTCTATTCTAGGGGTGCATCGGGGGCTTCAAATGGGACATGGTGTCAATAATCCAGTCCAGCAAAATCCGCCTTCAAAAACCATATGGCGTTCCTTACTTCTGTGCCCTGCCGTTTGGCCATACAGCAGTTTAGGACCACATATGGGGTGTTTCTGCAAACTACAGAATCGGGGCAATAAATATTGACTTTTGTTTGGCTGTTAACCCTTGCTTTGTTACTGGAAAAATGTATTAAAATCAGAAATTTTCCCAAAAATCGAAATTCAGAAATTTTATCTTTATTTGCCATTAACTCTTGTGGAAAACCTAAAGGGTTAATGACGTTTGTAAAATCAGTTTTGAGTACCTTCAGGGGTGTAGTTTCTAGAATGGGGTCATTTTTGGGTGGTTTCTATTATGTAAGCCTCGCAAAGTGACTTCAGACCTGAACTGGTCCCTAAAAAGTGGGTTTTTGAAAATTTCTGAAAAATGTCAAGATTTGCTTCTAAACTTCTAAGCCTTGTAATGTCCCCAAAAAATGAAATGGCATTCCCAAAATAATCGATACATGGAGTAGACATATGGGGAATGTAAATCAATAACTTTTTTTGGCAGTATTACCATGTATTCTAGAAGTAGAGAAATTGAAACTTGGAAAATTGTAAATTTTTCAAAATTTTTGGTAAATTTGGTATTTTTTTATAAATAAAAATGAAATTTTTCGACTTTATTTTACCACTGTCATGAAATACAATATGTGACGAAAAAAGAATCTCAGAATGGCCTGGATAAGTAAAAGCGTTTTAAAGTTATCACCACATAAAGTGACACTGGTCAGATTTCCAAAAAATGGCCTGGTCCTTAAGGTGAAATAGGGCCGTGTCCTTAAGGGGTTAATAAGATTCAGCCCTTAGCAACCAGTCTGCATAAAACTGCAATTTCACTATTCTGTTAAGATGGCCGCCCCCAGCCCTGAGGCTAATCCATAGGAAGCCTGCAGTGAAGTTAGTGAAGACCAGCTCTGTATAGGGAGGTCTTGCAGTGAAGTTCCCAGGTCTGGCTGAAGCCTGTAGTCCTTCTACAAGCTCTCCTCTTATCAGATAAGGCTGTCATTTATACACTGAGCAGCCCCATATCTTCCCTGAGCTGTATATTCTCCAGAACTGCTAAGGGAGTGTCTGCCAGGCACAGGCATGTGGAGAAGTTCACACACACAGCCCAGCACTGTTATCTCCTGTCAGGAAGAACCTGGCTTTTTATACATTCCCTTACAATGCTGACTCACTATCAGTTCCCAGTGCACGCAGCGTGCTCCGTCCTCATCTGGTAGACGGAAGGAGCATAGCAACCTGATTTTATCTCAGGTGACAATAGCCAATACTGGGGACTTCTAGGTGGCTTTTAGGGGTTATTTATTTAAGAATCAGAAATTAAAACAGGGCCAACAAGGTAATGTTAATCACCAGAATCCAATAGTAAAAAAAAAAATAATTTGACAGTTATACTTTAACCACTTCAGCCCCCCTAGCTTAAACACCCTTAATGACCAGGCCACTTTTTACAATTCTGCACTACACTATTTTCACCGTTTATTGCTCCGTCATGCAACTTACCACCCAAATTAATTTTACCTCCTTTTCTTCTCACTAATAGAGCTTTCATTTAGTGCCATTTTATTGCTGCTAACATTTTTAATTTTTTTGCTATTAATCAAAAATGACCGAAATTTTTGCAAAAAAATGACATTTTTCACTTTCTGTTGTAATTTTTTTTTTAAACTACTTTTCTATATAATTTATTTGCAAAATTTATTGTTCTACATGTCTTTGATAAAAAAAAAAATCCAATAAGTGTATGTTTATTGGTTTGGGTAAAAGTTATAGCGTTTACAAACTATGGTGCAAAAAAGTGAATTTCCGCATTTTGAAGCAGCTCTGACTTTCTGAGCACCTGTCATGATTCTTTAGGAGCTAGAATGCCAGGAAAGTATAAATACCCCCCAAATGACACCATTTTAGAAAGAAGACACCCCAAAGTATTCGCGGAGGGGCATGGTGAGTTCATGTATCATTTCATTTTTTTTCACAAGTTAGCAGAAAATGACACTTTCTGAGGAAAAAAAAATAATAATAAAGTTTCCATTTCTGCTAACTTCTGGCAAAAAAAAATAAAAAATCTCCCACGGACTCACTATGCCCCTCAGTGAATACCTTGGGGTGTCTACTTTCCGAAATGGGGTCATTTGTGGGGTGTGTTTACTGTTCTGGCATTTTGGGCGAGGCTAAATTGTGAGCAGCCATGTATTTTTACATATACCCATGTTGGGTGAGAGAAATATCTCTGTAAATTGACAACTTTGTATAAAAATTTTAAAAAGTTGGCGTTTACAGCGATATTTCTCACACAAAGTATGGGTATATATAAAAATACACCCCAAAACTCATTTCCCTACTTCTGCTGAGTACGGTGACACCACGTGTGACACTTTTTTGCAGCCAAGATGCGCAAAGGGGCCCTAATTCCAATGAGTACCTTTAGGATTTCACAGGGCATATTTACGCATTTGGATTCTCATGCTTTAGGACCCCTAAAATGCTAGGGCAGTATAAATACCCCACAAGTGACCCTATTTTGGAAAGAAGACACCCCAAGGTATTCCGTGAGGGGCATGGCGAGTTCACAGAAAAAAATAATTTTGGCACAAGTTAGCAGAAATTGATATATATATATTTTTTTTTTAACAGAGTCTCATATTCCACTAACTTGTGACAAAAAATAAAATTTTGCATGAACTCACCATACCCCTCACGGAATACGTTGGGGTGTCTTCTTTCTAAAATGGGGTCACATGTGAGGTGTTTGTACTGCCCTGGCATTTGAGGGTCTCCACAATCATTACACATATGGCCAGCATTAGGAGTTTCTGCTATTCTCCTTATATTGAGCATACAGGTAATGATATTTTTTTTTTCCATTCAGCCTCTGGGCTGAAAAAAAAAAAAATGAACGGCACAGATTTTTTCATTCGTATTGATCATCGTGGATGAAAAAATCTCTGCCAAAATCAGTGACTGCGGTGCGGTGGGCTGGGCGCTAGCTACCTAACAAGTAGCTAACTAACTGGTGGTGATAAGGGACCCTTATGCCCCATTCACACGTCCGCAATTCTGTTTGCGGAACGGAATTGTGGACCCATTCATTTCTATGGGGACAGACTTTGTCCCGCTCGGATCCGGAATTGCGGATCCGCACTTCCGGGTCTGCACTTCCGTTCCGCAAAAATATAGAACATGTCCTATTCTTGTCCGCAATTACGGACAAGAAAAGGCATTTTCTATATAGTTCTGGCAATGTGCGGATCTGCAAAATGCGGAAAGCACATTGCCGGTGTCCTTATTTTGCGGATCCGCGGATCCGTAAAACACATATGGACATTTGAATGGAGCCTTACAGGGGGAGGATTAGTGACAGGGGGGTGATCAGTGAGTCTATATGGGGTGATCAAGGGGTTAACAAGCGGTTCATAAGTGATGGGGGGGGGTAGTGTAGTGTGGTGCTTGGTGCAACTTTACATAGCTACCTGGTCCTCTGGTGGTCGATCCCAGCAAATGGGACCACCAGAGGTCCAGGTAGCAGGTATATCAGACGATGTTAACAAAACAGCGTCTGATATACCTGTTTGATGTGATTGATCAATCGCTGGCAGGCTGCAGTATAACTGCCGAGACGCGCGCCACTGTGAAGTCCCCCTAGACCAGGGAATTTCTTGAGATCTTATTAGTGCGGGAAGTGATTCCGATTCAGGAAATCCTGATCTTTCGGATCCTGAGATCTTCGATATGACCCAGGAGTCCGATGAAGATAATGAATACAGGGGGTTTCTGTTTAACCCTGCAGATATCGAAGAGTTAATTAGAGCTATAAGGGCCATGATCAGGATGGAAATTCCTAGGAAGCCTAGAACAGTTCAGGAGGAGATATTTGGGGGTCTGGGGGGAAAGACAGAGGTCTGTGTTACTGGTGCCGGAAACGTACAAAAGCTGATTAAAGCTAAATGAGATAAACCTGAAAAGGGTTCCTCCAGTCCCCATGGCATTAAGAGGCAGTATCCCTTTAACAAAGCAGAATGCACAGACTGGGAGTACATCCCTAGAGTCGATGCTCCTTTGGCCAAGGTCGCAAAACGCACGGTTCTTCCTTTTGTGGATGCCAAGCAGTTGAAGGACACTATGAACAGAAAGGCGGAAAGCCTTCTTAAAAGGATGTGGGAAGCTATGGCAGCCCTTTTAAAACTGGGGGTAGCCATGACATGAGTAGCTCGTACCCTAAAGCTATGGCTGGAGCAGTTAGAGTTACACTTAGTTAATAAAACTCCGAGGGAACAGATCTTGGACAGCCTTCCCCTACTAAAGATGGCCACTAGCTTCCTAGTAGACGCCTCAGCGGAGTCCGTAAGACTATCTGCCCATACTGCGGTCCTAACACAATTAGAAGAGTCCTTTGGCTGTAGGCCTGGAGGAGCTATACAAAAGGGGGAAAAGGAAGAAACTTCTCCTTCAATCCCAATAAAGGGGATCCTTCCCCTTCCTCCTCCAAACAATGACGCCATCAGGGTTGGGGGAAGACTCAGCTCCTTCAAAGATATCTGGGAGCGTGTCATTGCAGACCCCCTTTATTATCAACATTATAAGAGAAGGTAATGCGATAGAATTAGAATCTCTTCCCCCACATAAATTCACCTTAACCCGGCTCCCCTTATCTCAAATGTCCTTTCTGTCTGATGGTATAAGAGAGTTATTATGCCTAGGGGCATTAGAATGTGTTCCCAGCTGGGAAGTAGGAAGGGGTTACTGTTCCTCTTTATTTTTAGTTCAAAAACCATGCGGCACGTTCAGGACTATAATAAATTTGAAGCCACTAAACAAACATATCATCTACCGCAGATTCAAAATGGAAACAGTACGGTCTGCAGTGAAACTCCTCAAGAAGGGGGCTGCGATGGCCACGATAGACCTCAAGGATGCTTACTTCCACATCCTGATCCATCCTCAATCCAGGAAATATCTAAGATTCGCGGTAGAGCTGGAAAGAAAGGTTCATCATTATCAGTTCAACTGCCTTCCTTTCGGAATATCTTCTGCCCCTCACATCTTCTCCAAAGTCATGGCAGAAGTAGTGGCCTCCTTAACCCCATAAGGACTCAGCCCTATTTCACCCTAAGGACCCAGCCATTTTTTGCAAATCTGACCAGTGTCACTTTATGTGGTGATAACTTTTAAACGCTTTTACTTATCCAGGCCATTCTGAGATTGTTTTTTCGTCACATATTGTACTTCATGACAGTGGTAAAATGGAGTCAAAAAATTGCTAAGTTTCAATTTCTCTACTTCTGTAATACATATTAATACCGCCCAAAATAGTTATTGATTTTTATTCCCCATATGTCTACTTCATGTATCGATCATTTTGGGAATGCTATTTTATTTTTTAGGGACATTACAAGGCTTAGAAGTTTAGAAGCAAATCTTGAAATTTTTCAGAAATTTTCCAAAAACCACTTTTTAGGGACCAGTTCAGTTCTGAAGTCACTTTGATAGGCTTACATAATAGAAGCCACCCAAAAATGACCCCATTCTAGAAACTACACCCCTCAAGGTATTCAAAACTGATTTTACAAACATTGTTAACCCTTTAGGTTTTCCACAAGAGTTAATGGCGATTTTTTTAGAATTTGAATTTTTCATTTTAATCCATTTTTTTCCATGAACAAAGCAAGGGTTAACAGCCAAACAAAACTCAATGTGTATTGTCCTGATTCTGTAGTTTGCTGAAACACCCCATATGTGGCTGTAAAATGCTGTGTGGCCAAATGGCAGGGCGCAGAATGAAGGGAACGCCATATGGTTTTTGGAAGGGGGATTTTACAGGACTGGATTTTTGACACCATGTTCCATTTTAAAGCCCCCCGATGCACCCCTAGAGTAGAAACTCCATGAAAGTGACTCTATATAAGAAACTACACCCCTCAAGGTATTCAAAACTGGTTTTACAAACTTTGTTAACCCTTTAGGTGTTCCACAAGAGTTATTGGCAAATGGAGATGCAATTTCAGAATTTCTATTTTTTGTTACCTTGCCTCAAAAGTGTAATATAGAGCAACCAAAAATCATATTTACTCTAAAATAATACAAACAAAACTGCCACCTTATCCCGTAGTTTCCAAAATGGGTTCACTTTTTTGGAGTTTCTACTGTAGGGGTGCATCAGGGGGGCTTCAAATGGGACATAGTGTCAAAAAACCAGTCCAGCAAAATCTGCCTTCCAAAAACCATATGGCGTTCCCTTCCTTCTACGCCCTGCCATTTGGCTATACAGCAGTTTACGACCACATATGGGGTGTTTCTGCAAACTAGAGAATCAGGGCAATAAATATTGAGTTTTGTTTGGCTGTAAACCCTTGCTTTTTTACCGGAAAAATGGATTAAAATGAAAAAATTTGCAAAAAAAATAGCTGTTTTCGGACCGTTTTTATTTTTTGTTATTTACATCGTTGAACTGATAGGTTAGACTGTGTGCTATTTCTATAGAGCAGGTTGTTACAGATGCGACAATACCGAATATGACTAATTTTTGGGTTTTTTGTTTCAGTTTTTCCATAACAAAGCATTTTTTAGTGTCTCCACATTCTGAAAGCCATATTTTTTATTTTTATTTTTTGGGCAACTGTCTTATGTAGGGGCTAATTTTTTCCGGGATGAGATGACTGTTTGATTGGCACTATCTTGGGGTGCATATGACATTTTGGTCGCTTGCTATTACAATTTTTGTTGCGGCGATACCTAATTAGTATACTTTTTATATTTATTTAAGTTTTACACAATAATATTATTTTTGAAACCAAAAAAAATCATGTTTTAATGTCTCCATAGTCTGGGAGCCATATATTTTTTTGGGCGATTGTCTTATGTAGGGTATCATTTTTTGCGGGATGAGATGACGGTTTGATTGGCACTATTTTTGGATGCATATAACTTTTTTACGCTTGCTATTACAATTTTGAGATGTGAGGTGACAAAAATGTTTTTTTTTTACATTGTTTTTATTTTTTATGGTATTTACCTGAGGGGTTAGATCATGTGATATTGTTATAGAGCAGGTTTTTACGGATGAGGTGATACATAATATGTATACTTTTTTTTTTTTTTACTTTAACACTATAAGAGCATTTTAGAAAAAAAAATGTTTTAGTGTCTCTATAGTCTATTTTTTTTATTATTTTGGGCTATTGTCCTATGTAGGGGCTCATTTTTTGCGGGATGAGATGGCAGTTTGATTGCTACTATTTTCAGAGACATACGCCTTTTTGATCACTTGTTATTACACTTTTTGTGATGTAAGGTGACAAAAAATGGCTTATTTTACACCATTTTTTTGTTTTGTTTTTTATGGTATTTGCATGAGGGGTAAGGTCATGTGATATTTTTATAGAGCAGGTTATTATGGACGCGGCGATACATAATATGTGTAGTGTATTTTATTTTTTTAATTTTTATTCAGTGATATGTTTTTTATTTTTACTTTTTCTTCACTTTTTTACATTTTTTTCTTGTAGATCCAGTGGATCTGGTGTCTATATAATACAGTACAGTACACTATACAGTGTACTCTACTGTATTTCTTTTACTTTACATAGTCTAAGCAGACTTATGCCTTTAGCACAAGTCTGCTTAGACTTTCAGGACCATGGAGAGCGCTTTACTTTTTCTTCACTTTTTAATTTTTTTTTTGACCCAGACCCACTTTGTTCTTGTAGATCCAGTGGACCTGGTGTCTATATAATACAGTACAGTACACTATACAGTGTACTGTATTTTTTTTACTTTACATAGTCTAAGCAGAATTGTGCCTTTAGCACAAGTCTGCTTAGACTTTCAGGACCATGGAGAGCAGGACGCTTCTGAAAGCGTCCTGCTGCCATGGTAACCATCACTCGCTGCCAGAACACAGCAGCGGGTGATTGGGAGGGAGGGGGGCTCCCTCCCTCTGCGATCCCATCCTGTCGGGGGGCTGCAGGCACAGCAGCCCCCGAATGAGAGAGGGAGGGAGCTCCCTCCCTGTTAACCCCTTCCATAAGCGGTCCGTACAGACCGTGGCATGGAAGGGGTTAAAACTGCTGACATCTACAGCACAGATGTCAGCAGTTTTTTAGCAAAATGTCAGCAATGACCCCCTTGGCATTGTAACAAAGTACCTGCTGAATGATTTCAGCAGGTACCTTGTTCCGATCACTGCCGGCTGAGCAGCAGTGATCAGAAATACTCATGACGTACCGGTACGTCATGGATCCTTAAGGACTCGGGAACCATGATGTACCAGTATGTCATGCATCCTTCAGGGGTTAAGCCAGAAGGGAATACTAATAGTTCCATATCTGGAAGATCTGTTAGTCATAGCAGAAAGTACAAATCTGCTTTAGTCACATATTCAGGTGGTCCTTGCTCATCTTCAGGATCTTGGCTGGATAGTCAATTGGGAGGAGTCCAGCCTTCTTCCAGCCAATCTGAGAGTTTTTCTGGGCATCCATCTAGATTCCATCCTTCAGAAATCTTTCCTACCCTCCCCAAAGGTCCAGGATCTGAAGGTCAAAATCCAGCAATTCCTGAGGGGTCCGGTTTGCTCCGTAAGAGAAGGCATTGAAATGCTGGGTCGTCTCTCGTCATGCATCCCTGCAGTTTCCTGGGCTCAACACCACATGAGAATCCTGCAAGATCTGATCCTCAAGAAATAGAACAGGTCTCCGCTAACTCGGGACCAGAAGATACATCTACCCAGGGATGTAAAAATATCTTTACAGTGGTGGCTCAGAGACAAGAATCTACAGATGGGGGTCTGCTGTAATCAGGAGGAAGTTTTCTCATTGACAACAGATGCCAGCTCCTTGGGCTGGGGTGCCCTTGCAGCCGTTTCCTTCCAGGAGACTTGGTCTGAATCTCAGAAGGGGATGTCATCCAATTACAGGGAGCTTCAGGCAATATGGGAAGGTCTAAAAGCAACACAGACCCAGTCAAGAAACCGGCATGTATTGGTCCGCTCGGAATACTCCATAGCAGTGGCTTTCATCCATCATCAAGGGTGTACAAGGCACGGTCATCTAAAGACAGATATTCTCGTGGACAGAAGATAATCAAAAATCCCTTACAGCGGTACACTTAAAGGGCTCCCTCAATTTAAGGGCAGATTTTCTCAGTCGGCCATCCGAACCACACGCTTCTCAAACTATCAGCCTGGTTACTGAACATTCCATCCTCCTAGGTCTGGGTTTATCTCAGAGGGTGGTAGGTACCCTAATGCTCGGCAGAAAGTCCAATACCTCCAGAGCATACCTTAAGGTGTGGAAAAAGTTCACCTCCTGGGGGGAAAGAGGTTTAACCAGTCCACTCTGAATATACCTCTCATTCTGGATTTACTCCAGGATGGGTTGGATATGGGTCTCTCCCCAATCACGCTAAGGGTGCAGGGGTCCGCCCTGGGTGCCCTCTACAACACCAGCCTTTATGATGTCCCCTGGGTTGCTAGGTTTTTAAAAGCTGCAGATAGGCTAACACCGAGAATTAAGAATTTGGTAGCCCCATGGAACCTGAATACAGTTCTTCTGGGCTTGTCAGATTCCCCGTTTGAGCCTATAGATTCTCTGTCTATCAAGTGGCTTACTCTTAAGACGGTTTTCCTGGCAGCAATATCTTCTCCTAGGAGAGTTTGCGAGCTTCAGGCCCTATCTATCCAGGAGCCCTTCCTTAGGATCCTAGAGGATAAGTTAATATTTAAGTTGTTCCCCAATTTTCTCCCAATGGTAATATCCCCCTTTCAGAGGTCCCAAGATATTGTCATTCCCTCGTTCTGTGCCAATCCCAGGAACGAGCAGAAAGCGAAATTCCATAACTTAGATGTAACTTTAGACTGTTATATGTTATTTACTTAATACTCATTCTCTCATATTAATCACTTGTTCTCTACTTGGAGATCTCTCTATTTGTTACACTGAGTGATCTCCACATGGTCTTCACTTCATCACAAATATAATAGGGATTGATATGAATATCACTGACCAAGGAGTCTGGATGTTTGACATGTAACTTATTGTCTGTGGTTCTTTTTCTTTGCAGTGTATACATGCCGCTGCTATTTTTTATCTATGTATTTTTCTAATATGTAATAAATTAAATATTTCTTGGATTTATTATATGCTGTATATTGTAATGTGGTGTTGTGGAGTCCATTCGGTCTGGCACAGCATTTATATTTGAGCTATTTCTATTTGGTGTTATGTTTATTATCAGCACCGCTTCTGATTAGTTACAAAGTCGTCCACATCTGCATTACCAGCCATGACCTCCAGAAACCCTTACACATGTATTCTCAATCATTGCTCAGTGTAATAGGTGCACATCGATTGAACAATAAATGATAAAACTCTATCATTCATCGCATCTTTTATAAGGGCATAAAAAGTAGCATTTGTCAGCATTATATCCCCAGTTGTAACTGTATGAGAACAAATAATCACATGAACAATCATTGAAACCCCTTGTTATAATTGTAACATGAAAATGAATGTAAACTAATGGCAATTTTCTTGCTATATCATCGATCAGCACCTGTTATGGGCAGTTTTTCCTGTGTAGGCCCTTTACATTGGATTTTGTATGACTTCACAAGCAAAGTAAAAAAATAAGACTTGTTTATGTATTGTACTGTATGTCGGAGCTTGTGGTTATAGGATCCTTGCTAGACAATCCTCATTTCTTTGTTTAGTCCTCATCTAATCCTCTTGCATCATTTTAGTTTTTGATTTGTTGATCTGCAGAATTGTTTTTGTTTTAAACTTTTTTTTCCAATGATGTAAGTGTTTCTTCTTGTCTAAACTGATATGTCTTGTTTCAAATTCAAAGCATCGGGATTTCCTTAAGATGTTCATTATCAATTATCTTAAAATTGTGTAAAATATTTCATTCACTTTATGTTCATTTTTGATCTTGTGACTAAAAGTCTGAAAGTTTGTTACTTTTGTATTGTATTCTAAATTCTAAGAACGGAAACGTTATAGTAAATCTTGCAGAAAACAAATGCGGTGCTCAGTATTATCACAAGGTGTAAACAGGCTTGACTAGACGTGCTGATCAATTTATTCCCAGCTATTGCTAGGGAACACTGTTTCTGTGATGGAGTACGTTTGCCAAAAAACATAAATCACCTCTTATTGTCTTAGTCAGCAAAGTTGATACTGAAGAAAAGCACTGAAATGAAATCACAACTGTAATTCAGTTTAGTATCTCAAAGCAATTTGTCGCTGTAACTGTCTCCTATGTCTAGCACTGACAATCTGTGTGATTAAAAAGAGTTAAAGTTAAATCTCTCTGCTCTTTTCCAGTGACCGTGTAGGCCTGTGTATATCCATAGATGTAATAATAAAAGCAATGTCTGATCCAACTAAGAACAACAACTAAGGATGATAAATAAACTGTCGAGAAGCTGATGAAAGATTGCAGCAGTGTCAATGCATGGCTTATATATCTAAACTGGCCACATATAGTCAACCAAAGTGGTCAGGTTTCTGACCGTCATCGAGCAGTAGACATGTTGAATGAGCTTTTGGCAGACAGTTATCTTTTGAGTTGCCAGAACATTTAGACTAGCACATCCAAAGTCACAGGTGCACATCCATAAAGCTAACAGCAAACAAATACATATGGCAGCACACTGTTATACAAGCAAAACAAAAGGGATTATTTTAGATTACAGTGGTACTATACCTACTATACATAAACAGTGGAAGCTCTTTGCGCATATTTTTGATAAAACATGTGTCCGCCCATCTACCAGCGTCAATGTGGCTTCTGCAGATGGGTACCTAACACTAACAGAACTGCCTCTCCTGGGCCTAACTTAAGCCTATAATGTTATCTTTTGCGTGGCCTTTACAATAGGATTTTAAGGTTATCCAGGACAGAGCTAATTACCTATGTAATGTATTCTCTGAATCAAGTTAGTCATAATTATGAGGACTGCACAATATGAACTTCTGTATTTTCCACACATGTCCAAGAACTATATACTTTAAAATCTATTTCCACAGCTAGTCCTTGGAATTATTGTATGGAAGTGTGTAAATAATATTCCAATAGTACCATGCTTGTGGAACTGCCAGAGATTATCGAGTGCTGTACTTTCTCCTCTAGTGACCGATTGCATATTAACTCTTTCATGACCAGGCAATTTTCCATATTTTATTTTTTGTTTTTTTACTCCCTTCCCCCTTCCAAAGCTATAACTTTTTTATTTTTTTTGTTCACAAAGCTGTATGAAGGCTTGTTTTTTTTGGAACAAGATACCCTTTCTAATGGAATTGACGGTTGCATACAATATGGTGGGAAGGGGGGGGGGATTATAAATGGGGTGAAATCGGAAATTTTTTTGGGTTTTGTTTTTACGGCGTTAGCTGTATCATAAAACTGACCGGCTAGTTTCATTCTCCAGGTCACTATGAATACGCCAATACAACCTATGTATATTTTTTATTGCGTTTTTATACTGGAAAAAATTAAATCTTTTCTTTTAGTCTCCATATTCTGACCCCTATAACTTTTTTGTGTTTATGTATGCGGAGCTATGTGAAGGCTCATTTTTTGCGGGGTGATCTGTACTTTTCAGTGATACCATTTTGGGGCTTGTACAACTTTTTTATCACTTTTCATTTATTTTTTTGCGGGAGGAGAAGCGTCTAAAAAACCACAAATCATCCATTTTGACTTTTTTTTCTGTTTCGTCACTTTTAATATTTTTAATATTTTAATAGTACAAGCATTTTTCCATGCCGGGATATCTATGATGTTTTTTTTTTATGTTTTGCTTTTTATTTTGGGGAATTTAATTTTTTTTATTCATAAAAACCTTTTTTTACACTTCTTTTTATAGTTCCCATAGGAAATCATTGCTTTTCTCATAGACTCCAATACATTAGGATTGAAGTCTATGAGGATTTTACAGTATTTCTATTGAGCACTGTCACAGGCAGGAGCTCTATAGAAATGACTAAACAGCAGCCTTCTGTCTCACAGGAGAACAGGGGCTGCTGCTAATACACGGCAGGGATCAGGGGAGCCGGAGCACACCAGGAAGTGCGTACTTCTGGCTCTTCAACATTCAGATGCCGGTCGTCAGGATTAACCACGGCATCTAAAGTGTTAAATGTCCATGATCGGCATTACCGCTGGTCGCGGACGTTAGGCGTGGGTGCTTGCTGTAGGAAACAGCAGGTATCCCGTGACTATAGCACCCGCTCCGCTCAGTAGTGGGCGCCATCTTTAAAGTCCAGACCGACCACTTATATAGCCGCATTGTGATCGGGAAGGTTTTAATCTGTTGCTTCAAAAATACCAGGAGACACAGGATGGATCCCTTACTCCCCTACCCTTTTAAAGTTAAAAGCAAAATCAGAATGAGCTATCCTCCTAGAGTACATTTGAGATCTCAGATCATCCTTAATTCCAGGGAGGGCTGCAGTCCCTTGGAACTGTTGGTATGAATTAGAGACAGGAGGTGGTTTGGCATTTACCAAAATTCCCTTTGTAGAATATACAGGGGCGTCCACAATTAACTATTCAATTTTTTTTCCAACATGGCCAGATAAGTGTAGCACGAAATGTAGTGCCTAACTAATATCTCAACTCCCAAATGTACAATACACTCTACAGCCAGCAGGTGGCGCACTGTGATACTAGCTAATAAGTCATGAGTTCAGGACCTGGTAATACAATTACAACTGTGAAATGAATTACAACCAAAGGGCTTTTTTCTTCGCCATGTATCTAATTCAATTGTGTCTGATTCCATCTGCCAAGCTGCTGTATCTAATCCTGTCATGTGCGAAACTGTCTTCTGAGCTGCTGTATCTAATCCTATTATGTGTGATACTGTCTGCTGACCTGTTTATCCTATATAGTTAATCCTATAATTTATAATACCGTTAGATGACCTGTGTATCTAATCCTATCATGCCTGATACTGTCTGCTAAGCTGTGCATCTAATCATATCATGTGTGATACTGTCTGCTAAATTGCTGTATCTAATCCTATCCTGTGTGATACTGTTTGCTGACCAGTGTATATAATCCTATCATGTGTTATACTGTCTACTGAGCTTTGTATCTAATCCTATCATGTATGACACTGTCTGCTGGCCTGCGTATCTAATGGTATCATCCATAATACTGTCTGCTAAACTGCTGTATCTAATGCTGATAAGAGGGAGCAACAGATTGTATTCCCCTGTCATACATTCATCATCCCCAACCTGAAATGGCTGATTACCTGTGTGCAATAGACTGCATTCTCTTGTCCTGCAGTCATCCTCTCCCTGGCCTAAAATGGCTGATAATAGGGAGTGATAGATTGCATTCCAATGCCAAATTTCCTTGTGCTTTATGATAGCAAATCAATTTTCTCTGAATGGTGGTAAAAAATAAAAAAATTATACTTACCTCATGCGTTTGAGTGCAAAGAGCTGGCCACTGCCATCTTGACCGATTTTGCACTAGATCTTCAATCAAGATGGTGGTGGCCGGGTCTTTGAGATCATATGGATGAAGTAGGTATGATTTTTTCTTTCTTTCTTTCTTTTTCTTTCTTTTTTTTTTTATGTTGCACTGTAATATCAATGTCAGATGCAGTGATCAGCTATGAACTCAGCAACTGGGGTACAATGACCGGGCCTGAGCAATCGCCGCTCCCTGTCATTGCACCCACTACTTACAAAAAATGATCAAAGTCCTTGGTATATTGATATTATACAGAGCACTGTGGAGCATATTTATTATGGTAAATAAGCCCTATATCTGGGAGTGGATCCGCCGAAGTTATGAAGAGGCGCCGCTATCTGCGCCAGAAATCCATCTAATTTAGGCATATTTCAGCATAGTAAATGACCCTGTGTGCTCTTACTATATGATACAAAAAGAGAATTTGTAGGTCTTGGCAAATTTTGTTATTTATGTATACTTTCTAAGTAAGTCTCGTTTGGTATTTGTCAGGGAAAGGGCACAGTTCCAGGTATGACTGAGAGAAGGAATGATTACGATCCTGTATAAGCGGAAGGGAGAGAGATGTGACCTTAAAAACTGGCGTCCCATCTCTCTCCTGAACGTGGACTACAAGATCCTCGCCAAGGTACTGGGCAACCGGCTGAAGGTCGTCATCGGCAGGATCGTCCACCCGGACCAGACCTGCGGCATTCCTGGCCGCAGGATCGCAGACAGCCGCGCTCTTGTGAGAGACACGGTGCACTACATCCAGGACCGCCGTGTCCACGCCGCCCTGGTCAGCCTAGACCAGGAGAAGGCGTTCGTTCGGGTCTCTCATGAGTTTATGGGCAGGGCACTGCGCAGGCTAGGTCTAGGCAGGAGGTTCTGTTCTTTTGTTGACCTAATGTACCTTGACATTTGCAACATGGTGCTGGTGAACGGCTGGAAGACTGACCCCTTCGCGGTTCGCTCCGGGGTGAGACAAGGCTGCCCTCTTTCACCTCTCCTTTTTGTTTGTGTTATAGAATCCTTTGCGGAGGCTATCTGGCAGAATGGAGAGATCAGAGGGATCACCGCACCAGGACCTGGACACTACGAGGTCAAGTGCTCGCTGTACATGGACGACGTGACCGTCTTCTGCGCTGACCGGCATTCGGTGACTTCACTCGTCCAGACCTGCGAGGAGTTCGGACAAGCTTCAGGGGCCAAAGTCAACTGCGGCAAGTCAGAAGCCATGCTCTTTGGGGATTGGCAGCTGGCTTTCTCTGCCCCCTTCCCATTCAACATCAAGCCAGACTTCATCAAAATCCTCGGAGTCTGGTTCGGGAAGGCGCAGCCCTCAAGTCTTGGCAAGAACGCTTGGCCAAGGTAAATCAACAAATTGGACTATGGAGCCTCAGACAGCTCACTATCAAGGGCAAAGCACTCGTCCTGCGGAATGAAGTTTTGCCTGTGCTCCAGTACACCGCACAGGCATGGCCCCCTCTTGCCACCGTTTCCAGGGCCATCACCAGGACAGTGTTTCGTTTCGTCTGGGGATCCAAGATGGACAGAGTGAAGCGAGCCATCATGTACAAAGAGCCCCGCAAGGGCGGAAAGGGCATTCCGGACCTGCCCACTTTACTGCAGACCGCCTTTGTTTGTGACAGCGTTCGTCGGACTCTCAGAACAGCAAACGGCTCTGCGGGCAAGGCTATGTCTCGCTTCTTCCTCCTGCCCCTCTGGAGGGGTCTGGGTTGGGACAAGTGGGACTGGTCCATCCCTTACAACTGGCACGCTCCTTGGTTCTACGGAGATGTCGTCAGGTATGTGAGGGAACATCAACTGGAGGGCCTCAAGCCCGACTTGTGGAAACCAAAGACTATCCACAAGCTCATCAGAGCAAAGGATGCGGTGGAGTCAATTCCAGGGGTCCATGACAACACCGTAGAGACAGTTTGGCTTAATGTGTCGTCAGACAGGTTAACCAACGGGCACAAGGACTTGTCATGGATGGCCATCCAGGGTGGCTTACCCATCCGGTCATTCATGCACGCCCGCAACCTGTGCAAAACCCGGTACTGCCCCAGGTGCCCTTTCATGGAGGAAACATCTTACCACCTGTTTTGGGAGTGCCGCTTTGCGCAGGGCCTGTTGGATGCCCTGGAACATGAACTCAAAGACTCTGTGCCCAGGAACAGCCTTGCACACACTTCGGTGCTGTACGGACTATTTCCTGGGATTCATACTGTTGAGGCCATCCAGGAGGCCTGGCGCCTTATGAACTGTTTTAAGGACGCTATATGGGTCGCCAGGAACCGGCTTATACTCAGGAGGGAGACCATGTCCGTCCTGGACTGCCGCAGGCTTATCCATAGTCTGCTGCGGGACAACAACATCTTGGAGGACGTCGACAACGAAGAAGAGGACTAAACCCCTCTCCTTCCCCCTCTCCCCCCGTTTGTTTCTGTCTTGTCAATAAAGCCTCGGGCATGTGATTTCCCCCCACCTACCCCCTCCTTCCCACACCCCACCCCACATCGCTGTCTGTATGCTTTGTTGAAAGGTTTACTGTGATTGAATAGGTATGCAAGTGTAGCATGTATTGTGATGTATAGCGTAGGTTAGCCTGTGATTTACATGACAATACCATGCTCACAAAGACGATTGAATGTAATTTATTGAGTGCTGACAAGCACCAAAAGTATGTATGTATATTGATTGACTGAAATAAAGTTGTCTTCAATCAAAAAACAAAATCTGACTCCTGGAAGAGTGTGCCCTTTCCTTACAAAAAAGAGCTTGATACACGTGCTTGTAAGCACGGGAGAAATTGTTTGTGGCTGGCGTACTTTGGTGCACATTTAGCGAAGACATTTCTACAACAATTGCTATCCAATAGTCTTACCTTGATGCCAGTGATATTCTTGTCAGAACATAAGTGACAAAGCTTGCCATGCTTGCCATGCTTGCCAGTGTTCCCGAGGACCCAGTTGTTTCGTTCTACACCCTGCACTATGATTTTTTTCATGGCCAACATCATCGTGTATGCCACAATGAGTGATAGCATTGTCCCCAAGCTCTGTCTGTGAAAATTCCATGTCCCCTTCCACCACCAACTATTCATATTCTTCATCTACTTCCTCCTGCACGTATGAGTCCCATAACGGCGATCAAAATGTATAAGTTCCACCATACCTTGTTGCATCAGTGCATCATTTCAAAAAGCATTGCACCACCAAATTTATTGTGTGAGTCATGCAGGAAACGTGTTGTTATGTTCCCTAGTTGCAGAGTAGCCATGATGCTCCTGCTAGGTGCTAGCAATCTGCTAGAGTGATAAACCAAGGCCTCTCAGTTCAAGAATATTCTGTTCCAGCACATCAACAAACAGGAGGCATCGCACAATCATCCCACATGACTTGATATGATTTTTGATGTTCCATGAGACTAAAACTCTGCTTTCAATCTAGCTTTTAAGCCCCTCACAATGACACAGTTTAGAACTGGGCACTTGAAAATTTGATAATTTGTAGATTTTATTGACGCCTGCTATTTTCAATTTGCATAACTTTATAACTTGTCCTTCATGGTGTTGAAATTTCAGTGTTGAGGAGTATGTATATGCTGGTGTGTGTGTATATGTTGTAGGGATCTTCTCTTATTTGGGGGTCATTTTCACAGAGTTTGCCACCGACACCAGACCACGGGACAGGGTTAGAGGGTCCCGGCTCCCACAGGCCTTGACACAGCCTGCTCCTTTCCCAGACTGGGAGCCCCACCCAAGTCTAACAAGGATTAAATAGCATCCCTGGACATGATCATTGTCTAAAATCCCGGACTGCAGCATGGGGAACAGGCACCCACCCAGCACATTGCCTGTTCCCAGTAAAAGCCCGCCACGGACTAGCTGGAGCCAGCTAAGCTAATTATCTTGGTGTCCACCAACTAACTTAGTGACACGCTGCTTGGTGACACGCTGCTGGTGCAAACAACACCCCTTTTACATGCTTTCCCGGGACTTTACTGCAGCCATCACTATTCACATTGCCACATATCCCCCCCCCCCCTCTCTGTTCAAACCTGTGGGGATGAATATTTGTTCCAAACGGATGCTTGTGATTGGGCATCCGCATTATCCTGCCATCTTCCAACTCACGTTCCCACTGGAGGACGTGGCCAGCATCACAGGCTTCCCTTTATTCTGCCAGACCCAGGCCAGAAGAGCTTGGTTTGTCATAAACAATGCCTTCCTACCTAGTAGAAACTGTCTAAAGGCCTTTTGTGCCCAACTAATGGCCAGATAATCTTTTTCTACTGTTTTCTGAGTGACAATAACATGCTCTCGCACTCGTTGATTCTCGCGCTCATGCTCAGGCCTTTTCTTGTACTGCTGTAGCTCTTGACTGGATTGTTTACATAGTTGCTCCCAGTCATGGTCGTGTTCAGTCCCTTTCTCCTTGGCTTTGCGGCGCTCTTTCAGCAGAGCATGCTTGCTCCCTCTCGCTTCTTTTTTAGCAGTGGTTTCCTCAGATTTGGCCTCAGTTTCAGGTTCTTCCGCTTCTTCAGTGGCTCTGCCCACTTCTGCAGACCCCTCTTCAGCCCTATCCTTGGTTTCTGGAACATCCAAGGATTTCTCCCACTTCAAGACCTCAACCTTAGCTTCTTCGGCCTCTGTTTCTTTGGAGTCTCCATTCACTTTATTAGCCTTCTCATCCTTCACGGACATGGCATCATATCCTTGCCTTCTTAACTCCTCCTCCTCTTTCTCATCATGGTTGGAGGCACTGGGGACATCGGGATCTTCACCAGACTTGTCGTCTTCTGGCAATCCCTGCAGAGGTTCAGCCAGGATATTGTTCACCATTTGTTTAGGCTCTAGGAATGCCATCTTACAGTAGTAGACACCATCTGCATGCTGGTAATCTTTCCCCTGGTATCTCTTATCCAGCAGACCGCTGGCTTTCTGGAAGGCACTAATGGCAGAGAGAACATCTTTCATGACCAGGTCCTGGCTACTCCTTGCCACGAGTCTCTTGGCCTTTGTATCCACATAAGCCCCATCAACTGGTTCAGCAGATACATCTTCCATCTTCTCTGCCTCTGCCAGCACCACGGCGCCACCATCTCCAGACCCATTCTTATCAGGCTCTGGCTTAGACTTCTTGACGTCTTTTAGAGGACTCTCCTCTTCAGATTTCTTATTTTCCACCTGCTGCTCGAGAGCACACTTACTTCTCCAACTCATAGACGTTCTTCCCGACGTCATCTTTTGAGCTCACAAGATCTTCCTTCTCTGCTCTGAGTTAACTGTTCAGCCTCTTAAATTCATCTCGCTCCTCAAGCACTTCTTTAAGGGCTCTAGCCAAGGAGAGCGCCTCCAGATCTAGCTGCTCTTTGCTCTCTGTTCTGGCATAACAGCAGTTGTGGGAATACCACCATTCTTCCCTAGACACTCTGTGGGACTTCCATCCAGGGACTCTTGAAACCCAATGTCAATGTCTACTCCAGACTTTTGTGTCTTTCTGGAGTTTTTTTCTGCTCTCTGGGACACCAGGCAGTAGACCCTTCAGTTCACTCATCTCTCCCGAGATGTCCTCCTCTGACCCTTCTGGAGCCTTCTTCAATGACTCTATGACGACAACTAGTCCCTTTTCTATCGTATTGTCATGCCTTTTCATAAGTATATAAACATTTATACATTATTAGTGTTATAACGTGTATTCATGGCCTATAAGAAGCCATGTTGAACTCATATTCACCCTTCTGTATGAACCTTCATTGTGTAAAAGAAAAAAATATGGGTTCAAGGAGAGATTCTTCCTGGCAGATGTGGGCCTATCTAAGGGAGTAATTTTACCTTATCACTAGGCAAGGAGCCGACATGAGGTTCTTCCTGGCGCTCGTCTGTCATCTTTTTATAATGAGATGTATTAATGAGACATACATATAATGTCTGTTTGTTCATATAGTGGATCATATTTAGTCTTGACACAAGTTGATCGATATATCACATATGTATTGTTTTATATTTCATATATTGGTTTTATTTTGTTACATGTTATAATAATCGTATATTAACATATATATATATATATTTATATATATATATATATATATATATATATATATATATATCCTGTGTGTGTATCACCAGAAGCGTGTATTCCTGAGGTATGTGGGGAAGCATACTCAGTGGGATTTCTCTTAATAAGAAGTTGCTGACGGAAAAGTTGTGTTATTTTCATAAGATAAGGCACCTGTGAAATCCTAAACCCACACATTTGTTGTCTACATTTTAGCTTTATGAGAACAGTTACTAGTTTCTGGGAATTTAAGTTTTAATTGCTTCAAGTGTCAGGGGGTATGCCTCCCTTTTTGATGTATGTCCCAGGTGGTGGATGTCTACCACTTAACATAAAGTTACATTATATAAATTTAACTCCTAAAAGCTTCACATTTATAGCTTATACAACATTGCTGCCTAGGTATTGGCAGGTAACATAACACGTTCACCACAAAATATTTTGGGTAATGTATGATCTCACAGTACCATTACCATATGTGCACACCCCCTGGTTTGGTTGGAAGACCGTTATCTAAAGGGGTGTATGCTTTTGATAAGTCTGTGAATATTAGTCATAGACGGGATGAGAGAAAGATTCCAAGAGAAAGAAAAAAACTACAAACAAAAGATTAAAGGGACACGTGGATTTTCTCCTGGATCAGGGGGAACCCTCTGGAGAGCTGACCGTCCCTCCGGAGCCCTACTCACCTTTTGACCCTTGGTAACGTATATCTTGCTTATTGCTTGTGGTATTGATAAGTTACTCAGCCCGGTATATAGTCAAAGGTCCCCATTTGTGGATCTGTAATTGATAAGGCTCCTGATCAAGTCTGACCATTCCCTTAGCAAAGATGCATATTGCTAATTGAGCATCAGACATTGGTACTTAGTCCTTGGGAACTTTAGTATTCCCTAGCCTGATACCGAGCTGGTAAATTTATAGTGCCGCCATATACCTCAATTGGTTAAAAGGTGATAGAAATGTTACTTTTCTTTAATTTGAATTGTTGCATATCATTGCATTGATTGGTGATATTCATTATTGTCTGAAGGTATTGGTACTATATTTCATTGTCTATCATTGTACAGGTTGTATCATCGATTTTGTATATAGCACTTATGTATAATAAACTCGCATATATTTTTGCATAGATGATGGTACCTCGTTTTCTTTCTAGTTGCACAAAATAATTAAGGTTCTCGCAAACGAGCTGAGAGGTAATTATGTCGCCCTCTCCTCAATAGGATCAATAACTTTGATATTTTTCCTTTGATCCTTTCTTTTGTTTTTTGTATATAAAGCATTTTTGCGCTTTATATCCGCGACAGTATCTAGGGACTGTGTGTAGCGAGCGAAAACATCTTCAAGTTTGTAGCGGTACCGACATGTCAGGGCATCTAACCCTGCCTGCGTATGGGTCTCAGACACTAGGCTGATATCTCCCCACTCAACTCTCGTCACGTCATGTATAACTATCGTCTAGTCGCTACCAGTAACCACGTCAGTTTGGCAAGACCTCAACATAGCAGCCTCTCTCTCTGAGTTGCTATCGGTCACAGCACATGCATCATATATACCACTCATGTCATTATCAATCCTGCCTTCAAGGGGCACCGCTGAGCTAATCCCCACCTTGGACACTTCCCTAGCAACCATAGAACCTCGTGGATACCGCATATCCACCTCTGGTACGTGTGGTACACTCTTTGGCACTGCCACAGTTTCCTAAACATTCACTACAGTGGGTTCTCCCAAAATTTATCTGCATTTTTCAACTTTTACATTTTAACCACCAGGGAGTGCTTCTCCCCTGTCCATAACCTGCAATGGAAAAGGTATGTCATCATCACATCCTTCAAAAAAATCTGCATTATGCATTTCGGCCAACACGGTACCATCACTTTGCACCTTATCAGCTCCACTGTTTTTAATGGTCACTTCACTTAAACCATTGCTTTCTATCTGCATTTCCCTTACACCTCCAGTTAAAGGGACAGGTATAGGCTCTGCAGGAGCTTCATCACTTTCTACAGAAGTGTCTCCAGTGCCCCCAATATCACAGAACATCATTCTCTCATGTACGAGCACATTTATGGCATCAAGATCACAAGTCCTAGTTCTCAAGGGAGTCTCACCCTCAGTGAGAACCACTGGATAGTCAGTATTTTCCTTATAATTGTCCTGCACATTTAATAATCTACCAGTCTCAGGGGCAGCTATCATGCCATCTCTTACCCGGGCTAGAATGGGATCTCTGACTTTCGCCATCCCAAATCTAGCCTTTGTGACAGGTACTTTAGACAACACTGTAACCTTCTCCCGTGCATATTCCTGCAAGGCAAAACCACAAAAGGCTTACGCGTCTGTTCAGACACAGCATTTTTCATGTAGCCATTCATTTTGAGACAGTTTCTAGCCTCAGTGCTTCATCACTCACCGGCCAGGCAGGTAGCAGCTGCCAGCCTTCTCTTGGTTTTTGGTATTCTGAACACCAGCAGACTCCTTACTGTAAACGTTGCCACTACGAACGACATGTCCTGGAGTCACAATTTTTTCAGGATTTTTTCTCCAGCCGCATCCTTGAGGACTCTGTGTACAGTCACAAGGAAAATAGGCACTCCTGAGAAACGCACCACTCTCCACCTTCCTGTCTTCCGGACGGTTTTCCTTGGCAACGTCAAATATCTGCTGTTTATCAGATTCTCCACTCCATAGCTGCCAGAATAATGGAAAGTCTTTGCCGAGCAAAAACTCCACTTCCAGAGTCTCACATTTTAAGAGCTCGCATTGTACAGAACCATAGTCTGTTACAAAGGTCAGTGACATCTGTCTCTGGCCCCCTCTCTAGAAAGTCTAGTACTTCGGGCATGACCCGAGACACCTGCTGGCGGGAGTCTAGTGTTACCTCCAGCGGTATCCCCCCGATCTCCAACTCGCAGGACTTTTCCCACAGGCTCCACCATGTTGCAGCCATTTTGACAGGTCAGTTTCTTTTACTGTACTTCTGGCCCTTTAAATCCACACACAGCATGCGCCACAGAAAAAAATAGTCCACAATCACATGAGCAGCACTTGCTCCACTGGACAAAACAGGCTTCTGGACCTTGAAATCACTGCACAGCAACACAGCAATTCCTTGGCAACATTCACATCACCTGCTCGTCTCAGTCAGGTCGTTGCCCCTAGAAACCTGCTATTATTGCCCGCATCCTCCACCATATGTAGGGATCTTCTCTTATTTGGGGTCATTCTCCAAACGATGCTTTATTTTCAAGCACAAAACAGCAATCAAAACATAGATCGCAAATATAAATCCTCGGCCGTCTGGCCACTGACTAAACAGTCTTTCCCTCTCTATTGGAATCTGGGTCTACCACCCAGCTCCCCAAAACACATCACCAGTGCTTACCCCACACACAGGGTTAGAGGGTCCCGGCTCCCACAGGCCTTGACACAGCCAGCTCCTTTCCCAGACTGGGAGCCACACCCAAGTCCAGCAAGAGGATTAAATAGCATCCCTGGACATGAGCATTGTTTAAAATCCCGGACTGGAGCATGGGGAACAGGCACCCACCCAGCACATTGCCTGGTACCAGTAAAAGCCTGCCCCGGACTAGCTGGAGCCAGCTAAGTTAACTATATTGGTGTCCTGTCCACAAGCTAACTTAGTGGCCACCTATATCTAGGGCCTTTACTCCACCAAGGCCCCTTGGTGACACGCTCCTGGTGCAAACAACACCCCTTTTCCATGCTTTCCCAGGACTTTACTGCAGCCATCACTATTCACATTGCCACAAGGTCTATATATGCAGTGTAATACTACACCCATTACTGTTGGTGACCAAATCTGTTGTTTGTTATGTGTTCTGTCAGCTCTGTAATGGATCACTCAGTTATTTCCAGTAAAGAGATAGAAAAGTAATGGTTTTTCTGCGGCTCTGGTGCTTCATTTCCCGAGAAAGCTTATATGCAGCATACATCACTGCTTTGAATAACTCTGTATAGCTGCATCAATTGAGCAAGATTGTCAGCTCTGTTCTTTTGATCAATTACCGTGTTCCTTGTATACAAGCAACACAAACATCACTTGCTGTATCAAAACCAAATTACCTTTCATCAAAGATGTCTGCACTAAGTGGAATTCCATCTTACACATGACATATTTCTGTGAAATGGAAAACAGACAAAAAGTAATGGCACCAAACATCAAAGACTGAAAACAAAGAGCAAGCCATAAACAGTATTGTTTACATTACAATTTATTCATTGACTTTTCTCCTTACTCTCTGTGCTATTATGTTATTATTTCCATTTTAATACTAGGAAATATACACTATGCAATTCATGTCACCTTATTTATATATTATGTATAATGTTTGAAGTCTTGTTCAGATAGACAGTAGGTTAATTTATTAACCACTACATTACACACCGTTCCAAAGAAATTTGTAGTCACAAGACTTTGTTCACTAAAAGCAAGACACAATGTTTTGTGAAGTTTCTACAAAGCCACCCTTTATAATAACTGCACTGTGTTGACTTAAAAAAATGTTATTACTCTCCCCTACAGATTGTAAATGCAATGAAATGGTGACATGTCTGTATGTTATTTGTAAAAAAAAAAAAAAAAAGTTAATTTCTGGAGAAAAGGCAATAAACATTTGTGTGCATGCTCTCCCATATGGCCAGAGCTGAGGCTTTGTCTTTTGGCCAATATAAAGTGTGAGATGTGACAAGTGGACATCTGTGTAAACCCACTATTCATAGTACTAGCCCCCTTATTAATTTCTGTCCAGTCACATACAAGGGATCTGAAACCCAAACCAAGGTATAAAGGTGTAAATAGTGTTTTGAATTAGTGATGGGTGCGAATATTCGAATTGCGAAATTTAATCACGAATATTGCCACTTCGAGAATTCGAGAATATTTAGAATATAGTGATATATATTCGTAATTTTCAAATTTTCTAGATTTTTTTTCATCTGAACCCACGATCCCACCCTGCTTCTTGCTTGTGGGCCAATGAGAAGGCGGCAATTTCTTTGTCTGAGATTAACAACATCCCTAGCAACCAATAGGAAAGTTTCCTACCCCTTTAGTATATAGGAACCTGCCCAACAGCCATTGTATGGTTTTTTTTGCAGATCTGAGTGAGACAGCAGTGTCATTGCTCTGCTCTGCGCTTTACTGTGTCACATTACATTAGATAGTTAGTTAGCTTATATATAATACAGATAGTTAGTGGGAGATAGTCAGTGTAGGTTAGATAGTGATAGAGTGTAGGTTCTGCTGTCCATACATACATGCTACATACATAATGCTGTGTGTATGTACAGTGGATATAATGTCAGGTTTTTGTGCTGTAAGGAAATGAGATCACAGAACATAATGCACTATAATAATAGATGCAAGCATAACATATGGACTAAGCCCTCACTCTTGATAAAATCTGAGACACTTGGTCAATACATTTTGATCAAAAAACATCTAAGCCCACCTACCAGGCGACAAGGTGGTCTCAGTTCAGGCGGATACCTATGCTAACCTATTCATGCTGTAGCGCATTTTTCAGGAGCACAATCCCTGCACATATGGTGTGCTGCCCCTTGTTACCTCCATGTGCATCAGCAACCGGTGGGAGGAGAGACACACACACCTATATGTACCACCTTAATCAAGGTCACCTATTAGATAGGTGGTGCAAAAGTGCACTTGAATATCACTCCCAGTAAAGGAGCATATTCACACATGAAGGTGCCACTCCTTCAAGACAAATCAAACAAATCACAGAAAAAAACTATATATAAACCATCCTGCATGATATGGTATTAAATGCGCGGATGTATATATACATTTACAAAATCACATCTATGAGGGGACCTCAAGGTGTGTGAATACAGAAAAGGAGCTACCAAGACACCTCATCACATTGATAGCATACCATCACTCCCTCAACACGAACCGACAGCAACTTTTGGTACGGCCATCACAGCGCTGGATGCTTAGCACACAACTGTGCGGGTGGTCAGGGCTTCAAACCTGTTAGATACATACATCAGTTCCTAACTCCTGATGACACTGGGGGTGTAATTCCCCCTGTAGAAACGCGTAGAGTGATGCCGTTGATGTATGTCAGCCCCCAGACTAAGGGGCAGTGTGAATGCGGTTAGGGTTAACCAGATGAGTTCAGCAGCATGAAGAGACTATCTCAGACAAGTGTGTGCTGACAGAAGCTACATCCCCCGTGCCGCACACTGCTGGCTGTATGAATGAGTGGCCATCTTGCATATAGCCCTATAGTCAGTGAGGTGATAGGGGCATTCAGTAGTAACTCTCAGGGAGCTTTTAGTGGTACTGTGCTCGCTATGGTCACATCCCTTATACACCTCACAGGCAATTTCAGGTGTATTGCTGTACTATCATTTAGTGGTCCACTATATCTGGGCAGGACTGATACAACTTAACCAGTCCGCAAGGGGCTCTTCTAACCAGGTTCCCATATGTATGTATGCTTCTAATATATATCCCTCTACATACATTGGGATCCTGTGCCTGAGGTATCTTTAATCACGTGGCTACACCCCATATGTATGTTAATAAAGTGTTTATTATTTTCTCATTTTTAAACGTCCAGCCAGGCTGAGAATTCTATAAATCTGGTGTGGACTTATCCCTCCTATCCAGTTTTTGTGAAGTGATAACAACAGTGAAATTACCAAGAACTGGACGTCCCTCCAAAATTGATGAAAAGACGAGAAGAAAACTGGTCTGGGAGGCTACGAAGAGGCCTACAGCAACATCAAAGGAGCTGCAGGAATATCTGGCAAGTACTGGCTGTGTGGTACATTTGACAACAATCTACTGTATTCTTCATATGTCTGGGATATGGGTAGAGTGGCAAGACGAAAGTCCTTTCTTACAAAGAAAAACATCCAAGCCAGGCTACATTTTGCAAAAAAACATCTGAAGTCTCCCAAAAGCATGTGGGAAAAGGTGTTATGGTCTGATATAGCCAAGGTTGAACTTTTTGGCCATAATTCCAAAAGATATGTTTGGCACAAAAACAACACTGCACATCACCAAAAGAACACCATACCCACAGTGAAGCATGGTGGTGGCAGCATCATGCTTTAAAGGCTGTTTTTCTTCAACTGGAACTGGGGCCTTAGTTAAGATAGAGGGAATTATGAACAGTTCCAAATACCAGTTAATATCGGCTTAAAACCTTCAGGCTTCTGCTAGAAAGCTGAACATTAAGAGGAACTTCATCTTTCAGCATAACAACAACCCATAGCATACATCCAAATCAACAAAGGAATGGCTTCACCAGAAGAAGATTCAAGTTTTGGAATGGCCCAGCCAGAGCCAAGACTTGAAATCCGATTGAAAATCTGTGGGGTGATCTGAAGAGGGCAGTGCACAGGAGATGTCCTCGCAATCTAACAGATTTGGAGTGTTTTTGCAAAGAATGTGCCATGCTGATAGAGGAGAGGAGTGGTCAAGTGCCTGGTGGTGAGCCAGGTACAAGGTCCAAAGAAAATACACACCAATGGAGGTGCCAATCCCAGAAAAGTAAGAGATGTGCTAAGGGTAGTGGAGGAAGTAGGCCCTTTCACTCTATAAAGATAGCACGTGTTATGGTATTACCACGTTCCTCCTATATGGACAGGTGGAAAAAGACCCCAGGTGAGCAGTCTACACTGAATAGCTCAGATGGACAATATAGGTTGTCTTTAGAGACAGTAAGTGGTGACTGTACTCACTTCACAGGGGAGTGGACACAGGATAAATCCCAAGACACCTGTGTCCTACTTCCCACCTGGCCAGGATCGCATATCTGATGGAGCAAATCAACGGCAGTGTAACAATGGTAGTTGGCAGCCGCCAACGTGCAGTGCGTCCGACTACGTACCTCAGTCGAGTACCTCTTCGCTGCAGGCTCCGGACCCGCTTTCCTGCGCTGTCGCAGGCTACGACAGCTTCTATTGTATCTTGTAGGAGCCGCAGGCGTCCTGGTACCTTAAGGGTTAATGCACGCCCCTGATTCCGCCCTCTCTCCAATCCTGGCCAAGCACCACCTTTATAAGAGTGCTTCCCCCTTCCTGCAATGCCTAAGCAATATTGCACTTCCTACAGCTAAGGCTCCTGTTGTTCCTGCATTCGATATCCTGCTTATGACCTCTGCCTGTATCGTGACCTCGTCTCTGCTTGATCCTCTTGTACCTCGCTGCTCTCAAGCTAAAGACCCGGACTGTCGACCACACCTCTGTCTGCTGTGCAGATCGTTACACCAGCTCTACCTGGACTAACTCAGCTCTGCTGTTCTCACAGCACTAGCACTGCTATACCGCTTGTTTTCAGCTCAGCATTATCTGCGGCTGTTTGCTATATTGCCTGTTCCCCGGTGCTAGCATCGGGGCTTTCTGGCCTGCCCGGCCAGCAGCCACTTAACCGGGACCACTCTTGCGGTAGCGACCTGGTGTCTCCCCTGCAGCTGAGTCCAGGTTCCGCATCCTGGAGCGGGATAAAGGGTGAAAACCAGGGGGACACTTAGACTCCGCTCCTAAGTTTGGCCCAAAGCCAAACCGGTAAGTGGCACAGCGGGTCCACACCCGTTGATCCGTTACAGTTTGCTCAGGCCATGGCAAGCCCAAGCCTGTGGTACAAGATTTATACCGAGAGCTGCAACGCCAGAGTGAACGCCAAGATGTCCTGCTGCAGTGTCTGAACACAATTTCTGTTCGTCTGGACGCTCTACCCACTACTGATCCTGCGGCACTACAGGTCCCAGGAACTCCTACTAATTCCGTTGCATCGTCTGCATACCAAGGCACGTCTGCTGTCCAACTTCCCTTGCCTCCACGTTTCAGCGGTCAGTCAAAGGCCTGCAGAGGGTTCCTGAATCAATGCTTGATCCACTTTGAGCTACATGAGGACAAGTTCCAGTCTGACCGAGCAAAAGTAGCCTTCATTGTATCTCTGCTCACTGGAGAAGCTCTTGCTTGGGCTAATCCTATAGGGAAGCGAAGAGGACCCAAGACTGCAAGCCTACAAACCTGACTGTTTTCCGTACAGTATTTGAGGAACCTGGCCGTGCCTCGTCTGCAGCCTCTGCTCTTCTTCGTCTGCGTGGTCAAGGCGCTAGGACAGTGGGCCAATACGCAATCCAGTTCCGTACACTGGCCGCAAAACTGTCCTGGAATGATGAAGCTCAACGAGCCGTATTCTGGGAGGGTCTGTGCGACCGCATTAAAGACGAACTAACGGGAAGGGACCTCCCTGGCTCTCTGGACGCTTTGATCACGTTGGCCACACGCATAGACGTGCGGTTTCGTGAATGTTTTTCTCAAGCCGCAAGGATGAAGCGGACATCTAAATTCGCACCTGTCTTCCAGAGGACTGTTCAGACGCCTGCTGCGATTCTGTCTGAAGAGCCTAGGCAGGTGGATCACCTGAAGCTCTCTGATCAGGAGCGCCAGCGACGGCGAGCAGAGAACTTGTGCCTCTACTGCGGTGGAAAGGAACATGTTGTTCGTACCTGCCCCCAGAAGGCGGAAAACTTCAGCGCCTAGGCTCATTGGGAGAAGGGACCCTAGGTGAAAAAGACAATTCTCCCAAACTTCTTATCCCTGTAATGGTGTCTGCTGGGAAAACCAGTATATCAGTACCTGCTTTCCTGGATTCTGGCGCTGCCGGGAATTTTGTCAATCAAGCCCTGGTGACCCAGTGCCAGCTTTCCACTACCTGTCTGGCGAAGCCTCTGGTGGCAACGATTGTTAATGGACAAACCTTAACCAAACCTACTCAGTTCATCACTGCTCCTGTGAAACTCCAAGTCGGGGTGCTACATTTTGAAGAAATATCCTTCTATGTCCTGCCAACATTCTCCCGTCTTAGACTGGCGAAAGGGGGATATTCTCCGCTGGGGTCCTCAGTGCCAAACCTCCTGCCTGTCGATGGTCCACCCAATGTCTCCCCGTCCGGTTCCTGTGAACCTGCCTGGTCTGCCTCCGCAATTTGCATCCTTTGGAGATGTTTTCTGTAAGAAGAAGGCAGAGACTTTACCACATCATCGGACTTATGACTGCCCGATCGATCTTCTACCTGGGACTTCTCCTCCTCGTGGAAGGGTTTATCCTTTATCCCCGCCTGAGACACAGGCTATGGCCGAGTATATTAAGGAGAACCTGGAGAGGGGGTTTATCCGGAAGTCTACCTCGCCGGCTGGAGCCGGTTTCTTCTTCGTCTCCAAGAAAGACGGGTCACTCCGTCCATGCATAGATTATCGTGGACTGAACAAGATTACAGTCAAGAACAAGTATCCTCTGCCCTTGATGTCTGAATTGTTTGACCGTATCCGAGGCGCACAGTTTTTTTCTAAATTGGATCTACGTGGTGCATATAACCTGATCCGAATCCGTGAAGGCGAAGAGTGGAAGACGGCATTCAATACCCGTGATGGCCACTATGAGTACTTGGTTATGCCATTCGGCCTTTGCAATGCTCCTGCAGTCTTCCAAGAATTTGTAAATGACATGTTCCGGGACCTGTTATACAAGTGTGTTTTAGTGTATCTAGACGATATTCTCATTTATTCAACCAACTTGCCCACTCACCAGAGACAAGTGCGCCTGGTTCTGCATCGCCTAAGGGAGAATGGTCTGTTTGCCAAGCTCGAAAAGTGTGTCTTTGAGCAGTCTTCCTTACCCTTTCTGGGGTACATTGTTTCCTGCACTGGTCTGCAAATGGACCCCGACAAGGTCTCTGCCATCCAGAATTGGCCCCGTCCTCAAGGTCTGCGTGCCATTCAAAGATTTCTGGGATTTGCCAACTCCTATAGGCAGTTCATTCCAAACTTCTCTTCTCTCACAGCCCCTATTTCTGCGCTGACTAAGAAAGGGGCGGATGCAAAGAAATGGACCCCTGAAGCAGAGTCTGCATTCCGACAACTCAAAGATTGCTTTGCTGCTTCTCCTGTCCTCCATCATCCAGACACTTCCAAACAGTTCTTCCTAGAAGTGGATGCTTCTTCTATTGGTGCAGGTGCAGTCCTGCTACAGAAGACCTCCAAAGGGAAATTTGTTTCATGTGGTTTCTTCTCCAAGCTCTTCTCTTCTGCAGAAAGAAACTACTCTATCGGTGATAGAGAACTGCTTGCTATCAAGATGGCCTTGGAAGAATGGAGATACCTTTTGGAGGGGGCTTTGCATCCAGTGGTTATATACACTGACCACAAGAATCTGACTTATCTGCAGTCTGCACAGCATCTTAATCCACGTCAGGCTCGATGGGCACTCTTCTTTGCCCGATTCAATTTCCTTCTGCATTTTCGACCGGCAGACAAAAATGTGAGGGCTGATGCTCTTTCCCGTTCCTTTGACCCAGCAGATCAGATTGAGGAACCTCAACATATCATCGACCCATCCTGCCTGGTTTCAGTGGCGCCAGTTCGAGTAAAAGATATTCCTCCGGGGAAGATTTTTGTTCCGCAAGCAAAGAGGAGGAAGATTCTCTTCTGGGGTCATTGCTTCAAGTACGCTGGTCACCCTGGGGTACGTAAGACCCTTGAGTTGCTGTCCCGTCACTACTGGTGGTCGACCCTACCCAAAGATGTCCGGGAATTTGTGTCTGCCTGTACCTCCTTTGCCCGTAACAAGGTTCCCTGAACCAAACCAGCAGGGTTGCTACTACCGTTACCCACTCCGGAAGTTCCCTGGCAGCATGTTGCTATGGACTTTATCACAGACCTCCCGTCCTCTGCTGTCTGTTCTGTAATCTGGGTAGTGGTAGACAGATTCTCCAAGATGGCACATTTTATTCCGCTTCCTGGATTGCCCTCTGCTAAGCGACTAGCCTGTCTGTTCTTCGAACACATCTTCCGCCTTCATGGCCTACCTCTGCACATTGTGTCTGATCGAGGGGTACAATTTACTTCCAAATTCTGGAGAGCGCTCTGTGGGCTACTTAAGGTGAAGTTGGACTTCTCTTCTGGATACCACCCTCAGTCTAATGGGCAAGTTGAACGAGTTAATCAGACTGGAGAACTACCTACGGCACTTTGTCTCTGCTCAGCATGATGATTGGGTGCAGCTCCTGCCTTGGGCGGAATTCTCGTACAACAGCCATTCCGGAGAATCCACGGTCTCTTCTCCCTTCTACATAGTGTATGTACTACACCCTCGTGCTCCTTTACCCCTGTCCGCATCTTCCGAGGTACCGGCTGCTAATTCTTTGTTCAGAGACTTCCTCAGCATCTGGAGACAGACTAAGGATTCCATCTCTCAGGCTGTTACTCGTATGAAGAAAAATGCGGATACCAGACGTAGATAATATCTTATAGAGATACAACTTAATAAATCTTTTTGACCAGAAGCCTACAGTGATTGGCTGCCTGTAACGGATCAACAGGTGTGAATCCGCTGTGCCACTTACCGGTTTGGCTTTGGGCCAAACTTGGGAGCGGAGTCTAAGTGTCCCCCTGGTTTTCACCCTTTATCCCGCTCCAGGATGCGGAAGCTGGACTCAGCTGCAGGGGAGACACCAGGTCGCTACCGCAAGAGTGGTCCTGGTTAAGTGGCAGCTCGCCGGGCAGGCCAGAAAGCCCCGATGCTTTGGAGATACGTTTGGAGATACGTTTAATAGATTCTTCGAGTAATCTTTTAGGGTAACCCTTTTCAATAAATCTATTTTTTAGTGATCTCAATTTGATTTTTAAAGAGTGGTCACTGGAGCAATTCCTCCTAATTCTTTTGAACTGGCTGTGGGGATATTTCGTACCCATTTGGAGTGGTGGCAGCTAATATATTCAAGGTAGCTATTAGCGTTTTGAAGTGGGTTTGAGTGGCGATCTTCATGTTTTCGATTGTAAGTTGTAGATCTAGAAAGACTACAGATGTCTTATTGTGTTCCAAAGTGAAGGATAGGTTCCAAATGTTAGTGTTGAGTTCTTGAATGAATGTACAGAGGTCTTCAATTTCCCCTTGCCAGATGAAAATTATATCGTCTATGAATCCTCGGTAGAATCTGATATTAGGGTGGGTCAGTAAACCAGAGTGTTCCTCAAAGCCCCCATGAAAAGGTTAGCATATGAGGGTGCGAATTTAGTACCCATAGCTGTACCCTGGGTTTGTATGTAGAAACTATTGTTAAAGGTGAAGTAATTGTGTTGTAAGATAATCTCTATGGCTCTGGTGATGAAGTCTTTTTGGATGTCTGGCATTTGTGGCTCTTGGGACAGTGTGTGGTTGATGGCTGTGATTCCTATTTCGTGTCTAATGTTGGTATAGAGAGCAGACACGTCAAGGGTCACCCAAATATAATCACCTAGCCAGCTGAAGGATTGTAGTGAGGTAATGAGGTCAGCAGTATCTCTGATGTAAGATGGGAGTTTGGTAACATATTTTTGTAAAAAATGGTCCACATATGCAGAGAGGTTGGCTGTCAAACATTCAACCCCTGAAATAATGGGCCTCCCAGGTGGATTAATCCGGGTTTCCTACTTATTCATTTAGAATGCATTTTATTATCTACTTTTACCTCGCACGGCTCTCAATATGTCTTTTATATATATTTTATATCCATGTATATTTGCATGTACTTTTATACAAACACACCATATTGTACATTTTTTATTGTTCACATGTTACCCCTGAAGAAGGAGGATACTGCACCTCCAAAACGCGTTGGACCAGTTGTTTACTTAATAAATCTTTTTGACCAGAAGCCTACAGTGATTGGCTGCCGTTGATTTGCTCCATTAGATACGCGATCCTGGCCAGGGGGGAAGTAGGACACAGGTGTCTTGAGATTTATCCTGTGTCCACCCCTCTGTGAAGTGAGTACAGTCACCACAAACTGTCTCTAAAGACAACCTATATTGTCCATCTGAGCTATTCAGTGTAGACTGCTCACCTGGGGTCTTTTTCCACCTGTCCATATAGGAGGAACGTGGTAATACCATAACACGTGCTATCTTTATAGGGTGAAAGGGCCTACTTCCTCCACTACCCTAAGCACATCTCTTACTTTTCTGGGATTGGCACCTCCATTGGTGTGTATTTTCTTTGGACCTTGTACCTGGCTCACCACCAGGCACCTGACCACTCCTCTCCACTATTGCTTATAAGGGTTTAAATTATTTTTTCTTCTCCCTTAACACCTGTGCTGCCTTCCCTCACGGTCTCTACTGTTCTGATAGAACTTATCTGATCGATTACCGATTATAACATAACCTTACACATTATATATCACTTCACCCTCTGGCGCCTATAGTCCAGGGTATTTCTGTATCCACGGAATTACTCAATCTCTGTTTTTTTGCTTTTTCACCCCTCCTCATCCATGCTGATAGACTCATACCCAAAAAGACTGAGTGCTGTAATAAAATCAAAAGGTCCTCAAACAAAGTATTAGTTTAAGGGTGTGCACACTTACGCAACCATATTATTTTATTTTTATATTTTTTCTTCCCTCTACCTAAAAGATTTCAGTTTGTTTTTAAATTGGGTTCACATAGTGCTGTGCTGTCACAAGTTCGCAACAATACTTAGTGCACCAATCACTAATATGTAGTCAGACCTGCTCAAATGTGAAGTTGCAAGTATTGCTCCAAAATCATCAGTGCCGATTTGTGCAATCGCGAATATATTGGAGCACTCTATCTGCATATAAAGCTATTGTAATGTTCTGCCGTGCCAACCATTTTCTCCAGTCTCAGGAAACTTCTAGCAGCTTGAAAAATGTAGCTATAATGACCCACACCTGTATTGCGTGTACATTACGAGCATATTACATTGCCGATTTTCGCAAACAAGACCATATTCGCGAATTTGCGAATATATCATGATTATTCTACCAAATATTTGCAAAATGTCGCGAATTCGAATATTGCCCCTGCTGCTCATCACTATTTGGAATAATAAAGCGGGGTTCAGATTTTGAAGGCATTAAAATGTATGTGAATCTATTGTTTACCCTTTCCTCAAAGAAACAGATGACCTGTAAATATTAGATCTCCTATTATTTCTCTTTTACTTGATCTGTTTTGCTTGTTTAGTATGTTTGTCTCTTTTTTACTTTTGTAAGTAATATACCTTTTTCTGTTAAATTCCTAAATAAATTAATTTGTTCCTTAATAATTGAATAAGTCCTAAAAGAATGTATAGCCTTTTAACCCCTTCAGCACCCTGCCATTTTTCACCTTAAAGACCAGGCCATTTTTTGAAAATCTGACATGTGTCACTTTATGTGGTGATAACTTTAAAACACTTTTACTTATCCAAGCCATTCTGAGATTATTTTCTCGTCACATATTGTACTTCATGACAGTGGTAAATGTGAGTCAAAATATTTAATTTTTATTTATAAAAAAATACCAAATTTACCAAAATTTTGAAATATTCACAATTTTCAAAAGTTCAATTTCTCTGCTTTTAAAAGAGATAGTGATAACTCCTAAAAATCATTATTATTTTACATTTCCCATATGTCTATTTCATGTTTGGATCATTTTGGAAATTATTTCCTTTTTTGGGACGTTAGAAGGCTTAGAAGTTTAGAAGCAAATCTTGAAATTTTTCAGAAAATTTCCAAAACCCACATTTTAACCACTTAAGCCCCCCTAGCTTAAACACCCTTAATGACCAGGCCACTTTTTACAATTCTGCACTACACTACTTTACCCGTTTATTGCTCGGCCATACAACTTACCACCCAAATTAATTTTACCTCCTTTTCTTCTCACTAATAGAGCTTTCATTTGGTGCTATTTCATTCTTGCTGACATTTTTACTTTTTTTGCTATTATTTAAAAATTACCGAAATTTTTGCAAAAAAATGACATTTTTCACTTTCTGTTTGAAAATTTGTCAAATAAAACTACATTTCTATATAAATTTTTCTCAAAATTTATTGTTCTACATGTCTTTGATAAAAAAAAATGCAATAAGTGTATATTTATTGGTTTGGGTAAAAGTTATAGCATTTACAAACTATGGTGCAAAAAAGTGAATTTCCGCACTTTGACTTTCTGAGCACCTGTCCTGTTTCCTGACGTACTACAATGCCCAGATAGTAGAAATACCCCATAAATGACCCCATTTCCGAAAGTAGACACCCTAAGGTATTCACTGAGGGGCATAGTGAGTTCATGGAAGTTTTTATTTTTGTCACAAGTTAGCGGAAATGTTTTTTTTGTTTTTTTCAAAAATTTCATTTTCCGCAAACTTGTGACAAAAATAAAAACTTCCATGAACTCACTATGCCCATCAGCGAATACCTTAGGGTGTCTACTTTCCGAAATGGGGTCACTTGTGGGGTATTTTTACTGCCCTGGCATTTTAGGGGCCCCTAAAGCGTGAGAATACAAATGCGTAAAAATGCCCTGTGAAATCCTAAAGGTACTCTTTGGAATTAGGGCCCTTTGCGCATCTTGGCTGCAAAAAGTGGCACACATGTGGTATCGCTGTACTCAGGAGAAGTAGGGCAATGTGTTTTGGGGTGTATTTTTACATATACCCATGCTGGGTGAGAGAAATATCACTGTAAATTGACAACTTTGTATAAATTTTTTAAAAAGTTGTCGTTTACAGCGGTATTTATCACACAAAGTATGGGTATATATAAAAATACACCCCAAAAGTCATTGCCCTACTTCTCCTGAGTACGGAGATACCACATGAGTGACACTTTTGCAGCCAAGATGCGCAAAGGGGCCCTAAAACCAATGAGTACCTTTAGGATTTCACTGGGCAATTTTACGCATTTGGATTCCAAACCCTTCTCACGCTTTAGGGGCCCCTAAAATGCCGGGACAATAAAAATACCCCACAAGTGACCCCATTCTGGAAAGTAGACACCCTAAGGTATTCGCTGATGGGCATAGTGAATTCATGGAAGTTTTTATTTTTGTCACAAGTTAGCGGAAATGTTTTTTTTTTCTTTTTCTTACAAAGTCTCATATTCCACTAACTTGTGACAAAAAATAAAATTTTACATGGACTCACTATGCCCCTCACAGAACACCTTGGGGTGTCTACTTTCTAAAATGGGGTCACTTGTGGGGTATTTTTACTGCCCTGGCATTTTAGGGGCTCCTAAAGCGTGAGAAGCGGTTTGGAATCCAAATGAGTAGAAATGTCCTGTGAAATCTTAAAGGTACTCATTGGATTTAGGGCCCCTTGCGCATCTTGGCTGCAAAAGTGCCACACATGTGGTATCGCCGTACTCGGCAGAAGTAGGGCAATGTGTTTTGGGGTGTATTTTTACATATACCCATACTGGGTGTGAAAATATCTCTGTAAATGACAACTTTTTCCATTTTTTATACAAAGTTGTCAATTTACAGAGATATTTCTCTCACCTAGCATGGGTATATGTAAAATACACCCCAAAACACATTGCCCTACTTCTCCTGAGTACGGCGATACCACATGTGTGCCACTTTTGCAGCCAAGACGTGCAAAGGGGCCCTAAATCCAATGAGTACCTTTAGGATTTCACAGGGCATTTTACGCATTTGGATTCCAAACTCCTTCTCACGCTTTAGGGGCCCCTAAAATGCCGGGACAATAAAAATACCCCACAAGTGACCCCATTCTGGAAAGTAGACACCCTAAGGTATTCGCTGATGGGCATAGTGAATTCATGGAAGTTTTTATTTTTTGTCACAAGTTAGCGGAAATGTTTTTTTTTTTTTTTTTTCTTACAAAGTCTCATATTCCACTAACTTGTGACAAAAAATAAAATTTTACATGGACTCACTATGCCCCTCACAGAACACCTTGGGGTGTCTACTTTCTAAAATGGGGTCACTTGTGGGGTATTTTTACTGCCCTGGCATTTTAGGGGCCCCTAAAGCGTGAGAAGCGGTTTGGAATCCAAATGAGTAGAAATGACCTGTGAAATCCTAAAGGTACTCGTTGGAATTTGGGCCCCTTTGCGCATCTTGGCTGCAAAAAAGTGCCACTCATGTGGTATCGCCGTACTCGGCAGAAGTAGGGCAATGTGTTTTGGGGTGTATTTTTACATATACCCATACTGGGTGTGAAAAATATCGCTGTAAATGACAACTTTTTCCATTTTTTTATACAAAGTTGTCAATTTACAGAGATATTTCTCTCACCCAGCATGGGTATATGTAAAAATACACCCCAAAATACATTGCCCTACTTCTCCTGAGTATGGCGATACCACATGTGTGGCACTTTTTTGCAGCCAAGATGCACAAAGGGACCCCAATTCCAATGAGTACCTTTCATGAGGGCATTTTTACGCATTTTCTTCTCACGCTTTAGGGCCCCTAAAATGCCAGGGCAGTATAAATACCCCACATGTGACCCCATTTTAGAAAGAAGACACCCCAAGGTATTCTGTGAGGGGCATGGTGAGTTCATACAAGATTTTTTTTTGGCACAAGTTAGCGGAATTTGATTTTTTTGTTTTTTCACACAAAGTCTCCCTTCCGCTAACTTGTGACAAAAATTCAATCTTTCATGGACTCAATATGCCCCTCAGCGAATACCTTGGGGTGTCTTCTTTCCAAAATGGGGTCACATGTGAGGTTTTTGTACTGCCCTGGCATTTGAGGGTCTCCGCAACCATTACACGTATGGCCAGCATTAGGAGTTTCTGCTATTCTCCTTATATGGAGCATACAGGTAATGAGATTTTTTTTCTGTTCAGCCTCTGGGCTGAAAGAAAAATGAACGGCACAGATTTCCTCATTCGCATCGATCGATGTGGATGAAAAATCTCTGCCAAAAAATATGCAAAAAATAGAGGGGCCTGGCGATTGCCAGGACATAGGGGCTCCGCCCAAACATCCATACCCACTTCAGCTCCTATGTCCTGGCAAACGTGATTTCTCCATTCACATCGATCAATCCATCGGTGTGGAGGAAGACATCTTTGCCAGATTTTTGATACAAAGTGTTTGCCAAAGCATATGAACTCCAACACCTCTCCTCAGCTCACATGTCAGGGCAAACGTACCTGTCCTGCAGAGGAGAAATCTCGCCTTGCAGCGCCGCATACACCGACTTCACGTGTCTTCTGACAGCAGCGCAATGCTTCTCTCAGAATTCACATCAGTGCTGCGGCGTTTTCATCGGTTGGTCCGTTGATCTACCTGGAAAATAAAGGGTGGTTAGGGGAAAAAAAAAAAAAGAAAAACAGGCAACAGGCACATGACTTGAACGTTGCAAACTTTATAAAACATGAATAAAACCTGAACATGAAAAAAACTGAACTTTTAAAACCTGAACTAACTCAAGATTTTTTTTTCTTGCTACCTGTTTCATTTTTTTTCTTTTTTAACCATTTCACGCTTTATTTTCCTAGCAGAAACCTCTCCTTTCCCATGGGACAATGTGTAAAGTGTAAATCACACAGAGATGGTGCGAAGTACACTATACACGTTATCCCAAGTGAAAGGAGAGGTTTCTACCGCTTCACACTTCTGCAGCAGCACAGCAGCACCGTCCCCTATGTGTTAGGGTCTCTCAAAACCTAGTATCCTGAGAGACCCTTGAGCCTGATTGTAAAAACTACCTGTGTCCTGCAATCCCTAGGTCCCTAAGTGTACCTGAGTGTGGTACTTCCGGAAACACTCCCTAGGCATAGGGCAGGGTGGTCAGGACAGTCAGGACAGAAATAACGGGTGTCACGCCTTATTCCACTCCTGCTACAGACACGACATCTTTTTCGGGTGGCGGTTGGGTTGAGGTACCAGGCACAACGCTAGGAAGTGCCGCTCGTGTAGACGGCTAACTACACTGGTGGATGGGGCCACGGAACCTCCTGGATACAGGAGTTCCGAAATGATCTCTTCCTGAAATTTGAGGAAGGATCCTGTTCTCCCAGCCTTACTGTAGAGAACGTAACTATTATAGGCAGCCAATTGAAATAAATATACAGACACCTTCTTATACCAGCGTCTGGTGCGCCGGGAAATTAAATACGGGCCAACATCTGGTCGTTGAAGTCCACCCTCCCATGTGGAGGTTATAGTCGTGGACCGAGAGGGGCTTTTCAACGACACTGGTTGCCCGCTCAATTTGGACTGTCGTGTCTGCGTGAATGGAGGAGAGCATGTAAACGTCACGCTTGTCTCTCCATTTCACCGCGAGCAGTTCGTCGTTACACAGTGCAGCCCTCTGCCCCCTTGCAAGTCGGGTGGTAAGAAGTCGTTGAGGTAGCCCCGGCGACTAGGTCGCGCGGTGCCGCAGCAGCCAATCTGTTCTAGGAACAAATGCTTGAAGAGGGCCACACTTGTGTAAAAGTTGTCCACGTAAAGATGGTACCCTTGCCGAATAAGGGTGACACCAAGTCCCAGACTATCTTCCCACTGCTCCCCAGGTAGTCAGGGCAACCGACCGGCTCCAGGGTCTGATCTTTTCCCTCATAGATCCGAAATTTGTGCGTATAGCCTGTGGCCCTTTCACAGAGCTTATACAATTTGACCCCATACCGGGCGCGCTTGCTTGGGATGTACTGCTTGAAGCCAAGGCGCCCGGTAAAATGTATTAGGGACTCGTCTCACGCAGATGTTTTGTGCAGGGGTATACAAATCTGCAAATTTCAGGTTGAAATGGTCTATGAGGGGCCGAATTTTGTGGAGCCGGTCAAAAGCTGGGTGGCCTCTGGGACGGGAGGTGGTGTTGTCACTAAAGTGCAGGAAACGCAGGATGGTCTCAAAACGTGTCCTGGACATGGCAGCAGAGTACATGGGCATGTGATGAATTGGGTTCGTGGACCAATATGACCGCAATTCATGTTTTTTTGTAATGCCCATGTTGAGGAGAAGGCCCAGAAAAGTTCTAAATTCGGAAACTTGGACTGGTTTCCACCGGAAAGGCTGGGCATAGAAGCTTCCCGGGTTGTCGGCGATAAATTGAGTGGCATACCGATTTGTTTCTGCCACGACTAAGTCATAGAGCTCCGCAGTGAAAAACAGCTCAAAAACCCCAGCGCCGATCCTATCTGAGCTGTTTCCACCCGAACTCCTGACTGGGCGGTGAAAGGGGGAACTACTGGTGCGGCTGAAGTTGGGGGCTGCCAATCAGGATTTGCCAGCACCTCAGGGACTCTAGGGGCTCTACGGGCCTGTCTTTGCGGTGGCTGCGACGGGGAAACTACTGCACGTGCCACCGCACCAGCTTCAACTGCCCTTCTGGTGCTCGCCACTTCACCATGTTCTACGGCAGTGCTGGTACTAGGTCCAGGACGGGCTGCGCTGCTGGTGTATGCCTCACCACGTAATCCGGCAGCGCCAGCCCCACTCTGCTGCCCTTGAAGCGGATCCTGCGCAACCTGCGGTCTAGCAACACGGGCCGGGTACGCCTGCTTCTATCAGGGACCTCCACCTCCTCGTCAGAACTTTGAGTCAGAGAGCCACTGCTTTCTACAGGTTCATATTCTGACCCGCTAGATTCGTCAGATGAGGGTTCCCATTCCTCATCCGACTGGGTCAGAATCCTGTAGGCCTCTTCAGAGGAATACCCCTTGTTTGACATTTGGCCGTCTAAATTTAGGGGTATTCCCTGAGACTACCCAAGAAAAAAAGCAAGCCTGTCTTACAAATGGGAGTGTAGCGAGTACAGAAGTCGCTGCGATTGATAAAAAGATCAAAACTGATTTTTTTATTGCCGCAGCGCTTGTGAAGTGATTGTGCAGTGATACAAAAAAATTTTTTTGTCACTGCGGCGGGCGGGCGTGGGTGAACGCAGGTGTGGGCGACCGATCAGGTCTGATCGGGCAAACACTGCGCTTGGGGTGGAGGGCGAACTAAAGTGACAGTAATACTATTATAGATCTGACCGTGATCAGTTCTGATCACTTACAGATACTATAAAGTACAAACGCTGATTAGCGCCACGCTAATCAGCGAATCAGTGACTGCGGTGCGGTGGGCTGGGCGCTAACGCTAACTACCTACCAAAGGGACCTAAACTAACCTAAACCTAACAGTCAATACTGGTGAAAAAAAAGTGACAGTTCACAAAAGTGACACTGATCACTTTTTTCCCTTTCACTATGTATTGACAGGTGATCAAGGGGTTAATTATAGGTGATCAGGGGGTGATCAGGGCCTGATATGTAGTGATTGGTGCACTTACTTGGGATCTGTGCTCTGTGCTGGGTCCAACCGATGAAAAGGACCCAGCACATGGCACAGATCCCTTATAAAAGCCATATATTTGTAAATATAACTTATATCGCCTGTTTTCATAGGCGATTTTGAAAATCACCAGCCTGCCAGCTCTGATCATTGGCTGGCAGGCTGGTGACGAACTTGTCCTGAGCCCGGCGGTGCGTTCCATTTGCGTTCCACCGGGCTCAGGAGCGCGTCAAGGAGGAATGAACCGACCGCCCGCAGGACGCAATCCTGCGTGAGGCGGTCGGAAAGAGGTTAAGGACCAGTTCAGGTCTGAAATCCCTTTGTGGGGCTTACATAATAGAAACCATCCATAAATGGACCCATTTTAGAAACTACAACCCTCAAGGTATTCAAAACTGGTTTTACAAACTTTGTTAACCCTTTAGGTGTTCCACAAAAATGTATGGAAAATAGATATGAAATTTCCGAATTTTACTATTTTGGTAGATTTTCCATTTTATTCATTTTTTTCCAGTAACAAAGCAAGGGTTAATGGCCAAACAAAACTCAATATTTATTAACCTGATTCTGTAGTTTACAGAAACACCCCATGTGGTCATAAACTGCTGTACGGGCACACACGGCAGGGCGCAGAAGGAAAGGAACGCCATATGATTTTTGGAAGGCAGATTTCACTGGGATAATTTTAAGTTGCTATGTCACAATTGAAGACCCCCTGATGCACCCCTAGAGTAGAAACTCCAAAAAAAAAAACATTTTAGAAACTACGGGATAGGGTGGCAGTTTTGTTGGTACCATTTTAGGGTACATATGATTTTTAGTTGCTCTATATTACACTTTTTGTGAGGCAAGGTAACAAAAAATAGCTGTTTTGGCACTGTTTTTATTTTTTGTTATTTACAATGTTCATCTGACAGGTTAGATCATGTGGTATTTTTATAGAGCAGGTTGTTACGGATGCGACAATACTAACCTTTTAGTTGTTTGTTTCAGTTTTACATAATAAGGCATTTCTGAAAAAAATTTTTTTCAAGTGTCTCCATATTCTGAAAGCCATAGTTTTTTTTTATTTTTTAGGCGACTGTCATGTAGGGGCTCATTTATTTAGGTATAAGATGACGGTTTGATTGGTACTATTTTAGGGTGCATATGACCTTTTGATCGCTTGCTATTACACTTTTTGTGATGTAAGGTGACAAAAAATTGCATTTTTGACACACTTTTTTCTTCTACGGTGTTCACTTGAAGGGTTAGGTCATGTGATTTTTTATACAGCAGGTTCTTATGGACGTGGCGATAAGTTTTGCACAATAACAGCATTTTTGAAAAAAAAAATCATGTTTTAGTGTCTCCATCTTCTGAGAGCCATTTTTTTTATTTTTGGGCGATTGTCCTAGGTAGGGTTTCATTTTTTTCGGGATGAGATGATGGTTCGATTGGCATGATTTTGGGGTGCGTATGACTTTTTGATCACTTGGTATTACACTTTTTGTGATGTAAGGAGACAAAAAATTGCTTTTTTTTACACGATTTTTATTTTTTACGTTGTTCACCTGAGGGGTTAGTTCATGGCATATTTTTATACAACAGGTACTTACGGACGCGGCGATGTAAAATATGTGTATTTTTTTTTTACATTTAACACAATAAAAGCATTTTTTAAACAAACAAAAAAATTATGTTTTAGTGTCTCCATAGTCTGAGAGCCATAGTTTTTTTTATTTTTTGGGTGATTGTCTTAAGTAGAGGCTCTTTTTTTGCGGTATGAGGTGACGGTTAGATTGGTACTATTTTGGGGGGCATACGTCTTTTTGGTCGCTTGTTGCACTTTTATTGATGTAAGGTGACAAAAAAAAATGTTTTTTTTGCACAGTTTTTATTTAATTTTTTTGATGGTGTTCACCTGAAGGGTTAGGTCATGTGATATTTTTATAGAGCCGGTTGTTACAGACGCAGTGATACCAAATATGTATTTTTTTCCATTATTTTCTATTTTTTTTTACAATTTTATGTGTTTTATTTTGGGAAAAGGGCGGGATGGCAGTGCAAGGGTTAATGTGCCGACATCCGTGTTTTCACTGATGCGACAAATACAGCAGGGGTCCGGCTATCAGTGATAGCTGTACCCCTGCCGCTGATCGGGCGGGCGCAGCACCTGCACCCGCCCGATCAGCCCGCCAGACATGTATGGCGTGGGTCCTTAAGGGTTTAAAGAGAGTCTGTCACCAGGATCAACCCTATTGAACCAGAGCACCCAAAAAGCCAAAGGACCCAGAGAATAATAATAATAATTTGCACATCCATAAAGTATAAAATCAATCAAAAATTTTATTAGACTACATAAACATACAGACATTTTTAAAATTGTATACAATAAACCATGTGATGGTAAGAATAAAGCCAGACACAAACACAGCATCCACCACAGTCCATAAACAAGGACACAGCATGTATAGCCCAAGACAAAATAAAGTGCAATACAATATTTAAAAAAAGTAACAATAGTCAATAGATGATAATGTAGCATCAAATGGCATAAGAAGATACCTGAAAAAGATAAAGTACAGAAGTATAAAGCCCAGTCTATGTAGGTGGGTCTGAGTCAATAGAAAAACACCCAACGCGTATCGCCGGTGAAGTCCAGCTTCGTGAGAAAGGAAAAAAATTAAACGTCTCTCCGAAAATTAAAACCAGGAATCTATACATAGAATACCAATAGTATAACCACATAGCCATAACACTACCACATAGAGAGGTGTTTTTTCTATGCTTATAAGCCGACACATATTTACCAGTGTCTGTATGATCATACATCGTGCCTGTGAATTAAGCAGTAATATATAGATTAGCTTTCTGAGCAGATCTCAGTGTGGTGAAGCTACAGTTAGGTCCATATATATTTGGACACACACAAATTTTGTTTTTATTACCTGTTTACTAAAACATATTCAAGGTATAGTTATATAATGGACATAAAGTCTAGACTTTTAGCTTTCATTTGAGGGTATCCACATTAAAATTGAAGGGTTTAGGAGTTTCAGCTCCTTTACATGTGGCACACTGTTTTTAAAGGGACCAAAAGTAATTGGATAATTGACTCAAAGGCTGTTTCTCAAATAAGCATATAAAAGGCCTGGAGTGGATTTGAGGTGTGGTGCTTGCATTTTGAAGAATTTGCTGAGAAGTAAACATGCGGTCAAAGGAGCTCTCCATGCAGGTGAAACAAGCCATTCTTCATCTACGAAAACAGAAAAAACCCATCCAAGAAATTGCTACACTATTAGGAGTGGCAAAATCTACAGTTTGGTACATCCTGAGAAAGAAAGCAAGCACTGGTGACCTCCACAATGCAAAAAGACCTGGATGCCTATGGAAGACAACAGTGGTGGATGATCACAGAATAATTACCATGGGGAAGAGAAACCCCTTCACAACAGTCAACCAAGTGAACAACACTCCAGGATATAGGCATATCAATATCCAAATCTACCATAAAGAGAAAACTGCATGAAAGTAAATACAGAGGGTTCACTGCACGGTGCAAGCCACGCAAAAGCCTCAAGAATAAGAAGGCTATATTGAACTTTGCTAAAAAAAACATCTTAAAACACCAGCACACTTCTGGAAGAACATTCTTTGGACAGATGAAACCATGATCAACCTCTACCAGAATGATGGAAAGAAAAAAGTATGGTGAAGGCATGGTATAGCTCATGATCCAAAGCATACCACATCATCTGTAAAACACGGTGGTAACAGTGTGAAGGCTTGGGTCCCTAGTGTTTATTGATGATTTCACACAAGACAGAAGCAGCCTGATAAATTCTGGGGTTCTCAGAGACATACTGTGACCTCAAATCCTGCCAAACTGATTGGTCAGCGTTTTAAAATACAGATGGACAATGACCCAAAACATAAAGCCAAAGCAACCCAGGAGTTTATTAAAGCAAAGAAGTGGAATATTCTTGAATGGCCGAGTCAGTCACCTGATCTGAACCCAATAGAGCATGGATTTCACTTGTTAAAGACTAAACTTCAGACAGAAAGACCCACAAACAAACAGCAACTGAAAACCGCTGCAGTAAAGGCTTGGCAGAGCATTAAAAAGGAGGAAACACCGCGTCTAGTGATGTCCATGAGTTCAAGACTTCAGGTACTCATTGCCAATAAAGGGTTTTCAACCAAGTATTAGAAATTAACATTTTATTTTCAATTATTTAATTTGTCCGATTACTTTTGAGCCCCTGAAATGAAGGGATTGAATTTAAAAAATGCTTTAGTTCCTCAAATTTTTATGCAATCATTATGTTCAATCCACTGAATTAGAGCTGAAAGTCTGAACTTTAACTGCCTCTGAATTGTTTTGTTCAAAATGCATTGTGGTAATGTACAGAACAAAAATTTGAAAAATGTTGTCTCTGTCCAAATATATATGGACCTAACTGTATAGTACATGATGTATATGATATTTACATGTTAGCACACAGCTCTAGGATGCAGGTCTGCCCTCAGCCTAATGTCTAGCCCTGTCAATCAAGGAGAGGGGGCAGGTGCAGAGCACAGGGGGTGTTACAGACCAGTGCTCAGAATATTCAGCCCCGCCTCTTAGTACTTGAATTTCTCATTTCGATATGAATAAAAATACTGATTTTTCTGCAGCCTTTTACCATACAGAGAAAAGAAAGGTATAGTTTCAACATGATGAGCCCTACTATCCAGTATGTCTGGTTTAATAGGGTTGATCCTGGTGACAGAGCCTCTTTAAAGATTTTTTTATCTGTTTCATGCCTGTGATTTATTCTCAATTTGCAGCCTGAGTGAAAGGTGAATGCTAAATTAAGTGAGTGGAAATACAGTAACTCCTTGCATTCGCATCTACATTACATGCTACTTCTTTCATACTGTATATTGGAGAAATTGAGTGAAATCACAGAGTGCAGTTATTGCACATAAAATAAGCAATACAAAAATCAGCCAATAGTATAGTGCAACTTGGATTTCTCCAGGTACACGGCACATGTCTAAAACCATTTCTTGTATTGCATATACCTTTTAATATTAGGACAGTCACAAGAAATACTTTAATATAGCACAGGTTTAAAAAGCCTCTCTCATTCTGGTACATACACTTCTAGTATTTAATAGGCTATAAATTAGTCTTAGTAGACTGTTGTCAGGCACTTCAGGATGCCTAGTTGAGGTTTCTTATGTTTTTTTGGTGACTCCAGGAACTGACACAGGTCAAGTTTAAGGAAATGTGTCACCAAAAATTCTATCTGCCAGTTAAAATGAAAAAGTAACACATCAAATTTTTTTTAAAATCTGTATTTATTTTCTCATTGTACATTTTTTTAAATTTTATTTTCTGAACATTATAAAGGGTGCTTCCATTTTACCTGAGCTGTTCTTAACAGCATTTACACAGCATAAAAAAATTGCTTTAATACAGCCCCATGGGCCATAGACACAATGGTCAGGAGGGGACCTCATTGACTTCTATGGGAGAGTTTTCTAGGCATGTTCTGTGACCTGTGCATAGATCATTGTGCAAGAAAAGAATAGATAAACCTTGACAACCAACTATTGCGAATAGTAGATCCAGTGTTCCGTGTCCACTCCAGTCCTCAAAGACTCATCGGCCTCTTTCACATGAGCGTGTCCGGATTAGGTCTGGATGCATTGCGGATGCGTTCAGTGAAAACTGTGCGATTTCATAGGCAAAGCCATTCAGTTTTGCCTGCGATTGCGTTCAGTTTTTTCCAAGCGAGTGCAATGCATTTGGATGTGTTTTTCATGCCCTTTTTAGGGCTGGCTCACCACTCATAGGGTGGCACAGTACCTTGCAGATAAAAAAGTCATTTATTTTTACCCTTAAATATAATTGCAGCTGCCTGCCAGTGTGTGTCAGGCCCGCAGACTGTACTGTGCCCACTGCCAGTGCCCACCACTCATATCGGGTGGCACAGTACCTTGCAGATAAAAAAGTAATTTCATTTTTACCCTTTAATATAATTGCAGTTGCCTGGCAGTGTGTGTCAGGCCCACTGACTGTACTGTGCCCACTGCCCACCACTCATATAGGGTGTCACATTACATTGCACGGCGCACGCGAAGTGACCTAAAGTTCAAACGAAGCGGACCGAGCATGGGTCTTTTTCCATCTCATGGTTCCAAAAATCTATTCACTACACCGGCCCTGGCCCTGATAAGGGACAAAACAGAGATTAAACTGATAGGAATAGTACTTAGTTAACGGTAGTTGCATTGGTGGCAAATTCCATTGCAAGTGCCCAAAATTAGAAGGAAGCGGACAGAGCAAGCTTTTTTCTCTATCTTCCCATGCAAGGCTTCAATATAATACACGTCCCCTGATAGGGGACTTAACAAAGATTAAAATGGTAAGAATAGTAGTTCACACTATTTTAATTGGTGGCACAGTACATTGCGCGGTGCACGCGCAGTGCCCCAAATTGGAAGTATGAGGACCGACCAATCATCTTTTTCCATCTCCCTGTTCCTAAAATTTATTCAATACACGCCCCCTAATAGCGGACGTAACAGGGATTAAACTGATAGGAATAGTACTACTTAGCACATCACTCATATAGGGTGGCACAGTACATTGCGCGGCGCACGTGTAGTGCCCCAAATTGGAAGGAAGAGGACCGACCAACCATCTTTTTCCATCTCCCCATTCCTAAAATCTATTCCATACACTGGCCCCTGATAGGGGACAAAACAGAGATTAAACTGGTAAGAACAGATTTTTTTAATTTAAAAATAAGAGGACAGCCTCTGCGGAGCTGGGTATTTTTAGGCTCCGTTACTGAACACTCATGCACAATGGCTGTAGGCTCATGCGTCCTTTTGCGGAGGTGACAAACCTGGTCAGTCAAACCCAAGGCAACATCATCAACCTCATCCCATATGCGTTTTTTCTAGAGTGTGCCCTGCGAATAGTGCTGGATCAGGCCGTAGATGAGCATGAAGAGGAAGAGTTGTGGTCACCATCACCACCAGAAGCAGCCTTGTCGTCGTCGATTGCTGGACCTGCGGCTACGCAGAGAGAGGAGTCTGAAGAAGAGGAGTCAGAGGAGGAAGGTGGCTTTGAGGAGGTGGAAGACCAACCACAGCAGGCGTCCCAGGGGGCTTGTAGTCACCTTTCGAGGACCATTGGTGTTGTACGTGGCTGGGTGGAGGAAGAGACCTTCAATGACGTCAGTGAGGACAAGGAACAAGACATGGCTAGCTTGGTATCCAACCTTGTGCAAATGGGGAGTTTGCGGTTGTGCAAATGGACTGTTTGCTGTTGTTTGCGGTGCGTTAAACGGGGAGTTTGGTCTGTCAGAGTTTGGTCTGTCACTGTGAAGCGGAAGTAACCCTTACACTACCTGATTGATACAACATCATACCTGATCGTATACACACAGGATGTTTTAAAGTACGTTATTCCAAACAGTTTAGGAATGTTAGGTAATTTATGCCCTTTATGGATTAAAACCCGACTCTGCGTCAGCTACGTAATTTTCCATGGGAGTTTTGCCATGGATCCCCTCCGGCATGCCACAGTCCAGGTGTTAGTCCCCTTGAAACAAATTTCCCATCACTATTGTGGCCAGAAAGAGTCCCTGTGGGTTTTAAAATTGCCCTGCCTATTGAAGTCTATGGCGGTTCGCTCGGTTCGCCCATTCGCGAACATTTGCGGAAGTTCGCGAACGGAAAATTTTATGTTTGCGACATCTCTAGTTATATAATTACAGGCAGGATTAGAATATGTTAACTGCAGTAAAGTGATCTGTACAAACCAAGAAGTGACACTAATTATTGGACATAATGGTCAGTGCAAAAACTGCAAGATTTTTGTTTTTAGTTTAGATATAAGAAGTGACATGGAGAAATTTAAAATAATATCATCAAAAATTATTCAAAAATATGTTACATTTAAAAAGTGATTAAAACAGCAGGTCATTTTCTGATGACACATTCCCTTTAACTATTGCCGTTCTATATGTAAGAAATTCCCTCTTGGACCATTATGAAATGATTGCTAAGCTTAAGCTAGTCATCCAATCCTGTTGGATCTTACCTTGAACTATGGACATTAGGCTTGAGCATCTAGAGCTTCGGACCAGAGATCCGTACAGCATTAAAATGTATTGTGTCCGTGTAGGAAAAAGTGTTTTTTCTTAAAGTTGCGTGAGACTTGGTTGAATTAATTCATTATTCATTTCCGCATCTTTAAAAACATTTAAGATTAGGAATCCAAAGACAGGTTTGGTATCAAATTAATTCATCGAAGTCTATTGCGACTTTGAGTGAAACTAAGTTTGGCTCCATGGAGCCAATAGATCTGAATGCTATCTGGAGGCAGCATTAAAATCAAAGTGTTTGACCAAATCGACTTTGGATTGATGATTCGAAATTTGATTCGCTCAACACTAATGGCGATTTTAGGAAAATGATATTTGTTTGCTGTATTGAAGCTCAGTTTGATGAATAATGCATATTTGGCAAATGACTGCCCTGCTTATAAAGAGGGTAGAAGTTTTAAAGGGGTATCCACATCACATACAATGGGGGCATATCTCTAAGATATGCCCCCAATGTCTTATAGGTGCGGGTCCCACCTCTGGGACCCACACCTACAAGGAGAACAGAGTGGGGAGAGCTGTGGCTGAAGGACCCCATGGTGGAGGGTCTGTCCACCACCAAGCGCTGCTCCCCGCTGCTCCCATACAAGTGAATGGGAGCGCATGTGCGGCCCTTCCCCCATTCATTTCTATGGGGCAGAAGGAAATAGCCGAGCCAGCGATCAGCTATTTTCGGCGGCCCATTAAAATGAATGGAGGGCGGATGCGCATGCACAATGCACCCTCCATTAATTTCCCTGCTCCGTTCTCATTGTACGTGCGGGTTCCAGAGGTGGGACCCGCACCTATCAGATAATGGGGGAATATCCTAGCGATATCCTAACTTTAGTGCTCTCCTTTGTTCCTTATTATTATGACTTAACTGTCTATCTCCCCCATGTAAGCTTGATTTAACTGTACAGACATGAGATTATTTTTAAACTACCGTCTATCTCCTTTGTCTATCTTGCTTAATGTGTCATTTGTCATCTTTAGTTATAGCTAAATATGCTACTTAGTTGTGACAGGTTTTTGGCACCTAAGGGTACTTTTACACTTGCGTTGCTGGATTCCGGCAGGCAGTTCTGTCGCCAGAACTGCCTGCTGGATCCGGCAATCTGTATGCGAATAGACAGCATTTGTAGACAGATCCGGATGCGGATCCATCTCACAAATGCATTGCAATACCGGATCCGTCTCTCCGGTTGTCATCTGGAAAAACGGACCCGGTATTTAATATTTTCACATTTTTAAAGGTCTGCGCATGCAAAACCGGATCCGTCAATGTGGTAATTTTAATCCATTAATGCATTTCAATGGAAATGAATGCCGGATCCGGCATTCCGGAAAGTATTCCAGAATTTTGGATGGAGACAAAACTGCAGCATGCTGCTGTATTTTCTCCGTCCAAAAATCGTACAGTGACTGAACTGAAGACATCCTGATGCATACTGATTTCTCTCCATTCAGAATGAATTACAGTTGAGTTCAAAATTATTCAACCCCCACTGAAATTGAGTGTTTTGGCCAGTTTGACATTGATTTTGATCATTTCAGTCATCTTGTTTACAATTAAATCAAAGAGGCACTTGTAAGTCAGACAAATATAACATAACATTTATAATGAAATAACCACAAATGTCTTTTCTGTGCTCACATCATTATCAGTTTTATTCAACCCCCAAGTGACATTCAATCTTAGTACTTAGTACAACATCCTTTTCCAGTTATAACAGCTTTTAAACGTGAAGCATAGCTTGACACAAGTGTCTTGCAGCGATCTATGGGTATCTTCGCCCATTCTTCATGGGCAAAAGCCTTCAGTTCAGTCACATTCTTAGGCTTGCGCGCTGCAACTGCTTTCTTTAAGTCCCACCAGAGGTTCTCAATCGGATTTAAGTCTGGTGACTGCGATGGCCACTTCAAAATGTTCCAGCCTTTAATCTGCAACCATGCTTTAGTGGACTTGGAGGTATGCTTGGGATCATTGTCCTGTTGAAAGGTCCAACGTCTCCCAAGCCTCAGGTTTGTAACGGACTGCATCACATTTTCATCCAATATCTCCTGGTACTGAAGAGAATTCATGGTACCTTGCACACGCTGAAGCTTCCCTGTACCTGTAGAAGCAAAACAGCCCCAAAGCATGATTGACCCCCCGCCATGCTTCACAGTAGGCAAGGTGTTCTTTTCTTCATAGACCTCCTCCAAACATAGCGTTGATCCATGGGCCCAAACAGTTCTAATTTTGTTTCATCAGTCCACGGAACACTATCCCAAAACTTTTGTGGTTTGTCCACATGACTTTTGGCATACTGCAGTCGACTCTTCTTATTCTTTGGAGACAGCAAGGGGGTGCGCCTGGGAGTTCTGGCATGGAGGCCTTCATTACGCAGTGTGTGCCTTATTGTCTGAGCTGAAACTTCAGTACCTGCATCTGACAAATCTTTTTTCAGTTCCTCAGCAGTCACACGGGGACTTTTCTCCACTTTGCGCTTCAGGTAGCGCACAGCAGTCGAAGTCAGCATCTTCTTTCTGCCACGACCAAGTAGTGTTTCAACAGTGCCCTCTGCCTTGAATTTGCGAATGATGCTTCCTATGGTGTCTCTTGGTATGTTTAACATCTTTGCAATCTTCTTATAGCCATTGCCCTTCCTGTGAAGAGAAATCACCTCTTCTCTCATCTTCCTGGACCATTCTCTTGACTTCGCCGTGTTTGTAAACACACCAGTAAATGTCTAGAAGGAGCTGAGTATCACAGTCATTTTAAATCTGCCGAATTGGTGCTTAGTATGCTTGATTGCTGCTCCTTGACATCCAGTGGTGTTTTCAATACCTGATCGAAAACACTTGAATGAACCTCTGTTCTTAGGAGTGGTAGTCTTTAAGGGGTTAAATAATTGTGTCAATGAAGAAATCACAAAAAAAACATTTAATACTGTATTACAAAAACAATTGATGTAATTTTAGTTGCATTTGGTTCTTTAAAAAGTCCTTGTAAGATTTCATTCTGAACACAATTACAAATGTACACTAAATTCCCTAAAACCCTTCACAGCATTGGGGGTTGAATAATTTTAAACACAACTGTATTCTTTCACCATCTTCCAAAACTTTTCCCTCCTTGTGCCACGCTTCAGGGTGAGGTTGCTGGCGGGGTGTCATGAAAGTGTCCCATGCCTTGCAGAGTGTTGCCCTGCCACTGTTGGAACTGCTGTGTCTTCCCCTTGTCTCACTTCCTCGGTTTCCTAAGGAAGTACGGACTCTGCCGGCAGCGTTGTCAGATGGAAAATTTTGGATCAATCGTTCAACAAGTACCTTCTGGTATTGCACCGTTTTACTCGTCCTCTCCACCACGGAAATGTGAGATGAAGAGGGTGAACATCCAGTAATCTGTGTTATCTAAAATCCGTATAACGCAAGGGTAGCGGGAAAGGCAGCCTAACATGAAGCCAGCCATGTGTGCCAGAGTACCAACAGGCAAGACGTTGATGTCAACATCAGGATGATTCTCCATCCCCTCATTCTCCTCCTCCTCTTCTGCCCATCCATGCTGAACAACTGTCTCCAGCTCCTCTTCCTCTTTATGGCCCAATTCGTGCTGAGAAGATGAACTGTGGGTGGTCTGGCTATCACCCTGTGTAATGTTCTCCCCCATTTCCTCGTCTGCCACATTCAGAGCGTCGTCCTTAATTGTGAGCAGCAATGGTTTGAGTAGACACAGCAGTGGGATGGTTACGTTGATAATAGCGCTATCACCACTAACCATCTGTGTGGATTCATCAAAGTTTTTTAAAACCTCACAAAGGTCTGACATCAATGCCCACTCCTCGCTTGTGAATAGTGGCAGCTGACTGGAAAGGCAACGACCATGTTGCAGCTGGTATTCTTCAACTGCCCTCTGCTGCTCACAAAGCCTGGCCAACATGTAGAACATAGAGTCGGTGAGCTGGAAGCTGCAATCACTGCTGCAGCGTTGACAGACCGGATGAAGCTGTGGGCGACTTGCACAAATGGGCACACACGCGGCTCGCCTTCACTAGTAGCTCTGCCAAATTGGGGTACGTTTTTATAAATCGCTGGACCACTAAGTTTAAGACGTGGGCTAGGCATGGGATGTGTGTCAGGTTTCCGAGCTCCAAAGCCGCCACCAAGTTACTGCCATTGTCAGACACAACCATGCCTGATTACAGGTTGAGTGGCGAGAGCCACAGCTCGGTCTGGTCCCTTATACCCTGCCAAAGCTCTGCGGTGGTTTGTCCCCTAAGCAGATCAGCTTCAGCACGGCCTGTTGATGCTTACCCACAGCAGTGCTACACTGCTTCCATCTAGCGGCTGACTGCTGTTGGAGGTGGAAGTGGAGGAGGAGGCAGTGGAGGAAGAGAAGTGGGGTTGGAGCCAGTAACATAGCTGCTGGCGGAGACCCTGATGGACATAGGGCCCGCAATCCTGGGCGTGGGTAGCACCTGCTAGCACCCAGGGTACGACTCATTCCTCCCTCCACAACATTCACCCAGTGTGCGGTCAGGGAAATGTAGCGTCCCTGGCCACCAGCACTTGTCCATGTGTCTGTGGTGAGGTGGACCCACAGGTTTTGGACATTTTACTAGGCCCAGATTAATGGAAGTTGCAATATACACAGTGTTTTCAGATTCAGTTCAGTATTGGATACAAAAACTCACAGATTTTGGACACTTTACTAGGCCTAGATTAATGGAAGTCATAATATAGACAGTGTTTTTAGATTCAGATCAGTATTAGATACAAAAACCCACAGGTTTTGGACATTTTACTAGGCCCAGATTAATGGAAGTTGCAATATACACAGTGTTTTCAGATTCAGTTCACCATTGGATACAAAAACTCACAGATTTTAGACACTTTACTAGGCCCAGATTAATGGTAGATGTAATATACACACTTTTTTCAGATGCAGTTCAGTATTGGATACAAAAACCCACAGATTTTGGACACTTTACTAGGCCCAGATTAATGGAAGTCATAATATAGACAGTGTTTTTAGATTCAGATCAGTATTAGATACAAAAACCCACAGGTTTTGGACATTTTACTAGGCCCAGATTAATGGAAGTTGCAATATACACAGTGTTTTCAGATTCAGTTCAGTATTGGATACAAAAACTCACAGATTTTGGACACTTTACTAGGCCTAGATTAATGGAACTTGTAATATACACACTGTTTTAAGATGCAGTTCAGTATTGGATACTAAAATGCACATATTTTAGACAATTTACTAGGCCCAGATTAATGAAACTTGTAATATAGACAGTGTTTTCAGATTCAGCTCAGTACTGGATACAAAAACCCACAGATTTTGGACACTTTACTAGGCCCATATTAATGGAAGTTGTAGTATACACAGTGTTTTTAGATTCAGTTCAGTATTGGATACAAAAACCCACAAATTTTGGTCACTTTACTAGGCCGAGATTAGTGGAAGTTGCAATATACACACTTTTTTCAGATGCAGATCAGTATTGGATACAAAAATCCACAGATTTTGGACACTTTACTAAGCCCAGATTAATGGAAGTTGTAATTTCACACTTTTTTCTGATGCAGTTCAGAATTAGTTACAAGACCCAAAGAGATTTTGAACACTTTACTAGGCCCAGATTAATAGAAGTTGTAATATACACAGTGTTTTCAGATTCAGTTCAGTATTGGATACATAAACCCACAGATTTTGGACACATTACTAAGCCCAGATTAATGGAAGTTGCAATATACACACTGTTTTCAGGTGCAGTTCAGTATTGGCTACAAAAATCCGCAGATTCTAGACGCTTTACTAGGCCCAGATTAATGGAAGTTGTAATATACACACTTTTTTCAGATGCAGTTCAGTATTGGATACAAAAATCCATAGATTTTAGACACTTTACTAGGCCCAGATTAATGGAAGCTGCAATATACACAGTGTTTTCAGATTAAGTTCAGTATTGGATTCAAAAACCCACAGATTGTGGACACTTTACAAGGCCCAGTTCAATGGAAGTTATAATATGCACACTGTTTTCAGATGCAGTTCAGTATTGGATACAAAAACCTGCAGATTTTCGACACTTTACTAGGCCTAGATTAATGGAAGTTGTAATATACACACTTTTTTCAGATGCAGTTCAGTATTGGATACAAAAACCCACAAATTTTGGTCACTTTACTAGGCCGAGATTAGTGGAAGTTGCAATATACACACTTTTTTCAGATGCAGATCAGTATTGGATACAAAAATTCACAGATTTTGGACACTTTACTAGGCCCAGATTAATGGAACTTGTAATATAGACAGTGTTTTCAGATTTAGTTCAGTTTTGGATAAAAAAAAAAACACAGATTTTAGACACTTTACTAGGCCCAGATTAATGGAAGTTGTAATATACACCCTTTTTTCAGATGCAGTTCAGCATTGGATACAAAAACCCACAGATTTTGGACACTTTACTAGGCCCAGATTAACCACTTGAAGACCACAGGTTTATACCCCCCTAGTGACCAGGCCCTTTTTTACAAATCCGCACTACACTACTTTCACCGTTTATTGCTCGGTCATACAACTTACCACCCAAATGAATTTTACCTCCTTTTCTTCTCACTAATAAAGCTTTCATTTGGTGGTATTTCATTGTTGCTGACATTTTTACTTTTTTTGCTATTAATAAAAATGTAACGACATTTTTGCAAAAAAATGACATTTTTCACTTTCTGTTGTAATTTTTTTTTAAAAAAACGACATTTCTATATAAATTTTTCACAAAATTTATTGTTCTACATGTCTTTGATAAAAAAAAATCCAATAAGTGTATATTTATTGGTTTGGGTAAAAGTTATAGCGTTTACAAACTATGGTGCAAAAAAGTGAATTTCGGCATTTTGAAGCAGCTCTGACTTTCTGAGCACCTGTCATGTTTCTTCAGGTGCTAGAATGCCAGGATAGTATAAATACCACCCAAATGACACCATTTTAGATAGAAGACACGCCAAAGTATTCACGGAGGGGCATGGTGAGTTCATGTATCATTTCATTTTTTTTCACAAGTTAGCGGAAAATGACACTTTCTGAGGAAAAATAATAATAATAAAGTTTCCATTTCTGCTAACTTCTGGCAAAAAATATAAAATCTCAGACGGACTCACTATGCCCTCAGTGAATACCTTGGGGTGTCTACTTTCCGAAATGGGGTCATTTGTGGGGTGTGTTTACTGCTCTGGCATTTTGGGCGGGGCTAAATTAGAGCAGCCCTGTAAAACCTAAAGGTACTCGTTGGATTTGGGCTCTTATGCACTCCAGTCAGCAAAAAGTGTCACACACGTGGTATCGCCGTACTCAGGAGAAGTAGGGCAATATGTTTTGGGGTGTATTTTTACATATACCCATGCTGGGTGAGAGAAATATCTCTGTAAATTGTCAACTTTGTATAAAAAATTTAAAAAGTTGTCGTTTACAAAGATATTTCTCACACCCAGCATGGGTATATATAAAAATACACCCCAAAACACATTGCCCTACTTCTCCTGAGTACGGCGATACCACATGAGTGACACTTTTTTGCAGCCTGGGTGTGCAAAGGGGCCCTAAAACCAATGAGTACCTTTAGGATTTCACAGGACATTTTTACGCATTTGGATTCCAGACTTCTTCTCAGGCTTTAGAGACCCCTAAAATGCCAGGGCAGTATAAATACCCCACATTTGACCCCATTTTGGAAAGAAGACACCCCAAGGTATTCCGTGAGGGGTATGGTGAGTTCATGTAAAATTTTATTTTTTGTCACAAGTTAGTGGAATATAAGACTTTGTAAAAAAAAAAAAAAAATATAAATTTCCGCTAACTTGTGCCAAAAAATAAATAAATTCTGTGAACTCGCCATGACCCTCACGGAACACCTTGGGGTGTCTTCTTTCCAAAATGGGGTCACTTGTGGGGTATTTATACTGCCCTGGCATTTTAGGGGCCCTAAAGCGTGATAATCCAAATGCGTAAAAATGCCCTGTGAAATCCTAAAGGTACTCATTGGTTTTAGGGCCCCTTTGCGCATCTTGGCTGCAAAAAAGTGTCACTCATGTGGTATCGCCGTACTCAGTAGAAGTAGGGCAATGTGTTTTGGGGTGCATTTTTACATATACCCATACTTTGTGTGAGAAATATCTCTGTAAATGACAACTTTAAAAAATTTTTTATACAAAGTTGTCAATTTACAGAGATATTTCTCTCACCCAGCATGGGTATATGTAAAAATACACCCCAAAACACATTGCCCTACTTCTCCTGAGTACGGCGATACCACATGAGTGACACTTTTGCAGCCAAGATGCGCAAAGGGCCCTAAAACCAATGAGTACCTTTTAGGAGGGCATTTTTACGCATTTTCTTCTCACGCTTAGGGCCCCTAAAATGCCAGGGCAGTAGAAATACCTCACATGTGACCCCATTTTGGAAAGAAGACACCCCAAGGTATTCCGTGAGGGGCATGGCGAGTTCACAGAAGATTTTTTTGGCACAAGTTAGCGGAAATTGATTTTGTATTGTTTTTCTCACAAAGTCTCCTTTCCGCTAACTTTTGACAAAAAGTTCAATTTTCATGGACTCACCACACCCTCAGCGAATACCTTGGGGTGTCTTCTTTCAAAATGGGGTTATTTGTGGGGTGTTTATACTGTTCTGGCATTTTGGCGGGGCTAAATTGTGAGCAGCCATGTAAAGCTAAAGGTACTCGTTGAATTTGGGCCCCTTGCACATTTCAGGCTGCAAAAGTGTCACTCATGTGGTATCGCCATACTCAGGAGAAGTAGGGCAATGTGTTTGGGGTGTATTTTTACATATACCCATGTTAGGTGAGAGAAATATCTCTGTAAATTGACAACTTTGTATAAAAAATTTAAAAAGTTGTCGCTTACAGCGATATTTCTCACACAAAGTATGGGTATATATAAAATACACCCCAAAACACATTTCCCTACTTCTCCTGAGTACGGCAATACCACATGAGTGACACTTTTTGCAGCCAAGATGCGCAAAGGGGCCCTAAAACCAATGAGTACCTTTAGGATTTCACAGGGCATTTTTACGCATTTGGATTCTCACGCTTTAGGACTCCTAAAATGCCAGAGCAGTATAAATACTCCACATGTGACCCCATTGTGGAAAGAAGACACCCCAAGGTATTCCGTGAGGGGCATGGCGAGTTCACAGAAAAAAATAATTTTGACACAAGTTAGCGGAAATTGATATATATATATATATATTTTTTTACAAAGTCTCATATTCCACTAACTTGTGACAAAAATAAAATTTTACATGAACTCACCCATACCCTCATGGAATACCTTGGGGTGTCTTCTTTCTAAAATGGGGTCACATGTGAGGTGTTTGTACTGCCCTGGCATTTGAGGGTCTCCACAATCATTACACGTATGGCCAGCATTAGGAGTTTCTGCCATTCTCCTTATATTGAGCATACGGGTAATGAGATTTTTTTCCGTTCAGCCTCTGCGCTGAAAAAAATAAAATGAACGGCACAGATTTTTTCATTCGCATCGATCAATGTGGATGAAAAATCTCTGCCAAAATCAGTGACTGCGGGCGGTGGGCACTAACTACCTAACAAGTAGCTAACTAACTGGCGGTGATAAGGGACCCTTATGCCCCATTCACACGTCCGAAATTCTGTTTGCGGAACGGAATTGTGGACCCATTCATTTCTATGGGGACAGACTTTGTCCCGCTCGGATCCGGAATTACGGATCCGCGCTCCGGTCTGCACTTCCGCTCCGCAAAAATATAGAACATGTCCTATTCTTGTCCGCACTGCGGACAAGAAAAAGCATTTTCTATATAGTTCTGTGCGGATCTGCAAAATGCGGAAAGCACATTGCCGGTGTCCTTATTTTGCGGATCTGTAGATCCATGGATCCACAGATCCATGGATCCGCAGATCCATGGATCCGCAAAACACATACGGACGCCTGAATGAGCCTGTAGGGGGTGATTAGTGACAGGGGGTGACAGGGGGTGATCAGGGGGTGACATGGGTGATCAGGGGTTAATCAGTGATGGGGGTGGAGGGGGTGTGTGTAGTGATTGGTGCACTTTTCCTATAGCTTCTCTGGTGGTCCCAAACAAAGGGACCACCAGACGAGCAGACAGCAGGTATATCAGACGCTGTTTACAAAACAGCGTCTGATATGCGATTTAAATGCGTTTTTCTCGCATCTACAGCCTGCCAGCGCTGATCATGCGCTGGCAGGCTGTAGATCGACGCATGTAGTTTCAGTTGTCCCAGCTCTGATCACATGAACGCGCACGCACGACGAAATCTCAGGTCTCACGAGATGACGCCGATAGGCGGCAGTGAGACCTGAGAGAGCCGCCGTGCTGACGCCCATCGGCGTTAGCGTGGCGGCAAGTGGTTAATGGAACTTGTAATATACACACTGTTTTCAGATTCAGTTCAGTATTGGATACAAAACCCCACAGAATTTGGACACTTTACTAGGCCCAGATTAATGGAAGTAGTAATATACACAGTATTTTCAGATTCAATTCAGTATTGGATACAAAAATCCACAGATTTTAGATATTTTACTAGGTCCAGATTAATGGAAGTTGTAATATAGACAGTGTTTTCAGGTTTAGTTCAGTATTGGATACAAAACCCCACAGATTTTAAACACTTTACTAGGTCCAGATTAAAGGAAGTTGTAATATACGCACTTTTTTTAGATGCAGTTCTGTATTGGATACAAAATCCCACAGATTTTGGACCCTTTACTAGGCCCAGATTAATGGAAGCTTAATATACACAGTGTTTTTAGATTTAGTTCAGTACTGGATACAAAAACCCACAGATATTGAACACTTTACTAGGCCCAGATTAATGGAAGTTGTAATTTACTCACTTTCTTCAGATTCAGTTCAGTATTGTATACAAAAACCCACAGATTTTAGACATTTTACAAGGCCCAGAGTAATGGAAGTTTAATATACACAGTGTTTTTAGATTTAGTTCAGTATTGGATGCAAGAACCCACATATTTTGGACACTTTACTAGGTCCAGATTAATTGAATAAGTAATATTCACACTTTTTTCAGATGCAGTTCAGTATTGGATACGAAACTCCACAGATTTTGGACACTTTACCTAGGCCCAGAAAAATGGAAGTTGTAATATACACACTTTTTTCAGCAGTAGTTCAGTATCGGATACAAAAATCCATAGATTTTAGACACTTTACTAGGCCCAGATTAATGGAAGCTGCAATATACACCGTGTGTTCAGATTAAGTTCAGTATTGGATACAAAAACCCACAGATTGTGGACACTTTACTAGGCCCAGTTCAATGGAAGTTGTAATATACACACTTTTTTCAGATGCAGTTCAGTATTGGATACAAAAATCCATAGATTTTAGACACTTTACTAGGCCCAGATTAATGGAAGCTTCAATATACACAGTGTTTTCAGATTAAGTTCAGTATTGGATACAAAAACCTGCAGATTTTAGACACTTTACTAGGCCTAGATTAATGGAAGTTGTAATATACACACTTTTTTCAGATGCAGTTCGGTATTGGATACAAAACTTTAAAGATTTTGGACACTTTACTTGTCCCAGATAAATGGAACTTGTAATATGCACACTTTTTTCAGATGCAGTTCAGTATTGGATACAAAAACCCACAGATTTTAGACACTTTACTAGGCCCAGATTAATGGAAGTTGCAATATAGACGGTGTTTTTAGATTCAGTTCAGTATTGGATACAAAAATCCTCACATTTTGGACACTGTTCTAGGCCCAGGTTAATGGAAGTTGTAATATGCACACTGTTTTCTGAGGCAAAACAGTATTGGTTATATAACACCACAGATTACGGATACTATATGAGGACCAGATCATTGGAATTTGTAATACTGACATTGTTTTCTGAGGGAGGACAGTTTTGGTTACAGAGAACACCACCGATTATGGACACTAGATGTGACCTAGATTATTAAGAGTCAGTCTGCGGATGATGTACAGTATATATCGCTAATAGTTATAAAATAAAAATATCTTGCTGCTGTGAAACACACACAGTAGCCCCTAAAATGATTTTGGGTTCTTTGAAAAGCTTTTGGTATTAAATACAGTGAATTTCTCTCCCTGCACTATCTGTCCTTTACTTAGCATGGATGTCCCTGACACTGCTGCTAAATATATTGTTGATCTAAAACACACAAACACACACAGTCATCCTTAAAAGGACCTTTGGGCTTTTGAAAAGCTTACTCTAGCTTAAATCGCTGAAATTCGCTCCCTGCTCTGCCTTTCCCTTCCTATCCGTTGCTCTCCCTGACTATGACTGATCCGAGCACGTGTGATCGGGTGCTATATAACCTCCTATGACAAGTTCTGGACAGCCAATCACTGTAATGCCAGCAGCTAACATGGCTACTGGCATTAAAGTGAGGGCAGTACTTACCTAATCTTTATTGGCTGCCTAAAACCAGCGAAATGTGCGTGAAAGAGACTCGACCATTTCGCTTGAGCACATGCGGTACTCAGCCGAGTACCGCCATGTGCCGAGCATAGCGATGCTCGAGCCGAACCAGTACTCGGCCAAGCATGCTCGCTCATCACTACACATTGCCCCAGGCAACCAGCATGCACGCCAAACAACACAGAGACCGAGACACAGCCGTGACAGAATGTGATTCAATAAACTAATATAGTCTCTAGAACGTGATAGAGCATAGCCCCAATCTCCGAGAGACCAAGGTTTAGCAGGGGAGATGCATACAGAAATGTATATGTGTCTAGTGCTTCTTTCCCTCCATAACCACATCAGCCCCCCTAGCTTAAACACTCTTAATTACCAGGCCACTTTTTACAATTCTGCACTACACTACTTTCAATGTTTATTGCTCCGTCATACAACTTACCACCCAAATGAATTTAACCCCCTTTTCTTCTCACTAATAGAGCTTTCATTTGGTGGTATTTCATTGTTGCTGACATTTTTACTTTTTTTGCTATTAAAAAAAGTTTAACGACATTTTTGCAAAACAATGAAATTTTTCACTTTCTGTTGTAATTTTTTTTAAAAAAAACTACATTTCTATATAAATTTGTCTCTAAATTTATTGTTCTACATGTCTTTGAATAAATTGTGAGCAGCCCCGTAAAGCCTAAAGGTACTCGTTGGACTTTACGCCCCTTTACGCACCTAGGCTGCAAAAAAGTGGCACACATGTGGTATCGCCATACTCAGAAGAAGTAGGGCAATGTGTTTTGGGGTGTATTTTTACATATACCCATGCTGGGTGAGAGAAATATCTCTATAAACTGACAACTTTGTATAAATTTTTTTTAAAATTGTCATTTACAGAGATATTTCTCACACCCAGCATGGGTATATTTAAAAATACACCCCAAAACACATTGCCCTACTTCTCCTGAGTACGGCAATACCACATGAGTGACACTTTTTTGCAGCCAAAACACATTGCCCTACTTCTCCTGAGTACGGCGATACCACATGAGCGACACTTTTTTGCAGCCAAGATGTGCAAAGGGGCCCTAATTCCGATACCCAGCATGGGTATATGTAAAAATACACCATAAAACACATTGCCCTACTTCTCCTGAGTACGGCGATACCACATGTGTGACACTTTTTTGCAGCCAAGATGCGCAAAGGGGCCCTAATTCCAATGAGTACCTTTTAGAAAGGCATTGTAACGCATTTGGATTCCAGACTTCTTCTCACGCTTTAGGACCCCTAAAATGCCAGGGCAGTATAAATACCCCACATATGACCCCATTTTGGAAAGAAGACACCCCAAGGTATTCCGTGAGGGGCATGGCGAGTTCATAGAAGATTTTTTTTTTGGCACAAGTTAGCGGAAATAGATTTTTTCATTGTTTTTTCTCACAAAGTCTCCCTTTCTGCTAACTTGTGACAAAAAGTTTAATTTTTCATGGAATGAATATGCCCTTCAGCAAATACCTTGGGGTGTCTTCTTTCCAAAATGGGGTCATTTGTGGGGTGTTTGTACTGTTCTGGCATTTTGGGCGGGGCTAAATTGTGAGCAGCCATGTAAAGCTTAAAGGTACTCGTTGGACTTTACGCCCCGTTACGCACCTAGGCTGCAAAAAAGTGGCACACATGTGGTATCGCCGTACTCAGGAGAAGTAGGGAAATGTGTTTTGGGGTGTATTTTTACATATACCCATGCTGGGTAAGAGAAATATCTCTGTAAATTGACAACTTTGAATAAAATTTTTTAAAAAGTTGTCATTTACAGCGATATTTCTCACACAAAGTATGGGTATATATAAAAATACACCCCAAAACACTTTGCCCTACTTCTCCTGAGTACGACGATACCACATGTGTGCCACTTTTTTGCAGCCAAGATGCGCAAAGGGGCCCTAATTCCAATGAGTACCTTTAGGATTTTACAGGGCATTTTTACGCATTTGGATTCTCACGCTTTAGAGCCCCTAAAATGCCAGGGCAGTATAAATACCCCACATGTGACCCCATTTTGGAAAGAAGACACCCCAAGGTATTTTTTTGGCACAAGTTAGAGGAAATTGATATTTTTATTTTATTTTTTTACAAAGTCTCATATTCTACTAACTTGTGACAAAAAAATTAAATTTTACATGAACTCACCATACCCTGCACGGAATACCTTGGGATGTCTTCTTTCTAAAATGGGCTCACATGTGAGGTATTTGTGCTGCCCTGGCATTTGAGGGTCTCCGCAATCATTACATGTATGGCCATCAATGACAGGGGGGTGATCAGGGAGTCTATATGGGGTGATCAGGGGTTAATAAGAGGTTAATAAGTGACAGGGGGTGTAGTGTGGTGCTTGGTGCTACTTTACAGAGCTACCTGGTCCTCTGGTGTTCGATCCCAGCAAATGGGACCACCAGAGGACCAGGTAGCAGGTATATCAGACGCTGTTAACAAAACAGTGTCTGATATACCTGTTTCATGCGATTTATTTTACATCTACAGCCTGCCAGCGATTGATCATCGCTGGCAGGCTGTAGTATAACTGCCGAGCTGTGCGCCGCTGTGAACGCGCACGCGTGCGCGCGTTCACAGCAAATCTCGCGTCTCGCGAGATGACGCACGGATGCGTCCAGAAGGAACAAACCTTTCAGCAGATCCAGTGACATACCTGGTCTCTGCTAGGCAGAGGCTTCTGCCTACCAGTGAGCCCGGTAATGTCACTGACACTAATGGAAGGGCTTTAGCGCTGTAAAACATCCTAGGGTAGCGCTAAAGCCTGCCCATTAGTGCTGGTGATGTGACTGGCAACACTGCTAGATGGAATCCTCCGCCGAGCAGTGTAAAATATATATAAACCAACAGCCCTTGACCCTGTACATGAAATACTCCGATGCTCATATCAGAGGGGCTGCCTGGGTGAAAAAGGGGATTTGTCCGGGTTCAGCTCTGAAATGAAGAAATCAGGAAATGTTAGCTTATCTTGTATACCCTAGTGATCAGTGTCAAATCAAGATGCCCCGCAAATATTTGACAGAGTGTGCCATAGAAACAGTAGGCCGCTTTCACAGATTGACAGCATTACCCGATTGGCTTAGCAGCACAATCGTTGCAAAGCAGCTGGTTATATAATATGGTATATTTTGGTACTCTGGTTGAAAAAGGAAAACTACTGCAAATTGTATACACTTTATGACATTTAACACATTTTCTTCAATATTAATCTGTAAATAGAATTGATAAGATAAATGGTAAATGTTTTAAAAGATTAATTTAATTAAAGATGCAGGATCACTGAATGTGATCAATCTATTATATGCTGAAATAAATCTCTTATAACATTTGGTAAGAAGAAACATTTATATTACATTGAATATAATTTAATATTCATAAAAAAATGCTCAAAGATGCCATGTGTGCATGAAAATGCAATTCCAAACCAGTCTCTTAATTTCTAAGTTGTCTTTCAAGCATAAAGCAGCAATTATAGCATTTATTATGCTAAATGAACACTGCATGAAGTGTGTAAGAAATACAAAAAAAATTACATGTGGAATGAGACTGTTACCAAAGCGTGATAATAGCTATGGTAATGAAAGGAGTTAATCTAAAGGTGAAGAATAAAATCTATGTTCTTCATTTTGGATCACATACTGATATCTAATAGTATGTAATGTGCTACAATGTCTAATGAGTAGACGCTAAACTATCTGTAGCATTTGTACCTGGACCCTAGTGTCTGAGGGTCCTTAAAGTCTCTGTGTCACATAGAAGACACTAGTGTTAAAACTGGCAAATGATAGGTGGAGGCCAAGTGTTGACTGTTCATAGACCCTAAAGGGAATTTTCCCAATGTGCTGATGCCCAGAGAACCACCTGAGCTATTCTTGTTGCCGCTGGCTGGGTAGATACTACTGTGGGAACTATAGGGGTCATTGTTTTTGAATTCAGTTAAGGGGATTATTTTTTAATTCAGAGGATCCTTTTTGAATCCAGAGGAAAAAAAAGCAGTCTGGTTTGATTACGTGACTTCAGATACATGGACTTTAAGAGGGGACTACAGTAAGTTAGATTCTTATCACTGCACTATATTGTATCTCTTCTCTTTTCTTGCGTAATCCCCATTTAGCACGTGTTCCATTATTGACAACGCAGTCCAGTGCACATCTTGTCTAATGTATGCAGTCCTGGAACAGCCGTTTGAGGGTGCATATCTTGGTTTAAAATGTGAGCAAATTGCCCGTTTGGAATCGCACATTGAGTATCTAACTGGGTTTCAGATGTGTTACCATACAAGAAAATACTTACAAGATCCTTACAAGATGGTACATGACTCCCCACAAACTAAGCAATATGTACGCCCTGTCTTCCGACAAGCGCTGGAGATGTATGGACCAAGTGGGTAAATTCCTCCACATCTGGTGGACATGCCCCCATCTGCTAGGCTTCTGGGAAGAAATCTTCCATTAAATTTGAATTATTATTAAAACAGATGAGAAGGCTCTTCCTAATAAACCAGAAATTGCTTTATTATCCCTTTACACATCAAGCCTCCTCAATAGGATAAAAGATCTTTGTAGACCTTTGTTTGCAGCAGCTAGGTTTCTAATTGCATTCCTGGGGAAATCCAGGGTAACCCCAACTATTGACCAATGGCAAATCAAAGTTAATGATATTGCAAGACTGAAAGAGCTTTCTCATTGGGAACTTAGAACCCATCATAAATATGAGGAAATATGGGAGCCCTTGAAAAATAGGACACCTAGGTCTTAAAATAGGAAAGTTACCTTCTGACATGAAAATACACCAATTAAGTACCGGGTATCCACTCCCGTTTAGGAGCCAAAGATCAAAACACTGCACACCGAATATCATTGAATACAACACTCCAAGCGTTTTAGAACAAATTATATGCCTTTATTTAATACATGATTAAAGTATAAAAAATAGTAAACAATTGTGGCAAACAGAACAAAAATGAGGAAATAAAAAATGGAGGGGACCGCAGGATCAACACACAGAGGGCACACACACATAAGTGCATAAAAGGTATATGAACACCACCACTCAAAAATTACATCATAATAATGGGGCCCTGGGAAAGAAATCCCAAAAGACAGGCTTATCCTCAAAGAGTGATAACAAGATGGTAGTAAAAATAATAACATATACCCTCGTAGTGTGCTGGATCCTGCGGTCGCCTCCTCCCAACGCCGTTTCGCCCTTACAGGCTTCTTCCGGGGATTAATCATACTGTTACTACCCCTCCCTTATAAAGGGCTCACAATCCAAATGAAATCTAACACAGGTGGAAAGTTAAAATCATGGAACCAATCAAAGAGTGAGCTTGCTATAAGATGTCATCAGTGGGTGCCGAAACCATCATAACATTGCGACCCATATTTACACCCACCTCATTAATGCTAAGCGTCACTAATCCACACACACATCCGGAACCAGGAGCTGGTCGACGTCTCCTACGTCAGTTCCCTGCGTCAATATCCTAATCATGTGATCGCGATAGCGGTCACATGATCTGTGACGCGTAGCCTGTAGTCCGGTCATGTGACTACCTAATGAACATCCGCTGGTAAACTACCTATCGTATAGCTGTCTATTTTCAAGCAGTACCATCAATCGTTTATAAAACCATACAAAACAACCATTATCCTTCCATATTTATGCAAAATGTATGAGGGCCCTTATATAGAAACCACGATTATATCACATTGTAAAATCGGTGTGGACACACATCCCATATTAAAACTCAATACATAACAGAGAAAATTACATACAAATGATTTGCCAATAATAATCAATAAGAAATAAATAATAAATAGTAAAAAAGGTAATAAATAATTAATTAATAAATAATTAGTAGATAATATATAAATAATTGATTAACTATCAATTTATAAAGTGCAGAGTGCTAAAGAAGAAAGAGAGGTGAAGTGCACGTGCAGAAGGGTGATAAGGGTGAGAAAGGAGAAAAATAAGACAGGTCAATAAAAAAACCTGATAGTGACCAAAACACATATTAGTATGTCATGATTCATATACAATTAAAGTGAAACATATCCAATATACATATCAGTGAAAATCAAAATAGACTGTAATATATCACTCCCTATGTTTACAAACAGTACTTATATTAATAATCCTGGTAATTTGTTGTTTCCTAACATTCCATTGTTACGTAATAGTCCCATATAGTGATACTACTGCGGACGTCCATCAGATAGCTCCGGATAAGCATAAACAATCCTGGTTCCACCATTCCACCACTGAAACCTAAAAACATATAACATAAAACATAATGTGAGGGATAAAAATCTTAAAAACAAAGGACTAGGAAGGCAGACGGACGAGCAAAATCAAGGAGCAATCCCAGCAATCCAAAGGAGAGAAGACCAGATTATTGGGAAATAAGAAAATCATAAGAAGGGTGAAAAGGATAAGTCCTCATTTAAACCACTTGGAGATACACTTTCCAACTCATAAATCCACTTTACCTCCTTTTGTGCCAATAGTTTTTTCCAATTTCCACCTCGTGGGGGATCAGAACCCGATCAATACCTCTCACTCGCAGTTTTGCACCATCACACCCATGTAATTCCTTAAAGTGTCTAGGTATAGATTTCAACACTGTCACATCCCTTTCTTCCTTAGCTGCCTCTATTCCCCTTACATGTTCTCGTACCCGCTTCTTAAATGCCCTTGATGTCATGCCCACGTAAACTCGTGGGCATGGGCAAGTAGCCATATAGATCACTCCAGGTGTATCACATGTAATATTGTAAGTGATCCTATATGTCTTTTCTTGTTTATTAGGGTTATGGAAGTGCGTAGCCCTGTCCACTTTGGGACAGGCCACGCACTTCCCACAGGGGGAACAACCCCACTTGGACCTCCTGTAAGTGATGGCTGGTGCAGTGGGAAGAATCCTATTGAGAGTTGGATCCAGACGTAAAATGTCCCAATATTTGGCCAAAGCTGATCTTACCCCCCTCCATTGTGGATTATAAGTTGAAATAAATCTTACCTTGTCAACCATTCCTTTAGGTTTTTGACGATACTGTAACAGATCATCTCTTTTGGTCCTTCTTGCCTTGTTCAGGCCCAATTGGATATCCTTATCCGCATATCCCCTCTCCCGGAATCTACGTCGAAGGTCCTCCGATTGTGACCTGAATGCTTCTTCAGTGGAACATATCCTCATGGCACGTAGAAATTGGCAATAAGGTATGTTGTGTATCAAATTAGATGGATGACATGATCGAGCATGTAACACAGAGTTGGTAGAAGTCTCTTTCCGGAATAAATCCGTGAAGACCTTCCCACTTTCATCCACCATAATATTGACGTCCAAGAAGTCCAGGGTCCTTTTGGTGATCCTGTGAGTTAACTTAATATTAATGTTGTTTTGATTTAACTCACCCACTTCTGACATGAAACATACCCCATACCCATCATACTTTCTATGCCTATACATACACTTCAAATTTCTGAGCATAAAATGAATGAAAAACTTTTGTTCGCCAGCACTGAGTCGCTAATATGACAAGATGGAGATTATTTCTGATGCTACTATTCTTGATATTACTGCATTCATCATTGTTCAGGTTCACAGTCGTTTATTTCCTGCTTGTGTCATTTGTTATTTTTGACCCCACCCTCCACAACTAACCCCATGCCCCCCCCCCCCACACACACACACCCTTCCCCTTCCATTCCCTATCTTCTTCCATTAGTTATGTTTATAAGCAGAACCTTCTTTTACAACATGGATCCTGGTTGTTCTGAATCAAGAACTTGAACGCACTCTTAACGCAATCATCTGTTTTCTATATGTCAGTTCTTTGCCATGATTATCTTTGTATTAGTTAATTCTAATTTTACATGTTGGCACAATATTTTCTTATATGATCCAATGTGTATCATCATAGATAATGGTCTTAAATATCTGCTTTAAAATTAATAAAAAGAAATTTAAAAGAAAGAGTATCTAACTGGGCAAGTTTCAACAATGAGAAGCGTTGACAATTTGGAAAAGAGTTTGCTGCTCACTGAGCAAGCACTCTATAGGATAGATGTGGGGGAGGGTGGTAGCAAGGAGGCTCAGGAAAGGGAGGTAGCTAGCTGGATAACAGTTAGAAAGCAGGGTAGAGGGAAGAGTGCCAGGGAGGCTAGACCCAATCTGACACACGACAACAAGTTTGAAAAGTTGGCAGATGAGGGGGATCTCAGTTCAGGGAAAGCACTGCTGCAGCCGGGCACTTCCTCTGCCAGTCAGGGCAATGTCAGCTCCAGTAAGCAGGGGACCGGGAGAGCAGGGCAGGCTAGACAGGTGCTGGTAGTGGGAGACTCAATTATTAGGGGTACAGATAGGACAATCTGTCACAAAGATCGAGATCGTCAAACGGTGTATTGCCTTCCTGGCAGTCGAGTTCGACACATCGCGGATTGGATTCACAGATTACTGGGAGGGGCTGGAGAAGATCCAGCAGTCATGGTCCATATTGAAACCAATGACAAAGTTAGAGGTAGGTGAAGGGTCCTTAAAAATTATTTTAGGGATTTAGATCAAAAGCTTAGGGCAAAGACTTCAAAGGTAGTGCTTTCAGAATTACTACCTGTACCACGAGCCACACAAGAAAGGCAGCGGGAGATTTGGGAGGTTAACAAGTGGCTCAAGAACTGGTGTAAGAAGGTTTGGCTTCCTGGAGAACTGGGCCGACTTCTCTGTAGGCTACAGGCTCTATCATAGGGATGGGTTGCACCTCAATGGGGAAGGGGCAGCTGTGTTGGGGGAGAATATAGCTAGAAGGTTGGAGGAGTTTTTTAACTAGGGACTTGGGGGAGGGTAATTACATTATAGGATCGGAAGACGTGCGGATAGAGACCGGGGGCAAGGTAATGGGACTGGGGGAGGAATGGAAGGAGGGCCTAGAACAGTTCAGAAGGAAAGGTGTAGGGTAAAATATATACATAAACCTCTTACTTGTATGTAAACTAATGCCAGAAGCCTGACTAAAAAAAATGGGGAACTGGAATTAGTGATGCATGAGGAGGACTATGCTATAGTGGAAATAACTGAGACATGGCTGGATGATAGCTATGACTGGGCAATTAATGTACAGGGTTACAGTGTGTTTAGAAAGGATTGCCAAAACCGGGAAGGGGAGGTGTCTGCCTTAATGTGAAGTCCAGTCTAAAGCCCAAAGTCTTAGAAGAGGGGGGACATGAACATGTGGAGTCACTGTGGGTAGAAATAAATGAAGGCAAAAACAATAAAAAAATACTAATTGGAGCTTATTTTACACCACCTAATATAGTAGAGTCCACAGAAAATCTACTACTAAACAAGATAGACATGGTGGCATATCATATGGAGGTAGTTATTATGGGGGACTTCACCTACCCAGATATATACTGGGAAACTGAAATCTGTACATCTCATAAAGGAAACAGTTTCTTGGCAATAACCAAAGACAGTTACCTTTCCCAACTAGTTCAGGACCCGACTAGAGGGACGGCCATACTGGACTTAGTATTAACAAATAGACCTGACAGAACAACAGATGTGCAGGTTGGCGGACACCTAAATTTAACCAACTAAGAGAGGCCATAGGCCTAACTAACCGTTACAAAGTCCTTAAAAATAAAAATACAGCCACAAAATGGGATATTTTTAAAAGCATCCTAAAATCTAATTGTGAGAGGTACATACCTTATAGGAATAAAAGGTTAAGGAACAAGAAAAAAAAATGTGGATGAATACTGTAGAACTGTAAAGAAGGCAATACATGACAAAAAGAAAGCATTTAAATCACTAAAACAGGAGGGTAGCGAGGTAACACTGAAAAACTATAGGGAAAAAATAAAATATGTAAAAAACAAATAAAAGCAACCAAACTAGAGACTGAAAGATTAATTGCCAAAGAGAGCAAAACTAACCCAAAAATATTCTTCAATTATATAAATGGTAAAAAGTATAAATCTGAAAGTGACTATAATGAAATCAGGGGCACTCAATCTCGGGACCTGTAGATACTCACAATTATTGAAGTGACATAGAACAATAGTACATAAAATACTTAAAATATCCACCTGAGTCAGAGTGTCCCGACCCGCTAGCTGAACTAAGGTGCCAAATATGGTGTTAAATAATTGGTGTCAGTATTCAATAGGCCATATTCAATATATAATCCACAACTAATATACAATAAGCAATGGGCAATGGTTAATGCAGAGTCCACAACTAATATGATATAGCCAATGCCCGGCTAGATGTTAGAGCTTATAGACTGCGGTATTCAATCCAAAGATGTGTCTTTACTTCACATATACCATTTAGACACTAGTAACATTAGTCACTTGCCTCTCGCCCTAATCCTTAATCGGGCTGGCGTGAGGTATTACAGGGGTTGGTTCAAACTCACGTGCAGTCTTTTTCCGGGTTCACTCGCGTCCTGGAAGTCGCTCAGGCAAACCACCGCGGTGTCCTACGTGGTATGGGAGTGTACACGTGACGTCTCACGGGACTCCAAATTTCAAAGGTCCTTGAGCGCAATATGGACAGCGTTTTCACAGGTCCTTGAACCCCGATTTGTATAGATAGGTGCTTCACGGCTGTATTTAAAAAGTCTTTGACCCTCCACTACTGCACATATGTGGTCTATGTTGCCTGAGCGAGTGAACCCAGGAAAAGACTGCACGTGAGTTTGAACCGACCCCTGTAATACCTCACGTCAGCCCGATTAAGGATTAGGGTGAGAGGCAAGTAACTAATGTTACTAGTGTCTAAATGGTATATGTGACGTAAAGACACATATTTGGATTGAATATCGCAGTCTATAAGCTCTAACATCTAGCTGGGCATTGGCTATATCATATCAGATGTGGACTCTGTATTAACCATTGCCTACTGCCTATTGCATATTAGTTGTGGACTCTACACTAACTATTGCCCATTGCTTATTGCATATTAGATGTGGATTATATATTGAATATGGCCTATTGAATACTGACACCAATTATTTAACACCATATTTGGCACCTTAGTTCAGCTAGCTGGTCGGGACACTCTGACTCAGGTGGATTTTTTAAGTATTTTATGTACTATTGTTTAATGTCACTTCAATAAATGTGAGCATCTACAGGTTCCGAGATTGAGTGCCCCTGATTTTATTATAGTCTCTTTTTTCCTTTATATTCGGTTTGGGTGAACTGACGGGTGAGCACCATCTCCTGAAGTCGATCCAGGAGTGTAGCCGCTGTTACTGAATATTTTTATTATATTTTAATCAAAGTATATCCTGGCCTAATTCAGGCCAACAAGAAATATATATTCTCAGTTCACTACTGCAGTGACTTCTGTTGAAAACGTATAGGGGCGTATTTCAGTACTTCAAGAAATATACAGTATATACGCAGTTCACTCTTTAATTTTTTTCTGGTCAAAGCGTATAGGGGCTTATTTCAGTACTACTAGAAAAATATATTCTCAGTGCATTTCCACAGTTAATTGTGGTGAAAGTGTTTAGTGGCCTATTTCAGTACAAAAAAAATATATAATTGTCGCTTTTAGGGGTGTTTTAATTTCCGTTTAATTTGTTTAGTTCAGCTTCAAGTTTGTCAGGCAGAGAAGTGCCAAGCCATACACAGAGGAGTGGCAGAGGCCTGAATGTTTCTGCTGTAAGAGGTCACAGTAGAGTAAGGGGTCGTAGCAGCAGTAGTTGCAGCGAGAGGCCTGAGCTCCCATTGTCATGTAGTGGTCGTGTCTTGACCAGCAACCCAGCGGTTCTTTATTGGTTAACTCGGTCATCCACATCATCCCAAGTGACATCAGAAACCCCCAGCCAACAGTTGGTGGGTTCGACAGACACAACCCTTAGTTAGCATGGCCCGGAAGCAGGCCCTGTGCCCTCACCTCTCATCAACCTGCCTCTGACCTTTTCTGTTCCCTAACCATAAGAAGTACTACATGCAGTGGGCTCAGTTTCACTTTTCAGCGAGGAAGAGCTACTACAGGACAGTCAGCAGCTACTGCCCAGCCAAGATGCGGAGGAGACATCCGCCGCTTCCTCCGCTAGGCGGGCAAGTAGTGATGAGGAGAGTGGCACGGGAGCTTGTGTTGCGAGTGGTCAGGCTACTGACCCAGAGGACGTTGAGGAGGACATCAATGATGTGCAGACACTACTCGATGATAATGAAGTCGATCGCACTTGGGAGCCGGGTAAAGAAGGGGCTTCGTCATCATCAGGAGAAGAGGGTGGCAGCTCACCCATTAGGAAGCAGCTGAGCCAGCAAGTCGATAGCGTCGCCGGGAGTCAGCAGGGTGGTAGCAATGGGAGGTTGGGAGCCAAACGGGCATGGGGTAGATCACCCGCTTTGCAGCAGCCTACCGGCCCAGAAAGGAATGGTGCGCGGGTCCACGGAAGCAGCGGCAGTAGCAGTCAGCCAGTGAGTAGTGTTCGGGAGCCAGTGAGTAGTGTTCGGGGGAAAATCAGGTGCTCGGCGGTGTGGCAGTTTTTTGTGAAACCGCCGGAGGAGGTAAACTTGGCCATATGTGCAATGTGGGCAGAAGGTGAAGCGTGGCCAGGGTGCCAATGTTGGCAACAAGGCGCTCCATCAACATATGCAGCGTCACCATAAAGTGGCCTGGGAGAACCGTGGCTTCGATGTGGTGGTCCAGCCTGCCGCAGCAACCGCTACATCACCTAGTGGCATGCACCCGGTTTCAGCCAGTCAAGGCTCCACCACCTCAGCCAAAGGGAGCTTTCTGTCAATCCCATCTTCCGCTGGTCCAGATGCTCCTGCTCATACTCCTCGTCAGTCATTCCGTCAGCAATCGATCAACAAAGCGATTGCCAAGAGACAACAGTATGCATAGACGCATCCAACGGCACAGAAGCTGAAAGTGCTCCTGTTCAAGTTGCAGGTGCTTCAGTCCCTCCCTTTCCAAGTGGTTGACTTTGCACCTTTCAGAGAACTGATGGCTTGTGCCGAGCTGAGGTGCAAGGCAGTATGTATTGGAGATTGAGGCAGGGAGTCCCTCCGAGTCACTTTCACAAATGGCCCGATGCATGCTCAAATTGTCACCATTCAGCAGAGGGATGCCTACTGGCTCTCCAATTTGTTGGTCCCTCGCTTCTGGTCCAGAATGGGGTCCTTTTTTACACCCATCGAAAGGGAGGACAAACTGAACCACTACAGAGACATCCTATGTAGTCAGTTGGCCGCTGCCTATCTACGCCTTCGTCCATCCTCTCGCAGGTCTGACCGGGGGGGGCTTCTATGCTCATGTTCCACTGCCATGGCTGCTGGGGAGGGGTGGAGTGGCAGGAGCAGTACCAGTTCCATCAGGAGCAGCCTGAGTCTACAGTCGCTGATGAGTAGCTTTCTTTACCCGCATAGTGAAGAAACTACTCACCAGCAGCAGCACGTAGACCTGGAGCAGGACCTAAACCAGCAGGTGGTGGCATACTTGGACTGCACCCTGCCATCCCACATTGAAGATCCACTGGACTATTTGGTGGCCAAAATGGATTTGTGGCAGAAACTAGCAGAGTTTGCCCTGTAAAAGCTGTTCTGGCCAGGCAGTAGTGTAGCATCAGAGCGGGTGTTTAGTGCGGCGGGGGCCATAGTTACCCCAAGAAGAACCTGACTGTCCACCCAAAATATGGACTGACCTTTGTCAAGATGAATCAGGCATGGATCAGCCAGGATTTCCAACCACCAATTCCTGATGTATCAGACTAGATCATCCATGGTGCCACACCAACACTTTGATACAAGAGACTAGTTTCTTCTGACTACCTGCCTCAGCTACTACTTTGATGCTGCAACCTGCCTGGTGCCACACATCTAATGCCAAGTACTCCTTATTTTACCCACCTTTGTCAGCTGGTACTGGTATTGCCACCCACCGCCCCACTCTGTTTCCGGGTCACTTTGTTGTCTCCTAATGCAGCTGCTGCTGCCATCTCCAAGCTATATTACCATGCCGCTCTGTGGTATCCTCCTGATGCTGCTGCTGCTACTACTGCCATCTCCACATTATGTCACCTAGCCACTCTATGGGCTCCTAATGCTGCTGCCATCTCCACACTATGTTACCTTGCCACTCATTGGTCTCCTCATAATGCTGCCATCTCCACACTTTGTCACCTTGCCACTCTGTAGTATCCTCCTGATGCTGCTGCTGGTGCTACTACTGCCATCTTCACACTATGTCACCTTGCCACTCTGTAGTCTCCTCATGCTGCCGCCCTCTCTACTCTATGTCACCTTGCCACTCTGTGGTGTCCTGCTGCTGCAATATCCACACTATGTTACCTTGCCACTCTGTGGTATCCTACTGCAGCTGCTGCCATCTCCACATTATGTCACCTAGCCCTTCTGTGGTCTCCTCATGCTACTGCCATCTCCACACTATGTCACCTTGCCACTTAGCGGTCTCCCAATGCTGCTGCCACCTACACACTGTCATTGTGCCACTCCGTGGCCTCCTTCTGATGCTGCTGCTGTTGCCACCACTTCCACACTCTGTCATTGTGCCACTCTGTGGCTTCCTCATGCTGTTGCCACCTCCAGAATCTGTCATTGTGCCACTTGGTGGCCTCCTCATGCTGCTGCCAACTCCAAACTCTGTCATTGTGCCACTCGGTGGCCTCCTCATACTGCTTGCACCCCCAGACTCTGTCATTGTGCCAATCTGTGGCTTCCTTATGCTGCTGCCACCTCCACACTGTCATTGTGCCATTCTGTGGCCTACTCATGCTGCTGCCACCACAAGACTCTGTCATTGTGCCACTCTGTGGCCTCTTCATGCTGCTGCCACCTCAAGACTCTGTCATTGTGCCTCTCGGTGGCCTCCTCATACTGCTGCCAACTCCAGACTCCTCATGCTGGTCTTACCCTCCCTACTAACTGGTTCACTATTTTGGCTTTCAGCTTGGCTGACATCATCATTTGTTTGACCTTTCTTCTGATCTGTCAGAAGTAAGGAAAAATGAGATGTACAGCGGATCCTGTCTGTAAGGCCTGTATGGTCCCATCAGAATTGGCTTATGATTTGGTAGCCAAAAGCAGGAGTGGGTACAAAACACAGAAGACATGCAAATATTCCATTCACGTGTCATCTCTGTTTTAGATCCACTCCTGTTTTTTTTTTTTTTTTTGGCATTAGCAATACTGATGGATTATTCAGCAAATGCTGACCGAGTGAAGACGTATGCTCCACAGACAGGATCCGTTTTTTGTTGGTTATTATTCTCACGGATCAGAGGAAGGGAAAATTAATCAGTGACGTCAACACAAACTTACTACTGACACCGTCATCACTCTGTCAGGTGGCCTCTACTTGTATATACGTTTAATAGAACAGGTTCTGTTGACATTGATGTCGAATCAGCTGGCGACGGTGTAAAAGGAGTGCGCTTCTTCTTGGCACTAATATCAACCTGTAAGGCTGAGTTCATACTTAAGTTATTTGGTCAGTTTTTGCCCCGTGACCACTCAAATAATTGAAGTATGCAGTGATTCTAAGAGCGACGCCTGTCTTCTTCATGTCATACGGACTCACAGTATTATTTCACTACCAAAGCAGACTCCCTATGCATGTTACGTCAAGGCACAGTGTTCTACACCACTATAAAGGCTCTCAGCAGACAGGAAAAAGCCGTTTTTTAACGTAATTAACCACGAATATATTCAAACCGAATCAAACTTTTCCCGAAAAATTCGGTGAATCAGTAAATCGAATTTTTGAAAAATCCGCTCATCTCTAGTGGTTATTAATGGTACAGTGGAGTACCTCACAGGTGAGGTTTAACACTGACAAATGTAAGGTTATGCACATGGGAAGGAATAATGCAAGTCATCCGCCCATACTAAATGGTAAAACACTGGGTAACACTGACATGGAAAAGGACCTAGGAATTTTGATGAACAGCAAGCTATAGAAACCAGTGTCAGGCAGCTGCTGCCAAGGCCAATAAGATAATGGGTTGCATCAAAAGGGGCATAGATGCCTGTGATGAGAACATAGTCCTACCACTTTACAAATCACTAGTCAGACCACACATGGAGTACTGTGTATAGTTCTGGGCTTCTGTGAACAAGACAGACATAGCAGAGCTGGAGAGTGTTCAGAGTAGTGCAACTAAAGTAATAACTAGAGTGGATGGACTACAGTACCCTTAAAGATTATCAAAATTAGGGTTATTCACTTCAGAAAAAAGACGACTGATGGAAGATCTAATAACTATACAAAGATCTCTCCCATCATCTCTTTATCCCCAGGACTGTGACTGTGACGAGGGGACATCCTCTGTGTCTGGAGGAAAGAAGTTTTGTACAGAAACATAGAAGAGGATTCTTTACTGTAAGAGAAGTGAGACTATGGAACTCTCTGCCTGAGGAGGTGGTGATGGTGAGTTCACTAAAAGAGTTCAAGAGGGGCCTGGATGTATTTTTGGAGTGTAATAATATTGAAGGCTACAGCTACTAGAGATGGGTCGTTGATCCAGAGAGTCATTCTGATTGCCTGATTGGAGTTAGGAAGGAACTTTTTTTCCACTGAAGTGGGAAAATTGGCTTCTACCTCATAGTTTTGCCTTCCTCTGGATCAACTTGCAGGATAACAGGCTGAACTGGATGGACAGTTGTCTTTTTTTGGCCTTATAAATTATGTTGCCAAGTCCAGGCACCATACTGAAGATTGGGCTGGCTTGGTGTTGTGGCCAACATATCCCTCCCTAAGCCCCCTGCTGTATATCAATATTATAGATAGGTGAACGAGGACCGAACGTGGCAGCTTGTGAAGGCGACCACAGAGGGACAGCTTATGGGGAGATATTTTGTGGGGAACTGTGATATTTAGTTCTGTACAATGGTATTCTGTGATGCCCTATGGTATTACGGACTCTGTCAACTTGTATTAGCCCCATGCATTTGTGTTGTCCCGCTTTCTGTCAATTTGGACCCACTTACAACATTGAGGCCACTTGTATTTATTTATTTTTTTAGGGCCACTTTAAGTTTCCAGTCCTGGTGGAGACCCATTTACAGATTTTGCTTTGTGGCCTAGAAGCTTCAAGATACGCATCTGAGTCTACATGTGTCATTCAGCTGACATTGGCCTAACCATTGTCACTACATTATTAAAGCATGGTGTTGTGCATCATCTTCATAAAACGGACACCTCTAGAACTTAATTTCTCTTTCCATTTGCAGTTCTTCACTGAAAATTAAAAACTAGAATGAGCAAATTTGTCTCAGCCTAAGGTCACTTTGTTTCAGAAGGGATATTTAATGAAAATATTGTAGAGATGCTTAAAAGTAATGAAGAGCTACTTCCAGCTTGATTATAATTTTGGAAAGAATGTTTTTTAATCATTGCACCATTATAGGAGCAAACACAAATACAGAGCTGTGCTTGATCTCAAATATACTTTACTGATGGCAAAGATTATAACCATATTGGAAATTGAGAAGAAACAGAATGAACAGAAAATCAATTTATAAAGTTATTGAGCTGTATTGTCTTATCCATCTTAAAATATGGCTGTGTTTTTAAGTGTAGGATGTTTTTGTCCATCTTCATTTCACCAGCAAGGTTTTATGAGATGGAGATTTAGTGAATGCAGGGATATGAAATTTAATTCCTCAGCGAAGGACATAGAATGTCGCTTCATAAATTTGTATATAAGTATAAATATATACACAGTTATGTAGTCTATTGTAGTCTCAGAGTAGCTTTGGGAGTCCTATTGCCCTGTGCTGGCATCAGCCTCAGTTTACAAACTGATCATGCGCTAGCTGTCCTGCATCAGATTATGGCGCTTCAACTGTGTGACATCAGGGGAGCAGGGAGGGGAGTTGGAGGGGTGATGGGCTAATTTATATTGGGCAGTGCTAGACTTCTGAAACTCTGGTGACAGCCCCTTGGACTCCTTACTGGCCCAATTAGCGTATTTATAAAATATATATATTTTTAAATTAAACAAAAGCATCCCTAGCTATGGCACGTGTATATTATGGACATGCTAGTGGAGATCTAGCAGTATAAAGAGCAGGGCTCTATATGTGAAAACTACAGCCACGTCCATAAATATTGGGACATAAACATATTCTAACATTTTTGGCTCTATACACCACCACAATGGATTTGAAATGAAACAAAAAAGATGTGCTTTAACTGCAGACTGCCAGCTTTAATTTGAGGGTATTTACATCCAAATCAAGTGAACGGTGTAGGAATTACAACAGTTTGCATATGTGCCTCCCACTTGTTAAGGGACCAAAAGTATTGGGCCAATTGGCGTCTCAGCTGTTCCATGGCCAGATGTGTTATTCCCTCATTATCCTAATTACAATGAGCAGATAAAAGGTCTAGAGTTGATTTCAAGTTTGTTACTTGCATTTGGAATCTGTTGCTGTCAACTCTCAAGATGAGGTGTCACTATCAGTGAAGCAAGCCATCATTAGGCTGAAAAACAAAACAAACCCATCAGAGAGATAGCAAAAACATTAGGCGTGGCCAAAACAACAGTTTGGAACATTCTTAAAAAGAAGGAATGCACCAATGAGCTCAGCAACACCAAAACACCCGGAAGACCACGGAAAACAACTGTGGTGGATGACCGAAGAATTATTTCCCTGGTTAAGAAAACACCCTTCACAACAGTTGGCCAGATCAAGAACACTCTCCAAGAGGTAGGTGTATGTGTGTCAAAGTCAACAATCAAGAGAAGACTTCACCAGAGTGAATACAGAGGGTTCACCACAAGAAGTAAACCATTGGTAAGCCTCAAAAACAGGAAGGCCAGATTAGAGTTTGCCAAACGATATCTAAAAAAGCCTTCACAGTTCTGGAACAACATACTATGGACAGATGAGACCAAGATCAACTTGTACCAGAGTGATGGGAAGAGTATGGAGAAGGAAAGGAACTGCTCCTGATCCTAAGCATACCACCTCATCAGTTAAGCATGGTGGTGGTAGTGGCATGGCGTGGGCATATATGGCTGCCAATGGAACTGGTTCTCTTGTATTTATTGATGATGTGACTGCTGACAAAAGCAGCAGGATAAATTCTGAAGTGTTTCAGGCAATATTATCAGCTCATATTCAGCCAAATGCTTCAGAACTCATTGGACTGCGCTTCACAGTGCAGATGGACAATGACCCAAAGCATACTGCAAAAGCAACCAAAGAGTTTTTTTATGGAAAAGAAGTGGAATGCTGTGCAATGGCCAAGTCAATCGCCTGACCTGAATCCGATTGAGCATGCATTTCACTTGCTGAAGACAAAACTGAAGGGAAAATGCCCCAAGAACAAGCAGGAACTGAAGACAGTTGCAGTAGAGGCCTGGCAGAGCATCACCAGGGATGAAACCCGGCGTCTGGTGATGTCTATGCGTTCCAGACTTCAGGCTGCAATCAACTGCAAAGGATTTGCAACCAAGTATTAAAAAGTAAAAGTTTGATTTATGATTATTATTCTGTCCCATTACTTTTGGTCACTTAACAAGTGGGAGGCACACATGTAAACTGTTGTAATTCCTACACCGTTCACCTGATTTGGACGTAAATACCCTCAAATTAAAGCTGACAGTCTGCAGTTAAAGCACATCTTGTTTGTTTCATTTCAAATCCATTGTGGTGGTGTATAGAGCCAAAAATGTTAGAATTGTGTTGATGTCCCAATATTTATGGGCATAGCTGTAGCTGACAGAATCCCTTTAAGCAATTAAAGTAGAATTCACAGATTCACAAACTCATTGGTATATTTTGCACCAGAAAGCCATTGGTATTGGTTACAGTGGTATTCATCATTTATTTTACAGAGTTTTTCTTTTGTTTAATGCATTTAGCACATGTATTTAACACTTATATGAAATATCAACATGAGAAAAGAAGAAGAGAGTACTTCCAGGGCTGTAAATTTCAATATAAAAGATTAGGTTTATTATGAAAAATTCTAGCAATACTTGATCTTCAAAATGTGGAGTCAATATTGTTTGTGTGGCAGCAGGCAATGTGAAATAGAAAGACAATTGGCTAGAGGCAGAGGTGTAATCTAAAGCTTCTGGGCCCCATATTGGTGTATTCATATATGGCAGGCACCAGGGCCTATAGGGCTTCTGCTACTTCTGCAACTAATAAAGCTATGTTCTGGCTACAGGCATCCAATATCAGTCTCAAATATAACTTCTAGTTGATTAATACTTTATGTACTTTGGCGCATATACTTCTGCATTGTAAAAGGGTTCATACCTTCAAAAGTTCAAGTCCCCAAGTTGGACAAAAATAAAAAGTAACAAAAAAAGTGTTTTAAAAAAATAAAAAATAAAAGTAAAGTAAAAAAAAGAAAAAGCACCCATTTCCCCTCATCAACCCATCTGCTATTGTGTATTGCCACATCTGTAATGGCTGACTCTTTAAAACAATTACATGATCAACTCTGTCAGGTGAATGCTGTCAAAAATAAAAAAAAAATTATGAAAGAACCGCTCTTTTTGGTTATCTCACCTCCCAAAAATCACAATTTCAAGTGATCATAAAGTTGTATGTACTCCAAAATGGTATCAATGAAAACTTCACATAAAAAAACAACCTCTCACACAAGACCATTGCCAGAAAAAAAAAAGACGGCTCTCAGAAATGGCGACATAAAAACATAATTATTTCTTTTTTAAATGATGTATAAAAGTAAAAATATTTAAAGAAAACTATATAAAATGTTTATCTCTGTAACTATACTGACCAGCAGAATAAAGTTAACATACCATTTTTTCCATGCAGTGTACTGTACGCTGCAATAACAAAAAACAAAAAGCAAGGCACAATTGCTGCCTTTTCTTTATCTTGCTTCCCCCCCAAAAAAAAGTAATTAAAAAGTAATCAAAAAGTTGCTTATACCATAAAATGGTACCAATCATAATGGCAATCCATCCCACAGAAAATAAGCCCTCACACAGCTCCATCAAGAGAAAAATAAAAAATGTATCGGTGTTTGAAAATGGCTATACTGGTACCCCAGATCCTGTTGAAAAGCAACATGGAACCATTAAATCAATCTCTCAAAATATGGGCTGCAAAAGTCAAACAGCAGTTTATGAGGGCATTTCTGTACCTAGTAGAACCTGCCTAACAATTTAAAGGGTGTGGTGTGTCTCAGGTAACTCATAAAACTGCAGAAAATTTTTACTTTGCACAGTCCGTGGTGCATTCATTTCTGCAAAATACAAGTGGCACCAAATTGCTAACTCCACCCCCTAATATTTTGAGAAGCGGGTTTTCGAAATGGGGTCCCTTCCCAGGGGTTTCATTTATTATTTCACCACTCTAAAGTTTTCTCAAATAATCACCACATTAGGCCTCAAAATGTGCATGGTGCTCTATTACTCCTGAGCCCTCTCATACATTTAGACAAAAGAATAGGGCCACATGTAGGGCATTTCTTAAACCAGAAAACACAACATAATAATAAGAGGGCTGACATTTTACACTGACACACAATGGGTACAAGATACTGGGCACTAAAATGGCATATCTATGAAAAAATAGACATTCACATTCACTTTGCACCATCTGCAGTGCATTCATTTTTGCAAAGCAGCTGTGGGGTTAAATTGCTAAAAAAAAAAACTTTGAAAAATTACTTGGGGAGTGTACTTTCAAACATGGGTCTCTTTTTGAGATCTCTTAAAGTGTGACAACTTGCCTAAAACCCATTCCAGCAAAACCTGCCCTCTAAAAGAGTCTTGCAATCTTAGTCTTGCATTGTGCCCATACTGCAGTTTACAACCACATATGGCGTGTTTCTGTAAATTGCAGAATCAAGGTAATAGCTATTAAGGTTTGCTTGGCTGTTAACCCTTACTGTGTTAAAGGGAAAATGGATTAAAAGAGAAAGTCTGCAAAAAGAAAAAAAAAAAATTTTTAATTTCACCTCCAATTTGCTTTAATTCCTGTGGAACACTTAAATTGTTGGCAAAGTTTCTAAAATGAGTTTTGAATCATTTAAGAGGTTTCTAAAATGGGTCACTTATGGATGGTTTCTCTTATGTAAGCCTTTCAAAATGACTTCTTAACCGAATCAGTCCTAAAAAAAAGTCAGTTTTGAAAATTTTATTGAAAACTCAAAAAATTGCTTCTAAATTTCTAATCCTTTTAATAACCTAAATTTACATTTACAAAATGATGCAGGCATAAAGTATACATATGGTAAATAGTAATAACTGTCTTAAAAGCAGAGAAATTAATATTTTATTATTTTTTTTTATATTTTTATTTCAATCATCTCAAAAGACACAATTCATAAAACAAAATTACAAAAAGAACCTCCCCATTCCTCCCGCACCCCCTTAACCCACCCCCCAATCCTGCAGGGAAGAAGAAAGAAAAAAAAAATTCCTCAACTATCCCAATCCCTCCAAACATTGCCCCATTTTGCGTAGGACCCTCTTTGTCTGTACATAATCCTCTCATAGATTTTCACCTTGTCCACTAAACATAGCCAGTTATTGCAGTCTGGAGCAGAGGGGGAAAACCATTCTCTGGCTACGAGAAGCCTGGCCAGAAACATCACTTTAGTCAACAGTCGGCCCTTCATGGACTGGCAATTAACCTCTGATAGGTCCCCTAAAAACCTTAGGAGATAGAGGAATATCTATATTAAGTCTCCGAGCCAAGGTTGTTTGAATCGTTCTCCAATATTTACTCACTATCGGGCAATCCCAGAACAGATGTAAATGATCTGCCCTGGGGTCCCCACAGCGAAGACAGTCAGAGGAGGCTCTAAATCCCCTCTTATGGAGCCATAAAGGTGTCACATATATTTTGTGTATAATATTAAACTGTACAACAGTGTGATTAAAATTGTGCGAAACCTGACTTAAATTCTCCCCTATATTCTCCCAGTCCGGGAAACCCACCTCTGACAATAAAACAGACCAGGATTTCTGTCCTGGAGAAAAACATTCCGAAAAAAAACTTTTCATCAAGTGTCTATAACAATGTGATAATTTAACTTTCATACCACCTTTCTTACAAATCAAATTGTGCAAAAATTCCGGAGTGTCTACCTCAAGTGAATAACTATCGCAGTATTAAAAAGTGCTGACCTCAATTGAAAATATGCATACCAAGCCACCTCACCTACGTTTAAGTTTTGTTTTAGCTCCATAAGAGACAGGACTTGCCCATCTTTAACCACCTGATTCAGATATTGAATATTTCTCGTCCTCCAATATTGCCAACAGTTTAGATCATCTAAATTCAGAAGCTTTGAGTTATGCCATAATGGGGTACAAATCAGAGAAATTAATATTTAGAAAATTTTCACAAATTTTCTGTAAATTTGGGATGTTTTTATAAATTAAGTTAAAACCTGTCACAAAGTGACACATGTCTGATTTGGAAAATTAAGCTGGGTCCTTCAGGTTAAAAATGTATTGGTTCTGAAGGGGTTAATGGTGTTATTCTCACTACTAATCACCTGAAGATGAATGCTATAATGATTACACATTCTCTCCAATGCTGGTGATTATCTTACTATTTCAAGAAACAATTCTTTGAAAATCTATAAAATTGCCATTGAATTTTTACAAACATAAATCTTATGTCTTTGTCAACTATTATATATCATTTTCACACTTTTGAACATTGCTAAACATTTCTTTAAAATCTTTAAAGAAAGATACATATTATTTTTCCATGTCTTACTACAAATCTTGAGGACAATAGATAACATCTATTGGGAACCTAAAACATTCATTAAAATATTCACAATTAACCTATACATTGAAAGAAGTCAAAGTCTTCTATTTCTCTGAACTTTACAATGGAGAATAAAGGGAATACGGCAGACATACTGTATTTCATAGCACTCTACAGAGCAGATGCTTTGTTCTTCCAGCTATTGTGCTTTCCTTGTATTCCTTTGGGCGGAGAAATCATTTTGCACTTGCTAAAGAATTGGCAAGCTGAGGTCTTGCATTTGAATGACTCCTGGTGCATCAGATCTACATTTTGAAAGTCATCTTTTCAGATAAAAAGAAGCTTCAGTTGGAAAAAATAATCATCACATCAATTCAGGGTCAGAAAAGAATTTCTTATGCCACAAATGAAATATGAGCTGGTGGAGCCATCTGATCCTGAATAAGAAAGCATCACCATTTACAACAGAATTCACAATGTCTTCTGCACCTTAAGGGATTTTTTTCCTTTAAAGCTCAAGCATGTAGTCTTTGTCATTCATTGAGATGTATTACCTTTCTGAGTTTAAACGTAAGAAATGTTGAATTCCTCAAAACCTTTTATTAATAACTTGCAAATCCCTGTAGAACCTATGTGGCTGTGAGTAAAAGAAAGGTGGTAAATATGTAACATATATAAAAAGTCAAAAATATACAAAATTGCTTGACTCAAATAACTTTTTTTTTTACAAACCATTATTTCTGCAGATACCTCTCCATACGTCTGCATTTTTCTCTGTTGTGCTTCCACATTCTTTCTGCAAGTCTGCAAATTTTACAGTGTCCCACTCCATATCAGTAGTAGGGCCCTGTATACGTACGAGTATTTGCAGAATGTCATTCTATGTTGTGTATGTATATTACTGTAATGCCTTCTATCAGGCTGGTGCTCTCTTGCATGTCATTATATCCTATCACCCCTAGGTGGTGATGGCAACAAATATATATGTAGAGCAGGAGGATAGGGAAGTTAGTGAGTGCGTGGAAAAGGAAGTGAGCAGTTGAGAGCAGTGCAGCAAGGGCAGCATAAGGTTGGTTCTGGGCCAAGGAAAGCTACCTCCAGTGTCAGACCCAAGTAGTCAGATGAAGTGATGAGCGAGCATGCTTGGCCGAATATATGTTCGGCTCAAGCATCGCTATGCTTGGCACATGGCGGTACTAGACCGAGTACTGCATGTATTTTCTTTCTTAAAGGTACTCCAGCACAGGACAGGAAATGTTTGTAGTCTGTCTTTTTATTCAAACTTCATAAAACACTCGCAAAATGGACATCCCTTCAACACTTCCCATAAAACAGGTTGACATGTTTCGAACCGAGACGATTCTTACTCATAACCTGAGTTGTATATATCGCAGAGCTGCTAAAATACCTTCTCCTCCGCTTTAGAACAGCTGGTGCAATCAGTGGACTTTGCCACACACATAAGAAAAAGGGGGGAGGGGGAGGCTAGATTCACTCAGAGACAAACACAAAACACCTCCATATTAGATACACACAATACAAAATATAACAGTACAGGTATGCTACAAAGGTATCAATGACATAAAAGTAATACAAATGTTTTTTTAAGACTTAGATGTAATCTAAACTGTGTGTGACGCTGCGATCTCATAATGGAGACTGAAAAAAACGCATAGTGAGAACACAGCCCAATAAAAGTAAAAGATGGAGAACAGGAAAAAAATCTTGCAGAGCCTTGCAAATCAATATAAAATTCCATCTGTCTCAACATCTATATTGGAGGACAATTAAAGCTTCATATTGATCCAAAAAGGCATTATCAATAAAAGTGTATTATTTCTTTTTTCATGTTTAGACCAGTGGGATGTTCAGTACCAAGTTTAAAGATCCAAAAGGCTTCGCGAGTCAGAATTTTCCTTTTTATGTCTCCACCTCTTATTGATGTTGACACCTTTTCAAATGCAAAGGTGCGGGGACTGCTCACACTTCGATTATGTACCATAATAAAATGATTGGCAGCATTCCACACTCCTACCGCTCGGGGATTGACGATATAGTTCAAGTGCTCGTGAAACCTGGCTTTAAACTGTCTGCTGGTGCTGCCAATGTACATTAAATCACAACTCGTACAAAGGATGATATATATAATGCCAACTGTACAGTTAATATGCAATTGAATCCGAAATTCATCCGTATGTAGCGAGTTGTGAAACATAGTGGTTTGCAGAGTATAGCTACATGTTTTACATGGGAAACTTCCACACTTTGAGAAGCCAGTGTAACTAAGCCAATTATGTTGGGTTTTTACACTTGTATTAGTAAATAGGGATGGAGACACAATATTTGCGATAGTTTTTGATTTTCTAGGTACCACATGGCATCCTTCTTTGAGGATGTCATGTAAAACCTTATCATCAAATAGAATGGGCAGACATTTATTTACAGTTTTTTGTATAAGCGAAAATTGATTGCTGTATGTCAAGACTAAAGTAGGTTTCTTGAATTAAAATTTACCGCTACCACGTTTTTTACTTTTAATGTTATCATGTTGTCTTGATCCATTTTTATTGCACTGTAACTCATCAGTAATAGGAGCTAAGTTCAGGAGAGTTTCTCTGCTCTTTTTAGCGATATTCCATCCTCTTTTTAGCAACCATTCTGGGTAGCCTTTTTTTTTTTAAACGTGCCCATATTTTATGACATTGTCTGGTGAAAGTTTCTTCTGTGCTGCAATTTCTTGTAGCTCTAGTATGACCTTAATTGTATATTGGGGGTGATGACTGTTGGCTTTAAGAATGGCATTACCCGATGTCTCCCTGCGGTACGTTTCTGTAATGACAGTCACCTCGGGGATACCCTTTAATATGAGATCCAAGAAATAAATATTTCCCGGATCAGCCTGGTAAGTAAATCTCAGGTTATAAGCATTATTGTTGGTATATTCTACAAAGTCTGGTATGGCAGACACATCGCCCTCCCAAATTAGGCGCAAATCATCAAAGTATCTGCCATACCAGACTATTGCCTCCCTGAAAGGATTCCAAGAGGAAAAAATTTAACGCTCCTCCCAATATTCCATGGCAAGGTTAGCAACAGAAGGTGAATATTTGGCACCCATTGATATGCCACTTATTTGCAAAAAAAATTTTTTATCAAAAGAAAAAAAGTTGTGACTCATAAGAAATGTGGCAACTTCTACAACAAAGTCAATAAGTTCTGAATTGTGGACACTGTGTATATGTAGATGGTATTCTATAGCCCACAGTGCCACATGTTGAGGAATCGAGGGATAGAGTGACACTGCGTCTAATGTGAGCCAAACATAATTGGCCCTCCATTTCATATCATACATTGATTTAAAAACATCTGTAGTGTCACGTATATATCCCGGTAATCTCTTAACAAGAGGCTGTAAAAAAAGCATCCAACCACTCTCCTAATTTCTCTATCATAGACCCTATGCCCAATACAATGGGGCGCAAGGGGGGAAGATTTTTTTTTATGAATCTTTGGCAGGGCATGGATAATAGGTATTACAGGTGACTCGACGCTTAGAAAGTCAGACATTTGTTGGTTTATAAAACCACGGTCCTTACCTTTATGTTTACGTTTACCTTTACGTCCTTACCTTTACGTTTCGCATATTCCAACTGATATTTCAATGTTGGATCTGTGTCTAACTTTCTGTACGTCGAGGCATCCGACAGCATAGCCAGCATTTGTAGGTAATAAACATCCTTATCCATAATGACTGTTGAACCCCCTTTGCTTTTTTTTTATAACTAATTCGGAACTTTCTGCTAGTTGTTTAAGGGCTTTTTTTTGGGGAGCAGTGCTATTATGGTCACTATTATTTTTCATTTTATAGTAAATCCCCGTCAGCTCCCTCTCCAATACTTCTTGGAATGTATCCAAACTAGGAGTACGGGAGCTGACTGGGTAATACCCAGGATTGGTAATTTTAATCTCCTGCCGATCTGTAGTGCCTCTAACATCGTCCTGTAAATCCATCAAACACAAAAGAGCACATTGTTCCTGGAACATTAAATCTGAGAATGCATTTCCATGTGGTGCCTCACATCGAGCATCCAACTCCTTGGTTTCATCAAAGAAATGCCTTCTCAGACTTAAGTCCCTCATGAACCTATTAATATCCAAAATCGTATGGAACAAATGTAAATTATCCGCCGGAGCAAAATTAAGACCTAAAGCAAGCGCATTGAGTTCATCTCCTGTCAGCTCTATCTTAGACAGGTTAGTCACATCGTTGCATATTTGCAAACTGTCATTACTCTCTGTTACTTCTTCTGAAATCTCGTAGTCATCGAGTACGGTCTTGGATTTATGTTTCCGTCCTTTTTGATGGTTTTCTATTTCTGTTTTTTTGTTTTTTGAAATAGGACAGGTTCGATGAAGTAGAGGTTTCACCCCTATTGTCATATGTGGATTCATCACATGAGTCTTGAGAATCGCTGGTTGCCTGAGTTAACTCTTGGTCCGAAGAAAAACTTACATTTCGTGTATTGTGGGGTTTCTTTTTTCGGGTATTTTTATTTTTGAGCATTTTAAGGATAGATTTGGGTGCGCGGTTTATATTTTCCCTTCTTCCCCACTCATTCACTTGATTGTTGGTATAATCATACGTGTCACAGGATTATATGTGAGGGCCTGCAGGTGAGCTGACCCTCTCAAACATTATGAGCGAGGGCAGCCTAAAAAGCATGTTGATATGATGGAGGAGGAGGAGGAGTAAGTCAGGGGCAATCCAGGCCTTGTTCATTTTTATAAGAGTCGACCTGCCAGCATTTTCAGTTAGACGGATATGATTATCAGTTATTATGCCCCCAGCAACACTAAATACCCACTCTGACCTGGGTCAGCTCACCTGAGCACCTCTGAGTCATAGAGTGGAAGTTTGTGCCACGTGTCCAGGACACCCAATAGTTGTAAGGCACAGAGGGATCACTGAGGACGCTGACACTATCTGCTTTGTACTCCTTTACCATCTTCCAAAAATTTTCCTGCCTCGCATCAGGGTGAGGGTACTGGTGGGGTGTCATGAAACTGTTCCAGGCTTTGGAGAGTGTTGCCCTGCCTCTGTTGGAACTGCTGTGTGTTCCCCTCATCTCCCCTCCTGGGTTGCACAAGGAACTACGTACTCTGCCGCCAGCTTTGTCAGCTGTAAATTTATCCGCAATGACATTCTGTTCTATTATTATTATTGTTTGTGGTTGTATTATTGTTGGTATTATTATTGTTATTATGGTTTATAGTTGTAAAGTATGCTATTATTATTTGGTTATTGATGAGTTAATTAACAGGCCATGCCATTGGTTTACCTCCACTCTCGTGTGTTATGTTTTTAGTTATATTAATGTATATGTTTGTTGTGCATGGGACATATATGCTGTATGATTGCCATGTGTGTGAGCTTGCCAAGCTCCAAAGCTGCCAACAAGTTACGGCCATTATCAGACACAACAACCAACCATGCCTGGTTGTAGGTTGAGTGGCGAGAGCCAAAGCTCAGTCTGGTCCCTTATACCCTGCCACAGCTTTGCGGCGGTATGCTGTTTGTCAGCTAAGCAAATTAGTTTCAGCACGGCCTGTTGCCTCTTCCCCATTGCCTTGCTACACTGCTTCCAGCTACTTACTGAGAGCTGACTGGTGCTGCAAGTTGAGAATTCAGAAGTGGAAGTGGAGTAGGAGTAGGAGAAGGGGTTTTTCTGCAACTAATGTTGGTGGTGGTGAAAATCCTGATGGAATGGGGGCCCGCAATCCTTGGTGTTGGTAGCACCTGTGCCATCCAAGGGTACGACTAGCTACCGGCCTCCAAAAGGTTCACCCAGTGTGTCGTCATGGAAATGTAGCATCCCTGGCCAAAAGCACTTGTCCGTGTGTCAGTCATTAAGTGGACCTTCCCAATAACTGCATTGATCAGGGCACGGGTGATGTTATGGGACACAATTGCTGGTGTAAGGTGGGGACAGCACACCGAGAAAAATAGTGGCAGCAGGGGACTGAGTAATGAGGGACGTCCGCCGCCATGAGGCTGAGGAAAGCCACAGTGTCCACAGGCCTAAATGGCAACATTTCCAGAGCCAGCAATTTTTAAAGGTGTGCATTTAGTGCTATGGTTTGTGGGTGGGTGGGTTTGTTTGGCTGGGTATTTGCGCTTACGTTTTTGAGGATCACCAGCAGGCCACCAATCATAATTTTTCAAGGGTGTGTATGATGCCCTCATTTATGTGTAATAAAGGGTGTATTGGAGTGCCGGTTCCTTGTAATTTTTGGCAGCCCTTTCACTTAGTGCATTGGCTTTATGAGTGTAGAAGTCCCACTACCTGAACAATTGTACCACAATGTGAATGAGGCCCTCCTTTATGTGATATACAGGCTGTTTCGAAGTGTCTCTTGTTTGTAATTTTTGGCAGCACTTGCACTTTATGTACAATTGAAAATACAGGAAAGAATGTTTCCTAACAATTTTTCCTGTGAAATTGATTTTTTTGGGGGGGGTTTTGTGCGTATTTTTGTCAGTCTGTAAAAGTGGCGTACAACTCGGACAACATGGTTCCCATGCTGTTCCCAATCCATTTTGGTGGTGTTTCTGTCCATCTTCAGAGCAGGGGGTGCCTGGTTGTCCCCTATTGACTTCCATCATACTCGGGTGCTCGGCCGAGCACACGAATATAGCAATGTGTTCGGGCCGAACACCTGAATACTTTGGGGCTCAATCATCACTAGTCAGATGCCTCATCCAGACTTAGGGGTCTGATTAAAGAAGTGGACGACCAAATCTAGGGCTGGACCTGCTGTACCTGAAGTAAGCTGACATTTAGCTACCCGTCTGAGTTGTGCGCAGACCCAGGGTAAGCCTGAACAGAAGAATAACAGAATCCCAGTGTGTTCAGAGAGTATAGAGAGAGACTAATGAAGACGAGAGTGTTGCCTCAGCCTATAGACTCCATTAGCAACCAATGTGACTCAGGAGTTATCCTATGATGCCTGTTCAGTCTACAGTGAAGTACAAGTTGTATGCACAGCAGCATTTCTCTATGGACACTGTGGACAATACTTATGGAAATTGCAAGTCAGCCAGGAAGGCAAGACATATGTATAGTGGCCATATGAAGCAGTTTATTGATGTATACTCCACAGTAGAGTGGGCCCCGATGGAATCTGATGCCTTCCTTCCCATCACTGCATGCTGGCCAAGGGATCTGCAGAAATGTGATTACCAAGTACTACACCCGTCAGGCCACCACACTCACACATTGCCCCTATGGTCCTGGTTGCTGCAATTATGGTCACGTTGTTTCAGTTTGTGTTTCATTTTATTGTGATCCGCAAAAAAAAAGGAATTTTTCACTATTTAAGTCCCAACCCCATGGAAGCACCCAAATAAGGGTCACATTATCACATAACACCATTTTCTATTGATTTCACAGCACAGAGAGCTCTGTTAGATTCCTCTTCTTGGCTGACATTGGTTTCTGGCACATTTTGGCTGATCTCCATAGCGTAAAACTTTGCAGATGATGTCCTACTATGCTGGCTTCTTTCTCAGCCCTCTGGACAGCATTCTGCTATGATGGATGAAGAACCATGGAGGAGAAAGCATGGGCTATTTACCCCATAAGCCCCCAGCAGTCTATGAAAGGCCTTTTTGACCCCTGTAATCTGAACTGTGGCCGCATCCTGACAAGGATTCATGATGTGGACCAATTCCAGACCATCTCAACTGTGATTTTGCAACAGACCCTGCACCTGGAACATTGAGACTGTTTGGGAAGTCTATGCAGTCTATTTCAACAGCAGTTTTGTGACAGATAGACATTATTCATGGCAATCATTGATTTGATCTGGACTCTGGACATTTTAGTTTACCAGTTTTTATCATTAGTTTTCCTGTTGTTTAGTTAACGTAGGTGCTAGCAAAAGAATGAGGACCCTTGACATGAGCGTGCAAGCTGGGGTATTTTAATGTCCAAATTCCCCTTAAATTCAACTTTTAAGATTAATTTTGTGCATTGAATGTCCTTTTTTCCCTTATGATCACAAAAAATCATAGCTTTCAATAAAGTTGCAGTAAATAATTTTATGCTTAAAACCATACCTTAGTCTCCCATAGTAAACAAATGGATTTCATTTCAAACTTTTATCTTTTGGTTCACTGATTAATTTGATTGGTTGCCATGGGTACCAGTTTTTATTAGCATCAATTTTGAAAAAAAAACCTTTTAAAGTTAATAAAGGTTGAACAACTTTGAATGCAGTCTCAAATTTGGAAGGTGTTGATCTAATGAGAAGACGACAAATTGCTCCGTAATGGACTGGTAGTTTTTTGTAATCCCACAATTCATTATTTCTGTTTTCCTGCTCTACATAAAGACCATAACAACAGAATAAATATGCGCAACAAGTTAAAGTGGTTGGGCAGTCTGTCTAAGATTCATTTACATAAGACAACACGCCCACTTTCACAAAACTGGAGAGCTTAGTGCAGAGCTTGAAAAAGTCGCAAAAAATGCGCAATTTTAACGATTGCACATTTTTTGCGACTTTTTCACTCCATTAAAGTGACTTTAGCTAATGATAAATCTGGCCCAAAGATTTCTCCTCATAGATTTTAAGCTCTTGTGAATAGGGCCCTCATTCCTCTTGTTTTAATTGTTGACTTGTTTGTTGCTTTGTTATTTATGACTCTGTTTGTACATGTACACCTAATTGTAAAGCTCTGTAGAATACGTTGGCACTATATAAATAAAGATTGTTATATTTTGTTAAGATATAAAAGTTGGTGGTAGCTTTCAGCACTAAGAACCCCACAGAGTGTGTAAAGTCTGTGAGAAATTATTTGGCGCTCCTTCAGCTCATTGTCATTGAAGCAGGAGCATGGCTGCAATTTTAGAGCCAAGCTTCTGCTCTCAGCTGCATTAAAAGAAGTAGTCCTAACCTAAGACCCTTTGTTGACAAAAAAAGGTGTATTGCTGGTCAAGAAAGGGTTAAAAAGCTCCAATACAGGGACAATCATCTTTGTAATCATCTAAGCATTCATACCCCCCAACTTGGCTGATTTACATATGTACGCTAGATCCAGAAGACACGGGTGATGTCTTGGCCGCATCTCCTGTGCTATGTGCATCTCCCATGACAAAAAATGACTGCATCACAGAGATGTCTGTCACAGTGTAATCCTATCTGTATTTCTCTTGGACTTTGCTCACATTATATATATATATATATATATATATATACAGTGGATATAAATAAAGTCTACATACCCATGTTAAAATGTCAGGTTTCTGTGCTGTAAAAAAAGTTAGACAAAGAAAAATCATTTCAGAACTTCTTCCACTTTTAATGTGACCTATAAACTGTACCACTCAATTGAAAAACAAACTGAAAACTTTTAGGTGGAGGGAAGAACAAAGGGAAAACAAAAAAAAATTAAATAACGTGGTTGCATAAGTGTGCACTTAAAACTGGGGATGTAGCTGTGTTCAGAATTAAGCAATCACATTAAAAATCATGTTAAATAGGAGTCAGCATACATGTGCCATCATTTACAGTCCCTCTGATTAACCCCAAATAAATTTCAGCTGCACTAGTTGGCCTTTCCTGAAACTTTCTTAGTTGCATCCCACAGCAAAAGCCATGGTCCACATTGTTAAAAGGTATCAGTCAGGAAAAGGGTGCAAAAGAATTTCCAAGGCATTAGATATACCATGGAACACAGTGAAGACAATCATCATCAAGTGGAGAAAATATGGCACAACATTACCAAGACTGGACGTCTCTCCAAAATTGATGAAAAGACGAGAAGAAAACTGGTCTGGGAGGCTACCAAGGGGCCTACAGCAACATTAAAGGAGTTGCAGGAAAATCTGGCAAGTACTGGCTCTGTGGTACATTTGACAACAATCTACTGTATTCTTCATATGTCTGGGATATGGGTAGAGTGGCAAGACGAAAGTCCTTTCTTACAAAGAAAAACATCCAAGCCAGGCTACATTTTGCAAAAAAACATCTGAAGTCTCCCAAAAGCATGTGGGAAAAGGTTTTATGGTCTGAGAAAACTAATGTTGAACTTTTTGGCCATAATTCCAAAAGATATGTTTGGCACAAAAACAACACTGCGCATCACCAAAAGAACACCATACCCACAGTGAAGCATGGTGGTGGCAGCATCACGTTTTGAGGCTGTTTTTCTTCAGCTGGAACTGGGGCCTTAGTTAAGATAGAAGGAATTATGAACAGTTCGAAATACCAGTCAATATTGGCACAAAACCTTCAGGCTTCTGCTAGAAAGCTGAACATGAAGAGGAACTTCATCTTTCAGCATGACAACAACACAAAGCATACATCCAAATCAACAAAGGAATGGTTTAACCAGAAGAAGATTAAAGTTTTGGAATGGCCCAGCCAGAGCCCAGACCTGAATCCGTCTGAAAATCTGTGTGGTGACCTGAAGAGGGCTGTGCACAGGAGATGCCCTCGCAATCTGAGTGGGCAAAATGTGCCATGCTGATAGACTCATACCCAAAATGACTGAGTGCTGTAATAAAATCAAAACGTGCTTCAAAAAAGTATTAGTTTAAGGGTGTGCACACTTATGCAGCCATATTATTTCATTTTTATATTTTTTCTTCCCTCTACCTAAAAGATTTCAGTTTGTTTTTCAATTGAGTGGTACAGTTTATAGGTACAGTTTAAAGGTGGAGAAAGTTCTGAATTGATTTAGTTTTGTCTCATTTTTTTTACAGCACAGAAACCTGACATTTTAACAGGGGTATGTAGACTTTTTATATACACTGTATATATACTGTATATATGTTATATATATATATAGTTCAGATAGGAAACAACAGTTTCATAAATTGTTATGATGCTGTCAGTGTAGGTCAGGGAAGCTGGGCACAGTACAGAAGATGTGGCCAACACGCAGCCCGTGTTTCCAGGACCTAGTGTTATTGTATGTATAAATAAAGTTTGATATGCTTCAGACAAAAATTTTAAAGTTAAAAATAATACAGTTGATGAGATTTTTCAATATTGGTCCAGTCAAGTCAGCTATTTCATACAGTAGTTATAGTAGTAGTTATAGTCTGCACCAGTTTAGAAAAATCACCAGCTCTTCTAATTTAAAAAAAAAATGTAATTATGGTTTCTCTTCCATCACGTGTTTGAGGAACTGCAGTTGTGGTTATAGATGATCAAATCGAAGCTCAGGAATTGGAATTCGATCAAAAATTCGTTTTGCACTGAATCCAAATTTCATCACGCTTCGTGGTAACAAATTGCATTTTTTCCTAAAATGGCTGCTGCACGTGTGAGGACATGGAGCAAGGAACTCTGGGAAGGTTGGATCACCCATAATGCCATGCATGAAGCCAATCAGCAGCCAGCCAGCCCTGTGATGTCACAGCTCTATAAATAGCCCCAGCCATCTTGGAGTCTGCCATTTACCAGTGTACTTAGTACGGAGAGAGACGTCACCAGGCGCTAGGGACAGTGTTATAAAAAACCTCATAGTGCTAAAAAAAACTATTTAAAAGTGCAGGGAAAGATTACTTAAAGTGTAGGGAAAGGAAAGGGAGGAATCATTCTACAGCATTTATGTTGAACAGGGTTCATTAGGGGAGGTTACAGCCTGGGTAATAGGAACAATACTATTACACCTTGTTGCACTGACTGTGGACCCAAATTGCCGTTATACAGCTCTATAATTCAAGCAAACCATTCTTGTTATTGGGTTGCAAGTGCTGATTTAAACAGCCATTAACAGGGTTTATTACAAGGAAATATTTCTATGTCTTATTTGCCCTTGTGCGGTGCAGTTATATGTTCTAAAGCCTTTAGTGGCATGTATAAGTGGCAAAACAAAAACATATTTGCCGTTCAGCGGTGCAGTTATATGTTCTAAAGCCTTTTGTGGAGTGTATTAATGGCAAAACTAAAATATATTTGTCGGTTAGCGGTGCAGTTATATGTTCTAAAGCCTTTTGTGGCATGTATTAGTGGCAAAAATAACATATATTTGCTGTTCAGCGATGCAGTTATATGTTCTAAAGCCTTTTGTGGCGTGTATTAGTGACAAAAGAAAAATACATTTGCCGTTCAGCAGTGCAGTTATATGTTATAAAGCCCTCTTTGTCTTGTAATAGTGGCAAAAGAAAAATATATTTGCCGTTCAGCAGTGCAGTTTTAAGTTATAAAGCCCTTTTTGTCGAGTAATAGTGGCAAAATAAAAAGATATTTGTCTTTCAGTGGTGCAGTAATACGTTCTAAAGCCTTTTGTGGCATGTAATAGTGGGAAAAGAATAATATATTTGCCGTTCAGCAGTGCGGTTATATCTTATAAAGCCCTTTTTGTCGTGTATCAGTGGCAAAAGAAAAATATATTTGCCATTGAGCGGTGCAGTTATAGGTTCTATAGTCTTTTTTGTCGTGTATTAGTGGCAAAAGAAAAAAATATTTGCCGTTGAGCGGTGCAGTTATATGTTCTAAAGCCTTCTGTGGAGTGTCTTCATGGCAAAAGTAAAATATATTTGCTGGTTAGCGGTGTAGTTATATTTTCTAAAGCCCTTTTTGTCATGTATTAGTGGCAAAAGAAAAATATATTTGCCATTCTGTGAAGCAGTTATATGTTATAAAGCCTTTTTTGTTGTGTATTAGTGACAAAAGTAAAATATATTTGCCATTCAGCAATGCAGTTATATGTTAGAAAGCCCTTTTTGTCGTGTAATAGTGGCAAAATAAAAAAAGATTTGCCGTTCAGCGGTGCTGTTATAGGTTCTAAAGCCCTTTTTCGTGTGTATTAGTGGAAAATACAAAGGAAAATGGCTCTGGTAATCTTACGGTAAATCCTCGACGCTGAAAGCCGCAATGAGTGACGTGGGTTTCTGTCACTATCAAATGTTCAGTCAAATAAAAGAGACTGCGGTGCCAAAAGAATATTTCATTTTCTTTCTTTCACAAACTTCTCTCCTCGGACTCCTGGAGATTTTCACCAGGTTCATAAGGTGTAGCAGAATCCTCCTCAGGATCTACAAGTGCCTACAGAGTGCTAGTAGAAACACTATATGGTGAAGTACTGCCACCGTGTTTTACAACCGCAGGGAGATAATATACTCACAAGATTCCATTCACAGTGTGCGTATTCAATACCACTTATGTCCCCGGAACTTCATAGACTCCAAAAATACCTTCTCTGGTATACTTTGATTTTCTCAGAGATCCCTGTTTGCTCATAAGCCAGAGAAACGGGGAAGATAGTGAAGCACCTCAGGTGTGCAATTATCAAAATTCATTTATTATACTCACAAGATTAAAAATATAACAAGCATACAGTGACAGTCAGCAACTACTGGCAAGTCAAGATGTGGAGGAGACATCTGCCACGTCCTCCACTAGGGGGTTAAGTAGTGATGAGGATAGTGGCGTGGGAGCTGGTGTTGTGAGCTGTCAGGCTCCTGACCCAGAGACGGTTGAGGAGGACATAAGTGATGTGCAGACAGTACTCGATGATGATGATATAGATGATGGCACATAGGAGCCAGGTGACGAAGGGGCTTTATCATCATCAGGAGAAGAGGGTGGCAGCTTGCCCGTGAGCCAGCGGGGGAGCCAGAAAGTCACTAACATGGCCGGGAGTCAGCAGGGTGGCAGCAGTGGGAGGTCGGGAGCCAAACGTGCCCGGGGTAGACCATCCGCTTCGCAGGAGTCTTGCTGCCCGGGAAGTAGCGGTGCACGGGTTCATGGAGGCAGCAGTGGTAGCAGTCAGTCAGTGCTTAGTGTTGAGGGTAAAATCACCTACTCGGCGGTTTGGCAGTTTTTTGTTAAGCCGCCGGAGGAGGTGAATATGGCATATATGTAGAATCTGTGGGCAGAAGGTGAGGCGTGAACAGGGTGCTAATGTTGGCACCATGGCCCTGCATCAACATATGCAGCGTCACCATAAAGTGGCCTGGGAGAGCCGTGGCTCCGGTGTGGTGGTCCAGCCTGCCACAGCAACCACTGCATCACCCAGTGGCACCCACCCGGTTTCAGGCAGTCAAGGCTCCACCACCTCAGCCGAAGGGAGCTGTCTGTCCTTCCCATCATCTTCTGGTTCTGATGATCCTGTTCCTTGCCCTCCTACTCCTCATCAGTCATTCCATCAGCAATCGATCACCGAAGCAATTGCCAAGAGACAACAGTATGCGTGCACTCATCCAACGGCACAGAAGCTGAACGCGCTCCTTTCCAAGTTGCCGGTGCTGCAGTCCCTCCCTTTCCAAGTGGTGGACTCTGCAACTTTCACAGAACTGAGCTGACGACGGTCATCTGCATGTCATACAAGAGCAACGCCTGTCATCTGCATGTCATACAGACTCATAGTATTATTTCACTACCACAGCAGACTCCCTGTGTGTGTTACTGCAAGGCACAGTGTTCTTCACCACTATAAAGGCTCTCTGCAGCCAGGAAGTAGCGTTTTTTTTAAACGAAATTCACCGCAACTAAATTCGGATCGAACCAAATTTTTTCAAAAAAATTCGGCGAATTGGACGAATAATTTTTTTTTAAAATTTGCTCATCTCTAGTTGCGGTATGTAGAGTTATGCACTCTTTTGTGTGGGTGTGTCTCTAATACTACAATGGTAGTTTAATTCCAGGCAGAACTAGTTTGGCAAAGAGTTCCACTGGATCTTCACAAACTTCACTGCCAACAGAAAATACAAAAAAAGAATGACTATTTACAACCAAACTTAAATGGGTTCACTTACTTTAAGTTTAAATAGCGGGGATTAAATAGTTTATGATGCAATAAGTAGCTAACATGCATCATCATGCACTAGGGGGTTAACATAGTTTATGATGAGAAAGAGAGTTAACAAACTTTAGGATGCAATAGTTATATGCTAGGCACTTACCCAGGTTTTGATGCTGCCCCTTGGGATGGAAGAATCCTCCACCTTGCAGACAGAGTAGTGGTAGGAGTCACACCTAGTATCCCACAACTTGGGTCTCTCCTGCATTAATGTGATGAGCTTCTCCATATCAATCCATTGCATTTATGTGGTATGTTTATCACCAATATGACAAGAGCAAAGCCAAACTGAAAACTCTTTTTAGCTCTTCCTAGACCAGTCTGCACAGTTTGCAGTTTCTGCAAATGGCTCAGATTGCTGTCCCTTGAGTTTTCAGGCAACAGGTCTGCAAAATGCAGATAGCATATGGATGGCTTCTGTGTGCCATTCACATTTTTACTGACACACTAACTTGAATCGGAACACGAACTGCAGTTTGCGGCTAAAAAAGGGAAATAAAAACACGTGCTATAATGTGTGGAATGTGCATATGGATGTGGCCAGCACACAGATGACATCTATAGTTGTGAGCATTTTTTGCAAACCTATGGATATGAATGAGTACACATATGAACTGCAAAAAAATTCAGCTGGACAATAATGAAAAATATGGTCTTGTGCATGAGGCCTAAAGAAGCAGTACATAGAAACATAGACAATTGACAGCAGAAAACGACCATGGTCCATCTAGTTTGCCCATATATTATTACTTTTGTTAGGATAGACATGTATATCCCAGGCATGTTTAAATTAACTTACTGGCAATTTCCCAACAGCATCTGCTGCTAGTTTGTTCCAAGTCTGAACTATTTCCTGACATTGGCTCTGATCTTCGCCCCATCTAATTATAGATTGTGCTCTCTTGTTCTTGTTTTGAGTGTTTTTTTTTTAAATACACACACTTCCCTCATACTTAAAGGTTTCTATCATGTTGTTCTTATACCCTCCTTTCCTCAAGACTATACAGATTAAGGGGGGGATTTATCAAACTGGTGCAAAGTAGAACTGGCTTAGTTGCCCACCAGTTTGATAAATCTTCCCCTAAGTTTTTTAAGTGTCATCTGACACATGTTTTATGCTTCAGACCCTTCAACATTTTTGTAGCCTACTTTTGCATGGGTTCCATTTTATCAATATCTTTTTGTAGGTGGGGTCACAGTATTCCAGATGTGGCCTCACTAGCACTCTATACAGCGGGATCATGATCTCTTTTCCTATGGCCTCTTTCACAAGGGCGCCATGTTTGACACCCGGATAAGAGGCGGGTGCGTTGCGGGAAAATGCACGATTTTTCTGCGCGAGTGCAAAGCATTTTAATGCGTTTTGCACACGCGTGGGAAAAATCGGCATGTTTGGTACCCAGCCCCGAACCCGGACTTCATCACTGAAGTTCGAGTTTGGGTTGAGTATTCTGTAGATTTTATTATTTTCCCTTATAACATGGTTATAAGGGAAAATAATAGCATTCTCAATACAGAATGCAAAGTAAAATGTAGATGGAGGGGTTAATTAAAAATAAAAAAAATTAACTCACCATATCCACTTGATCGCGTAGTTGCGATCTCTTCTTCATTCATTAGCTGTCGGCTAAGGGACCTGTGATGAGGTCACTGAGCTCATCACATGGTCCAATCACATGGTCCATCACCATGGTGATGGACCATGTGATTGGACTATGTGATGTGACGTCATCACAGGTCCTTTAGCTGGTAGCTAATGCTTGAAGAAGAGAGAAGAGATTGGCAACTACGCAATTAAGTGGATAAGGTGAGTACATTTTTTTTATTTTTAACCCCTTAATCCACATTTTACTAAGCATTCTGTATTGAGAATGCTATTATTTTCCCTTATAACCATGTTATAAGAAAAAATAATAATGATCGGGTCCCGTCTCTTAGCAATCTTGCGGGAAAATCGCACTGCATTCGCACTTGATTGCGGATGCAGTGCGATTTTCCCGCAGCCCTATTCACTTCTATGGGGCCTGTGTTGCGTGAAAAACGCACAATATAGAGTAGAAGTGATGCGTGAAAATCACGGCTCATGTGCATAGCCCCATAGAGATGAATGGGTCCGGATTCAGTGTGGGTGCAATGCCTTCACATCACGCCCGTGTGAAAGAGGCCTATTGGTTTTACCTCTAGCTATACAGCTAAGCATCCAACTTGCTTTCCCAGCCACCTGCCCACACTGTGCACTCATTTTGAAGCTATCTATTATCAAGACCCCTAAGTCCTTCTGAAGTCTTGGCTAACACAGAACTGCTGATATGGGAATCAAGTGCATTATTTTACATTTTGTAGAATACACAAAAGGATACAATGCCCATAGAAAATACACAAAATCTATGAGGAGATCAAAACATTTCAGAACAAGTGCCTCTTTATCCCTCTACCTTAACCCTTTTGCTACCAGCACTATACATGTACTCCACTGGAGTGATAGGCAAACATGTGCAGGTCTCTGTGGTAATTAAAGCCTTTAGATGCTGTGATCAAGCTCATGCTTCTGAGGCTGTGACCAGCCTCCGTGGCCAGTGAGGATGCCGGTACTTGATTTGAATGCGCTCAGTCTCGCAGAAGAGGCTGAGAGCATTTAAACTGCAATTCTTATTTTGGCCACAAGGCCAACATAAGAGATGAGCAATAGACAGTAAAACATTTATTTTAAAAATACATGCTTGTTCAAAATAAAAAATGTATTTTGTAGACTCAAATGCGAGATTTAAAATAATTACAAAAAAGTAAAAAAAACTGTTCAAAAACATAAAAAGTAAAAAATATATAAAAGTTTAAATCACCCCCCTTTCCATATAATAAAAAAAATACAGTGGGTACGGAAAGTTGAGGTACGGTACGGTAAGTTCATACCCCCTTACATTTTTCACTCTTTGTTATATTGCAGCCATTTGCTAACATCTTTTAAGTTCATTTTTTTCCTCATTAATGTACACACAGCACCCCATATTAACAAAAAACACATAATTGTTGACATTTTTGCAGATTTATTCACCACTTGCCGTCACGCTAACGCCGATGGACGTCAGCGCGGCGGCTCTCTCAGGTCTCAGTCACGCCTATCGGCGTCATCTCGTAAAACCCCAGAATTCGCATGAACGCGCGTGCGCCGCGCGCGCGCGTTCATGCGATCGTGACTGCGACAACTGAAACTACAGCCTGCCAGCGCTGATCATGCGCTGGCAGGCTGTAGATGCGAAAAAATCCGCATTTGAAAGGCATATCAGAGGCTGTTTTGTAAACAGCGTCTGATATGCCTGCTGTCTGCTCGTCTGGTGGTCCCTTTGTCTGGGACCACCAGAGGAAACATAAGTAAAGCGCACCAATCACTACACACACCCCCACCCACACTCACTGATTAACCCCTGATCACCCATGTCACCCCCTGATCACCCCTGTCACCCCCTGTCACTAATCACCCCCTGTAAGGCTCATTCAGACGTCCGTATGTGTTTTGCGGATCCATGGATCTGCGGATCCGCAAAATACGGACACCGGCAATGTGCTTTCCGCATTTTGCGGATCCGCACATTGCCAGAACTATATAGATAATGCCTTTTCTTGTCCACAATTGCGGACAAGAATAGAACATGTTCTATATTTTTGCGGAACGGAAATACAGACCCGGAAGCGCGGATCCATAATTCCGGATCCGAGCGGGACAAAGTCTGTCCCCATAGAAATGAATGGGTCCGCAATTCCGTTCTGCAAACAGAATTGCGGGCGTGTGAATGGGGCATAAGGGTCCCTTATCACCGCCAGTTAGCTAGCTACTTGTTAGGTAGTTAGCGCCCAGCCCACCGCACCGCAGTCACTGATTTTGGCAGAGATTTTTTCATCCACATTGATCGATGCAGGGGTATTTATGCTGCCCTGGCATTTTAGGGGTCCTAAAGCGTGAGAATCCAAATGCGTAAAAATGCCCTGTGAAATCCTAAAGGTACTCATGGGAATTAGGGCCCCTTTGCGCATCTTCCCTGCAAAAAAGTGTCACACATGTGGTATCGCCGTACTCAGGAGAAGTAGGGCAATGAGTTTTGGGGTGTATTTTTATATATACCCATGCTTTGTGTGAGAAATATCGCTGTAAACGACAACTTTTTAAATTTGTTTATACAAAGTTGTCAATTTACAGAGATATTTCTCTCACCCAACATGGGTATATGTAAAAATACACCCCAAAACACATTGCCCTACTTCTCCTGAGTACGGCGATACCACATGTGTGAACTTTTTTGCAGCCTGGGTGCGCAAAGGGGCCCAAATTCCAACGAGTACCTTTAGGTTTTACATGGCTACTCACAATTTAGCCCCGCCCAAAATGCCAGAACAGTAAACACACCCCAAAAATGACCCCATTTCGGAAAGTAGACACCCCAAGGTATTCACTGAGGGGCATAGTGAGTCTGTCTGAGATTTTTTTTTTTTTGCCAGAAGTTAGCAGAAATGGAAACTTTATTATTATTATTTTTTTCCTCAGAAAGTGTCATTTTCCGCTAACTAGTGAAAAAAAATGAAATTATACATGAACTCACCCTGCCCCTCCTCGAATACTTTGGGGTGTCTTCTTTCTAAAATGGTGTGATTTGAGGGGTATTTATACTATCCTGGCATTCTAGCACCTGAAGAAACATGACAGGTGCTCAGAAAGTCAGAGCTGCTTCAAAATGCGGAAATTCACTTTTTTGAACCATAGTTTGTAAACGCTATAACTTTTACCCAAACCAATAAATATACACTTATTGGATTTTTTTTATGAAAAACATGTAGAACAATAAATTTTGCTAAAAATTTATTTAGAAATGTGGTTTAAAAAAAAAAAATTTACAACAGAAATTGAAAAATGTCATTTTTTTGCAAAAATGTTGTTACATTTTTATTAATAGCAAAAAAAGTAAAAATGTCAGCAACAATGAAATACCACCAAATGAAAGCTCTATTAGTGAGAAGAAAAGGAGATAAAATTCATTTGGGTGGTAAGTTGTATGACCGAGCAATAAACGGTGAAAGTAGTGTAGTGCGGATTTGTAAAAAAGGGCCTGGTCACTAGGGGGGTATAAACCTGTGGTCTTCAAGTGGTTAATAAAGAAAAACTGAAATATCACATGGTCCTAAGTACTCAGACCCTTTGCTCAGTATTTATTAGAAGCACCTTTTTGATCTAATGCAGCCATGAGTCTTTTTGGGAAAGAAGCAACAAGTTTTTCACACCTGGATTTGGGGATCCTCTGTCATTCCTCCTTGCAGATCCTCTCCAGTTCTGTCAGGTTGGATAGTAAACGTTAGTGGACAGCCATTTTTTGGTCTTTCCAGAGATGCTCAATTGGGTTTAAGTCAGGGCTCTGGCTGGGTTATTCAAGAACAGTCACAGAGTTGTTGTGAAGCCACTCCTTCGTTATTTTAGCTGTGTGCTTAGGGTTATTGTCTTGTTTGAAGGTAAACCTTCGGCCCAGTCTGAGGTCTTGAGCACTCTGGAGAAAGTTTTCGTCCAGCATATCCCTGTACTTGACTGCATTCATCTTTTCCTCGATTGCAACCAGTCGTCCTGTCCCTGCAGCTGAAATACACCCCCACAGCATGATTCTGCCACCACCATGCTTCACTGTTGGGACTGTATTGGACAGGTGAGGAGCAGTGCCTGGTTTTCTCCACACAGAATTAAGGCCAAAAAGTTCTATCTTGGTCTCATCAGATCAGAGAATCTTATTTCTCACCATCTTGGCGTCCGTCAGGTGTTTTTTTTTTAGCAAACTCCATGCAGGCTTTCATGTGTCTTGCACTGAGGAGAGGCTTCCGTTGGGCCAATCTGCCATAAAGCCCCGACTGGTGGAGGGCTGCAGTGATGGTTGACTTTCTACAACTTTCTCCCATCTCCCGACTGGATCTCTGGAGCTCTGCCACAGTGATCTTTGGGTTCTTCTTTAACTCTCTCACCAAGGCTCTTCTCCCCCGATAGCTCAGTTTGGCTAGCTCTAGGAAGGGTTCTGGTCATGGAGGCCACTGTGCTCTTAGGAACCTTAAGTGCAGCATAATTTTTTTTGTAACCTTGGCCAGATCTGTGCCTTGCCACAATTTTGTCTCTGAGCTCCTCAGGCAGTTCCTTTGACCTCATGATTCTCATTATCTCTGACATGCACTGTAACACCTTATATAGACAGGTGTGTTGCTTTCCTAATCAAGTCCAAACTGAATAATCAAACACAGCTGGACTCAAATTAAGGTGTAGAACCATCTCAAGGATGATCTGAAGAAAATGGGCCGCACCTTAGTTAAATATATGAGTGTCACAGCAAAGGGTCTGAATACTTAGGACCATGTGATATTTCAGTTTTTCTTTTTTAATAAATCTGTGAAAATGTCAACAATTCTGTGTTTTTCTGTCAATATGAGGTGCTGTCATAGGCGTGCGCAGCCTATTGCATTAGAGTGTGCACCCTAAGAACAAACACATGCCGCACGCGCGTGTGTGTGCATGTATGTATGTATATATATTATATACACATACACACATATATATATATATATATATACACAAATACACTCTGTATACATACATGGAGACCCGTATTATCAATATAATGAAGGGAGAAGAAATAATTTTTAAACTTGCCGTATTTTTCTCCCTATAAGACGCTTTGGCCCATAAGACGCAAGAAAATATTTTTCATTACACCTCAGGTAGGACCAGCAATCAGACACCCAATGTTAATCAGACCTCCGCTGACAGCTCCAATCAGACCCCCAATGTCAATAAGGTCCCAATAAGTCCTCAAATCAGACCCCCACTCATACCTCAGCTCAGACCCCAATGTGAATTACCCCCAATCAGACCTCAGATAAGAGCCCCAGTGCCTCATATCAGCCCCCAGTGCTGCATATCAGCCCCCCGTGCCTCGTATCAGCCCCAATGCTTTATATCAGCCCCGAATGGCACACTTCAGCCCCCCAGTGCCTAATATCAGCACCTAAATAAAATAAAAAAAACACTTACCTTTCCTCCTCCGGACACCGCTGCTCCGTACCACCCGCGTGCGGTAATCCTCTTGTACAGTCTGCTGTGTGGGCGCGTACAGTGTGAGGTCACAGCGAGGCCTCACACTGTAAACAGCCTTCACAGTGGAGCGCCGAGGACCAGGAAGCGGCGAGTATAACACTTTCAGCGCTTCCCGGCCCTCCGGTACTAATCAGCGCTTCCATAATGAAAGCACTTGTTTTTTATTCACCCCATAAGACGCACTTTTGGGGGGGGGGGGAAATGCATCTTATGGGGAGAAAAAGTGCACAGAGCAGCACAGAGGTGACAGAACCAGTGTTGCCTCTAAGCCTTGGCAGCAGCTGAGCAGGGTCGGCTCAGAGTTGGGCACCTATTGGGCGATAGGAAAAACTAAGATAATTGTCACATCAAAGAGCATTCAAACCCCTGCGCCATCCCATACAATACAGTGTAACCCCTGCGCCTTCCCGTACAATACAGTGTAACCCCTGCGCCATCCCATACAATACAGTATAACCCCTGCACCATCCCATACAATACAGTATAAACCCTGCAACATCCCATACAATACAGTATAACCCCTGCGCCATCCCTTACAATACAGTATAACCCCTGCAACATCCCATACAATACAGTATAACCCCTGCGCCATCCCGTACAATATACAGTATAACACCTGAACCATCCCGTACAATATACAGTATAACCCCTGTGCCATCCCATACAATACAATATAACCCCTGCATCATCCCGTACAATACAGTATAACCCCTGCACCAACCTGTACAATATACAATATAACCCCCTGCGCCATCCCGTACAATACAGTGTAACCTCTGCGCCATCCCATACAATACAGTATAACCCCTGCACCATCCCATACACTACAGTATAACCCCTGCACCATCCTATACAATAAAGTATAACCCCTGCACCATCCCGTACAATATACAGTATAACCCCTGCACCATCCCGTACAATATACAGTATAACCCCTGCACCATCCTGTACAATATACAGTATAACCCCTGTACCATCCCATACAATACAGTGTAACCCCTGCGCCATCCCGTACAATACAGTGTAACCCCTGCGCCATCCCATACAATACAGTATAACCCCTGCACCATCCCGTACAATACAGTGTAACCCCTGCACCATCCTGTACAATGCAGTATAACCCCTGCAACATCCCATACAATACAGTGTAACCCCTGCGCCATCCCATACAATGCAGTATAACCCCTGCAACATCCCATACAATACAGTATAACCCTGAGCCATCCCATACAATACAGTATAGCACCTGCAACATCCCATACAATACAGTATAACCCTGAGCCATCCCATACAATACAGTATAACCCCTGCAACATCCCATACAATACAGTATAACCCCTGCAACATCCCATACAATACAGTATAACCCCTGCACCATCCCGTACAATTTACAGTATAACCCCTGCACCATCCCGTACAATTTACAGTACAACCCCTGCGCCATCCCGTACAATTTACAGTATAACCCCTGCGCCATCTCGTACAATATACAGTATAACCCCTGAACCATCCGGTACAATATACAGTATAACCCCTGCGCCATCCCATACAATGCAAAATAACCCCTGCACCATCCCGTACAATACAGTATAACTCCTGCACCATCCTGTAAAATATACAGTATAACCCCTGCACCATCCCGTACAATACAGTATAAGCCCTGCACCATCCCGTACAATACAGTATAACCCCTGCGCCATCCCGTACAATACAGTATAACTCCTGCACCATCCTGTACAATATACAGTATAACCCCTGCACCATCCCGTACAATACAGTATAACCCCTGCACCATCCCGTACAATACAGTATAACCCCTGCGCCATCCCATACAATACAGTGTACCCTGCAGCATCCCATACAATACAGTATAACCCCTGCGCCATCCCTTACAATACAGTATAACCCCTGCAACATCCCATACAATACAGTATAACCCCTGCGCCATCCCGTACAATATACAGTATAACCCCTGAACCATCCCGTACAATATACAGTATAACCCCTGTGCCATCCCATACAATACAATATAACCCCTGCATCATCCCGTACAATACAGTATAACCCCTGCACCAACCTGTACAATATACAATATAACCCCCTGCGCTATCCCGTACAATACAGTGTAACCTCTGCGCCATCCCATACAATACAGTATAACCCCTGCACCATCCCGTACAATACAGTATAACCCCTGTACCATCCCGTACAATACAGTATAACCCCTACGCCATCCCGTACAATATACAGTATAACCCCTGCACCATCCCATACAATACAGTGTAACCCCTGCGCCATACCGTACAATACAGTGTAACCCCTGCGCCATCCCATACAATACAGTATAACCCCTGCACCATCCCGTACAATACAGTGTAACCCCTGCACCATCCTGTACAATACAGTATAACCCCTGCAACATCCCATACAATACAGTGTAACTCCTGCGCCATCCCATACAATACAGTATAACCCCTGCAACATCCCATACAATACAGTATAACCCTGAGCCATCCCATACAATACAGTATAGCACCTGCAACATCCCATACAATACAGTATAACCCCTGCAACATCCCATACAATACAGTATAACCCCTGCGCCATCCCGTACAATATACAGTATAACCCCTGAACCATCCCGTACAATATACAGTATAACCCCTGTGCCATCCCATACAATACAATATAACCCCTGCATCATCCCGTACAATACAGTATAACCCCTGCACCAACCTGTACAATATACAATATAACCCCTGCGCTATCCCGTACAATACAGTGTAACCCCTGCGCCATCCCATACAATACAGTATAACCCCTGCACCATCCCGTACAATACAGTGTAACCCCTGCACCATCCTGTACAATACAGTATAACCCCTGCAACATCCCATACAATACAGTGTAACCCCTGCGCCATCCCATACAATACAGTATAACCCCTGCAACAGCCCATACAATACAGTATAACCCTGAGCCATCCCATACAATACAGTATAGCACCTGCAACATCCCATACAATACAGTATAACCCTGAGCCATCCCATACAATACAGTATAACCCCTGCAACATCCCATACAATACAGTATAACCCCTGCACCATCCCGTACAATTTACAGTATAACCCCTGCACCATCCCGTACAATTTACAGTATAACCCCTGCGCCATCTCGTACAATTTACAGTATAACCCCTGCGCCATCTAGTACAATATACAGTATAACCCCTGAACCATCCGGTACAATATACAGTATAACCCCTGCGCCATCCCGTACAATACAGTATAACCCCTGTACCATCCCATACAATACAGTATAACCCCCTGCACCATCCTGTACAATATACAGTATAACCCCTGCACCATCCCGTACAATACAGTATAACCCCTGCACCATCCAGTACAATACAGTATAACCCCTGCGCCATCCCGTACAATACAGTATAACCCCTGCACCATCCCGTACAATACAGTATAACCCCTGCGCCATCCCGTACAATACAGTATAACTCCTGCACCATCCTGTACAATATACAGTATAACCCCTGCACCATCCCGTACAATACAGTATAACCCCTGCACCATCCCGTACAATACAGTATAACCCCTGCGCCATCCCGTACAATACAGTGTAACCCCTGCTCCATCCCGTACAATACAGTATAACCCCTGCGCCATCCCGTACAATACAGTGTAACCCCTGCTCCATCCCGTACAATACAGTATAACCCCTGCACCATCCCATACAATACAGTATAACCCCTGCGCCATCCCATACAATACAGTATAACCCCTGCGCCATCCTATACAATACAGAGTAACCCCTGCACCATCCCATACAATACAGTATAACCCCTGCACCATCCCGTACAATATACAGTATAACTCCTGCACCATCCCGTACAATACAGTATAACTCCTGCACCATTCCGTACAATATACAGTATATCTCCTGCACCATCCCGTACAATATACAGTATAACTCCTGCACCATCCCGTACAATATACAGTATAACTCCTGCACCATCCCGTACAATATACAGTATAACTCCTGCACCATCCCGTACAATATACAGTATAACTCCTGCACCATCCCGTACAATATACAGTATAACTCCTGCACCATCCCATACAATACAGTATAACTCCTGCACCATCCTGTACAATATACAGTATAACCCCTGTACCATCCCGTACAATATACAGTATCTGCTGCACTCATATGTCGATTTTCAATACCTTTGTCTCAGCTTCAAATGGCAGGGTTTTCCACATGAAATCATACCTTAATTGTAATACAACTTATGCAGTTTATTTAATTACATGTAACAAATGCAAACTGTAATATGTGGGTTGTACTATTAATGCCTTTAAAACTAGAATACGCAAACACATTTCTGATGTGCCCCACCATGGCAGTCGCAATGTATCTGCAGCTAGTCTGCATTTTGCTGTCTGCCATGATGGGGACACATCGGATCTGGTGGTGCAGGGCATAGAGAGGGTTTTACTGCCCAAGCGAGGAGGAGACCATAGAAGGAAATTATTAAACAGAGAATCCTTCTGGATTTTTGCATTAAATACGCGTCAACCAGATGGTCTGAACAGGCGCCTAGATTTGATTCTGCAACAATAATCCATATTGCCAGAGTCCTTACAGTTTCCCAACATATGAAACTTTCTCTTTTATTTTATTATCTTTCATAGCCACTATGCATCTCATGTATTTTGCACAGGCTTTTTCTTTATTGTTTATTACATGGTTTTTTCTTTTTTTTTTCTTTTTCTTTTTTCTCATGAGAAGTATTGTTCTAAGGTGTGGCATTTTTTGAAGGGGTTTGCAGTCATGTGACCACAATTAGTGAAGACAGGTGCAATCTCTCCTACAAATAGTGCCATTTTTATAATATATACTGGAGAGTGAATCTGGATCGCACATCCTCAACACTATGCTTTTGATATAACGACTGTCTCAGCATAATTACGTGGCATATCCGCCCAATTTGTAATACATAGTATGCTGTGCAAAAGAGGCATTAGTATACAGTTTGATCAAAGAGCATAGGCCCACTTACCGCGACAAGGAAGCCTCTACAAGTGGGAAACTACTCTAACCTATAATGGCGCAGCCGTGCGCGGCGACCACCGGCGCCCCAGCACCGCACCAGCAGCAGACGGCGGGACCCAGGAGCCACACAGTAACCCCACTGTGCAGCAAAGCCTCCTTGGCTCTGGGCCCCACTGCCCCACTAGCACAGCACTGAGGCAGCAATGGCAGACACGCAGTACTGCACCATGTGAACGGGTGCAAAGAGTTCACCCAGTCACAGCCCCCAGGAAATGCATCTGAGAGGTAGTAGGAGTTTATAAACCCCTTGCACTAAGGCCATCCCGTACAATATACAGTATAACCCCTGTACCATCCCGTACAATATACAGTATAACCCCTGTACCATCCCGTACAATATACAGTATAACCCTTGCACCATCCTGTACAATATACAGTATAGTCCTCTGTGATCACTGGACCCTATATAAACCATACAGGGAAAAATACTCTCATTGATCCAGAGAACTTACATAGAAAAACTAATAACCAAGAGGGTAAACAAAACCCTGTTTCTGACCCTTTTGTTAAAACATAACTTTCGTTTGATTGCTCTAATACCGAAACACCTAAAGGAAAAAAATAATTTTAAAAAGCTGCTGTTTCTCTAGATGACCTTATGTTGATAGTAGTGGTAATAGAGTGGTATAGTAATGGTAATAGAGTCTCAAGGATGTATAAAAGCAGCTACACTATTTTTACAGACCATTGAGACTCTATTAACACTACTATCAACATAAAGTCATCTAGAGAAACAGTAGGTTTTAATTTTTTTCCTTTAGATGTTAAAACATAACTTTCATATGATTGCTCTAACACCTAAAGGAAAAAATATGATTTTAAAAACCTGCTGGTTCTCTAGATGACCTTATGTTAATAGTAGTGTTAATAGAGTCTCAAGGGTCTGTAAAAATAGTGTAGCTGCTTTTATAGACCCTTGAGACTCTATTACCACTACTATAAACAAACGGTCATCTAGAGAAACATCAGCTTTAAAAAAAATAATAATAATCCTTTAGGTGTTATAGCAATCAAATGAAAGTTATGTTTTAACATAAGGGTCAGAAGCCGGGTTTTGTTTAGCCTCTTGGTTATTAGTTCATAAAGCTCCATATTGAGCTCCCAGCAGTAGATAGAAGCCTGCAGGGCACTTCTGTTGTCACATCACCTAGGCACATGCTCTTTGCTGAGAGGCTCCATTCCTACCATGCTATCCCTGGGACTTCATCAGCAGTCAGTAATGGCGCAGCAGGGGTGGTGCTTTTCCTGATAACTGAAAAGGAAGCTGCTCCTGCTGTGTTCAGCTCCCGAGAGAAGGGGGTGTGAGAGGATCAGCCAATGGCACGGCAGCCCGATGATACTGGCCAATCAGCAGCCTCCATCCTAATAAAAGAGCTCTGTTTCAGGGATCAGCTGTATTGCTCTGCTGCCTGCAGTGCCTGTGCCGTTCACAGTGCTCAGTGCGCTGATGAATGGCAGTGAAATCTGCGGCTGAGCGCACATTCTAAACCCTCAGTTGGCTTGATTAGGGTGTGCCCAGGCACACCCGTCACACCCCGTGTGCACGCCTATGGGCGCTGTGTGTACATTAATGAGGGGAAAAAAAATAACTTAAAAAATTTTAGCAAATGGCTGCAATATAACAAAAAAATTTAATGGGGTCTGAATACTTTCCGTACCCACTGTAAATACCTAAATAACAAAAAAAATGTAAACATTATGAGTATCACCGCAACGTACTATTAAAATATTTTAAAAAATTTCCAATACGGCGAATGGAGTAACGGAAAAACGGGTCAAAATGGCCAATTTGCCATTTTTTCATTGCTTTTCTTACCCACAAAAAATGCAATATATAACGTGATTAAAAAGTCACACACACTCCATAATATTAATAAAAATTACAGATTGTAACGCAAAAAATTAGCCCCCAGGCAGCTCAGTAAATATAACTATAAAAAAGTTATCGGGGTCAGAATATGGGGATGTAAAAAAATATTATTTTTTTTCAGTTAAAATTTATTTTTACACTATTTAGACATAACAAAAACCTACACATATACGGTATTGTTGTAATCATAACGACCTAGAGAATGAAGGGTATGGGTCAGTTTTTCCATAAACGGAACACTGTGGGAACAAAACCCATAAAACGGTGAAGGATTTCCATTTGTTTTCCCAATTCCACCCCAATTTTTTTTTCACAGCTTTCCACTAAATGTAGTGGCCTTTGTATGCCATAATTAATGGTGGCATTAGAAAGTACAACTTGTCCTGCAAAAAATAAGCTCTCATAGAGCTATGTGAATGGAAATATTAAAAAGTTAATGCTCAAGGAAGACAGGGAAGAAAAATTAAAACACAAAAACAAAAAAAAGGGTTAAAGAAACACAACATGTAATGGAAGAAACAAAGAAAACATGATGAGATGAGAAAAACTACTTTAACTTTTTCAATGTGGCATTTTCTGGCATAGTTTGAATACTAACACATTTTATTAATATGATATAACAGTGTATGTAGATAGAATTTGTTTCCATGATTTATATATATTTCAATATATACTGATCGACAATAGCGCCAGTGGCCCCATGGCGCCAGTCCTGTCTCGATCTTTTTCATCTGTGGCATTAGGTATGTGCATGTTGATTATGTGGTGGTGTATATAGTCAGGATTCTAGAAATGGAGTCCTTAAGATCAGGCGTACTATGCGGTAGCAAGTGGTAAATGGCTTCAGCTTTAACCAGCCAGTGATTCATATAGTTCAGTACATGGAATACCTCCCTTTATTAGTATTATTGAAATTTGAGCAGGAAGCATCTGGCGTGTATTTTTACCTGTTTCCTCGGATATATGGGAATGTTTATATATATATATATTTTTTTTTTAATCAAGTTTTTATTTTTATCATCTCAAAAAAGAAAGATACGAATTTATGAAAAAAAAAAACAGGGTTACAAAATCATCCCCAACCCACCCCACAACCACCCCCCCCCACCTTGCAGAAGAAAGAGAGAGGAAAAGAAAAAAACAAAAACACTTTGCATAGGACCCTCTTTGGCTATACAAAATCTTCTCATAGCTTTTCACCTTCTAGATATAAAGAGCCTGGCTAAAAACATCACTTTGATCAGCAGTCGACGCTTCATAGGTGGACAGTTAACCTCCGATAGATCCCCCAAAACCCAAACTTTGGGAGAGTAAGGGATATCAATCTTAAGTCTCTGGGTCAAAATTGTTTGAACCATTCTCCAATACTTGCTCACTGTCGGGCAGTCCCAGAACAGATGTAAATGGTCTGCCCTGGGATCACCACAATGGGGGCAATCGGAGAAAGCTCTAAATCCTCTCCTATGGAGCCATAAAGGTGTCACATATATTTTGTGCATAATATTAAACTGTACAACAGTATGGTTAAAGTTGTGCGAAACCTGACTTGAATTATCCGTTACGTTCTCCCAATCCGGGGGACCCATCTGTGAAAGTGAAACAGACCAGGATCTCTGTCCTGGAGAAAGACATTCCCAAAAATTTATTTTTATCAAGTGTCTATAACAATGTGATACTTTAACTTTCATACCACCTTTCTTACAAATCAAATCGTGTAGAAATTCAGGAGTGTCTACGTTAAGTGCATGACTATCAAAAATGCTAGAAAGTGCCGACCTCAACTGAAAATATGCGTACCAAGCCACCTCACCTACATTTTCCTTTTGTTTTAGCTCCATAAGAGACAGGATTTGTCCACCCCTAACCACTTGATTTAAATATTGAATGTTTCTCATCCTCCAATATTGCCGGCAATTTGGATCGTCTAAATTCAAGAGCTTTGAGTTATGCCATAGTGGAGTACAAATAAGTGATGCCTCAAATTTAAACCAGCTCTTTATAGCCAGCCAGGCTTTTATAGCCATTCTGCAGAAAAATTTGTAACCAGTCTGTATATTAAGTAAATAATCGGACTCTAATACTGTGAATAGATCCGAAAAGCCTGAATCTTTCACCAATTTTCTGCAGAGATGGCTATTTTCCCAGTCATTAAAAAAACAAAGTTGAGAGGCCATAAAATAACCCCTAAAATAGGGGAGGTTGAGACCTCCCCGATTGTAGGGCATAGAAAAGTAAAGCGCCTTTAATCTCACGCGTTTTCTCCCCCATAATAAATCGTTGATCATCCGCTCTATCAATCTAAAATACTTATCTTCGATCCATACAGGCGAGTTGCGAAGAAGGTAAAGAACCTGGGGCAACACCACCATTTTTATTAAGGAAATTCTGTCTACTCTTGCGGGCAGAATTTTTTGCCATATCTTGATTTTAGATCTCAATTTTGACAATAACGGGATCAAATTAGGTTGTAAGTAATCTTGAATTTTGGCGGAGACTGTTATCCCCAGGTACTTTATTGAATCGGAGATCAATAACCGATTAGACAAATTTTCCATAGATCCTCGCAATTCATCTATAGGAAGAAGAGCAGTCTTTTCCCAATTGACCTCCAAACCCGAAGAGTCAGAAAATAAGTTAACCAACTCCATTATTCAAGGAAGTGTATTTTCTGTTTGATGGATGAAAAGCAAAATATCATCTGCATAGAGAGATATACGGTCCTGTTTCTCCATTACACCAAAACCAGCCACTCCCAGGTCCTGCCTTATACTAGCTGCAAGAGGTTCAATATAAATATTAAATAAAAGAGGGGAAAGGGGACAGCCTTGACGGGCGCCTCTTCCTAATAAAAAACTCTCTGTCAACATATCATTGATCCTGATCCTGGCAGCTGGAGATTTATATAACAGCTGAACCATCGCCATAAATTTGGGGCCAAAACCCATTTTTCTCATCACCTCCCAGAGAAACGTCCACTCAACCCTGTTGAACGCCTTAGTGGCGTCCAACGACAGGATGGAGTGGGAGTCACTCCCAGGAGACTGAATGTTAGTAAAAAACCTATGCAAATTATAGTGGGTGCCCTTATTTGGCATAAAGCCATTTTGATCTGGATGGACGACAGAAGACAAAACCCGAGAAAGCCTCTTAGCCAAGACTTTTGATAGTAGCTTAACGTCTGTATTTAATAAGGAGATTGGTCTATAAGAGCTCAAATCCATCAGATCTTTATCCTTTTTGGGAATTAGAACTATCAAAGCTTCCATCATGGACTGTGGTAGACCCCCTCCCTGTTATGCTTGAGAAAACACCTCTAATAAATGGGGAAGGATGACATCACTATACTTACAATAAAATTCGTACTGAAGACCATCTGACCCTGGCGATGAGTTCCCAGAGATAGACCTCAAGGCCTCCTGAATCTCCAAAAGGGACAGTTCTCTTTCCAAAAAATGTTTTTGAGCTTCCGTTAAAATCGGCAGAGAAATTTTCTCCAAGAACTGCCTCGCCAGGTGACAAACCGGGTGAAGCTATATATATCTGGGAAAAATATTGCAGAAAGGTATCTCTAATTCCCTCTAAGTCTGATATAATCACACCGTCTGATTTACGAATCGAGGTAATAGCTTTCCTTTTCTTGTCCTGTTGTGAAATTATTCTAGCTAGGAGCTTACCAGGACGTCCAGACTCTGAAAAGTACTTTTGTCCCTTAAAAAATTATGTTTATATATTTTAAATGGTTTGAATAAAGACTATTGATTTTATGGGAAAGTGTGTACTAAGTTATTGTAATTAATGATTTATATATAAAGAGATGCCATAGAATAAGTAGCCATTTGTTGGACTGAATGTGTAATTATTAGGTATGTTTCTTGTGTATTATCATACAGTATATTATAAGGGTATTTATAATGCCATGGATTCACAGCAATTCACTGATGTGGGCTATATGGTATGCATGTTAAATTTCAACATGTTTCACTGCTAGTAAAACACTGCTAAAATATAACAAATAATAATTTATTAGAATACTAATTAAAAGATAGTATGCAAGATATCACAGCACATGGTTGTAATGCCAACTTATGAGCTTTTATTTATACATCCAATTACAGTAATATCGGCAGGGCCAACATTTCGGTCCTACTTCATCACGGCCTAGATGAAATAGATATGAAATTCATTAGGTCACACAGGATCAAGGAAACAATGTTAAATATATTATGCAGCCCATAGGCGTGCGCAGCGTGTGTATGTATGTATATATTATATACACAAATACACATATATATATATATATATATATATATATATACACAAATACACTGTGCATACATACATACAGACCCACACTATCAATATAATGAAGGGAGAAGAAATCATTTTTAAACTTACCTGTATTTTTCGCCCTATAAGACGCTCCGGCCCATAAGACGCACCTAGGTACAAGGGGGACAATAAGAAAAAAATATTTTGCATTACATCTGAGGTCAGACCACCAATCATACCTGCAATGTTAATCAGCCCCCCAGTGCCTCATATCAGTCCCCAGTTCCTCATATCAGCCCCCAGTGCTCTCTGCAGCCCCCAGCAGCCTTTCTTCAGCCCCCCAGTGCCTCATATCAGCCCCCAATGCCCCTCTTCAGCCCCCCAGTGCCTCATATCAGCCCCCAGTGCTCCTCTTCACCCCCAGTGCCCCCGATAAGCCCCCTAGTGCTCCTCTTCAGCCCCCCAGCAGCCTCTCTTCAGCCCCCAGTGCCACTCTTCAGCCTTCCAGTGCCTCATATCAGCCCCCAATGCCCCTCTTCAGCCCCACAGCAGCCTCTCTTCAGCCCCCAGTGCCTCATATAAGCTCCCCAGCACCCTCTCTTATAAAAAAAACAAAAAAACACTTACCGTTCCTGCTCCGGATGCCCATCGCTCCTTACCGCCCGCAGTCGGTAATCCTCTTGTACAGTCTGCTGTGTGGGCGCGCACAGTGTGAGGTCACAGCGCAGCCTCACACTGTGCGCAGCCTTCACAGTGGAGCGCCGAGGACCAGGAAGGAAGAGGTGAGTATAGCGCTTTCAACGCTTCCTGACCCTGACAGAACCTCGAGTCGCCTTTATAAGGGTGTGCCCAGGCACACCCCGTGCGCACGCCTATGATGCAGCCCCAAGTATAATACTTTGTGATCTCTATATAAATGCCATGTTAGGCTAATATGCCCAACTTGCCCCAGATAATAACTAAACTCTATAGAATATAACCTTTATTACTGCTTCTAAAATACTGTGAGTATTTACTCTATTAAAACTGCCAAGCAATAATCCTACGTGTCCATACAATAATTGCAGAGAGGGACTATAGTCTATATAGGTGCCTATAGAAATCTTCCTGTTCCTGCTATCTGTAGTTTGAGTAATCAGTTAACAGCACTGACACTACAGAATCCAAACTGTTAGCGCTAGACATCTAAAAACTGTTATCTGAACCCAACATGTTTCATCAGGTACCCTGGCTTCATCAGGGATAACGGGCAGAACTAACTGAATTCTGCTTATTACTCCTGATGAAGACAGGACTGGGGCCTTGGTTAAAATCTGACCGAGAACAATATTGTAAGCTAGTACTAAAGTAACAGGAAATAAAAAACTAAACTGTCATCAAGGCTGTCATCAAGCTCTCTATAGTCATTAGACCATAAGTGTAGTGTTCATGATTACGTGGCCACTAGAAAATATATTGATCATGTTGCACAAAGAAATCAACCCCTTACTGACACATGACGTAATAGTACGTCATGGCGGCAAGTGACTTGCCACATTTTGACATACTGACCTAACCCCTCAGGTGAATACCATAAAAATAAAAAATAAATTTTTTGTCATATAACATCACAAAACGCGCAACACCAAGCAATCAAAAAGGCGTATGCCCCCAAAATAGTACCAATCAAACCGTCACCTAATCCGACAAAAAATAAGACCCTACCTAAGACAATTGGCCAAAAAATAAAAAAGCTATGGCTCTCAGACTGTGGAGACACTAACACATCTTTTTTTTTTGTTCATAAATGTTATTATTGTGTAAAAATCAAAAATTATATGTACCCAAAAATGGTACCAATAAAAACATCAACATGATCGGCAGAAAAATAAAATAAATATGGCGTTCAGAAAATGGAGACACAAAAACATAATTTTTTTCAAAAATGCTTTATTATGTAAAACTGAAATAAACAAACAAAGAAAGTAGACATATTTAATATCATTGCATCCATAACAACCTGCTTTAGAAAAATAGTACATGATCTGTCAGATGAACGTTGTAAAAAAACAAAAAAATAAAATAGTGCCAAAATAGCCTAAAAAAATAATATAGAGTAATATAGAGCGATTAAAAATCATATTTACCCCAAAATAGTATTAATAAAACTGTCACCTTATCCAGTAGTTTCCAAAATGTGGTCACTTTTTGGGAGTTTCTACTGTAGGGGGGCATCAGGGGGCTTCAAATGGGACATGGTGTCTAAAAACCAGTTCAGCAAAATCTGCCTTCCAAAAACCATACGGCGCTTCTTTTCTTCTACGCCCTGCCGTATCCCTTACATCAGTTTACGACCACATAAAGGGTGTTTCTATAAATCAGGGTAATAAATATTGAGTTTTGTTGGGCTCTTAACCCTCGGTGTGTTAAAATAAAAATGGATTAAAATGGAAAATCTGCCAAAAAAGTGAAATTTAGAAAATGTAATCTCCATTTCCTATAATTCTTGTAGAACACATAAAGCGTTAATAGTTTGTAAAATCAGTTTTAAATAACTTGAGGGGTGTAATTTCTACAAGGGGGTCATTTATGGGTAGTTTTTACTATGTAAGCCCCACAAAGTGACTTCCGACCTGAACTGGTCCTTAAAAAGTGGGTTTTGGAAATTTTCTTAAAAATGTTAAGAATTGCTTCTAAAATTCAAAGCTTTCTAACGTCCTAAAAAAAAAAAAAAAAAGTCATTTACAAAATGATGCCAACATAAAGTAGACATACGAGGAATGCTAATTAATAAATATTTTCAGAGGTATCACTTTCTTTTCTAAAAGCAGAGAAATTGAAATGTTGAAAATTGCAAAATTTGTTTTTGTAAATTTGGAATTTTTTCATAAATAAAGGTGAAATATATCGACTCAAATTTATGACTGTCATGAAGTACAATGTCTTACGTGTATACAGCACTCCTAGGCTCCATTTGTTTTGGGTGCACGTCTCCCAGGGATGATAAAATGCCCTGTATCCACATAAATCCAGTTCGGGTAAAAATAAAAAAACAGAGACAGCACGTCCAATGCGATTGTGTTTAATCAGGATTAAACACAATCGCATTGGACGTGCTGTCTCCGCTTTTATTTTTACCCAAACTGGATGAAGTACAATGTGTCATGAGAAATCAATGTCAGAATGACTTGGATAAGTAAAAGTGTTCAAAAGGTATTACTACATAAAGTGACACATGTCAGATTTGCAAAAATATGATCTGGGCAGGAGGGTGAAAACTGGCTCAGGGTAGAAGGGGTTAAAGGGTTTGACCAATCAACATTTATCAGGAAATGCTACAGATGGCCTCCAAGACACCCACTGATCATGAAGATCCCCAAGTCTATTTTCTGAATGTAGTGTGCATATGTGAGCACTGCTGCATTAAGTATCCATGGAACAGCTGAGTACAATGCTCAGCTGTCTCCAAAAGTGTCACAGAAATTAATGGAGTGGTGGTTATGCCATACACTATTCAGACATAGGGACTCAGATACTCTTGTTCTTCTGATATGTTAATTATTTTAGTCTAATGTATTTCTTGAGCTCTAGCACTTTATGCCAATACACCATTTATTGATCTGTGTTTGGCTGCATTATACAATAGCATTTTGTTAACAATCACTTTTCAAAGTTACAAGTTTTTATGAGATTTTTCTAATGGCATGTGGAATGTTTTCGTGACGTTCTCTGGGCCCACTCCTCCATGTGGAAGGCACTCTCAACAGATTTGGAAATGAATCCGTCCCTGCAGATCATATACACCCATAAACACTGAATATCTTCCTTTGGGCAGATTGAATCTTCTAGCAAGACAATGCAACATGTCACATGGCTAGAAATGTCTAGCATTGGTTGGAAGAGCATGACCAAGACATTTAAATACTATCCTGGTCCCTTAATTCCCACGACTTGAATCCAATTGAGCATCTGTGGGACCACCTTGATCATCATGTTCACTTTATGGATCTGCTGACAGTGGGGCTGATTGACCTATCAGGAAGCAGGGACAATCAGACTCTGTATTGGTGTCATGTGCTTACTACCAGAGTCATTGGTCTTCTTAGCATAATTTATGTGTATTGTACTATTGTTTAGATTCCTGGCCTTGAGATTGTCCCTGACCTTGCTCCTGACTGCCAATTATTACTCTGACATTATCTCCTGGCACTGACCTCGTCTAGTATTTGACTCAGTGTTTGTATCTTGCGTTGGTTCTGATGTATCGCTCTCAGTTTGGTTTCAGTGCTGATTTTGATTTAGCTTTTGGATTCTAATCCAGTCATGGTTTTGACCTCTGTCTGACTATTCTTTTACCCCACTAGATTTAGACCACTGTACTTAGTCGAGTTGGGGACCGTCGCCAAGTTGTGAGCTGCGATTTAGTCCATGCAGGGAGATGAGAGGCAGACAGAGAAGCCATGCCTTAATAGTTTCCGTTAGCACTATGTATGCCCTTTATCAAGTCTGGCAGGATACACATACCGATTGACAAGGTGTACATCCAGCCAGGCTTGCTAAAGGGCTTAAAACAGTAAGGTTCGAAATGTCACAATAATTATCACACAAGGTGCATAATTCAGCTGGATAGAGTTCCCGAAAATGTTCGGGTTCGGGATCCGAACTCGACCCGAACTTCATCCCGAACCCGAACCCCATTGAAGTCAATGGGGACCCGAACTTTTGGGCACTAAAAGGGCTGTAAAATAGTCCAGGAAAAGGGCTAGAGGGCTGCAAAAGGCAGCAAAATGTAGGTAAATCCCCTGCAAACAAATGTGGATAGGGAAATAAATTAAAATAACATAAAATAAATAAAAATTTAGCAATATCAATTGGAGAGAGGTCCCATAGCAGAGAATCAGGCTTCAAGTCACCCACCAATGGAGAAGGCCAATTTCATTTATTTAGGTCCCTGCACCCAGACAGAGGACAGAGGTCGCATAGCAGTGAATCAGGCGTCATGTCACCCACCACTGGAACAGGCCACTTTCAGATAATTTGGCCCCTGGCACCTAGACGGAGGAGAGGTTCATTCAACTTTTGGTTGCACCGCAATATAATGGTAAAATTAAAAAAAGTGGATTCAATAAAGAAGTGCCCAGGAGTACAAGAATATATGGTTGAGGGGAAGGCAGTTATAAATGCCTATTCTGCACAAGGGATGGACAGTTCCTGTGGGATCCATGCCTGGTTCATTTTTATGAACATCAGCTTGTCCACGTTGACTGTGGACAGGCGGCGGCATTTGTCAGTAAAGACGCCCCCTGCCGTGCTGAATACACGTTCAGACAAAACGCTGGCCGCCGTGCAGGCCAGCACCTCCAAGGCATAAATGGCTAGCTCTGGCCACGTGGACAATTTGGAGACCCGGAAGTTGAATGGGGCCGAACCATCAGTCAGTACGTGGAGTGGTGTGCACATGTACTGTTCAACCATATTAGTGAAATGCTGCCTCCTGCTAACACGTTCCGTATCAGGTGGTGGTGCAGTTAGCTGTGGTGTGGTGACAAAACTTTTCCATATTTCTGCCATGCTAACCCTGCTCTCAGGGGAGCTGGCCGTGACACAGCTGCGTTGGCGACCTCTTGCTCCTCCTCTGCCTTCGCCTTGGGCTTCCACTTGTTCCCCTGTGACATTTGGGAATGCTCTCAGGAGCGCGTCTACCAGCATGCTCTTGTACTCGCGAATCTTCCTATCACTCTCCGGTGCAGGAAGTAAGGGGGGCACATTGTCTTTGTACCGGGGATCCAGCAGGGTGGCAACCCAGCAGTCCGCACACGTTAAAATGTGGGCAACTCTGCTGTCGTTGCGCAGGCACTGCAGCATGTAATCGCTCATGTGTGCCAGGCTGCCCAGAGGTAAGGACAAGCTGTCCTCTGTGGGAGGCGTATCGTCATCGTCCTCCGTATCCCCCCAGCCACGCACCATTGATGGACCTGAGCTGTGTTGGGAGCCACCCCGCTGTGAACCTGCTTCATCCTCATCCTCCTCCACCTCCTCCTCATCCTCCTCGTCCTCCAGAAGTGGGCCCTGGCTGGCCACATTTGTACCTGGCCTCTGCTGTTGCAAAAAACCTCCCTCTGAGGCACTTCTAACAGACTGGCCTGAAAGTGCTAAAAATGACCCCTCATCCTCCTCCTCCTCCTAGGCCACCTCCTCTTCCATCATCCCCTAAGTGTTTTCTCAAGGAGACATATAAGTGGTATTGCAACGCTGATAACGGTGTCATCGCCACTGGTCATGTTGGTGGAGTACTCGAAACAGTGCAACAGGGCACACAAGTCTCGCATGGAGGCCCAGTCATTGGTGGTGAAGTGGTGCTGTTCCGCAGTGCGACTGACCTGTGCGTGCTGCAGCTGAAACTCCACTATGGCCTGCTGCTGCTCGCACAGTCTCTCCAGCATGAGCAAGGTGAAGTTCCACCTGGTGGGCACGTCGCATATGAGGCGGTGAGCGGGAAGGCCGAAGTTACGCTGTAGTGCAGACAGACGAGCAGCGGCTGGATGTGAACGCCGGAAGCGCGCACAGACGGCCCGCACTTTATGCAGAAGCTCTGACATGTCGGGGTAGTTGTGAATGAACTCCTGCACCACCAAATTCCACACATGCGCTAGGAAAGGGATGTGCGTCAAACTGGCTAGTCCCAGAGCTGCGACGAGATTTAGCCCATTATCGCACACCACCAGGCTGAACTTGAGGCCCACCAGCAGCAACCACTGGTCGGTCTGTTGTTCAATACCCCGCCACAACTTCTGCACGGTGTGGGGCCTGTCCCCCAAACCTATGAGTTTTAGAACGGCCTGCTGACGTTTACCCCGGGCTGTGCTGAAGTTGGTGGTGAAGGTGTGTGGCTGACTGGATGAGCAGGTGGAAGCAGAGGAGGTGGAAGCAGAGGAGGAGGAAGCCGAGTAGTAGGAAGAGGCTACAGGAGGCAAAGAATGATGCCCTGCGATTCTTGGAGGTGGAAGGACATGCGCCAAAGAACTCTCGCAGCCGCCACTACATTTACCTAGTGTGCAGTTAGGGAGATATAGCGTCCTTGGCCGTGCTTACTGGTCCATGTATCTGTGGTTAGGTGGACCTTGCCACAGATGGCGTTGCGCAGTGCACACTTGATTTTATCGGGTACTTGGTTGGGCAGGGAAGGCATGGCTGTCTTGGAGAAGTAGTGGCGGCTGGGAACAACATACTGTGGGACAGCCATGGCCATCAGCTGTTTGAAGCTATCTGTGTCCACCAGCCTGAATGACAGCATTTCAAAGGCCAGTAGTTTTGAAATGCTGGCACTCAGGCCCAGGGCTCGAGGGTGGCTAGATGGGAATTTACGCTTTCTCTCCAAGGTTTGTGAGATGGAGAGCTGAACGCTGCCGTGTGACATGGTGGAGATGCTTGGTGACGCAGGTGGTGGTGTCGGTGGCACATCCTCTGTTTGGTGGATGGCAGGTGCCAACGTTCCTCCCGAGGTGGAGGAAGAAGCCGAGGCAGCAGCAAAAGAGGGAGCAGGGAAAGCCTGAGTGAGTTACTTGCTTTTAAGGTGTTTACTCCACTGCAGTTCATGCTTTGCATGTAGATGTCTGGTCATGCAGGTTGTGCTAAGGTTCAGAACGTTAATGCCTCGCTTCAGGCTCTGATGGCACAGTGTGCAAACTACTCGGGTCTTGTCGTCAGCTCATTGTTTAAAGAAGTGCCATGCCAGGGAACTCCTTGAAGCTGCCTTTGGGGTGCTCGGTCCCTGGTGGCACTAGCCAGTAGCAAGCAAACTCTCTTGGCGGCGGCTGTTCTGCTTTTGCCCCCTGCTCCCTCTTTTGCTACACTGTTGGCTCGGTCTCACCACTGCCTCTTCCTCTGAACTATGAAAGTCAGTGGCACAACCTTCATTCCATGTGGGGTCTAGGACCTCATCATCCCCTGCACCGTCTTCCACACAGTCTTCCTCCCTGACCTCCTGTTCGGTCTGCACACTGCAGAAAGACACAGCATTTGGCACCTGTGTTTCGTTATCATCAGAGACGTGCGGACTCCGATGAGGTGGTATTCCCATGTCCCCATCACCAGGAAACATCAGTGGTTGTGCATCAGTGCATTCTATGTCTTCCACCACTGGGAAAGGGCTAGGTGGATTCCCTTGGAAAACCCTGCCAGCAGAGTCTTCAAACAGCATAAGAGACTGCTGCATAACTTGAGGCTCTGACAGTTTCCCTGATATGCATGGGGGTGATGTGACAGACTGATGGGCTTGGTTTTCAGGCGCCACCTGTGCGCTTTCTGCAGAAGACTGGGTGGGAGATAATGTTGTGAACGTGCTGGAACCACTATCGGCCACCCAATTGACTAGCGCCTGTACTTGCTCAGGCCTTACCATCCTTAGAACAGCATTGGGCCCCACCAAATATCGCTGTAAATTCTGGCGGGTACTGGAACCTGAGGTAGTTGGTTCACTAGGACGTGTGGCTGTGGCAGAATGGCCACGTCCTCTCCCAGCACCAGAGGGTCCACTAACACCACCATGACTGTGTCCGCGTCCCTTACTAGATGTTTTCCTTATTGATACCGTTCACCACGCACCACAATAAGAAAAATAATAGGCCCAATGTATTGATTTCAAATTCAGGCCGTTTTTTACAGGCACCTAACACTATCTGCCTATTTATTTATGTACCGTATTACACTAATCCAGGCACAGCATTAACCACTGATTTAGGGTAATATTAATTGTAGGCCTAGTATTTAGGCCCTGGATGAAAGGTATCCTTTTATGGACAGATTTACACTTGGAGATGCACAGTAGCGTGTGAAAAAATATGTAGGATTATGCCTTCAGCAATTGTATTTTAACACTTTGTGTAATATACCCTTTAACGGACAGAAATACACTTGGAGATGCACGTTAGCGTGTGAAGTTATTGAGGATGACCCTCTCAGCACTTGTATATACACCTTGAGTGTAATATACCCTTTTACAGACAGAAATACACTATGAGATGCACAATAGTCCGTGCGGATTTACAGGATTATGCTTTCAGCAATTGTAATGTAACACTTTTTGTAATATACCCTTTTACGGAATGAAATATACTTGGAGATGCCCGCTGAGTGTAATTTACCCTTTTACGGACAGATTGGCCTGCAACTGCTGGGACACCAGATTCAGGGTATTGCTATATATATATATATATATATATATATATATTGGCAAGTGAATTTCACCCCAGAACAAAATCTATCCTTTGACGGATACTATTAAACTTTGCCAGCCACTGCTGGGACACCAGATTTACGGTATTGCTATTTTGGCAATTGAATTTCACACCAGAAAAAAATATATCCTTTTACAGACAGCTTTAAACTAGACCTGCAATAGCTGGAACACCAGATTCAGGGTATTGCTATTTTGGCAATTAAATTTCCCCCCAGAACAAAATCTATCCTATGATGGACACTATTAAACTTGGCCAGCCACAGCTGAAACCACTGATTTATGGTATTGCTATTTTGGCAATTGAATTTCACCCCAGAAAAAAATATATCCTTTGCCGGACACTATTAAACTTGTCCAGCCACAGCTGGAACACCAGATTTACAGTACGGTATTTCTATTTTTGCAACTGTATTTCACCCCAGAAAATAATATATCCTATGATGGACACTATTAAACTTGGCCAGCCACAGCTGAAACCACTGATTTATGGTATTGCTATTTTGGCAATTGAATTTTACCCCAGAAAATTATCTATCCTTTGCCGGACACTATTAAACTTTGCCAGCCACTGCTGGGACACCAGATTTAGGGATTGCTATTTTGGCAATTGAATTTAACCGCTTAATAAAATATAGAAATTTCTATCCTGAGTTTTTAGGGGTAACAAAAAGCACAGCCAAGGCCCTGATGTAGGATATAGCAAAAAAAAAAATCCTAGTATTGATGGATTGATGGACTTGGTGGCAGCTTGTTTTGGTGCACCACAAGACACAAAATTGCCGCCGATCAAAGTGACAGAAAAATGCTCTGTGCAGCCTAAAAACCAGTGAGCAATTAACTAGCAGAAGTTGAATCATTCACAGCTGGAAATCGATCACTTCATTAGGTGCTAATGCTGACTTTTCCCTGCCTAATCTCGCTTCACAGAAGCTGCGTCCTCTCCCTACACTAATCAGAGCATTGTGACGTGCGGCGCTACATGACTCCAGCTTAAATAGAGGCTGGGTCACATGCTGCACTTGGCCAATCACAGCCATGCCATTAGTAGGCATGGCTGTGATGGCTTCTTAGGGCAAGAAGTTAAAAACTAGCTGATTGGCTGCTGTGCAGCCCTTCAGAAAGCGAGAAGAAATCGCCGAACAACGGACCTGAACCCGAACTTTTTTGAAAATGTTCGGGTCCGGGTCCCAAACACCCCAAAATTCGGTACGAACTTGAACTATCCAGTTTAGGTTCGCTCATCCCTACAGCTGGACAAATAAAGTAACCCTTTAAATGCAATATTGATGTCTTCCATTGCAACTGCGTTCTATATGCTCATGATTGTGGGGACTAGACATAATATGAGTTCCCCTCTTAAGGCCACCAATAGCTGTTGCTCCTTGGACCATAGGAGTGTACAATATGGAAAAACTAAAACAGAACACCCATCTGGTGCATGAGTCCCAAATATTCAGAAATGGCATTTATTTGTATAGAAACGTCCAAATCATTTCTGTGGTATTCAGCCAAAAAAAGATGATATAAGAAAAATGTAAGAAACTAAATATACCTTCATTTAATATTCCCATTAATTTAGCTTCCCTTGAAGAAGGCATTAAATACTGTACAATTATGAATAATCTCAGCAGCTCTCAGTGAACTAAGAGATAATGCAGTGCAAGCTGTAAAAGGTGCTTCAGGCACAGCTTAAACTATCTAATGAATTAGTTCTTAAGTATTCAACATGACTATAAATTCTCAAGACTATATCCTATTTGCATTAAGATTATGTGAAAAGTCTTATGTACTATATAATACACAATTCAGGGGAAGCTGCTTTATAGTTATATGTCAACCACAATATCTTAAGAGATAACGTAGGACTTAATTTCACCCTGTTAAGTGTGACTTAGCAAAATTTGCAAAGCTGTTTGGTCTCATACATATTAAATGGATTTTCTAGTTTTATGTAATAAAGCTTATTCATTGTGTATTGAAAACTTGAAAGTGGCAATTTGGAAAACTGTGATAAATTGCAACATAAAATACACTAGCATATATACCTGGCCGTGTGCAGGTGAACATTTTCTTACCAAGAAGTACTCATTCTCTTTGGCCCAATTGGAGAGAAAACGAAAATATCCACCATTTAACCCCTACCTGACATGGCAACTTTCCATTTTTGATTTTTTTAATCCCTGAATTCCCAGAGCCATAACTTTTTTATTTTTCTGTTGACATAGCCACACTAGGGCATGCTTTTTGTGGGACAAGTTGTACTTTGTTGTCCTAGAGGCTCAGCTTTCTCTGCAACTGCTATGCCTTCTGCAGAAAGTGGAGTGGGAGCGGCAGTTGCAGAGGGAGCTAAGCTTCTAGATGTAATGGCAACATCCCCCTTGCTCCTAGAGGCTCATTTGCATATATCAAAACTTTATTTTTTACAGCAATGCAGGTACATATAAACATGGGACCAACACAGATGCCTTCAGCTGCCAAGCGCACATGCAACAGGTCAGCCAGTTTCATAGGTATAAGTCTGATGAAAGATACCCTTTAAGCAGAGGACCAGGCAGCAGTCAGAACATCATCTGCTGCACCATCAACATCAGATGCTGCCGGAGTGGACAGCCTATCTGGACTGACTGTCCCTGCTACTCAGGCACCTTTCACACACAGCCAGAATTGCATAACCCTCTGGACATTGGAAAGGCAGCTTCTGGTTGAATCTGAAGTCCTTTTAGTCAGAGCGCTGATAATCATTTCAAATTTTTCAGTTACGTGCTCGCATCAAGATGATTTAATTCGTTTTTATAATGCCGCTGTGGCATTCTACAACTCCGGACAGCCCCTGCTACAGTGCATCCTGATGTGGATGGTGTGCAGGGTTTGTACGCCCCAATGCCACATATAACCCATCCTGGGTATGTCTCTACTGGCATCCAGGCGGATCCTGTAAGAATTTATAACCCTCTCTCCCTTCCCATGGTTGATGGCAGTTCCAGTTTTAGTCATCATTTTTACCTTTCCCCACTATAACAGCTTTGGTCTACCCCATCATTTGACATCATTCTTCTCCTATTTTTCACCACCCTCTTATACCCTTCTTTAGTTTATTTAATTTTTTTATTTTCTTTGCGTGCTAGTAAAGGTTAGTGTAAATATATTTTGGAAATAATTATAAAGTGGCAGCGGGATGAAGGGGTGGTTTGTTTGGGGGTGTTATGGGAAACGTTTTTTATTAATATCAGAGGCTATGAACCCTTTATTTTATTCTGTATTAATAAAATAGTAATTTAGAAAAAAATTCTGGTGTGCTGCTACTTCCACATCCGCATTAAGGTATTTTGGTATTCCCTTCAGGACTAGAATACTGCAATACCATAACGCATGAGCTTTTAGCCCTTTAAATGCACAAATGTCCACACAAGAACCCTTGACCATGCATGTGGAAGAACAAATGCACTAGCGACACTTCATACACATACAGATGCAATGATTAATGTCTTATTACTCCAGATGTATTGGACATCAAGGATGTAATAGAATAATGCTTGTAAAATGTTTTTAATATCTCTCCTAAATACTCTTACAAATCCTCAAAAAAAAAAAAACTCTTCTAAAATTCTAAGTACTCCTCTAAAACTGGCACCAAATTAGAAATCTGACAACAAAAACTGCTACTGATTTCTCTGCCACTGTTTTCCCATGAGAATATAGCCTCGGACTGTCTAGTCTGAGTTCACATTATCTATTAGTTGCCATACTCTTGGCCAGCATTTTGTGTCAAATTCTGGTTTAGACTTGCAATGTTGCATTTTAAGCCACACCCACTTTCCTCAAAGATGTGCCCCTTCCTGGGTGCAGCAGAAAAACGGTCTTAATAAGTGCGGTATAGGGCATGTGCATTGGTTCTGGTGCCTTTGCAATAGTAGATCTGCCACACTGAGTTTGCAAAATTGTAACAAAACTGCATGTGTGAATGAGACCTTAAAGAGCAACTTTCAGATATTCATATAGGTCCCCATATAGGTCAGGGGGCTGCCTGAAACCTCGATCCATCACAGACACAACCCTTACAGTCTGTATTACCTTGCTTGGCAGACTCAGAATGGTCAAGATCGGTGGATCTAAGGCTGGGGATACCAGGTCCTATCAAACATGCCTTATGCAGTGGGAAGATGGAGACATTTATAAAGAAAAGAAAAGCTGTCACCGCCTATGTTGCGCGAGAATCCAAGATGGCGCCCACTACTCCACGCATTGCCGGACACAAGGCCTCTGATAATTTTGCTTCAGCTCACGGTAGGGATGATCTCCCAAAACCCGATATCCAGAGCCTACTTAAAAGACACTCTGTGTCATCCTTCCTCATGCCTGCCTTTGAACCGCTTAGCACTGACCTCTCAGTTATCAAGCAAGATGTCCGACATATAGGCCACAGGGTTGAGTCCCTGGAAGAAGCCCAATCTGCTATTATTCAACACCAAGCAGCGGTTGTTAACAGCCTAACCTTCTGCCAGACCCATATCAACATGATACATACTGCTCTAGAGGACCAGGAGATCCGGGGAGGTCTAATAACTTGCGTTTCAGAGGTATCCCAGAGACATACCTAATACTGTGGTCCAAATATGCCTTTCAGTACTGGGCCCCAATTCGGTACATGTAGTGATTCTGGAGAGGGAGAACAGAACCTTGAGGCCCAAACCATGGCCATCAGAATCGCGTGTGATGTAATCTGCAAATTTTTACACTTTAAAGTGAAAGATGTTGTTCTCACTAATCGCAACTCATCTTCCCTGAACTAGGACGGGAACCCCATCACTACATTTCAAGATCTAGCCCAATCCATACTGAAGAAATGGAGAGCTTTAAAACCTTTAACTGACTGGCTGCGATCTAACAAGATCCTACAGATGGACCTTTCCATTTGGGCTTTCTTTTCTGTTTGAGGGACGCCAACTTCCTATTTCATCTTTTACAGACTTGGAAGCTGTTTTTGAACATCTAAAGATCCCACCTCTTAACATCAAAAATTGGGACATGGTCCAAGATCTGGCTTCACTTCCAACCCTCCCTGTTGTCACACCTTGGGAACAAAACACGCCTAGGCCTCAAAGAAGCAGAAGAGGATCTGCCACGTCAACACCTAGAAGATTGCCTCTGGATGACTCCTGAAAACCTGCTGGGCCTCCTTGCCCTTATATGAACCATGCCTTGTTTCTTCTCCTATTTTTTTCCTACTCATATCCTTCTAATATTCCTTTTTCCAATCTTTTTTACCTTCTCCCTTTTCTCCTTTTTGACCTTTTGTTCTTTAAATGAGGCAGATACACTATGGCATACAGCAGACGCCTTATGTTCTGAATATCCCCATGGACTTTGAGTCCATGTAGTCTATTGTTATTTTAAGAGTGTCTTATTATGGTACACATAATTACTTCCCTTCCTAAATACATGTGATTTATGAGCACTTCTTGTTACTACTTTCTAGCCCGGGTCTCCGGACCCCTGTTTTTTACCTAGGTTATGTTTTGTTTGGTCTGTTTTTCTTTCTTTTTTCTTGTGACACAGGTACTTCACAATTCTCTTTCTAATGTTCCATGATGCTAGATGGTGTAGGTCCGAGCCAACTGCTCTGTTCCGCTCCAAGAGGCCGAGGCCCCCCATCTGTCAGCCCTTAATGTGGTAGTCAAATTTATCCCAATGCATTTCTACTCTATAACACCTCACTATGATGGCTGACCTCTGTATAGCCTCATACAATGTTAAAGGCTTTAACTCCCCTTCCAAACTCAGACACATTTTCTCATTCTTGAAGAGGGAGAAGTGTTCAGTTCTTCTGCTTCAAGAGACTCATTTTAAGTTCAACCACTATCCTAATCTCTCCCATTCCTATTTTTTACATTGGTTTCACTCCGGTTCTAATTCCTCTGCCTCAAGGGGCGTGAGCATTGGGTTTCGGAAAGATGTCCCATTTCAGTATTGCTCCCATGTGCAAGATGCTAAGGGTAGATATATTATGTTAAAAGGTCTAATTGGAAATCAGCTTTATACATTTATTAATATATATGCCTCCAATACCAATCAGATTGCTTGGTTTTCAGATCTACTCCCAACTATGGAGGCATTTCAAGAAATTGGGGTAATACTCGGTGGGGACTTTAATGTCACAATGAAGCCCATTCTGGACTCCACGTCTCAAAAATCAGCTCTCTTCAATAAAGCTTTAAGACATCTACATGAGGACTTACACAATCTTTCTTTACTAGATGCCTGGAGAGTCCTTAATCCTTCAACGTGAGACTATACCTTCGTCTCAGCACTCCTTAGTCCCTGTCAAAGACTGGTCTATTTATTTATTTCAAAAGAACACCTTCAGTTTTGTTCTCACACTTGTATTGGCCCTATGCTTCTCTCTGACCATTCTCCTGTGTTCCTCACCATCTCAGCCCCGACTATAACTAGGCGTTCATTTAGCTTGCGCCTCAATAAACAGCTGATCTCCTTGGAAGAGTATCAAGTACGCTCACAAAAGCACCTAGATACCTTTTTTCTCTTAACTGTCTCCCAGGGACATCACCGCATGTGCTGTGGGATGCTCACAAGGCCTTCATGAGGGGATAATTCATAAGCATGGGTTCCCATCTCAAAAAGTAAGGATGGAACATGTGGACACTCTCCAGACTAGGATCCAATAGATTCAGACCCTTCATAAGCAGTCATTGATTAGGGCCCATCTATCTCAACTTACTACCATCCATGCCAAACTAAAAGACCTCTTGAACACCAACACAGCTAAGTACTTTCTTCATTCACAAAATAAATACTTTGCTCATGGTGATAGATCATCTAAATTCATGATAAAATGCCTGAAACAAAGGAAATCACAAAACTATATCCACAGGATAAGGGTACCGAGGGGTGTAGAAGTTCTCACCAATGCTGAGATCGCAGAACAATTCCAGAAGTTTTATCACTCCCTCTACAATATCGCAGACTCTGAAAGTTGCGGTGGGGCTCCCCCTTCCCCTGACATGATCAACACCTTCCTACATTCCCTAACACTCCCCTCCTTGTCGGGTTCACAAGCAGACTTGCTGCAGTCCCCATTCACAGCAACAGAACTCACAACTGCTATTAAGCAACTGCCTAATGGGAGATGCCCTGGTCCAGATGGCCTTTTAATAAAACTCTAATCCCCCACTTGCTCCCTATTTGCAACTCATCCCTGTCTGGTTCCCCACTGACCCCAGACATGACTAGAGCCCACATCTTCCTGATTCCTAGAGAGGGGAAAGATATGTCATGTTGTGCCAATTATTATCCCATCTCCCTTCTAAATTTAGATTTAAAACTAGTGGCAAAGTTGTGCAGGGTAGAGAGGGCAGGGATAACACAACCAGAGTACTTAATGCTCTATACCATGCTAAAAAAAACTCTTGCCCCCTGGTCCTACTCGGCCCTGATGCCGAGAAGGCCTTTGATAGGGTTAATTGAACATTCATGCAATGCACCCTTTTAAATTTGGCGTCCCTGACTCATTTATCCAAGCTATCTTTTCTATGTACACCAATGCCTCAGCTTCAGGAATTGTTTCTCCCTCTTTCACTATCAGCAATGGAACCAGGCAGGGATGTCCCCTCTCTTTTTGTACTAATCATGGAACCCTTACTACAAACCATCAGACAAGAACAAAGCATAAAAGGGTTGACTATGGGAGACCAGGAGCATAAACTGTCTGTCTTCGCAGATGACCTTCTGATTATGACCACTAACCCCTCTGAATCTCTTCTCTGCATCTACAACATACTAGAACGTTTTATCCCTCTTTCAAATTTCAAAATCAACATGAAGAAATCCCATATTCTATGATGGGCCTCTCCGTGCCGGTTAAACAAACATTAGCATCCCAATCCCTTTTTAGCTGGGAAGCCCCCTATCTCACATTCCTGGGAATTAAGCTATGTCCTAATTTCTCCCCATCCAACTTAATTATAACTCCCTATTGTCATCTATACAAGATCAATTACACCAGTTGCATTATCCTGATTTGGCAGGAAAAATCTATTTACTTTCCTCCTCACCTCCTTACTGAGACTGGCCTATCTGCAGCAGGTCTTACTAATCGCTGTCCCCCATTCCTTTTACTCCACCCTATTGAGTTCCACACATTCCTTCATATGGGCTGGGAAAAAACTTGCATAGTTACTTCTACTCTAAGTAGGCCTAAATCCTTCGGGGGCATTGGCCTACCCAAGACAGAATTTATGGTAAAGCAATAGCTCTGTCGAGAGTGGTGGACTGGCTACGCATGCCCTCTCATAAATCATGTGTTTCCATGGAACAATCTAACTTTCGCCATATCTTTCGATGCTTACTGCTAATAGACATTAAGAATGTAAACTCCATGAAAACTATCAACCCCATAGTCAAGTCCACCCTCCAAGGATGGAATTGGTTTCAGCATGGTTTCCCTGTCCCCTCCCCTTTGACCCCGCTATGAAATGTATTGACATAGACCCCTCCGCTTTAGTGGATAGTCTCCTCTATTCAATCCGCTGCTCTGAGACTTATTCTTTGACAAAGATAGTTTGGTCCTATAGGGAGAAAAATTGCTCAATCTTTTACCCAGGGTCACTTTCCATACCCCTTTAATCTCATTTCTTTATTCCTTCCTTCCTAGCAATGTCCCCAAACATGCCCTCCTCTGTCTTTTGACTTGTCTGGAAGGAATACGGTAACTGCTAATTGCTTAGCCCCTGTTAAACTGATCTCTCAGCTCTATAAGAAGCTAAGTGTTCCTGTACTTATACCAAAACCAGCCTTTGTAGGTCACTGGGAGAGAGATCTGGGAATTGCTTTCACACCCCAAGACATGACTTTAATTTTTTTAGCACATCATCTTTTGTCGAGATGCGTGAGAATACAGGAGAATGGCTATAAATTTTCTAACCAGATGGTACAAAACACCAGTTTGTATAGCACATCCACCCCTGACACCTGCTGGAAGTGTTTATCTGAGCGTGGAACTTTGTTTCATGTTTGGTGGACTTGTGCCCTGATTCAGTCTTGGTGGACTGAGATTTTCTGTGAGCAATAATATTTGCCACTCTGCGATAACTCACTCTCCCCAACTTGCCTTGCTAGGCGTTTTACCCAGCAATCTGGCCTCGATCCCCCCCTCCACGTTATTGGCTCTCGACGGAACTTCCACCCATTGCACAATGGATTGGTAAGGTGGGCAGCCTTTACAGATTTGAGGAAATTGCAGCATGGAAAAACCACTCTATTAGCGGGTTTCAAAAGCAGTGGGAGGCCTGGAAAGTATATAGGAAACAATAGGCCATTCTGGTTGTATGGGCTCTACTTGCCTATAAAGCTCGCTGGTCTTATTACTATATCCCCCCTGAGGAGATACCCTTCTTTACCTGAACTATGTTCTATACCTACCCATTGTATAATAGCCATCTTACAATGGAATACCATACTGTGCATACTGTGATGTACCTAGTTTTTGTTTAGCCCAGTTTATATTCAGTCATTGTACTGATTCTTCTTTCAATAAAGCTTTTTGAAACTTAAAAAAAAATCTTGATTCCTGGTGCCCTTATAATCATACTGCATCTTTTTATGCTTCTCCCCATTATGGGCACTGCTAGTTTTGGCTATACAAATTAAGCATTAAATTGACTTACATTGTTATCTTAGCAATGAATAGTTTCTTTATAGAACTATGAAACTGTCAGTGTCTGCATAGGCTACGGCCACGTGGTTAGGTTTCTGGGTACAATTTTGGAAGCCAAAATCAGGAGTGAATCATAAAAGTAAAAATAAAGTATAAAGGACAGATACGACTTCTTACTTTTTAATTCACTCTTAGTTTTGGCTTCCAAAACTGCATGCAGAAACTAGTTGTACCAATATATCTAGACCTTGAAGTATTTCCACAATACAAGATATTCCTATCTTCTTGTCATGCTGCACATATGACGGTAGCAAAAGGCAGTTATATACCACAAAAAACATTTATCCATTGGAGGATCTGAATGAACTGCTGACAATTAACTAAGCAATATTATTGCTTAAAAGTACTAGTAGTATAGTTATTGAGATAAAAGGGTAACGCTATTCCTTCGCTTCATATATAGTTGGGTATGTTTATTAAAGGGAAGTCAAATAAAAACTCAAGCAAAATCCTGTAAATGTCCCCTGCCTGGTACAACACTGAGCTCCAATTCCCCTTCTATTGTGGCTGCAGTGGTGATTGGCTTTGTACACAGGTCACCACTGCAACCAATCACTGGCCTCATCAGTGATGTTCTATGTACTACTGCGGGCAGTGATTGGCTGCCACAGTGACCTGTGAGTATGAAAGGTCACTGTTGCAGCCAGGAAGATGATGTCAGTGGCAGGATGGATTGGAGCTCATCACTGGAAGTGAAAAGCGGTCAGTATAAATTTGTTATTTTACCACATTTACAGGGGCTGTCTGAGTTTTATTTAACTTGGACAACCCTTTTAAGAGTCTCCCGCCTCCCCCCTGACTATAGAAATGCACTGTTTTAGATGCATGTTATCCTAATGTTAAAGTTTCTAACATATCTTCTGGTCAAACTTTCCATGACAAAGTCATATCTGTGCCTCTTTTTTTTTTTACTTAAACAATAAATTGTCAGTTGTCAAGTGTATAGGGTGCACAATGATGGTCAGTTAAGTCTATGAGGTAAAACACCTGGGAATATGCTGTCAGATTGTAAGTTCAGTGCTGGCTTTAGAAATATAACTGTAGATTAAGAGCAGCCATTGTCTTCAAATGTGATATTATTAACCACATTTTTTAATTACTTTCAATACTTATTCCAAATGGTGAATATGTAATCTTTAAGTGTACCATTTCTGAGTACAGAGGAAACCAGGAAAAAAAAATCTATTAAAAATAAGGCCATACTTGGTGATACAAGGGTAGGTGAAAGGGAATCTGTCACTACATATATGCTGCCCTTTCTGATGGCAGTATAATCTAGTGAGAGAAACCTTGATTCACACTTAGGCACTTAATATTCATGCTGTAGTTTTCATCAAATCAGTGTTGAGCAGATGCAGAGGGACCCAAGCACTTTATGTGTGTGCACTCGGGAGTCCTCATATTCATCAGTTTTAGGGTCCCTCACCTCCTACTACTCCTACACAATATAGGAAGAAAACTGTCAATCATCTATGGGAGCTACAGCTCATGAATATAAGGACTCCAGTGCTCGGCTTTTGCTGGAGCTGCTCTACAGTGATATTAAGAAAACTGCTGCACAAAAAAATAAGTGGCCAGCATTGAAATCAGGTTCCCTGTTAATAGTGGTGATATTGGTGACATATTCCCTTTATAACACCAGTTCCAACAACACTAAGGGGGTGATTTACTAAAATTGGCATTTCCTACGCCAGTCTTAGTAAAAGGTACGCTTCAGATTTGCCAGATTTTGTGTGGTCTAAAAAGTGATCCGCTGCTCAGAATCCATGACTCTGTATGAGGATGAAGGATCACAATAGGGATCCCCTATCCTCATACAGTGAAGAAGATTGCTACATGTAAATGCACGGTCTTCTTCACAGAGTGAGCAGCCAACTGTCAAGAAGGAAAGCTTACTTACTGATAATTGACCCCTCAGTCGGCCTGTCTAAATCCACCTGTAGTCAAAATACTGTATGTTAAAAAGTTAATAATGCCAGGAATTAGGCCACTTCAAACTTGCCACCTGCTGTAAAAGGATAAAATAATTGTCTTTTAGAGTAATATAATCATTCAAAATATTATTTGTGTTTTGCTATCTGTCAAAAATAACTGATCCCTGACAGAAGTTACACAAACTGATGCAAATTGATCATAATTCATGCTCAAAATAACAGATCCATTAAAAAAAAAATTCTGTTCTTCTGAAGGATAAGAAGAATAGAAAGCTAAACAGTGATGTGAATCCGGCCTTAACAGTTGAATATATAAATAGATGGGGGATATTAAATGGTAAATAAGAATTTTAAGCTATGGAAATATTGCTGAAGTATGAAGGATTTGAGGGGTGCACAGACAGGGAGCATTGGTTTGCTGGTAAACATGCCTCTTGAGTATGGGCTCCCCCCCTCCTCTAATCATAGTCATAGGAAAACAGCCATCAAAGTATTAAACTAAAGTAAACAAAACAAAAATAAAATATATATATATATAAATATATATATATATATATATATATATATATATTTTTATTATTGAGCTATAAAATCTCCCCCCTTCCAGTTTTGTTTTAGATTGTAATGCAACAAATATAATGTTTTCTGGATTATTATTGTGACAAGTTTTGAAATGATTAAGTTTCTAATGTCATCAGCCCCCATGCCTCATGTCATCAGCCCCCATGCCTCATGTCATCAGCCGCCGATGCCTCATGTCATCAGCCCCCGATGCCTCACTCATGTCATCAGCTCCCAGGCCTCACTCATGTCATCAGCCCCCATGCCTCACTCATGTCATCAACCCCCATGCCTCACTCTTGTCATTAGCCCCCATGCCTTACTCATGTCATCAGCCCCCATGCCTCACTCATGTCATCAGCCCCCATGCCTCACTCATGTCATCAGCCCCCATGCCTTACTCACGTCATCAGCCCCCATGCCTGTCACTGCTTTCCCTGTGAGAGATCTGGGAAGATCGAATAGACTTGCAGCATGTGAGTCTATCTGACAGGTCTCTCTGTTTTTCTTTTCTGTTGGTTATTGTTGGTAGGATACCACCTCTCCACAGGTTCTGCTCGTTATCAGTGAAGAGGCTCTATATAAGTCTGCCCCTCACTGCTGACCATGCGGTTGATATTTCCTGCTTAAGTTCTATGCTAGTTGTTTGTGGATCATCTGCTTCCCTTTTGTCTTAAGCTAAGTTCTCCTGTTGTCTCGTTGGTGTGTGTGTGTTGTTTCTAGGTCTCAGGAAGATGCTGGTCCCTTCATGGTGGAAGGAACCGTCTGTCTTATCTCCTGCTCCCTAAGTTAGGGTGTGCAACAGTATCAGCAGGGCATAGGTTCCAGCGTATGAGTTCATTCACCATCAGGACTTGCTCATACTGTCAGCAGTCAGGGAAAGGCTCAGGGATTGTTAGGAGGTTACCATTCCTTCTTCCCTAGCTTTGAGGCCTAGTCTGCATTCTGTCGCTGTTTGTTTATTTTGTGTTCCTCATATCCCCACCTACCCATGACAATGCCGCACTCATGTCATCAGCCCCTATGCCTCACTCATGTCATCAGCCCCCATGCCTCATGTCATTCACTGCTTCCCGGTCCTCCAGTACTAATGTGCGCTTTTATTATGGAATTTATATTAAACATATTATTATAACATATTAAATCCAACAGACCATGGTAGGCCCTGCTCATCATGTTAAGCCTCACCCTTTCAATTGCCATTTTAAAAAAGTGTACACACTGGTTAAAAAAAGGTCACAAAATTATGGCACAAATATGGCATGTGCGATAATCTGTGACTAACAGGTTCAAAATGCTAAGCATGAGATATTATTCTACTCCAGTTTTCCTATGCCACCCCTACTGGAGGGAATTTGAGATTAAAAAAAAAAAATTACAGTGATAAATCTGGAATGAAACAAATTAACATAGCTAACCGTGCCCTCTTTCATATCCCCTTTTACAAAATGTGTAAGTTGCACATTTTTGCAGACACAAGCCAACAAAGTTGCAAACGTGCTAACAAGTGTAACTTTATGAAGCCCGAATTTTGGAGTGCAGGACTTAACACGTTGCCTCCAAAGTTTCAGAATGTTTTAGAAAACGGGGACATGGCTTAAAAATTGCAAACAGAGTAACTTATTTCCAAGATACTTGGAACAGGCACAACCTGCCATACTTCAATAGCTGTGTAATATCCTTTTAATTCACATGCACCATGATAAGGAATAAATAAACATTCCATGCTATTAGTACATATAAGGGCAGTTTCACATCGTTATGAATTCCGTTATTGCTCTGGTTATAACTGAAAATAACGGAATTTGTAAGAGGCATTCCATTTTAAACTGTCATAATAGATGTCTATGGGCAAGCATAACGGATCGTCTGGTTTCTGTTATGCAGGATGGAAAAGAAAGTCCTATCGACAGGACTTTCTTTTCCGTTTTCCGTCCTGCATAACGGAAACCAGATGTTGATTTGAACCCATCCTAACTGACCTTACTAAATGTGAAATAAGTAATACCAACACCATGGAGTTTTTTATTTTGCATTTTATCATTTTGTAATTTTATCACATAAAGTAGATTTACTTATCTTTTCTAATTTTTACACTGTCTAGTATAAGTTTATACCAGCTATTGGCTTACTATGCAACACAATGTGCCAGAATTTTAGCACAAGATGTTACATCGTAAACCACATCCTGTCAAATGAAGCCACACCACCAGTTGATTATTCTTTTTGACTTATTTGCCTCTTAAATATGTATAAAATGAAGTGTGCCAAGATTTGCCAATTTATTCCTGAATTCAGCTGTGGTTTGTGGTATCATGGTTTGAACAGGACTCCTAGAGAATTGTATCCTTCCAACTTAATGGGAACAATTTGGGGAAGGCTGAAGTGTCTGGTTTAGGCCTCATGAACACAAGCATATAAGTTTTTGTAGTACGCAAAAAAAGCAGATTGGATTTAGACCAAAACTACAGTTGTGTGCACAAGGTCTTAGGGCAATAATACTGCTCTACTAGAGATAAGGGAATTTCTCGAAATTCAATTTGGATCTGAATCAATTCCACCTGAATCAAATATGCTCCAATTGCCCTGCAAATTTGTTCTTAGCACTCCAGGGATTCATATTTTTCTCTCAGACACAGAGAAAAATCTACATTGTAGAAGATGAGAGAGAAGTAACACAAATAGTAACATAGTTTGTAAGGCTGAAAAAAGACATCTGTCCATTCAGTTCAGCCTGGTAATGCTTTGAGTGAGACATGCAAGCCAGTTGTTTTTCCAGGAGGACAAGTGTACTGTTCTTTCTCTCTTGGCCGAAAGAAATCACAAGAAATTTGTGATGAAAGCCATCTCAGGAGAGTCAATACTATTGCAGTACCAAGGAGAGGTATACTTAATACTAAATCATTTTTCACTAATATGCTTTAATAGCATGTCAAATAGACTCAGCAAAAATGTATGGCTCATGCTGGTCCATCCAGTCTTGCCGTTTTCTTATTCATAATTATTTTAATGTAAAGGGACCTTAAGTGATTAGTGTAGATATCTTGATCAGAGTAATCATTTACTTTTATGACGTGTCATTGAGATAATTAAAAAGTCTATTACCGCCACCGTTTAACTTACAAGATTTAGGGAGAGCATCCTAAAAACTTAGGTTTTTAGGATGCAATGTTTAGCAGTGTACAACATTTGGCCATGTACTATACAAGAGTTTTCTTGTTTTGGTAATTGGATGGAGTTTCCCTCTTTAACACCTTTAACCCCTTCACTACTTTTCACCTAAAATCCAAGGCCGATTTTTGCAAATATGACACGTGTCACTTTATGTGGTAATAACTTTAAAACACCTTCACATATCCAGGCCATTCTGAGATTGTTTTCTCGTCACATATTGTAAATTATGACAGTGGTAAAATTGAGTTAAAAAATTTCATTTTTATTTATAAAAAATACCAAATTTACCAAAAAATTAGAAAAAATCTCAACTTTCCAAATTTCAATTTCTCTGCTTTTAAAACAGATAGTGATACCTCATATAAAAGTTATTACTTTACATTTCCCATATGTGTACTTTATATTTGGATCATTTTGTAAATGACATTTTATTTTGTGAGGACGTTAGAAGGCGTAGAAGTTTAAAAGCAAATCTTGAAATTTTTCAGAAAATTTCCAAAACCCACTTTTTAAGGACCAGTTCAAGTTGGAAGTCACTTTGTAAGGCTTACATAAACTTACAGAAACTCCAAAAGAGTGAAAAGTAAAATTTTAGAAACTACACCCCTCAAGGTATTCAAAACTGATTTTACAAACTTTGTTAACCCTTTAGGTGTTCCACAAGAATTAATGGAAATGGAGATGAAATTTCAGAATTTCATTTTTTTTACAGATATTAAATTTTAATCCATTTTAACACAGCAAGGGTTAACAGCCAAACAAAACTCAATATTTATTGCCCTGATTCTGTAGTTTACAGAAACACCCCATATGTTGTCGTAAACTGCTGTACATGCACACGGCAGGGCGCAGAAGGAAAGGAACGCCATATGGTTTTTGGAAGGCAGATTTCACTGGGATAATTTTAAGCTGCCATGTCACATTTGAAGACCCCCTGATGCACCCCATTTTGGAAACTATGGGATAAGGTAGCAGTTTTGTTGCTACTATTTTAGGGTAGATATGATTTTTGGTTGCTCTATATTGCACTTTTTGTGAGGCAAGGTAACAAAAAATAGTTTTGGCACAGTTTTTATTTTTTGTTATTTACAATGTTCATCTGAAAGGTTAGATCATGTGGTATTTTGATAGAGCAGGTTGTTACAGATGCGACAATGCCAAATATGTTTATCTTTTGGTTGTTTGTTTCAGTTTTATGTAATAAAGCATTTTTGAAAACAAATCATGTTTTAGTGTCATTTTTTGGGTGATTGTCTTAGGTAGGGTCTCATTTTTGCGGAAGGAGATAATGGTTTGATTGGTAATATTTTAAGGTGCATATGACTTTTTGATTGCTTGGTATTACACTTTTTGTGATGTAAGGTGAAAAAAATGCCTTTTTTGACACAATTTTTTTTACGTTGTTCACATGAAGGGTTAGGTCATGTGATATTTTTATACAGCATGTTCTTATGGACGCGGCACTGTTTATATGTGTGCTTTTTTTATTTATGTAAGTTTTACACGATGACAGCTTTTTGGAACAAAAAAAATCATGTTTTAGTCTTTCAATAGTCTGAGAGACATAGATTTTTTATTTTTTTGGGAGATTGTCTTAGTTAGGGGCTCATGTTTTGCGGGATTAGGTGACGGCTAGATTGGTATGATTTTGGGGGGTATACACCTTTTTGATCGCTTGGTGTTTCACTTTTAGTGATGTAAGGTGACAAAAAATGTTTTTTTTAGCACAGTTTTTATCTTATTCTTTTGACGGTGTTCACCTGAGGGGTTAGGTTATGTGATATTTTTATAGAGCCAGTCAATACAGACGCTGCAATACCTAATATGTCTACTTTTCTTCTTTCTCTATTTAAAAAAAATATATATATTTAATTTTCGGAAAAGGAAGCTTTTTTTTTAAATTTAAACTTTTAATTTTTTGTAAAACTTTGTTTATTAAACTTTATTTTTCAGCCCACTCTGGGACTTCAGTTTTTGGAGGTCTGATCCCCTTTATAATGCATCACAATACTTCTGTATTGTGATGCATTGGCTGTAAGTGTATTACTCAAAGTAATACACTTATAGTCTTCTTCCTTGTGAGATCCAGGGGGCTGGATCTCACAGGCTCTCCCAGAATGGCAGCCACGATGCCTACGGAAAGCATCGGGCTGGCTTCCCTGCCATGAGTTCCCAGTTATAGCAGCACGGGGACCCCATGGACAATGGCACCCGTGAGGATACCACACGTGCCACGCTGACTGCAGCCCTGCAAAGGATAATGCGCTTGCATCGGTGATTTCACCAATGCCAGCGCATGCAGCAGGGGTCTGGCTATCAGTGACAGCCAGACCCCTGCCTCTGATTGGGCGGGTGAACCTGTACTACGCTGGGATTTCTGTCCAGCAGTTCTGCGCTGTACATGTACAATCCTAAGGGTTAAGGACCTTACCATTTTTCACCTTAAGGACCAGGCCGTTTTTTGGAAACTTGACATGTGTTACTCTTTATGTGGTAATATCTTCGGAACACTTTTCCTTATCCAAGCAAAGCTAAGAATGTTTTCTCATGGTACAGAATTTTAGAAGCAAATTTTAAAATTTTTAAGAAAATTTCTGAAACCCACTTTTTTAAGGACCAGTTCAGTTATGAAGTCACTTTGTGGGGCTTACATAGTAGAAACCACCCATTACATCTTTGTAGAAAATAAACTCCTCAGGTTATTCAAAACAGATTTTAAAAACTTTGTTAACCCTTTAGGTGTTTTCACAAGAATTAAAGGAAGATTTTTGGCAGATTCTCCATTTTAATTAATTTTGTCCTGGAACACATCAAGGGTTAACAGCCAAATAAAACTCAATATTTATTACCCTGATTATGCAATTAACAGAAACATCCCATAGATGGTCGTACTGCCGTACTGGCACACGGGCAGGGTGCAGAAGGAAAGGAGCGCAATGTGTATTTTGAAGGGGCAGATTTCACTGGGATAATTTTACGTTGCCATGTCACATTTGAAGACTCCCTGATGCACCCCTAGAGTAGAAACTACAAAAAAGTTACCCCATTTTGGAAATTATAGGATAAGGTAATACTTTTATTGGTACTATTTTGTTGTATATATGACTTTTGATTGCTCTATATTAGGCTTTTTGTTAGGCAAGGTAACCAAAAAATGTCTGTTCTGGCACAGTTTTATTTTTTGCTTTTTAGGGTGTTCACCTGAAAGATTAGCTCATGTGCTATTGTTATAGAGCATGTTGGTATGGAGGCGACAATATCAAATATGTCTAATTTTATTTTTCTTTTGTTTCAGTTCATACATAGTTATTAGATCTCCCCTCAGTCGTCTTTTTTCTAAAGTGAAAAAATCCTAATTTTGATAATCTTTCAGGGTAGTCTAGATCCCTCATTCCAGTTATTACTTTAGTTGCCCTCCTCTGAACCCTCTCCAGCTCTGCTATGTCTGCCTTGTTCACAGGAGACCAGAACTGTACACAGTACTCCATGTGTGGTCTGACCAGTGATTTGTAAAGTGGTAGGACTATGTTCTCATCACGGGCATCTATGCCTTTTTTGATGCAACCTATTATCTTATTGGCCTTGGCAGCAGCTGCCTGACACTGGTTTTACAGCTTAGTTTGCTGTTCACTAAAATTCCTACGTCCTTTTCCATGTCAGTGTTACCTAGTGTTTTACCATTTAGTATGTACGGGTGACTTGCAGTATTCCTTCCCATGTGCATAACCTTACATTTGTCAGTGTTAAACCTCATTTGCCACTTCTCTGCCCAAGCCTCCAATCTATCCAGATCCATCTGTAGCAGTATACTGTCTTCTTCTTTGTCAATAACTTTTCACAGTGTTATCTGCAAAAATTTATATTTTACTGTGGCAGCCTTCTACAAGATCATTAATAAATATATTGAAGAGGATAGGGCCCAGTACTGACCCCTGAGGTACTCCACTAGTGACAGTGACCCAATCTAAATGTGTACCGTTAATAACCACCCTCTGTTTTCAATTACTAAGCCAGTTACTTACCCACATGCAGACATTTTCTAACAGTCTGAGCATTCTAATTTTATATACTAACCTTTTATGCGGTACAGTGTCAGAGTCCTAAAATATCAGAAATAAGGGTCTGGCTATGACATTACTTACTTCTCTTAGAATACGGGGGTGTATGCCATCTGGTCCTTGCGATTTGTCTATTTTAATCTATTTAAGACTCCGCTGTACTTCTTCCTGGGTCAGACAGGGCACTTTTAATGGGGAATTTACTTTCACATTCTGCATTTCATCTGACAGTTTATTTTCCTTAGTGAATACAGTGGAGAAAAAAATATTTAATAGCTTTGCTTTCTCACCACTCTCTGCAACTCCCCCCCCCCCCCATAAGGGGCCTACACCTTCAGATGTATACTTTTTACCATTTATATTATTGAAGAACATTATAGGTTTAGTTTTGCTTTCTTTGGCAATTAATCTCTCGGTCTATAGTTTGTCACTTTTATTTGTTTTCTACATATTCTAACACTCTTTTAAATGATAATTGTGAGGTTATTACTTTATGGTCACTTAGGGGGGGGGATGTGTGGATGACACTGATGGGGGGATGTGTGGATGACACTGATGGGGGGATGTGTGGATGACACTGATGGGGGATGTGTGGATGACACTGATGGGGGGATGTGTGGATGACACTGAAGGGGGGGATGCGTGGATGACACTGATGGGGGGATATGTGGAGGACACTGATGGGGGTATGTGTTGAGAACATTGATGGGGGGGATGTATGGATGACTCTTAGGGGGGGGATGTGTGTATGACACTGATGGGGGGGATGTGTGGATGACACTGATGGAGGGATGTGTGGATGACACTGATGGGGGTGATGTGTGGATGACACTTAGGGGGGATCTAGGGAGGGGTGTGGGAATGTTGGGACGGGAGGTCCTGGAGGGGTGTTTGGGTGGAAGCTCTGTAAGGGGTGGTAGGTCCAATAGGTATGTGGCGGTGGGAGATCCGGGAGGGGGGGGCCCATAAAAATTTTTAGCTATAGGGCGGGGGGGGGCATAACATTTTTTGCTGTGGGGCCCAGTCATTTCTAGCTATGCCCCTGGGTGACACCACCAGGAGATGAGTGCTTGCATTATGGAAGCACTCATCTCCCTACATTCATCTGTATCGCGATACAGATGAACACTGCAGCAGGGCAAGGTTGAGGCATCTCCCTTTCCTGTTCCTCTGATAGGCTGCCGGCACAAGGCCAGCAGCCTATCAGAGGCTGGCGCAGGTGGCGCGATGACTTTAGATCGCCGGGGGTTGGGATGGGGGCCTGTTGGGGGTGCTAGAATTTGAACCCAAGCGATAACATGGATGGGGGTTTAGATAGTAAACAGACAGCTGACGTGGGGGGAGGGCTAAGCAGACAGATTGCCGCCGACGGGGGGGGGAGTTGTGCTTGGGGGGTGGGGTGACACCATTTTCTAATGCACCGGGTGACACCAGCCTTAGCAACGCCACTGGATATACAGGTTTCAGTTTCCCAGTCTATATCTGGGCAGTTGAAGTCGCCTATAATAACAATCTCATTATGATTTGCCGCCTCATCTATTTGTTTAGTAGTAGATTTTCTGTGGACTCTGGTATATTAGGTGGTTTATATTAAACTACTCTTAGTAATTTATTATTGTTTTTGCCAAAAAACTGTACGGCACCAAAACATTACAAGCCCCTACAAAATAACTTTTTAATGTTGTTCCCCTAAGGTATTCATCTTGTGGAAATGTGGACATTTTAAGGGATTTTTTTTTTTTTTATTATAAATGAAAAAAATATGATTGTGTTTGTATATTTTATGCAGAAAAAAAATCCCTGCTATACAAAGTAAAGCTAATTTTTTTGTACGTTTTTTTTACACACATAAATTCCATTATACTATTGCTAAAACTTATAAGTATATATAAATATAATAAATATATTTTTATTTTATTTTTTATGAACGTAAAAAGGGGGAAGGATTTTGTATGGATGTGTATGTAGTCTTCTATACTGTAGTCTTCTATACTATTGCTTGCTGACACCCATGGCTAATATCCATGATTGGTAGTAATGTCGACCATGGAACCTGTCAGATGCCATGGTCATATGGGATCATGGCATCTGAGAGCGCTAAAACCCAAAAGCAGTAAGGAAGGCCTTCCCCGATCTCCACACATGGTAATGAATCTGAGCCTGTACTAGGCTTCTATACTCATTACTTGTAAATTGTCGTTCAAATCAGCAGGTGGCAGCACTGATCTGTAGTGTAGTGATTTTTGTATAGAATTAAAGAGAAAATTCCATTATTCTATACAAATTGCAATCTGATCATTGCAAGTTGGGTTCCAATTGAGGACCTAACAAAAAGAAAAAATCAAAATGATAAAAAATTTTAAAAATTTAAAAAAATCTAAAAATTCTAATCATTTCCCTTTCTCCAAAATCAAAATAAACAATAATAATAATAATAATAATAATAAAAAAAAAAAACATAATGGGCATTGCTGAGTAAATATCCCATACGGTGAATGGCGTAACGGAATAAAAAAGCCTGAGTCACCATTTTTTAATCACTTTACTTTGGCAAAAATTTGAATAAACAGTTTTCAACAAGTCATACAAACCCGAAAGAGTATTATCAAAAACTACAGATCGTCCTGCTAAAAATGAGCTCTTCCAAATCTCCGTAGACATAACTATAAAAAAGTTATGAGGGTCAGAATACGGTGATGTTTTATTTTTTTTTCATTAAAACGAGAGAAAAAAAAACTATACATATGTGATATCGTCATAATGGTATTGACCTGGAGAATAAAGAGCCTAAGTCATTTTTACAGAATAGTAAAACATTTTTTTTTCAAATATTCCATTTAGAATATTTTTCCCCGCTTCCCACTACATTGTATTTAGGTTTGAGCTAATCGAGCTTTGGATCATAGATCCGAAGTCGATCCATTCAAAAGCTTCATTTTTAATGCCGTTTCCAAATTTAATAGCAATCCGAAGTGGGCTTTGGTACCGGCTGGTACCTCGATACCAAAGCCCTCTTCAGATTGCAATTTTTAAATGTTTTTAAATTTGTAGATAGGAATACTGTACTTATTCACTAACGTTTTGTACTATTTCTAGTGAGACAAATGTTTGCCTACATGGAGCCAATACATTTTAATGCTGTATGGAAACAGTATTAAAAATGAAGTTTTTGAAGAAATTGACTTTGGATCTATGATCTGAAGCCCGATTGGCTCAAATCTAATTGTATGCAATATTAAATGGTGACATTAGAAAGTAGAACTTGTTCTGCAAAAAACAAGCCCTCATATGGATATGTGAACAGAAAAAAAGTTATGGCTTCGGGAAGGCACGAAGTAAAAAACAAAAACGTAAAAACAGAAAATTGCTGATTCAGGAAAGGGTTAAACTAACATAGAAACATAGAAACATAGAATGTGTCGGCAGATAAGAACCATTTAGCCCATCTAGTCTGCCCAATATGTTGAATACTATGAATAGCCCCAGGCCCTATGAAGGATGGCCTTATGCCTATCCCATGCATGCTTAAACTCCTTCACTGTATTTGCAGCTACCACTTTTGCAGGAAGGCTATTCCATGCGTCCACTACTCTCTCAGTAAAGTAATTCTTCCTGATATTACTTTTAAACCTTTGCCCCTCTAATTTAAAACTATGTCCTCTTGTAGCAGTTTTTCTTCTTTTAAATATTCTCTCCTCTTTTACCGTGATGATTCCCTTTATGTATTTAAAAGTTTCTATCATATCCCCTCTGTCTCTTTTTACTTCCAAGCTATACATGTTAAGGTCCTTTAACCTTTCCTGGTAGGTTTTGTCCTGCAATCCATGTACTAGTTTAGTAGCTCTTCTCTGAACTCTCTCCAAACTTTCAATATCCTTCTGCAGATATGGTCTCCAGTACTGCACACAATACTCCAAATGAGGTCTCACTAGTGCTCTGTAGAGCGGCACGAGCACCTCCCTCTTTCTACTGTTAATGCCTCTCCCTATTCACCCAAGCATTCTGCTGGCATTACCTGCTGCTCTATGACATTGTCTGCCCACCTTTAGGTCGTCTGATATAATGACCCCTAAATCCCTTTCCTCAGATACTGAGGTTAGTACTGTATCACTGATTTTATATTCTGCTCTTGGGTTTTTACGCCCCAAGTGCATTATCTTGCACTTATCGACATTAAATTTTAGTTGCCAGATTTTTGACCATTCCTCTAGTTTTCCTAAATCCTTTTCCATTTGGTGTATCCCTCCAGGAACATCAACCCTGTTACAAATCTTTGTGTCATCAGCAAAAAGACACACCTTACCATTGAGGCCTTCTGCAATTTCGCTGATAAAGATATTAAACAATATGGGTCCCAGAACAGATCCCTGAGGTACCCCACTGGTAACAATACCATGGTCTGAATATACTCCATTGACTACAACCCTCTGTTTTCTGTCCTTCAGCCACTGCCGAATCCATTCAACAATATGTGAGCCCAAGCTCAAAGACTGCAGATTATTGATAAGCCTTCTATGTGGGACAGTATCAAATGCCTTACTAAAGTCCAGATAAGCGATGTCTACTGCACCTCCGCCATCTATTATTTTAGTCACCCAATCAAAAAAGTCAATAAGATTAGTTTGACATGATCTCCCTGAAGTAAGCCCATGCTGTTTTTTATCAATCAACCTATGGGTTTTTAGATGTTCCACAATCCTCTCCTTGAGTATGGTTTCCATTAATTTCCCCACTATTGATGTCAGGCTTACTGGCCTATAGTTGCCCGATTCTTCTCTACTACCTTTCTTGTGAATTGGCACAACGTTTGCTAATTTCCAATCTTCTGGGACGACACCTGTTACCAGTGATTGGTTAAATAAATCTGTTAATGGTTTTGCTAGTACACCTCAAAGCTCTTTAATAGCTTTGGGTGTATCCCATCAGGCCCCTGTGATTTATTTGTATTAATTTTAGACAGATGACTTAGAACTTCTTCCTCTGTAAAGACACATGCATCAAAGGATTCATTAGTCTTCCTCCCTAACTGAGGTCCTTCTCCTTCATTTTCCTTTGTAAAAACTGAACAGAAGTATTCATTGAGGCAGTCAGCTAGTTCTTTATCCTCTTCCATATACCTTCCTTCTTTTGTTTTTAATTTGGTAATTCCTTTTTTTAATTTCCTTTTTTCATTTATGTATCTGAAGAATGTCTTATAACCTTTTTTCACTGACTGAGCTAATTTCTCTTCTGCCTGAGCTTTAGAAGCTCTTATAACTTGCTTGGCCTCTCTCTGCCTCATCTTATAGATTTCCCGGTCATCCTCGTTTTGGGTGTTTTTATACTTGCTAAATGCCATCTTTTTGTTTTTAATGATTTTGGCCACTTCTGCTGAGTACCACAGTGGTCTCTTCCTTTTTTTGCCTTTACTGACAAGCCTAATGCACTTTCCTGTTGCCTTAAGTAGTGCCAATTTTAAGTAGTCCCATTTCTCTTGGACTCCATTGAAATTGTTCCAGTCTGATAGGGACTCGTATACCACTGATCTCATTTTAGAAAAGTCTGTTTTCCGAAAATCTAAAACTTTTGTTTTTGTGTGGAGTGACTCAGTCAATGTACTTATAGTAAACCTCACTGACTGGTGATCACTGGATCCTAAGCTTTCCCCTACAGTAATATCAGATACCAAATTGCCATTTGTGAATACCAAATCTAAAATGGCCTCCTTCCGGGTTGGCTCCTCAACTACTTGCTGTAGAGATAATCCCAGTAGGGAATTTAGAATGTCTGTGCTTCTGGCAGAACTAGCTATTTTGGTTTTCCAGTTTATATCAGGAAGATTAAAGTCTCCCATAATGACAACTTCCCCTTTCAATGTCATTTTAGCCATTTCCTTTAACTAGTAGATCATCCAATTCTTTGACTTGGCTTGGTGGTCTGTATATGACACCTACACAAGTTACCTTATGATTACCAAGCTGCAACGTAACCCAAACTGACTCTAAATTGGTTTCGCTGGCTTGTATTAGATTAGATTTTATGCTATCTTTCACATATAGGGCCACTCCACCCCCTTTCTTGCCTTCTCTGTCTTTCCTATATAGAGAGAACCCAGGTATTGTTATATCCCAGTCATTACTATCATTGAACCATGTCTCAATAACCGCCACTAAATCTATATTCTCAGATGCCATTACAGACTCAAGTTCGTTGATCTTATTCCCTAAACCTAGACTCATGATGTTCCACTAATGATATAGGATATGTGACTTAACAAAGTGACATGTTAGAAGGGTGGTGGTACACACAGCTTTCTGAAATGGAAGTTCTTGACATGGTTTTAGAGCCAAAGCCTGGGATCAGTCCAGCAGAAGTGAGTTTAACTCCTTCCTTTATATTTTTCCTTTCCTTCCGACCCACTTCTGGTTTTGGCTAAAAAAAAACTGCTTGAAAAACTGCCACAAAAAGCTGACTTTTACATCAATTTTTATTAGTATTTTCCCTTTCAAATATAATGACGATGATCGGTATCTAGCACACAATTGCACAATACTTTCTATTTACTGTTATCCTCTGTAAATAGCTTTGCTTGATTCTTTGTAAACACTATCATCAACATAGCAGGAGAGGAGAATAAGTTACACGTCCCTTGATGCTGTAGATATACAGTATATGTGCTCAACTTGCTCTAAGCAATGATTAGCAGTGTTTTGCCGTTTTCTCTAATTGGTGCTATGGGAGCTTGCAGGATGGAGCTTGCATAGTTCTACTTGCATATAGTTACATAGCACCTTTAAAATCACATTGTTTATAAGGCCTTGGGCAGGACCTTGCTGCTAATGCTAATGTATAACTGCATGGAGACTTGGCTTTCCAATGAACTGTATCTTTGGGTCCTGAGGCTACTTGTGTTTGTGTCAGCCTGAAATGGCTTTTCCAAAACTAAGATGTCTGAGTTCAAGCTGAGCTGTGCTGTGGACAAACGTGAAATTGTGATTCTTTTCAAGAACCATTTTATTTGTACTCATTAGCACCTAATGTAACTTCTTAAAGAAGGAATGACAAAAAAGTAAGGTATTTATTCAGTTGTAGCTAATTTTACTAAACTTTGAACCAATAAAGTTGTGTGGCTATTAAGTGGAAAAGTAACTTTGTAAAAAGAACTTTGCCTATTACATTATTTCCTAGTCTTTGAATGCAGCCGGCAACGTCTGTTTTCCCTCTGCCGTGGCTGTATCCACATTTATCTTTTATGTAACAACTGCAATTGTATTTCTTTAACTTTGCTTTACCTAGATAACTTGTAGAACCACCTTACAGCATTAACTTCAAATAATCATTTTCTATATGACTATTAGTCTTTCACATCATTCTGGAGGAATTTTGGCCCACTATTCTTTACAATGTTGCTTTAGTTCATTGAGGTCTGTGGGAACTTGTTTATGCCGAACTCTCTCAGATTACAACACGGTCAGCATTTTGCATGCAGTTTTGAAAGCTAAAATCAAGAGTAGATCTTTAAAGGAGAGAAAATACAAAGGACAGATAAGATGTATCCTCTTTTATGAATTCAAATCTGGTTTTGTCTTCCAAAACTACATGTACAAACCTGATCAAGTGGACGTACCCTTCAAGGGAAAGTGTAATCAGAAAATGACCTGCTGTTTAAATCACTTTTTTATGTTTAACATTTTTAAATATTTTTTGATGATGTTATTTTTAATTTTCCATGTCACTTGTTATATTTAAACAAATAAAAAATCCTGCAGTTCTTGCTCTGGCCACTACAGATATTGTACAGTTAACACACATGCTTTATGAGACATATTATCTAAACTAAATGCGTTAACACCTTCAACTACTTTTCAATGGCTTTTGTTTCAAGATAATGGGATAAGTAAAAAAAATTTAAGTTAAGAGTTTGTGTGTTAACCCTGCTACATCTGTATGTCTAATAATTGCCGCCACTTCTTGGTTTGTACAGATCACTTTACTGAAGTTAACTTATTCTAATCCTGCCTGCAATGATATCATCTCTGTGAATAGATAAGACAGGATCCCCCATTCACAATAGGTCAATGTCAAATCTTATCTATTCTATCCTTGTACAATGACCTCTGCACAGGTCACAGAACATGCCTAGAAAACTCTCCCATAGAAGTCAATGAGGTTCCCTCCTGACCATTGTGTCTAAGGCCCATGGGACTGCCAAAAAGCAATTTTTTTAAGGCTGTGTAAATGCTGTTAAAAACAGCTCAGGCAAGATGGCAGCACCCATAATAATGTTCAGGAAATTGAATAATAAAAGAATCTACAATAAGAAAATAAAAATAGATTAGAAAATAAGTATATGTGCTACTATTTTAAAGGGGTTATCCAATACTATAAACTTGTTCGCTGTTTTTATATTTTTGAACCTTTAACATGCGAACTGAGGCCTGAATATTCTTAGCTCTTTGGTTTTTAGTAATTTATGTGAACATTGTACAGTCTGGCCATGGAGAGAATTTGCTAAATCAATATAATGCTATGTGAATCCCGTCAGTGCTGGGAGGTCAGGCCGAGAGCTCCGTTGCGGACTTGCCGGAGGAACGCTCGTCTGCAAGGGGCTTAACACATGCCTAGTTAACACATGCCTGAATGCTCCAGACCTGCAAACTGCCAAAACTTATGCTTTTTATACAGGTGATCACACTTGCTGATGATCAAATAATAACATAATAGCATTTGATTAGCAGCACCTGATTGCTACTTACCCTCTTAATTATTATGAAAGTTGTAAGGGTGTACTTAAATAGCTTCTCTGAGAATTAAGAAAATTAACATGCTTAAATATTACTTTATACAAAAAAAAGAACAAGGTGGTCGACACTACCTTATATGTGAAACATTCAGTCGCAGACTTTTACTGCACTTCAAATTGTGACCACTGGTGGTTCTCAGCATCCAAAGTTTTATATATGCTTAAACCATAAGGAGAATGAAAAAACAGCGGCACTTAGCGGTGTTTAAAAATGGCGCTCCCGCTCCAGCCTGATGCGGGCGCCATAGCCGCGCGTGGCCGCCTGATTCTTGTAGTAGACACCCGCAGCTTATGTCCGCAACCAGCAGTAATGCCGATCTAGGACATTTAACCCCTCAGATGGTGGGCGTTAGCGGCCATTTTTGCAAGTGCAGTGCTCTTGCAACTGCATGTGAACTGCATGTGTGCCAGGGACATTACTTTAATTCTGTTCTGGTAGCACAGTGGAGGACAAATTCAAGTACCCCTGCAGCCTGCAGTGCATACCTGGCAGTGAAAATTATTCAATTACATTAGTCTGTCACATTTTTTTGTGACCTAAAGTGATTTTTTATCTGTCTGAAACAGGCACTGCATATCTGACAGTGAAATAAAACCTCTAAATACTGCAGTTACCTTGCTGATCTAAAAAAAAGCACACTATTTTTTTTGCAAGATAGTAAATTTACGGGCTATGCTGCATTTCTGACATTCCAATTAAAACGTTACATGCTGCAGTTACATTGCTGCTATAAAAAAGCAATTTTTTGCAAATTTGCGTGTTTTGCTGCATTTCTGACAGTCCAATACAACCGTAACAAACTGAATTTACATTGGTGCTTTAAAAAAAACACACTTTTTGTGCTAGATAGGTGACAGGGACGCAAATTTGTAAAAATCGTCTGTTCCATTGGTGGGTGACATTTTGCCACTTTTGCCATATACAAACCCCTGCTCTGCATAGGTGACTGGGAGGTAAATTTCTAAAAATCATCTGTTACATTGGTGGGTGACATTTTGCCAGTTTTGTCGTATGCAAACCCCTGATCTGCATAGGTGACAGGGAGATAAATTTCTAAAAATCGCCTGTTACATTCTTGTGTGACATTAACCCACTTTTGCCATATACAAACCCCTGCTCTGCATAGGTGACAGTGAACTAAATTTTGTAAAAACGTCTGTTACTTTGGTGGGTGACGGCAAAAAATTAGGATAGCGTCAAATAAGGGACGTGGCCCTGGTCGTGGTACTGCTGGTGTTGGTGGAGCTCCTGTTGCAAGGAGAGGACATGGCCGATCTGTGCCAGCTACACGCCCAAATGAAACACCTTCCTCAGATGTGTGTACATGACAGAACCTTCGGCGTTATTTAGTAGGCCCAAATGACACTCTATGAAATGTGAGGCCAGAACAAGTACAGGCGATAGTGGATTGGGTGGCTGACAGTGCCTCCAGTACCTTCACATTGTCTCCCACCCGGTCTGCTGCTTAAAGGTCAGAGTTGACACCTGCAGGCACCTCACCCCCTTGCAAATCAGCCAAGCAGTCTGAGCCCCAAGTCATGCAGCAGTCTCTTATGCTTTCTGATGACTCTGCTGGCAGGGTATTCCAGGGCCATCCACCTAGCTCTGCCCCAGAAGTGGAAGAGATTAAGTGCACTCATGTTCAACCACTTATGTTTGAGGATGAGGACATGGGAAGACCACCACAGCCCGTCTCTGATAATGACGAAACACAGGTGCCAACTGCTGAGGATTTCTGCAGTGTGCAAACCGACAAGGAGGGCAGGGGTGAAGACTGGGTGGAAGTTGATGTGGATGACGATGAGGTCCTAGACCCCACATGGAATCAAGGTCATGCGAGTGACCTGTACAGTTTGGAGGGAGAGCCACCAGCACAGCAAAGGAGCAGGGTGCAAAAGCAGAGCGGCCGTCCCCTAGACAGTACGCCTGCTACTGCCACCGCACCCAGGGACCGAGCACAACAAAGCCAGCTGCAAGGAGTTCCCTGGTGTCGCAGTTCTTGAGACAATGTGCAGACAATGTGCAACACCTCTGGAGTGACAGTGGCACCGGCCACCCCGCAAAAAGAGGATGTGTCGGCAACGCAACAACGTCCATCACCTTCAACAAGCAGCACCACCATGTCCCACGGCAGGGTTCAGCTGTCCTTCTTCCAAACAATGGAGCAAATAAGGAAGTACCCCCCTACCCACCCGCGATCCCTGGCCCTGAATGCCAGCATTTAAAAATTCCTGGCCTTTGAAATGCTGTCATTCCGTCTGGTGGAGACGGAGAGTTTAAAAACCTTATGGCCTTGGTTGTCCCACAGTACGTCATTCCCAGCCACCACTACTTTTCTAGCCGGGCCATCCGTAACCTGCACAAACAACTGGGGGACAAAATCAGGTGTGCACTGCACAATGCCATCTGTAACTACCGATACGTGGACCAGTAATCACAGGCAGGGATGTTATACCTCCCTAACAGCACGCTGGGTAAATGCAGTGGCGGCTGGGCCTGAGGCGTATAGCTGTTTGCCGCATATCCTTCCGCCACCGAGGATTGCAGGGCATTTCTCTTTGCCTCCTGTTGCCTCCTCCTCTACCACCTCATCATCTGGTCAGCATAACACCTTCACCACCAACTTCAGCACAGCCAGGGGAAAACGACAGCAGACAGTTTTGAAACTCATCTGTTTGGGGGACAAACCCCACACCGCGCAGGATCTGTGGATGGGCATGGAACAACAGACTGATGAGTAGTTGGTGCCACTGAGCCTCGCCTGGTGGTGTGCGATAATGGGCAAAATCTCGTAGCAGCTCTGGGCCTAGCCGGTTTGACGCACATGCCTTGCCAATCGCATGTGCTGAATTTGGTGGTGCAGATATTCCTGAAAAACTACCCTGATATGTCAGAGCTGCTGCAGAAAGTGCGGGGTGTCTGTCCGCGCTTTTGGCGTTCTAACCCTACTGCTCGCCTGTCTGCTCTGCAGCGTAACTTCGGGCTTCTCGCTCACCGCCTCATATGCGACGTGCCCACAAGGTGAGACTCCACCTTGCACATGCTGGAGACACTGTGTTAGCAGCAGCAGGCGATAGTGGAGTTTCAGCTGCAGCATGCACGGTTGAGTCGCTCTGCGGAACAGCACCACTTCACCGCCACTGAGTGGGCCTCCATGCAAGACCTGTGTGCCATGTTGCGCTGTTTCGACTACTCCACCAACATGGCCAGTGCTGATGACGACGTTCTCAGCATAACTATCCCACTTCTCAATCTCCTTGAAAAAACGCTTTGGGAGATGATGGAAGAGAATGTGAGAAAGGAGGAAGAGGGATCATTTCCATGGTTATCAGGCCAGTCATTCACATGTGGCTCAGAGGGTGGGTTCCTGCACCAGCACAGGCCAGGTACTCAATTGTCCAGCCAGGGCACAGTTCTGGAGGATGAGGAGGACGGGGAGGATGAGGAGGAACCATATTCACAGCAAGGTGGAACCCAAAGCAGCTCAGGGCCATCACTGCAGCGTGGGGGGATACCAAGGACACAGACGATACACCTCCCACAGCTCTGGGCAGCCTGGTACACATAAGAGACTACATGCTGCAGTGCCTGCGCAACGACCGCCGAGTTGCCCACATTCTAACTTGTGCTCATTACTGGGTGGCCACCCTGCTGGATCCCCGTTACAAGGACAATGTGCCATCCTTAATTCTCTCACTGGAGCATGATCGGAAGATGCGCGAGTACAAGCGCACGCTGGTAGACGCGCTGCTGATTGCATTCCCACCAGACACCGGGGACTCAGTGGAATCACAAGGCGAAGGCAGAGGAGGAGGAAGAGGTCGCCAATTCAGCCGCGGCACCGCTAGCACCTCAGAAGGCAGGGTTAGCATGGCCGAAATGTGGAAAAGCTTTGTCACCATGCCACAACAACCAGCACCACCAGCTAATATGCAATGTCTTAGCAGGAGGCAGCATTTCAGCAACATGGTGGAGCAGTATGTGTGCACACACATACTGACTGATGGGTCTGCCCCATTCAACTTCTGGGTCTCCAAATTGGGCACATGGCCTGAGCTTGCCCTTTACCCCTTGGAGATGCTGGCCTGCCCTGCAGCCAGTTTACTGTCTGAACGTGTATTTAGCAAGGCAGGGGGTGTTATCACAGACAAGCGCAGCTGTCTGTCCAATGCTAATGTGGACAAGCTCACGTTCATTTAAATGAACCAGGCATGGATCCCACAAGACTTGTCTGTACCTTGTGCAGAATATACATTTATACCAGCCTCAACTATCCATTCTTGTACTCAAGTGCACTTATTCTTTGTTTTATTTTTGTATATGTTCCTATTTTTTGGAGACTACCCCAATTAAAAAAAACAAAACAAAAAAATAAAACAGTGTTGGCTACCTCCTCCACCTCCACCTTCGCTTCCACCTACACTGCCACAGTCACCGCCTCCTCAACCTCCTACTCCACATTCACCTCCTCCTCCTAGTTCAAGATTGTTATTTTTAACTTTTATTTATTTTATTTTAAGTTATTTTCCTTATCCACATTTATTAGCAGAGGATTTGCCATGCTCTTAAGCACATTTTGTTGCCTTTTTCAGCCCTCTAGCCCTTTCCATGACATTTTTAGAGCCATTTTAGTGCCCAAAAGTTCAGGTCCCCATTGACTTCAATGGGGTTCAGGTTCGGGGTCAAGTTCGGGTCCCGAACCCCACCTTTTCTGCGAAGTTCGGCCGAACCCGGCGAACCCGAACTTTCAGGTGTTTGCACAACTCTACTAATGTTTTTTCCTATGTAATATCTACCACAAGGGTAAAAGATAACATTCACTACAAACTGTGTTCTACAAGATATGAAGTGTCTCACTACATGGTCAATTCCCCCAATTGTCAGGCGTTATATCTACATATGAATCTGCACATCGAACAGTGGCCACAACTGAAATTACCCTCAGGGGTATATTGTTTTATCCAATTAAGGTTCTCCTCTTGAAAGTGACTTCTCACAATATAATCCCTAATAGTTCTACTTCTTATGAAACTAATATGTTATGGTTTCTCTGTACTTTCTTCTTTAAGGACTTATCCTGGATCAACATTACCAATGATTTAAAATGGCCTTTTTGATTATGGGGGCCGTAGAAGTATATTTGAATGTAAAAACTGATCTCTCATTTTTATTTTTATCCCATCTTTTTCACCTTTGTTTAGGTATTAAATCATCTCTGCCGTGTAAGGGCATCTATTATAGCTTCGGGATACCCTGAATGTAGGAATCTCTTCTTCAGCTCCCTAGATTACTCAATAAATTCATCACTATCAGTTATTATCCTTTTAAGACATGCAAATTGTCCTTATGGGACTGACAATTTCACATGTGGGGGGTGGAAGCTACCACAGTGCAAGAGAGAATTTATGGAAGTAGGTTTTATGTATAGCGTGGTATCTTTCCATCCAAAAACTCCAGATCTTCAGAATCTATTTTGCTGGTAAATTGCATATTTAGATATTGTTATGTACATTATGATATTTCACAAATTCATCAAATTGCGCTATGGTACCTCTCCTCACTTTCATTCTTCTTATGCCTTATTTCAAATATTACTTTATTAGAAATATATTCCCAAATACCCTTCATTAGTTATAATTAGAGTTGAGCGAAGACCTGGATGTTCGCGTTCGAGAAGTTCGGCCGAACTTCACGAAAATGTTCGGGTTCGGGATCCGAACTCAACCCGAACTTCACCCCGAACCCCATTGAAGTCAAACTTTTGGGCACTTAAATGGCTGTAAAATAGCCCTGGAAAGGGCTAAAGGGCTGCAAAAGGCAGCAAAATGCAGGTAAATGCCCTGCAAACATATGTGAATAGGGAAATGACTTAAAATAAAATAAAATACAGAAAAATAATAAATAAACATTCTAAACTTGAGCCCAAGTGAGTGACAGTGGCACCTGTCACCCAGCAAACAGAGGATGTGGCAGCCACGCCATCACATCTGTCATTGTCACCAAGCATCTCCACCAAATCCCATGGAAGTGTTCAGCTATCAGCTGTCCATCTTCCAAACACTGGAGAGAAAAATAAATAGAAAGAAGAAGTACCCCCCTACCCATGGCTCTGAATGCCTTATTTCAAACTTCCTGGTCCTTTAAAATGCTGTCATTCTGTCTGGTGGACAGTTTTAAAAACCACAGTACGTGTATCCCAGATAAATTTAAATGTAGCGGCTGGCCCAAAGATGGATAGCATTTTTGCGAATGTCCTTCCGCCCCCGAGGATTGCTGGGCATTTCTCTTTGTATCCTGTTACCTCCTTCTTCTCTTCCTACTCGGCTTCCTCCTCCTCTACCTCCTCATCATCCACTCAGCGTAACACCTTCACCACCAACAGCAGCACAGCCAGGGGGAAACGACAGCAGGTTGTTTTAAAACTTGTGTGTTTGTGGGACAAACTCCGCACCGCGCAGGAGCTGTGGACAGGCATGGAACAACTGACCGACCATTGGTTGGTGCCACTGAGCCTCCAGCCCGGCCTGGTGTTGTGCGCTAATGAGTAAAATATACTAGCAGGTCTGGGCCTAGCCGGTTTGACACACATCCCCTGACTGCCACATGTGCTGAATTTGGGGTGCAGAAATTCCTAAACACCAGACAGTGAAAATCAATTCAGTTAATCGAACACACACAACACCCCCACCCCCGCTATCACTCAAAGCATTAAAAAAAATTACAAATTTTCTTAAAAACATATTAAAATAACTTTAATGCAGCTAAACTTACTATATAAACAAACAAAACTATATACACGCCGTCTCCGTTACTTAAGGCCAGTGACATCCAAGTGGCTCGAAGGGTGGGTTCCAGCACCAACATAGTCCCTGGCCTGGAACACAATTGTCCTGCCAGGGCACAGTTCTGGAGGATGAGGAAGATAAGTAGGATGAGTAGGATGAGGAGGATGAGGAGGAACCGTGTTCTCAGCAGGGTGGCACCCAAGCCAGCTCACGAGCAGCTGGGTCACTATCAGCACCTCAGAAGGCAAGGTTAGCATGGGCAAAATGTGGAAAAGCTTTGTCATCACGCCACAACAACCTGCACCACCAGCATATCTGGAACATCTTAGCAGGAGGCAGAATTTCCGCAACATGGTGGAAAAGTACACATACTGACTGATGGGTCTGCATAGGGGAATAGCTACAGGGGAAGCAGGGGAAGCAACTGCTTTGGGGCTGTGACCCAGGAGGAGGAGGAGGACTAACAGTATTATACAATGAATTGATATACAGTGGCAGTATAGACAGTGTAGAAAGCGAATGGAACAGCTGCTGGGCCTGGTCTGAGAGAGCCATCTTTTGTAGCCACAGGCATAGCGGCATGAAAGGAAGGGGTTTGCGCAAAAATTACTTGGGGAGGGGGGCCCCCATTCAAAAATTTGCTGTGGTGTCCAATCATTTCTAGCTACGCCACTGGGTCTGCCCCATTTAACTTCTGGGTCATCAAATTGGGCACATGTCCTGAGGTTGCCCTTTACGCCTTGGAGGTGCTTGCCTACCCTGCAGCCACTGTATTGTCTGAACGTGTGTTTAGCATGGCTGGTGGCATTATCACAGACAAGCGCAGCCACCAGTCCACAGATAATGTGGGCAAGCTTTCGTTTATTAAAAAGAACCAGGCATGGATCCCACAGGACTTGTTTGTACCTTATGCAGAATAGACATGTATACCGGCCTCACCCAACCACTGTTATACTACAGTGCTCTTACACTTTGTTTTATTTTTTATATTTTCCCAATGTTTTGGGGTCTACACTAATTTATTTAAAAGAATAAAAAATAAAAAAAACAGTTATTGGAGACTATCTTTGGCTTCACAGCCCAAAAAGATTTTATGTAACTGCCAATTGTAAGTTCCCTGTCAGTTATGCAGTGCAGGGGTTTGTACCTGGCAAAAATGGTAAAATTTCACCCAACAATTTAAAATCTATCCTTTGCCGGACAGTATTAAACTTGGCCAGCCACAGCTGGAACCACTGATTAACAGTATTGCCATTTTGGCAATTGAATTTCACGCCAGAACAAAATCTATCCTTTGCCGGACACTATTAAACTTGGCCAGCCACTGCTGGGACACCAGATTTAGGGGATTGCTATTTTGGCAATATGATTTCACCCCAGAACAAAATCTACCCTTTTCCGGACACTATTAAACTTGGCCAGCCACAGCTGAAACCACTGATTTACGGTATTGCTATTTTGGCAATTGAATTTCACCCCAGAAAATAATATATCCTTTGACGGACACTTTGAAACTTGTCCAGTCACAGCTGGAACACCAGATTTACAGTATTGCTATTTTGGTAATTGAATTTCACCCAAGAACAAAAGCTATCCTTTGACGGACACTATAAAACTTGTCCTGCCACAGCAGAAACCACTGATTTAGGGTATTGCTATTTTTGCAACTGAATTTCACCCCAGAACAAAAGCTGTCCTTTGATGGACACTATAAAACGTGTCCTGCCTCAGCAGAAACCACTGATTTATGGTATTGCTATTTTGGCTATTGAATTTCACCCCAGAACAAAAGCTATCCTTTGCCGGACACTATTAAACTTGGCCAGCCACTGCTGGAACACCAGATTTACGGTATTTCTATTTTTGCAACGGAATTTCACCCCAGAAAAAAATATATCCTTTGCCGGACACAATTGAACTTGGCCAGCCACTGCTGGGACACCAGATTTACAGTATTGCTATTTTGGCAATTGAATTTCACCCCAGAACGAAGTATATCCTTTGCCAGACACTATTAAACTTGGTCAGCCACAGCTGAAACCACTGATTTATGGTATTGCTATTTTGGCAATTGAATTTCCCCCCAGAAAAAAATATATCCTTTGCCGGACGCTATTAAACTTGGCCAGCCACAGCTGAAACCACTGATTTACGGTATTGCTATTTTGGCAATTGAATTTCACCCCAGAACAAAATATATCCTTTGCCGGACACTATTAAACTTTGCCAGCCACTGCTGGGACACCAGATTTAGGGGATTGCTATTTTGGCAATTGAATTTCACCCCAGAAAATTATCTCTCCTTTGCCGGACAATATTTAACTTGGCCAGCCACTGGTGGGACACCAGATTTAGGGGATTGCTATTTTAGCAATTGAATTTCACCACAGAAAAAAAATCTATCCTTTGCCAGACAGCAGACAGTATTACACTTGGCTAGCCACAGCTGGAACACCAGATTTAGGGGATTGCTATTTTGGCAATTGAATTTAACCCCTCAATAAAATATAGAAATTTATATCCTGAGTTTCTAGGGGTGACAATAAGCACAGCCAAGCCCCTGAGGTAAAAAAAAAAAAAACTAGTATTGATGGATTGATGGACTTGGTGTCAGCTTGTGCAGGTGCACCACAAGACACGAAATGGCCGCCAATCACCCCAGAAAAAAGTGACAAAAAAACGCTCTGTGCAGCCTAAAAACCAGTGAGCAATTAACTAACAGAAGTTGAATTATTCACAGCTGTAGATCGATCACTTCATTAGGTGTTTTTGCTGAGTTTTCCCTGCTGTATCTCGCCCTCACAGCAGCTGCGTCCTATTTCTACACTAATCAGAGCAGAGTGACGTGCGGCGCTACGTGACTCCAGCTGAAATATAGGCTGGGTCACATGCTGCACTTGGCCAATCACAGCCATGCCATTAGTAGGCATGGCTGTGATGGCTTCTTAGGGCAAGAAGTAAAACGCTAGCTGATTGGCTGCTGTGCAGCCCTTCAGAAAGCGGGAAGAAATCGCCAAACAACGACCCGAACCCAACTTTTTTGAAAATGTTCGGGTCCGGGTTCCGAACACCCCAAAATTCGGTACAAACCCGAACTATACAGTTCGGGTTCGCTCATCCCTAGTTATAATTGCTCATTTTTTCTAGGGAGCAATCATTAGGAGAAATAAAATGGCTGCCATCCTATTAGTATCAAACACCTGACTAGAACGTTAAAATAAAACAAAAAAAGTTAATTGGGTAATCAATTGTAAAATGATAATGGGGGGTATACCCACTTAATACTTATACACAGACAGAGATCAAATCTTTGGATGGGAACAAAAGAGAGACCTTTGCAGAGGACCTGCATTTCAATCTCAGAAAGTGTATGTGAAGATAAATTGTCCACTTGTAGGTCATATTTTTTGGTCAACGGGTGTTTGGAGGTTACTTCTTGATTCTCAACATGTATTGGGACGCAGGAGTGGTATTGTCTAAAAATCCTCCCCTACCTCCTCTACCTCCACACCCCCGTCTGCCCCGACCTCTATTTCTACCACCGTACGTATTCCTGAAAGTTTGTGTATTCAGTCCTCTACAAACACCTTTTAGACTAGTAGTGTTGATATCTCTTTTGGTACCCTAATAATTAAATAACAAAAAATTAAAAGGGGGTGGGTTACCTTTAAAACATAAATTTTAATGATACGGAAAACGCCCATAAGTGAATCAATTGCCGTGTGCATTTGTAGGTGAACAGGGTACTGTTACCCCAATCCAGATGGGTTTGTAAAATCTCTAGGGGTGGGGGATAGGATGGGAGAGGTGGGGGGTGCTGGGTCTCTGCCCCTATTGCACACCCTAGCTCTAGGTCCCTTATCCTAACCACCGCACATCTCCTTTGCTGTTCCTGTGTACTTCCCTGATCAGTGCAATGACTGCCCAGCTTCGTCCTGAAGGGGAAGGGAAGAGGGGGGAGGAGGAGACCCTAAATCACAGACCCACCTAAGGTCAGGTGTTGTGTACCCAGAGCCCTGGGACGCAACCACACTGACACAATGCTTAAAAAGAACACAGTGGGTCCTGCATATCCAATTGGTCAGGCGTCACGATTCATGCAAACACCTATGTTCCACTCTATGGATGATTGCTGGAAACTACACCAAAAATACACAATGCATAACCCGACGCGTTTCTCTGGTCTTGCCAGTTCATCAGGGGTCAATAACACAAAAAAGCATACAGGACCAATGACGATAGATGTCTTGGTATTCAATATCTGAATGTCAGCCAGCAACCACACACTGTATTGGCGATGGAACAGTATTCCAAATCTACAGCGGGTGGTTACAGGCAGGAAAAGTTACACTTATCTTAAGAAAGGCAGGCAGTGGACATGTTCCCAAGATTGCAGGCTGAGCAGTGTGATTCTCAATGACCTGACGGCTGGACTCCGCGTATGGCAGCACCGCTCCAACAGACGGCACGGCCTCACTATTTAAAGGTCGCCCGCGCTGATCAGACTGCCCATAGTTCCATAGGGCTACAGATTCCTCTATTGCCAGCAAACAGGTGTAGAAGCTCCAGATTAACCCTTAAGTGGGAAGAGGAAGCCACTAAGAGCTCCCTTTGGTTTATGAACCTGTTGCTGGAATAGGAAAAACTAAAGTTGGAAGAATTGGATTCTTCCCTGAAAGGCCTAAACGAGACCGTAAACAAATTTAAACAGGAACCTGACTTTGGAAGTAAGGAGCTCCAATTGAAAAACACAATAGAGAAATTCGAATATCACTTGGAGGAACGTAAACACAAACAATTTAACCGTGACCTACAAGATTTCCGGGACAATAGAGTATACTCAACACTGGAGGTGTCTGCAAAGCCCCCCAAAAAAGTAGATTCTGACGTCTCTTCAAGTGATATTGAGGTCTCAGAGGGAGAAAGGGACGCGGGGGAAGAGATGCCGAGGAAGAGGAAGGGGGAGGTTCAGAGGAAGGGGGGAGAGGGAGCCAGGACAGCGGTAGCCGTGGTTTTTTAGACCAAACATTGCCCTATCATCTGCGATTACGGAAATCACCCCCCGAAGCCAACATCTGCAGAATCCCCCACACAGATCCTGAATCTGTCCAAAAGAATCCTCTGGCCCGTGGAAACTGACATACTCAAAAAAGGCCTCTCCTTTGTACCAACACCAACCTTTAATCTATTTAATTAGGTTAAAGACCTACACTTATTTGTAAAGAAGCTCCGCTGGTCCAAACATTTCGCCTTGATTGATAAACGGGAGAGTAGGGAACTAGGGATCTCACAGGAAATCATATGTGCGTCTTCTCTTTGTGACTGACAGCAACCCACTACTTTTTTGCATCAGGTCCTTATAGATTTGGAACATCTGATGGTACCTAGAAAAGAATTTAACTGTAGCAGAGAGGAATATCTGGCACTAATAAATCTTGAAAAAGATAAAGGTCTGACGATCAAACTCTCTGACAAGGGGGGCAATGTTGTGGTCCTAGATACCCCACAATATAAGGAGATATGTTTGAGGCTGTTGTCCGATTCTGAAACATATGAGAGCCTGAAGGATAATCCGACTAAACAGTATCAATCACAACTTTATCAAATAATAATGGAGGCGAAAGATCAATGCCTCATATCCCAGGAGGAATATGAATTCCAGGAGTGTCGGCATCCTACAGTAGCAACCTTTTACTCATTACCAAAAATCCACAAAGGGACGTCCCCCCTCAAAGGACGGCCAATAGTCTCAGGGATTAACAGCCTCAGCCAAAATGTGGGGATCTATGTTGACCACATACTGGCCGTATTTGTCAAGGCACTACCCTCTTATACGAGGGACACCAGTGACCTACTAGCAAGATTGGAGTGAGTTACGCTGGAAAATGATTGCCTTCTAGCATCCATAGATGTGGAAGCATTATACTCCTCCATTCCACATGATTTTGGCCTTGGTGCTATAGCACAGTTCTTGACCACTAGTGGTTGCCAGTTTGCCAACCACAATGCATTCATCTTGAAGTTGCTGCATTTTACCTTGACATGTAACTTCTTTGTCTTTGATGGGTCCTACTACCACCAGCTCAGGGGCACCATGATGGGGAGTCCCTGTGCCCCATAATATGCTAATTTGTTCCTGGGCTGGTAGGAAAGGGAGGTGGTGTTCGCTGACCCCCCCTAGCCCGCTCACCGTACCAGTGGTGATGTGGGCCAGATATAGTGATGACATCTTCATTATCTGGCGGGGGTCAATGAACACCTTCTCACAACTGGTGGAGACCCTCAATGTTAACAAACTGGGTCTGCGGTTGACTTATGAAACATCCATACAGTCCCTGCCGTTTCTGGATATTAATATTGTCAGAGGACCAGAGGGGGAAATTTGCATGGAAACATTTAGAAAACCAACGGCTACTAACTCCCTCCTTGATTGGGGGAGCTACCATCCCGAGCCACTCGGATCCGCACGGGACAATATCTCCGCATGAGGAGGAATTGTTCCACTATCCGGCAATTTAAGGAACAGGCATGGGATCTCCACCAGAGGTTCCTGGCAAAGGGCTTTCCGGACTATGTGCTGAGAAAGGCGTATCAAAGAGCACTAACCTCTGACTGCACAGGTTTATTGCATCCAAAGGGACCTGGTGGTGGAAAAAATCTAATACGCCTCATTGGCACATATGACACAGGGGCGGAGGTGATTAAAAGAATCCTGATGAGACATTGGGGAACCCTCGTGCTGGATCCTGATATAGCTAAGGTGGTGAACCCCAATCCGCAAGTTACTTACCGCAGAGGACGCAATATATGTGATCATGTTGTACACAGCCACTACTCAGGTACGACGAAAGTGCCAACACATTGGCTGAGACCACCCATCGGTTCGTACCACTGTAGTGGCTGTGTTGCATGCCTGTATATTAGGCAGAGCCATACCTTCAGGAGTTATGTGACCCATAAAACTTATGAGATCAAACAATTTGTGAATTGCCGCACAAGAGGAGTAATATACCGGGCACAATGTGGATGTGACCTGGAATATGTGGGCAAGACAAGACGGGAGCTGCGCAGGAGGATAGGTGAACATCTGGGGGACTTTCGTCAAGCAAAAGATGCACCCTTGGCACGCCATATGATATCCACCCATGGAGGGGACTACTCACAGATCCAGTTTATGGGCATTGAGGTAGTCCCACCTCCATTGAGGGGGGAGACTGGGACCGAAAAATCCTCCAAAGAGAGACTTGGTGGATTTTTGTATTAAAAAGTGTCCAACGGAGGGGTTTGAATGAACAGCTATCATTTGGCTGTTTCATTTAATAAACCCCCCTGCGTAGCTCCCAGATAGTTTCACTTTCACTTTTACTTTGTCCATCTGGCTACAGAGATACATTTAATTGGATGTTTCTTAAATTCATCCTGACCAGCAAATGCCTCTGCTAAGTGCCCAACCCCTATGGCGGGGGATGCTGCCAACCACCCCCACTCATTACCTGCGAATCCTCCACTGGCTAAAAATACTCTGGGGAGCTGTTCTGTCACTACCCAGTGTCGAACAGTTGCCCCTGTATACGGATATAATATCACTGTTTAAATAGTGCGGGGGAACATTGCTCTGTAGTTTAACCCCTGCACAAGACATTGATCGCTCGAGTTCTGCGGGGGTTAAAACCATATACTCCTGTAGGAAATTTCTTGTATGTGGGAGAGGTGGGCGGGGTTTGAACATTTCTTGCCCGCCACTTATTTGACAGCCTCTCTGCATACCTAGTTCCATCATGCTGTGGTTGCAGGACCTGCGATCACATGACACCCCACGTGACCATAACATGTATGGCCATGTGACAGGTCATGTGATTGGAACTATGGGTGGTCTGATCAACGCGGGCGGCCTTTAAATAGTGAGGCTGTGCCGTCTGTTGGAGCGGTGCTGCCATACGCGGAGTCCATCCATCAGGTCAATGAGAATCACACTGCTCGGCCTGCAATCTTGGGAACATGTCCACTGACTGCCTTTCTTAAAGGGAACCTGTCACCTCAATAAACTGTCCCAAGCCGCCGGCAGAACCATAGAGTATCCAGCCTCGTGTTTCTAATCATCCTTTTGTTTCAGCTGTCCGATCCCTTAAAAGCGCCGAAAATGATCTTTTATTCCCGTCCGGCGCGCACCTCGAGTCAAGCTTGAAGTCAAGAGGGCAGCGGCCTCCTTGCTTCAAGCCGCAGTAACCACGCCCCCTTTTCTGTCCCTTCGCTGTGACTGACAACTGGCTGTTCGGTAAAGCCAGCCAGCTGTTGGGCATAAACGCTGTCAGTCACAGCGAAGGGGCAGAAAAGGGGGCGTGGTTACTGCGGCTTGAAGCAAGGAGGCCACTGCCCCCTTGACTTCAAGCCTGACTCGAGGTGCGCGCTGGCCGGGAATAAAAGATCATTTTCGGCGCTTTTACCGGATCGGACAGCTGAAACAAAAGGATGATTAGAAACACGAGGCTGGATACTCTATGGTGATGCCGGCGGCTTCAGACAGTTTATTGAGGTGACAGGTTCCCTTTAAGATAAGTGTAACTTTTCCTGCCTGTAACCACCCGCTGTAGATTTGGCATACTGTTCCATCGCCAAAACAGTGTGTGGTTGCTGGTTGACATTCAGATATTGAATACCAAGACATCTATCGTCATTGGTCCTGTATGCTTTTTTGTGTTATTGACCCCTGATGAACTGGCAAGACCAGAGAAACGCTTCGGGTTATGCATAGTGTATTTTAGGTGTAGTTTCCAGCAATCATCCATAGAGTGGAACATAGGTGTTTGCATGAAGCTTGACGCCTGACCTATTGGATATGCAGGACCCACTGTGTTCTTTTTAAGCATTGTGTCAGTGTGGTTCCGCCCCAGAGCTCTGGGTAAACAACACCTGACCTTAGGTGGGTCTGTGATTTAGGGTCTCCTCCTCCCCCCTCTTCCCTTCCCCTTCAGGATGAAGCTGGGCAGTCATTGCACTGATCAGGGAAGTACACAGGGACGGCAAAGGAGGTGTGCGGTGGTTAGGATAAGGGACCTAGAGCTAGGGTTTGCAATAGGGGCAGAGACCCAGCACCCCCCACCCCTCCCATCCTATCCCTCACTCCTAGAGATTTTACAAACCCATCTGGATTGGGGTAACAGTACCCTGTTCACCTACAATTGCACACGGCAATTGATTCACTTATGGGCATTTTACGTATCATTAAAAGTTATGTTTTAAAGGTAACCCACCCCCTTTTCAGTTTTTGTCATTCAGTCCTCTACCTGAGACTGTTTGCACAGTCAGAGGAGGATACTTTAGTATCCAATTCAAGAGTATCAGAGTGCTTAATACCATAGTCAAAGACTTTACCCTCCTGAAAGTCTCTGATGTCTCTATTAAAGAGAAGATGTTTTTTCTCCTTGAGCTGTGCTGTATACCTCTCAGTTGCAGTCTGAAACAAGGTCTCATTTTTATTAAATTCAGTGTAAGTATTGAACTTTTTCACTTGTTCTATACTTTCATTTAGCTCAGACTCAGTAGTAGAAAGCACACCTTTCTCCTCATCTAGCAGTAGGTGCATTAACCTGATGGATGACTCAATGGACTCTTTTTCCCATTATTTTATAAAGTCACTAGATCTCAGGCGGGCAGCTGGAACAATGGGATTACGTAACCTGCGAGGGACAATTTTGTTTTTTAATATAATTATCCAGGGATTGTACCTCCCACCATGAGCGAATAACATTTTTATATAATCGCGTAACTTGTTTGAAGGCAGATGATATGCTGAGAGTTTGCAATGACGTTTATAATTCTGGGAGCACATGGCCAAGCCCCTAGGGGCGGGGTGCGAGTCTATTAAATCTCGGCGTGAGCATGGCCATGCCCGGCCACTAAAGCGCCGATGCTCACACCAGAGCAGTCACATCACAGAGTCTAAACTTTAGATACAAGTGTTAGGCATGCATTCTATTTGTATGATGATGCTCATACCAGAGCAGTCACGATGCAATACAGCGTCTGAACTTTAGACATAGCTGATAGGCAGGTGTCCTGTTCATAATAAACTATAGTGCTCCTGATGAAGTGGGATAGTTTACTATCACCACAGAAACGCATCGAGCCGCATGTGTCAGCCAGCTGGTCATTACTAGTACCAGGCTGGGTGACGTCAGGCTAAGCCATTTGCTATAACCAGCTGGTCATTACTATCATTAAACTGGATCATGTCAGGCTGGAACCTGATTTGACGTCTACACCATTGTGGCTATCCATTGTCTGCTGGCCTGTATGTCATAATGACTTGTAGATCTGGAATCCACATTTCTTTCTGTCCCTGATCACATGTTGGTAGCATTTCATTACTTACCTTCAGGGACAGTTACAATTTTCAGGCATATATCACATTTTTGATCACTGTTTGCCAGGGTACAATTAACACTGGCACAGTGATATGATCACTGTTCTGAGTAGTGGAAGCTCCAAACCAGAGTTCCACCGCCTGAGCTATATATGTCTGTCTAGTGCCTGTGTATAAGTATAAAGTGGGTTTACCCCCTATTATCTTTTTACAATTGATTAGCCGTTTTTTATATTATTTTAATGTTCTAGTCAGGTGTTTGATAGGATTATTAGTAGGACCGTATACCATCTAAACTCTGATTTGGTGATTTTTTGCCGTCCTATTAGTACACACCAGGCATCCCCAAACTGCGGCCCTCCAGCTGTTGTAAAACTACAACTCCCAGCATGCCCAAACAGCTTACAGGTATCACCCTACAGCAGGACATGGTGGGAGTTGTAGTTTTACAACAGCTGGAGGGCCGCAGTTTGAGGATGCCTGCTACACACAAAACCTGTCCCAATCAGACAGGAGGAAAGGTTACTTCACAACACTGAGCTAAAGAGCTACCTCATCCTCCTTTCTGCTCTAATTGTCAGGGATTATGATCCCGAATACAGCTGATAATTAGTGATGAGCGGCATATGCAATATTCAAATTTGCGATATTTCACAATTTTTTGGCAGAATATTTGCCGTAAAAACGCAGATTCGGGAATTTGTGATCTCCAGTCATTATTTACTTGATTGCGAAAATCGGCAATGTAATATATTCCCGATAAAAATTGTGATTAGGGGGTAGGCAACTTTCCTATTGGTTGCTACGGATGTTGCTAAGTGCCAATATTTGCAATAAATTCACGATAAATTCATGATTAGAATATTCGCAATCAACACTATTCGCGTATACGAGTATATAGCACTATATTCTAAATTCTTGAAGTGGCAATATTTGCTATTAAAATTTGAGATTATAATATTCGCGCTCAACACTACTGATAATGTCTTCCCCTGAATCTCTGTAGGAATGGAGCTCATGAGGAGAAATGAAGTACAGAGAGGAGGGTGGAGGAGACAAATGAGCAGCAGCACTTGTATGCAGTCTCCATTACCACATCCTGTCTTCTTATGAACTCCATTTCCACAGAGATTCAGCTAAAGTTCTAATGCACTATATTCAGGACTAGAGATGAGCGAACTTTAAAAAATAGTTCGGCGTTCGGGTTGTGGTAATCGCCGCATCCCGTTATGGATTCCACTACCGCGGACTATCCCGGCATATGCAATCCATAAGGGGCGGCTTCCACGAACCCGAACTGTTGAAAAGCCGAAGGACCTGGGGTGACGTCACCGTCATGTGATCAGTGCAGGGGGCGTGGCTCAGCACGGGATCAAATCCAGTGCTGAGACACGCCCCCTGCACTGATCACATGACGGTGACGTCACCCCAGGTCCTTCGGCTTTTCAACAGTTCGGGTTCATGGAAGCCGCCCCTTATGGATTCCATATGCCGGGATAGTCCGCGGCAGTGGAATCCATAACGGGATGCGGCGATTACCACAACCCGAACGCCAAACTATTTTTTAAAGTTCGCTCATCTCTATTCAGGACCATAACTGCTGAAAAGTTATTTCTCCTAACGCTGGGTTCACACTTGAGCGTATTTGATACGCGCGTTTTACGCGCGTTTTTTTACGCGTTTTTGGCAATAGTAAACGCGCGTTTGTGTGATTGACTGCAGTGTTGTCCAATGACCAAATATCCCTGTCTATATGAAGTTTGGCCTTTCCAGCATGTTGCAAATTCATAAACGCGCGTTCGAATGCGCGTTTTCAGTGTCAAAAACGCGCAATATACATACGTTCTTATTGAAGTCTATGGGCCAAAACGCGCAACAAACGCCCCCAAAAAAGCTCAAGTACTTGTTTATGCGTCGGGCATTTTTCAGCGCGTTCGAAAGCGCTGTAAAACGCGAAAATGTGAACCAGTCCCATAGGGAAGCATTGGTTTGCATCAGTTATGCGTTTTACAGCGCGTTCGAATGCGCTGTAAAACGCGCAAGTGTGAACTGAGGGTAATGATTGCTCCTTAGAAAAAATGAGTACCCCTTTAATTTGTCATACACAGCCTCTGTATTTTTGCCTAGTTATTGTTAAATAAATAACAAAATGGTGTCATTTGTCATGTGTTGTTTTTCATCTGAGGTTCAACAATTTTAAATTTACATCCAATTTTTTTTTTATGTCCTGAAAATATTTGTTTCCAAGATAGACATAACTAAATGGGCCACAATTCTAGTTTTTTTTTTTTTTTTGTGTTCACCTACTTTGTCCCTGGTCATAAGGCCTTTAAAAAAAATAAAAAATCTTAAATTCTAAAGTGGTAGGTTCTCTTTGTGACTCTGAGAAAAGATAGTGTTGAGCGAATTGAAGAGAAATTCGATCCAAAGTTTAGGAAAACTTTAATTTGCCTCTAACTCAAATTTTCTTGTTCTTCATGGTAACAAATCTGTTTTGTTTTTTTCTAAAATGGCTGCTGCACATGTTACAAGGTGAAATTAAGAAGCCTGGGAATGTGATATGACCTATAATGCCATGCAGTTAGCCAATCAGCAGATAGCCATCCCCTGTGATGTCACAGCCCTATAAAAAGCCTCATTACTTTGAGCTAAGCTTAGAGAGAGATGCGACAAGTGCTTATGCGCTAGGAACAGTGTTGCAGAAAGCATTTAATTGTAGAATATTGGATAGGGAGAATGAAGGTAGAGTGCAAGGACATTATAGGAAGAACATATGGAGAGTTTTGAGACACTATAGGGAAAACATAGGAGGACTGCAGGGACAGTGCGGGTTGAGTGTAATCGCTGTGTGCATCTTGTCCACCTGCTGCCATAATCCCAGTTAATTTGTTAGTTTATACAGTATATAGAATTACTGTGCCTCACCTTAGTATTAAACAGCGGTCTAATATATCGCTGTTTGCATATTGTCAAACTGCTGACACATTTGCAGTTAATGTCTTATTTTATATATGGAATTACTATGCCTCAGTATTAAAGGATGGTCAAATATATCGCCATCTGTAACTTGTTAAACTTCTGACACATTCACAGTTAATCTCCTATATTATATATATAATTACTGTGCTTCAGTATTAACCACTACAGGACCGCCTAACGCAAGGATGCGTCCGGCGGGCGGTCCTGTAGTTCTGGGTTGAAGCGTCGGCGCGTCATCTCGCGAGACGCGAGACTTCCTGTGCACACGCGCGCGTGCACGTTCACAGTGCCGCACTCCTCACAAGTTGTACTACAGCTTGACAGCGATGAACAATCGCTGGCAGGCTGTAGATGCGAAATAAATCGCATTAAACAGGTATATCAGACGCTGTTTTGTTAACAGTGTCTGATATACCTGCTACTTGGTCCTCTGGTGGTCCCATTTGCTGGGATCAACCACCAGAGGACCAGGTAGCTATGTAAAGTTGCACCAAACATTACACTAACCCCCCCCCCCCCTCACTTATCAACCCCTTGTTAACCACTTGATCACCTCATCTAGATTCCCTGATCACCCCCCTGTCATTGATCACACCCCTTGTAAGGCTCCATTCAGACGTCCATATGTGTTTTGCGGATCCGTGCATCCACGGATTCGCGGATCTGATCCACAGATCTGCAGATCCGCAGATCCTCAAAACACGGACACCGGCAATGTGCTTTCCGCATTTTGCAGATCCGCACATTGCCAGAACTATATAGAAAATGCTTTTTCTTGTCCGCAATTGCGGACAAGAATAGCACATGTTCTATATTTTTTTGGAACGGAAGTGCAGACCCGGAAGCGCGGATCCGTAATTCCGGATCCGAGCGGGACAAAGTCTGTCCCCATAGAAATGAATGAGTCCGCAATTCCGTTCCGCAAACAGAATTGTGGACGTGTGAATGGGGCATAAGGGTCCCTTATCACCGCCAGTTAGTTAGCTACTTGTTAGGTAGTTAGCGCCCAGCCCACCGAACCGCAGTCACTGATTTTGGCAGAGATTTTTTCACCCCCATTGATCGATGCGAATGAAAAAATCTGTGCCGTTCATTTTTATTTTTTTTCAGCCCAGAAGCTGAACGGAAAAAAAAAATCAATATAAGGAGAATAGCAGAAACTCCTAATGCTGGCCATACGTGTGATGATTGCGGAGACCCTCAAAAGCCAGGGCAGTACAAACACCTCACATGTGACCCCATTTTAGAAAGAAGACACCCCAAGGTATTCCGTGAGGGGTATGGTGAGTTCATGTAAAATTTAATTTTTTGTCACAAGTTAGTGGAATATGAGACTTTGTAAAAAAAACTTTTTAAATTTTTTAATACAAAGTTGTCAATTTACAGAGATATTTCTCCCACCCAACATGGGTATATGTAAAAATACACCCCAAAACACATTGCCCTACTTCTCCTGAGTACGGCGATACCACATGCGTGCCACTTTCTTGCAGCCAGGGTGCGCAAAGATGCCCTAATTCCAATGAATACCTTTAGGTTTTACATGGCTGCTCACAATTTAGCCCCACCCAAAATGCCAGAACAGTACAAACACTCCACAAATGACCCCATTTTGGAAAGAAGACACCCCAAGGTATTCGCTGAGGGGCATAGTGAGTCCATGAAAAATTGAACTTTTTATCAAAAGTTAGCGGAAAGGGAGACTTTGTGAGAAAAAACAATAAAAAATCAATTTCCGCTAACTTGTGCCAGAAAAAAAATCTTCTATGAACTCACCATGCCCCTCACGCAATACCTTGGGGTGTCTTCTTTCCAAAATGGGGTCACATGCCGGGTATTTATACTGCCCTGGCATTTTAGGGGCCCTAAAGCGTGAGAAGAAAAATGCGTAAAAATACCCTCCTAAAAGGTACTCATTGGAATTTGGGCCCCTTTGCGCATCTTGGCTGCAAAAAAGTGTCACTCATGTGGTATCGCCATACTCAGGAGAAGTTGGGCAATGTGTTTTGGGGTGTATTGTCACATATACCCATGCTGGGTGAGAGAAATATTTCTGTAAATTGACAACTTTGTATAAATTTTTTAAAAAGTTGTCTTTTACAGCGATATTTCTCACACAAAGTATGGGTATATGTAAAAATAAACCCCAAAACACATTGCCCTACTTCTCCTGAGTACAGCGATACCACATGAGTGACACTTTTTTGCAGCCAAGATGCGCAAAGGGGCCCTAAAACCAATGAGTACCTTTAGGATTTCACAGAGCATTTTTACGCATTTGGATTCTCACGCTTTAGAGCCCCAAAAATGCCAGGGCAGTATAAATACCCCACACGTGACCCCATTTTGGAAAGAAGACACCCCAAGGTATTCCGTGAGGGGCATGTCGAGTTCACAGAATTTTTTTTTTTTTTTGGCACAAGTTAGAAATTGATATTTTTTTTTGTTTTTTTTGTTTTTTTACAAAGTCTCATATTCCACTAACTTGTGACAATTTTTTTTACATGAACTCACCATACCCCTCACGGAATACCTTGGGGTGTCTTCTTTTTAAAATGGGGTCACATGTGGGGTATTTATACTGTACTGGCATTTTAGTGGCCCCTAAAGCGTGAGAAGAAGTCTGGAATCCAAATGCATAAAAATGCCCTGTGAAATCCTACAGGTACTCATTGGAATTAGGGCCCCTTTGCGCACCCAGGCTGCAAAAAAGTGTCACTTATGTGGTATCGCCGTACTCAGGAGAAGTAGGGCAATGTGTTTTGTGGTGTATTTTTATATATACCCATACTTTATGTGAGAAATATCTCTGTAAACGACAACTTTTTAATTTTTTTTATTCAAAGTTGACAATTTACTTAGATATTTCTCTCACCCAACATGGGTATATGTAAAAATACACCCCAAAACACATTGCCCTACTTCTCCTGAGTACGGCGATACCATATGAGTGACACTTTTTTGCAGCCTGGGTGCGCAAAGGGGCCCAAATTCCAACGAGTACCTTTAGGTTTTACATGGCTGCTCACAATTTAGCCCCGCCCAAAATGCCAGAACAGTAAACACACCCCACAAATGACCCCATTTCGGAAAGTAAACACCCCACGGTATTCACTTAGGGGCATAGTGAGTCCGTCTGAGATTTTTTTTTTTTTGCCAGAAGTTAGCAGAAATGGAAACTTTATTATTGTTTTTTTGCCTCAGAAAGTGTCATTTTCCGCTAACTTGTGAAAAAAAATGAAATTATACATGAACTCACCATGCCCCTCTGCGAATACTTTGGGGTGTCTTCTTTCTAAAATGGTGTCATTTGGGGGGTATTTATACTATCCTGACATTCTAGCACCTGAAGAAACATGACAGGTGCTCAGAAAGTCAGAGCTGCTTCAAAATGCGGAAATTCACTTTTTTGAACCATAGTTTGTAAACGCTATAACTTTTACCCAAACCAATAAATATACACTTATTGGATTTTTTTTTTTATCTAAGACATGTAGAACAATTAATTTAGAGAAAAATTTATATAGAAATGTATTTTTGTTTGAAAAATTTTACAACAGAAAGTGAAAAATTTCATTTTTTTTGCAAAAATGTCATTAAATTTTTATTAATAGCAAAAAAATTAAAAATGTCAGCAACAATAAAATACCGCCAGATGAAAGCTCTATTAGTGAGAAGAAAAGGAGGTAAAATTCATTTGGGTGGTAAGTTGCATGACGGAGCAATAAACGGTGAAAGTTGTGTAATGCGGAATTGTAAAAAGTGGCCTGGTCATTAAGGGTGTTTAAGCTAGGGAGGCTGAGGTGGTTAAAGAGCAGTCTAAAATATTGCTGCGTGCATCTTGTTCAACTGCTGACACAGTCCTTGTTAATCTTTTATTTGATATATAGAATTACTATGCCTCAATATTAAAGGGTGGTCTAATATATTGCCGTAAGGAATGGATATTCCTGATTACATATCCTTGGTATTAGATTATGGAAAAAAGTAGAAAAGCAGATGGCAGAAGAAGGGTTCTTCGACCTGTAAGGCAGGAGAATAATTTGGGTTGGAGAAGGAAGCAGTGGGGTTGTCCTCTTGTGTCACTCCAAGAATGCCCTATGATCATTTTTCTCTTCTCTGTTAACAGTTCGTTGGATCCAACTGTTGGTCACCTGCTGCACCATGAGGTTTTCTTCATATGTAGTTTTATGATGCAATCATTAAACGTAAGTATAACTTTAATTATTAGGTTAACATGTATATAGTGGCCAACTATTGGCCCTATGTGGCTCCTATATGTAATTCTCATATAAAGGGGTATTTTCAGGTGATTGCAGGCCAGAACAATTTGCATATTGTGCCATGCACTTAAAGAAGCTCTGCCACCAGGAACAACCCTATTGAACCAGACATACTGCCTGTTAGAGCTCATCAAGCTAGTTAAAACTATACCGTACTTTTGTTTGTACGATAAACAGTTACAGAGATATATGTGTTTTTATTTATTTGCAAATGAGGAGTTCGTGCACCAGAAGGCGATATTGAACCATTTGTGCACCGCTTGTTAACACCCTATATAATCGCCACATACCCCCTCCCCTTAATTGACAAGGCTGGACATGCCGAGGGCAGAGCCCTGTCCAAGAGCTGTGTGCTAGTATGTAAATATCATATACACCATGTACTATAGTTTCACCACACTGAGATTGGCTCAGAAAGCTAATGTACATATTACTACTTTATTCACAATCACATGATTATAAAGACACCATTAATATGCGTCAGCTTATAACTATAGAAAAGCATGTTTCTCTATATGATAAAGTTACAGCTTAGTGGTATAGTAACCTATCATGCATGTAGAGATCATAGGTTCAAGTACAAGGAAAGACTTATATAAGTACTTATTATTCTGTTATTTTTTTCTCTTTTAGTTAACCCATATTAAAAGGCTATACTATAATACTTAATATATAATAATAATAATAATAATAATAATAATAATAATAATAACAATAAGGCCTTACTATATTGAGAATAGTGTGGTTATTTATTTATTTTTGCTAAAACCAATTACAGATAATAAAGAAACCAACTTGGATGAACCAGCTCACCTGCGATGAATGTGTATCCAAGGAATTTTTCCTCCTGTGTTGTGCACGGATGTCCTGAACGAATGCTCACTTGTAAATGGATGAAGTAGTCCAGCACAAACCACGGATGTAGATTGCCAAATTTCCTTTATTTTCGTTGCGTTAAAATACAGAAACAGCTTAGCTTGATGTTTGGTACACTCACTCCCAGGGTCACTCACTCCCTGGGAGTGAGTGTACCAAACATCAAGCTAAGCTGTTTCTGTATTTTAACGCAACGAAAATAAAGGAAATTTGGCAATCTACATCCGTGGTTTGTGCTGGACTACTTCATCCATTTACAAGTGAGCAGTAAAGAAACCAGTAATATTTATTAGCTTTCTCAAAAACATTATTCTTAATGTGATAAGGATATAGACTTTTATTATCGGTTAAATGGGGAAGAAAAAAAAATTACTATTTAGTCTTTTCCAAGATTCAAACGTGGGATCTCTAAATGCCAAACCATTCACTTAACCACTAAGCTATAACATTACCACATAGACCAGGGTTTCTCAACTCCGGTCCTAGGGACCCGCCTACCAGTCAGGATTTGAGAATATTCCTCAGAATAAATACCTGTGGTAAGTCCTGATGCATGGACACTAGTTATATCACCTGCTCAATACTAAGGAAATCCTGAAAGCATAACTGTTAGGTGGGTTCCGAGGACCGGCGTTGAGAAACCCTGACATAGACAAACCTGTCTATTCTATGCTTATAAGCTAACACATATTATTGGTGTCTTTATAATCATATATTGTGCCTGTGAATAAAGCAGTAATATGTAGATTAGCTTTCTGAGCATATGTGGTGAAGCTATAGTACATAGTCTATATGATACTTATATACTAGGACATTATGTATGTATACTATGTTTTATCTGTACATTGGTATCCTTTATGGGGTCCCATTTGAGTAAGGGGGGAGTACACTTGGTGCCCCCATAGGTATATAGGATGAACATTGAGAAGAAAATAAGTAGTATGTCCAGTCATGATGTCCCTTTAATAGTATATAGGCTGAATTATTAGGTTCTCAGGAGGTCTTATGCCACTATATCATCTGTGAGGAATTCAGTCAATAGAATAGACGAGTATATATTGCGATGGGGTGACATATTGGAGAGATTGTGTCTCCTGATCCACATTGTGGCTCCTCCCATGATGTGGGTCACGCTGGAACGCATACATCACTGTTCAAGGCTTCCCTGACATACACCGTATGCATGGCACTGACGTCAGCCATGTGGGCAGGCACAGGGAAGTGACGTCTGAGCGCTGGCCCTGACTTTGCGGCCTGTATGGTTGCATTCAACTCTGGAACGCAGCGCAGCCTCTGTACTGGCAGGTGGCATGTGGGAGCGCATCGTATTCTACCTTTTTAAACACTTGGCGGATGCCATTCCCCAGGGTCGGAGGCTATCCTCGACCTGGAGGGGGCTGGACGCTATAGTGGAAGTCAGGATCTGTAAGTACAATTAACTTTTTTTATCCAGGCTATACACGTAATGTCTGTTGGCATCTTTGGCTGACTGGACATATGTATCTTTTTTGCTTGTCTGTTCTTAGGTTTATCCTGGACATGCCTTTTTGAGTGGGACAGGTACCGCTGGTTCTACCAGCCCCCTTCATTTATCTGGTTTATTATCACTGTGTATGTTACCTGAATCATGTTTTACCCCCTGATGAACCCTATGTAAGGGGGAAACGCATCAGAGTTTCAGGTGGTCTTAAGGCGATGTAGGCGGACACAGCGATAGGTTCGGGGACGGGGGGTCACCACCATCAGATATTCCTCTGGGCTGAGGGGTATTCAGGGACACAACAGGGAAAGAGGTTCCTGTACCCTTAATCAATATCCGGACTTCTGTAAAGATACTTACCCTCCTTGATTAGTCCTATGCGAATGTTATTTAACACATATTGTACTTTTGGGATTCATGTAGTATCGGATATGACAAAGTTCCTTTTTAAAGAGATTTATAATAACAAGACAGTTTTTAGGGTCCCTTGTGTATATGAGTAGTTTTCTAGTAAATTATTGGGACTCAATTATAAAAATATATATCCGGTCCTTGTTTTTGTATTTAGTTACATATTAGGACAGGGCTCTGCCCTACAGTTTTCAAAGGGTTCAACCCCACCTACTGGTGCTCAAACTTCTCATTAGCATACGAATATAAGCACAAATATATCTGCAGCTGTTTATCCTACAGACAAAAGAAAGGTATAGTTTTAATCAGCATGATGAGCCCTACCTGGCAGTATGTCTGGTTAAATAGAGTTAATCCTGGTGACAGAGCCTCTTTAACCAATCAAACCCCCCATACCAGCAACAGCCTTTGTTTGGCTAAAATTGTGATGCCAAACTTGAATATATATTTTTTTATCTACTACTTTAAAAAAATAAAAACCTTTGGGAAATTTTTTTTTTCTTTCCATCACCATTTTCTGATATAGCCATAACTAAACTATTTCGGTCTACGGAGCTGTATGAGGTCTTGTTTTTTTGTGGGACGAAATTTAGATTTTATTGGTACCATTTTTGTGGTACGTACAACAATTTTTTTTATTTTGGTGGGGGGGGGGGCATTGACAAAAAGGTGAATCATGTGTTTTTATTTTTTTTCTATTACTGTGATCAGAGAACATTCAATTTTTTATTAATATTTTAATAGTTCAAACGTTTTCAAACAAGACTATACCTAATATATATTTTTTTGTTTATATATTTTTTTACATGTAACATTGGCAAAGGGGGGTGCTTTACTTCTTTTTGCTTTTATAGTTACAACTTTTAACCTCCTTAGGGGGATGGGATATTTTGATCCCTTGTCCTATTCAATCTAATCGCCATTCCCCATCATTGCTGCGTATTAGGGGGCACAATGCAGCAGCCCGCTCCATACATTTTGTGATGTACACGTATACCTTATTTATAGCAAATTGTGACAAACTAATTCGTAATTAATAAAGTTGAGCGGACACCTGGATGTTCGGGTTCGACGGGTTCGGCTGAACTTCGGAAAAAAGTTCAAGTTCGGGACCCGAACTTGACCCAAACTTCACCACGAACCCGAACCCCATTGAAGTCAATGGGGACCCGAACTTTTGAGCACTAAAATGGCTGTAGAAATGTCATGGAAAGGGCTAGAGGGCTGCAAATGCCAGCAAAATATTGTTAAGAGCATGGCAAGTGCTCTTCAAACAAACGTGGATAGGGAAATTACTTTAACCACTTCAGCCCCCCTAGCTTAAACACCCTTAATGACCAGGCCACTTTTTACAATTCTGCACTACGCTATTTTCACCATTTATTGCTCCGTCATGCAACTTACCACCCAAATGAATTTTACCTCCTTTTCTTCTCACTAATAGAGCTTTCATTTGGTGGTATTTTATTGCTGCTGAAATTTTTAATTTTTTTGCTATTAATCAAAAATGACCGAATCTTTTGCAAAAAAATGAAATTTTTCACTGCATTTCTATATAAATTTTTCTATAAATTTATTGTTCTACATGTCTTTGATAAAAAAAAATCCAATAAGTGTATATTTATTGGTTTGGGTAAAAGTTATAGCGTTTACAAACTATGGTGCAAAAAAGTGAATTTCCGCATTTTGAAGCAGCTCTGACTTTCTGAGCACCTGTCATGTTTCTTCAGGTGCTAGAATGCCAGGATGGTATAAATACCCCCCAAATGACACCATTTTAGAAAGAAGACACCCCAAAGTATTCGCAGAGGGGCATGGTGAGTTCATGTATAATTTCATTTTTTTTTCACAAGTTAGCGGAAAATGACACTTTCTGAGGAAAAAATAAATAAATAAAGTTTCCATTTCTGCTAACTTCTGGCAAAGAAAAAAAAAAATTCCCACAGACTTACTATGCCCCTCACTGAATACCTTGGGGTGTCTACTTTCCAAAATGGGGTCATTTGTGGGGTGTGTTTACTGGCATTTTGGGCGGGGCTAAATTGTGAGCATCCCTGTAAAACCTAAATGTACTCATTGGACTTTGGGCCCCTTTGCGCACCCAGTCTGCAAAAAAGTGGCACACATGTGGTATCGCAGTACTCAGGAGAAGTAGGGAAATGTGTTTTGGGGTGTATTTTTACATATACCCATGTTGGGTGAGAGAAATATCTCTGTAAACTGACAACTTTGAATAAAAAAATTTAAAAAGTTGTCATTTACGGAGATATTTCTCACACCAGCATGGTATATGTAAATACACTCAAACACATCTACTTCTCCTAATCTGGCGATACTACATGTGTGATACTTTGCAGTCTGAGTGCACAAAGGCCCAAATTCAAAGTACCTTTAGGATTTCACAGGGCATTTTACGCATTTAGATTCCAGACTTCTTCTCACGCTTTAGAGACCCCTAAAATGCCAGGGCAGTATGAACACTCCACAAGTGACCCCATTTTAGAAAGAAAACACCCCAAGGTATTCTGTGAGGGGTATGGTGAGTTCATGTAAAATTTTATTTTTTGTCACAAGTTAGTGGAATATGAGACTTTGTAAAAAACAAAAATAATAAAAAAAATATATCAATTTCCGCTAACTTGTGCCAAAAAAATAAAATAGCTGTGAACTCGACATGCCCCTCACGGAATACCTTGGGGTGTCTTCTTTCTAAAATGGGGTCACTTGTGGGGTAATTATACTGCCCTGGCATTTTAGGGGCCCTAAAGCTTGAGAATCCAAATGCGTAAAAATGCCCTGTGAAATCCTAAAGGTACTCATTGGAATTAGGGCCCCTTTGCGCATCTTGGCTGCAAAAAAGTGGCACACATGTGATATCGCCGTACTCAGGAGAAGTAGGGCAATGTGTTTTGTGGTGTATTTTTACATACACCCATACTGTGTGTGAGAAATATCTCTGTAAATGACAACTTTTTAAAAAAAATTCTACAAAGTTTTCAATTTACAGGTTTGTGTGTGCAGGAACCCTCGGAGCCACTTGGAAATGACTGGCCGGAAACCCTACGAAATGATCCCTCTTCCTCCTCCTCCTACTCCTGTGCCACATCCTCTTCCATTATCGCCATGAGCATTTTTTCAAGGAGGCATAGAAATGGGATAGTAAAGCTGAGAATGGCGTTATCGGCACTGGCCATGTTGGTGGAGTACTCGAAACAGCGCAACAAGGAACACAGGTCTCGTATGGACCTCGCCCGACCAAATAACGCTGCTGGTTTTGACGCCTACTCGCACCTGAGGAAAGGGTTTCACTTGTACGTGTAGCTGGCACAGATCGACCACGTCCTCTCCCTGCAACAGGAGCTCCACCAGCAGCTCCACGACCTGGGCCATGTCCCTTATTTGACGCTCTCCTCATATTTTTTTAATTCAGGATCTTGCCCTAAATGGGTGTTTAATTAATAGTAGAAAAGAACGACAGTATGTAAAGGGTGTATCTCACATGGACTGAACCAGATTAGACCTCAATTAAATATTTCTTTGCACAAATGGCTGTATTTCAAATGGCTATATTTCAAATGGCTGTATTTCAAATGGCTGAATTAAACCCCTGTATGTATAAGTGGTTATTTCACACGGTCTGAACCACTGTAGGCCTGAAGTAAATATATCTTTGCACAAAAAGGCTGTATTTCAAACGGCTGTATTTCAAATGCCTAATTCAAACCCCTGTATGTATAGGGGGGATCACACACGCCCTGAATCAGTGTGGCAATGAAGTAAATAAATCTTTGCACAAAATGGCTGTATTTCAAATGGCTGTACTTCAAATGCCTAATTCAAACCCCTGTATGTATAGGGGGGATCACACACGCCCTGAATCAGTGTAGACCTGAAGTAAATATATCTTTGCACAAAAGGCTGTATTTGAAATGGTTGTATTTGAAATGGCTGAATCAAACCCCTGTATGTATAGGGGGGATCTCATACTCCCTGAATCAGTGTAAGTCTTAAGTAAATATATCTTTGCACAAAATGGCTGTATTTCAAATGCCTAATTCAAACCCCTGTATGTATTGGGGGGATCACACACGCCCTAAATAAGTGTAGGCCTGAAGTAAATATATCTTTGCTCAAAAAGGCGGTATTTCAAATGGCTGTATTTCAAATGCCTAATTCAAACCCCTGTATGTAAAGCAGGATGACACACGCCCCGAATCAGTGTAGGCCTGATGTAAATATATCAAACCCCTGTATGTATAGGGGGTATCTCACACGGTCTGAACCACTGTAGGCCTGAAGTAAATATATCTTTGCACAAAAAGGCTGTATTTTTTAAACGGCTGTATTTCAAATCCCTAATTCAAACCCCTGTATGTATAGGAGGGATCACCACGCCCTGAATCAGTGTAGCACTGAAGTAAATAAATCTTTGCACATAATGGCTGTATTTTAAATGGCTGTATTTCAAATGCCTAATTCAAACCCTTGTATGTAAAGGGGGGATCACACACGCCCTGAATCAGTGTAGGCCTGAAGTAAATATATCTTTGCCAAAAAGGCGGTATTTCAAATCGCTGCATTACAAATGCCTAATTCAAACCCCTGTATATATAGGGGGAATCACACACACACTGAATCAGTGTAGCACTAAAGTAAATAAATCTTTGCACTAAATGGCTGTATTTCAAATGGCTGTATTTCAAATGCCTAATTCTAACCCCTGTATGTATAGGTGGGATCACACACGCCCTGAATCAGTGTAGGCCTGAAGTAAATATATGTTTGCACAAAAAGGCGGTATTTCAAATGGCTGTATTACAAATGCCTAATTCAAACCCCTATATGCATAGGGGGGATCACACACGCCCTAAATAAGTGTAGGCCTGAAGTAAATATATCGTTGCACAAAATGGCTGTATTTAAAATGGCTGTATTTAAAATGGCTGAATCAAACCCCTGTATGTATAGGGCGGATCACACACGCCATGAATCAGTGGAGGCCTGAAGTAAATATATCTTTGCACAAAAGGCGGTATTTCAAATGGCTGTATTTCAAATGCCTAATTCAAACCCCTGTATGTATAGGGGGATCACACACGCCCTGAATCAGTGTAGGCCTGAAGTAAATATATCTTTGCACAAAATGGCTGTATTTCAAATGGCTGCAATATTTCAAATCGCTGAATCAAACCCCTGTATGTATGAGGGGGCATCTCACGCGGTCCTGAACCACTGTAGGCCTGAAGTAAATATATCTTGGCACAAAAAGGCTGTATTTCAAATGCCTAATTCAAACCCCTGTATGTACACAAAGGCGGTATTTCAAATCAGCTGCATTACAAATGCCTAATTCAAACCCCTGTATATATAGGGAATCACACACACACTGAATCAGTGTAGCACTAAAGTAAATAAATCTTTGCACTAAATGGCTGTATTTCAAATGGCTGTATTTCAAATGCCTAATTCTAACCCCTGTATGTATAGGTGGGATCACACACGCCCTGAATCAGTGTAGGCCTGAAGTAAATATATGTTTGCACAAAAAGGCGGTATTTCAAATGGCTGTATTACAAATGCCTAATTCAAACCCCTATATGCATAGGGGGGATCACACACGCCCTAAATAAGTGTAGGCCTGAAGTAAATATATCGTTGCACAAAATGGCTGTATTTAAAATGGCTGTATTTAAAATGGCTGAATCAAACCCCTGTATGTATAGGGCGGATCACACACGCCATGAATCAGTGGAGGCCTGAAGTAAATATATCTTTGCACAAAAAGGCGGTATTTCAAATGGCTGTATTTCAAATGCCTAATTCAAACCCCTGTATGTATAGGGGGGATCACACACGCCCTGAATCAGTGTAGGCCTGAAGTAAATATATCTTTGCACAAAATGGCTGTATTTCAAATGGCTGTATTTCAAATCGCTGAATCAAACCCCTGTATGTATAGGGGGTATCTCACACGGTCTGAACCACTGTAGGCCTGAAGTAAATATATCTTGGCACAAAAAGGCTGTATTTCAAATGCCTAATTCAAACCCCTGTATGTACAGGGGGGATCACACACGCCCTGAATCAGTGTAGCACCGCAGCAAATAAGTCTTTGCACAAAATGGCTGTATTTCAAATAGCTGTATTTCAAATGCCTAATTCAAACACCTGTATGTATAGGGGGGATCACACACGCCCTGAATCAGTGTAGGCCTGAAGTAAATATATCTTTGCACTAAATGGCTGTATGTAAAATCGCTGTATTTCAAATGCCTAATTCAAACCTCTGTATGTATAGGGGGGATCACAGGCCCTGAATCAGTGTAGCACTGAAGTAAATAAATCTTTGCACAAAATGACTGTATTTCAAATGGCTGTATTTTAAATGCCTAATTCAAACGCCTGTATATATAGGGGGGATCACACACGCCCTGAATCAGTGTAGGCTTGAAGTAAATATATCTGCACAAAAAGCCGGTATTTCAAATGGCTGTATTTCAAATGGCTAAATCAAACCCCTGTATGTATAGGGGAGATTTTACAGGGCTTGAACCTCTGTAGGCCTGAATTCAATATTGGTGCACCAAATGGCGGTTTTTAAATTCTCTGAATGTAACCCAAATGTTTTAGGCCCCTTTCACACGGGCGAGTTTTCCGCGCGGGTGCAATGCGTGAGGAGGACGCATTGCACCCGCACTGAATCCGGACCCATTCATTTCTATGGGGCTGTGCACATGAGCGGTGATTTTCACGCATCACTTCTGCGTTGCGTGAAAATCGCAGCATGTTCTATATTCTGCGTTTTTCACGCAACGCAGGCCCCATAGAAGTGAATGGGGATGCGGGAAAATCGCAAGCATCCGCAACCAAGTGCGGATGCGTTGCATTTTCCCGCATTGTTGCTTAGCAACGGGACCCAATCTCTATTATTTCCCTTATAACATGGTTATAAGGGAAATAATAGCATTCTTAATAAAGAATGCATTGTTAAATGATGAGGAAGGGGTTAAAAATAATAAAAGTTAACTTACCTTAGCCACTTGATCGCGTGAGTCGCGATCTGTCCTCTCTTTCCCTGCAGCATCTATGATCTAAGGACCTGTGATGACGTCACATCACATGGCCCAATCACATGCTCCATCACTATGGTGATGGAGCATGTGATTGGTCCATGTGACCATGTGACATCATCCAAGGTCCTAAACACTATCCTCAGGCTGTGGATAGTGGTTAGGGACCTTGGATGATGTCACATGGTCACATGGACCAATCACATGCTCCATCACCATAGTGATGGAGCAGGTGATTGGGCCATGTGATGCTGTGACATCATCACAGGTCCTTTACATCTTTCAAGCTAACGGAGAGGAGGCCGGGCTTCGCGATCAAATGGAACAGGTAAGTAATTATTAGTTTATTATTTTAACTCATTCTGCACCAGTTTAAACATTAGGGAGATGGCCAAGGGTATTATTTTACATTATAACTATGTTATAATGTGAAATAATACCAGCGGGACAATTTCTGACCCAAACATGCACTTCTGTGAAGAAGTGCAGGTTCGGGTCTGGGTACCAAAAGTGCAGATTTTTCTCCCGCGCGTGCAAAACGCATGACAGCGCTTTGCACTCGCAGGGAAAAATCGCGGCGATTCCCGCAACGCACCCGCACTGTTTGACGGAGTGCACCCGCAACGCCCGTCTGAAAGAGGCCTTAAGGGTGTATCTCACAATGACATCTGCATCAAAAGCTGCCAACTAAATTTTTTGTGCCCAAACGACTGTTTGTTTAACAATTGAATTTTGCAGCAGTACATAAGTCTGTAATTTAACACATGCTGATACTGCAAAGGCCTGAAAATAGTGTTTTTTGTCAAAGAAGTGTGTTTTTCAAACCCCAGAAAATGATGGGTGTATTTCTAGCTTAAATTGCACACTGACTAATACAGATGTTGTAGATTGCCCAAAAAGTCTTTTTTTGCTAACATAATATGAATGCTGTATATATTAAACTTGAATTTAACACTTGCAGATCTGGAAAATACTGTTTTTTGGAAAAAAAAAGTGTGTTTTTCAAACCCCAGAAATGATGGGTATATTTCTAGATTAAATTGCACACTGACTAAAACAGATGTTGTAGATTGCCCAAAAAGTCTTTTTTTGCTAACATAATATGAATGCTGTATATATTAAACTTCAATTTAACACTTGCAGATCTGGAAAATACAGTTTTTTTTTTTTAAAAGTGTGTTTTTCAAACCCCAGAAAATAATGGGTGTATTTCTAGCTTAAATTGCACACTGACTAATACAGATGATGTAGATTGCCCAAAAAGTCTTTTTTTTTGCTAACAGAATATGAATGCTGTATATATTAAACTTGAATTTAACACTTGCAGATCTGGAAAATACAGTTTTTTGAACAAAAAAGTGCGTTTTTCAAATCCCAGAAAAGGATGGGTGTATTCCTAGCTTAAATTGCACACTGGCTAATACAGATGTTGTAGTTTGCCCCGAAAAAATGGTGATTTGCAATGTCCCAAAAGCTCAGATGCAGTGTTGGTGCACTGAGCATGCATAAAATGGACGCCACCGCTACCCACCTAACTAACAGAATTCTAAAAGTTAGTATTTTTGGGTCAATGAGCTCAGGGCAGGGTAAAATGATAATGCCCTGGACCCACACAACTATTTCTAGGTAGATCACTGAGTTAGATTCTCTCCTATTCTCTCTCTGAAATCACAAGTCCAGCAGCATCCTCTCCCTACACTTGTAACAGCAGAGTGACGTACAGCGCTATCTGACTCAAGCTTATATAGAGCCTGGGTCACATGCTGCTCTGGCCAATCACAGCCATGCCATTAGTAGGCATGGCTGTGATTGCCTCTTGGGGCAAGTAGAATGACGCTTGTTGATTGGCTGCTGTGCAGCATTTCAAAAAGCGACAAGAAAGCGCCGAACACCGAACCCGAACTTTTACGGAAATGTCCGGGTTCGGGTCCGTGTTCCGAACATCCCAAAATTCGGTACAAACCCGAACTATACAGTTCGGGTTCGCTCAACTCTAGTAATGAATCAAATTTCTTGTCGAAAGTCGGCGAATCAACTGAATCACTAACAGAAGCTATGATAAAAGGTTCTACTATTGCCATAATAATCAAATAGCTCAATGCAAAGCGACCAAACTTGAAAAAATAAGGACATGTTAATTTCCGAAAAATATGAGTGAATTGTAAGTAAATATCATTTGTAGATTGTACTGGGAATTTATTTTGATAATATCTATAAGAAATACAATAGTAGCTGAAATCTGTGTTTTGTTGGTGCTGCACAGTAAACAGTGCTCAAAGACAGCATGCTCAATTTTAGCAGCTTTTGGCAGTTTTATGTTCTTGTTATCAACCTGCTCATCTTCTCTGGGGTTTTCAGCATTTGTGGTATACTAGTACTGCCTCTTCAAATCAAAATAATGAGACTCAGACAAGGCATCCTTTTGTTTCTTGCCGTCTGTAGTTGACATTCTTTATGCTAACTTTTACTTGCAATGCTTCAGGAGTTCCATAAAATATACAGAATGCTGAAAAATTGGTATTGCACCATACCAGACAGAATTAGAAAAATGTACAAGTGGTCCCCCTGCCCACTTGCAATTCTCTTCTTAGATTTCTCCATAGAGGTTTTGCCACTTGTACAGCATAGCTGGGAAAACAAAAATAAAATATGCACCATACATCTACAAATGTAGATAGCACCTATAAAAATGGGCAGTGACCCAAATATCATACATAATATACAAAACTTTACTATGTTTTTTTTTCCAAGCAACAACAGCACTCAACTCTATACTTCTTTGGATGCACCTCAACAAATCCTTGCATCAGTAGGTCAAAGTCAAATCATATTATGGGAGTTTTGGAAAATCTCACAGTCCTCAATCAATATTTGGGGGAAGCAGGTATATCAATCCCCTTAATCAGTATTCGTGGAAGCAGTTATATTGCAGGACTCAATCAGTATTTGGTGGAAGCAGGTATATCAAACCTCTTAATCAGTATTTGGTGTTAGCAGGTATATCAAACCTCTTAATCAGTATTTTGTGAAGGCAGGTATCTAACTGGCCTCAATCAATATTGGGTGGAAACAGGTATCCTCTTAATCAGTATTTTGTGGAAGCTGGTATATTGCAGGCGTCAATCAGTATTTGGGGAAGCAGGTCTATCAAACCCCTTAATCAGTATTTTGTGGAAGCTGGTATATCGCAGGCGTCAATCAGTATTTGGAGGAAGCAGGTATCTCAATCCCCTTAATCAATATTTTGTGGAAGCAGGTGTTAAAGATGACCTCAATCAGGGCTGATTATGTTTGCTCTACTGCTCCAAATTAGTGGTAAGCCAAGGCTTTTACGTGCACAGAGAAAATATCAGTGACACACATTGGGGTCAAAGTAATTTCTAATTTATTACAGGAAGTACAGCAGTTTATATAGACTTCAGAGAGGCATTCCCTCTGAGGCATGTGGCATTGTTACATCGGCTGGAATATGAAAATATGAAAAGAGATAACACTTGGCATCTGCGCAGTGTGCATTGTTTTACTAACTCTTGTATGTAAACATCCAGATATGGCGGCCATCTTGTAATGAAGTCTATACTAACAGCAGAGAAGCATATATGACATAGCAAGTAGGCGTGGTTTCTTTGGTAGGATCGAACCTTCACTCTCTGGAGAAGATAAGATGTTGTCTGAGAGCTAGAGTACATGGGAGCTTTTTTAGCTGAATCTAAGAATGATTTCCACATCTCTATCACAGGTGTATAGCAGCCCTCAATCAGTATTTGGTGGAAGCAGGTATATCAAACCCCTTAATCAGTATTTTGTAGAAGCAGGTGTATCGCAGGCCTCAATCAATATTTGGTGGAAGCAGGTATATCAATCCCCTTAATCAGTATTTTGTGGAAGCAGGTATCTCACAGGCCTCAATCAATATTTGGTGGAAGAAGTTATATCAATCCCCTTAATCAGTATTTGGTGGAAGCAGGTATATCAAACCCCTTAATCAGTATTTTGTTGAAACAGGTGTATCGCAGGCCTCAATCAATATTTGGTGGAAGCAGGTATATCAATCCCCTTAATCAGTATTGTGTGGAAGCAGGTGTATCGCAGGCCTCAATCAATATTTGGTAGAAGCAGGTATCTCGCAGGCCTCAATCAATATTTGGTGAAAGCAGGTATATCAATCCCCTTAATGTGGAAGCAGGTATATCGCAGGCCTCAATCAATATTTGGTGGAAGCAGGTATATCAATATCCTTAGTCAGTATTTTGTGGAAACTGGTATTTCGCAAGCGTCAATCAGTATTTTATGGAAGCAGTTTTATCACCCCCTCAATCAATATTTGGTGGAAGCAGGTATAACAATCCCCTTAATCAGTATTTTGTGGAAGCAGGTGTATCATAGGACTTAATCAGTATTTGGTGGAATCAGCTCTATCAAATCCCTTAAGCAGTATTTTGTGGAAGCAGGTATCTCACAGGCCTCAATCAATATTTGGTGGAAGCAGGTATATCAATCCCCTTTATCAGTATTTTGTGGAAGCTGGTATATCACACCCCTTATTTATTTTTTTGCACAACAGTTACAGTATATCACACCACCCTGTTTATTTGGGGCAACAAGTTACAGGTATATCGCAGCCATCAATCAGTATTTTGTGGAAGCAAATATATCGCACCTTTCAATCAGTTTTTTACGGGGGCAACAGGTATAGCACACCCGTTGAAAATAGTTGTTCCAATAGCCCTTGTCCCTCTAGATACCTGTGGTATCGCAGAAAAACCGCACACAACTGCTGCACAATAAAAATGCACTATATACTTTATATGTTAGAAAGTATATTATAAGTATATCACACCCCTCAGTATGGCACACCTATTGATAGCTCACCTATACCAGTCCTGAAAAGGACTTTTGTGGCCCTATTAGCTAGTGTTTGGTGTCCCTAACAGTCTGTCCCTGCTCCACAAAGCAACCTCTCCCTACACTGGCAAAACACAGAATGTAAAATGGCTGCCAGATCTGGTTCATTTGAAACATCTCAATTGGCTATCCTGTCCCACCTGATGGTTGTTTCATGGGTCAAAGTTCAACGCAATGAAAAAGAATATGGCGTATGCGAATATCGCCATATGTTCGCTTGTTTGGCGAATCGTGAACGCGCAAAGTTTGCCGGGCAAACCGCAAGGCAATCTCTCTCTCTCTCTCTATATATATATATATACTAGCAGAAGGACCCAGCTTCACACTGGTATATTTAATCTATTTTGTTTCATGTTTCCGTGTGTCGTAAAAAGATATCAACAGTATCCCCCATAACAGTGACCTCTACAGCGCCCCGCCCCACTGTCTGCTGAGCTGTATATCTAATCCTGTCCTGGGTGATACCATCTGCTGAGCTGTGTATCTAATCCTATCTTGTGTGATACTATCTGCTCAGCTGTGTATCTAATCTTATGTTGTTTGTACTGTCTGCTGAGCTGTGTATCTTATCCTATCCTGTGTGATACTGTCTGCTGAGCTGTGTATCTAATCCTATCCTGTGTGATACTATCTGCTCAGCTGTGTATCTAATCTTATGTTGTTTGTACTGTCTGCTGAGCTGTGTATCTAATCCTATCCTGTGTGATACTATCTGCTGAGCTGTGTATCTAATCCTATCCTATGTGATACTGTCTGATGAGCGTGTATCTAGTTTTCTATCCTGTGTGATACTGTCTGCTGAGCTGTGTATCTAATCCTATCCTGTCTGCTGAGCTGTGTACCTAGTAGTTGATTTTTAACTTTATTTTTTTAATCTCTGTTGGCTGAGTGGGAGGGGGCATGGCCTAACTGGATTGGGGCGTGTCCTTTTGAACATTTCACTCTAAGACTGTCCTCTCTGAGTGTGATCTGCAAAGAGAAAGTCACCGTCCCTCCCACCGCTCCAGCTGACAGAAGTAGATTTTTAACTTAATTTTGTTAATACTCATTGGCTACAGAGGGGGAGGGGTGTGTCCTAAATCTTTCGGGGGTGTGGCTTAGTGGACCTAAAAGTTGATTTTTAACTTTATTTTTTCAGTCCCTGTTCGCTTAGTGGGAAGGGGTGTCTCCTAGTAGGATCAGGGGCGTTTCCTTTTATACAGCTCACTCTAAGACAGCAGCACTGTTCTGTCTGAATGTGAGCTGCAGGGAGAAAATCACTGTCCCTCCCACCTCAGTAGGGGAGGGGGCATGACCTAACCGAATCAAAGGTGTGGCTTATCTGGATCTGTGGGCAGGGTTTTAAGGGTGACTTGAATGGCCACCCTACTTTCCCCCTGAACTGTGACCTCCATAGCATTCCGCTCCCTTAACAGTGTCATCCACAGCGCCCTGCCCCTTTAAAGCTAACCTGCAGCAGTGAAGATAAATGGCCGAGTTGTTATGGAAACCTCAGGAAATAAGGTACTAAGTGCTATTAGGCCCTGGCTTTATTTCTATAGTGATTATCCGGGAGACATATTTCTTAATCTCATCTACAGCAGTGAACATGGGGGTTGTTATGGTTACCGAACTGGCAGGGAGCAGTAAATGACAGTTTGGATTTAAGTGAAAGGCTGGCAGGCTTGTATTGTCTATAATGCAGGCAATTTGTTGGGGAATATCTCAGGAATGATAAGTCCTAGAGAACTGAGACCTGGTCTAAAACCTTCCCGGACACCTGATGTACCCGTGTGCCAAATTTGGTTAAGATCGGTCCAGTCGTTTGGTCGCGCATAAAGAACGTCTAGACAGACGTCTAGACAAAAATTCATTTTTATATATATAAGATGAGTCCTCTGATTTGCCAGTAATGGAGCCCGACCCATTGATAGTATGCTTGCAGTGAGCCTGCAATGGAGCGCACCTGCAGGCACTACACAGTGGGGATAAAGAGGTGCAAGCATTGCGCACTCACTGTCCAGGAAGTTAGTTACTTAGTAACGGGGCAGAACAGGATGAGGAAAGCGAGCCTACAGTCAGTTCAGGTCAGAGGAGCCAACGTCAGCAGGAGATGCGGCTGACACAAGGGCCATGTTTCCAGGACTGAGCACAGTTATGTACATGAGCCCTTGCTCTGGTGGGGGCCTACCATCTTCATACAGCCTTAATCTGCCCCTGGAGACAGCACTCTATAAACTATAATATTGCTTAATTAAATGTATTATTCATCCAGCCAGGCATATTCCATAATCAAAAAATATGTCTTTTTGCACTATTAATGATTCCTCCTAATGAGCCCTTTCTCAAGTGGATTTGTGCTTAGAAAACACCACTTGTGTGTCTAAATGTCAAGAGGCAGTTGTGCACAAAAAGTAATAGTTATACCAATCAATCTAACAAAGACAATAAAAAACAGTCTAAAGGCTGTATTACACTGGAAGATATTTCGGCTTATAATCACTAATGAGTATTCAAATGAATGCTGGTTAATGATTGTCTTGGACAATTCAGATTTTTAGGCAAGCTTAAAAATCAGCGCTTGCCAGCAGCAGGTCTTGCTTTCTGATAGCGATCTGCCGCTGGCACACCACTAGACAGCATGGGGATGAGCAATGGCATAACTATCGCTCCTCCCCATGTTGTGGAGGAAATCGAAAGAAAGTTATTAACATGCATCCCCGTAGGCAAAATGCCACATGACTTGTTTTTTTGCATGGGCATTTGTATTCTTTAAATGCCATCATTTAATTTACCAGATGATGTATTGGTAAGCAGGAAGAACACCTGATATACCCGTGTGCCAAATTTGGTGGTGAAGATTAGAAATTAAAAATTTTTTGGGGGTTTTTCAGGTTTTGTTTTTACTACGTTCCCTGAAACTTGTACACTGTGTGGGTCAGTAAGATTAACATAATATAAATAATATAATTATACCAAAGTTATATAGTTTTTCTTAACCTTAAAGAGTAACGAGTAACTAAACTTTTGATTAACTTTTTGGTAAAATGTCATGCCATAATAATACTTTTTGTATTATAGTTTATTAATGCATTTTGTATTATTAATATATTTTTCCCACCCTGAAACGCACCTTTCCCTGTGCGCTTAAAATACACTTTTCAGTACACCGCTGACTGCTCAGTGGTGTACTGAGTATACAGTTTATGAATGGGGCCGCTGGAAATGCAGTACAGGCAGGAGCACACATTGCTCTTCCTGCTTGTGCCCTCGGAGGTTTACTAAATCCTGGCATAGCACATAGTTATCCTGTAACCATGTGCTATACCAGGATTAGTTGAGCGGAGCGGCTCCTGCTTCTGCCTGCTTTGCTAAGTTAAAATGTACATGCAGGACTCTTAGCTTAGAGAAGCAGGCACAGACTGGAGCCCGCTCCACTCAGCTAATCCTGGCATAGCACATTGTTACAGATTACCCATGTGGTATGCCAGGATATAGTAAACCTCCAGGGGGCACAGGCAGGAGGAGCACTGTGTGCTCTTGCCCATACTCCATGCGCTGCAGCCCAATTCATAAACTGTAGACTCCGTACTCCGCACACTGCTGAGAAGTCAGTGGTGTACTGAAAAGTGTATTTTAGGCGCACAGGGAAAGGTATGCTTTAGGGAGGGTTTAGTCTATTAATAATATAAAACATAATAATATAAGATACATTAATAAAGTATATTAGAATAAGTATTACGACATTAGGGACATTTTACCAAACAGGTAATCGAAAGTTTAGTTGAAAAACAAAAATGTTTGAAAAAAAAATAGCTTTGTGTTGCCACATTCTGACACTCATAGGTTTTTTACAGATGTAACCAGGTGTAGAAAATGGTGACTGAGACAGGCCTGCCGGCCCGTCCCCTTTTCTACCCACGTCACACCCATGATTTTAGACTTGGTGTGAGCAGGGCAAAGTCTCAGTTAGCGGCGCAACTAACCATTGTGTCATAAATAAAGATGGACTAAGTAAAGAAATAAAGACAAAATAACAGATGTATCCTAAATATATTTAATACCATCTGCAGGGATTGCCATAGCATAGCAAACTGAAGTGGTAATTTAGCTGTAAGTATTTATTTTACTTCCTTACTCCTTCAGCTTTTCAAGATAAAATCCTTCAACCGTTTGCAAATGCTTTTAAAGCATAAACAAATCCGAGCTGTTTAATTTATGTAGCAGTTCATTGAGTGAAATTAGGCACAAATAATGAAAACACATATTAAATTAATGTAACAGGGGTCTATATATTGCAGGCCTGTGAAAGTCTTTCATGCATTATAACTGTGTCAACATGATAAAACTCTCAGTTGGGTGTTACTTTAACACTCTGACAAACAGACTATGAAAAAATGCTCCTAGAAGCTTACAAATAGATACTTGAACCATACAAGAAAAATCCACATAAAACATAAAATAACCAGAAATACCTGTTTGGAATTCTCTAAAATTAGGAAATTAGAGAGTCAGGTTACTACTTTGAAGTCTTGGTCCTGTTATTTCAACCAATGGCAGGAATTTCTATCAATGTGACATAGAAGGGGAGACAATCAGAATGTACGGGTGTAGGTGATCTGCTAGGATGGATTCATACCCAAATCGTTTAGAGTGCCTTCCACACAGATGAGTGGGCCCAGTGAATGCCACGGAAACATTACCCAGACGATAGCGCTGCTACCGCCAGATTCTGCAATGCTCTGTGAGTTAAACAGTCTGGACTGTAGAATGACACATATTAACAAACTGCTAAAGAGATTTGCGCAACGGCTGATTTAGCTCATAGAATGTCATCCACATCCTCTACAAGTTAACACGAGTCTTCAAATTTTTTTTACTCACTTATATAGCGCTGCCATATTCTGCAGCACTTTACAGACATTATCTCTTGCTGTCCCCAATGGAACTCACATTCTTCAATTGGAACTCACACTCTAGGTTCCCTATAAGTATGTCTTAGAGTGTTGGAGGAAACAAGAGTACCTGGAAGAAGCCCACTCAAGCGCGGGGAAAACTAGGAAACTCCATGCAGTTATTCTCCTTGGTCATGCTCTAACCTAGTATCCCAGCACTGCAAGGCTCCAGTGCTAACCATTAAACCACCATGCTGCCCACTAACAGCAAGCTAATATCTAGAAAATAGTGAGGAATGATAAGAAAGTTGCATAACTTTTTCTGTGTATAATGACTGAAATGAAAACATTACATGGTTGTATCTCATTGGTCATGCATTAATGTGCGAGGGTGACTCTTGGCCAGTACAAAGTCTGAGATGTGACACTGAAGCCTGAATTATTTTGTCTTCAAAGGAATTTTCCTTGTGCAAAGTGAACTTCACTCATCTACCAGGGTGGGAAGTTACAAGATAATACATTTTTTTATTATTCCAGGTTCCCAACCCCCATTACCTACTGTCTGGTAGTAACCCAAGCTTTTGATAAATTACTGGTAGGTTCTGAGAATGAAGGTATAAATCATGGTTGAAACAACAAGTCAGGAACTGGATGGACAAATGTCTTTTTTCGGCCTTATATACTATGTTATGTTACTATGTTACTAAGGGTCTCGCAAGACCATGTTAATCTCATGCATGCAACGTTACTGAGAGTAGCACCACAATCCAGGGTTAAGGTTCGTTAATAAGCATATTTTATTTTTGCCCTTTTTTATATTTTGCAAGTACTGTACATTTTTGTATTAAAGCCTTAAAGGGAACCTGTCACCTCAATAAACTGTCCCAAGCTGCCGGCAGCACCATAGAGTATCCAGGATCGTGTTTCTAATCATCCTCTTCTATCTGTTGTCCGATCTGGTAAAAGCGCTCAAAATGATCTTTTATTCCCGGCCGGCGCACACCTCGAGTCAGGCTTGAAGTCATGGAGGCAGCGGCCTCCTTGCTTCAAGCTGCCGTAACCACGCCCTTTCCTGCCCCTTCGCTGTGACTGACAGCGTTTATGCACGACAGCCGGCTGTCAGTCACAGCGAAGGGGCAGTAAAGGGGGCGTGGTTACTGCGTCTTGAAGCAAGGAGGCCGCTGCCTCCATGACTTCAAGCCTGACTCGAGGTGTGCGCCGGCCGGGAATAAAAGATCATTTTGAGCGCTTTTACCAGATCGGACAACAGATAGAAGAGGATGATTAGAAACACGATCCTGGATACTCTATGGTGCTGCCGGCAGCTTGGGACAGTTTATTGAGGTGACAGGTTCCCTTTAAAATTAAAATTTTTAGTCCGTATACAGTAGCTCTAATAACCTATAGATCCTAGAAGAGTGGTGCCTTAAAGAAGTGGGGGTCTGCGAGTACTTGTGTGTTAGTGAATCACCATTTCATCTGCCATAACAACGCGTGGTAGCAGCATGTATGCACTCACATCACATGCTGAGTCGGTGCTTATGAGACATTGATTATGTTTGATCAACCTAAAACTAGAAAACCCCTTTATTGTTCAGAGCACAATGAAATAATTGTTCTGGGTTTCTATATTATATACTAAACAATGATTTACTTTATATTTGTCAGGATGATAAAATATTTTTATAGCAGTTGTCTACCTAGAAAAACCTGATATTTGTAAATGTTCTAAAGATGAGCTGATCTCCAATGAGCAGGCTCCTGGAAACCCTTTGGTCTATTCAACATGCAACATCTTTCAAGTGCACATACCGAATTATACCAGAATTGAACCAGGAGGGGACCAAAGGTCAATACAGAAATAGTTAATGCAAACAATGTTTCAATCTTTCATCTTACTCTTCCCACTTTTCCAAAACCTCCTGATATACCCCCACATCCATTCACCCATCAATTAACTATTTATCTCTCGCTCCATCTTACCATTTCATCTGACCGCTTGCACAAATCTGTTTGGCAACGTAAAACACTCCCTTCCCAAACACATACAGATACCTCATGTCCTCTCTTATTCTCACCTACTAACACCTTCTCTGCTTCTCCTTATTGCTGGTGATATCTCTCCAAATCCAACCTGAACCCCCCCCCCCCTCAGCAAATCCCCACTATCACCTCTACCTCCCACAACAAATCTCTTTCTACAAATTTCCGCAACCCCTTAAACCTAATAACCATTCCTCTGACCCCTGCTCCTTTGGTTCCTCTCGCAGCAGCATTATGGAACGCTTGCTCTGTCTGTAACAAACTATTCTACATTCATGACCTCTTCATTTCTCGAAAACTTTCCTTTCTGGGTCTCACAGAAACATGGCTGACACCCTCTGACACCTCCTCCACTGCTGCGGATTTCATTTCACTCACACCCCCTGCCCCAGCTGCAAACATGGTGGAGGACTTGGTCTCCTCCTATCAGACACCTGCTCCTACGGCCCAACTCCACTGCCAACCTCCAAGTAGGGTAATTTACCACCCCCAGGCCCAGCCACCATCTTTCTTGACCAATTTAACACCTGGCTCCTACACTTTCTTTCTGCTGACATCCCCTCTATCATCATGGGGGACTTCAACATCCCCATTGACACCTGCCACTCAGCCGCCTCTAAACTCCTATCACTCTCTTCCTCCTTTGACCTTTCACAGTGGTCTTCTGCTCCCACCAACAGAGATGGTCACACTCTGGATCTTATCTGTACTCGCCTCTGCTCCCTATCTAACTTTTCTAATTCACCTCTCCCCCTATCTTACTCACCTTCTCTTCACTGATCTCTTCTGCTGCTCTCCCGGTCCACACACTAGCACACCCCTGCAGGAACCTTAAAAATCTCACCTTTCCCTTGCTTTCTGACTCTCTTCTGCCACTCTCTACCATTTGTTCTCTCCAAGACCCAGATACTGACACCACCCTGTATAACACCACAATAAGTACAGCTCTGGACATTGTTGCCCCCTCACACACAACAAATCCCCAAAAATCAACAGACAGCCCTGGCACACCAAACTGACCAAAAAACTCAGACATGCTTCCAGTGCTGCAGAGCGACGATGGAAAAAATACCATTCTAAGGATCACTTCACCGCATACAAGCAATCCCTCTTAATTTTCAAATCCTCACTCGCTCATGCAAAACAGGCCTACTTCTCACCCCTCATATCTGCCCTCTCCCACAGCCCTAAACAACTTTTTAACAGTTGTAACTCCCTTCTCCGTCCCCCAGCACCCCCACCCTCTCCTCTCATGCTGAGGACTTTGCCACATACTTCAAACAAAAGACAGTCAACATCAGAGAAAGCTTCAGTGCACAGTCCTCACAGACTCTCTACACAACTGCTCCATCCTCTTCTCCCAAAACCCGCCTCTCCACCATTACATTACAAAAACTCTCCACTCTACTCTCCAGATCACATCTCACCACCTATGCACTTGATCCAATCCCATCCCACCTCACCCCTAACCTCACCATAGTGGTCATCCCAACCCTAACTCATCTCTTTAACCTATCACTAACCTCTGGTGTCTTCCCCTCTGGTTTTAAACATGCTACCATTACACCCATCCTCAAAAGCCTTCACTTGACCCGTCTTCTTTGTCCAGTTATCGCCCCATATCACTTCTTCCATATGCCTTAAAGCTACTTGAGCAACATGTCCATTCTGTCCTCTCACCTCTCCAACATGTCCATACTGTCCTCTCACCTCTCCTCCTGCTCCCTCTTCTCTTTGACCACCTACAATCTGGCTTCCGACCCCACCACTTAACTGAGACTGCCCTTATCAAAGTCACCAATGACCTACTAACAGCCAAAACAAAAAAACATTACTCTGTCCTCCTTCTTCTTGACTTGTCCTCTACCTTTGACACTGTCAACCACTCCCTTCTGTTACAAACTCTCTCATCTCTTGGCATCACTGACCTGGCCCTCTCCTGGATCACATCATACCTCACAGAGCGGACGTTTAGCGTTTCCCACTCTCACACCACCTCCTCGTCTCATTCCCTCTCTGTTGGTGTCCTGAAAATCTCTATCTACACTTTGGCCTGGGACAGCTCATAGAGTCCCGTGGCTTTCAGTATAACTTTTATGCTGACGACACACAAATCTACCTCTCTTGTCCAGACATCACCATCTTACTATTCAGAATTCCACAATGCCTAGCTTCCATATCCTCCTTCTTCTCCCCTCGCTTTCTAAAACTTAACATGGATAAACAGAATTCATCATCTTTCCCCCATGTTGCTCAACCCCCCCAACAGACCTATCTATCACGATCAATGGCTGCACACTCTCCCCGGTCAACCAAGTCCGCTGCCTTGGAGTGACCTTGAATTCTACCCTTTCCTTCCGACCACAAATCCAAGCCCTTTCCATCATCTGCCACCTCCAACTCAAAAACATCTCCCGCATCCGCTTATTCAACTTTGAGTCTGCAAAACTGATTGTCCATGCCCTCATCATCTCCCACTAGACTACTGAAACTTTCTCCTCTGTTGCCTTCCATTTAGCACTCTCGCACCCCTCCAATCTATCGTCAACTCTGCTGCACGACTGATCCACCTCTCACCCTGTTACTCCTCTGCCTCTCCCCTCTGTCAATCCCTTCACTGGCTCCCCATTGGCCAGCAAATTCAGTTCAAAATACTAACAAATACATACAAGGCCATCCACAACCTGTCCCCTCCCTATAGCTCTGAGCTACTTTCCCGATAAATCCCCACATGCAATCTCCGATCCTCTCAAGACCTCCTTCTCTCCTATCCTCTTATCACCTCTTCCCACAATCGCCTCAGATTTCCCCCGTGCATCCCCCATCCGCTGGAACTCGGTACCCCAACATATCAGACTCTCACCTACAGTGGAATCCATCAATAGAAACCTAAAAGCCCACCTCTTCAGACAAGCCTACCACCAGTGACCCTGCTGCCTCCATACCGCCATGACCAGCTTTACCCTCACCTACTATGTCCTTCTCTCTCCTTCTGTACCAGTTTGTAACTCGTCTTGTTCATGCTTACTGCAATTGTCCATATTATGTATGTATACCCCTTTTCATATGTACAGCGCTATGGAATGAATGGCGATTTAATAATAAATAATAATAATATGGTGGCAGCTGGTGAAGGTTGCATCAAGTGACTATTGTTTTTATTAATTTATCCTTTTTTAAAACCCAGGGGGATGTGACTTTCTTCCCCCCATGCAACAAAGCGTGCTTGTGGTCTATTGCAAGACCTCTCCATTAGGGAACAGTCCTCCATAAACCATTCCCCAACCCTCCTGGCCAGAAGACACCTGAACAGGTCGGGGACTGGGGGACAACCTCCGGCGAGCCTGAAATAGTGCCCATCTTTCTCTGGTTTACACCTGAGCTGCCACTCCAGGTGCTGGCCAAGAGCATCAGTCGAGGTCTTGCTCCCCTGAAGGGGTAAGCAAAGAGGTTTGCCGTGGTGTGAGGAACCAGATGGCCACCCCCTCTCCCCCAGACCTCAGGGAGTAGCATATAAGGGTGCCGCAACCCTGAAAAGTCCTAGTGACAAAACAAATGGGGAAAGTTAACATACAATGAAAAAATACATACAGTGGAAAAAAAAGCCCAGACATTCAGCAGGAATTTTAAAAATTCTTTATTTTGCCTAGCCAGAGGCCCTGTGAAAAGAGAGCCGTGTGAGAACGTGAAATGTGTGCAAATGTGACATCATTCAGTGGACTCCCACCTCAAGTGAGTTCAGGCACCCCAGGGTCAAAACTCTTAGGGCACTTTACACTTGGCCTTTCAAGCAACCCTGCCCATGACTTTGATCCATAAGTCTGAGGTCACCTTCAGGTGGCATTCTTTCAGCCATCAGTGTTTAACTGGTGGGATAGCCTCTGTGTATAGATCTGCTCCATCTCAGTGGCCCTGTCCAACCACTGATAAGAACAGATACCATACTTGATCTTAGTCAAAAGGCAGAAAAGCGACCTTAGCCTGGGAGAATGAGAACCACCTTAGTATTCATGGTGTGTCCCCTGAACATTATGTGACATATTAAGGTTGCAGACAAAATTTATTACACAAACCCTAGTTTAGTGTTATCTTTGGAACCGACTGAAATGGTTATTCTGACAATTAAGTGAGAATTATGTGCTACCTTAATTATCATATTTTTTTGCAAACTGTTATGCTTTTTACAATCTATTAAATGTATCATGTCATTTTTTCATTGTCCTTTAATTGATTTACTTAATAATTTGAACCAGGTGTTTATATGGCGACAATGAACTTAGCTTTTACTATGCCTGGAAATGTCAATCTAATGGTTATATGTATTTTTTACTTCATTGTCTCGTCAATAACATTAGCACATGGAAATTTTGCAAAAATTGTTTTAACAACTAAATGATGTGGTTGATTCTTACTGTTTAGCAGAAGGTGCTGGAATTTCAAACTTTTAAACTGTCTGCCTGACCGACAGTATATAACCACTTCCTGATCGCTCAAAGTAAATATACATTGGGTATTTAAAGATGGCACCGACTCGTGAGACACTCGGGGTTAATGTATGGGATTGACAATAAGGTTGATTGCACATATGTAACCCTTAGATGCCGCAGTCAAATGTGACCACAGCATCTGGGAGCTCAAAAAACACTGGCTCCCCCAGCAGGAATTGGATGTGTGTGCAGCAACCTCGGTCCTGAATGCTCCATGGTTAGTGATGAGCGGCAGGTGCCATATTCGATTTTGACGAAATTCGCGCATTTTCGATATAATATTCGTCTCATATTCGTTGAAATCGAATATTCGTCATTATTCTAGTTATCGTGATTAATATGCGATTTAAATAATCGAGTATTGTGATTTTAACTTATGGCTACTTTCCTATTGCTTTGATATCTAGAATTATAGCGAAGATGACGAATATGACGAATGTATTCGTCATATTCCTCAAAACGGAGATTAACGAAGTATTCTCCATCTTCGTTTTAGCTACCTATTCGTCAACTTCGCTAATTCTAGCAATCAAATAGGAAGGTTGACTATAGAGACATCTGTGTTTAATTTGCTATGCAATTATATTACTTAGCTTTTTTTTAAAAATAAATAGAATAATTATAATACTTGATAATTATTATAATTATTCTATTTATTATTTAAAAAAATAATAATAATATAATCGCATAGCGAATTAAACACAGCTGTCTCTATAGTCAACCTTCCTATTTGATTGCTAGAATTAGCGAAGTTGACGAATAGGTAGCTAAAACGAAGATGGGGAATACTTTGTTATCTTCGTTTTGAGGAATACAAATACATTCGTCATATTCGCTAATTCTACCAAGCCAACCATACTCATGGAGCGTCCCCATCACCATGGGAACGTCTCAATACTAAAATGTACTGTCGGATTTGAGAATTACGTTGAAATCGCAATGCGATTAATATAACTTGAATTAATCGCATTGCGATTTCTACTTAAATCTGGTTTACTATGGTTGGCTTGGTAGAACTAGCGAATATGACGAATGTATTCGTCATATTCCTCAAAACGAAGATTAGCAAAATTTAGCAACCGTAGTAAACCATGTCTGTTGAAATCGCAATGCGATTAATTTAAGTTATATTAATCGCATTGCGATTACAACTTAGCACTGCTATCTTACATATTAGGCTAGAATTAACAAATATGGAATATAGCAGCACTGCTAAGTAGAAATCGCAATGATATTAATCGCATTGCGATTTCAACTTAGAGCTGGGTTTATAATGGGTCAGCTTGCTAGAATTAACGAAGTTAACGAATATGCAATATAGCAGTGCTAAGTTGAAATTGCAATGCGATTAATATAACTTGGAGTAATCGCATTGCGATTTCTACTTAGCACTGCTGCTATATTCCATATTCGTTAATTCTAGCCTAATATGTAAGATAGCAGTGCTAAGTTGTAATCGCAATGCGATTAATATAACTTGAAATAATCGCATTGCGATTTCAACGTAATTCTCAAATCTGACAGTACATTTTAGTATGAAGACGTTCCCATGGTGATCGGGACGCTCCATGAGCATGGAAGTCGGCAGAAGCGGCAACGGGCACTGACTAGAAAGCCAGGAAGCCAGGAATCCTCAGGACAGGTAAGAACTACTTTTGGGAAGTGGGAAAGAAAAAATCTAACTAAAAAAAACAAAAAGAAAAACGAATATTCGAAATAGTGAATTTATAGCGCTATACTCGAAATATTCGTGAATTAGCGAAGTGCCGATATTCGCTAAAAAAAAATCATTATTCGAATATTCGCGCTCAACGCTATCCATGGCTGCCATAGCTATATTCCTATGAAGACCCTGCCTATGGCTAATGCATTGGGATCCAATGATGCATGCTCAAGTTCCCCAAGAAAACTATTAAAATGTTTTAAAAAAAGTTTTTTAAAAATATAAAAAAATAGAATATAAAAATTCTAATCATCCCCCTTTCCCTAAAATTGAAACAAAGCTATAGACAATGATAAAATAAATATCACAGGAATCATCACATACAAAAACACCTGTATTATTTAAATATAAAAATATTTATCCCATACAGCAATTGGGGTAATGGAAAAAAAAAACATCAACATCGCCAGTTCTCCACTATTTTCATCACTTTAAAAAGTCATACACACTCCAAAAAACAATAGATCATCATGCAAAAAATTATCCATCTTACAGCTCCATAGACTATTAAAATGAAAGAAATAATATACAAATCTGGTATTGCTTTAATCGTACTAACCTGGAGAAAGAAAGTAACAGGTTAGTTTTACCACATAGGAAACATTGCACAAACAAAACCCATAAAACTCTGGTGGAATTTTTGCATAATTCCGCCCCGCTTCCTACAACATTGTATACAACTGCAAATGGTGCCATTAGAAAGTACAAACTGTCCTGTAAAACACAAGCCCTCATGCGGCTATGAAAAAAAAAGTTATGGGTGTGGGAAGCCAAGGAATAAAAAAAAAATAATGCAAAATTACCTTGTCCTGAAGGGGTTTTAGACTTTTTGCAGGAATTTGTCATAAACTAGCATCCGTGGTGCCTCATTATAACTTTGCCGCATCCTTTGGCAATCTGTGTGCGCAAAAAAAGATAAACGAGCTTGGCCCACTGGCCCGCTCTCTTCTCAGGAGAGTGGAAAGGGCAGCGTAGAAACATCATTTGTGCCTAAATTTAGGCACAATGGCATTTAAAAAGTCCCAACCATCAGGTTGTGACTTTAACACCAGAAAACTGGCATGTGGAGAATGATATATCCCCCCATTGTATATTATAGCATTGCACTACCATACATATATTAACACATATTTAGTTTACAGGTTTCTAATACACATACTATAGTTGTACTTTGTTTTCCATTTTTGAATATAACATACAAGGTTGTGAACTTGATGTGACCCACTCCAGGGAGTATCATGTACCACAGTTTGACTTCTGCTTATTTTTTATTTTTGTATTGACGGCTGTGCATTGACTGGAAAATGATAAATTGCACATTATATAATTCATCATGAAACAGTTGCCTGATGACACTCAGTGAAATCAATCGTTCTTGTCCATAAGATGCATTCTCCCAATAGCGCATTGCAGAATGTCAAGATGACAGAAAATGCCTAGACTTTGGTACCAGTACTTACACTTGAGATAACAGAGCCCTAAGTTTTACACCTTATCAAGATGAAAACCCGACTTTGTAGGGAATATCCATCAAACTCAGCTTTCATTTGTGTCTGCTATCTTCCTTTCACTTGCTGTAAGAAAAGCAATAAAGAACCAGGAGGGAAAAGAGAAGAAAGTAATTTGTCAGAGCACATATAATGACCTTCGACTCACAGACACTGTCATAGTTTAAAAGGGACTTGCAACTAGTAAACTTGTATCTCTCCATCCCTTTCTTGTACACAGCACTGCAATCATTTTAAGGGAAACAGTCACATCAATATTTTGTCTACACTTTAGCTGTCATATTTATGAGTAAACCCCAAGCACATTTCTGTTTAAACTTCTGTCTTAAGATACTTATAACTTTTGATGTACGAGCAAGGTCAGGCTAAAATGGAATAGTTCTTCAAGAATGTTTCACAGTCACCACGTCATTAAAGACATGATTAATAAAGTATAATGAGATTTTTATGCACTCTTAATACATGCAAACAGATATGTACGAGTAAAAGGGTGGGGGGTTCAGTCAGCACAACCCTATATGCAGGTGCACATTGCTGTTGCGAAATACACATACAAACACAAAAACAAAAATGCAATGGCACTCTGCAACCAGCACTCTGCCCTGCCTCCATGCTGGATGTTGAATGAGGCATTAGTGTACATTTTGGCCAAAGCGTAATAAGCCACTTTCCACGTCAAGGTCGCCTCTATGAGTGGTCCCTAACACTAGTTCCTACCTGATATGTACAAGTGTTTACAGTTACTATTCCATTTACCTTAGAATGTTAGTAAATGTCTATGTGGAAATTTGTCTTTGCAATATAGGGGAAGATTAAACCCTGCTTGATTCCTTTACAAGTTTAAAAGGGAAATCATAAAGCCAATAATATTTATTTTTACCATTACAATACTAAAATATAAAGTAGGGTTGGACTGACCCACCAGAATACCAGAAAATTATCTGTGGCTCTAGATTCACACAATAATAATCTTCAAAAATCATGAAAAATTCAGGCCCATTAAGATATGAATTTGAAGCTAATCATATGCTACTAGAGTCTTTTTATGGATTGACTAACAAATAAAATACTGATCATATGTCCTACTTGTGCAATGATAATAACAAAGCTTACAACACGGTACAACTGTTTTACACATACAAATGTTCTGTATAGATAGAGGGTGGGTCCTCAGAATCACCTTCTATACTTGGTCAAAGGAAGCCCAGTCCAACAACATTAGAAATCCTTGACTCTCTAAATATTGGTCCATTAATTTACAGTATATGTAAGTTTGACAAAAGATACTGATGTAGCAATCCTTAACTTGACACTTAAAGTGTTGAATACCTTGTGTATTTAATGTGCTAATTGTCAAGTTAAAAATTGCTACATTAGTAGTCCAGCAATGTTATAAATTATAATTGAAGATAGTTTCTTTCCCTGTATGGAAAAAGATTGCCTGTATGGAATATATTAAATATAAGACCCTTAACACAATTTGTAAGTCATTTTAGATATCTTTTTCTATATATTTGGTATACTTATTGGTAGCTATGATAGCACATAACAGGATCCTTTTCAGACAGGTACATTGGTCATCAGCACTGAAATGAAATTCCTCATCAAAGATAGAACCAATACCTCCAAATATATGATATATGTAGGTAGTATTTTGCAGACTTTTATAGAACATATGTGTAGTCTTAGAGTACTACCACAGAGAAGACTTTTAATTTCTTCTGTATCTTTCAGAAGTAATGGATATTTAAGACTTTCAATTACAGCCTGAGACAGCGCAGGCAAACCGGTTTGTCAGTGAAGGTCGTAAGGTGTTGGCCCTGAGAGCTTTGTATGTCTAAATTGTGACTTTGAGTTATAGAGTGTAGTATAGCATGAAAATCCCTAGATATTTCTGAGGTGGCCTGAGCTGTGTATATGGTGTATGTCTCAAATTCAGGGATTAATGGTACTAGATTTTCAGTCCCTATAGCTACATTTAGTAGATTGCCACTATAATACCATATTCATAGATTTTTTTTCTTCTGGCCTTCTTACATCCTAAGAAATTGACATGGATTTTTGCTTTGTAAATTCACGGGATATTGTTTTGCAGCCAATTATGATAAAAAAAATGTAAAAGCAATGTAGGGTTAACTCATATTATTCCATCATCATACAAAGGATAGGTGTTTAAACTAGTGTTGAGTGAGCATGCTTGGCCGAACACCAGTTCGTCTTGAGCATCGCGATGCTCGGCACATTGCAGTGTTCAGCCGAACACTGCATGTGCTCGAGCACGATGTTCGAGTCTCCTCCCTGTAAAATTGTTGGCTGCTACACAGCCAATAATCGTGCAGGTGGGTACTGCCACTAACCGTAATGCTGTAGCCATGTTAATTATTTTCATTGCAGTGATTGGCTGGCCGGAATGCGTCATCGGGTGCTAAATAGCACCCGATGACACGCATTCGCTCAGTCTTAGTCAGGGAGAGCTGCACTGAGAAAGGGACAGATAGTGTAGGGAGTAAAATAGTAATATTTTAGGGAAAAAACTTGTTAGAGACCCAAAAGTCCTTTTAAGGACTATGGTATCTGGCAGCAATATAATTATTAGCACAACCTGCGCTAAATTGCGTGGAATTGTTAGAGAGACCCAAACATCCTTTTAAAGACTATTGTTGTATCTGGCAGCAATATAATTATTAGCGTAACCTTCGCCAAATTGTGTGCAATTGTTAGTGCTGCTTCTGATAGAGACACAACCTCTACTACACCTTTATTTTACATTTGCGCAGCATAAATGTCTGTAAAATTCAGGGCAATAGTTTGGCCACTGGGGACAGCGACAATTCCAGCGGCACATCTCCTGTATAATGTTTGTGCATCCTGAATATCAGTGACATTCATTCAGAGTAATGTTTTATTAGCCGGTGGTGACATCGACATTACTTGCGCTATACCTGCTGTATAACATTTGTGCATCCTAAATATTAGTGACATTCATTCAGTGTAATTTTTTATTAGCCGGTGGTGACAGTGACATTACTTGCGCTTTACCTCCTGTATAACGTTTGTGCATCCTAAATATCAGTGATATTCATTCAGTGTCATTTTTTATTAGCTAGTGGTGACAGCGACATTACTTGCGCTATACCTCCTGTATAACGTTTGCGCATCCTAAAATTATCTGTGACATTCAGTGTACTTTTTTCATAGACGCTGCGGACAGCAACATTATCTGTGCTACATCTCCTGTTTAACGTGTGCGCATCAAAAAAATATCTGTGACGTTCTGTGTACTTTTTTCATAGACGCTGCGAGACAGCGACATTATCTGTGCTACATCTCCTGTTTAACATGTGACACAAATATCTGTGACATTCTGTGTACTTTATTTGTGCATACACTTACAAAACCTGCGCTACTGTACGTGTGACATACTTGCAAGCATATATACCATTTAATATGCGCAAGGCGAGCAGTAAGGGACGTGGAATTGGCCATGCTGCTGATGGTGCATGCAGAGGCCTTGGCCCTGGGCACAGTGAAACTGTGCCTGCTGCCAGAGCACAAGAAACACACTCATCCACGACACCTAGCTTCATGTCCCAGTTTTCAGGGCGGTGCAGGACACCACTCTCGAAGTCAGACCAGTGCGACCAGGTGGTCGGTTGGATTGCAGCAGATAATGCTTCCAGTTGGTTAAGCAACACCCTGTCTTCCACAAAGTCCAGTCTCAGTAGCCAAGAGTCTGGTCAACAGAATCCTCACCTTAATCCTCCTTCCACCCACCATGGAGAGTCTTGGCAAACAAGTGATCCCACACTCGGATATTCCGAGTAGCTCTTTTCATCGCCATTCCTTAATTTGGGCCTCTCGACAAGCCCGCTTGAAGAGCGACATGAGGAGATCTTGTGCCCTGATTCCCAAACTCTTGAGCATCCACAGTCAGAAGAAGATGATGGTGGGGAATGGCAATTAGTGTTTCATGAGGTGGATGATAATAATGAGACACAGTTGCCAATAAGTCAACAGCAATTAGTGTCTCAAGAGGTCCATGATGAGGATGAGACACAGTTGTCAATAACTGAGGTTGCTGTTAGGTCAACAAGTCAGGAGGATGACCAGAGTGAGGAAGCGGAAGAGGAGGTGGAGGACGATGAAGTCACTGACCCAACCTGGGAAGGTTGCAAGCTGAGCAAGGACAGCAGTACAGAGGGGAAGGGATCTGCAGCACTGCAACAGGCTGGAAGAGGCAGTGGGGTGGCAAAAGGGAGAAGGTGGGCCACACCAAACAGGCCCGCAACTGTTCCCGGGAGCAGCCTCTTGCGGAAATCTTCCTTGCCAAGGGGTAGGTGTTCCGCAGTCTGGCGCTTTTTTGAAGAAAGTACGGACAATAAAATAATTGGCATTTGCAACCTGTGCCGTACCAAAATGAGCAGGGGCGTAAACAATAGCAACCTCACCCCCACCAGCATGATCCGCCACATGGCATTAAAGCACCTTAATAGGTGGGCTGAACGCCTGGGTCCACAATCAGTGTCTGCAGGTCACACCACTGCCTCCTCTTCCCCTGTGTTACATGCTGGCCAATCCCCTGTCCAAGATGTAGGCCCGGATGCCTCCCGCCATGCACCTGGACCTTTGCAAGCACCATCAGCTAGCACATCCACTTCTGTGTCCCAGCGTAGCGTACAGGTGTCTATACCCCAGGCCTTTGAACAAAAGTGCAAATACCCAGCCACCCACCCACAGGCCATAGCACTAAATGTGCACCTTTCAAAATTGCTGACCCTGGAAATGTTGCCATTTAGGCTTGTGGACACTGAGGCTTTCCGCAGCCTGATGGCGGCGGCCATCCCACGTTACTCTGTCCCCAGCAGCCAAGATTTTTCATGGTGTGCAGTCCCAGCCTTGCACCAGCATGTGTCCTGTAACATCACCCATGCCCTGACCAACGCAGTTATTGGGAAGATCCACTTAACGACTGACACATGTACAAGTGCTTTTGTCCAGGGATGCTACATTTCCCTGACGACACACTGGGTGAATGTTGTGGACGCCGGGAGTGAGTCGTACCCTGGTATGGCACAGGTGCTACGGACTCCAAGGATTGCGGGCCCTACTTCCATAAGGGTTTCCACCACCACCTACGTTAGTGGCTGCAACCCCTTCCCTTCTCCTCCTCCACTTCCACCTCTGGATTATCAACTTGCAGCACCAGTCAGACATCAGTCAGTAGCTGGAAGCAGTCTAGCACAGAAGTGGGGAAGCGGCAACAGGCCGTGCTTAAACTGATCTTCTTAAGTGACAAACAGCACACCCCCGCAGAGTTGTGGCAGGGGATAAGGGACCAGATTAAGCTGTGGCTCTCGCCACTCAACATACAACCAGGCATGGTTGTGTCTGATATTGGTCGTAACTTTGTGGCGGCTATGAAACTCACAAACATACCATGTCTAGCCCACGTGTTTAAACTAGTGGTTCAGCGGTTTCTCAAAACCTGCCCCAATTTGCCTGAGCTACTGGTGAAGGTTCACCGCGTGTGTGCTCATTTCCGCAAGTCATTGACAGCTTCCGCTGGTCTGGCAACGCTGCAGCAGTGCTTGCAATTGCCAGCCTACTGACTGTTGTGCGAGGTGAGCACGGTCTGAAACTCAACGTTCCACATGTTGCCCAGGCTTTGTGAGCAGCAGAGGGCAGTAGTGGAATATCATCTTCAACATGGTCATTGCCTTTCCAGTCAGCTTACTCTCTTTACAAGCGACGAGTGGGCATTGATGTCTGACCTCTGTGAGGTTTTATGCAACTTTGAGAAATCAACACAGATGGTGAGCTGCGATAAAGCTATTATCAGTGTAACCATCCCACTTCTGTGTCTACTCTATTGTTTGCTGCTCACAATTAAGGCGCACGCTTTGCATGGGGAAGAGGTGGAAATGGAGTAGACAGGGTAATAGCCAGACCACCCTCATTTCATCTTCTCAGCGTAAATTGGATGATGATGATGAGGAGGAGGAGCAGGAGACAGTTGCCTCTGCTACAGAGGGTAGTACCCATGGAAGTTATATTCCATGTGTTCAGCGTGGATGGGTAGAAGAGGAGGAAGAGGATGAGGAGATTAAGAGTCATCCTACTGAGGTCTTGTCTGTTAGAACTCTGGCACAAATGGCTGAGTTTATGTTAGGCTGCCTTTCCTGCGACCCTCACGTTGTACTCATTTTGGCCAACACCGATTACTGGTTGTTCACCCTTCTGGACGCCCACTACAAAGAGAACTTCTCATCTCTCATTCCCGTGGTGGAGAGGACAAGTAAAATGGTGCAATACCAGAAGGTCCTTGTGGAGAAATTGCTCCAAAAATTTCCAGCTGACAATGTTGGCTGCAGAGTAGGTGGTTTCTTGGCCAACCGAGGAGGGGAGACAAGGGGAACACACAGCAGTTCCAACAGAGGCAGGGCAACACTCTCCAAGGCCTGGGACAGTTTTATGACACCCCGCCAGCACCCTCAACCTGATGCGTGGCCTAGTGTCACAAGGAGAAATAAATTTAGGAAGATGGTGAAGAATTACGTAGCAGACCATGTCAGCGTCCTCAGTAATCCCTCTGTGCCTTACAACTATTGGGTGTCCAAGCTGGACACTTGGCTTGGACACTTGGCATGAACTGGCGCTCTACGCCTTGAAGGTGCTGGCCTGCCCTGCTGCCAGCGTTTTGTCAGAGCGTGTATTTAGTGCTGCTGGGGGCATAATAACTGCTAATAAATGCTGACCGGTTGACACTTATAAAAATGAACGAGGCCTGGATTGCCCCTGACTTCTCTACTCCTCCTAGAGGATAGCGGCTGAACATAAAGGCACTCTAAATGTGGCTTTTATGGTGTATTGAATACACTGTATTCCGATGGACTCCTTCCACCACTAAAAAGGGTATATGGTTTAATCTCCCTTTTCTCATCCTCCTCCTCCATCATATCAACATGCTTATTAGACTGCCCTCGCTCCTAATGTTTTAGAGGGTCAGCTCAGCAGCGGGCCCTCGCCCATAATGTTTTTGAGGGTCACCAGCAGGCCCTCACCCAAAATGTTTTTGAGGGTCCCCAGCAGGTCCTTGTTCATAATGTTTTAGAGGGTCACCAACAGGCCCTCGCCCCCAATGTTTTAGATGGTCAGCTCGGCAGCAGGCCCTCGCCCCTAATGTTTTAGAGGGTCAGCTCAGCAGCAGATTCTCACCCCTAATGTTTTAGAGGGTCAATTCATCAGCAGACCCTCACTCCTAATTTTTTACATGTCAGCTGTGCAGCAGGCCCTTGCCCATAATGTTTTAGATGGTCAGCTCAGCAGCAGACCCTCATTCCTAATGTTTTAGATTTTTTAGATCATCCAGTTCCTAAGGACCCAACAATGCCCTTTTTATAGCCTAAAAATGTACAGCAGTCAGACTGATGTCTCTGAAATCCCCCACTGTTGAAAAATGTTTTTTTTTTGTGAACAGGACTCTAGAATTTGAAAAAGTTAGAACTTTTGCAGGCTAGGTGGATGGAAAAACCAGACTGTGTTGATGCTTCATTGACAACAAAGTATTTAGAGCTAGGAACGATGATACTTAGGGAACCCTGTTGTTTTTATTTGTAATGGATATTCAGTTCTTTCAATGAATTCTATACCACTGACTCCACACTTGTATGTATATTATTCAGGCATGTAGGCATGTTCAAAATGTTACCTTAGTTGGGATAGGGTTAGCCTCAGGGGCACAGAGGTTGTAATTGTAACCAGGCTCATGAGCCAGGGGGGCCCACAGGGCATTAGCATACTTCTAATTACGTATCGCCGTCCTCAGGACAGTGATACAGTTAGATGCTGTGCAGGGGCATGGGAGCCATATATTCCTGCCCAGCTGTTACTTCTGATAGGCTACAGGCCTAGTCCCTGTAGCCTATCAGAGGCTGTCAAAGGTGGCGTGATGATGTAATCATCATTGTGCCTCCTGAGAAGGACAGCATACAGCTCAAGAAACAGGCCTGAAGAGGCCTGCACTGCATCTCAGTTTATTGTTCTTTATTTGGCATCATGCTGTTGGACCACTATGGGAGGAAGGGAAGCATTATGATGCCATCTACTGGGGGCACTAAATAGGGGCATTTTGTACTGGCACACATTGTGGAGGGCACTATGGGGACATTGGCTCTACTGGGAGCACTGAGAGGGGTCATTTTTGCACTGACACACATTTTAAGGGAGCATTTGGTGGGACTTTGGGGAGCACTATTACAGTGGGGGCACAATATCAGCTCAGCACGATAATTTTTGGGGGACATTATATACTAGAGATAGGTCGTTGATCCAGGGAGTTGTTCTGACTGCCTGATTGGAGTCGGGAAGGAATTTTTTCCCCTTAAGTGGGGAAAATTGGCTCTACCTCACAGGGGTTTTTTGCCTTCCTCTGGATCAACTTGCAGGAAACAGGTCGAACTGGATGGACAAATGTCTTTTTTCGGCCTTATATACTATGTTACTATGTTACTATGTATTATGTTTACAATAGTAGTGTCAGGGACACTATTTGCTGGGCGCGGTTATTTTGTATGGCATTGTGTGCCAATAATTATTGAAGGGGGCACTATCTGCCTGGTACTAGTATTTTGAGGGGGCCTGTTTCTGCAGTATAGTATTAGGGAGCAGAGCAGGCACATTAAGGTGAGGAAGATACTGGAAAAGGAGGAAACTAAGATGTCTGTTTGTCAAACTCTCCAAAGAGAAAACATGGCTGAAAGAAACCACCATGGCAGTCTAGTCTGAATGGATCAGATGAGACATCACTGGATCTCAGAGTTATGTGGCGCTGTATTCTCCTGCATTTTGTAGCACTGTATGTAATGTTTTCAAAGTATGTCGTTTAGGCTAGGGCTACACAGCAACACTGGTAGCAGACAGGATAACAGAGTGGCGGTGATCTCATAGAAATAAATAGGATCACAGTGCCAGTTGGAAGAAATCCAGCGATCCCATTAATTTCTACCCTGGCCGTGATCAGTGTCACCATGTAGTTGTAGCCTAAGAGTAGGGCTAGAGGGAAGTGGTTAGGAGGATGAAATTGGCATGGGGAGAGTACCATTTATGCCATTTAAATTTTTGCCTCAGACAGCAGAAAGGCTTGGTTCACCCCTGTTCCCTTCCACAAAGCACAAAGGCAAGGGGGGCATAAGCTGAACTATTGCACCAGGGCCTATGAGCCTTTAACTCTGCCCCGGGTTATCCCCAGTGCAAATAAAATTAGGTTGTGGTGTTTTTCTCTTTCAAAATGGCTTAATTTAAAAAAAGCATAATATATCATATTAAGGTTTTGACTTCAACCAATGGAAATATTTGCAGTCAGAATAAGTAAAGGACAAATATTGCTATGATTGTAGCCCGTGAACAATATTTGCTTCTTTTCTACATTGAAAATATCTTTACTAGTTGCCCTTTTAATTATTACTATCCTTGTTTAGAAAAATCTAAGACCATTGGTGAGAAAAAGTGCTAAATATACACCTACTTATACACCTACTGTCAGCTTTGGAATTTATAAATCAAAAACAACAGTACAGTTAAAAGTGTCTTGCACCAACCATAGTAGTAATGGTTTTTAAATAACTATGAAATCAGTAGAGGTATTAAGTTTAACAAGAAGGGAAAATGATCAAGTACGTTTGGTGCAGGACATCTATTTTACCTATCTGGTGCAATAAGAATCCACCTTCTCTCTACAATTGGATTATGTGGAGAACTCATTGCAGAATTGTAATTATGGCTGTATCATAGTAAAACTGAGACTACATCATTTCAGTTTTGCTTATCATAAAAATTGCTAACTGGATTCCCAGTAATGTTGTGTGCAGACCTCTTGCTACATTAATCATTTACCTCCGTTTGAGCATTGCAATCATAGCAAATAATTGCTCCTCAAAAGTTATGAGGAAAACCATAAACTGTGAAATTAAAGTAGGTTCTGCTATTTTACTTTGTATTTCAGGAAGATCACAGGAATATAAAGGTACCATAGCAAAATTCTCTAAATGCCTTAAAACTGTATGCAGATTAAATGATCATGCTGTTAAAATGTGATGCCATAAAACATAGTTCATGGATTAAAAAGTTACTGCATAATTTAGGATTATGGAAAAATATGGTAAACGCCATAAAGAATATGATGGTGTTCTAACTGAATAGTGATGAATACTTCTCCCTTATTCTGAATGTACAGCAAAATTCTGAAAGCATTCACTAGTCTAGCAAGAACCCAAATTATTACATTTTCTGCATTTTAAGGCATTCCTAAATAGAATAGACAATAGCCTATTAAAATTAAAGGGGTTGTCTCACTTCGGCAAATTGCGTTTATCGTGTAGAGAAAGTTATTACAAGGCACTTACTGATGTATTGTGATTGTGCGAATTGCCCCCCCTTGGCTTGCTTAATAAATTTTCCATCACAATATATACTGATCTTTTCCAGGGGTTAGGGGTTATGGCCACCATTATAACTGTAAGGAATGCTTTTTAGCTTTATTTTTATGTTCCTGCAACAAATGAGGACATTGTATCCTGTCAGTATAGCAAAAATGTACACATCACTAGAATACTGAATGAAATACATTTAAAAGCGGTTGTCCGTCTTTTTATACTGAATACCTATCCTAAGGATAGGTCATCAATATCAGATTGGTGGTGGCCGACTGCCTCCACCCTGCCAATCAGCTGTTTAAAGAGCACACAGCGCTCCTACAAGTGCTTCCTTCTCTTCACTTTTTGCCTGCTTGCCAGGTGAGCAGATGTAATCATAACTTCGCCGTACCATTCACATTTACATAGTATGATGATTTACACTTAAAGGGCTTGACCTTTAGAAGAATATATATTTACATACTGTAATAATTTACACTCAAGGGGTTGACCTCTTTGGACAGTCGTTTTTCTTAGATCAGTCCCCTGATAATAAACTTATCACAGTGTGTCCCTGTGCAGGGACCCTCAGCAATCAACTGTAATATACATGAGAATCCAGCTGCCACTGTTCAGTTCTATTGTTCTGCCCCCACTGCGAAAATACATTATTACACAGTTCCCATTGAAGACTATGAAGAGAGATGCTATTTGTTGATTTGTTCTCTAGCTAATAGATGAAAGAATTGAACAAGCAACTCTCATCTATAAACTCAGCTTATCATACTTTTCCTGGACCTGCTTTGTTTGAGAAACTGAGTAACATGAATTGGCTGACCTAGGAACTGACCATTCTCAGCATCTTTCTTCATAAGCCATTTCTATTTAGGATTTATTGGTTATTTGATACAAAATCATAGGTAGCCAGAGGAAGCACTGAAATTGTGCAAAACGGCTGTCGCTGCCGCTTGCTTGTGGATCTCCGGTGGTGAGTGCCGCTCAGTTATATCTTTTATACAAGCATTTGTGGTTCTTCAAAGTGAACCGCTTGAAACTGGAATACTTGAAGTTTGGGACTGCACTCAATCCTGAATGTTTATTGAATGTGTCCTGTTTTTGACCGAGCGTAGTGCTACTGATTTGAACTCTGTTATATAGATCATAAAAACACTTTGGATGTCAGGATTAGTATAACATATGTCAAAGGTATAATAAAAGTGCAGAAGTAATGTTTCCCTAGATAATGTTACTGGGAATTGGGAATTACAGTTATTTTATTTACGATAAATTCATACATACATGTGTATGAAGAAGATATTCTTTACCTTTAGACCAATGCCCAAGGGCGTAGCTCGAAGAAACAAGTCACCATCGGCAGATACGCAGTAGAGATTAAGCTCCAGGTCACAAACTGTCAAGGTAGGTCTTTCAGATTTTGAGAAAATGTAGCAATGATAAACTATGTAGTCAATGAAAGGCACAGGCAACAAAGCAGATGCAGGCTGTGGAAACTACCGACTTTCATATTAATGCATTAACAGCTATTGTAGTGTTTAAATATGGAAACTACTGTTATTTTCTCAATTTAATGGCATTGTTTTATTGTACCATTTTTGTCTTTCGTTATAGCTAAAACGTAATGATTTTGAATAGTAACATAGTATATAAGACCGAAAAAATACATTCATTTATCTAGTTCAGCCTGTTATCCTGCAAGTTGATCCAGAGGAAGGCAAAAAAAAAACTGTGAGGTAGAAGCCAATTTTCCCCACTTAAGGGGAAAAAAATTCCTTCCCGACTCTGATCAGGCAATCAGAAAAACTCTCTGGATCAATGACCCATCTCTAGAAGATATAGCCTGTAATATTATTACACTCCAGAAATACATCCAGGCCCCTCTTGAATTCCTTTATTGTACTCACCATCACCACCTCCTCAGGCAGAGAGTTCTATAGTCTCACTGCTCTTACCGTAAAGAATCATTTTCTATGTTTGTGTACAAACCTTCTTTCCTCCAGACGCAGAGGATGCCCCCTCGTCACAGTCACAGTCCTGGGGATAAACAAATGATGAGAGAGATCTCTGTACTGACCCCTGATATATTTATACATAGATATTAGATCTCCCCTCAGTCGGTTTTTTTCTAAGGTGAATAACCCTAATTTTGATAACCTTTCAGGGTACTGTAGTTGCCCCATTCCAGTTATTACTTTAGTTGCCCTCCTCTGAACCCTCTCCAGCTCTGCTATGTCTGCCTTGTTCACAGGAGCCCAGAACTGTACACAGTACTCCATGTGTGGTCTGACCAGTGATTTGTAAAGTGTTAGGACTATGTTCTCATCACAGGCATCTATGCCCCTTTTGATGCAGCCCATTATCTTATTGGCCTTGGCAGCAGCTGCCTGACACTGATTTTTACAGCTTAGTTTGCTGTTCACTAAAATTCCATGTCAGTGCTACCCAGTGTTTACCATTTAGTATGTACGGGTGACTTGGTTTATTCCCATGTGAATAACCTTACATTTGTTAGTGTTAAACCTCATCTGCCACTTTTCTGCCCAAGCCTCCAATCTATCCAGATTCTTCTGTAGCAGTATACTGTCCTCTTCCGTGTCAATTACTTTACACAGATTAGTGTCATCTGCAAAAATAGATTTTTTACTGTGCAAGCCTTTTACAAGATTATTAATAAATATATTGAAGAGAATAGGTACCAGTACTGACCCTTGAGGTACTCCACTAGTGACAGTGCCCCAATCTGAGTGTGTACCGTTAATAACCACCCTCTGTTTTCTATTACTAAGCCAGTTACTTACCCACATACAGACATTTTCTCCCAGTCCGAGCATTCTCATTATATACTAACCTTTTATGCGGTACAGTGTCAAATGCTTTGGAGAAGTCCAGATATACGACATCCATTGATTCGCCGCTGTCAAGTCTATAACTTACCTCCTCATAGAAACTGATTAAATTAGTTTGACCTGACCGATCCCTCATAAAGCCATGCTGTTATGGCGTAATTTGCTTATTTTCATTGAGGTACTTCAAGATAGCATCTCTTAGAAAACCTTCAAAAAGTTTACCCACAACGGATGTTAAATTTACCGGCCTATAGTTTCCGAGCTCTGTTTTTGGACCCTTTTTGAATATCGTCACCACATTTGCTATGTGCCAATTGTGGGGAACACTCCCTGTCAGTATAGAGTCCTTAAAAATCAGAAATATCAGAATAAGAAATAAAATTAATGCTTTAGTCTGCAAACATGATAGATACTTCATTGTATAGATAGATATTCACTTACACTTTCAGTCACATTCATTATTCACATTTACGAAGTGTCATCTTGTTAGAGCAGTAAAGATAATTACTATATAAATAACTATATGTTACAATGAAATCTTACACATTTATCATATTCATTAAATGTTTTTTTTAACTGACAGGAGCTATGCAGTGCCTGTGTGTGAATATTTGGCCTTAACATACTGTTCTACAAAATGACAATAGATCACTTTAAAGCATACAATATTTGTGATATATTGTTTAGTACTTTCTGTCCTCTCTCTCTATATATAGGACAAAGGACAAAGAAAGAAAACCATGAATGCAACAAAAAGAATTTGCAAAAATCCCTAATCAGGGAATATAGGGAGCACAAAGATAGCATTTTTTTCTGGCCTCAAGGGGACCAAAAGGCATTATAAAAACTTAGTTACAAGTTACAGCTCTTGGCCTAATTTTTTATTTGAAAATGCCATAAATACAGATTTCTAGTTATAATGTTATATGAATGACTTGCTGTAACTGTAAACCTTGATGAATATTGCAAAACATTGCATGTATGTGTACAGGGCAGATGAGACATTTCTTTTGAATGCGAGTGCCACACAAAAACATTTCTTTCAAAGGCTTATTTTCAAAAACATCAAGGAACAGGAAATGCATTTTATGACAGAGCTTCTGTCTTATTCATGGCCTGTAGGTCATTTTAGCAGGTTTACTTTTACCTCGCTTTGTACAATGTGTATTTTCATATTGACGCACTCTGGCATGAGAGGTAGTTAGGAACATTTTTACAAAGGCTGTTCTCCAAAGAGGAGTGTTCAGTTGTAAATTTGCAATATTTTTATGTTGAATATTTAGGTAGGAAACATGCTGTTTCTATGTCTATGATGATGTTATTTATTGATGACTGTTCAATATATATTTAATCTCATAATAGTTAGATCTGTATTTCAGAACATTTTCCTCACATTATGCACTCTTCACTCATAAATAAAAAGTAGTAAAATGTCCTGGCATCCACAGGACCAAGCTAGTAGCACATAAATATAAAAAAGAAAAAACATCATAGAAGGTAAATAACTCTACCTACATTAGTTCTGGGGACTGGCAACAATTAGAGTTGAGCGAACACCTGGAAGTTCGGGTTAGCTGGGTTCAGCCGAACGTCATAAAAAAGTTCAGGAAAGGGCTAGAGGGCTGCAAAGGGCAGCAAAATGTGGGTAAGTGCCCTGCAACTAAAATAAAATAAATACAAATTTCAAATTTTAATCCTGAACTAAGAGCAGGAGGTCCATATGGACTAGGAGGTTGAGGAGGCGGTGAATCTGGCGTTGTAGGTGGACGTGGTGGTGAAGGTGGATTTGGCGTTGTAGGTGGAAGCGGCGGTAGAGGAGGTGGAGACAGCCAACATGTTTTTTTTTTGTTTGTTTTTTAAATTTAATTTGGGTACACCGCAAAACATTGTGGAATATAGCAATGGCTGTGTGAAGTCGGTATACTTGTCTATTCTGCACAAGGTAAAGACAAGTCTTGTGGAATCCATGCCTGGTTTATTTGAACGTGAGCTTGTCCACATTGGCTGTGGACAGGTGGCTGCGCTTGTCTGTGTTAACACCCCCTGCCGAGCTAAACACACGTTCAGACAATACACTGGCTGCAGGGCAGACCAGCACTTCCAAGACATAAAGGGCAAGCTCAGGCCATGTGCCCAATTTGGAGACCCAGAAGTTGAATGGGACAAACCCATCAGTCAGTACGTGTAGGCATGTGCACACATACTGCTCCACCATGTTGCTGAAATGCTGCCTCCTGCTAAGACGTTGTGTATCAGCTGGTGGTGCTGGTTGTTGTGGCGTGGTGACAAAGCTTTTCTACATTTCGGCCATGCTAACCCTGCCTTCTGAGGTGCTGGCAGTGCCCTGGCTGCGTTGGCAGCCTCTTTCTCCTCCTCTGCCTTCACCTTGTGCTTCCACTGAGCCCCCGGTGTCAGTTGGGAATGCCATCAGCAGCGCGTCTACCAGCGTGCGCTTGTACTCGCGCATATTCCGATCACGCTCCAGTGAGGGAATTAAGGATGGCAAGTTGTCCTTGTAATGGGGATACAGCAGGGTGGCCACCCAGTAATCAGCACAAGTTAGAATGTGGGCAACTCGGCTGACGTTGCGCAGGTACTGCAGCATGTAATCGTTCATGTGTGCCAGGTGCCCATGATCTGCTTTGGGTGCCACCCTGCTGTGAACACGGTTCCTCCTCCTCCTGCAGAACTGTGCTCTGGCTGGACAATTGAGTACCTGGCCTATGTTGGTGCAGGAACCCACCCTCCGAGCCACCTGTGAATGACTGGCCTGAAAAATCTTCCTCTATCATCACCCAAAGCGTTTTATCAAGGAGACATAGAAGTGGGATAGTAACGCTGAGAACGGCGTCATTGGCACTGGCCTTGTTGGTGGATTACTAAAAGCAGCACAACAAGGCACACAGGTCTCGCATGGTGGCCCACCCAGCGGCGGTGAAGTGTTGCTGTTCCGCAGAGCGACTGACCCGTGCGTGCTGCAGCTGAAACCCAATTATCGCCTGCTGCTGCTCTCCATCATGTGCAATGTGGAGTTCCACCTTGTGGGCACGTCGCATATGAGGTGGTGAGCAGGAAGGCTAAAGTTACGCTGCAGAGGCAGACAGAAGGATAAAAGCGCGCACAGACGCTTTCAGCAGCTTTCTGCAGCAGCACTTTCTGCAGCAGCTCTGACATATCGGGGTAGTTTTTCAGGAATCTCTGCACCACCAAATTCAGCACATGCGCCAGGCAAGGGATGTGTGTCAAACCAGCTAGGCCCAGAGCTGCTACGATATTTCGCCTATCATCGCACATGACCAGCCGGGCTTGAGGCTCAGTGGCACCAACAACTCGTTGGTCTGTTGTTTCATGCCTGTCCAAAGCTCCTGCACAGTGTGGGGTTTGTCCCCCAAACAGATAAGTTTAAAAACTGCCTGCTATCATTTTCCCCTGGCTGTGCTGAAGTTAGTGGTGAAGGTGTTATGCTGAGAGGATGAAGAGGTGGTAGAGGAGGAAGAGGAGTAGGGGGAGGAGGCAACAGGAGGCTATCCACCTCAGTCGCCACTGTATTTACCCAGTGTGCTGTTAGAGAGATATAACATCCCTGTCCGTGCTTACTGGTCCATGTATCGGTAGTTATGTGGACCTCTCCACAGATGGCGTTGCGCAGTGCACACTTTATTTGGTCTGTCACTTGCTTGTGCAGCTAAGGGATAGCTCACCTGGAAAAGTAGTTGCGGCTTGGAACGACGTACTGTGGGACAGCCACCGCCATGAGGTTTTCAAAACTCTCCATCTCCACCAGACGGAATTACAGCATTTCAAAGGCCAGGAATTTTGAAATGCTGGCATTCAGGGCCAGGGATCGTGGGTGGGTAGCGGGGTACTTACTCTTTCGATCCAGTGTTTGGGAGATGGACAGGTAAACACTTCCATGAGACACTGTGGTGGTGCTTGTTCAAGGTGACGAACGTGGTGGTGTTGGTGTCACATCCTCCGTTTGCGGGGTTGCCTTTACCACTGTCACACCAGAGGTGGACGAAGAGGCCGAGATTGCAGCAGAAGAGGGAGCAGGAGGAGCCAGAGACTTTTCTTGGTTTTGGAGGTGTTTACTCCACTGCAGCTCCTGTCTTACACTTAGATGCCTGGTCATGCAGGTTGTGCTCAGGTTTAGAATGTTTATGCCTTACTTTAGGCTCTGATTACACAACGTGCAAACCATTCGTGTCTCGTCATCTGCACATTGTGTGAAGAACTGCCACACCGGGGAACTCATTGGAGCTGTCTTTGGTGTGCTCGTTCCCTGGGTGCAGTGGACAGTAGCAGGCATACTGTCTAGGGCAATGTTTCCCAACTAGTGTGCCTCCAGCTGTTGCAAAACTACAACTCCCAGCATGCCCGGACAGCTTTTTGCAACAGCTGGAGGCACACTGGTTGGAAAACACTGGTCTAGGGGACGGGCGCTCTGCTTCTCCACCCTACTCCGTCTTTTGCTGTGCTGATGTCTCTGTGCGACCACCGCCTCTTCCTCCGAACTGCACAGGTCACTAGCATGATCTTCATCCCATGTAGGGTCTAGGACCTCATCCTACTCCACATCATCTTCCATCAAGTCTCCTGCACCCCTGCCCTATTTGTCGGTTTGCACACTGAAGAAAGCCGCAACAGTTGGCACCTGTGTTTTATCATCATCAGAGACGTGCTGCGGTGGTCTTCCCATCCTTAAACATAAGTGGTTGGGTATCGGTGAACTCAATCTCTTCCACTTCTGGAGCAGGGCTAGGTGGATGGGCCAAGGAAACCCTGCCAGGAGAGTCATCAAAAAGCATGAGATTCTGCTGCATGACTTGGGGCGCAGACTGCTAGGTTGATTTGCAAGGGGACGAGGTGCTAGATAGCTACCCATGGCCTTCAGGTATCAACTCTGAGCTTTCAGCAGTGGACCGAGTGGGAGCCAATGTGAAGGTACTGAAGGCACTTTCAGCCACCCAATCTACTAGCGCCTGTACATTCTCTGGCCTCACCATTCGTAGAGTGGCACTTGGGCCTACTAAATAACATGGAAGGCCCTGTCATCTACGCGAACCTGAGGAAGGTGTTTCTTTGGGCGTGTAGCTCGCACAGATCCACCACGTCCTCTCCCTGCAACAGGAGCCCCACCAACACCAGCAGCACAACGACCATGGCCACGTCCCTTATTTGACTCTCTCCTCATTCTTTTCAGTAACCCCACGAAGTAACAGACTGATTTAGCAAAACTTGTCCCCTGTCAGGTATTCCATGCCCGTGTCATAAACACAAAAAAGATTGGTTTTGGTCACACCTCTATGTGACAGATGAATTTATTACACTTTGTGCCTTGCCTAATATGACCTGGCAGTGTGATAAAGATAAAAGATATTTCTAGGTCACACCACAATATGAGAAACAAATTTACTACACTGTGTGGCCTGCCCAATAAGCGCTGGCAGCATGTTAAAGATAAAATATTGCTTAGGGTCACAAGTTACTTTGAAAGATATGAGGGGCACAGATCCCCCAACAATCGGTTGTACCCACCTAATTTACTGAATACAGTTTGGCAAGTCAGGTATGCAGTGCAGCAGTAACACCAACACAGGCTGCAGGGGTACTTTATGGGCCAAAATTATGTGTTTTTTTTCAAACACAATGTAGTGGAATTTACAGATTTTATTTGATTTACAGTACAAGGCAATAAGGTACTTTATAGGAAAAAAGGCAGAGGATGGAATTTATTTCAACAAAATATATGATTTCTTCACCCACCAATGAAACTGACAGATGCAAGTGAAATACTTTCACTACACTAGCAGTAGTACAGAGCAGGCCACAAATTTACTTTGTGCCAAAAATTACTTATTTTTTCTACCCAGAGTGTCCCAGTGGAATTTACAGATTTATTTTGATTTGTAGTACAAGGCAAAAAAGTCCTTTATAGCAAAGAAAAGATGATTTTTCCTACACCAGTGAAACAGATGACTTGACAGATTGATGTTCACTATCAGATTGCCTTTGCAGGCAGAGGATGGAATTTATTTCAACAAAATATATGATTTCTTCAACTCCACTAAAACAGATGAATTAAAAAAGAAAAAAAGAAAAAGAGGGGAGCGTTAGGATAGAAGGGCTTCAAACAGGAATGGAGGGCTGAAGAGTCAGCCCAAGTTCCTGAAGGAAGAGGGCGCCAAGGGACAAATAACTAAGAAGGGATGGAGAAATTCAATAGAGGACGTCCAAAAGGTATTAGGCAGCTCACATTGCAGAAGAGGCTCGCCTCAGGTGTCGAGGCTGCCCTAATAATGAGATTTGAAAAAGGCAGGTCAGGATGTAAGGACCTGAGGAGCGCCAGAAACCATAAGGACAGGGGTAGAAGGAAAGGTTCCTAAAAGATGGCTATTTAGCAACGTGGTGATGACTCTAGAAACATAGGTGGATATTAGGTAAAATGTCTTACTATCAATGAACTGACGTCAAATGATCGTATAATCAAAACAATTATAAACAATGAAAACAGTACAAACAACGCTTGTCGTTGTAGTATTACTCACTTCACCAGGAGGGGTAGTGTAAGATAAACTCAAGACACTTACACCTTAAACCCCTCCTCGCCGAGGTCGCCTGTAGATAGTGGATCCGCCTGATGGTCCAAAATGATGAACCCGGGGGCCTCAGTGTTCAGTCAGGTCGTCTTTATTGAAGAAATAAGCTTGACGCGTTTCGGGGGTTAAGTACAATCCCCCTTCTTCAGGAGCAGGATATATGGTGCATATACTAAAATGGCTATATATAGGCAAATTCAAAAAATGGCGGCAGGGGAGGCATGTGACCTTACAAAACGGAAATACTGTCTCCTGCTGGGCCAGAGGTTAATCAAGTAAAACGTTTTTGCTTTCAAAGGTATAAAACACATAATGTCATATTATCTTCCCTCTCAGATGGTAAAAATAGTTTACCCCCAATGTGAGGACATACTGGACGGCTGGTAGTGAGATTTGGCTCCAATATAGGGTGCAATTTTTTTGGGGGGGGCTTGAGGTAACATTAAAAGGGCTTGTCCTCCCTATCATATAAACTCGCAAAATGGGAGAAATAGGAAGGAGGGGGGAGCACCACGCCGCACACTCTTCTGTGCCTAGATCAGTGGCGACGCAATGGTGAGTGCCGCCCTCTTTTCTTTTATACATTGAAGTTTGCTCCCTATCATATAAGATTTTATTATTAAGGGGCACATCGAAGGATCCTGATCGAAGGATCCTGATCGATGGGGGCAGGAGGGGGGGGGGATAGTAATAAATTAGGTGTACATAAATATAGAAATAGAAGTATAAATATAAGTGAATACATGAACAGCATTATGAAAAATACATAGATAGGAGTAGATTGGAATCAATTTTAGAGGATAAATATATATAAATAAATAAATAAACAATATAATTCATATATATGTAGGCTAAAATCCATATAAGGCTAATAAAAAAAAGTAATAAGAGATATACTGAAATGCATAAAACCATGTAGAGGACATATGCAGTGATGGTGAATAGGATCAAATGGTGGGATAAAATTATTTATACATGGAGGGAGATCTTCATAGGAGAATGTACAAAAAGGCAATATATAGGTTCCGGTTTGTGTGCTAATAAACACTTACTGTAGAGAGGTATGGAAAAATACATATTAAAATGCATAAAAACATGTATAACGCGTATACAGCGCAAGCAATGACATATTTGCTGAAAATGCTGTTATAAGTGTGCTGGGGGATTATGTAAAAGCATATGGGACTGAAGGTTTATTTTAAAAGGAATGCCAGTATGTATGTAGACAGATAAATAAGTGGGTACATAGATAGATTATTTGGTGTTGGTTGGATCATATCCTCAATTATCTGGCTGAGTGCCGCTGGGTACACACTTTTAGTAGTGATTATACTCTAGTGCCTCATTTAAGCCGAAAGGTGATAACGTGTTTAACTTGTAGATCCAGAACATCTCACGTTTACATAGTTGGGAATATGATTGTGAAACAATTTCGATTGGAGTTATTCTCAGGCCCGAGAAATTACCTGCGTGTACTTCTGAGAAGTGTCTGGAAACTCTGTGTTTAAGGTACTGTTTGGTTATGTTGGAGCGGTGGTTATTTAGTCTGTCCCTTAAAGTTTGTGTAGTACGTCCCACATACTGTAATTTACAGGGACATTCGATCAGATAAATAACATTTTTTGAGGAACAATTCATGTGGTGTTTCAGCATGATCGTTTTCCCTGTGTTGTGTGCTATGATCATGTTAACCTTGTCCGTTACACTGTAGCAGCATAGACAGTGTTTTATGTTACATTTAAAAGAGGCTGGTGTTGTCATGGCAATGTTCTCAACTTTTTTCTCAGGAATTTTAGGGCAGGATGGGGCTAAAATATTTTTCAGGGTGTCGGCTCGACGGTGGGTAACTCTTGTTTTTTTTTGGGATGACTTTGTTCAGGATGGGGTCCTCATGTAGTATTGACCAGTGTTTCTGTAGAATGGATTTGATGGAATTATGATGGGAGTTATACCTTGTGAGGAAATTTGTCTGAATGTTGGTCTTTGTGGTTGTATTTTTTGTGTTATCTCGTGGTTGTAGGCATTTGAACTGGCTGTTTTTCAGTGCCCGAGATTAAGAGTCCAGACTGAGCTTTTTGGGGTATCCTTTAGTTAGAAATCTCTCTTGTAATGTGGTCAGTTGTTTTTTCAGAGTGTTGTTATTAGAACAATTTCTTCTGACTCTTCACATCTGCCCATATGGGATGTTTTTCTTCCATTGTGTCTAATGGCAACTACTGAACTCCAGGTAACTATTAGAGTCTACCTCCTTAAAATGTGTACTGGTGATGATTTTATTATTAAGAGTTTGGATATGGAGGTCAAGGAAAACAATAGACGCCGGATCAGAATGTGAAGTGAAGGTCAGATTCCAATTGTTGTGATTGAGATTCTCGATGAAAGTAGACAATAGGGATGGGCCCTCTTTCCAAATAAAAATGATGTAATCAATGAATCTTTTGTAGAAGACTATATGTTCACGTTCAAGAAGTCCTTCATTGTATTCAAAAGCCCCCATAAATAGGTTAGCGTATTATGGGGGCAAACTTAGTGCCCATAGCTGTGCCGCAATTTTGTAGATAAAAAGTGTTCCTATATTTAAAATAATTATGGGTTAAAATAAATTCAGTGGAGTTGAGAATGAAGTTTCTTCGTGGGTTAGGTAGATATTGATCCTCAATTAAAAAACTTTCAACTGCTTTTATCCCGAGTTCATGTTTAATGTTACTATATAATGCTGAAACATCTAAAGTGACCCATAGGAAGTTTGTTTTCCATTTAATATTCTGGAGTGGCGTGATTAAGTGACTGGAATCCCTGAGGTATGACGGGAGGTGTTTTACGTATCTTTGAAGGCTTGAATCAACGTAGGCTGATAAGTTTGAAGTGATGGAATCGATGCCTGAGATGATGATGAACCACGGCTCCAACATAACCAAACAGTACCTTAAACACAGAGTTTCCAGACACTTCTCAGAAGTACACGCAGGTAATTTCTCGGGCCTGAGAATAACTCCAAATTGTTTCACAATCATATTCCAACTATATAAATGTGAGATGTTCTGGATCTACAAGTTCAACAGGCTATCACCTTTCGGCCCAAATGAGTCACTAGAGTAAAATCACTACTAAAAGTGTGTACCCAGTGGCACTCAGCCAGATAATTGAGGATATGATCCAACCAACACCAAATAATCTATCTATGTACCCACTTATTTATTTGTCTACATACATACTGGTATTCCGTTTAAAATAAACCTTCAGTCCCATATGCTTTTACCTATTCCCCCAGCACACTTATAACAGCATTTTCAGTAACTATGGTATTCAAATGAAAGGTTATGGCGGCTCACTTGGTTGGTTAGATGGAGGTCAGGTGCTCAATCCGAAAAAAGCGTACCCAGCGCTAGTATAGGGTGAGAAAAAAGTGGTAATAAAGGGATGGCACACTGATCATATGGTATGTAAAAACAATGGTATTTATTAGTATTTGATAAAATATAATCCTCTATTTAGGGATATTTGGGTACAGGGTGGCCGTATTGGCTTTAAAATGATGTGTGTTTAGTTCACATAAATATTAGTACATAAATATATCGCAATAATTCATAGTAGGTAATAAAATTCATAAAAAGTATTCCTAAAAACAATAGAAAATGCTCATGAAGTCGATGAAAAATATGAGAATAAAAGATGATAAAAAATAGTGAAAAAAATGATGAAAAAAATATTAGAGGTAAATGAAGGTCTTAGGTGATTGATATAAAGTCCAGTATCCTCAAATGTCTTCTTCTAATCGAGGCATGCAGTTGTAGAAAAATATGTGACTACAGAGGTAAAACAATGGATGCAGCTGAAAAAGTATATATATCGCTGAAAAGATAGTCCGATGGTTATTACACTCTACAGTGGTGATTATGCTATAATATATGTGTCCAAGGAGGACTGTACATTACCGCTCCTGCAGTTGTGTTGGTGATGCTGTCTGGTAGCGGCGTCCTCGTGCTGTTTGCCGCGCGTGTGGTTCGGCTCCCTGGGATGTCGGGACGTAACTACTGGTGACGTACTTCCGGTTGCCCGGGATACTTGGCGTCCGCGTGTTCTTCACTTGATTGTTGGCGGGAATGTTTTTGAAGATGATATTTTTGCGGTAATTTTTCACCGTTATTTAGTTCTGATAATAGTTAGATTTTCTTTGTCAGCTAGCTGAACTTGGTATCGGCGTGCTCTATCCCCCAAACGCGTTTCGGAGCTCGCTGCTCCTTCTTCAGTGGGTGTGAGCCGCCCTCTTTTGGCACGCTTATATGGGGTGTATCCTTATTTGCATAATCACCATCGTTGTCATGATTGGCAACATTTGCATAATCACCACTGTTGTATCTTCATTGAGGCAGTGATTTAGATGTCTCATCTAGTCCTTCAATCTAAGGTGATAGATGGTTTTAAATAGTTCATTATGAGCATTTAATTATTTAATTTTTTGCTCTGCGATCGACTTGCCATATCTTCTAAAATCAACTTGTCATGTCTTCCGGAATCAGAGAGAAAAGAAAATCATTTGTTCTGCTAGATTGTGGTGTTATTATTTTTATTTTTATTTTTATATTTGTATTTATATTTCCACGTAGATTCCCGGTACAGATTACTAATTATAAATTATAATAAAAAGTCTCATTCTACATGACTTGGATGGTAAAATTTCTTGTTTTCAAGAAATGGGAGGAGTCCAGTTTTTCATTGTCTGCGCTAGTTTCCATATTGGAAATATATAATAGATATATAATAGATATATGTCCATATAAATACAGAAATATATAATATAAAAAGTATAAGAGGTATATATAATAAGAGAAGTATATATAATATGAGAATGTGTAAGTCGTCAAAATGTGTGGTTTGTGTTTGCTGAAAATCAAATATATGATGGTTTATGGTACTCAATTCAAACTTGTTTGTTCTAAGAATTATGTACCTGCAAAATATTCCTGCAAAATATTCCACTATGAAGGTGTTTATCTTCTAAATGGTGAATTATAGGGGTCGGTGTATCTTGGGATATGGGTTGATCATAGAGTATGAATGAATCTTGGTATAAGGGGGTCGTAGGATATAAGTAGAGTATAAGTAGAAGTAGAATGTAAGTGGAATGGGGAAGGGGCCCCCTAGGGAGGGGGTCGCAGTGCTGGTAAGCAGCCTGACTGTGACTCCCGATCCCCATAGGGGCACCCGACCGGGTGATGTGGTGTCAAACCAGGAAGCCAAAAATCTCCATTTCTGCATTGAGTCCTTTAGGGATCATTGTGTCAAATTCGAAAATTCTTCTAGATTCAATTCTAGACATATTGGCTATATGGTTGCCACCCCTCCAATGACGATGTATCCTTTCTAGTGCCACATATGTAAGAGATGATGGATCGCTGTTATGGTATTCTTTATAGTGTTTGGAGACTGAATGTAATAGGTATCCTTTTTTGATATTTTGTATATGTTCAGATATTCTCTTCTTCAGGGGTCTCTTTGTTCGTCCTACATATTGTTTTTGGCAGGGACATTGTAGGATGTAAATGACATTCGTTGTATTACATGACAGATGTTCACGGATATGGTGTTTATGTGGGTTATTATTTGCTTGTACCATATCAGTCTTTTTGGGGAATTTGGTGATTTTGCAGTTGTTGCACTTGCCACATTTATAGAAGCCTTTTAACGTTAGCCACAGTCAGGCTGCTTACCAGCACTGCGACCCCCCCTCCCTAGGGGGCCCCCTTCCCCATTCCACTTACATTCTACTTCTACTTATACTCTACTTATATCCTACGACCCCCTTATACCAAGATTCATTCATATTCTATGATCAACCCATATCCCAAGATACACCGACCCCTATAATTCACCATTTAGAAGACAAACACCTTCATAGTGGAATATTTTGCAGGAATATTTTGCAGGTACATAATTCTTAGAACAAACAAGTTTGAATTGAGTACCATAAACCATCATATATTTGATTTTCAGCAAACACAAACCACACATTTTGACGACTTACACATTCTCATATTATATATACTTCTCTTATTATATATACCTCTTATACTTTTTATATTATATATTTCTGTATTTATATGGACATATATCTATTATATATCTATTATATATTTCCAATATGGAAACTAGCGCAGACAATGAAAAACTGGACTCCTCCCATTTCTTGAAAACAAGAAATTTTACCATCCAAGTCATGTAGAATGAGACTTTTTATTATAATTTATAATTAGTAATCTGTACCGGGAATCTACGTGGAAATATAAATACAAATATAAAAATAAAAATAAAAATAATAACACCACAATCTAGCAGAACAAATGATTTTCTTTTCTCTCTGATTCCGGAAGACATGACAAGTTGATTTTAGAAGATATGGCAAGTCGATCGCAGAGCAAAAATTAAATAATTAAATGCTCATAATGAACTATTTAAAACCATCTATCACCTTAGATTGAAGGACTAGATGAGACATCTAAATCACTGCCTCAATGAAGATACAACAGTGGTGATTATGCAAATGTTGCCAATCATGACAACGATGGTGATTATGCAAATAAGGATACACCCCATATAAGCGTGCCAAAAGAGGGCGGCTCACACCCACTGAAGAAGGAGCAGCGAGCTCCGAAACGCGTTTGGGGGATAGAGCACGCCGATACCAAGTTCAGCTAGCTGACAAAGAAAATCTAACTATTATCAGAACTAAATAACGGTGAAAAATTACCGCAAAAATATCATCTTCAAAAACATTCCCGCCAACAATCAAGTGAAGAACACGCGGACGCCAAGTATCCCGGGCAACCGGAAGTACGTCACCAGTAGTTACGTCCCGACATCCCAGGGAGCCGAACCACACGTGCGGCAAACAGCACGAGGACGCCGCTACCAGACAGCATCACCAACACAACTGCAGGAGCGGTAATGTACAGTCCTCCTTGGACACATATATTATAGCATAATCACCACTGTAGAGTGTAATAACCATCGGACTATTTTTTCAGCGATATATATACTTTTTCAGCTGCATCCATTGTTTTACCTCTGTAGTCACATATTTTTCTACAACTGCATGCCTCGATTAGAAGAAGACATTTGAGGATACTGGACTTTATATCAATCACCTAAGACCTTCATTTACCTCTAATATTTTTTTCATCATTTTCTGCACTATTTTTTATCATCTTTTATTCTCATATTTTTTCATCGACTTCATGAGCATTTTCTATTGTTTTTAGGAATACTTTTTATGAATTTTATTACCTACTATGAATTATTGCGATATATTTATGTACTAATATTTATGTGAACTAAACACACATCATTTTAAAGCCAATACGGCCACCCTGTACCCAAATATCCCTAAATAGAGGATTATATTTTATCAAATACTAATAAATACCATTGTTTTTACATACCATATGATCAGTGTGCCATCCCTTTATTACCACTTATTTTCAGTAACTATGTCATTGCTTACGCTGTATACGAGTTATACATGGTTTTATGCATTTTAATATGTATTTTTCCATATCTACAATAAGTGTTTATTAGCACACAAACCGGAACCTATATATTGCCTTTTTGTACATACTCCTATGAGGATGTCCCTCCATGTATAAATAATTTTATCCCACCATTTGATCCTATTCACCATCACTGCATAATGCTGTACATGTATTCACTTATTTTTATACTTCTATTTCTATATTTATGTACACCTAATTTATTCCTATCCCCCCCTTCTGCCCCCATCGATCAGGATCCTTCAATGTGCCCTTTAATAATGAAATCTTATATGATAGGGAGGACAAACCCAGCTACCCTTCTAATGTTAACTCAAGCCCCCCCCCCAAAAAAAAATTGCGCCCTATATTGGAGCCAAATATTGGAACCTAACCCCCCTTTTTGTTTATCCACTGTTATGGCATTATTCATTAAAGTAGGAGACTTCTCCCTACGTCTCATGCCACATAAAGACTCCGCTCCCCCCCTGCTTTCACTGACAGCTTGGCTCCACACATCCATGTGAAATGCAGGCTGCCGGTTCTAAGTATAGCCGTGCACCTCCCCCCTTGCCTCCGATTCCGGCTTGCGCTCCACGAGTTCCCTTTGGAGCGCACAGCTGAGCTTCTTTCAGTCCCCCGCAATCAGATGTGCGTTCCACACCGGACTCAGCGCATGCACAATACACAAGGTATGTGTTCCACATACCGGAAGTGCGGCACTCGGTGCTTCTTAACTCCTCCTGGCCCCGATCCATTTCTCCCTACCAGCCGTCCAGTAAGTCCTCACATTGGGGGTAAATAAGACTACCTGACTGAACACTGAGGCCCCTGGTTCATCATTTGGAACCATCAGGCGGATCCACTATCTACAGGCGACCTCGGCGAGGAGGGGTTTAAGGTGTAAGCGTCTTGAGTTTATCTTACACTACCCCTCCTGGTGAAGTGAGTACTACTACAACAACTACAAGCGTTGTTTGTACTGTTTTCATTGTTTAGAATTGTTTTGATTATCCGATCATTTGACATCATTTCATTGATAGTAAGACATTTTATATAATATTCAACTATGTTTCAAGAGTCATCACCACGTTGCTAAATAGCCATCTTTTGGGAACCTTTCCTTCTACCCCTGTCCTTATGGTTTCTGGCGCTCCTCAGGTCCTTGCATCCTGATCTGCCTTTTTCAAACAGATGAATTAACAGATTATTGTTCACTATCAGATTGCCTTTGCAGGCAGAGGATGGGATTTATTTCAACAAAAAATATGATTTCTTCAACCCCAGTAAAACAGATGAATTAACAGATTATTGTTCACTATCAGATTACCTGTGCAGGCAGAGGGTAGAATTTATTTCAACAAAACATATGATTTCTTCACCCACCAAAGAAACTCACGGATGCAAGAGAAATTATGGAATTTAATTCAGCAAAATATATGATTTCTTTAACCCTAGTGAAACAGATGAATTAACTGATTATTTTTCACTATCAGATTGCCTGTGCAGGCAGAGGATGGAATTTATTTCAACAAAATATATGATTTCTTCAACCCCAGTGAAACAGATGAATTAACAGATTATTGTTTACTATCAGATTACCTGTGCAGGCAGAGGATAAAATTTATTTCAACAAAATATATGATTTCTTCAACCCCAGTGAAATAGATGAATTGACAGATTATTGTTCACTATCAGATTGCCTGTGCAGGCAGAAGATGGAATTTATTTCAACAAAATATATGATTTCTTCAACCCCAGTGAAACAGATGAATTAACAGATTATTGTTCACTCTTAGATTATGCAAGAGAAATTTTTTCACTAGCTGTAGTCCATAGCAAGCCACAAATTTATTTTGTGCCAAAAATTAAGTGTTTTTTCCACCCACAATGTCCCAGTGGAATTTACTGATATTATTTTATTTGCAGGACAAGGTAAAAGGTACTTTATAGGAAAAAAAGAGGATTTTTCCTACACCAGTGAAACAGATGAAGTAACAGATTATTGTTCACTATCAGATTGCCTGTGCAGGCAGAGGATGGGATTTATTTAATCAAAATATATGATTTCTTCAACCCCAGTGAAACAGATGAATTAACAGATTATTGTTCAATCTTAGACTACTTGTGCAGGCAGAGGGTAGAATTTATTTTAACAAAATATATGATTTCTTCACCCACCAAAGAAACTCACGGATGCAAGAGAAATTTTTTCACTAGCAGTAGTCCATAGCAGGCCACAAATTTACTTTGTGCCAAAAATTAAGTGTTTTTTCCACCCACAATGTCCCAGTGGAATTTACTGATATTTTTTTATTTGCAGGACAAGGTAAAAGGTACTTTATAGGAAAAAAAGAGGATTTTTCCTACACCAGTGAAACAGATGAAGTAACAGATTATTGTTCACTATCAGATTGCCTGTGCAGGCAGAGGATGGGATTTATTTAATCAAAATATATGATTTCTTCAACCCCAGTAAAACAGATGAATTAACAGATTATTGTTCACTATCAGATTACCTGTGCAGGCAGAGGATGGAATTTATTTCAACAAAATATATGATTTCTTCAACCACCAATGAAACTGACGAATGCAAGTGCATTTTTTCACTAGCAGTAGTACAGAGCAGGCCACAGATTTACTTTATGCCAAAAATTACGTGTTTTTTCCACCCACAATGTCCCAGTGGAATTTACTGATTTTATTTTATTTGCAGTACAAGGCAAAAAGGTCCTTTATAGGAAAAAAAAAAGAGGGTTTTTCCTACACCAGTGAAACTGATGAATTAACAGATTATTGTTCACTATCTGATTGCCAGTGCAGGCAGAGGATGAAATTTATTTCAACAAAATATATGATTTCTCTACCCACCAATGAAACTGACGGATGCAAGTAAAATACTTTCACTCCACTAGCAGAAGTACAGAGCAGGCCACAAATTTACTTTGTGCCAAAAATTACGTGTTTTTTCCACCCACAGTGTCCCAGTGGAATTTACAGATTTTATTTGATTTGCAGTACAAGACAAAAAAGTCCTTTATAACAAAAAAAAGATTTTTTCTACACCAGTGAAACAGATGAATTAACAGATTATTGTTCACTATCAGATTACCTGTGCAGGCAGAGGGTAGAATTTATTTCAACAAAACATATGATTTCTTCACCCACCAAAGAAACTCACGGATGCAAGAGAAATTATGGAATTTAATTCAGCAAAATATATGATTTCTTTAACCCTAGTGAAACAGATGAATTAACTGATTATTTTTCACTATCAGATTGCCTGTGCAGGCAGAGGATGGAATTTATTTCAACAAAATATATGATTTCTTCAACCCCAGTGAAACAGATGAATTAACAGATTATTGTTTACTATCAGATTACCTGTGCAGGCAGAGGATAGAATTTATTTCAACAAAATATATGATTTCTTCAACCCCAGTGAAATAGATGAATTGACAGATTATTGTTCACTATCAGATTGCCTGTGCAGGCAGAAGATGGAATTTATTTCAACAAAATATATGATTTCTTCAACCCCAGTGAAACAGATGAATTAACAGATTATTGTTCACTCTTAGATTATGCAAGAGAAATTTTTTCACTAGCTGTAGTCCATAGCAAGCCACAAATTTATTTTGTGCCAAAAATTAAGTGTTTTTTCCACCCACAATGTCCCAGTGGAATTTACTGATATTATTTTATTTGCAGGACAAGGTAAAAAGGTACTTTATAGGAAAAAAAGAGGATTTTTCCTACACCAGTGAAACAGATGAAGTAACAGATTATTGTTCACTATCAGATTGCCTGTGCAGGCAGAGGGTGGGATTTATTTAATCAAAATATATGATTTCTTCAACCCCATTGAAACAGATGAATTAACAGATTATTGTTCAATCTTAGACTACTTGTGCAGGCAGAGGGTAGAATTTATTTTAACAAAATATATGATTTCTTCAACCCCAGTGAAATAGATGAATTGACAGATTATTGTTCACTATCAGATTGCCTGTGCAGGTAGAGGATGGAATTTATTTCAACAAAATATATGATGTCTTCAACCCCAGTGAAACAGATGAATTAACAGATTATTGTTCACTATCAGATTGCCTGTGCAGGCAGAGGATGGAATTTATTTCAGCAAAATATATGATTTCCTCACCCCCAGTAAAACAGATGAATTAACAGATTATTTTTCGCTATCAGATTGCCTTTGCAGGCAGGGGATAGAATTTATTTCAGCAAAATATATGATTTCCTCACCCCCAGTAAAACAGATGAATTAACAGATTATTTTTCGCTATCAGATTGCCTTTGCAGGCAGGGGATAGAATTTATTTCACCAAAATATATGATTTCTTCACCCACCAATGAAACTGACGGAACTTCTTTCACTAGCAATAGTACATAGCAGGCCACAAATTTACTTTGTGCCAAAAATTACTTGTTTTTTCCACCCACAATGTCTCAGTGAAATTTACAGATTTTATTTGATTTGCAGTACAAGGCAATAAGGTGCTTTATACGAAAAAAATTAAGATTTTTTCTACCCCAGTGAAACATATGGATTTACTGATGATATTTTTCACAATCACAAATGTAGTGCCCAGAGCATATGTACTTTTTAGCACAAAAAAAGAAGCCCAGGATCTTATGTATTTAGAGAATTAATGACAAGGATACATGCAGCACAGGGGTACTTTACAGAACAAAATGTAAAAATATCACCACCTAGGTCCCTAAAATCACAAACGGAGTAACAGTATTATTTGTCCCTCCCCCTGGCAGTTATGCAGTGCAGGTGCACTTAAAAAATGGGTAAATTTTGCCAAATGAACTAAAAAGACTGGATTCTATTACTGTCCCTGGCACATATGCAGCTGAAAGTGCACGTCACTTGCAGAAAATGGCCGCCAAGACCAACCACTCACACAAATATAAATTTTTTTGTCACTGGCCTCATAAAAAAACACTGCCATTGCACCCACAAGAACAACAAGGTTGTGGATCGCTGAGTTAGCACAATTCTGATATTAGATATTATTCAGCAAAGCTTGTTTCCTATTCTCTCCCTGAGAACACCAGCAGCAACCTGTCCCTACACTAACAAGAGCAGAGTGACATGCTGCGCTATGTGACTCCAGCTTATGTAGAGTCTGGGTCACATGCTGCACTTAGCTAATCACAACCATACAATTAGTAGGCATGGCTGTAATGGCTTCTAAGGGCAAAGTAGTTACACGCTTGTTGATTGGCTGCCCATTAGCTGTTCAACAAGCGCTATAAAATTTGCCAAACACCAAACCCGAACCCAAACTATTACGAAAATGTTCGGGTTCTGGTCCGGGTGGCAAAAATTCTAAAATTCGGTACGAACCCAAACCTTACAGTTCGGGTTTGCTCAACTCTAGCAACAATGTTTCTCTTCAAATTAAATCCCAAAAAAATAGGCCTTCGGATGTCGACAGATGTATACTCTGCTGGTCCACCCTTCATACCCTTTCCAAAGTTCTACATCAGCAGTAGCGGCTACCACCCAGTGGCATAGGGATCGCCATAGCAGCAATAGCAATGGCTATGGGGCACTACGCCACTGGGGGCCTGGGCCGCCGGCTGAGTTTTTTTTTTATTCATGTGGCAGCAGGATGGAGATGAGCGCTTCCAGGGGCGTAGCTAATGGCTCATGGGCCCTGGTGCAAGAGTTCAGCTTGGACCCCCCTTCCCTCAGTGCTTTGTGTGTCTTCTTATGCTGCACAAGGGTCTTTGGGCCCCCTCAGGCTCCTGGGCCCGGTAGCGACTGCTACCTCTGCACCCCCTATAGTTACGCCCATGAGCGCTTCCATTGTGGAAGTGTTCATCTCCATATTTTTCTGTGTCACCGTCCTCAGGACAGCGATACAGATGAATGGAGCAGGGAGAGGCGTTTCTCTTGACCGTTCCTCTGATAGGCTACAGGCCTAGTGCCTGTCAGAGGCTGGTGCAGATGGCGTGATGATGTTATCACGCCGCCTGAGCCGTACAGCGCGGGACACAGGCCGGAAGAGGCCTGCATCGAATCACTGACAGCAGCATAAGGTAAGTATATGAGTTTTTTGTTTTTATTATTTATACTATACTGTGGCAAGTAGGGGGGTGGGGGCCCTATATACTGGCACAATATGGGGGGGTCGGCACTATGGAGAAGAGGGGAAGCACTATGGGGCCATATATACTGGCACAATATGGAGGGGTGCACTATGGAGAAGAGGGGAAGCACTATGGGGCCCTATATACTGGAAATGAAAATAGGAGGGGGCAAAAATAATAAAACTTAACATTTACTTCAAAATTTAAAAGAAGTGTGCCTCAAACATCAGCATACCAAACCTAATGTGCTCACGCCTCAATTGAAGTTAAGGCCGGCACACAGCCATCAACATAGGGCAATAGAGCTCCAATAAACCTTAGTGTGTAGAGACGGAAAATGGTCCAGGGGTCACCGTGACCGGGTATGAGGTAAGTATAGTAGTTGGCCCTGGTAAGACCCTACTTGACCTAATACTCCCTAGTCCTAATAATAGTGTCCTACCCCGCAAGGGATAGCACCATTACCGGAGCCTGTCCCTGGATACACTTCCCCTAATAGAGGCAAGAGACCATCCCAAATACACACATAAGATATGTTCATCAAATATGTCTCATCAGAAGTGTTTTACTCCATACAGTATCAAACTTTAGCCTACATATAATGTCCTGACGCGTTTCATCTATTGTCGGCAACATCAGTGTCCCTTGGAATCTTCAGGGGACATAGGGCCACTGATGGGTATTGGGGTGCCCAATATAAACTGGGTTCCTTTCCTAAGTGACCTAAAGTGGCGTATGGCCCAAATTGGTCATATGGAGCTCCCGGGGGACCAGTGTGTCCCATGCGCCGGTTAGATGTGCTGCGCTCTCATATACTGGCACAACATGGGGGGGCGCACTATGGAGAAGAGGGGAAGCACTATGGGGCCCTATATACTGACACAATATGGGGGGGTGGGCACTATGGAAAAGAGGGGTAGCACTATGAGGTCCTATATACTGGCATAATACGGGGGCTCTATGGAGAAGAAGAGAAGCACTATGGGGGCCCTATATACTGGCACAACATGGGGGTGGGCACTATGGAGAAGAGGGGAAGCACTACGGTGGCCCTATATACTGGCACAACATGGGGGGGCACTTTGTAGAAGAGGGGAAGCATTATGGGGGCCCTATGTACTGGCACATTATGGGGGCCCTAGATACTGGCAGATTATGGGAGGCACTATGGAGAAGAGGGGAAGGAGCACTATGGGGGCATCTACTTGGGGTCCTATATACTGGCACACATTATAGGGGGCACTATGGAGAGGTGGGGGACAAGAGCAGTATGAGGGCATTATAAAGGGGCATTTAATACTGTCACCCATTTTGGTGCCACTATGGGGAAGGGAGGAAAGGAGCATTATGGGGGCATCTATGTGGGGCAATCTATAGGGGCATTTTATAGTGCCACATTATGGAGGGCACTATGGAGACGGGGAAGGAGCACTATGGGGGCATCTTCTGGGGGCACTATGTAGGAGTATTTTATACTGGCACAAATTATAAGGTCACTATGGGCACCTAAGCTCAACTGGTGGCACTACTTTTGTAGTGGCACACAGTATGGGTCATTGGAACACATGAGGGCACTCTGGGGACATTGGCTTTACTGGGGGCACTAAGGGGAGGTATTTCTTTTTTTACTGCCACATAACGGGGCATTTTTTGTACTGGGGCACATTATAAGGGGGGTTCTACTGTCACACATTATAAAGAGAATTATTATTATCAGGGCATTATAGTGGGCTTTATTACAACTGGGGGACTATGGGAGCATTTTTACTTGTGGGACACAATTACTGTTGGGGGCACTGTAGGAGCACTATTACTACTAAATGCACCCTAGCAAAGAAATAATTACTATTGTTGGGACTTTGGGAGCACCATTACTTTGTAGGCACCCTTGCACAGCTTCAGCTTAGCACAGTTCTTTTTGCAGTATAATTTTGGGGAGCACAGCTTCTCAATATTGGGGGTGGATGATGGGATGTTAATTGGAGGATGATGGAAAAGGTGGAAACTAAGATATCTGTCACACTCTGCAGAGACGTGAGATGGCTGACAGAAATTATCACGGTGGTCTGGTCTGAATGGAGAAGATGAAGAAAGAGAACATCTACTGTACATCAAAGGAGACATCACTGGATATAAGAGGTATGTGGCGCTGTATGAGGCTACTTTCACATCTGCGTTAGTGATCCTGGCAGGCTGTTCCAGCTGAGAATTCACTGGATCCTGAACTGCTGGATGCAGACAGAATGCCCGCCAGCCCCATTAACTATAATGGGGTACGGCAGAGATACGGCCACAATCTGGCAAAAATGCAGAGAATCAGCAGGACACAAACCGCTGCATGCTGTGGTTTGTTCCCAGTCGATTCCTTGCATTTTCTGCCAGATTAGGTGGCCAGATCGTACTGCCACAGGTGTGAAAATTGCCTTACCCTGTATGTTTTGCATTGCTGTATGTAATGTTAGAATAGGTTAGGTTGAGAATTTGGCACAGGGTGGGGGCCCAGGCACATTTTTGCACAGGGCCCTCTGCTGTCTGTGTCCGCACCTGGCACTATAGATGACTACAGTATACAGTATAATCCCTGCACCATGCGGTACAATATACAGAATAATCCATACACCATGCTGTACAATATGCAGAATAACACCTACACTGTGGGGTTATTGTGTATATTGTACAGCATGGTGTATGACCTATACTGTATACTGTGTTAAGCATGGTGTATGAACTATACTGTATATTGTACGGCATGGTGTATGGATTATACTGTATACTGTGTACAGCATGGTGTATGACCTATACTGTATATTGTATGGCATGGGGTATGGATTTTATAATGCATTCTTTACTGCATGGTGTAGGGGTAAGGGTGCATTCACACGTCCGCAATTCTGTTCCGCATTTTGCACTATGTCCTGCCCGCATCCACAATTGCGGATCTGCACTTCCGGGTCCGCAATTGCATTCCCAAAAAAATAGAACATGTCCTATTCTTGTCCGCAATTGCGGACAAGAAAAGGCATTTTCTATATAGTGTCGGCTATGTGCGGTCCGCAAAACACACGTGGAAGATTCGGGAGGGGGGGCTCATAAAAAATGTTTGCTATGGGGCCCATTCATTTCTAGCTACGCCCCTGCTACCACCACTTCAGTAACATAAAGGCCCTATTCACACATCCGCAATGTAGTCCGCATGTATTCCGCAATTTTGCGGAATACATGCGGACCCATTGACTGTGAATGGGGCCGGGAACGATGCGGAGAGCACACACTGTGCTCTCCGCATCCGATTTTGCGGAGCGCGCCGCCGATCTTCCGGTCCGCGGCTCCGCAAAAAAATAGAGCATGTCCTATGGAGTTCGGGCAATGTGCGGTCCGCAAAAATGCGGAATGCACATTGCCGGTGTGTCCGTGTTTTGCGGATCCGCGGCTCCGTGGATCCGCAAAACACTTGCGGATGTGTGAATAAGGCCAAAAGGGGAATTTGCAGATATCATGAGAGCAGGGAGATCCAAATGGTCAACAGAATCATGAAATAGCAATGATACAGTAGTAATTGTAATAGAAATGAGTCTTTGATAGAAATTTATTCGTGTGGCAGGCATTCACATTCAGCAGAAATGTCTCATCTGCCCTGTACACATACATGCAATGTTTTGATAGATGATATGATCTTCAGATTAGGAATAAAAAATAATAATTACATTGTAAGAATAAATATCATAATCACAGTCTAATAATTTACTAACCATTCAGGAACCTGGATACTTCAGCAACTCACACCAACGGATCTCTCTTTCTCTCTGGTGATTAATCCTTCCTGAGAACCAAAAGATCAGACAATCACAAGAAAGCAGGTCCTCTGCCCCCATATGAATGGAACAGTAGCCTGAGCATGCACACTACTGGACTGCCAGAGATAGACGAGTGCAGAGTTTGGCTATCTCCCATCAGTGCCTTCAATACATGATGTAATATCAAGAAAAAATAACAACTAAAACAAAGCATTTTAAATATTAAACATCTTTTTGCCAGGGAGACAGACGCAGTCTCACCGGAAGCATGTCACCACGCGAAGACGTGTCTTTCATTCTTCCAGGTGGTTTCTGGCCCTCCGGTGGGACATCCCTCACCCCTCGCTGGCCACTAGTGATGTCGCGAACATAAAATTTTCCGTTCTCGAACGGCGAACGCGAACTTCTGCAAATGTTCGCGAACGGGCAAACCGGGCGAACCGCCATAGACTTCAATAGGAAGGCAAATTTTAAAACCCACAGGGACTCTTTCTGGCCACAATAGTGATGGAAAAGTTGTTCCAAGGGGACTAACACCTGGACTGTGGCATGCAGGAGGGGGATCCATGGCAAAACTCCCATGGAAAATTACGTAGTAGACGCAGAGTCGGGTTTTAATCCATAAAGGGCATAAATCAACTAACATTCCTAAATTGTTTGGAATAACATGCTTTAAAACATCCAGTGTGTTTATACGATCAGGTATGATGTTGTATCGATCAGGTAGTGTAAGGGTTACGACCGCTTCACAGACATCGACAGACCAAACTCCCCTTTTAATGCACCGCAAACAGTCCATTTGCACAACGGCAAACTCCCCATTTGCACAAGGTTGGATACCAAGCTAGCCATGTCCCGGTGATGTCATTGAAGGTTTCTTCCCCCACCCAGCCACGTACAACACCAAGGGTCCCCGAAAGGTGAATATAATTGATTTTTCGAATGGGGAGATGGTTAAAAAAACGCTGGCTCCCTCCCCTTTGTTTTTATCCACGGTCACTGCGTCTGCGCCGGGCAATTTACTGTCACACCCGATATGAGTGGTATTTTCTGTAGTACTATTCTCATCAGTTTAAACCCTCTAACGTCCCCAATCTGGGGTCCATTTATTGAATTGATTTTTTGAACGGGGAGATGGTTAAAAAAAACGCTGGCTCCCTCCACTCTGTTTTAATCCACGGTCACTGCGTCTGTGCCGTGCAATTTACTGTCACACCCGATATGAGTGGTATTTTCTGTAGTACTATTCTCATCAGTTTAATCCCTGTTACATCCCATATCAGGGATTGCCTTTTGTGAAAAAAAATTTAGGCCGGGTACCTTCGACTGCCTTCACAGTGACAGACCAAACTCTCATACACCAAACTGAATTGATTTTAGGAACCGGGAGATGGAAAAAGCAGCTTGGTCGGTCCTCTTACTCCAAAATTTGAGCACTGCGCGAGCACAGAGCAATGTGCTGTGACACCCTATATGAGTGTTTAATCCCTGTTACGTACCCTATCCAGGGACGTTTGTCGAATTGATTAAACATTGTTGAATTAACGAATCATTACGACATCATGAAAAAATTTAATTCTGCGCTCTGTACTTGCTTTGTATTGGAATTAATGGGGATTTTTTTAATTGTCTGCATTATTTCTAATAAACTATTTAGAGACTTTATTATGATTTTTTATTTTATGTATTAAAAACCCATACAACTTTAAAAAAAAAAAAAGGTAAATTAATGTTTTTTCTATTAAATATTATCCAGCCGTCCGATCGCTTTTGGTCTGACCATAATGAAGCAACGGCCTTATCATCTGGGGTGTGACAACATTGCCAACACACTCATAGAGGTGATGATTGCTTCATTGTGATACGCAAGCCCCTTCACCACAACAAGGTAACGATCACCACAATTGACACTTGTATGTGCCTTTTTTTTTTGTTTGGTTTTTTGCAGCCACAGTGCTGCACCATAGGACAGAAAAATTAGGCATGTACACATGCCTGAAAAATAATGGCATTGTTGTAGCCGCTATTGTAGCAGCGGCCGGAAAAATTGATGTTTTCCAGGCAGAAAAGTGACAAAAACATTGCGGCTTGAACCCTAGTTGGTGGTGGAGAATACACGAAAGTCATCCGGTATGCAGACATTAAATACAGCAGCGTGGGGACCATTTTGAGGCCAAGGCATGTAATCAGGCCTTTTGTTAGTCAAACGTATCCCCCACTGTCAGTCCCTTCGGGATCCATGCCTCATTCATCTTTATGAAGGTGAGGTAATCAACACTTTTTTGACCGAGGCGACTTCTCTTGTCAGTGACAATGCCTCCTGCTGCACTGAAGGTCCTTTCTGACAGGACACTTGAAGCAGGGCAGGCCAGAAGTTCTATCGCAAACTGTGATAGCTCAGGCCACAGGTCAAGCCTGCACACCCAGTAGTGAAGGGGTTCATCGCTCCTCAGAGTGTCGATATCTGTTGTTAAGACGAGGTAGTCTGCTACCTGTCGGTCGAGTCGTTCTCTAAGGCTGGATCCCGAAGGGCTGTGGCGATGTGTAGGACTGAAAAAGCTCTGCATGTCCTCCATCAACAACACATCTGTAAATCGTCCAGTCCTTGCTGCCGTGGTAGGAGGAGGATTACACTCACCTCTTCCCCTGTTAGATTCCCGTTGTGCTGTGACATCCCCCTTATAAGCTGTGTAAAGCATATTTTTTAGTTTGGTTTTGAACTGCTGCATCCTTTCCGACTTTCGGTAATTTGGTAACATTTCTGCCACTTCCTGCTTATACCGGGGGTCTAGTAGCGTGGCCACCCAGTACAGGTCCTTCTCCTTCATCCTTTTTAGACGAGGGTCACTTTTTAGACGAGGGTCCCTCAACAGGCATGACAGCATGAAAGATCCAATTTGAACAAGGTTGGATGCAGAGCTACTCATTTCCCGTTCGTCGTCCTCACTGATGTCATTGACGGTCTGTTCTTCCCCCCAGCCACGTACAACACCATGAGTCCCAGATAGGAGACAACAACGAGCACCCTGGGGTGCCTGCTGTGGTTGGTCTTCCTCCTCCTCAAAGCCGCCACATTCCTCCTCTGACTTCTCTTCCTCATACTCCTCTTCCAGCATTGCCGCAGGTCCGGCATGCGATGATGACAAGGCTGTTTCTGGTGGTGATGGTGACCACAACTCTTCCTCTTCCTCTTAACGCTCATCTACAGCCTGGTCCAGCACTCTTCGCAGGGCACGCTCCAGGAAGAAAACAAATGGGATGAGGTCGCTGATGGTGCCTTCGGTGCGACTGACTAGGTTTGTCACCTCCTCAAAAGGACGCATGAGCCTACAGGCATTGCGCATGAGCGTCCAGTAATGTGGCAAAAAAATTTCCAGCTCCCCAGAGGCTGTCCTAGCACCGTTGACGGCTTTTTCTTGTTGGAGCAGGCGGTCGAACATTAGGAGTGTTGAATTCCAACGCGTCGGGCTGTCGCAAATCAAGCGCCTCACTGGCATGTTGTTTCGCCGCTCAATATATGAAAAGTGCGCCATGGCTGTGTAGGAACGCCTGAAATGGCCACACACCTTCCTGGCCTGCTTGAGGACATCCTGTAAGCCTGGGTACTTAGACACAAAGCGTTGTATGATGAGATTCAACACATGTGCCATGCACGGCACATGTGACAACTTGCCCAAATTCAATGCCGACAACAAATTTGTTCCATTGTCACACACCACTTTGCCGATCTCCAGTTGGTGCGGGGTCAGCCACTGATCCACCTGTGCGTTCAGGGCGGACAGGAGTGCTGGTCCTGTGTGGCTCTCTGCTTTCAGGCAAGTCAACCCCAAGACATCGTGACACTGTCGTATCCGGGATGTGGAATAGCCCCTGGGGAGCTGGGGGGATTCAGTTGATGTGCAGCCAGACATCGCAGCAGAAGAGGAATTAGCCGAGGAGGAAATCGAAGAGGATGGAGTAGGAGTAGAGGAGGTGGTAGTAGGTCTGCCTGCAATTCGTGGCGGTGTCACCAATTCCGCTGCGGAGCCACGCAGTCCATGCTTGTCAGCCGTCAGCAGGTAGACCCAATGCGCAGTGTACGTTATATACCTGCCCTGACCGTGCTTTGCAGATCCAGGTATCATTGGTCAGATGGACCCTTGCCCCAACACTGTATGCCAGAGATGCCATGACTTCCTTTTCAATGACATTGTAGAGGTTTGGGATTGCCTTTTTTGAAAAAAAATTTCGTCCGGGTACTTTCCACTGTGGTGTCCCAATAGCGACAAATTTTTTGAAGGCCTCAGACTCCACCAGCTTGTATGGTAAAAGCTGGCGGGCTAAGAGTTCCGTCAAGCCAGCTGTCAGTCGTCGGGCAAGGGGGTGATTCTGTAACATTGGCTTCTTACGCTCAAACATATTCTTGACAGACACCTGACTGTGGGCAGATGAGCAAGAACTGCTGAAGGTGAGAGGCGGAGTGGCGGTTGGTTGAGAGGGGGCAGGGAGGACAGCAGTGGTTGACGTGGCTGAAGATGCTGGACCAGGAGGAGCATGGTGGCTTTGAGTTTGTGTGCTGCTTGTACTCATGTGTTGATCCCATAGGCGTTTGTGATGTGAAATCATGTGCCTTCGCAAAGAAGTTGTACCAAGGTGGGTGTTGGACTTCCCACGACTTTCTTTTGGCACAGGTTGCAAATGGCACTGCTGTTATCAGAGGCAGACACACAAAAAAATGCCACACTGCTGAGCTTTGCAATGACGGCATTCTGGTGGTGGCAACAGCATGGGTTGACTGGCGTGCTGTCTGGCTGACCCCGGGTGCCGATACATGCTGTCCGACTGTGCCACTAACTCCTTGCGACGACCTCCCCCTGCTTCCAACTCGTCTCCTCCTTCTCTCTGTCTCCCCTTCAGAACTTTCCCCCTCTTCTTCTCTTCGAGCAGGCACCACATGGCATCCGTGGACACATCGTCATCATCAACCACTTCACTTGTATCTGACACCTCAGCAAAGGAAGCAGCAGCGGGTACAACATTATCATCATCATCATCACACTGTACGTCCATGTGTGTAATCCTGCCTGACTGAGACATATCCCTGTAATCTACATCATCTGGCAATAATGGTTGCGCATAACTAATTGCATCCAACTGATGTGTAAATAACTCCTCTGATGGATCAAGTGAAGCGGCTGTAGTGGCTGTGGTGGTAGTGCTGGTGGTGGCGGCGGACGGGAGCGTAACTTGAGAGCAGGTGACCGAAGCTGAGCTGGAGGATGATGGTGCGTCAAGGTTCTTAGCGGAAGCTGTTGAAGATTGGGTGTCCTGTCTAAGCCAGTCAACTATGTCCTCAGAATTTTTCGGGTTCAGGGTACGTGGCCTCTGAACACTAGGCATTATTCCAGGGACAGTGGAAATCACAGCACCACGACCACGACGGCCCCTGCGGGGTGGCCTGCCTATGCCTGTCATTTTTTTTTAGATAAGTGGTACCACGCATGCTAGGTACTGTGCCACCCGGTATGAGTGGTGGGCACTGGCAGTGGGCACACTACAGTCTGTGGAAGTGGGCCTGACACACACTGGCAGCAGGCAAGCAACTGAAATTAGACTACTGTCTAAAAATTAAATGCCTTATTTATCGGCAAGCTACTGTGCCACCCGGTATGAGTGGTTGGCACTGGCAGTGGGCATACTACAGTCTGTGGAAGTGGGCCTGACACACACTGGCAGCAGGCAAGCAACTGAATTTAGACTACTGTCTAAAAATTAAATGCCTTAATTATCGGCAAGCTACTGTGCCACCCGGTATCAGTGGTTGGCACTGGCAGTGGGTACACTACAGTTTGTGGAAGTGGGCATGACACACACTGGCAGCAGGCAAGCAACTGAAATTAGACTAATGTGCAAATATTAAATGCCTTATTTATCGGCAAGCTACTGTGCCACCCGGTATCAGTGGTTGGCACTTGCAGTGGGCACACTACAGTCTGTGGAAGTGGGCCTGACACACACTGGCAGCAGGCAAGCAACTGAATTTAGACTACTGTCTAAAATCTAAATGCCTTATTTATCGGCAAGCTACTGTGCCACCCGGTATGAGTGGTGGGCACTGGCAGTGGGCACACTACAGTCTGTGGAAGTGGGCCTGACACACACTGGCAGCAGGCAAGCAACTGAATTTAGACTACTGTCTAAAAATTAAATGCCTTATTTATCGGCAAGCTACTGTGCCACCCGGTATCAATGGTTGGCACTGGCAGTGGGCACACTACAGTCTGTGGAAGTGTGCCTGACACACACTGGCAGCAGGCAAGCAACTGAATTTAGACTACTGTCTAAAAATTAAATGCCTTATTTATCGGCAAGCTACTGTGCCACACGGTATGACAGGGGTGGGCACTGGCAGTGGGCACATTACAGTCAGTAAAAGTGGGCCTGACACACACTGGCAGCAGGCAAGCAACTGAAATTAGACTACTGTCTAAAAATTAAATGCCTTATTTATCGGCAAGCTACTGTGCCACCCAGTATCAGTGGTTGGCACTGGCAGTGGGCACACTACAGTCAGTGGAAGTCGGCCTGACACACACTAGCAGGCAAGCAACTGAAATTACACTAAAGTGTAAAAATGAAATGCCTTTTTTTGATGCAAAGTCCTGTGCCACACGGGATGACAGGGGTGGGCACTGGCAGTGGGCACAGTACAGTCAGTGGAAGTCGGCCTGACACACACTAGCAGGCAAGCAACTGAAATTACACTAAAGTGTAAAAATGAAATGCCTTTTTTTGATGCAAAGTCCTGTGCCACACGGGATGACAGGGGTGGGCACTGGCAGTAGGCACACTACAGTCTGTGGGCCTGCAGCTGCTCACACACGGGCAGGCCAGGCCTTACAGCAGAGATCAGATGAGTCTTTCAGGACTGGAGTGGACACTGAATACACTAGCCTAGCTATCGATTTCCCAATTAAATCATCAGCAGCTACACTGTCCCTCCTCTCACTAAGACTGCAAATTCCGAATTAATCTAAAATGGATGCTGTTCAGGAGATGGGAGGGTCTGGCAGGGAGGGTATGCTGCTGATTGGCTGGAATGTGTCTGCTGACTGTGAGGTACAGGATCAAAGTTTGCTCAATGATTATGTATAGGGGGCGAACGCGAACAAGCTATGTTTGCCGGGAACTGTTCGCCGGCGAATAGTTCGGGCCATCTCTACTGGCCCCGAGGGGCGAGGTGTTTCCCCAGGGGGCTGAGCTAGTAAAGGTTTGTTCTTTACGTGCGTTCGTCACTCTGTGAGATCCACTCCGGATCTTGGTACTTCTGGGAGACGGTGCTCTGTCATTCCCAGCGCTGACGCTGGTCAGGGGTCCCGGGACGCAGGAACCCCTAACGTCAGCTGTTGCCAGGGAACCTCTGTTGTCATGTCTCCTGACTTAGATATGTGGTGGGAGGTTCCTTCCTCTGCACACTCTCAGCCCTCACCTTTGCTTCCCTGGTCTGAGGGTGGAGATTGGGTGTGACCTCAGTGTCAGGTGATCTGTGGAGGGATATTTAAACCTGGTGTTTTCCCTCACTCACTGCTGATTAGTCAGTTACTTCCTGGTTCTGGATCTGAAGCTATCTGGTGAGTGGTTTCTGTAGTTATTGACGCTGGCCTTGGTTTTGGTTGTCTTCTGGTTCTTGCGCCCTGGCCTACGTTTGATGACCATTTTCGAGTTTCCCTATTGATCATTGCATAGTGTCACGGTATTTACTTTGGTGTTTTGCCCAACTGTGGCAGGTGTGCTCAGCCTCTAGCCGCGCTGCTATTTGACACCTGGGAAGGGCTTTGCCAAAGTCCCCTTTCCTGCTGGAGGCAGGTGAAGAGTACCCTAGCCCTCAAGGGTGTTCAGAGTGTGACAGCTTGCACAAAGTGTTTCTGGTACACCTCGTTTGCTTGCCTTCAGTTTGATTTTTGATAATTACAAGTTCCTTATCGCATTTGATAATGCGGGTTCAGAATACAAATGCAATGTGTTCTCAGTTCTAATCTATCCACCCTTTTTAATGTAATAACGATTCTCCCATTCATGTCTGCACCCGATAACATTCTGAGTGTTCCTCTGGGCACATTTTCTCTGCATTTTCATGTCCACTTAGGAAGAAGACATTATTCACATACTGACATATTCTGTTCACTGAAGCAACTTTGAATACATATGCAAATTTTCTATACTATATTATTATAATTATTCGGCTTCATGCTCATAGATAGAGCTCAATATCTTTATTATACCAACACTTAAAAGGGGAATAATTAAACTTGATCAGTGCTACAAAGTTAATTGAGGCATTACTTCTGACTATCTCTTATTTGCATGGGAAAATTATGCACTTCAGTAGGAAAATGCCTAAATTCTTGTAGTAGGGTAATTTGGCTGTGATATTAACTGTCACCCTGTTGTGATGTCCTTAGTCATAATATATCAGTTTTACAGAACTGCATTTGAAGGAGCCTTTCCACTAATATCTTTAAGCCTAAGTAAAGTCATATAAGTGTTCAATATTAAAAATACTTCATCTGCAGTAAGTCACAGCACTATTACCAGCTATAAACCATAGCGAGAGGGATGTATGAGAAGCTGACAAGCCTAGATTTGTATAGGAGCATGTCCTACATAAATTAAAGTGACATAGTTACTACTTTCAGCTGCACACTGTGCACATTAAAGAGTAGTGATGAGTGCCATAGGCAATATTTGAATTCACGATATTTTGCGAATTTTTGGCAGAATATTCGCCATAAGTTCACAAATTCGAGAATTCGTGATCTTCAGTGATTATTTACTTGATGAGAAAATTGTCAATGTAATATATTTGCGATAAAAATTCGCGATTAGAATATTCGCGATCAACACTAAGGGGAAGGCAACTTTCCTATTGGTTGCTAGGGATGTTGCTAAGTGCCGATATTCGCGATAAATTCTCGATTAGAATATTCGCGATCAACACTAATTCCGAATATATAGCACTATTTTCTAAATATTCGCAAATTCTCAAAGTGGCGATATTTGCGATTAAAATTTCCGATTCGAATATTAGTGCTCAACACTATTAAATAGATCAGACAGCTCTTCTGACATGTCTTAGTACATACGAGCCTTCCCTATAAAAGAACAATTCAAGAGCATGTTTCCTGTATTTTGACGTTCCTCTGTTGTTCCTCCTTTAAATGTTTGAATTAATTTTCAAATGGGCATTACAGTTACCCTTCTCAAATGAATATACCCCTGCACACTGTCACCACCAATTCGAGTGTCGAATTGTTTTAGGGAAACAATCGTGAAATCAAAATAACCGTACCTCAACACTTTCGTTTAGAGAATAGGAACCTCTTCAAAGTGATCTATGAGTAGCACTAAGCATATTACTGCCCAGTGAAACGCGCCAGTCACTGATGTGCGCATACAAATGCTCTAGCTTTGTTATGTTTCCTATACAAATGTTTTAGTTACAGCAATGTCCATGCAAATATGCCAGCTATACAAATGTCCCGTAACAGAGTCCGGCATTGTACCACTATAATGATATGTTCACACATGGCAGATTTGTTCAAATAATCCTGTAAATGCAAATCTGTTCTATAGATCTAAGTGGGGTTGCAGCATATGCATGTATTACCCCAAACCCCATTAGGTTGCAAATGTTTGTCCGGCAAATCTATCATGTGTGAACATACCCTGCTAATATCAACCCTATAGCAGTGTTTCCCTATAATAATGTTAGTGACACTTATGTAAAATGCTACCAATAACCGTCTGCTCAAATCATATTCCAAAGGAACGAGAACAGACATTTACTTTTACTTTCACAATTGTATTGTAAAACACTTCATTTATAGACCAATTAATATAGGAAAACATTATTTACCCAGTGGCATAATATAATTCATAGGGTCCCATTGAAAAATAAGATGGGGCCCCCACCACCTAGTGTAAGAAAATTAAAACTAACATAAGTAGCAATAAATAAAGGTATCTATAATAGCACAATATATCAGGAAACCCACATTATAACAGTCAGCCACCATATTGTTATTTCATGCAAAAAAGTACAATGTTCTTGCATCAGATTGACTCCCCCTCCAGCCCATAACCTATGGGCCCAATAGCAAGTGTAATGGCTGCTGTGGCTATAGTTACACCCATAATTTAACTCTGATAGCAGGACAGACCTATTGTAGCTATGGTTTACCTTGTGCAGTATTTTCCAGTGGCGCATCTACATAAGTGAATGCAATGTGTTGTCAGTAGAGCCATTACAAATGATATTACAAATAATGCAGCTCTCAAGAAATCCTTCTGGGCACCATTAGAAAATGCATACTGTAAGCCATTGATAAAACTAAAGGATCTGTGTATAGCATGCTTGTAACCTTTCTTTTCTTTACTGTTGTTGTTACAGGATAATTTCTCAACACCGGAGCAAGTGTTTAACAATCTTAACAAGAGGGATGACTAGGGGAGCAGTGGTAGCGCTGTGAGATAGAAAAAATCCTACCTGCATTATAGAGATAGCACACAAGACAGACGTTTTCAATTACAGTTAAATGTCAAACTGTAGTATTACCTTCTCATAGCAGCATACTCTCAGCTATAGAACATGCTTTCAATGTGTTACATGTACTCTGATGAACTGTATCTTTCTGAGAAGACCTGGTACAAGAATACCATAGTCCATTCCTCCAGGGAGAAGTGCATGATGTGCATTTATGACGAAACATGGGGGAGATTTATCAAAACTGGTGTAATGGAAAACTGGCTTAGTTGCCATTAGCAACCAATCAGCGCTCACCTTTCATTTCTTAAAGAGTGCTGGAAAAATGAAAGGGGAGCTCTGATTGGTTGCTATGGGCAACAAAGACAGTTTTCCTGTTAGGCAGTTTTGATAAATGAGGCCCATAGTGTCTACATATAATAATGCATTTTAATTTAAGGTTTTGTAATTTTTTTAGATGTTATTTACATTGTAGAAAATCATGTAACTTAATCCTTTCAGGACACAGCCATTTTTCACCTTCCTGACACAGCCAAATTTTGCTAATTTGATGTGTCACTTTCTGTTGTATTAACTTTGCACTGCTTTTGCTTGTCCCAGAGATTCTGAGTTTTCTAGTCGTGACATCTTGTATTCATGTTAACAGTGAATTTGAGTCGATATGTTTTAACTTTATTTATAAAACATTTTAAATTTACAGAAAATTTGGAAAAATGTGCTCTTTTCTAAATTTGAATTTCTCTGCTTTTAAGACTCATAGCAATAAAAAGTAGTGTCTACTTCAGGTTGCCATAATTTTGCAAATGTAATATTATTTTTTTAGGATTTTAGAAGGCTTAGAATTTTAGAAGCAATTTTTTACATTTTCAAGAAAATTTCCAAATCCCACTTTAAGGGCCAATTCAATGTATGGAGCTCGCATAGTAGAAACCACCCACGAATGACCCAATTTTAGAAGCTACATCCTCAAATTACTCAAAATTGAGTTTGCAAACGTTGTTAACCCTTTAGATGATCCACAAGAATTAAAGGGAACTGGAGGTGAAATTTAATTTTTTATTTATTTTTTTGCAGATTTTCCATTCTAGTCAATTTTTCCTATAACACATCAAGGGTTAACAGCAAAACAAAGCTCAATTTCTTTTACCCTGGTTCTGCAGTTTACAAAAGCATGGGGTGTACTGACTGCTTTGAACCCACAGGCATTTCATAGAATTTAGAAACACTTGGCTGTTAAAATGAAAAATTTTATTTCTTCCAATAAAATGTTGTATAAGTAGAGCTCAGAAGGGAAAGAGCACCATATGGTCTTTGGGTGAACAGATTTTTTTGGAATGGGTTTTTGGGTGCCATATCACAGTTGAAGAGACCATGAGGTGCCCGTAGAGTGGAAATCCCCAAAATAGGAATCCATTTTGGTAACTACAACCTCCAAGGAATTTTGACCCAACAGGCATTTCATAGAATTTAGAAACACTGTTTCCGATACTGACATGGTCTTTGCACATCTCAGCATTGGTTAAAAAGGCGAATCAAGATTTTTTTCCATGCAATTAAAGAGAGCTCTTTTTAGTCCATCTGTACTTAGAACTTTTTATCGAGCTACGGTAGAAAGTGCGTTATGTAATAGTATTACTTTATGGTATGGAGGCTGTAATAGTATAAAAAAAGCATTGCAAAAAGTGGTAAAGGTAGCTGAGAAGATTTTTGGAGATTATTTGCCTAGCATTGAGAATGTGGCTGAAAGGTGGCATAGAAAGCAAAAAGCATGATTGGGGATTCGTCACACCCCTGCCACAGTCTGTTTAATTTTCTGCCGTCAGGAAATAGCCAAATAGGTATAGGAGCATGCAATGTAACACAGGAGAAAAGGACCCTACAATTTGTTACCAATTTATTCTTGAATATGGCAACACCCCATATGTGGTTGTAAACTGCTGTTTGCGGACATTACAGGGTTCAGAAGAGAAAGAGCACCATGTGCATATGAGGCCTAAATTGGTGATTTGTACAGCACTGGGCGACAACTGCAGAGGCTCTGAAGAGAAATAAAAATAAAAAGCGCCAAGAAATGACTCCATTTAGAAACCACAGCCCTTGCAGTATTAACTAAGGAGTGCATTTGACCCATCATGGTCTTATGTGATATATTTTAGACGGATTGTCCAACCCTTTAGAAGTGATGGCCTGTGATGAAATGTTCTGCAGTAGTTCTGACACTGCAACTCGGTATGGGAAGTACACAGATCCATTCATTGGGCAGTGGATAAGTTAGTTATTGTAGCACTGCTGTCATTAAAGTGAATAAGAGCAGAATTGCAGTAACCAGCTCTGCCCTTTACACAACAGATGGAGCAATTTTGCAATTTTTGCGTGGGGTGTTGGACCCATCAGATAGTGATGGCCTACCCGGAGAGTAGGCCATCACTTGTAGGGTGTTGGACAGCCCCTATAACCACTTTCATACATGCATCGAACATGTATGGTGCAGTGGGAAGTGAGTTCTCTACACTTGCTGTATATGTACTGCATGCTGATTAAGCGGGTGCAGAAGCTATGTATGTTACGTGAATTACCATAGGGAACGCTTTCCCAGCTATCCTCTGGCTCTGTCCATTTCTACTCAGGTGATAAACAGTTCAGTCCATGGGCAGCAGGGAACCATGAGCCAAAGACCAGGGTAAAGAAAGAGGGGATTTAGCATTTTATGGCTAGTTTCACACCAGCGGCAAGGAGCTCTGGCAGGCTGTTTCAGTGGTGAACAGCCTGCCGGATCCGTGCTGCCATTGCCGATAATGGGGGCGGGCCGGAGTTCCGGCGGAATAAAACTACAACATATTTTATTCCAGCCGCCTCTCGGCATGTTTTCTGTGCTGCCGCTGGAACTCCAGCCCGTCCTCATTATAGTCAATGGGGCCAGAGCGGACCTCCGGCCCCACGTATACACTAGCGGCAGCACGGATTTGGCAGGCTGTTCACCGCTGGAACAGCCTGCCAGAGCTCCTTGCCGCTGGTGTGAAACTAGCCAAAGGGACAAAACAGAACAGCTTTTGGCATCTTACACATTTTACTAGAAAGTGTCCATCCCCTTTAAACAATGTCTGTGAAGCACATTGTTTTATTTACTTTGTTACAAATCATTACTAATAAGAGGATGTTAATTTTTTTTCTTAATTACTAATAATATTATATATAGACCAGCATAATTGTTTTCCCTTTATACTGGAAGCTTCCTTTACTATTTCAGAGCACTGTTTGTATATTACATGCATTTTAGTTTAGGCCCCTCCACATCAGGTTCAGCAGAGCCATTCGCATGTATGTTTGTTTTTTTTTAAATAAAGAAAGACAAGTTGGAGCTTGGGACAAGGGGAAGGAGAAACATTCCATAAGACTCCTCCATCTCTTGACCCAAGATCCTATCTTTCTGTTCATCTACAAAGATCTGAAGGGCAGGGGCTAAGCCGTACGGGACATGAATGTGGCCTCAGTGTCCCTTTAACCCCTTTCTGACATCCACCAACTATTAAGGCACAGCGGAAAGTGACTTCCCTCTATCTGACTTAATAGTACAGTGTGCTGATCAGGCAGGCACAGGAGCTGTGTGAGCCAGATCACGGCCCGGATTTCAATGACAGGTAGGCACCTGCTCTATCTGCCAGCATCACTGGAAACTCCAATGTCTGTGGATTAACCCATTAGATGCCACAGTCAAAGCTGACCGCAACATCTATGGTGTTTGCAGAGGGAGGGGGCTCCTTCTCACCCCATCGAGTCCCTACGCTGCGATGATGGGGGTCCAATGGCTGCTATGGCAGCCTGATGCCTTATACAGACATTGGGGCTTGCATCCAATGGAAGCCTATAAGAACCAGCCCCTAGGCTGGATCTCATAGGTAAGCTGTCAGTGTAATACACTGACTGACTAAATGCAACTCATCTCACAAAAATCGAGCCCCCACACAAGACAATTGGAGGAAAAATAAAAAAAAATATGGCACTCAGAAAATGGAAACAGGGGCATGGCTTGCTGAATGAGAAAGATGGCTGCTTGATTGTGGAGCTCCAGCACAACAGCAGTGACTACATAAGTGTTTGTCTTCTGTAACCTGTTTTTCTACCCGTGATAGATCCCTGAAAACACAGAGTGAGCTGGACTTCTTTGATAAAGAGCAAGCCCAGCATGGCAGCGGAGCTCCTCCCTCTCCTCACTTAAACTTACCTGCCACGTTATGCATTTTTTTTGCGGATCCACAATTTGTAGACCCCAAAACACAAACGTTCGTGTGCATGTAGCCTAAAAGTGTTTAAATGTAAAAAAAAAACTATATAAAATTGGTATCTGTGCAATTGTACTGACCAGCAGAATAAAGATAACGTCATTTTCCCCACAGGATGTTCATTGTCATTGCAATAACAAAATCCATAAAGCAATGGCAGAGTTGCAGCCTTTTCTTTATCCTGATTCCCAAAAACCTAAATAAAAAGTGATCAAAAAGTTGTATGTACCCCAAAATGGAACCAATGATGATGGTAACTCAAACCACAAAAAATAAACCCTCACATTGCTCCGCTGAGTGGGAAAAAAAAAAAGGTTTTGTCATCACAGAATGACTGCACTCGTCCCCCAGAGGCTGTTCAATAGTAATATGGAGTCTGTAAACCAATCACTCAAAATCTGTTTCTCTAAAGCCAAAAGGTAGTCTTTCCCTTCTGAACACTGCAGTGTAACCAAACATCAATTTACATCCACATTAATGACATTTGGAAACCCAGAAGTAGAGATGAGTGAAATTTTTAAAAATTTGATTTGCCAACTTTGCTGAAGTTAGCCAAGAAATTCGATTTGTTCTGATTCTGAATTAATTTGTCATGAATCGCTATAAATCAAGTATACCCAGGCCGACCACACTGTATATTCCTTCTTCATTGTTAATGGACATGCTTTTAAACAGGGGTTGTTGCTGGTATGGTGCTTGGCTGGTAAGGTTGATGGACAGTATGCATATTATTAGTGTTCTTGCCTGCAATCTCCTGCAGGTTATTTGACAGTAAACATAGAATATTAGTCAGCTCTGACATACGCACTTCTCTAACCCCAGCGCTCTGCTGCCCTACAGGTGGGAGCCCTTCTTCTACCATCTGCTTTTCCTCCTATTCCACATCATCTAATGTTGATGAGAATATGTCATCAGGAACATCCAGCTACTACTCTCTCTGCATCTTGCTGACTCTTCCAGTTCATGGAGACTTTGAAGAATGATTTGGAATAAGTAAAGCCAGCAAAATATGATAATAGTCATCATTAGAGATGAGCGAATCAAAGCTGACAAAGTGGGATTCAATCTGAATTTCAGGAATTATTCGATTTACACCGAATCTGAATTTCCTCACGCTTTGTGGTAACGAATCGCATTTTTTCCTAAAATGTCTGTTGCACATGTTAGGACATGGAGCAAGGAACGAGGGATCACGCACAATGCCATGATCACGCACAATGCTATGCATGCAATCAGCAGTCAGCCAGCCCTGTGATGTCACAACCCTATAAATAGCCTAATCCATGTTGGATTAAGCGATTTTTCTGTGTAGGGGAAAGACATCAGCAGGCACTAGGGACTGTGCTAGGAAAGACTTGAAAACTTATATTTTGCTCAATAAAAGTTCAGGGCAAGAGCATTAGAAGTGTAGGGAAAGGATAGGGATTAATTATTACACGTTATTGAGCCAGAACAGGGTTTAATAGGGGTGTTTACAGCCTGGGCAATAGGAACAATCCTATTACACCTTGGTGCACTGACTGCGGATCCAAATTGAAATTATACTGCTGCTCATTTCAGGTTTGCAATACCTCTGTAATTCCAGCAAACCGTTATTGTTATTGGGGTCCTATTAGCCCTTGTGCGGTGCAGTTATATACATGTTCTAAAAACTTTTTTTGTCGTGCATTAGTAGGGAAGGGGGGGGGGGGGCGAAGGGGCTTAATAGCAGTTAGGTGTTGAAGTGAGAAAATTACAGGCCTTTTTGGCATGTATTAGTGACAGTTATATGTTCTAAAGCCTTTTATTGATGTGTATTAGTGGGGAAAAAGAAAAAGGGCGTATTAGCCATTGTGTGGTGAAGTGAGAAAATTAAAGCCCTTTTTGGCATGTATTAGTGGCAAAAAAAAACTTTATTTGCTGTTCACGGCCGCAGTTATATGTTCTAAAGCCTTTTTTTGGCATGAATTAGTGGGGAAAAAGAAAAAAGGCTTATTAGCTGTTGTGTGGTGAAGTGAGAAAATTCAAGCCGTTTTTGGCGTGTATTAGTGGCAAAAATAAATTAATATCTGACGATCACAGCCACAGTTATGTTCTAAAGCCTTTTTTTGGCGAGTAGTGAGGAAAAATAATAAGGGCTTGTTAGCCGTTCTGTAGTGAATTGAGAAAATTAAAGCCCTTTTTGGCATGTATTAGTGGGGGGGGCTTATTACCCGTTGTGTGGTGAAGTGAGAAAATTACAACCCTTTTTGGAATGTATTAGTGGCAAAAAAAAAACTTGACGCTCACTGCTGCAGTTATATGTTCTAAAGCCTTTTTTTGGGTGTATTAGTAGAGGAAAAAAAAGGGTCTTATTAGCTGTTGTGTGGTGAAGTGATAAAATGAAAGCATTTTTGTCGTGTATTAGTGGGGGGAGGGGCCTATTAGCCATTGTGTGGTGGAAGTGAGAAAATTACAGCCCTTTTTGGCGTGTATTAGTGGGAGAAATAGGGGGCTTATTAGCCATTGTGTGGGGAAGTAAGAAAATTACAGCCCTTTTTGGCATATATTAATTTCTTTTTTATTTACTTATTTGATCTAACAGTATGTCAGACAGAGAAGTGACAGGCCCTGCACAGGGGAGGGGCACAGACCTAAATGTTTCTGGCGCAAGCACAGGACGCAGCAGAGTAAGGGGGTGTGGCAGCAGGGGTCACTTTGAGAGGTCTGAGCCCCCAGTGTCAGCTAGTGGTCGTGTCTTGACCAGCAACCCAACGGTTCTTGAATGGTTAACTCGATCTTCGACTTCGTCGCAAGTGACATCAGACACCCCCAGCCAAGAGTCGGTGGGTTCTTCATACACAACCCTTATTTGGCATGGCCTGGGAGCAGGCCCTGTGCCCTCACCTGTCCTCAACCTCCCTCTGTCCTTTCCGGAGTGTTGTGCTGTGCGGAGTGTTGGGGGTAAAATCACCTACTTGGCGGTGTGGCAGTTTTTTGTTAAGCTGTCAGGGGAGGTGAACATGGCCATTTGTCGAATCTGTGGGCAGAAGGTGAAGCGTGGCCAGGATGACAATGTTGGCATCACTTCCCCATGTCAACATATGCAGCGTCAACATAATGTGGCCTTGGAGAACCGTGGCTCCAATGTAGTGGTCCAGCCTGCCACAGCAAGCGCTGCATCACCCAGTGGCACGCACCCGATTTCAGACAGTCAAGGCTCCACCACCTCAGCCGAAGGAAGCTGTCTGTCCTTCCCATCATCTTCTGGTCCTGATGCTCCTGCTCCTCCTCCTCCTAGTCAATAATTCCGTCAATAATTGATCACCAAAAGATTGCCAAGAGACAATAGTATGCATGCATTCATCCAACAGTGCAGAAGCTGAACGTGCTCCTGGCCAAGTTGCTGGTACTGCAGTCCCTCCCTTTCCAAGTGGTGGACTCTGCACTTTTCAGAGAACTTTGGCTTGTGCCGAGCCGAGATGGAGAGTCTCAAGCCATCATACCAGCCTTGCACACATATGTAAAACAGAAGGTGGGCCAGTCCTTGAGCCTGTTGATGTCTGCCAAAGTGCACGGCAGCGCCAACGTGTGGAGCTGTAACTACGTTAAAGGACAATATATGTCCTTTACGGCGCACTGGGTAAATGTGGTTCCTGCCTATTCAAACCAGCAACTTGGCCAGGTGACGCTGCTTCCGCCTCCACATTCTCACTCCGTTGGTCCTACGACAATCTCCGCCTTGCCTCCTCATCCTCCACCTTGTCCTCAGCCTCCACTGCAGGGACAATTCACAGTGCCCCACCAGCATACCACATGTGCAGGGCATCGCGGTGTCATGCTGTTCTGCACCTAGTTTGCCTGGGCGAACAGAGTCACATAGTGGAGGAACTGTTTCATGTCTTTCATCAAGAAATCGAATCCTGGCTTTCTCTGCGACAACTCAAAATCGGGACCATGGTGACCGACATCGAGAAGAACATGGTGTCAGTGCTGTGTCAAGAAGGGCTGAGCCATGCACCATGCATGGCGCATGTGTTCAATCTGGTTCTTTAGCGTTTCCTGAAGTCTTCCACCCATCTGCAGGACATCCTAAAAATGGCCAGGAAACTTTGCATGCACTTCAGCCACTCATACACCACCAAGTACACCATCCTTGAGCTACAGTGGCAAAACGGTATCCCCCAACATAGGCTAATATGTTTCCACCTATTGGAATTCCACCCTCTATATGTTGGACTGCCTGTATGAACAAAGAAAGGCCATAAACGATTTCTTGATGATACAGGCGGACAGAGGTACTCCTCTTTGTAACTTCAATGTTAGCCAGTGGCAGCTCATGCGTGACACCTGCCGTTTGCTTGTGCCCTTTGAGAAGGCCACTTTATTTGTCAGTTGCCAGGACTACGGGATGAACAACGTTATTCCACTGATTTATATCCTGGAAAAGATGCTGGTAAATCTGGCTGGTCAAGGGACTGGAGGCGTGGTGCCTACATCTCATGGCCACATGAGACCTGTGTGGACTGAACTGGAGGAAGAGGAGGTCATTGGAGCACAAGCAATGTTTAGCAAAATGGGTGGTTTTTCTACACATGTGAAAAGGGAGGAGGAGCAGGAGCAGCCAGAGGAGCCAGAGGGAGATGAGAAAGACAGATGACCCAAACACACCGTGGCAGTATGCAGTGGAGATGAAGGCAGGTAGTCCCTCTAAGTCACTTGCGCAAATGGCCCGATGCATGCTTACTTGTTTGCTTAGTGACAGCCGAATTGTCACCATTCGGCAGAGGGATTGACGGCAGCCTCTCCACCATGTTAGACCCTCGCTACGGGTCCAAAATGGGGGCCTTTTTTACACCTCCTGAGAGGGGACAAACAGAACTACTATAGAGACATCCTATGTAGTCAGTTGGCCGCTGCCTATCTGCACCATCATCCATCATCCATCCTCTCGTAGGTCTGACCATGGGGGCCCTCTGCACTCACGTTCCACTGCCATGACTGCTGGTGGAGGGGGGGGAGAGGCAGTACATGCTCCATCAGCAGCAGCCTGAGTCTAGAGTCGCTGATGAGCAGCTTTCTTTACCCACATAGTGAAGAAACTAATCACCAGCAGCTAGACATAGAGCAGAACATGAACCAGCAGGTGATGGCATACTTTGAGTGCACCCTGCCAGCCATCATTGAAGATCCGCTGGACTACTGGGCAGCCAAACTGGATTTGTGGCTGCAACTGGCGTTTGTTCTGGAAAAGCTATCCTGCCCGGCCAGTAGTGTGGCATCAGAGCGGGTGTTTAGTGCGGCAGGGTCCATAGTTACCCCAAGGAGAACTCGCCTGGCCACCCAAAATGTGGAGAGACTAACCTTTGCCCAGATGAATCAGGCGTGGATCAGGCAGGATTTCCACCCAACAATTCCTGAATCATCAGATTAGATCATCCATGCTGCCTCACCCAAACCTTGACAAAAGAGACCGGTTTCTTCTGGCTACCTGCCTTAAGTACTATTCTGATGCTGCCACCCACCTGATGCCGCACATCTGATGGCAAGTGCTCCTTCTTACACCCACCATCGTCAACAGGTACTGTTAGTGCCACCCACCTCCCCACTCTGTCACCAGGTCACTCTGTGGTCCCCTGATGCTGCTGCCACTACCACTCTATGTCACCTTGCCACTCTGTGGTCTCTGTATGCTTCTGCCACCTCCACACTATGTCACCTTGCCACTCTGTGGTCTCCTGATGCTGCTGCCACCTCCACACCATATCACCTTGCCACTCTGTGGTCTACTCATGCTGCTGCTGCTACCTCCACACTATGTCTCCTTGCCACTCTGTGGTCTCCTGTTGCTGCTGCTACCAACACACTATGTCACCTTGCCACTCTGTGGTCTTCTGATGCTGCTTCCACCTCCACACCATGTCGTCTTGCCACTCTGTGGTCTCCTGATGCTGCTGATACCTCTACACTATGTCACCTTGCCACTCTGTGGCCACCTCATACTGCTGCTGCCACCTCCACACTGTGTCACCTTGCCACCCTGTGGTCTTTTGATGCTGCTGCCACCTCCACACTATTTTACCTTGCTACTCTGTGGTCTCCTGTTGCTGCTGCTACCTCCACACTATGTCACTGGGCCACTCTGTGGACTTCTCATGAGGCTCCCACCTTCCCCACTTCATGATTGGGCCACTATTTTGCCTTTTTGTCCTGGTTGACATCATTATTTATTTGACACTTCTTCTGATCTGTCCGAAGGAAGGAAAAATGAGACATACAACGGATCCTGTCTGTGTAGCAGCTGTAAGGCCTGTATGATCCCATCAGAATTGGCTTATGATTTTGTAGCCAAAAGCAGGAGTGGGTACAAAACACAGATGACATGCAAATATTCCATTTACGTGTCATCTCTGTTTTGGATCCACTCGTGTTTTTTTGGCATTAGCAATACTGAGGGATTACTGACCAAATGCTGACCAAGTGAATGCGGATGCTCAACAGACAGGATCCGTTTAATGGGGGGGGTTATTGTTCTGACCGATTAGAGGTAGATAAAAATAATCAGTGACGTCAACACAAACTTACTGCTGACACCCTCTCCACTCTATCAGGGGGGCTCTACTTGTATAAGCATTTAATAGAACAGGTTCTGTAGACATCTATGTGGAATCAGCTGATGATGGTGTAAAAGAAGTGCGCTTTTTCACGCTATAGTAGGATCTTGGGCCTCTGCACGGTTCTTTATACCTGGCGCTTACATCGTCCTGTAAGGTTGAGTTCGCACTTGATTTCTTTGGTCAGTTTTGGCCCTGTAACTTCCCAAAGAAGTGAAGTGTGCCATGATTCTAAGAGCGATGCCTGTCATCTGCATGTCATACTGTCTCACAATATTGTTTCACTACCACAGCAGACTCACTATGCGTGTTGCTGCAAGGCACAGTATTCTACACTCCTATACAGGCTCTCTGCAGCCAGGAAATAGCTGTTTTCCATGCGATTAGCCACAAACTAATTTGGATCAAATCGAATCTTTTCGTAAAATTCGGTGAACAGACCGAATCGAATTTTTGAGAAATTCGCTCATGTCTAGTCATCATTAGGAACTGGCCTACCTAAGGGGTGCAGACTGGATGGTATTGGTTGGCATGCTGACAGTGGAATAATAAAGGCTTCCAACTTATTGGTAATGAATTACATTTACGACTGATGTAGAAATAAGTAAATGTAGCTATAAATAAATAAAACTGACTGCACTCTCTCTTCTCCAATATTTTTCTATTTATCATTTTCAGCAACACTGTCCCTAGTCCATGAGCGCTTGCCAGATCTCTCCCTATGCTCAGCTTACCGGACAATGGTGTGAGACCGCACGGGATAAGGGTTTTATACAGATGTGACATTACAAGTAATGACTATCTGCAGATTTGCTGGCTGCATGGCATTTTGGGTGATCTTGCGTGTTATTTTCACTTTGTAAAATGTGCAGCTGCCATTTTAGGAAAAATATATTTGTTACCATGAAGCATAAGGAAATTCGGATTTGCTGTGAATCAAAGTTTTCCTAAACTTCAGACCAAATTTTGCTTCAAATGCTTCACTCAACACTACCCATAAGAACCCACCTAACAAAGGGTGTAGTGTCAGTCTTAGATGGCACAAGCTGGTCATAGCATGTTGGGCACTGAATTGCGATATCTGTGGAAAAAATGACAATTTTAATTTTGCATGGTCTCCTGCTCAATAATTTCTGCTAAATATCTGTGGTGTCAAAATTCTCTCTACACAACTCAATAAATACCTTGAGGGGGTAGTTTTCAAAATGCGGTCACTTCTCAGGGGTTCCATTTATTATTTCACCCCAGACTCTCTACAGTTGTCAGAAAAAGATGCCTAAATCAGCACATTGGGCCTCAAATGCACATGGTGCTCTTTTATTCCAATTATATAATGTCATAGCCAGACCCTTATTTCGGATATTTAAGGACTCTATACTGACAGGGAGTGTTCCACAGGATTGGCGCATAGAAAATATGGTGCCAATATTCAAAAAGGGTACAAAAACAGAGCCCGGAAACTATAGGCCGGTAAGTTTAACATCTGTCGTGGGTAAACTGTTTGAAGGTTTTCTAACAGATGCTATCTTGGAGTACGTCAATGAAAATAAGCAAATAACGCCATATCAGCATGGCTTCATGAGGGATCGGTCATGTCAAACTAATTTATTCAGTTTCTACGAGGAGGTTAATTGTAGACTTGACAGCGGCGAATCAATGGATGTTGTATATCTGGACTTCTCCAAAGCATTTGACACTGTACCGCATAAAATAAGAATGCTCGGACTGGGAGAAAAGTCTGCATGTGGGTAAGTAACTGGCTCAGTAGTAGAAAACAGATGGTGATTATTACCGGTACACGCTCAGATTGGGTCACTGTCACTAGTGGAGTACCTCAGGGGTCTGTATTGGGCCCTATTCTGTTCAATATATTTATTAATGATCTTGTAGAAGGCTTGCACAGTAAAATATCAATTTTTGCAGATGACACTAAACTATGTAAAGTTATTGACACGGAAGAGGACAGTATACTGCTACAGATGGATCTGGATAGATTGGAGGCTTGGGCAGAGAAGTAGCAGATGAGGTGTAACAATGACAACTGTAAGGTTATGCACATGGGAAGAAATATTGCAAGTCACCTGTACATACTAAATGGTAAAACACTGGGTAACCCTGACATGGAAAAGGACCTAAGAATTTTAATGAACAGCAAACTAAGCTGTAGAAACCAGTGTCATGCAGCTGCTGCCAAGGCCAAAATGATAATAGGTTGCATCAAAAGCGGCATAGATGCCCATGATGAGAACATAGTCCTACCACTTTACAAATCACTAGTCAGACCACACATGGAGTACTATGTACAGTTCTGAGTACTATGTACAGTTCTGGTCTTCTGTGAACAAGGCAGACATAGAAGAGCTGGAGAGGGTTCAGAGGAGGGCAACTAAAGTAATAACTGGAATGGATGGACTACAGTACCCTGAAAGATTATCAAAATTTGGGTTATTCACTTTAGAAAAAATACGACTGAGGGGAGATCTAATAACTATGTATAAATATATATGGGGTCATTATAGAGATCTCTCCCATCATCTATTTATCCCCAGGACTGGGACTGTGACGAGGGGACATCCTCTGCGTTTGGAGGAAATAAGGTTTGTACACAAACATAGAAGAGGATTCTTTACAGTAAGAGCAGTGAGACTATGGAACTCTCTGCCTGAGGAGGTGGTGATGGGGAGTTCACTAAAAAAGTTCAAGAGGGGCTTGGATGTATTTTTGGAGTGTAATAATAGTACAGGCTATAGCTACTAGAGATGGGTCGTTGATCCAGGGAGTTATTCTGATCGCCTGATTGGAGTCGGGAAGGAATTTTTTTCCCCTTAAGTGGGGAAAATTGGCTTCTACCTCACAGTTTTTTTTTTTTTTTTTTGCCTTCCTCTGGATCAACTTGCAGGATAACAGGCTGAACTGGATGGACAGATGCCTTTTTTCAGCCTTATAAACTATGTTACTATGCTACCCTGTAGTATGTCCAGGTATGCCACAGAGGTGGCACACCTGTGTAAAAATTTTAATTTTCACTTTGCACCATCTGCTGGGAATTCATTTTTGTAAAATGCCTGTGGGGTCAAACTGTTCACTACACCAATTGGTAGATGTAGTTTCTAAAATGGAGTCATTTCTTGGGGGTCTCTTTGTTTTGTTTTTGTTTTTGTTTAATTTAACCTCAGAGCCTCTTCAGTTGTCACCTAGTGCCTATACAAATCACCAATCTAGGCCTCAGTGTGTTGCCATATTCAAAAATAAATTGGTAACAAATTGTGGGGTCCTTTTTCTCCTGTTTATTTACGCCTAATAGGCTCAACCCTATCTTGACCCAGGTGTAATGTGGTGATTAAGACTTGACTTTTATTAATATCTAATAATAAAATGGCTGTGAGCCAAGACAAACAGTTAAAAACTATGCTGTCACCGAAAGGCACTGTAGTGATTGATATGCTGGGAAATGGAGATGTGCACAATCTCTAATTCACTACTAGCTGTCTGTGCCAAAGTAAGTATGAGGCTAGTGGAGATTCACTATATAGCTAGCAGCTGCTCGACTGACATGACTCTGAGACACGGTGCATGGATAAGCTAGGGGGGTGATTTTTGGGGGCCACTCATATCCATTATATTCATTTTAGTTGGATTAATTCATTGTAATAGCAATTATCTATAGTGTCCATTATTAATTTATTATAGGCATCCGATTGCATCCAAACAATGAACATGGGCTAATTTGTGAGTGATAAGACATGCGGTACCAAGGTACCAATCAAAAAAAAGTGAAATGTTTAAATTTCACCTCCATTCTCCTTTAATTCTTGTAAAGAATGGAAATGGTTAACAGTACGTAAAATCAGTTTTGAGCAATTTAAAGGGTGAAGTTTCTAAATTTATGGGTGATTGTATGGGTGGTATCTACTATATAAGGCCCACAAAGTGACCTTATAACCTAATTGGTCCTTAAAAGTGGGTTTTGGAAACTCTTAAAAAAATAGAAATTGCTTCTAAAAGTCTAAGCCTTCTAGCATCCTAAAAAAATATAAGGTAGACATATGGGAATAAGTCCTGGCGCAGATATGTACAGTGCAGGTCATGCGCACTGGCCTGCAAATCCGGTGATGCAAGTGCAAGTTGATGTGCATCGCCACCTAATGCACCCCATTGGCACACGAGACTCTCTACCTCGCAATTTGCAGGTGTGTGCGCACTTTTCATTCGCGCAGCGCTTGTGCCCTAGCTCACACACCCTGCATATAGTATAAGTCGGCGCGCACTTCGCATTAGCACATAATGTTATGTGGTCCCCTCTTTTGGCCATTGGTCGGGGGGAAGGAGCAGGAGGTGGCCACCACAGGTCCTGCATGCCTTTTTATTTATCTGTAGTGCATGACGTTATGTGGTTCCCCTCCCCTGCTCTGTGGCCATAGGTCAGTGGCGAATATTAGGAGGTGGCCACCACTGGTCCTGCATGCTCTTTCACTCATCTATATGGATCCCCTCCCCTGCCCCATGGCCATTGGTCAGGGGCGAGGAGTAGGAGGCGGCCACCGCAGGTCCTGCATGCCTTTTCACTTATCTATAGGGCATGACGTTATGTGGTCTCCTCCCCTTCCCTGTGGCCATAGGTCAGTGGCAAAGATAGGGAGGTGGCCACCACAGGTCCTGCATGCTTTTCACTCATCTCTATAGAATTTATTGCAAAAGGTGATAGGATGCCACACCTGTCAATTAGGATTTGGGCTATTTATACCCCCCATATTGGCCACTAGCCTCAACTCTGTCCTAAACCCCCGAAGAAGCCAGAGATCTGGCGAAACATGTCGGGGGGCAGTTTTTAGCAATTGTTGTAAGGCCTCTAGTTTTTTCCGCGTCCGTTCTGTTTTTTTTTCACGGATAGGATGCTTCCCCATTCATTTCAATGGGTCCATCAAAAAATGCGGATGGTCAACCGTTTTTGTTCCACATCCGTGGTCCGTGTTTACATTCCGTCAAAAAAATAGAGCATGTCCTATTTTTTTCACGTTTGCGGACAAGTATAGGCATTATTACAATAGATCTGCCAAAAAAACGGATCCGCCCTAAAAGACGGTCTGTCATCAGTTTTTTTGGCGGACGCAAAACACCAACAGTCGTGTACATGAGGCCTAATGAAGTTTTTAGGTAGTTCTGAGGTAGGACACCTTCTCTGAGTACTGCAGCATTAGATGAGGCCAGCTGAGTCATCATGTCATCTGAAAATAATTCACAGTGTGCAGTGTGTGTGTTGTTGCATGAATGTGATTCGAAAGCTACTAACGTAGTGTCGGACAAGTGTGCAGGTCGTTAAGTGTGTTTGTTCTCAGAGTCATGTCAGTCGCTATATAGTGAATCTCCACTGGCTTCATACGTACGCTAGCACAGACAGCTAGTAGTGAATTAGAGATTGTGCACATCTCTATTTTCCAGCATATCAATCACTACAGTGCTTTTCAGTAACAGCATAGTTTTTAACCATTTGTCTTGGCTCACAGCCATTTTATTATTAGAAATTAATAAAAGTCAAGTCTTAATCACCACATTACACCTGGGTCAAGATAGGGTTAAGCCTTCTAGATAGGGTTAAGTGCTATATAATCACCCTTACCCAGGTTAGGTCCCTTTATTTGTTAAACAATTTTTTTCTTCTGTGTTACATCGCATGCTCCTATACCCATTTCCTGATGGCAAAAAATTAAACAGATTGTGGCAGGGGTAGGATGAATCCCCATTAATGCTGCTTGCTTTCTGAGCCACCTGTCTTTCAGCCACATTATCAGTGCTAGGCAAAGAAGCCCCATCAATCTTCTCAGCTACCTTCACTACTTTTTGCAGTGCTTTTTTTAAATACTATTACAGCCTCTGTATCATAAAGTAATATTATAATATAACACTTTCTACCATTGCCGCTTTCTACTGGAGTGTTACCATATTCAAGAAGAAATGGGTAACAAATTGTTGGGTGCTTTTTCTCCTGCAACCTATTAAAAATGGAAACTCTGGGCCTAAAGCAAAATTTTCTTGTAATAAATGTAATATTCCATGTGCATAGCCAAGTGTTTCTAAATTCTATGAATTTCCTGTTGGATCAAAGTGCTCACTACACCCCTTGAAAATTTAATTGGGGTACAGTTTCCAAATTGATACTTTTCTAGGTTTCCCACTCTAAGGATACCTCAGGGTCTCTTCGAATGTGAAATGGCGCCTGAAAACCATTCCAGTAAAATCTGCTCTCCAAAAACCATATGGTGTTCCTTCCTGCCGTGTGCTTAAACAGATGTGGTGTTTTTGTGTTCAGTTGTGCTTAACAAAATGTGGATGCTTTTTCTCCAGTTACCCCTAGTGAAAATGAAAAATGAGGATCTTATGTAACATTTTATTGGAAGAAGTGACATTTCTAATTTTCACAGCCAAGTGTTTCTAAATTCTATGAAATGCCTGTGTGGTCAAAGCAGTCAGTACATACCTCAAATTCTTTGAGGGTTTTGTTAACAAAATAGGGTCACTTATAAGGAGTTTCCACTGTAGTCAAACCTTATTTTCTCTTCAAATGTGACATAGCAACAATAACAATTCCAGCATAATATGCCCTCCAAAAAAACATATGGCACTCCTTCTTAGCCTTGCTGTGTGCCCATATAGCAGCTTACAACCACATTTGCGTTGTTTCTGTAAACTGCAGCATCAGGGTAATATTGAGGTTTGTTTTGCTGTTAACCCTTGCTGCCTTACAAAAAAAAAGGATTAAAATAGAAAATCTGCACAAAAAAGTGAAATGTTTAAATTTCGCCTCCATTTTCCTTTAATTCATGGAAATGGTTAACAGTATGTAAAATCAGTTTTGAGTCATTTGAAGGGTGTAGTTTCTAAAGTTATGGGTCATTTATGGGTCGTATTTACTATGCAAGCCCCACAAAGTGACCTTATAACTGAATTGGTCCTTAAAAAAGTGTGTTTTGGAAATTCTTAAAAAAATTTAAATTGCTTCTAAAAGTCTAAGCCTTCTAGCATCCTAAAAAAATAAAATGACATTTACAAAACGGCAATATAAGGCAACATAAAGTAGACATATGGGAAATGTAAAGTAATTATTTTAAACCTTTGAGGACCATAAGATTAACGTCATCAATATAAAAATAATTATATTTTTTTCCATTTAAGAATGTATTTGAACAATAAATAAAACCATTTCCACACTTGTGTCATTTTTGAGGGAGGAGTTATGACATGGGACAAATGTGTCCCTGTGGTCCGCAAAGGAGACAAGGTTGCAAGCTTTGTCTGTTTCTCGAACTTTCAATCTATTTTACAATGAATTGTAAAGAAGGTCATAATTAGAGATGAGCGAACACCTGGATGTTCGGGTTCGAGAGGTTCGGCCGAACTTCCGGAAAATGTCCGGGTTCGTGATCCGAACTCAACCCGAACTTCATCCCGAACCCGAACCCCATAGAAGTCAATGGGGACCCGAACTTTTGGGCGCTAAAAAGCCTGTAAAAGACTCCCGGAAAGGGCTAGAGGGCTGCAAAAGGCAGCAAAATGTAGGTAAATCCCCTGCAAACAAATGTAGATAGGCAAATGAATTAAAATAAAATAAATAAAAATTAACCAATATCAATTGGAGAGAGGTCCCACAGCAAGGAATCATGCGTCATATCATCCACCACTGGAGAAGGCCACTCTCATTTATTTGGGACCAGCAACCAGACAGAGGATACAGGTCCCACATCAAGGAATCATGCGTCATATCAACCCCCACCGGAGAAGGCCACTCATGTATTTTGGACCAGCACCCAGACAGAGGAGAGAGGTCCCACAGCAAGGAATCATGCCTCATATCAACCATCAACGGAGAAGGCCACTCTCATTTATTTCGGCCCAGCACCCAGACAGAGGATACAGGTCCCACAGCAAGGAATCATGCGTCATATCAACCACCACCGGAGAAGGCCACTCTCATTTATTTTGGACCAGCACCCAGACAGAGGAGAGAGGTCCCACAGCAAGGAATCATGCGTCATATCAACCCCCACCGGAGAAGGCCACTCTCATTTATTTTGGACCAGCACCCAGACAGAGGAGATAGGTCCCACAGCAAGGAATCATGCCTCATATCAACCACCAACGGAGAAGGCCACTCTCATTTATTTTGGACCAGCACCCAGACAGAGGAGATAGGTCCCACAGCAAGGAATCATGCCTCATATCAACCACCAACGGAGAAGGCCACTCTCATTTATTTCGGCCCAGCACCCAGACCGAGGATACAGGTCCCACAGCAAGGAATCATGCGTCATATCAACCACCACCAGAGAAGGCCACTCTCATGTATTTTGGACCAGCACCCAGACAGAGGAGAGAGGTTTTCACAGCAGAGAATCAGGCATTTAGATTACCCACCACAGGAGTAGTCCACCATTTAATGGGACCCCGGCAACCATGTCAGATGGCACAAACATCAGCTTCACATCACCCAGCACAAGAGAAGGCCACTTTGAGAGACTTTGACCCCTGCACCCAGACGGAGGAGAGAGGCTTTCACAGCAGAGAATCATGCATTTAGATCACCCACCACAGGAGTAGGCCACCATTTAATGGGACCCCGGCAACCATGTCAGATGGCACAAACATCAGCTTCACATCACCCAGCACAAGAGAAGGCCACTTTTCGAGACTTTGACCCCTGCAGCCACACGGAGGAGAGAGGTCCCACAGCAGAGATTCAGGCATTTATATCAGCCAGCACAGGAGAAGGCCGCTTTCAGTGACTTAGGCCTTAGCACCGACACAGAGGAGACAGGTCAGATAGCACAAGCATCAGTTTCACATCAACCACCACAGGAGAAGGGCACTTTTAGAGACCTTGACCCCTGCAGCCACACAGAGGAGAGAGGTCCCACAGCAGAGAATCAGGCATTTCGATCACCCACCACAGGAGAAGGCCGCTTTCAGTGACTTTGGCCCCCTGCACCCGCCAGGCAGGCCAGCACCTCCAAGGCATAACATGCTAATTCTGGCCACGTGGACAATTTGGAAACCCAGAAGTTGAATGGGGCCGAACCATCCGTCAGTACGTGGAGTTGTGTGCAGACGTACTGTTCAACCATGTTAGTGAAATGTTGCCTCCTGCTAACACGTTCCGTATCAGGTGGTGGGGCAGTTAGCTGTGGCGTGGAGACAAAACTTTTCCACATTTCTGCCATGCTAACCCTGCCCTCAGAGGAGCTGGCCGTGACACTGCTGCGTGGGCGACCTCTAGCTCCTCCTCTGCCTTGGCCTTCCACCTGTTCCCCTGTGACAGTTGGGAATGCTCTCAGGAGCGCGTCTACCAGTGTGCGCTTGTACTCGCGAATCCTCCTATCACGCTCCAGTGCAGGAAGTAAAGTGGGCACATTGTCTTTGTACCGTGGATCCAGCAGGGTGGCCACCCAGTAGTCAGCACACGTTAAAATGTGGGCAACTCTGCTGTCGTTGCGCAGGCACTGCAGCATGTAATCGCTCATGTGTGCCAGGCTCCCCAGAGGTAAGGACAAGCTGTCTTCTGTGGGAGGCGTATCGTCATCATCCTCTGTATCCCCCCAGCCACGCACTAGGGATGTGCCTGCGCTGTGCTGGGTGCCACCCCGCTGTGAACCTGCTTCATCCTCATCCTCCTCCACCTCCTCCTCATCCTCCTCGTCCTCCAGTAGTGGTCCCTGGCTGGCCACATTTGTACCTGCCCTCTGCTGTTGCAAAAAACCTCCCTCTGAGCCACTTCTAACAGACTGGCCTGAAAGTGCTAAAAACGACCTGTCATCCTCCTCCTCCTCCTCCTGGCCCTGGCCCACCTCCTCTTCCATCATCGCCCTAAGCGTTTTCTCTAGGAGACATAGAATTGGTATCGTTACGCTGATAACAGTGGCATCGCCACTGGCCATGTTGGTGGCGTACTCTAAACAGCGCAACAGGGCACACAGGTCTCGCATGGAGGCCCAATCATTGGTGGTGAAGTGGTGCTGTTCCGCAGTGCGACTGACCCGTGTGTGCTGCAGCTGAAACTCCACTATGGCCTGCTGCTGCTCACACAGTCTCTCCAGCATGTGCAAGGTGGAGTTCCACCGGGTGGGCACGTCGCATATTAGGCGGTGAGCGGGAAGTTCCGCTGTAGCGCTGACAGGCGAGCAGCGGCAGGATGTGAACGCCGGAAGCGCGCACAGACGGCCCTCACTTTATGCAGCAGCTCTGACATGTTGGGGTAGTTGTGAATGAACTTTTGCACCACCAAATTCAGCACATGCGCCAGGCAAGGGATGTGCGTCAAACCGGCTAGTCCCAGAGCTGCGACGAGATTTCGCCCATTATCGCACATCACCAGACCGGGCTTGAGGCCCACCGGCAGCAACCACTGGTCGGTCTGTTGTTCAATACCCCGCCACAACTCCTGCGCGGTGTGGGGCCTGTCCCCAAACATATGAGTTTCAGAATGGCCTGCTGACGTTTACCCCGGGCTGTGCTGAAGTTGGTGGTGAAGGTGTGTGGCTGACTGGATGAGCTGGTGGAAGCAGAGGAGGAGGAGGAGGAAGCCGAGTAGGAGGAGGAGGCTACAGGAGGCAAAGAATGATGCCCTGTGATCCTTGGCGGCGGAAGGACGTGCGCCAAGGAACTCTCCGCCTGGGGCCCAGCCGCCACTACATTTACCCAGTGTGCAGTTAGTAGATATAGCGTCCCTGGCCGTGCTTACTGGTCCACGTATCTGTGGTTAGGTGGACCTTGCCACAAATGGCGTTGCGCAGTGCACACTTGATTTTATCGGACACTTGCATGTGCAGGGAAGGCACGGCTGTCTTGGAGAAGTAGTGGCGGCTGGGAACCACATACTGGGGGACAGCCATGGCCATCAGCTGTTTGAAGCTGTCTGTGTCCACCTGCCGGAATGACAGCATTTCAAAGGCCAGTAGTTTAGAAATGCTGGCATTCAGGCCAAGGGCTCGAGGGTGACTAGGTGAGAATTTGCGCTTCCTCTCAAAGGTTTGAGAGATGGAGAGCTGAACGCTGCTGTGTGAAATAGTGGAGACGCTAGGTGACGGTGGCGGTGGTGGTGGTGGTGTCGGTGGCACATCCTCTGTTTGCTGCTCGGCAGGTGGCAACATTCCTCTCGAGGCGGAAGCCAAGGCAGCAGCGGTAGAGGGAGCAGGGGGAGCCTGAGCGGGTTCCTTGTTTTTAAGGTGTGTACTCCACTGCAGTTCATGCTTTGCATGTAGATGCCTGATCATGCAGGTGGTGCTCAGGTTAAGAACGTTAATGCCTCGCCTCAGGGTCTGATGGCACAGCGTGCAAACCACTCTGGTCTTGTCCTCAGCACATTGTTTGAAGAAGTGCCATGCCAGGGAACTCCTTGAAGATGCCTTTGGGGTGCTGGGTACCTGTTGGCGCTGGCCAATAGCAGGCAAACTCTCTGGACGGCGGCTGTTATGCTTTTGCCCCCTGCTCCCTCTTTGGCTTCGCTGTTGTCTCGGTCTCACCACTGCCTCTTCCTCTGAACTATTTAAGTCAGCGGCACGACCTTCAGTCCATGTGGGGTCTAAGACCTCATCGTCCTCTGCATCGTCTTCCACCCAGTCTTCCTCCCTGACCTCCTCCTGTTCAGTCTGCACACTGCAATAAGACGCGGCAGTGGGCACCTGTGTTTCGTCATCATCAGACACTCGGTCACTCTGCTGTGGTGGTATTCCCATGTCCTCATCATCTGGATACATAAGTGGTTGTGCGTCAGTGCATGGAATGTCTTCCACCGCTGGGGAAGGGCTATGTGGACGCCCCTGGAAAACCGTGGGAGCAGAGTCTTCAAACAGAAGAAGAGACTGCTGCATAACTTGAGGCTCAGCCAGTTTCCCTGATATGCATGGGGGTGATGTGACAGACTGATGGGCTTGGTTTTCAGGTGCCACCTGTGCGCTTTCCGCAGAAGACTGGGCGGAAGACAATGTGGTGAACGTGCTGGAAGCACTGTCGGCCACCCAATCGACTAATGCCTGTACCTGCTCAGGCCTTACCATCCTCATAACGGCATTGGGCCCCACCAAATATCGCTGTAAATTCTGCCGGCTACTTGAGGGAGTTGGTTCACTACTTTGTGCGCCTGAGGCCGAACGGCCACGTCCTCTGCCAGCAACAGAGGATCCACGGACACCACCACGACCGCGTCCTCGTCCCTTAATAGAATGTTTCCTCATTGTTGCGATTCAACTCGCACCAAAATAAAATATATTATTTTTTAGCCCCAAAATTCCCACACTGGAGGATATAATTCCTTTTTCCGGTATTAATTACAAGAAAACTGCTGCAAATTGGACACCAGAATTTTTAAAATGCTAGTTTTGGTACATAGATTCCCACACGGGGAAATATAATTCCTTTTTACAGGAGTAAAAACGTGAGGCCTAGTGTTTTTGGTCTACCAAACACCAGATTGATTAAATTGGCCTTTTTTTCACCAAAATTACAACACTGGACAATAATGCCTTTTGGCGTTATTAATTACAAGAACACTGCTGCTAATTGGACACCAGATTTTTTATAATGCTAGTTTGTGTACATAAATTCCCACACTGGAAGATATAATTCCTTTTTCCGGTATTAATTACAAGAACACTGCTGCTAATTGGACACCAGATTTTTATAATGCTAGTTTTGGTACATAGATTCCCACACGGGAGATATAATTCCTTTTTACAGGAGTAAAAACGTGAGGCCTAGTGTTTTTGGTCTACCAAACACCAGATTGATTAAATTGGCCTTTTTTTCACCAAAATTACAACACTGGACAATAATGCCTTTTGGCGGTATTATTTACAAGAAAACTGCTGCAAAGTGGACACCAGAATTTTTAATATGCTAGTTTTGGTACATAGATTCCCACACAGGGAGATATAATTCCTTTTACAGGAGTAAAACGTGAGGCCTAGTGTTTTTGGTCTACCAAACACCAGATTGATTAAATTGGCCTTTTTTCACCAAAATTACAACACTGGACAATAATGCCTTTTGGCGGTATTATTTACAAGAATACTGCTGCAAATAGGACATCTGAAGTTTTAAAATGCTAGTTTGGGTACATAGATTCCCACACGGGAGATATAATTCCTTTTACAGGAGTAAAACGTGAGGCCTAGTGTTTTTGGTCTACCAAACACCAGATTGATTAAATTGGCCTTTTTTCACCAAAATTACAACACTGGACGATATAATGCCTTTTGGCGGTATTAATTACAAGAGGACTGCTGGTATTTCAGAACACCGGAATTGTTAAAATGCTAGTTTTGCTAGATAAATTTCCCACACTGGGAGAAATATTGCCTAAGCCTTTTACAGTATTAATTACAACAGGAGTGCTTCTTCTGGTCTAACACCAGAATAATTTTATTATTACGGTGAAAGCTTTTTCTAATTTATATTTCTGGCACATAAAAAAAAAAATATTTCTGGCTGACAGTATTGGACAAAGTAGTGGCACTGGCTAGCCTAGCTGGAACAGCATATTCATGGGATTTGCTATCCAAGTGGGTTACTTTCAGTTTCACCACTGATATATTAAATATCTTTGCAGTTAGTATGGGTGACACAAGCACAGCCAAACCCCTGATGTAGTATATCTATGAAAAAATCGACAATTACATGAGATTAATGGACGTTGTGGCAGCTTTTGCTGTAGCACCACAAGTCCCAAAATGGCCGCCGCCTATCAGCCCAGTAACATGTGCCAGAAAACAGTCTGCCCAGCCAGAAAAAAATTGACTTTGACTGAGCAGCTGAATTGCTGTTGTTCTGATTCACAGGTGTAGATTTTTAACTTCTTTGGAGCTTTGGTTTACACTCTGTGGCAGCAAGTGCTGGCACACCACAAGTCCCAAAATGGCCACCGCCGGTCAGCCCAGTTACATGTGCCAGTAAAAATCGCTCTGGCCAGTCTCAACAAAATAGTGACTTTCAGTGAACAGCTCAGCTGAGTTGTTCTGATGCACAGGTGTAGAAAGGTAGATCATTCAATCACTTCTTTATCCCTGCCTATCTCGCCCTCACAGAAGCTGCATCCTCTCCCTACACTAGTCAGAGCAGTGTGACGTGCGGGCGCTACGTGACTCCAGCTTAAATAGAGGCTGGGTCACATGCTGCACTTGGCCAATCACAGCCATGCCATTAGTAGGCATGGCTGTGATGGGCTCTTAGGGCAAGAAGTAAAACGCTAGCTGATTGGCTGCTATGCAGCCCTTCAGAAAGCGGGAAGAAATCGACGAACACCGGACCCGAACCCGAACTTTTTTGAAAATGTCCGGGTTCGGGTCCGTGTCACAGACACCCCAAAATTCGGTACGAACCCGAACAATGCTCGAACTGTTCGCTCAACACTAGTCATAATAAATTGAGTCAAATTCTGCTACTCTTAGGCCCCTTTCACACGGGCGAGTTTTCCGCGCGGGTGCAATGCGTGAGGAGGACGCATTGCACCCGCACTGAATCCTGACCCATTCAGTTCTATGGGGCTGTGCACATGAGCGGTGATTTTCACGCATCACTTTTGCGTTGCGTGAAAATCGCAGCATGCTCCAGTTTCTGCGTTTTCCACGCAAAGCAGGCCCCATAGAAGTGAATGGGGCTGCGGGAAAATCGCAAGCATCCGCTATCATGTGCGGATGCGTTGCGATTTTCCCGCATGGTTGCTAGGATACGATCGGGATGGGGACCCGATCGTTATTATTTTCCTTTATAACATAGTTATAAGGGAAAATAATCGCATTCTAATTACAGAATGCAATGTTCCTCGGGCTTTAAAGGGTTAAAAATAATAAAGAGTGAACTTACCTTCTCCCATTATGCTGCGCAGAGCCTCAGAACGTCTACTCTCTTGATAGTTTTGATGCTTGAGGACCTGTGGTGACGTCACAGGGTCACATGGTCCAATCATAGAAGCATTTGAGTGAACCATGTGACCCATGTGATCCTGTGACATCACGGCAGGTCCTTCATCCGTTGAAGGACCTGCCGTGATGTCACAGGATCACATGGGTCACATGGTCCACTCAAATGCTTCTATGATTGGACCATGTGACCCTGTGACGTCACCACAGGTCCTCAAGCATCAAAACTATCAAGAGAGTAGACGTTCTGAGGCTCTGCGCATAATGGGAGAAGGTAAGTTCACTCTTATTATTTTTAACCCTTTAAAGCCCGGGGAACATTGCATTCTGTAATTAGAATGCGATTATTTTCCCTTATAACTATGTTATAAAGGAAAATAATTACACATACAGAATACTCATCCCGAAACCAGACTTCAGTGATGAAGTCTGACTTCGGGTCTGGGTACCAAGCATGCGGATTTTTTCACGCGCGTGCTCAACGCACTACAAACGTTAGCACATGCGCGGAAAAATCGCGGCGATTCCCGCAACGCACCCGCATCTTATCCGGGCGTCAAACATGACGCCCGTGTGCAAGAGGCCTTAAACTATTTTGACATTTATTCAGATTCTTGCTCGAAACAATTTCAACAATAACATGTATTTATGTACATATGCTAACAGCCTCATGGTATGCCAAAGCCATAAACGTATGCATCAAGGTACTGTCACAGTCTCAAAATCCAAAGATGCAAAATGCTAAATCTCAATATGTGATAGACTAACAGTTCAGGCTATGATAGTCAGCAAAGCAGTTGTGTGTCTTTGTGTAACAAAGGTGCAAGTTACATGTGTCACAGAGGCTGTCCGTGCAATTTTCAATTTTCGTTTGCGTCTATCGCTTCTAATCATGGAATGTTTTGGCTTTGGTGCTGGAGGGACACTTTCTGAACTTCTGACTTGTGCTGATGGAGCTTTTCTTTGTCTGTTGGAGTATACACCCACCAGACTCCTTGCTATCATCTGTCGATATTCCAGTGGTGTAATCGCTTTGTACTCTGGGTGCCTCTCTTCATTTTCTTGTATATAAATGCAGTGTCTGTTGTTTACAGCAATATCTAGGAGGTCAAAGAAAATCCTCAACTGAAACTTTTTTTTTGACTTCCTGTCTGTCTCATAGTACACTTTCTTCTGATCCATCAGGTCCACACACCCCATGTACTTTTTGTAAATAGTAACAATGGTTGGACATGGAATATGCAGCTTTTCTGCACATACTGCCTGCCTTCTCAGCACATGTATCATATCATCCATTTTGCACGTAAGGAAATTTGACAACAGTGTTACTGATCTATTGTCCATCCATTTTACACGTGATGCCATTTGCACTCATAGTATCCACATCTCCTCATTTCATTTGTTTGTCAGCTTTCAAGTTTTTCTGTCACCACGAACTGTGCCACAAAGGTAGATCTTCTTCTGCAACATCTCGTATTGCAGCAGTGGAGAATTTAAAAAATTGTCAATGAAAACCTGACAGCATAACTTTTCTAGTTGTTTTGTCAGCATAACAATGACACTCTCTCGAAGACCATGTTCTGTGTCTGTTTTTCGTCCAGTATAGATGCCAAACTGATAAAGATAGCCTGAGATAGCATCACATCTGCACCATAGCTTGAATCCCCATTTCACAGGCTTGTTTCTGATATACTGCTTCATGATGTTTTGACCTTTATATTTTATTGTGTGCTCATCAATCGACTGTTGTTTGCTTGGATTTCTCGCAGCCTGGAAGCATCGATCGAAGTGCTCGATCAATGGACGAACTTTGAAAGCTCTATCACACTGGGGATGAGTTCTAGCTAACATGTCCTCATTATTTTCAAAGTGCAAAGAAGAGCAAATTTCTTCAAATCGAGCACGACTCATTGTATTGGCTATAAATGGTACCTGAAGATCTGAATGAGTAGACCAATAGTCTCTGATCGATGGCAGAACATGATACGCCATCCATAACAAGACATATTCCAAAGAAGGCTTGAAGCTCATCTGCATTTGTCTGGAATGGAATGCCCTTCTGTTTCATAAATGGGAGATCTTTAAAAGCATCCTAAATTCTCATTGTGAGAGGTACATACCGTATGGGAATAAAAGGTTAAGGAACAAAAAGAAACCAATGTGGATAAATAGAAATGTAAAGAAAGCAATGAATGACAAAAAGAAAGCATATAAATCACTAAAACAGGAGGGTAGCGAGGAAGCACTGAAAAACTATAAGGAAAAAAATAGAACATGTAAAAAACAAATAAAAACAGCCAAACTAGAGACCGAGAGATTAATTGCCAAAGAGAGTAAAACTAACCCTAAAATTTTCTTCAATTATATAAACGTTAAAAAGTATAAATCTGAAGGTGTCGGCCCTTTAAAGAGTAATGAAGGGGGAGTTGCAGAGAGCGATGAGGAGAAAGCAAAGCTGTTAAATATTTTTTTCTCCAATGTATTCACTGAGGAAAATAAACTGTCAGATGAAATGCTGAATGTAAAAATAAATCCCCCATTAAAAGTGTCCTGTTTGACCCAAGAAGAAGTACAACAGCGACTTAAAAAGATTAAAATAGACAAATCGCCAGGACCGGATGGCATACACCCCCGTATCCTAAGGGAATTAAGTAATGTCATAGCCAGACACTTATTTCTGATATTTGCGGACTCTATACAAACAGGGAATGTCCCACAGGATTGGCGCATAGCAAATGTGGTGCCAATATTCAAAAAGGGTCCAAAAACAGAGCCCGGAAACTATAGGCCAGTAAGTTTAACATCTGTTGTGGGGAAATGTTTGAAGGTTTTCTGAGAGATGCTATCTTAGAGAATCTCAATGGAAATAAGCAAATAACGCCATATCAGCATGGCTTCACGAGGGATCAGTCATGCCAAACGAATTTAATCAGTTTCTATGAGGAGGTAAGTTCTAGACTTGACAGCAGTGAATCAATGGAAGTCGTATATCTGGACTTCTCCAAATCATTTGACACTGTACCACATAAAAGGTTAGTATATAAAATGAGGATGCTCGGACTGGGAGAAAATGTAAGTGGGTAAGTAACTGGCTGAGTGGCAGAAAACAGAGGGTGGTTATTAACAGTACACACTGAGATTGGGCAACTGTCAATAATGGGGTACCTCAGGGGTCAGTACTGGGCCCTATTCTTTTCAATATATTTATTAATGATCTTGTAGAAGGCTTGCATAGTAAAATATCAATTTTTGCAGATGACACTAAACTGTGTAAAGTAATTAACACTGAAGAGGACAATATACTGCTACAGAGGGATCTGGATAGATTGGAGGCTTGGGCAGAGAAGTGGCAGATGAGGTTTAACACTGACTAATGTAAAGTTATGCACATGGGAAGGAATAATGCAAGTCACCCGTACATCCTAAATGGTAAAACACTCGGTAACACTGACATGGAAAAGGATCTAGGAATTTTAATAAACAGCAAACTAAGCTGCAAAAACCAGTGTCAGGCAGCTGCAGCCAAGGCCAATAAGATAATGGGTTGCATCAAAAGGGGCATAGACGCCCGTGATGAGAACATAGTCCTACCACTTTACAAATCGCTAGTCAGACCACACATGGAGTACTGTGTACAGTTCTGGGCTCCTGTGAACAAGGCGGACATCGCAGAGCTGGAGAGGGTTCAGAGGAGGACAACTAAAGTAATAACTGGAATAGGGCAACTACAGTACCCTGAAAGGTTATCAAAATTAGGGTTATTTACTTTAGAAAAAAGACGACTGAGGGGAGATCTAATAACTATGTATAAATATATATGGGGTCAGTACAGAGATCTCTCCCATCATCTATTTATCCCCAGGACTGTCACTGTGACGAGGGGACATCCTCTGCGTCTGGAGGAAAGAAGGTTTGTACACAAACATAGAAGAGGATTCTTTACAGTAAGAGCAGTGAGACTATGGAATTCTCTGCCTGAGGAGGTGGTGATGGTGAGTACAATAAAGGAATTCAAGAGGGGCCTGGATGTATTCCTGGAGTGTAATAATATTACAGGCTATAGCTACTAGAGATGGGTCGTTGATCCAGGGAGTACTCCTTTCCTCTGAATCAACTAGCAGGATGACAGGCCGAACTGGATGGACAGATGTCTTTTTTCGGCCTTATGTACTATGTTACAATATAAAGGTCACTTTGCTCCACAACGAGTGAGACTAAAGCGCTGAAATCAGATGCTTGTTCAAAGTCTTCAACAGCATCAATATCTGCAGAGTCATCTAATTTCAAGTTCACTTGTCCATAGTCATATTCAGTAGTGCTTGTTATGACTTAAGTTGCTCGCCTTTTTCACCTAAAGTCAAAACCAATGATCACTGAATGAGCTTTTGAACTAGATCGCAACTTTTTCGGCAGAGGCAGTTGTTCTCCTTCTTCAGAGTTCACTTCTGAAGTCTGGAGTGTACATTTACGTTTTGGTAAGCCATAGAACATTAAAGGTTCGACAGGTAGAGCTGTACAAGCTAGGCTTGTGCTACAGCTGGGTTCAGTTGATGATGAAGGATCAGGATGCTCTATGATCACTTCCTGGGTAACACTGTCAACAGCTTCAAGCAAGAAACTCTGATCCTTATCATCGAGAGTGAGGTCCTCTTCATCATTGTGGTTGGCAAACAACAGCCGTTGTATATCCTTTTCATGTATTGTAAACAAGCGTTCATGCCGTGCCATTGTGTTTGAGGCCTCGAACAGATAAAAAATAGTGAATAAAATGGGTTATGACAGTTAGTAACTCTGCCACTTCATGTAGCTGAAGAAGTGAATGCTTTCCTTCAGCTGCCTCCTGATGTACTGCTGTAAATTAGATAATAATACTTGTGTCATGAAAATGTCTCCTGTACAGTACATTTCAATCATACAGCAATGGGACAGCACTGTCCAACAAACATACTTTTCTCACTGATGGCTGACTGACTTCAGTTATACAGAATTTATTTGTGCTGCATCTCCTTACTCCCCCCTCCCTTCTTCTCAAATGGTTACAGAAGGGACTGAAGCACATTTTTTTGTTCCACTTATTCTGTACAAATTATCTTTTACTTTCTAATAGAGTTGAGTGAACCCGAACTGTAAAGTTCGGGTTCGTACAGAACTTTAGGTTTTTCGGCACCCGGACCCGAACCCGAACATTTACGTAAAAGTTTGGGTTCGGGGTTCGGCGATCTCTTGGCGCTTTTTGAAAGGCTGCGAAGCCGCCAATCAACAAGCATCATACTACTTGCCCCAAGAGGCCATCACAGCCATGCCTACTATTGGCATGGGTGTGATTGGTCAACTGCAGCATGTGACCTAGCCTCAATTTAAGCTGGAGTCACATAGCGCCGCCTGTCACTCTGCTCGGATTAGTGTAGGGATAGTCTGCAGCTGCTGCGAGGGAGAGATCAGGGAGGAATCTTATGAAGAACTGCTTCTTTACTCAGCGATCTACAGCAAATGTGGTTTGTGGGTGCAGTGCACAATTGTTTTAAGCCTGCCCTGAGTCGACTACTACTGAAAACAATTTTTTTTCCTACAGTTAGTCAATACATAATCGGCAGCCATTTTATGCAACGATAGTGCAGCAGCACAGCATATCTGCAAGTCCAGAAATACTGCTTTGAGACACTGGGGTTTAAATATATAGTGTTAGATATATAGTGTTTCATATAGTGCACATCTAGGATTATCGCTGCATAAGTGACTGTTCAATTTAGGCCAGAAATACGGCTTTCTCATACTGGGCCATACTGGGGTAAAAAAAAGACCTGTTTCATATAGTGCACATCTGTGATTATCGGTGCATAAGTGAGTGTTACATTCAGGACAGAAATATGGCTTTCTCATACTGGGCCATACTGGGGTTAAAAAAAAAAACTCTTTTTCATATAGTGCACATCTAGGATTATAGGTGCATAAGGGACTGTTCATTTTAAGACACAAATACCGCTTTGGATTACTGGGTTTAAAAAAAAAAAACTCTGATATACTGCACATCTGGGATTATAGGTGCATAAATTACTGTGAAATTTAGACCACAAATACGGCTTTTGCTTACTGGGGTTAAAAAAAACCTCTGATATACTGCACATCTGGGATTATAAGTGCATAAGTGAGTGTTACTTTCATTGGGGAAAAAAAATCTCTGATATACTGCACATCGGTGATTATAGGTGCATAAATTACTGTGAAAATTAGGCCACAAATATGGCTTTTGTTTACTGGGGTTAAAAAATAAAATCTGATATACTGTACATCTGGGATTATAGGTGAATAAAATACTGTAAAATTTAGGCCACAAATACAGCTTTTGCTTACTGGGATTAAAAAAAAACTCTCATATACTGCACATCTGGGATTATAGGTGCATAAATTACTGCGAAATTTAGGCGACAAATACGGCTTTTGCTTACTCGGGTTAAAAAAAACCTCTGATATACTGCACATCTGGGATTATAGGTGCATAAACTACTGTGAAATTTAGGCTACAAATACCGCTGTCAAATAGAGTTTAAAAAAAAAATACCCTCCATCAGAGTTTTTATTGGCGGAAAATTACTTTTAACCGACTCAACCACTTTTTACTTTGCTTGGTGAACGCTAACTATGAAGCAAACATCTAATAAGGGACGCGGTCATGGTCGTGGTGGTGGTGTTGGTGGAGCCTCTGGTGCAGGGAGAGGACGTGGCTGTTCTGCCACAGCTACACGTCCTACTGAACCTACTACCTCAGGTCCCAGTCTCCGCCAGAATCGACAGCGATATTTTGTTGGACCTAATGCCGTTCTAAGAATGATAAGGACTGAGCAAGTACAGGCGCTAGTCGATTGGGTGGCCGACTGTGGATCCAGCACGTTCACATTATATCCCACCCAGTCTTCTGCAGAAAGCGCACAGGTGGCGCCTGAAACCCATGCCCATCAGTCTGTCACATCACCCCTGTGCATATTGGGGAACCTGTCTGAGCCTCAAGTCATGCAGCAGTCCCTTATGCTGTTTGAATACTCTGCTGGCAGGGTTTCCAAAGGGCATCCATCTAGCCTTTCCCCAGGGGTGGAGGACATAGAATGCACTGACGCACAACCACTTATGTTTCCTGATGAGGACATGGGAATACCACCTCAGCATGTCTCTGATGATGATGAAACACAGGTGCCAACTGCTGCGTCTTTCTGCAGTGTGCAGACCGAAAAGGAGGTCAGGGAGGAAGACTGGGTGGAAGACGATGCAGGGGACGATGAGGTCCTAGATCCCACATGGAATGAAGGTCGTGCCACTAACTTTCAGAGTTTGGAGGAAGAGGCAGTGGTGAGACCAAGCCAACAGCGTAGCAAAAACGACAGCAGGGTTCAAAAGCAGAGCAGCCATCGCCAAAACAGTTCACCTGCTACTGGCCATCGCCACCAGGGACCGAGCACACCAAAGGCAGCTTCAAGGAGTTCCCTGGCATGGCACTACTTCACACAATGTGCTGACAACAAGACCTGAGTGGTTTGCACGCTGTGCCATCAGAGCCTGAAGCGAGGCATTAACGTTCTGAACCTTAGCACAACCTGCATAACCAGGCATCTACATGCGAGACACGGGCTGCAGTGGAGTAAGCACCTTCAAAACCAAGAAAGGGCTCAGGCCCCTCCTGCTCCCTCTTATGCTGCTCCCTCGGCCTCTTCCTCCGCCTCTGGAGGAACGTCGGCACCTTCCGCCCAGCAAACAGAGGATGTGCCACCAACACCACCACCTCCGTCACCAAGCATCTCCACCATGTCACACGGAAGCGTTCAGCTCTCCATTTCACAAACCTTGGAGAGAAAGCGTAAATTCCCACCTAGCCACCCTCGATCCCTGGCCCTGAATGCCAGCATTTCTAAACTACTGGCCTTTGAAATGCTGTCATTCAGGCTGGTGGAGACAGACAGCTTCAAACAGCTCATGTCGCTTGCTGTCCCACAGTACATTGTTCCAAGCTGCCACTACTTCTCCAGGAGAGCCGTGCCTTTCCTGCACAACCAAGTATCGGATAAAATCAAGTGTGCACTGCGCAACGCAATCTGTGGCAAGGTCCACCTAACCACAGATACGTGGACCAGTAAGCACGCCAGGGACGCTATATCTCCCTAACTGCAAGGGTAAATGTAGTGGCAGCTGGGCCCCAGGCGGAGAGCTGTTTGGCGCACGTCCTTCCGCCACCAAGGATTGAAGGGCATCATTCTTTGCCTCCTGTTGCCTCCTCTTCCTACTCGGCTTCCTCCTCCTCTTCTACCACCTCCTCATCCAGCCAGCGACAGACCTTCACCACCAACTTCAGCACAGCCAGGGGTAAACGTCAGCAGGCCGTTCTGAAAATGATGTGTTTGGGGGACAGGCCCCACACCGCGTAGGAGTTGTGGCGGGGTATAGAACAACAGACCGACGAGTGGTTGCTGCCAGTGAGCCTCAAGCCCGGCCTGGTGGTGTGCGATAATGGGCAAAATCTCGTTGCAGCTCTGGGGCTAGCCGGTTTCACAACTACCCCGACATGTTCGCGCTTCCGGCGTTTTCATCCTGCCGCCGCTCGGCTGTCTGCTCTACAGCGTAACTTTGGCCTTCCCGCTCACCGCCTCATATGCGACGTGCCCACCAGGTGGAACTCCTCCTTGCACATGCTGGAGAGACTGTGCAAGCAGCAGCAGACCATAGTGGAGTTTGAGCTGCAGCACGCAGAGGTGATTCGCACTGCGGAACAGCACCACTTCACCACCAATGACTGGGCCTCTATGCGAGTCCTGTGTGCCCTGTTGCGCTGTTTCGAGTACTCCACCAACATGGCCAGTGGCGATGATGCCGTTTAATAGCGTTACAATACCCCTTCTATGTCTCCTTGAGAAAACACTTAGGGCGATGATGGAAGAGGAGGTGGCCCAGGACGAGGAGGAGGAGGAAAAGGGGTCATTTCTAACACTTTCAGGCCAGTCATTTAAAAGTGGCTCAGGGGGAGGTTTTTTGCAACAGCAGAGACCAGGTACAAATTTGGCCAGCCAGGGCCCACTACTGGAGGACGAGGAGGATGAGGATGAAGCATGTTCACAGCGGGGTGGCACCCAACACAGCTTGGGTCCATCACTGATATGTGGCTGGGGGGATACGGAGGACGCAGATGATACGTCTCCCACAGAGGACAGCTTGTCCTTACCTCTGGGCAGCCTGGCACCCAAGAGCAACTACATGCTGCAGTGCCTTCGCAACGTCAGCAGAGTTGCTCACATTTTAACGTGTGCTGACTACTGGGTGGCCACCCTGCTGGATCCCTGTTACAAAGACAATTTGCCGTCCTTAATTCCCTCACTGGAGCGTGATTGGAAGACGCGCTCCTGAGAGCATTCCTGACTGACGCTGGGGGACAAGTGGAAGCACAAGGCGAAGGCAGGGGAGGAGGAAGAGGTCGCCAACGCAACTGTGTCAGCGTCAGCACCTCACAAGGCAGGTTTAGCATGGCCGACATGTGGAAAAGCTTTGTCACCTTGCTGCAACAACCGGCCCAAACTGCTGATATGGAGCGTTTTAGCAGGAGGCAGCATTTGAACAACATGGTGGAACAGTAGGCGTGCACACGCCTACACGTACTGACTGATGGTTCTGCCCCATTCAACTTCTGGATCTCCAAATTGTCCGCATGGCCAGAGCTTGCCCTGTATGCCTTGGAGGTGCTGGCCTGCCCTGCAGCCAGTGTACTCTCTGAACGTGTATTTAGCCCAGCAGGAGGCTTCATTACAGACAGACGCAGCCGCCTGTTCACAGCCAATGTGGACAAGCTCACGTTTATTAAAGTGAACCAGGCCTGGATCCCACAAGACTTGTCTGTACCTTGTGCAGAATAGACAGTTCTAACAGCCTCAACCATGCCTCCTTGTACTCAAGTGCACTTTTTCCTTTTTTTTTTTTATATGTCCCAATATTTTGTGGGATACCCTTATGTAAAAATGCAAAATAACACACATCTGTGTTGGCTATCTATTCCTCTTTCGCCTCCGCTTCCACCTAGACCGCCACGTGAGCCTACACTGCCACATCCACCCATTCACCGCCTCCTCAACCTCTGCCTCCTACATCATTCCAAATTTTAATTTTTTTTAAGGTCTTTTAGTTTTTATTTATTTATTTCCCTATCCACAGTTGCTGTAACTAAGCCATTTCATGAATTAACTGGCAAAAAGCTAGACCATTTGTTGATAAGAACTAGTATTTTGACTCAAACAAAAAAAAGTATTTTAAGTTAATCAGATGATACAGGCAATTAAAAACATGGGACAAATACGACCCTTGGTCCTCAGAGGGGGTAATAATATACATCTTAAAAGCAGAAAAATAAAAATTGAGAAAATAACAAATTTTTCCAAATTTTCTGTGAATTTCTGGATTTTTTTTAAATGAAGGTAAAACATCAACTCAAATTTACCTCTAACATGAAGTAAAATGTGTAGCAAGAAAATCTCAGATGGCTTAGATAAGTAAAAGCATTCTAAAGTTATTACCACATAAAGTGCCATGTCAGATTTATTTAATTTGGCTTGTTCAGAAAGGTGAATAATGGCTGTGTCAGGAAGGGATTAAAGAGTATCCTGCAATATTTTGATATTTCTTAGGCTACTTTCACATTTGCGTTTTTGCTGGATCCGGCAGGGTTCAGCAAAAACTCTTCCGTTACTGATAATGCAACCATCTGCATCCATTATGAACGGATCCGGTTGTATTATCTTTAACCTCCCTGGTGGTATGTTTCCAGCAACAAATTCTTCCGAAGCTGGGGCCGAAAGTTGGCGCCGCGATCCGGAAATGCGCATGCGGACAGCACACTGTGTGCTGTCCGTATCCATGCCTGCCCCGTTCAAATCAACCCATGGTAATCCCGAGTGTGGCTCGGGGTTACCGCTGATTGCAGTGTAAGTTAACCTCGAGCCACAGTCGGGATTACCACTAAGGAGGTTAACATGGCCAAGACGGATCCGTCATGAACTCCATTGAAAGTCAATGGGGAACGGATCCGTTTTCTATTGCATCAGATTGTGTCAGAGAAAACGGATCCGTCCCCATTGACTTGCATTGTGGGTCATCACAGATCCGTCTTGCTCAGCATCTCAGGATGGAAGCATGCTGCGGTTTGCTCTCCGGTATGAGAACCAAACGGAATGCATTTTGGAGCATTCCGTTCTGCTCTGTTACGTTTTGTCCCCATTGACAATGAATGGGGACAAAACTGAAGCGTTTTTTTGCGGTATTGAGACCCAATGACGGACCCAATTAACGCTAGTGTGAAAGTAACCTTACAAAACATGCACCAGAGTTCGGGTATACAATATTCCACAGATATTCAGAGATGGGTGTTTAGTAACTCTGGATGAAATTCGGCAAATGGAGGGGATTTGAGGAATTAGTTGGTTTCGATATAACCAATTGGTTTTAGCTTATATTCGTACAGGTCTATCTGCTTTGTTTTACTATTGATTTGAGTAAAAGTTTGGAAACACTGGTTAATGCACAGGGGAAGAAAATTAAGTTGTCAGGGATATATAAACACTTGGTTCAGTGTGCCACCTCCAACTATCTATCACCTGGGCAACAGAGATGGTGTGGGGAGGATAAGTGACTGAACCAAATGGATTGGGATAGGATTCACAAATATTTGAGCTTTTGCTCACTTAATACTAATCACGTTATGGTTCAGTTTTTTTATTTTTATTCATTGGCTGTATGTTTTCCCTGCCAGGATAATATGGAATAAAAAGGGGCGGAACCCCTGCTGTCCGCGTGCGGATCAGAATGTGGCTGATTTCTTACATCTATGCTGCTCCTATAAATTTGTTCAGAAATTTTGGCAGGGGGGTATACGAGACCATTAGAGGTAGGACTAACATTATACTTCCTTTTGATCCTTAAGTTGCAGTTCTTAATAATTTAAGAGTTCCGTGTGCCCTAACTAAATTCCGGAGTGTATTATTATTAGTGCTGCTCCTTGCCCGTGTGATTATTGCACGTGTGTGGATGTCTAGAGAAACCCCTGCTATAACAACTGGATTAACTTGTTGGAGAAAGTGAACGTTTATGAGAGAATTATTTACTTAACAAGAAATAAATTGGATGTTTATTCCAAAATATGGTCTATATGGTAGGCCATTCCCCCTTTTTTCCTTTTTTATTGCCTCGGCACATATGTATTCTCTAAGGTCTTGGTTTTTCTGTATTTTCTAAGGTCAAAATAAAGAATGTTAAAAAGAAAAAAACATGCACCTCTTTTATAACAATCCATCAGGTTTAATATCTTAAGAGGTAATGTTTCAGAACAGAATACTGCATTACTAATCACATACAAGTTAGAGTTCTCTTGGGCTTCTCATGGAAAACCTCCTTTAGGAAAGGAGATGAAAGAAATGTTCTTAGAATTGTGTGTTGTCACTGAGCACCTTTTACACATGAATAATAAATTCTATTTGAAATGTAAACACGATTCTAATAAAATCAGTTCAGATCTTTTTCCCTACTGTCTTGTTATTAACAAGGGTTTTATCAAACATCTGTGTGTCTGTGTAGCTATACACTTTGCTCTTTAAATAAATCCACATTGACCTAAATTCTAAGACTGTATTTTACTCCTCTATGAAAACTTTGTTTTTCACGTTTCCTTTTAGTCTGTGTATATTATATAAAATGTGATATGACACATCAAGGATCAGGAAACTGTCAGAAAAAGACAGAAATAGAGATTAGCAAATAAATTCTAAACAAACTGGATTTGTTACAAATTTCACAAAAATGTATCCTCCAAAAAAAAAATCTATTTCCATTTTACTGTGAAAGTTGGTGGGGCAAACCATTAGGGAACAAGAAGATGGAGTATCACATGACACTCGGAGGAGGGGAAGCAGAGACTGAGCCTATCAAGGGGCAGCAAGCATATCCTTACACTGAGACAGAAGAATCACCAATCTTTCTTCAGTTTGTAACCTAGAAGGGTGTCTTGTGGCCATGTCTGAAAAAAATCGCCACTAATTTGGTATGATAGAAACACAATAAGCAGAGTATAGGGAGAGAATAAGATTATATAATAGGGTATATTTTAGGGAATTTAACCAGCTTTTTTTTTTTTTTTACCTCGTTTCTACAGTTTGTAGACTTATTGCCAGCGACCTAATAGCATACATTCTGCTCCAAATGCTGAGTAATTGCAAATTTTTTCCTGTAAAAAAAACTGTTTAAATTTACAGTTTGTAATTTAATTGAGTAGTTGGGTAGTTCCAACAAAAGGGTAGTTCCAACAAAAGCAATACTGTAATAGTGCCATTTTTATACCATGTTATTGAAAGTATTTATTTTTACTCCAAAAAAAAAAGTTAAATGTTGTATTACTGCAATATACTGTGCGATTCAAAGACATTTTACTGTAAAATTGTACTAGTATACCCGTGTTGGTGAACACAATACTGCATCACTCTGTTTAGTTCAAATGTATATTACTGCAAAAATTGCATTCTCATGCCTGTTTTAGTGAACACAATACTTCATGATGTGTAGTTTAGACATTTTACTGCAAGAATTGTACTGTTTCACCATGTTAGTAAAAGCATTACTGCATCATGCCATGTATTTCAGATATTTTACTGCAAAAATTGTATTCTTATATCTGTGTAAGTGAATGTATTATTGCATCATACCATGTAGCTCAAAGTCATTTTACTTCAAAAATTGCATTGTTATACCTGAGTTAATGAACACATTACTGCAACAGACCATGTAGTTTAAAGATATTTTTCTGCAAAAACTGCATTACCCAAGTGAATTGTTAATACCAGTATGCAGTGTGATTGTAGAAGGGGAGGGTTATTTAATTGTGCCTCTGTCTCTGTCTTTAAATGACAGAAGAAATATAATTTTGCTAGTAGCATTTATTAATCTGTGTACCATACCTGTTTATAATTTATAGAAGGACCGTAACGTTTCATTTATAGAAATCATAATCAAATGTCTGAAAAATGGATGAGCTAAAAAAAAAGCCCAGGCTTTGTCATCCTTGTCTCAAAATGTGCATAGTAGCAGCTTTAGCAACACCAGCTATTCGGCTAGTAGTAGTAGGCCACAGTTCTCCCTGGCGCTCGATAAGCACATTATTATTGAGGACAAAGAGGATGACATTGTGGACTGGATGGCTCACTTCTACTCTCAAGCAAAAATACATGGGGTGACAGCACCATTGTAGGTAAATACCCAAAGTCCATATAGTGGCGGTGCCTGCGATGTTAGGACCTGACCATTGGTCCCCAATACGATACCAAACAAGAAAGGATCGCGGCACTCCTTCGTCTGTAGAAAATGTTCTTTATTCCACCTTAAAGTGCGACGTTTCGACTTTAATCAAGTCTTTATCAAGCATACACAATTGAGTAAGTGACAGATATATATACCCCACCCCCAGACATCATTGGTGAGTGGGAGGAAAACACCCTCCCTCTTCCTGTGACATCATCATGTAAAAGTAGTACACAATATAAAAATATATATGAATATGTAACATAAGAGCATCAGGGTTAAATCCAACCATGTCATGAAAGTCTCGCTGATCAAAAAATCGTAGCGCAGCGATATATAAGTAAACATAAGCAATAGCCTTGTCTACTCCTTCCGGGTCAGGAGTTCAATTATCTTCATAGCAGGTCACGTGTCCACACGCATCAGAGATGATGTCACTGCCACTCCGATCATGTGACCATCACATGACTGCACATAGTAAACATGTCATTCAGGATTTTAACACAGTTTCTGTTATCAAAAATGATCGCCCGATCTCCGTGCCATATCATGATCAAGTTCATCCAAGGACCGGTAAAGAGGTGGGTGAATGCCATCACACAGAGAGACACAATGATCTCATATATAATGAATCAATGACAGATGTCAGTCAATAAAGCACTCATCATACATGGAGAGAAAAGACCCATGGAGCAATCAGGACTTGCTGAAACATTGATGTAAAAAGAGCTTATGCGGATATACATGTATAAATACATATATCTCTCTCTAGCTCACGCCCTACAGGGTGGGAAAACCAAGACATACTTTTTCTCATGCACGACCCATTCGGATATTCCATCGGCATGTCTGCAGCCTTAATCAGCCGTCTTGGCAATGATCACATCGCCTATGGCAGCTTGGGACCGCTAGCAGATGCCTGTATCATTCCGATGCCATTCATTAAACACACATATCATTAGGTTACCCCCATTTATATCTCCGGGCGTATTTAGCAAGTCAATCATAATGGTCCAGGGCCTGAATCTCCCATTGTAGCAACCATAGGGACATTACCGCTATCATAGGTGTGCATGGTGACATCAATCCATCAAGTAAGCAGGGACTGCACCCATCCACCCCATCCAACCGGACCACGGAGGAACCTAGAAGAAATGACAATAGAGGGTTAAAAACGAATATATACATAAAGCAAACATCCAAAGTGGTAAGTCAAAAGAGGGTCCCAATTTTGAAATCGCGGTTCAGCCCTTTTGGTTCCAATGTATCCAATTCATAAATCCATTTAAGCTCAAGTTTCTTTAAGAGCTTCTCGCGATCTCCCCCTCTCAGTAGTGGAGGTACACCATCTATTATCCTGAACCTAAGTTGGGCTACATTGTGTCGCTGTTTAAAAAAATGTGTAGGGACCGGAAGTTCACCATCACATGTAGTGGGATTGATGGCCTGTTTTTCAAAGAGCTTCCGAATGGTGTAGCGATGCTGGTTGAGTCTCAGCCGACAAGCTTGTGTTGTCTCCCCTACATACAACAGGCCACAAGGGCACTGCAGTATGTAGATGACAAAATCGGACGCACAGGTGTAGGTGTTCTTAATCACATACTTCTGACCTGTGCGAGGATGTCCAAGCGAATCACCTTTCAGCATGCTATTGCAATTGCAGCAATTATAGCAAGGAAGCAACCCTTTTTGGTCTTTCTGTCTATCTTGTCCGTAGTTATAGCTGAGCGTGACAGTCTATCACCCAGATTTTTGGACCTTCTATAGGACATTAATGGAGGTGTCTGGAACTCCTCTATGTCCGGGAACGACCTAGCTAGTATGTTCCAGTTGCGTTTAAGAGCTACTGCTATTTTAGGACTGACCCTATTGAAAGTAGAGACAAAGGGGATCCGTGATGGGCGGATTGGTCTCACCGTCTTACTAAGGAGCTCTTCCCGTGGGATTGCGTTCACCCTTCGTTGATGATATTCAACCACCTTTTTGGGGTACTCCCTATTTTTAAATTTTTGGCCATGTCAGTTAGTCGTTCCTCTGTCTTGATGTCATCAGACACCACACGTCTTACCCTAAGAAATTGACTATAGGGCAGGGACCTAATCATACCTCTGGGGTGGGCACTATCGTATTTCAACAGATTATTGCGGTCTGTCGGTTTGACAAAAAGGTCTGTCTGTAAACTCTCATCCGCAATGTATACTAACGTATCCAAAAATTGTAAGGATTCCAAAGATTCCACCCTGGTGAATTTCAACTGAGGGTGGATATCATTGATGGTATCATGGAATTGTTGCAGTTCCAATTCCGTTCCAGTCCAAATGAGGAAGGTATCATCAATATACCGCATCCACCCCTTTATCTTGGAAAAGTGGGGGATGGGTATATAAACAATTCCTCCACATAGGTCATATAAATATTTGCAAAAGTCGGGGCCACATTGGACCCCATAGCGGTACCCGACATTGCAAATAAAATTGACCCCCAAATTGGAAGTAATTGTTTTGGAGAAGCACTTCCAGCAAAGTCAACAAAAAGTCACGTACCTCAATAATATGATCAGACCTCTCAAGGGCCCATCTGACCGCTGCTATGCCCAAATCATGCTCGATACATGTGTATAGGCTGGTGACGTCAAACGACACCAGTCTATCACCTGGGACATAGGTAAGTTGCTGTAACCTATTTAAAAAGTCAGTGGTGTCACGGACATAGGAAGTGGCACTCGTGGCGTGGACCCTCAAGACTTTGTCAAGAAATATTGCTGCATGAGAAAAGACAGAATCAATGCCCGAAACAATTGGGCGACCCGGGGGTTCCTCAGGTCTTTATGTATTTTTGGGAGGATATACAGGGTGGGTGTCACCGGACACTGTGGAACAAGGTATTCATGCAATTGTTCATCTATTAAATCATTAGCGAATGCATTATCCACCAGAATTCTCAATTTTTTCATAATAATCAGTGTCGGGTCCACATCCACCCTCCTATATATCTCAGTATCAGCCAGTTGTTTCTCAATCTCAGCAATATACTGTGTGGTATCCATCACCACGATGGCACCACCCTTGTCAGCTGCCTTGATCGTTAGTTCCTTGCGAGAAGCCAATGATCTAAGGGCTGTTTGTTCAGTCCTCAATAGATTAGTACAGGTTGAATGGCCTACGGAGCTTTTCAATCCGGCTATCTCCGATCTAACCAGAGAAATATATGTATCGACCGCTTTGTTGTAAACAGGTGGCTGATATCCGCTCTTGATGAAAAGGCCCACACCTTTGAGTGTGAGGCCACGTCTATCAGGAGTAAGACCCACACCCAGATCTCTGGTGGGGTCAACCCCTACATCATGAAAGAACACTTTTAGCTTAATCCGTCTAAAGAATTTTAACAGGTCTACCTCATTAAGAAACCAATCAGGGTCTGCTTCAGGACAAAAAGAAAAGCCCTTTTGCAACAGTCTCTCTTCCCCCACTGATAATGAAAACGAAGAAATATTTACCACCAAAGAGTCTTTTACATCTTCATGGAGTGATGGGCCTGTTTGGCCTGTGGTGTCACCGTCCCTTTGGCTCCTACTGGTGGTTTCATTGACCTGGTTAAACGTGTTTGGTGCTCCGTTTTCGTTCTTGTGGCGATATCTAATGCCTCCCCTCCTTGTCCTTCTGTTACTCCTAAAAAGGTTTCTCAGATGGTCTAGGGTCATCGGAAATATCACCAGAAGATTCTGTGTCCGTCAGGTTAGACCGCCGTCCTCTTGTTCTCTGTGTTTTACGTTTTTGAAAGTCCTATTATCTCTCAATAGAGGGACTGATTTTTATAAATATCACCTTTAAGGTAGTCATCCTGGTCGCGTTGCCATTTCTGTCGTTTAGTGGCTTCTATCTGCTGACGGTACTTGTTCATCTCCTGCGATATCTGATCATTAAGGCCGGAAAAATTCCTGTCCTTCCATCAATTCCCGAATTTGTCGTTCATAATCACCAATCCTGGATTTAATGTCCTTTGTATCCTTTTGTAAGAACTCCATATTAAGCAGCATCATGTCTCGTGAAAATCGGTTAGCTAATAGGGTGAATTTTTCAAAAAGTCCTTATTATCAGGGAATAATATTGGTCTTAAATGTGTTCTAAGACCCCTTGGGATACGTTCAGTCCTATAATATTCCCGTAAGGTCGACAAATGTAGTTCAGTATTGATGAGGTGTTTTCTTTCATTAGTCCACTTACGTTTGAGAAGATCCACAGTTGGTTTACTGAGAAAGGACCCCTCGTCCTCATTACCACGCAGGATGTGCTGTATCTGTTCACTTGAATACAAAATACTTGCAGGTGGATCCATTATATCAGAAGCCACTGGATCACTGACAACTCAACAAAAGGCAGAAGATCCCAATGTGCACGTCACTTGGTCATCAAACACTGAAGCAAAAATACATGGGGTGACAGCACCATTGTAGGTAAATACCCAAAGTCCATATAGTGGCGGTGCCTGCGATGTTAGGACCTGACCATTGGTCCCCAATACGATACCAAACAAGAAAGGATCGCGGCACTCCTTCGTCTGTAGAAAATGTTCTTTATTCCACCTTAAAGTGCGACGTTTCGACTTTAATCAAGTCTTTATCAAGCATACACAATTGAGTAAGTGACAGATATATATACCCCACCCCAGACATCATTGGTGAGTGGGAGGAAAACACCCTCCCTCTTCCTGTGACATCATCATGTAAAAGTAGTACACAATATAAAAATATATATGAATATGTAACATAAGAGCATCAGGGTTAAATCCAACCATGTCATGAAAGTCTCGCTGATCAAAAAATCGTAGCGCAGCGATATATAAGTAAAAATAAGCAATAGCCTTGTCTACTCCTTCCGGGTCAGGAGTTCAATTATCTTCATAGCAGGTCACGTGTCCACACGCATCAGAGATGATGTCACTGCCACTCCGATCATGTGACCATCACATGACTGCACATAGTAAACATGTCATTCAGGATTTTAACACAGTTTCTGTTATCAAAAATGATCGCCCCGATCACAGCAACTTACCTATGTCCCAGGTGATAGACTGGTGTCGTTTGACGTCACCAGCCTATACACATGTATCGAGCATGATTTGGGCATAGCAGCGGTCAGATGGGCCCTTGAGAGGTCTGATCATATTATTGAGGTACGTGACTTTTTGTTGACTTTGCTGGAAGTGCTTCTCCAAAACAATTACTTCCAATTTGGGGGTCAATTTTATTTGCAATGTCGGGGTACCGCTATGGGGTCCAATGTGGCCCCGACTTTTGCAAATATTTATATGACCTATGTGGAGGAATTGTTTATATACCCATCCCCCCACTTTTCCAAGATAAAGGGGTGGATGCGGTATATTGATGATACCTTCCTCATTTGGACTGGAACGGAATTGGAACTGCAACAATTCCATGATACCATCAATGATATCCACCCTCAGTTGAAATTCACCAGGGTGGAATCTTTGGAATCCTTACAATTTTTGGATACGTTAGTATACATTGCGGATGAGAGTTTACAGACAGACCTTTTGTCAAACCGACAGACCGCAATAATCTGTTGAAATACGATAGTGCCCACCCCAGAGGTATGATTAGGTCCCTGCCCTATAGTCAATTTCTTAGGGTAAGACGTGTGGTGTCTGATGACATCAAGACAGAGGAACGACTAACTGACATGGCCAAAAATTTAAAAATAGGGAGTACCCCAAAAGGTGGTTGAATATCATCAACGAAGGGTGAACGCAATCCCACGGGAAGAGCTCCTTAGTAAGACGGTGAGACCAATCCGTCCATCACGGATCCCCTTTGTCTCTACTTTCAATAGGGTCAGTCCTAAAATAGCAGTAGCTCTTAAACGCAACTGGAACATACTAGCTAGGTCGTTCCCGGACATAGAGGAGTTCCAGACACCTCCATTAATGTCCTATAGAAGGTCCAAAAATCTGGGTGATAGACTGTCACGTTCAGCTATAACTACGGACAAGATAGACAGAAAGACCAAAAAGGGTTGCTTCCCTTGCTATAATTGCTGCAATTGCAATAGCATGCTGAAAGGTGATTCGTTTGGACATCCTCGCACAGGTCAGAAGTATGTGATTAAGAACACCTACACCTGTGCGTCCGATTTTGTCATCTACATACTGCAGTGCCCTTGTGGCCTGTTGTATGTAGGGAGACAACACAAGCTTGTCGGCTGAGACTCAACCAGCATCGCTACACCATTCGGAAGCTCTTTGAAAAACAGGCCATCAATCCCACTACATGTGATGGTGAACTTCCGGTCCCTACACATTTTTTTAAACAGCGACACAATGTAGCCCAACTTAGGTTCAGGATAATAGATGGTGTACCTCCACTACTGAGAGGGGAGATCGCGAGAAGCTCTTAAAGAAACTTGAGCTTAAATGGATTTATGAATTGGATACATTGGAACCAAAAGGGCTGAACCGCGATTTCAAAATTGGGACCCTCTTTTGACTTACCACTTTGGATGTTTGCTTTATGTATATATTCGTTTTTAACCCCTCTATTGTCATTTCTTCTAGGTTCCTCCGTGGTCCGGTTGGATGGGGTGGATGGGTGCAGTCCCTGCTTACTTGATGGATTGATGTCACCATGCACACCTATGATAGCGGTAATGTCCCTATGGTTGCTACAATGGGAGATTCAGGCCCTGGACCAATATGATTGACTTGCTAAATACGCCCGGAGATATAAATGGGGGTAACCTAATGATATGTGTGTTTAATGAATGGCATCGGAATGATACAGGCATCTGCTAGCGGTCCCAAGCTGCCATAGGCGATGTGATCATTGCCAAGACGGCTGATTTAAGGCTGCAGACATGCCGATTGAATATCCGAATGGGTCGTGCATGAGAAAAAGTATGTCTTGGTTTTCCCACCCTGTAGGGCGTGAGCTAGAGAGATATATGTATTTATACATGTATATCCGCATAAGCTCTTTTTACATCAATGTTTCAGCAAGTCCTGATTGCTCCATGGGTCTTTTCTCTCCATGTATGATGAGTGCTTTATTGACTGACATCTGTCATTGATTCATTATATATGAGATCATTGTGTCTCTCTGTGTGATGGCATTCACCCACCTCTTTACCGGTCCTTGGATGAACTTGATCATGATATGGCACGGAGATCGGGCGATCATTTTTGATAACAGAAACTGTGTTAAAATCCTGAATGACATGTTTACTATGTGCAGTCATGTGATGGTCACATGATCGGAGTGGCAGTGACATCATCTCTGATGCGTGTGGACACGTGACCTGCTATGAAGATAATTGAACTCCTGACCCGGAAGGAGTAGACAAGGCTATTGCTTATGTTTACTTATATATCGCTGCGCTACGATTTTTTGATCAGCGAGACTTTCATGACATGGTTGGATTTAACCCTGATGCTCTTATGTTACATATTCATATATATTTTTATATTGTGTACTACTTTTACATGATGATGTCACAGGAAGAGGGAGGGTGTTTTCCTCCCACTCACCAATGATGTCTGGGGGTGGGGTATATATATCTGTCACTTACTCAATTGTGTATGCTTGATAAAGACTTGATTAAAGTCGAAACGTCGCACTTTAAGGTGGAATAAAGAACATTTTCTACAGACGAAGGAGTGCCGCGATCCTTTCTTGTTTGGTGTCACTTCTACTCTCAGTCACAGCTGAATGATGTCATGTCACTTGGAGCAAGGGGTCACAGCATACCTCCTGCTCCTCCTCCTTGCAACCACAGAGAAGCCTACAAGTTGCATCCTCTTAGTCTTCACTCCTCTCGCATAGTGGGGAATTTTCCTTTTTCCTGCGAAGATTAAACAAACCCCCCCCCCCCCATGCTATGGAAGACACTCAAGATAAGCTCCCAGTTGATGACTTTTGTAAGAACAGTCAGGGTTTGGACCGCTATGGCCACCAGCTACCGACACAAGAGATACCTCCTTCTCCTGGTCTCATTTGCAGTAGCCAATGTGCATCCATGTACAGTACAGTGTCCTATTAATCGTCATCATTTAGTGCTTCTCTTGCTCAGAAAAGATACCTATCCAGCATTATTTCTCATAAAAAGCCACCCTTGCCTTGTACTGTCACATGGTGGAAAATGTAATCCATTCCATGCAATTCTTACAACAATGTAGACGCTTGGGGTAGCTGTTACGGGCTAGGACAGTACATGTCTTTCATGGACCACAGGATCAATGTTTTTCACGGCAGCGGCAAGGCAGCATTATAGTAACAAGGCCAGGTCCTATTAACCTCAATGCTTGTTTCAGTCTGGTTCCCACACAGGCGCTTATCCTCCTTGTCCACGTCCTCCTTCATGAACATCCTCTTATTCTCAACAGAAGAATGCACAGCATCTCTCCGACTCCCTACTTTCATATTTGTAAAGCAAACTGTTGCCATACCATGCCAGTTATGATCGGCCTGAGGGAGAGTAGCCACACAGCTGATCAGTTGCTAAAGTGCATCAAGCAGGAAGCATCCTGCTGGCTTTCTCCCTGCCAACTCCAACCATGCAAGGTGGTCAGAGACAATGACAAGAACATCTTGGCCACTTTGCATTTGGGGGAAATAACACATGTTCCATGCATGACGCACGTGATAAATTTAGTCGTGCAATGCTATTTCAAAAAGTACAGTGGCTTGCAGAGGGTGTTATCCATGTCCAGGAGACTTTCCTTTAATTTTAGCCATTTTTGTGGCTGAACTCCCATGTGGCAAGGGACTCCCTCCTGGATTTGCAGTGGCAGAAAGGCCTGCCATATGTCACGACCCGCGTTGGAGTCGTGACTCTTTAGTTGGCATGCAGTTGCCGTCGGCAACCTGCGTGCCACGACCGGTGTTGCGGTCGTGTCAGTTTTGACGCATGCGGTTGCCGGCGGCTAGGTCTGTTGTTGCCGCATGTGAGGGGTGTGTTCGTGTTTCCTCACATGCGGTTTCCGCTGGCAACTCTGTTCACTTTGCATGCGAGTCTTTGTCTGCTGTGTGTGTGCACAGGGTTTAGGTGTGGTTGCTTGTTATGGTGGGTGTGACCTCAGGCCTCCTAATTACCTTGTGTGTGGAACCTGAGGTCAGTCTTGTTTGTCCAGCCATGGTGTGAGCATGGCTGGAGTGTGTTGTTTGGATCCCACCTTTATGTCTGCGTGAGTCACCCTTATTTGTTATATTGTTTACACTGTTTGATTGTATTCCCCTCCTGTGTGCTTCTGCTTACCCTTCCCCTCACTTGGTTATGTATTTGTTGTGGGTTTGTATGTTGCAGTATGTTGGTTTGTCTGCTCCGGAAGGGGCTTGCTTACCCGGAGGGGTATAGCATATACCGGATGGTGTGCTGCCCGGCCAGGTCTCCCCCCAGGCATCTGATGTCCGCTTGGGGGTCCGGGAGGTCCTGGCGCTGCTTCTCTATCTTCAGCACGGCAGGTAAGTGTGGGTTTCTTGTACATGTTTCCTATGTTACTTGCCTGCCGTGCGGGCACACACTGTTCGGGTCCCGGCTGCTGTGGGGGCCTCTGGAGACTCCTGCTCATCCGCGGTCTAGGGTGAGCAGGTGGTCTCTGCCCTGTTTTCATGTGAGGGCGAGACAGGGCGTTCAGGGCCAAAGGTACGTGGGTATGAGCCGTCCCACCTTCAGGGTCCGCTCATACAGCCAGGAGACAAGGGCAAGTTTTAGGGACGTGCCAGGAGGTCATCAGCTCCTTTGTCCCTGTTTTTAGGCCCGGCGGCCGAGGATAGTGCGCGGCGGGGGGTTTTCCCCACTTCCCGCCGTGACACCATAGCACTGCTTTATCTGTGATGTTCTAACTTGCAGGAAGCAGCGCAAATATTTTATCATGCACCAGACCACCTCTGCAAGGGGTCATGTATTGCCCCGAGGTCAGGCTGTGGCAGCTTATCAGAGATACCTGTGGCATACTCAGGCCCTTCCAAGAGGCCACCAGGTTTGTTAATAGGGACAACTTAAGCATCAACAAGGTCATCCTCCTGAAATTTATCTGATGCAACAATGGAAGATGGAAGAAGAACAGTTACGCATCTTGCTGGCTGCTCTTAGCTTTTAGGGACCCACATGGGGAAAGTCCCATGGAGAAGAAGGTGGACAATAAGGATGAGGAGCTACCACTGGAGGAGGAGGAATAGCAACTGGAGGAGTCACGTTTGCATGAGGACAAGGCTGCTAATGACAACGACACTGCACATGATGACCAATCATCTTAGTAGGGGGGGTGGGGGAACTGGAAGCAACTGAGTCCTTAAGCATGCTGGCAATTAAGGCAAGCAATATGATTACTTATGTAATGACAGGCATATCCTTACCAACAAGCAATCTGATGATTACAGAATATCCATGCATCAAAGCAAAATGGGGGAATGTTTTCGTGTTGTAGAAAGGGAGGCCTAATTGCTTTATTTGTAGGCTACATTGTGTACGCAGCTTGACTCAGCTTTGGTAATTTAATGATCATTGATTAGTTATTATGTATTTCTCACTACTGCATAGTTAGGGCTGCGATTCCTAAAAAAGGTTATTCAAATGTATACCCTGTAGCATGTTTAAAGGAAATCTGTCACCTGGCTATCCACAATTTTTTTTTTTCCTTTAGCCTAGGGAAATAAAGTACCTTATATCCATATGTGTTCTTCTTTTTGCCGTGTCTCTTGTATTCTCTGTTAAAAACTGCTTTATCCATTATGTAAATTAGGCTGCAAGGAGCCCAGGGGGGCATTTTTTTTTCTTCGAAGGAGCCCAGGAACGCCCCCCTGATGTGCCTAGACCTAAATTTGAATCTAAAGAATGCCTCCAGCAGCTGAAATCGCGTTCCAGAGGCGAGGCTAATGGCTCCGCCCCCCGGCTACCTCTGCTCTCTGCCCGGAATACATCCTATATCTTCTTCTCGGCGGCCACTGAAAATCTCGCGCAGGCGCAGTGCCGGCGATTGCCTGCTCCTGCGCGATCCGATGGCAACTGAGGGCAACAGCCTCAATAGTGTCAGGGATGTATTCCACAGCATTCATAGTTGGAGTGCCCTTGCTGCCGCCTACAAGGAGCATAAGTACCTAATGCTCCTAGCATTAATTAATGCTGAAAGCATCACATTATTATGTAACCAGCTAACAGCCAAGAGGGGGGCTCAGATGGCTCCTTGGGCATTGGCCCACTGGGAAATTTCCCTGTGGGGTCTATGGCGCCAGTCCACCCCTGCCCTCATACCTTCACAGCCTTCATAGACACCAAAACAATGGACAAATAACTAAATAGTACAGTATTAATATATAAAATATCTTGAACAAGTGCCCTCCCCACCGGGCTGCCAATAAGCAAAGGCCCACTGTGCCTATAGTAAATCTATACCTGTGAACCCAGTAAGCAAAGACTAGTTTCTCTTCTTTGTTTGGGAAAATCAATACAACTGGTGTCTTGGAAGATAACTGCATGAAGAGGAAGATATTAGATTTAGTAATAATTGTTTCTGATGTTCCACTGCCCAGAGACAAATGCCTGGAAAAGTTTCTGGTTAAATTTTTGGGATATATGCTTTAGGTAGTCAATATTGTGAAGCAGTAAAGTAGATTCATAGAGAAAAAGAAAACATTGTATAGCAAATAGATTTATGAATTGGATTATCATATGTCACATACTGTACACCGGATCTATGTGGAATTCATAATGGATCATATAGCATTATCAATGAATTACAAATCACTCTATACATTATCAGTGATCATACTATATAGCAGAGAACAGTTAAATTGTATACTGTCATATCTTTCTTTCCACAATCAAATGTCAAAATCTGTGACCAATTCCTATCATGTCTGCACCAACATATAGCCCTGGCAATTGAACAGGTTCTATTAGGGTGCATTCACATCACCGTTTAGCTTTCCGTTCTTCTGATCCGTCAGAAGAAAAGAGAGAGAGAAAAAAAAACAGGATCCAATAAAAAAACGGATCCTGTCGCATCAGTTGTCATCCGTTTGAGCCATTTCCGTCTGAGATCCGTTTTTTACATGGGAAAAAACTGCATGCAGTACTTCTGTTTCCATCTAAAAAAACGAATCTCAGACGGAAATGGCTCAACAGATAACTGATGCAACAGGATCCGTTTTTTTACTGGATCCTGTAAAAAACCAAATCCTATGCATAACTGATGCAATAGGATGTGTTTTTTTACAGGATCTTTTTTTTTTTTCTCGTTCGCTTCTTCTGACGGATCAGAAGAACGGAAAGCTAAATGGTGATGTGAATGCACCCTTAACATATTATTTTAACATAGTCAAGCAAAAAGGAACTGGAAGCAAGTTTTGGGGCAGGTTCATTATTAGAGCCTTACATGACAGGTTGCTGCAATTTCTGACATTTTATTTACTCTTCTTTTTGCCTAGCTTAAAGATTATATGTGACATAGCTGTCATCCCATATTTATTCTCTTCCTTCTCAGAGGCATATACTAAAAGTGTTTGGCTCAAAGTTTGTGACACTTTACTTGCTAAATACATAAGAAATGCCCTAAATGTCTAAATAGCAGTCAGCAAAAAACACTCACCATGGATCATAAAATAAACTAGTAATTTGTTCCCAATGTTTTTCTATAGGTTAGTTAAGGCTTGGGGACTTTAGGAATATGTGAATAATTGTATAGATTATAATTCAGGTTACATAAGGTTATATTAGATATCTATAGTTACAAAATAGTCATAAATTGGCCCGAACTTGACCTAAACTCGAACTGGAACCCGAACCCCATTGAAGTCAATGGCGACCTGAACTTTGGTGCACTAAAGTGGCTGTAAAATAGTCGTAGTAAGGGCTAGAGGACTGCAAAATGAAGCAAAATGTGAGTAAGAGCAGGACAGTTGCCTTGCAAACAAATGTGGATAGGGAAATCACTTAAAATATCTTAGAATAGAAAAAAATAACAAATAATAATCTTGAACTAGGAGGCGGAGGTCAAAGAGGAGTAGGAGGTTGAGGAGGCTGTGGACATGGCGGTGTAGGTGGAAGTGGAGGTGGGGGAGGTAGCCAACACAGTTTTTGTTGTTTTTTTTTTGGTTGTTTTTTTTTTACTTTATTTAATTATTATTTTTTTTTTTATAAACTTGGGAAGACCCCCAAAACATTAGGAAATAAAAAAAAAATTTCAAAGGGAAAGTGCGCTGGAGTATAACAATGGCTTGGTGCGGCTGGTATACTTGTCTACTCAGCACAAGGTAAAGACAAGTCTTGTGGGATCCATGCCTGGTTCATTTTAATGAATGTTTGCTTGTCCACTTTGGTTGTGGACAGGCGGCTGCGCTTGTCTGTGATTACCCCCCCCCCCCTGCCATGCTAAAAACATGTTCTGACAATACACTTGCTGTAGGGCAGGCCAGCACCTCCAAGGCATAAAAGGCAAGCTCAGGCCATGTGCCCAATTTGGAGACCCAGAACCTAACTGGGGCAGACCCATCAGTCAGTACGTGTAGGCATGTGCACATGTACTGTTCCACCATGTTGCTGAAATGCTGCCTCCTGCTAAGACATTCCGTATCAGCTGGTGGTGCTGGTTGTTGTGGCATGCTGACAAAGCTTTTTCAAATTTCAGCCATTCTAACCATCCCTTCTGACTTATTCCTCCTCCTCCTCTGCCTTCGCCTTGTGCTTCAACTGAACCTCCGCTGTCAGGTGTGAATGCCATAAGCAGTGAGCCTACCAGCGTGCGCTTGTACTTGAACATCTTCCGATCACGCTCCAGTGACGGAATTTAGGACAGAACGTTGTCCTTGTAGCAGGGATCCAGCAGGGTGGCCACCCAGTAATCAGCACAAGTTAGAATGTGGGCAAGTCGGCTGATGTTGTGCAGGCACTGCAGCATGTAGTTGCTCATGTGTGCCAGACTGCCCAGAGGCAACGACAAGCTGTGTTCTGTGGGAGGTGTATCGTCTGTGTCCTCTGTATCCCCCCAGCCACGCTCCATTGATGCCCATAATCCGCTTTAGGTGCCACCCTGCTGTGAACACGGTTTCTCCTCCTCCTGCAGAACTGTGCCCTGGTTGGACAGTTGTGTACCTGGCTTTTGTTGGTGCAGGAACCCACCCTCTGAGCCACTTGTGAATGACTGGCTTGATAACCATTGAAATGACCCCTCTTCCTCCTGTGCCACATCCTCTTCCATCATCGCCCAAAGTGTTTTTTTAAGGAAACACACAAGTGGGATAGTAACGCTGAGGACTGCGACATCGGCACTGGTCATGTTGGTGGAGTACTGGAAACAGCGCAACACAGCACACACTTCCCACATGGAGGCCCACTCGTTGGTGGTGAAGTGGTGCTATTCTGCAGAGCGACTCACCTGTGTGTGCTGCAGCTGAAACTCCACTATTGCCTGCTGCTGCTCGCACAGTCTCTCCAGCATGTGCAAGGTGGAGTTCCACCTTGTTGGTATGTATCATATGAGGTGGCGAGCAGGAAGGCTGAAGTTACACTGCAGCATAGACAGGCGAGAAGCAGCTGGGTGGGAACGCTAAAAGTGCGCACAGATGGCCCGCACTTTCTGCAGCAGCTCTGCAATATCGGGGTAATTTTTCAGGAACCTCTGCACCACCAAATTCAGCATATGCGGACAGGCAAGGGAGGTGCGTCAAACCGACTAGCCCCAGAGCTACTACGAGATTTCGCCCATTATCGCACGCCACCAGGCCAGGCTTGAGGCTCAGCTGCACTAACCACTCATTGGTCTGTTGTTCCATGCCTGTCCACAGCTCCTGCGTGGTGTGGGGTTTTTCCCCCATACAGATGAGTTTCAAAACAGCCATATTGCTGTTTCCCCCTGGCTGTGCTGAAGTTGGTGATGAAGGTGTTATGCTGACTGGATAAGGAGGCAATAGAGGAGGAAGGGGAGTAGGAGGAGGAGGCAACCGGAGAAATGTTCTGCAATTCTCGGTGGCGGTAGGACATGCGCCAAACTGCTATCAGCCTCAGGCCCAGCCGCCACTGCATTTACCCAGTGTGCAGTTAGGGAGATATAACGTCCGCGTCCATGCTTACTGGTCCACGTATTGGTAGTTATGTGGACCTTGCCACAGATCGCGTTGTGCAGTGCATACCTGATTTTGTCCGCCACTTGTTTTTGCAAGGCAGGGATGGCTCGCCTGTAAAAGTAGTGGCGGCTTGGAACCACGTACTGTGGGACAGCCACCTCCATAAGGTTTTTAAAAGTCTATGTCTGCACCAGATGAAATGACAGCATTTCAAAGGCCAGGAATTTTGAAATTCTGGCATTCAGGGCCAAGAATCGAGGATGGGTAGAGCAGTACTTCCTCATTCTCTCCAGTGTTTGGGGGATGGACAGCTGAACGGATCTATGGGACAGTGTGGACATGCTGAGTGACTGTGGTGGAGGTGGTAGTGTTGCTGCCACATCCTCTGTTTGCAGGGTGGCAGGTGTCACTGTCACTCCAGAGGGGGAGGAAGAGGCCGAGACCACAGCAGAAGAGGGAGTAAGAGGAGCTTGAGATCTTTTGTGGCTATTCCGGTGTGTACTCCACTCCAGCTCGTGCTTTACAGTTAGATGCCTGGTCATGCAGGTGGTGCTCAGGTATAGAACATTTATGCCTCGCTTCAGGCTCTGATTGCACAGCGTGCAAACCACTTGCGTCTTTTCCTGAGCACATTGTCTGAAGAACTGCCATGCCAGAGAACTCCTTGGTGTGCTCAGTCCCTGGGTGCAGTGGGCAGTAGCAGGCATACTGGCCAGGGGATGGACACTCTGCTTTTGCACCCTGCTCCCTCTTTTGCTGTGTGGCTGGCGCTGTGTGACCAACACCTCTTCCTCCAAACTGCACACGTCACTTGCATGACCTTGATTCCATGTGGGGTCTAGGACCTCATCATCCTCCACATCATCTTTCACCAACTCTTCACCCCTGCCCTCCTTGTCGGTCTGCACATTGAAGAAAGCCACAGCAGTTGGCACCTGTGTTTCATCATCATCAGAGACTTGCTGCGGTGGTCCTCCTATGTCCACATCCTGGAACATAAGTTGTTGGGCATGGGTGCACTAAATCTCTTCCACTTCTAGGGAAGGGCTAGATGGATGGCCCACAGAAACCCCACCAGCAGAGTCATCAAAAAACATAAGAGACTGCTGCATGACTTGGGGCTCAGACTGCTTGACTGATTTGCAAAGGGGTGAGTTGAAAGACAGATGCCCATGGGCTGCAGGTGCCAACTCTGCGGTTTCAGCAGGGGACCAGGTGGGAGACATTGTGAAGGAACTGGAGGCACTGTCAGCCATTCAATCTACTACTGCCTCTACTTGTTCTGGCCTCACCATTCGTACACCAGTATTCGGGCCTACAAAATGACACTAAACGTCCTGTCGCCTACGTGCACCTGAGGAAGGTGTTTCATTTGGGCATGTAGCTGGCACAGATTGACCATGTCCTCTCCCTTAGAAAACGTGGTGTGGTGTTTAACAAGCAGGATATGCTCAACTCATATGCAGTTGTGCATGTATATAGGGGAGCACATCCTGCACTTGTAGTCCGTTGCTAGGGGCAATCAACAGCAAAAAATGCATACAATGGAAGATGCCAGCAACGGACTACAAGTACCACAATAACCATCCTAAATACGATAACAATAATGTGGATGTGGAGAACAATCAAAAACATAACCATAGCAAAGGCAGGGGCACTCTGCGGCAATACTAAACCCTCACACTGATGTTAAAATTGAGAGGTTAGTTCGACATATCCTACTAGGAGGACATGTCTTAAGCTCGGACACCACATCAAGGTCTCTCAAGTAGCCCGAGGCCCTACCACTCAACCTACCTGTGCCGTATGGGCGATACCAGGGGCCGTTGGGCAATACGGGAGTGCAAGGCCTGACCCACAAACAGCTCACCAGTGACCTCCAGAATGTAATCATGCTTGCAATGGGAGGTGGGAGGTGCCTGTGAGCCCCACCCGAGACCAGCTGATATGGCCCAGAGCCTGCCAGGTGCACCTAAATGTAGCCTGTAGATGAAAAGCAGGCACATTTAAATTGGAGTTTATACACCTACAAACATATTATACAAACCATTAAAAAACGTGGTGTGGTGTTTAACAAGCAGGATATGCTCAACCCATATGCAGTTGTGCATGTATATAGGGGAGCACATCCTGCACTTGTAGTCCGTTGCTAGGGGCAATCAACAGCAAAAAATGCATACAATGGAAGATGCCAGCAACGGACTACAAGTACCACAATAACCATCCTACATACGATAACAATAATGTGGATGTGGAGAACAATCAAAAACATAACTATGTCCTCTCCTTGCAACAGGAGCTCCTTGAGGACCAGCAGCACAATGACCAGGGCCACGTCCCTTATTTCATGCTCTCCTCATTCTTTGAGGTCACCCACTGAACTAACAGACGGATTAACTATATTAATTTCCCTGTCACATATGCAGTGCAGGTGTACCTCACACTAAAAATGGGTATATGTCACCTACCGAACTAACAGACGGATTAACTATATTAATTTCTCTGTCATGTATGTAGTGCAGGTGTACCTCACACCAAAAATGGGAATATGTCACCCACCAAACTAACAGACCGATTAGCTATATAAATTTCCTTGTCACATATGCCGTGCATGTATCTCACACCAAAAATGGGTATATGTCACCGGCCGAACTAATAGTCAGATTAACTATATTAATTTCCCTGTCACGTATAAAGTGCACATGTGTCTCACACCAAAAATGGGTATATGTCACCGGCCGAACTAATAGTCAGATTAACTATATTAATTTCCCTGTCACGTATGCAGTGTAGGTGTACCTCACACCAACAATGGGAATATGTCACTGGCCAAACTAACAGATGGATTAACTATATTAATTTCCCTGTCATGTATGCAGTGCAGGTGTACCTCACACCAAAAATGGGCATATTTCACCCACTGAACAAACAGACAAATTAACTATTTTAATTTCCCTGTCATATATGCAGTGCACATGTATCTCACACCAAAAATGGGTATATGTCACTGGCCGAACTAGCAGTCAGATTAACTATATTAATTTCCCTATCACATATGCAGTGCAGTTGTACCCCACACCAAAAATGGGAATATGCCTCTGGCTGAACTAACAGATGGATTAACTATATTAATTTCCCTGTCACATATGCAGTGCAGGTGTAGCCCACACCAAAAATGGGAATATGTCACTGGCTGAACTAACAGATGGATTAACTATATTAATTTCCCTGTCACATATGCAGTGCAAGTGTATCTCACACCAAAAATGGGTATATGTCACCCACTGAACTAACAGACAGATGAACTATATTAATTTCCCTGTCACATATGCAGTGCAGGTGTACCCCACACCAAAAATGGGAATATGTCACTGGCTGAACTAACAGATGGATTAACTATATTAATTTCCCTGTCACATATGCAGTGCAGGTGTACCCCACACCAAAAATGGGAATATGTCACTGGCTGAACTAACAGATGGATTAACTATATTAATTTCCCTATCACATATGCAGTGTAGGTGTATCTCACACCAACAATGGGAATATGTCACTGGCCAACTAACAGATGGATTAACTATATTAATTTCCCTGTCATGTATGCAGTGCAGGTGTACCTCACACCTAAAATGGGTATATTTCACCCACTGAACTAACAGACAAATTAACTATTTTAATTTCCCTGTCATATATGCAGTGCACATGTATCTCACACCAAAAATGGGTATATGTCACTGGCCGAACTAGCAGTCAGATTAACTATATTAATTTCCCTATCACATATGCAGTGCAGGTGTACCCCACACAAAAAATGGAAATATGTCACTGGCTGAACTAACAGATGGATTAACTATATTAATTTCCCTGTCACATATGCAGTGCAGGTGTACCCCACACCAAAAATGGGAATATGTCACTGGCTGAACTAACAGATGGGTTAACTATATTAATTTCCCTGTCACATATGCAGTGCACGTGTATCTCACACTAAAAATGGGTATATGTCACCGGCCGAACTAACAGTCAGAATAACTATATTAATTTCCCTGTCATGTATAAAGTGCACATGTATTTCACACCAAAAATGGGTATATGTCACACATCGAACTAACAGACGGATTATCTATTCAGGGATACAAAAATGAAGCATTGCACCCACAAATAATCACTATAGGTCACCGACAGAATTAACAGCCAGATTAATTATTATATTTCTGTGTCAGAGGTACAAAGATTGTGTATTGCAACCACAAAAAATCATTATAGGTCACCCATAAAACAAATAGCCAGATTCCTAACACTCTCCCTCTCTTAAGCTGCCTGCTCCCTGTCCATGCACTACTGAGAGCTGATGGGCAGTGCAACACGTGATCCAGCTTGTATAGAGGTTGGGTCGCATGATGCATCGGCCAATCACAGCCATGCCATTACTAGGCATGGCTGTGATGGCTTCTAAGTGCCCACAGCTTAAAAGCTTGTTGATTAGCTGCCCTGCAGCCTTTCAAAAGCTTTATTAAATGCCCGAATTCCGAACTCGAACCCAAACTTTTTTGACAAAGTTCAGGTTCATTTCGGGGTACCCGAACTCGCAAAGTTTGGTACGGATCCAAACTTTACAGTTCATGTATGCTCAACACTAGTCAAGTGGGCTAAAGTTACAGTTCAAGGAATTTATGCAAGAGGAAGTTAAAAGGGTTTTCCACTTTGGCTAATTAATTTTTCTTACAATTCTCCGCCAATAATAATTTAAACAAAAGGTGTCTTGCTTCTATGTGCCCCAGCAATTTAGCTGTGAACCATCACAATCTGCAATGCACGGCACGGGGTAACCATTACACAGTTGCTGCATTACACTCTTGCCAATAGGTGGGCATGGGGCTTCCTCCATTAGCTCAGGATTCCTCAATAAAGAATTTGAAAAACGGTTTTCTAAACCAGACAACCCATTTTAACCAGCTGCCGTCACGCTAGCGCCGATAGGTGTCCGGACGGCAGCTCTCTCAGGTCTCAGCGACGCTTATTGGCTTAATCTCGTGAGACCTGAGATTTCGCGTGAACGTTCACAGCAGAGTGACGCGAACAAGTTTAACTACAGCCTGCCAGCGCTGATTATTTGCTGGCAGGCTGTAGATGTTAAAAAAAACAATCAAATAGGTATATCAGATGCTATTTTTTATATAGTGTCTGATATACCTGCTACCTGGTCCTCTGGTGGTCCCTTTTGCTTGGATCGACCACCAGAGGACACAGGCAGCTCTGCAAGTAGCACCAAGCACCACACTACACTACACCCCCCCTGTCACTTATTAACCCCGTATTAACCCCTGATCACCCCATATTAACTCCCTGAACAACCCGTTACCCCCTGCAATTGATCACCCCCTGTAAGGCTCCATTCAGACGTCTGTATGTGTTTTGCGGATCCACGGATCCGCGGATCTGCAAAACACGGACACCGGCAATGTGCTTTCCGCAGTTAGCGGATCCGCACATTGCCAGAACTATATAGAAAATGCCTTTTCTTGTCCGCAATTGCGGACAAGAATAGGATATGTTCTATATTTTTTGCGGAACGGAAGTGCGGACCTGGAAGTGTGGATCCGCAATTCCGGATCCGAGCGGAACAAAGTCTGTCCCCATAGAAATGAATGGGTCCGCAATTCCGTTTCGTAAAATGCTGAACACAATTGCTGATGTGTGAATGGGGCCTAAGGGTCCCTTATCACCGCCAGTTAGTTAGCTATTTGTTAGGTAGTTAGTGCCCAGCCCACCGCACCACAGTCACTGATTAGTCGCTGATTAGCGCCATCGCTGTCGCTAATCAGCACTAGTAATATATAGAATCTGTGAGTGATCAAGACTGATCGCAATCACATCTATATCAGTACATTAGGGTCACCTCAGGCTCTACAAAAAACGCAGTGTTCGCCCGATCAGGCCTGATCTTGTGCCCACACTTGCGTTCAGTCTGCCCCACCGCAGTGACAAATTTTTTTTTTCTGATCACTGCAAAAACACTGTAAAATCACTGCGGCGCTATAAAGATCCCTTTTGAGCTTTTTGGATCTTTATTAGCGATCGCAGCTTTAGGGTCCATTCACACATCCGTGGTGTGCTGCGGACCCGCAAATTGCTGATAAATGTGAACAGGGTGCAAAATCCTCTTGGGAATTTAGGCAGTTATTCCAGATATATATATATATATATATATATATATATATATATATAATCCAAAGACGAGGCAGCACTCCAGCTTTAGTGAGAATACAGGTGACCCTCTTTATTCCCCAGGCAACGTTGCGGCCCACACAATGAGACCTTTGTCAAGCATGACAAAGGTCTCATTGTTTGTACTGAAACGTCACCTATATTCTCACTAAAGTTGGAGTCCTGCCTCCCTAGACTTAATTTCAGTTTGGATGAACAGAATGAGTTGATTAATGATTTCCTCATTATTCTGCTCATCAACAACAAAACACTGTAAATATGTTGCCAGTGTGAACAGTGCCATGGGTGATTGACACATTATCTTAGATAATGTAGTTCAATAGATAAAACTATGTATCTTGCAATAATGAATAATGGATTTTTCCATAACACAAATGGGGGACATTTATCAATAATGGGTAATTTGTGCCAAAAAAATATGAACATTACAAATCAAAAGTGATGATATGTTTCATCTCATAAATCAAAAGGCGCACACCACTTTTAAAATGTGAGTTTTTTAAATACAAACTTGATTATCTGCCTATTTCTCTTGATTTGCGATATTTTAACACCAATAGCACTAAGATGCGACTTTTTTAAACCAAAATGCACCATTTCAGCCAACCCATGCAAGACCACACTTGCGAAATTTGAAACATATTTTCAAGTTTTGAAGCATATTTGCAACATTTCCAGTGGTAACTGGACTGCAACTTTTGGCTCAGACTTGGGAAGTTTTTGTTATTGCTTTGTTTTTGTTGAATAGCAATTTACTCACAAAACCCTGCTGTTTAGCTCATTTATATTAGATACAATAAATGCTTTGTGTTTTAATATTTAAGTATCACTTTTTCCCACGACAAGTTGGTTTTTCTTTTCATAAATGCGACTTTTTGACAAAAAGCATCACCACATATGCTGGCTTAATTGTCTACAAAAGTTTGAGCCATTTCTGCCAATAAGAGGATGATAAATTAGGTGTAATGTGCGCCAATTTGAAAGCCCCATCCACTGCCTATGGTGAAAATTCGGGCGAAAAGCTTTCATATAAAATATATCAAGCAAATCAAAAGGCCATTCTTTTTGGCGCATTTTGCTCCATAATTCTGGCGCAACATGCTTAGTAAATATCCCCCCATGTCTTAGCCTGGGTTTTCATGGTCAGTGTTTGTGATGCAGTTTTTGAAACTAAATCCAGGAACGCATCATATATGCAGGACCCATACTCAGGAGAGGCTTAAAAACAACATAAAAAAAACCTGATTGTGCATACCCAGCCTTGTACCATAATGTAATATGGTGTTCTTTGTATTTAAATATTAAAATAAAATCTATGGGTGAGATTCATGAGAAACAGAAAACTGTCCTTATTATGCAAAACAACCAATGACAACACAGTCCTCATTTCTTGGGCTACTTTCACATTCGCGTTTGGTGCGGATCTGTCATGGATCTGCACAAACGCATCCATTCAGATAATACAACCGCATGCATACTTTCAGGATGGATCCGTTTGTATTATCTTTAACATAGCCAAAACAGATCCATCTTGAACATCATTGATAGTCAATGTGGGACGGATCCTGAACGGAATGGATCTCACAAACGGAAACCAAAATGCTAGTGTGAAAATAGCCTTACAGTGCTCTTGAAAAAAAAAACTGTGCCGTGATTGCTTGCTATAATCAACATACCTGTACATTTGTAAAAAGTATACTTAATGTTACAATTTTTAAGGGTTACATTGACCTATTTCTTGTTCCTCCACACATATTTGTAACGACTGCTTGTTTGCAGCACTAGGATTGCGATCTGTAAACAGTTGTATAAATCTCCTTTTGACCTGAAAAGGAACTGTATACAGGTAAGTTCTGGATCATATGCCCATTTGCTACCTAAGAAGGTGCCAGAAGTATAAATGGCATGCTGAAGGTGGAAAACCCTATTAGAGATTCGGCCCAGATGCTTTAAAGGGAATGGATTATTGAAATAGACACTGGCAGCATGATTATAGAGCCACCCATCTTGCCTGCTGTTTACAGAATTTGTCAGAAACTTCACCTAGCAATCATCACTCTGATCAGTGTAGTAGTCCTAGGGGAGATCTGCAACATTACTCATGTCAGATGCACAGTGTCCTGACGTCAGCATGTTTCAGGATTTATCCCTTGTCTACTGAATAGGCTTCTACCGATACTACTGACTTGACTCCTTGGCTTGTTTCTAAATTAACCCTTTGTCTACTGTTTTGGCTTCTATTGACTCTTCTGACTGACTATGGCTCGTTCTACTCTCTTTCTACTACTTGACATCTCATAGGTATGCTGTCAGCTCACACCTGTTTTTTGCCACTTTACCCCACAGACGGCTGCTAGGGACACAGTATACAAGTCCTATTTGCCTCATGAAAGACTGGTGAAAATCTAGGGGTAGCCTTAGTTCTACGTAATGAAGTGGTGAAGGAAGATTGGTAGCAAATTACTAGTTTGCTGGCAGTGGTCCCAGATGGTGACCATGTATTTCATACTCAACTCTGTATTCATCACAGATATGCTTTACAGCAGTCAAATTGACCCTCGAAACCCATAGTTTGGAGATTGATTTACTCATTCTATGGGAGAGTGTTCTAAACCTGTTAGTGGACTATTTATACCTAGGTGTTACCTGTCAGCCTGTTACGAAGAAAATTGACCAGAGTGAAAGCTGCAGGATTTTTTATTTTTCTATTTTTGAGATATTCATGGAAAATGTCAAAAATCACTATCAATAATTCTAGAAATATATTTACCTTTAAGACATGATTTTAACAATAGGTCATTTGTCTCTGGATGAAGCCTCTAGAGGCGCAATAGAAAGCAAAGATATTTATGTGTATGTGGGGGAGAATAGATATAGAGCTATATTAAGCTGAGCACTATAGCGTTACATATTATAATATTTTTAAAAATGTACAATTTGTTTCTTACGAAGAGAAATGAATAGTAGGCATACTTCACAAATAAGAAACACAAAACTAGTAGCAGTTACACAACAGTGATAAATAGATCGCAGGTCATAAATCAGTTTTGGAAAAACCATGGGGACAATTTTATAAATAAGACAATTTGTAAATCAATATGTTTGTTATCACAGAAGGGTCCTAGAAAGAAATCTTTTCTTGGAATTAATGCACAACTTTAAAACTTACAATTCCCTAGAAAGGTATAGGAAATAGAACTCTACCAAGTTAATTTGCACTTGTCACATAGCATTGAAATGCTAAAACTTTGATGATGACATATATACCTGTGTTTGAAGGCTAAAAAGAGAGAATTCATAATCCCATAAATCTACAAGATGTAGACACTGGTTAAGCATTTTTTTAACACATTTTTTTCTGATGAAAACAACCCTTTTTCCTCTTGAAAATTATGGTGTCTCTTATGTGTTTTTCAAGGTTATATAGTTCATGCAACAAACAAAAGCTGAACTAATTCAAAAGGCAGTTTAAAAAATCACAAGGCACAAGTTATAACCATTTACATACCCAATAATTAATTGCAATAAAATTAGAAATAGCTTCAGGAGCTACTATCTACTAGCCTAAATTAATTTTATATGTACTAAAGGCTCACTTAATAGAAACATTCTAAAAAATGTCTTTGTTCAGCTGCAGTATTGAAGTTTTAAAAAGACATATTTCAAATAGCTTTTTAATGCTCTTGCATTATTGTTAGCTATTCTACAATAGTAATTTTGTTCCCTTTGTAGCAACAGGAATTTCAGATGCTGTAAAAAAAATCTTAGAAGAGGTAGAGGCCTTTGTAACATTCTGAATTTTTAGATGATTTTTATCCTTTGTCATATTTCATAAAATGAAAGGACATTTATGATGTGTCCTGGATTGCAAATGTCTTTATTTCCTTCACTGTTGGCAGTGGCTGCTTTTGTACTCTGCTATTAGGGAAGATCAGTTACATTAGCTTTCATCAGAGGCTCAGGCTGGCAGGAATCTCCCATGCTTTACACTGCAGTTTTGCCTCTTGAGACTAGCTGCTGTGTTCAGCACATGCCTAACCGGAAGTCAGTGCATAGAGTGCAGATATTTAAGATAGCAAGGAAATTTTGACATTCTGTTAGGTATACGTGAGTTGCAACAATAACCTTTTTTGTACTGTACAAGAGTATTTCAAGTACTTTTTATTGGTATATTTAGTATAGTATGCCTATTGAAGCAGACTTACAGTGGTGTGGGGACTTGCCCAGTGAAAAGCATCATTGAAATGATGGTTAGCTTTGGTAACATTGCATGTCTTGGTTTAGAATGGAGTTTATCAAACTGAATCATGCCTCACTGGTAAGGCATGGTTCACTGTCTAGTGCTTTTTATATTAAGATCCCTGTAGTGATCAGAGGCAGGAAGTGCCACTGCACAGGGTTCAAGTGCTGTGCAGGTGTGCCTTGTCCTGTGCTGTCAGAAGACTTCTGTAGTCCTGCTCAGCCCTGAAAATTCCTCCTGGACCACCTTCAGGATTCACACTGTCTTGTTTATGTGTGGCTGTGTATAAGGGATTCAGTCCTTACCCAGGATTTTTTGCTAGTGACTGTTATATGTGGATTCCTCCCCACTCAAGGATGGTGAAAGGAAATAAGTAAGCACACCTGTAATTTGGAACATTGTTTTTTACTGAACTTCTGTGGGGCAACAGGCTTACTCGTTATAACAATCTTATAAGAAGCAAATAGTGTACTTGGTATAAGAGTCTCCCATGAAAACAAAATGGCTTAGCCTATGTTCACACTAGCGGCAAGATGGATACGTCAGGCTGTTCAGCCTGTCGGATCCGTCCTGCCGCTAGTTCAAGTGTGTTGCTGGACCGCCGCTCCTTCCCCATTGACTATAATCGAGGTGAAAGTGGAGATCCTGCGCAGCATGGCAGCGCACCGCGAGAGGCAGCCAGACTAAAACTACGACATGTCCGACATTTAGTCCGACGGCCTCTCGCCGTGCACTGCCATGCTGCGCCGGAACTCCACCCCCACCCCCATTATAGTCAATGGGGACGGAGCAGCAGTCCGGTGACACACTTGCACTAGCGAAAGGACGGATCCGACTGGCTGAACAGCCTGTCAGATCTATCCTGCCGCTAGTGTGAAAATAGCCTTAGTGGTTTCAACAGTCTCTTTAGAGGCAACAGGCTTGCCGGTTACAAAAGTATTTATTGGTGGCAACAGACATACTTTCTTCTCTGGAGTTGCAACTGTGCAACATCAACAATTCTTCTTAATACAACCGTGACTAAACTACACAGCTAGAACTATACACATCCAAGTGTGTGACCCAAGGCTTCAATCCTCTCCATCTGATACACATACATGCTCATAATCCTAAAGTGTTACTCACTATCAGCCACAGCTATTTGCAATTCTCTACTGCATCTCTACTTAGCTCAGTCCAGTCTTTACACAGCCATTTCTGTTTGTGGTGAACTGGCTGGTCTGTTTCTCCTGATCTGGTCTATCACAAGTCCTCTGAGTGCTCATGGGTAGGAGGGCTCAGTTCACCCTTCTGCTGTAGCTGTCCATGCTTCAACCCCCATCTAGGTCTATAATTTAGTGTCCCACTTGCTAGCTAACTACCACATAACTTCTTCAATGTTTTCAGCATGTTCTTTGCATGTTCTGACCATAAGGTTCTTATGGGCATTTCTATTTATCACCAACAGGAACATGCTGCACAGCATGGGGCTATAATAGGTGTAAGGCCTCTTGCACACGGGCGTCATGTTTGACGCCCGGATAAGATGCGGGTGCGTTGCGGGAATCGCCGCGATTTTTCCGCGCGTGTGCTAACGTTTGAAGTGCGTTGAGCACGCGCGTGAAAAAATCCGCATGCTTGGTACCCAGACCCGAAGTCAGACTTCATCACTGAAGTCCGGTTTCGGGATGAGTATTCTGTATGTGTAATTATTTTCCTTTATAACATAGTTATAAGGGAAAATAATCGCATTCTAATTACAGAATGCAATGTTCCCCGGGCTTTAAAGGGTTAAAAATAATAAAGAGTTAACTTACCTTCTCCCATTATGCGCGTAGAGCCCCAGAACGTCTTCTCTCTTGATAGTTTGGATGCTTGAGGACCTGTGGTGACGTCACAGGGTCACATGGTCCAATCATAGAAGCATTTGAGTGGACCATGTGACCCATGTGATCCTGCGACATCACGGCAGGTCCTTCATCCAACATCTGTTGGATAAAGGACCTGCCGTGATGTCACAGGATCACATGGGTCACATGGTCCACTCAAATGCTTCTATGATTGGACCATGTGACCCTGTGACGTCACCACAGGTCCTCAAGCATCCAAACTATCAGAGAGAAGACGTTCTGAGGCTCTGCGCATAAATGGGAGAAGGTAAGTTAACTCTTTATTATCTTTAACCCTTAAAGCCCGGGAACATTGCATTCTGTAATTAGAATGCGATTATTTTCCCTTATAACTATGTTATAAAGGAAAATAATAACGATCGGGTCCCCATCCCGATCGTATCCTAGCTAACCATGCGGGAAAATCGCAACGCATCCGCACATGATTGCGGATGCTTGCGATTTTCCGCATCCCCATTCACTTCTATGGGGCCTGCGTTGCGTGAAAATCGCAGAATATAGAACATGCTGCGATTTTCACGCAACGCAAAAGTGATGCGTGAAAATCACCGCTCATGTGCACAGCCCCATAGAACTGAATGGGTCAGGATTCAGTGCGGGTGCAATGCGTCCTCCTCACGCATTGCACTCGCGCGGAAAACTCGCCCGTGTGAAAGGGGCCTAAACCTTATGCTGAATCCTGACACATCCCAGTGTTGCAAACTACATGGCAATGAAACCCATTACAAGTTATTACATGCAGTTAAACACATATCTATTTGCTGCACCCATTAACATCCTGTCCGAGGGTACAATGCATTCAGAAAGTTTTCAGACCCTTTCATTTTTTAGACATTTTGTTATGTTGTGGCCTTTTGCTAAAATGGAAAAAAAGTTTTAATTATTCCCCATCATTCTGCACTCAATACTCCAAAATGAGAAAGTTAAAAATTTTCTAAATCTTTGCTAATTTATTGAAAAGCAGAAACTAAAATATTGCATTGACATACGTATGCAGATCTTTTACTCAGTACCTATTTAAAGCACCTTTGGCAGCAATTACAGCCCTCCAGTCTCCTTGGGTATGGTGCCACAAGATCGGCACACCTGGATTTGGGGATTTTCTGCCATTCTTCTCTGCAGATCTTCTCAAGCTATGTCAGTTTGGATGGGGACTGCCTGTGGTGAGACATTTTCAGGTATCTCCAGATTACTTAAGTATCACAATGGCATTGTACAGTGGCCTAAGGTACAGTCAACAGTGTCTTATACATATCACATCAGAGTCCTTCACTAAAACATGAGTTAGCGTGTTCAATGACAAACACAGTAATGCCATTTTATCACAGTTAATAGGCAATCCAACAGGTCAACCTGGTAACCAATGAATCGATCAAAATTAACCTATAGCAACTGAACAGTCACTGAGCATAAGAGTGTAGAAGATACGTATATCTGTAAGCGAGTGTGCAAGCATTCTCAACCCTCTTACACATGCCTCTCCTCCTCAGCCTTCTCCATGTATTAATCACAACCACAGAAGGATAACATGCTGCGTTAGCATGTGCTGACCAACAGAGAGGGCTAGCCTCAGCCTTTGGGAAAGGAAAAGGGAGGGACTGATACTGGAAGTGCTGTTTAACTGTATTTTACATACCACCAAAAGACCACATAAGGATTTTTGTTTGTGCTGCATTGTGCTATTTGTCACCACTGAAGAGGAGCTTTGGGATGCACTATGGTGTTTGTTTGGTGCTGCTAGGGAGTTTTTTTTTGCTGCATTGTGGTATTTGTTCAATGATTACATGGAGGCGTATTGTGCTTCACTGTGATATTTATTTGGCGATTGTGGAGAATTATTTTGTGCTGCATTGTGGTCTGGTGCTCCACTTACCCTATGTCTCTTCATTGAATCTCACCTTTTTCAGCAGTACTGCAAGGGTGATTACCCTTCTTAGCACTGTGTGCTGCTACTACTGATGATTGGTTGATTCCAATCTGCTAATTATCGTCTGCTAGTTATGCTGTGCTGTTCTCATACTCCTTGCTTGATAAATTACATAGCTTCATAATTTGCCAATTTCTTGCTAACAGGTTTGTTCTCTTTTGCTTGTCTGCGTACTGAGCTCTGCCTGTTTTCTGCATTCTGACACTGCTTGACCGCTACCTTTTCCTGTTTGCCATTGTGATACTGTCACAGCATGGTGTGGGAGGGTAACTCCACACCAAAGACAAGGGGGAGGGAGAAGGTATCAGGCCTGGAAACTAGGGAGAGGAAAAGTTCACTAGCTAATAAAATCCTCACCCTAGACCTGGCTGCTAACCAAATGAACAGACCTCAAATGTAGGACTGTTCATTCACAGGAACCTAATGCCCTGGGGATAGTGACTAGGCCACAGACGACCCGTTCCTTACCAGCTAAAGGAACAGGAGTCTACCTCAGGCCTAATACCAAAAGACCGGGGAAACAACACAATACAAATATAAAGAAACGAGAAGCTTAACTTCTGCAGTAAGATGGACGAGCAGGCACACCAGAGAAGACAACACACCAGCTGTTCCACAACCAAATTAAGCTATCCACCGCAGGGAGTGATGGGAGTAGCTAGACTAAATAGAGTAAAAGGTACTAACCAGTATGCTGCACCTGGGACTAGATGTGTGGTCATTACCATCAACAACACTGCAAGAAGTGAAACCAAACGAGACTGTCAGATGATTTTATGTGCAGACAATCTTCTAACCCCCATCACGGGAGGGACCGTGACAGTATCCCCCCATCTACAGGTGGCCTCCGGACACCCAGGACCGACTTTATCCGGATGAGCTCTGTGAAAGGCCCTCACCAGACGACTAGCATTAACGTCAGCCATGGGGACCCACATCCTCTCCTCAAGTCCATAATCCCTCCAGTGAACAAGAACTCGGGAGTCAATTATCCTGGCAATTTGAAATTCCAAATTGCCTTCTACCATGACAGGAGCGGGAGGCAAGGAGGATGGCACAACAAGTTCCACATATCTCTTCAACAACGACTTATGGAACACATTATGAATTTTCAAAGCTTGTTGAAGCTCAAGACTATAGGCTAACGGGTTAAGATTGGCAATGATTTTATATGGACCAATAAACTTTGGACCCAACTTCCAAGAAGGTATTTTCAACTTATTGTTTCTTGTGGACAGCCATACAGAATCACCCACTCTCAGGTCCAGACCACTCATACATCTCTTGTCAGCCATACATTTATACTTATTTCCCATCTTTTTCAGATTATTTTGAATTTTCCACCAGATAGTTGACAAAGAAGAGGAAAATCTTTCCTCTTCAGGTACACCAGAAGTCTCAGTGCCACAAAATGTGCCAAATTGCAGGTGGAACCCATATGCCCCAAAGAATGGCGACTTGTCAGTGGACTCCTGTCTACGGTTATTTATGGCAAACTCGGCCAAAACCAAGACCACTCCTCCTGGTTCTCTGAGACAAAACATCTAAAGTAAGTCTCCAGATTCTGATTTGTGTGTTCAGTCTGTCCGTTCCACTGAGGATGAAAGCCTGAAGAGAAGGACAATTGTACCCCCAGACGAGTACAGAACGCCTTCCAGAATTTGGAAATAAACTGAGTCCCTCTATCAGACACCACATCAGAGGGAATACCTTTTATTTTTACGATGTTGTTGACAAACACCTGTGCAAGAGTTTTAGCATTGGGTAGACATGGTAATGCTATAAAGTGCGGCATCCTAATAAATCAATCAACGACAACCAGAATCACAGTTTTCCGTGAAGAATTAGGTAAATCTGTGATAAAATCCATGGATAAATTAGTCCATGGTCTGGACGGGATGGGCAACGGAAATAAGACCGAGTATGTTTCACCTTAGCATGTGCACAAGTACAGATGTGGCAGGGGTAACACTCAAACTCTTAACTCAAATTTCTTAACTCATTGCGTTATCTTGAAACAAAAGCCATTGAAAAGCAATTGCTTAATGTGTTTAGTTGCATTTAGTTTAGATAACACGTCTCATACTCTCATAAAGCATGAGTGTTAACCCTGCTACATCAGTACCACAAGCTGACACATAGTCCTCAACACACTTACGCAACCCTGGCCACCAGAATCTACGAGAACTGTAGAGTGATATTCCTCGAACACCTTGTGAAGCAATTCAGATGGAACAAACAACTTCCCTGGAGGGCAAGAATGCGGTTCATCTCCCTGGGCCTCCAACACCTCTGCCTCAAGGTTGGGATATAGGGCGGATATTACTACTCCTTTGGACAATGTCGGGCCAGGATCTTCTGATTCACCTCCCCCAGGAAAGCTACGCGACGTAGCATCAGCTTTGACGTTCTTAATCCCAGGGCGATAGGTCACAATAAAATTAAATCTGGTAAAAAACAACGACCATCTGGCCTGTCTTGGGTTCAGTCGTTTAGCTGACTCCAATTAAGCCAGATTTATGTGATCAGTAAGCACAGTAATAGGTTGAATTGCTCCTTCCAACCAATGACGCCATTCTTCAAAAGCCAACCTAATGGCCAGCAATTCCCTATTACCCACATAATAATTTCTTTCAGCAGTCAAGAGTTTCTTAGAGAAGAATGCATATGGGTGCCATTACTAGGTGAGGGACCCTGCAACAAGACCGCTCCTACCCCAACCTCAGTTGCGTCAACTTCCACAATGAACGGATGTGGCAACACTCCTTCACCGCTGAAAAGGCTTGTAATGCCGCATCAGACCAAACTGAGATTCCCAAACCTTTCCTAGTCATGTCCGTTAAAGGTTTAACCACAGACGAGTAGTTCAACATTAATTTATGGAAGTATTTTATAGAACCCCAAAAACCGCATAAGCTCTTTTAAATTTTCAGGACGATCCCAGTCCAGCACAGCACGGACCTTCTCAGGATCCATCCGAAAACCTGAAGATGAGAGTAGATAACCCAGGAATTGCACTTTCTAAACTGCAAATACACAATTCTCCATCTTAGCATACAATTTATTCTCTCTGTAACACCTGTCTCACATGATCCTGATGAGTCTCCATGTCTGAAGAATAAATTAGTATATCATCCAGATACACAACAACAAACCTCCCCACCAGATGATGAAAGACGTTAATAACGAAATGTTGAAAAACCGCAGGCACATTGGTTAACCCAAAAGGCATGACCAGATTCTCAAAATGACCCTCAGGGGTATTAAATGCTGTCTTCCAATCATCCCCCTTTTTAATCCTTACCAGATAATATGCTCCCTCAAATTAAACTTGGAGAACACCTTGGCACTAATAATCTGATTAAACAAATCAGGGATCATAGGAAGGGGATAAGGATCACGGACAATAATAAAATTAATATATACAAATAGAGCCGGCACTCTTACAGCACTATTCACACAATGTATTTTGAAGGTGCGTTTTTGTGAGAAGATCCCGTTTGTAAGGGGTCTTTCTTCTCCAGCATACAATAAGTGGTTCTTGAAATAATGTCCAGAGTCCTGATTTTCCTCTGTGTGCCAACCTATTTTTAATTGCAGGTTTAATAGATGTGGTCGCGTTTTACCATAAATTATGTCCAACTCCGCAGTTTGTTATTTACAGTCTTTATCACCTCCTATCACCTTCTGCTCAAGTTTGTTTCAGAGACCTTCGCCCATCTAATACATACATTTACTTTATGTTTCGTATTGTAACTCACTGTTTGTTGCTGAGGGTCCATAAGTGCTAGCCGGCCGTGGCGTCCCACGTGGTAACCGGCGCGGCGAGCCCTCCACAGTATGCGATGCGGTTGAAGGGCCGGTCTCCTGCAATGTCTTTGGAGGTGAGAGGTATCCGCGGCAGAGTATAGGTATGTCGCGATCTCTCTTCTGTATGTTATGCGGTCAGAGGGCCGGTCTTCAGCGGCATATGGAGATGATGAGTCAGTTCCACCATAGCGAATACACAGCGAACTCTGAAAAACAGGGCGTCTTTCTTTCTGTTGTTAGCTCCGGGCTTCTATGACAAGAGGCACTTATACATCCATCCATTGGATGTATAAGTGCCTCTTGTCATAGAAGCCCGAGCTAACAACAGAAAGAAAGACGCCCTGTTTTTCAGAGTTCGCTGTGTATTCGCTGCGGTGGAACTGACCATCATCATCTCCATATGCCGCTGAAGACCGGCCCTCTGACCGCATAACATACAGAAGAGAGATCGCGCACATACCTATACTCTGCCGTGGATACCTCTCACCTCCAAAGACATTGCAGGAGACCGGCCCTTCAACCGCATCGCATACTGTGGAGGGCTCGCTCGCGGTTACCACGTGGGACGCCACGGCCGGCTAGCACTTGTGGACCCTCAGCAACAAACAGTGAGTTACAATACGAAACATAAAGTAAATGTATGTATTAGATGGGCAAAGGTCTCTGAAACAAACTTGAGCAGAAGGTGATAGGAGGTGATAAAGACTGTAAATAACAAACTGCGGAGTTGGACATAATTTATGGTAAAACGCGACCACATCTATTAAACCTGCAATTAAAAATAGGTTGGCACACAGAGGAAAATCAGGACTCTGGACATTATTTCTAGAACCACTTATTGTATGCTGGAGAAGAAAGACCCCTTACAAACGGGATCTTCTCATAAAAACACACCTTCAAAATACATTGTGTGAATAGTGCTGTAAGAGAAAAAACATTCAATTTAATTTTCTTACAACACATAAGAAGATTGACAACAGTAAGACACCTATACTGTAAACCTTAGGGCTTCTTATTTTATTTTTTTCATCTTTTTATTTTAAAATTTTTAAAAAAAATTATGATATAAATTTAATTATGATATAATAAATTGTGTCTATATATCCAGATTAAGAGTGCCGGCTCTATTTGTATATATAATTTGTTTTATAAGTTGGATGAAACCATAGGATCTGTGCACCTTATCCATATTATTGAGAGACGTGAGCCACCTACTACGTTTTCTGGTTACAATAATAAAATTAAGTTCATGGAAGTCCAGGCATGGCCTAATAGTTCCGTCCTTTTTTTAACAAAGAAAAACCCGCAGCCACTGGGCATTTAGACGTTCTGATATGTCCCGTAGCCAAACTCTCGGTAATATATTCTCGCGTGGCTGCTCTTTCGGGTTCAGAAAGGTTATACAACCGAGAATTGGGCAACTTAGCTCCTCCTGTCCTCCACTTTCAGAAAGTACATCAGAAAATTCTGATATAAATGTATGTATTAAGACAGTTGTCTAAGGAATAATCACTCCAATCGAGAATCTGTGTCACTTGCCAATCAATGGTAGAATTATGTTTACTTAACCAGGCAAATCCAAAACCAATGGAGCAGGCAGATCCTCCAACACAAAAGATGAAATGAATTCCTGATGAAAATCACCAACTCTCAAACTGATGTGATAAGCATTTCGGGGCAAGTGGAGCGGAGTCAATAGCAAATACAGAAATATTTTTCTCTAATGCACTTGTTACCAACCCATGCATATGGACGAACTGACCATCAACTATGTCTGTGAAGGTTCTCATTTATCCAGGTCATGGTATATCTATATACTATATATATAGTCTGTTCCATAGTCCTAATTGTCTGCCACTTACAATGCTTGACACCATTTTCTGGGAGGTCATTATCACCTACTGACTCCATTTAGGACTATGGAATCAACACCTTTGACCCCATGTTGGGTATAATAACCTAATTTAACTCAGAATTCAGAAAGCTTTTTGGAAGAACGAGTGAACCGTTTTCAAGAAATCTACAACAAGTACAGTTGTCTTGATTTATTCTTTACAGATTGACCATCAACTAGGTTAACCCCTGCCCCACTGTCAATAAAGGCCTCAATTTTTTTACAGTTTTGGAGTCTAGCGCCACCTTGGCAGACAGGGAAATCGGGTAGTACCAGTAAAAGACAAAAGTAAGTTCTCCGACTCCCCAACCACACCACCGAGAGTAATATGGGGATTAAACGTTCTTTTGTTTTCACCATAACGCTGAACGTGAGGACATGCATTAACAAAATGTCCCCTTTTTCCACAGAAAAAGCAGACTCCCTTCTTATGACTAAAATTCTTGACAGCAGGTCCAGGAGTAGCACCCCCCAACTGCATGGGTTCGTCACCAGACATAAACTCGAGTGTCTCTCCACCCAAAGTGTCAGAGGAAGCCGCCACCTCATATGATAGTACATCCTGAGAGTGAGAGACCTTAGATCTCTCTCTCAGATGTCTATCATTGCGTACAGCAAGTGACATAGCCGCCTCCAATAACTCAGGATTTTCATGAACACCCAACGCGTCTTTCAGCCTCTCGGATAATCCCTGACAGAATTGGCTACGGAGAGCTGGATCATTCAACTCCGTATCCATAGCCCATCTCCTAAATTCAGAGCAATAGACCAGTCTGCAGACCGCTTTCCCTGCCGTAAGCCACGCAACTTAGTCTCGACCAGGGAAATCGGATCCGGGTTGTCATAGATCAGACTCAGAGCTCTGAAAAAATAATCTACTGACCGGAGGGACTGCGATACGGTCGGCAAAGAAAAGGCCCAAGCCTGGGCGACTCCAACGACATAACAGCTTCAAATATAAATTGCATGACTCCCTAAACAGAGTGAAATTATCACTGCCCCCAGAAAATCTGTCAGGGAGGGCAATCTAAGGTTTAGGGCAGGCCGGTGTGGTCATTACAATCAACAACACTGCAAGAAGTGAAAACAAAAAGACTGTCAGATAGCATCACGTGCGGACAGTCTTTCCGATCTTCTAACCCCCGTCATGGGAGGGACCCTAACAGATACTCAGCTACCAGCCCAGTTTCACATATTGGCATGAACTCTGCCTTCCCTAACCTCAACCTGTTACTGACTACAGGTTTTACCTGATCCTTTGGTGCTCTGCACCAGTGTCTCTGACCTCTGTGTCAACCACATCAGCATTACCTCAAGGGTAGCAGAGTAGTGGCTCCCTGTAGCGAAATCCAGATCCCTGTACAAGGGTTAAAGGTTGAATACCAAGGGACTGCCAGGATAGTGTCATTAGGCTTTGCCCCAAGTCAAACCGGTTGGTTAACATAGTGATTCAAAACCCCTACCATAACACTGGGGAGGAATATTGTGCGGCACTATGGTGTTTGGCGATGTTGGGGAGATATGTTATGCTGCATTAGGGTATTTGGTGTTATTAAGGGGTATTATACTATGGTTTTTGCACTGTGCACCATTCTAACACACTTACTGTTGCAGTAAATAGAGTAAATGCATGATCTGTATATATATTTTCTGTACCTGTATGTGTGGAACATGATGGTATTAATTTTCCATTGCTGACAATTATATGGGTCCTGCTACTGAGGTCACAGTTATGAAGCATCATTCAAGCTGATATGACCACTAAGGCCTGTGACTGTCTGCAAAGGTCAAGGGACCAGCAGCTTCTCTATTCTGTGGGGAGTAGAAGCACCCAGGAATGCAGCAGCTATGGGACAGCAGACACCTGGATGTTTTTTTTTTTTTATGTTAACCACTTGCCGCCACGCTAACGCAGATGGGCGTCAACACGGCGGCTCTCTCAGGTCTCACTGCCGCCTATCGGCGTCATCTCGTGAGACCCGAGATTTCGCATTTCACTGTGACGCGCAGAGGAGAAGTGAAACTACAGCCTGCCAGCTGCGATCATTGGCTGGCAGGCTGTAATTTTTTAAATCGTCCTATGAAAATCGCATATCAGACGCTATTTACAAAATAGCGTCTGATATAGGTCCTGCTTGGTCCTCTTGTGATCCCTTTTGCTGGATCCACCACCAGAGGACACAGGCAGCTCAGTAAGTACACCAAATCACCACACATACATTACACCCCCCCTGTCAGTTATTAACCCTAGTAGCCCCTTAGTAGCCACTGATTACCCATATAAACCCCCTGATCACTCTCTGTCACCCCCCTGTCACCCCCCTGTCATAGATCACCCCCCTATAAGGGTCCCTAATCAACGTCAGGTAGTTAGCTACTGGTTAGGTAGTTAGCGCCCAGCCCACCGCACCGCACAGTCACTTATTAGTCGCTGATTAGCGTCATCACTGTCGCCTATCAGCACTAATACTAATATAGTATCTGTAAGTGATCAAGACTGATCGCAATCAGATCTATATCAGTACATTTGGGTCACTTTAGGCTCTATAAAAAACGCATTGTTCGCCTGATCAGGCCTGATCTTGTGCGCACACTTGCGTTCAGTCCGCCCACCGCAGTGACAGAATTTTTTTTTTTCTGATCACTGCAAAAACACTAACTTTTGAGTTATTGGATCTTTATTAGCGATCGCAGCGTTACTTCGCAAGCACTCCCTTTTACTAGGTAGGTGTGCTCTTTTTCCTGGGTAGTCTCAGCGGAATACCCCCTAAATTTAGTTACTCCAAAATGGCAAAAAAGGGGTATTCCGCTGAAGAGGCCTACAGGATTCTGGCCCTGTTGGATGAAAGCAATGGGGACGCCTCACCTGCTGAATCCAGTGGTTCAGAATATGAACCTGTAGACAGCAGTGGAACTCTAACCGCTAGCTAAGATGACGAGGTTGAGGTCCCTGCTACGGTCAGGCGTACCCGACCCCATGTCAGTGTTTCGCATACCCCGCGTGATAAGCCTCATATGCAGAGTGGTGCTAGCGCTGACTTTTTTTATGGTGCGGCATACACCGGCAGCGAAGCACATCCTGGACCTTCTACCAGCACTGCCGTATTCCCTGGTGAAGTGGACAGGGCCGTCTTTAACACAGGGCAAAAGGGGCAGCTGCCCAGGGCCCAGTTGCTCCTGGGGGGCCCAAGGCAGCTGCCTCTTGAGCCCAGCTGGCCACTGCCCACAAATTCAATTACATCGAGTGGCGTGCCTAAGGGGATACTGTCAGCTACACAGGGGATTGCTGCCATGCCTGCCTGCATACCGGCTCTCCAGGCAGTGAACTGTGAGAGAGTGAGAGCTGTGAAGGACCTTTGATGACATCATCACCATGTGACCAGTAACATAGCGATACTACTGGTCACATGGCTATGAGGTAATGAAAGGTCCTTTCTTTCTACCAGTGTTGCTGCAGCCTGCAGGAGAAGTTTGCCATAATTGTGGAGATTTTATTTTGTGAAGATTACATCAAAAAAGGTGACAGGGGCTGTTATGGTAATATACTGTAAGCTACTGTATAGTGGGGTGAGGTATAGTGTGGGGTGCTGCATACTGTGGGGTTCTGTATAGTGTGGGGTGATGTATACTGTGGGGTTCTGTATAGTGTGGGGTGATGTATAGTGTTAAGTGCTGTATACTTTAGGGTTCTGTATAGTGTGGGGTGCTGTATACTGTGAAGTGCTGTATACTTTGGGGTTCTGTATAGTGTGAGGTGCTGTATAGTGTCGGGTGCTCCATACTGTATACTGCAGAGTGCTGTGTACTGTATACTGTGGGGTGCTATATAGTGTGGGGTGCTGTTTACTGTATAGAGTGGGGTGCTATATACTGTATAGAGTGGGGTGCAGTATAGTGTATACTATGGGGGGCTGTATATTGTGGAGTGCTATACTGCTCTCCTGTATACTGCGGGGTGCAGTATAGTGTGGGGTGCTGTATAGTGTGGGGTGCTGTATAGTGCGGGGTGCCGTATAGTGTGGGGTGCTGTATAGTGCGGGGTGCTGTATAGTGTGGGGTGCTGTATAGTGTGGGGTGCTGTATTGTGTGGGGTGCTGTATAGTGTGGGGTGCAGTATAGTGTGGGATGCTGTATAGTGTGGGGTGCTGTATAGTGTGGGGTGCTGTATAGTGTGGGGTGCAGTATAGTATGGTGTGCTGTATACTGTGGGGTGCTGTATAGTATGTATGTAGGTGTTGTATATTTTGGGGTGCTATATTGAGTGGAGTGCTGTATACGGTATACTGTGGGGTGCTGTATATTGTATAGTGTGGGGTGCAGTATAGTGTATACTATAAGGGGCTGTATATTGTGGAGTGCTATACTGCTCTCCTGTATACTGCGGGGTGCAGCATAGTGTGGGGTGCTGTATAGTGTGGGGTGTTGTATAGTGTGGGGTGCTGTATTGTGTGGGGTGCTGTATTGTGTGGGGTGCAGTATAGTGTGGGATGCTGTATAGTGTGGGGTGCTGTATAGTGTGGGGTGCTGTATAGTGTGGAGTGCAGTATAGTATGGTGTGCTGTATACTGTGGGGTGCTGTATAGTATGTATGTAGGTGTTCTATATTTTGGGGTGCTATATTGAGTGGAGTGCTGTATACGGTATACTGTGGGGTGCTGTATATTGTATAGTGTGGGAGTGCAGTATAGTGTATACTATGGGGGCTGTATATTGTGGAGTGCTATACTGATCTCCTGTATACTGCGGGGTGCAGCATAGTGTGGGGTGTTGTATAGTGTGGGGTACTGTATAGTGCGGGGTGCTGTATAGTGTGGGGTGCTGTATAGTGCGGGGTGCTGTATAGTGTGGGGTGCTGTATAGTGTGGGGTGCAGTATAGTGTGGGATGCTGTATAGTGTGGGGTGCTGTATAGTGTGGGGTGCTGTATAGTGTGGGGTGCAGTATAGTATGGTGTGCTGTATACTGTGGGGTGCTGTATAGTATGAAGTGCTGTATACTGTATAGTGTGCTGTATACTGTCAGGTGTTATACTGTATGTTATAGGATGCTATACTGCATACTGTGGGGTGTTACACTATGTATTGCATACTGTGGGGTACTATATACTGTGAGGTGCTATACTATACATGGCATACTTTGGGAAACTGTATACTATAGGGTGCTATACTGCGGGGTGCTATACTGCATACTGTAAGGTGCTCTATACTATAGGGTGCTATACTGCATACTGTGGGGTGCTGTATACTATAGGGTGCTATACTGCATACTGTAAGGTGCTGTATACTATAGGGTGCTATACTGCATACTGTGGGGTGCTGTATACTATAGGGTGCTATACTGCATACTGTGGGGCAGGGCTGGGACAAGGTCCACCACCAACAGAGGCTGAGCTGCCCAAGTGCGCCCCCCTCCAACTTGTGGATGACACTGCTATGGGGGATCTGTGATGAATGATACTGTTATTGGGGAATCTGTGGATGACACATTTGTGTCATCCACAGATCCCCCCTCCCCATAACAGGGTCCATGTAGGAATGACCCCCAATACAAGTGGTGAGGCTGTGGGGTTGTATCTGCTTTTTTGATGACAGCGCCAGCGCCGTGCAGTGACTGTATTCTACTACACCCCCTCGCACACTGTATATAATCTTAACTATATAACTGTAGTGATTTACTACAGTTATATAGTTAATAAGATTATATCCAGTGAGCGGGGGATGGGGGTAGTAGAATACAGTCACTGCACGGGCCCTGCTGTCATTATGAAATAGCATATGTGACCCCCACCTCTTTTATTGGTGGTCATTCAGTAAATTAACCCTGTTTTGGGGGTGGGGGTGTCTGTGGGACAAATATGTGTCATCCACAGATTCTCCCCATAATAGGGTTCATTTAGTGAATGACCACCCAAATTGTGGTGACCCAATACATGGGAGTTGCATCTGCAGAGCTTTTGTATAATGCCACCCCACACTGTAGTGTCCCCACACAGTAATGTCCGCCACACTGCCCCCCACACAGTAATGTCCGCCACACTGCCCCCACACAGTAATGTCCGCCACACTGCCCCCACACAGTAATGTCCGCCACACTGCCCCCACACAGTAATGTCCGCCACACTGCCCCCCCACAGTAATGTCCGCCACACTGCCCCCACACAGTAATGTCCGCCACACTGCCCCCACACAGTAATGTCCGCCACACTGCCCCCACACAGTAATGTCCGCCACACTGCCCCCACACAGTAATGTCCACACTGCCCCACAGTAATGTCTGCCACACTGCCCCCCACACAGTAATGTCCGCCACACTGCCCCCACACAGTAATGTCCGCCACACTGCCCCCACACAGTAATGTCCGCCACACTGCCCCCACACAGTAATGTCCGCCACACTGCCCCCACACAGTAATGTCCGCCACACTGCCCCCACACAGTAATGTCCGCCACACTGCCCCACACAGTAATGTCCGCCACACTGCCCCCACACAGTAATGTCCGCCACACTGCCCCCACACAGTAATGTCCGCCACACTGCCCCCACACAGTAATGTCCGCCACACTGCCCCCACACAGTAATGTCCGCACACTGCCCCCACACAGTAATGTCCGCCACACTGCCCCCACACAGTAATGTCCGCCACACTGCCCCCCACACAGTAATGTCCGCCACACTGCCCCCCACACAGTAATGTCCGCCACACTGCCCCCACACAGTAATGTCCGCCACTGCCCCCACACAGTAATGTCCGCCACACTGACCTCCGCACAGTAATGTCCGCCACACTGCCCCCGCACAGTAATGTCCGCCACACTGCCCCCACACAGTAATGTCCGCCACACTGCCCCCACACAGTAATGTCCGCCACACTGCCCCCACACAGTAATGTCCGCCACACTGCCCCCACACAGTAATGTCCGCCACACTGCCCCCACACAGTAATGTCCGCCACACTGCCCCCACACAGTAATGTCCGCCACACTGCCCCCCACACAGTAATGTCCCCCACACCCCCTCAACCACCACAGCAGTGCCCCACATAGTAATTTATCATGCCCCCCTCTTGTCATGCTTTTTCTGCTCTCCTGTATACTGCGGGGTGCAGTATAGTGTGGGGTGCTGTATAGTGTGGGGTGCTGTATAGTGCGGGGTGCCGTATAGTGTGAGTGCTGTATAGTGCGGGGTGCTGTATAGTGTGGGGTGCTGTATAGTGTGGGGTGCTGTATTGTGTGGGGTGCTGTATAGTGTGGGGTGCAGTATAGTGTGGGATGCTGTATAGTGTGGGGTGCTGTATAGTGTGGGGTGCTGTATAGTGTGGGGTGCAGTATAGTATGGTGTGCTGTATACTGTGGGGTGCTGTATAGTATGTATGTAGGTGTTGTATATTTTGGGGTGCTATATTGAGTGGAGTGCTGTATACGGTATACTGTGGGGTGCTGTATATTGTATAGTGTGAGGTGCAGTATAGTGTATACTATAAGGGGCTGTATATTGTGGAGTGCTATACTGCTCTCCTGTATACTGCGGGGTGCAGCATAGTGTGGGGTGCTGTATAGTGTGGGGTGTTGTATAGTGTGGGGTGCTGTATTGTGTGGGGTGCTGTATTGTGTGGGGTGCAGTATAGTGTGGGATGCTGTATAGTGTGGGGTGCTGTATAGTGTGGGGTGCTGTATAGTGTGGAGTGCAGTATAGTATGGTGTGCTGTATACTGTGGGGTGCTGTATAGTATGTATGTAGGTGTTCTATATTTTGGGGTGCTATATTGAGTGGAGTGCTGTATACGGTATACTGTGGGGTGCTGTATATTGTATAGTGTGGGGTGCAGTATAGTGTATACTATGGGGGGCTGTATATTGTGGAGTGCTATACTGATCTCCTGTATACTGCGGGGTGCAGCATAGTGTGGGGTGTTGTATAGTGTGGGGTACTGTATAGTGCGGGGTGCTGTATAGTGTGGGGTGCTGTATAGTGCGGGGTGCTGTATAGTGTGGGGTGCTGTATAGTGTGGGGTGCAGTATAGTGTGGGATGCTGTATAGTGTGGGGTGCTGTATAGTGTGGGGTGCTGTATAGTGTGGGGTGCAGTATAGTATGGTGTGCTGTATACTGTGGGGTGCTGTATAGTATGAAGTGCTGTATACTGTATAGTGTGCTGTATACTGTCAGGTGTTATACTGTATGTTATAGGATGCTATACTGCATACTGTGGGGTGTTACACTATGTATTGCATACTGTGAGGGTACTATATACTGTGAGGTGCTATACTATACATGGCATACTTTGGGAAACTGTATACTATAGGAGTGCTATACTGCGGGGTGCTATACTGCATACTGTAAGGTGCTCTATACTATAGGGTGCTATACTGCATACTGTGGGGTGCTGTATACTATAGGGTGCTATACTGCATACTGTAGGTGCTGTATACTATAGGGTGCTATACTGCATACTGTGGGGTGCTGTATACTATAGGGTGCTATACTGCATACTGTGGGGTGCTGTATACTATAGGGTGCTATACTGCATACTGTAAGGTGCTGTATACTATAGGGTGCTATACTGCATACTGTGGGGTGCTGTATACTATAGGGTGCTATACTGCATACTGTGGGGTGCTGTATACTATAGGGTGCTATACTGCATACTGTGAGGTGCTGTATACTATAGGGTGCTATACTGGGGGGTGCTGTATACTATAGGGTGCTATACTGCATACTGTGGGGTGCTGTATACTATAGGGCGTTATACTGCATACTGTGGGGTGCCGTATACTATAGAGGTGCTATACTGTGGGGTGCTGTATACTATAGGGTGCTATACTGCATACTGTGGGGTGCTGTATACTATAGGGTGCTATACTGCATACTGTAAGGTGCTGTATACTATAGGGTGCTATACTGCATACTGTGGGGTGCTGTATACTATACGGTGCTATACTGCATACTGTAAGGTGCTCTATACTATAGGGCGCTATACTGCATACTGTGGGGTGCTGTATACTATAGGGCGTTATACTGCATACTGTGGGGTGCCGTATACAATAGGGTGCTATACTGTGGGGTGCTGTATACTATAGGGTGCTATACTGCATACTGTGGGGTGCTGAATAGAGATGAGCGAACACCTGGATGTTCGGGTTCGAGAAGTTCGGCCGAACTTCCCGAAAATGTTCGGGTTCGGGATTCGAACTCGAGCCGAACTTTATCCCGAACCTGAACCCCATTGAAGTCAATGGGGACCCGAACTTTTAGGCACTAAAAAGGCTGTAAAATAGTCCAGGAAAGGGCTAGAGGGCTGCCAAAGGCAGCAAAATGTAGGTAAATCCCCTGCAAACAAATGTGGATAGGGAAATGAATTAAAATAAAATAAAATAAATAAAAATTAACCAATATCAATTGGAGAGAGGTCCCACAGCAAGGAATCATGCGTCATATCACCCACCACTGGAGAAGGCCACTCTCATTTAGTTCGGACCAGCACCCAGATAGAGGAGAGAGGTCCCACATCAAGGAATCATGCGTCATATCAACCACCAACGGAGAAGGCCACTCTCATTTATTTCGGACCAGCACCCAGACAGAGGATACAGGTCCCACAGCAAGGAATCATGCGTCATATCAACCACCACCGGAGAAGGCCACTCTCAGTTATTTCGGCCCAGCACCCAGACAGAGGAGAGAGGTCCCACAGCAAGAAATCATGCGTCATATCAACCACCACCGGAGAAGGCCACTCTCATTTATTTTGGACCAGTACCCAGACAGAGGAGAGAGGTCCCACATCAAGGAATCATGCGTCATATCAACCACCACCGGAGAAGGCCACTCTCATTTATTTTGGACTAGCACCCAGACAGAGGATACAGGTCCCACAGCAAGGAATCATGCGTCATATCAACCACCAACGGAGAAGGGCACTCTCATTTAGTTCGGACCAGCACCCAGACAGAGGAGAGAAGTCCCACATCAAGGAATCATGCGTCATATCAACCACCACCGTTGAAGGCCACTCTCATTTATTTTGGACCAGCACCCAGACAGAGGAGAGAGGTCCCACACCAAGGAATCATGCGTCATATCAACCACCAACGGAGAAGGCCACTCTCAGTTATTTCGGCCAGCACCCAGACAGAGGAGAGAGGTCCCACAGCAAGGAATCATGCGTCATATCAACCACCAACGGAGAAGGCCACTCTCATTTAGTTCGGATCAGCACCCAGACAGAGGAGAGAGTTCCCACATCAAGGAATCATGCGTCATATCAACCACCACCGGAGAAGGCCACTCTCATTTATTTTGGACCAGCACCCAGACAGAGGATACAGGTCCCACAGCAAGGAATCATGCGTCATATCAACCACCACCGGAGAAGGCTACTCTCATTCATTTTGGACCAGCACCCAGACAGAGGAGAGAGGTCCCACAGCAAGGAATCATGCGTCATATCAACCACCAACGGAGAAGGCCACTCTCAGTTATTTCGGCCCAGCACCCAGACAGAGGAGAGAGGTCCCACAGCAAGGAATCATGCGTCATATCAACCACCAACGGAGAAGGCCACTCTCAGTTATTTCAGACCAGCACCCAGACAGAGGAGAGGTTTATTCAACTTTGGGTTGCACCGCAAGATCATGGTAAAGTTAAAAAAATGAGGATTCAATAAAGAAGTGCCCCGGAGTACAAGAATACATGGTTGATGGGGAGGCAGTTATAAATGTTTATTCTGCACAAGGGAGGCACAGGTCCTGTGGGATCTATGCCTGGTTCATTTTTATGAATGTGAGCTTGTCCACGTTGGCTGTGGACAGGCGGCTGCGTTTGTCAGTAATGACGCCCCTTGCCGTGCTGAATACACGTTCAGACAAAACGCTGGCCGCCGGGTAGGCCAGCACCTCCAAGGCATAAAATGCTAACTCTGGCCACGTGGACAATTTGGAGACCCAGAAGTTGAATGGGGCCGAACCATCAGTCAGTACGTGGAGGGGTGTGCAGACGTACTGTTCAACTATGTTAGTGAAATGCTGCCTCCTGCTAACACGTTCCGTATCAGGTGGTGGTGCAGTTAGCTGTGGCGTGGAGACAAAACTTTTCCACATTTCTGCCATGCTAACCCTGCCCTCAGAAGAGCTGGCCGTGACACTGCTGCGTTGGCGACCTCTTGCTCCTCCTCTGCCTTCGCCTTGGGCTTCCACCTGTTCCCCTGTGACATTTGGGAATGCTCTCAGGAGCGCCTCTACCAGCGTGCGCTTGAAATCGCGCATCTTCCTATCACGCTCCAGTGCAGGAAGTAAGGTGGGCACATTGTCTTTGTACCGGGGATCCAGCAGGGTGGCAACCCAGTAGTCCGCACACGTTAAAATGTGCGCAACTCTGCTGTCGTTGCGCAGGCACTGCAGCATGTAGTCGCTCATGTGTGCCAGGCTCCCCAGAGGTAAGGACAAGCTCTCCTCTGTGGGAGGCGTATCGTCATCGTCCTCCGTATCCCCCCAGCCACGCACCAGTGATGGGCCTGAGCTGTGTCGGGTGCCACCCCGCTGTGAACCTGCTTCAACCTCATACTCCTCCACCTCATCCTCCTCGTCCTCCAGTAGTGGACCCTGGCTGGCCACATTTGTACCTGGCCTCTGCTGTTGCAAAAAACCTCCCTCTGAGCCACTTCTAACAGACTGGCCTGAAAGTGCTAAAAATGACCCCTCATCCTCCTCCTCCTCCTCCTGGGCCACCTCCTCTTCCATCATCGCCCTAAGCGTTTTCTCAAGGAGACATAGAAGTGGTATTGTAATGCTGATAACGGTGTCATCGCCACTGGCCATGTTGGTGGAGTACTCGAGACAGCGCAATAGGGCACACAGGTCTCGCATGGAGGCCCAATCATTCATTGGTGGTGAAGTGGTGCTGTTCCGCAGTGCGACTGACGCGTGCGTGCTGCAGCTGAAACTCCACTATGGCTTGCTGTTGCTTGCACAGTCTCTCCAGCATGTGCAAGGTGGAGTTCCACCTGGTGGGCACGTCGCATATGAGGCGGTGAGCGGGAAGACCGAAGTTACGATGTAGCGCAGACAGGCGAGCAGCGGCAGGATGTCAACGCCGGAAGCGCGCACAGACGGCCCCCACTTTATGCAGCAGCTCTGACATGTTGGTGTAGTTGTGAATGAACTTCTGCACCACCAAATTCAGCACATGCGCCAGGCAAGGGATGTGCGTCAAACCGCATTTCAAAAGCCAGTAGTTTAGAAATGCTGGCATTCAGGCCCAGGGCTCGAGGGTGGCTAGGTGGGAATTTCCGCTTTCTCTCCAAGGTTTGTGAGATGGAGAGCTGAACGCTGCCGTGTGACATGGTGGAGATGCTTGGTGACGCAGGTGGTGGTGTCGGTGGCACATCCTCTGTTTGGTGGGCGACAGGTGCCAACGTTCCTCCCGAAGGGAGGAAGAGGCCGAGGCAGCAGCAGAAGAGGGAGCAGGGGGAGCCTGAGTGAGTTCCTTGCTTTTAAGGTGTTTACTCCACTGCAGTTCATGCTTTGCATGTAGATGCCTGGTCATGCAGGTTGTGCTAAGGTTCAGAACGTTAATGCCTCGCTTCAGGATCTGATATACAAACACAGAAATGAAACAGCACTCTGCAACAAAAGCTCTGCCCTAGATGGGAGCTATAAGAGGACATTAGTGATATCACATGCAAACAGTGGAGACATTAGTTTACATTTTGATCAAAAGGTAGTAAGCCCACTCACCCCGACACGGTTGTCTCCTAGAGTGGGTACTAATGCTAAATCTGACCTGCTAAGGGCCATGACAGCCACATAAGATCCTCCTAACGCTAAGTCCTACCTGCCATGGGCCACGACAGCCACATAAAATCCAGGGAGTGTGAGCCCAGAATGCATGCTGGGATAGACCGTACTTATTAACCCCTTCTGGTGCTATAACAGCCTCCATTGGATCCGGGGATGCAGGTACCAACATGCATGCCAAGCCCACTATGCACTCTTCCTGGAGCCAGATGGCTACTAGCAGGCAATGTGAGTACACATTCAGCTTTATACTCACTCTGATTAAAAACCAGGCATCTAGGGCAGAAGAATTAGTCAGGTGTGCAAGACTGGGAAGGAGGTCGCAACACCTCCAACACATACTAAACAAGAACACAAGGGGGGGTCAGTCAGCACTCCCTGTATGCAGGTGCACGTAGCTATGGCAATCATACATACAAACACAGAAATGAAACAGCACTCTGCAACAAAAGCTCTGCCCTAGATGGGAGCTATAAGAGGACATTAGTGATATCACATGCAAACAGTGGAGACATTAGTTTACATTTTGATCAAAAGGTAGTAAGCCCACTCACCCCGACACGGTTGTCTCCTAGAGTGGGTACTAACGCTAAATCTGACCTGCGGGGTGAGTGGGCTTACTACCTTTTGATCAGAATGTAAACTAATGTCTCCACTGTTTGCATGTGATATCACTAATGTCCTCTTATAGCTCCCATCTAGGGCAGAGCTTTTGTTGCAGAGTGCTGTTTCATTTCTGTGTTTGTATGTATGATTGCCATAGCTACGTGCACCTGCATACAGGGAGTGCTGACGACCCCCCCTTGTGTTCTTGTTTAGTATGTGTTGGAGGTGTGGCGACCTCCTTCCCAGTCTTGGACACCTGACTAATTCTTCTGCCCTAGATGCCTGGTTTTAATCAGAGTGAGTATAAAGCTGAATGTGTACTCACATTGCCTGCTAGTAGCCATCTGGCTCCAGGAAGAGTGCATAGTGGGCTTGGCATGCATGTTGGTACCTGCATCCCCGGATCCAATGGAGGCTGTTATAGCACCAGAAGGGGTTAATAAGTACGGTCTATCCCAGCATGCATTCTGGGCTCACACTCCCTGGATTTTATGTGGCTGTCGTGGCCCATGGCAGGTAGGACTTAGCGTTAGGAGGATCTTATGTGGCTGTCATGGCCCTTAGCAGGTCAGATTTAGCGTTAGTACCCACTCTAGGAGACAACCGTGTCGGGGTGAGTGGGCTTACTACCTTTTGATCAAAATGTAATCTAATGTCTCCACTGTTTGCATGTGATATCACTAATGTCCTCTTATAGCTCCCATCTAGGGCAGAGCTTTTGTTGCAGAGTGCTGTTTCATTTCTGTGTTTGTATGTATGATTGCCATAGCTACGTGCACCTGCATACAGGGAGTGCTGACTGACCCCCCCTTGTGTTCTTGCTTCAGGATCTGATGGCACAGCGTGCAAACCACTCGGGTCTTGTCGTCAGCACATTGTTTAAAGAAGTGCCATGCCAGGGAACTCCTTGAAGCTGCCTTTGGGGTGCTCGGTCCCTGGTGGCGGTGGCCAGTATAAGGCGAACTCTTTTGGTGGCGGCTGTTCTGCTTTTGCCCCCTGCTCCCTCTTTTGCTACGCTGTTGGCTCGGTCTCACCACTGCCTCTTCCTCTGAACTATGAAAGTCAGTGGCACGACCTTCATTCCATGTGGGGTCTAGAACCTCATCGTCCCCTGCATCGTCTTCCTCCCTGACCTCCTGTTCGGTCTGCACACTGCAGAAAGACGCAGCAGTTGGCACCTGTGTTTCGTCATCATCAGAGACGTGCGGACTCCGATGAGGTGGTATTCCCATGTCCTCATCATCAGGAAACATCAGTGGTTGTGCATCAGTGCATTCTATGTCTTCCACCACTGGGGAAGGACTGGGTGGGAGATAATGTTGTGAACATGCTGGATCCACTTATGGCCACCCAATTGACTAGCGCCTTCACCTGCTCAGGCCTTACCATCCTTAGAACGGCATTGGGCCCCACCAAATATCGCTGTAAATTCTGGCGGGTACTGGAACCTGAGGTAGTTGGTTCACTAGGACGTGTGGCTGTGGCAGAATGGCCACGTCCTCTCCCAGCACCAGAGGGTACACTAACACCACCACGACCGCGTCCGCGTCCCTTACTAGATGTTTTCCTCATTGTTACCGTTCACCAAGCACCACAATAAGGAAAAAAATATTTGGCCCAATGTATTGATTTCAAATGTAGGCCTTTTTTTACAGGCACGTAACACTATCTGCCTATTTGTCTATGTAGCATATTACACTAATCCAGGCACAGCAGTTACCACTGATTTAGGGGAATATCTCTTTTAGTGCTAGTATTTAGGCCCTGGATGAAAGGTATCCTTTTATGGACAGATTTATACTTGGCCTGCAACAGCTGGGACACCTGATTCAGGGTATTGCTATATTGGCAGGTTAATTTCACCCCAGAACAAAATATATGTGTAAGCGGACACTATGAAATCGGTCCTGCAACTGCTGGGACACCAGATCCAGGGTATTGCTATATTGGCAGGGTAATTTCACCCCAGAAAAAATATATATGTGTAAGCGGACACTATGAAATCTGGCCTGCAACTGTTTGGACACCAGATCCAGTGTATTGCTATATTGGCAGGTTAATTTCACCCCAGAAAAAAATATATGTGTAAGCGGACACTATGAAATCTGGCCTGCAACTGTTTGGACACCAGATCCAGGGTATTGCTATATTGGCAGGTTAATTTCACCCAAGAAAAAAATATATGTGTAAGCGGACACTATGAAATCTGGCCTGCAACTGTTTGGACACCAGATCCAGGGTATTGCTATATTGGCAGGTTAATTTCACCCCAGAAAAAAAAATATGTGTAAGCAGACACTATGAAATCGGTCCTGCAACTGCTGGGACACCAGATCCAGGGTATTGCTATATTGGCAGGTTAATTTCACCCCAGAAAAAAATATATGTGTAAGCGGACACTATGAAATCTGGCCTGCAACTGTTTGGACACCAGATCCAGGGTATTGCTATATTGGCAGGTTAATTTAACTCCAGAACAAAATATATGTGTAAGCGGACACTATGAAATCGGTCCTGCAACTGCTGGGACACCAGATCCAGGGTATTGCTATATTGGCAGGTTAATTTCACCCCAGAACAAAATATATGTGTAAGCTGACACTATGAAATCTGTCCTGCAACTGCTTGGAAACCAGATCCAGGGTATTGCTATATTGGCAGGTTAATTTAACCCCAGAACAAAATATATGTGTAAGCGGATACTATAAAATATGTCCTGCAACTGCTGGGACACCAGATCCAGGGTATTGCTATATTGGCAGATTAATTTAACCCCAGAACAAAATATATGTGTAAGCGGACACTATGAAATCGGTCCTGCAACTGCTGGGACACCAGATCCAGGGTATTGCTATATTGGCAGGGTAATTTCACCCCAGAACAAAATATATGTGTAAGCGGATACTATAAAATATGTCCTGCAACTGCTGGGACACCAGATCCAGGGTAATGCTATATTGGCAGGTTAATTTCACCCCAGAAAAAAATATATGTGTAAGCGGACACTATGAAATCTGGCCTGCAACTGTTTGGACACCAGATCCAGGGTATTGCTATATTGGCAGGTTAATTTCACCCCAGAAAAAAATATATGTGTAAGCGGTATAAGAGGGTGCAAGGTACCGTGGTCAACGGGAGGTACGTGTCACCGAGGTTCCTGGCCTCGGTGAGGTAAGAGCCGGGTTTTCTTGGGTGTCAGCAGCAGCTAGTGCTGCTTGACACATTTGTATTTAGTTTGGCTGCAAAGCCAATCCGGGCCGGCTCTTACTGGGAGTAGGCAAAGAGTTGGGCGGGTGCCTATTCCCCACGGTCCAGGCTGGTTTTTCCCGGGCCTTTAAAACACAGCCAGCACCAGCAGGTGTGTGTGTGATTGTCCTGGAGCTGCTGTTAGTGCTGTGGAGCTCTCTGGGCTGGAAGCAAGAGCCCAGCAAGGAGGAGTGCAGACGGCCTGGAAGCCTGAAGTCGATTGACTTGTGGCTGGACTGACAGCCAGGTGCGAACCCGCACCTAAAACCTCCCAGGTGACTGGAACCTGTATTGGACTGTTTTGTTTTGCCTCATGATTTCTGATGTGTGTGAATTAACACCAAGAGACTTTTTACCGTTTATTTGATGCATGTGTGAATTAAACACTGTTCTCTACACTTTCTGGACTCCGTTTTGCCTCTGTACTGCACCCGCACCGCTATCTACCAGAGCGACTCCCCACATTTGGTGTCGGATGCGGGCATGCGCAGTGAGGCTGGCGTGAACGCCGAAGTTTGTTTGTTTTGCTGGGCACGAGTGCATGGAATATATTAAACCAGCAAAGTTACAAGCAGGAACTTCTGGCAACATGGAGGCGGCTGTGAAAGCTCTCATAGAGGCTAACGTGCAGCAGCAGGAGACCAACCAGCTACTGTTACAGCACGTGATGGCGTTACAAGCTGCAGGAGCATCCCACCACGACCATGATGCCCGTAAAGCGGTCCGTGCGGCGATCCCAAAGATGACCCCCTCGGATGACGTTGAGACATATCTGGCGGTCTTTGAGAAGGTAGCCGTGAGGGAGAAGTTACCCCGTGATCAGTGGGCCGAAGTGGTCGCTCCATTCCTGGCATCCGGACCCCAGCAGGTTTTTTTTGACTTAGCAGATGACCAGGCTGCTGATTACCCCACGGTGAAGGGGGAGATCCTGGCCAGACTGGGGGTAAACGTGTTGGTCCGGGCTCAGCGGGTCCACCTGTGGGACTTTAAAACGGCTGAACCCGCCAGGCCGCAGTACTATGAGTTGCTGCACAGGTTGCAAAAGTGGCTGCAGCCTGATGTTCTAAGTCCGGCTGCTATGCTGGACCGTCTGCTGGCTGACATGTTCTGGAGGGCCCTGCCTTACCCCCTTCAGCACTGGATCGGCCAGGCATCCCCCACTAATGCCCTTGAAATGGTTGATCTGGTGGAGCGCTATGAGGCCACAAAAAACTTGCAAGGGGGTGTTGTTGGGAGGGGGCCGGTCAAACCCCGGAGGTCTCCTATCCCGTCCCGACGACTGATACCCGAGAAACCTGCTCGGGGTGTACCCCCTGTGGACCTGGCTCTGATTGTCTGCTGGCGGTGTCAGGAGCCTGGCCACGTAAGGGCCGACTGTCCACACCGGGGAGAACCCATGGAGACTAATTATGGGTACCGGGCTTCCATGTATGCCCGGAGACTGTGTGCAACCGGCACCCCCGAGACAATAGACAATCGTCACCTGTGCCAGGTGCAGGTGGCTGATAATCTGGCAGTGGCGCTGCTGGACTCAGGGAGCCTAGTAACCCTGGTAAGTGCTGCCCTGGTACAGCCCACCCAGTATACGGGCCGGAAAGTTGGTGTGGTGTGCATACATGGAGACTTAAAGGACTATCCCACTGCTGTAATGTCTCTATCCACGGCGGCCGGCACCTGGGCTTGTGAAGTGGCGATCTCCAAAAAGCTACCTTATGAACTAATAATTGGGAGAGGCTTCCCTGGTTTTCTGTCACTATGGCCTGAGATGAAAGTGACTAATAGCCCTGAGACAGGGGTAACCCTAGCAGAGTGGCCTGGTTCCAGTGGGAGGCCAGAGCCCTGGGAGCCCGAGTCCGAAGGGCCTGCGGTAGGGGTGACCACCACTTCTGTGATAGAGGGGGAGACACCCCCACTGAGTGTAATGGTGGGAGACATGGAGGACTTGCCACCAGGACCTGAGTTGGCAGACCTCCACGTCTCCGAAGACACTTTTGGGACCGCCCAACACCGGGACCAAACCCTAACCAGGGCCTGGGAGAATGTGGTGGAAATTGATGGTAAACCCCAGAAGCCAGGGGCTGAGTTAATATTTCCCCGCTTTGTTGTTCACCAAGAAATGTTATATCGGGTGAACCAAATCCGGGGTGAACCTGTTGAACAGTTGGTGGTGCCCACAGCGTATCGCAAGCTTGTCATGGAGCTTGTCCACATACATGTTCTTGGGGGACACTTGGGGTGGTAGAAAACCCAAGACCGCATACTGCAGCGGTTTTATTGGCCTGGTGTGTTTAAGGAGGTAGAAGAATATTGTAAATCTTGTCCAAACTGTCAGGTAAATAGCCCCCAGCCACATTTCCGTAGTCCCCTTGTGCCTCTTCCAATCATTGAGGTCCCGTTTGAGCGTATCGCTATGGATCTAATCGGGCCTGTACCAAAGTCTGCCAGGGGCCACCAACACATTCTGGTAGTTCTCGACTATGCCACTCGGTATCCGGAGGCGGTGCCTCTGCGACATACCTCGGCTAAGCTCATTGCCAAAGAGTTAATGGAAATGTTTTCCCGTGTGGGCCTGCCAAAAGAGATTCTGACAGACCAAGGGACCCCTTTTATGTCCAAAGTTATGAGGGAACTGTGTAAATTATTGCGTATAAAGCAATTGCGGACGTCCGTTTACCATCCGCAAACGGACGGTCTTGTCGAAAGGTTTAACCAAACTCTAAAAAATATGTTAAAAAGGGTGGTGTCTAGAGATGGGAAGGACTGGGACCTGCTTCTGCCCTATCTCATGTTCGCAGTGCGAGAGGTGCCCCAGGCCTCTACTGGGTTCTCGCCCTTCGAACTGCTTTATGGCAGACACCCTCGGGGCCTGTTGGATATCGCCAAGGAAGCGTGGGAACAACAGCCTGTCCCCTCAAAAGTGTCATTGAGTATGTCACCCAGATGCAGGAACGGATGGAAAGGGTGTTGCCGCTGGTCCGGGAGCATATGGAGGCAGCGCAACAAGCCCAGAGTAGGGTGTATAATCGTCAGGCTCGGGTACGGGACTTCAATCCGGGAGATCGGGTTTTGGTTCTGGTACCCACCCTTGACAGCAAGTTCCTAGCTAGGTGGCAGGGCCCCTATGAGGTGATCGAGAAGGTAGGGGAAGTAAATTACAAGGTACACCAGCCAGGGCGGCGCAAGCCGGAGCAGGTGTACCACGTGAATTTACTAAAGCCGTGGAAGGATAGGAACACGACTGACAACAACAGCCCCCGGCCAGGGCTTCTGGGTGAAAAGGGTCCAGCCCCACAGTTCGAGGCCTGCGAAGCGGTAGCCACAGTAAAAATTGCAGACAGCCTGTCTTCCAAACAAGTTCAGGAAGTCAGGGAGTTCATCAGTCGGAACACGGATGTGTTCTCGGACCTCCCTGGCCGCACGTCTCTCATCCAACATGACATCGTCACTGAGCCTCAGGCCAAAATCCGGTTAAAACCATACCGGGTACCCGAGGCTCGGCGACGGGCCATCATGGAGGAAGTGCAATTAATGTTGGAGCTCGATGTCATTGAGGAGTCGAAAAGTGAGTGGGCCAGTCCCATAGTCCTAATACCCAAGCTGGATGGGACGTTGCGGTTCTGCAACGATTTTCGCAAGTTAAATGAAGTGTCCAAGTTTGATGCGTATCCCATGCCCCGGGTAGACGAGCTTGTTGAAAATTTAGGGCAAGCCCGTTATTTTTCTGTGCTAGACCTCACTAAAGGATACTGGCAAGTACCCTTAACGGAGGCAGCCAAGGAAAAAAACGCTTTTGTTACCCCGCAGGGCCTGTATCATTACAAGGTGTTACCCTTTGGCCTGCATGGCGCCCCCTCCACCTTCCAAAGGTTAATGGATATTGTGCTGCGACCTCATCGTCGGTACGCTTCGGCCTACTTAGATGATGTAATCGTCCACAGCACCGACTGGGAAAGCCATTTGCCCAAAGTGCAGGCGGTAGTGGATGCCCTGAGGAAAGCTGGACTAACCGCCAATCCAAAGAAGTGTGCGATTGGGTTGGAAGAGACCAAATATCTGGGATATGTTATTGGGCGGGGAGTCATCAAGCGGCAGGTAACTAAGGTAGAGGCCATACGTAACTGGCCCCGACCGGTCACCACCAGGCAGTTAAAGTCCTTCCTGGGAATTGTAGGGTACTACATGCGGTTTGTGCCCCACTTTGCCACAATAGCAGCGCCGTTGACAGACCTGTTGAAGGGGCGCAAGTCTGGGAAGGTTAGCTGGAGTGAGAAGGCGGAGGAGGCTTTCTCTGCGTTGAAGTCGGCCCTGTGTGGGTCCCCGGTTTTGGTGACACCCGACTTCAACAGGGAGTTCGTCGTTCAGACGGATGCCTCGGAGGTAGGTCTCGGTGCAGTACTGTCTCAGGAAGTCAATGGGGAAGAACATCCCATTGTCTTCCTGAGCCGTAAACTCACCCCAGCCGAGACCAGGTATAGTATAGTGGAGAGGGAGTGCCTGGCTATCAAGTAGGCACTCGAATCTCTCCGCTATTACCTGTTAGGGAGGAGGAGACCGACCACTCCCCTCTCAAGTGGATGAGCCAGGCCAAGGAGAGGAATGCTCGGGTCACCAGGTGGTTCCTATCCTTACAAAGTTTCAAGTTCTCGGTAGAACACAGGGCAGGCCGCTTGCAGGGTAACGCAGATGCCCTGTCCCGCGTCCACTGCCTCACATGTGTTCACCCCCTCAGGGTTGAACAAAGGGGGAGGGGGTGTAAGAGGGTGCAAGGTACCGTGGTTGACGGGAGGTACGTGTCACCGAGGTTCCTGGCCTCGGTGAGGTAAGAGCCGGGTTTTCTTGGGTGTCAGCAGCAGCTAGTGCTGCTTGACACATTTGTATTTAGTTTGGCTGCAAAGCCAATTCGGGCCGGCTCTTACTGGGAGTAGGCAAAGAGTTGGGCGGGTGCCTATTCTCCACGGTCCAGGCCGGTTTTTCCCGGGCCTTTAAAACACAGCCAGCACCAGCAGGTGTGTGTGTGATTGTCCTGGAGCTGCTGTTAGTGCTGTGGAGCTCTCTGGGCTGGAAGCAAGAGCCCAGCAAGGAGGAGTGCAGACGGCCTGGAAGCCTGAAGTCGATTGACTTGCGGCTGGACTGACAGCCAGGTGCGAACCCGCACCTAAAACCTCTCAGGTGACTGGAACCTGTATTGGACTGTTTTGTTTTGCCTCATGATTTCTGATGTGTGTGAATTAACACCAAGAGACTGTTTACCGTTTATTTGATGCAAGTGTGAATTAAACACTGTTCGCTACACTTTCTGGACTCTGTTTTGCCTCTGTACTGCACCCGCACCGCTATCTACCAGAGCGACTCCCCACAGCGGACACTATGAAATCTGGCCTGCAACTGTTTGGACACCAGATCCAGGGTATTGCTATATTGGCAGGTTAATTTCACCCCAGAACAAAATATATGTGTAAGCGGATACTATAAAATATGTCCTGCAACTGCTTGGACACCAGATCCAGGGTATTGCTATATTGGCAGGTTAATTTCACCCCAGAAAAAAATATATGTGTAAGCGGACACTATGAAATCTGGCCTGCAACTGTTTGGACACCAGATCCAGGGTATTGCTATATTGGCAGGTCAATTTAACCCCAGAACAAAATATATGTGTAAGCGGACACTATGAAATCGGTCCTGCAACTGCTGGGACACCAGATCCAGGGTATTGCTTATTTGGCAGGTTAATTTCACCCCAGAACAAAATATATGTGTAAGCGGACACTATGAAATCGGTCCTGCAATTGCTGGGACACCAGATCCAGGGTATTGCTATATTGGCAGGGTAATTTCACCCCAGAAAAAAGTATATGTGTAAGCGGACACTATGAAAACTGGCCTGCAACTGTTTGGACACCAGATCTAGGGTATTGCTATATTGGCAGGTTAATTTAACCCCAGAACAAAACATATGTGTAAGCGGATACTATGAAATCTGTCCTGCAACTGCTGGGACACCAGATCCAGGGTATTGCTATATTGGCAGGTTAATTTAACCCCAGAACAAAATATATGTGTAAGCGGACACTATGAAATCGGTCCTGCAACTGCTGGGACACCAGATCCAGGGTATTGCTATATTGGCAGGTTAATTTAACCCCAGAACAAAATATGTGTGTAAGCGGACACTATGATATCGGTCCTGCAACTGCTTGGACACCAGATCCAGGGTATTGCTATATTGGCAGGTTAATTTAACCCCAGAACAAAATATATGTGTAAACGGACACTATGAAATCGGTCCTGCAACTGCTGGGACACCAGATCCAGGGTATTGCTATATTGGCAGGTTAATTTCACCCCAGAACAAAATATATGTGTAAGCGGATACTATGAAATCTGGCCTGCAACTGCTGGGACACCAGATCCAGGGTATTGCTATATTGGCAGGTTAATTTCACCCCAGAACAAAATATATGTGTAAGCGGACACTATGAAATCTGGCCTGCAACTGTTTGGACACCAGATCCAGGGTATTGCTATATTGGCAGGTTAACTTAACCCCAGAACAAAATATATGTGTAAGCGGATATTATGAAATCTGTCCTGCAACTGCTGGGACACCAGATCCAGGGTATTGCTATATTGGCAGGTTAATTTCACCCCAGAAAATAATCTATCCTTTGCCAGACAGCAGACAGTATTATACTTGTCTAGCCAAAGCTGGAACACCAGATTTAGGGGATTGGTATTTGGGCAATTGTATTTAACCCCTTGATAAAATATAGAAATTGCTGTTCTGAGTTTCTAGAGGTGACAATTAGCACAGCCAAGCCCCTGATGTAGGATATAGCAAAAAAAAAATTGTATTGATGAATTGATGGACTTGGTGGCAGCTTCTTCTGGTGCACCACAAGTCACAAAATGGCCGCCGATCAACCCAGAAAATAAGTGACAGAAAAACGCTCTGTGCAGCCTAAAAACCAGTGAGCAAGTAACTAGCAGAAGTTCAATGATTCTCAGCTGTTGATCGATCACTTCATTAAGTGTTTTGGCTAAGTTAATCCCTTCCTAATCTCGCCCTAACACAGCAGCTGCATCCTCTCCCTACACTAGTCAGAGCAGTGTGACGTGAGGCGCTACGTGACTCCAGCTTAAATAAAGGCTGGGTCACATGCTGTACTTGGCCAATCACAGCCATGCCATTAGTAGGCATGGCTGTGATGGGCTCTTAGGGCAAGAAGTAAAACGCTAGCTGATTGGCTGCTGTGCAGCCCTTCAGAAAGCGGGAAGTAATCGACGAACACCGAACCCGAACCCAAACTTTTTTGAAAATGTCCGGGTTCGGGTCTGTGTCCCGGACACCCCAAAATTCGGTACGAACCCGAACGATGCTCGAACTGTTCGCTCAACACTAGTGCTGAATACTATAGGGTGCTATACTGCATACTGTGGGGTGCTGGGGTGCACTGTAACGCTAGGGTAAGTCCCGGTCTCCCCCCTGAACTGCAGAGCGGTGCCCACTTCCAGCCCTGACTACAGCACTGATTCTGAGCCGCTGGAGTCTTCAAAACTGGAAGGATTTACAGTCATTCACTGTAAGCTATATTATATATAGTGGTGGAGGGCATGATTGCATGCTAGGGTGTGGGAAGGCGGGATCCAGGGGGCCCAAGTAAATTCTTGCCCAGGGTCCAATCAATATTAAAGACGGCCCTGGAAGTGGCGAGCACCAGAAGGGCAGTTGCTGGTACGGTGGCATGTGCACCTTAGTCTCCCAGAGGTGCTGGCAAACCCTAATTGGCAATCCCCTCCTTCCGCCGCACCCGTATTGCCCTCTTTCACCGCCCAGTCAGGAGTTCGCATGGAGACAGCCAATTTCGGATCGGCCCTTGAATTTTTTGAGCTGTTCTTCACCGCAAATCTCTACAACTTAGTTGTGGCAGAAACCAACCGATACGCCACACAATATATAACCGCCAATCCGGAAAGCTTCTATGCCCAGCCTTTCCGGTGGAAACCAGTCACCGTTTCCGAATTTAAAACATTTTTGAGCCTTACCCTCAGCATGGGCATAACTAAAAAAAATGTATTGCGGTCATATTGGTCTAAAGACCCAATACATTACATGCCCATGTACTCTGCTGCAATGTCCAGGGCACGGTTTGAGGTCATACACTTTATGCATTTTACTGACAATGAAATCTGTCATCCAAGAAGCCACCCTGCTTATGACCGGCTCCATAAAATTCGGCCCCTCATAGACCATTTGTCATCCAAATTTGCAGATGCGTATACCCCCAGTCAGAACATCTGCATAGACAAGTCCCTAGTACAATTCACCAGGCGCCTTGGCATCAAACAGTACATCCCCAGCAAGTGTGCCCGGTACGGGGTCAAATTGTATAAGCTCTGTGAAAGGGCCACAGGCTATACATATCTTTTTAGGGTCTATGAGGGAAAAGACTCAAAACTGGAGCCGGTCGGATGCCCTGACTACCTGGGGTTCAGTGGCAAGATTGTCTGGGACTTGGTGTCACCCTTAGTCTGCAAGGGGTACCACTTATACGTGGACAATTTTTACACAAGTGTGGCCCTCTTTCGGCACTTACATCTAGTCAGAATCCAATGCTGTGGCACCGCACGGCTTAGTCGCCGTGGCTTCCCCCAACGGCTCGTTAATACCCGACTTGCACGGGGGGAGAGGGCTGCCTTGTGTGACCAAGAACTGCTCGCGGTGAAGTGGCGGGACAAGAGGGACGTTTACCTTCTCTCCACCATTCACGCAGACACGACTGTCCAAATAGAACGGCGACAGGAGTCATTGAAAAGCCCCTCTTAGTCCACGATTATAATCTTCACATGGGAGGGGTGGACTTCAATGACCAAATGTTTCCTGACGCACCAGACGCTGGTATAAAAAGATGTCTGTATATTTGATTCAATTGGCCGTATATAACAGTTACGTTCTCTACAGTAAGGTTGGGAGAACTGGATCCTTCCTTAAATTCCAGGAAGAGTTCATTTCGGAACTCCTGTATCCAGGAGGTTCGGTGCCCCAAGTCCCTGATGTAGTGAGCCGGCTACATGAGAGACACTTCCCCAGTGTCTTCCCTGGTACCCCAAGCCACCGTTCCCCAAGAAAAAGATGTCGTGTCTGTAGCAGGAGTGGACTAAGCCATGACACCACTGTTTTTTGTCCTAACTGTCCTGACCAGCCTGCCCTATGCATAGGGGAGTGTTTCCACAAGTATCACACCCAGGTACATTATTAGCATAGGGATTGCAAGACACAGGCCAGGCACACAAGGGTCTTAGGGCCCTTGCACACGAGCGTTGCTCACGCATGGTGATCGCAAAGGAGCGCCCGTCCTGACTTCTCCCGCACAGACGGGGTCGCATAGCATCATATTGATTTATGGTGCTATGTAACCCTTACAGTTCTGGAATGCATTGGATAGCACTGGCCTACTGCTGCTAACAGTGCTATCCAATGCATTCCAGAACTGTAAGGGTTACATAGCATCATAAATCAATATGATGCTATGCGACCCCGTCTGTGCGGGAGAAATCAGGCCGGGCGCTCCTTTGCGATCACCATACGTGAGCAACGCTCGTGTGCAAGGGCCCTTAGGGCCCTTTCACACAGAGCTGCTGCAAACCTCTCCTTTCACCTGGGACAAAGTGCATAATGTACTTCGCCACATCTCTGGGTGATTTGCACTTTGCACATTGTCCCATGGGGAAGGAGAGGTTTATCCTCTAAGGCCTCATGCACACGGCCGTGGAACACGCCGTGCATGGACCGTGGTATCCTGGCCTGGCATCCATCTCACAGCAGGAGCGCACGGCGTCAAAGCAACCAGTGACGCCGTGCGCTCCTGCTGTCAGATGGATGCCAGGCCGAGATACTACGGTCCATGCACGTGTTCCAAGGCTATTTGCATGAGGCCTTAAGGTAAAAAAAAACAACAAAAAAAAATCCACAGGTAAGCAAAAAAGTTCAAGTTATGTTTCAAATGTTCAAGTTAACGTTCGGTTTCTAATGTTCTATAAAGTTAATGTTAATAAAATTATTGCGTTGCTGCCTGTTTTTTTTTTCTTTTTTTTTTTTTTTACCTTCTAGGTGGATCAAGCAAAGAGCCAGCTGCATCACTGATGTGCATTCTGAGAGAAGCATTGCGCTGCTGTCAGAAGACATGTGAAGTCGGTGTATGCGGCGCTGCAAGACGAGATTTCTCCTCTGCAGTATAGGTACGTTTGCCCAGGCATATGAGCTGAGGAGAGGTGTTGGAGTTCATATGCTTTGGCAAACACTTTGTATCAAAAATCTGGCAAAGATGTCTTCCTCCACAACGATCGATTGATCGATGTGAATGGAGAAATCACGTTTGCCAGGACATAGGAGCTGAAGTGGGTATGGATGTTTGGGCGGAGCCCCTATGTCCTGGCAATCGCCAGGCCCCTCTTTTTTTTTCTTCTTGCATATTTTTTGGCAGAGATTTTTTCATCCACATCAATCGATGCGAATGAGGAAATCTGTGCCGTTCATTTTTTCTTTCAGCCCAGAGGCTGAACGAAAAAAAAATCTCATTACCTGTATGCTCCATATAAGGAGAATAGCAGAAACTCCTAATGCTGGCCATACATGTAATGATTGCGGAGACCCTCAAATGCCAGGGCAGTACAAAAACCTCACATGTGACCCCATTTTGGAAAGAAGACACCCCAAGGTATTTGCTGAGGGGCATATTGAGTCTATGAAAGATTGAACTTTTTGTCACAAGTTAGCGGAAAGGGAGACTTTGTGAGAAAAAAAAAATATCAAATTCTGCTGACTTTTGCCAAATAAAAAATCTTCTATGAACTCGCCATACCACTCACAGAATACCTTGGGGTGTCTTCTTTCTAAAATGGGGTCACATGTGCAATATTTATACTGCCCTGGCATTTTAGGGGCTCTAAAGCGAGAGAAGAAAAATGCGTAAAAATGCCCTCCTAAAAGGTACTCATTGGACTTAGGGCCCCTTTGCGCACCTTGGCTGCAAAAAAGTGGCACCCATGTGGTATCGCCGTACTCAGGAGAAGTAGGGCAATGTATTTTGGGGTGTATTTTTACATATACCTATGCTGGGTGAGAGAAATATCTCTGTAAATGGACAACTTTGTATAAAAAAATGGAAAAAGTTGTCATTTACAGAGATATTTTTCACACCCAGCATGGGTATATGTAAAAATACACCCCAAAACACATTGACCTACTTCTCCTGAGTACGGCAATACCAAATGTGTGCCACTTTTTTGCATCCAAGATGCGCAAAGGGGCCCTAAATCCAATGAGTACCTTTAGGATTTCACAGGACATTTTTACGCATTTGGATTCCAAACTGCTTCTGACGTTTAGGGGCTCCTAAAATGCCAGGGCAGTAAAAATACCCCACAAGTGACCATATTCCGGAAAGTAGACACCCTAAGGTATTCGCTGAGGGGCATAGTGAGTTCATGGAAGTTTTTATTTTTTGTCACAAGTTAGCGAAAAATGAAATTTTTGGAAAAAAAAAAAAATTGATTTCCGCTAACTTGTGACAAAAAATAAAAACTTCCATGAACTCACTATGCCCCTCAGTAAATACCTTAGGGTGTCTACTTTCTAAAATGGGGTCATTTATGGGGTGTTTCTACTGCCTGGGCATTGTAGCACGTCAGGAAATAGGACAGGTGCTCAGAAAGTCAAAGTACGGAAATTCACTTTTTTGCACCATAATTTGTAAACGCTATAACTTTTACCCAAACCAATAAATATACACTTATAGAATTTTGTTTTATCAAAGACATGTAGAACAATAAATTTAGTGAAACATGTATAGAGAAATGTAGTGTTATTTCACAAATTTTCCAACAGAAATTGAAAAATGTCATTTTTTTGCAAAAATGTCGGCAAAAAAGTAAAATATCAAAAAAAGTAAAAATGTCAGCAAGACTGAAATACCACCAAATGAAAGCTCTATTAGTGAGAAGAAAAGGAGGTAAAATTAATTTGGGTGGTAAGTTGTATGACGGAGCAATAAACCGTGAAAGTAGTGTAGTGCGGATTTGTAAAAAAGGGCCTGGTCACTAGGGGGGTATAAACCTGTGGTCTTCAAGTGGTTAAGGAGCACAGGGTTAAGGATCCCCCGGGACTTCATTCAAAGGCTGTTCAACCCCTTTAATTACTCTCAATATTATGTTGATGTTCTGATGAATTGTAATATATTTTTGTTTTAATGTAAATTATGCACAAAACAACAAAAAGGAAAATATAGTTAAATCTGCTATAACTGTGCAAATGCTTACCTCATGCTTTCAGGCTATAAATAATATTTCAGTGCTTTATCTAGGTATTTTTCATTTTGAAATAGGATGTTTTTGTATTGTCCTTCATGTAGACTTTTCTAAACAAGATGACATGGACAATTTATCAAGCAAGAAGTAAAAGCAATATAAAATCTGCTGATGGATGTTATAGCTTACAGAGAAATGGTCTCTGGGTTAATGAGGATAATAATAAGAATAAATATAACAGGAGAGATAAGAGATGCAGTATCATATAAAATATTAACAGCAAGAGTAACTGTCAGATACAATTTGAAGTATGTAGGGGAAGTGGGCTGCATTTAAGCTAATGTGTGACAGGGTTGTAAATCAGCCTTCTACCTCTGACAAGAAAACCATATCCATTAGGCTACATACACACGACCGTTGCCTGCCTCCGCGTTGGCTCCTCCTTGAAATTTTGCGTCCGTCAAAAAAAACGGATGACGGACCGTTTTTTTTGACGGTTCCGATTTTTATGGCAGATCCATTGTAAAAATGCCTATCCTTGTCCGCAAACGTGAAAAAAATAGGACATGCACTATTTTTTTGACGGAATGAAAACACGGATCACGGATGCGGAACAAAAACGGTTGACCATCCGCATTTTTTGACGGAGCCATTGAAATGAATGGGGAAGCATCCTATCCGTGAAAAAAAACGGAACGGACGCGGAAACAAACAACGGTCGTGTGCATGGGGCCTTAAAGTAACTGTTTCTAGGGGTTGCCGATTGACCCTGTTGCAGTGGCAATGCCACCTAGTTGAACTGTCAAAGTGTTTAAAAAAACAGTTATCCTATTATGAAAGATTCATAGTAATCTGCTCCCCACTGCTCCCCTCCCTCCGTTTTCAGGTTCCCAGCTTGTTTTCTTTTGTCCAGCTATGGACATGGTCTGGTGCGCCACAGCAGCCAAAGACTGGCTTCAGCATTAATGTATCCATAAGCAACACATCATTGCTGTCATTGACTGCTGCAGCGAGGTCCATACTCGGCCATAGGAAAACTAGCTGGGAGACCTGAAATTTAGAACTGAGGCCAAAACGTTCAATCTTGGTTTCATGAAACCAGAGAATCTTGTTTTTCAAAGTCTGAGAGTCATTTAGGTGTTTTTTTTGTGTGCAAATTTCCATGTATCTGTACTGAGGAGAGACTTCTTTCTGGCTACTCTGTCACAAAGCCCAGATTGGTGGAGTGTTTCAGTGATAGTTGACCTTCTGGGAGTTTCTCCCATCTGCAGAAAGGATCTTTGGAGCTCATCCAGGTTAACCACTGGGTTCTTGGTCACCTTACTTACAAAGGCTATTCTCTCCTGATTACTTGGTTTGGTGTTGGTGAAAAATTTGAAAAAGTGAAAAAGTCTGAAGACTTTCCAAATGCACTGGATGTCATTTGATGATACATTATTATTATTATTTTTTTTACAACAACGGGATTTGCTTTTTTTCACACATGCATTTGTCATTTTCTTTTTTCGTCAAATTTGTATATATACTGTATATATATGTAATGTGAATTCTGGCACTCTGATCCGGTCACTGTATTTGGTATATATGCCGGCTTTCAGCTGGACTAAAAAAAATACTATACTCAGCATTTTTGTCCTGCTGAAAACCGCCATATGTGCCTGAATGATCACATATGTGAATAGGGATCCAGTGGTGTATGGTGGTATCTAGCTATGTCGGATATAGTGAACTCTGACAGTTTGTTCCTCCACTGAAACAGACTGCCGGAGTTCACAGTGCAGATATGAATGAGGCCCTAGGCAATCTCCCTGACAAAGGAATAGAAGTGTTAATGATAAGAAGTCTATGCACACCAATGCTACTAAAAATAATAAAAAAAGTATGATCATTAAGCGAGACCATTTTTTTTCAAAAGAGTAAGTAACTAAGACACTTTCAGAGATAGTAAAGCTTTCTGTACTTTTCAATTTTTTGCCAATGGCTACCATAGAAACTGATAGAGCATGCAATACAAGTATCTCATTTTGGTGGTGAATATATGCTACTAAAAATAATAAAAAAAGTATGATCATTAAGCGAGACCATTTTTTTTCAAAAGAGTAAGTAACTGAAGACACTTTCAGAGATAGTAAAGCTTTCTGTACTTTTCAATTTTTTGCCAATGGCTACCATAGAAACTGAGAGAGCATGCAATACAAGTTGAATATATGTTAAGTCAATGTGTACGGAAGCTAAAGCTGGATTTGAAGTCACAGAATGCCCTACCATACAGGAGGGCAACTGAAAATCAGAGGCCTAGAGACATGTTTTATTAGAGTTGAAAAGATGTGAAACAGAGTGCCTTTCCCTCCAGAGGACCTTCAGAAGTAGTGTGAGGATATAGTAAACTCAGTCTCACTGGGTGTAATACTGTCTCAGCACCATCTTCATATAAGATTTAAAATTTATTTAACACATTTTAAATGTATAGCTGCCAGATGTATGGCTGCTAGCCACTGAGAGGTAGAAAACTGCATATATAAACCAGAAACGGAGAAGATTTAGTAAATGTGCCCTTTGACCCAAGTAAGGAATACAGAGGCATAAGGCCTTTATAATTAGACAGACCATAGTTGGAATAAATCTGAGTTTAGTACCAAAAGAGGACTGGTTAGTTTGTAAAAAATGACACTTGTAAAAGTCTTTGTGTGGTATTTCATCAGATTGATTGAGAATGGAAAATTGTATGAAATTTCCCACCGAAACAATATTTGCGAGTTGTTTAAGGGCTGTATTAGACCTGCAGAGGGTAAAGCAGATAATCTCTAACAAGTGTTTGTAGGAATGGTCATTAGTGATGTTCAGCCTATGTAAAAGTGCCACAGTTGAGCCAGACCATAGCAAAGTTGTTCTAGACTGGAAAGGCTGGGAGAAAACTTGTAAGTTGCAGATTTTCAACATGAGCTTGGAGACCTGTTCATTTTATTTTTATATACTATTTGAATAAGGCCTCTTTCACAAGGCCGTAGTTGGCCAGTGCCCGTGCTGTGGCCCACAAATTGCGACCCTCAATGCACGGGCACCGACTGTGGGGCAGCCTCAGCGGATCGCAGACCCATTTACTTGAATGGGTCCGCGATCTGCCCGTTCCGCAAAAAGATAGGACATGTTCTATCTTTTTGCGGGACGGAAGTATGGAACAGAACACCACGGAACCACTCCGTAGTGCTTCCGTAGTGTTCCATTCTGTGATTCCGTTCCATACCGTTCCGCATCTCCTGATTTGTGGATCCATTGAAATGAATTGGTCTGCATCCGTGATGCGTATTGGCCACGGAACGGTGCCTGTGTATTGCGGATCCACAATTGCAGTCCGCAATACGGGCATATGACACCTACGGCCATGTGAAAGAAGCCTAAACAATCCCCATATAAATGCCTTATGGGAATTCCAGATAACAATGCGATTATTAACTGAGGAAGCAGTAAAGTAGAAGTATTCCTCAAGGGCAATTTTAATCTTACTTCGGTATGTTGAGTAGAGATGGCCCGAACTATCCGCCGGCGAACAGTTCCCGGCGAACATAGCTTGTTCGCGTTCGCCTCTGCCAGGCGAACATATGCGATGTTCGGTCCGCCCCCTATACATCATCATTGAGCAAACTTTGACCCTGTACCTCACAGTCAGCAGACACATTCCAGCCAATCAGCAGCATACCCTCCCTCCCAGACCCTCCCACCTCCTGCACAGCATCCATTTTAGATTCATTCTGAAGCTGCAGTCTTAGTGAGAGGAGGGAGACTGTAATTGCTGCTGATTTAATTGGGAAATCGATAGCTAGGCTAGTGAATTCAGTGTCCACTCCAGTCCTGAAAGACTCATCTGATCTCTGCTGTAAGGACAGCGTCCTGACAGCACCCCAAAAAGCCCTTTTAGGGCTGCAACATTAGTCTGCTTTTTTTTCCTTTATATACATATTGCAGTTGCCTGGCCTGCCTGTGTGTGAGGAGCTGCAGGCCCACAGACTGTAGTGTGCCCACTGCCAGTGCTCACCCCTGTCATTCCGTGTGGCACAGGACTTTGCTTAAAAAAGGCACTTAATTTTTACACTTTAATCTAAGGTTAGTTGCCTGCCAGTGTGTGTCAGGCTGACTTCCACTGACTGTAGTGTGCCCACTGCCAGTGCCCACCACTCATACCGGCTGGCACAGGACTTTGCTTAAAAAGGCATTTAATTTTTACACTTTAGTGTAATTTCAGCTGCTTGCCTGCTGCTAGTGTGTGTCAGGCCGACTTCAACTGACTGTAGTGTGCCCACTGCCAGTGCCCACCCCTGTCATCCCGTGTGGCACAGGACTTTGCTTAAAAAAAGGCACTTAATTTTTACACTTTAATCTAAGGTTAGTTGCCTGCCAGTGTGTGTCAGGCTGACTTCCACTGACTGTAGTGTGCCCACTGCCAGTGCCCACCACTCATACCGGCTGGCACAGGACTTTGCATAAAAAGGCATTTAATTTTTACACTTTAGTGTAATTTCAGCTGCTTGCCTGCTGCTAGTGTGTGTCAGGCCGACTTCAACTGACTGTAGTGTGCCCACTGCCAGTGCCCACCCCTGTCATCCCGTGTGGCACAGGACTTTGCTTAAAAAAAGGCACTTAATTTTTACACTTTAATCTAAGGTTAGTTGCCTGCCAGTGTGTGTCAGGCTGACTTCCACTGACTGTAGTGTGCCCACTGCCAGTGCCCACCACTCATACTGGCTGGCACAGGACTTTGCTTAAAAAGGCATTTAATTTTTACACTTTAGTGTAATTTCAGCTGCTTGCCTGCTGCTAGTGTGTGTCAGGCCGACTTCAACTGACTGTAGTGTGCCCACTGCCAGTGCCCACCCCTGTCATCCCGAGTGGCACAGGACTTTGCTTAAAAAATAGGCACTTAATTTTTACACTTTAATCTAAGGTTAGTTGCCTGCCAGTGTGTGTCAGGCTGACTTCCACTGACTGTAGTGTGCCCACTGCCAGTGCCCACCACTCATACCGGCTGGCACAGGACTTTGCATAAAAAGGCATTTAATTTTTACACTTTAGTGTAATTTCAGCTGCTTGCCTGCTGCTAGTGTGTGTCAGGCCGACTTCAACTGACTGTAGTGTGCCCACTGCCAGTGCCCACCCCTGTCATCCCGTGTGGCACAGGACTTTGCATAAAAAAAGGCACTTAATTTTTACACTTTAATCTAAGGTTAGTTGCCTGCCAGTGTGTGTCAGGCTGACTTCCACTGACTGTAGTGTGCCCACTGCCAGTGCCCACCACTCATACCGGCTGGCACAGGACTTTGCATAAAAAGGCATTTAATTTTTACACTTTAGTGTAATTTCAGCTGCTTGCCTGCTGCTAGTGTGTGTCAGGCCCGCTTCCACTGACTGTAGTGTGCCCACTGCCAGTGCCAACCACTGATACCGGGTGGCACAGTAGCTTGCCGATAAATAAGGCATTTAATTTTTAGACAGTAGTCTAAATTCAGTTGCTTGCCTGCTTCCAGTGTGTGTCAGGCCCGCTTCCACTGACTGTAGTGTGCCCACTGCCAGTGCCAACCACTGATACCGGGTGGCACAGTAGCTTGCCGATAAATAAGGCATTTCATTTTTAGACAGTAGTCTAAATTCAGTTGCTTGCCTGCTGCCAGTGTGTGTCAGGCCCGCTTCCACTGACTGTAGTGTGCCCACTGCCAGTGCCAACCACTGATACCGGGTGGCACAGTAGCTTGCCGATAAATAAGGCATTTAATTTTTAGACAGTAGTCTAAATTCAGTTGCTTGCCTGCTTCCAGTGTGTGTCAGGCCCTCTTCCACTGACTGTAGTGTGCCCACTGCCAGTGCCAACCACTCATACCGGGTGGCACAGTAGCTTCGCCGATAAATAAGGCATTTAATTTTTACACTTTAGTGTAATTTCAGTTGCTTGCCTGCTGCCAGTGTGTGTCAGGCCCGCTTCCACTGACTGTAGTGTGCCCACTGCCAGTGCCAACCACTGATACCGGGTGGCACAGTAGCTTGCCGATAAATAAGGCATTTAATTTTTAGACAGTAGTCTAAATTCAGTTGCTTGCCTGCTGCCAGTGTGTGTCAGGCCCGCTTCCACTGACTGTAGTGTGCCCACTGCCAGTGCCAACCACTGATACCGGGTGGCACAGTAGCTTGCCGATAAATAAGGCATTTAATTTTTAGACAGTAGTCTAAATTCAGTTGCTTGCCTGCTGCCAGTGTGTGTCAGGCCCTCTTCCACTGACTGTAGTGTGCCCACTGCCAGTGCCAACCACTGATACCGGGTGGCACAGTAGCTTGCCGATAAATAAGGCATTTAATTTTTAGACAGTAGTCTAAATTCAGTTGCTTGCCTGCTGCCAGTGTGTGTCAGGCCCGCTTCCACTGACTGTAGTGTGCGCACTGCCAGTGCCAACCACTGATACCGGGTGGCACAGTAGCTTGCCGATAAATAAGGCATTTAATTTTTAGACAGTAGTCTAAATTCAGTTGCTTGCCTGCTGCCAGTGTGTGTCAGGCCCACTTCCACAGACTGTAGTGTGCCCACTGCCAGTGCCAACCACTCATACCGGGTGGCACAGTACCTAGCACGCGTAGTACCACTTATCTAAAAAAAATGACAGGCAGAGGCAGGCCACACTCGCAGGGGCCGTCGTGGTCGTGGTGCTGTGATTTCCACTGTCCCTGGAATAATGCCCAGTTTTCAGAGGCCACGTACTCCTGAACCCGAAAAATTCAGAGGACGTAGTTGACTGGCTTAGACAGGACACCCAATCTTCAACAGCTTCCGCTAAGAACCTTGACGCACCATCCTCCTCCAGCTCAGCTTCGGTCACCTGCTCTCAAGTTACCACGCACCCGCCCGTCGCCACCACCACCACTACCACCACAGCCACCACAGCCGCTTCACTTGATCCGTCAGAGGAGTTATTTACACATCAGTTGGATGCAATTAGTGATGCGCAACCATTATTGCCAGATGATGTAGATTACGGGATATGTCTCAGTCAGGCAGGATTACACACATGGACGTACAGTGTGATGATGATGATGATGATGTTGTACCCGCTGCTGCTTCCTTTGCTGAGGTGTCAGATACAAGTGAAGCGGTTGATGATGACGATGTGTCCACGGATGCCACGTGGGTGCCTGCTCGAAGAGAAGAAGAGGGGGAAAGTTCTGAAGGGGAGACAGAGAGAATGAGGAGACGAGTTGGAAGCAGGGGAGGTCGTCGCAAGGAGTTAGTGGCACAGTCAGACAGCATGTATCGGCACCTGGGGTCAGCCAGACAGCACGCCAGTCAACGCATGCTGTTGCCACCACTAGAATGCCGTCATTGCAAAGCTCAGCAGTGTGGCATTTTTTTGTGTGTCTGCCTCTGATAAAAGCAATGCCATTTGCAACCTGTGCCAAAAGAAACTGAGTCGTGGGAAGTCCAACACCCACCTTGGTACAACTGCTTTGCGAAGGCACATGATCTCACATCACAAACGCCTATGGGATCAACACATGAGTACAAGCAGCACACAAACTCAAAGCCACCATGCTCCTCCTGGTCCAGCATCTTCAGCCACGTCAACCACTGCTGTCCTCCCTGCCCCCTCTCAACCACCCGCCACTCCATCTCTCACCTTCAGCAGTTCCTGCTCATCTGCCCACAGTCAGGTGTCTGTCAAGGACATGTTTGAGCATAAGAAGCCAATGTCACAAAGTCACCCCTTGCCCGGCGACTGACAGCTGGCTTGACGGAACTCTTAGCCCGCCAGCTTTTACCATACCAGCTGGTAGAGTCTGAGGCCTTCAAAAATTTGTCGCTATTGGGACACCACAGTGGAAGGTACCCGGACGAAATTTTTTTCAAAAAGGCAATCCCAAACCTCTACCATGTCATTGAAAAGGAAGTCATGGCATCTCTGGCATACAGTGTTGGGGCAAGGGTCCATCTGACCACTGATACCTGGTCTGCAAAGCACGGTCAGGGCAGGTATATCACGTATACTGCGCATTGGGTCAACCTGCTGACGGCTGACAAGCATGGAATGCGTGGCTCCGCAGCGGAGTTGGTGACACCACCACGACTTGCAGGCAGACCTACTGCCACCTCCTCTACTCCTACTCCATCCTCTTCAATATCCTCCTCGGCTGAGTCCTCTTCTGCTGCGGCGCCTGGCTGCACATCAACTGATTCCCCCAGCTCCCCAGGGGCTATTCCACATCCCGGATACGACAGTGTCACGCTATCTTGGGGTTGACTTGCCTGAAAGCAGAGAGCCACACAGGACCAGCACTCCTGTCCGCCCTGAACGCACAGGTGGATCAGTGGCTGACCCCGCACCAACTGGAGATCGGCAAAGTGGTGTGTGACAATGGAAGCAATCTGTTGGCGGCATTAAATTTGGGCAAGTTGTCACATGTGCCGTGCATGGCACATGTGTTGAATCTCATCGTACAACGTTTTGTGTCTAAGTACCCAGGCTTACAGGACGTCCTCAAGCAGGCCAGGAAGGTGTGTGGCCATTTCAGGCGTTCCTACACGGCCATGGCGCACTTTTCCGATATTCAGCGGCGAAACAACATGCCAGTGAGGCGCTTGATATGCGACAGCCCGACACGTTGGAATTCAACACTCCTAATGTTCGACCGCCTGCTCCAACAAGAAAAAGCCGTCAACGAGTATTTGTATGACCGGGTGCTAGGACAGCCTCATGGAGCTGGGAATCTTTTGCCACGTTACTGGACACTCATGCGCAATGCCTGTAGGCTTATGCGTCCTTTTGAGGAGGTGACAAACCTAGTCAGTCGCACCGAAGGCACCATCAGCGACCTCATCCCATTTGTTTTCTTCCTGGAGCGTGCCCTGCGAAGAGTTCTGGATCAGGCTGTAGATGAGCGTGAAGAGGAAGAGGAAGAGTTGTGGTCACCATCACCACCAGAAACAGCCTTGTCATCATCGCTTGTCGGACCTGCAGCAACGCTGGAAGAGGAGTATGAGGAAGAGGAGTCAGAGGAGGAATGTGGCGGCTTTGAGGAGGAGGAAGACCAACCACAGCAGGCACCCCAGGGTGCTCGTTGTTGTCACCTATCTGGGACCCATGGTGTTGTACGTGGCTGGGGGAAGAACAGACCGTCAATGACATCAGTGAGGACGAGGAACGGGAAATGAGTAGCTCTGCATCCAACCTTGTTCAAATGGGGTCTTTCATGCTGTCATGTCTGTTGAGGGACCCACGTATAAAAAGGATAAAGGAGAACGATCTGTACTGGGTGACCACGCTACTAGACCCCGGTATAAGCAGAAAGTGGCAGAAATGTTACCAAATTACCGAAAGTCGGAAAGGATGCAGCAGTTCAAAACCAAACTAAAAATATGCTTTACACAGCTTATAAGGGGATGTCACAGCACAACGGGAATCTAACAGGGGAAGAGGTGAGTGTAATCCTCCTCCTACCACGGCGGCAAGGACTGGACGATTTACAGATGTGTTGTTGATGGAGGACATGCGGAGCTTTTTCAGTCCTACTCATCGCCACAGCCCTTCGGGATCCAGCCTTAGAGAACGACTCGACCGACAGGTAGCAGACTACCTCGCCTTAACAGCAGATATCGACACTCTGAGGAGCAATGAACCCCTTCACTACTGGGTGTGCAGGCTTGACCTGTGGCCTGAGCTATCCCAGTTCGCGATAGAACTTCTGGCCTGCCCTGCTTCAAGTGTCCTGTCAGAAAGGACCTTCAGTGCAGCAGGAGGCATTGTCACTGACAAGAGAAGTCGCCTCGGTCAAAAAGTGTTGATTACCTCACCTTCATAAAGATGAATGAGGCATGGATCCCGAAGGGACTGACAGTGGGGGATACGTTTGACTAACAAAAGGCCTGATTACATGCCTTGGCCTCAAAATGGTCCCCACGCTGCTGTATTTAATGTCTGCATACCGGATGACTTTCGTGAATTCTCCACCACCAACTAGGGTTCAAGCCGCAATGTTTTAGTCACTTTTCTGCCTGGAAAACATCAATTTTTCCGGCCGCTGCTACAATAGCGGCTGCAACAGTGCCATTATTTTTCAGGCATGTGTACATGCCTAATTTTTCTGTCCTATGGTGCAGCACTGTGGCTGCAAAAACAAACCAAAAAAAAGGCACATACAAGTGTCAATTCCCTTCGTGATCGTTACCTTGTTGTGGTGAAGGGGCTTATGTATCACAATGAAGCAATCATCATCACTCTATAAGTGTGTTGGCAATGTTGCCACACCCCAGATGATAAGGCCGTTGCTTCATTATGGTCAGACCAAAAGCGATCGGGTGGCCACGCTACTAGACCCCGGTATAAGCAGAAAGTGGCAGAAATGTTACCAAATTACCAAAAGTCGGAAAGGATGCAGCAGTTCAAAACCAAACTAAAAATATGCTTTACACAGCTTATAAGGGGGATGTCAATGGGGATTCGACAATGGTTAATCAATTCGACCGGATAGGGTCCGTAACAGGGATTAAACTGATAGCAATAGTACTAGTTAAGACACCACTCATATAGGGTGTCACAGCACATTGCTCTGTGCACGCGCAGTGCCCCAATTTGGGAGTAAGAGGACCGACCAAGCTGCTTTTTCCATCTCCCGGTTCCTGAAATCAATTCAGTTTAGTGTATGAGAGTTTGGTCTGTCACTGTGAAGGCAGTCGAAGGTACCCGGCCTAAATTTTTTTTCATAAAAGGCAATTCCTGGATATGGGACGTAACAGGGATTAAACTGATGAGAATAATACTACAGAAAATACCACTCATATCGGTGGAGGGAGCCAGCGTTTTTTAACCATCTCCCCGCTCAAAAATCTATTTAATAAATGGCCCCCAGATTGGGGAGTCGGGGACGTTAGAGGGATTAAACTGATGAGAATAGTACTACAGAAAATACCACTCATATCGGGTGTGACAGTAAATTGCACGGCGCAGACGCAGTCACCGTGGTTTAAAACAGAGTGGAGGGAGCCAGGGTTTTTTAACCATCTCCCCGTTCGAAAAATCTATTCAATAAATGGCCCCCAGATTGGGGACGTTAGAGGGATTAAACTGATGAGAATAGTACTACAGAAAATACCACTCATATCGGGTGTGACAGTAAATTGCACGGCGCAGACGCAGTCACCGTGGTTTAAAACAGAGTGGAGGGAGCCAGCGTTTTTTTAACCATCTCCCGCTCGAAAAATCTATTCAATAAATGGCACCCAGATTGGGGACGTTAGAGGGATTAAACTGATGAGAATAGTACTACAGAAAATACCACTCATATCGGGTGTGACAGTAAATTGCACGGCGCAGACGCAGTCACCGTGGTTTAAAACAGAGTGGAGGGAGCCAGGTTTTTTTAACCATCTCCCGCTCGAAAAATCTATTCAATAAATGGCACCCAGATTGGGGACGTTAGAGGGATTAAACTGATGAGAATAGTACTACAGAAAATACCACTCATATCGGGTGTGACAGTAAATTGCACGGCGCAGACGCAGTCACCGTGGATTAAAACAGAGTGGAGGGAGCCAGCGTTTTTTTAACCATCTCCCGTTCGAAAAATCTATTCAATAAATGGCCCCCAGATTGGGGACGTTAGAGGGATTAAACTGATGAGAATAGTACTACAGAAAATACCACTCATATCGGGTGTGACAGTAAATTGCACGGCGCAGACGCAGTCACCGTGGTTTAAAAACAGAGTGGAGGGAGCCAGCATTTTTTAACCATCTCGCCGTTCGAAAAATCTATTCAATAAATGGCCCCCAGATTGGGGACGTTAGAGGGATTAAACTGATGAGAATAGTACTACAGAAAATTACCACTCATATCGGGTGTGACAGTAAATTGCACGGCGCAGACGCAGTCACCGTGGATTAAAACAGAGTGGAGGGAGCCAGCGTTTTTTAACCATCTCCCCGTTCGAAAAATCTATTCAATAAATGGCCCCCAGATTGGGGGACGTTAGAGGGATTAAACTGATGAGAATAGTACTACAGAAAATACCACTCATATCGGGTGTGACAGTAAATTGCACGGCGCAGACGCAGTGACCGTGGATAAAAACAAAGGGGAGGGAGCCAGCGTTTTTAACCATCTCCCGTTCGAAAAATCAATTCAATTGACCTTCGGGGACCCTTGGTGTTGTACGTGGCTGGGTGGAGGAAGAAACCTTCAATTACATCACCGGGACGTGGCTAGCTTGGTATCCAACCTTGTGCAAATGGGGAGTTTGCAGTTGTGCAAATGAACTGTTTGCGGTGCATTAAAAGGGGAGTTTGGTCTGTCAATGTCTGTGATGCGGGCGTAACCCTTACACTACCTGATCGATACAACATCATACCTGATCGTATACACACACTGGATGTTTTAAAGCACGTTATTCCAAACAATTTAGGAATGTTATTTGATTTATGCCCTTTATGGATTAAAACCCGACTCTGCGTCCACTACGTAATTTTCCATGGGAGTTTTGCCATAGATCCCCCTCCGGCATGCCACAGTCCAGGTGTTAGACCCCTTGAAACAACTTTCTCATCACTATTGTGGCCAGAAAGAGTCCCTGTGGGTTTTAAAATTCGCCTGTCTATTGAAGTCTATGGCGGTTCGCCCGGTTCGCCAGTTCGCGAACATTTGCGGAAGTTCGCGTTCGCTGTTCGCGAACTGAAAATTTTATGTTCGCGACATCACTAATGTTGAGTACACAGGCAAGTATTCATTGACTTGTCTTGTTGGATCATGAGACAACGTATAAGATTCTTGCAGCGTTAGGGTTATGGGTGCATGGTCAGTCCAAGTATTTAATTCAATGGAGGAGGAGATGGCAGAATAAAACATGCTCCTATCCAGAAGAAATTGATCAGTTCTGGAATAAGATTGTTGTGGTGGGGAATAGAAGAAATAATTTCTTTTTGATCTGTGATGGACTCTCCATATATTGTAAGTGATTAGTGAAATAATATGTTGGAGAGAGTGACGGTATGTGTTATGGTCTGAGCCGTGGAGTTAAAAGAGGGAACATTGACAGCACTTGAATATCCACAAAGTAGCTTGGTATATTCCACCTTTCTCAGGAGTCTGCAGAGTAATCATATCTGATCTTTGTTGGGAGCACAACAACATATACAGCAAAAATATAAATTACATTATTAAAGAATCCACTCGGATAGTGACCTTTAGGATCAATGATGGAAGAGAGTGCAATAAAAGCTATAATGTTATGAATAGGTAGGAGAACTCCCTTTTCCTTTTTAGAATAATGGGATAGAATTATTGTTGGGAAGTGCACATTTTTGATTCCAGGTGCACCCTGAGAGATGATGTGCATCTCCTAAGTCTAGAATATATCACACTAAAGAGCCAGGGTCTCGACTCTCACCACATCGCTTGACATTTAAAAGGGCTATTGAGGCCCCTCACATTTACGGAACTTAATTTAAGTATCATTGGTAAAATAAGTGGTATTGATGACACTTCATGTAGACGTCTTTATATATAGAGAGAGCCCGGCTGTTTGTAGCTACATTAAGGTTAAGCCAAGAAGGGAAAATTGAACCAATACCAGTAAAAAGAATTCCTCCTAGAAACATGCCTATGAGACGCAAAAACACATAAGGAAAAGTCCACTGATAGGAACCAACAAAACAATAGAAACTAAAAAAGTGCAGCTCAATCAGCTGCTGGTGAGGGTAGGGACACTGTCCAACCATTGTCACTAAGACATAAAGATGTTACAAACCACTCCACAAATAGGGTAAAATTAAGCTTCATCAGATTCAGATCAAGGTATTGTTGCATAATGATTGCGGTATGTCTTTTGGAATGCCCCAGAACTTGATATTATTGCGACGGGATATATCAGGTCTATAACCTTAGCACCAAGTTGCTCAAAGTCTTCAGCCAGGTCATTGTGAGTGTTAATGAAATGATTGTGTAAGATTACCTCCTCCATCTTGGATTCAATGTGGAAAACCTTGCTATCAAGTTCCTGCACCGTGGGTTGAAGAGGGGTAAGTGCTTGGAGATCACGTGTCATGGATTTGCTGATTGCAAGTAACATGTCTTCAAGAAGATTTCCTAACACCAGCATGTCATTTGGAAGCTTTGCAGAGTGTCTACAAATGTGTTAGCTGAGATAAGAACCTCATATTGGTCATTGTCTTGCAGATTAGTAGAGGAGCCATACAGCCAAGGGTGTTGTTTTGCCAGGCTGCTTCCTGTCTGGCAAGGTAATAGAGTTACGCTCCGTGGGTACCAGAGGACTATACCTTGATCCGGGGAATGGTGAGGTCTGCAGAGTTGAAGGTAGGTGTGCTCCCAAGGAGTGTTGTTCAGGGAGTGTAGGGTTGGGAGTCTGTTTAACAGAGAGATGAGCTGGAACTCGGGGAGTGTGATGAATTATGTATTAGACTTGGCACCATCTTGGCACTCCTTGTCGAAGAAATAGTCCAGTTTCCCCTGCTTCTTATTATTCTGTTTGCCCAAGGTCTTATGTCACAAGAGTCGTATTTGCTGGAGCTCTGCAGTCACACTTCAATCGTACAGGCCCCATGTTTTCCCTTGTTTTCTACTGAACAGCCAGCCACCAAGCATGGAAGTGTGCTGCTTGTTAACCTCTTGGCCCCATTAGAACGTTGAGGTTAACCACAGTCACTTTCCCCAATTAGAACGTGAACTGGGTGGTCGTCATTCGCATGCCGACCACGAGGCGGTGGCCATCTTGGACACACAAATGCCCAGCGGTGTTCGACGACGATTCTATGGAACGCAAAATGGATACTATTTCTCCCGAACACCGCTGAAAGCCGCCAGCCTCCCTTCTTGGTTCGTTCCTGTATATGAACGCCGGCCCGTCCGGGACTTACCACACGAAATACATTACCCTCAGATAGCTGTAACATGGAGCTGTGCATACCGAAAGACTATATGAAAGACTTTGTCTCCCTGGTGATTGTATTATGTGTATAGGATCTGAGCGCCTGAGCATTCGGTCATAATGTGCACTCAGATCCAAGCTATCTGGAGATGCTATGTGTCACTATTCTGTTCAATACTTTGTGTTTTATGTATTTTTATGCTCTTATTTACCCACTATAATAATGGAGTTTTATCTTTATCCTGGGAGATAATTGGATAACTTCCCAAATTTCTCTGGGAGAGAGGGGACGGTTTGTGTAACTAAAGGGAAAGGGTTTTGCCTGCGCCCCTGTGATTGGCTACTGTATTTCCTTTGTCCCAGTCTTCCTTCTGGTCCCCTAGGGGGTGTCCACCAGGTTGGAGACCTGTATAAATAGCAGGCAGGTAGCCCTCAAAAAAGCAGATTTTTGTTTAACCATCAATACGGAGCCTCGTCTCGTATTTGGGGGAGGGGGGAATTGCTACTTTGGAATGTTCTTTTGCCTGTTCCAGGAAAGGAGGATTTCGTATGGTACCAGTTCGGTGGATTCGAGTGTTCATGGGTTGCTGCTCTCTTCGCCAGGTGAATCGCCCGAACAGTATTACCCCTCACTATACCGGGTTATACCGTAACAGCCCTAATATACTTGATGATATATCCCTGAACCTTAGTTATCAAACAAATAGATATACAAGAGGAAGTTTGTTACATTTCACATGAATTAAATAGATGTGGGATATTTATTAGTATTACTTGTACCTATGGCAAACAAACAAAAGGCCAAATATAATCGTGTATGCACTCAAAAAATGAAACTATCACTGAAGAAAGAGAGCGCTAAAATTAAATCTTTATTATCAACGTTAAAAAGTATAAGGGAAGGATAAAGTTAGTATCCCTGAGTAACCGCTAATAGTACACATAGGTGCCGCATAGACTGCATGCACACCATCGGATGTGCAGTACTACAGGGATAGAACAATCACATAAGCGGTGGGCAAAAAATGCCCTGTGGTTACCAGCATGTGAAAAAGAAAAGGCCAATTGACACGGGACTTAATACTTAATCCCAAGCAGGGCTGGTGATAGGAAACCTAATGTAAGCCCCTATTCGGCGTTCCCATACACTATACCCTGGCTGGCCACTAGTGCAGGCAGCAACTACATCTGTATGTAATCCTACATCAGCTCGACGCGTTTCATACAGTGACTCATCAGGAGCGATGTATGGAAGTTGCTGAACAAAAGAACAAAAAGCCTGCCTAAAGTGCTGCCACTCTAGAGTTCATGTGGCGGCACCGTCCGGCGCTATGATGGCCGTAGAGCGGCCGCGCCGGACGCCGAGTTTAAGAACATAAAGCCCCTCCCAAAGGGAGGAGGAGGCGGCTGACGTACCGCCAATAGAGCAGGGATCACGGGGAAAGCCTTCACTCCGCCCCCTGTTGCTATGGCAGACAAGTAAACAGTCGGCTCCTCATAGAGGTTAATCGGGATTACCATCGGCAAAAGCTACAATTAAACAAGGCGGGTCAAGAGATTGTATATGTGGGCGGGGGCAAGATCAATGCGCTCATAATACATGATTTGATGAAGGTTCATAACGAAGCATAAAAGAGAATGTGAGTATAAATACCATATATAACATTCGATCACAGAGAAAAGAATATCAAATAAGGATAAAAGGTGTCACAAGAACATAGTAATAGCCATAATGGTCAGCCACAATCAAGGTGCATTAATCCCAGATTGTATTAACAATCACACAGGTTGACCAGAGATTGTAGAATGATTATCATTTCTTATTATTAATTTAATAATTTTATTTTTAATTACTTGTTATTGATTCCTAATTTTTCCTGCATAACATTTAAAGGATAAACCATGCCAAAGAAATGAGGCCCCATAGAACATCATAAGGATAGAAATAACAAGATAACTTGTTATCCGGTCCTGAACAATGATTTAAAGTCAAAACGCCCCAATATGGCATGGTACGAACAATCAAGCCAGCTGGTCAACCTGGTACCAAAAACAACCAACTATCATAAAGTGACAGCGAAGTCCCTGACCATGGGAAGTATACATAGCGACAACAATTCCTGATAAATGGAATGAATCAGGAACGGTCATATAGGTAAAACTGAGGAAGAGGTGCAGGATAATGAATGGCACAGTCTCTAGTCTATGAAACATGCATAGGAAATGCGGTCATTCAATCCATCCGGTTTGACCGTACCCAATCTAAATGTCCATTGGGCCTCTTTACATAACACCCTCCTATCAAAGTCCCCACCTCTTGGTGATGGCCGTATCACTTCTATTCCTTGAAAGGAGATAGGGGATGCTTGCTGTGGATGGGAGCTATTCACGTGTCTTGCTATAGGGGTATCCTCTTTTTTCTTTATATCCGCCAGATGTTCTCCAATTCTGCGGCGAAACTCCCTAGTGGTTTTGCCCACATATTGTAGACCGCAGATGCACGTGGCTAAATAAACCAAACCAGAGGTTCTACAATTAACAAAGCACCTAATCTGATAATTTCTAGATGTCGTGGTGCTTGTAAATGAATCCCCAGTTTTTATACAATGACACGCGATGCATCCCTTACAACGAAAATTTCCATTACTGCGATTAGAGAGCCATGTTTCAGAAACTGGAGTTTGAAAGAGGCTATGTGTCAATCTGTCCCCCAGACTCCTACCCCTCCGATATATGACTGATGGGACCTCAGTCACGAATTCGGCAATATCCGGGTCCATTTTGAGGATGCCCCAATGTCGCTGTAGGATACTCCTCACTTTGGAATTTGCGCCATCAAAAGTGGCAATCAGGCGTATCAAACCTGCATCATCCCGTCTCGGTCTGGGATTCAGGAGAGAATCCCTGGTACATGCCAAGGAGTGCTGATACGCAGACCTTAGCACAGATGATGGGTATCCTCTCCGTAGGAAGCGATCTTTCAATTCGCCAGCCTTAGATTGGAAATCAGTTAAAGGGAGCAGTTGCGGCGGACCCGCATATATTGGCCCCGTGGTATACCACTTTTAAGGGGGTCGGTGGCAGCTGCCCCAATGTAGGAGTGAATTGGTGGCTGTGGTCTTACGGTGTAAGGTAGTTTGTACCTGCCCCGATGAATTCCTGAATATTGTCAAGTCAAGAAATGTGATTCTATCCGGGCTAATCTCAGATGTAAAAAAAAGGCCACAATTGTTCACATTCAACATCGCCACAAATTCATGAAACTGAGACTCCGTACCCGACCAGAGAATTAAAATATCATCGATAAATCTCAGCCACAATGTGATATAAGGTGTCCACCTAGAGTGCTCGTCTCCGAAAACAGTCTCTCTCTCCCACCAGCCCAGATATAAATTAGCGTACGATGGGGCACAAGGACTCCCCATCGCAACGCCTCTGAGCTGGTGGAAGAGGCGACGGTCGAAGACGAACACATTGTGGCTGAGTATAAAATCGAGCAATTGGATGACAAAGTTGTTATGCCGCATCAAGGCTATTCCACGTTGGCGGAGGAAGTAATCCACAGCCGCCTTGCCCCCCTCATGTGGTTTGGAGCTGTATAAGGCCTCCACGTCGAGGCTGGCAAACATGACGTTATCCTCGACATGGAGGCCATCAAGTTTGTTGACAATCTCCATGGAATCACGTACATGAGAGGGCAGGGCCGTCACAAAGGGGTGTAAGATCTTCTCCACATAGTCACTGATGGCATGTGTAAGACTATTTGTGCCAGACACTATTGGCCTACCCTTAAGAGGCCGCAGCCCCTTATGCACCTTTGGCAGGCTATAAAAGCAGGCCATACATGGAAATTTTGGGAGGAGGGCCTGGAGCTCAGTCTTGTCAATCAATTTCTCTGCTAAAGCGGCAGACAAAATGTTGGCAAGTTCATTTCTATGGGTCTCAATGGGGTTGCGGGGTAGGACGCCATAGCACTCCTTATTGTTAAGGATGTCGTGGCACATCCTCACATATTGCTCCCGCCCCATAATCACTATGTTGCCCCCCTTGTCTGCTGTCTTTATCACAATGGAATCATCTTTTTCCAAAGACAGCAGACCCTCCATTTCTTCCTTGGTGATATTAGGTGTAACTCTAGTGTCCTCCAACTCACGCAAGTCCTGAATCACTAAATTTACAAAGATGTCTGCTGGCGTGGTATCATTTATTGGTGGAGTGGCTTTAGAGCGAACTCTCATGGAGGTAAAGGGACCCTCCCCAGGCTCACGTTCGCTTTCATAAAGTAAATCAACTAGGTTTCTAATGTCCCCAAGGTCGGAGATGTCAACCCCCAACTCAGCACATTCGCGTTTATCATGGTATTTAAAAAAAATTTTCCACTTGAGCTTCCTGGAAAATAAATTAAGGTCTTTGACCCAATTGAATAGGTCAAAAATTTGAGTTGGGACGAATGACAATCCCCTTTTAAGGACATTGGTTTCTGCTATTGTCAAAGTCCGGTCAGAGAGGTTGATGACCTGTAGCTCATCAATCAGAGCACCCCCAGTTGGTGGATGAGGACACATGTTCACTGGTCCTTTCTGTTCCTGAGTAAGTAAGTGGAGATTGGAGCTCCACGTCCTAAAAAATTACTGTTATTCCTGCCCCTGGGGCGGCCCCCCCTGCCGTATCGCGGGCGACCCCTATTTTGGTGCCCCCCTACTACAAATTGGGACCCCCCTGGTCTTAATTGTGTAGGTTCAAACTCAGTCTCCCCTTCTGAGGAGGAGGGCTCAGTGTCTGCCTCTAAGACCCTAGCTGGTTTGGTGGCAAAATCGAAAATACGTCCCTCTCGAAAATCAGCCGTATCCCTTAGGTACTGCCAATGTTTGCGCTCTTATAAGGTGGACACCTTATATCACATTGTGGCTGAGATTTATCGATGATATTTTAATTCTCTGGTCGGGTACGGGGTCTCAGTTTCATGAATTTGTGGCGATGTTGAATGTGAACAATTGTGGCCTTTTTTTTACATCTGAGATTAGCCCGGATAGAATCACATTTCTTGACTTGACAATATTCAGGAATTCATCGGGGCAGGTACAAACTACCTTACACCGTAAGACCACAGCCACCAATTCACTCCTACATTGGGGCAGCTGCCACCCGACCCCCCTTAAAAGTGGTATACCACGGGGCCAATATATGCGGGTCCGCCGCAACTGCTCCCTTTTAACTGATTTCCAATCTAAGGCTGGCGAATTGAAAGATCGCTTCCTACGGAGAGGATACCCATCATCTGTGCTAAGGTCTGCGTATCAGCACTCCTTGGCATGTACCAGGGATTCTCTCCTGAATCCCAGACCGAGACGGGATGATGCAGGTTTGATACGCCTGATTGCCACTTTTGATGGCGCAAATTCCAAAGTGAGGAGTATCCTACAGCGACATTGGGGCATCCTCAAAATGGACCCGGATATTGCCGAATTCGTGACTGAGGTCCCATCAGTCACATATCGGAGGGGTAGGAGTCTGGGGGACAGATTGACACATAGCCTCTTTCAAACTCCAGTTTCTGAAACATGGCTCTCTAATCGCAGTAATGGAAATTTTCGTTGTAAGGGATGCATCGCGTGTCATTGTATAAAAACTGGGGATTCATTTACAAGCACCATGACATCTAGAAATTATCAGATTAGGTGCTTTGTTAATTGTAGAACCTCTGGTTTGGTTTATTTAGCCACGTGCATCTGCGGTCTACAATATGTGGGCAAAACCACTAGGGAGTTTCGCCGCAGAATTGGAGAACATCTGGCGGATATAAAGAAAAAAGAGGATACCCCTATAGCAAGACACGTGAATAGCTCCCATCCACAGCAAGCATCCCCTATCTCCTTTCAAGGAATAGAAGTGATACGGCCATCACCAAGAGGTGGGGACTTTGATAGGAGGGTGTTATGTAAAGAGGCCCAATGGACATTTAGATTGGGTACGGTCAAACCGGATGGATTGAATGACCGCATTTCCTATGCATGTTTCATAGACTAGAGACTGTGCCATTCATTATCCTGCACCTCTTCCTCAGTTTTACCTATATGACCGTTCCTGATTCATTCCATTTATCAGGAATTGTTGTCGCTATGTATACTTCCCATGGTCAGGGACTTCGCTGTCACTTTATGATAGCTGGTTGTTTTTGGTACCAGGTTGACCAGCTGGCTGATTGTTCGTACCATGCCATATTGGGGCGTTTTGACTTTAAATCATTGTTCAGGACCGGATAACAAGTTATCTTGTTATTTCTATCCTTATGATGTTCTATGGGGCCTCATTTCTTTGGCATGGTTTATCCTTTAAATGTTATGCAGGAAAAATTAGGAATCAATAACAAGTAATTAAAAATAAAATTATTAAATTAATAATAAGAAATGATAATCATTCTACAATCTCTGGTCAACCTGTGTGATTGTTAATACAATCTGGGATTAATGCACCTTGATTGTGGCTGACCATTATGGCTATTACTATGTTCTTGTGACACCTTTTATCCATATTTGATATTCTTTTCTCTGTGATCGAATGTTATATATGGTATTTATACTCACATTCTCTTTTATGCTTCGTTATGAACCTTCATCAAATCATGTATTATGAGCGCATTGATCTTGCCCCGCCCACATATACAATCTCTTGACCCGCCTTGTTTAATTGTAGCTTTTGCCGATGGTAATCCCGATTAACCTCTATGAGGAGCCGACTGTTTACTTGTCTGCCATAGCAACAGGGGCGGAGTGAAGGCTTTCCCGTGATCCCTGCTCTATTGGCGGTACGTCAGCCGCCTCCTCCTCCCTTTGGGAGGGGCTTTATGTTCTTAAACTCGGCGTCCGGCGCGGCCGCTCTACGGCCATCATAGCGCCGGACGGTGCCGCCACATGAACTCTAGAGTGGCAGCACTTTAGGCAGGCTTTTTGTTCTTTTGTTCAGCAACTTCCATACATCGCTCCTGATGAGTCACTGTATGAAACGCTGTCGAGCTGATGTAGGATTACATACAGATGTAGTTGCTGCCTGCACTAGTGGCCAGCCAGGGTATAGTGTATGGGAACGCCGAATAGGGGCTTACATTAGGTTTCCTATCACCAGCCCTGCTTGGGATTAAGTATTAAGTCCCGTGTCAATTGGCCTTTTCTTTTTCACATGCTGGTAACCACAGGGCATTTTTTGCCCACCGCTTATGTGATTGTTCTATCCCTGTAGTACTGCACATCCGATGGTGTGCATGCAGTCTATGCGGCACCTATGTGTACTATTAGCGGTTACTCAGGGATACTAACTTTATCCTTCCCTTATACTTTTTAACGTTGATAATAAAGATTTAATTTTAGCGCTCTCTTTCTTCAGTGATAGTTACTTGTACCTATGGATTATTTCATGAATATGAATTAAATACAGAAGATGATATATTACGCTATAATATTTGCATCCCTACTGTAATTATGATATAATCTTTTTAAATTAAGTTGAATAAAAAGTGAATTATTTAAGGAACTTGATATTACGCATTTGTTTTTGGGTTTATAATTAGTGTTGAGTGAACAGTTCGAGCATAGTTCGGGTTCGTACCGAATTTTGGGGTGTTCAGGGATCCAGACCCGAACATTTTCAAAAAAGTTCGGGTTCGGGTCCGTTGTTCGGCAATTTCTTCCCGCTTTCTGAAGGGCTGCATAGCAGCCAATCAACTAGCGTTTTACTTCTTGCCCTAAGAAGCCATCACAGCCATGCCTACTAATGGCATGGCTGTGATTGGCCAAGTGCAGCATGCAACCCAGCCTCTATTTAAGCTGGAGTCACGTAGCGCCTCATGTCACACTGCTCTGATTGTTGTAGGGAGAGGACGCAGCTTCTGTGAGGGCGAGATTAGGCAGGGAAAAGTCAGCAAAAGCACCTAATGAAGTGATCGATCTACAGCTGTGAATGATTCAACTTCTGCTAGTTAATTGCTCACTGGTTTTTAGGCTGCACAGAGCGTTTTTCTGTCACTTTTTTCTGGGGTGATCGGCAGCCATTTTGTGACTTGTGGTGCACCAGAACAAGCTAACACCAAGTTCATCAATCCATCAATACTAGTTTTTTTTTTTTTTGCTATATCCTACATCAAGGGCTTGGCTGTGCTTATTAGCACCCCTAGAAACTCAGGATAGCAATTTCTATATTTTATTAAGGGTTTAAATTCAATTGCCAAAATACCAATCACCTAAATCTGGTGTTCCAGCTTTGGCTAGCCAAGTGTAATACTGTCTGCTGTCTGGCAAAGGATAGATTATTTTCTGTGGTGAAATTCAATTGCCAAAAAAGCAATCCCCTAAATCTGGTGTCCCAGCAGTGGCTGGCCAAGTTTCATAGTGTCCTGCAAAGGATATATTTTGTTCTGGGGTGAAATTAAATTGCCAAAATAGCAATACCCTGAATCTGGTGTTCCAGCAGTTGCAGGCCTAGTTTAAATCTGTCCGTAACAGGGTATATTTTGTTCTGGGGTGAAATTCAATTGCCAAAATAGCAATACCATAAATCAGTGGATTCAGCTGTGTCTGACCAAGTTTCATAGTGTCCTGCAAAGGATATATTTTTATTTCTGGGGTGAAATTCAATTGCCAAAATAGCAATACCATAAATCAGTGGTTTCAGCTGTGGCTGGCCAAGTTTCATAGTGTCCTGCAAAGGATATATTTTGTTCTGGGGTGAAATTAAATTGCCAAAATAGCAATACCCTGAATCTGGTGTTCCAGCAGTTGCAGGCCTAGTTTAAATCTCTCCGTAACAGTGTATATTTTTTTCTGGGGTGAAATTTAATTGCCAAAATAGCAATACCCTGAATCTGGTGTTCCAGCAGTTACAGGCCTAGTTTAAATCTGTCTGTAACAGGGTATATTTTTTTCTGGGGTGAAATTCAATTGCCAAAATAGCAATACCATAAATCAGTGGTTTCAGCTGTGGCTGGCCAAGTTTCATAGTGTCCGGCAAAAAATAAATTTTGTTTTGGGGTGAAATTCACTTGCCAATATAGCAATACCCTTAATCTGGTGTTCCAGCTGTTGCAGGCCAAGTGTTAATATGTCCGTAAAAGGGTATATTACACTCAAGGTGTATATACAAGTGCTGAGAGGGTCATCCTCAATAACTTCACACGCTACCATGCATCTCCCATTGTATTTCTGTCCGTTAAAGGGTATATTACACAAAGAGTTAAAATACAATTGCTGAAGGCATAAACCTACATATTTTTTCACACGCTACTGTGCATCTCCAAGTGTAAATCTGTCCATAAATGGATACCTTTCATCCAGGGCCTAAATACTAGCCCAACAATAGATATTCCCCTAAATCAGTGGTTACTGCTGTGCCTGGATTAGTGTAATACGGTACATAAATAAATAGGCAGATAGTGTTAGGTGCATGAAAAAAAATGCCTGAATTTGAAATCAATACATTAGGCCAAATATTTTTTTTCCTATTGTGGTGCTTGGTGAACGGTAACAACGAGGAAATGCGGGAGGGATGCGAGTAAGGGATGTGGGTAAGGGATAAGGGGTAACGAGTAAGGGATGCGGACGCGGTCGTGGTGTTGTTAGTGTACCCTCTGGTGCTGGGAGAGGACGTGGCCATTCTGCCACAGCCACATGTCCTAGTGAACCAACTACCTCAGGTTTCAGTACCCGCCAGAATTTACAGCGATATTTGGTGGGGCCCAATGCCGTTGTAAGGATGGTAAGGCCTGAACAGGTACATGCGCTAGTCAATTGGGTGGCCGACAGTGGATCCAGCACGTTCACAACATTATCTCCCACCCAGTCTTCTGCCGAAAGCGAACAGGTGGCACCTGAAAACCGAGCCCATCAGTCTGTCACATCACCCCCATGCATATCAGGGAAACTGTCTGAGCCTCAAGTTATGCAACAGTCTCTTATGCTGTTTGAAGACTCTGCTGGCAGGGTTTCCCAAGGGAATCCACCTAGCCATTCCCCAGTGGTGGAAGACATAGAATGCACTGATGCACAACCACTGATGTTTCCTGATGATGAGGACATGGGAATACCACCTCATCGGAGTCCGCACGTCTCTGATGATGACGAAACACAGGTGCAGGGGACGATGAGGTTTTAGACCCCACATGGAATGATGGTCGTGCCACTGACTTTCATAGTTCAGAGGAAGAGGCAGTGGTGAGACCGATCAAACAGCATAGCAAAAGATGGAGCAGAACAGCCGCCGCAAAGAGAGTTCGCCTGCTACTGGCCAGCGCCACCAGGGACCGAGAACCCCAAAGGCAGCTTCAAGGAGTTCCCTGGCATGGCACTTCTTTAAACAATGTGCTGACGACAAGACCCAAGTAGTTTGCACGCTGTGCCATCAGAGCCTGAAGCGAGGCATTAACGTTCTGAACCTTAGCACAACCTGCATGACCAGACATCTACATGCAAAGCACGAACTGCAGTGGAGTAAACACCTTAAAGGGATTCTGTCACCTCAGTATACACCATTTAAACTTTTAAATCAGTCATGCTCCACATATTACCTTGAATTGGCTTTGCTGTTCTATACTGTAATCCATCCAGTAGTTTTGCTCAAAAATGATTTTTATCATTATGCTAATTAATCCTGAAGGTGCCCAGAGGGGCGTTTTCTTACACGTTTTGTGCCCAGTAACGCCCCCCTGCAGTGCCCAAACCCGCCTCTCTCCTCAGTAAAACACACCTTTTACCTGAATCCCTAACCGCCCACAGCATCTCCTCCCTCTCCTCCCCCTTCCTGTCGGCCGAGCGAAGTCTCGCGCAGACGCAGTACCTACTGAGGGCTGCGCCAGTGCGTTGTGCTGAAGACTGAGGGCAGGAGCTTCATCGTCGTCACTGGGCATGCGCCGAGCCCAGTGACGTCCAATGAAGCTCCTGCCCCCAGTCTCCAGCAAGGAACTCACTCAGGCTCCCCCTGCTCCCTCATCTGCTTCTGCCTCAGCCTCAGCCTCTTCCTCCACCTCGGGAGGAATGTTGACACCTGCCGCCCACCAAACTGAGGATGTGCCACCAACACCACCACCTGCGTCACCAAGCATCTCCACTATGTCACACGGCAGCGTTCAGCTCTCCATCTCACAAACCTTGGAGAGAAAGCGTAAATTCCCACCTAGCCACCCTCGAGACCTTGGCCTGAATGCCAGCATTTCTAAACTACTGGCCCTTGAAATGCTGTCATTCAGGCTGGTGGACACAGACAGCTTCAAACAGCTGATGGCCATGGCTGTCCCACAGTATGTTGTTCCCAGCCGCCACTACTTCTCCAAGACAGCCGTGCCTTCCCTGCACAAACAAGTATCCGATAAAATCAAGTGTGCACTGCGCAACGCCATCTGTGGCAAGGTCCACCAAACCACAGATACGTGGACCAGTAAGCACGGCCAGGGACGCAATATCTCCCTAACTGCACACTGGGTAAATGTAGTGGCACATTATTCCTTGCTGTGGGACCTCTCTCTTCTGTCTGGGTGCTGGGTCCTAAATAACTCAAAGTGGCCTTCTCCAGTGGTGGGTGATATGACGCATGATTCCTTGCTGTGGGAACTCTCTCCTCTGTCTGGGTGCTGGAGCCTAAATAACTGAAAGTGGCCTTCTCCAGTGGTGGGTGATATGACTCCTTATTCCTTGCTGTGAGACCTCTCTCCTCTGTCTGGGTGCTGGGGCCTAAAAAACTGAAAGTGGCCTTCTCCAGTGGTGGGTGATATGACACATGATTCTCTGCTGTGGGACCTCTCTCCTCTGTCTGGGTGCTGGGGCCTAAATAACTGAAAGTGGCCTTCTCCAGTGGTGGGTGATATGATGTAAGATTCCTTGCTGTGGGACCTCTCTCCTCTGTCTGGGTGCTGGGGCCTTAATAACTTAAAGTGATCTTCTCCAGTGATGGGTGATATGACGCATGATTCCTTGCTTTGGGACCTCTCTCCTCTGTCTGGGTGCTGGGGCCTAAATAACTGAAAGTGGCCTTCTCCAGTGGTGGGTGATATGACGCATGATTCCTTGCTGTGGAACCTCTCTCCTCTCTCTGGGTGCTGGGGCCTAAATAACTGAAAGTGGCCTTCTCCAGTGGTGGGTGATATGATGCATGATTCCTTGCTGTGGGACCTCTCTCCTCTGTCTGGGTGCTGGGGCCTAAATAACTGAAAGTGGCCTTCTCCAGTGGTGGGTGATATGACGCATGATTCCTTGCTGTGGGACCTCTCTCCTCTGTCTGGGTGCTGGGGCCATGTCACACGGCATCATTCAGCTGTCCATCTCCAAAAAACATTGGAGAGAAGGAGGAAATACCCACCTACCCACCCTCGAGCCCTTGCCCTGAATGCCAGCATTTCAAAATTACTGGCCCTTGAAATGCTGTCATTCTGTCTGGTGGAGACGGACTGTTTCAAACAGCTGATGGCAGTGGTTGTCCCCCAGTATGTTGTTCCCAGCCGCCACTACTTTTCCAGGCGAGCCAGCCCTTCCCTGCACAACCAAGTGGAGGATAAAATCAAGAGTGCGCTGTGCAACGCCATCTGTGGCAAGGTCCACATAACCACAGATACATGGACCAGTAAGCACGGCCAGGGTCGCTATATCTCCTTAACTGCACACTGGGTAAACGTAGTGGCGGCTGGGCCCGAGGCGGATAGCATGTCCTTCCACCACCGAGGATCGCAGGGCATTATTCGTTGCCTCCTGTTGCTTCTTCCTCCTACTCATCATCATCCTCCTACTCCTCTTCTACCACCCCTACATCCGGTCATCGAAAGAACCTCACCCCCAACTTCAGCACAGCCCGGGGTATACGTCAGCCGGCGATTTTAAAACTCATGTGTTTGGGTGACATACCCCACACCGTACAGGAGCTTTGGTGGGGCATAGAACAGCAGACTGATGAGTGGTTGCTGCCGGTGAGCCTCAAGCCTGGCCTGGTTGTTTGCGATAATGGGCGAAATCTCGTTGCAGCTCTTGGACTAGCCGGTTTGATGCACATCCCTTGCCTGGCGCATGTGCTGAATCTGGTGGTGCAGAGGCTTCTTAATAATGACCCAGACATGTCAGAGCTGCGGCTGAAAGTGCGGTCCGTATGTTCGCGCTTTCGGCGTTCTCACCCTGCTGCTGCTCGCCTGTCTGCGCCGCAGCGTAACTTTGGCCTTATTGTTCACCGCCTCATATGCGACATGCCCAACAGATGAACTCCACCTTACATATGCTGGAGAGACTGCACGAGCAGCAGCGGGCGATAGTGGAGCAATACCATAAATCAGTGGTTTCAGCTGTGGCTGGCCAAGTTCAAGAGTGTCCGGCAAAGGAAATGTTTCGTTCTGGGGTGAAATTTAATTGCCAAAATAGCAATCCCCTAAATCTGGTGTCCCAGCAGTGGCTGGCCAAGTTTAATAGTGTCCGGCAAAGGATATATTTTGTTCTGTGGTGAAATTCAATTGCCAAAATAACAATCCCCTAAATCTGGTGTCCCAGCAGTGGCTGGCCAAGTTTAATAGTGTCCGGCAAAGGATATATTTTTTTCTGGGGCGAAATTCAATTGCCAAAATAGCAATCCCTTAAATCTGGTGTCCCAGCAGTGGCTGGCCAAGTGTAATAGTGTACGGCAAAGGATATATTTTGTTCTGGGGTTAAATTCAATTGCCAAAATAGCAGTACCATAAATCAGTGGTTTCAGCTGTGGCTGGCCAAGTTTAATAGTGTCCGGCAAAGGATATATTTTGTTCTGGGGTGAAATTCAATTGCCAAAATAGCAATACTGTAAATCTGGTGTCTCAGCAGTGGCTGGCCAAGTTTAATAGTGTACGTCAAAGGATATATTTTGTTCTGGGGTGAAATAGTAACAGTGAGTGTTAAAATACAGCATAATCCTCTACATTTGCACACACTGTTTTGCATCTCTAAGTGTATTTCTTTCCGTTCAAGGGTATATTAGTAATTAGGTTCATTAACCTAGTACAGAAAGACATCAATAAAAACATCCAAAATCTAAAAATGGGCAACCTACACACTCCCACGAATCTCTCTAGTGAGGAACGCATAGCACTCAAGTCGCTACAGAATGACAAGTCCATTACTATTAAATTGGCTGACAAAGGCGGAGCCATAGTTATTATGGACACCTCAGCGTATATATCCGAAATCCAAAACCAACTCAGTGACACATCCACTTATCAAAAAGTGACCCAAAACCCCCTTTTCCGCATCCAAAAAGAAATCCAATCATTTCTAGATCTCCATCTTCAAATGGGCACCATTGACTAACCCACATATACATTTCTCATCAACAACTACCCAGTGACCCCGGATTTTCACTCATTTCCCAAAATTCCCAAAAACCTCACAAACCCACCAGGCAGGCCTATCGTAGCCTCCACAAATTCCATACTCTCCCCTCTCTCTATATTTCTTGAAAGGATACTGACACCACTAGTGAAACAAACACGCTCCTTTCTACTTGACACTTCACACTTCCTCTCCATCATTTCCAACATCAGTGAAGTCTCCCCTGAGGACCTACTCACTACATTAGATGTCAACAGCTTGTACACATCCATCTCTCACGAAAAGGGCATTCAGGCAGTTACATCACTTTTGACATCTTCAAACTACTCACCTGAGGCACAAGCCTTCTGCAATGACCTCTTAAAATTTGTACTGCATAACAATTATTTTATGTTCGGCGATTTTTATGTTTAAAAACGGGGTACAGCTATGGGGGCGAATGTAGCGCCCCCGTATGCAAACACGTCCATGGCTAAATTCGAAGAGGAGAATATCTATACACATCCACTCTTTCGGACACACGCTAAAATCTGGTATGGATACATTGACGATGTGTTCTGTATTTGGGGGGGAGATTCTAACTCATTCTCAGAATTTACCAAACATATCAATCAACAAGTTCCAGACCTGACGTTCACCTCCCATATCGACCATACATCCATTAACTTTTTGGATACGCAAATAATTAAAACCTCAACAGGTACACTAACCACTGATCTCTACAAAAAACCAACTGATCGCAATACATAACTACACTACTCCAGCTGCCACCCGAGAAACACGAAACAGTCACTACCCCGCTCACAGTTCAAACGCGTAACTCGAATAGTACAAGACCCCACCCCCAGAACACAACGCCTCACCGAAATGGCAACCAAGTTCAAAGATAGGGGATATCCATCTGAATTACTTAACAAGGAACTTTCTATAGCTCAATCCTCAACACCTATCCTACCAAGAACAGCCGGACCATCACGTATTCCGCTGGTCATCACCTACCAACCTATCATACCCAAAATTCAATCCATAGTCAACAAACATTGGCATCTTCTACTCCAATCATACCCTGACGTTACTGAATTTCAAACCCCATTACGAATGTGTTACAAACGACCACCAAACCTATGGGACAAACTAGTACATTCTGACATTGGTTCCCTCTGACCCAAACTCATCCAATCTACACTGGCACCTAAAAAAAACAGGCACTATCCCATGTTTAAACTGTGCTCAATGCACTAACGTTATGAGAGGGAATCGCATAGTACATCCACATTCAAGCAAAACATACTACTCCAGAGATTTCTATACCTGCAATACCTTGTACGTAGTATGTCTCATAAAATGCCCCTGTGGTTTGGCCTATGTAGGCGAAACTACTCAAAACGTCCGTGACTGTATCTCCAAACACAAATCCGATATCCGCTGTAAAAAAAACGAATTACCCATCCCACACCATTTCTTGTCCGCGAAACACCAAATCTGCCAACTGAAATTCCAGGTACTGGAACATGTACCCACAGCAAGGAGAGGAGGTGATCGAATTGTCCGTCTTAAACAACGTGAGGCCTTTTGGATTTTCGAACTGAACACCTTAGCACCGAACAGTATGAATGGGACTTCGATTTTTGTGTATCATGAAAAAGTGAACTAGTACATCATGTAACAGTGTAACAGATGGGTTCCATCTTCCATTTCCCTTTTTTTTTAATAATACCTTTGTTCTGTCATACCTCACTATACCTATACAGTATAATATTAAGTGATCTGGTCCATCAATATGGTGATAAATTATGTCTAGATGTCGCTCATTTGCATAAAATGTCTTGCTATGTATGATATATGTATTAACTGTTACTAACTTTGACCCCCCCCCCCCATTTTTTTCTCCTCTTTTTCAGACTAAATGAATTCATCATTTCCAGGTAGTATGATAATATAATTTGTGGTCGGGGCTAAACATCAAGGAATGACCCCTACCTACTGAATACCTAAAAGCGGTTAGAATTATGCCGTAACTGCGACGCTGAAGGGATGCCTGAAGGGGGGATCCCCTGGTGAGGGATAGTGAAAGTAAGGGTGGGTAGGGCGGGTACGCTGGAAACGACGTTCACTGTGGGAGGGGACGCCCGGTCAGATATAGTCATCATCGCCCCTCCCACAAATACAGGCCAATAAACCGGCTGTAACACTTGTAGTCGGGGCTAAACATGAAGTATTGACCCCTACCTACTGGATACCTAAAAGCGGTTAGAATTATGCCGGAACCCCGCCGCTGAAGGGATGCCTGAAGGGGGCCAAAAGGACAACAAACTTAGTCAAAGAGCTTTATTACAACCTCCAATTGTGATTTGGCTACCAATGAGCGAGCTGCAGCCAGGGTAATTGGATCGGAAGTAGTGTAGCGTACCGAGGCATTGTAGCACCGTAGACGTCCACTTTGGGAAACTTGTGAAAGAGAATTAGCTAGGGACAGGGCAACGGCTGCTATATATTGGATTCGAGTACACAAACGTGTGTAATTAATTTGGTGTAGTAACAAGCGAAGCACCTGATGGCTAACAAAAGATATCAGTAGGAACAAGCCGTTAATCAAATATCCATGACCGCGACATTGGCATAAACATACACCATGTAACCAGCCCATCCCAAACCCCAGCATACACAGTTGCCATTACAGAATAAAGTTCAAACAACGCTGAAATTTGTGGAACCCAGGATTAACCAACCTCACTCGGCCACCCACCAGCTAGCCAGTGTGGGCCAAAAATGGCAGCAAAACCTGAGTTCGACGTTGGCTCGGGAAACTAGGAGAATTACTGTATACCTCTGGAATAAAAGAGAAATACCATACCAATGCCTGAGAAAGTGGTCCCACATGGAAAGTCAGCAATCGCCTGAACATCAAGGCATATATAAACACTTGATCCTGGAGAGATAAAAGTAAGAAACCCTTTAATCTTTACCAATGCCACTAACGTGGTATCATGGCGAACTGATGAAATAACGAGTCGAATACGTGTGCGTAAAAACGTGCTTCAAGCGTAACCCTATTCGGAATCTGGCGCCGAATCCGCAGTGCGGACCAACATTCTAACAGCGTCACTATACATATATATATATATATGGATATATATATATATATATATATATATATATATATATATATATATATATATATATACATACATATAAACTAAACACGCATATATATGTTTTTTTTTTTTTTTTAAACTAACACTGGAGCCTGAACTCACACTCTGCCCTACGCTTCCAGCTGCATGTCTGTGGAACACCTCCCGTCCTCCCACAGAAAAGCATGGCTACATGCTGGGAGGCAACAGGAGATGTTTGTGAGCCGCCCCAATGTCTCCTGCAACTGCTCACTGGCATCCCCGATATCGCCCATATGGCGCAGTGTAGGTGAGTGTTAGGCCTCGGTTACTTGAGACCTTGACGCTGGAAAGTTCGAGGCTTAAGACATGTCCTCCTAGTAGGATATACGAACTAACTCTATCACCACATTTTTGATGGTTTATATATATATGTATGGAGGTGTATAAACTCCAATTTAAATGTGCCTGTTTTTCATCTTCAGGTCACATTTGGGTGCACCTGCTAGGCCTTGGGCTATATCAGTCAGTCTTGGGTAGGGCTCATAGATGCCTCCACCTCCCACCTCCCATTGCAAGCATGGCTACATGCTGGAGGTAACAGAGGAGATGTTTGTGAGTCGTCCTAATGCTCCTGTAATTGCCCACTGGCCCCTGATATCGCCCATATGGCGCAGGTAGGTGAGTGTTAGGGCCCTCGGGCTACTTGAGAGACCTTGACGCTGGTGCCCGAGGCTTAAGACATGTCCTCCTAGTAGGATATGTCGAACTAACTCTCAATTTTTAACATCAGTGTGAGGGTTTAGTGTGACGGCAGTGTGCACCTATCTCTGGTTCTGTGTTTGTTCTGAATTCTTGCCACATCCACATAAATTTCATCTTATGTAGGATGTCCATTGTGGTACTTGTAGTCCGTTGCTGGCATCATCCATTGTATGCATTTTTGCTGGTGATTGCCATTAGCAATGGACTACAAGTGCAGGATGTGCTCCCCTATAGAAATGCACAACTGCATATGGGTATGAGCGCATCCTGCTTTCTTATCACCACATTTTTTGATGGTTTATATATATATGTATGGAGGTGTATAAACTCCAATTTAAATGTGCCTGTTTTTCATCTTCAGGTCACATTTGGGTGCACCTGCTAGGCCTTGGGCTATATCAGTCAGTCTTGGGTAGGGCTCATAGACACCTCCCACCTCCCACCTCCCATTGCAAGCATGGCTACATGCTGGAGGTAACAGAGGAGATGTTTGTGAGTCGTCCTAATGCTCCTGTAATTGCCCACTGGCCCCTGATATCGCCCATATGGCGCAGGTAGGTGAGTGTTAGGGCCCTCGGGCTACTTGAGAGACCTTGACGCTGGTGCCCGAGGCTTAAGACATGTCCTCCTAGTAGGATATGTCGAACTAACTCTCAATTTTTAACATCAGTGTGAGGGTTTAGTGTGACGGCAGTGTGCACCTATCTCTGGTTCTGTGTTTGTTCTGTGGAACCCAGCTAGCAGATCAGTGCGAGGGGCAGAGGTGAGTGCATGCCTGAATAGTGCGGGAAGAGATACTGACTAAAACAGACACCGTGCATCCTATGCACCCCACCTCACTAGTAGCTCTGCGTGAGGAACTATATTTTGGAAAACACATGACAGCCAGCTGTAGAGCAGAGCTGAATACATGGTCGAGTGACCCCTGTAAGCGACTACTGTGACGTGCTTTCCACATACTGTAATCTTACACTAAAGCCATATTAAGAAGCCTAACATACCCTGTCTAACACACTAGACTCAATGTCCCTACCCCATAATAAATGTATGTTTTATTTTATTTTTATTTTTTTCCAAACATTTCATTTATTTTATAACACCCATTTTTTTTTTTTAAACACACACCCTTCCTGAACCTTACTACTCCACCTTGCTGAGTGAATTCACCTGTGCGCCCCTGGATAGAAACAACATGCTGAAGCCTAATTTGTCCGACCCTCCCCCCCCTGCCTGTCTAACAGCACAGCGGCCTGTGCAATACTTTATCGTTCGGGCACCCTACGTGTCATGCCGCGTGGGGAGAAGAGCGAGTCTCCCTGGCAGACCGCTCCGGTGCAGTGTTGCTTACCCAGGGAGCCGACACACCGCCGGCCGGACTTAAAGCAACGATGCTGCTGGATGAGGCAGCTACAGTTGTGTTCAAAATTATTCAACCCCCAATGCTGTAAAGGGTTTTAGGGAATTTAGTGTGCATTTGTAATTGTGTTCAGAATGAAATCTTACAAGGACTTTTTAAAGAACCAAATGCAACTAAAATGACATCAATTGTTTTTGTAATACAGTATTAAATGTTTTTTTTGTGATTTCTTCATTGACACAATTATTCAACCCCTTAAAGACTACTCCTCTTAAGAACAGAGGTTCATTCAAGTGTTTTCGATCAGGTATTGAAAACACCTGTGGATGTCAAGGAGCAGCAATCAAGCATAATAAGCACCAATTAGGCAGATTTAAAATGACTGTGATACTCAGCTCCTTCTAGACATTTACTGATGTGTTTACAAACATGTTAAACATACCAAGAGATACCATAGAAACCATAATTCGCAAATTCAAGGCAAAGGGCACTGTTGAAACGCTACCTGGTCGTGGCAGAAAGAAGATGCTGACTTCGACTGCTGTGCGCTAACTGAAGCGCAAAGTGGAGAAAAGTCCCTGTGTGACTGCTGAGGAACTGAAAAAAGATTTGTCAGATGCGGGTACTGAAGTTTCAGCTCAGACAATAAGGCGCACACTGCGTAATGAAGGCCTCCATGCCAGAACTCCCAGGCACACCCCCTTGCTGTCTCCAAAGAATAAGAAGAGTCGACTGCAGTATGCCAAAAGTCATGTGGACAAACCACAAAAGTTTTGGGATAGTGTTCTGTGGACTGTTGAAACAAAATTAGAACTGTTTGGGCCCATGGATCAACACTATGTTTGGAGGAGGAAGAACAAGGCCTATGAAGAAAAGAACACCTTGCCTACAGTGAAGCATGGCAGGGGGTCAATCATGCTTTGGGGCTGTTTTGCTTCTACAGGTACAGGGAAGCTTCAGCGTGTGCAAGGTACCATGAATTCTCTTCAGTATCAGGAGATGTTGGATGAAAATGTGATGCAGTCCGTCACAAATCTGAGGCTTGGGAGACGTTGTACCTTTTAACAGGACAATGATCCCAAGCATACCTCCAAGTCCACTAGAGCATGGTTGCAGATTAAAGGCTAGAACATTTTGAAGTGGCCATTGCAGTCACCAGACTTAAATCCGATTGAGAACCTCTGGTGGGACTTAAAGAAAGCAGTTGCAGCGTGGAAGCCTAAGAATGTGACTAACTGGAGGCTTTTGCCCATTAAGGATGGGCGAAGATACCCGTAGATCTCTGCAAGACACTTGTGTCAAGCTATGCTTCACGTTTAAAAGCTGTTATAACTGGAAAAGGATGTTGTGCTAAGTACTAACATTGAATGTCACTTGGGGGTTGAATAAAACTGATAATGATGTGAGCACAGAAAAGACATTTGTGGTTATTTCATTGTAAATGTTATGTTATATTTGTCTGACTTACAAGTGCCTCTTTGATTTAATTGTAAACAAGATAACTGAAATGATCAAAATCAATGTCAAACTGGCCAAAGCACTCAATTTCAGTGGGGGTTGAATAATTTTGAACACAACTGTACTTATCTGGACTGTAGAAAGTCGGGACCTGGAACTGTCGTGTAGCGTTGCACCCTTGTTGCTCCCTGAGGACGGTATGTAGAGCTCCCACACCATGGAAATGACTTTCACTGTGGGAGGGGATGCCGGGCCAGATATAGTCATCATCGCCCCTCCCACAAATACAGGCCAATAAACCAGCCTTAACACGTGTCCCTTTATATCTCCTTTCATTTATATCACTCCAGGGCATCCCTTTTGCCAATTCTGCCTTTGACAATGCCCGTTGTTCCCCGGGCCTCTGCCTTCCATCTGTGCATGCGCGCAACGTCATTGGTCACATGACACCACTCGCACTGCCGCAATGACGTCAGACGCACGGCGCCATCATACAGGACCGCGGTATTTATCCCAGCAATGCTGGTTACCTGCCCACGCCACCCAGCACACTCCTGATTTTCTGCAAACATGGTATGTAGCCACTGACCTTATGCTGTGCAGCAATCTTAACCCCACATTGCTGATGTACTTGTCCTCTCTCCTGTATCCATATGGCGGTCCTTCCTATCTCTTACAGCTCTCTTTTGGACAAGTTACCTCTGTTCTATTTGTACTCTTACTCTCAAATGCCTTGTATTTTAACCCTTGAATGTCCTGTGACTATTGTGGGATAACAGCTCTATATTAGTATGCTCTACTCTATTATATGCCTGGGATTCTCTGACCTCCACCCCTCTAATCCATTACCTACAGTGTCTTCACTACCTCCCTATAAAATGTATGCATCATGCGCAACCATTAATGAGACTATAAGCAACCTATATATGCCACTATCATATGTACTCTGGGCCAGGATATCCCCTTCTTCTATGCCTACATTTCCTAATGGATCAGCATTTAACATATTGGTTCCATGAATTAATCCCGGGTCCTTCTTAAGTAACAATCGTGTGTCATTACCGTATCCCACAGGTACACGCCGGTGAACTCTATCCAGATCCTCATAGTCGACTACTACTGCTCCGCCACCTACCTTGACTCTGGGACACCTCACCACGTTTATTTTGCCTTATTTATATATATCTTGGACATTACAATCTCTTTTTGATATATGTAATATGTCTAGGAAGCTACACGTATTTCCATGTAAACTTATTCTATGTACCCTCTACTTACCTTAGGCCGTGATCAAGGTCCTGGGTTAGGACCGAAACGTTAGCAGCTATGTTCCATTAACTTCCTGGATGGCTAATAATACTAAGAATACATAAAATATCTGCTTTATAAATATAATCAATTAAATTAGTGCCGTGGTCTTCCACGTTATTTAGTTGCTAAACCTTCCACTGAGCACCGAACCTGACAAGTGGAGTGCCATCCAATCAAATATATATGAATTTGTGAATGTGGCCTGTGGCACTGCTGGCAGACATTAATCCTTTTTGGCTGTGATGAGAACTTCTCCAACTCCCATGTATGGTTGCCATGGGCCTGAAGCTGTGAATGAGGCCTGTGGCACTGCAGGCAGACATGAATCCTTTATTGCTGTGAGGAGAACTTCAACTCCTATAGCATTCCCACCTGATGCCACCCCAACCTCCTATTCCACCTGCCAATTAATATTGGTTAATTTTTATTTTATTTATTTTGAATCATTTCCCTACCCACATTTGTTTGCAGGGGATTTACCTACATTTTCCTGCCTTTTGCAGCCCTATATCCCTTCCCAGGGCTATTTTACTGCCATTTTAGTGCCCAAAGGTTCGGGTCTCTATTGACTTCAATGGGGTTCGGAGTCAAGTTCGGGTCAAGTTCGGATCCCGAACATTTTTGTGAAGTTTGGCCGAATTTCTCGAACCTGAAATGCAGGTGTCCGCTCAACTTTACCCTTAATCAGTATTTTGTGGAAGCAGGTATATCGCAGGCATCATTTAAGATTTGGTGGAAACAGATATATCGAACCCCTTAATCAGTATTTTGTGGAAGCAAGTATCTCGCTGGCCTCAATCAATATTTGGTGGAAACAGTTATATCGAACCCCTTAATAAGTATTTTGTGGAAGCAGGTATATCACAGCCCTCAATCAGTATTTTGTGGAAGCAGGTATATCACACCCCTTAATCATTATTTTGTGGAAGCGGGTATATCACAGCCTTCAATCAATATTTGGTGGAAGCAGGTATGTTGAACCTCTTAATCAGTATTTTGTGGAAGCAGGTATACCACACCCCTCATTAATTTTTTTTGATACAACAGCACCCTGTATATTTGGGGCAACAGGTATATTGCAGCCATTAGTATTTTGTGGAAGAAGGTATATCACACCCCTCAATCAGTTTTTTTGGGGGCAACAGGTATACCCATTGCAAATAGTTGTTCCAATAGTGCTTGTCCCTCTATATAGGTGCAGTATCGCAAAAGAACTGCACACAACTGCTGCACAATACAAATGCACCATATACTTTCTATGTTAGAAAGTATATTATAGGTATATCACACCACTCAATCAGTTTTTTGGGGGGCAACATGTATATCACACCCGTTGGTTTAGGAAGAGTAACTACATGGGCCATGAGCATCTCCTCTGGGAACCTACCTTCTGCAGCAGCTTTGTTAAAAGCCTTCGCTAGGTGTGGTGCTATTGTGATTGAAAAGTGTTTATAATAGGCATTAGTAAACCCATCTGGTCCTGGGGCTTTATTTAATGGTAAGGATTTGATGGCCATTTGTATTTCCTCACTTGTAAAAGGGAGTGATAAGACACTGACCCGTTCTGGTAATAGATGAGGTAACTGGACAGGGTCTAGGAAGGCGTTAATTGCTTCCTCTGTCATAGAAAAATCCTCATTGTGAAAAATAGCAATCTACAAGTACAGGGAAACGTTACTTGGGGACCCAGATAGTATCATAATACAGCTCTGTCATTCCAGCAATTAGTTATTGGGGTTCAAGTGCTATGTTGAAAAGTCTTTAGTGGCTTTTATCTGTGGAAAAAAATAAATATATATATTCAATTATTCAGGTCACTTTTGCTGTTAACTGCGCTAAAAGCGTTTATTCCCATATTTCTAGAGAAAAATAGACTAAGTTCATATTTGCTGTTATAGTCCTTGTTTGGCCTCCTTGAAATCACCATTTATTTGACCTTTCTTCTGATCAGTCAGAAGGAAAGAAAAATGAGACGCACAACGGATCCTGCCTGTGTAGCAGCTGTAAGGCCTGTATGGTCCCATCAGAATTGGCTTATGATTTGGTAGACAAAAGAATGAGTGGGTAAAAAACACAGAAGACATGCAAATATTACCTTCACGTGTCATCTCTGTTTTAGATCCATTCCTGTTTTTTTTTTGGCACTACCGATACTCATGGATTACTGAGCAAATGCTGACTGAGTGAAGGCGTATGCTCCCCAGACAGGATCCGTTTTTTGTGGGTTATTGTTCTGACGGATCAGAGAAAGAGCAAATTAATCAGTGATGTCAACACAAACTTACTGCTGACACCCTCTCCACTCTGTCGGGGGGCTCTATTTGTATGAGCGTTTAATTAAACAGGTTCTGTAGACATCTATGTGCAATCAGCTGACGAGGGTGTAAAAGAAGTGCTCTTCTTCTTAATACTAACATGGACCTGTAAGGTTGAGTTCATACTTGAGTTATTTGGTCAGTTTTGGCGAATTTAAGTATACTTTCTTATAATTTTAATCAAGTTTTGGTTCAATTTAATATTAAATATTTAATGAATTTACTAATAAACATTACATTTTGCCTAAGACAGGAGAGAATCGGGGAGTCTTCTGTGTATTCAAGGATGTGGTGATGCGATGGAAAAAGCATGCCAAGAAAACAATTCTTCTCCACCTGGAGACGAATCCTGTCAAGATTCATGCAAGTGCGGTATTAGCTGCTGCTCATCGACCAAGATACTTCTGGGGGCAACCTGCCTGGCATGAACAGGCCTCCAGTAACTACAAACAATGAGAAGACAAAGGATAAAGATAGCTAGGAACCCTGAAGAGTTGCAAAGTTAGTCAAGATTCAAACCACCAACCAGGCCCCGCTCTCATTGTCCGGTGAGAACATCACGGGTTCCCAGTCATTATGGATATCAAAAGGAGGGCATCCTGTGGTGCAGGGAGCTGGAGAGGGTCTTCGGATAACCCCTTCACTATACGGACGTCTCAGAAATAAACCGCAGCTCCCGACAGCTGCTCCTTGGAAGGTCATGGAGCGTCCCAGTCATCCGGCATCTATTCACCCCACTGAGTGTGTAGAAGCCAACACGGGGCCCCCACGCAGCAAATTTATCATGGAAACACCGGATTTTACAATATTAAATTATTATTTTGTTCATTAGTAATACTGATGGGTTATTGAGCAAATGCTGACCGAGTGAAGGCATATGCTCCACAGACAGGATCCGTTTTTTCTGGGTTATTGTTCTGATAGATCAGAGAATGGGGAAAAATAATCAGTGATGTCGACACAACCTTACTGCTGACACCTTCTCCACTCTGTCAGGGGGCTCTACTTGTATAAGCGTTTAATAGAACAGGTTCTGTAGACATCGATGTGGAATCAGATGACGAGGGTGTAAAAGGAGTTCGTTTCTTCTTGACACTAACATGGACCTGAAAGGCTTAGTTAATACTTGAGTTATTTGGTCAGTTTTGGCCCCGTGACTGCCCAAATAAGTGAAGTGTGCAGTGATTCTAATACAACTGTCATCTGCATGTCATACTGAATTACAGTATTATTTCACTACCCCAGCACACTCCTTATGCGTGTTACTGCAAGGCACAGTGTTCTACACCCATTTAAAGGCTCTATGCAGCCAGGAAATAGAATTTTTTTAATGCGATTCGTCCCAAATTAATTTGGATTAAAGCAAACTTTTCCGGAAAAATCGGTGATCTGGCCGAATCAAATTTTTCTGAAATTTGCTCATCTCTAGCTATGTACATAACATTACCTTGAACTTTATAAGGAAGTATTCATGCTGTGAAGCTAGAATTGCTTGTAGGCACTTTCTAAGATCCATCAATGTTATGGAATGAGAGGTGTTTATTGAGGCTTTATTTAGAGTCTCTATATGTTGAATGCTGGAGAGAATATAATTGATCTCCTGATTAGTGACGAGCGGCAGAGACAATATTCGAATTTGCGATGTTTAGCGAATATTCGCCATATATTAGAGAATTCTAGAATTCTTGATCTCCAGTCATTATTTTCTTGATTACAAAAATTTGCAATAAAAATTAGCTTTAAAATTCGCAATAACTGGTATTTTAAAAAAATATAAAATATTTGCGATTACGAATATATTTTGTGATATTCTAAATATTTGCGCATTCTCAAAGTGCCGATATTCGCGATTAAAATTCGCAATCCGAATATTTGTGATCAACAGGAGTCCTGATTACGTTTCATTTTCATCTGTGCACAGCACTGGATGAGGATGCCTCTCATCACCGCCTTAAGTGTATTCCACAAAATATGGGGATCTATTTCAGGAGTTGTATCAAATTCGAAATATGATTCAAGGGCTGATCTCAATCGATCACTATAGTCTGGTTGATCCTCATTGTGATAAAAAGCGATTTACAAATGAAGGTAAAGGTTAGTGAGAGGAATAATTTCACAGACAGGGAGAGACGTGTGCAGATGCTAGGGAGAGTCATAGGAAAATCCTCATTGTGAAAAAAAGCGATTTATAAGTGCAGGGAAACATTACTTGGGGACCCAGATAGTCTCATAATACAGCTCTATCATTCCAGCAATTAGTTATTGTGGAGCAAGTGCTATGTTGAAAAGCCTTTTATCTGTGGAAAAAGATAAATATATACACAGGTGACTTTTGTTGTTATTTACGCTAAAATCATTTGCAGTCATTTCTGGTGAAGGAGTATAAGACGCTAATTCAGTAATACACGAAAAATCTAAACGCACTGCGCGTTTGCAGTGATTTCTGGTGAAATCGTATAGGGTCGTATTTCAGTACTACAAGAAAAATATATATGCACTTCACTCTTTAATTGTTTTCTGGTTAAAGCGTATACTGCTCTTTTTCTGTCCAACAAGAAATATGTATTCTTGGGTCACTTCTGCAGATATTTCGGTGAAAGGGTATAGGGGCATATTACAGTAAAAAAAGATATATATATAAATATATATATATATATATATATATATATATAGTGGGGGGTTAGCTCGCTTTTGGGGGTCACTTTCACAAGTATCTTCAGACACAACCGGATTTGAGGTCCAAACACTGTGTTTTATTGTCACAGCAACAAAATAAACATAAATAAATCCAAACAAACACCTGCCTGGCTGGGTTCTAACTAAACATGAAATATCCCTACCTTGCTTAAAAAAACGTTCACACACGGTTATAACATGCGGCTTTCCCAGCCTCACAGTCCCGCAGCCTTTCAGGCTACAACAAGTCCAGTACCTTTATTGGTGGAGTGTGACCCTGCAGTCTTCCCAACTCCGGCCCCGTGACCCTTCAGCCCAGGCATCAAGGCATCAAGGAGTCCCCAAAGTTCCGGCTACACCTAGCCTCGTGGCCCCTCAACCAGCCTAGCTGAGACCACACAGACAGAGCCAGTCCAAGGCCTCTGTCTACAACAAACAGTCTCTCCCCCTGACACACACAGGGAGTGCTTTATATAACAAATATATACACATTGCACTGTTGCAGTTATTTCTGGTGAAAGCATATAAGGGCCCCCCTAGCTTAAACACCCTTAATGACCAGGCCACTTTTTACAATTCCGCACTACACTACTTTCACCGTTTATTGCTCCGTGATGCAACTTACCACCCAAATGAATTTTACCTCCTTTTCTTCTCACTAATAGAGCTTTCATTTGGTGGTATTTCATTGCTGCTGACATTTTTACTTTTTTTGCTATTAATCAAAAATGACCGAAATTTTTGCAAAAAATGACATTTTTCACTTTCTGTTGTAATTTTTTTTTTTAAAAAACTAAATTTCTATATAAATTTTTCACAAAATTTATTGTTCTAAATGTCTTTGATAAAAAAAAAAATCCAATAAGTGTATATTTATTGGTTTGGGTAAAAGTTATAGCGTTTACAAACTATGGTGCAAAAAAGTGAATTTCGGCATTTTGAAGCAGCTCTGACTTTCTGAGCGCCTGTCATGTTTCTTCAGGTGCTAGAATGTCAGGATAGTATAAATACCCCCCAAATCACACCATTTTAGAAAGAAGACACCCCAAAGTATTCGCGGAGGGGCATGGTGAGTTCATGTATCATTTCATTTTTTTTCACAAGTTAGCGGAAAATGACACTTTCTGAGGAAAAAAAAAAAAAAGTTTCAATTTCTGATAACTTCTGGCAAAAAAAAAAAATCTCAGACGGACTCACTATGCCCCTCAGTGAATACCTTGGGGTGTCTACTTTCCGAAATGGGGTCATTTGTGGGGTGTGTTTACTGTTCTGGCATTTTAGGCGGGGCTAAATTGTGAGCCGCCATGTAAAACCTAAAGGTACTCGTTGGAATTTGGGCCCTTTGTGCACCCAGGCTGCAAAAAGTGTCACTCATGTGGTATCGCCGTACTCAGGAGAAGTAGGGCAATGTGTTTTGGGGTGTATTTTTAAATATACCCATGTTGGGTGAGAGAAATATCTCTGTAAATTGTCAACTTTGTATAAAAATTTTTAAAAGTTGTCGTTTACAGAGATATTTTTCACACAAAGTATGGGTATATATAAAAATACACCCCAAAACACATTGCCCTACTTCTCCTGAGTACGGCAATACAACATGTGTGCCACTTTTTTGCAGCCTGGGTGCGCAAAGGGGCCCCAAAACCAATGAGTACCTTTAGGATTTCACAGGGCATTTTTACGCATTTGGATTCCAGACTTCTTCTCATGCTTTAGGGGCCCCTAAAATGCCAGGACAGTATAAATACCCCACATGTGACCCCATTTTGGAAAGAAGACACCCCAAGGTATTCTGTGAGGGGTACGGTGAGTTCATGTAAAATTTTATTTTTGTCACAAGTTAGTGGAATATGAGACTTTGTAAAAACAAAAAAAAAAAAAACAATTTCCGCTGACTTGTGCCAAAAATAAAAATTCTATGGACTCACCATGCCCCTCACGGAATACCTTGGGGTGTCTTCTTTCCAAAATGGGGTCACATGTGGGGTATTTATACTCACCTGGCATTTTAGGGGCCCCTAAAGTGTGAGAATCCAAATGCATAAAAATGGCCTGTGAAATCCTAAAGGTACTCATTGGTTTTAGGGCCCTTTGCACCCAGGCTGCAAAAAGTGTCACTCATGTGGTATCGCCGTACTCAGGAGAAGTAGGGCAATGTGTTTTGGGGTGTATTTTTACATATACCCATGCTGCGTGTGAGAAATATCGCTGTAAACGACAACTTTTTACATTTTTTATTCAAAGTTGTCAATTTACAGAGATATTTCTCTCACCCAGCATGGGTATATGTAAAAATACACCCTAAAACACATTGCCCTACTTCTCCTGAGTACGGCGATACCACATGTGTGACACTTTTTGCAGCCAAGATGCCAAAGGGGCCCAAATTCCAATGAGTACCTTTAGGAGGGCATTTTTACGCATTTTTCTTCTCACGCTTTAGGGCCCCTAAAATGCCAGGGCAGTAGAAATACCCCACATGTGACCCCACTTTGGAAAGAAGACACCCCAAGGTATTCCATGAGGGGCATGGCGAGTTCATAGGAGATTTTTTTTTTGGCACAAGTTAGTGGAAATAGATTTTTTTATTGTTTTTTCTCACAAAGTCTCCCTTTCCGCTAACTTTTGACAAAAAGTTTAATTTTTCATGGACTCATTATGCCCCTCAGCGAATACCTTGGGGTGTCTTCTTTCCAAAATGGGGTCACATGTGGGGTATTTATACTGCCCTGGCATTTTAGGGGCCCTAAAGCGTGAGAAGAAAAATGCGTAAAAATGCCCTCCTAAAAGGAACTCATTGGTTTTAGGGCCCCTTTGCGCATCTTGGCTGCAAAAAAGTGTCACACATGTGGCATCGCCGTACTCAGGAGAAGTAGGGCAATGTGTTTTGTGGTGTACTTTTAAATATACCCATGTTGGGTGAGAGAAATATCTCTGTAAATTGACAACTTTGAATAAAAAAATTTAATAAGTTGTCGTTTACAGCGATATTTCTCACACCCAGCATGGGTATATGTAAAAATACACCCCAAAACACATTTCACTACTTCTCCTGAGTGCGGCGATACCACATGAGTGACACTTTTTTGCAGCCAAGATGCGCAAAGGGGCCCTAAAACCAATGAGTACCTTTAGGATTTCACAGGGCATTTTTACGTATTTGGATTCTCACGCTTTAGGACCCCTAAAATGCCAGGGCAGTATAAAAACCCCACATGTGACCCCATTGTGGAAAGAAGACACCCCAAGGTATTCTGTGAGGGGCATGGTGAGTCCACAGAAAAAAAAAATTGGCACAAGTTAGCGGAATTTTATTTTTATTTTTTTTACAGTCTCATATTCCACTAACTTGTGACAAAAAATAAAATTTTGCATGAACTCACCATACCCCTCACGGAATACCTTGGGGTGTCTTCTTTCTAATATGGGGTCACATGTGGGGTATTTATACTGTCCTGGCATTTGAGGGTCTCCGCAATCATTACACGTATGGCCAGCATGAGGAGTTTCTGCGATTCTCCTTATATTGAGCATACGGGTAATGAGATTTTTTTTTTCCGTTCAGCCTCTGCGCTGAAAAAAAAAATGAGCGGCGCAGATTTTTTCATTCGCATCGGTCAATGTGGATGAAAAAATCTCTGCCAAAATCAGTGACTGCGGTGCGGTGGGCTGGGCGCTAGCTACCTAACAAGTAGCTAACTAACTGGCGTTGATAAGGGACCCTTATGCCCCATTCACACGTCCGCAATTCTGTTTGCGGAACGGAATTGCGGACCCATTCATTTCTATGGGGACAGACTTTGTCCCGCTCGGATCCGGAATTACGGATCCAGCTTCCGAGTCTGCACTTCCGTTCCGCAAAAATATAGAACATGTCCTATTCTTGTCCGCAATTGCGGACAAGAAAAAGCATTTTCTATATAGTTCTGGCAATGTGCGGATCTGCAAAATGCGGAAAGCACATTGCCGGTGTCCGTGTTTTGAGGATCTGCGGATCGGATCCGCGGATCGGATCCACGGATCCGTGAATCCACGGATCCGCAAAACACATTTGGACGTCTGAATGGAGCCTTACAAGGGGTGTGATCAATGACAGGGCGGTGATCAGGGGGTCTAGATGGGGTGATCAAGGGGTTAATAGGTGAGGGGGTGGGGGGTTAGTGTAGTGTTTGGTGCAACTTTACTGTGTTACCTGGTCCTCTGGTGGTCGATCCCAGCAAATGGGACCACCAGAGGACCAGGTAGCAGGTATACCAGACGCTGTTCACAAAACAGCGTCTGGTATACATGTTTGATGCGATTTATATCGCATCTACAGCCTGCCAGCGATTGATCATCGCTGGCAGGCTGTAGTTTAACTCTCCAGACGCGCGCTCCTGTGAACGCGCGCGCGCCTGCGCGCGCGTTCACAGGAACTCACGGGTCTCGCGAGAGGACGCGCCGATGCGTCCACTCAGAAGATCCCGGCCACCCGCAGGACGCAATCCTGCGTACGGCGGTCCGGGACTGGTTAATTAAAAAAATAAAAATATATACGCACTGCAATGTAGCAGTTATTTCTGGTGAAGGCGTATAGGGGCATATTTAATCCAAAAAAGAAAATTGTATACGCACTGCATTGTTGCAGTTATTTCTGGTGAGGTGAAAGGGGCATATTTCAAAACTACAAGAAAAATATATTCTAAGTTCACTATTGCAGTTATATCTGGTAAAGCCTTTACTGGCGTATTGCAGTAGAAATAGAAATATATATTCGCCATTTGCTGGTGCACTTACAGTTGTGTTCAAAATTATTCAACCCCCAATGCTGTAAAGGGTTTTAGGGAATTGACTGTACATTTGTAATTGTGTTCAAAATGAAATCTTACATGGATTTTTTAAAGAACCAAATGCAACTAAAATGACATCAATTGTTTTTGTAATTCAGTATTAAATTTTTTTTTTGTGATTTCTTCATTGACACAATTATTCAACCCCTTAAAGACTACCACTCTTAAGAACAGAGGTTCATTCAAGTGTTTTCGATCAGGTATTGAAAACATCTGTGAATGTCAAGGAGCAGCAATCAAGCATAATAAGCACCAATTAGGCAGATGTAAAATGACTGTGATACTCAGCTCCTTCTAGACATTTACTGGTGTGTTTACATATATGGTGAAGTCAAGAGAATGGTCCAGGAAGACAAGAGAAGAGGTGATTTCTCTTCACAGGAAGGGCAATGGCTATAAGAAGATTGCAAAGATGTTAAACATACCAAGAGACACCATAGTAAGCATCATTCGCTAATTCAAGGCAAAGGGCACTGTTGAAATGCTACCTGGTCGTGGCAGAAAGAAGATGCTGACTTCGACTGCTGTGCGCTACCTGAAGCGCAAAGTGGAGAAAAGTCCTCGTGTGACTGCTGAGGAACTGAAAAAAGATTTGTCAGATGTGGGTACTGAAGTTTCAGCTCAGACAATAAGGCGCACACTGCGTAATGAAGGCCTCCATGCCAGAACTCCCAGGCGCACCTCCTTGCTGTGAAGCATGGTGGGGGGTCAATCATGCTTTGGGGCTGTTTTGCTTCTACAGGTACAGGGAAGCTTCAGCGTGTGCAAGGTACCATGAATTCTCTTCAGTACCAGGAGATATTGGATGAAAATGTGATGCAGTCCTTCACAAACCTGAGGCTTGGGAGACGTTGGACCTTTCAACAGGACAGTGATCCCAAGCATACCTCCAAGTCCACTAGAGCATGGTTGCAGATTAAAGGCTGGAACATTTTGAAGTGGCCATCACAGTCACCAGACTTAAATCCGATTGAGAACCTCTGGTGGGACTTAAAGAAAGCAGTTGCAGTGCGCAAGCCTAAGAATGTGACTGAACTGGAGGCTTTTGACCATGAAGAATGGGCGAAGATACCCGTAGATCGCTGCAAAACACTTGTGTCAAGCTATGCTTCACGTTTAAAAGTTGTTATAACTGGAAAAGGATGTTGTACTAAGTACTAAGATTGAATGTCCCTTGAGGGTTGAATAAAACTGATAATGATGTGAGCACAGAAAAGACATTTGTGGTTATTTCATTGTAAATGTTCTGTTATATTTGTCTGACTTACAAGTGCCTCTTTGATTTACTTGTAAACAAGATGACTGAAATGATCAAAATCAATGTCAAACTGGCCAAAACACTCAATTTCAGTGGGGGTTGAATAATTTTGAACACAACTGTATATGTAGAAAAAGCTTTATTGATGTATATCAGTAGAAAAAGAAATATACATTTGCCATTCGCGGCTGCACTTATATCTTGAAAAACCTTTATGGACGTATTGCAGTAGAAAAATAAATATACATTCACCATTCGCTTCTGCACTGATATCTTAAAAAACCTTTAGTGACGGATATCAGTAGAAACAGAAACATACATTCGCCATTCGCTGCCTCATTTATATCTTGTAACCTGTTTCAGTTACATGTGGTAAAGCCTTTAGTGTTGTATTTCTGTAGAAAACTAAAGATATATTCAGCATTCTGCACTGTAGTCATATGTGGGAAATTCCTTTTTGCAGTATGGACCGAATTACATTGTGGTAAAATTTTAAATTTATGTTTCACACACTGCGCGCTTATGTTACGACGTCCATAAGAGCGGTCCGCCAATATAGGTGCATACACTATGCACTAACCCTGCACAAAAATGCAAACTAATTCACACCAGCCCGCCTCAATCTGCGGTATTGTTACAGGGCGCCGGCGTCGCGCTCTTACTCCTTTGCACCGCCGGCACCCTGCGCAAGGAGAGGGGCAAGGACATAGCCTGCGTCCTCGTTTCCATGGCAGTAGGCGAGCAGCAGGGGAGCTGAGTGCCGATAATGATGATCAGTGCTCGGCTGAGTTGGGCTGCTGTGAATCACATGGCGCTGTGATGTGACTCACCAGCTCGGCTTATTTAAACAGGCAGCCTGCTGGCCTGGGAATATGGCCCTATACCTTGTGTGTTCTCAGTGATATCCCCTGGTTAGGTATTGTATCTTGGTTCATGTGTGCTCTGTGCTCATCTGTTTTTGGATTCTAGTTTTGCCTCCTGGCTAGTGTTTTCTGACTTGTCCTCGTCTGCTTCCTTGGTCTGTTTTGAATCTCCTGGTTTTGACCCCTGACACGTATTGATTCTGGTTTCACCTGTTCCCTGGTACTGCTGTGACCTCCTGGTTTTGACCCTGCTAGTCGGAATGCTTTGTGTTTGTCTGTCTTGTGTGTCTCTCCCGCACTTAGTCAGGTCAGGGACCGCCGCCAAGTTGAGCTCCGTTACCTAGGATGGGTAAGGGCAAGTAGGCAGGGACAGAGGTGTGGGTTGAGTCAGTTTTGTACTTTCCCTTACTCCCTCATCGTGACAGATTTACAGGCCTTACTTTTTCCACTATGGATCTGCTGCAAAATCTCACGGATCATGTCCAGAAACTAGCTTAGATTGTTCAAGAGTTAGGAGAGAGGTTACAAGCGCAAGAAACTGCTCGGAACCTCTCTGTTTCCCCTTCGCACGGTTCAACGTTCGGGTTCGAGTTATCGAAGAATCCCGTTATGGATTCCAAATTTCGTTATGGTCCATGGTAGCGGAATCCATAATGAGATTCTTCGATAACTCGAACTTTGGATACAGAACTTAAACCACAAGTTCGCTCAACACTAGTTATGGACTTTAGTATATGATGATGCATAATATAATTTATTTACACACAGAAGTAATTTTATGCTAAAAAGGAATAAAACATTTAAGAAAACTATATAAATTTGGTATCCCCATAACCGTATCAACCCACAGAATACAATTATCATATCATATCATATTTACCACAAGAGGAATCCCATAAACCAGGCATGCTCAACCTGCGGCCCCCCAACTGTTGTAAAATTACAACTCCCACAATGCCTTTCTGTAGGCTGATAGCTGTAGGCTGTTTGGGCATGCTGGGAGTTGTAGTTTTGCAACAGCTGGAGGGCCGTAGGTTGAGCATGCCTGCCATAAATAATAAAAACACTGACACAATTGCCATTTTTACCCAAATCTACCCAATGGTGTAAAAAAGATGAATACATAGCTGAATCCTACAGGAAAAAAAAAAATAACCACAGACAGCAGCAAATAAGATGATGTTTGAAAAAGGAAACCAATAGAAGCTGTGTGGTGTGACAAATTGTCTTCGGAAGAATCCTGATGTGAGTACTGAAACTCACTTGCTATTCCCTTATTTCACCTATATGAAGACCATAATTCAATTGCATGGTTTATAGGGGATCCGAGCCAAAGACTCCCTCTGCTGCATCTTTTAAGATCAAAGAACTTAATGAAAAACAGCTCCCATATTAATGTGAAAAAGGAGATTAATAAATATTTGGCAATTCATGCTCTAAAGGAATTCAGCTTTTTGAGATGGGTCCCAGTGGATTTAGAATATATAAAGGCATGTCATATTTAAAGTGCCGGGAGACTGCAGAACACTGAAATAACAAGGTATTGGATTTTTTCAGTTCAAGCCCTGGCATTTAGAGTTGAAGATACACAAGCGGTGAGAATACAGACATCAGATTAAGGCCTCATGCACACAGCCGTTTTATTTTGGTCCGCGTCCGAGCCGCCAATTTTGCGGCTCGGACGCGGACCCATTGACTTTAATGAGGCAGCAAAAGATGCGTACAGCACTCTGCTCCAGCGTCTCACAACTATGACGCCACCGAACTCGGTGCACTCGTCTGACGTCACCCTGGAGTCGGAACTGCATATTGTAATTAGGCCTGCACAATATATCGCGAAAGCAATCGCAATTAATCGCCTTATCGCAATTTGCTGACCCAAAAATGCTGCAATTATATTACCGTATTTTTCACTTTATAAGACACACTTTTCCCCCTAAAAGTGTGGGGGGAAATGGCAGTGCGTCTTATAAAGCGATGGTTGACTTTCTACGTGACACTGACACTGTATCTCCGGCCTCTATGCTGCACATCGCGGCCAGCGACACATCAGTTACAGTGCGGGGAGGGAGGAAGGGCTGGTGGAAAGTCGTTATTTTAATGAACACATGTTCTTATATCTTTTTTATTTATCTGTTCTGTGTAGTGCTATTAAGAAAATGGCAAGTTTTGTATTTTGTACTTTTGCAGTAATGCAAATATGTATTTTATTTTGAAAAACACTGCATTTCAGTTCTTGAGTTCAGCATAACTACATTTCACATTATCAGTCATGTGTGTGTGCTTTTACCTTGAAAATCCAAGAAGATAGACCTCTAGCACAAATCCCTTAAAATATCGCATCACATATCATTATCGCAATTTTTAGGGGCCTAATCGCAATCGCACAAAATTCCCATATCGTGCAGCCCTAATTGTAATAAAACACAATTGTGAAAGTAACAAATGTCTTATTGAAACATTAGATATTTAAAGAAACACTTGTCAATCTATTTTGTCATTTAGATCTAGTGGGCCCATTGCGCCTGTACGTAATATCCATCTGTTTTCTTTCCTTAATAATTTGCGGTGCCTGTCTCCTCCCTGAGGGAGGTCCTGTACTGTTTCAATGCCTGCGAATTTCAATAAATTGACATCTCTGTTGAATGTGGAGTTGACATGTTCTATGACACGTGGACAACCGTTGCTTGCACTTATAGATAATACATGTCCCTTGATACTATCATTTAAGATTCTGATGATTTTGCCGAGGTAGAATCTGCCACATGTGCAAAATTAATAAATAAACAACAAACTTGGTTTTACAAGTAATAAGTGTTTTTACCCTATATTGGACACCTCCTAAAAATAGGGTTTCCTATTGGGGGTTACATTTGAAATATGTGCAGTTCCCACAGCAATGGTTACCCTTGGGTTTCCACCCATCTAAACATGTACGCCCTGAGAAGTTCCGATCACCGCAGCGCTGCGGGTGGTGATCGGAACAGGATGCCTGCTGAAATCATTCAGCAGGCATCCTGTGACAATGCCGAGGGGGGTCATGTGACCCCCCCGTGTCGGCGATCGCAACAAACCGCAGGTCAATTCAGACCTGCGGTTTGTTGCGTTTCCGGGTACATCGCGTCACCTGTGACCCGATTACCCAGAAATGACGGTGATCGGATGGCGTGAGGACACCATCCAATCACCGTCATGCATGTCTGCAGCCGATGGAGGAGAGGGGGCCCTGTGATTGGCTGCCGGGGGGCCCCTGTGATTGGCTGCCGGGGAGGGAGGTGGCTGCTGCGGCGGCAGATTCAAATCTCCTCCTCTCTTCGAGCAGCTTCCTTTTGGTTCCTGCTCTTGGAGAGAGGAGACGTGCCGTGCAGCCCCCCGCAGCCCCCAGCAGCCCCCAGCAGCCCCGATCTTCAGGGTAAGTCAGGGACAGGGTTTGGTCAGGCAGGGTCAGTTCAGGGACATATCTTTTTTTTTTTTTTCCATCTTATTCATTTTTTTTGCAGGTAGTTGGTGTCTGGGGTCCACAGCACACTCAGCTGTGAGACCCTAGACCCTGCTGTAGCTTGGGCCTCCCCCTTTTAGTTGTGCAAGTTTTTTTTTTTTTGAACACTAATTTTGGTCGGCGCTCTTTAGTGTCCGGCCACTATTAGTGCATCGCACAACTGACCGCTGATTAGTTTTCTACTGATCAGTGAGTTTGACTTTTTTTTCACACCTCCCTTTTTTTAGTTAGGTTTTTTTTTTTTTTTTTTTTTAGTGGTACATTTGTACGTGAACACCCGGCCCCACACACACACACGCACACTAAATAAAGTTTATTTTACACGCACACACACACACGCACAACACACACACCCATGGACCGCCGGCTGTTCACGGTGGAGGAGGCATACGCCCAGATGCTCTCCGACACCGAGAGCGCCAGTGAGGATGAGGATGACCCCACCTTCCTCTTGTCGTCCTCATCCTCATCATCATCATCTGATGATGATGAGCCCCCAAGGCGGCGGAGACGCCGCCAGGCGGAGCCAGGGCCCTCACGCGCTAGGGACCCCGTGGCCCATCCCAGTACGAGCATCCCTGGGGCTCATACTGGTTTCCCGGCCCACCAAACAAGTGCACCGGAGCCCCCCACCGGTGACCTTAGCTGGTGTCCCCCAGTGGACTTTGAGCCTGCGATTCCGGATTTTGCTGGAAATCCTGGAATCCAGATTCCCACAGTGGGGTTCACTGAAATGGACTTCTTTAGTTTTTTTTCAGTGACCCGCTGGTGAATCTGATGGTGGAGCAGACGAACCTGTATGCCCAACAGTTCGTCGCTCAGCACCCAGGCTCTTTTTTGGCCAGGCCCGGTGGCTGGACGCCAGTCAGTGCAGCCGAGATGAGGACGTTTTGGGGCCTTGTGCTGCATATGGGCCTGGTCAAAAAACCCAGTGTCAGGCTGTACTGGAGTGGGGACGTCCTCTACCAGACCCCACTGTACAGTTCAGCCATGACACGTCCCAGATTCGAGGCCATCCGGAAATGCCTGCATTATGCAGATAATGCAGCATGTCCCCCCCGAACTGATCCCGCCTATGACCGGCTGTATAAGATACGGCCGATCATCGATCATTTCGGGGCCCAGTTTGCACAGGCCTATGTACCTGGAAGGGAGGTCGCGATTGATGAGTCTCTCGTTGCTTTCAAGGGGAGACTCGTTTTCCGCCAATACATTCCCAGCAAGCGAGCGAGGTATGGCGTGAAGCTCTACAAAATTTGTGAGAGTACCTCAAGGTACACTTACAAATTTCGTGTTTACGAGGGGCGAGATTCCCGTATTGAACCCCCAGAATGTCCCCAAACTCTGGGTGTTAGCGGGAAACTCGTGTGGGACCTTATGTACCCACTACTGGATAAGGGTTACCACCTGTACGTGGATAACTTTTATACCAGTATTCCCTTGTATCAGGCCCTCTACGCCAGATCCACGTTCGCTTGTGGGACCGTGCGGGAAAATCTGCGCGGCCTCCCTGCCCACCCCCTTCAGGTACCTATCCCCAGGGGTGAGACCCGTGCCCTTACTTGTGGAAACCTGCTGTTGGTCAGGTATAAGGACAAGAGGGATGTCCTTATGCTGACCACAATCCATGGTAACGGCACCACCCCAGTCTCTGTGCGAGGTACCACAGCAACGGTCCTCAAGCCCGATTGTATCGTCGACTACAATCGGTATATGGGTGGAGTTGATCTATCTGATCAAGTTCTCCAACCATATAATGCCATGCGGAAAACCCGGGCATGGTACAAAAAATTTGCGGTCTACATGGTGCAGGTTGCCATGTACAACGCTTTTGTACTGTTCCGAAGCGCTGGCAGCACAGGGACTTTCCTCCATTTCTATGAGGCAGTCCTCAGGGACCTGATCTTTTCTGACCGGGAAAGAGCAGGTCGGAGTACCTCGGGAATTGGAGGAGCCCGGGTCGTCCCTGGCCAACACTTTCCAGGTGTGGTCCCCCATACTGGAAAGAGGGGACGAACCCAAAAAAAGTGCAGAGTGTGTCGCAAGAGGGGAATACGGAAGGACACCACTACTCAATGTGACACTTGCCCCGATCATCCGGGCCTCTGCATTGATGGTTGCTTCAGGGAGTATCACACTTTCGTGGAGTTCTAAATTTTTATAATTTTTATAATTCCCGACAGGCCCCTAGAAAATATATAAAAAAAGTATGGCTCTCAGACTTTGGAGTCACATAAACAATTTTTTTTCCAAAAATATTAGCTTCCTCAAACTGCGATCTTCCAGATGTTGTAAAACTCCAAATTCTGAGAGGCACACTTATTGGGCATCGCCGTGTCCGTAAAAATCTTCTCTATACAAATACCCCATAAACTGGCCCCTCTGACAAACCCTGTAAAAAAATAAAATAAAAAACTATATAAAAAAGCCATTTTTATTGTCACCTTGAATCCCAAAAAGTGTAATAGCTAGCAATCCAAAAGCCATATGCGCCCCCAAATAGTGCCAATAAAACCGCCATCTCGCCCCGCACAAAATGAGCCTCCACATTAGATAGTCGCCCAACTAAAAAAAAAAAAACTGTAGCTCCCAGTCTAGAGATAGTAAATTTTTTATTTTTTGTTCCCAAAATGATAACCTAGTGTAAACTCTTAAATAATAAAAAAACGTAGACATATTATGTATCGCCACATCCGTAAGAATCTTCCCTATCAAATTAACATTTGACCCAACCCCTCAGATCTACAGCGTTAAAAATATGGAATAAAAATGGTGCTAAAACACCCATTTTTGGCAAAATTTCCATTTTAATCCATTTTTTCCGTTAATAAAGCAAGGGTTAACAGTCAAACAAAACTAAATATTTATTTCCCTCATTCCGTAGTTTGCAGAAACACCCCATATGTGGTCGTAAATGGCTATATGGCCACACGGCAGGACATAGAACAAAGGGAACGCCACATGGCTTCTGGAAGGCAGATTTTTATTTTTGCACCATGTCCCATTAGAAGCCCCCCCCTGATGTAGCCTAGACTAGAAACTCCAAAAGAGTGACCCCATCTAAGAAACTACAGCCCTCAAGGTATTCAAAAATTACTTTACAAAGTTTATTAACCCTTTAGGTGATCCACAAAAATGAATGGCAAATGTAGAAACAATTTTAGATTTTTAATTTTTTGTTAGCTTCCCTCAAAAAAGTGTAATATAGAGCAACCAAAAATCATATCTACCCTAAAATAGTCCCAAAACAACAACCACCATATCCTGTAGTTTCCTAGATGGGGTCACTTTTATGGAGTTTCTACTCAAGGGGTGCAGCAGGGGGCTTGAAAGGGTACATGGTGTAAATAAACTATTCCAGCAAAATTAGCCTTCCAAAACCCATATGGCGCTCCCCTCCTTCTATGCCCTGCGGTTTGGCCAAACAGTAGTTTAGGACCACATATGGGGTGTTTTTGCAAACTAGAGAATCAGGGCAACCCATACTGAGTGTTGTTTGGCAGTTAACCCTTACTTTATTACTGGAAAAATGTTTTTATTGGAAACTTTTCCAAAAATTGAAATTTCAAAATTGTTTCTCCATCTGCCATTAACTCTTGTGGAGCACCTAAAGGGTTAACAAAGATTGTTAACCCAGTTTTGAATACCTTGAGGGGTGTACTTTCTTAGATGGAGTCACTTTTTGGAATTTCTATGCTAGAATGCATCAGGGAGGCTTGCAATAGGACATGGTGTAAAAAAACAGTCCTGCAAAATCTGCCATTCAAAACCCATATGGCGCTCCTTCCTTCTATGCCCTGCGGTTTGGCCAAACAGTAGTTTAGGACCACATATGGGGTGTTTTTGCAAATTAGAGAATCAGGGCAACCCACATTGAGTTTTGTTTGACACTTAACCCTTGCTTTGTTCCTGGAAAAATTGATTATAATGAAAAATTTTCCAAAAATCGAAATTCTGAAATTTCATCTCCATTTTCAATGAATTCTTGTGGAAGACTTAAAGGGTTAACAAAGTTTGTACAATCAGTTTTGAATACCCTGAGGGGTGTTCTTTCTAGAATGGTGTCATTTTTGGGTGGTTTCCATTCTGTAAGCCTCACAAAGTGACTTCAGACCTGTACTGGTCCATAAAAAGTGGGATTTGGAAAATTTCAGAAAAATTTCAAAATTTGCTCCTATACTTCAAAGCTATGTAACATCCCCAAAAAATAAAATAGCATTCCCAAAATGATGAAAACATGAAGCAGACATATGGGGAATGTAAATTAATAACTATTTTTGGGGGTATTACTATGTATTAGAGAAGTAGAGAAATTGAAACTTTGAAATTTGCAAATTTTTCCAAATTTTTGTTAAATTTGGTATTTTTTTATGCAAAAAATTTAACTTTTTTGACCCGATTTTAGTAGTGTCATGAAGTACAAGATGTGACGAAAAAACAATCTCAGAACGGCCTGCGTAAGTAAAACCGTTTTAAAGTTATTCAGACATAAAATGACAGTGGTCAGATTTGCAAAAAATGGCCAAGTCCTTTAGGTGAAATAGGGCTGAGTCCTTAAGGGGTTAAGCATGTGGCACCTACTAAAAGCAATAAAAGGACAGATGCCCTTTACATTGGTTAAAATTTCATCTCCTACCAAAATGTCCCAATTACTGCGTATTTCATTTTTTAATCTGTTCTGCCATGGGACTAAACTTGAAGGAGAAAACAATTGGCTGTGTGTCTTCCTGTTTTTGTTGCTTCATGGCCTTTTGAGTATCATCTATTTGTGTTGCCTTTAACATCGCTTCATTAAGTAGACTGAGTGGATATACTCTGTCTAAGAGGTGTTGTTTTAGATCTAAGGCCTGCTTTACATAATCCTCCTCTATTTTATTTATACGCCTCAATCTCAAGAATTGGCCATAGGGAACCGCTTCTTTGACGCTGGGAGGGTGGAAGCTTTAATACTGTAGGAGTGAATTGGTGGCAGTGGGTTTTTCGATATCCCTGTCACCAACTCACCATCCCTCACCGTTATGAGCACATCCAGGAATTCCAACTTTAAACCTCCAAATTTGTAGGTGAACACCATGTTCATACCATTTGCTTTGTTCAAATAGTCGACAAAGTCGACAAAATCATTCTCTGAACCTGACCAAATAACAAACACGTCATCTATAAATCTTAAGTACGTGTACATAAATGGGAAATCTGTTTACAGCTGAATATATAAATTTGTCTTCCAGTCTGGCTAAACAGAGGTTAGCGAATGTGCATGTAATGGGGGTACCCATCGCGGTACCAAATTTGTTTGTACCACTGATTTCCAAACTGGAAGGCATTTTTTTTTAAAGATGAAGCTCAATGCTTCACCAATGAAGTTGCAGAAAACCACACTCTTAACGGTATTGTTAAAAATCTCCATTATAACCCTAATGCCTTCATCTGGGGAATTCGTGTGTAAAAGCTTTCTACATCCAGGGACTCTAGATGAAACCCATCACGCCACAGGACATTCTCCAGTGCCCGTAATAGGTAATGCGTGTCCCTGAGATATGATGGCGCTGCACACACCATCGGTCTCAAAAGCTAGTCTACATACCTGGACAAAGGTTCAGTCACTGATCCAACACCCGAGACAATGGGTCTCCCAGGGGGGGAAGGGGCTCAGTGACTTGTGAACCTTTGGCACAAAGTATCAACTGGGCTTTTTTGGAAAGAGGGGCAGGAGCCTCTCCGCTGTTTTACGTGAGAGAACTTCATACTGGGTGTATTTAAACAAAAGACTTCTTAAGTGTCCCTGTATTATATGTATAGGGTTGGTCTTCAGTTTCTCATACACCTCAACATTTTTCAACTGTCTACTCGCTTCAGATATGTAGTATTCCTTGGTCATTACCACTACATTTCCCCCCTTGTCCCCCGGTTTGACCACCAGATTATTTTGGGATTGTAGCCACTTCAGTGCTTTTTCTTCTCCCTTATCTATATCTTGAGGTGCTAGATGGTAAATCAAGGCCTTAATCCCTTCCAACACTTTGCGTTGAAAAATTTCTGGCGGGCACGGGGGACAAAAAGTTGAGGCGAATCCTCCCCTAAAACTTTCTTGTTATCTATATTTTTACCGCTAAATAGCTAAAGCTTTACAGACCCAAAAGTCCTTTTTGGGACTATTGTGTGTGGCAGCAATATCTATTTTGCAGTGTAACGTGTGCACTGTGTGCACTGTGTGCGCTGAAAAAATGTATATGTGAAATACAGTGTACTTTTTCAATAGACGGTGTCCACTTCTGACAGTGACATTACCAGTGCCACATCTGCAGTGTAACGTCTGCTCTTAAAATTTTTATCTGTGACATACAGTGTACTATTTCCGTAGACGTTACGGACAGTGACATTGCCAGTGGTACCTCTCCTGTATAACGTTTCCTCATCCCAAATACCTGTGACATTCCCTGAACTTTTTTATTAGCCTCTGTTGACAGCATTGACATTATCTGCAGGATATATCGTGCGTGACGTTTCCACATCCCAAATACCTTTTTAAATTTTTTTGCGCATAAACTTCCAAATAATAGGCTACTGTACATGTAACATACTTTCAAGTATATATAACATTCAATATGAAGAAGGTGAGCAGTAAGGGACGAGGAAGTGGCCGAGATGCTGATGGTGCACGCAGAGGCCGTGGCCCTGGGCATGTTGAATCTGTGCCTGCTGCCAGAGCACAAGAAAAACAATCATCCACGACACCTAGCGTCATGTCCCAGTTTGCAGGGCAGCGCAGGACACCACTCTTGAAGTCAGACCAGTGCGACAAGATGGTCGGTTGGATTGCAGCCAGTGGCGTACACACAATCCATGGGGCTCTGGTGCAAAACTGATCCATAGGGCCCCCTACCCTACCCCCCCCCCCCGCCCCCATTTCTGAGAGCGCTGCTAAGGGCCATTTCAGCCCCAGTTTACTACTAAAATTAAATGTCTTGACTAAATAAAGTATATTACAAAAATGTTACCTATCACCTGTCTTACACTTTAGCAAAAAAATTAAATTTATATGGCAGTTACACTTTAAACTTTGGGCTACTAAGGGCTCTTTCCCTGCGGCTAATCCGCAGCATGAATGAGTGCCAAGCCCCATTCCGGACAGCAGAGACAGAGACACCAGTAACATGATTGACTGTGATCTTTTTACAACAAATCACAGTGACAACTTTATCTCACTGTGATAAAGTAGTAAAAAGATCACAGAGAGGCACGGAGCATTATCAATCATGTTACTACTCGGTGTCTCTGCTGTCTGGAACGGGGCTTGGCACTCTTTCACGCAGTCGATTAGCCACACGGGATCTGCTCGTATTAAAGAGCCCTAAGCCCAATGGCTACACTCACCCAGTCCTTATAAAATCTGGTCCTCATCCAGGGTGTCGCTGGCGTCGGCGTGATGTCCGCTGGATCCAGAACAAGATCCCTGTGGTGAGAAAAAAAGAATAATCACATAAGGAAGAGATGGTGACTGCCCCTGTGAAATCACCAGCAGGGTGCACTGTGCTGGCCTGTAAGACTGAGCCATGCCAATGTATAGCAGGGTAATCTAGTGCTACCACACAGTACTAATGCCCACCTTGTGGCCCCTCACAGTACTAATGCCCACCTTTGTTCCTGTCACAGTAGTTATGCTCAGATATGTGCCTCCCTCACAGTAGTTATTCCCAGTTATGTGCCCCCTCACAGTAGTAATGCCAAATATGTGCCCCCTCACAGTAATTATGCCCAGATATGTGCCCCCTCACAGCAGTAATGACCAGAATATGTGCCCCTCACAGTAGAAATGCCAGATTGTGTCCCCTCAAAGTAGTAATGCCAGATTATGTGTCCCCTCACAGTAATATGCCCAGATATGTGCCCCCCTCACAGTAGTTATGCCAGATTATGTGTCCCTTCAAAGTAGTTATGCCAGATTATGTGTCCCCTCACAGTAGTTATGACAGATTATGTGTCCCTTTACAGTAGTTATGCCAGATTATGTGTCACCTCACAGTAATTATGACAGATTATGTCTCCCTTCACAGTAGTTATACCAGATTATGTGTCCCCTCAAAGTAGTAATGCCAGATGATATGCCCCTCACAGTAGTAATGCCAGATTATCTGTCCCCTCACAGTAGTAATGCCAGATTATGTGCCCCTCACAGTAGTAATGCCATATTATGTCCCCCTCACAGTAGTAATGCCAGATTATGTGCCCCTTCACAGTATTAAAAAAAAAAAACAACAACATACTTACCTTCTTCCCTGATGACAGGCTCCCACACTCATCGCGCTGCTGGCTGTGCTGAAGGCAGATTCCCCGTTTTTCAGCTCTCTTCCCACAGCCAGCAGCGTGATGTGGGGCCAGCAGGGGGAGCTCCTGAGCTCTGAAGATCAGTGAAGCAGGGAACAAAGAGGTTTCCCTGCTTCACTATGGAAAGGAAATGCCGGCCTGGTGTGTGAGTGAGTGCTTGCTCACCCCGCCCCCCCCTTCATATTATACATGTAATGGAGCGCTCTGATGGGGCCCGAAAGTGCCACTGTACTTCATGCCGGGCCCCATCAGAGCGCTCCATTTCATGTGAGTACAGCGGGGCCCCTGCCAGCAGCCGTTTTTAACATTTTAACATTATTTAGGGTGGCCTGCCAGCCTGGGGGATGGGGTCCACAGTCGGCCGGGCCTCCTGGAGTGCCAGTTGCGACCCCTGTTACCCCTGTATGTACACCAGTGATTGCAGCAGATAATGCTTTCAGTTGGTTAAGCAACATCATTTTTTACAGGGTCAGCTCACCTACAGGCACTTACATATAATGTTATAAAGGGTCAGCTCACCTGCAGGCCCTCGGATATAATGTTTTACAAGGTCAGCTCACCTGCAGGCCCTCACCTACAACCTTTTAGAGGGTCAGCTCACCAGCAGGCCCTCACCTACAATCTTTTACAGGGTCAGCTCACCTGCAGGACCTCGCATTTAATGTTTTACAGGGTCAGTATGATGACCTCCTTTATGTGTAACAAAGGGTTTATTGAAGTGCCGGTTCCTTGTAATGTTTGGCAGCCCGTTCACTTTCACAAAGCATCGGCTTTATGAGTGGAGGAGTCCCACTACATGAACAATTGTACCACAATGTGAATGAGGCCCTCCTTTATGTGATATACAGGTTGTATTGGAATGCCTTTTGCTTGTAATTTTTGGAAGCACTTGCACTTTATATACAAGTAAATATACAGGAAAGAATGTTTCCTAACAATTTTTTCTCTAAAATCGATTTTATCTTTGGTTTTGTGCGTATTATTGTCAGTCTGTAAAAGTGGTGTACTACCCGGACAACATCATGCCCAGCAGTGACCTGGGAGTCCAAGATGCATCCAGACATCCTCCCCATGCTCTTCCCGAACCATTTCGGTGGTGTTTCCATTAATTTCTGAACTTTTCCTGGTTGTTGGTTGTTACAGATGTGGTGATACCTAATGTGTCTACTTTTTTATTTATTTCACTTTAACACAATAAAAGTATTTTTGAAACAAAAAAATTATTGTTTTAGTATCTCTATTTTCTGAAAGCCATATTTTTTAATTTTTTGGGTTCATTGGTACTATTTTGGCGTACATATAACTTTTTGATCGCTTGGTATTACACTTTTTGTGATGTGAGGTGACAAAAAAAGTTATTTCGCACAGTTTTCATTTTTATTTCTTTACAGTGTTTTTCTGACGGGGTAGATTATGTGATATATTTATAAAGCCAGTCGTTACAGACATGGTGATACCTAATACTGTATGTGTGTTTTATTTCTTTTTTTTTTTTTTACTATTTATTATTATAACATTAGAGGAAAAGGGTGTTGTTTTTTTTTACTTGAATCTTTATTTTTTTATTATTAAAAATACTTTAAAAAAAATGTTTTACTTTATTTTTGTCCCACTTTGGGACTTCAACTTTTGCAATACATCTGTTTAATACACTAACAGTTACCATTGAGATGCCTTCTCACCCATTGGATCCCTGTCACCGCAGAGCAGGGACCCAATGGGGACCCTCACTGATTGCAAACACCTTCTATGCCCGGGTCAGCTCTAACCACGGCATGGAAATAACCCTTTCCGCCGGCGTCGGCTTTTACAGCGATGCCGGCAGATACAGCTGGGGCCCGGCTATCAGTGACTGCTGGGCCCCTGAACTGATTGGGCACACACTGCTCCAGTGCCCGAACAATCAGCACGTCACTTCCCGCTATGATTTATTATTTATGTCATATGTCGGGAAGGGGTTAAACAGTTTTTGGGGCAGTAGTGCAGCCATTTTACGAGAAACATACACTTATTTTGAGCTGTGCAAGAGTTGCCATCATCATTGATTCTATTTTGGGGAACGTGTGACAAATCTTAGTGATGAGCGGCATAGGCAATATTCGTTTTCGCGATCTTTCACAAATGATTTGCATAATATTCGCACCCTCCAGTCATTATTTTCATGATTGCGCAAATAGGCACTAATGATGCGCAGATTTTTTGCGCAATACATGCAACTTCACATTTTTATCAGGTCTGAGTGGATATTATTGATTGGTGCACTAAGTATTATTGTGACATCACAGCAACTGACACTAATCCCTATCACAGCACAGTGATTCCTATCACACTACCTAACACTCTGCACTAAAAACTATCAGCTACACTATGTCACTATCTAACCTACATTGACTATCTCCCACTAACTATCTCTGTATTATATATATATATGAGCTAACTATCTAATGTGATTAAATAAGGATCCAGATGAAAGCACAGAGACTGCTGTCTTTCTCAGAACTGCGAAGAACAGCAGAAAATGTCTGCTGGGGATGTCTCTTATATAGTAAAGGGGTGGGCAACTTTCCTATTGGTTGCTAGGGATGTTGCTAAGCTCTGACAAAGATATTGCAGTCATGTCATTGGCCCACAAGCAAGAAGCAGTAGTTCTGATGAAAAAAAAAAAACTAGAATATTCGTGATTACAATTATATAGCACTATATTCTAGATTTTCTCAAATTCTCAAAGTGCCGATATTTGCGATAAAAATTTGCGATTGGAATATTAGCGATCAACACTATTTTTGATTACATTTAATTTCTTTTGTAACCAGGATAAAGAAAAGGCAGCAACTCTGCTATCGCTTTGGGGGTTTTGTTATTGTGGCATACACTATATGAGAAAAAAAAACGTTATCTTTATTCTGCTGGTCAATATGATTACAGTGATACCAATTTTATATAGTTTTCTTTTTTTTTGTTTTACACAAAGCATTTTAAAAAAATCGCTGTGTCTCCATTTTCCATTTAAGTTTGCATTTTTGAGTAGATATGATATTTTGATCACACAATATTAGGCTAAATGCACACAACAGTTGTTTTTCTCGGCTTCCGTTTCAGTTTTTTTTTGCGGATAGGACAGGAACTCATTCATTTCCATGAGTCAGCAAAAAAATGCTGACTGTTCATCCTTTTTTGTTCCGCGTCCGTTGTCCGTGTTTCTCTTCAGCAAAAAAAGTAGTGCATGTCCTACTTTTTTCTCATTTGCAGATGAGGATAGGCATTTATTACAGGGGATCTGTGAAAACAAAGGAATCCTCCAAAAAAAAACTGATGGACCATCAGTTTTTTTTGCGGACCCCGATTTCCGGACAGCAAAAAACAACTGTCGTGTGCATTTAGCCTTAAACAGATTAACAGATAACAGATTAAACTATACCTAATATGTCTATTTTTTCTTCTTCTTGTAAATGGCTTGATGCGGGGGGAAAGGCTTTTTTATTTACTTGAAACTTATTTTTTTTATAGCTTTGTAAAACACGTCTTTGCTGTTTTTCTTTACTTTTTATTTTCTTCCCTTATGGAAACTTTTGAGGGTCTGATCCCTGATTCAGTGCAGAACAATACATGCTTTATTGTACTGCATTGCCATGGCTGGAAAAAGACTGCAACAAGCAATTGAAACGTTGCTGACACTGGGTTGAATAAATCACCGTTTTTGTCCTAAGCTGGAGTGCTACCGTGCTTTTCGTTATATAAATATATATATATGTTGGTAAGGCTGATTAGTCAGCCTGCATTTGTGGGAGGGGCGGAGGCACAGCCCCTCCCGAGCCACAGCCTCACTCACGTGCGTGTGTTCTCAGGTGCACAGCTGCCGCTGGGTGTCATTAGTAAACTAGCTTCTCTGGTGGTAGGATCCGTTCTTTGCAGCATGGAGCCAGAATGGAGCTTGTTATTTTGCTCTCTGCTACCGTAGCATACACGTGCCATAATACATAAGTAAGTTGGGCCGGGGCCGTCTCTCCTGGCTGATCGGAACCGACTTTGTTAGCGAACGGGAGGCTTCGCCTCAGAATCTGCAACTTCAGGTTTGTTTGTTGTATGTTTGGTAATAGGAGTTAGTTCCTATAAATCTTACAAGTTTTACTTCGCTTTGTTCGTCTCGTATAAAAAGTTACTTCAGCCGGTTTGCTGTGAGGTAGAGTTACCCGGGCTGTACGTGACATCATGTTTGGAGATCGGACACAGCTGTTATTGTTTAGGCCTCTTGCTGTAGCTGTTTCTTGCCATGTGTCTCCCTCCTCTCTCTGCTACCACCATCCCTAGACTTCACGTTTTTCACTGCTCATGCACTTAAAAACCCTGTCGCACTTCTGTTATCCTGAGCGGCATTTAAACTTTCGGCTGTTATTTCATGTCTTATGCTTTCTATTGCAACAAGCTTCATACGCCTCACACCCTCAGATGCTTCCGCACGTCTTTTACTGTCAAAGCACTTTCCTACTCTGCTCATTCCCAGACCAGCCTTTACATTTGGCTGTTACGCCATGTTTTACTCCCTGCTCAATTGAGTAGAGATGAGCGAACACCTGGATGTTCGGGTTCGAGAAGTTCGGCCGAACTTCCCGAAAATGTTCGGGTTCGGGATCCGAACTCAACCCGAACTTTATCCCGAACCTGAACCCCATTGAAGTCAATGGGGACCCGAACTTTTAGGCACTAAAAAGGCTGTAAAGTAGTCCAGGAACGGGCTGGAGGGCTGCTAAAGGCAGCAAAATGTAGGTAAATCCCCTGCAAAGAAATGTGGATAGGGAAATGAATTAAAATAAAATAAAATAAATAAAATTTAACCAATATCAATTGGAGAAAGTTCCCACTGCAAGGAATCATGCATCATATCACTCAACACTGGAGAAGGCCACTTTCAGTTATTTCGGCCCCAGCACCCAGACAGAGGAGAGAGGTCCCACAGCAAGGAATCATGCGTCATATCAACCACCACCGGAGAAGGCCACTCTCAGTTATTTCGGCCCAGCACCCAGACAGAGGAGAGAGGTCCCACAGCAAGGAATCATGCGTCATATCACCCACCACAGGAGAAGGCCACTCTCAGTTATTTCGGCCAGCACCCAGACCGAGGAGAGCGGTCCCACAGCAAGGAATCATGCGTCATATCACCCACCTCTGGAGAAGGATACTTTAAGTTATTTCGGCACAGCACCCAGACCGAGGATACAGGTCCCACAGCAAGGAATCATGCGTCATATCACCCACCACTGGAGAAGGCCATTTTCAGTTATTTAGGCCCCAGCACCCAGACAAAGGAGAGAGGTCCCACAGCAAGGAATCATGCATCGTATCAACCACCACCGGAGTAGGCCACTCTCAGTTATTTCAGCACAGCACCCAGACAGAGGATACAGGTCCCACAGCAAGGAATCATGCGTCATATCACCCACCACTGGAGAAGGCCACTTTCAGTTATTTCGGCCCAGCACCCAGACCGAGGATACAGGTCCCACAGCAAGGAATCATGCGTCATATCACCCACCACTGGAGAAGGCCACTCTCAGTTATTTCGGCCAGCACCCAGACCGAGGAGAGAGGTCCCACAGCAAGGAATCATGCGTCATATCAACCACCACCGGAGAAGGCCACTCTCAGTTATTTCGGCACAGCACCCAGACAGAGGATACAGGTCCCACAGCAAGGAATCATGCGTCATATCACCCACCACTGGAGAAGGCCATTTTCAGTTATTTAGGCCCCAGCACCCAGTCAGAGGAGAGAGGTCCCACAGCAAGGAATCATGCGTCATATCAATCACCACCGGAGAAGGCCACTCTCAGTTATTTCAGCCCAGCACCCAGACAGAGGAGAGAGGTCCCACAGCAAGGAATCATGCGTCATATCAAACACCACTGGAGAAGGCCACTTTCAGTTATTTCGGCCCAGCACCCAGACAGAGGAGACAGGTCCCACAGCAAGGAATCATGCGTCATATCACCCACCACTGGAGAAGGCCATTTTCAGTTATTTAGGCCCCAGCACCCAGTCAGAGGAGAGAGGTCCCACAGCAAGGAATCATGCGTCATATCAATCACCACCGGAGAAGGCCACTCTCAGTTATTTCAGCCCAGCATCCAGACAGAGGAGAGAGGTCCCACAGCAAGGAATCATGCGTCATATCAAACACCACTGGAGAAGGCCACTTTCAGTTATTTAGGCCCAGCACCCAGTCAGAGGAGAGAGGTCCCACTGCAAGGAATAATGCTTCATATCAACCACCACCGGAGAAGGCCACTCTCAGTTATTTCAGCCCAGCACCCAGACAGAGGAGAGAGGTCCCACAGCAAGGAATCATGCGTCATATCAACCACCACTGGAGAAGGCGACTTTCAGTTATTTCGGCCCAGCACCCAGACAGAGGAGAGAGGTCCCACAGCAAGGAATCATGCGTCATATAACCCACCACTCGAGAAGGCCACTTTCAGTTATTTCGGCCCAGCACCCAGACCGAGGATACAGGTCCCAGAGCAAGGAATCATGCGTCATATCACCCACCACTGGAGAAGGCCACTCTCAGTTATTTAGGCCCAGCACCCAGACAGAGGAGAGAGGTCCCACAGCAAGGAATCATGCGTCATATCACCCACCACCGGAGAAGGCCACTCTCCGTTATTTCGGCCAGCACCCAGACCGAGGAGAGAGGTCCCACAGCAAGGAATCATGCGTCATATCACCCACCTCTGAAGAAGGATACTTTCAGTTATTTCGGCACAGCACCCAGACCGAGGATACAGGTCTCACAGCAAGGAATCATGCGTCATATCACCCACCACTGGAGAAGGCCATTTTCAGTTATTTAGGCCCCAGCACCCAGTCAGAGGAGAGAGGTCCCACAGCAAGGAATCATGTGTCATATCAACCACCACCGGAGAAGACCACTCTCAGTTATTTCGGCACAGCAACCAGACAGAGGATAGAGGTCCCACAGCAAGGAATCATGCGCAGGGGCGGATTAAGTGCATGATAGGCCCGGGGCTGTCTACCCAACTTGGGCCCCCCCCCCTCCATTTTAGGTTTCAGGTTTTTTTTCTGTGTGAAGAGGCTGCGGTGCTTTGTGAGCGTCACAGTCTCTTCCTAGGCCATATGATGTCACATTCATCGTTCACGTGGCCGAGGTGCAGCGCTGTCCCATCTGAGTGATTGGGGCTGAGCTGCAATACCAAGCGCAGTGCTATCACATGGACAGCGCCGTGCTTGGTAAGGAGCAAAGAGGCTGCGGCGCTTACTGGAACATCACGGTCTCCTCAAACAGGAGTCTGACCCCCACCATCTCATAACTCTCTGTGTACAGATGTCATAGATGTTACCTGCAGTCCTATGTAACACCCCACATAACACAGTGATTTATTCTGTTATGTGGGGTGTTACATAGGACTGCATGGAACATGTACAACATTATCTGCACACAGAGAGTTATCACTGGTATCTGGGCTGTTACATAGGGCTGCAGGTGAAAAATTAAAGTTTAAGTTGCCAAATTTAAAATACATATGATTATGATAAAGACTTGGAGGAGAAGATGAGACGCAGGTCACAGCAGTGAGGATACAGCACCACATACCTCTTACATCCAGGGACTTCTCCTGTCATGTAGATCTTCTCTTTCCTCTTCTCCTCCGTCTGACCCAGACCGCCATGACTAATTCCTCCCGCCGCATCTCGTCCCTACAGAGTTTGTTACACAGACACGTTAGATTTCTCATAATTGGGGTCATTTATCAAACTGGTGTAAATTAGAACTGGCTTAGTTGCCCATAGCAACCAATCAGATTCCACCTTTCATTTTCCAGAGGAGCTGTTAAAAATGAAAGGTGAAATCTGTAGCTATGGACAACTAAGCCAGGTCTACTTTACACCAGCTTTATAAATTATCCCAAAGGTCCCTATAGTGTCTACAGCAGTTATAATGTCCCCTAGAGGGCCCCCAATAATAATAACAACACCCTATATTGTGCTCCAGGTAATAATACCTGTATAGTGTCCCCAAAAATAATGTCCCCCAATACCCCACACTACCCCCATATAGTAATTTCCCCACACTGCCCTCATATAGTAATTTTCCCCACACTGCCGCATATAGTTTTTCCCCCACTCTACCCCCATATAGTAATCTCCCCACACTGCCCCCATATAATAATTTCCCCAAACTGTCCCCATATAATAATCTCCCCACACTGTCCCCATATAGTAATCTCCCCACACTGCCCCATATAGTAATTTCCCCACACTGCCCCCATATAATAATTTCCCCACACTGCCCCCATATAATAATTTCCCCACACTGCCCCCATATAATAATTTCCCCACACTGCCCCCATATAATAATTTCCCCACACTGTCCCCATATAATAATTTCCCCACACTGTCCCCATATAATAATCTCCCCACACTGCCCCATATAATAATCTCCCCACACTGCCCCATATAATAATCTCCCCACACTGCCCCCATATAGTAATTTCCCACACACACACACAAACTGTCCCCATATAGTAATCTCCCCACACTGCTCCATATAGTAATTTCCCTATACTGCTCCATATAGTAATTTCCCCACACTGCCCCCATATAGTAATTTCCCCACACTGTCCCATATAGTAATTTCCCCACACTGCCCCCATATAGTAATTTCTCCCACACTGCCCCCATATAGTAATTTCCCTCACACTCCTCCATATAGTAATTTTCCCCCACACTGTCCCCATACAGTAATTTCCCCACACTGCCCCCATATAGTAATTTCCCCACACTGTCCCATATAGTAATCCCCCACACTGTCCCATATAATAATCCCCACACACACACAAACTGTCCCCATATAGTAATTTCCCCACACTGTCCCATATAGTAATTTCCCCACACTGCCCCCATATAGTAATTTCCCCACACTGCCATCCATTAATTAATTTGCCCCCACACTGCCATCTATTAATTTGCCCCCACAACTGCCATCCATTAATTAGTTTGCCCCCACACTGCCATCCATTAATTAATTTGCCCCATACTGCCATCCTATAATTTGCCCCCACACTGCCATCCATTAATTTATTTGCCCCCACACTGCCATCCATTAATTTATTTCCCCCATACTGCCATCCATTAATTTTCCCCACAACTGCCATCCATTAACTAATTTGCCCCACTGTCCCTTAATATCTCCCCCCAAGTTAGCACATACACATAAAAAAAAAAGGTAATACTTACCTGTATGCTGAATGGTGTGGCAGGCGCGCACGTACATCAGAGCGTGCGCGAGCTCCACCATACAGGTGCGCGATGACGTCATCACGCGTGCCGCACGATGATGTCATCGCGCACGCCGGGCTTCTACCACCACACAGGCCTCAGGCCTACTAGGCCTGAAGCCTATGGCGGTGATAGGCGGCAGGGCAGGGAACTATACGCTCCCATGCCCCGCCGCAGTACGTGGGTGTTCGGGTCGGCGCTGGGCCCCCCAGCGATGCCGGGCCCGGGGCGACCGACCCGAACGCCCCAATTATAATCCGCCACTGATCATGCGTCATATCACCCACCACTGGAGAAGGCCATTTTCAGTTATTTAGGCCCCAGCACCCAGTCAGAGGAGAGAGGTCCCACAGCAAGGAATCATGCGTCATATCAATCACCACCGGAGAAGGCCACTCTCAGTTATTTCAGCCCAGAATCCAGACAGAGGAGAGAGGTCCCACAGCAAGGAATCATGCATCATATCAACCACGACCGGAGAAGGCCACTCTCAGTTATTTCGGCCGAGCACCCAGACAGAGGAGAGAGGTCCCACAGCAAGGAATCATGCGTCATATCAAACACCACTGGAGAAGGCCACTTTCAGTTATTTAGGCCCAGCACCCAGACAGAGGAGAGAGGTCCCACAGCAAGGAATCATGCGTCATATCAACCACCACTGGAGAAGGCGACTTTCAGTTTTTTCGGCCCAGCACCCAGACAGAGGAGAGAGGTCCCACAGCAAGGAATCATGCGTCATATCAACCACCACTGGAGAAGGCCACTCTCAGTTATTTCGGCACAGCACCCAGACAGAGGATACAGGTCCCACAGCAAGGAATCATGCGTCATATCACCCACCACTGGAGATGGCCACTTTCAGTTATTTCGGCCCAGCACCCAGACCGAGGATACAGGTCCCAGAGCAAGGAATCATGCGTCATATCAACCACCACTGGAGAAGGCCACTCTCAGTTATTTCGGCCAGCAACCAGACCGAGGAGAGAGGTCCCACAGCAAGGAATCATGCGTCATATCACCCACCTCTGGAGAAGGATACTTTCAGTTATTTCGGCACAGCACCCAGACCGAGGATACAGGTCTCACAGCAAGGAATCATGCGTCATATCACCCACCACTGGAGAAGGCCATTTTCAGTTATTTAGGCCCCAGCACCCAGTCAGAGGAGAGAGGTCCCACAGCAAGGAATCATGTGTCAAATCAACCACCACCGGAGAAGGCCACTCTCAGTTATTTCGGCCCAGCACCCAGACCGAGGATACAGGTCCCAGAGCAAGGAATCATGCGTCATATCACCCACCACTGGAGAAGGCCACTCTCAGTTATTTCGGCCAGCACCCAGACCGAGGAGAGAGGTCCCACAGCAAGGAATCATGCGTCATATCACCCACCTCTGGAGAAGGATACTTTCAGTTATTTCGGCACAGCACCCAGACCGAGGATACAGGTCTCACAGCAAGGAATCATGCGTCATATCACCCACCACTGGAGAAGGCCATTTTCAGTTATTTAGGCCCCAGCACCCAGTCAGAGGAGAGAGGTCCCACAGCAAGGAATAATGTGTCATATCAACCACCACCGGAGAAGGCCACTCTCAGTTATTTCGGCACAGCACCCAGACAGAGGAGAGAGGTCCCACAGCAAGGAATCATGCGTCATATCACCCACCACTGGAGAAGGCCATTTTCAGTTATTTAGGCCCCAGCACCCAGTCAGAGGAGAGAGGTCCCACAGCAAGGAATCATGCGTCATATCAATCACCACCGGAGAAGGCCACTCTCAGTTATTTCAGCCCAGAATCCAGACAGAGGAGAGAGGTCCCAAAGCAAGGAATCATGCATCATATCAACCACGACCGGAGAAGGCCACTCTCAGTTATTTCGGCCGAGCACCCAGACAGAGGAGAGAGGTCCCACAGCAAGGAATCATGCGTCATATCAAACACCACTGGAGAAGGCCACTTTCAGTTATTTCGGCCCAGCACCCAGACAGAGGAGAGAGGTCCCACAGCAAGGAATCATGCGTCATATCAACCACCACTGGAGAAGGCCACTCTCAGTTATTTCGGCCCAGCACCCAGACCGAGGATACAGATCCCAGAGCAAGGAATCATGCGTCATATCACCCACCACTGGAGAAGGCCACTCTCAGTTATTTCGGCCAGCACCCAGACCGAGGAGAGAGGTCCCACAGCAAGGAATCATGCGTCATATCACCCACCACTGGAGAAGGCCACTTTCAGTTATTTAGGCCCAGCACCCAGACAGAGGAGAGAGGTCCCACAACAAGGAATCATGCGTCATATCACCCACCACCGGAGAAGGCCACTCTCAGTTATTTCGGCCAGCACCCAGACCGAGGAGAGAGGTCCCACAGCAAGGAATCATGCGTCATATCACCCACCTCTGGAGAAGGATACTTTCAGTTATTTCGGCACAGAACCCAGACCGAGGATACAGGTCACACAGCAAGGAATCATGCGTCATATCACCCGCCACTGGAGAAGGCCATTTTCAGTTATTTAGGCCCCAGCACCCAGTCAGAGGAGAGAGGTCCCACAGCAAGGAATCATGCGTCATATCAACCACCACCGGAGAAGGCCACTCTCAGTTATTTCGGCACAGCACCCAGACAGAGGATACAGGTCCCAGAGCAAGGAATCATGCGTCATATCACCCACCACTGGAGAAGGCCACTCTCAGTTATTTCGGCCAGCACCCAGACCGAGGAGAGAGGTCCCACAGCAAGGAATCATGCGTCATATCACCCACCTCTGGAGAAGGATACTTTCAGTTATTTCGGCACAGCACCCAGACCGAGGATACAGGTCTCACAGCAAGGAATCATGCGTCATATCACCCACCACTGGAGAAGGCCATTTTCAGTTATTTAGGCCCCAGCACCCAGTCAGAGGAGAGAGGTCCCACAGCAAGGAATAATGTGTCATATCAACCACCACCGGAGAAGGCCACTCTCAGTTATTTCGGCACAGCACCCAGACAGAGGAGAGAGGTCCCACAGCAAGGAATCATGCGTCATATCACCCACCACTGGAGAAGGCCATTTTCAGTTATTTAGGCCCCAGCACCCAGTCAGAGGAGAGAGGTCCCACAGCAAGGAATCATGCGTCATATCAATCACCACCGGAGAAGGCCACTCTCAGTTATTTCAGCCCAGAATCCAGACAGAGGAGAGAGGTCCCAAAGCAAGGAATCATGCATCATATCAACCACGACCGGAGAAGGCCACTCTCAGTTATTTCGGCCGAGCACCCAGACAGAGGAGAGAGGTCCCACAGCAAGGAATCATGCGTCATATCAAACACCACTGGAGAAGGCCACTTTCAGTTATTTCGGCCCAGCACCCAGACAGAGGAGAGAGGTCCCACAGCAAGGAATCATGCGTCATATCAACCACCACTGGAGAAGGCCACTCTCAGTTATTTCGGCCCAGCACCCAGACCGAGGATACAGATCCCAGAGCAAGGAATCATGCGTCATATCACCCACCACTGGAGAAGGCCACTCTCAGTTATTTCGGCCAGCACCCAGACCGAGGAGAGAGGTCCCACAGCAAGGAATCATGCGTCATATCACCCACCACTGGAGAAGGCCACTTTCAGTTATTTAGGCCCAGCACCCAGACAGAGGAGAGAGGTCCCACAACAAGGAATCATGCGTCATATCACCCACCACCGGAGAAGGCCACTCTCAGTTATTTCGGCCAGCACCCAGACCGAGGAGAGAGGTCCTACAGCAAGGAATCATGCGTCATATCACCCACCTCTGGAGAAGGATACTTTCAGTTATTTCGGCACAGAACCCAGACCGAGGATACAGGTCACACAGCAAGGAATCATGCGTCATATCACCCGCCACTGGAGAAGGCCATTTTCAGTTATTTAGGCCCCAGCACCCAGTCAGAGGAGAGAGGTCCCACAGCAAGGAATCATGCGTCATATCAACCACCACCGGAGAAGGCCACTCTCAGTTATTTCGGCACAGCACCCAGACAGAGGATACAGGTCCCACAGCAAGGAATCATGCGTCATATCACCCACCACTGGAGAAGGCCACTTTCAGTTATTTCGCCCAGCACCCAGACCGAGGATACAGGTCCCAGAGCAAGGAATCATGCGTCATATCACCCACCACTGGAGAAGGCCACTCTCAGTTATTTCGGCCAGCACCCAGACCGAGGAGAGAGGTCCCACAGCAAGGAATCATGCGTCATATCACCCACCTCTGTAGAAGGATACTTTCAGTTATTTCGGCACAGCACCCAGACCGAGGATACAGGTCCCACAGCAAGGAATCATGCGCCATATCACCCACCACTGGAGAAGGCCATTTTCAGTTATTTAGGCCCCAGCACCCAGTCAGAGGAGAGAGGTCCCACAGCAAGGAATCATGCTTCATATCAATCACCACCGGAGAAGGCCACTCTCAGTTATTTCAGCCCAGCATCCAGACAGAGGAGAGAGGTCCCACAGCAAGGAATCATGCATCATATCAACCACGACCGGAGAAGGCCACTCTCAGTTATTTCGGCCCAGCACCCAGACAGAGGAGAGAGGTCCCACAGCAATGAATCATGCGTCATATCAAACACCACTGGAGAAGGCCACTTTCAGTTATTTAGGCCCAGCACCCAGTCAGAGGAGAGAGGTCCCACAGCAAGGAATAATGCTTCATATCAACCACCACCGGAGAAGGCCACTCTCAGTTATTTCAGCCCAGCACCCAGACAGAGGAGAGAGGTCCCACAGCAAGGAATCATGCGTCATATCACCCACCACAGGAGAAGGCCACTCTCAGTTATTTCGGCCGAGCACCCAGACAGAGGAGAGAGGTCCCACAGCAAGGAATCATGCGTCATATCAAACACCACTGGAGAAGGCCACTTTCAGTTATTTCGGCCCAGCACCCAGACAGAGGAGAGAGGTCCCACAGCAAGGAATCATGCGTCATATCAACCACCACTGGAGAAGGCCACTCTCAGTTATTTCGGCCCAGCACCCAGACCGAGGATACAGATCCCAGAGCAAGGAATCATGCGTCATATCAAACACCACTGGAGAAGTCCACTTTCAGTTATTTAGGCCCAGCACCCAGACAGAGGAGAGAGGTCCCACAACAAGGAATCATGCGTCATATCACCCACCACCGGAGAAGGCCACTCTCAGTTATTTCGGCCAGCACCCAGACCGAGGAGAGAGGTCCCACAGCAAGGAATCATGCGTCATATCACCCACCTCTGGAGAAGGATACTTTCAGTTATTTCGGCACAGAACCCAGACCGAGGATACAGGTCACACAGCAAGGAATCATGCGTCATATCACCCGCCACTGGAGAAGTCCATTTTCAGTTATTTAGGCCCCAGCACCCAGTCAGAGGAGAGAGGTCCCACAGCAAGGAATCATGCGTCATATCAACCACCACCGGAGAAGGCCACTCTCAGTTATTTCGGCACAGCACCCAGACAGAGGATACAGGTCCCACAGCAAGGAATCATGCGTCATATCACCCACCACTGGAGAAGGCCACTTTCAGTTATTTCGGCCCAGCACCCAGACCGAGGATACAGGTCCCAGAGCAAGGAATCATGCGTCATATCACCCACCACTGGAGAAGGCCACTCTCAGTTATTTCGGCCAGCACCCAGACCGAGGAGAGAGGTCCCACAGCAAGGAATCATGCGTCATATCACCCACCTCTGGAGAAGGATACTTTCAGTTATTTCGGCACAGCACCCAGACCGAGGATACAGGTCCCACAGCAAGGAATCATGCGTCATATCACCCACCACTGGAGAAGGCCATTTTCAGTTATTTAGGCCCCAGCACCCAGTCAGAGGAGAGATGTCCCACAGCAAGGAATCATGCTTCATATCAATCACCACCGGAGAAGGCCACTCTCAGTTATTTCAGCCCAGCATCCAGACAGAGGAGAGAGGTCCCACAGCAAGGAATCATGCATCATATCAACCACGACCGGAGAAGGCCACTCTCAGTTATTTCGGCCCAGCACCCAGACAGAGGAGAGAGGTCCCACAGCAATGAATCATGCGTCATATCAAACACCACTGGAGAAGGCCACTTTCAGTTATTTAGGCCCAGCACCCAGTCAGAGGAGAGAGGTCCCACAGCAAGGAATAATGCTTCATATCAACCACCACCGGAGAAGGCCACTCTCAGTTATTTCGGCCCAGCACCCAGACAGAGGAGAGAGGTCCCACAGCAAGGAATCATGCGTCATATCAACCACCACTGGAGAAGGCCACTTTCAGTTATTTCGGCCCAGCACCCAGACAGAGGAGAGAGGTCCCACAGCAAGGAATCATGCGTCATATCACCCACCTCTGGAGAAGGATACTTTCAGTTATTTCGGCACAGCACCCAGACCGAGGATACAGTTCCCACAGCAAGGAATCATGCGTCATATCACCCACCACTGGAGAATGCCATTTTCAGTTATTTAGGCCCCAGCACCCAGTCAGAGTAGAGAGGTCCCACAGCAAGGAATCATGCGTCATATCAACCACCACCGGAGAAGGCCACTCTCAGTTATTTCGGCACAGCACCCAGACAGAGGATACAGGTCCCACAGCAAGGAATCATGCGTCATATCACCCACCACTGGAGAAGGCCATTTTCAGTTATTTAGGCCCCAGCATCCAGTCAGAGGAGAGAGGTCCCACAGCAAGGAATCATGCATCATATCAATCACCACCGGAGAAGGCCACTCTCAGTTATTTCAGCCCAGCATCCAGACAGAGGAGAGAGGTCCCACAGCAAGGAATCATGCATCATATCAACCACGACCGGAGAAGGCCACTCTCAGTTATTTCGGACCAGCACCCAGACAGAGGAGAGAGGTCCCACAGCAAGGAATCATGCGTCATATCAAACACCACTGGAGAAGGCCACTTTCAGTTATTTAGGCCCAGCACCAAGTCAGAGGAGAGAGGTCCCACAGCAAGGAATAATGCTTCATATCAACCACCACCGGAGAAGGCCACTCTCAGTTATTTCAGCCCAGCACCCAGACAGAGGAGAGAGGTCCCACAGCAAGGAATCATGCGTCATATCAACCACCACTGGAGAAGGCCACTTTCAGTTATTTCGGCCCAGCACCCAGACAGAGGAGAGAGGTCCCACAGCAAGGAATCATGCGTCTTATCAACCACCACTGGAGAAGGCCACTTTCAGTTATTTAGGCCCAGCACCCAGACAGAGGAGAGAGGTCCCACAGCAAGGAATCATGAATCATATCACGCACCACTGGAGAAGGCCATTTTCAGTTATTTAGGCCCCAGCACCCAGTCAGAGGAGAGAGGTCCCACAGCAAGGAATCATGCGTCATATCAACCACCACCGGAGAAGGCCACTCTCAGTTATTTTGGCACAGCACCCAGACCGAGGATACAGGTCCCACAGCAAGGAATCATGCGTCATATCACCCACCACTGGAGAAGGCCATTTTCAGTTATTTAGGCCCCAGCACCCAGTCAGAGGAGAGAGGTCCCACAGCAAGGAATCATGCGTCATATCAACCACCAGCAGAGAAGGCCACTCTCAGTTATTTTGGCAAAGCACCCAGACCGAGGATACAGGTCCCACAGCAAGGAATCATGCGTCATATCACCCACCACTGGAGAAAGCCACTCTCAGTTATTTCGGCCAGCACCCAGACCGAGGAGAGAGGTCCCACAGCAAGGAATCATGCGTCATATCACCCACCTCTGGAGAAGGATACTTTCAGTTATTTCGGCACAGCACCCAGACCGATGATACAGGTCCCACAGCAAGGAATCATGCGTCATATCACCCACCACTGGAGAAAGCCATTTTCAGTTATTTAGGCCCCAGCACCCAGTCAGAGGAGAGAGGTCCCACAGCAAGGAATCATGCGTCATATCAACCACCACCGGAGAAGGCCACTTTCAGTTATTTCGGCACAGCACCCAGACAGAGGATACAGGTCCCACAACAAGGAATCATGCGTCATATCACCCACCACTGGAGAAGGCCATTTTCAGTTATTTAGTCCCCAGCACCCAGTCAGAGGAGAGAGGTCCCACAGCAAGGAATCATGCGTCATATCAATCACCACTGGAGAAGGCCACTCTCAGTTATTTCAGCCCAGCATCCAGACAGAGGAGAGAGGTCCCACAGCAAGGAATCATGCATCATATCAACCACGACCGGAGAAGGCCACTTTCAGTTATTTCGGCCCAGCACCCAGACAAAGGAGAGAGGTCCCACAGCAAGGAATCATGCGTCATATCAACCACCACTGGAGAAGGCCACTTTCAGTTATTTAGGCCCAGCACCCAGACAGAGGAGAGAGGTCCCACAGCAAGGAATCATGCGTCATATCACGCACCACTGGAGAAGGCCATTTTCAGTTATTTAGGCCCCAGCACCCAGTCAGAGGAGAGAGGTCCCACAGCAAGGAATCATGCATCATTTCAACCACCACCGGAGAAGGCCACTCTCAGTTATTTCAGCCCAGCTCCCAGTCAGAGGAGAGAGGTCCCACAGCAAGGAATCATGCGTCATATCAACCACCACTGGAGAAGGCCACTTTCAGTTATTTAGGCCCAGCACCCAGACAGAGGAGAGAGGTCCCACAGCAAGGAATCATGCGTCATTTCACCCACCACTGGAGAAGGCCATTTTCAGTTATTTAGGCCCCAGCACCCAGTCAGAGGAGAGAGGTCCCACAGCAAGGAATCATGCGACAAATCAACCACCACCGGAGAAGGCCACTCTCAGTTATTTCGGCCCAGCAACCAGACAGAGGAGAGAGGTCCCACAGCAAGGAATCATGCGTCATATCAACCACCACTGGAGAAGGCCACTTTCAGTTATTTAGGCCCAGCACCCAGACAGAGGAGAGAGGTCCCACAGCAAGGAATCATGCATCATATCAACCACGACCGGAGAAGGCCACTTTCAGTTATTTCGGCCCAGCACCCAGACAGAGGAGAGAGGTCCCACAGCAAGGAATCATGCGTCATATCAACCACCACTGGAGAAGGCCACTTTCAGTTATTTAGGCCCAGCACCCAGACAGAGGAGAGAGGTCCCACAGCAAGGAATCATGCGTCATATCACGCACCACTGGAGAAGGCCATTTTCAGTTATTTAGGCCCCAGCACCCAGTCAGAGGAGAGAGGTCCCACAGCAAGGAATCATGCATCATATCAACCACCACTGGAGAAGGCCACTCTCAGTTATTTCAGCCCAGCTCCCAGTCAGAGGAGAGAGGTCCCACAGCAAGGAATCATGCGTCATATCAACCACCACTGGAGAAGGCCACTTTCAGTTATTTAGGCCCAGCACCCAGACAGAGGAGAGAGGTCCCACAGCAAGGAATCATGCGTCATTTCACCCACCACTGGAGAAGGCCATTTTCAGTTATTTAGGCCCCAGCACCCAGTCAGAGGAGAGAGGTCCCACAGCAAGGAATCATGCGACAAATCAACCACCACCGGAGAAGGCCACTCTCAGTTATTTTGGCCCAGCACTCAGACAGAGGAGAGAGGTCCCATAGCAAGGAATCATGCATCATATCACCCACCACTGGAGAAGGCCATTTTCAGTTATTTAGGCCCCAGCACCCAGTCAGAGGAGAGAGGTCTTACAGCAAGGAATCATGCGTCATATCAACCAACACCGGAGAAGGCCACTCTCTGTTATTTCAGCTCAGCACCCAGACAGAGGAGAGAGGTCCCACAGCAATTAATCATGCGTCATATCAACCACCACCGTAGAAGTCCACTCTCAATTATTTCAGCCCAGCACCCAGACAGAGGAGAGAGGTCCCACAGCAAGGAATCATGCATCATATCAACCACGACCGGAGAAGGCCACTTTCAGTTATTTCGGCCCAGCACCCAGACAGAGGAGAGAGGTCCCACAGCAAGGAATCATGCGTCATATCAACCACCACTGGAGAAGGCCACTTTCAGTTATTTTGGCCCAGCACCCAGACAGAGGAGAGAGGTCCCACAGCAAGGAATCATGCGTCATATCACGCACCACTGGAGAAGGCCATTTTCAGTTATTTAGGCCCCAGCACCCAGTCAGAGGAGAGAGGTCCCACAGCAAGGAATCATGCATCATATCAACCACCACCGGAGAAGACCACTCTCAGTTATTTCAGCCCAGCTCCCAGTCAGAGGAGAGAGGTCCCACAGCAAGGAATCATGCGTCATATCAACCACCACTGGAGAAGGCCACTTTCAGTTATTTAGGCCCAGCACCCAGACAGAGGAGAGAGGTCCCACAGCAAGGAATCATGCGTCATTTCACCCACCACTGGAGAAGGCCATTTTCAGTTATTTAGGCCCCAGCACCCAGTCAGAGGAGAGAGGTCCCACAGCAAGGAATCATGCGACAAATCAACCACCACCGGAGAAGGCCACTCTCAGTTATTTTGGCCCAGCACTCAGACAGAGTAGAGAGGTCCCATAGCAAGGAATCATGCGTCATATCACCCACCACTGGAGAAGGCCATTTTCAGTTATTTAGGCCCTAGCACCCAGTCAGAGGAGAGAGGTCTTACAGCAAGGAATCATGCGTCATATCAACCAACGCCGGAGAAGGCCACTCTCTGTTATTTCAGCTCATCACCCAGACAGAGGAGAGAGGTCCCACAGCAAGGAATCATGCGTCATATCAACCACCACCGGAGAAGGCCACTCTCAATTATTTCAGCCCAGCACCCAGACAGAGGAGAGAGGTCCCACAGCAAGGAATCATGCGTCATATCAACCACCACCGGAGATGGCCACTCTCAGTTATTTCGGCCCAGCACCCAGACAGAGGAGAGAGGTCCCACAGCAAGGAATCATGCGTCATATCAACCACCACCGGAGAAGGCCACTCTAAGTTATTTCGGCCCAGCACCCAGACAGAGGAGAGGTTCATTCAACTTTGGGTTGCACCGCAAGATCATGGTAAAGTTTAAAAAAATGAGGATTCAATAAAGAAGTGTCCCGGAGTACAAGAGTACATGGTTGAGGGGGAGGCAGTTATAAATGTCTATTCTGCACAAGGGAGGGACAGGTCCTGTGGGATCCATGCCTGGTTCATTTTTATGAACGTCAGCTTGTCCACGTTGGCTGTGGATAGGCAGCTGCGTTTGTCAGTAATCACGCCCCCTGCAGTGCTGAATACACGTTCAGACAAAACGCTGGCCGCCGGGCAGGCCAGCACCTCCAAGGCATAAAATGCTAACTCTGGCCACGTGGACAATTTGGAGACCCAGAAGTTGAATGGGGCCGAACCATCAGTCAGTACGTGGAGGGGTGTGCAGACGTACTGTTCAACCATGTTAGTGAAATGCTGCCTCCTGCTAACACGTTCTGTATCAGGTGGTGGTGCAGTTAGCTGTGGCGTGGAGACAAAACTTTTCCACATTTCTGCCATGCTAACCCTGCCCTCAGAGGAGCTGGCCGTGACACAGCTGCGTTGACGACCTCTTGCTCCTCCTCTGCCTTCGCCTTGGGCTTCCACCTGTTCCCTTGTGACATTTGGGAATGCTCTCAGGAGCGCCTCTACCAGCGTGCGCTTGTACTCGCGCATCTTACTATCACGCTCCAGTGCAGGAAGTAAGGTGGGCACATTGTCTTTGTACCGGGGATCCAGCAGGGTGGCAACCCAGTACTCCGCAAACGTTAAAATGTGGGCAACTCTGCTGTCGTTGCGCAGGCACTGCAGCATGTAGTCGCTCATGTGTGCCAGGCTCCCCAGAGGTAAGGACAAGCTGTCCTCTGTGGGAGGCGTATCATCATCGTCCTCCGTATCCCCCCAGCCACGCATCAGTGATGGGCCTGAGCTGTGTCGGGTGCCACCCCGCTGTGAACCTGCTTCATCCTCATCCTCCTCCACCTCCTCCTCATCCTCCTCGTCCTCTAGTAGTGGACCCTGGCTGGCCACATTTGTACCTGGCCTCTGCTGTTGCAAAAAACCTCTCTCTAAGCCACTTCTAACAGACTGGCCTGAAAGTGCTAAAAATGACCCACCGGCCCACCGGCAGAAACCACTCGTCGGTCTGTTGTTCAATACCCCGCCACAACTCCTGCGCGGTGTGGGGCTTGTCCCCCAAACATATGAGTTTCAGAATGGCCTGCTGACGTTTACCCCGGGCTGTGCTGAAGTTGGTGGTGAAGGTGTGTGGCTGACTGGATGAGCTGGTGGAAGCAGAGGAGGAGGAAGCCGAGTAGGAGGAGGAGTCTACAGGAGGCAAAGAATGATGCCCTGCGATCCTTGGCGGCGGAAGGACGTGTGCCAAGGAACTCTTCGCCTGCGGCCCAGCCGCCACTACATTTACCCAGTGTGCAGTTAGGGAGATATAGCGTCCCTGGCCGTGCTTACTGGTCCACGTATCTGTGGTTAGGTGGACCTTGCCACAGATGGCGTTGCGCAGTGCACACTTGATTTTATCGGATACTTGGTTGTGCAGGGAAGGCACGGCTGTCTTGGAGAAGTAGTGGCGGCTGGGAACAGCATACTGTGGGACAGCCATGGACATCAGCTGTTTGAAGATGTCTGTGTCCACCAGCCTGAATGACAGCATTTCAAAGGCCAGTAGTTTAGAAATGCTGGCATTCAGGCCCAGGGCTTGAGGGTGGCTAGGTGGGAATTTATGCTTTCTCTCCAAGGTTTGTGAGATGGAGAGCTGAACGCTGCCGTGTGACATGGTGGAGATGCTTGGTGATGCAGGTGGTGTTGTCGGTGGCACATCCTCTGTTTGGTGGGCGGCAGGTGCCAACATTCCTCCCGAGGCGGAAGAAGGGGCCGAGGCAGCAGCAGAAGAGGGAGCAGGGGGAGCCAGAGTGAGTTCCTTGCTTTTAAGGTGTTTACTCCACTGCAGTTCATGCTTTGCATGTAGATGCCTGGTCATGCAGGTTGCTTCAGGATCTGATGGCACAGCGTGCAAACCACTCGGGTCTTGTCGTCAGCACATTGTTTAAAGAAGTGCCATGCCAGGGAACTCCTTGAAGCTGCCTTTGGGGTGCACGGTCCCTGGTGGCGGTGGCCAGTAGCAGGCGAAGTCTCTTGGCGGCGGCTGGTCTACTTTTGCCCCCTGCTCCCTCTTTTGCTACGCTGTTGGCTCGGTCTCACCACTTCCTCTGAACTATGAAAGTCAGTGGCACGACCTTCATTCCATGTGGGGTCTAGGACCTCATCGTCCCCTGCATCGTCTTCCACACAGTCTTCCTCCCTGACCTCCTGTTCGGTCTGCACACTGCAGAAAGACGCAGCAGTTGGCACCTGTGTTTCGTCATCATCAGAGACGTGCGGACTCCGATGAGGTGGTATTCCCATGTCCTCATCATCAGGAAACATCAGTGGTTGTGCATCAGTGCATTCTATGTCTTCCACCACTGGGGAAGGGCTAGGTGGATTTCCTTGGAAAACCCTGCCAGCAGAGTCTTCAAACAGCATAAGAGACTGCTGCATAACTTGAGGCTCTGACAGTTTCCCTGATATGCATGAGGGTGATGTGACAGACTGATAGGCTTGGTTTTCAGGTGCCACCTGTGCGCTTTTTGCAGAAGACTGGGTGGGAGGTAATGTTGTTAACATGCTGGATCCACTGTCGGCCACCCAATTGACTAGCGCCTGTACCTGCTCAGGCCTTACCATCCTTAGAACGGCATTGGGCCCCACCAAATATCGCTGTAAATTCTGGCGGGTACTGGAACCTGAGGTAGTTGGTTCACTAGGACGTGTGGCTGTGGCAGAATGGCCACGTTCTCTCCCAGCACCAGAGGGTACACTAACACCACCACGACGGCGTCTGCATCCCTTACTAGATGTTTTCCTCATTGTTACCGTTCACCAAGCACCACAATAAGGAAAAAAATATTTGGCCCAATGTATTGATTTCAAATTTAGGCCTTTTTTTTACAGGCACCTAACACTATCTGCCTATTTATGTAGCATATTACACTAATCCAGGCACAGCAGTAACCACTGATTTAGGGGAATATCTCTTTTAGGGCTGGTATTTAGGCCCTTGATGAAAGGTATTCTTTTATGGACAGATTTACACTTGGCCTGCAACAGCTGGGACAACAGATTCAGGGTATTGCTATTTTGCCAATTGAATGTCACCCCAGAACAAAATATATGTTTTGGCGGACACTATTATATTTTGCCAGCCACAGCTGAAACCACTGATTTATGGTATTGCTATTTTGGCAATTGAATTTCAGCCAAGGCCAGAACAAAATATATGTTTTTGTGGACACTATGAATCGTGGCCTGCAACAGCTGGGACACCAGATTCAGGGTATTGCTATTTTGGCAATTGAATGTCACCCCAGAACAAAATATATGTTTTGCAAGACACTATGAATCCTGGCCTGTAACAGCTGGGACACCAGATTCAGGGTATTGCTATTTTGGCAATTCAATGTCACCGCAGAACAAAATTTATGTTTTGATGTACACTATGAAACTTGGCCTGCAACAGCTGGGACACCAGATTAAGGGTATTGCTATTTTGGCAATTGAATGTCACCCCAGAACAAAATATATGTTTTGCAAGACACTATGAAACGTGGCCTGCAACAGCTGGGACACCAGATTCAGGGTATTGCTATTTTGGCAATTGAATTTAACCCCAGAACAAAATATATGTTTTTGCGGACACTATGAATCCTGGCCTGCAACAGCTGGGACACCAGATTCAGGGTATTGCTATTTTGGCAATTGAATGTCACTCCAGAACAAAATATATGTTTTGCAAGACACTATGAAACGTGGCCTGCAACAGCTGGGACACCAGATTCAGGGTATTGCTATTTTGGCAATTGAATTTCACCCCAGAACAAAATGTATGCTTTTGCGGACACTATGAATCCTGGCCTGCAACAGGTGGGACACCAGATTCAGGGTATTGCTATTTTGGCAATTAAATGTCACCCCAGAACAAAATAAATGTTTTGCAAGACACTTAGAATCCTGGCCTGCAACAGCTGGGACACCAGATTCAGGGTATTGCTATTTTGGCAGATTAATTTCACCCCAGAATAAAATATATGTTTTGGCGGACACTATTCTATTTTGCCAGCCACAGCTGAAAACACTGATTTATGGTATTGCTATTTTGGCAATTGAATTTCACCCCAGAACAAAATATATGTTTTGGCGGACACTATGAAATCTGGCCTGCAACAGCTGGGACACCAGATGCAGGGTATTGCTATTTTGGCAACTGAATGTCACCCCAGAACAAAATATATGTTTTGCAAGACACTATGAATCCTGGCCTGCAACAGCTGGGACACCAGATTCAGGGTATTGCTATTTTGGCAATTGAATGTCACCCCAGAACAAAATATATGTTTTGGCGGACACTATTCTATTTTGCCAGCCACAGCAGACTAATTTCACCCCAGAACAAAATATATGTTTTGGCGGACACTATGAAATCTGGCCTGCAACATCTGGGACACCAGATTCAGGGTATTGCTATTTTGGCAGATTAATTTCACCCCAGAACAAAATATATGTTTTGGCGGACACTATGAAATCTGGCCTGCAACAGCTGGGACACCACATTCAGGGTATTGCTATTTTGGCAATTGAATGTCACCCCAGAACAAAATATATGTTTTGACGGACACTATGAAACGTGGCCTGCAACAGCTGGGACACCAGATTCAGGGTATTGCTATTTTGGCAGATTAATTTCACCCCAGAATAAAATATATGTTTTGGCGGACACTATTCAATTTTGACAACCACAGTTGAAACCACTGATTCAGGGTATTGCTATTTTGGCAATTGAATGTCACCCCAGAACAAAATATATGTTTTGGCGGACACTATTCTATTTTGCCAGCCACAGCAGACTAATTTCACCCCAGAACAAAATATATGTTTTGGCGGACACTATGAAATCTGGCCTGCACCATCTGGGACACCAGATTCAGGGTATTGCTATTTTGGCAGATTAATTTCACCCCAGAACAAAATATTTGTTTTGGCGGACACAATTCTATTTTGCCAGCCACAGCTGAAACCACTGATTTATGGTATTACTATTTTGGCAATTGAATTTCACCCCAGAACAAAATATATGTTTTGACGGACACTATGAAACGTGGCCTGCAACAGCTGGGACACCAGATTCAGGGTATTGCAATTTTGGCAATTGAATGTCACCCCAGAACAAAATATATGTTTTGCAAGACACTATGAATCCTGGCCTGCAACAGCTGGGACACCAGATTCAGGGTATTGCTATTTTGGCAATTCAATGTCACCCCAGAACAAAATATATGTTTTGGCGGACACTATTCTATTTTGCCAGCCACAGCTGAAACCACTGATTTATGGTATTGCTATTTTGGCAATTGAATTTCACCCCAGAACAAAATATATGTTTTGACGGACACTAAGAAACCTAGCCTGCAACAGCTGGGACACCAGATTCAGGGTATTGCTATTTTGGCAATTGAATGTCACCCCAGAACAAAATATATGTTTTGCAAGACACTTTGAATCCTGGCCTGCAACAGCTGGGACACCAGATTCAGGGTATTGCTATTTTGGCAGATTAATTTCACCCCAGAACAAAATATATGTTTTGGCAGACACTATGAAATCTGGCCTGCAACAGCTGGGACACCAGATTCAGGGTATTGCTATTTTGGCAGATTAATTTCACCCAGAACAAAATATATGTTTTGGCGAACACTATTCTATTTTGACAGCCACAGTTGAAACCACTGATTTATGGTATTGCTATTTTGGCAATTGAATTTCACCCCAGAACAAAATATATGTTTTGGCGGACACTATTCTATTTTGCCAGCCACAGCTGAAACCACTGATTTATGGTATTGGTATTTTGGCAATTGAATTTCACCCCATAACAAAATATATCTTTTGGCGGACACTATGAAATCTGGCCTGCAACAGCTGGGACACCAGATTCAGGGTATTGCTATTTTGGCAGAATAATTTCACCCCAGAACAAAATATATGTTTTGGCAGACACTATGAAATCTGGCCTGCATCAGCTGGGACACCAGATTCAGGGTATTGCTATTTTGGCAGATTAATTTCACCCCAGAACAAAATATATGTTTTGGCGGACACTATGAAATCTAGCCTGCAACAGCTGGGACACCAGATTCAGGGTATTGCTATTTTGGCAGATTAATTTCACCCCAGAACAAAATATATCTTTTGGCGGACACTATTATATTTTGCCAGCCACAGCTGAAACCACAGATTTTTGGTATTGCTATTTTTGCGATTGAATTTCACCACAGAAAATAATCTATCCTTTGCCTGACAGCAGACAGTATTATACTTGTCTAGCCAAAGCTGGAACACCAGATTTAGGGGATTGGTATTTGGGCAATTGTATTTAATCCCTTAATAAAATATAGAAATTGCTATCCTGAGTTTCTAGGGGTGACAATTAGCATAGCCAAGCCCCTGATGTAGGATATAGCAAAAAAACTAGTATTGATGGATTGATGGACTTGGTGGCAGCTTCTTCTGGTGCACCACAAGTCACAAAATGGCCGCCGATCAACCCAGAAAATAAGTGACAGAAAAACGCTCTGTGCAGCCTAAAAACAGTGAGCAAGTAACTAGCAGAAGTTCAATCATTCACAGCTGTAGATCGATCCGTTCATTAGGTGCTGTTGCTGACTTTTCCCTGCCTAATCTCGCCCTCACAGAAGCTGCGTCCTCTCCCTACACTAATCAGAGCAGTGTGACGTGCGGCGCTACGTGACTCCAGCTTAAATAGAGGCTGGGTCGCATGCTGCACTTGGCCAATCACAGCCATGCCATTAGTAGGCATGGCTGTGATGGGCTCTTAGGGCAGAAGTAAAATGCTAGCTGATTGGCTGCTGTGCAGCCCTTCAGAAAGCGGAAGAAATCGCCGAACAACGGACCGGAACCCGAACTTTTTGAAAATGTCCGGGTTCGGGTCCGTGTCCCGAACACCCCAAAATTCAGTACGAACCCGAACGATGCTCGAACTGTTCGCTCAACACTACACCTGAGCTGTGTCCACATGTCTGCTATTTTCAGCATTCTTCAACGTTAATCACATTCAAGCTGCGTTCACCTGTTGGCTTTTACATCACATTCCGTACTCCAGCCAACATCCGGATCCGTATTATACGCCTGCTATTACATGTTGTATACTCAGCTTACAGCCATAGCTGCTCCTGTTACTCCATTTTTATTCTCTAAATGCATCACACTGGTGTTCACACTTTGGTCCACTCACAACCAGAGCTGCGTTCATGCGTCAACTGGTATACCATGTTTTCTCTGCTCACAGTGAGATCTTTGTTTACACGTCCGCTGTCACAACATGTTCATACTAGGCTTGTTTCAGAGCTGTATTCACGTTCACTGTTACATCATGTTTATGCTCCACTCACATTTAGAACTGCTATTCTACCAATTCCATTCTCGGCCACACTCAGAGGTGCATTCACACTTACGCTGTCAAATAATTTTTTTGCACTCCACCCACGACCAGAGTTGCATTCATACGTCTATCGGTGTATCATGTTTGCTCTACTCGCACCCAGACCTGTGTTCACACATCCTATGCTACTACAGGTTCTTTCCAGGCCTATTTCAAGAACTGCATTCACGTTGCTGTTACATCTAAGCTATGCTCCGTTCACAACCAGACCTGCTTTTATACCAAATTTCATGCTCTGCTTATACCCAGAGTTGTGTTCACACTTCTACTGCTACACCAGGTTGTATACCCCACTCACCAAAGACGCTTTTCATGTCTGCTGTCACATCAAGTTAATATTCCGTTCACATCCAAAGCTACGTCCGCATGTCTGCTTTTACATCTTGTCCTATACTTCATTCACTAATAGAGCTGCGCTCACGTGTCTGCTTTGCATAACCTCAATACTCTGCTCACTTTCAGATTGCATTTATACGTCTGCTTTATACCATGCTTTTCATGCTCTACCCATACTCAGAGCTGCGCCCATACCACGTGTTTTAGGTACCACTCACATCCAAAGCTGCATTCACACATTTGTTGTTACATCATGTGTTGTACTCTGCTCCCACTCAAAGCTGCATTCTCCTGTTCATTGCTACGTCATGGTTTTACTCAATAATCTCACCGGGGCAGTCTGCACCCACCGCTCTTGTACCTCTCTCCCGACAACCATAACTGCGTTCTTTTCAGGCTTACGTTCCCTTCCTCGGTGGTCTGTTACATTCCATAGGCCTACTTTTCTGTTTACTTAAGTAAAAAAATATATATATATATTTTGGTCTTCTTTATTCCGGATTCATATTAACTCAGACTGGTCTCCTTTTACTTCTGGTTCGTATTCACTCAGATTGGTCCCCTGCCCCAGTTCACCAAACAGCTCCTCAGCAGAGGTCAGTGGGCCAATAGGAGTACGTTTCCTGCTATGTTTTCTCAAGCTGTTCATTTGTTTGTCACGATAAGAGACTTCTCTTAGCAAACTTGCAATGCCTCAGGCTCTTGTTTTTCTCCCATCTCTGTTTTAATTTCATGTTTCCGTTTTCTGGTTTGCGGTGGTTAGTGTTTTATGTATGCCCGTGCTTCGGATTACTAATGTCTATATTTTCAACGCCTGTTGGCAGTTCTGTTTCTTAGGCCACCTTCTAGCCAATCCAATCATTCAAGTCACTGCATATCCCATCAGGTCCGCTTACGTTTTAATTACTTATCATCACTGCAACTTCATCCTGATCAGTCTCTAGGCTTCGGGTGCCCTATGACTGCTTCGGCCTCTGGCTCGGGGCCCTATGACTGATCCGGCCTCTTGGTCTGGGGCCCCATGACCGCTTTTTGAGGGGGTCATGGTTATACGAGTCCCCAAGGCATTCTAGTGCTGCATAAGTGGTTTATATAAAAAAAAGTCATAAGAGGCTCTGCCGAGTGGCCCTTCACTTATAGGACCTCACGATTGGCACCGACACTTAGATTCACATGGCCATCTGATACTTCTTTCCTCCATAAGAGGCTCGCATGCATGGCTCCTGCATAGGGTCTTGCACGCATGGCTCCTGCCGCAAGACTCGCACGATGGCTCCTGCCATAAGAGACTCGCACGAGTGGCTCTTCGCTTATAGGACCTCCCACTGGCATCGTCATTCGTAGTCCGCACGGTCATCTGATACTTGCTCCTGCCATAAGAGACTCGCACGCATGGCTCCTGCCATAAGAGACTCGCACGCATGGCTCCTGCCATATGAGACTTGCACGCATGAATCCACCACAAGAGAGCTCCGCTGGAGTGGCTCTTGGCTTGAAGGAATCCACAATTGACATCAACATTGGTAGTTTATAATGGACATCTGATACTATTTTCCATGGCACACCTTTCAGAAGTTTTCTTTGTTTATTTATATTTTGCAGATTAGCATTTGCAGGTCATTTCAGCCTCATTTCATTAAGAAGCTTTACCCCATGTCTTTGTCTTTTTTTGGTTATTGAGTCCCGGTTGATTACTAAACCCCGTCAGGTTAAGCCCCAATCTTTTCCCCAGCCATCCTTAATTCTTAAGGTTCGCGCCCTGGCGGTTGCTTTGGCCACATGGCTTTAGGGGTCCGACCAATGGTTGTCTGTCCACCTGTGCAGCTATGCTTTTTGGTTTTGAATGACTCACATCTTTGCCTGCTTGCCAGCTTATGTTATTTAGGTTTCATTTTAGTTAATGTCCGTTATTATCTCAATTTTCTGTTACGCTTCCCTTCAGCTTTTCAGGTCACGCAGTTTAACTCATGTTGGGGGGTCACCTTCCACGCCGGTCAGGTCTCGTTGGTTTTAATTTCACCAGGATCTCATGGTTTATTTCACCTACACCTTATTCTGGTCACTTATTATAGTTACAATTTCTTGTTTAAAAAAACAAAAACTCAGCCCCATGGCTTTGGGGCCCAATGACAGCTTCGGCCCCATGGCTTCGGGGGCCTGATGACTGTTTTCAGTCCTGCTGGGCTGATTGCCTTGATAGTTGTCCATCTGTGCATCTAGGCTGAGGGTATTGCTATTTTGGCAGATTAATTTCACCCCAGAACAAAATATATGTTTTGGCAGACACTATGAAATCTGGCCTGCAACAGCTGGGACACCAGATTCAGGGTATTGCTATTTTGGCAGATTAATTTCACCCAGAACAAAATATATGTTTTGGCGAACACTATTCTATTTTGACATCCACAGTTGAAACCACTGATTTATGGTATTGCTATTTTGGCAATTGAATTTCACCCCAGAACAAAATATATGTTTTGGCGGACACTATTCTATTTTGCCAGCCACAGCTGAAACCACTGATTTATGGTATTGGTATTTTGGCAATTGAATTTCACCCCATAACAAAATATATCTTTTGGCGGACACTATGAAATCTGGCCTGCAACAGCTGGGACACCAGATTCAGGGTATTGCTATTTTGGCAGAATAATTTCACCCCAGAACAAAATATATGTTTTGGCAGACACTATGAAATCTGGCCTGCATCAGCTGGGACACCAGATTCAGGGTATTGCTATTTTGGCAGATTAATTTCACCCCAGAACAAAATATATGTTTTGGCGGACACTATGAAATCTAGCCTGCAACAGCTGGGACACCAGATTCAGGGTATTGCTATTTTGGCAGATTAATTTCACCCCAGAACAAAATATATCTTTTGGCGGACACTATTATATTTTGCCAGCCACAGCTGAAACCACAGATTTTTGGTATTGCTATTTTTGCGATTGAATTTCACCACAGAAAATAATCTATCCTTTGCCTGACAGCAGACAGTATTATACTTGTCTAGCCAAAGCTGGAACACCAGATTTAGGGGATTGGTATTTGGGCAATTGTATTTAATCCCTTAATAAAATATAGAAATTGCTATCCTGAGTTTCTAGGGGTGACAATTAGCATAGCCAAGCCCCTGATGTAGGATATAGCAAAAAAACTAGTATTGATGGATTGATGGACTTGGTGGCAGCTTCTTCTGGTGCACCACAAGTCACAAAATGGCCGCCGATCAACCCAGAAAATAAGTGACAGAAAAACGCTCTGTGCAGCCTAAAAACAGTGAGCAAGTAACTAGCAGAAGTTCAATCATTCACAGCTGTAGATCGATCCGTTCATTAGGTGCTGTTGCTGACTTTTCCCTGCCTAATCTCGCCCTCACAGAAGCTGCGTCCTCTCCCTACACTAATCAGAGCAGTGTGACGTGCGGCGCTACGTGACTCCAGCTTAAATAGAGGCTGGGTCGCATGCTGCACTTGGCCAATCACAGCCATGCCATTAGTAGGCATGGCTGTGATGGGCTCTTAGGGCAAGAAGTAAAATGCTAGCTGATTGGCTGCTGTGCAGCCCTTCAGAAAGCGGGAAGAAATCGCCGAACAACGGACCGGAACCCGAACTTTTTTGAAAATGTCCGGGTTCGGGTCCGTGTCCCGGACACCCCAAAATTCAGTACGAACCCGAACGATGCTCGAACTGTTCGCTCAACACTACACCTGAGCTGTGTCCACATGTCTGCTATTTTCAGCATTCTTCAACGTTAATCACATTCAAGCTGCGTTCACCTGTTGGCTTTTACATCACATTCCGTACCCAGCCAACATCCGGATCCGTATTATACGCCTGCTATTACATGTTGTATACTCAGCTTACAGCCATAGCTGCTCCTGTTACTCCATTTTTATTCTCTAAATGCATCACACTGGTGTTCACACTTTGGTCCACTCACAACCAGAGCTGCGTTCATGCGTCAACTGGTATACCATGTTTTCTCTGCTCACAGTGAGATCTTTGTTTACACGTCCGCTGTCACAACATGTTCATACTAGGCTTGTTTCAGAGCTGTATTCACGTTCACTGTTACATCATGTTTATGCTCCACTCACATTTAGAACTGCTATTCTACCAATTCCATTCTCGGCCACACTCAGAGGTGCATTCACACTTACGCTGTCAAATAATTTTTTTGCACTCCACCCACGACCAGAGTTGCATTCATACGTCTATCGGTGTATCATGTTTGCTCTACTCGCACCCAGACCTGTGTTCACACATCCTATGCTACTACAGGTTCTTTCCAGGCCTATTTCAAGAACTGCATTCACGTTGCTGTTACATCTAAGCTATGCTCCGTTCACAACCAGACCTGCTTTTATACCAAATTTCATGCTCTGCTTATACCCAGAGTTGTGTTCACACTTCTACTGCTACACCAGGTTGTATACCCCACTCACCAAAGACGCTTTTCATGTCTGCTGTCACATCAAGTTAATATTCCGTTCACATCCAAAGCTACGTCCGCATGTCTGCTTTTACATCTTGTCCTATACTTCATTCACTAATAGAGCTGCGTTCACGTGTCTGCTTTTGCATAACCTCAATACTCTGCTCACTTTCAGATTGCATTTATACGTCTGCTTTATACCATGCTTTTCATGCTCTACCCATACTCAGAGCTGCGCCCATACCACGTGTTTTAGGTACCACTCACATCCAAAGCTGCATTCACACATTTGTTGTTACATCATGTGTTGTACTCTGCTCCCACTCAAAGCTGCATTCTCCTGTTCATTGCTACGTCATGGTTTTACTCAATAATCTCACCGGGGCAGTCTGCACCCACCGCTCTTGTACCTCTCTCCCGACAACCATAACTGCGTTCTTTTCAGGCTTACGTTCCCTTCCTTGGTGGTCTGTTACATTCCATAGGCCTACTTTTCTGTTTACTTAAGTAAAAAAATATATATATATATTTTGGTCTTCTTTATTCCGGATTCATATTAACTCAGACTGGTCTCCTTTTACTTCTGGTTCGTATTCACTCAGATTGGTCCCCTGCCCCAGTTCACCAAACAGCTCCTCAGCAGAGGTCAGTGGGCCAATAGGAGTACGTTTCCTGCTATGTTTTCTCAAGCTGTTCATTTGTTTGTCACGATAAGAGACTTCTCTTAGCAAACTTGCAATGCCTCAGGCTCTTGTTTTTCTCCCATCTCTGTTTTAATTTCATGTTTCCGTTTTCTGGTTTGCGGTGGTTAGTGTTTTATGTATGCCCGTGCTTCGGATTACTAATGTCTATATTTTCAACGCCTGTTGGCAGTTCTGTTTCTTAGGCCACCTTCTAGCCAATCCAATCATTCAAGTCACTGCATATCCCATCAGGTCCGGCTTACGTTTTAATTACTTATCATCACTGCAACTTCATCCTGATCAGTCTCTAGGCTTCGGGTGCCCTATGACTGCTTCGGCCTCTGGCTTCGGGGGCCCTATGACTGATCCGGCCTCTTGGCTCCGGGGGCCCCATGACCGTTTTTTGGAGGGGGTCATGGTTATGCGAGTCCCCAAGGCATTCTAGTGCTGCATAAGTGGTTTATATAAAAAAAAAGTCATAAGAGGCTCGCACGAGTGGCCCTTCACTTATAGGACCTCACGATTGGCACCGACACTTAGTTCACATGGCCATCTGATACTTCTTTCCTCCATAAGAGGCTCGCATGCATGGCTCCTGCCATAGGAGTCTTGCACGCATGGCTCCTGCCATAAGAGACTCGCACGCATGGCTCCTGCCATAAGAGACTCGCACGCATGGCTCCTGCCATATGAGACTTGCACGCATGAATCCACCACAAGAGGCTCGCTGGAGTGGCTCTTGGCTTGAAGGAATCCACAATTGACATCAACATTGGTAGTTTATACGGACATCTGATACTATTTTCCATGGCACACCTTTCAGAAGTTTTCTTTTGTTTATTTATATTTTGCAGATTAGCATTTGCAGGTCATTTCAGCCTCATTTCATTAAGAAGCTTTACCCCATGTCTTTGTCTTTTTTGGTTATTGAGTCCCGGTTGATTACTAAACCCGTCAGGTTAAGCCCCAATCTTTTCCCCAGCCATCCTTAATTCTTAAGGTTCGCGCCCTGGCGGTTGCTTTGGCCACATGGCTTTAGGGGTCCGACCAATGGTTGTCTGTCCACCTGTGCAGCTATGCTTTTGGTTTTGAATGACTCACATCTTTGCCTGCTTGCCAGCTTATGTTATTTAGGTTTCATTTTAGTTAATGTCCGTTATTATCTCAATTTTCTGTTACGTTTCCCTTCAGCTTTTCAGGTCACGCAGTTTAACTCATGTTGGGGGTCACCTTCCACGTCGGTCAGGTCTCGTTGGTTTAATTTCACCAGGTCTCATGGTTTAATTTCACCTACACCTTATTCTGGTCACTTATTATAGTTACAATTTCTTGTTTAAAAAAAAAACAAAAACTCAGCCCCATGGCTTTGGGGCCCAATGACAGCTTCGGCCCCATGGCTTCGGGGGCCTGATGACTGTTTTCAGTCCTGCTGGGCTGATTGCCTTGATGGTTGTCCATCTGTGCATCTAGGCTGATTTGGCCCGGATTTATCACATACATACCTGCTTCCCTAATCTCCTAATAACCCATGTTAATCGCTCACTTTATGTTTTTGTCCGCAAACTGGTCCGGTTCGCCCTACAGCATCATTGTCATGTCTTACGCAGATATTTAGTCTTGGTTTAATTGTTCATGCTTTCGTTCAGGTCCTGCCAGAGGAGGAACGAGTAGAGTAATTCCCTCTAGCATTTCAGTCTCTGATCGTAGTCGATCATATCTTGTCAACCAGGTCCCCGCGCAAAGTCTTTGCCTTTTACTACAACCAGGAATTCATTTTGGCAGGTAGTTTCATTGCAATTGCTTTCCCTCACTCATGGGAGGACATAGACAGAATCTTGTATATTATGGCTTCGTAGATTCTTGCCGCACTAACCTCAGACTCCCTACATCCACGTTGAATCGGGTTTTGGACAAGTTCCAGCATTCCCTCATGGTAGAAGGTTCAGATAGTAGGTTGGTCTTCACATCTCAGGCATTAAAACAATTCTCAGGGGTACACAGAAGAACAACGCGCGGACCACCGTTAGCAGATAGCTGTTGTCTGGGGAACTATTCAAGGATTCTCTTCCTATGGTTCTTTTTGGCCCTCATTCCTGCATAGTCTAGGCAGTCAGGTTTCGGTTCCACGATCTCCTGAGGCTAGAGCATTGCTAGTACTTGCACTAGAACCAAAAGTTTACAAGGTTCAGGTGGTTTTTAATGATCCATTTCACAACGTATTCCCGGTCCTCCATTCCGCTTTGGGGCAGTATCCGCAATATTGAGCTTCATGTCATCCACAAGATGGGTTGTAGGTCTCCTTCTGGTCTTGCCTCATACACCCTGAATTTTTACTCAAGATCCCTGATGCCTTGTAGTTGGCTTGGGGATCAGTTTACACATGCCATTCGAGTTCATTTTCTACCCTACTTGGCTTGGTTTTTGCCCACGATCATGGCTTAGAGCACACAACAAGCCATTTAGTCAGGTTAGCTAAGACACGCCTAGCTGGGTTAGGTTGTTCCCATTGTTTCTCTCCCTAGGGTTCTTCGGATATCTCTTGGCTGTAGCCATGACCACAAATATATATACATATCATGCTCATTTGCACTGTGCAAAGGGATAATGAACACAGAGACTTTTAGGACTTTCTAGCTAATAATGAAAAGCTGTTAATTTTCCACAGTTACCATAAAAGTTATAAAAGAGCATGTTTTGGAGGGAAAAAGCCAATCATGTTTACTAATGACAGTACTACCAGACTGTCCTTTTGAATACCAGGTGCTGCTTTGTTAATATGTCTGAAAACCCATTTTTGTCTGGAAAAACTGCTGTGTCATTGCCATTCGGCATTACTGTAGCTCTAATGCCAGTCTATAAGAGATGGAATGTGAAACATTGTATTGTTTGTGGTTTCTTCACTAGAAGGTTCTAGCTCAGCTAGAAACTGTGTATAAAGAGAGCTGAAGTTAGGGAACAGTGCTTAGAAGAGGAGAATCTGGCAGAGTAACCCCGTCTCAATGTCTGCTTCTTGTCACTCAAGTAGTCAGACAGAGACCCTGGATCACCACCAGCCTTTGACCAGGATAACAGCCTTCTGAGAGAGAGAGAGAGAGGAGAGACAGCTAGCTCAGGTCTTTGCTCAGCACCAAACCTTTTTCTGCCAGGGAGGAGACTGGAGATGCCGTCCCTGTACTTTACCTCTATTGTTTTGTTTCTGAATTCCTCCAGTAAAGAAGCACACTAGTTTACTGCAGACCCTAACTCTCTGGACTTATTTCCCATTGGGGTGAACCATGCATTACCATCTCTTCCAGAGAGCTTCAACACGTGGTGACACCTCGACACCTCGACGATGTCTGGGGGACACAGCGTAACATTGGGGCCACCCCAAACCCAGCTACTGCAATAGAAATAAATAATTGTGTTGATTTTAGAAACCTTGATCAGGGAAAGCTTTGAGGGACTGAGGGGCTATATCAAAAAATATTTTAAGGCCTTAACACCATTTTTATACCCGTGTAATTGAATATCTAGTTAAGCTCAAAAACTGAATTTTTCTACCCATGTTAGCAAGCGCATTACTCTATCAGATGGTGCTTTTATATTTTTTAGCCCAATAATTTCATAGTTGAACAAGTTTTATTTCAAGCCTAATGGAAATCTACTTGCTGCAAACACTTTGTTTAAAATTTTTTTTACTACAATAGCATAGTTGTTGACCTAGCGATATTAAATACATAGTTGAAAAACATTTAACCGCCAAAATTGCCTATTCCTAAAGTAAATTGTCAATTCCAGTGTGCTTGCAGAAGGGGAGGGATATTAATTAGTGTCTCTGTCTTTACACTACAGCAAACGTACTTACAATTTTGCTAGTACTATTTAATAATCTGTGTGTACCAAACCCGTGACTTTTCATTTATAGGCCTCACAATAAAATCTATCATAAAGGGAACAGTGCAAAATGAAAAACCCATGCTTTTTCCCCTGAGTGTCAGCAGTAGCAGCAGCATTAGTCATCTGGCAAGTAGTAGTGCTAGTAGTAAGGCACAGTATAATTATTGAGAACAAAGAGGATGAAATTGTGGACTGATGACTCACTCCTCCCAGTCCCAGCATAATAATGCGAAGGTCACCTCTGAGTCTAATACTGTGCCTTGGAGTCATGAGTCACAGCATTCCTCTTGCTCCTCCTCGTTGCTACCCAAGAGAAGTCTTTTAGTTGCATCCTCTCTATCTTCACTGTGCCTTCTTAGTGGGTGCCTTCTTTATTCTTAGGCCTCATGCACATGAACGTGTTTCGGACGTTCTGTTCATTGGGGACCACAATTTGCAGTCCATAATGTACGTGCACCATCCGTGCGGTTGCCTCAGAGAGATCCAGACCCTTTCAACTTGAAGGTGTCCATGATCCATCCACATCACAAAAAAATAGAACATGTGTGGAGGCACGGAGGGAAATCCCACGGAAGCACTCTGTACTGCTTTGGTGGGGTTTCATTCCAAAGGGTGCTGAGGGGGAGATGAGTAGGAGGGCAGTGGCAGCATTTACAGCAGGAAAGAGCAGAGACAACTTATGGCCAGAACTTCCCAAAAGACTGTCATGGCCAGATGAACTGGTGATGCTGCTGATAATTTGGGTGCAGGACCAAAACATGCCAGAGCTAAGCCAAGCTCTGCTTCTGCGCTAGCTCTGTGCGAGTATCTCCTGATTGGCAGTTTTACTCCAGAGTGCCAGAAAACAAATGTATTGATGTGTGCAAGATGTGCAAGATTAAAAATAAGCCATAGGCATTCCAACACAAATGTAGGCACTGTGGCTCTATTGATTCACATGAAGCGGCATCACTGGTTACTGTGGGAAAACAGAAGTGACCACCTGCTAGCACAACAATAGTGTCCTCCTTATCCTTGTCTCCTTTTTGGCCACCTGGCTGCATCCACGTGCAATACAGATATCCTCATAATCACTTACTGCTTCTCCTGCTCAGTATACTCCTACTTCTATTTCTCCTGCTCAGTAAACTCCTCCTTCTACCCCACATTGTCGCCAACCATAAATAAGAGTATGTGTGGCCAGTAAACAACTCTACAAACCCAGCAATCCGCTGGTGAGCAAGCATAATTCCTACCTGGCCAGGTTGCTGGCAGTTCAATTCCTACTGTAGCAATTGTGAATTCTGCTGGCATGCACTCAGCCTCGCTGGAAGATACCTAGCAGGCATTATCTCTGCAAAAAAGGCCATCCTTGCCTTGTACTGTCACATGGTAGAGAACGTGGGATGCTCTCTTGAGTTTTTGCTTTGCGTCAAGGTGCACATTATCGTGGACACCTGGAGCAGCTCTTAGGATAGTACATGTCTTTTATAACTCAAAGGGTTAATGCTTTTCAGGGCAGCAACGAGGCAGCACCCCAGCAAGAAAGCCAGGTCCTACTGTCATCACGTTTGTGTCAGTCTGTTTCCCACCAAACACTAATCTGCCTCCTCCAACTCCTCCGCTATGGACATCCTTCTGTCCCCTCTCTTCTCTCAAATGTGTAAAGTGAAGCACCGCTATGTGGTGTTAGAGCTGATCAGCCTTTGTGAGAGTAACTACATAACAATCACTTTCTGAAGTGCATCAAACAGCACATATTCCGCTTGCCGTCTCCTCACCAACTCGAACTGTGTAAGATGGTCAGCGACAATTGCCAGAACATTGTGGTCAGCCTGGATTTTGAGAGAAATAATACATGCTCCCTGCATGGTGCACATGATCAATTCAATATAATGCTTTTTGAAAAAAATACAATGGCTTGCAGAAGTTGCTAACCATGTTCAGGAGACTGTTCTTGCATTTCAGCAATTCTTATGTGGTGAGTAATGCCTTCCTGGACTCACAGAAACAGTACGGCCTGATCCGCATCATTACAACTTGTAGGAATTCCTTGCATATGCTATAGTGTCTGTACACCTCAGACAGGCAGTGGCAGCTCATCAGATGCTAAGAGCATACTTAGGCCCCTCAAATTGGCCAGGGCTGGGACAAGGTCCACCACCAACAGAGGCTGAGCTGCCCAAGTGCGCCCCCCCCCCCCCCCCCCAACTTGTGGAGTCTTTACTAAATACTGTTGTAATCACACATAAATATGCACGGTTTAATGTATCAATTAATGACGCACTGTTATGGAGGATCTGTGGATGACATTGTTATGGGGAGGATCTATGGTTGACACTGTTATGGGGCGGATCTATGGATGAAACTGTTATGGGGGGGATCTATGGATGACACTGTTATGGGGCGGATCTATGGATGAAACTGTTATGGGGGGATCTGGGGATGACACACTGTTATGGGGTAATCTGTGGATGACACTGTTATGGGGGATCTGTGGATGACACTGTTATGAAGGATCTGTGGATGACAATGCTATGGGGATCTGTGGATGACACACTTATGGGGGATCTGTGGACGACACTGTTATGGGAGATCTATGGATGACAGTGTTATGGGGGATCTATGGATGACAGTGTCATGGGGGGATCTATGGATGACACTGTTATGGAGGATCTGTGGATAGCACAATGTTATGGGGGGTCTGTGGATTGCACAATGTTATGGGGGATCTGTGGCTGACACTGTTATGGGGGATCTGTGGATGACACTGTTATGGGGGATCTGTGGATGACACTGTTATGGGGGATCTGTGGATGACAGTGCTATGGGGGATCTGTGGATGACACAATGTTATGGGGGATCTGTGGATGACACACTGTTATGGGGGATCTGTGGATGACACACTGTTATGGGGATCTGTGGATGACGCATTGTTATGGGGGGATCTGTGGATGGCACTGTCATGGATTGTGACTCACAATGGATATTGGGGGCCAGCAAATTACAAGGAAGGCGGGGGTGGGAGATGATTGATAACATACATATCTAAATGGCTGGGGGGGTGAGGGCTTGACTTGAGCCATCTACTGATCAGAGCATTAGAATAGCAGGAATAAATAACATCTAAATGTCTGGTGGGGTAGATGGGAGTAGGACAAGGGCTGATGGGGGAAGGGGGACTGGGTTAGATAATCTATACTGACATACATATGACACACACATATATACTGGCATATATATGACAACACATATATACTGACATACATATGACACACACATATATACTGACATACATATGACACACATACATACTGACATACATATGACACACACATACATACTGACATACATATGACACACACATACATACTGACATACATTTGACACACATATATACTGGCATATATATGACAACACATATATACTGATATACATATGACACACACATACATACTGACATACATATGACACCGACATATATACTGACATACATATGACACACACATACATACTGACATACATATGACACACACATACATACTGACATACATATGACACACACATATATACTGACATACATATGACACACACATACATACTGACATACATATGACACACACATACATACTGACATACATATGACACACACATATATACAGACATACATATGACACACACATATATATTGGCATATATATGACAACACATATATACTGACATACATATGACACACACATACATACTGACATACATATGACACACATACATATATACTGACATACATATGACACACACATATATACTGACATACATATGACACACACACACATACTGACATACATATGACACACACATATATACTGACATACATATGACACACACACACATACTGACATACATATGACACACACATATATACTGACATACATATGACACACACATATATACTGACATACATATGACACACATACATATATACAGACATACATATGACACACATACATAAAAACACACAATATGCACATTACATTACTGCCATTCCATTCCCTTTAACCCCTTACATTTTCTGCACATACAGTCTCTGGTGACTTGGAGGGAGAGGCAGGATGCAGAGTATTCCTCCTCCTCCTCCTTCTCTGTCCCGACGCTGCTCTTCTCTCTGTGCTGGGGGAGGGGGTTGTGAATCTCTGGTGCACACACAGGCAGGAAGTCAGGGGCTGGGGAGGAAGAACACCACTAGGGGGCGCAGGACCGGCTGTTACAGCAGCAGAGCGCAGAAATGGATGCTCTGCTGCTAATACAGCTACACGGCAGCAGCAGGGACTTGGTGAGAGTGGCCTGTGCCTGTGCCCTGAGGCTTGAGCGCCCTGAGGCTGGAGCCTCCTCAGCCTCTGTGTTGGCCCGGCCCTAAAAGTGGCCACCGGTTTTGTCAGTAGCAAATGTCATTCCCCTGATATTTATCTTAGAGCAGACGCTGATGAAACAAGGGACCAAGGTAGAAAACAAAAAACAAGTTATGCATTCGATGGCCATTTTGTAGCTGTTGGAGCCTCACATCAGTCCTCTGTCATGCTGGCCAGAATGACAAGCTGTATGCTTGCTTGCTTACATGATAACAGCTGTATCATTCACATGAAACAGTCTGATGATTACCGAATAGCCTTACTTTTAGACCCTCACCATCAAAGCAAAATGGGGGAATGGTTTTTCTCCTGCCAAAAGGGAAGCCAAATTACCTTATTAAAAGAAAGCTGTAAGTGGATGTCGCCATAGCTTTTGGTGAGCAGGCACATGACACCAGCGTAACTGGCTGGGAGACTTCTCTCTGCTTTCCACAGAATCACCCAAGTCTCTGCTACCACAAGCAGCAAAAGCTGAAGCAGCAGCCAGTTCAGTATCATCAACATGAAACTTTTCTATGTGTTGCACCAGGCTGATGCAAATCAGCAAATGCAGCACCCACATTTATAACGCTGCTGTCTGCCTGCCTACCATAATGTTCCATTCTGTATGGCTGCTGCTGCCATCATTATGTCAGTACCACTGTCTGGCTGCCTACCATTATGATTCGTACCATCATGTTCCATACCGCTACTACTAACCATATACAGCCCAACATACAGGGAGTGCAGAATTATTAGGCAAGTTGTATTTTTGAGGATAAATTTTATTATTGAACAACAACCATGTTCTCAATGAACCCAAAAAACTCATTAATATCAAAGCTGAATATTTTTGGAAGTAGTTTTTAGTTTGTTTTTAGTTTTAGCTATCACCTGTGTGCAGGTGACTATTACTGTGCATAATTATTAGGCAACTTAACAAAAAACAAATATATACCCATTTCAATTATTTATTTTTACCAGTTAAACCAATATAACATCTCAACATTCACAAATATACATTTCTGACATTCAAAAACAAAACAAAAACAAATCAGTGACCAATATAGCCACCTTTCTTTGCAAGGACACTCAAAAGCCTGCCATCCATGGATTCTGTCAGTGTTTTGATCTGTTCACCATCAACATTGCGTGCAGCAGCAACCACAGCCTCCCAGACACTGTTCAGAGAGGTGTACTGTTTTCCCTCCTTGTAAATCTCACATTTGATGATGGACCACAGGTTCTCAATGGGGTTCAGATCAGGTGAACAAGGAGGCCATGTCATTAGATTTTCTTCTTTATACCCTTTCTTGCCAGCCACGCTGTGGAGTACTTGGACGCGTGTGATGGAGCATTGTCCTGCATGAAAATCATGTTTTTCTTGAAGGATGCAGACTTCGTCCTGTACCACTGCTTGAAGAAGGTGTCTTCCAGAAACTGGCAGTAGGACTGGGAGTTGAGCTTGACTCCATCCTCAACCCGAAAAGGCCCCACAAGCTCATCTTTGATGATACCAGCCCAAACCAGTACTCCACCTCCACCTTGCTGGCGTCTGAGTCGGACTGGAGCTCTCTGCCCTTTACCAATCCAGCCACGGGCCCATCCATCTGGCCCATCAAGACTCACTCTCATTTCATCAGTCCATAAAACCTTAGAAAAATCAGTCTTGAGATATTTCTTGGCCCAGTCTTGACGTTTCAGCTTATGTGTCTTGTTCAATGGTGATCGTCTTTCAGCCTTTCTTACCTTGGCCATGTCTCTGAGTATTGCACACCTTGTGCTTTTGGGCACTCCAGTGATGTGGCAGCTCTGAAATATGGCTAAACTGGTGGCAAGTGGCATCTTGGCAGCTGCACGCTTGACTTTTCTCAGTTCATGGGCAGTTATTTTGCGCCTTGGTTTTTCCACACGCTTCTTGCGACCCTGTTGACTATTTTGAATGAAACGCTTGATTGTTCGATGATCACTCTTCAGAAGCTTTGCAATTTTAAGAGTGCTGCATCCCTCTGCAAGATATCTCACTATTTTTGACTTTTCTGAGCCTGTCAAGTCCTTCTTTTGACCCATTTTGCCAAAGGAAAGGAAGTTGCCTAATAATTATGCACACCTGATATAGGGTGTTGATGTCATTAGACCACACCCCTTCTCATTACAGAGATGCACATCACCTAATATGCTTAATTGGTAGTAGGCTTTCGAGCCTATACAGCTTGGAGTAAGACAACATACATAAAGAGGATGATGTGGTCAAAATACTCATTTGCCTAATAATTCTGCACTCCCTGTACATTTACTGCCTTGTCTGTTCCATGTTGTGTTGCTACTGCTGCCGATACTGCTAGCGCAACAGCATGCCACTATTACACTACCCTTTTTACATCCACACTGTACTGCTGCTACTTTTCACAATTAACACTTGTGCGTTAGTGTTGATCGAGTACCCAAGTGCTTGGGTGCTCGGGCCGAACACATTGGGATGCTCGGGTGCTCTACCGAACACCCGAGTATAATGGAAGTCAATGGGAGAACCCAAGCATTAAACCAGGCACCCCCTGCTCTGAAGAGGGGAGGGTGCCTGGTTCATAGGAAAAGTTCAGAAATTGATGGAAACACCACCAAAATGGCATGGGGTTGATGTCTGGATGCATCTTAGACTCCCAGGTCGCTGCTGGGAACGATGTTGTCCGAGTAGTACGCCACTTTTACAGACTGACAATAATAAGCAGAAAACCAAAGATAAAATCGATTTTAGAAGAAAAATTGTTAGGAAACATTCTTTCCTGTATATAAAGTGCAAGTGCTTCCAAAAATTACAAGCAAGAGGCACTCTGATACAACCTGTATATCCCATAAAGGAAAGCCTCATTCACATTGTGGCACAATTGTTCATGTAGTGGGACTACTACACTCATAAAGCCTATGCACTAAGTGAAAGGGCTGCCAAAAAATACAAGGAACCGACACTCCAATACACCCTTTGTTATACATACAGGAGGGATTCATACACACCCATGAAAGATTATGATTGATGGCCTGCTGGTGACCCTCAAAAACATTTGAAGCAAGGGCCGGCTGATCTGACCATCTAAAACATTAGGGGCGAGGGCCTGCTCCTGAGCTAATCCTCTAAAACATTAGGGGTAAGGGTCTGCTGGTGAGCTGACCCTCTAAAAGGTTGTAGGTGAGGGCCTGAGCTGACTGGAAAGGCGACGACCATGTTGCAGCTGAAATTCCACTATTGCCCTCTGCTGCTCACAAAGCCTGGCCAACATGTGGAACGTCGAGTTCCAGCACTTTCTCACGTCGCATAACTTCCGGTGAGCTAGCAATTTGAGCAGCGTTGACAGACCGGCTGAATCTGTCGATGACTTGCGGAAATGTGCATACACGCGGCGCACCTTCACCAGTAGCTCAGGCAAATTGGGGTAGGTTTTGAGAAACCGCTGAACCACTAAATTTAAGCCTTGGGCTAGACATGGGATGTGTGTGAGCTTGCCGAGTTCCAAAGCCGCCACCAAGTTACGGCCATTATCAGACACAACCATGCCTGGTTGTAGGTTAAGTGGCGAGAGCCACAGCTCAGTTTGGTCTCTTTTCCCCCACCATAGCTCTACGGCGGTGGTATGCTGTTTGTTCCCTAAGCATATCAGCTTCAGCAAGGCCTGTTGCCACTTCCCCACTGCAGTGCTACACTGCTTCCAGCTACCGACTGATGGCTGACTGCTGCTGGAGATGGAAGTGGAGGAAGAGGCGGAGGAGGTGAAGTGGGGGTTGGTGCCAGTAACGTAGATGCTGGCAGAAACCCTGATCGATGTAGGGCCCGCAATCCTTGGCGTCGGTAGCACCTGTGCCATCCCAGGGTACGCCACACTCCTGGCCTCCACAATGTTCACCCAGTGTGCCGTCAGGGAAATGTAGCATCCCTGGCTGAATGCACTTGTCCATGTGTCCATGGTTAAGTGGACCTTCCCAGTAACTGCGTTGGTCAGGGCATGTGTGATGTTACGGGACACCTTTTGGTGTAAGGTGGGCATGGCACAGTGGCGGCTGGGGACTGTGTAAAGCGGGATGGCCGCCGACAACAGGCTGCAGAAGGCCTCAGTGTAAAAAATCCTAAATGGCAACATTTCCAGGGTCAGTAATTTGGAAAGCTGAGCATTTAGTGCTATGACCTGTGGGTGGGTGGCTGGGTATTTGCGCTTGCATTCAAATGCCTGTGGTAAGGACATTTGGACGCTGTGCTGGGACAGAGAAGTGGATGTGGTCGCTGATGGTGGTTGCGAAGGTCAAGGTGCAGGGCGGGAGGCATCCGGGCCTGCGCCTTTTACAGGGGAATGGCCAGCAGCATGTAACATAGGGGGGACGCAGATTGTGGACCCAGGTGTTCGTCCTACTTATTAGGGTGCTTGGATGCCATGTGGCGGATCATGCTGGTGGTGGTGAGGTTGCTAGTGTTCATGCCCTGGCTCATTTTGGTACAGCACAGGTTGCAAACTACTATTCTTTTGTCGTCCGCACTTTCTTCAAAAAAGCGTCATACTGTCTATCACCTACCCCTTGGCAAGGGAGATTTCTGCAAGGGAGTGCTCCGTGGAACAGTTGTGGGCCTATTTGATGTGGCCCGTTTTATCTCTTTTGCCACCACACTGCCTCTTCCAGCCTGTTGCAGTGCTGCAGATCTCTTCCCGTCTGTACTGCTGTCCTCACTCGGCTTTCCAGGTTGGGTCAGTGACTTCATTGTCCACCACCTCCTCTTCCACTTCCTCACTCTGCTCATCCTCCTGACTTGTTGACCTAACCACAGCCAGTGTGATTGACAATTGTGTGTCATCCTCTTCATCAACCTGTTGAGACAGTAATAGCCATTGACTTACTGGCAACTGTGTCTCATCATCATCCACCTCATTAAACAGTAATTGCCATTCCCCACCGTCATCTTCTTGTCACTGTGGATGCTTAAGAGGTTGGGAATCAGAGCACATGATCTGTCCCTCTTCAAGCATGCTTGGTGAGAGGGCCAAATAAAGGAACACCGGTGAAGAGGTCTTTGGAATATACGAGTGTGGGATCACTTGTTTTCCCAGACTCCCCATGGTGGGAGGAATGAGGATCAGGGTGAGGATTGTGTTGACCAGACTGTTGGCTACTGAGACTGGATTTGGTGGAAGACAGGGTGGTGCTTAACTGACTGGAAGCATTATCTGCTGCGATCCAACCGACTACCGGTCGCACTGGTCTCACTTCAAGAGTGGTGTCCTGCACCGCTGTGCAAACTGGGACATGAATGTAGGTATCGTGGATGATTGTTTTTCTTGTGCTCTGGCAGAAGGCACAGTTTCAACGCGCCCAGGGTCACGGTCTATGCGTGCACCATCAGCATCATGGCCCCTTCCCTTACTGCTCGCCTGCTCATACACTAGTGTAGGATTTGGAAGTGTATGCGCAAAGAAATGTAAAAAGGTATTTGGGATGTGGAAACGTCACACAGGAGATATCCCGCAGATAATGTCAATGCTGTCACCAGTGGCTACTAAAAAATGACCGGCAATGTCACAGGTATTTGGGATGAGGAAACATTATACAGGACAGGTACCACAGGTAATGTCACAGTTTGCAGCGTCTACGGAAAAAGTAGACTGTATGTCACAGATACATTTTTTTAAATGCACACGTTACACTTTAGAAGTCTCCTGGTAGTGTCACTCTCAGAAGCGGACACCATCTATTGAAAAAGTACACTGTATGTCACAGATAAATATTTTCTGTGCACACGTTACACTGCAGATGTGGCGCAACTAATGTCACTGTCCGCAGCGGACACCGTCTACTGAAAAAGTTCACTGGATGTCACAGATATTTTTGGGATGCGCACACTTTACATAACTATCCGCAGCAGCCTATTAGACACTATTTAGCACAGGATGCGCTAAAAATATATATTGCTGCTGTCACAAACAATAGTCCATAAAAGGATTTTTGGGCATCTCAAAGTTTTTCTAATAAAAATCCTCCAATAACACTGCCTACACTGTCTGTCCCTTTTTATGCACAACTCTCCCTAAGACTGAGCAATTTAGCGCAGGTTGTGCTATAAACATATATTGCTGCTGTCACACACAATAGTCCTTACAAAAACTTTTGGGTCTATGAAAAGTTTTTGTAATAAAAATCTTCCAATAGCACTCCCTACACTGTCTGTCCCTTCCTATGCTCTCCCTGACTAAGGCCTCTTTCACACGATCGTATGGCATTTTCAGTGTTTTGCGGGCCGTTTTTATTGGATCCTTTTTTCCATTTTTTGTTTCCGTTTCCGTTTTTCCATTCCGTATTTCTGTATGGAATATACAAACCGGATTCCAAAAAAGTTGGGGCACTAAACAAATTGTGAATAAAAACTGAATGCAATGATGTGGAGATGGCAAATGTCAATATTTTATTTGTAATAGAACGTAGATGAGAGATCAAACATTTAATCCGAGTAAATGTATCATTTTAAAGGAAAAATATGTTGATTCAAAATTTCACGGTGTCAACAAATCCCAAAAAAGTTGGGACAAGTAGCAATAAGAGGCTGGAAAAAGTAAATTTGAGCATAACGAAGAGCTGGAAGACCAATTAACACTAATTAGGTCAATTGGCAACATGATTGGATATAAAAAGAGCTTCTCAGAGTGGCAGTGTCTCTCAGAAGCCAAGATGGGTAGAGGATCACCAATTCCCACAATGTTGCGCAGAAAGATAGTGGAGCAATATCAGAAAGGTGTTACCCAGCGAAAAATTGCAAAGACTTTGCATCTATCCTCATCAACTGTGCATAACATCATCCGAAGATTCAGAGAATCTGGAACAATCTCTGTGCGTAAGGGTCAAGGCCGTAAAACCATACTGGATGCCCGTGATCTCCAGGCCCTTAAATGACACTGCACCACAAACAGGAATGCTACTGTAAAGGAAATCACGGAATGGGCTCAGGAATACTTCCAGAAACCATTGTCAGTGAACACAATCCACCGTGCCATCCGCCGTTGCCAGCTGAAACTCTCCAGTGCAAACAAGAAGCTATTTCTAAGCAAGATCCACAAGCTGAGGCGTTGTCACTGGGCCAGGGATCATTTAAAATGGAGTGTGGCAAAATGGAAGACTTTTCTGTGGTCAGACGAGTCACGATTCGAAGTTCTTTTTGGAAATCTGGGACGCCATGTCATCCGGACCAAAGAGGACAAGGACAACCCAAGTTGTTATCAACGCTCAGTTCAGAAGCCTGCATCTCTGATGGTATGGGGTTGCATGAGTGCGTGTGGCATGGGCAGCTTGTATGTCTGGAAAGGCACCATCAATGCAGAAAAATATATTCAGGTTCTAGAACAACATATGCTCCCATTCAGATGTCATCTCTTTCAGGTAAGACCCTGCATTTTTCAACAAGATAATGCCATACCACATTCTGCATCAATCACAACATCATGGCTGCGTAGGAGAAGGATCCGGGTACTGAAATGGCCAGTCTGCAGTCCAGATCTTTCATCTATAGAGAACATTTGGCGCATCATAAAGAGGAAGGTGCAACAAAGAAGGCCCAAGACGATTGAACAGTTAGAGGCCTGTATTAGACAAGAATGGGAGAGCATTCCTGTTTCTAAACTTGAGAAACTGGTCTCCTCGGTCCCCAGACGTCTGTTGAGTGTTGTAAGAAGAAGGGGAGATGCCACACAGTGGTGAAAATGGCCTTGTCCCAACTTTTTTGGGATTTGTTGACACCATGAAATTCTGAATCAACATATTTTTCCCTTAAAATGGTACATTTTCTCAGTTTAAACTTTTGTTCCGTGATTTATGTTCTATTCTGAATAAAATATTAGAACTTGACATCTCCACATCATTGCATTCAGTTTTTATTCACAATTTGTATGGTGTCCCAACTTTTTGGGAATCCGGTTTGTACAGTATACAGTAATTACTTAGAAAAAATTGGGCTGGGCTTAAAATTTTCAATAGATGGTTCCACAAAAAATAGAACGGATATGGAAGACATATGGATGCATTTTGTATGCGTTCCGTTTTTTTTGCAGACCCATTGACTTGAATGGAGCCACAGATCGTGATTTGCGGGCAATAATAGGACATGTTCTATCTTTGCACAGAACAGAAAAACGGGAATACGAAAACGGAATGCACACTGAAACACTTCCGTATACGGACCATATACGGAACGCTAAATACGGCCCGCAAAACGGAAAAAAAATATAGTCGTGTGAGATAGGCCTATTACTGAGCCGAACACGTGTCATCAGGTGCTATATAGCACCCGATGACGCGTTCCGAATAGCCAATCACTGTAATGCCAGTAGCCAACATGGCTACAGCATTACAGTGGCGCCAGTACCTCCCTGCACGTCTATTGGCTGCATAGCAGCCAAGAAACGTGCGGGGAGGAGACTCAAACATTGCGCTTGAGCACATGCGGTACTCGGCTGAGTACTACCACATGCCGAGCATCGAGATGCTTGAGCCGAACTGGTGTTCAGCCGAGCATGCTTAATTAACACTATTGTGCGTGAATAAATCGGGGCAGGCATTCCGTCCCAGTTAACGCTTAATTTTTGGACACAACCAGCCACTTTTTTTCCCATAACACCATGTGTTTAAACATTTTTTTTTTAAAGACGCATAAATCTGGTGTCCCAGGAGTGGCTGGTCAAGTTTAATAGTGTCCAGCAAAGGATAGATAATTTTCTGGGGTGAAAGTCAATTGCCAAGATAGCAATACCGTAAATCAGTGGTTTCAGCTGTGGCTGGCCAAGTTTAATAGTGTCCGGCAAAGGATATATTTTGTTCTGGGGTGAAATTCAATAGCCAAAATAGCAATCCCCTAAATCTGGTGTTCCAGCAGTGGCTGGCTATGTTTAATAGTGTCCGGCAAAGGATAGATTTTGCTCTGGGGTGAAATTCAATTGCCAAAATAGCAATACCGTAAATCAGTGGTTTCAGCTGTGGCTGGTCAAGTTTAATAGTGTCTGGCAAAGGATATATTTTGTTCTGGGGTGAAATTCATTTGCCAAAATATCAATCCCCCAAATCTGGTGTCCCAGCATTGGCTGGCCAAGTTTAATAGTGTCCGGCAAAGGATAGATAATTTTCTGGGGTGAAATTCAATTGCCAAAATAGCAAAACCCTAAATCTGGTGTCCTAGCAGTGGCTGGCCAAGTTCAATAGTGTCCGGCAAAGGATATATCTTTTTCTGGGGTGAAATCCAGTTGCAAAAATTGAAATACCGTAAATCTGGTGTTCCAGTTGTGACTGGATAAGTTTCATAGTGTCCGTCAAAGGATATATTATTTTCTGGGGTGAAATTTAATTGCCAAAATAGCAATACCCAAAATCTGGTGTTCCAGCTGTTGCATGCCAAGTGTAAATCTGTCCGTAAAAGGGTATATTACACTAAGCGTGCATCTCCAAGTGCATTTCTTTCCGTTAAATGGTATATTACAGTAAGTGTTAAAATACAGCATAATCCTCTACATTTGCACACACTGTTTTGCATCTCTAAGTGTATTTCTTTCCGTTAAGGGGTATATTACTCAAATTGTTAAAATACAAGTGCTGAAAGCATAATCCTATATATTTTTCACACGCTACTGTGCATCTCCAAGTGTAAATCTGTTTGTAAAAGGATAAATTTCATCCAGGACCTAAATACTAGGCCTACAATTGATATTGCCCTAAATCTGTGGTTACTGCTGTGCCTGGATTAGTGTAATACGGTACATAAATAGATAGCCAGATAGTGTTAGGTGCCTGTAAAAAAAGGCCTGTATTTAAATTCAATACATTGGGCCAAATAGTTTTTTTCTTATTGTGGTGAACTGTAACACTGAGGAAAACATGTAGTAGAGGACACGGACGCGGACATGGTCGTGGTGTTGTTAGTGGACCCTCTGGTGCTTGGAGAGGACGTGGCCGTTCTGCCACAGCCACACGTCCTAGTAAACCAACTACCTCAGGTTCCAGTACCCGCCAGAATTTACAGCGATATTTGGTGGGGCCCAATGCCATTCTAAGGAAGGTAACGCCTGAGCAAGTACAGGCACTAGTCAATTGGGTGGCCAACAGTGGATCCAGCATGTTCACAACATTATCTCCCACCCAGTCTTCTGCAGAAAGCGCACAGGTGGTGCCTGAAAACCAAGCCCATCAGTCTGTCACATCACCCCCATGCATATCAGGGAAACTGTCTGACCCCAGTTATGCAGCAGTCTCTTATGCTGTTTGACGACTCTGCTGGCAGGGTTTCCCAAGGGAATCCACCTAGCCCTTCCTCAATGGTGGAAGCCATAGAATGCACTGACACACAACCACTTATGTTTCCTGATGATGAGGACATGGGAATACCACCTCATCAGAGTCCGCACGTCTCTGCTGATGATGACGAAACACAGGTGCCAACTGCTGCGTCTCTTTCAGTGTGCATACCGAACAGGAGGTCAGGGAGGAAGACTGTGTGGAAGACGATGCAGGGGACAATGAGGTCCTAGACCCCACATGGAATGAAGGTCGTGCCACTGACTTTCATAGTTCAGTGGAAGAGGCAGTGGTGAGACCGAGCCAACAGTGTAGCAAAAGAGGGAGCAGGGGGCAAAAGCAGAACAGCTGCCGCCAAATAGAGTTTGCCTGCTACTGGCCACCGCCACCAGGGACCAAGCACCCCAAAGGCAGCTTCAAGGAGTTCCCTGGCATGGCACTTCTTTAAAGGGCTTCTGTCACCCCCACTGATGTAATTTTCACTAGCTGACATTAGCTACTTGCTAATGTCAGCTGAGTTCAAACATATGTTTCCTAACTTTTTTCCTGTTTTCTATCTTCTAAAAAACTTACTTTTGTGATATGCAAATTATCTTCACTACCAGCAAGTTGGGCGGGTACTTGCTGGTAGCCGCCGCATCTTCATGCCCTTGGAACGCCCCCTCTTCTTTTGATAGACAGGGCCAGCGCGCTCTCCTCCTCTCGCTGGCCCTGTCTGCAGCTGCAATCCCGCGCCTGCGCCGTATCGGTCTTTAGTCGGCGCAGGCGCTCTGAGTGAGGACGCTCGCTAGGCGCTCCGTCCTCAGTGCGCCTGTGCCGATGACGTCAGCCCTACACCTGGAAGAAAAGACGCCGGCATCGCCTGCTCCTTACCAGGGATGCCGGCGTCTTCTCTACCGGGTGTAGCTCTGGCGTCATCGGCGCAGGCGCACTGAGGACGGAGCGCCGAGCGAGCGTCCTTCACTCAGAGCGCCTGCGCCGACTAAAACCGATACGGCGCAGGCGCGGATTGCAGCTGCAGACAGGGCCAGCGAGAGGAGGAGAGCGCTGGCCCTGTCTATCAAAAGAAGAGGGCGCTCCAAGGGCATGAAGATGCGGCGGCTACCAGCAAGTACCCGCCCAACTTGCTGGTAGCGAAGATAATTTGCATATCACAAAAGTAAGTTTTTTAGAAGATAGAAAACAGGAAAAAAGTTAGGAAACATATGTTTGAACTCAGCTGACATTAGCAAGTAGCTAATGTCAGCTAGTGAAAATTACATCAGTGGGGGTGACAGAAGCCCTTTAAACAATGTGCTGACGACAAGAACCAAGTGGTTTGCACGCTGTGCCATCAGAGCCTGAAGCGAGGCATTAACGTTCTGAACCTTAGCACAACCTGCATGACCAGGCATCTACATGCAAAGCATGAACTGCAGTGGAGTAAACACCTTAAAAACAAGGAACTCACCCAGGATCCCCCTGCTCCCTCTTCTGCTGCTGCCTCGGCCTCTTCCTCTGCCTCGGGAGAAATGTTGGCACCTGCCGCCCACCAAACATAGGATGTGCCACCAACACCACCACCTCCGTCACCAAGCTTCTCCACCATGTCACACAGCAGCGTTCAGCTCTCCATCTCACAGACCTTGGAGAGAAAGCGTAAATTCCCACCTAGCCACCCTCGAGCCTTGGGCCTTGGGCCTGAATGCCAGCATTTCTAAACTACTGGCCTTTGAAATGCTGTCATTCACGCTGGTGGATACAGACAGCTTCAAACAGCTGATGGTGATGGCTGTCCCACAGTATGTTATTCCCAGCCGCCACTACTTCTCCAAGAGAGCCGTGCCTTCCATGCACAACCAAGTATCTGATAAAATCAAGTGTGCACTGCGCAACGCCATCTGTGGCAAGGTCCACCTAACCACAGATACGTGGACCAGTAACCATGGCCAGGGACGCTATATCTCCCTAACTGCACACTTGGTAAATGTAGTGGCGGCTGGGCCCCAGGTGGAGAGTTCCTTGGCGCACGTCCTTCGCCGCCAAGGATCGCAGGGCATCATTCTTTGCCTCCTGTAGCCTCCTCCTCCTACTCAGCTTCCTCCTCCTCTGCTTCCACCTGCTCATCCAGTCAGCCACACACCTTCACCACTAACTTCAGCACAGCCCGGGGTAAACGTCAGCAGGCCGTTCTGAAACTCATATATTTGGGGGACAGTCTCCACACCGCGAGAACAACAGACCGACAAGTAGTTGCTGCCGGTGGGCCTCAAGCCTTCTCTGGTGGTGTGCGATAATGGGCGAAATCTCGTCGCAGCTCTGGGACTAGCTGGTTTGACGCACATCCCTTGCCTGGCGCATGTGCTGAATTTGGTGGTGCAGAAGTTCATTCACAACTACCCCGACATGTTAGAGCTGCTACATAAAGTGCGGGCCGTCTGTGCACGCTTCCGGCATTCACATCCTGCCGCTGCTCGCCTGTCTGCGCTACAGCGCAACCTCGGCCTTCCCGCTCACCGCCTCATATGCGATGTGCCCACCAGGTGGAACTCCACCGTGCATATGATGGAGAGACTGTACGAGCAGCAGCAGGCCATAGTGGAGTTTCAGCCTCAGCACGCACGGGTCAGTCGCACTGCGGAACAGCACCACTTCATGCGAGACCTGTGTGCCCTGTTGCGCTGTTTCGAGTACTCCACCAACATGGCCAGTGGCGATGACGTCATTATCAGCGTTACAATACCACTTCTATGTCTCCTTGAGAAAACACTTAGGGTGATGATGGAAGAGGAGGTGGCCCAGGAGAAGGAGGACGAGGAAGAGGGGTCATTTTTGGCACTTTTAGGCCAGTCTCTTAGAAGTGGGTCAGAGGGAGGTTTTTTGCAACAGCAGAGGCCAGGTACAAATGTGGCCAGCCAGGGCCCACTACTGGAGGACGAGGAGGATGAGGAGGAGGTGGAGGAGGATGAAGCAGATTCACAGCGGGGTGGCACCCGACACAGCTCAGGCCCATCACTGGTGCGTGGCTGGGGGGAAACGGAGGACGATGACGATACGCCTCCCACAGAGGACAGCTTGTCCTTACCTCTGGGCAGCCTGACACACATGAGCGACTACATGCTGCAGTGCCTGCGCAACGACAGCAGAGTTGCCCACATTTTAACGTTTGCGGACTATTGGGTTGCCACCCTGCTGGATCCCCGGTACAAAGACAATGTGCCCACCTTACTTCCTGCACTGGAGCGTAATAGGAAGATGTGCGAGTACAAGTGCACATTGGTAGATGCACTACTGAGAGCATTCCCAAATGTCACAGGGGAACAAGTGGAAGCCCAAGGCGAAGGCAGAGGAGGAGCGAGAGGTCGCCAACGCAGCTGTGTCACGGCCAGCTCCTCTGAGGGCAGGGTTAGCATGGCAGAGATGTGGAAAAGTTTTGTCACCACGCCACAGCTAACTGCACCACCACCTGATACCAAACGTGTTAGCAGGAGGCTAGCATTTCACTAACATGGTGGAACAATACGTGTGCACACCCCTCCACGTACTGACTGATGGTTTGGCCCCATTCAACTTCTGGGTCTCCAAATTGTCCATGTGGCCAGAGCTAGCCTTTTATGCCTTGGAGGTGCTGGCCTGCCCGGCGGCCAGCGTTTTGTCTGAACGTGTATTCAGCACGGCAGGTGGCGTCATTACTGACAAACGCAGCCGCCTGTCCACAGCCAACGTGGACAAGCTGACGTTCATAAAAATGAACCAGGCATGGATCCCACAGGACCTGTCCATCCCTTGTGCAGAATAGACATTTATAACTACCTCCCCTTAACCATATATTCTTGTACTCCAGGGCACTTCTTTATTGAATCCTCTTTTTTAAATTTTACCATTATTTTGCGGGGCAACCCAAAGTTGAATGAACCTCTCCTCCGTCTGGGTGCCAGGGGCCTAAATTTCTGAAAGTGGCCTTCTCCATGGATGGGTGACATGAAGCCTGATTCTCTGCTTTGGGACCTCTCTCCTCCGTCTGGGTGCTGGGGCCTAAATAACTAAAAGTTGCCTTCTCCTCTGGTGGGTGACATGATTCCTCTTTTGCTGCCATAGGACCTCTCTCCGCTGTCTGGGTGTCAGGGGCCTACTGTAACTTTCACGTACTTGCTTGCTGTCTTGGTGGCAGACATTTAACACTTTCTACTGTCTAATGACCGCCCTATTGTCTGGGTGTCAGGGGCCTATATGTTGTTTAATCATTTGTTGTCTTGGTGGGAGATATTAAACTCTTTTTACTGTCTAATGACCGCCCCATTGTCTGTGTGTCAATGGCCTATATTTTGTTTAATTGCTTGCTGTCTGGGTGAGACATTAAACTCTGTTTACTGTCAAATTGTCTCTGCTTTGTCTGGGTGTCAGGGGCCTACATAAATGATAATGGCCTGTTCCATTGCAGGTTGACCTGAGGCCTGTGTTGTTACGGGACCGCTCTCCTCTTTGCGGGTGCCATGGCCCTGAGTCTGTGAATTAGGCCTGTGGCACTGCAGGCAGACATGAATCCTTTTTGGCTGTGATAAGAACATCAACTCCCATAGCATTCCCAACTGATGCCACCCCAACCTCCTATTCCACCTCCTCCTCCTCCAAGTTGCCAATTTATATTGGTTTATTTTTATTTATTTTATTTTAAGCCATTTCCCTATCCACATTTGTTTGCAGGGGATTTAACTACATTTTACTACCTTTTGCAGACCTCTAGCCCTTTCCTGGGCTATTTTACAGCCTTTTTAGTGCCCAAAAGATCGGGTCCCCATTGACTATAATGGGGTTCAGGTTCGGAGTGAAGTTCAGGTCGAGTTCGGATCCCGAACCTGAAGATTTTCGGCAAGTTTGGCCGAACTTCTCGAACCCGAACATCCAGGTGTTCGCTCAACACTACTAGGAGACTATTATAGGGCAATTTTCAGGACAACTGGAACATCTTTGATTCACAAATCTATTGGAGTACAAACTGAATTATTTCACAATTTTGTCGAATCACACATGAAGAATGTCTGAAGTAGTTTGCTAATCTTGAATCTAGCTATATTTTTACTCCTGATGGAACATGGATTTTAGATTATGAGTTGTTTTTTGGCAACCTGATACACAGATTATTTTCACTGCACGAGTGAATGGTGTTTTCTTTCAGCTGGCACTTACAATACTCATATTACAAGAGGAGGGTCATGGATGCCATATAATACTGCAATATTATCTAATCTAATAAAATACAATTTAATAAACAAGTTATGTGATAGGCCAATTGATTGCTTACTTTTCTTCCAAACAGCAATATGAAATGAACTAAAATAGCATGAAATTCCATAGTCTATAGTTATGCCTTTGAATTTTGCCATTAATGCCTTTTTTATTTGACATAATGTGATTAGCTGTAGACTTAGTGAGTTGAAAACAGGATTATAAAACAATAAGACAAATACTCTGCGTACTCTAGAATAAATGTAAAGTAACTGTATCCAAAATGCACATTTTAAATTACTTTGTTAGTTCAATATTCTCTGACGCACAGTGTTTTCGGAAAGTCTTCGGACACTTGCACTTTCACATTTTGTTATGACGCAGCCATAAAGTTAAAATGATTCCACATTATTCTGGGCCCAATATTCCATAATGAGAAAGTGAAAACAGAATGTTCGAAATCTTTGATAATTTATTAAAAAGGAATAACTAAAATATTGCATTGACATAAGTATTCAGACCCTTTACTCAGTACTTTGTTGAAGCCCCTTTTGCAGTGATTACAGCTTACAGTCTTCTTGGGTATGATGCCACAAGGTTTGCACACCTGAATTTGGGAACTTTCGATCATTTTCTCTGCAGATCCTCTCAAGCTCTGTCAGGTTGGATGGGGACCATTAGAGGATGGGCCTTTTCACGTCTTTCCAGAGATGTTTGATTAGATTCAAATGAGAGCTTTGTATTTGCTACTCAAGAACATTCACAAAGTTGTCTCTAAAAGGTGTATTAGACACCCCGATCACACAGATTATTGTCAAGAGGGAAGCGTTCCCTCCCAGCAATCTCCTGCTCACTTGCTGAGGAGACAGCTGCCATTACATGCAGCGATCTCCTTAGCAATGTGGGGAGGAGCGATTTCTATGCCATTGCTTGTCCCCATGCTACACAGTGGTTTGCTGCCTTGCTGGAGGCAGATCATAATTAGTGATAAGCATAGGCAATATTCAAATTGGCAATATTTCACAATAATTTTTTGCCCAAATATTCACAAATTCATGATTGCAAAAATTGGTAATGTTATATACGCATAGTTTGATTACCTATAACATATAATAAACAGACAATCACACAAAGGCCTTTATGCCAAAAGCCAGGTATGTACAAACTAACAACCTATCTATGAGACATGTACAGTCAGCATACCTTATAATGGCAGCCCTGTGCACTATGAGATATTCAAAACCAGCTCTCTCCCCACACAGACTTGAGAGCCAGTGAGCCTCAAAGTTGATTGACGTTTGTTGGATGGCTTGGGGGACCTGCACACCTAGATCATTATCATTAGGGTAACGAAAATTGTAAAAAATGTTTTCGGATGCCAGTTAACTCTGCTCTCACTGCTTAGGAGGGCTGCATAAAAATTGTCAGTTTTCTAATTGTCCTAACATTTATATTCAATAACCTTTCTATACTGCTGTCACCCTAATGATAACGATCTAGGTGCACAGGTCCCCCAAGCCATTAAACAAAAATCAAGCAGATGAGAGCTGGTCTTGAATGTCTCATAACACACAAGGCTGCCATTATATGGTATGCTGACTGTACCTATCTCAGGGATAGGTTGTTGGCTTGCACATACCTGGCTTTTGCCATATAGCCTTTGTGTGATTGTCTGTTAATTGTCTATTGTGTGTTATGGGTAATAATTTATATTAAAATAGCATCTATAAAAAGAAATAATTAAATATAATTATAGCTCCTGCTGTCTAACTTCAATGGGACAGCTGCTTCTTATTCACCTGAGGATACATTATCAGTATAGGAAAAACAAACAACACCTTCAGCAACATTACTTAACTATTTTGAATTAAGTTTAGATAGACACCTCCAAATAACCTTAAACTGAAACATGCAAACTATTTATCTTTCTAGAAAGACAAGACAACCAGAATATCTAAAAAGAGACTTGTCTAACTTGGTTGACTTGCCTTGTGTGGTACACTTTGGGGTGCTCTTTATAATTTGGGAGACCAAAAAATAACATGAGCATTGTATGCCAGGCCACACTACTCTTGGTTTCTAGGAAGAGCATATGTAAATCAAGTATCCTACTTTGATGTACAAGTTTTCTTGTCTCACTTTCAGTTGAATGTTTTGAATGCTCTGGCGGGCCCCCTGGTTCATCTAACGTTGATTCAAAAATGATTAAATAAAATAGTTGAAGGTGTTTTTGCTATACACATGATGTATGTTTAGGTGAATAGGAATAGGCTATAATTATACACACTTTCTGCTGCACAGAAAGCAGGTAAAAAGTAAGGAGAAGCAAGAGTATGTTTTGGGAGTCATAGTTTTATAACATCTGGAGTGCAGGGGGTTAGCCATCATAGCCTTAGGGCAAACCTCTGGTTGGGTATTGTTTCTATTATGGAAACCAGTTGATAAATATGATGACCATTGTGGGCTAGACAACTCTCATCTGGATTTCTGGGTAAAATATATGCAAATTATTATGTCTAACATCTGCCAGCATCAAATACATATATGAAAGCTAATTTGAATATGTTTCCCAGAAACTCAGAGATGCATCACCTGGACTACAATACTGTTCACACAAACTCTGCATAATAGGGGAATTGGCTGGCCTACGATGCTGTGCACATATACTCGGCATACGATGGACGCTCCATATTGAGAAACACATATATAATGTTGAAAAACACACATTTGTGTACTAGGCTATTACTTTCCCTCTCTAGTTGGTTTGAGACAAATTAATTGGGGCCCAAACCTATTTTTTTAAAAAAATGTTCCCAACTTTAAATGAAGCTAATCCTGCCTCGTTGGCTTATCTCTTCTTTGTACCCTTCTACAGATCTGTGCCTCCACAAGATCATGTCTCTAGGCTCTATGAGCAGCTCATTCCTCCTCAGTCCTCACAGCTTATACTTTTGCAATGATATTCACTGTCAGATGTGAGACTTTATATAGACAGGAGTGCATCTTTCCAAATTATGTCCAATCAACTGAATTTACAACATATAAATTCTAAATAAAGATGTACAAACATCTCAAAGAGGACCAAGAGAAATCAGAGGCTCCATAGCTAAATTTCAAGTATCATAGCAAGGGATCTGAATAATTATGTCCATGTGAAATTTTAGTTTTTCCTTTTTAAAAAATTTGCAAACATCTCACTTTAAATCTCATTTAATAATTTCATTAAGGGGGATTGAGTACAGATTGATGGGGAAAAACTTTATTTTATTTTTTTTACCTTTAGCAAAGGGCTTTCTAAATGCCCTGTGTCCGTTTGGCTGCTTGACCCAGTGATCAGATTTAGATTTATTGGATTCGAATTTTTATCCAAAAATAGAATTCTGCACTCAAATAGTAGTATTTTGGCGATAACCTTTATTTCATAATATGTAATCTAGTATGTGATTTTTGACTACCTTTCTTGGAACTTTTTCAAACACTGAACAGAATAGCAATAATATTTCAAAGATATGAATATTTCCATAGTTCACAATGCTCACAACAGTTACACTGCAGGTCCTGCTGGATCAAGATAAAAAGTTCTTCTATCTTCACTCAGCAGGACCTGCGCTGACGTCACCGCTCTCACCATCAAAGGTACTTTGGCAGGTACTCAAATAAGAAGAAAGAAGACAATGCGGCTGCGCGATCAAGTGGATAAGGTGAGTTAATTTTTTTTATTTTTTAACCCCTCAATCCACATTTTAGTAAGCACTCTATATTGAGAATGCTATTATTTTCCTTTATAACCATGTTATAAGGGAAAATAATACAGTCAATTGACTTTAATCAATTTACTAAAATGATCTCCTTAGCAACCATGCTTGAAAATCGCATTGCATGCGCACTTGCCTGCGGATGCTATGTGATTTTCACGCAGCTCCATTCATTTCTATGGGGCCTGCGTTGCGTCAAAAAGGCAGAATATAGATCATGCTGCGATTTTCGCGCAATGGACAAGTGATGCGTGAAAATCACTGCTCATCTGCATAGCCCCATTGAAGTGAATGGGTCCGGATTCAGTGCGCATACAATATACGTTCACCTCACGCATTGCACCTACATGGAATTCTCGCCCATGTGAAAGGGGCCTTAGAATTTTCATCAGTAGAAAGAGACCATAGGGGCGTTGTTCTGTGTACATGTTTAACAGAGAGGACAAATGGAGCTGTTCATGTAATACACTGCAATCACAAAAATCCTGTGCATGAGCAGCCCTTTAAAAAAAAAAACTCTCAAGCTTTTACATTTCCTAAGGCCTCTTTCACACGAGCATGATGGATTAGGTCCGGATGCAGGGCCGGACTGGCCTACCGGGATACCGGGAAAATTCCCGGTAGGCCGGTAGCCCTGACTGCCGCACGGCCGGCCGGCGGCCGCAGGCACACTGGGCTCCAGTGGCGACGGAGATGAGCGCTTGCATTGCGCTCATCTCCGTGCGGAGCAGCAGCAGAGGAGGGAGAGGCGTGACCTCTCCCTGTTCCTCTGATAGGCTGCCAGCACTAGGCTGGCAGCCTATCAGAGGCCGGCCCGGCGGCGCGATGACATCATCGCGCCGCCGGAGCCGTACAGCTCGAGACACAGGCCGGAAGAGGCCTGCATCGCATCGCTGGAGGTAAGTATAAGTGTTCTTTTTTTTTTTTTCTTGGGGCTACTGGCAGCACTAAAGGGGGCTACTGGCAGCACTAAAGGGGCTACTGGCAGCACTAAAGGGGCTACTGGCAGCACTAAAGGGGGCTACTGGCAGCACTAAAGGGGCTACTGGCAGCACTAAAGGGGGCCACTGGCAGCACTAAAGGGGCCACTGGCAGCACTAAGGAGGCTACTGGCAGCACTATAGTGGCTACTAGTAGCACTAAAGTAGCCTACTGTGCATGCCAGTAGTCTCTAGTGCTGCCAGTAGCCTACTGGCAGCACTGAAGGGGCTACTGGCAGCACTAAAGGGGGCTACTGGCAGCACTAAAGGGGGCTACTGGCAGCACTAAAGGGGGCTACTGGCAGCACTAAAGGGGGCTACTGGCAGATAAAAGGGGGCTACTGGCAGATAAAGGGGGCTACTGCCACTTAAAGCGGGCTACTGCCACTTAAAGGGGGCTACTGCCACTTAAAGGGGGCTACTGCCACTTAAAGGGGGCTACTGGCACCAAACGGGGCCACTGGCACATAAAGGGCGCTACTGGCACTAAAGGGGGCTACTGGCACATAAAGGGGCTACTGGCACATAAAGGGGCTACTGACACTAAAGGGGGCTACTGGCACATAAAGGGGGCTACTGGCACATAAAGGGGGCTACTGGCACATAAAGGAGGCTACTGGCACATAAAGGGGCTACTGGCACTAAAGGGGGCTACTGGCACATAAAGGGGGCTACTGGCACATAAAGGGATGGCTACTGGCACATAAAGGAGGCTACTGGCACATAAAGGGGCCACTGGCACTAAAGGGGGCTACTGGCACTAAAGGGGGCTACTGGCACCAAAGGGGGCTACTGGCACTAAAGGGGACGGCTACTGGCACATAAAGGGGACGGCTACTGGCACATAAAGGGGGCTACTGGCACATAAAGGGGGCTACTGGCACTAAAGGGGACGGCTACTGGCACATAAAGGGGGCGGCTACTGGCACATAAAGGGGGCGGCTACTGGCACATAAAGGGACGGCTACTGATACTAAAGGGGGCTACTGGCACATAAAGGGGGCTACTGGCACCAAAGGGGACGGCTACTGGCAACACTGTTATGGGGGCACTGTGGATGTCACTGTTATGGGGGATCTGTGGATGACACTGTTATGGCAGAATCTATGGATGACACTGTCATGGGGAATCTGTGGATGACACTGTTATGGGGAATCTGTGGATGTCACTGTTATGGGCGCCAGGATGTCACTGTTATGGGGATCTAGGATGACATACAGTTATGGGGTATTTGCACCTGCGGATGGCTATCCGATACCGAGCTCACTCTCCTGATCGCCATGCCGCAGTGCTGCAGCAGCCGTGCAGCTGCTGCCCTCATTGACTATAATAGGGCAGGTGACGAGCTATGGCGCAGCACGGCAGAGATCGCCGGACTAAAAAGTACTGCATGTCCGACTTTTAGTCCGGCGATCTCTGCCATGCTGCACCATAGCTCCGCCCCTGCCCCTATTATAGTCAATGGGGACAGAGCAGCAGCACGGCAGTGCACGGGTACTTGCGGCATGGCGGATCAGGAGGGTGAACAGCCCGGATAGGTCGGATAGCCATGCCGCAGGTGTAAAAGTACCCCATAACAGTATGTCATCCACAGATTCCCCATAACAGTGTCATCCATAGATTCCGCCATAACAGTGTCATCCACAGATCCCCATAAGTGTGTCATCCACAGATCCCCCATAAGTGTGTCATCCACAGATCCCCATAAGTGTGTCATCCACAGATCCCCATAACAGTGTGTCATCCACAGATCCCCCATAACAGTGTGTCATCCACAGATCCCCACAACAGTGTGTCATCCACAGATCCCCCATAAAAGTGTGTCATCCACAGATCCCCATAGCAGTGTATCATCCACAGATCCCCCATAACAGTGTGTCATCCACAGATCCCCCATAACAGTGTGTCATCCACAGATCCCCATAGCAGTTTGCCTGCCCTGCGCACTGAGGACAGATTGAAAAGAGGGGAAGATCCGTGGAAGCAAGCAGAGGACAGCACAGCAGAAGATGGAATAGGTTCTTTTGTAAGTAAATTATTTTATTATAAATGTATCCCTGCATACCGCAATACTCTCGTATTTTTGAATTTATATATACTTATTTCGTTTTTTTTCAGTTGTATGAATTTAAGTGGGGAAAATTATTAGTGCCCCCCCATTTTGACTGTGGTATCTTATGTGCCTCCCATATATTGTTCCTAGAGTTGCCACTGCGCAGAGGCCAAGTCACGGCAACGCTAGGGTAAGGCCCGGCCTGTGTGTGTGTATATAATTATATATATATATATATATACACACATACATACACACGCTCGCGGCGTGTGTGTTTGGGGCTGGTATGCAACTTTTTCCGGGGCTGGTATGCAACTTTTTCCAGGGCTGGTTTTTATCCCCAGTCCGGCCCTGTCCGGATGCATTCAGGGTGCGTTCAGGGAAACTCGCACCCTTTTGCAAGCAAGTTCAGTCAGTTTTGTCTGTGATTCAGTCGTTCAGTTTCTTACGCGCTGGTACAATGCATTTTGATGTGTTTTTCACGTGCGTGAAAGTGGGAAAACAGAACTGGCCAACAATCAAAGCAAGACTGTCCCCTTCTCCTGGTCTCCTTCATGGCAGCCAGGTCACAATCACATGCAGTACAGTGTTCTTATAGTAGTCATTATCAGTTACTGCTTCTCCTGCTCACAATACTTTGATATTTCTCCAGCTCTAGAGAATGTTATTCATTTAATCACACAGGGTGTAGAACAATTCCTTCAGAGTTGGAAATTTACTTTCTACAGCCTCCTCTAGTAGTCTACAAACCGCCACCTTGACAGGTGGAGAAGCTCAAAGACAGATAACACTTACCTGGAAGGCCACGTCTGACTCTTCCCCTTTACAAACCACTCCCATTTCACCCCCATAACACCAGATTTAGAAAAACCAAGCTCGGCAGGGTATTTCATATAACTCTGAAGAGCCTGAGACATAATTCATTGATTTTCTATAGACTCAAATCCAGAATTCCACACATAATCTTGAGTGTGAATAACAAAAAATTCTGAATTTTAAACTACACCATATACATTAGTGGAATATGTTTGGGTCCAGAGGATCCCCAGGGGAACAAAAGTGTTTTCTTGGTCAACAGTCTTCATAACACAGACATTTTTCCAATAAATGAGCAGATTTTGAACATATGCACTTTCAATATTATAATACAATTGAATTTGTGTTATGATTAAGGACTGTATAGTCTGAAACGCGTCAACAAGCCTGTCAATGTGAACGTACCTATGTCTGAAATTTTGGAATAAAGAAGCTTTAACGGTAATTGGTGCTTGAACTACCCCCCTTTTTTGCACATTTTCAAGACTCCAAGTCATGTTCCGTGACACCTGAATCCACAAGGCGGTCCTGCATAGGTGAGCTGGATGCACAAGTGTTTCTGTGAATTGAATTTGTGCCTTCAAAAGGTAATTGCTATAACCAAAGAAAAAAATCTAGGACATTAACTGCAATCCACCCTTCCAACAGAGGAATGTACTATGTTAGGCTTCTTGCACATGACCATATCTGTGTGGTCTGCAAATCATTGATACCAGCTGTGTGCATGCTGCATTTTCCCTTCCGCTATGTTAAAATTTCTGTTCTTGTCCACAAAAAGGAAAAGTATAGGACATGTTCAATTTTTTTGTGGAGCCACAGAACAGACATGCGGATCTAGAGAGCACACAGTGTTCTGTAAGCATCTTTTGCAGCCCCATTGAAATTAAGGGGTCCGCATCCGATCTGCAAAAAATGCGGATATGATGCAGTCCAAAACTAGGGTCACGTGCATGAGGCCTTAAAAAATATTAATCACCCTGTATCCTTACTGAGATAGAGAAACTGTAGAGACAGAAATTTTTCTGCAATTCTGAGGGCTATGTTTACTGCTAAGGACATTGGTTGACAAACTTGTAGCCTCATTTTCACTATACATTCAGAGAAGGTTTCTCCTCTATAGATTCTTTACTCTCATGGTCAGACAGTGATATTTTAATAGTCGAGGACCTAAGAAAACAAAAAAGAATGTACATGGTGCAATTAAAAAGTACAACTTCTCCCACAAAAACACAATCTGTAGCCAGTCATTACTATTATTATTTTTAACAGTTTTCCCATTACCCCTGGTTAACACAGACTATATTCAAGTATGATGCAGTCTATTTTCCTTACTATATGAGATAACACTAGAGATGAGCGAATTTTTCAAAAATTCGATTCGGCTGGTTCACCAATTTTTGGGGAAAAAATTGCTTTGATCTGAATTTATTTGCGGCAAATAGCGTTAAATAACGGCTATTTCTCACCCAAATAACTCAGATATGAACTCCGCTTACAGGTCACTTTTAGCGCCAAGAAGAAGTGCACTCCTTTTACACCGTCGTCAACTGATTCCACATAGATGTCTACAGAGCCTGTTCTATTAAACACTTATACAAGTAGAGCCCCCCTGACAGAGTGGAGAGGTTGTCAGCAGTAAGTTTGTGTTGAATTAATTTTCCCTATTCTCTGTTCCATCAGAACAATAACCCAGAAAAAAATTGATCCTGTCTATGGAGCATCCGCATTCACTCGGTCAGCATTTGCTCAATAATCCATCAGTATTGCTAATGCCAAAAAGTAGTAAGAAGGAATACTTGCATATCTTCTGTGTTTTTTACCCACTCCTGCTTTTGGCTAACAAATCAAGCCAATTCTGATGGGGCCATACAGGCCTTAAAGCTGCTACACAGACAGGATCCGTTGTGCATTTCATATTTTATTCCTTCTGACAGATCAGAAGAATGGTCAAATAAATTATGATGTCAGCCAGGCCGAAAGCCAAAATAGTGGACCAGTCATGAAGTGGTAGGGTGGGAACAGCATAAGAAGTCCACAGAGTGGACCTATGACATAGCGGTGAGGTGGAAGCAGCATGAGTAGACCACAGAGTGTCCCAATGACTGGGTCTGGAGATGGAAGCATGCTGCTGCCACCTCCAGACTGTTATAGTGCCACTCTGAGGCTAATCAGCAGCTGCCACCTCCAGACTCCAGCATGAGTAGGCCACAGAGTGGCACAATGACAGAGTCTGGAGGTGGCAGCAGCATGAGTAGGCCACAGAGTGGCACAATAACAGAGTCTGGAGATGGCAGCAGCATGAGTAGGCCACAGAGTGGCACAATGACAGAGTTTGGAGGTGGCAGCAGCATGAGTAGGCTACAGAGTGGCACAATGACAGAGTCTGGAGGTGGAAGCAGCATGAGTAGGCCACAGAGTGGCACAATAACAGAGTCTGGAGATGGCAGCAGCACAAGTAGGACACAGAGTGGTACAATGACAGAGTCTGTAGGTGTCGGCAGCAGCAGCATTAGGAGGAAGTCAAAGAATGGCACAATGACAGAGTCTGGAGTTGGCAGCAGCATGAGGAAGCCACAGAGTGGCACAATGACAGAGTGTGGATGTGAGAACAGCATGAGTAGGCCACAGAATGGCACAATGACAGAGTCTGGAGGTATCGGCAGCAGCAGCATCAGTAAGAGGCCACAGAGTGGCACAATGACAGTGTCTAGAGGTGGCAGCAGCATGAGTAGGCCACAGAGTGGCACAATGACAGAGTCTGGAGGTGTCGGCAGCAGCATGAGGAAGCCTCAGAATGGCACAATTACAGAGTCTGAAATTGGCAGCAGCATGAGGAAGCCACAGAGTGGCATAATTACAGAGTGTGGAGGTGACGGCAGCATGAGTAGGCCACAGAATAGCACAATGACAGAATATGGAGGTGGCAGCAGCTTGAGGAAGCCACAGAATGGCACAATCACAGAGTGTGGAGGTGGCAGCAGCATGAGGAAGCCACAATGACAGAGTGACGATCGACCAAGATACTTCTGGGGGAACCTGCTTGGCATGAACAGGCCTCTAGTAGCAAAAGACAATGAGAAGACAACGTTTCAAGATAGCTTTGAGCCCAGAAGAGTTGCAAAGTTCATAAAGATACGTCACTAAAGATTTTACCGCATATACCTGCAGCGCCGATCACTGAATAAATTTAGTTTTTCGACCGAAATACCTCAATAAAAATCTTACTGCATATAACCGCTGCGCTGACCACTGAATAATTTAGTTTTTCCACCGAAATACTTCAATAAAGATTTTACCACATATTACTGCAGCGCTGCACGATAAATAAAACCTTTAGTGACGTATTTCAGTCGAAAAACGTCACAAATGGTTTTTCCACATATACTTGCAACAGTGAACGCTTAATATATTTTGTTTTTCTACCTAAATACGTCACTAAAGGTTTTAGCACATATAACTACAGCCTTATACGCTGAATAAAATTTGTTTTTCTACCAAAATATGTCAATAAAGATTTTACCACATATAACTGCAATGCTGAATAAAATTTGTTTTTTGACCAAAATATGGCACAAATGATTTTACCACATATAACTATAGCGCTGAACGCTGAATAAAATTAGTTTTCAACCTAAATACTTCACTGAAGGTTTTGACACATATACCTGCAACAATGAACGCTGAATATACAGTTGTGTTCAAAATTATTCAACCCCCAATGCTGTAAAGGGTTTTAGGGAATTTAGTGTACATTTGTAATTGTGTTCAGAATGAAATCTTACAAGGACTTTTTAAAGAACCAAATGCAACTAAAATGACATCAATTGTTTTTGTAATACAGTATTAAATGTTTTTTTTTTTTGTGATTTCTTCATTGACACATTTATTCAACCCCTTAACCCCTTAAGGACACGGCCCTTTTTCACCTTAAGGACCAGGCCATTTTTTCAAAATCTGACCAGTGTCACTTTATGTGGTGATAACTTTAAAATGCTTTTTCTTATCCAGGCCATTCTGAGACTGTTTTTTCGTCACATATTGTACTTCATGACAGTGGTAAAATTAAGTAGAAAAATTTCATTTTTATTTATAAAAAAATACCAAATTTAACAAAAATTTTGAAAAATTTGCAATTTTCCAAGTTTCAATTACTCTACTTCTATAATACATAGTAATACTGCCAAAAAAAGTTATTGATTTACATTCCCCATATGTCTACTTCATGTATCGATCATTTTGGGAATGCCATTTTATTTTTTGGGGACGTTACAAGGCTTAGAAGTTTAGAAGCAAATCTTGAAATTTTTCTGAAATTTTCAAAAACCCACTTTTTAGGGACCAGTTCAGGTCTGAAGTCACTTTGTGAGGCTTACATAATAAAACCACCCAAAAATGACCCCATTCTAGAAACTACACCCCTCAAAGTATTCAAAACTGATTTTACAAACGTCATTAACCCTTTAGGTTTTCCACAAGAGTTAATGGAAAATGGAGATAAAATTTCAGAATTTAAATTTTTTGTAAAATTTTCCATTTTAATCCATTTTTTCCAGGAACAAAGCAAGGGTTAATAGCCAAACAAAACTTAATATTTATTCCCCCGATTCTGCAGTTTGCACGAACACCCTATATGTGGTCGTAAACTGCTGTATGGCCAAACTGCAGGGCGCAGAAGGAAAGGAGCGCCATATGGTTTTTGGAACGCGGATTTTGCTGGGCTGGTTTTTTTACACCATGTCCAATTTGAAGCCCCCCGATGCACCCCTAGAGTAGAAACTCCATAAAAGTGACTCCATCTAAGAAACTACACCCTCAAGGTATTCAAAACCAGTTTTACAAACTTTGTTAACCCTTTAGGTGTTCCACAAGAGTTATTGGCAAATGGAGATGAAATTTACGAATTTCTATTTTTTGTTACCTTGTCTCAAAAAAGTGTAATATAGAGCAACCAAAAATCATGTTTACCCTAGAATAGTACAACAAAACTGACACCTTATCCCGTAGTTTCCAAAATGGGGTCACTTTTTTGGAGTTTCTACTGTAGGGGTGCATCAGGGGGCTTCAAATGGGACATAGTGTCAAAAACCAGTCCAGCAAAATCTGCCTTCCAAAAACCATATGGCGTTCCCTTCCTTCTGTGCCCTGCCGTTTGGCCATACAGTAGTTTACGACCACATATGGGGTGTTTGTGCAAACAAGAGAATCAGGGCAATAAATATTGAGTTTTGTTTGGCTGTTAACCCTTGCTTTGTTACTGGAAAAATGGATTAAAATGGAAAATTTGCAAAAAAATAGCTGTTTTGGGACTGTTTTTATTTTTTGTTCTTTACATAGTTGAACTGACAGGTTAGATTGTGAGCTATTTCTATAGAGCAGGTTGTTACGGACGCGACAATACCAACTATGACTACTTTTTGGGGTTTTTTGTTTCAGTTTTACATAATAAAGCATTTTTGAAAAAAAAAATTTTTTAGCGTCTCCACATTCTGAAAGCCATAGTTTTATTTTATTTTTTTGGGCGACTGTCTTATGTAGGGGCTCATTTTTTGCGGGATGAGATGGCGGTTTGATTGGCACTATCTTGGGGTGCATATGACATTTTGGTCGCTTGCTATTACACTTTTTGTGATGTAAGGTGACAAAAATGGCTTTTGACACCGTATTTATTTTTTTGTTTTTTGCTGTGTTCAGCTGAGGGGTTAGGTCATGTGTTATTTTTATAGATCAGGTTGTGACGGATGCGGTGATACATAATATGTATACTTTTTATTTATTTATATAAGTTTTACACAGTAATATCATTTTTTAAAACAAAAAAAAATCATGCTTTAGTGTCTCCATAGTTTGAGAGCCATATTTTTTTTTTTTTTTGGGCGATTGTCCTATGTAGGGGCTCATTTTTTGCGGGATGAGATGGCGGTTCGAATGGTACTATCTTGGGGTGCATATGACTTTTTGATCGCTTACTATTGCACTTTTTGTGATGTAAGGTGACAAAAAAATGGCTTGTTTGACAACGTTTTTATTTTTTATGTTTACGGCGTTCATCTGAGGGGTTAGGTCATGTTATATTTTTATAGAGCAGGTCCTTACGGACGCGGCGATACATAATATGTATACCTTTTTTTACTTATTTTGGTTTTACACAATAATATCCTTTTTGAATGAAAAAAAAACATGTTTTAGTATCTCCATAGTCTGAGAGCCAAATATTTTTCAGTTTTTAGGCAATTGTCTCAGGTTGGGATGAGGTGACGGTTAGATTGGCTCTATTTGGGGGGTCATATGACTTTTTGATCGCTTGCTATTACACTTTTTGTGATGTAAGGTGGCAAAAAAATGGCTTTTTGACAAAGTTTTTATTAATTTTTTTAGTGTTTACTTGAGGGGTTACGTCATGTGATATTTTTATAGAGCAGATTCTTACGGACGTGGAGATACCCAATATGTCTACTTTTAATTTTTTTTTTTTACATTTAACACTAAAAAGCATTTTTGAAACAAAAAAAATCATGTTTTAGTCTGAGAGGCATAGTTTTTTTATTTTTTGACCAACTGTTTTAGGTAGGGGCTCTTTTTTTGCGGGATGAGATGTCGGTTTGATTGGTACTATTTTGGGAGGCAAACACCTTTTTGATCGCTTTGTATTACACTTTTAGTGATGTAAGGTGCCAAAAAATTGCTTATTTACACCATTTTTATTTTTTTTTATGGCGTTCACCTGAGGAGTTCAGTCATGTGATATTTTTATAGAGCGGCGATACCTAATATGTGTAGTGTATTTTATTTTTTTTAATTTTTATTCAGTGATATGTGTTTTTTTCATTTTTTTTTTGACCCAGACCCACTTGGTTCTGAAAGATCCAGTGGATCTGGTGTCTGTATAATACAGTACAGTACACTATATAGTGCACTGTGCTGTATTTTGTACTTTACAAAGTCTGAATAGACCTTTAGCAGGTCTATTCAGAATTTCAGCACCATGGAGAGCAGGACGCTTCTGAAAGCGTCCTGTCTCCATGGCAACCATCACCCGCTGCCATAACTGAGCAGGGGGTGATGGGGAGGGAGTGGAGCTCCCTCCCTCTGTGATCCCATACTGTTGGTGGGCTGCAAAGGCACAGCAGCCCCCCGATGGGAGAGGGAGGGAGCTCCCTCCCTGTTAACCCTTCCATACCGCGGTCCGTACGGACCACGGTACGGAAGGGGTTAAACAGCTGGCATCTGATCAAGCACAGATGCCAGCCGTTTCTATCAGAGTGTCAGCAATGTGCTGACACTCTGATAGACCCACTAGACACCAGGGAAACATATCAGAGGAGGCAATCGCGATCCCGCCCGCCGTGCCGCCCGCCTCCCGCACCGCCTCCCGCTGCCCGCAACCACCCCCTGCACCCCCGCAGCCACAATATGATTGGGGTTAAAAATAAACAGTTTGGGGGCATTAACCCTCTGATCCCCGCGGTCATAGACCGCGGGATCAGAGATCGCACAGAGCGCTGCAAACCGCAGGTCTGAATTGACCTGCGGTTTGCAGCGATCGCCCATATGGGGGGGTCACAGGACCCCCCTGGGCATTGTAGCAAGGTACCTGCTGAATGATTTCAGCAGGTACCTTGTTCCGATCACTGCCAGCTGAGCAGCAGTGATCGGAACAACTCATGACGTACCGGTACGTCATGTGTCCTTAAGGACTCGGGAAACATGCTGTACCGGTACGTCATGTGTCCTAAAGGGGTTAAAGACTACCACTCTTAAGAACAGAGGTTCATTCAAGTGTTTTCGATCAGGTATGGAAAACACCTGTGGATGTCAAGGAGCAGCAATCAAGCATAATAAGCACCAATTAGGCAGATTTGAAATGACTGTGATACTCAGCTCCCTCTAGACATTTACTGGTGTGTTTACAAACATGGTGAAGTCAAGAGAATGGTCCAGGAAGACAAAAGAAGAGGTGATTTCTCTTCACAGGAAGGGCAATGGCTATAAGAAGATTGCAAAGATGTTAAACATACCAAGAGACACCATATGAAGCATCATTCGCAAATTCAAGGCAAAGGGCACTGTTGAAACGCTACCTGGTTATGGCAGAAAGAAGATGCTGACTTCGACTGCTGTGCACTACCTGAAGCGCAAAGTGGAGAAAAGTCCCCGTGTGACTGCTGAGGAACTGAAAAAAGATTTGTCAGATGCGGGTACTGAAGTTTCAGCTCAGACAATAAGGCGCACACTGCGTAATGAAGGCCTCCATGCCAGAACTCCCAGGCGCACCCCCTTGCTGTCTCCAAAGAATAAGAAGAGTCAACTGCAGTATGCCAAAAGTCATGTGGACAAACCACAAAAGTTTTGGGATAGTGTTCTGTGGACTGATGAAACTAAATTAGAACTGTTTGGGCCCATGGATGAACGCTATGTTTGGAGGAGGAAGAACAAGGCCTATGAAGAAAAGAACACTTTGCCTACTGTGAAGCATGGCGGGGGGTCAATCATGCTTTGGGGCTGTTTTGCTTCTACAGGTACAGGGAAGCTTCAGCGTGTGCAAGGTACCATGAATTCTCTTCAGTACCAGGAGATATTGGATGAAAATGTGATGCAGTCCGTCACAAACCTGAGGCTTGGGAGACGTTGGACCTTTCAACAGGACAATGATCCCAAGCATACCTCCAAGTCCACTAAAGCATGGTTGCAGATTAAAGGCTGGAACATTTTGAAGTGGCCATCGCAGTCACCAGACTTAAATCCGATTGAGAACCTCTGGTGGGACTTGAAGAAAGCAGTTGCAGCGCGCAAGCCTAAGAATGTGACTGAACTGGAGGCTTTTACTTATGAAGAATGGACGAAGATACCCGTAGATCGCTGCAAGACACTTGTGTCAAGCTATGCTTCACGTTTAAAAGCTGTTATAACTGAAAAAGGATGTTGTACTAAGTAGTGATGTCGCGAACATAAAATTTTCAGTTTGCGAACAGCGAACTTCCGCAAATGTTCGCGAACAGGCGAACCGACATAGACTTCAATAGACAGGCGAATTTTAAAAACCAAATGGACTCTTTCTGGCCACAATAGTGATGGAAAAGTTGTTTCAAGGGGACTAACACCTGGACTGTGGCATGCCGGAGGGGGATCCATGGCAAAACTCCCATGGAAAATTACGTAGTGGACGCAGAGTCGGGTTTTAATCCATAAAGGGCATAAATCAACTAACATTCCTAAATTGTTTGGAATAACATGCTTTAAAACATCCAGTGTGTGTATACGATCAGGTATGATGTTGTATCGATCAGGTAGTGTAAGGGTTACGCCCGATTCTCAGACATTGACATACCAAACTCCTCTTTTAATGCACCGCAAACAACCGCAAACAGTCCATTTGCACAACCGCAAACTCCCCATTTGCACAAGGTTGGATACCAAGCTAGCCACGTCCCGGTGATGTCATTGAAGGTTTCTTCCTCCACCCAGCCACGTACAACACCAAGGGTCCCCGAAAGGTCAATTGAATTGATTTTTCGAACGGGGAGATGGTTAAAAAAACGCTGGCTCCCTCCCCTTTGTTTTAATCCACGGTCACTGCTTCTGCGCCGTGCAATTTACTCTCACAACCGATATGAGTGGTATTTTCTGTAGTACTATTCTTATCAGTTTAATCCCTGTTACATCCCATATCAGGGATTGCCTTTTGTGAAAAAAAATTTAGGCCTGGTACTTTCGACTGCCTTCACAATGACAGACCAAACTCTCATACACCAAACTGAATTGATTTCAGGAACCGGGAGATGGAAAAAGCAGCTTGGTCGGTCCTCATACTCCCAAATTGGGGCACTGCGCGTGCACAGAGCAATGTGCTGTGACACCCTATATGAGTGTTGTCTTAACTAGTACTATTCCTATCAGCGGCGGGCGGGTGCGTGGTAACTTGAGAGCAGGTGACCAAAGCTGAGCTGGAGGAAGATGGTGCGTCAAGGTTCTTAGCGGAAGCTGTTGAAGATTGGGTGTCCTGTCTAAGCCAGTCAACTACGTCCTCAGAATTTTTCGGGTTCAGGGTACATGGCCTCTGAACACTAGGCATTATTCAAGGGACAGTGGAAATCACAGCACCACGACCACGACGGCCCCTGCGGGGTGGCCTGCCTCTGCCTGTCATTTTTTTTTCGATAAGTTGTACTGTGCCACCCTGTATCAGTGGTGGGCACTGGCAGTGGGCACACTACAGTCTGTGGAAGTGGGCCTGACACACACTGGCAGCAGGCAAGCAACTGAAATTAAGTACAAAATCAAGGGCACACCGGTATTAATCACCTGGGATCACATCCAAAAAAGAGTTTATTAAAAATACTAAAAATACTTAAAATCACTAAAAATGCGGGCCAATCACTTCATAGAAATTGCATACATACAAGTCTGCCACAAAAACCTGCCAGAAACTGCCGTAGCAGTCACAGAAAGTGCATCGTGCTAAAGTGTCCCCAAGTGTTTGAAATATTAATACAATTAATACATATAGAGTTAATACCTATAGAGTTAATACATATAGAGTAAAACACTCATGTGCAAATGTCCAATCCTGTGCAAAGGTATATCAGTAAAATAATTAAGACTTATAGGTTGATAATATTGATAGTATGTGCAGTCAAGTAGTGCCGTAAAAGTCCGTGCAAAAAAATTGACTAGTGACCACCTTTTCAGCAGCAGAGTAGAAATATTCAATTGTTTGTCTCATTCCTCATAGAAGCATCGCTGGTGCATAATCAGCACATTAATAGTATTAGCGATACCGGTATATTTGTTGCTCACATTTAGCTGTGTTCAACACCCGATGGTGAGAACGGCCGTCTGCCGGCTGCCGACTGCAGTGCTCCCTCCTCCACCTCTACTCCGTCCCGGGATGCCCGAACCCAGCTACCTTACCGTGATTCAGACGTTCTTGCCCGTCACAGTCTCTTCCCGCCCGCGGCGTCCCACAGGGCGTTCTGGATACACGCGGCGTCCCACGTGTTTCTTCCCACGGCAGTGCTGGGTCCTAGGGCCCTTTCAATATAGGTTGGTTGCAAAGTCTGTTAGCTTCACAGTTTCATAGCTTCACAGTCTCGTAGGTGCATAGGTGATTAAATAAATCACTATCAGGGATGGAGGGGGATGATGATCTGACACACCACCAATCTCCCAGACGCGTTTGGGGTATACGCCCCTTTTTCAATGGGTTACCTGTGGTGGGTGTTACGTGGATTTATATAGCTGATTCCCTAATCAAACTTGTGTATGAACATAAACCTGGAGTGGATTTCTTTTTCAGTGGACATAGTAACATATTACCAAAAAGCGACCACTTTTCTTCATTTGGCATATATTCCGCATGCATGACATTTCACATTTCTTCAAACATTACCACATAAATAAAGATAAAAGAAAAGAAAAAAAATATATAAAAAATATAAAAAATATATATATGTTCCTTTGATAGATAAGGTACAGAATTATTGATTGTAAGAACCTCATGTACATGAACCGATGGAGGGGATTCAAACTTGCTTGCAACTGAAATTAGACTAATGTGTAAAAATTAAATGCCTTATTTATCGTCAAGCTACTGTGCCACCCGGTATCAGTGGTTGGCACTGGCAGTGGGCACACTACAGTCTGTGGAGGTGGGCCTGACACACACTGGCAGGAGGCAAGCAACTGAAATTAGACTAATGTGTAAAAATGAAATGCCTTATTTATCGGCAAGCTACTGTGCCACCCGGTATCAGTGGTTGGCACTGGCAGTGGGCACACTACAGTCAGTGGAAGTGGGCCTGACACGCACTGGCAGCAGGCAAGCAACTGAAATTAGACTAATGTGTAAAAATTAAATGCCTTTTTTTATGCAAAGTCCTGTGCCAGCCGGTATGAGTAGTGGGCACTGGCAGTGGGCACACTACAGTCACTGGAAGTCAGCCTGACACACACTGGCAGCAGGCAAGCAACTGAAATTAGACTAATGTGTAAAAATGAAATGCCTTATTTATCGGCAAGCTACTGTGCCACCCGGTATCAGTGGTTGGCACTGGCAGTGGGCACACTACAGTCAGTGGAAGTGGGCCTGACACGCACTGGCAGCAGGCAAGCAACTGAAATTAGACTAATGTGTAAAAATTAAATGCCTTTTTTTATGCAAAGTCCTGTGCCAGCCGGTATGAGTAGTGGGCACTGGCAGTGGGCACACTACAGTCACTGGAAGTCAGCCTGACACACACTGGCAGGCAACTAACCTTAGATTAAAGTGTAAAAATTAAATGCCTTTTTTTGATGCAATGTCCTGTGCCACACGGGATGACAGGGGTGGGCACTGGCAGTGGGCACACTACAGTCTGTGGGCCTGCAGCTCCTCACTCACAGGCAGACCATGCAACTGCAATATGCATATAAAGGAAAAAAAAAGCAGACTAATGTTGCAGCCCTAAAAAGGGCTTATTGGGGTGCTGTCAGGACGCTGTCCTTACAGCAGAGATCAGATGAGTCTTTCAGGACTGGAGTGGACACTGAATTCACTAGCCTAGCTATCAATTTCCCCATTAAATCAGCAGCAATTACACTGTCCCTCCTCTCACTAAGACTGCAAATTCCAAATGAATCTAAAATGGATGCTGTGCAGGAGGTGGGAGGGTCTGGGAGGGAGGGTATGCTGCTGATTGGCTGGAATGTGTCTGCTGACTGTGAGGTACAGGGTCAAAGTTTGCTCAATGATGATGTATAGGGGGCGGACCGAACATCGCATATGTTCGCCCGGCAGAGGCGAACGCGAACAAGCTATGTTCGCCGGGAACTGTTCGCCGGCGGATAGTTCGGGCCATCTCTAGTACTAAGTACTAAGATTGAATGTCACTTGGGGGTTGAATAAAACTGATAATGATGTGAGCACAGAAAATACATTTGTGGTTATTTCATTATAAATGTTATGTTATATTTGTCTGACTTACAAGTGCCTCTTTGATTTAATTGTAAACAAGATGACTGAAATGATCAAAATCAATGTCAAACTGGCCAAAACACTCAATTTCAGTGGGGGTTAAATAATTTTGAACACAACTGTATATTTTTTTCTACTTAAATACGTCACTAAAGGTTTTAGCACATATAACTACAGCCCTGGACGCTGAACAAAATTAGTTTTTCGACCAAAATATGTCACAAATGATTGTACCGCATATAACTATAGCGCTGAACGCTGAATAAAATTAGTTTTTTGACTGAAATATGTCACTAAAGGTTTTGCCACATATACCTGTAACAGTGAACGCTGAATATATTATGTTTTTCTACCGAAATTCGTCACTAAAGGTTTTAGCACATATAACTGCAGCGCTAAACGTGAATAAAATTAGTTTTTCCACCGAAATACGTCAATAAAGATTTTACTGCACAAAAAAAGGGGGTCAGTCAGCACATCCCTGAAAGCAGGTGCACTTTGTGAAAAATACATACAAACACAGAAAAAATACTACAGCACTCTGCAACCAGCAATCTGCCCTGCCTATATGCTGGAAAAAAGTGAGGCGTCAGTGTACATTTTGATCAAAAGGTAATAAGCCACTCGCTGCGCTAAGGCCGCCTCAATGAGTGGTCCTAACGCTAAATCCTACCTGTTATGGGCCATGACAGCCACATAAAATCCAGGGAGTGCAGTCCCAGCATGCATGCTGGATTCACCTTGCTTAGTAACCCTGTTTGTTGCCATAACAGCCTCCATTAGTTCCAGGGATGCAGGTACCAACATGCACCCTGAGCCCACCATGCTCATGTGAGCCAAAATGGCTACTAGTAGGGGAAAGCTCAGCTTTTTACTTACTCTGATTAAAACCAGCCTCTAGGGCAGACGAACTAGTCAGGTGTGCACGACTAACTGGAGGCTGCCACACCTCCAATACATACTGCAAAAAAAAGGGGGTCAATCAGCAAGTCCCTGAAAGCAGGTGCACGTAACGAAATATACATACAAACACAGAAAAAATGCTACAGCACTCTGCAACCAGCATCCTGCCCTGCCTATATGCTGGAAAAAAGTGAGGCGTCAGTGTACATTTTGATCAAAAGGTAATAAGCCACTCGCCATGCCAAGGCTGCCTCAATGAGTGGTCCTAACGCTAAATCCTACCTGTTATAGGCCAGGACAGCCACATAAAATCCAGGGAGTGCAGACCCAGCATGCATGCTGGATCCACCTTGCTCGGTAACCCTGTTTGGTGCCATAACGGCCTCCATTAGATCCAGGGATGCAGATACCAACATGCACGCTGAGCCCACCATATACTCCTCCTGGAGCCAATAAAGATTTTACCACATATAACTGCAGCGCTGAACACTGAATAAAATTAGTTTTTTCGACCGAAATACGTCACTAAAGGTTTTGCCACATATGCCTGCAACAGTGAACGCTGAATATATGTTGTTTTTCTACCAAAATACGTCACTAATGGTTTTAGCACATATAACAGCAACAGTGAACTGTGTATATATTTTTCTTGTAGTACAGAAATACATCACTAAACACTTTTAAACCTAAATAACTGCAACAGTGTACTGCGTATATATTTTTCTTTTAGTACTGAAATACGCCACTAAACACTTTCACCACATATAACTGCAGAAGTAAACTGCGTATATATTTTTATTTTTCCACAGATATAAGCCACTAAAGGCTTTTCAACATAGCACTTACACCCCAAGAACAAATTGCTGGAATGACAGAGCTGTATAATGGATATTTGGATCCCCAAATTATCTTTCCCTGCACTTGTAAATCGCTTTTCTAGCACTGTCACTAGCGCCTTCTGACGTCTCTCCCTGCACTAAGATGCTGTGAAAAGATTCCTCCCTATCCTTTCCCTGCACTTATAAATCATTTTTTCATTTTTTTTTCACAATTCGCTTTTTCCAATTGCTGTCCCTAGCGCCTTCTCACATCGGTCCCTGCACTCAGAATACTGGAAAATGGCAGAATCTAAAATGGCTGCCGTATTTATAGGGCTGTGACATCACAGTGCTGGCTGCTGATTGGCTGCATGCATGCATGTCAATCTGGGTGATCCCGCCTTCCCAGAGTTCCTTGCCCCATGTTCTCAGTCCTCACACATGTGGCCGCCAATTTAGGAAAAATTGTGATTCGTTACCACAAAGAGCGAAGAAATTCGCATTCATTCCATTTCGTCTGATTCAATTCGCTCATCTCTACATAACACGTTCATAGCTGTGAAACTATATTATGTTCAGTGTTTGAGAAGGTCCAAGAAGGGATGAAGCATGTGTATTGCACATTATTAAGTAAAAATTATCATTAACACGCTCTATCAATGTTAAGTTCTATGTTAGGGTTTCAATATTATCACCATATTCCTGCACCAAAACATCAGAATATTGATGATCTCCAGTTGCTTTGATTCTCCGTTTCTAAGTAAGGTATTTTAAATGCTAAATGTTAATTTTGTCACAATATACATGAGTGGACATTTTCTATTTATTGTAACTGATTCTATGTAGCCTCCTCTATCCCTTACAGTAACATTGTCAGAAAATATCTTACTGAAGGAGTAGTAGATGTTTGTCAGAAGCTTCTAGCAGATGTGCTGGGGAAACCTACAGTACATGAAGTTTAACTTGCTTGGTATAACATACAAACCGGATTCCAAAAAAGTTGGGACACTAAACAAATTGTGAATAAAAACTGAATGCAATGATGTGGAGATGGCAAATGTCAATATTTTATTTGTAATAGAACGTAGATGACAGATCAAACATTTAATCCGAGTAAATGTATCATTTTAAAGGAAAAATATGTTGATTCAAAATTTCACGGTGTCAACAAATCCCAAAAAAGTTGGGACAAGTAGCAATAAGAGGCTGGAAAAAGTAAATTTGAGCATAACGAAGAGCTGGAAGACCAATTAACACTAATTAGGTCAATTGGCAACATGATTGGGTATAAAAAGAGCTTCTCAGAGTGGCAGTGTCTTTCAAAAGCCAAGATGGGTAGAGGATCACCAATTCCCACAATGTTGCGCAGAAAGATAGTGGAGCAATATCAGAAAGGTGTTACCCAGCGAAAAATTGCAAAGACTTTGCATCTATCCTCATCAACTGTGCATAACATCATCCGAAGATTCAGAGAATCTGGAACAATCTCTGTGCGTAAGGGTCAAGGCCGTAAAACCATACTGGATGCCCGTGATCTCCGGGCCCTTAAACGACACTGCACCACAAACAGGAATGCTACTGTAAAGGAAATCACGGAATGGACTCAGGAATACTTCCAGAAACCATTGTCAGTGAACACAATCCACCGTGCCATCCACAGTTGCCAGCTGAAACTCTACAGTGCAAAGAAGAAGCTATTTCTAAGCAAGATCCACAAGCTCAGGCGTTTTCACTGGGCCAGGGATCATTTAAAATGGAGTGTGGCAAAATGGAAGACTTTTCTGTGGTCAGACGAGTCACGAATCGAAGTTCTTTTTGGAAATCTGGGACGCCATGTCATCCGGACCAAAGAGGACAAGGACAACCCAGGATGTTATCAACGCTCAGTTCAGAAGCCTGCATCTCTGATGGTATGGGGTTGCATGAGCGCATGTGGCATGGGCAGCTTGCATGTCTGGAAAGGCACCATCAATGCAGAAAAATATATTCAGGTTCTAGAACAACATATGCTTCCTGCCAGACGTCATCTCTTTCAGGTAAGACCCTGCATTTTTCAACAAGATAATGCCAGACCACATTCTGCATCAATCACAACATCATGGCTGCGTAGGAGAAGGATCCGGGTACTGAAATGGCCAGTCTGCAGTCCAGATCTTTCACCTATAGAGAACATTTGGCGCATCATAAAGAGGAAGGTGCAACAAAGAAGGCCCAAGACGATTGAACAGTTAGAGGCCTGTATTAGACAAGAATGGGAGAGCATTCCTATTTCTAAACTTGAGAAACTGGTCTCCTCGGTCCCCAGACGTCTGTTTAATGTTGTAAGAAGAAGGGGAGATGCCACACAGTGGTGAAAATGGCCTTGTCCCAACTTTTTTGGGATTTGTTGACACCATGAAATTCTGAATCAACATATTTTTCCCTTAAAATGGTACATTTTCTCAGTTTAGACTTTTGTTCCGTGATTTATGTTCTATTCTGAATAAAATATTAGAACTTGGCACCTCCACATCATTGCATTCAGTTTTTATTCACGATTTGTATAGTGTCCCAACTTTTTTGGAATCCGGTTTGTATATCTATCCTAAAATAAAACTAGACTAGATGGACCAGGTGGATATTTCTGCTACCATTCTTCTATGTTTCTATGGAACAACTAAGGCTCTGCTCACACTACAATTATGTAAGCGCAAACTTCTGCCATAATTTAAAAACTTTATAAAATTATTGGGCCTAAAAATGTAATGTAATATTTTGGTATTCTTATGGCAATTGATTGAGGCCTACTTGTTTTAAATGTCCACTATCTATCCATATTGTATTAAGCACGGACTGCACTAACTCAAGAAGCTGTTGTAAGATATAAATGAATTCACATTATAGTAATATAGTATTTGTATTCCCCATTTCACGCTTTCCCACTTGTTATCTTGCTTGAGAATAATTATGTAGACTATTTATATTGAAATATCCTGTAGGCACAGCCATATATTCCAATGTGTGAAATCTAAAGCATTGAAGTTCTTTCACTGCTTTAAATGCTTAGACTAAAGCCACAAAAACGTTATTTAGAATCTAGCTGCTATTCTGTAGAGCTTCCATGTGCACTTGGAAAAAATTACTTTAAAACCGATGCCTAAAAAAACATGTATTCACGTCTTCCATTCTATTTCCGCTTGCTAGGCAGCTTTTTATTGTCCAATGTAAATAAAGATGCAAAGTTTGTGTTCTCAGTCTTGACTTGTATTACTTATCAGTAAACATTTCCATATCCTCCGAGATAAAGGTATAATTCTTGAATTATTATGGATCCAGTAAGTAAGTGAACATTTGCATTGTCCTATTGAAATAAAATATTCACATTTTATAGAATGTATAAGTATAGAACACAAACGTTATACAAGCCATGGCTTCTGGTATAGGAAGAAGGTATTCCTCCACAAAACATCAGCATGCAAAAAGGGGGGGGGGGGTGCACGTCTATTAAAAACTTTTTTTCAAATTCATTTTTTTCAAATCAGACCTTTAACTGAAATAATCAGAAAAATATGTTGCAAATATGCCACATTTTATATAGTTTATGCCAATAAACCTACAGAAATGTATTCCTGAAGGTGATTGAGCTTCTATATTAAAAAGAAAAAAAACTTTCAAAATATCCTTACAACGCAGTTCGTTTTTCGACAAATTAGGTAAAATAAAAGTGGCTAATCTGTTTAAAGGGGATATTTTGGGGATAAAATAAAATTGCTCAACATATTTAAATATTAAACTTTTAGAGTTCTTTAACTCTGAACATCATGGCCCACTGTAGTGGCTGACACATCACTGCACCATGCTGGTATTGGTTAGCCATTTAATATCACTTATCAGGGAACAAGAGTGTAAATAGATGTGGCATGTGTTGAGGCTCAGAACAGTGGCAGTGAGAAAGCAGTGAAAAGAGAATTTTAAGAATTTTGTTACGTATGTTGTCATTTATTAGTAACATTTAGAACATGTATTTTATTTGTAATGTTTAAAGTAGTGAGGAGGCCACCGAGTGGCACAATCACAGAGTCTGGAGGTAGCGGCAGCAGCAGTATCACGAGAATGCCACCAAGTGGCACAATGACAGAGTCTGGAGTTGGAAGCATCAGGAGAAGGCCACAGGGTGGCCCAATGACAGAGTGTGGAGGTGGCGGTAGCAGCAGTATCAGGAGAAGGCCACAGAGTGGCACAATGACCGAGTCTAGGGTGTTGACAGCAGTAGCAGTAGATACCACAGAGTGGCAAGGTGACATAGTGTGGAGATGGCAGCAGCAGCAGGATACCACGGAGTGGCAAGGTGACATAGTGTGGTTATGGCAGCAGCCGCATCAGGATATCACAGAGTTTGAAAGTGACATAGTGTGGAGATGGCAGTAGCAGCACCATCAGGATACCACAGAGTGTGAAGGTGACAGTGTGGAGATGGCAGCAGCAGCATCAGGAGACCACAAATTGACAGAAGTCATCCTTCTGCAGAATGGGGATAATTCGGCTGTCAATTCGCAAGCAAGTGAGCATGCATCGGGCCATTTGTGCAAGTGACTCGGAGGGACTCCCTGCCTCCATCTCCACTGCATACTTTCACCGTGTGTCTGGGTCCTCTGTCTCGTCTTTCTCATCGCTCTCTAGCTCCTCTGGCTGCTCCTGCTTCTCCTGTCCTGTCAGCTGAGTAGATAAATCACCCATTTGGCTACACATTTCCTGTGCTCCAATGTCCTCCTCCCCCTCCTCCTCCTCTTCTAGTTCATCCCCCACAGAGGTCATGTGGCTGTGAGATCTAGACGCCACGTCTCCTGTCCCTTGACCAGCCATGGTTACCACCATCTGTTCCAGGACATGAAGCAGTGGAATAACGTCATTCATCCCGTACTGCTGGTGACTGACAAAAAAGGTGGCATCCTCAAAGGGCCTGAGCAAATGGCAGGTGTCACGTATGAGCTTCCACTGGCTGACATCAAACTTACACAGGGGAGTACTCCTATCCGCTTGGATCATCAAGAATTCGTTGATGGCGGTCCAGCATATGGAGGGTGGAATTCCAACGGGTGAAAACATTGCATATCAGCTTATGTTGGGGAATGCCGTTATGCCACTGAAGCTCAAGGAGGTTGTGCTTTGCGGTGTACGAGTAGCTGAAGAGCATGCAAAGTTTCCTGGCCATTTTTAGTATGTCTTGCAGATGGGTGGAAAACTTCAGGAACACTTGACAACCAGATTGAACATGTGTGCCATGCAGGGAGCTCAGCCTTCTATGATGCAGCGCCGACACCATGTTCTTCCCGTTGTTGGTCACCATGGTTCCGATTTTCAGTTGTCATGGGAAAAGCCAAGATTCGATATCTTGATGAATCACACGGAGCAGTTCCTCCCCTGTGTGACTCCGTTCACCAAGGCAAACCAGGTGCAGAACAGTGTGACACAGCCGTGCCCTGCATATGTGGTATGCTGGAGGGGCACTGTGACTTGTCCTTGCAGTGGAGGCTGAGGACATGGTGGAGGATGAGGAGACAGAGGCTGACATTGTCGCAGGACCAACAGCATGACAACATGGAGGTTGAAGCGGCTTGACCTGGCCAAGTTGCTGGTGTGGCTGTGCAGAAGTCACATTCACCTAGTGGGCAGTAAGGACATGTATTGTCCCTGCCCGTAGTTACAGGTCCACATGTTGGCACTGCCATGCACTTTGGCAGACACCGACAGGCTCAAGGACTGGCCCACCTTCTGTTCTACATGTGTGTGCAGGGCTGGTACTGTCTTTTTCGCAAAAAAATGACAGCTTGGGACTCTCGACTTCGGCTCGGCACAAGCCATCAGTTCTCTGAGAGGTGCAGAGTCCACCACTAGGAAAGAAAGGGACTGCCGCACCAGCAACTTGGCCAGGAGAACATTAAGCTTCTGCGCCGTTGGATTAGTGCACGCATACTGCTGTCTCTTGGTAATCACTTCGGTGATCGATTGCTGATGGAATGACTGATGAGGAGGAGACGGAGGAGGAGGAGAAGGAGGAGCAGCAGCATTGGGACCAGCAGATGATGGGAATGACAGACAGCTCCCTTCGGCTGAGGTGGCGGAGCCTTAACTGTCTGAAACCGGGAGCGTGCCACTAGTTGATGCATCGGTTGCTGCAGCAGGCTGGACCCCACATCAGAACAACGGTTCTCCCAGGCCACTATATGGCAACGCTGCATATGTTGACGTAGGGCCGTAGTGCTAACATTGGCACCCTTGCCACGCTTCACCTTCTGCCCTCAGATTCTACTTATGGCCACGTTCATCTCCTCCGGCGGCTTAACAAAAAACTGCCACACTGCTAAGTAGTTATTCTCCCCCAACAGTCCGCACTGACTGACTGCTACTGCTGCTGCCTCCGTGAACCCCTGCACCACTACTTCCTGGGCAAGTAGGCTGTTGCGAAGCAGGTGGTCTACCCCCGGGCATGTTTTTGCAGCCAACCTCCCACTGCTGCCACCCTGCTGACTCCCAGCCATGCTACCCTTTATCTGAAAGGGGCCTGTTCCAGTGGTGGGTGACATGATGCCTGATTCTCTGCTATGCGACATCTCTCCTCCGTCTGGGTGCCAGGGGCCTAATTATCGAAAACTGGCCTTCTCCAGTGGTGGGTGACATGACGCCTGATTCTCTGCTATGCGACCTCTCTCCTCTGTCTGGGTGCCAGGGGCCTAATTATCGAAAACTGGCCTTCTCCATTGGTGGGTGACATGACGCCTGATTCTCGGCTATGCGACCTCTCTCCTCCGTCTGGGTGCCAGTGGCCTAATTATCGAAAAGTGGCCTTCTCCATTGGTGGGTGACATGACGCCTGAATCTCTGCTATGCAACCTCTCTCCTCCGTCTGGGTGCCAGGGGCCTAATTATCGAAAAGTGACCTTCTCCATTGGTGGGTGACATGACGCCTGACTCTGCTATGCGACCTCTGTCCTCTGTCTGGGTGCTGGGGCCTAAATTATCGAAAAGTGGCCTTCTCCATTGGTGGGTGACATGACGCCTGATTCTCTGGTATGCAACCTCTCTCCTCCATCTGGGTGCCAGGGGCCTAATTATCGAAAAGTGGCCTTCTCCATTGGTGGGTGACTTGAAGCCTGATTCTCTGCTATGGGACCTCTCTCCAATTAATATTGCTTAATTTTTATTTATTTTATGCTATTGTAATTCATTTCCCTATCCATATTTGTTTGCAGGGGATTTAACTACATTTTGCTGCCTTTTGCAGCCCTCTAGCCCTTTCCTGGACTATTTTACAGCCTTTTTAGTGCCCAAAAGTTCGTGTCCCTATTGACTTCAATGGGGTTCGGTTTCGGATTGAATGTTCGGGATGTTCGGACGAACTTCTCGAACCCGAACATCCAGGTGTTCACTCAACTCTAATCACAATCTAACCTACACTGACTATATCCGACTAACTATATGTATTATCCACTTGAAGACCACAGGTTTATACCCCTCTAGTGACTAGGCCCTTTTTTACAAATCCGCACTACACTAATTTCACCGTTTATTGCTCGGTCATACAACTTACCACCCAAATGAATTTTACCTCCTTTTCTTCTCACTAATAGAGCTTTCATTTGGTGGTATTTCATTGTTGCTGACATTTTTACTTTTTTTGCTATTAATAAAAATGTAACGACATTTTTGCAAAAAAATGACATTTTTTACTTTCTGTTGTATTTTTTTTTAAAAACTACATTTCTGTATACATTTTTCAAAAAATGTATTGTTCTACATATTTTTGATAAAAAAAATCCAATAAGTGTATATTTATTGGTTTGGGTAAAAGTTATAGCGTTTACAAACTATGGTGCAAAAAAGTGAATTTCCGCATTTTGAAGCAGCTCTGACTTTCTGAGCACCTGTCATGTTTCTACAGGTGCTAGAATGTCAGGATAGTATAAATACCCCCCAAATGACACCATTTTAGATAGAAGACACCCCAAAGAATTCACGGAGGGGCATGGTGAGTTCATGTATCATTTCATTTTTTTTCACAAGTTAGCGGAAAATGACACTTTCTGAGGAAAAAAAAAAAATATCTCAGACGGACTCACTATGCCCCTCAGTGAATACCATGGGGTGTCTACTTTCCGAAATGGGGTCATTTGTGGGGTGTGTTTACTGCTCTGGCATTTTAGGCGGGGCTAAATTGTGAGCAGCCATGTAAAACCTAAAGGTACTCGTTGGAATTTGGGCCCCTTTGCGCACCCAGGCTGCAAAAAAGTGTCACACACGTGGTATCGCGGTACTCAGGAGAAGTAGGGCAATGTGTTTTGGGGTGTATTTTTACATATACCCATGCTGGGTGAGAGAAACATCTCTGTAAATTGTCAACTTTGTATAAAAAAATTTTAAAAGTTGCCGTTTACAGCGATATTTCTCACACAAAGTATGGGTATATATAAAAATACACCCCAAAACACATTGCCCTACTTCTCCTGAGTATGGCGATACCATATGTGTGACACTTTTTTGCAGCCAAGATGCGCAAAGGGGCCCTAAAACCAATGAGTACCTTTAGGATTTCACAGGCCATTTTTACGTATTTGGATTCTCACGCTTTAGGACCCCTAAAATGCCAGGGCAGTATAAATACCCCACAAGTGACCCCATTTTGGAAAGAAGACACCCCAAGGTATTCCGTGAGGGGTATGGCGAGTTCACAGAAAAAAAATAATTTTGGAACAAGTTAGCGGAAATTGATATATATATATTTTTTTTACAAAGTCTCATATTCCACTAACTTGTGACAAAAAATAAAATTTTACATGAACTCACCATACCCCTCACGGAATACCTTGGGGTGTCTACTTTCTAAAATGGGGTCACATGTGGGGTGTTTGTACTGCCCTGGCATTTGAGGGTCTCCGCAATCATTACACGTATGGCCAGCATTAGGAGTTTCTGCGATTCTCCTTATATTGAGCATACGGTAATGAGATTTTTTTTTTCCATTCAGCCTCTGGGCTTAAAAAAAATAAATAAATGAACGGCACAGATTTCTTCATGCGCATCGATCAATGTGGATGAAAAAATCTCTGCCAAAATCAGTGACTGAGGTGCGGTGGGCTGGGCGCTAACTACCTAACAAGTAGCTAGCTAACTGGCGGTGATAAGGGACCCTTATGCCCTATTCACACATCCGAAATTCTGTTTGCGGAACGGAATTGTGGACCCATTCATTTCTATGGGGACAGACTTTGTTCCGCTCGGATCCGGAATTATGGATCCGTGCTTCCGAGTCTGCACTTCCGTTCCGCAAAAATATAGAACATGTCCTATTCTTGTCCGCAATTGCGGACAAGAAAAAGCATTTTATATATAGTTCTGTGCGGATCTGCAAAATGCGGAAAGCACATTGCCGGTGTCCGTATTTTGCGGATCCGTAGATCAATCGATCCGCAAAACACATACGGACGTCTGAATGAGCCTTACAGGAGGGTGATTAGTGACAGGGGGGGTGACAGGGGGTGATCGGGGGGGTGACATAGGTGATCAGGGGGGGTGACATGGGTGATCAGGGGTTAATCAGTGATGGGGGGTGGGGGGGGGTGTGTAGTGATTGGTGCACTTTACCTATGTTTCCTCTGGTGGTCCCAAACAAAGGGACCACCAGACGAGCAGACAGCAGGCATATCAGACGCTGTTTACAAAATATGATATGCGATTTAAATGCGTTTTTTTTCGCATCTACAGCCTGCCAGGGCATGATCATCGCTGGCAAGCTGTAGTTTCAGTTGTCCCGGCTCCGATCACATGAACGCGCGCGCGTTCATGCGAAATCTCAGGTCTCACGAGATGACGCCGATAGGCGGCAGTGAGACCTGAGAGAGCCGCCGCGCTGACGCCCATCGGCGTTAGCGTGGCGGCAAGTGGTTATTTATATATAAGCTAACTAACTTTGTAATGTAATGACAAAGAATAGCAGAGAGCACAGCAATAACAATGCTGTTTCTCTCAGAACTGTAATAAACTGCAGAAAATGGCTGCTGGGGAGGTTCTTATATACTAAAGGGGTAGGCAACTTTTGGTTGCTAGGGATGTTGCTAAGCTCAGACAAAGACATTGCAGCCTTCTCATTGGCCCACAGGCAAGAAGCAGAGAGGGATTTTGGGTTCAGATGAAAAAAAAATTTAGAATATTTTAAAATACGAATATATATCACTATATTTTAAACATTCGCCAATTCTCGAAGTCACGATATACGAGATAAAAATTCGCCCAACACTAATTGAAATAGGCCACTAAACGCTTTCACCACAAATAACTGCAACAGTGAAGTGAGTATATATTATTCTTTCTGTACTGAAATTGGCCACTAAACACTTTCACTACATATAACTGCAATAGTGAAGTGCGTATATATTTTTCTTTCAGTACTGAAATAGGCCAATAAACGCTTTCACCACAAATAACTGCAACAGTGAAGTGAGTATATATTTTGTCTTTCTGTACTGAAGTAGGCCACTAAACACTTTGGCCACAAATAACTTCAGAAGTGAAATGAGTATACTATATTTTTCTTTTGTTACTGAAATAGGCCACTAAACGCTTTCACAACATATTATTGCAGAAGTGAAATGCGTTTATATGTTTCTTTCTGTACTGAAATTGGCCACTAAACGCTTTCACCACAAATAACTGCAACAGTCAAATGTGTATATATTTTTCTTTTTGTACTGAAATAGGCCACTAAACGCTTTCACCACATATAACTGCAGAAGTGAAATGCAGATATATTTTTCTTTCTGTACTGAAATAGGCCCCTAAACGCTTTGGCCACAAATAACTGCAACAGTGAAGTGCATATATATTTTTCTTTTTGTACTGAAATAGGCCACTAAACGCTTTAGCCACAAATAACTGCAACAGTGAAGTGCGTAGTTATTTTTCTTTCTGTACTGAAATAGGCCACTAAACACTTTTGCAACAAATAACTGCAATACTGAAGTGCGTATATATTTTTCTTTCTGTACTGAAATAGGCCACTAAACATTTTCACCACATATAACTGCAGAAGTGAAATGTGTATATATTTTCTATCTGTACTGAAATAGGCCACTAAACACTTTCACCACAAATAACTGCAACTTCAAAATGCATATATATTTTTCTTTTTGTACTGAAATACTGTAGGCCACTAAATGCTTTAGCCACAAATAACTGCAACAGTGAAGTGCGTAGATATTTTTCTTTTTGTACTGAAATAGGTTACTAAATGCTTTCACCACATATAACTGAAAAACTGAACTGCGTATATTTTACTTTTTGTACTGAAATATGCCACTAAACATTTTCACCACATATAACTTCAGAAGTGAACTGAGAATATATTTTTCTTTTTGTACTAAAATAGACCACTAAACGCTTTGACCCAATATAATTGCAGAAGTGAACTGAGAATATATTTTTCGTTTTGTATTGAAATAGGCCACTAAATGCTTTTACTTCATATAACTGCAGAAGTGAACTGAGAATATATTTTTCTTCTTGTACTGAAATAGGCCAGTAAACGCTTTTACCACATATAACTGCAGAAGTGAACTGAGAATATATTTTTCATTTTGTACTAAAATAGGCCACTAAACGCTTTGACCACATATCATATAACTGCAGAAGTGAACTGAGAATATATTTTTATTTTTGTACTGAAATAGGCCACCAAATGCTTTTACCACATATAACTGCAGAAGTGAACTGAGAATATATTTTTCTTCTTGTACTGAAATAGGCCAGTAAACGCTTTTACCACATATAACTGCAGAAGTGAACTGAGAATATATTTTTCATTTTGTGCTAAAATAGGCCACTAAACGCTTTGACCACATATCATATAACTGCAGAAGTGAACTGAGAATATATTTTTATTTTTGTACTGAAATTGGCCACCAAATGCTTTTACCACATATAACTGCAGAAGTGAACTGAGAATATATTTTTCTTCTTGTACTGAAATAGGCCAGTAAACGCTTTTACCACATATAACTGCAGAAGTGAACTGAGAATATATTTTTCATTTTGTACTAAAATAGGCCACTAAACGCTTTTACCACATATAACTGCAGAAGTGAACTGAGAATATATTTTTCATTTTGTACTGAAATAGGCCACTAAACACTTTTACCACAAATAACTGCAACAGTGAACTGCGTATATATTTTTCTTTTAGTTCTAAAATATATCACTAAATGAAATGCTTTCACCACATATAACTGCAGACGAGAACTGCGTATATATTTTTCTTTTTGTACTAAAATACACCACTAAATGCTTTCACCACATATAACTGCAGAAGTGAACTGCATATATATTTTTCTTTTAGTACTGAAATACTTCACTAAAAGCTTTTATCGCAAACAACTGCAACAGTGAACTGCATATATATTTTTATTTTTGTACTGAAATACGCCACTAAACACTTTTATCATATAAAACTGCAACAGTGAACTGGGTATATATTTTTCTTTTAGTACTGAAATACGTCACTAAATGCTTTCACCACAAATAAATGTAAATATTTCCTTTTTCCACAGATATAAGCCATTAAAGGCTTTTCAACATAGCACTTGCACCCCAAGAACAAATTGATGGAATGACAGAGCTGTCTAATGGCTATTTGGATCCCCAAATAATCTTTCCCTGCACTTGTAAATTGCTTTTTTTTCACTATGAGGTTTTTCCTATCACTGGCTCTAGCGCCTTATGACTTCTTTCCCTGCACTAAGATGCTGTGAAATCGTTCCTCCCTATCCTTTCCCTGCACTTATAAATCGTTTTTTCAGTTTTTTTTCCTATTGCTGTCCCTAGTGCCTTCTCTCTTCTGTCCCTGCACTCAGAACGGGGGAAAATGTCTGAATCCAAAATGGCCACCATATTTATAGGGCTGTGACATCACAGGGCTGGCTGCTGATTGGCTGCATTATGGGTCATGTAAAATTATACGAAAACATCTTCCAGTTTTGAATTTCAATGAGGAATGGAGAAATATATTTTCTGCAGGGACAAGATGCGTATCGAAAAGAGCTCCCACAGTGGGACAAAAAATAAGTCTGAGTTTGTTTGTGGAAAAAATCCCTAAAATATGTACCTTGCCAAAAACATATGGAAACTATAAATGTGGTAGTAAAAAATGCACTTGCTGTCGATACATGTCCATTTCTAAAGAGGTTATGTCCATGGCTAATGAAAAAAGACATGTTTTAAAACAGTACATTAATTGTAGTACAGACTACGTAGTGTATGTTATAACATGCAAAACATGCAGGTTGCAATACGTAGGCTGTAATATTAATGAATTAAAGGTACGAATAAGGAAGCATTTCAGTGATGTCCCTCATGTCATGTCCCGGAATTTCTCAGTGGCAACATTGCATGTTGCCACTGTTCACAAGGGTGATGTCTCTGCGTTTTCTGTACAAGGTGTGGAGGTGGTGTCGGCACCGATCAGAGGAGGGGATCGAAAACAAAAGCTTCCCAGCAGAGAAACATACCGGATGTTTATTTTGGAAACATGCATACCGAGGGGTTTGAATAGAAAATATGACCTAACATTGCTGTATATGTAGATTCTGTGGATGTGATCTCAAGTATGTGGATTTAAGTCATCGCCCCTACATATATGCTTTGCTTCCCACCTAATTCAGACACCTGAGTTTTTGGGGGTGGTTTCCAATCAAGCAAAGAGGAGGGGTATACCCGTGTTGTATTGTCTTGATAAAGGGTTCAATACTATAGCCCGAAACGCATCACAGTCACTTTTTGTCTCTCCATGTGATGTATGTGTGATCTTGAATTTTTGCAAGACAAATAAAGAACAAACTATTTTTTACGCATGAAGCTGGAATATATCCTTTGTTTTTTTGATTGTACAAGAACGGCCAGGTTCAAGCCCGGTCTTCAGTGCTTCAGAAGGGTGACTAGAGGTGAGAGCTGCACTTTCTTCTCTTGAGAATCTTCTAGACGGATTGCTGTGATTATAACAGATGTAAGTTTCTAGCAACTTGATTGATGAAGGAAATACTGAGTGAGGCCCATGAGGACCAGACTTGTTTTAAACAAGTGAGATTTAGTAATACAAGAGGATTATTTCTGAATATCCAGACACAAACAGATAACCCATTTAAATGGATAATAGAATCATTGGTTAAAGAAAAGGCTTTCCAGTCAATTGAATAAAGAAAATCATTCATATTTGACCTGTTTTTATAACTTGAGTGAAGTTGTTATATTTAGAGCCAATGTCCCTTAACTTCGAAAACATTTGGAGATCTTAAGCATACCTACTCTCCTGCCAGTGCCCATCTTCATAAGCCTACCAAGCGGAAGAGGCCAATATCAAATGCAAAATAAGTTGTTTTTTTCTACAGATTTTTACCTTGTAGCAGAGAGTCAGAATGATCTAGAGGATGCAGGCTGTAACACATACTTGACAAAGCCAAAAGATTGGAACCAACTCCTGAAGTACAGCTTCTTTTGGATAAGTGTTCCCAAGTAAAATGATATAATTAAATAATACTAGGAGCCAAGGAACCAGAACAACCCCAAGTATACAGCTTCAGGTACACATATTAGGTAAAGTTTTGTCTATTTTATACAATAGTAGGCACATATCACAGAGCCAAAAAAATAGCCCCAAGTATGAAGCTTTTGAATTCATTTTTGTAAGAAGAAAGTGAATACTAATGTTGCATTATTGAATTATTGGCTAATTTCTAATAAACTGTCTCTTCTATCGAATCCAATAAAGCATCTTTGACACATTTGTGTGCTGTCAGGACAATCAGGAATAGGATATTTCTTTATCTTTTCTTCTGCTTTAAATGTTTTTTCCTGTTACTTATATTAATGCATTCATTATGTTGTTATACCTGATAATCATTTATATAATGGAAAACAGATTTTACACTCTGTGTTTTATGCCAGTTGTGACTAATTAAGGAAAAAATGAAAAATGAAAGAGATTATTGATGCCAATCAGTAATGACTCACCCTGCTTCTATCATGGACCGATTCCTAATTTCAGTGTCTGTTGCCAGAATCATAATGCATCAATATAAATGAAGTACTTGAATAAGTGAACATATTATATTATTTCTTTATGATTAATATGAAGAAAATATGAAGTGCTGTAGGACTTGATATCTAAGAAGTGAAACCAGCTGGTATCATCAGCTGAGCTCTCTATTATAATTAGGACCCTAGGGCTTATTCACAAGTAAATGAACCACAGATCTGTGCTGTCCATTTTATTCATAGATGGCACACATGTTTATTTTGTTATTATTTTATTGTGTTTATTCATATATCCTGGTTTTTCCTCTGACCACTCCCAATGAAGTATATGGGTCCTTGAAAACCACTTACGGAACACTGATAGCATCTGTGTTTTGTCAATGGTTCCACAGACATTTGGTAGGAAATGCTCTTGAAATCCCTTTTCAGCCTAGCAGTGCATGTGGAATACAGATAAAACAGACAGGGCACAAAAATAAGAAATTAACTAACAACGGACCATTCACAATTCAAACACGGATATCAAATGGACATGTGATTATAGCCTTAGACACAACTTTTCTTTTTGTTTTGTAAAAAAACAAAAATACATGCAGCATTTTTCAATTTTTTTAAATGGAATTTTTTTTTTACTTGTGACTCTTAAAACATGAATTTTGCTGACATTTTTCAAGTGTACTCGATGGACAAATGCCTACACAATGCCTCAGTGCATTCTGATGCTGACTAGCACTAAATATTCTAAAAATGCTCAAACACAATGCAAACCACCCCCTAAAAAGCTTTGTATTACTGCATTTCATACTGTATTATAGACTTTAAAGTAGGATCTGTCTCCATAAGAAGGACCTGAAAAAACACCATTAATTCACTATGGGACTTTTGGAGATACAGCCAAATGCTGTATTCAGGAATCTCTGTCAGTCCTGTAATGATTGAGTGGCAGTACATATGCTTGATCATCATTAAGTTCTCCAGGGACTCCAGCAACCTTTACTTGTAATTTTCTGATTAGAGGTGTTTAACTGCTAGAACCCCCAAGATTTGATATTTGTCATATTCGGTTGAGAAGATATGTCTTATGGTGGGACAACCTATTTGAAGGGCAAGGACATAGCTATAGTGATACAGTTGTGGAAGATGCAGTAAGAACTTGATAAGGACACATATCCGTATTATAAATTGCAGATAGCTGGTGAGGGGTTCTGTTATAGATATTTCATTAGGAGGCCAAGCAAATTTGGTTTGGATGCAGTCATGGTAAACAGTATGGAACTGGCTCAATGCACAATAGAAATACGCTTATTTTGTGACTTCTTTATTTATTAAACCCTATTACATCATGCCAGGCACTTTGTTGAAAAAAGACTCTATGGAGATTTATCAAAACTGGTGTAAAGAAAAAATGGCTTAGATGCCCATAGCAACCAATCAGATACCACCTTTCATTTTTCACGACTTCTCTGTAAATGAAAAGTGGAATCTGATTGGTTGATATGGGCAACTAAGTCTACTTTCACACTCACTTTTTGGCTTTCCGTTTGTGAGAACCATTCAGAGCTCTCACAAGTGGTCCAAAACGGATCAGTTTGCATTCTAATACATTCTGAATGGAAAAGGATCTGCTCAGAATGCATCAGTTTGCATCAGTTCAGTCTCCATTCTGCTTTGGAGACGGACACTAAAACGCTGCTTGCAGCGTTTTAGTGTCCTTCTGATGAAACTGAGCCAAACGGATCCATCCTGACACACAATGTAAGTAAATGGGGATGACACAAATTGGCACAATAGAATACTGATCCGTCCTCCATTGACTTTCAATGGTGTTTAAGACAGATCTGTCTTGGCTATGTTAAAGATAACACAAACGGATCCGTTGTGAACGGATGCAGATGGTTGTATTATCTGAATGGATCCGTCCATGACGGATTCGCACAAAAGTGAGTGTGAAAGTAGCCTAAGCCAGTTTTACTTTACACCAGTTTTGATAAATCTCCCCCTCTATATTTCTTTTGTAGGACAGAACCTGTCTCATATAGTACACAAAGACATCACTGGGAATAACACATGTTCGTCTTGCTAAAAGTATAATAATAGTTTCTGCAAAACGAATGGAATGATTTAATGTTACAGTTTAGACATGGAGTACTAGAACAGCAAATGTGGAGCGAGCAGATGTCAAATCGAGAAATAACTATCAAAATACAGTGCAGATTTTTTTGGCATCTTTAGGTCACCGATTTTTAGAGCAAAATAATGGTAAACTAACAAGGATAAAGAAAGGTAATATTAAATTCTAGGAAATCATGTCTCCACAGAAAAGCAGGCAGCCCGCTGTCCTACAAAAGGCATTAAACAGCTTGAATGTGTTAATGCAACAATGTTCATTTTCTTTCTCTGCGGGCTTCTGTCTTAAAGGTTATCCTTTAACGACTGAAAACACTTTTTTTTCCCTGCAGCGTGGGTTAATTTTTCATTGAGAATAGCTATTGGTATGATCCATGCCTCATTAGTTTATGGGAGGGAGCTAGTCTCCATTAATTCTCTTTTCACTTCATTTGCTTGGCTTGGTTATAATTAGCTTCAGAATAACTTGGGCAGCTTTCAATAGATTTATTAACACAATAGCAGTCTCTAGGACTACGTTTTATTCCTACATTTATTTTGTTGTCAAAAGTTTAAGATAAAAAGTAAGGAGTGACCTGCGGCAAAATAAAAGATTTAATTAACTTGATTTGCTCCATCTTATTGTTCTGCTTATAAAACGTCTGCTATATTGTGTTGTGTTGGTATTAGTTTGAATCAACACAGGGCAAGATGATTTATTAACTCAAAAGGGATTATAAAGTAATGTCAGCTGAGTAGACAGGTATTTTTCTTTTCATTTAGTAATATTTCTACACTTTTGAAATATTTCTCATATGACTTATTGAAAATTACATTCTTGGTGACTGGTAAGCAACCAATCAACTTTGGGTCATTTACCTATTCTAATTTCAAAGACTGATATGGGATTTAGCCAGTTCGAGACAGTTCTCCCGATCCAGTTGATAACAAACGTATCGCAGAACTGTTTCCTGGCTAAATCCTGTCCCAGTGATCTATCAGGAGGGACTGACAGCAGGCAGGGCACCTTCTCTTGCTAGTCACAGACAACTATATCACCATCCTCGGGTTGGTGATACAGTTTAATAATGTTGTGAGGTACAAGAGCCATTGCCTATGAGGCAGTTGAATGGCAGAGATTACATTATCGAGTCTGCCTAGGCCAGGAGACAGGCAACACAGGCAGATGCTGGAAGAGGCCTGTGGAAACATGGAGTGGGAGTCAAGAGAGTATTTGATTTTATTACTATTTTGGGCACTATGGGGAAAATTATTTCTACTATGGTGGTATTATTATACCTGGGCATAATATGGAGGACAATACTACTAAAGGAGACTAGGGAAGCATTGTCACTCTTGGGGGAACTGTAGGGGGTGCCATTATAAAAGAGGACACTCTGGGAAAAAATGATTACTATTATTGGGAATTTGGAAGCTCTGTTACTAGAGGCGAACTATCCATATAGCACTAATATTTCAGCAGTACAACATTTTGGGGCATGGGGGAGTAGGGCGAGCAAAATATTAGGGTTCCTGTCTCCTGCCTCTCTAGCAGCCACTATGGAGGTGTAGTGAGGCTGAACATAGGCACAAATCCACAGTCAGGTTTCTGCTGACTATTGAGACAATCTGTACCAGCCTCTCCTCTGCTGTTCCTACCTCTGTGTTCACCATCACCCTAGTGTCTGTGGGGCTAAACATCCCACCAGCTACAAGGTACAAAATATTTATTCTATGTTTATACAGTAGTGAATGTTCTGCCCAGCAGGGTTACAGAAAATGATTCCAGTTCATTCTGCCAGTCTTGGTATTTCTCAAGTGTTTAATGTGGTTATAGTGGTGTTAAGTTGTATTACACTTTGTTTTTCTGTTATGAAGACTGCTTCATTGTGTGTGATGCAAAGCATTGTGGGAGTGCAAAGCATCCTGGAAAAGAGAAGTCTTTAGGACACATCATCAGAGTCTTCCTTTAGCATATCTCCTTCTCAAACTCCACCATCCTTGTAAACCCATATCTGGTGAGAGATCTACCTTTGTTTCAGGGATATTATGTTATGCAAAGCTGTTCAGTCAGTTGTAATTGTTACTATGGGAGTTGTTACTACTATTAGTTAGACATGTAGTCCTATATTTGGCAGCCATTTTACCATGTACATCAGTGTTATGCAAATGTTACAGCACATGCTATTCTATACTTTAAACTTATACAGTACATGCTATTTGTATCCTTGTAGTTTTACCGCACACTTGTACAATCTCTCACTCACACGCATCGTGCAAAGATTACAACCTGTTGACCAATAAACAAGTTAGAATACAAAGAACAGTCCTCCGATTTGGAAGACAGGAATGGTTTGTGCTGAATGTCTGACTGCACACTGTGTGAACGTGTATGAAGACTAGGGATGTGTGAACCCATGGAAGTTCGGGTTCGCCGGGTTTGGTCGAACTTCAGGTCAAAGTTCGGGTTCGGGAACTGGACTTGACCCCGCACCTCATTAAAGATAATCGGGACCCGAACTTTGCTTGAGCGCGTTGATGTCATTGCAGGTCCTGCTGAATGAAGATAGAAAGACCTGCAGTGACATCATCGCAGGTCCTTTTGCAGGTCCTGCAGAATGAAGAGGATACCGGCTGTGCAATCAAGTGGATGAGGTGAGTTTTTTTTATTATTTTTAACCCCTCAATGGCAATTTTATTTACTATTCTGTCTTAAGAATGCTATTTTTTTCCGTTATAACCATGTTATAATGGAAAATAATAAAATTACCCGAACACTGAACCCGAACTTCAGTAAAAAAGTCCAGGTTCGGGTCCTGATACCCGAACTCGCACAGTTCGGTACGAACCCGAACTTTGCAGTTCCGGTTCGCTCAACCATAATGGAGAAGGAACAGTGAAGGTGTATCTACTTTTTTTTTTTTTTTTTTATAAATTCTTTATTTAAATTTTCACAAAAATGTAATAACAAATCATGCCAGTTGAAGGAAAAGTCGGGCATAGCCAACACATAGTGAGCGATCAAATAGCATAAATCAAGGCATGACAATTAAATGTAAACAAGGGAAGGCAACACTGAGTAGTAGAGATTTGTAAAGCAAAGACAGGGGGGAGGGGTGAAGACAAGAAACGGGTAGAGGAAACACAAAAAAGGGGGGGACAATAAGCCTCTCTCTCACGTCGAGGACAACAATACACGGCATTCAGCTGAACCGTGAAATTCAATCCAGTGGCACCAGGTTTTAATGAATTGCTTCTCAGTGTGTTTTATGGATGAGGTAAGATCCTCCATTCTCAAGGTCTCCTGTATTTTGTTGATCCACATGGGAACAGTGGGAGCAGAAGATTGTCTCCACAGACATGGGATACAGGCTCTCGCTGCATTGACCATATGTCTAACCACAGACTTGTTATATGTAGATAAGGGGATCTCACACCAATGGAGCAGGAATGAAGCAGGTGATTTAGGCAGAGTATACAAAGTGAACTTGGCGGTGATATTCCAGACAGCATCCCAAAAATCTGAGAGGACTGGGCATTCCCAGAAAATATGGAGGATAGTGCCCCTTGCCTGACCACATCTCCAGCACAGAGGGGAGACTGAAGGAAAGATGGCATTAAGTCTAGTGGGGACCCTGTACCAGCGGGACAGGAGTTTGAAACCAGCCTTTTGGACATTACTGGCCATAGAAGTTTTGTGTACACAGGTATATAGTCTCAGCCTCTGTTCTGACGAAAAAGTGATGTTCAGGTCGGCTTCCCATTGGGAGACGTAGGTGGATGGAGGTTGGTCTGGTGGAGAGATTAACAAGGAATACATCCTGGAGAGGGTATGTCTGGTGTCCCCTATGTGATCACAAATGAGTTCAAAGCCCGTCCTATCGCGACTGAATGTTGTGACTGGGGGTAAGGAAGCCAAAAAGTGGGTGAGTTGACGAGACTGCCAAGGGTTCAAAGACGGAGTCCCCGCCATATCCGTAAGCTGACGAGGGGTGAGCCAAGCGTTCGCAACAGACAAGTGCAGTGCCCTGAAATAATCACACCGGATCAATTCCCGAAATAGGCCATGATCCATCCCGGGTGGAAATCGAGGGTTACCCAAAATAGGGAACATTGGTGTAGGGGAGGGTGAAATACCAGGACGTTCCCGTACAGAGGCAAAGGCCGTCAAGGAGGGGCCTATGGTCGGGTGTGTGCGCGCCGCCAAAGGGGAATGAGTGTCCAGCCAGGGAGTAGCAGCCAACGGAGTAGGGAGGAAAGATTGCTCAATTGTGACCGATTTTTTGTGTGCTGCATGGCGACACCAATCAACAATTCTTGATAGGTGAGAGGCTTTATGGTAGGAAACGAAATCGGGTAATCCCAAACCCCCTTCTTTTTAGGATGGAATAGAAGTGATCTCGCTAAGGTGTATCTACTTTAAGTGCAAACTATACATGGTGTGTGTATATGTAATGTATATTGTGTATGTGCAGTACTTACAGTAAAGTTTACATGTTAGTTTGAATATATGTGGTGTCTATATTGTGCATATATCATATGTGGTGTATGTATGTATGTCTAGCATATACAGTATATGGAGCTTATATGTATATGGTATATTTATGTATGTGTGTATTACAGTGCCTTGCAAAAGTATTCACCCCCTTGACTTTTTTTGTGTTTTGTTACATTACAGCCTTAAGTTCAATGTTTTGTTAATCTGAATTTTATGTGATGGATCAGAACACAATAGTCTAAGTTGGTGAAGTGAAATGAGAAAAATATATAAATAAAACTATTTTTTAGAAATAGAAAACAGAAAATTGCCATGTGTGTTTGTATTAACCCCCTTTGTTAGGAAGCCCATAAAAAAAGCTCTGGTTCAACCAATTACCTTCAGAAGTCACATAATTAGTAAAATGATTTTCAACTGTGTGCAATCTATGTCTCACATGATCTGTCATTACATATACAGACCTTTTTTAAAAGGCCCCAGAGGCTGCAACACCTAAGTAAGGGGCATTAGACCAAGGAACTCTCCAAACAAGTAAGGGACAATGTTGTTAAGGAGTAAAAGTCAGGGTTAGGTTATAAAAAAATATCCAAATCTATTATAACCAAATAGAAAGAACATGGCACAACAGCAAACCTGCCAACATATGGTCGCCCACCAAATCTCTCGGACCGAGCAAGGAGGGCGTTAATAAGAGAGGCTGCACAGAGACCTAAGGTAACCCTGGAGGAGCTGAAGAGTTCCACAGCAGAAACTGGAGTATCTGTACATAGGACAACAATAAGCCGTACTCTCCATAGAGTTGGGCTTTATGGTAGAGTGGCCAGAAGAAAGCCATTACTTTCAGCTAAATAAAAAAAAGGCACGTTGTGAGTTTGCGAAAAGGCAAAATGTATGGAGTATGGTGCTCTGGTGTGATGAGACTAAAATTTACGTTTTCAGCCATCAAACAAAACACTATGTCTGGCGCAAACCCAACACATGACATCACCCAAAGAACACCATCCGCACAGTGAAACATGGTGGTGGCAGCATCATGCTGTGGGGATGTTTTTCAGCAGCCGGGACTGGGAAACTGGTCAGAGTTGAAGGAAAGATGGATGGTGCTAAATACAGAGATATTATTGAGCAAAACCTGTACCACTGTGTGCGTGATTTGAGGCTAGGACAGAGGTTCACCTTCCCAAATTTTCTGGAATTTTATTAAATCCATTCTTCCCTCTATCAGTGAAATATTCCCCGTGCCATGGGTGGCAGCACAACCCCAAAACATCATTGATCCATCTCTATGCTTAATGTTTGGAGAGTTGTTCTTTTCATGAAAATCTGTGCCCCTTTTTCTCCAAACATACTGTTATGAACCAGCGGGTGTGGATCCACTGTGCCATGTGATCAACCTCCTCTACAGGCATTGTCTAAGAGAACCCCCTCATTCTTCACATTACCTTGTATGGTGAGGATAGACTTTTCTGATTAGAACACCAGGTCACTGGGATGGCACACAAATCAGCTGACCTAGGCAGACCAGGGGGTACCAGTGCAAGATACTAGGGGTATCGAATTAGTCAACAGGCCAAGTAGTAACCAGAAGCAACAGTGGAGGAGCAAAGGATGAGGCAAAGGCTCAGTCATACAAGCAATGGGTCAGGGCAGGCAGCATAGGTACAGGTCAAGCAACCTGGGTCAGAAACAGGAGAGTGAAGACGGAGTAGACAAGGATCAGACAGGTAATGGAATCCACAAGACAAGCGCGGGTCACAAGTTCAGGAACACAAGCACGTACGCAAGCAACATTAGCAGGACACAAGAACCTTTGACGATCAGGAACCTGGAAGGTCAGCACAGGTCACATGTTCTTAACCCTTAAATCACATGAAGTGTCGCGTGCAGGCCCTTAAACAAATATTCTACAGGTAACAGGCTGGAAGTTATACTGTGCCCGGAGTTGGAGGGAAACCATGGTAATGGCATCCTGGGAGGATGGCACCTGTAAGGACAGAGCCCAGGACTGCAACAGTGAATAGGGGACACCAGCAGCTGACCTCCACCACTACCTGCCCTGCAATTCGGCTGGATACTGACAATGACGAAGGTGGCCAGGGAGGACAGTGTTTGGGGGGCCAAGCACTGAGGCGGTGAGTAGGGGAACATTGATGGTCGACAACCGCTGTTGCACATACCTTTGCACATTGTGGCCAAAGAGCTGTATTTTAGCCTCATTGGTCCACAGGACTTGTTTACAAAATACATCACGCTTGTTTAGACATTTGTTTTTTTTTTTTGCAAAATTGAGATGATTAGTGAATTTTGTGTGGAGGACACAGGAGAGATTTTCTTCTGATGAATCTTCAATGAAGGCCATATTTGTGAAGGTGTCGCTGAACAGTACAACAATGTACCACAAATCCAGAGACTACTATATCTTCCTGAAGCTCTTTTGCAGTCAAGTGGGGGTTCCGGTTTGTCTTTCTAGCAACCCTACAAGCAGCTGTCTCTAAAAATTTTCTTGATCTTCCAGGCCTTCTCTTGACCACCACTGTTCCTGTTAACTGCCATTTCTTAATTACATTTTGAGCTGAGAAAATGGCAACCTGAAAACAGTCTGTGGCTCTCTGTAATTCATTTGCAGAACTTTCAGATTGCAAGAGCAACAGGGAGGATGGTTCAGGCATAGAGGGTGAGGAACAATCATCTCCTATGCCTAAGGTATGCAAGACTACAGACTAAGACAAAAAGGATATAGTGAGTACTAATAGTAAGCAACTGTTGGTGGGCGATTCTATCATAAGAGGTGTGAAGTTTGAAGAAAAGGGTTTTGTAAGATATCTTCCTGGTGCTACTGCTAGCAGGGACAGACGACGTATCCTCAACATTATTAAGCAAGCAAAGAAGGAAAAGGAAGTGGATGTTATTGTCCACATTGGGACAAATGATCTGGCTTGCATCGAAGTTTCAAATGTGAAGGAAGCTTTTCACACACTTGGTAATGATATACAAAAGATTGCATCAACTGTCTCATTCTCTGCAGATCTGCCTGTGCATAACCGTCAGCATGACAAGCAGTTGCGTATTAAGGAATTCAATGTATGGCTTGGTGAATGGTGTTTGAAACAGGGATTTGGCTTTGTGTCTCATGTTGGCTCTTTCTCTCAAGGGAACAAATGTCCTCAGTGAACAGTTCAAAGTTCTTGCAAAGGAGCATTTAAACTAGGAAAGAGGGGCACAAAAGAGACAATAAAATGAGAGGTAAATGTCACACTAGAATATAGAATATCAGGGAGGAGGTGCACTACACAGGTGGAGTCACTCGCTCCACACGAATTGTGAAGGAATGAAAGAAAAATAGTGTGGCACTCTCTGATATCAAGGAGCATATAGAAGGATTAAACAAGTAGATATTTATTGAATAAAAATAAGATAATATATATAAAAATGTATAATATGCTATACAATGATTGACAGACCAAACCCAAATACAAAAGCAAGCCCAATTAATGATGAGCCTCAAGGTAAAAACTCACAAAAATGAAATGCAGTAAAAGGTGCTTATCCAAAAGAAACAGCTGTAAAGGATAGTCTCTTGTTGAAAAACTCGTTGCCAGTAAAGTCAGTTGGATAGTGTGTCTCGAATGGCGTCCCACTCCGACACTTAAGGTAGCGGCGTCCCACTTAAAATCAATAAAGCGATCGCTATGCAATAACAAATTAGAACAGTCTTACCAGGGTCTCGAGGTCTAGGATGGCTCTCTGCGTAGTGCAAAATTTGTAGTTATCTTCCACACTCTGGTATCGGGAGCCCTTCAGTTAAACAGAGTCCGCACGTGGAATATCTGCACTGTGATGCCGTGCCGTGTTTTATCACTTTACCAACTTGTGCTTCTGTGGGTACTTCTGTGGATAATTAATATATCCTCCTCAGACCTCTTCACTGTTCACTGTTCCTTAGCGTAGTTGCTGGGGGGGTGAAACACCAAACACGTTTCGGGGTTACAAACTTACCTCTTCCTCAGTGGTTGTCTTCCCCCTCATGATGTTGCTCTTTTATATGGGTCGCAAGTGTTTCCAAAAACCAGTCATGGATTTTTCAAAAACTGGCAATTTGTATTCCAATTGGATAATCTCAAATATCTGTCGATAGCAATCTCCAAACATAGAAATAATTCATACAATTGTGTAAAAAGGGTCCAATATTCCCCATATGAAGAAAACGCATCAGGAGATTCATGCGTTTTCTTTGCGGTTTTGAAGCGCTTTCAGTCGTTTTAAAATTTACCTTAAAATGAGTACAGAATACATAATAAAATATGTGTGAAAATATATCCCATGGTTATTGAACACAAAAATTCAATTTTTCTTTCATTCGTACTGATTTTATATCATAATATATTCTTTTTTCTTTTTTATCTGTCGACTAGCAATCTCCAAACATAGAAATAATTCATACAATTGTATAGAAGGGTCCAACAATCCCCATATGAAGAAAACTCATCAGGAGATTCATGCGTTTTCTTTGCGATTTTGATGCGTTTTCAATGGTTTTAAAATTCACCTTAAAATTAATACAGAATACATAATAAAACATGTGTGAAAGTATATCCCATGGTTATTGAACACAACTATTCCATTTTTCTTTCATTCGTAGTGATTTTGTATCATAATATATTCTTTTTTCTTTCTTTCTTCATTTCTATTATGATACAAAAGAGTGTTAGGATGGGAACCTCCCCCACAAGAAAAACCGGACCCAGTACATACAAAGTGCGGTTAATTGTCGTAGGGGAGGATTTCACCCCCACATCACAAGAAGCCAAAGAGTTCAAACTCTACATTTAACCCTCCAGGTAATAGAGTGTCTAGTTCGAAAATTCTCTTGGTTTCTAATCTCGACATCTTTTCTATAAAGTTGCCCCCCCCCCCAATCTTTCTGCACTTTGTCTATTGCTGCGAATTTAATTCCAGCAGGATCTTGATAAAGAGTGATTTTCAAAGCCCTTTACAATATTGGTCACATGTTCTGAGATCCGTTTCTTTAGGGACCTTTCTGTCCTTCCCACATTCTGCCGTTTGCACAGACATTCCACAACATAGGTAACGTTTTCAGAATTACAGGTGAGAAAATCCTTTATGATTTGTATATAGTTGTTAGTAGTAGAGATAATTTCTTTGATTTTCTCTACAGCTCCTACATTGGCCACATCTGAAAAAGCCCTGCATTCCCGCCCAACTTTGGATGGTAAGTGTATTCTCATTATTTCTATTTTATACAGTAGGTGCTATTTTAATCCCCAAATTAGGGGCTTTTGTAAAAGTATTTTTTGCTTCTAGAGGTATTATTTGGCCCAATGTCCTGTCTTGTCTTAGTAAGTTCCAATGTGTCTTTATGATATGTCTTATTTTTTTTATAATTATCACTAAATGGTAAGATTATTCTGATGTTTTCTTGTTCAGATTTGGTTTCTTGTTTGTTATTTTTCTTAAAAAAGGTTTGTCTATCCATATTTCTGACCTTTGTAATTGCTGAATCTAAAATAGTATCAGGATATTTTCTCTCCAAAAATTGCTCTCTCATCTTTTGGGCCTCCAATTCAAATTGGTCCTCTGATGTACAGTTTTGCCTAATTCTGCGAAACTGTCCCTGAGGAATATTTATAAGCCAATCTGGAAGATGGCAGCTATTAAAGAGAATATAGCTATTTCTGGCCATAGGTTTGATAAAGGTGCTGCATTCGAATTGATTGTTTTTGACAGAAATCTTAAAATCTAAAAATTCCAAGGAGTCCTGACTAGTAGTGCCTGTAAATTTCAAATTCCTTCCATTGGAGTTGATTTTGTCTAAAAAAGTTTCAATCTTTCCTCGCCAGTCTGCCATATGAAAAAAACGTCATCGATATAACGCTGCCAGAGCACCAGGTCCGTCCCCAGTCTGGGCGTGATGTACTGTGTCTCCCAGTCAGCCATAAATAAATTGGCATAACTGGGGGCGAACCTGGTGCCCTTGTATTTGCAAATAAAAAACATCTTCAAAATTTAAATAATTGTGGGTCAAGATAAAATCTATACTCTCAATTATGTATTCTATTTGAATGTCATTTAGTCTTCCTTCTAATTTTAATTGAGACTTCACTGAGTCCTTGCCATGTGTGTGGTGTATTATTGTGTACAATGACTGTACATCCAGGGACCCCATAATCCAATGATCTTGGAATTTTAATCCCTCAACCTTTTTTATAATTTGAGTTGTGTCCTTTGTATATGATGGGACCTCTTTCACCCTAGGTTGTAAAAGTCCATCAATATATTTTGATAGATTTGAGGTTAGGGATCCAATCCCGGACACAATTGGTCAGCCCAGAGGGTTGTCTTTACATTTATGTACCTTTGGAAGGCAATAAAACATTGGGATTCGTGGATGTTTATTAGTTAAGAAGTAATATTCTTCCTCACTCAGAATGCCATTCTTTAGACCTTTATCACACAGGGCAAGTAGTTCACCATAAAATTGGCTAGTTGGGTTATTTGGGAGTTTTTCACATGTATCCTTATCTGCCAGCTGTCGTAACCATTCTATGTTGTATTTGTCTAAGTCTTGAATTACAATTGAGCCGCCCTTGTCAGCTGGACGTATCACAATCCCAATTTCTTTCTGAAGATCCTTTATTGCGTTAACTTCTGTTTTGGTTAAATTCTTTCTTTTATATTTTAGATTGGTTTTAATACTCCTTATATCGCTTTCTACACATGTTTGGAAACTAGCCATCTCTTGGCTAATTTCACTTCTTGGACATTTCTTTGAATTACTTTTACATGAAGTATGTGTAAATATATCATTCTTAGGTATTTCTCTATTTATTGGATTTTTAACAAAATATTTCTTCAGACATAAGCGTCTGATAAATTTCTCTATACCAATAAAGGTATCAACTTTATTAATGGTGACTGTAGGGGCAAATTTCAAACCCTTATTTAGCAAACATTTTTGCGTTTCAGTTAAGGTTTTTGAGCTGAGATTAGTGTTGAGCGAACAGTTCGAGCATCGTTCGGGTTCGTACCGAATTTGCACAGCAGCCAATCAGCTAGCGTTTTACTTCTTGCCGTAAGAGCCCATCACAGCCATGCCTACTAATGGCATGGCTGTGATTGGCCAAGTGCAGCATGTGACCCAGCCTCTATTTAAGCTGGAGTCACGTAGCGCCGCACGTCACACTGCTCTGATTAGTGTAGGGAAAGGATGCAGCTTCTGTCAGGGCGAGATTAGGCAGGGTAAAGTCAGCAAAAGCACCTAATGAACGGATCGATCTACAGCTGTGAATGATTGAACTTCTGCTAGTTACTTGCTCACTGGTTTTTAGGCTGCACAGAGCGTTTTTCTGTCACTTATTTTCTGGGTTGATCGGCGGCCATTTTGTGACTTGTGGTGCACCAGAAGAAGCTGCCACCAAGTCCATCAATCCATCAATACTAGTTTTTTTTGCTATATCCTACATCAGGGGCTTGGCTGTGCTAATTGTCACCCCTAGAAACTCAGGATAGCAATTTCTATATTTTATTAAGGGGTTAAATACAATTGCCCAAATACCAATCCCCTAAATCTGGTGATCCAGCTTTGGCTAGCCAAGTATAATACTGTCTGCTGTCAGGCAAAGGATAGATTATTTTCTGTGGTGAAATTCAATTGCCAAAATAGCAATACCATAAATCAGTGGATTTAGCTGTGGCTGGCAAAATATAATAGTGTCCGCCAAAACATATATTTTGTTCTGGGGTGAAATTAATTTGCCAAAATAGCAATACCCTGAATCTGGTGTCCCAGCTGTTGCAGGCCAGGTTTCATAGTGTCCGCCAAAACATATATTTTGTTCTGGGGTGAAATTCAATTGCCAAAATAGCAATACCATAAATCAGTGGTTTCAGCTGTGGCTGGCAAAATATAATAGTGTCCGCCAAAACATATATTTTGTTCTGGGGTGTAATTCACTTGCCAAAATAGCAATACCGTGAATCTGGTGTCCCAGCTGTTGCAGGCCATGTTTCATAGTGTCCGCCAAAACATATATTTTGTTCTGGGGTGAAATTCAATTGCCAAAATAGCAATACCCTGAATCTGGTGTCCCAGCTGTTGCAGACCACGTTTCATAGTGTCCGCCAAAACATATATTTTGTTCTTGGGTGAAATTAATTTGCCAAAATAGCAATACCCTGAATCTGGTGTCCCAGCTGTTGCAGGCCAGGTTTCATAGTGTTCGCCAAAACATATATTTTGTTCTGGGGTGAAATTCAATTGCCAAAATAGCAATACCATAAATCAGTGGTTTCAGCTGTGGCTGGCAAAATATAATATTGTCCGCCAAAACATATATTTTGTTCTGGGGTGAAATTCAATTGCCAAAATAGCAATACCATAAATCAGTGGTTTCAGCTGTGGCTGGCAAAATATAATAGTGTCCGCCAAAACATATATTTTGTTCTGGGGTGAAATTCAATTGCCAAAATAGCAATACCCTCAATCTGGTGTCCCAGCTGTTGCAGGCCAATTGTAAATCTGTCTATAAAAGGATACCTTTCATCCAGGGCCTAAATACTAGCCCTAAAAGAGATATTCCCCTAAATCAGTGGTTACTGCTGTGCCTGGATTAGTGTAATATGCTACATAAACAAATAGGCAGATAGTGTTAGGTGCCTATAAAAAATGGCCTGAATTTGAAATCAATACATTGGGCCAAATATTTTATTCCTTATTGTGGTGCTTGGTGAACGGTAACAATGAGGAAAACATCTAGTAAGGGACGCGGACGCGGTCGTGGTGGTGTTAGTGTACCCTCTGGTGCTGGGAGAGAACGTGGCCATTCTGCCACAGCCACATGTCCTAGTGAACCAACTACCTCAGGTTCCAGTACCCGCCAGAATTTACAGCCATATTTGGTGGGGCCCAATGCCGTTCTAAGGATGGTAAGTTCTGAGCAGGTACAGGCGCTAGTCAATTGGGTGGCCGACAGTGGATCCAGCATGTTCACAACATTATCTCCCACCCAGTCTTCTGCTGAAAGCGCACAGGTGGCACCTAAAAACCAAGCCCATCAGTCTGCCACATCACCCCCATGCATATCAGGGAAACTGTCAGAGCCTCAAGTTATGCAGCAGTCTCTTATGCTGTTTGAAGACTCTGCTGGCAGGGTTTCCCAAGGAAATCCACCTAGCCCTTCCCCAGTGGTGGAAGACATAGAATGCACTGATGCACAACCACTGATGTTTCCTGATGATGAGGACATGGGAATACCACCTCATCGGAGTCCACACGTCCCTGATGATGACAAAACACAGGTGCCAACTGCTGCGTCTTTCTGCAGTGTGCAGACCGAACAGGAGGTCAGGGAGGAAGACTGTGTGGAAGACGATGCAGGGGACGATGAGGTCCTAGACCCCACATGGAATGAAGGTCGTGCCACTGACTTTCATAGTTCAGAGGAAGAGGCAGTGGTGAGACCGAGCCAACAGCGTGGCAAAAGAGGGAGCAGGGGGCAAAAGCAGACCAGCCGCCGCCAAGAGAGTTTGCCTGCTACTGGCCACCGCCACCAGGGACCGAGCACCCCAAAGGCAGCTTCAAGGAGTTCCCTGGCATGGCACTTCTTTAAACAATGTGCTGACGACAAGACCCGAGTGGTTTGCATGCTGTGCCATCAGATCCTGAAGCGAGGCATTAACGTTCTGAACCTTAGCACAATCTGCATGACCAGGCATCTACATGTAAAGCATGAACTGCAGTGGAGTAAACACCTTAAAAGCAAGGAACTCACTCTGGCTCCCCTGCTCCCTCTTTTGCTGCTGCCTCGGCCTCTTCCTCCGCCTCGGGAGGAATGTTGGCACCTGCCGCCCACCAAACAGAGGATGTGCCACCGACAACACCACCTGCGTCACCAAGCATCTCCACCATGTCACACGGCAGCGTTCAGCTCTCCATCTCACAAACCTTGGAGAGAAAGTGTAAATTCCCACCTAGCCACCCTCGAGCCCTGAGCCTGAATGCCAGTATTTCTAAACTACTGGCCTTTGAAATGCTGTCATTCAGGCTGGTGGACACAGACAGCTTCAAACAGCTGATGTCCATGGCTGTCCCACAGTATGTTGTACCCAGCCGCCACTACTTCTCCAAGACAGCCGTGCCTTCCCTGCACAACCAAGTATCCGATAAAATCAAGTGTGCACTGCGCAACGCCATCTGTGGCAAGGTCCACCTAACCACAGATACGTGGACCAGTAAGCACGGCCAGGGACGCTATATCTCTATCTTTATTGAATCCTCATTTTTTTAACTTTACCATGATCTTGCGGTGCAACCCAAAGTTGAATGAACCTCTCCTCTGTCTGGGTGGTGGGGCCGAAATAACTGAAAGTGGCCTTCTCCGATGGTGGTTGATATGACGCATGATTCCTTGCTGTGGGACCTCTCTCCTCTGTCTGGGTGCTTGGCCGAAATAACTGAGAGCGGCCTTCTCCGGTGGTGGTTGATATGACGCATGATTCCTTGCTGTGGGACCTCTCTCCTCTGTCTGGGTGCTGGGGCCGAAATAACTGAAAGTCGCCTTATCCAGTGGTGGGTGATATTACGCATGATTTCTTGCTGTGGGACCTCTCTCCTCTGTCTGGCTGCTGGGGCCGAAATATCTGAAAGTGGCCTTCTCCAGTGGTGGGTGATATGACGCCTTATTCCTTGCTGTGGGACCTCTCTCCTCTGACTGGGTGCTGGGGCCTAAATAACTGAAAATTGCCTTCTCCAGTGGTGGGTGATATGACGCATGATTCCTTGCTGTGTGACCTCTCTCCTCTGACTGGGTGCTGGGCCTAAATAACTGAAAATGGCCTTCTCCAGTGGTGGTTGATATGACGCATGATTCCTTGCTGTGGGACCTCTCTCCTCTATCTGGGTGCTGGGGCCGAAATAACTGAAAGTGGCCTTCTCCAGTGGTGGGTGATATGACGCATGATTCCTTGCTGTGGAACCTGTATCCTCTGTCTGGGTGTTGGGCCGAAATAACTGAAAGTGGCCTTCTCCAGTGGTGGGTGATATGACGCATGATTCCTTGCTGTGGGACCTGTATCCTCGGTCTGGGTGCTGGGCCGAAATAACTGAAAGTGGCCTTCTCCAGTGGTGGGTGATATGATGCCTTATTCCTTGCTGTGGGACCTCTCTCCTCTGTCTGGGTGCTGGGCCGAAATAACTGAGAGTGGCCTTCTCCGGTGGTGGTTGATATGACGCATGATTCCTTGCTGTGGGACCTCTCTCCTCTGACTGGGTGCTGGGGCCTAAATAACTGAAAATGGCCTTCTCCAGTGGTGGGTGATATGACGCATGATTCCTTGCTGTGGGACCTCTCTCCTCTATCTGGGTGCTGGGGCCGAAATAACTGAAAGTGGCCTTCTCCAGTGGTGGGTGATATGACGCATGATTCCTTGCTGTGGGACCTGTATCCTCGGTCTGGGCCGAAATAATTGAAAGTGGCCTTCTCCAGTGGTGGGTGATATGACGCATGATTCCTTGCTGTGGGACCTCTCTCCTCTGACTGGGTGCTGGGGCCGAAATAACTGAAAGTGGCCTTCTCCAGTGGTGGGTGATATGACGCATGATTCCTTGCTGTGGGACCTCTCTCCTCTATCTGGGTGCTGGGGCCGAAATAACTGAAAGTGGCCTTCTCCAGTGGTGGGTGATATGACGCATGATTCCTTGCTGTGGGACCTGTATCTCTGTCTGGGTGCTGGGCCGAAATAATTGAAAGTGGCCTTCTCCAGTGGTGGGTGATATGACGCATGATTCCTTGCTGTGGGACCTCTCTCCTCTAACTGGGTGCTGGGGCCGAAATAACTGAAAGTGGCCTTCTCCAGTGGTGGGTGATATGACGCATGATTCCTTGCTGTGGGACCTCTCTCCTCTGTCTGAGTGCTGGGGCCGAATTAACTGAAAGTGGCCTTCTCCAGTGTTGAGTGATATGACGCATGATTCCTTGCAGTGGGACCTCTCTCCAATTGATATTGGTTAAATTTTATTTATTTTATTTTATTTAAATTCATTTCCCTATCCCCATTTGTTTGCAGGGGATTTTCCTACTTTTTGCTGCCTTCGGCAGCCCTCTAGCCCGTTCCTGGACTATTTTACAGCCTTTTTAATGCCTAAAAGTTCGGGTCCCCATTGACTTCAATGGGTTGCGGGTTCGGGATAATGTTCGGGTCGAGTTCGGATCCTGAACATGAACATTTTCGGGAAGTTCGGCCGAACTTCTCGAACCCGAACATCCAGGTGTTCGCTCATCTCTAGCTGAGATTAACAATTTAATCATTTTCAGTCGTGATGTGCTCTATCTGTGAGTGTCCCTTCTTTTTCCTCCCTCCTCTCCGTATTTTCACAACTGAAAATGATCCAATTGTTAATCTCAGCTCAAAAACCTTAACTGAAACGCAAAAATGTTTGCTAAATAAGGGTTTGAAATTTGCCCCTACAGTCACCATCAATAAATTTGATACCTTTATTGGTATAGAGAAATTTATCAGACGCTTATGTCTGAAGAAATATTTAAAAAAAAACTCTAATAAATAGAGAATTACCTAAGAATGATATATTTACACATACTTCATGTAAAAGTAATTCAAAGAAATGTCCAAGAAGTGAAATTAGCCAAGAGATGGCTAGTTTCAAAACATGTGTAGAAAGCGATATAAGGAGAATTAAAACCAATCTAAAATATAAAAGAAAGAATTTAACCAAAACAGAAGTTAATGCAATAAAGTATCTTCAGAAAGAAAAGGGGATTGTGATACGTCCAGCTGACAAGGGCAGCTCAATTGTAATACAAGACTTAGACAAATACAACATAGAATGCTTACGACAGCTGGCACATAAGGATACATATAAATAACTCCCAAATGACCCAACTAGCCAATTTTATGGTGAACTACTTGCCCTGTGTGATAAAGGTCTAAAGAATGGCATTCTGAGTGAGGAAGAATATCACTTCTTAACTAATAAACATCCACAAATCCCAATGTTTTATTGCCTTCCAAAGGTACATAAATGTAAAGACAACCCTCCGGGCCGACCAATTGTGTCCGGGATTGGATCCCTAACCTCAAATCTATCAAAATATATTGATGAACTTTTGCAAACTAGGGTGAAAGAAGTTCCATCATATACAAAGGACACAACTCAAATTATAAAAAAGGTTGAGGGATTAAAATTCCAAGATCATTGGATTATGGGGTCCCTGGATGTACAGTCATTGTACACAATAATACACCACACACATGGCAAGGACTCAGTGAAGTCTCAATTAAAATTAGAAGGAAGACTAAATGACATTGAAATAGAATACATAATTGAGAGTATAGATATTATCTTGACCCACAATTATTTTAATTTTGACAATGTTTTTTATTTGCAAATACAAGGCACTGCCATGGGTACCAGGTTCGCCCCCAGTTATGCCAATTTATGGCTGACTGGGAGACACAGTACATCACGCCCAGACTGGGGACGGACCTGGTGCTCTGGCAGCGTTATATCGATGACGTTTTTTTCATATGGCAGACTGGCGAGGAAAGATTGAAACTTTTTTTAGACAAAATCAACTCCAATGGGAGGAATTTGAAATTTACAGGCACTACTAGTCAGGACTCCTTGGAATTTTTAGATTTTAAGATTTCTGTCAAAAACAATCAATTCGAATGCAGCACCTTTATCAAACCTATGGCCAGAAATAGCTATATTCTCTTTAATAGCTGCCATCTTCCAGATTGGCTTATAAATATTCCTCAGGGACAGTTTCGCAGAATTATGCAAAATCGTACATCAGAGGACCAATTTGAATTGGAGGCCCAAAAGATGAGAGGGCAATTTTTGGAGAGAAAATATCCTGATACTATTTTAGATTCAGCAATTACAAAGGTCAGAAATATGGATAGACAAACCTTTTTTAAGAAAAATAACAAACAAGAAACCAAATCTGAACAAGAAAACATCAGAATAATCATACCATTTAGTGATAATTATAAAAAAATAAGACATATAATAAAGACACATTGGAACTTACTAAGGCAAGACAAGACATTGGGCCAAATAATACCTCTTGAACCAAAAAATACTTTTACAAAAGCCCCTAATTTGGGGATTAAAATAGCACCTACTGTGAAAAATAGAAATAATGAGAATACACTTACCATCCAAAGTTGGGCGGGAATGCAGGGCTTTTTCAGATGTGGCCAATGTAGGAGCTGTAGAGTAACATCATCCCCCAAGAAAAACAAAGAGATTATCTCTACTACTAACAACCATTTACATATCATAAAGGATTTTCTCACCTGTAATTCAGAAAACGTTATTTATGTTGTGGAATGTCCGTGCAAACGGCAGAATGTGGGAAGGACAAAAAGGTCCCTAAAGAAACGGATCTCAGAACATGTGACCAATATTGTAAAGGGCTTTGAAAATCACTCTTTATCTAAACATTTTAAGGAGGTGCACAAACAAGATCCTGCTGGAATTAAAAAAGACAAGTACAGAAAGATTGGAGGGGGGGGCAACTTTATAGAAAAGATGTCGAGATTAGAAACCAAGAGAATTTTCGAACTAGACACTCTATTACCTGGAGGGTTAAATGCAGAGTTTGAACTCTTTGGCTTCTTGTGATGTGGGGGTGGGATCCTTCCCTACGACAATTAACCGCACTTTGCTTGTACTGGGTCCGGCTTTTCTTGTGGGGGAGCTTCCCATCCTAACACTATTTTGTATCATAATAGAAATGAAAAAAGAAAGAAAAAAGAATATATTATGATACAAAATCACTACAAATGAAAGAAAAATTGAATAGTTGTGTTCAATAACCATGGGATATACTTTCACACATGTTTTATTATGTATTCTGTATTAATTTTAAGGTGAATTTTAAAACCATTGAAAACGCATCAAAATCGCAAAAAAAAAACATGAATCTCCTGATGCGTTTTCTGTATATGGGGATTGTTGGATGTTGGACACTTCTATACAATGATATGAATTATTTCTATGTTTGGAGATTGCTTTCGACAGATAAAAATGAAAAAAGAATATATTATGATATAAAATCACTACAAATGAAAGAAAAATTTAATAGTTGTGTTCAATAACCATGGGATATATTTTCACACATATTTTATTATGTATTCTGTATTAATTTTAAGGTAAATTTTAAAACTACTGAAAACGCATCAAAACCTCAAAGAAAACGCATGGATCTCCTGATGCGTTTTCTTCATATGGGGAATGTTGGACCCTTTTTACACAATTGTATGAATTATTTCTATGTTTGGAGATTGCTATCGACAGATATTTGAGATTATCCAATTGGAATACAAGTTGCCAGTTTTTGAAAAATCCATGACTGGTTTTTGGAAACACTTGCAACCCATATAAAAGAGCAACATCATGAGGGGGAAGACAACCACTGAGGAAGGGGTAAGTTTGTAACCCCGAAACGCGTTTGGTGTTTCACCCCCCCCAGCAACTACGCTAAGGAACAGCGAACAGTGAAGAGGTCTGAGGAGGATATATTAATTATCCACAGAAGTACCCGCAGAAGCACAAGCTTGGTAAAGCGATAAAACACGGCATGGCATCACAGTGCAGGTATTCCACGTGCAGCAACTATCGTGCGCACGGACTCTGTTTAACTGAAGGGCTCCCGATACCAGAGCATGGAAGATAACTACAAATTTTGCACTACGCAGAGAGCCATCCTAGACCTCGAGACCCTGGTAAGACTTTTCTAATTTGTTATTGCATAGCGATCGCTTTATTGATTTTAAGTGGGACGCCGCTACCTTAAGTGTCGGAGTGGGACGCCATTCGAGACACACTATCCAACTGACTTTACTGGCAACGAGTTTTTCAACAAGAGACTATCCTTTACAGCTGTTTCTTTTGGATAAGCACCTTTTACTGCATTTCATTTTTGTGAGTTTTTACCTTGAGGCTCATCATTAATTGGGCTTGCTTTTGTATTTTGGTTTGGTCTGTCAATCATTGTATAGCATATTATACATTTTTATATATATTATCTTATTTTTATTCAATAAATATCTACTGGTTTAATCCTTCTATATGCTCCTTGATATCAGAGAGTGCCACACTATTTTTCTTCCATTCCTTCACAAAAGAGAAAATCCATCAGTTTGGCTGCCCCCCGAAAGAACAATGCCAGAAGATGCCAGGAGCTGATAGGATAAGAAATGACAAGCTGAGAGTCTTGTCTACAAATGCTCGCTGTTTAGGGAATAAGATCAACGAACTTGAGTCTGTAATGGCATCTGAGAATATAGATTTAGTGTCTGTTACTGAGACATGGTTCAATGAGAGTAATGACTGGGATATAACAATACCTGGGTTCTCCCTATATAGGAAAGACAGAGAAGGCAAGAAAAGGGGTGGAGTGGCCCTATATGTGAAAGATATCATAAAATCTAATCTAATACAATTCAGCGAAACCAATTTAGAGTCAGTTTGGGTTACGTTGCAGCTTGGTAATCATAAGGTAACTTGTGTAGGTGTCATATATATACCACCTAGCCAAGTCAAATAATTAGATGATCTACTAGTTGAGGAAATGGCTAAAATGACATTGAAAGGGGAAGTTGTCATTATGGGAGACTTTAATCTTCCTGATATAAACTGGAAAACCAGAATAGTTCTGCCAGGAGTACAGACATTGTAAATTCCCTACTGGGATTATCTCTACAGCAAGTAGTTGAGGAGCCAACCCAGAAGGAGGCCATTTTAGATTTGGAATTCACAAATGGCAATTTGGTATATGATATTACTGTAGGGGAAAGCTTAGGATCTAGTGATCACCAGTCAGTGTGGTTTACTATAAGTACAGTGACTGAGTCACTCCACACAAAAACAAAAGTTTCATATTTTCGGAAAACAGACTTTTCTAAAATTAGATCAGTGGTATACGAGTCCCTATCAGACTGGAACAATTTCAATGGAGTCCAAGAGAAATGGGACTACTTAAAAGTGGCATATTGAAGGCAACAGAAAAGTGCATTAGGCTTGTCAGTAAAAGCAAAAAAAGGAAGAGACCACTGTGGTACTCAGCAGAAGTGGCCAAAATCATTAAAAACAAAAAAATGGCATTTAGTAAGTATAAAAACACCCAAAACGAGGATGACCGGGAAATCTATAAGATTAGGCAGAGAGAGGCCAAGCAAGTTATAAGAGTTTCTAAAGCTCAGGCAGAAGAGAAATTAGCTTAGTCAGTGAAAAAAGGTGATAACTTAGACATTCTTCAGATACATAAATGAAAAAAGGAAATTAAAACAAGGAATTACCAAATTAAAAACAAAAGAAGGAAGGTATATGGAAGAGGATACAGAACTAGGAGACTGCCTCAATGAATACTTCTGTTCAGTTTTTTTAAAGGAAAATGAAGGAGAAGGACCTCAGTTAGGGAGGAAGACTAATGAATCCTTTGATGCATGTGTCTTTACAGAGGAAGAGGTTCTAAGTCAGCTGTCTAAAATTAATACAAATAAATCACAGGGGCCTGATGGGATACACCCAAAGCTATTAAAAGAGCTTAGAGGTATACTAGCAAAACCATTAACAGATTTATTTAACCAATCACTGGTAAAAGGTGTTGTCCCAGAAGATTGGAAATTAGCAAACGTTGTGCCAATTCACAAGAAAGGTAGTAGAGAGGAATCGGGCAACTATAGGCCAGTAAGCCTGACATCAATAGTGGGGAAATTAATGGAAACCATACTCAAGGAGAAGATTGTGGAACATCTAAAAACCCATGGGTTGATCGATAAAAAACAGCATGGGTTTACTTCAGGGAGATCATGTCAAACTAATCTTATTGACTTTTTTGATGGGGTGACTAAAATAATAAATGGCGGAGGTGCAGTAGACATCGCTTATCTTGACTTTAGTAAGGCTTTTGATACTGTCCCACATAGAAGGCTTATCAATAAACTGCAGTCTATGAGCTTGAACTCACATATTGTTGAATAGATTAGGCAGTGGCTGAAGGACAGAAAACACAGGGTTGTAGTCAATGGAGTATATTCAGACCATGGTATTGTTACCAGTGGGGTACCTCAGGGATCTGTTCTGGGACCCATATTGTTTAATATCTTTATCGGCGAAATTGCCGAAGGCCTAAATGGTAAGGTGTGTCTTTTTGCTGATGACACAAAGATTTGTAACAGGGTTGATGTTCCTGGAGGGATACACCAAATGGAAAAGGATTTAGGAAAACTAGGTAAAAAATCTGGAAACTAAAATCTAATATCGATAACCCTGTAAAGCCCACTGTTGCAGAATTACAACATCACTTTTAACACTTCTAAAAAAGGGTCAGCAAATGTTTTTTTTTTCTCAAAACCACATTTACATATTTAATGGGTCCTATTGTTTGTCCTCACGATGCTATTGGATAGAAAAAGTGTTTATAGGTCTGGTCATCTTGCCGTGAACTTACTCTACCTGCAAACTTCGCATTGAGCTGATCTCCTTTTTTTGCGTGACTGGATTTGTCAAGATTTAAGTAAGTAAAATTCCTTAGATATTTTTTTGTGTGTTTATTATAATGTCTAGAACACATACATATATAGTTATTTTAGAAAACATTAATCAAATTTGATTTAGAGCTTATTATTTTTATGTTGTAATTCTACAACGTTGGGTCAGAGTGGTAGCCTGTTGCATTGTTCAGGGACAGGTGTTAATGGTCTTTTAGTATGATAAGTAGAGCATAGCAGGTCACTCAGACAGTATTGTTTGAATGTAGTTGAATTTTGATTAGCATTTGCATTGAAATTGTAATACTTTGATGGATAATACTTAGACCATGTGTCAAGGGTAGAGATCTATCACCCTGTCTATTCTTTGTTTATCTGCTACAATATAAGACCTATATGTGTTATTCACATATTTAATTTAATTTTTCAAAACTTTTTCAGTTTCAGAATGCCACCAGTGCAGAAAGGTCATCTTTTCAGTGTGCAGGATGTGATTGCTGCAGTCCAAAATGGAGAGAGCGATTTTGAAATGGACTCAGATTTCACTGATGCAAGTGACTCAGAGAATGAAGATGCAGGTGAAATGGACAAAGAAAACCAGCAACCCATTGACTGCCCAGCCAATGATGATGTGGACATCAAGCCCCAACCAAAAAACACACCGTGCCCCGTGACAGGTTTCGCTGGTTGAAAAAGGAGTTTATCAGTCCCAATACTGATTTTTCTGGTTCAGAAATCACCAATGATGCCACCTCCTCCTCACCCCACTGGAGTACTTCCAAAACTTTGTGACAGAAGATATGATTGAGGTTCTGACAAGAAACACAAATGAGTACAGCTTGCAAAAAATGGAACATCTGTAAACACCAATAATAAGGAAATTGAGAAGATGCTTGGCATGTACCTGAAGATGGGCCTAATGCAAATGTCTGGAGTCCGTATGTATTGGGAGACAGACACACGGTACACCCCTGTTTCTGATGTGATGTCCCGCAACAGATTCCAATCTCTGTTGACTTCATTACACTTTGTAAACAACTTAACTGTGTCAGAGATGGAAAAGAAGGACAAACTCTGGAAACTCAGACCATGGCTAAATTCATTTAGGGAGAGATGCCTGCAGGTGGTACCTGAAGAGCACAACTCTGTGGATGAAATGATGATTCCTTTCAAGGGAGATTCAGTAACATCAAACAATATATGCGTGGCAAGCCACACCCATGGGGTTTCAAACTGTGGGTGAGATCTGGAATCTCTGGCATGCTCTGTGATTTTGATGTGTACCAAGGGAGTGTAGATGGAATACGACAAGCGAAATCTGAACTTGGACTGTCAGGTGATGTTGTGATGAAGCTTGCCTCCACACTTCCAGAGGGTCAAAACTACAAGATCTACGCAGACAACTACTTCATCTGTGTCCCACTGGTAGTCAAGCTCCTTGAGCGTGGAATCCATTATGTGGGAACAGCGAGGCAGGTACGTCTACCCAACTGCAACCTTGAAGATGAGAAGAGCTTGAAGAAAAAGGGGAGAGGAAGCTTTGATGCCCAAGTGGAGGGGAACCACAACATCTGTGCTGTCAAATGGTTTGACAATAGAGCAGTCACACTTGTGTCATCCTTTGCTGGACCAGAACCTATGCAGAAAATTCAGCGCTGGGACAAAGCCACTAAAACCATCATTGATGTTGAGAGGCCTTACATTGTAGGAACCTACAACAAACACATGGGGGGTGTGGATTTGTTGGACTAATTTGCTGCCAAGTACAAGTTCCCCATGAAATCTCACCGCTGGTACATTTACATCTTCTGGCACACCATCATCCTTGCAGTAATTAACGGCTGGCTCCTTTACAAGCGGGACTGTAAAGCTCTGAAGATGACTAAGAAAGAGATACTGAACAGGAGACAGTTTCAGGCACAAGTTGCATCCTCTCTCATCCTGGTGAACACACACAACACATCACCCAAGAGAGGGCGACCATCTTCAGGGAAGACGGTGACATCAGGGAGCCCTTTGGATCCTCAGAAGAGACCATCCTCATCAGATGTGAGTCCCCAGCCAAGAGGTCATCAGACCACCCTCCACTGGATGTACGCAAAGACATGATTGCACATTTCCCAGTAAAGACGAAGAGAGGACGCTGCAGATACTGCAATAATGGATACACAAACACATTGTGTAGCAAGTGCAATGTTCGCCTGTGCTTCTCAGATGAAAAGAACTGTCTTAGGGACTATCACTGCAAGTAAACAGAGACTTCATTCAAACCACACTGAATGTGACCAAATATTTTTTCCAAATTTTTTATTAATAAATGCTTATTCCAAAAAATGATTGTTGTGTAATTATTACTTATGATATATACTGCTATGCGGCTAAGTAAGTGAACAACCCTGCAAATAAATGCTTAAATGTTCTGTATACCTGTTCAGACAAAGTGAGAACAAATACAGAAATTCTGCTCACAACAAGGCCCAACGTTGCAATATTGCAACATTTCCCTAAAAACCTACTAAAATGTAAAAAATAAAAAAAAACTTTAATTCCTACATCAGAGGCCTCCTAAAACAATATCTGAGAGGTCAAAAAAATTTTTTGCTTATTTTTTCAATATTTGGGTCTTACATGCATCCTTTGATGCATGTGTCTTTACAGAGGAAGAGGTTCTAAGTCAGCTGTCTAAAATTAATACAAATAAATCACAGGGGCCTGATGGGATACACCCAAAGCTATTAAAAGAGCTTAGAGGTATACTAGCAAAACCATTAACAGATTTATTTAACCAATCACTGGTAAAAGGTGTTGTCCCAGAAGATTGGAAATTAGCAAACGTTGTGCCAATTCACAAGAAAGGTAGTAGAGAGGAATCGGGCAACTATAGGCCAGTAAGCCTGACATCAATAGTGGGGAAATTAATGGAAACCATACTCAAGGAGAAGATTGTGGAACATCTAAAAACCCATGGGTTGATCGATAAAAAACAGCATGGGTTTACTTCAGGGAGATCATGTCAAACTAATCTTATTGACTTTTTGATGGGGTGACTAAAATAATAAATGGCGGAGGTGCAGTAGACATCGCTTATCTTGACTTTAGTAAGGCTTTTGATACTGTCCCACATAGAAGGCTTATCAATAAACTGCAGTCTATGAGCTTGAACTCACATATTGTTGAATAGATTAGGCAGTGGCTGAAGGACAGAAAACACAGGGTTGTAGTCAATGGAGTATATTCAGACCATGGTATTGTTACCAGTGGGGTACCTCAGGGATCTGTTCTGGGACCCATATTGTTTAATATCTTTATCGGCGAAATTGCCGAAGGCCTAAATGGTAAGGTGTGTCTTTTTGCTGATGACACAAAGATTTGTAACAGGGTTGATGTTCCTGGAGGGATACACCAAATGGAAAAGGATTTAGGAAAACTAGGTAAAAAATCTGGAAACTAAAATCTAATATCGATAAGTGCAAGATAATGCACCTGGGGCGTAAAAACCCAAGAGCAGAATATAAAATCAGTGATACAGTACTAACCTCAGTATCTGAGGAAAGGGATTTAGGGGTCATTATATCAGACGACCTAAAGGTGGGCAGACAATGTCATAGAGCAGCAGGTAATGCCAGCAGAATGCTTGGGTGTATAGGGAGAGGCATTAACAGTAGAAAGAGGGAGGTGCTCATGCCGCTCTACAGAGCACTAGTGAGACCTCATTTGGAGTATTGTGTGCAGTACTGGATACCATATCTGCAGAAGGATATTGAAACTTTGGAGAGAGTTCAGAGAAGAGCTCCTAAACTAGTACATGGATTGCAGGACAAAACTTACCAGAAAAGGTTAACCACATCAGCCCCCCTAGCTTAAACACCCTTAATGACCAGGCCACTTTTTACAATTCCGCACTACACTACTTTCACCGTTTATTGCTCCGTCATGCAACTTACCACCCAAATTAATTTTACCTCTTTTTCTTCTCACTAATAGAGCTTTCATTTGGTGGTATTTCATTGCTGCTGACATTTTTACTTTTTTTGCTATTAATCAAAAATGACCGAAATTTTTGCAAAAAAATGACATTTTTCAATTTCAGTTGTAAATTTTTTTTTTTTAAAACTACATTTCTATATAAATTTTTCTCTAAATTTATTGTTCTACATGTCTTTGATAAAAAAAAGTCCAATAAGTGTATATTTATTGGTTTGGGAAAAAAGTTATAGCGTTTACAAACTATGGTGCAAAAAAGTGAATTTCGGCATTTTGAAGCAGCTCTGACTTTCTGAGCACCTGTCATGTTTCTTCAGGTGCTAGAATGCCAGGATAGTATAAATACCCCCAAATGACACCATTTTAGAAAGAAGACACCCCAAAGTATTCGCGGAGGGGCTTGGTGAGTTCATGTATCATTTCATTTTTCACAAGTTAGCGGAAAATGACACTTTCTGAGAAAAAAAAAAAAAAAGTTTCAATTTCTGATAACTTCTGGCAAAAAAAAAAAAATCTCAGACGGACTCACTATGCCCCTCAGTGAATACCTTGGGGTGTCTACTTTCCGAAATGGGGTCATTTGTGGGGTGTGTTTACTGTTCTGGCATTTTGGGCGGGGCTAAATTGTGAGCCGCCATGTAAAACCTAAAGGTACTCGTTGGAATTTGGGCCCTTTGCGCACCCAGGCTGCAAAAAGTGTCACTTATGTGGTATCGCCGTACTCAGGAGAAGTAGGGCAATGTGTTTTGGGGTGTATTTTTACATATACCCATGTTGGGTGAGAGAAATATCTCTGTAAATTGTCAACTTTGTATAAAAATTTTTAAAAGTTGTTGTTTACAGAGATATTTTTCACACAAAGTATGGGTATATATAAAAATACACCCCAAAACACATTGCCTACTTCTCCTGAGTACGGCGATACCACATGTGTGCCACTTTTTGCAGCCTGGGCGCTAAAGGCCCTAAAACCAATGAGTACCTTTAGAGTTTCACAGGGCATTTTTACGCATTTGGATTCCAGACTTCTTCTCACGCTTTAGGGGCCCTAAAATGCCAGGACAGTATAAATACCCCACATGTGACCCCATTTTGGAAAGAAGACACCCCAAGGTATTCTGTGAGGGGTATGGTGAGTTCATGTAAAATTTGATTTTTTGTCACAAGTTAGTGGAATATGAGACTTTGTAAAAAACAAAATTAAAAAAAAAACAAAAAAAAACAGAATTTTTATTTTTTGGCACAAGTCAGCGGAAATTGTTTTTTTTTTTTTTTTACAGTCTCATATTCCACTAACTTGTGACAAAAAATAAAATTTTACCTGAACTCACCATACCCCTCACGGAATACCTTGGGGTGTCTTCTTTCTAAAATGGGGTCACATGTGGGGTTTTTGTACTGTCCTGGCATTTGAGGGTCTCCGCAATCATTACACGTATGGCCAGCATTAGGAGTTTCTGCGATTCTCCTTATATTGAGCATATGGGTAATGAGATTTTTTTTTTCCGTTCAGCCTCTGCGCTGAAAAAAAAAAAATGAGCGGCACAGATTTTTTCATTCGCGTCGGTCAATGTGGATGAAAAAATCTCTGCCAAATCAGTGACTGCGGTGCGGTGGGCTGGGCGCTAGCTACCTAACACGTAGCTAGCTAACTGGCGGTGATAGGGGACCTTTATGCCCCATTCCCACGTCCGAAATTCTGTTTGCGGAGCGGAATTGCGGACCCATTCATTTCTATGGGGACAGACTTTGTCCCGCTCGGATCGGAATTACGGATCCGCGCTTCGAGTCTGCACTTCCGTTCCACAAAAATATAGAACATGTCCTATTCTTGTCCGCAGTGCGGACAAGAAAAGCATTTTCTATATAGTTCTGGCAATGTGCGGATCTGCAAAATGCGGAAAGCACATTGCCGGTGTCCGTGTTTTGAGGATCTGCGGATCGGATCCGCGGATCCGTGAATCACGGATCCGTGAATCACGGATCCGCCAAAACACATATGGACGTCTGAATGGAGCCTTACAAGGGTGTGATCAATGACAGGGGTGATCAGGGGTCTAGATGGGGTGATCAAGGGGTTAATAGGTGAGGGGGGTGGGGGGGGTTAGTGTAGTGTTTGGTGCAACTTTACTGTGTTACCTGGTCCTCTGGTGGTCGATCCCAGCAAATGGGTCCACCAGAGGACCAGGTAGCAGCTATATCAGACGCTGTTCATAAAACAGTGTCTGATATAGCTGTTTGATGCGATTTTATTCGGATCTACAGCCTGCCAGCGATGGATCATCGCTGGCAGGCTGTAGCCGAACTGCCGTGCCGCGCTTCTCTGTGAAATCTCGGCTCTCACGAGATGACGCGCCGACGCGTCAACTCAGAGCTACAGGACCGCCCGCAGGACGCATCCCTGCGTTAGGCGGTCCTGTAGTAGTTAAAGGACCTTAGCACGTATAGCTTGGAAATATGAATAGACAGAGGGGATATTATAGAAACTTTTAAATTCATAAAGGGAATCAACACGGTAAAAGAGGAGAGAATATTTAAAAGAAGAAAAACTGCTACAAGAGGACATAGTTTTAAATTAGAGGGGCAAAGGTTTAAAAGTAATATCAGGAAGAATTACTTTACTGAGAGAGTAGTGGATGCATAGAGTAGCCTTCCTGCAGAAGTGGTAGCTGCAAATACAGTGAAGGAGTTTAAGCATGCATGGGATAGGCATAAGGCCATCCTTCATATAAGATAGCTCAAACAAAGCAATAGCTGATCTTAGGGAGACCAGCTACAAAAATACCGTGGAGCCTCACTTAAGAGTCTCAAACACAGCAATCCAAAGTGCAAAGCTCCCTGGGAAACATAAAATGCAAAAAGATTGTGGAGCCCCAGTTATGGGTCTACAACACAGTGAAAGCCAGATATCCCTCAAAGGAAGGAAAAAACAAGCAAAGGGGTGTCTCCATTACAGAGATCACCAAAACCACCATATTAAGTGGCCCCTATGTCAAGATCCCGCTCTTTTACAAGCTTTAAGGATGTGACGGGGAAGACCTAAGCAAGTTATCCATCCACAGACAGCTGTTTCGGGGTGTTGCCCCTCATCAGTGTGGAGTAGGATTCTGGCTAACCGGGAGCAATGCTTTGGTGACTACTCAAACAAAGCAATAGCTGATCTTAGGGAGACCAGCTACAAAAATACCGTGGAGCCTCACTTAAGAGTCTCAAACACAGCAATCCAAAGTGCAAAGCTCCCTGGGAAACATAAAATGCAAAAGATTGTGGAGCCCCAGTTATGGGTCTACAACACAGTGAAAGCCAGATATCCCTCAAAGGAAGGAAAAACAAGCAAGGGGTGTCTCCATTACAGAGATCACCAAAACCACCATATTAAGTGGCCCCTATGTCAAGATCCCGCTCTTTTACAAGCTTTAAGGATGTGACGGGGAAGACCTAAGCAAGTTATCCATCCACAGACAGCTGTTTCGGGGTGTTGCCCCTCATCAGTGTGGAGTAGGATTCTGGCTAACCGGGAGCAATGCTTTGGTGACTACTCAAACAAAGCAATAGCTGATCTTAGGGAGACCAGCTACAAAAATACCGTGGAGCCTCACTTAAGAGTCTCAAACACAGCAATCCAAAGTGCAAAGCTCCCTGGGAAACATAAAATGCAAAAGATTGTGGAGCCCCAGTTATGGGTCTACAACACAGTGAAAGCCAGATATCCCTCAAAGGAAGGAAAAACAAGCAAAGGGGTGTCTCCATTACAGAGATCACCAAAACCACCATATTAAGTGGCCCCTATGTCAAGATCCCGCTCTTTTACAAGCTTTAAGGATGTGACGGGGAAGACCTAAGCAAGTTATCCATCCACAGACAGCTGTTTCGAGGTGTTGCCCCTCATCAGTGTGGAGTAGGATTCTGGCTAACCGGGAGCAATGCTTTGGTGACTACTCAAACAAAGCAATAGCTGATCTTAGGAGACCAGCTACAAAAATACCGTGGAGCCTCACTTAAGAGTCTCAAACACAGCAATCCAAAGTGCAAAGCTCCCTGGGAAACATAAAATGCAAAAGATTGTGGAGCCCCAGTTATGGGTCTACAACACAGTGAAAGCCAGATATCCCTCAAAGGAAGGAAAAACAAGCAAAGGGGTGTCTCCATTACAGAGATCACCAAAACCACCATATTAAGTGGCCCCTATGTCAAGATCCCGCTCTTTTACAAGCTTTAAGGATGTGACAGGGAAGACCTAAGCAAGTTATCCATCCACAGACAGCTGTTTCGAGGTGTTGCCCCTCATCAGTGTGGAGTAGGATTCTGGCTAACCGGGAGCAATGCTTTGGTGACTACTCAAACAAAGCAATAGCTGATCTTAGGGAGACCAGCTACAAAAATACCGTGGAGCCTCACTTAAGAGTCTCAAACACAGCAATCCAAAGTGCAAAGCTCCCTGGGAAACATAAAATGCAAAAGATTGTGGAGCCCCAGTTATGGGTCTACAACACAGTGAAAGCCAGATATCCCTCAAAGGAAGGAAAAACAAGCAAAGGGGTGTCTCCATTACAGAGATCACCAAAACCACCATATTAAGTGGCCCCTATGTCAAGATCCCGCTCTTTTACAAGCTTTAAGGATGTGACGGGGAAGACCTAAGCAAGTTATCCATCCACAGACAGCTGTTTCGAGGTGTTGCCCCTCATCAGTGTGGAGTAGGATTCTGGCTAACCGGGAGCAATGCTTTGGTGACTACTCAAACAAAGCAATAGCTGATCTTAGGGAGACCAGCTACAAAAATACCGTGGAGCCTCACTTAAGAGTCTCAAACACAGCAATCCAAAGTGCAAAGCTCCCTGGGAAACATAAAATGCAAAAAGATTGTGGAGCCCCAGTTATGGGTCTACAACACAGTGAAAGCCAGATATCCCTCAAAGGAAGGAAAAACAAGCAAAGGGGTGTCTCCATTACAGAGATCACCAAAACCACCATATTAAGTGGCCCCTATGTCAAGATCCCGCTCTTTTACAAGCTTTAAGGATGTGACGGGGAAGACCTAAGCAAGTTATCCATCCACAGACAGCTGTTTCGAGGTGTTGCCCCTCATCAGTGTGGAGTAGGATTCTGGCTAACCGGGAGCAATGCTTTGGTGACTACTCAAACAAAGCAATAGCTGATCTTAGGGAGACCAGCTAAAAAAATACCGTGGAGCCTCACTTAAGAGTCTCAAACACAGCAATCCAAAGTGCAAAGCTCCCTGGGAAACATAAAATGCAAAAAGATTGTGGAGCCCCAGTTATGGGTCTACAACACAGTGAAAGCCAGATATCCCTCAAAGGAAGGAAAAACAAGCAAAGGGGTGTCTCCATTACAGAGATCACCAAAACCACCATATTAAGTGGCCCCTATGTCAAGATCCCGCTCTTTTACAAGCTTTAAGGATGTGACGGGGAAGACCTAAGCAAGTTATCCATCCACAGACAGATAGGGCCAGGGGCTATTCATAGTATTCAGTATATTGGGCAGACTAGATGGGCCAAATGGTTCTTATCTGCCGACACATTCTATGTTTCTATGTTTCTATGGCTACATATACATCTAGAATAAATCAATATAACATGCTAATACAATCACAAATAGTGGGTAATATGAATATATACAAAGCCGTGTAACCATAGTGATAAATATGAACCTGATTATGAATAGTAGGTGGGAATCCAACATGTGAAAATCATTGCTAATAAATAGTTTATCAACAAGTAGTAAGTTGCATTCTTCCTGGCTAATGTAAGTGGCGTGATTATTACACCAAAGACAAACGTAGAAAAACACTGTCACTACAAACTGCAATCATTGTTCTATTCGTACTGTAGATTAAAATGATAGTACATGATATGTAATGTACCCTAAGGCCAATAGTTATTAGTGTGAATCCTAAACAAAAGAAGTCAATAGAAATGGGCATAAAAAAATAAAAACTTCCAGTACAAAGCACAGTAGTAGTTCTATTCTTAAAGTATGATGTTATGTGCTCCAAGATGCCTGGTTAAAGGGGTTGTCCCACGGCGCCTTTTCATACTTACCTGCTGCTAGTGCGCCATTTACTTCCTGGATTCTGGCTGGGGGACGGGCTTCATCTTAATTGAAGTATTCTTACGGCCAAGTCATGCACTGCACTAAATGCGAAAGCCGCCGCACATGCGACATAGTCACATTCCTGGCCAGTATAATACAGAGCCGGCGTGCGCGTTCTACCGAGCACCCAAGCACAATGGAAGTCCGTGGGAGAACCCGAGCATTAAACCAGGCACCCCCTGCTACATATATAGAGTCAGTGCTTGGGGACACCCAGTGTATTTAAATCTAATTTAGCCTGTATTTCAGAAATGTTTGCTGGGATTCAAATTCATGACCTTCTGCATTAGAGGAAAGCATCTTAACCACTCAGCTATAATAGCTGCATAGCCAGTTCCAAATTAAAAAAAAAAAAATAATGGAGACTTCTACTGTAGAGGAATACTTACTACTAGTAAGTATTCCTATATAGTAGAAGTCTCTTTTTTGTGACTGGCTATGCCAGTTTTGAGACATAATATATTTACTAAATATGTTATTGCTAAAAACTTATATGTATATGTTTAAATTAAGTTTAGCCTCTATTTCTGAAAAAAATTGTGGTGGGTTTCTTAGTTCACAGCTTCTGCATCACAGCCCAGAACTTTAACCACTATACTATATAGCTGCATAGCCACTCACTACAAAAAATAAAATATGAGACTTCCACTGTATAGGAATATTTACTAATAGAACTGAGGTGGTTTTCTTCTTTTCCTGTTCATATTCGTCTTCACGCGGGTCATCCGCTTTATCGATGCAAATCTTGGTATCCTGCCAGATCTTCAAAAAATCCCTAAAAGAGGAATCCGCTGCTGGTTCCCCAGAAGATATAGGAACAGGGAGAGGAGTACGAGGATGCTGTCCAAAAAACGACAAAGAAAGGAGATGATCCAGTAGACTCACTAGTATGGTTATTGTAGGAGAACTCTGTCTAAGGGAACAATTGTACCCAGTTGTCATGTTGAGCTGAAACAAAATGCAGAAGGTATTTCTTCAATATCGGATTGACCCGCTCTACTTGCCCGATGGTTTGGGGGTGATAACCGGAAGAGAAGTCCAGGTCAATTTCTTGCAGTCGGCAAAGAGCTCTCCAGAGCTTGGAGGTAAAGTGGGCTCCCCTATCAGAAACAATATGCCCAGGTAAACCATGCAGACAAAATATTTGTTTCACGAACAGTTCAGCAAGTTCCGCAGCTGAGAGCAATCCCATTAAAGGAACAAAGTATGCCATCTAGAGAAGTGGTCCACGACCACCCAAATCACGGTATATCCGGCCAAGAAGGGCAGATCTGTAATAAAGTCCATGGCAATGTGTTGTCATGGAGCATCAGGAATAGATAGTGGTAACAACAGACCAGATGGTTTGCTTCTGGAGATGAGACATAATCGCGCACATCCTTGGACAATGTGGGAAACCAGTAGTGGCGAGACACCAGTTCTGTGGTCTTGCGGATCCCTGGGTGACCGGCCAGTTTGGAGTTGTGCCCCCATGTTAGGATATGTTTTCTTTTGGCAGATGGCACGATTGTCCTCCCAAGAGGAATATACAGTATCTTACTAGGACAGGAGCCACTGTGATCAAGCTAGCAGGATCTACAATGTATTGGAGCTCCTCCTGCTGGTCTATGAAGTCAAATGACCTAGACAGAGCATCCACCTTGATGTTTCTCTCAGCAGGGCGAAAGTGCAACTCGAAATTAAAACAAGAGAAGAAGAGAGCCCAGCTGGCTTGGCAGGGGTTCAGATGCTGAGCTGTCTGCAGATATGTGAGATTCTTGTGATCAGTGAATATTATCACGGGATGCTAGGCCCCCTCCAACAGATAACGCTATTACTCCAAGGTAAGTTTTAAGGCTAGAAGTTCTCTGTCTCCTATACAGTAATTCCTGTCAGCCGGTGAGAAGAGTTTGGAGGAGAATCCACAGGTAAAAATCTTGCCCTTGGAACCTCTCTGTAGTAAAACAGCACCGGCTCCTATGGAGGACGCATCCTCTTCTAGAAAGAATTTGCAAGAGACATCCGGATGACGCAGAACAGGTGCAGGAGCAAAGGACTTCTTTAATTGGACAAAGGCGGCCTCTGCCTCTGGAGTCCAGTCTTTGGCATTCCCCCCTTTCCTAGTAAGAGCGGAGATCGGAGATGTAAGGGATGAAAAATTTGGGATGAATTGCAGATAGAAATTAGCAAAATTAGTGCTGTGTAGCCTGAAGACCCCGTGAGCGGGGCCTGTCCATTACTGCCTTCAAATTTTCAGGATCCATCTGCAACCCAGCATCCGAGATGACATATCCGAGAAATTGTACGGTAGGTTTTTTAAAAAAAGTCGATTTTCTCTCAACCGCTGTAATACTAAACATACACGCTTCCGGTGAGTTGTTAAATCCAGGGAATAGATCAGTATATCGTCCAGATACACTATTACGCAGACTTAAAGCAGATCCCAGACGATATTGTTCACCAACTTCTGGAATACTGCGGGAGAATTGCACAGACTGAAGGGCATGACAAGATACTCGCAGTGCCCATCACGAGTGTTAAAAGAAGTCTTCCACTCATCGCCCTTTCAAATGGGTATAAGATTATATGTGCCACGCAGGTCGATTTAAGTGAAGACCTTAGCTCCCCGGATCCTGTCAAAGAGTTACGAGATTAGCGGAAGAGGGTATAGATTCTTGATTGTGACCTTATTCAGACCTTGATAGTGGATACAGGGCCATAAGGATCAATCTTTCTTTTTGCACAAAGAAGAACCCGGCACTAGCTGGTGAAGTAGATTTCTGGATAAACCCCCTCCTTTAATGTACTTAGACATCACTTGGGTCTCAGGAAGTGAGAGTGGGTAGACTAAATCACGAGGAGGAGTGGCACCAGGCAGAAGGTCAATTGGACAATCATACGGATGATGAGGAGGCAGGGTCTCCACCTCTTTCTTGCTGAAAACATCTGCAAGACTGGCGTATTGCTGCGGGAGTCCAGGCAGGTCTACTGGTACAGGAAGCAGGTCAGACCCCCGATAGGCAGGTGGAATGACAGGATGATCCCCAATGAAGAATCTGACCGGAGGTCCAGTCCAGAACAGGAGAGTGCTGACACAGCCAGGGAAGACCAAGGATAACCGGATTCACGGATGCTGGCAGCATGTAGAGATCATCTCAGAATGCAGAACCCCATTTTGCAGCTTGAGGGGCATAGTCACTGAGAGCACTGGTTCAGGGTATGGCAGTCCATTAATGGAGGCCACTGACAGAAGCCTTTCTCGACGAATGGTAGGAAACCGGAACTGATGGACCAGTGCTTGCTGAATGAAATTAACGGCCCACCCAGAGTCCAGGAATGCAGGCACAGACAGCGTGACTCCCTTGAGCGAGAGAGTCACCGGAACAGAAAGTTTCAGAGAGGACTTCTCTTTGTGTAGGACCACCTCTCCAACAAATCCTAGTGGACATTGGTGTTTCCCAGCTTCTGGGGACAATTATGCACGAAGTGGGCCTTGCCACCCGAATACAAACACAGGTTCTCTGCTTTGCGGCATAAACATTCCTGGTCAGACAATTAAAGGCGCTCTATTTGCATGGGCTCCTCAGGTGGGGTGAACACAAGAGGAAGGAGCGGCTTCTGGAAGTAGAAGTATGGAGTCAACCGAGGTGGCCTTCTGGTGCATGCAACCTCTTTAGCACGTTCCTTGAAGCGCATATCAATCCTTGTAGCTAAGGTGATCAGGTCATTCAGAGTAGACGGACGGTCGCGACCAGCTAGTTCATCCTTAATCTAGTCAGAAAGGCCCTCCCAGAACACGCCCAGTTGAGCCTCATTGTTCCATGCAAGTTCAGCAGCCAGGGTATGAAACTGGATGGCATATTGACGCACAGACAAGGAAACCCGCAGTAGCCATAGCAGAGCTGATGCAGTGGAGGACGTGCTCTTCAAAGACCAGCCGGAAGGTAGCCAGAAAAGACTGCAGATTGGTAGTCTCTGGAACTCCATGTTTCCAAATAGGATTTGCCCAAGCAAGGGCCTTATCAGACAGCAGGGACACAATGAAGGCAACCTTGAATCACTCAATGGGAAACTTTTACCCATGTAACTCAAAGTGTATGAAACAGTGTTCAGGAATCCACAACAGGTTTTTGGATTTCAACCATAGCGTGAAGGCACAGGGAGTTGCAAACCAGCGGTACACAAATCCGGACTCATCGGTGTGGGAACTGCAGGAGTAGCAGCACCTGACGACCCTGCAGTAGCTGGAGATGAGATGGCAGCCAGATGAGCAGAAACATTTTGCAGGAACTGCATCAAGATATCCTGATGTTCGCTCTAGCGCTAAACTTCACATAACAGTTCCTGGACGACCAGCTTGGGATGACCAGTGGGGTCCATGGCCTCAGTGTTCAGTCACGGATCAGCGGGTGTGAACCCACTGTGCCACTGACTGGCTATACTCTGGAGGGGCGTGTCTAAGCAACTACCTGGTTTTCAATAGAGCCTCTGATGGTGAGGATAGACTTGAGCCGTTAGGGTAGTTGCCAGGGGCTACTCCAAAGCAATCCCCTGAGTAGGTACCTGAAGTACAAGCATAGTCAGGCAGACAGAGACGTTACCAGGAGCAACGGTGCAGGACGGAAGGAAGAGGCAGAGACGTGGTCAGACAAGCAATAGGTCAGGGCAGGCGGCACAAGTACAGATCAGGCAATACGGGTCGGCAACAGGAGAGTCAAAGCAAGCAGGCAGGGATCAGATGATAAGCAGAGTCCAGGAGCGAAGTATAGATCAGGAGCACATGTGAGTATCAGTAATCAGCAAACACAAGGACCTTGACACTGAGGCATCTGGGAAGGAGGTTGAGCTACTTAAGTATATGCAGGAGAGCCAGGGTTGGTCAAAAAGGTCACCTGACCCAACCCACACAGCCCAGCAAGTGATGTGCTCCGCCTTTAAAGCAGTGTAACACAAAACCAGCCAAACTCCTGCTGTGTCCAGGGCTGAGTGAAAGCTATGGAGTGGAATCCTCAGAAGCAATAACACCTACACAAACAGAGCCCAAGACCACAGAGGTGAAATGGTTAGCACCGACCACAGGTCACCGCTGAACACAGCGCCCGGGACCGCAGCGATAAGAGGGGGAACAGTGGCGTACCGCAACCGCTGTTACAGTACCCCACCACCCTTAATTACACTAGAGCATTGTGCACATTGGAGACAGGGTATATGTGCCATTCCTGGGGAAGGTTAACCTCTTGCCGACCGCCGAACGCAGGATTGCGTCCTGGCGGCGGTCGGTTTGTTCCTCCTAGACGCGCGGGCACGTCATCTCGCGAGACGCAAGATTTCCTGTGAACGCGCACACGCGCGTGCGCGCATTCACAGGATCGCGTCGGGGAGAACCTTAACTACAGCCTGCCAGCGCTGATCATGCGCTGGCAGGCTGTAGAAGTTAAAAAAAAATGGCATATCAGATGCTGTTTTGTTAACAGCGTCTGATATGCTTGCTGTTCGTTCCTTTGGTGGTCCCTTTTGCTTGGGACCACCAAAGGAAACTTTTGTAAGTGCACCAATAACCACACAGACCCCCCCCCATCCACCCCCCCGTCACTGATTAACCCCTGATTAACCCCCGATTAACCCCTGATCACCCCATGTCACCCCCCTGATCACCCCCTGTCACCCCCCTGATCACCCCCTGTCCCTAATCACCCCTGTAAGGCTCATTCAGGCGTCCGTATGTGTTTTGCAGATCCATGGATCCGCAAAACACGGACACCGGCAATGTGCTTTCCGCATTTTGCGGATCCGCACATTGCCAGAACTATATAGAAAATGCCTTTTCTTGTCCGCAATTGCGGACAAGAATAGGACATGCTCTATATTTTGCGGAGCTGCGGCCGGATGTTTGGCGGCCGCAGCTCCGCAAATGCTGATGCGGCGAGCACATAGTGTGCTCTCCGCATCACCGCTGGCCCCATTCACACTGAATGGGTCCGCATCTATTCCGCAGAATTGCGGAATAGATGCGGACATTTTTGCGGACGTGTGAATGTGGCCTAGCTACTTTTTTTTTTTTTTTCTTGCACATTTTTTGGCAGAGATTTTTTTATCCACATTGATCTATGCGAATGAAGAAATCTGTGCCGTTCATTTTTTTTTTTTTTCAGCCCAGAGGCTGAACGAAAAAAAAAAATCTCATTATCCGTATGCTCAATATAAGGAGAATCCCAGAAACTCCTAATGCTGGCCATACGTGTAATGATTGCGGAGACCCTCAAATGCCAGGGCAGTACAAACACTCCACATGTGACCCCATTTTAGAAAGAAGTCACCCCAAGGTATTCCGTGCTGGGTATGGTGAGTTCATGTAAAATTTTATTTTTTGTCACTAGTTAGTGGAAATTTGAGACTTTGTAAAAAAAAATATATATATATCAATTTCCGCTAACTTGTGCCAAAAAAAAAAAAATTCTGTGAACTTGCCATGCCCCTCACGGAATACCTTGGGGTGTCTTCTTTCCACAATGGGGTCACATGTGGGGTATTTATACTGCCCTGGCATTTTAGGGGCCCTAAAGCGGGAGAATCCATATGCGTAAAAATGTCCTGTGAAATCCTAAAGGAATTTGGGCCCCTTTGTGCATTTTGGCTGCAAAAAAGTGGCACACATGTGGTATTGCCGTACTCAGGAGAAGTAGGGCAATAAGTTTTGGGGTGTATTTTTATATATACCCATACTTTGTATGAGAAATATCGCTGTATACGACAACATTTTAATTTTTTTTATACAAAGTTGTTATTTTACAGAGATATTTCTCTCACCCAACATGTACCAATTGGTACCAATTAGACTACTAACAGTCAAAATTATACTGTGAATACCATCTAAACATACCAATTAAAGTCAAATATAAAACAGCTTACTACCTGCACAGCAGAACTAATGCTGTACGCTGTTTCGGCCATATATTAACAATTTACCGGTGAAAAATAAGTTTAAAAAAAAAAAACTGTGCTCCATGTCATCAGTAATGACATTTGTTAAATAGAAAGAAAATCCACAGTATGTGTGTTTTTGTTCTTCATTTCCCGCCTTCCAGTGCCATAACTTTTTTTATTTTTCTGTTAATATATTCTGTTCATATATCCTTATCAGGGCTTATTTTTTGTGGGACAATTCTACCACTGTTTTATGTTTTATTTTGTTTTTGTGTTTGTTTTTTTGTTCCCTATGTGGCAAAATTGACCTGTTTCCTTTATTCTCCAGGTCAGTACAATTACAACAATTCCACACTTGTATACTTGTATAGTGTTTCTTTCATTTGAATACTACTAAAAATTTTCATAATCTGACCGTATAACTTTTTGTAGTTATGTTTATGGAGCTATATGAGGGATCATTTTATGCGGGGAGATCTGTACTTTTCAGTGCAGTCATTTTGAAGTGTGTGCGACTTTTTGATCACTTTGTATTAAATTCTTTTGGGGAGGTAAAGTGACAAAAAATTGCCCATTTTTATTTTTTTCTGTTACGCCATTCGCCGTATAGGATAAATATTATATTTTAAAAGTATGGGCATTTTCGCATGTAGCGATGGCCATGATGTCTATATTTTTTATTAGTTATGTATTTTTACTTTGGGAAGGGGGGTGATTTGAACCTATATTTTAAATTTTTTTTATATTTAAAAACAAAAATCACTTTTTTTTAAGTCAACATGGGTATTACAGAAAGTGCACGCTGGTCAAGTTACACACCTCAGGCTGTGGGGAAGGGGTTAGGTTGAGAATTTTGCATTGGGGAGGTGGGGTGCTGTTTCAACTTTTGCCTTAGGCAGCACAAAAGCTATGTGCTTCCCTGCCCCTGACCACAAAACTCTAAGGGAAGAGGGGCCCAAGCTGAACTCTTGCACCAGGGCCCATGAGCCTTTAACTACGTCCCTGCTTAAATGGTGGACAATAATGGAAATTTTCACTAGTTATAAATCATACAAATGTATTGGAATAATTATTGAGCCTTATATTTAAACTATAAGGCCTTGTCCATATCATTTATCTATTTTGATCCAATGCTCAGGGAAGAAACACCTGTTAATATTACAGAATTTCTAGAAGTTCATGTGTGAGTCCCATGCACTACTTAGTTCACTCTGTGCTTTTACTTGCTGTGGCCTTCAACCAATCCACAGTCGGAACTGAATGAATCCAGACTTTGTCTACAGAAAAATAATTGTACTACAGCTTTTTGGAGCTTCAGTACTAGTTTCCCATACAGTAAGTTTTCGACTTACAATGATCACCGTGAAGCAGTTTTTTTGTAACAGGAGGCACCACTGGTATTTGGAAGGAATGAATAGATAACAAGCTTATACTTTGCATTGTGTAGCAATAGTCTGTTTAACATAAAGCCATCCAAGCTGATAGTGATCCACCCTTTCAGCCCCGGAGGTTTTTACATTTTTGCACTTGCATTTTTTCTCCCTGATTTCCCGGATCCATAACTTTTTTATTTTTCCGCTAACATAGACTTATGAGGGCTTGTTTTTTGCAGGAATAGTTGTACATTCTAATGGCACCGATTGATATTGCACACAATTTAGTAATAAGCTGGAAAAAAATATCCAAATCGGGTGAAATTGGAAGAAAATGCAATTCCGCAAGTTTTATGGGCCTTGTTTTTATAATGTTCCCTTTGCAATAAGACTGACTTGTGCTCTTCATTCTTTCACTGGTCCAGTATGATTTCAATGATACCACATTTGTATAGTTTTTCTTGTGTTTTAATATTGGAAAAAATAAAAACTTTGGAAAAATAATTATCTTTTCATTGCCATATTCTGACTCCATTGACCTTTTTATAGTTTTGTCTATGGAGTGTGTGAGGGCTTACTTTTCTAGGGCGGTCTGTAGTTTTTATGGAGACCATTTTGGAGTGGGTATGACTGATCGCTTTTTATTACATTTTTTTGGGAGGCAAAGTGATCAGCCATTTAGTTTTTTTTCCGTTATGGTGTTTACCATTCAGGATAAACATGTTTATATTTTAATACGGTTTGGTGTTTTGGGATGTGGCGATGACCTTGTTTATTTTTTTATTATTTTTATTTTATTATGGGAAAAGGGGGTTGATTTGAATATTATATATACACACCCACACACACACATTTTTTAATATGATTAAATTAGATTGCTTCTTCAATACATTGCAATGGATTACTAATGCAATGCATTGCAGATTTGCTGTATTCTTATGGAGCTATGGGCTCCATAGGAACTATACCTCTAAAAGCCTTGTTTTCTTCAGAGATACCAGGACTTTTATATAGAAGCAACAACTTTCTAGATCGCTGCACGAAGAAGCAGTTGAAGCCTTGTGAGTGCAGCATTCCCGGGTAAAGTCGCGTCAGATGCCATTATCACAAATGATCACGGCATCTGAAGGGTTAAATGTCTGTGTTCAATGCTAATTGCTAATCGCAGACATTAGTCCCTGGTGTCTGCTGTTTAAAACAGTAGAAACCCGTCAGCTATGGTGCTCACAACTGGGCATCATCTATAAAGGGGTTGCCCGGGTTCAGAGCTGAACCCGGACATATCCCCATTTTTACCCAGGCAGCCCCCCTGACTTGAGCATTGGGCTTAAGGCTGCCAGGCAGAGGCTTCCTCCCAGCAGTGAGCCCAATGATGTCACCGGCACTAATGGGCGGGCTTTAGCGCTGCCCTAGCCTGTAAAACAGCTAGGGCAGCACTTAAGCCTGCCAACCAGTGCCGCTGATATCACCGAACACACTGCTGGTAAGAAGCATCCGCCCGGCAGTTTGTTAAGGTAAAAAAAGAGCCCTTGTACTGCGCTATGCGGCGCAGGGCAAGGGAGAGCATCGGACCATGAAATTTTCCGGTGCCAACAGCAGGGGGCTGCCTGGGTGAAATTATGGGTATGTCCAGGTTCAGCTCTGAACCCGGATAACCCCTTTAAGGACCCAACTTCTGTCTATGTATGGCGAGTGTCAGCAATGGTTTAACATATTGACTTTTAATACAATTTAATAAACAACTGAGTAGTCTAAAATAATGTCATTATTCTATTTAACTAAAAGCTTCAATTTGATAAGGAAAAGTTTTACCTTGTTCTGAAATTGATGCAGTTTAAAGAGGAGCTTTCATCTGGAAAAAAATTCTGAACTAAGTATCATGATATGTAGAGCAGCGCCCAGGGATCTCCCTGCACTTACTATTATCCCTGGGCGCCGCTCCGTTCTCCCGTTATGTTCTCCGGTATCTTTGGGGACTTGGTTATACTAGGCGGAGACTGCCCTTGCTCTCCTGGGCGTCTCCTTCTCCCAGGCTGTAGCTCTGGCCAATCGCAGCGCAGAGCTCAAAGCCTGGGAGGTTTTTTTTCTCCCAGGCTATTAGCTCTGCGCTGCGATTGGACAGAGCTACAGCTTTGGAGAAGGAGACGCCCAGGAGAGCAAGGGCAGTCTCCGCCTAGTATAACCAAGTCACGGAACATACCGGAGGACATAGCGGGAGAACGGAGCGGCGCCCAGGGATAATAGTAAGTAATAGCAGTGAGATCCCTGGGCGCTGCTCTACATATCATGATACTTGGTTCAAAATTTTTTCCAGGTGAAAGGTCCTCTTTAAATGTAATATATTTACTTTTCCCCATAACATATATAAATTATGGATACCCTTGCTATTTAGGATATTTAACTACAGGACAGAATAATTTGAAATATTACCAGATGAGATCGTAACCTACCCTGCTGTTTTAAGCAGTAACATTTGCAACTAAATTTAAAATTATTCAACCAACTGGGGTTTCCATTAACCCTTGATGCGTGAGTGAGATGTCAGGCAGGGATCAGAGCTGCCATCGGGTCCCCGTGCTGCTGTGACGGGGACCTGATAGCAGGGAAGGCAGCTTGATGCCTTCCTTAGGCATCGTGGGTGCCTTCCGGGGGAGAGCCTGTGACATCCAGCCCCCTGTAATACACACTACATTACACTTACAGCTAATGCATTCCAATATGGAAGTATTGGAATGCATTGTAAAGGGGATCAGACCCCCAAAAGTTGAAGTCCCAAAGTGGGATAAAAATAAAGTTCAAAAAAAGTTGAAAAAATAAGGTTTTCCACCCAAAAAAGTAAAAGTTTCAAGTAAAAAAAAGTTTAAGTTAAAAAAATTGTAAAAAAATAAGGAAAAAAAGAAAAGTAATGAATCCAGACTTTTTCTACTAGATTTGTATTACAGCTTTTTGGAGCTTCAGTAATTAAAGACATATTAAGTATCGCCGCGTCTGTATCGACCGGCTCTATAAAAATATCACAAGAACTAAACCCTCAGATGAACACCGTCAAAAAAATAAAATAAAAACTGGTCTAAATAAACCATTTTTTTGTCACCTTACATCACTAAAAGTGCAACACCACGCGATCAAAAAGGCATATGCCCCCTAAAGTAGTACAAATCTAACCGTCACCTCTTCCCGCAAGAAATGAGCCCCTACCTCAGACAATCGCCAAAAAAATATAAAAACTATGGCTCTCAGACTAAAACATGAATTTTTTTGTTTCAAAAATGCTTTTTTATGTTAAATAAAAAAGTAGACATCCGTGAGAACCTGCTCTATAAAAAGACTGCATGTTATAACCCCTCAGGTAAACACTGTAAAAAAATAGTGTCAAAAATGCCATTTTTGTCACCTTACATCACAAAAAGTGTAATAGCAAGCAATAACAAAGTCATATGCACCCCAAAATAGTAACAATCAAACCGTCATCTCCTCCAGCAAAAAATTTACTGTAACTAAGACAATCAGCCAAAAAGTAAAAAAAAACTATGACTCTCGGAATATGGAGACACTAAAACATGATTTTTTTTGTTTAAAAAATGATATTATTGTGTAAAACTTAAAAAAAAAAGTATACATATTATGTATCGCCGCATCCGTATCAACCTGTACTATAAAAATACCACATAACCTAACCCCTCAGGTGAACACTGCAAAAAAATAAATAAATAGAAACTGTGTCAAAAGCCAATTGCAAACATCCCCTGAAGGCGCCAACCCTGGCGAAACATGTCGGGATGCAGGGTTAAAGTTTGATTTTAGTTCAGAGGCAGTCAGTAAGTTGAGGGACCCGATAAGGGAAATTATAAATTAGTTATGGCATAGATTAGCGATGCTACAAATGGGACCTTTGACGAGATGGTTTAGTCCCAAACTTCAATATGAGGTGCGCTCACAATACGAATGCATCCATCTTCATATTCTAACATCCTCACTGACTGTACTGAGGAATTTTAAATCACCAATTGTTCCCCTGATCATCTGGAAATTTTAAAGATATAAAATAAAAAGTGTTTTTACAGTTTATCAGTGGGATTGGAAAAAAAGCACTTGGGCCAGTTGACCCTTAATTAATGTGTCTAAAGTGAAAAGCGCGCAACCCTCTGAGGGGTTAATAAGCTTGCAAAAAAAAAGCAATTTTTTGTCACCTTACATCACAAAAGTGTAATAGCAAGTGATCAAAAAGTCATATGCACCCCAAAATAGTGCCAATCAAATCGTCATCTCATCTTGACAGTCGTCCCTCCCAAAAAAAACTAAAAACTATGGCTTTTTAGAATGTGGAGACACTAAAAAATATTTTTTTTTTAAAAATGCTTTATTATGTAAAACTGAAACTAAAAACCAAAAAAGTAGTCATATTTGGTATTGTCGCGTCCATAACAACCTGCTCTATAAAAAAAGCACATGACCTAACCTGTCAGATGAACGTTGTAAATAACAAAACATAAAAACGGTGCCAAAACAGCTATTACTGCCACCTTATCCTGTGGTTTCCAAAATGGTGTCACTTTTTTGGAGTTTCTACTCTAGGGGTGCTTCAGGGGGGCTTCAAATGGACATTGGTGTGAAAAAAACAGTTCAGCGAAATCCGTCTTCCAAAAACCATATGTTGTTCATTTCCTTCTGCGCCCTGCCGTGTGCCCCTACAGCAGTTTACAACCATATATGGGGTGTTTCTGTAAACTACAGAATCAGGGCAATAAATATTGAGTTTTGTTTGGTTGTTAACCCTTGCTTTGTTACTGGAAAAAATGGATTAAAATTGAAAATATGCCAAAAAATAGAAATTCTGAAATTCCATCTGCATTTTCCATTAACTCTTGTGGAACACCTAAAGGGTTAACAAAGTTTGTAAAATCTGTTTTGAATACCTTGGGGGTGTAGTTTCTTAGAGTTTCTCATTTTGGATGGTTTCTATTATCTAAGCCTCACAAAGTTACTTCAGACCTGAACTGGTCTTGGAAATTTTCTGAAAAATTTTAAGATTAGCTTCTAAGCTTTCTAAAGTCTCCAAAAAATAAAAAGTCATTTATAAAATGAAACATGAAGTAGACATATGGGGAATGTAAAATAATAACTATTTTTGGAGGTATTACTATCTATTGTTAAAGTAGAGAAATTTAAATTTGGAAATTTGCTAATGGTATTTATTTATAAATAAAAATTTAATTTTCTGACTCAATTTTACCACTGTCATGAAGTACAATATGTGACAAGAAAACAATCTCAGAATGGCCTGGATAAGTAAAAGCATTTTTAAGTTATCACCACATAAAGTGACACATGTCAGATTTGCTAAAAATGGCCTGGGCAGAAAGGTGAAAAATGCCTGGTCCTGAAAGGGTTCATTTTAATTTCATTAGATAAATAGTAAATATGTATCTATTTATTATTCCAAGCTTTCCTGAAGTTGCCCATATTAGAAACACACACAGTACCTCCAGTATAGTCTGACAGTGATGCAGTGTGAGTGCTTTATGGCACCTGCAATGAATAGAAGCAATAGACTAACAGTCACCAGAAAATGATGGCGTACTGTTCACTTCCCCAGAGACCAAGTAGTGACAGGTGAGATGAATGCAGAGACTTTTCTGTGTGTACATAATGCATAGTTTTGCTATATTGACTTGTGAAGGCCCCCAGCAATACAATAGATCTGCTGTAAATTGTCACCCCCTGCTAACTCTATCCCAATGTAGACAGCAATACTGAGAGAAGCTACAGAAAACCATAAAAGAATGCTTAACATTTAAATAAAATGTAATTTTGTAATTATACATTTTCTTTAAAGGGGTTCTCTCACTTCAGCAAATGACATTTACAGTATTATGTAGACAAAGTTAATACAGGGCACTTACTAATTTATTGTAATTGTCTCCTTTGCTGGCTTGATGTATTTTTCCATCACATTATACACTGCTAATATCAAGGGTTTACAGCAACTATTGCAGCGCAGATGCAAGGTGTCTAGGACAGGAGCTGCTGTGCATACATGCCGCTACAATCCTGGCCACCAGATAGGCTGGCGCTTTTTCCTTATCTACAAGCACGGCCACTCCTGCTAGATTGCAGAGTGGTCGCAACCCCTAGAAATGAGTAGTGTGTAACGAGTGTATAATTTGATAGTAAAATGAATCAAGGCAATATAGACAATCACAATATATTAGAAAATGCCCTGTATTTACTGTGTCCATATGATAAATGTATTTTTGCTAAAGTGAGACAACCCCTTTGTCAGGGTTCTCCCAGCTGCTGCTGCCTCCTCCATACGGCACCAGCATCCAGTTGCCAGAGAAACCAGGAATGCAGCCCGAACCTCACTGACATCAGAGCCCCGGGCCAATGAGGACGTGCGCAGGGGATCCCGAATGTAATTGCGTGCAGGAAGCAACTTCACGTGCCGTGCAGGCATGTCGGCGTGAGCAGCCTCTTCCCCAGCATAAAAAACACTGCACTGTACAGGTGCCATTGAATTTCTTGTCCTCGGGCTCTCGCTTCTGGTTACTTGTGTCACCGAACACTCCTCTATGCTTTGGATTTCTGGATTGATATTTGTGACTACTTTTTTGGCGTCCAGCATCATATTGATCTCCTGGTTCTCCTGGACTCTTTGGCATGTTCTGATTTTTTTCGTTTGCCTCTGGTGTAACGTGTACTGTATTGACAGACTGGTTTTTGACCCTTTATCTGTATGACTACTCTTTCCATGTTTGTTAATTTGTTTGTCCCTGATTGTGTGTTGCCCTTTCACAGTATAGGGACTGTCATCCAGTTGTGGGTCACTGCCTTGGATTATTGAGAAAGTAGATAGGGATAGTGTGTCTGGGCAGTTTAGAGCTGCACTATCCTTTTTAGAGTGTGACGGTAGTTGTTATCCTGACAAAAAAAAAATGCATAAGTAATGCAAAAATATAATAACATACACTTATTGTAAATGACTGATGTAAGTCGTTACAGAGGAGTTAAAGCTTTTGAAGTGAGGAGATGAAAAATAGAAAGAAAAAGGACAGATGTCTTAAATACCAAACTAGGCTACATCGTAAAGGGGTTGTTCAAGATAATTAAAAATCTGGGACAAGCCCTAAAAAATGTCCTTATATAATTTTTTTTACTAACACCTTTCTCCAGCTCTATGGCGCTGGTCTGATCCTCCTGTCGCTTTTTGTTTATAAGCAGCAGTGGTGATGTGCCATGACAATACAGCCGTGACCGCTGCAGCCAATCACTGTCCTGGACAATGCATGATTGTAGCGGTCACCTGTTGCATCCTGGCTCACAGTAATGTGCAGAGATACGGAATGTCAAACAGAACTTTCATTGTTGCTCTAAAAATAAATAGGTAATATGAGTGTACAAACAAGGGTACTTGGCTGGGATCAGCTAACGTTCCCTAGTCTAGGATTGTGTGTGTTGTGTACAATAGAGAAAAGCAGGGCAGTTGACATCTCAAATACTTTCATTTTGTCACCCCATTTTCACAGAAATATATATATATATATATATATATATATATACACACACACACACACACACACACACACACAATTCCAAAGCACATCCAAAATAGGTGATGGTTTATTTACCAGGTGATCGCGACGTTTCGGTACCCCCAATGGTACCTTTCTCAAGCAGTGGTAAAAAGCAAATGGTGCTTCATACAGATATAAATACAAGTGCACATAATTAAGGATTCAAACAAGTAATCTAGTGATTTACAAACAAAAATTGATAATTAATGCATATAACATACATAAAAATACATGTGCAAAATTCATTATATGATCATGATCCAAATACAGTGAAACAGTGATTCCATAGTGTATATATGATCAAAAATACATGATTAAACATTAATGATTCATTAAAAACATGTGTGACATTAATAAAAACAAAAACGAGGGGGAGGATTTACCATACCAGCATAATAGTAGATTCCAGCGCGTCTGGGGTTACAGACTGCGCATGTCCAAACTATTATAAATGCAACCTCAATGGTAACGGGCGCGCTCTCATCCCGCCCACAGCACATGACCAATCATGTGACCTGATTACTCGTTTCTCTATAGTAACACCAGCCACCATTCATGTCATATAGGTCACATGAGTGGTTAGCTAATCTCATGACATCATAATGTATTCAGGTCCTTCCCCTGGTAATATATTTAATCTATTAGCGATCCAACTATTCCAACTACCTAATCTATATGATATTTTAACACATAGAATAAGGGGAGGATCGCCCTTGGACATAAGAAAAAAAATTACAAAAGTCACTATATGAAAAGTCTGGGGAGGTAAAGATAATCTTATTCAAACTTACCTAAGAGTACATCACAACGTTGTATTATTTAAATAGGGAGGAAGATCATATTAACCAATCATAAGATTGCAATGGACCTTTGTGTGGACTGTACCACTTCTGCATCCATCAACATAGTAAACTGAGAAAACGGGGAAAATGGACAAGGGTCACCCTGCGATCCCTCACTGAAGGTACCCAAGTCTTTTCAATCTACCAAATTGGTCCAGACTGACTCCAACATCCCCGCATAACTGCCTACGAGAACATCACAAGCTGCAGAACGTGTGTGGTTAATGGAGCACTTACCGAGTTATCAGCACGAAAACTCCATAATCACAGACTATTGGCCTGAAAAAAATTGTATCTTTATTTGAAAAAAAGATCACTTCCAACCCATTCATAAATTATCAATATAAGATAGATTGAATAAGCACTCATGCCACCCCAACAGAAATAATAAAAAATTGTATATTAGCGTCCAAGTTAGACTCGTCCCCATGTCCGAGATGATGAGGTGCAAGGTGAAAAAATGTTTTTAGAATATTCAAACTGCATGCTGATTGGATTCATACCACCGCCACTCGTTCAATAACTGCAAAAAATGAAAAATAAAGGTAAGTATATATGCAATGTCAAAAATCAAAGTAAGTACTGTATATAGTCAATATCAAACAATATCTCCAGCACCAACAGATAATGGTAGATATATTGTATCCAGAGTTCTCCAAGGATTGATGTTGATCCTCAAAGGATCCACGGTCTATAGTTGACATTTAGTCCCATAGGTTTTAGACTATTAATTCTCGCTATTCATTTAATCTCCCTTTTCTTTAAAGTTAGAGGCCTATTACCACCTCTCCGGGACACCGGAACATGATCAACAATCATCACTCTCAGATCATTTTTCTTATGGCCCGCATCTGTAAAATGTTTTGATACTGGAAGGTTAGCACCTTTTTTGCGTATTGTGTATCTATGGTAATTACAGTGTGTTTGGAAATCAAGCGATGTCTCTCCAACATGCACAAGCCCACAAGGTCACTACAAAACGTATATGATGAATGTAGAGTCGCACGTAAGGAAATGTCTAATAGAATACTATTTTCTTGTTCTTGAGTGGATACATTTATTGCCCTTTTGCATATACCGGCAATTAACACAATTTAAACATGGGAAGCAACCTTCTTTTGAGTATATAAGTATTGTTGACCCCTCTTTTTTAATGGGCCTATGTCCGTATGCACCAGCATATCTTTTAATATCAGCATATCACAAATATAAAAAACTCGATAATTGTGTCAATGGTCGTCCTGTACGGGTGGAATAGTCAGTCCACAACAGAGCTCATTGCAACAAATGAGGCGGCATCACTAGATCCTTTGGGTTAATACAACTGGCCAGCATTCCCAATAAGAACAAGTCTGTCCTTCTTCTCCGGGTCCTTTTTGGGACAGTCAACCGGCATCCCCTAGCAATACAGAATCTTTGTCATCATCACTTTTTTCTTCTACTGCTTAGACTCCTCCTTTTCCTCGGCTTCATTGTGAGACATCTATAATGTAAGATTTGGCCATGAAAAAAAAACATTTCTCCACCAGCAATTAGCTTGTCTACAAGCTGAACCCCCACCTGGCCACATTGCTGGTGGTGCAGTTGCTGTAGTACCATTGTAGTAGAGCCTTGTACTCTCACATGGCAGAGAATGTGGGACACTTCTTGAGATTTTCACTGTGCATTGTGGACACCTGGAGAAGATGTTATGGGCAGGGACAGTACGTTCCTTTCACGGCCCACTGGGTCAATTTTTTTATGGCAGTGGAGAGGCAGGACCCCAGCTCCATGACCAGATCCTTTTGACCCCTTCCCACCACAGCAAGCACTTACCTGCCTCCCCCATGGACACAGTCCCATTCCCAACAGCAGCAGGATACAGCATCGCTCACGTGACCCATCCTTCCTACCACATGTGTCATGTCAAGAATTGCCACACCATGTTTGAGCTGATCAGCCTAGGAGAGAAAAGCCACACAGGCAAGCAGTTGCTCAAGTACACCAAGCAGCAAACATCCTGCTGTCTTTCACCTCACCGACTCTAACTGGACATTGTGGTCAGCGACAATTGGCACATCATCCTTGCCACCGTGAACCTGGGGGAATCAACACATGCTCCCTACATGGCCATTATTTTTTTTTTTGCACTATCTGGAGCAAGGTGCTGGCAAAGTCCAAGAGACAGTCCCTCTTTTCATCCACTGTCAAGTGGTGAGGCATACTCTCTCTTGGACTTGAGGCATCAGAATGGTATGTAGCTACACCGCTTAATTTTTAACATTCCAACTCGCTGGAATTCAACATTGCACACATTTGAGTGTACGAGCAGTGGGAAGCCGTGAATGATTTGGTCATGCACCAGACCGCTTTAGCAGGGAGCATGTGTTGTTTCCAGGTCATGCAGTGGCAGCTTATACCGTTCATGCTGCAGTTGTCCCTCATGCCACTCATATGTAATTTTAAAGAGATGCTGATTTTGATGCAACAGGTGGCCCTGTAGCGGTTGGGGACCAACAATGAGAAACTATCATGTGGGAGGAGATCCTGCCACTTGAGGAGGAGGAAGAGGAGTTGGAAGAGAAAGAGGATGATGATGATGATGATGAGGGTGGGACTGGCCACAACACCAAATCGTCTTAGTGGGGAGCGGAGGTGGAAAGAACTGACTCCTCAGGCAAGCTGCCCAGAATGGTGACCTGCAGACTTGCTTGATTACAGAGTGACAGGAAGTTCGGTGACATAAAGCAGTCTGATGATTACATGCTTTTAGATCCTCATTACCAAGGCAAAAGGGGGGTTGTTTTCCTCTGGCAGAAAGGTAGGACAAATTATGTTACTACGAGGAAACACTGTGTACGTAGCTTGCCATAGCTTACGGGGAGAAGATGCCTGCCACCAGCGTGTCTGAAAGGGAGGTCCCTCTCTTCCTCCCACAGAGTCACCCTTCCCCTGCCGCCATGAGCAGCAGAAGCCACTGCAGCAGCACCCAATTTAGTCTCCTCAACATGATGGAGAAGTTTTTCTACATGCTGTGCCAGACAGAGGCCAGTCAGCAAGTCAACAGCTCCCACTTCAATGCCTGGGTGCAGGCCAACCTAAACTCTGAACACTCTCTGGCACATACCGAACTGGCTGTAAGCACTCTAGCGTAGTTCTAATTATAAGTGGAATTAGATTTTTTTTTTTTACTAGAAATTGAACATTGATGGTGATTTGAGATGAGCACATCTTTCAAAAATTCTATTAGGCCTGTTCGCCAAATTTCCTGGAAAAATTTGCTTCGATCCGAATTTATTTGCTGCAATCTTGTTAAAAATACACAATATCTCAGGTCCCTCTTTAAGCGTGCCAAATCTAATAGTGGCGCTGGAAAGAACTCCTCGGAATATCCGAGTGTGGGATCACTCGTTTGGCAAGCCTCTTCATGGTGGGAGGAAGGATGATTAGAGTAAGGATTCGGTTGACTAGACTCTTGGCTACAGAGACTGAACCTGGTGGCAAAGAGGGTGGTGCTTAACCAACTGGAAGCATTATCTTCAGCAATCCAACCAACTAACTGTTCGCATCGGTCCGACTTGGACAGTGTTGTCCTGCGCCGCCCAGCTAAGTTTGAAATGAAGCTGGGTATGATGGATGTTTTTTTATTTTTTTATTTAGTGCACTGGAAGCAGGCAAAGTTTCATTGTGCCAAGGGCCACGGCCTCTGCATGCACCATAAGCATCACACCCACTTCCCCGTTCCTTAGTGCTCGCCTTCTTCATATTAAATGGTTTTGTCACTAGATGTGGCGCAGATTGTTTTACTGTCCGCTAAAGACACAGTTTTTGGATGCAGGACAGTATATTTCACAGAAACCTACAGAATATGGACACTATATTAGGCCTAGATTATTGGAATTTGCAATAAAGACATTGTTTTCTGATGTAGTACAATATTGGTTACAGAACACCACAGATTATGGACACTATATTAGGCCCAGATTATTTCAATTTGTAATACAGACACTGTTTGCAGATGTAGTACAGTATTAGTTACACAATACCACAGGTTATGGACACTATATTAGGCCCAGATTATTGGAATTTACAAAACAGATACTGTTTTCAGATGCAGGACAGTATATTTCACAGAAATCTACAGAAAATGGACACTATATTAGGCCCAGATGATTGGAATTTGCTATACAGACACTGTTTTCTGGTGTAGTACAGTATTGGTTACAGAACATCACAGATTATAGACACTATATTAGGCCCAGATTATTGGAATTTGTAATACAGACACTGTTTGCAGATGTAGTTCAGTATTTTGTACATAAAGCCACACACTATGGACACTAGATGTGGTCCAGATTATTGAAGACACAGTCTGTGGATGATGTACATACAGTATAGGTCACTAATAGGTATAAAATAAAAAATATCTTGCTGCTGTCAAACACACAGTAGTCCTTAAAAGCACTTTGGGGTCTTTGAAAAGCTTTTGGTAGTAAAAACAGCAAATTTCTCTCCCTGCACTATCTGTCCCTTCCGAAACACTGTCCCTGAGACTACAGGAGGTAAATAGATTGCTGCTCTAAAACACAAACACAGTAGTCCTTAAAAGGACTTTTAGGTCTTGGAAAAGCTTTCTCAGAATAAAAACTGTGAAATGCACTCCCTACTCTGTCTTTCCCTTCCTACGCTCTGCTCTTCCTGTCTACGTCTGAGCTAAACATGTGTCATCGGATGCTTTATAGCACCCGATGAAGCGTTCCGGCAAGCCAATCACTGTAATGCCAGCAGCCAACATGGCTACTGGCATTATAGTGAGAGCAGTACTTACCTGCACCTTTATTGGCTGCTTAAAACCTGCAAAACGTGCGGGGTGGAGACTTGAGCATTGCGCTCGAGCATATGCTGTACCAGGTCGAGTACCGCCATGTGCCGAGCATAGCGATGCTCGAGCCGAACAGATATTCGGCCGAGTATGCTCGCTCATCCCTACACTAAACGCTTTCACCACAAATAACTGCAACAGTGACGTGCGTATACATTTTTCTTTTTGTACTGAAATAGGCCACTTAAGGCTTTTCAACATAGCACTTAAACCCCAATAACAAGAACAAATTGCTGGAATGACAGAGCTGTATAATGACTATTTGGATCCCCAAATAATCTTTCCCTGCACTTGTAAATCGCTTTTCTAGCACTGTCCCTAGCGCCTTCCGACGTCTCTCCCTGCACTAAGATACTATGAAGTGATTCCTCCCTATCCGTTCCCTGCACTTATAAATTGTTTTTTCAGTTTTTTTTTTTTCACAATGAGGTTTTTCCTATTGCTGCTGATTGGCTGCATGCATGGCATTATGGGTCATTCCCCCCTTCCCAGAGTTCCTTGCCCCAACTCCTCACACGTGTAGCCGATATTTTAGCCGCCATTTTAGGAAAAATTGCGATTTGTTACCACGAAGGGTAACGAATTGCACTTCGTCAGCTTTGATTTGCTCATCTCTAATGGTGATAGCAAATTTGCTGGAATTGACTTTAATATTGCAGAAACTGCTTTTTTGTATCTAGAGAATGATTTTCAATAAAAGGTCTTTAAACTGTCTTTGTATTGACCATATTAAAGAAATAACTAAATATTGGTTTCTACAAAACGATTATACACCATTTGGAAAGAAAGAAAGTTTCCCATTCCAGCAATCAGCATTAGTTGAAGAGTAGCAAACATATTTATATTATGTTTAGTATTAAGAAGAGGAAAACTCTGAACAAGTGATGGCAATAATAAAGTGCAGAATTGCGGATAGGCTGAGAAGTCTTTAGTTTCATATTGCAGTATTACATTCATCACCATTTTATGGTACATTAACTTTTCAATCTTATAATGTTTCATATTTTCCTATTTCTCTAAAACACTTTCTGCTAAATTGACCAGATAATACAATCCAAGTGAGCTAAAGAAAAAAATGTCACTGAATAGATTCTTGTCACTGAATATACTACTTTAGCCCTGCTTACTGTCTTCTCATGCATTTTAACAAGTCACTGAAATGTCTTGTAATATATTCTTTACTTCCAGCTCACTTAAAATACACTTCATACAAAAATAAAACACTTCCCATTGCTGGAAGTAATAGTGAGCTGAATAATTGATACCAATTTTCATGAAGTTGAAGAAATTGCTAAAACATGCAATTTAAAATATAGTAAAAATGTTTTCTTCATGTAAGTGGCTGCACAAGTTACTGAAAAATAAAGCAGGAATATTTGTGAACGTCATAAAAGTGTTCGAAGTTTAAAAATTAAAAGCTTGGCTAGTAAAAGCATTTTGACACTAAGTCAAGTTCAGTGATGATTGTTTCAAATTTCTTTTGAGTCCTCTTATAATACATTTAAATGTAGGGCTTGAAGGAATAAAAAAGGAAAATGTATCAGTATTATTTGTGCTGTGATTCCAGGAATTTCTACTTTCCACTTTTGTCCAAGTCTACTTTTTATTTTTTTGTTAAATAATATGGGTTAGTCACAAAGACCTAGCTTTATAAAGAAATGTAAACATCTTCTTTAAGTACTTTATAAAAAAGATTCAAAGATTTAGTCAGAATGTGGTAATACAATTTGACACCATCCACAGTCATTTATTCAGAGGCGCAACTTTAGGTTACTCAGCCCCAATGCAAAATCTCTAACAGTATTTCCCATGTATGTGCCATTTTTATTACTTGTGAGTGCTTGTGAAGAGGGAGTAGCCTCGGACCCCTCAGGTACCAGGGAATATAGTTACTGCTACCTTTCTATGTTGGCTAGGCCATTCTAAGACATTTAAACGTTTGCCTTTAAACCACTGAAATGTATCATTACTGGTATATTTAAGGTCTGTGTCCTGCTTGAAAGTAAACCTCTGCCTTAGTCTCAAATCTCTGGCAGACTTTAACCGATTTTTTTTCATGAGTTTTCCTGTATTTAATGCCATTCATATTTCCTTCAATCCTGACCAATTTTCGATTCCCTGACCAGAGAATCTTCTTCCATATGTTTGGTGAGTCTGACACATGCTGTTTAGCAAACTCCAAATGTTTCTTCACAGTTTTTAAAAAAAAGAAAAGTCTATTTTTCAGGCATCTCTTTAATAAAACCCCACTTTCTGGAGTATGCAGCTTATAGTGATCCAATGGACAAATATATCCATCTTTGCTGATCTTTGGAGTGCCATGAGTGTTATCCTTGACTTCATTGGTGTCTTTGTGGAAACTTTATTACTATCCATGGCTCTGTTGCTGTGTACTGGAGCACTGAGAGGCTGGCCAGAGCCCTCAGAGCACCAGTTTGTTACAGCATTTCAGAAAGAAGAATTAAGTAATACAGGCTCATTATCTATTGCATAAATCTAGTGAATAATAGCTGATAAATTTATTTTACAAATCTAAACATCGGAAAGTGTCGATTTGCACTTCACATCTTTACCATAGTAAAGCTTATCATAATATACTCATGAAAAAATTACTTTCTGTAAGCCAATGAAACGTTATTTTGCTTATTTGAACACAAAAAAAGACTACAGCATAATAAATCTATGGCACAGTTTTGCACATTACCACACTTCGGAAAGTTCCAGAGTTAATTATAATAGACAATAAACTTCTGCAATCCAATCCTCTTGATACAAAACAAAAATATTAAGTGTATCTAAGCAGCTAATACATTAAGATGGGAAATAATCTTGAACTAAATATGTTGTTGTGCTGTGTATTTTATTAAACCAAAGTGTTCTTGTGAAGGCAGAAGATTATTTCTTTTAATCCTAATGGGGTAGACAGTGGCTTATTAAAGCAATTCTTTGCTCTGAAAAAGACAAGTGAGTTCCCACTTCAATATATCATTTACTGAAGATTACAAAGAGGTCATAGAAATGAAATTGGCAAAACAGAATGTTTATTCGGAGGAAGAGGGACCATAGAAAATTCCATTATAAAGGGGACATTTCAAATAATAAATCAAGAACGTATTGATATAAATATAGTTGTTTTGAACCTGTCTTTTTACTTTTAGATTTGATTAGATTTTAGCTTCTACATTATTCTGAAAAAATACAGAAACAGTGAGGCACTAAATATTTGTATTCAAGAGATACAAGTATACAATCGCTTTCCTATTTGACAGAGTGTAAAGTATGAGATTAGACTGTTGTGTGTTTATGTGCTTGGAATCGAAAACATGCATCTTGAAATGACAGAATTTTGGATGTTATAAAAAGTTATATTTTCAGTTTTGCATGGTGATCTGAGATTCCTTTCTTTTGAAATAATAATGGCAATTTCAATGTCATCTGAAACTATACAGATAAAATGTGTTATTTCAATGTAGGAAAAATATTATTTATTATGGACACTTCAATTTGGAAGAAGTGTTGTGCTTACATGTGGATCTAAAATAACATTCTGTTAACAGCTTTTTCTTGAAAATATCCCTCAAGCTTGCCATAATGCCATGTAAGGTTTGAAGCACACAGAAGCACAGTATAGGCTTATACAATGTAACAAAGATCATAAGTATAGTCATATACACAACAAGGTAAAAAAATAAAAATAAATAGCACATAGAAAACCTGGCAATAATTAAAGCAGTTGCCTAAGTTCTAGATATTGACGACCTATTCTCATGATAGTTAATAAATATCAGATAATTTTGGTCTAATACCCAGCATGGTTCAACTGTTCTCAGCATTTGCCTGCACCAGAACTGACAGAGAATGTAACTAGCAGTAGTAAGCTCTGCCCATTATGTAGTGGATTTGTAGGGTTACTGCAGCTCAGCTCCCATTCTCTTGAGGTGGCAGATGCTCACTGGTGTAAAAACACATACACACACAGTAGTATCAGAAGAAGCAAAGGCTTGCTGGTTTTAACAAGTGGTCCAAAAATGATGCCTTCTTGGGGAGTATCAACAGGTTTGTTGGTTGAAAGCAATGGCAATTTTTTTAGGGTCCCACAGCATTAATTCAGTTGGTAATATAATAGGCAAGGCAGTAGATGTGCAGCTACAGTATGTATGAGTAGTAGTTGCAACATCAGCAGCACAGTATGGAACATGATAGGCAAGGTAGGACATGGGCAACTGTGTAGGGATAAAAGTAATGGCATCAGCACAGTATGGAGCATGATGGATATTGCAGGAGATGTGCTACTGTATAAAGGAACAGCAGTAGCACCATATGGAACATGATGAACAGGCAGACAGTAGCAGCAGCATTAGGCAGGTGATTATAAACAGTCAGTCCTCATTGTCAGTAATAGCAGATCAATTTAGTGGCATTGGTTGGAGTTTTTTTCAAAATCCTCACAGATCCATGTCTGATTCATTTTCACAGACTTAATGTTTTCTTCACTTACATAGGATGCTTTTGTTTGTTTTAGTGTTAGTTCAGCACCTGACGTGCTTAATACCCTCTATCAGTACATTGAAGGGTGCACAGTACACTGATGATGGGTATTTGCTTGAGAAAGGGCACAATCCAGGTATGATTGAACCTGGTTGTTCAGGCGTTGCATATTTGTTTCCTGATATAATGCAGCAGTTGATCCATCATGTTCAGCAATTTGTATTGGCTGCTGCTTCTGCTACTTGTTGTAGTAGTGTTGGCAGAGGCAATGGAGCCTTGACTTCATAAGAAGCAAAGAAGTGCTTACTTGACATACATGCGGCTAGTGGGCGTTTACTCGCTGAAAGCTACAGCAAGCTGGGTACAGAATGAATCCTAGTAATCTGCCAATTTTGTCTTCTTTTTGAATCAGAGGACAATACAAGGAGGCAGTATAATAGATGAGAACTACAACTCCCAGTATGTCCAGGCTATTATATGCAGAGAACATTACAAGTAGGAGGTTTGAGGACTAAACTACATCTTTTTTTTTTAAATCAGATAGTTTTTATTAATGATGTTCCACAGAACAAAGAATGCTTGTACAATTTATTTTTTAACAGAGAATAAAGTGGTTACAATGATCATTACAGTCTGTTCATTAACCTCCCTGGCGGTATGATTATGTCAGGAATTTTGTACCAAAAGTGGTACAATTTTTTGCATGGACATTAGGTGTTATGTATTGTAGGCCTGTAATTACTTACTTAAACCTCACCAAACAAGACTCAAGTAGACATCCCAGATGTGATAAAGTTTCAAACACAAAATTATTAATTATAATCTAATAAATAACATAACTTTATTCAGTAATGTAATAAAAAATAATGAAATTTGTCAAACAAAGAAAATTCAATAAACATCCTGAGTGTGATAAATTTTGAAACATGGGACTTCACAAAGTCCGACGTCACAATCAGGACAATGGAACCTGGTTTCTTTTTGGACTTTCTTTCCATTGCCATCTCTCTTTAAGCAGCAAACCACACACATCCTGGTAGGTGCTGCCTTTTTTGAAGTTGGCGGGATGTAGTCCATAAAGTGACGACCAGTCAGGCTTTCTGGGTTGACAACGTCAACAGCACGACGTCCAGGTCTGTTCACAGCTACTGATGGCGTTTGGTGGGTGACAAAAATCCGCTCAACCACCTTCCATATAAACTCAGAATGAACAAGAGGCTTGTCACTCTTTGCTCTGTGCAGGATATATGCATTCCAAAGGCATTGTTCCAGAAGATGCCTGAAGATCTTTTTATAATATTTTTTTTGCTGTTTGGGCATAGCCGGATAAAATGTAATTGCCTGACCGGCTCTGTCGACACCTCCCATGGTGTTATTATAGTCTATCACGACTTGCAGCTTCAGCACATCTTTCCCACCTCTTGTGTGGACCATGGCAGTAGAGGTATTGTGCACAGTACTCATGAGACACACGTCCTTCTTGACTCGCCATCGCATTGCCATCATCATTACCTTCTTCTGCCAGGCAAACATTTCTCCGGCTTTGAGTTTTTTCTTGGCAAACATAGATGGCATGTCACGTCGGTTAGGCCTAACGGTACCATATGCATCAGTCTTGTTTTGTAGCAAAACCTCATACAGTTCCGGAGACGTGTAGAAATTGTCTGTGGTCACAAAATATCCCTGGTTCAGCAATGGCTCCAGCAGTGTAAGGACAGATGATGTGGCCATCCCATAGCCGCTGTACCTGGGGTTGAACTTTGTGCCATTACCGGTGTAAATTACCGAATTCCAGATGTACCCAGTGGAAAACTCACAGAGCATGTAGGATTTGATGCCAAACCGCGCTCTTTTGGATGCAACGTACTGTATCCAGCTTAGGCGTCCCTTGTAGGTCATCAAACTTTCATCTACGCTGACATCCCTTTCTGGCACGTAGGTCCGCTGGAAATTGGTCACAATAATTTGGTATACCTCCCAGATTTTTTTTAGTTTGGGCGCAGGATGCGTGGTCTCATCAAATTCATCATTGTTTGTGTAGTGGAAATACTTCATGATGAGGGAAAACCGGTATTCTGACATCATGGTACCAAAAAATGGAGTGGTCAGTGACCTATTGGTGGTCCAGTACCATTTCTGGAGCGGTTTCCCCATCACCCCCTGAAGAATGATGAGTCCCAGAAACTGCCACATGTCCTCTTTGGTCACCAGTTCCCACTTTCTGCTTCTGGAAAATGTGGCATGCAGCGTAGCGGATTGCTGCTCTTGGTAGCAATTTGTCTCAGGGACAATTTTTTTAATTACCTCCTCAGTAAAGAATAATTGCAGGTATGCCAGAAGGTGGTCACGCTCAACATCTACCTTCATCCCGGGTGATCCAGTGAATGTGAATCTTGGGGGCGCTACCTGGTCCGTATCGCAGTCAATAGGGCACCAAGTGCGCATATCGCTGAGGACAGGTGCAGGATCATCGCCGTTTTCACTTGCCGTGTCAGTGTCAGAATACAAATCTCCCCACGACTCACTATCACTCAGTTCTGCAAGCGCCTCTGTGTCACTGTCGCTCAACTGGTCCAAATGCGTCTTTTTAGTAAAGTGCCGCTTTTTTGATGCCATGTTATAAATATTTTATGGGCACAAATGGCAGGCAAGGGGCACTGTACAGTGTTATAAATATTTTATGGGCACAAATGGCAGGCAAGTGTCATATCTGAGGTGATCCTCTCAGAGTGTATAACTTCTATGTGTGTGTCACTTTTAAATTTCCCGCCCAGTTCCGCTCCCATGCGCCACTGCTGCTTGCAGGGAACGGAACCAGGAAGTCAGATGCCGGCCGGCGCTCTCAGCAGCGATCACAGCGGAGGTAAGGGAACTCCGCTGACAGCTCTGCAATGTTACCCCGAGCGTGACTCAGGGTTACCACTCCTGGCAGTGAAAATAAACCCTGAGTCACGCTCGGGAATACCGCCAGGAAGGTTAAGCGAATGAAAAGGGTACAATACAATCGATACAATAATAAAGGTCAACAGTGACCGCCATCACAGTGTGCAGTGGTCAATTGTACAAGGCATACAAATCAACTTTTTCACTTTTAGATAATGAACGAAAAATTTTCCACCCAACCAACCAAGTTTGTTAAGTTTAATATAGCTGCTCGGGTGTGCAGTAACTAGGAACCCCCAGATATTTGATTTGGTGCGCAACCTGTAGTGGACTAGACTGGGGAAGGAGGGTTCTGGCAGGGTTATCCAAGGGTAGAAGAATAGACTTATCCCAATTAATTCGTAATCCAGATCTATCCTCTAACTCCCGTTTTAGGGACATAGTAGGACCTAAGAATCTTTCCACATTACCCACATAGATTAAAATATCGTCTGCATACAGAGACACCCTCTCTTCCCGGGCCCCACAAGGGAAACCTACGATCCTGTTAGTTGTGCGTAACATACAAGCAAGTGGCTCAATTGCAATGGCGATAAGAAGAGGGGACAGCGAGCACCCCTGACAAGTTCCCCTACCCAATTCAAATGCCTCTGATATACCCCCATTGGCCCGGATCCTGGCCATGGGGCCATTGTACAGCAACTGAACCCAGGAGATAAAGGTATTCCCAAATCCCATGACTCGCAACACCTCCCAAAGATAGATCCATTCGACACTATCAAAGGCCTTAGCCGCGTCCAAAGAGAGGACAGCCCTGCCTCCTACTGAGTCAACCATCCTCTGAGTATTAGGAAAAAGTCTTAGATTAACTGAGGTAGACATATCTGGCATGAATTCTTCCTGGTCGCTATGAATAATAGTTGTAATGACCGATTGTAGCCGATTCGCCAAAACCTTAGCCAAAATCTTAATATCAGAGGTCAACAGAAAAATAAACAGGGAATCTGGGATCCAAAACCACTACAATAGCCTCCCTCATAGAGGCGGGAAGGCTTCCTGTTAACAGGGCATCATTTAAGACCAACAGGAGATGAGGCAACAGGACACCGCTATATTTTTTAAAAACTCTGCTGGCAGCCCATCTATCCCGGGGGCTTTTCCATTTGGGAACGATTGTATTGCCACCTCCAACTCGGTAAGATTCAAAGGGCCATCTAAATATGCCGCACTCTCCGCCGACAGTTGCGGAATCGCAATCCCTTCTATATATGCAGCTATGTTGGCAGAGTCCACCTCTAATTTTGTCTGATAAAGGGATTCATAATAGGCATGAAATACTGCCAAAATATCCTTGTGCGACATGGCAATAGAACCATCAGCCCTCTGAATGAACAAAATTTTTGATGGACCATCCTGGGTTCTAATAACTCTTGCAAGTAACTTTCTGGAACTTTCTCCTGCCTCAAAATACTTTTAAGAAAAAATCTGCCGCTCGTAGAAGATGTTGCCTCAACCCCTCCTGTGCTGCCATCAGGGATTCCTCAGTAGTCCTATTAGGGTGACACACATACCTCTCCTCCGCTTCCACTACCAGAGCCTGCAACTTCTTCTGAGCGTCCCTAGTTTTAGATTTATGGCCACTAATCTTTTGGATATACAGACCCCTGACAAATGCTTTGCATGCATCCCACACCACCCCCAAGGGCTGGGTAAAGAATTCTCTCATTTCCTCCCCAATTCCATCCTCCCCATATACTAGCTGCAACCAGAAAGGATTAAGTTTCCAAGCACCAACCCCAGGGGGGCATCTGGTGCCCAGTTGCAGTTCTACATAAATCGGGGAGTGGTCGGAAAGACTTCTAGGTAAGTATTTAATTTCAGTCACCATCGACAGTACCTCAGGAGTACCTATGGCTAAGTCAATTCTTGACAGTGAATGATGAAGAGCTAGAATAGCAGGAGAACTGCCAGGTGGTAGGATTTCTGACCCGCCACACATGTAGATCCAGCTTTGGCGAAATTAGAGTCTCTACTCCCATCTGACATCCCACCCCTACCCAGAGCCATAGAGGGAGAGGTGTTAAAGTCTCTTATTAATAGTATTGGACGGTGCGGTAATTCCTCAACATATTTCATAATTTCTTTTATCACCTCGCTGTCATACGGCGGTGGAATGTACACTGCAACCAAAATAAAAGACCAATGGTAACAAGTACAATGGAGAAATACATATCGCCCACTAGCATCTGTACGGGACGAGTGACATATAAACGGCAGTGACCTATGCACCAAAACACTCATCCCTGGAGTGAGAAGAAAGGACAGAGTTATATGCATGACCGATGTAGTGGTCTGAGACAAGTGAGTCTCTGACAGACAGAATATAGCGGGATGTAATTGCTGCAGCACAGAAAACACCGCTGTACATTTTGTCGGCTCTCCCAAACCCCTAACATTCCAGCCTACAATTTTTATATTACGTGTCATTGAGACATACAGTACCTGTTAGAGCAAAGCATACCTCCCCAGTAACAGATACTACCTGCATACTCCCCACACCCTGCATAGGATTCCCCAACCCGTTCCACCGCCCATTCCACCCTACCCCAACCCTCAAAATTACCCCAAAAGCATAATAACTTCACGTTAGGATGAAATCACTACACGGAAAAAAACTGAAAATAGGGCGAAAAAACTTCCCTACAGTCGGCCATATATATGGCTGAGTGGCTTCCAAAGGAAAACCTGTATAACAGAGTACACACATGAATTGGGTCGTATGTGCTGACCCGCCTATATACAAGTATATCTGCAGCGCAGCACATACTGTAGTAGTAAATTACAGTAACATAGTTTAACAACCCCAGGTGACCCCTACAGTAGCGTACTGAGGAAACCCAGGTGGGCAAATTGGGAAAGCATATATAACCTAAACACATGTTCATAGGCACATTTGTGTTCGGGTCGACTATCAGAGTGTACCGTACCTATCTAATTAGCAGTTGAGGTATGGCGGAACTGCAGCCGTGGAGTGTCCTAAAGGGGGGCAAAAATACCAAGATACGTATATGTAAATTGCTCATTATTTAATTACAATGCCAATTTTTGAAAAGCGACATCATCTCTTTACATGGATTGGGAATATAACGAGTGTAGCAGAAAGACTTCCAACGGCCTAAACTCTTGATAATGTCGACCGGAATATTGTTCTGGGAGGCGGCTGAGGCAGCTCCTATTCTGAAAGAATGACCCGTGATGCTAAGAGGATGGACCCCGATACTGGGTAGTAACTTGCGGATATATTTCAGGAATATCTGCACACTGATAGGCTCAGAGTTGAAAGCTAGCAAAGGGGAATCTGCTGGTGCCGTTTTAATCTCACTTAACAATGCTCTAATGACCATGACCGGACACCATTGGTTGCCCGATGGGAAATATTTAACATGCACCGATTCACCTGCATGTGAAGTTTTAGTATGGGGTAACGTTAAAAAATAATAGAGATGGGGGCGTGGCTTGGCTGCCGAGGCTCATGGACGTCTGAGCTCTCAGCTCCTGCACCAGAGCGACGATACACTGCATTTTAGGACCCCTTGCCGCAAGTCCCTTGCCTACAAAGCGTCCTGGGAATCCCTGGATGACATGGGGAAGTCGAAAAGAGTGTTGCCGAAGGTGGACGGCGATTCCCTGGCTAAGTTTTTTGAGCGGAGCAGACAACAAGATGGCGACCGCAGCGCGGCAGGCTCCACATCCTCATCGCCGCGCACACCCTCTCCAGTGCAGGCGCTGGGAACCGCTGACCCGACACCTGCTCAAGACACCTTGGGTATCTCACCTGATAATCCACCATCTCTACCGGCCACACCGGAGGACATCAGGACCGTGGGACTCGCCAGACCCCGCTTCCAAGATGGCGCCGAGCGCTCCTCAGCACAGTTCCTCACCCAGTCACCGTCCTCCAGCCCGCAGAAGAGGAGGCCCAGGCTGGAAGATACCGCAGACTTACAGGTCAGTTGTCATCCCCTGACCCTGTCTCTCCACTCGGGACTGATTTGAGCCTTTATCCTGCCTCCACCGACCCCATATCTGAGGACTCTTTGAAGCACATGCTTCTTGCTTTAAAAGATTCTATGCACCGCGATTTGGCTGCGCTCATAGCGCCTTTGTCTGCTCAATTAAAATCGGTGGATGACAGAATTGATCATGTAGAAACAAAAATGGCCACTTTTGCTGCGTCTCAGAATGAGGTGATAGACGCCCATAATGATCTAGCGGAGGAGCTGGAAACGGTTAAACTAAAGTTGGCCGACATGGAGGACCGCTCCCGGCGGAATAACATTAAATTTAGGGGTATTCCTGAAGAGATTCCCCGGCTGAACTTTCGGACTATATCCAGAAGCTCTTACAACTTCTTGTACCACGTTTATCTCAGCTGGACCTGGCTATTGATAGGGCTCATAGGGTCCCCAGGCCCAAGCACATTGATCCGGACTTGCCTAGAGACACCCTGGCCCGCATCCATTTCTATACCACCAAAGAAGCAGCCATGATGGCGGCCAGGAAACTAGATAAACTGCCTGCTCCTTATCAGTCAGTGCGCTTATTCGCGGATTTATCTGCTGCTACACTTCGACTACGCCGCACCCTACTGCCTATCACCATGGCCCTCAGGAAGCACAACGTGCCTTATAAGTGGGGATACCCTATGAAGCTGCTGGTGACCAAAGAAGATCGCATGCATCTTATTCGCTCATTCGAGGATGGAAAATCTTTGCTTCAATCCTGGAATTTCCATGTCCCGGACTTTACATCGCCGCCTTCTGCAGCACCAAGGCACCACAATCCAGGCTGAATACCTGATTCTCCTCGTCGTGGATGTGATCAATGTTCATTTTGTCGGCATACGTTGCAATATGTTGCCCATTAACCCCCTTTTTTTCCTCCTCAGCAGGGACATAAATGCCTAGTTTACCTTTTGAACCGCTGTTGGGTTCTACTAAAGTCGAGCACCCCATTGGTGCATTTATAGATGAGTGCTCCGTTTACGCTTTATTGAGTTAGGATTAATATGATTATCCTCGGTATCAACCGCGAACTCTCGCCCTTGAACGCCAGCAGAGATTATTCTCTGCCCTTCTTGTTCTTTTGTTTTTGTCCATGCATGTTCCTTTTCAGCATTTTTGAGCCAATTTGTTATCCTTTTCCTTTTCCTTTTTCCTCCCCAGGTCTCGCCAGGCACTACCGTAGCCCTTTGCAGCGTTTCTTACCTGACTCATGGGTTTGAGGTTCATGTCCATGAATTCCAGAGGGTTGAATTGTCCCCAAAAGCGCTCTCATTTATGGAAGGAAACTTTGTCCAGTAAAGCGGACGTCCTGTGTGTGCAGGAATCCCACTTACTGAGCAAAGATACCTGTAGAGTTCGTCATCGTTTATTCCCTGATGTTATACACTCTACGAACATAAAGAAGTCCAGAGGCGTATTCATAGCCGTTAAAAATTCTGTTTCCTTTTCGCCTATTTCACAGGTGGTGGATCAGAGGGGGAGATTCGTAATACTGGTATGCACGATGAACAACATCACTTATACGATTGCCAATCTCTATGTTCGAACAAACATCAGTTATCCTTTCTCCACAGAGCTATGCGTCGGATTAATCAGATTAAACAAGGTAAACTAATCATCTGCGGGGATTTTAACACCATAATGGACCCCTCTCTGGATACGTCAGCTCCTTCCAGACGTCCATTGCTTGGCTTAGCAGAATTTATACACTCCGAAGGCCTCATGGATGTCTGGAGGGCGCGGCATAGCCATGAAAGGGATTATACCTTTTTCTCCGCACCTCACCTTTCCTATTCCCGCATTGACCTGTTTTTGGTAGACGATACGGTCCTCCGCCAAACCTTAGAAACCACTATTGGTGTGATCAAGTGGTCAGACCACGCTCCTATATTCTTGACTATTGAGGAACATTATCAGGCGTTTCCCTCCAGTATGGAGGAATAATACTTTCTCTATACCCATCCTAAACATAGGCAAAACGTAACTGAAGCCTTGAATGAATACTTTGATATTAATACTGGCTCGGTGTCTGATCCGTTTGTGGTGTGGCAGGCCCATAAGGCTTTCATCAGGGGTGTTCTACTTAAAATTAGCCACTTTGAGAAGAAGAACAGAGAAAAGACATTGCGGACACTTTAGCTAAAATCCGTGCCCTTGAGGTTCAGAATAAGCAGAAAACCACTCAGGACATAACCGACTGTCTTAGAAAGGAACGGGACAGACTGATGGCCCTCTTGACGAAGGATTTTACTAAGTCTCTCCAACGCAGTAAAGCTCGCTTTATGCCCAGGGTAACAGAGCTGGGAAACTGTTAGCAAATAAACTCAAACGCCGCCAAGCTAAATCTAGAATCCCTTTCCTTCTCCACCCGACCACTAAAGCAAAATTGACTGATCCGGCGGACATAGTGGAACAATTCAGAATGTTCTACCACTCCTTGTATAATCTTAGAGACAACTGCTCCCTGCCCCCTCACCATGACGACTCTAGTTCAGGACTTCCTCCGACAGGCGCACCTCCCCAAACTTACTTCCGACCAACTTTCCGTTTTGAATGCCCCATACAGCTACTGAACTGGACAATGTAATTCGCTCCTTGCCGTCCGGAAAGTCTCCTGGTCCAGACGGCCTGTCCGGTGAATACTATAAACAGTTCTCCCACTCCCTCTCCCCGACCTTATTACATCTCTTCCAACACGTTATGCAAGGTAATCCTTTCCCTTCAGACATGTTAATGGCCTTAATTGTTACCCTTCCAAAACCGGGTAAATCGCCAGACATTCCCCAGAACTTTCGGCCAATCTCCCTCCTGAATTCGGACATTAAGCTTTTTGCCAAACTTATTGCCACTAGACTATCTTCTGTTCTTCCGCTGTTAATTAAAGAAGACCAGACTGGATTTATAAAAGGCAGGTTAGCATCTGACAATACTAGACGACTGTATAATATCCTTAACGTAGCGGAACTTCGCAACATCCCCATGGTGGCTGTCACCCTGGACGCCGAAAAGGCGTTTGACCGCCTTCATTGGCCATACGCCTTTTCAGTCATGGAGGAAATGGGTCTCTTTGGCCCCATTATTCACGCCATTAAGGGCCTTTATGCAGACCCTTGTGCTAAAGTGTTTACTAATGGAGTCCTTTCGGGGCTTTTCCACATCACGAACGGATCGCGCCAGGGCTGTCCGCTCTCTCCATTGATCTTTATCATGGCGCTTGAGCCTCTAGCTCAGCATATTCGACTTTCTGCTAGCATCACTGGTGTTCAGATAGGACCCTCTTCTCATGTAATCTCCTTATACGCAGATGACATCATCTTAACGGTGACGGACCCTGTCCGCTCCCTACGTCATGCATTTTCCATCATTTCCCATTTCGGCTCTCTATCTTACTATAAAATCAATAACGCAAAGTCACAAGCGTTACCGGCTAATATCCCTCTGGAGGAACTTAGAATTTTGAAAAACCTATTCCCCTTGATTGGCAATCATCTTCCCTACCATACCTAGGGATTAAACTTTCGTATCCCTGCTCACATGCATACCAGCTAAACTATGTCCCTCTCTTATCTACTGTGTCGCAAGACCTCGCACACTTTGAAATGCAGGAGATCTCATGGATTGGCAGACTCGCATCTTTTCAGATGATGACCCTACCCAAACTTATCTATGTTTTTAGAGCTCTGCCAATCCCTGTGCCTAACTCCTTCTTTAAAGCAGTGCAATTATGTATCAATAAATATATTTGGAAATCTGGGAAGCCTAGGATAGCTCAAGCTTTGATGTTTAGGAAGAGGTCCGCGGGGGGTGTTGGTCTGCCTGCGGTCAAGGACTACCATCACGCCATAAGCGTTTCGTTCCTTCGAGAATGGTGGGCACCGACTGCAGTAAAACCATGGCTGGACATAGAATCCTCTATGGCCCCCAGTACCTCTCTGCGTGACCTTCTCTGCCTCTCTATACTCAAACCTGGCTCGGTTACACATCCTCTTGTTATGGGCTCCTCAGCTTTGTCTTTATGGACTGCTACTCATAGTGCATTTGGTTTGAACCACCCTCAGCCACTTGCGTTGGCCACAATGGACACGCTTTGCACTCTAATCGGCGACATTGACCTTTCCCCGTGGAAAGATAAAGGTATTACCTGCGCTTCGCAGTTGGTTACAAAAGAGGTGGTGAAAACCTTCTCAGATGTTCGTCAAGATTATGGTCTCCCCACGTCAGAATTCCTCTCTTATATGAGGGTGCGTCACTGCCTCAGCTCACTTCTCTCCTCCAAGATTAAACTTCAGGACGAATTATTGAGGCTCTTCCAGCATCCTGCATTACTTAAGCGTCAAACTACTCGCTGTATTTACGATATTTTGGACGCTAAAACTACATTCATTAAGTCCCCACCCTTATTGAAATGGGAAACCGAACTGGGGTCCTCATTTACCAGTGAGATGTGGGCTGGGGCAGTCCGCTTTATCTCCTCTAACTTTTGCTGTGTCACTCATTATGAAGCGGGCATAAAAACCTTGCTCCGTTGGTACTTCACACCTTATAGGTTGAGTATTATGTACCCTGGGGTCTCTTCGTGTTGCTGGAGGAACTGCGGACAAACAGGCACCCTGCTACACATATTGTGGAGTTGCCCAAAACTTACAGCTTATTGGAGATCCGTTTTTGATCTTATATTCCAAATTTCCGGCCTGCGCATTCAACCCGTTCCATCTTTGGCCCTTCTGTTTTTGAATATTGCATCAGTCCCACCGACCTTTCGGCGCCTAGTGGGTCATATATTACTGAGCGCTAAACTAGTAATAACTAGGCACTGGAAATCCGCAGTTCCCCCATCTCTTGCGGAGGTCCTCCTGGTCCTCAATGCGTCCTGCAGGTACGAAACATTACTCCCAAGTACGTTGATGAGCCAAACTCAGAAGTCACATACCTGGGCCCCCTGGAAGTCATGTCCTCATTATGATCCATGAACCTATTTTTGCTATCATGCTATGATGCCGCTGCGGGAATGCCTGGTGTGACCCCCCTCCCCCCTCCCCATTGTCATATTTTCCTTTTAGCTTTTATTGTTTTTTCTGTGTCGCCTTCTTTCACACCAAATGATACGTAGTCGGATCTCAGTTGACACATATGTTGAGGCGAATGGAGGGTCTTGTGCCTCACCCTCATTACTGCTTCTGTATTTGCCTTATGCGGAGTATTGTATGCTCCCATTGACATTTCTATACTTTGTATTTTCCGTACTGTAAGAGTACTTACTTAATTCTTCAATAAAAAACAATTGATAGAAAAAATAATAGAGATGCTCTATCTGGGTATAGTACATACCAGTGATGTTGGATACCTGCCAAGTATGCTTTAATGGTACCATGAGATAGCTTAAAGAGGACCTTTCATGACTTCTAAAGATATCAACTAAGGATGCTCACATGGAGAGCGGCGCCCAGGGATCTACCTGCACTTACTATTATCCCTGGGCGCCGCTCCATTCTCCCGGTATAGGCTCCGGTATCGACGCTCACCAAGTTATAGTAGGCGGGGACTTGGTGGAATTGGTTATAGGAGGCGGAGCCTGCCCTTCATCTCCTTCTCCCCGGCTGTAGCGCTGGCCAGTCGCAGCGCAGAGCTCATAGCCTGGGAGTTTTTTTTTCTCCCAGGCTATGAGCTCTGCGCTGCGATTGGCCAGCGCTGCAGCCTGGGAGAAGGAGATGAAGGGCAGGCTCCGCCCACTATAACTTAGTGAGCACAGATACCGGAGCCTATACCAGGATCACGGAGCGGTGCCCAGGGATAATAGTAAGTGCAGGGAGATCCCTGGGCGCCGCTCTACATGTGAGCATACTTGGTTTATATCTTTAGAAGTCATGAAAGGTCCTCTTTAAGATTTGAGTGGCAAAAGGCGACGAAGGCCAGTAGATATGAGATATGATCAGTGTTGGGTTGATGATATGCTAATTGGAACCTATTGAAATTTGCCCAGGCGGTTTCATATATCTTTAAGGTGTTCTTAGATAGAGATTTATTCATGAGGACCTTAGCTGTTTGCAGATGAATCCTTAGTCCGTGACTAATAGGTTGTGCTGTGGCATCAGTGTTGGTATGGGGTCGGCCTCCGGAAATATCTGAAAGAAATGTTGAAAATTGAGCCTGGATAGGGCATCTGCTGCCATGTTAGCTTTGCCGGGAATATATACACATTCGAAGAAAAAATGAAATTGTAATGCCAACCATGGGAATCGCCTAACGAAAGACATTATTTCGGGGCTTGCTGACCTCCCTTTATTTAATAAGTCTGCCAGTTCTGTGAGTTCTGTTAAGAAAAACACTGACTGGTTCTTCCATTCTTTCTCCCATGCCTGAGCTGCTGCTACTATGGGGTATATCTCAAATAATGGAGACGATTGTTTGAATCTCCGTATTGCTGTGACCTCAGGAGGCCATGGGCTAGCCAACCATTGGCTACCATATATTGCTGCATATCCGGTGGAGGCTGCCGTGTCGGTAAGCACTACTGGTGACTCTCGGTTGACCGATGGGACGAACATCGAAATCCCGTTCCAGTGTGCCAGGAACTGATCCCACATGTGTAGGTCTGCTCGACCTGCCTCATCCAAGATAATCCTGCTGTCTTGTTCAGTTGCTGATGGGAGGAGTTGTAGTAGCCTAGAAATGAAGGTCCCGCCTTGTGGGATAATGCGCATGGCAAAATTAAGCATGTCGGGAAGGCTTTGCAATTCGGTTTTGGTGGTAATACCATTGTGAGCGAATTTATTACGGTGTCTGTTATTCTAAGCAACTTATCTTCGGGGAGACTGGCCTGTAGTGAATTAGTATCCAACTGGATACCTAGAAAAGTCAATGTATTATTGGGCTCGTCTGTCTTCTTATCTGCTATGGGAACTCCTATTATCCGGAAAACTTCGATCAGTATGCCTTAATCACTAGGGGTGCGTTCTGGAAGTTCAATTAGCAAAAAGTCATCTAAGTAATGTATGACATGGAATGCATTGTACTTATTTTCCAATATCCAGTGCAGGCAGGTGGCAAATTGATCAACCGCCATGGGCTGGACTTTGTGCCAAATGTTAGGTGGTTGGCAAAATAATACCATTCATCCCATTTTATGCCATACCACTTCCATAGATGAGGATGTATTGGAAGAAGTTTAAATGCATCTGTGATATCGGCTTTAGAAAGCCATGCGCCTCGACCGAGTGAAAGAATGACTTGAATGGCCTCATCAATTGATGAATATTTCATTACGAATTCTTCTGATGGAATTAAGAAGTTCAGGCTGGGTATATCCAAGGAATGTGGGGCTGACAAATCATAGATTAAGCGTTTTTTATTTGAAAATTTGCCAGTAACCACATCGATAGGACTTATACGCCAAGTGTCGAAAGGAGGCATACGCAATGGACCAATCAGGAACCCTTTATCGAGTTCTGACTTATTAAGACTGGATACTACCTCAGGCTCCATTGATGCAGATTGCAAGTTCCTGCATTCGTATGAGATTTGAGGTAGAGCCACCTGACCTGTATTGAAGCCCTCTGTGAACCCAGTTAACAGATACTGAACCCAGTTATGATCAGGATAATCCAACAAGAATATCATCAGAGCGTCCACATTGACCGGGCCTAGTCATGCATTGTTGTTATTTTTCTGTGGGCATGCTACCTTGGGGTATGCTCGGAAGCAATTAGCGCAAAGGTGTTATAACCTACACTGACTGTAATAACATCCAGCCGTTTTAAAGTTATTACAGATCTGCGACTTGCCGAGATACTTAATGGGCCATCCTAGTTTGTCCAACCCGGGTGATGGTTTTGACGAGGAATTCTCATTCAAATACTTTACTGGAACGCTTGGTCCAGGGGCACTATTTGCTGAACACCAGTCTGCGGTATGTGAGTATGACCCGCAGTTAGCACAAGCCGGTGCTTTGAGACCGGCGAAGTGCCTACAAAACAACTCAGTGTCGATCACAGACCAGTCAGTCGTATGCTGGAACTGAGCTAGTAAAGCCGCTGCTTTTGCTGAAAAGGAGCGGTGATACTCATAAAGTGCTGAGCCTCCATATTTGTGTCCTAAATCTACGACTTTATATAGACATTTGTCTAGCTCTTCTCTACGGTTCGGTGAAATTGAGCAGACGACATCCCGATATAGACTGAAAGCCAACATGAATTCAGTAATGCTAAGTTTCCGATTTAGTCTGACATCTCTAGATTTCAGTATTACCGAGACCTCCCCGCATGCGATGGTCTTGTTGTCGAGGACTTCTTGTGTGGCAATGAGCAAAGATGCCAGATTCACATCCTTACCCTCGATTATGTCTTGCCTGATATTTTCCGGGATGAAGTGAGACGGTGCTATGTTGGGGAAGCTATGTGGTAACGTGATTGATGTGGAGTCTGACACAGATGGTAGTGGGGGTCTGTGGGTACTGGTAGTCGGCGTGGCGGCCCCGTTTCCGAGAGCCTCTAGGCGGTTCTGGAAGCTAGACATCGAGGAGGCCATGCTGTTAATCGCTGCATGCAATTGTGTTAATGAGGTTTGTATTGTGGACATTGAAACCGCTTCTTGATTATGATCTGGTTCTGACTGCAATAGCCGGAACAATTCAGCTTTCCTGGCAGATGCTGGGAAAGGGATGCCTCTCCTTGTTAGCTCAGCAGTTATTCTAGGAACAGTCCAATTCTTCATAGATGGCGTAGCCTCCCTATCTGACCGATGATCAGCGCTGCTAATTGAAGAACCGGAACCTTGATTGTCAATTTCTTGAACTGAATCCATCTGATGATAATACAACATAGTATGAGCAGGGCATCCCCATACTAGCCCCTATATCATCATGTGTTGTGACAGTTAACCCTTAACCGACCGGTGGCCCCGGACCATAGATGCACCCTGGGTGAATTAAATTTGTGCGGTAAGTTATACCAAGGCATACGAGTGATGCACCCACCCAAGCTGCGATGTTGTATGGCTGCTAACTACTGGCATGCGACTGGATTAAAGTAATGCCGTGCCTGGATGCGGGACCGGACTCGGAAAACATCTGAAACGTGCCGTATGCATATCGAGTCTGAGGACGCGACAGACTGGGGTCCCCAATTTGGCCAGAACTCTGTTATTTGCCTGAAGACCGAGACAGGACTTATATTGAGTCTGAAGACGTCACAGACTTGTTAACATGCCTGAAGCCATGACAGGACTTATATAGAGTCTGAACACGTGACAGACTTGGGAGTATGAATTATAATAAATCCACTGAGTTTTATTTTTTTTATTTTTGTTAGGCCGGAAATTCGAAATGCATCATTCCTACGGAAGAAAGCCATACCCTGCATGCATCTGCCACATGTATATACATATATTGTTTGTATGTGTTTTTTTTTTATTTTTTATTTTTTACTTATCTAGTAACTTCAGGTCTAAGACTGAAACATAGATGAAGTTTTAGTTAAGGCAGGCCTGATTTAATTTCTAAGACTAATTGCGGTGACCTAAACCCTTTAGTTACCTCTAAGGAGTGACGGTTGTGTAAAAAGATTGCTGTATAGCAAGGTTATGGTTTGACACAGAACTTGCTGTACCTGTTTAAAAAACATGAACTATAGTTATCTATTGTTATATCCTAACAGTGTGTGCTTGACAACCTGATTTGCATGCTTTGAACATATATATATATATATCTTTTTTTTTTTTCCTCCCCTAGGTCGACTTGGGAGCCATGTTCATTTCCCTGGTTCCAAACAAGGAGAAATGTAACTGCCCATATTTCCTATAATTCACCATTTGCACCAGAACTCTCGCGACCTGCAAAGCAAATATGCTCCAACTCGAACCTGGGGGAGATTTCATATCCTGATACCCAGATAAGTGAAGGTGTGACACATGTGTAAGTTCCTATATATATATATAAATATATATATATATATATGCTGTGATCGGCTGCGGTATATCGAATAAATGAATAAACGTTGCCGGGCAACGTACAGCCGGACATATGCACCCGATCAACAGCGGCGTATACCGGGACTACGGAGGGGCTGCGCGGCTGGCAGTTCCGGCAGGGCGCATGGCCAAATAACAAGCCGCCGCTCCAATGGGATAAGTAAAGTGCCTGCTCGAGGCAATAACGTTACCCTTCGTTGCCCCAGTGTACACCGTGGCTCTACCTGCTCGCTGCTGGTTGGCTGCTAGAGCGGGAGCAAGGCGGCGCGTCAGCTGGGGATGCTGGATCTGCTGACACGAGTGAGCTGCTCGCGTGAACCACCGGAAGTGTTGGAGGCCGGATCTGATGAAACGCTGGCAGGGACATCTGTCATGTGAGGGGGGAGCTCGCCCTGGCCTATTTATATGATGGCCAGGAGCCTCCCCTCACACAAATACAGCAACTGACGTTGCTTACACTAATCAAAAGGAAGGTGCATCAAATACGCAGGAAGTTCGTTTAAGTAAAGAAACAACATCTCAAGCATATCCCATTATCAAGGACATTATCAATATATCTCATGTGTCCCAGAGTTTCCAAAAGCGAGGCTCTCAGTCCACCGGCTTCCAATTCTTGAGCAAGGATTCAATGGCGTCGATCCACTGCGCCGCTTCTAGAGGAGTATCAAGGAAGCAGATTTCTCCACGCGCCACCACACGAAGCTTGGCTGGGTATAGCATTGAGTACGAAACTTGTAAATTCTGGAGGCGTCGATTGACTTCCAGGAACTTGACTCTCTTCTGCTGGACCTCAGCAGAGAAATCCGGATATATCACCACTTTGCTGCCATTAATTAATAGCTCAGGGTGATCCCTCGCCTTCTTAAGAATCGCATCTCTGTCCCTGAAGTGAAGTAGATTCATTAACACTGGACGAGGTGGGGCCCCTGGTGGTGGCACACGGAACGGCACTCTGTGCGCCCTTTCAATAGCAAATACCTTGGAGAGCAAATCCTTTCCAAATTTTAGGGTAAGCCAGTCCTCAAAAAAGGCCACCGGATCTGCACCCTCCGCTTTTTCAGGGACCCCCACTAGACGGAGGTTGTTCCTCCTCGATCGATTCTCCAAATCATCCTTTTTGGACATCAGCAGTGTCACGTTGTGAATAATCCTGCCCAGATCTCTTTTGACAGGAGGCAGTTGATCTTCTAAGGTGCTCACTCTGACTTCCACCTCTGCCATTCTATCAGTAACTTTCCGCAAGTCTTGATGGAGAAGGAACACATTTTCCTGCAGGCTGCCCATATTAGTGGTGAGGAGAGGAAGCGAGCTTCTGCATTGCTGTACAGCATTAAAGATATCTTTTGGTGTAGGCTCAGCAGAGCCAATATCAGGCTGACCATGCTAAATACATAATGTGGGTGCAGGGCCTGGGTCTGAACCTGGGGGTGCAGAGGCCGCAACTGAAGCCATTTCTCCTAGCTGTGCCCCTCCATGAACAGGCCCCTCTGCATGCGCTGACTGTGTTATGGAGTTCTCCCTAGGGATAACAGTTGGTGCCGCAGGCCCATCTGAGGAAGGCACTGCAGATGCAGTTCGGGCATAATTACCCAGGCGGGCCACAACCTCCGCAGCCCGCACCTCCGATACGGCGCAATCTTGTTTCACCGGCGTGGAAGGCCCGGCTTCCTTCAGTTCCCTCTCTTTCTTCCCGGGTCATATCGGTATGTGCTGGCTCCAGGCACTCCCTGGCGTCACCCAGAGTTGTCAGGTGCTGCAGAGCCAGCTGCAGAGGAAGAATGCCTCAGGATAATAGCTGACGGGTCAGGAGCTCCCCGCTAACGCGTCTGTTCACATGTCCGACCAGGCCACGCCCCAGAACTAAACTACATCTACCAGTATCCTGGCTATGTGATATCAGAGGTCAAAGGAAAAGGTATAAGTAAAGAACTACAACTACCAGCATTTCTCGGACTCACACTGACTCCATGCATCTCCACTTTCTTCTTAAGCACATGAAGCCCTGCCCCCTCATGTCACATTACGTCTTCACAGGTCCTTCATATCACTTCACTCCAGTGCTGAGCCTTGCCCCGTCTGCACTGATAGCATGAGAGGGAGATCATCGCAGGTCCTTCATCACTTCCAAAGTATACAGTGCTCACTGGCTGTCCTCATCTAGACTACACACACACGGGTCTGCGGCAGGCATTCAGACACCAAGTGTGCCAGACACTGAAAAGGAGGACTCCCATGTGTCTGTAATTGCACCATTTAATATTGCATACAATGTTGAGGGAAGCTGGAAAACAATTCCAAATGTGGTTTTGTTTTTACAACGTTCACTGACCTTCATTCTCTGGGTCAGTATGATTATAATGATACCACATTTATATAGTTTTTCTTCTGTTCTAATACTGGAAAAAAAAATTCTTCCATTTTCCATTGTCATATTTTGACCCCCATACGTTTTTTTGATACAGGGTGACCCACAAAAAAGCAGCCTGCCTTCAGCGATAGTATGGCAAGGTGAAATAACAAGTGGATTGTTTTACCCAAAAGTCACAAAAGATGCTGAAAGTGGTCCTCATTCAAGTCTATGCATCCTTGGGCACGTCAGATTATGATGGCTGATACTGCTTACAGCGCCTTAGCAGTGATGCTGTGGATAGTGTTTATGATGCTTTCCTTGAGTTCATCCAGGGGATGTGGATTGTTAGAGGACACTTTATGTTTTATATTTCCCCACAGATAAAAATCGCATGTGGACAAGTCTCTGGAAAATGGCGGCAGGGCTGGTGTTAGGTGGGCAAACTGGGCCCCGATCCTGAAAGGCAGATTGCAGCTCTTTGAACTTTGAACAGTCGGGACTCCAGAGTGGGGAATTTTTGGGCTTAGGAGTCCCTGCTCTGACTCCATATATGGATGCGTCAGTGTTCTGAACATGAAAGGGGTATTACCAAGTATACGTCTAATTTATACTCTATTTTTAAAATGATTCTGTGGGAATTTGAACTTACAACCATTTACATTAAAGGCAAGAACCTTAACCACTGGGCTATAGAGCTCAATGCTAAGTCATTGCTAAAAAAAAACTTTAAGAAACTTCTGAGGTTTTTAATACAAGAGAAACTTCTATGAGGTTTTTCAGAATTGACTTAGCACTGAGCTTTATAGCCCAGTGGTTAAGATGCTTGCCTTTAATGTAGATGGCTTTATTGATGCTCAAAATACAGGTTTTTATTTTATCTTTTTGCTACCATGCCCACTCTGTCATGGAGCCACTACTTGAATCTTGGGGCACTGCACAGTTAAGCCCATGGTGATAAATTAAACCTGACTTTTTCATTGACCTATAATACTGACCTATGTACTGACGTACAGTATTTTCACAACTAACTAATTTTTCAAAACATCGCTAATCTCTAGCAGAAAGTCTCCCTGTTGAAATTAGTGTTGAGAGCCATCACCATTTGGGCTGCCCTGAGGAGGAGGTTCAGGAGGAGGCTGGGGGCTCCCTGCATAGCTGTGTTGATGGTGGTAGTAATAGTGGCACCAGTAGCCATGGCTTTGGTGGTGGGAACAGAGACAGTGGCAGTCAGGAAAATGCAGAGCAGGGGAGGGGTCCCCCTGTCTGCCATGATATCTCATAGTCTGACTCCAATGATGATTGTGTGCTAGACCTGGGAGCCAGATTGGGATGCTGAGGAGGAGGCAACATCCTGGAGAAAGGTGGTAGCGGCAGCAATAAAGAGCAAAGGCCGCATACCACCCAAAATAGCAGCCAGGACCTTGTCTGCTTCACAATCTGGTGATGCTGCTGACACTTTGGGCATGTTGGGCTCTAAATGTGCCAGAGCTGCGGAAAGGTTGGCTGCCTGTAGCTCTGTGCTAGCAACTCCCATATAGTGTTTTTTTTTTTCTCCACAAGGCAAGCACACAAAACCATTGCTGTGTGCAAGATCTGCAGGATTCAAATGCAATCATAGGTACCAGAGCTCTATTGCAGCCCATGAGGAGGCATCACCGAAACCTTTAGGAAAATAAAACTGGCCAGCGTTCCCAGTCAGAACAAGTCTGTCCTTCTCCTGGTCCTCTTTGTGGCAGCTCCAAGCAATATGTTATCTTTGTCATTATCATCACTTTCTTCTCCTGCTAATACTGCTCTTTGTCCTTGGCTCCATCATATAATAGAATGTTTGGCCACCAGCAATTAGCTTGTCTACAAGCGAAACCCCCACTCAGCTTTGTTGCTGGTTGTGTAGACGCTGACATGCCGTTGTATTAGTGCTTTGTACTCTCAGGTGGTGGAGAAAGCAGGCCACTTCTTGCTATTCACGCTGTGCGGCAAGCTGCACACCATGTTGGACACGTAGAGCAGCTGTTACCGGCAGGAACAGTACTGTCACGACCGCTATCCCAGCAGCAGTCGTGTCGCACCAGACGGAGGGGGGAAGGGGGACCCTTATCTACGGATAGGAAATAGAACGGCCACCCCTGACAAACCCTACGCTGGCACCTGTCTGCCCTGATACCCTAGACGGGGTGTGAACCCGTGCGGCGAGCAGGATGCCTAAACCCTGAGTCACCCTCAAAAGACTAGACTGGGGAAAGTCAGATGGGAGCACTAGTCACCATCACTCAACAGGGGAAGACAGTAACAAACAAACAATCTCCAGCAGAGATAGACTTATCCAGTCACAAGCAGAGAAGATGATCCCAACAACGACAGTCCACGCCAGACAAGAGCTCCACAGCAATACCGTCAAACTCACAAGCTATCGCAAGTAGCAAGTCGCTGCGACCTTCTCTTCCCAGACCTATCTGGATCAGTCACAGTCGTGACAAGTACATAACTTTCACAGCCCACTGGGTCAGTTTTTTGCAGCAGTAGAGAGGCAGCACCCCAGCAACATGGCCAGGTCCTTTAATCCCCTCACCACCATATCATGGGGCTGGCTCCCACAGCAGGCACTTCACTGCCTCCTCCATGTACATGGTTCTGTCCCCAACAGCAGTAGGAAATGTGTAAAGTCAAGTTCTGCCACACCATGTTGGAGCTGATTGGCCTGGGAGAGAGTAGCAAAACCGGCGAGAGTTGTTCAAGTACATCAAGCAGCAAACATCCCACTGGTTGTCACCCTTAAAGATATGCACTGGCTTATACAAGGTGCTGGCAATGTACGTTCCAACTCACTTGAATTCAACATTGCAAATGCTTGAGCATCTGTATGAGCAGCAGAAAGCCGTCATTAATTTTTTTATGCACCAGACCACCTCAGCAGGGATTCCGTTTTGTTTCCATATCGGGCATTAGCAACTCTTGCCATTCATGCTACAGTTGTCCCTCATATGTATTTTTGAAGAGACGCTGAAATTCATGCAACAGGTGATGATGAAGGAGGATGAAGAAGAACAGCTAACACATCTTGCTGCGACTGTTTGGGACCCAAAACGCGAAATTCCCATGGGGGAGGAGGAGTAGAAAGAGGAGTCAGAGTTGGAGAAGCAAGTGGGTGATGACGATAGTGACAACAGCCATGACACCCAATTGTCTCAGTGGGGAAGCGGAGTTGGAAAGAACTGGCTTCTCAGGCACACGGTAGACTCACTTGATTACGCAGTGACAGGTGTATCAGTGACATCAAGCAGTCTGATTACTGGATAGCCAGAGCTCAAAGCAAAGAGCTCAAAGCAAAATGAGGGAATGCTTGCCTGCCGAAGAAAGGAAGGCTAAATTAAGTTATTACTAGAAAACACTGTACGCAGCTTGCTATAGATTATGGTGAGTAAGTGCCTGCTGACCCCCCCCCCCCCTCCACAGATTCTCCCCAATCCTGTCACCACAAGCAGCACAAGCCACAGCAGCAGTCAGTTCAGTCTCCTCAACATAAAATAGCAGTTTATCCATGTGCCACGCCAAGCTGAAGCCAGTCAGCATGCGAACAGCTCCCACCTCTTTGACCAGGTTCAGGCCTACCTTTCCTCGGGCCAATCTCTGGCACATACCCTGTTCTCTGAACCAATAGATTTCTGGGTAGATAGACTGGAACAGTGGTCCGAACTGGCATAGCACACTCTCTTATACCCTGCCCAGCTACCAGTCTAATCTTGGGGAGGGTTTTCAGCAGCATGGGGGCTTGGCAACCCCCAAATGGACCAAACTGTTCTCCACCAATGTCCAAAACATCACTTGTCAAAATGGACACTCCTCTGGCGGAGGTAGATAAATAGATCTGGCCTTGCTGATGGGGCGCCATAAACTCCATCATGCAGCCATTGTGCCACTCCTATGGCTATTATGTTGTGTATGGCTGGTGCTGCTTCCATAAAGCCACTGCTGTGGCCTGCCAACACATACAATATGGCTGCTGCTGCTGCTGCCGCCTCATCTGGTGCTGCTCCTTGCTGTTAATCCCCTACTGCCACTACTATTAACACAACGCATCTATCACTGCCACTATTACCACTACCACCCATAGACCACCAACCTCCTGACTTGTAAAGTATGTTCCATGCTATGCTGCTTTTGCTGCCTCTACTATTGCAGTCACTTGCTTTTTATTACCTTACCCTTTTCACATCTTCACGGCACTGCTGCTGCTCCCAATTAAAAGGGAACATTTATTTAGGCTTGTTCAGAATGAGCCCCTGTTTCTTCTGACAAGCATGTCGTACGGGCAGGTATTCTGACCCTGTCAAGGCATTATTTTTAGACTCTTGGTCCTCCAAGCCACTATTTTTTTAAATCCCATAACTCTGTTATATAATTAAGTACAGTACGTAAAACTGATATATGTTACACATCTTCTTTTATATAGTGATATGGAACGTGCTGGTATAACATGGGCATCTCCTGTGCATAATTATATATGTACAGCTAGTATATGTTATATGTCTTCTTTTATATAGTAATATAGAGCATGCTGGTATAACCTAGGTATCACCTGTATACAATTATATATATACAGCTGGTATAAGTTATATGTATTCTTGTATATAGTGATATGGATCATGCTGGTATAACTAGGTATCTTCTGCATATAATTTTATATGTACAGCTGGTATAAGTTATACATATTCTTATATATAGTGATACGGAGCATGCTGGTATTACCTGCGCATCTCCTGTGTATAATTATATAGGGCCCCAGAAATGCCATGCTCAACCCTGGCCAATGTATTATTTAGTACGCTAGATATGATGTTTGACCAATGTGACAAATAACTCATGTTTGATTTTCATATCGCCCAACTTCGACTTAACATTGCCCAGCTCTAAGCTGACCACTATCAGCAGCTACCAAGGCTTAGTGGGAACACTGGCCAATGCTGTTTTTTTTTTAAACATGCTGTTTATTGATGCCGTGAAACATGTGTTTACCCATATTATGAAATTCGTTCAAGCTTCGTTTGGTGGTAAAAGCAGAAGTGCGTTATAGATTCCGTTACCACGGACCATAACGCAATTCTTTGACAGAATGTATAACGGAATGCCCTTAGAAGCATTCCGTTATTCATTCCGTCATAATGGAAGTCTATGGCCTGCATAACCGATCCGTCCCGTTTCCGTTATGCAGGAGAGGACTCCACTGCATTACGGAAATGGGACGGATCCGTTGTGCAGCCAATAGACTTCTATTATGATGGAATGAATAACAGAATGCCTCTAAAGGCATTCCGTTAAGCATTTCGTCATAGAATTGCGGTATGGTCGGTGGTAACTGAATCTATAACTCACGATTCGTTCATCTCTACCCATAGCTATGCAAGTCAGTGTCACTCAAACATCATTTACTATTACGGTCATTGCTTTCGAGAGCTGGCGGAGGGGGAAGGAGAAAAAAAGCTAAAAAATAAACTAAAATAGGTAACAAGTCCTAGAAGACTAGACTGAACCTTTTCAAACATTCGGTGAACCTCAACTGAACTTTAAATGGTTCGCTCATCTCTAGGTTAAATGTCTGCTATATCTCCAGCCGCATTTAATTATCCCCGGTTGTCTGCTGTGTGGACCAGCAAGCACCTGGCGACTATGGCCCACTATGGTCTGGAGCAGGTGCCATCTTTAAAGACTATATTGCCTAGGTTGTATGGCATTAGGGAAGTGGTTAAGTTGTGGCCTTGTGCTAAAATGAAAAAAAAAATAATTAAAGTCCCCTTCCCCCATCAATCTGCAGTAAGTATTCAGATATAACAAATAAATATGAAAAAAATTAGAAATTCGCTCACCCTCTTTTGAATAAGTCTATAAACTCCTTGAATGTAAAACTGGATTGCAGTGCTCCTTGATAATATGTCCTGCTGGAGTATGGGTCAAACTTGAATTAACAAAAGATATAATGCCATTCCAGCACTCATAGTAAATTAAAATAATTATTTATTTCACCTTAATTAAAAACATGGGATTGTGCACAACCTCCAGAAACACATCCTACAGGTTTCAAAACCTAAACGGTTTCTTAATCATGGCTCAGAGTAAGGCCTCACACACATGACTGTATGTATTTTGCAGTCTGTATTTCTCGGATCCGTTGTTCCGTTTTTAATTTCCCTAGTGTTCCCATTTCCGTTCCGTATTTCCACAAAAAAAAGTCTCCATATGCTTTCCGTATGCCATCTGTTTTTTGCAGATTGCAAACAGACACAGGAACTTGGTAATTATTTTTGGACACATCCCCTTTTTCACTCCTCCTATATAACTTGGTCATGTGATTGTTGTTACTCCATTTTTTGCAGCTTATTGCAGCATTGAGAACTTAGTTGGAATTCTGTGTTTGGGAGACATTGGTTTCTGGCTACTGTTATCTGTTGTATCATGGCTGACAATTCGGAGGAAATGGTTCTCTTGTGCTTTCTGCTTTCTCGGCAACAGGAACAGCAGCCAAATATGCCGAACATGGAACCGAGGAGGAGGAGGCGTCATTGGGTTCACCCAATTGTCTCTCAGCAAAGCAGGAAGTGTCACTTCCACACGCTGTACATGGATCTGGAACAGCATCCTGAGAAATGTCGTATTGTCGTATGTTTGTGAACAGCTATGACTTGTTAACGACTCCGCCCCTGGCCTCACATACCAGGACACAAATATGAGGCACTGCATTTCTCCTGAGGAACGGCTCATAGTGACATTGAGGTATGCATTTGTTGAATTTTTTTATTTTTGTTGAATGTGCAAACTATTAAATTTCACTATTTTTGCTATTTGTAATTAGTGTTGGGCGCGAATATTCAAATCCCTAATTTTAATTGTGAATATCGCCACTTTGAGAATTTGCAAAGATTTATAATATAGTGCTATATATTCGTTTTCACGATTTTTTTTCCCTTTGAACCCATGATCCCTCCCTGCTTCTTGCTTGTGGGCCAATGAGAAGGCTGACATTTCTTTGTCTGAGCTTAGCAACATCCCTAGCAACCAACAGGAAAGTTGCCTACCCCTTACTATATAAGAACCACCCCAGCAGCCATTTTCAGTTTTTTTTTTTTTTTTTTGTTTTCAGTTCTGAGAGAGAGACACCAGTGTCATTGCTGTGCTCTGTTCTTTGCTGTGTCACATTACATTAGATAGTTATTTAGTTAGTTAGTATATATATATATGTATATATATATATATATATATATATATATATATATTACAGATAGTTAGTGGGAGATAGTCAGTGTAGGTTAGATTGTGATATAGTGTAGCTGATAGGTTCTACTGTCCATACATGCATGCTACATACATAGTGCTATATGTATATTTGTGGTCGGGGCTACATAACACGTAACGGTCTACCTGCCTAACTAACTAAACTAAGCGGCTTGAATTGTGCCATAACCGCTGCATAGGAGGAATGCCTGAAAGGGGGCAAAAACTCAACAACACTAACATGACCAACCTCTGGAATACGAGAACATCTCTCGACCAGACTGAGGTATGAACCTATTGAACATGCAGAGCGCCTAATTTCCAGATAACATGGGACAGAACTTTGTTCCCAGAGGCAGCACATGCTGCATCTGGCCTGAAGGAAAGGCCCAGTAGCTGTCAGTGTCAACCCTAAAATTGGACACCGGCATACGGACATACCGCACAACTGAGAGGTGGTGAGTGGTGCCGTGAGGACCGCAACAGAGGACGCTCAAGGTCTTGGTCTGTTACTGCTACCAGTAATTGCTGAAAGACACGAACTTGGCACCCTGAATGGAATGTCGGAGAGAGAATGATCATATTGGGGGCCAAAAAAAACGCAACAAAACCCATTGCCAACAACAACGCTAACATGACCAACCTCTGGAATGCAAGAACATCTCTCGACTAGATTGAGGTATGTACCTATAGAACATGCAGAGCGCCACTGACCTAGCTTCCGGAAAATATGGGCCAAAACTTTCGTACCTAGAGGCAGCATATGCCGCACCTCACCTGAAGGCCCGATAGCTGTCGGTTTCAACCCTAAATTGGAAACCGGCATACGGACATGCCGCACGACTGAGAGGTGTTGAGTAGTGATGAGCGCAATGACCCACACTCGACAAGCAACCCACATCACATTCGTCACGCATTCACGAATTTGCAAAATTCATTATTTCGCATTCAATATCATGACTTGCGATGAATTTTTTAAGTTATATTAGCATGCGCATGGAACCTTTACGTTATTAATAACGTTTAAACAGCTTTACACGTATTGAAAGCTTTAAATGGCGGGAGTCGTTTGTGCGAATAGAAGGGTGCGAAAAGACATACGAATTATCGCAATGCATGTAGCGTACTGGAGTCTGACACAACTTGTTAACGCTAGGTAGGTAAGGAAATATCAAATAGAAAAATGCGAATATTCAAGTGACGAACATTCGCAGGACAGTTAACCTATTAAATCTTTACTCTGACAGGAACAGTGGAAATTGTTAAAGAAGAAACTAAGGTTGGCAAAATTATGTCTGAAATTATTATACATTTATTTATTTTTTAATTATTTATTTATTTATTTTTTTCCTCCTTAACCCCTTCAGGACCGGGCCACTTTTCACCTTAAGGACCAGGCCATTTTTAGCAAATCTGACATGTGTCACTTTATGTGGTAATAACTTTTAAACGCTTTTACTTATCCAGGTTATTCTGAGATTGTTTTCTCGTCACATATTGTACTTCATGACACAGGTAAAATGAAGTAAAAAAAATGCATTTTTATTTATAAAAAAATATGTAATTTACAAAAAAAAATTCAAAATTAGCAAATTTTGCAATTTTAAATTTCTCTACTTTTGTAATAGATAATAATAATTCCAAAATTAGTTATTACTTTACATTCCCCATATGTCTACAATATGTTTAGATCATTTTGAAAGTGACATTTTATTTTTGGGGATGTTAGAAGGCTTTAGAAGTTTAGAAGCAAATCTTAAAATTTTTAAGAACTTTTCCAAACCCCAATCTTTTACTGACCAGTTCAGTTATGAAGTCACTTTCTGTGGCTTACATATTACAAATCACCCACAAATCATACCATTTTAGAAACTACACCCCTCAAGCTATTCCAAACTGATTTTACAAACTTCATTAACTCTTTAGGAGTCCCATGAGTATTAAAGGAAAATGGGAATAAAATTCCGCTAATAAAAATATAAACCATCAAAAAATGTGGTGATAAGAAAGCAGGATGCGCTCATACCCATATGCAGTTGTGCATTTCTATAGGGGAGCACATCCTGCACTTGTAGTCCGTTGCTAATGGCAATCACCAGCAAAAAATGCATACAATGGATGATGCCAGCAACGGACTACAAGTACCACAATGGACATCCTACATAAGATGAAATTTATGTGGATGTGGCAAGAATTCAGAACAAACACAGAACCAGAGATAGGTGCACACTGCCGTCATACTAAACCCTCACACTGATGTTAAAAATTGAGAGTTAGTTCGACATATCCTACTAGGAGGACATGTCTTAAGCCTCGGGCACCAGCGTCAAGGTCTCTCAAGTAGCCCGTGGGCCCTAACACTCACCTACCTGCGCCATATGGGCGATATCAGGGGCCAGTGGGCAATTACAGGAGCATTAGGACGACTCACAAACATCTCCTCTGTTACCTCCAGCATGTGGCCATGCTTGCAATGGGAGGTGGGAGGTGTCTATGAGCCCTACCCAAGACTGACTGATATAGTCCAAGGCCTAACAGGTGCACCCAAATGTGACCTGAAGATAAAAAACAGGCACATTTGAATTGGAGTTTATACACCTCCATACATATATATAAACCATGTATTCGACATATTCGCAAAATTTGAAAGAAGAAATGCAGAAGCACCAGAAAACCAAATAGTTGAAACTGCCGTGACCTGAGCGATGTGTTCTGTTTGACATTGTGATACCGCAAACTGATGAAAACGTGACTTACCCAAGACTCTGAACCTATAGCAACGTATGAAGAAACATCAAGTAGCGAGTTTGTAAGCTGATAAAGTTTTATACATATATTTTTTTTCCCCCTACATGAGCAAAAGACGTAATAGAGAACACCAACGGAGAATGGAGAGCTGTGACAGGACCTGAACAGCAAAAATTACATGCAATGATGATCCTGGCTGTGGTAGTGCTGACACTGACACGAGGCATACAGGCATCAGAATACCAACGAAATGGTTGAAACCGCCGAGTCCTGGGTGACGGGTCAGGTCTGACGATGTGACACCGCAAACTGATGAAAAACTGACTTACCCAACATTCTTGAACCTATAACAACCTAAAAATAAAAGATCAAGTAGCAAAGCCCGTAACCTAATGGGAAAACCACCCGTAATGTGATTTTTTATTTATTTTTTGTTTGTTTTTTTCTCATCCTACTACCTTAGCAAAAGATGTAACCGACCACATCAACTGAGTAATGGCGAGCTATGACGTGACCTGAAAAGAAAAAATGACATGCAATGATGATCCTGGCTGTGGTAGTATGCTGACACTGACATGAGGCATACACGTCTCAGAATACCAACGAAATGGTTGAAACCGCCGAGGTCTGAGTGACGGGTCAGGTCTGATTTTGTGACACCACAAACTAATGAAAACACGACTTACCCAACACTCTGAACTTATAACAACATAAAAATAAAAACGTCAAGTAGTAAAGCCCATAACCTAATGGGAAATTCACCCGTAATGTGACTTTTTTTGTTTTTCCCCCTTTCTCTTTTCTACTACCTTAGCAAAAGATGTGATTGACCACATCAACTGAGAATGACGAGCTGTGACAGGACCTGAAAAGCAAAAAATGACATGTAAAGACAATCCTGACTTCGGAAGTATGCCGACACTAACACGAGGCATGCAGTAACATAACCACCTGCAACACATCACGCTGCTATAGGTGAGTGAATACAAACAATGCCACCATCAGCACATACACCCTGTGAGATGTAGGTATATATGCCGTAAAACAAACTAAACTCAGTTCTTGGCGAACGCCAAGCTCACATCTATTTTAGCACAAATAAAGCAACAAAACGAGGCAAAAAAACAAAATGAAAGGTCCTCTCGGGTCTCTGCACTGACCTTTATAGCGAGCACCACCTTAAAGTGCCACACACACATTTTATACTTCCAAAACAAATGAAACAAGACAAAGAAAGATACCTCAACACAGAGGAGCTTACCGTCTACTCAATATACATATTGCAAAATAGCATCTATACAAAAGAAACAATACCACTTTGTAAACAGCAACTCTGCTCTACCTGGAGCAATCAGCTGCCTCACCCTCTATAATGCAAATAAGGGGATAATGCTGGATGTCAGTGGGAACAAGGCTTTAGACTGTCTGCAGAAATAATAGCGGATAGCGAGAGAGGTTTGCTGGGAAGATACCTCAACACAGAGGAGCTTACCATCTACTCAATATACATATCGCAAAATAGCATTTTTACTAAAGAAACAATAACACTTTGTAAACAGCAACTGTGCTCCACCTGGAGTAATCAGCTGCCTCACCCTCTATAATGCAAGTATGGGGATAATGCTGGATGTCAGTGTGAACAAGGCTTTAGTCTATCTGCAGAAATAATAGCGGATAGCGAGAGAGGTTTGCTAGCGGGCAGTGAAGTGAAAGCAGACAAGAAAGACTAAGCAAGGTGGCCTGTGCAAGATATAGAAAATGTGTGAGAAAACGAGACGGAGTCACGCTGACCCCTGCTACCTAACCGTACTGCTGCATGGGCGCCAAGCGTGGGCTGCCAGGCAGAATTGCTCCGGTGCAGTGCTGCTCCTACTCACCAAAAGAACCGACACACCGCCTGCCGGACTAACCGTGCTGCCACGTGGGCGCCAAACGTGGGCTGCCAGGCAGAATAACTCCGATGAGATGCTGCTCCTCCTCACCAAAGGAGGCAGCACATCGCCGGCCGGACTGTAACAGGATGAAGCTTCATGACCGGAACGACTTTAACTGGGATCCTGAACGCCGACTGGGTATGGAAGCTGCAGATTCAGCCCATGTGCCGCAACAGGTGGCTCAGACTGCACACAACTACGCAGCACCGTCGACACACCCAGGGGAGGCTCCTGCCTGGTATCAATGTGCTACTTACGCCCCTCCCACAAATACAGGCCAATAAATCAGCCTTCACACTAATAAACCCTTCATATCTCATGTAGTCTAAAGTAAGTACATTATTTGTTAATGTATCGGTCCATTGTTCCCATTAGCAATGTGCTGCATTGCAGAGGGCAAGGTCTGTTTCAGTACTGGCAGTGATGTACTATCCATGTCCACACTATGGTAGACACTGACTTCCGCCTAGCAATGTTGACGAGCTATTGATGGGACCTGCACAGATGGATGTTCCTTATTGTTATCCTCAGCTGTTTCAGATGTCACCCATTTGTGCAGGTTATGTCAGGAGAAACAATGCTAGATGGAAGTCTTCTTCTAGCATGGTCTGGACAAGGGCAGTATATTACCAGCTGAGAACAAAGTGTACCAGGCATGTGCAATCCAGGCCAAGGGAGAGCATTGCATCATAAATTACTTCTAAAATGTTATCATTCATAAAAGCCAAAATCAAGCTTTTTTTTGCATGTATAAAATGATAACAACTAGTAAATACATTTTTTACTCACTGCCTAAGATACAGCACATGTCGCAAAAAGTATAGCTGTCTGGTATACAGATATGGCTTCTTTCTAAGCCCCCATCACCACTGTGTCCCTGTGACATGACCAGTTCCCGCCGAAACTCATCTTGGCAGCAGGTCTTCACTCATTGCTCTGTAGAAATATAACATAACAACCACTCTAAATGTATATGTACACACACACTTATAAATGCACATGTGTACAAATTGTTAAACAAAATCTATATATGGAAAAACATTATTTATAGTATGTTTATACCATCTACAGTAACCTGTATTGTACTAAAATGTTGTTGGTGCTATACACATGTTTTGTTTTTTTTTCAATCTTTTGGGGGCATATACATTCAATGGCCGTCTAAACACATTACAGTTTATTTGATTCTAAAGGGGTTGGGTCACCTCTGCAGATAGCATTTATAATGTTTAAAACATGAATACAAGCCACTTTATAATATATTTTTATTACCCACATTTCTTCCTACGCTAACTGGCTTCATTTTAAAATCACTTCCTACACTTCTTGTTTTCATGGTTATGAACACCATGAAATCCAGCTGCAGTGAAAGCGCATGCACAGTACAGGAAAAAGAGCAGGACTACCCCAGCACTTTTTCCTATACTGTGCAAGCATGGCCACCGCTGCTGGATAGCAGGGTTGTTGTAACCAGGGAAACGTGCCAGTTCTCAAACAGTTGTAAAACATTATATAGTTAAAATAAAGGGATGGACAAAATGCAGCTCAATAGCTGTTTACTAACTACTACTCCAAGCATGTCCAGACTTAATAAAGAGATTAGCCTACAGCAGGGCATGGTGGGAATAGTAGTTTCACTACAGTAGGAGAGGCACAGGTGGCAATCGCTGATGTAATATATCAATGTATAGTGCCGTGGAAGATGATATAGTAATATAACTATTTTGGAACATCCTCATGGTGCCCCTTCCCCCCAAAAAGATTTCCCTGCTTCCCCTATATATCGGACAGTGCATCAAAGGTAGACATAAACAATGCACATTTTCAGAGCAAAAAACATCGGCATGCGTTGGCTTACCTAATTTGCACCTTTTGGAAGAATTCCCCTTCTCCCACTCTCTGGCCAGCATCTCACAAGTGACCTCCTCACATGCCCGCTCCTTAGTAATCCGCTCATGATAGGAATCGCTGCGGGTGTCCCACAAGTAGTGACGCTGTTCTATAAGTAAAATTAGCCTCTCCACATCCATTCTGTCTTCTCAGCCAAGGTAGATGAGTTGCGGCCGGTTTCTGCAACTAGCACATGTGCTCAGCTAATGTTTCTAAACACCAAACACATGTGCTAAGTGGGCTGGGCCTAGTATTTCTACAGAATGGATCTGCAAAATACGGATGACATACGGATGTGTTCCATATGCATTCCGTATTTTTTGCAGACCCATTGACTTGAATGGAGCCATGGAACGTTATTTGCGGACAATAATAGGACACGTTCTATCTTTTTGCAGAATGGGTATACAGAAATAAGGAAACGGAATGCAGACAGATTGACTTTTGTTTTTTCTGCGGACCCATTGAAATGAATGGTTCCGTATACGTATAAAAAGCGGAACGGAAGCAGAAATAAAATATGTTTGTGTGTATAAGGCCTAAGGCTCCAAGCATGGCTCCAAATAGAAAAGCAAACAGCTGGAAATTAACCCCTTGCTGGGTGAACTGATTGGAGTAGTGTGTTAAGGTATATCTAAAAAGAAGTTTGTCACAAGGTGTAAATAATGTCCAACCAATATGTTAATATAAATACATCAAATCCGTTTTAGATTTGTACTTTTGGGAAATCTTGTACTAAGAGTAAGTATCCAGTGTGCTTAACGTGTTAGTTATTTTTTTTCTCCAATTACCTCCTCTTATTGGATTATGGACCATTTCTATACCTTTAAAACAAAATGATCTTAAATTGCTTGAATGATAGTCACTAAAATGTATATGGATAAAATGGATATTGGAATTAATTATATGATTGGCCCTGTTTTTATATGAATACACTCATTGTACTAAATGTGTTGTCTATGATACCACATTGCTGTAAAAACTGCTCATTTTGCATGTAACGTTTCCTGTATAATGTACAGATCAATGCTCCAGATTAATACTCTTCTCCTCTAATTCTATTAGTTGTGTCACTTTTTGTTCCTAACATTCCAATTTAGGATTCAGTTCAGTTTCCCCAATTATGTTCCGATCCTAATTTATTTGTACCTGTTCAGACTCTGCAGCATCATGCAAAAAATGCTTCTGTACTGTAAGACTATTTTTATCTTTTGATGTATTGTAAAGATTGAATATGAATCTATTTGTGGGTACAAAATTGATATCTTAACACTTTTAGTTGTTCATAACGCCAAATTGTTGATAACAGATTCAATGTGCAGTATTGACCACCTACATTATCTTTATTGTTTGATTTTAATTCCTGTGTGTGGAATTGTAAATTTTCTTGTTGATACTGTACTTATTTCTTCTTCCTCTTCTTGTTCTGCCACTCTTTTTACGTGCCCCCTTTTTGGCAGAATTTTCTGATTAGATTAATGTTTGTTGGTTCGTTCATTTTATGTTGGGATTTTGGTATTTCATTGTCCAAAATACATAGATTACTCTTACCGGTAATCTGTTTTCCATGAGCCCATTACAGCACCTGTGAGAGATCCTCCACCATCCGGACAAGAAACAGGAACTTTCCAGATCTTTAAAAGGATCATCCGCTCTCCATTACTCAGTTTGTGACAAGATCCATAGGACTAAAATAATGCTATATATAGTGAAACATACATATATGCATCTATCTATCTATCTATCTATCTATCTATCTATCTATATATATATATATATATATATATATATACCCATATACAAAATCTTTATCTGAAGCTTTTTTTTATTATTATTATTATTATTATTATTATTATGTTAGCATTTATTTAGGTTGGGGAATAATGAAGGTGCTGTCATGGGCGCAAAAATAATCTATGCATTTCCATTACGCCCCATGACAGCACCTGTGAGAGACTAAATTAGATGACTCGGGGGACCACAGCCTGCAGAACTTTTCTCCTGAAAGTCATGACTAGTCAAAAGGTCCAGTCTGTAATGCTTACAAATAGAGTTGAGCGAACACCTGGATGTTCGGGTTCGAGAAGTTCGGCCAAACTTCACGAAAATGTTCAGGTTTGGGATCTAAACTCGACCCGAACTTCACCCCGAACCCGAATACCAAGTCAATGGGGACCCGAACTTTTGGGCACTAAAAAGGCTGTAAAATAGCCCAGGGAAGGGCTAGAGAGCTGCAAAAGGCAGAAAATGTAGGTAAATGCCCTGCAAACAAATGTGGATAAGGAAATGACTTAAAATAACATAAAATAGAGATAAATAATAAATAAACATTCTAAACTTGAGCCCAAGTGAGTGACAATGGCGCCTGTCACCCAGCAAACAGAGGATGTGGCAGCAACACCACCACATCTGGCATCTCCACCAAATCCCATGAAAGTGTTTAGCTATCAGCTGTCCATCTCCCAAACATTGGGGAGAAAAAGAAATAGAAAGAGAAAGTACCCCCCTACCCATGGCTCTGAATGCCTTATTTCCAACTTTCTGGGCATTTGAAATGCTGTCATTCTGTCTGGTGGACAGTTTTAAAAACCTTATGGCGGTGGCTGTCCCACAGTATGTGTATCCCAGCCGCCGCTACTTTTGCAGGTGAGCCATCCCTTCCCTGCACAACCAAGTGGCGGACAAAATCAGGTGTGCACTGCGCAACGCTATCTATGGCAAAGTCCACATAACCAACAACACAGTGGGTAAATGTAGCGGCTGGCCCAGAGGCAGATGGCATTTTTGCGAATGTCCTTCCACCCTCGAGGATTGCTGGGCATTTCTTTTTGTATCCTGTTACCTCCTCCTACTCTGCTTCCTCCTCCTCCTCTACCACCCCCTCATCCACTCAGTGTAACACCATCACCACCCACAGCAGCACAGCCAGGGGAAATGACAGCAGTCTGTTTTAAAACTTGTGTGTCTGTGGGAAAAAACCCACAACGCGCAGGAGCTGTGGACAGGCATGGAACAATAGACGGATGATTGGTTGGTGCCATTGAGCCTTCAGCCCGGCCTGGTGTTGTGCGCTAAAGGGGCAAAATGTAATAGCAGGTTTGGGTCTAGCTGGTTTGACGCACATCTCCTGAATTTGGGGTGCAGAAATTCCTAAACACCAGACAGTGAAAATCAATTCAGTTAATCAAACACACACAACCCCCCCCCCCCCACCCCCTTTCACTCAAACCATTAACAAACTATTTACAAATTTACTTAAAAACATATTAAAATAACTATAATGCAGCTAAACTAACCATACAAACAAACAAAACTATATACACGCCTTATCCTTAACTTAAGGCTAGCCAATTACAAGTGACTCGGAGGGTGGGTTCCAGCACCAACATAGGCCCTGGCCTGGAACACAATTGTCCAGCCAGGGCACAGTTCTGGAGGATGAGGAGAATAAGTAGGATGAGGAGGAGTAGGAGGAACCATGTTCTTAGCAGGGTGGCACCCAAGCCAGCTTACGTGCAGTTGGGTTACCATCAGCACCTCAGAAGGCTGGGTAAGCATTGGCGAAATGTGGGAAAGCTTTGTCATCATGCCACACCAGCAGATCTGGAACGTGTTAGCAGGAGGCAGCATTTTAGCAACATGGTGGAAGAGTACACGTACTGACTGATGGGTTTGCTCAGGGGCGTAGCTACAGGGAAGCATGGGAAGCTACTGTTTTGGGTCCCTGACCTATAAGGGGCCCATCCATGAGGAGGAGGAGGAGAACTAAAAGACTTTGTCAGGGCCTCCTCAAAAGTATTATACAATGAAATTATATACAGTGGCAGTATAGACAGTATAGAAAGCGGATGGAAAATTAACCCAAACAGCCTCACACCCTACACACTCAACACCCCCCCCCCTTTCACTCAAACCATTAACAAACTATTTACAAATTTACTTAAAAACATATTAAAATAACTATAATGCAGCTAAAGTAACTATATAAACAAACAAAACTATATACGTGCCTTATCCTTAACTTACAGCCAGCCAATTACAAGAGGCTCGGAGGGTGGGTTCATGCACCAACATAAGCCCTGGCCTGGAACACAATTGTCCAGCCAGGGCACAGTTCTGGAGGATGAGGAGGAGTAGGAGGAACGCTGGGGGATACAGAGGACACAGACGATATACCTCCCTCAAAGAGGATAGCTTGTCCTTGCCTCTGGGAAGCCTGGCAGACATGAGCAACTACATGCTGCAGTGTCTGCGCAACGACCGCCCAGTTACTGCCACATTCTAACTTTTTCTGATTACTGGGTCGCCACTCTGCTGCATCCCTCGTTACAAGGACAACATGCCGTCCTTAATTCCCTCACTGGAGTGTTATAGAAAGATGAGCCCGCTCGTAGACACGCTGCTGATGGCATTTACACCTGACACCGTGGACTCAGTGGAAGCACAAGGTGAAGGCAGAGGAGGAGGAGGAATAATTTGCCAAAGCAGATGGGTCACTACCAACACCTCAGAAGGCAGGTTTATCATTGGAAAAATGTGGAAAAGCTTTGTCATCACGCTACAACAACCTGCACCACCAGCAGATCTGGAACATCTTAGCAGGAGGCAGCATTTCAGCAACATGTTGGAACAGTACACGTACTGACTGATGGGTCTGCCTAGGGGAATAGCTACAGGGGAAGCAGGGGAAGCAACTGCTTTAGGGCCGTGACTTAGAAAGGGCCCATCCAGGAGGAGGAGGAGGAGTAAAGGACTTTATCAGGGCCCACTCAACAGTATTATACAATGAAATTATACAGTTGTGTTCAAAATTATTTAACCCCCACTGAAATTGAGTGTTTTGGCCAGTTTGACATGGATTTTGATCATTTCAGTCATCTTGTTTACAATTAAATCAAAGAGGCACTTGTAAGTCAGACAAATATAACATAACATTTATAATGAAATAACCACAAATGTCTTTTCTGTGCTCACATCATTATCAGTTTATTCAACTGTCAACCCCAAGTGACATTCAATCTTAGTACTTAGTACAACATCCTTTTCCAGTTATAACAGCTTTTAAACGTGAAGCATAGCTTGACACAAGTGTCTTGCAGCGATCTACGGGTATCTTCACCCATTCTTCATGGGCAAAAGCCTCCAGTTCAGTCACATTCTTAGGCTTGCTCGCTGCAACTGCTTTCTTTAAGTCCCACCAGAGGTTCTCAATCAGATTTAAGTCTGGTGACTGCGATGGCCACTTCAAAATGTTCCAGCCTTTAATCTGCAACCAGGCTCTAGTGGACTTGGAGGTATGCTTGGGATCATTGTCCTGTTGAAAGGTCCAACGTCTCCCAAGCCTCAGGTTTGTGACGGACTGCATCACATTTTCATCCAATATCTCCTGGTACTAAAGAGAATTCATGGTTCCTTGCACACGCTGAAGCTTCCCTGTACCTGTAGAAGAAAAACAGCCCCAAAGCATGATTGACCCCCCGCCATGCTTCACAGTAGGCAAGGTGTTCTTTTCTTCATAGGCCTTGTTCTTCCTCCACCAAACATAGCGTTGATCCATGGGCCCAAACAGTTCAAATTTTGTTTCATCAGTCCACAGAACACTATCCCAAAACTTTTGTGGTTTGTCCACATGACTTTTGGCATACTGCAGTCGACTCTTCTTATTCTTTGGAGACAGCAAGGGGGTGCGCCTAGGAGTTCTGGTATGGAGGCCTGACAAATCTTTTTTCAGTTCCTCAGCAGTCACATGGGGTCTTTTCTCCAGTTTGCGCTTCAGGTAGCGCACAGCAGTCGAAGTCAGCATCTTCTTTCTGCCACGACCAGGTAGCGTGTTAACAGTGCCCTTTGCCTTGAATTTGCGAATGATGTTTCCTATGGTGTCTCTTGGTATGTTTAACATCTTTGCAATCTTCATATAGCCATTGCCCTTCCTGTGAAGAGAAATCACCTCTTTTCTTGTCTTCCTGGACCATTCTCTTGACTTCACCATGTCTGTAAACACACCAGTAAATGTCTAGAAGGAGCTGAGTATCACAGTCATTTTAAATCTGCCTAATTGGTGCTTATTATGCTTGATTGCTGCTCCTTGACATCCACAGGTGTTTTCAATACCTGATCGAAAACACTTGAATGAACCTCTGTTCTTAAGAGTGGTAGTCTTTAAGGGGTTGAATAATTGTGTCAATGAAGAAATCACAAAAAAAAAAAAAACATTTAATACTGTATTACAAAAACAATTGATGTCATTTTAGTTGCATTTGGTTCTTTAAAACGTCCTTGTAAGATTTCATTCTGAACACAATTACAAATGTACACTAAATTCCCTAAAACCCTTTACATCATTGGGGGTTGAGTAATTTTGAACACAACTGTATATATAATGTAAACTACATAGTTTGTGTATTATAGATGCTCAGTAGGAAAGGATTATGGAAACAAAGCAAGCATTGTTAGTGAATTTTATACTATCCAATGCAATGATGTCCCCAAATATGGATTTTTTTTATTCCTTAGGAAACATGTTCATCTGCCTTTCATTACATATAGATTAAATAGATGCATTATACTGATATAATTATTTCTGAAGCAGCCTTTTGCAGTTCAGCTTTCATAGCATACAAATCTCTAGTGAAAGCTTTTAGAAAGAGCTTATCTTGTCATTCCAGCAAGTACTCAATAGACTTTTTCATTAAACTTTACATCTGGCTGCTGAGTCACTTTGTAGTAAAGAATAAAATAAGAACTGTTAGATAAACATTTAGAAAACTTCAAGTTTTCCAACTATTTAGATGGAGACACTTAAAGCATCCTGTGTACTAAATAAAAAAGGACTGCATATTAAATAAAATTAAAGGGATTTTCCAGGACTAGTAAAAAGGGCCTGCACTTTTTCTATAAATAGTGCCATGTCTGCCTGCTGTCTGGCATTGCAGTTCAGCTCTATTCAATTGAATGGGGAATAAGCTGCAGTAACCTGACATGACTACTGCACTGTACAGAGCTGTCTTTTCCCGGCTCCATATACTGAGCTAGCCAAGTTTCACATCACTGTTTTTTTTTCCATTCTACTTCCGTCTAAAAAACTGATCTTAGTCAGAAATGGCTAAAACGTATGCAAAATTTGCATAACTGAGCATAATGGATGCTGAAAATAAAGGATCCATTTTTTTTGTTTTCTGTTCTTTTGATGGATTAGAAGAATGGAAAACGAAATGGTGATGTGAACATAGCCTAAGCTGCAGTGGGCACAGCTCCACAACTGACCACAGCATTTAAGGGGTTAAATGTCTGATTGGTGTTGTCACTGATCAAAGACATTAGCTCTGGATGTCTGTTTTGTAAAACAGCAGATACCTGGCGGCATGGCACTAACTCCGCTCAGGAGCAGGTGCCATCTTTAAAAACCCGACCAGCACCGTACCTGTAGGTGTTAAACAGCACACAGGGAGCAAGGGGACCATGCTCCCCTATCTCACAATCACACAGAAGTAGTAGCTTTGAGGATATCATACAGCAGTAATGAGCAGTGTTGCTGTGAATCTGGGGAGAGAACATTTTGTGGAAGCATCAGCAGCATCTTTGTGTGTCTCGCTCTGTAGCTTCTCTCTTCTTCACTGCCCTCCACAGATGTTTTTGAGCAGCAGCTGCAATCTAATCTTTCTGTGAGGCTCAAAAATGGGTTTATTGCAGTGAATTAAAAGTCAATGCTTAAGGTGGTGGATTGACCACCTCTGGACATGTTTAAGATGGTTATTGCCTGCTTATTTGTCAGTAGCCAAGACTACGGTTTTGAAGTCTCTCTTTGTAACAGTTATTTGCCCCATGCCCACCCTTGGATCACAATGGGGATATGTGGGCCTGGGCACTATAGCTGGATCTAAATGACACTGGATAAACTCGAGAAATTTAAGAATGAATAGGCATTGAGATGCTACATTGCTCATGAGGCTAAAATAATACTGTAAGTGTTAACAGGAGAGGGCATAACATCTGTTATGGAGAGTTTCTTTCAGCAGGACTGACAGATCGTGGAGAGGGAAACTCCTGGCATGGAGCCAGACAGCTGGCTCTGGGGAAATGTTACAGCAGGAGTATAAGACAAAATCATGTGGAATGTGGCTTCCTGTTTAAGAGTCGCTGCAGGTGGAGACATATTCTCCCCATAACAGTGCTAGAGGGCTGCACCACGACCTAGAGCCATGCATTACAAACGAGACTGACAGATCGTGATAAGGAGAGAGAAATACCATTGGCCACAATGTGTTATTCTCTTTCATAGTTGTGCAAAGTTAAAGAACAGTGCTTCTCAGGATAGACTGTGTATACCTCCAGGGCTATATCACTGTGCCTTTAGACTGTTATACTGCAATAATACGATGGTTTAGCGAACCGGGTTTGGATTGCTGTATCCAAACAAGATCCTTTTAAAAACTTTAAGAATATGGGCTCTGTCCTACTGTATGGCCTCCAAGGAGGTCTTTAAGAAGTTTCTGCAAATATTGTGAGACTTACTTTGTCTCGCCTCTATCACATCACTACTAGAGATGAGCGAATCGAAGCTGACGAAGTGGAATTCGATCCGAATTTCAGGAAAAATTTGATTTGCACCGAAGCTGAATTTCCTCACTATTTGTGGTAACGAGTAGCATTTTTTCCTAAAATGGCTGCTGCACATGTGAGGACATGGAGAAAGGAACTCTGGGAAGGCTGGATCACCTATGCATGCAGCCAATCAGCAGCCAGCCCTGTGATGTCACAGCCCTATAAATAGCGGCAGCCATCTTAGATTCAGCCATTTGCCAGCTTACTTAGTGAAGGGAGAGACGTCTGCAGGCGCTAGGGACAGGGATAGGAAAGACTTGATTGTGGTAGAAAAACTATTTATAACTGCAGGGAAAGGATAGGGAGGAATCATTCCACAGCATTTATGTAGAACAGGGTTCAGTAGGGGGAGGTTAGAGACTGGGTAATAGGAACAATACTATTACACCTTGGTGCACTGACTGAGGATCCAAATTGCCATTATACAGCTCTGTCATTCCAGTAAACAGTTCTTGTTATTGGGGTGCAAGTGCTGTTTGACACAGCCATTAACAGGGTTTATTACAAGGAAATATTTCTACATTATGCCTTATTTGCCCTTGTGCGGTGCAGTTATATGTTTTAAAGCCCTTTTTGCTGTGTATTAGTGGCGAAATAAAAATATATTCGCCGTTCATTGTTGCACTTATCTGTTGAAAAGCCTTTTGTGTATGAACCTTATTCCATCGATTAGCAATTCAGTGGTTAAATTTGTTAATGATACTGCCTTTTTTGGGAAATTTGGTAGGTAACTATGGTCAATGACAATATATGTCCTTTACAGCTCACTGTGTAAATGTGGTTTCTTCCTTGTCCTTTATGAAGAAATCAAATCCTGGCTTTCTCCGCGACAACTGAAAATCAGAACAATGGTGACTGACAATGGGAAGAACATGGTGTCGGCGCTGCTTCAAGGAGGGCTGCGCCATGCACCCTGCATGGCACACGTGTTCAGTCTGGTTGTCAAATGGTTCCTGAAGTCTTCCGTCCATCTGCAAACGATTTCTTGATGATCCAAGTGGACAGGAGTACTCCCCTGTGTAACTTCGATGTCAAACATTGGCAGCTGATTCGTGACACCTGCCGTTTGCTCAGGCCCTTTGAGGAGGCCACGCTATTTGTCAGTTGCCAGGACTACGTGATGAACGATGTCATTCCACTGCTCTATGTCCTTGAACAGATGCTGGTAAATCTGGCTGGTCAGGGGACTGGAGACGTGGCGCCTAGATCTCACAGCCACATGAGCCCTGTGGGGGCTGAACTGGTGGAGGAAGAGGAGGAGGACATTGGAGCACAAGCAATGTGTAGCGAAATGGGTGGTTTTTCTACACAGGTGACAGGAGAGGAGGAGCAGGACCAGCCAGAGGAGCTACAAGGTCATGAGGAAGATGAGGCAGAGGACCCAGACACACCGTGGCAGTATACAGTGAAGATGGAGGCAGGGCGTCCCTCCGAGGCACTTGTACAAATGGCACAATGATTGCTCAATTGCTTGCGTAGTGACAGCCGAACTGTCACCATTCGGCAGAGGGGGCAGAGGGATGACTTCTGGCTCTCCACCTTTTTGGACCCTCGCTACCGGTCCTTTACACCCACTGAGAGGGAGGACAAACTGAACTACTATAGAGACATCTATCTCTGTAGTACCAGCTCCATCAGCAGCAGCTTGAGTCTAGAGTCGCTGATGAGCAGCTTCCTTCACCCGCATAGTGAAGAAACTACTCACCAGTAGCTAGCCATAGAGCAGGACCTGAACCTGCAGGTGGTGGCATACTTTGAGTGCACTCTGCCAGTCGTCATTGAAGATCTGTTGGATTACTGGACAGCCAAACTTGATTTGTGGTTGCAACTGGCTAAGTTTTCCGTGTAAAAGCTGTCCTGCCCAGCCAGTAGTGTGGCATCAGAGCGGGTGTTTAGTGCGGCGGGGGCCATAGTTACCCCAAGGAGAACTTGCCTGTCACCCTAATTATGGAGAGACTGACCTTTAACAAGATGAATCAGACGTGGATCAGCCAGGATTTCCACCAAACAATGCCTGATGCATCAGATTAGATCACCCATGCTGTCTCACTCAAACCTTAACAAAATATACCGGTTTCTTCTGGCTACCTGCCTCAGCTACTATTCTTATGCTGCCTCCCGCCTGATGCCACACATCTGATGCCAAGTGCTCCTTCTTATACCCACCATTGTCAGCGGGTACTGTTATTGCCACCCACCTCCACACTCTGTCACTGGATCACTCTGTGGTCTCCTGATACTGCTGCTACCTCAACACTATGTCACCTTGCAACTCTGTGGCCTCTTCATGCTGCTGCTGCCACCTCACACTCTGGCATTGTGCCACTCTGTGGCCTCCTGATGCTGCCGCCACCTACATACTCTGTCATTGTGTCACTCTGTGGCCTCCTCACTCTGTCATTGGGCCACTCTGTGGTCTCCTCATGCTGCTTCCACCTCACCACTATGTCATAGGGCCACTATGTGGACTTCTCATGCTGTTCCCACCCTCCCCACTTCATGATAGGGCAACTATTTAGCCTTTTTGGCTTGGCTGACATCATCATTTATTTGACTCTTCTTCTGATCTGTCAGAAAAAAGGAAAAATGAGACGCACAACGGATCCTGTCTGTGTAGCAGCTGTAAGGCCTGTATGGTCCCATCAGAATTGGCTTATGATTTGGTAGCCAACAGCAGGAGTGGGTACAAAACACAGAAGACAGGCAAATATTCCATTCATGTGTTATCTCTGTTTTGGATCCACTCCTGTTTTTTTTGGGTGGGGGGGCATTAGCAATACTGATAGATTACTGACCAAATGCTGACCAAGTGAAGGTTGATGCTCAACAGACAGGATGCATTTTTTGGGGGTTATTGTTCTGACGGATCAGAGCAAGGGCAAAATAGTCAGTGACGTCAACACAAACTTACTGCTGACACCCTCTCCACTCTGTCGGAGGGCTCTAGTTGTATAAGAGTTTTATAGAACAGGTTCTGTAGACATCTATGTAGAATCAGCTGACAGCAGTTTAAAAGAAATGCCTTCTTCTTGGCGCTAACACAGACCTGTAAGGCTGAGTTCATACTTGAGTTATTTGGTCAGTTTTGGCCCCGTGATTGCCCAAATAAGTGAAGTGTTCAGTGATTCTAAGAGCGACGCCTGTCATCTGCATGTCATACTGACTGACAGTATTATTTCACTATCAGAGCAGACTCCCTATTAGAGATGTCCCGAACTATTCGCCGGCGAACATAGCTTGTTCGCGTCTGCCGCGGCGTGCGAACCTTTGCGATGTTCGCGTTCGCCCCTATACTTTATCATTGAGCAAACTTTGACCCTGTACCTCACAGTCAGCAGGCACATTCCAGCCAATCAGCATACCCTCCCTCCCAGACCCACCCACCTCCTATCTAAACGCAAGGACGGCATCCATCTTAGATTCGTTCTGAAGCTGCAGTGTTAGTAATTGTGAATCGCAATGCGATTAATATAACCTGTATTATTCACATTGCGATTACAACTTAGAGCTGAGTTCCTAATGTTTGTATTGCTAGAATATAACGAAGATAACGAATATAGCAGTATATTCTCAATCTTCGTTATATATTCTAGCAATACAACCATTAGGAACTCAGCTCTAAGTTATAATCGCAATGCGAATAATACAGGTTATATTAATCGCATTGCGAATCCAACTTCTATAATGCACTATTCATAGATATAGCACTGTATTCGTTACTTCCTACTATCCCACCATTAGCAAACTCGCCAAAGTTGTAATCTCAAAGCGATAATACTTACAATTATTAATCGCTTTGCAAATCCATTTGATGTCTCTATTTGATTGTATATGACGGTTGACTACCACCAACGTTCTGCTGCCTCCAAGGCAAGATTTCTGAACCCCCAGGGGCCATTTGGGCATTTTTGACAGAAAACGCATCAAAAACGCATCTGCGTTTTTATAATTTTTTTATTTTTTATTTATTTTTTTTGTGTATTTTGCCACATTTGGTTGCATATTTACATTTGGTATAGGAAAATATGGTAGTCTAGATCATGTGTCTATACCAAAACCTAGGATCATTGTTTGACAGCATATTTTCTAAGCCATGTAGCTGAATATAGATTTTGGCAGAGTAATGATCTAGACTACCATATTTGCCTATACCAAATGTAAATATGCAACCAAATGTGGCAAAATACACAAAAAATAAAATAAAAAATAAAAAAATTATAAAAACGCACATGCGTTTTTGATGCGTTTTTGATGTGTTACAACTTTGGCGAGTTTGCTAATGGTGGGATAGTAGGGTGTAACGAATACAGTGCTATATCTATGAATAGTGCATTATAGAAGTTGGATTCGCAATGTGATTAATATAACCTGTATTATTCGCATTGCGATTACAACTTAGAGCTGAGTTCCTAAAGGTTGTATTGCTAGAATATATAACAAAGATTGAGAATTCAATCTTCATTATATTCTAGCAATACAACCATTAGGAACTCAGCTCTAAGTTGAATTTGCAATGCGATTAATGCAGGTTATATTAATCGCATTGCGAATTTACCTTGCCACACTCTGTGTCCACTATGTAATTTTCCATGGGAGTTTTGCCATGGATCCCCCTCCTGCATGCCACAGTCCAGGTGTTAGTCCCCTTGAAACAACTTTTCTATCGCCTATCTATTGAAGTCTATGGCGGTTCGCCCTGTTCGCACGTTCGCGAACATTTGCAGAAATTCGCGTTCGCCGTTCGCGAACGAAAACATTTTATGTTCGCGACATCTCTACTCCCTATGCATGTTACTGCAAGGCACTATAAAGGCTCTCTGAAGCCAGAAAATTGCAGTTTTTTTAACACGATTTGCCGTGAATAAATTCAGACTGATAGGATTATAATAAAAGATGACTAGATGCATCAGCTTGGATTAAGTCTTTTCTGGTGCCAGGAGAGTGAATATGACCATATCAGACACGACACATATGATGATCAAAATCACTCTGTTTATTGATAATAAGGTTCAAGCTTATATAGGACATTATACCCCCTTTCATTATTCAATCATCTTTTTCCAAACAATATAGCCTCCAATCATAATGAGACACATACTGTTATACAACATACTTTCCCCAGTTACATCCTGGCCTTCATGCTCCACATACTAGCTGACACGGACAAGATATGGAATTCCGGTTAGATACTCGGCTGCCCAAAACATTTGGTTATGACAGAATGTTCTTACACAAAGTTCAAGACAGCATATTCCTTCAATCCCATCTTAGAACCTTATATTCATATTATATGGTTCTCCTTGCCCCTCTTTTGCCTATAAGTTCTTAAGTATTCCATATAAGCCTCTGGGGTATATTCTTCAGGTCTTGGTGGGGTATTGTTCATCTCACCTGTGAGCACTTGAGTGTAATAAGACGTTGAGCGCACCCTCTTTTCAGTGAAACTTTGACATGTGGAAAGAAGCGAGGGTATGCATTGTATACAGCAACATAAGCATATCATTATAGCGATTATAGCAAATACCACTCCTAATACATATCGGATTTGACCAAAGTCAGGTATCCAGCTAAAAAGCCAATACCACCATCCTTGATTAGCGTCTTGTTTTATGTGTTTTATCATTTCTTCTAATTGGCCGATCTTATCCTTTATCCCTTGGGAATGATCTGACAAATACAAACAGCACATACCTGAAAAAGCAGAGCACCCTATACTATGTTGCAATAGCAGATAATCAATGGTTGCCCTATTCTGTAGAATTGCCTTCTTATATGACTGTATATCTAGCAATGTGTCCTGCAAGATTGCGCTAGTGACATTTATTTGTTTTACCATAAAGCAAGCAAGCCTTGAGATTGTCTTGTGGTTCTATGCAGCTATCCCTAGTACTCCTACTATTCATATTGGCAGGCTTAAGTACTCTGTTTCTGAGAGAAGGTTCACATTATAATTACAATCTTCCGGTAACTGCACAGAAGATTCTCGTGTATAACGTGTTTGTGTTGCAGGAAGTAATGGTATCATTGCTAATGTTAACCTAGCTATTGGCAAAAGTAGAATGAAACGGAGGCACTCACCCACGGTGGATAATATTCAAGCTTTTATTCGGCACACACCGGTGCACTACGAAGGTAGGGGCAGAAACGAAGTTTCATACATGAGCAGACAAACCAGCAGCAATAGCTATTTCTCGCAACACGCGCTTCTTCAGACTGCACACCCTGTCATCCAATGATGACGTCAATTTAAAGCGCTAGCGTCCCGGGTTACTAAGATACCATGGACGCCACTCGCTTACAATATTCCAAACACTTGCGGGACATACCCGCTATTAATACAAAACATATATTCCACCAGAGAAAAACACTTATACAGAAAGCTTATACAATCAGTAGAGTGTTATAAGAAAACTGACAAATCAGCACGTTCGTTGAGTCCCAAAGGTCCTGTGGCATGAGTGCGGAGGATCCACCTACTCTCACGTTGCAGGAGTAGGCGGTGTCTATCCCCTCCACTTAGCGGAGGCCGGACTAACTCCAAACCAACAAAGTGCAGCGGTCTCAGGTCCCCGGAGTGTACTGTCCGGAAATGCTCTATTACCCGCGGGCAACCTTTCCCTGAGGAAATGGAGGACACATGTTCTCTAATGCGTTCATTCAGACACCGTTTTGTCTTCCCTATGTAGAAGCAACCACAATCGCATATCAAAGCGTACACGACGTGGGTGCTTCTACAATTAATAAAATCTTTTATTCTGTGGGACTGGCCAGCAAATGACACAACCTTCTTCTGTAGGCCATATTTACACATGTTGCAATTACCGCATTTAAAATGACCTACCGGTTTACTTCTTAACAGCCAATCTTCACTCCGTGACATAATGAACCTACTGCGTACTACCTTGTTCCTAATCGTGTGGGTTCGTCTAAACGAGACCAGCGGTTTTTCTGAACTGATCTGGGCTAACATCGGGTCCCTTTTCAAAATGTCCCAATGATTTAGAATAACAGACCTGATTTTGTCCGCCATGGGGCTATACTTAAATGTCATGGGAAACCTATTAGGTCTACTGCAACTCTCTTGTGTTCTCTGTCTGCTTCGGGTCCCCTGTAACAGCATCCGTTGGGAAAACTGTTCCTCGACCCTCCTCATGTCCTCCACTACATCTTGTTCCGGATAACCTCTGGAGAGCAATCGCTCTTTCAGCTCGCTGGCCTGTTGACGATAGCTGGCAATATCCCCATTTATCCTCCGCAACCTAATGAACTGTCCAAAGGATACAGATCTCTTAACACTCCTGGGATGGTAACTGTCGTGGTGGAGCAAAGAGTTGGTCGCCGTGGGCTTACGAAAGCCCTCCGTGACCAACTCGTCGCCCAACGCCACGACAGCCACATCCAAAAACTCCAATCTGGATCCCCCGAAATTAAGGGTAAAAACCATTCCCATGGAATTATCGTTTAAATACCGCACAAATGCATCGCATTCTTCCTCCGTACCAGCCCAGACAACAAACACATCGTCCACATACCTAACATACGTCTTTATCATTGATGCAAAGGGGTTCAGAGGGGAGAACACAAATTTGTCCTCCAATCTTGCCAAATACATATTGGCGAAAGTACACGACACCGGGGTACCCATGGCCGTCCCCACTCGTTGTCTGAACCACTCATCACCAAATTTAAAGACGTTATTTTTTAAAATGAACGACAGAGAGTCCTCTACAAACTCGCAAAATATTTCATCTTTTTTCATGTTGCGCAGGATATCAGTGACAGCCTCAACACCCGCATCATGAGGGATGCGGGTGTAGAGGCTCTCAACATCCAAGGATACCAGCTTATAGTCCGACCTCCAGTGGATGCCGTCCAAAGCCACCAAAAAATCATTGGTATCCTTCAGATAACCCGGGGCACTAGGGAGGATGGGTCTCAACAGCCAGTCGATATACTTTGACAAAGGCTCAGTCACTGACCCAACCCCATAGATAATAGGTCTCCCCGGGGGATGGGTCAGTGATTTATGCACCTTTGGCAAGAAATACCAGCAAGGCTTGGCAGGCGCTTCAGGGATTAATTTTTTTGCCATCTTCCCACTCAAGAAACCTACATCCACAAACCTCTGGAGTAGGATTCCTAAATCTTGTTGTATTTCAGGAATAGGATCACCCCTGATGACCTCATACGTGTGACCATCTTTCAACTGTCTATAGGCTTCAGACATGTAGTAGGTGACTGTCATAAGGACTACATTGCCACACTTGTCGGCCGGCTTAATTATTATCTCTTTCTGTGCTTGTAACCAATCGAGGGCTTTCTTCTCTTCCCAGGAAATATTGTACTGTGCTCTAGGATATACTAATGCTCGTATATCCTTGAGTACCTGACAATAAAAAATATCAATACAACTGCCGGCCGGCATAGGGGGACAAAATGTAGAACGAACACCTCCTGCAAACGGAGGCACCTGATCTGTACCAGTCCCTACAGCGCCCTCGCCTGCACCCGCTAAGGCTAATAGACACTCTTTTTCCTCATCACTTAAGACATTGGTAACCCTGAAAGCTGACATATCGGGAACCAAAGGAGTCTCGCCTGGTAACCTATGGGGGATAGGATTACGGTCCTCATGAAACATTTTCAATAAATATATCTTCCTAATAGCTTTAAACAAATCGATCTCAAATGTTACCGGGTCGAACTGTTCAACCAAGCTGAACCCAAGTCCCCTACTGAGGACTTTGGTGCAACCTTCAGGCAGCTCGACACCCGTAAGATTAATCACAACAGATTCATCAACCGCTTCATTATGAGATGTAGCAGTCTCGTTCATTTCCTCCAAGACACCTGTTTCCTTGGTCGGTTCGATTTTCGCAATCCCGTTCCGCCGTGACTTGCCCCTCCCCCTTCTGATACGTCTCCTAAAGGGGCATTCTCATTTTTATTTTTGTTTAAATTCTTATCAGCCGGACCACCCTGGGTCGGATCATCGGACCCACTGGATTCAGACTCGCTGGTCCAAAAGTCACTTCTCTGGCGTTTCCCTATTTTCCGCCTAGATGACCTTTTTTTTGGGAACTGCCAACCAAAGATGTGTCCTGAGTCATAGTCCATTTTGTCGCGGATCGTGCAGGGTCCATCTGTAATGTTTGCTGGTATGTACGTGTAACTAAAGTTTCCGCATGCTAACACCCATCCTGTTGGGGGACATGTTTTTCTAAGGATGGCACTATCTTTGTGATATTACATTGCATATTTCTTCCTGATCTCATCTTTTTGCAACTACTTACGTCCCGTTGGCAAATATCTGGTTTGGTCTTATTTTGTTGCTTTGCTTGTATGCAAGGAGGTAGTAATTTTTCATCACAAGTCAAATTCTAGCATACTTCTGCAGCTGTGACTAGACCTGTAATTATTCTGATCATATTGCCTTATAGATATCTATGTGTAGACCAATTATAGCAGACAAAATTAGGATTCACATGTCCATATCTAACATCATGTTCTTCTAAATCAGTGTCATTCCACTGGGAACAGAGGAGCCCTGTCCATATAGACACTGAAGTGGGCACTGCTACCAGGCAGGTTTCTAGAATATTGGATGCTGACAAGGTGGTTCGAAGACAGAAATCAGTTAGGTTCAGGGTCTTGGCCAGGTACAGCCACACGTATGTAGGGTACATGCTCTGGTGAGTGCAATTAGTTCGGCAGCCTGGGCTGATTGGACATGTATTGGTCTTGCTTCTAACACTATGTCGGGTAACATGACTATGGCATAGGCTGCGCAGAAGATAGTATCGAGTGGGCGTGAGCATGAGCCGTCAACAAATACTTCAGGTGCCCCTGTCACAGGCGTCGCTGACAAATCTATTCTGGGGGAAGTCTCATACTCTAACACTTTGAGGCAGTCATGTGCGTCGGGCAGGGTGTCTTCTTCTCCTTTTAGCCCTATGAGTGCATTCAATATCGGTGCTGGCCCTGCTGAATGTGGGGCATATTTGATTTGTAAGGAAGGGTCACTTAAGTATCTCATATCCTGACAGTCGCTGCGCTGACATGTGTTGGGTGTGTATGCCTCGTAGTAACCCCACTACATCATGAGTTGTGTGTAGGATGGTGGGGTACCCCAGTGTGAGGGGGGTCGCAAGCTCCACCATCATAGCACAAGCCGCAAGAGTACGCAGACATGCCGGCATGCCTTGTACGGATACCGGCATTATCTTTGAGAAAAAAACACAGGGACGCAACTTGCCTCCATGTTCTTGTGTTAGCACCCCCGCCATGGTTTTACAATTTTGGCGCTCAAACATGTGGAACGGCAGCTTATAGTCAGGGAGGCCCAATCCTGGGCTACACATCAGAGAACATTTTAACATATCAAAAGCATTCAACATTTCCTCAGACCATCTTATGAGCTCTGGTTTGTCTTCCAGAGTGGCTTGCCTCAGGATATTATCATAGTAGGAACAGTCAGGGATCCATTGTTTGCAATAATTTAGCATACCAAGGAAGGACAACATTTCCTTCTTGGTGTGTGGGGTGACCAGTCCCGCTACAGACTGGACTCGCTCCGGACTGATCCGCCTTTCCCCTTCTGTGAGGACAAAGCCCAAGTACTCAACTTGCTTTTTACACCATTGCATTTTCTTGTGTGACACCTTGTGTCCACATTCTGATAACCATTTTAACAAAGATACACAATCAGTAACATTGGCCTCCTCTGACATACTGCACAGTAACAAATCGTCCACATATTGTATCAGCACCGAACCTAGGGGGGGGGGGGGCGGTGCCATTGTTTCAAAGTGTCTTGGAGAACAATGCTGTACACAACAGGTGAATCAGCATATCCCTGTGGCATCCGGCCCCAGGTTAGCTGCCGTCCCTCAAAGAAAAAAAACAAAAAGTAGTCTGGTATGCTTATTAACCACTTCAGCCCCCCTAGCTTAAACACCCTTAATGACCAGGCCACTTTTTACAATTCTGCACTACACTACTTTACCCGTTTATTGCTCCGTCATGCAACTTACCACCCAAATGAATTTTACCTCCTTTTTTTCTCACTAATAGAGCTTTCATTTGGTGGTATTTCATTGTTGCTGAAATTTTTACTTTTTTTTGCCATTAATACAAATTTAACGACATTTTTGCAAAAAAATGACATTTTTCACTTTCTGTTGTAAATTTTTTTTTTTAAAACTACATTTCTATAAAAAAATTTCTCTAAATTTATTGTTCTACATGTCTTTGATAAAAAAAAAATCCAATAAGTGTATATTTATTGGTTTGGGTAAAAGTTATAGTGTTTACAAACTATTGTGCAAAAAAGTGAATTTCCGCATTTTGAAGCAGCTCTGACTTTCTGAGCACCTGTCATGTTTCTTCAGGTGCTAGAATGTCAGGATAGTATTAATACCCCCCAAATTACACCATTTTAGAAAAAAGACACCCCAAAGTATTCGCGGAGGGACATGGTGAGTTCATGTATCATTTAATTTTTTTTCACAAGTTAGCGGAAAATGACACTTTCTGAGAAAAAAAAAAGTTTCAATTTCTGCTAACTTCTGGCAAAAAAAAAATAAAAATCTCAGACGGACTCACTATGCCCCTCAGTGATTACCTTGGGGTGTCTACTGTCCAAAATGGGGTCATTTGTGGGGTGTGTTTACTGTTCTGGCATTTTGGGCAGGGCTAAATTGTGAGCCACCATGTAAAACCTAAAGGTACTCATTGGAATTTGGGCCCCTTTGCGCACCCAGGCTGCAAAAAAGTGTCACTTATGTGGTATCGCCGTACTCAGGAGAAGTAGGGCAATGTGTTTTGGGGTGTATTTTTACATATACCCATGTTGGGTGAGAGAAATATCTCTGTAAATTTTCAACTTTGTATAAAAATTTTTAAAAGTTGTCGTTTACAGAGATATTTCTCACACAAAGTATGGGTATATATAAAAATACACCACAAAACACATTGCCCTTCTTCTCCTGAGTACAGCGATACCACATGTGTGCCACTTTTTTGCAGCCTGGGTGCGCAAAGGGGCCCTAAAACCAATGAGTACCTTTAAGATTTCACAGGGCATTTTTACGCATTTGGATTCTCACGCTTTAGGACCCCTAAAATGCCAGGGCAGTATAAATACCCCACAAGTGACCCCATTGTGGAAATAAGACACCCCAAGGTATTCCGTGAGGGGCATGGCGAGTTCACAGAAAAAAAAAAAATTGGCAAAAGTTAGCGGAAATTGATTTTTTTCTTTTTTTTTACAGTCTCATATTCCACTAACTTGTGACAAAAAATAAAATTTTACATGAACTCACCATACCCCTCACGGAATACCTTGGGGTGTCTTCTTTCTAAAATGGGGTCACATGTGAGGTGTTTGTACTGCTCTGGCATTTGAAGGTCTCCGCAATCATTACACGTATGGCCAGCATTTGGAGTTTCTGCGATTCTCCTTATATTGAGCATACGGGTAATGAGATTTTTTTTTTCCGTTCAGCCTCTGCGCTAAAAAAAAAAAAAAAATGAACGGCACAGATTTTTTCATTCGCATCGATTAATGTGGATGAAAAAATCTCTGCCAAAATCAGTGACTGCGGTGCGGTGGGCTGGGCGCTAGCTACCTAACAAGTAGCTAACTAACTGGCGGTGATAAGGGACCCTTAGGCCCCATTCACACGTCCGCAATTCTGTTTGCGGAACGGAATTGTGGACCCATTCATTTCTATGGGGACAGACTTTGTCCCGCTCGGATCTGGAAGGTTCACATTATAATTACAAAATCTTCCGGTAACTGCACAGATGATTCTCGTGTATAACGTGTTTGTGTTGCAGGAAGCAATGGTATCATTGCTAATGTTAACCTAGCTATCGTGCAGGGTCCATCTGTAATGTTTGCTGGTATGTACGTGTAACTAAAGTTTCCGCATGCTAACACCCATCCTGTTGGAAGGGGGACATGTTTTTCTAAGGATGGCACTATCTTTGTGATATTATATTGCATATTTCTTCCTGATCTCATCTTTTTGCAACTACTTACGTCCCGTTGGCAAATATCTGGTTTGGTCTTATTTTGTTGCTTTGCTTGTATGCAAGGAGGTAGTAATTTTTCATCACAAGTCAAATTCTAGCATACTTCTGCAGCTGTGACTAGACCTGTAATTATTCTGATCATATTACCTTGTAGATATCTATGTGTAGACCAATTATAGCAGACATAATAAGGATTCACATGTCCATATCTAACATCATGTTTTTCTAAATCAGTGTCATTCCACTGGGAACACAGGAGCCCTGTCCATATAGACACTGGAGTGGGCACTGCTACCAGGCAGGTTTCTAGAATATTGGATGCTGACAAGGTGGTTCGAAGACAGAAATCAGTTAGGTTCAGGGTCTTGGCCAGGTACAGCCACATGTATGTAGGGTACATGCTCTGGTGAGTGCAATTAGTTCGGCAGCCTGGGCTGATTGGACATGTATTGGTCTTGCTTCTAACACTATGTCGGGTAACATGACTATGGCATAGGCTGCGCAGAAGATAGTATCGAGTGGGCGTGAGCATGAGCCGTCAACAAATACTTCAGGTGCCCCTGTCACAGGCGTCGCTGACAAATCTATTCTGGGGGAAGTCTCATACTCTAACACTTTGAGGCAGTCATGTGCGTCGGGCAGGGTGTCTTCTTCTCCTTTTAGCCCTATGAGTGCATTCAATATCGGTGGTGGCCCTGCTGAATGTGGGGCATATTTGATTTGTAAGGAAGGGTCACTTAACAAAAGTATCTCATATCCTGACAGTCGCTGCGCTGACATGTGTTGGGTGTGTATGCCTCGTAGTAACCCCACTACATCATGAGTTGTGTGTAGGATGGTGGGGTACCACCATGGACCAAATGGGACCACCAGAGGACCAGGTAGCAGCTATATCAGACGCTGTTCACAAAACAGCGTCTGATATAGCTCTTTGATGCGATTTAATTCGCATCTACAGCCTGCCAGCGATGGATCATCGCTGGCAGGCTGTAGGAGAACTCCTGAGACACGCTTCACTGTGAACGCGTTCACAGGAAGTCTTGGCTCTCGCGAGATGACGCGCCGATGCGTCGTCTCAGAACTACAGGACCGCCCGCAGGACGCATCCCTGCGTTAGGCGGTCCTGTAGTGGTTAACTGGGATTGAGAAGAAGGCATTCTTCAAATCAATAACACTGATAAGAGGGCGGTTATGTCTGGAACTACGGGTGCAATGGGTACAATGAGATTGTTGATTGCCCACAAATCCTGTAGAGGGGTCCGACTCTCTCAAAGGTCCCTTGTACAAATCTTTGTTTAACACACTAGAGGTGCCACCGCTGTCTACCATAAACCCTGTTTTTCTTCCTGCTACTTTAAGTAAGATGATAGGCGTGTCTTTCCAGTGTGATGTGACCTATGTGAAAGTTGGGGTGACTCCCTCCGGGCTCCGTCAGTAGGCTTGATGATTGTTCCAGTCAATAGGGAATCTGGGCTGGTTCTGTGTGTTCTGTTGGCTCCTGTTCTGTGTGTTCTGTGTTGGCTGTTGGTTATGTGCTACCTGCACTGATGTGTTTCTACGTGGTGCCGTGCACTGCCTTGCCCAGTGTCCTTCCTGCCCACAATTATAACAGCTGGTGTTTGAATATGGGTTTACGATCTGTTCTCTGTCCCTTGCCTGTAGTAACCACCTCTCCCCCTGCTTAGAACAAAAAGATGATTTCCAGCTTCCTTAAAATCCACAAAATTCTTTATTGATTTCCAAAGATACGTTTAAGATCCAATTCACATGTCACACGAAAAACATGCTGCGATTGTGACGCGTTCGGGCTATGACATGAAGCCCTTCATCAAGACAATACATCCAGATTAAAACAAACTTTATATAGCGCAATGTAGGTGGTAGCACCATCTCTGATTGGATTCCCTTATGGGAATTCAGGTGACCCAAATACAAAATAGATTAATGGGTGTGAATACCAGCCAGAGAGGTGGAGGCACCTATTTAGCATGAAGCCCACATTTACATATACTGCAATGTTAAATCATGTTTTTTATTCAAACCTTTTGGAATACAAGTTTCTAGCATGAATATCCAATATGTTTCCCTGCTCAGAAGTTTTTGTCTACGGTTTCCACCTCTTATAGGGGCAGTCACAACCTCAATTCCTTGTGCAGAAAAACCTGATGTATTGCCTTTGTGAACAGCGGCGAAGTGCAAACTCGCCGCTGAGACATTGCGGGAAGCCGCATGCGGAATATCACTTAAATGTTTCCTGATACGCACTTTTAATTCATTCGTTGTACATCCTACATACTGCAGATTGCAGTCCCTACAAGTAATAACATACACTACAAATGTGGTATTGCAATTAATGTATTATCGCAACAAGAATTTCTTGTCATTTGCTGTTGAAGTAGTTTCTTTAGTAATGTACATATATTTGCAACAAATACATTTTTTGCTGCCACATTTGTAGTTACCATTGGTTTTTGGCCAAGAACATATTTTAGGTATATTGTCCAGAAATAGACTTGGGCTAATTTTTTGGCCGATGGTAGGGGCTCTCCTTGCTATGCATCTAACACCTGTTGTTGCGATTTCACTCCATTCTGTGTCAAAACTTAATGCTGGCAGATGTTTTTTTATTATTTTACAAATATTGAAATAATCTTTGCTGTACCTAGTAATAAAAGTAACAGGTTCTTTACTATTTTCTATTGTGTTTTTATTTTTGTTCTTTGATTTTTTATTTTTGTTTGGGAAAACTAATGTTTCCCTATTTTTTAGACTGGCATGATCAATTCCATTTTTTATGCTTCTAGCTGGAAAACCCCGTATTTTTAATCTCTCTGAGATGGCTCTGGATTCTATTTCAAAAAGGTCGTCAGACGAACAATTCCTTTTTGCTCATACCATTTCACCTTTCGGGATGTTTTTTATGACATGTGGGGGATGGCAGGAGGAGGCATGAAGAACAGTATTACCTGAAGTTGGTTTTCTATATGTATAGGTATTTACTTCACCTCTCCCCCTGCGTCTGCCTCTACCCTTCCCCCTTGTGCCCGCATACAAGTGTGGAGCTGGGAGTTTCCTCACATCAAAACATCCCGCTGCTTCCTTTTCATAAAGATGTTTCTCAAAGTCCTTCGTGTTATCGGATGTCCATGATGAAACATTTTGTTTTACAGTGAGGATCAGTTTATCAAACAGGTTGTTAATGAATGTGGAAATGATTAAGCTGTCATTCTGGTGCACGGGTAATCCGGCCTCCAGCTTCCAGCAATTCATGAATCGTTTCCAAAATTCAGTGACAGTCTCAGCAGATTTTTGCTTACATGCCACTGCTACAAGGAGTGAGGACTTCTGTTTGAACACTTCACTCAAGTGTTCCTGTACTTGTGTCCATATCTCTTTTATGCCATCGGGCGTGTTACAGGTGTAATTATCTGCCTCTGAGTTTTATTGTTGAGATGGTTTTCACCTTTTTCCAATCCCAATTCGTGTGTGTACCTATAATTCCATCAGCAGCCTCCATTGTCTCAGTCCACCCTGCTAAGTTGCCTACCCATGGTTTTACTAAATAGTAGTTAGTGGGACTAACTCTTGACACATAAATTTTACATGTTTCACCTGGTTCAGGTTTGGGGTAATCAGTCTTGGATCCCCGCCCTCCCATTGTTGTAATCAGAGAATATTTGGAACAATATCTGCCCAGGGCTGGCTGTGCTGAATATGAGGAATATTCCTCTGAATCCCTAACGACTAGCGCTGTTTTGAATCACCAATTGCGTTCGGTATTTCTGGGTTATAACGGATTTCTCCTCGCCAGAGTACCGGGGATTCTAACGATTCTCACAACGCATACAAGTTTACTCAACACAATTTCACAGAGTATTAATAACAATGAAGAGCGACTGTGCACTTACCACCCAGTCTGCAGTTCATACAAACAGATAATCTTATACTTCTACAAGATCTTATAATATCTATGTATATTTGACATGTAAGAGTTAATCCAAGCTTTGACTTCCCTGTTCCCTGAACAGCGGTATTTTGGAGTGCACTCCCCTCTTTGTATCTATGCACAACTCCCTGAGTTGTGTTACGTGTGTCCCTGACACAGCTTCTGTAGCTCTCTAGTCTAAAATAAGGTTCATCCGTACTTACTATTGTAGATCGAGACGTGGCCGGTGCCCTCGGATCGGGCAGGGGACAAAAAGCAATGTCACTTCTCACCAGACCCGAGGACGACCTCTCGATCCCAGACGAGCCCCCAAATTGATAGGATGATAATAAAAGATGACTAGATGCATCAGCTTGGATTAAGTCTTTTCTGGCGACAGGGGAGTGAATATGACCATATCAGACACGACACATATGATGATCAAAATCACTCTGTTTATTGATAATAAGGTTCAAGCTTATATAGGACATTATACGCCCTTTCATTATTCAATCATCTTTTTCCAAACAATATAGCCTCCAATCATAATGAGACACATACCGTCATACAACATACTTTCCCCAGTTTCATCTTGGCCTTCATGCTCCACGTACTAGCTGGCACGGACAAGATAAGGAATTCCGGTTAGATACTCGGCTGCCCAAAACATTTGGTTATGACAGAATGTTCTTACACAAAGTTCAAGACAGCATATTCCTTCACAGACCAAGACAAATTTTTACCCAAAAATTCCCCGAATTCGATCATCTCTAATCACTACATTTATTCTCATAAATGACTGTATCAAAATACTAAGCTGAACTCGGCATTAATGAAGCAGAGTCCAGCTTCATATTTTGATACATTAATTTATCCGAATAAACAAATTGACACGTGATAGAGGCAAGACTAAATCAGTCTCACTATATTTGCTTAAACGTCTGAAAGACCTCCATGGAGGCCATACATTTTACAGTAGGATGGAGCCGATATTCTTAACATCGTTTTTAAAAGAATCGTTTTTAAGAGAATTGCTGAATCCGAACCCGATTTGCTCAACCCTAAATGTTATCAGTAATACTATCATCAGTAAATCTGAACCTTTTCTGTTGCACCTGAGCTTTGTCTGTGACATTGCTCACATGCATCTATATTAAACTTGGTTTAAGAAGTATAATTGTAGGAGGTGGGGGGAAGAGTAGAAGAGTCATTTTTCTCCAACAAGGTGCAGTAGAACGTTTATCTTAGCTTGTAGAATTAATTTAAAAATTTGTTGAAACCACACTACGCTTTTAAATAATCAGAGATTCCACAAAGTATCCTGTACAGAGATGTCAATTAATACCACCCTAAAGTGATATGTAATGCTCAAGAATTACGTTCAACAGTACCAAAATAATATTGTCATGTGGTACCTATTTGGTAGCAACAAATTGCACCTTGTGTGGGCATAGTAATGAGGTAAGTCATTATGCTAGGGTAATGCAGGGCATAGAATCTAGCAACAGTTAGTTGGAATTCTACTGAACTGCTCAAAGCAGCACCTTCTTTTAATTCTGTAATTCAAATATTTTGCATCATGTGCCCTGGTGACAAACATGGCTTTAATGGAACTTACTGAAGTCTTAACTTTGGATAAAACAAGCAAACATATGAAAGTAATATCCGTTGTAATGAATACCTTTTCAGTCAGTGATGCTGCATAAGGTTCAGTACTTCTCAAATAAAGCAAAGAATTCCAGCAAGCTATACTACTAAAAATCCTCATTTAATGAAAAATCCATAAAAAAATTAATTAACATGACACAGAGCCCTAAAAAAGCTTACATGTTTCGAACCTACCGTAGTGACATCGGTTCTTACTCATAGCATACTTAATGTTAGACGGATAACTCTAAAAGAAGGGAGTTAATTAGATGCACCTTGATGGGGATGGAAAAATGCCCTCAGTAAAGCCTCATTAACGCGTCAGTGTTTCACATACGTGTGCTGTACGTGTTTTCTGCGAACTGCACACGTCCCCATCCATTTGAATGTGTGTATTCACACATCATTGTTTTGGCACGGTCCGTGGGTCTGTGTTTTCAGCACGGATGCATGTCCTATCTTGGTCCGTGTTCCCGGATCCCTCACGCACATTATAGTCTATGGGTCTGTGAAAACCACAAATGCAACATGGATAAGAAGAGATGCTTTGAAAATTATTTTTCAGCTGTTCAGTGTCAGTGAAACACGGATGCAACACGGACAGCAAAAAAACGGATACACGGACCTAACAAGGATCCGTCACGGACAAATTTACGGATGCATCACTGACTCCCTGCTCACAGATTTGAGCATGGACTTGTGAATGAGGCTTGACTAAGTTTTTTAACCAAATACATGCTTAAATCACTCTTACAGTTCAAGCCTGTTGGATATCGAGTATCTAAAGTTAATATCCAGAAAGCTTCTCTATGCTGCAATTCTTTCTCCCAGTCTCCGCCACGTAATGGTTTGGATATCTTTTCTATAATCACAGCTTTAAAAGTATCCATTTAAGGCCTCATGCACACGACCGTAGGTATTTTACGGTCCGCAATCCGTGGATCCGCAAAACATCCGCAATTTGCGTAACGGAATGCGGCCCATTGTAGAAATGCCTATTCTTGTCGGCAAAACGGACAAGAATAGGACATGCTATATTTTTTTGGCGGGGCCACGGACTGGAGTAAAGGATGCTGACAGCACACGGAGTGCTGTCCGCATCATTTGCGGCCCCATTGAAGTGAATGGGTCCGCGCCCGAGCCGCAAAATATGCGGCTCGGACGCGGACCCAAAATACGCTCGTGTGCATGAGGCCTAACCCTCATGTTGATTAACAAAATGTTAGCTGTTTCTATTGCCTGCATTTTTCACATCATATAACTTTATCTATACGTTTTCTGACTGATCACATAGTACTTCACACATATTGCACATTACATTGTTCACATGAAATCAGAAATATGGCGTTTTTAGTATCACATGGTAAAAAGGATTTAATATAAAAAGATTTACCTGTAGAGAAATGAAAATGTTTTAGTTTTAATTAAATATTGAGACAAATGACAGCGCTGTATTCCACATCTATAGCGAACTTCTGTATGCAGCCAGTTGTAATTATTTTTTTATCAGAAAATAATGAAGTAGAAATCATGTTTAGTCAAACTGCATGACTTTTTTGCAACAAAACTACAGCCTGACTGCATGATACTAGAAAGAATGGGATCTTTATTTAAAATTGGTAGATATTTCCTTATGATCTCTATCATTTTAGAAAAATCTTGGCTATAGCATGTAGAAAAAGTAACGTGTCTATTCACATGGTGCATTTTTTACTTGTGAAGATTTTAACTTTTTTTCTTATTTTTTGAAGTTTGTACCGAATTAAAGGGATCCTATTCTCGATATAATGAGGTGAAAGGGAGGTGGAAAAACTGAAGCTTGTCTCTCTTTTAAAGTAATATTACTTTTGGAGTGAACTGGCGATGTGAGTTGTAGTTTTACCTATTTTTCTTGCTTTACCAAAAATACAAAAGGACGTTATTTCACCTCCCTCTCGACCCATTATATATAGAATAGGATTATTTTCTGAGCATTTATGCCAATAGGTAGTGTAAGGGATCACTCTCTTTCAGAGGGGCGCAATCACAGACGTCTTGTCAGACAGCGTATTTAATCCCTTAAGGACCCTGCCATATTTCACTTTAGGAAGCGGACATTTTTTGCAAATCTGACATGTGTCACTTTATGTGGTGATAACTTTAACGCTTTTACTTATACAGGCCATTCTGAGATTGTTTTCTCGTCACATATTGTACTTCATTACAGTGGTAAAACTGAGTAAAAAAATTTCATTTTTATTTTTAAAAAAATACCAAATTTCAATTTCTCTACTTTTATAATAAATAATAATTAGAGTTGAGCGAACTCCTGAATGTTCGGGTTCGGGATTCGAACTCGACCCGAACTTCATCCCGAACCCCATTGAAGTCAATGGGGACCCGAACTTTTGGGCACTTAAATGGCTGTAAAATAGCCCTGGAAAGGGCTAGAAGGCTGCAAAAGGCAGCAAAATGTAGGTAAATGCCCTGCAAACATATGTGAATAGTGAAATGACTTAAAATAAAATACAGAAAAATAATAAATAAACATTCTAAACTTGAGCCCAAGTGAGTGACAGTGGCACCTGTCACCCAGCAAACAGAGGATGTGGCAGTAACGCCACCACATCTGTCATTGTCACCAAGCATCTCCACTAAATCCCATGGAAGTGTTCAGCTATCAGCTGTCCATCTCCCAAACACTGGAGAGAAAAAGAAATAGAAAGAGGAAGTACCCCCCTACCCATGGCTCTGAATGCCTTATTTCAAACTTCCTGGTCCTTTGAAATGCTGTCATTCTGTCTGGTGGACAGTTTCAAAAACCTTATGGCGGTGGCTATCCCACAGTACGTGTATCCCAGCTGCCGCTACTTTTGCAGGCGAGCCATCCTTTCTCTGCACAACCAAGTGGCGGACAAAATTAAGTGTGCACTGCGCAACGCTATCTGTGGCAACGTCCCCATAACCAACAACACAGTGGGTAAATGTAGCGGCTGGCCCAAAGGCATTTACTGCATTTTTTGCGAATCTCCTTCCGCCCCTGAGGATTGCTGGGCATTTCTCCTTATATCCTGTTACCTACTCCTACTCGGCTTCCTCCTCCTCTACCTCCTCCTCATCCACTCTGCGTAACACCTTCACCACCCACAGCAGCACAGCCAGGGGGAAACAATAGCAGGTTGTTTTAAAACTTGTTTGTTTATGGGACAAACCCCGCACCGCGCAGGAGCTGTGGACAGGCATGGAACAACAGACCGACCATTGGTTGGTGCCACTGAGCCTCCAGCCCGGCCTGGTGTTGGGCGCTAATGGGCGAAATATACTAGCAGGTCTGGGCCTAGCCGGTTTGACACACATCCCCTGCCTGCCACATGTGCTGAATTTGGGGTGCAGAAATTCTTAAACACCAGACAGTGAAAATCAATTCAGTTAATCGAACACACACACTACCCCCATACCCCTTTCACTCAAACCATTAACAAACTATTTACAAATTTTCTTAAAAACATATTAAAATAACTATAATGCAGCTAAACTTACTATATAAACAAACAAAACTATATACACGCCTTATCCTTAACTTAAGGCCAGTGACATCCAAGTAGCTCAGAGGGTGGGTTCCTGCATCAACATAGTCCCTGGCCTGGAACACAATTGTCCAGCCAGGGCACAGTTCTGGAGGATGAGAATGATAAGTAGGATGAGGAGGAGGAGTAGGAGGAACCGTGTTCTCAGCAGGGTGGCATCCAAGCCAGCTCACGGGCAGTTGGGTTACCATCAGCACCTCAGAAGGCTCGGTTAGCATTAGCGAAATGTGGGAAAGCTTTGTCATCACGCCACAACAACCTGCACCACCTGCAGATCTGGAACGTCTTAGCAGGAGGCAGCATTTCAGCAACATGGTGGAAGAGTACACGTACTGACTGATGGGTTTGCCCAGGGACGTAGCTACAGGGAAGCATGAGAAGCTACTGTTTTGGGTCCCTGACCTAGAAGGGGCCCATCCAGGAGGAGGAGGAGTACTAAAAGACTTTCTCAGGGCCCCCTCACCAGTATTATACAATGAAATTAGATACAGTGGCAGTATAGACACTTATCCTTAACTTAAGGCCAACCAAATACAAGTGGCTTGGGGGGTGGGTATCTGCACCAACATAGGCCCTGGTCTGGAACACAATTCTAACTTGTGCTGATTACTGGGTGGCCACTCTACTGCATCCCCGTTACAAGGACAACATGCCGTCCTTAATTCCCTCACTGGAGTGTAATAGGAAGATGAGCCCGCTAGTAGACACGCTGCTGATGGCATTCACACCTGACACCGGGGACTCAGTGGAAGCACAAGGTGAAGGCAGAGGAGGAGGAGGAGGAAGAATTTGTCAATGCAGCTGGATCACCAGCAACACCTCAGAAGGCAGGGTTAGCATGGGCAAAATGTGGAAAAGCTTTGTCATCACGCCACAACAACCTGCACCACCAGCAGATCTGGAACATCTTAGCAGGAGGCAGCATTTCAGCAACATGGTAGAACAGTACACGTACTGACTGATGGATCTGCCTAGAGAATAGCTACAGGGGAAGCAGGGGAAGCAACTGCTATAGGGCCGTGACCTAGAAAGGGCCCATCCAGGAGGAGGAGGACTAACCGTATTATACAATGAAATTAAATACAGTGGCAGTTTAGACAGTGTAGAAAGCGAATGGAACAGCTTCTGGGCCTGGTCTCAGAAAGCGATACTTAGTAGCCACAGGCATGGCGGCATGAAAGGAAGGGGTTTGCGCAAAAATTACTGGGGGAGGGGGGCCCCATTCAAAAATTTTCTCTGGTGCCCAATCATTTCTAGCTACGCCACTGGGTCTGCCCCATTCAACTTCTGGGTCATCAAATTGGGCACATGTCCTGAGGTTGTTCTTTGCGCCTTGGAGGTGCTGGCCTACCCAGCAGCCACTATATTGTCTGAACATGTGTTTAGCATGGCTGGTGGCATTATCACAGACAAGCGCAGCCGCCTGTCCGCAGACAATGTGGGCAAGCTTTCTTTATTAAAAAGAACCAGGCATGGATACCACAGGACTTGTTTGTACCTTATGCAGAATAGACATGTATACCGGCCTCACCCAACCACTGCTATACTACCGTGCACTAACACTTTGTTTTATTTTTTATATTTTCCCAAAGTTTTGGGGTCTAAACTAATTTATTTAAAAAAATAAAAAATAAAACAACAGTTATTGGCGACTACCTTTGGCTTCACAGCCCAAAAAGGCTTTATTTCATGCAAAATTGCAAAATTGTAAGTTTCCTGTCAGTTATGCAGTGCAGGGGTTTGTACCTGGCAAAAATGGTAATATTTCACCCAACAATTTAAAATCTATCCTTTGCCGGACAGTATTAAACTTGGCCAGCCACAGCTGGAACCACTGATTAAAATTTCACGCCAGAACAAAATCTATCATTTGCTGGACACTATTAAACTTGGCCAGCCACTGCTGGGACATCATATTTAGGGGATTGCTATTTTGGCTATTGCATTTCACCCCAGAACAAAATATATCCTTTGCCAGACACTACTAAACTTGGCCAACCACTGCTGGTACACCAGATTTAGTGGATTGCTATTTTGGCTATTGAATTTCACCCCAGAAAATTATCTATCCTTTGCCGGACACTATTAAACTTGGCCAGCCACAGCTGAAACCCCTGATTTACGGTATTGCTATTTCGGCAATTCAATTTAACCCCAGAACAAAATCTATCCTTTGCCGGACACTATTAAACTTGGCTAGCCACAGCTGAAACCACTGATTTATGGTATTGCTATTTTGGCAATTGAATATCACCCCAGAGAAAAATCTATCCTTTGCCGGACACTATTAAACTTGGCCAGCCACAGCTGAAACCACTGATTTATGGTATTGCTATTTTGGCAATTGAATATCACCCCAGAGAAAAATCTATCCTTAGCCGGACACTATTAAACTTGGCCAGGCACTGCTGGGACAGCAGATTTAGGGGATTACTATTTTGGCTATTGCATTTCACCCCAGAACAAAATATATCCTTTGCCGGACACAATTAAACTCGGCCAGCCACTGCTGGGACACCAGATTTAGGGGATTGCTATTTTGTCAAATGAATTTCACCCCAGAAAATTATCTATCTTTTGCCGGACACTATTAAACTTGGCCAGCCACAGCTGAAACCAATGATTTACGGTATTGCTATTTTGGCAATTGAATGTCACCCCAGAAAATAATATATCCTTTGACGGACACTATAAAACTTGTCCAGCCACTGCTGGAACACCAGATTTACGGTATTTTGCAACTGAATTTCACCCCAGAACAAAATATATCCTTTGCTGGACACCATTAAACTTGGCCAGCCACCGCTGAAACCACTGATTTATGGTATTGCTATTTTGGCAATTGAATTTCACCCCAGAACAAAATATATCCTTTGCAGGACACTATTAAACTTGGCCAGCCACTGCAGGGACACCTGATTTACGGTACTGCTATTTTGGCAATTAAATTTCACCCCAGAACAAAATATATCCTTTGCCAGACACTATTAAACTTGGCCAGCCACTGCAGGGACACCTGATTTACGGTAATGCTATTTTGGCAATTGAATTTCACCCCAGAACAAAATATATCCTTTGCTGGACACTATTATACTTATTATACTTGGCCAGCCACTGCTGGGACACCAGATCTAGGGGATTGCTATTTTGGCGATTGCATTTCACACCAGAATAAAATGTATCCTTTGCCGGACACTATTAAACTTGGCCAGCCACTGCTGGGACAACAGATTTAGTGGATTTCGATTTTGGCTATTGAATTTCACCACAGAAAAAATCTATCCTTTGCCAGACAGCAGACAGTATTACACTTTGCTAGCCACAGCTGGAATACCAGATTTTGGGGATTGCTATTTTGGCAATTGAATTTAACCCCTCAATAAAATATAGAAATTTCTATCCTAAGTTTCTAGGGGTGACAGTAAGCACAGCCAAGCCCCTGATGTAGGATATAGCAAAAATAAAACTAGGATTGATGGACTGATGCACCACAAGACACAAAATGGCCGCCGATCACCCCAGAAAAAAGTGACAGAAAAACGCTCTGTGCAGCCTAAAAACCAGTGAGTAATTAACTAGCAGAAGATGATTAATTCACAGCTGTAGATCGATCACTTCATTAGGTGTTTTTGCTGAGTTTTCCCTGCCTAATCGCGCCCTCACAGCAGCTGCGTCCTATCCCTACACTAATCAGAGCAGAGTGACATGCGGCGCTACGTGACTCCAGCTTTAATAGAGGCTGGGTCAAATGATGCACTTGGCCAATCACAGCCATGCCATTAGTAGGCAGGGCTGTGATGGCTTCTTAGGGCAAGAAGTAAAACGCTAGCTGATTGGCTGCTGTGCAGCCCTTCAGAAAGCGGGAAGAATTTGCCGAACAACGAACCCGAACCCAAACTTTTTTGAAAATGTTGGGGTCCGTGTCCCGAACACCCCAAAATTTGGTACAAACCCGAATTTTACAGTTCGGGTTCGCTCATCCCTAATTGTAATACCTCCATAAATAGTTATTACTTTACATTCCCCATATGTCTACTTTATGTTTGGATAATTTTGTAAATGACATTTTCTTTTTTGGGGACGTTAGAAGGTTTCGAAGTTTAGAAGCAAATCTTAAAATTTTTCAGAAAATTTCCAAAACCCACTTTTTAAGGATCAGTTCAGGTCTGAGGCTTACATAATAGAAACCACCCAAAAATCACCCCATTTTAGAAACTAAAACCCTTAAGGTATTTAAAACTTATTTTACAAACATTGTTAACCCTTTAGGTGTTCCACAAGAATTAATGGAAAATGGAGATTTCAGAATTTCACATTTTTGGCAGATTTTGCATTTTAATCCATTTTTTCCAGTAACAAAGCAAGAGTTAACAGCCAAACAAAACTTAATATTTATTGCCCCGATTCTGTAGTTTACAGAAACACCCCATATGTGGTTGTAAACTGCTGTATGGACACATGGCAGGATGCAGAAGGAAAGGAATGCCACATGGTTTTTGGAAGGCAGATTTTGCTATGCTATGCTGTTTTTTTTGACACCATGTCCTATTTGAAGCCCCCCTGATGCATCCCTAGAGTAGAAAGTCCAAAAGTGCGTGACCCCATTTTGGAAACTACAGGATAAGGTGGCAGTTTTGTTGCTACTATTTAAGGGTACATATGATTTTTGGTTGCTCTATATTACACTTTTTGTGAAGCAAGGTAACAAAAAATAGAAATTCTGAAATTTCATCTCAATTTGCCATTAACTCTTGTGGAACACGTAAATGGTTAACAACGTTTGTAAAATCAGTTTTGAATGCCTTGAGGGGGTGTAGTTTCTTAAATAGGGTTACTTTTTTGGAGTTTCTACTCTAGGGGTGCATCAGGGGGGCTTCAAATGGGACATGGTGTCAAAAAAAAAAAAATCCAGCAAAATCTGGCTTCCAAAAACCATATGGCGTTGTTTCTTTCCGCGCCCTGGTAAGGGGCATACAGCAGTTTACGACCACATATGGGTTGTTTCTGTAAACTACAGAATCAGGGCAATTAAGATTGAGTTTGTTTGACTGTTAACCCTTGCTTTGTCACTGGAAAAAAGAAATTAAAATGGAAAATTTTGCTAAAAATTGCTGTTTTGGCAGCGTTTTTATTTTTTGTTATTTACAACATTCCTCTGACAGGTTAGATCATGAGCTATTTTAATAGAGCAGGTTGTTACAGATGCGACAATACCAAATATGACAACTTTTTTGTTCTTTTTGTCCCAGTTTTACATATTAACGCATTTTTTAAAAAAATGTTTTTTTCAGGGTCTCCACATTCTGAAAGCCATAGGTTTTTTTGGGGCGACTGGATGTAGGGGCTTATTTTTTGCAGGATGAGATGACGGTTTGATTGGTACTATTTTGGGGTGCATATGAGTTTTTGATTGCTTGCTATTACATTTTTTGGGATGTAAGGTAACAAAAATGGCTTTTTTGACACCGTTTTTATTTTATTTTTTAACGGTGTTTACCGGAGGGCTTAGATCATGTGGTATTTTTATAGAGCAGGTTCTTACGGATTGGGCGATACATTATATGTCTACTTTTTTATTTTTTTTATACATTTAACACAAAAAAGCATTTTTGAAACAAAAAAAATCATGTTTTAGTCTGAGAGCCATAGTTTTTTATTTTTTGGGCGAGTAGGAGCTTATTTTTTGCGGGATGAGGTGACCGTTATATTAGTATTATTTTGGGGGGCATACGCCTTTTTGATTGCTTGGTGATGCACTTTTAGTGATGTAAGATGACAAAAAATTGTTTATTTAGCACAGTTTTTCTGATTTTATTTTTTTGACGGTGTTCATCTGAGGGGTTATTTTATGTTATATTGTTATAGAGCCGGTCGATATGGACGTGGTGATGCCTAATATGTCAACTTTTCTTTTTTTCCTTATTTTTTACAAAAAATTTTTTACTTAATTCGTGGGAAATTACTTTTTTTTTTACTTGAAACTTGAAACTTTTACTTGAAACTTTAAAAAAAAATTGGGGGGGATTTATTTTTTCAACTTTTTTTTACTTTTTTAGTCTTTAGTTTTTTTGTCCCACTTTGGGACTTTGATTTTTGGGGGTCTGATCCCCTTTACAATGCCTTCCAATACTTCTGTATTGGAATGCTTTGGCTGTAAGTGTAATACAGTTTGCATTACTCAAACAGCTTCCTGTATCTCATAGGCTCTTCCCCCGGAAGGCAGCCACAATGCCTTAGGAAGGCATCGGGCTGCCTTCCCTGCTATCCGGTCCTCGTCACAGCAGCACGGGGACCCGATATTGCAGGTGCTGCGGTCACTGATGCCGGCACATTTAGCAGGGGTCCGGCTATCAGTGACTGTAGGACCCCTGCCGCTGATCCGGCAGGCACAGCTCCTGCATCCGCCCAATCACCATGAAGTACATGTACGTCACAGGTCTTTAAGTCCCGGACAGAAATGACGTACATGTACTTCATGGGTCCTTTAGGGGTTAAAGTCCAAATGATGCTTTATTTTGGCACCTGTACTCTAACTAACACAAAGTTTTCCTTGACTCACCTCTAAGCACAGTTTATACACAGGGTCTGAGGCTTCAACCCTAAGCAGGTCCACTCATCAAACACAAATCCAGACAGGGAAGAGATCTGGATTCACACAGCCCCGGGGCCCCTCAGCCCTTCTTGCTGAGACCACCAAGAGCCTCTGTAGGCCTCTGTTTCGAAGTCCTTTCTTCTCAGACTGACACACAGAGGGTTGGTTTTATCCCTCCTTGATTACAGCAGGCCTCACCGATCACCTCAGCTTAGGGAAAAAACATGCCCTGGAATGGGGTGGACTGGGAAGGTTCCTCTATCAAACCTAGCTTTCCAGTCCAAATAAAATCCAGCCCTTGTGCTACCAAACAAAAAACCCAGCCCCCCCCCCCCCCCCCTGCCCTTCTCCAGACCGGAGGTCTGGCCATTTCTCCACAACATAGCACACTCTCTGGAATATGTGGCTAATGTCACATTTTTCTTTTTATTCTGCTACACCCAGGCCAGCAGAGCTCGGTTTGTCACAAACACCAACTTTCTACCTGGTATATAATACCTAAGGGACTCTGGTGCCCAGCTAATGGTCATATACTCTTAGCTTTTTGATCTTGGCTCTACCTTTAATTTATCCATAACAACAGATCTTTCAACATCTCTGCTTTCAGGTTTGCTAGTTCTAGAACGATCAGAAGTTCCATTTCCATGCTCTTCTTTCTCTTCAGCAGTGGTTTTCTCAGGTTTGGTGGCAGTTTCAGAGTTTCCTCTGCCTATTCAGTGTTTTTTTCAACTTTGGCAGACTCTCCTTCAGCCTTTGTCTATTTGGAGTCTCCATTCTCTTTGATAGCCTTCTCATCCTTCTTGAACATGGCATTATATACCTGCACTCTAAATTCCTCCTTTTCTTTCTCACCGAGGTTGGAGGCATTTGGGATAGTGGGGGTCCTTATCAGACTCTCCATCTTTCTCTTCTGGCATTCCCTCCATTCCCTCATGATTAAGATCGTATAGATCGAAATACGTTGGTAGCATTACCATCATCTATGTGAAGAAAATGTATTCTTTTAAATTTCTGAAATGAAGACTGAAGATTTTTATTTATCTCAGTGCTGGATATCTCTTACTACCCTTCTGGATCTGTACGGACTGGACCAGGTCCTTGCACGAGACACCATATGTGGAGGTGCTGGCTTACTCTTCAAGTGTTACATGACTTCCCGAAAGGAATTGATGATGGAGGCAATGTCTTTCATGACCAGGTCCCGGTTGCTCACTGCCATGAGTCTCCTGGCCTCCGCATCCACATTAGCCCTTTCAATTTGTTCAGCAAAAATGTCTTCTATCTTCTCTGCCTCGGCCGGCACCGCAGCGTCACCATCTCCAGACCCATTCTAAACAGGTCCTGGCTTGGACTTCGTGACCTCTTTCAGAGGACTTTCCTCCTCAGGTTTTCCATTTACCTTCTTCTGTAATAGATGAGAGATGTCTGATACACAGTTGGTTCCCTGTACAATGCAGTCCCTGCTCATCTCTGCTGTAGCAGCAGATTTAGAAATACCACAGTTCTTTTGGAAACCCTGAGGGAGTTCCACCCAGGGTCTTATTAAGCACTCTTTCTCTGTATACTGCAGTTTTCTGTGCTTCTTTTCCTGCCTCTTCTACCTGGCGCTTCAACTGTTTCATACGAACATTATTTTTCTCTGCCTGGTCTTTATACTGTTCAGCATTGCGCCTTTCATCTTCGAGTTACATTAGCACGTCCTTCAGCTTTTTCTCTGAGCGATGGACTTGTTTATTTGCAGCCTGTCTTTCATTTGTTTCAGTATCAAGCTGGTCCTCCAATTGTGAGATATTTGCTTCTGAGGCTGTGAAGGATGCTTTGAATTTGGTTTCAATAGAATCTTCCAATTCTTGTAATCTTGTTTTTAACTCCTTGTTTTGTCGCTCCAATTGCTGACAGGCATTCTCATTCTTTTGAGCATTACTACATTCTGCCTTCAGATCAACATTCATCTGGTCAATCTGGAGAGTAGCCTTTCTCAGTCTGTTGTTGGCCAGTTCAGTAAAACCCTGTTGGGCTTGCGTTTTGGCCCGCTCTGCCGTAGCAAGCTCCTCCTGCATATGAATCATCTCCGCCTCCAGACTTTTAAGTTTCTTTTTAACTTCTTTAAAATGACTTAAATCATCATACCTGGATGCTCTAGTATCTTCCAACTCTCTCTGGTAATCCTTCATTTGCACCTGCAATTTACGCAGTTGTTTGATGACTTCTTCTCTATTTTTGTTTGCAGAGTCAATATGTCCCCCTAAGGCCTCTTGCACACAAACGTTTTCTTTTCCTTTTACGTTCTGTTTTTTGTGTTCCATATTCGGACCGTATACGGAACCATTCTCCATCCACAAAAAAAAAAACGAAAGGTACTCCATATGCCTTCCGTTTCTGTATTTCCATTTTTCCGTTCCATTCAAAGATAGAACATAGAACGCATAACGGACAAGGATAGTACTGTTCTATCAGGGGCCAGCCGTTCCGTTCCTCAAAAACGGAATGCTCATGGACGTCATTCGTATCTTTTGCAGATCCGTTTTTTGCAGACCACAAAATACTGAAAAAGCCATACGGTCGTGTGCAAGAGGCCTAAGTCTTTTAGATCCATGTCGAGTTTCTTTCTGGCTGCTACAGACAAAGAACGTCGCTTCCTTTCATCTTCAAGCTCTGCTTTCATTGCTTTTACTTGTCTGACAAGTTGTTTCTTCTTGTCTTCACTCTGCTCCTCATGTCCTTGCAGGTTAACTTCTAAGCGCAACTTGGCATCCTCTGTGGTTTGTAATTCATCTTCTTCAACCCTGCACCCGAGCTCACTAAGTATAGAACACTGTGGAGACTGCTTATCTGCACCTGATACATATGGTACACCGCCTAAGACTACCACACTTTTCTGCATGCTTCCCATAGTTGGTTCCCTCAGCTGTGTGCTCTCAACATTAATCAGCATTTCTACATCTCATATATCTTTACCAGCTTCTTCCTTAACCACAACCTGCATCATCAGATGGCCCCACATTTTCATTAGGCATTTCAGTTAACTTGACATGTTCACTTTGCAGCTTATATGCACCATTGTTTTCAATGGTCATTTCACTTAAACCATTGTGTTCAATGTGCATCTCCTTCACACCTTCATTTAAAGGGATAGGCACAAGTCCTGCAGAAATTTCATCACTTTCTGCAGAAGTGTCTCCATTTCCCCACAACTCCCAGAACAACGGGAAATCACTGCCCAACATTACATCATGCATGAGCGTATTTGCAACTCCAAGTTCATAAGTTCCAGTTCCCACTGGAGTCTCATACGCAGTGAGAGCCACAGGATAGTTCTCGCTATCCCCATGAATGTCCAGCACACTTAGTATTTTGTTCAACACATAGTTCCCAGCTACCAAGCTGGCATGTACCAGGCTCACCTGGCTCCCTGCATCCAACAATGCTTGGACTGGACTGCCATCCACCACAAGGTCCCATATTTTTGTATACAACACCGATGTAACCACAAAGAGGGATATAAAACATCCCCACAAAAGTATACTATAGGTCAAACCTATGGTAGAACAAAATATTTAAAGCCTCCAAAAAACTACCAGACCATTTGCAATGATATACAAATGTATTCACTAGTCAATTTATTAACAACATGATTGGCAGACATTAAAAACAAAACATGACATAAGGGACGTGAGTGCAAGAAAAAGGCATCACCTGGAGGGAAGACACAGAATGAAACAGCTCCTGACAACAGTGATAATAAGACAATAAAGTGCAAGTGCAAATATAGGCCAAAAGGTCAGTAATTATTAACTGGAACAGTTACCCAGGCTGAGCTCCCTCCAGGATGATGCCAACCCCAACGTGCGTTTCGGCGTACCTTCGTCAGTCCCTAGTCCCGGTGCCTTAACACCTACCGACACAGCTGGTAACAACTGCCTCCAGCTCCCACCACAGTTCATATCATCTGAGGTAAGAGAGCAATGGGCAGCAATGTGTTCCCACTCACAGCACTGAAGCATCCCCGGTCTACTCGGTGGGAAGACCTCGCTGGGACCAGCCTGCCCGTGGGACTCATTCATTAGTCCACACCCAACCTCTAGAGCCTTGCACACTGCTACTTTGTCTGCTACCCAAGCAATAACCGTAACTGTCACTATGTTTGCTACACAAGCAATAACAGGAACGCTCTTACCCATTGACATCATAGATTCGGCACTCCCGGGAGATGAGGGGAGAAATATCTCCACCAACGTCATCATCCTTCTCCTGGAACTTAGGAATCTCCTGCCCTTGGTTTCTGGCGCCATGATCACATGCAGACTCTTCAATGCAGTAGTTACCATGGGAAACGCCTTGGCCTTGTATCCAGTCTTTTTCCAGACAATGAGTTACAAACTCTGAAGACTTTTCCTCGGATTCTCTAGCCGCACAATTTGAAGCACTTTCTCCGCTCCATAGCTGCCAAAACAATGGAAAGTCTTTGCTTAGTATGAATTCTACCTCCAGGGTCTCATATTTCAAGAGCTCCCATCGCACAGAGCCATAGTCCATTACAAAGGACAGAAACACAGTGATATCTGTGTCTGGCCCCCTCTTCAAAATGTCCAGAGCGTTGGGCATGACCCGAGACACTTGTTGGCGGGAATCTAGCATGACCCCCACCAGGATTCCCCCTATCACCAACTCGCAGTGTCTTTCGATGTCTTTATCAGATCTCCTGATCAAATCATCATCCATTGCGCAGTCCTCCAGCTGGCAACACTCCGAACAATACTTTGTTGCACCTAATGGGCTCCCCACCACTTGTTGGGGTTCAGCCACAGCAGTCTCTCTTTGCCATGCATTGGCCTGCATCAGATACTCGACGAGATCCTCAAACCACCCCATAGCAACAGACAGTCCTATAACAACACAGTTTTTGCAACTTGGGCTTCCGGCCCTTTACATCACCACAAGATTTCTTTGCAACTCAGCAAAAGTGTCCAGATTTGCAACAGCAGCAGCAGCTTCACCGGACAAAAAGGCTACCGTCTGTTTCACTTTCTGTTGCCCCTAGCAACAATGTTGTGCCCTTTTTGCATGGACACTGCCCGCACCCTTCACCAATTGAAAGGGATCACTCTCTCTCAGGGGGCTGCAATCACAGACATCTTGTCAGACAATAAATTCAAAGTCCAAATTATGCTTTATTTTGGCACCAGCACAAACATAAACAGAATGAAATCAACTCCTGCCCATCTGGGCTCTAACTAACAAAAAAAGTTATTTTCCCTGACTCACCTCTAAGCACAGCTTATACACAGGGTCTCAGGCTCCAACCTTAAGCAAGTCCGCTCATCAAACACAAATCCGGAGAGGGAAGAGATCCGACTTCACACAGCCTTGTTGCCCCTCAACCCTCCTTGCTGAGACCACCCAGAGCCTCTGTAGGCCTCTGTTTCCAAGTCCTCTCTTCTCAGACTGACACACAGAGGGTTGGTTTTATCCCTCCTTGATTAAAGCAGGCCTCACCTGCAATCACAGCAGCTTAGGGAAAAAACATGCCCAAATAAAATCCAGCCCTTGTACTAACAAACAAAAATAGCTCCAGCAACTATGTTTGCTGAAACCAGTGCCGTTTTCCTGGATGTTACTTATCTCACCCAGTTAAGGAACCTGAGTGGGATGTACACCTCTTCCAGGACTATTACTGTACACATCACCACAGTAGATTCTGTGTTGCAACCAGTGGTATTTAATACCCCCTAGTAATATTTCTGTTTCAAAACAAATACTTCAAACTGTACAACAAATTGATTGGTCAGATGATTATCACTGGGTTACATGTGATACCCAAGCGATTATCATGTTACAGCAACAACTAACAAGATACACAGATTATTCTAATGAACTAAAGGAATTTTTGATCATAGCTGTATCTTTTTTTATTAAAACATAATTATTATGTACAGTTATAAGGAGGGCCAATGTGTGCTTGTTTTTAACCCTCTTTGGCTAATATTTATGTAGCGGCATGGGAAGAACAGTATATAAGTGCATCTAATTTGCTCTCTTTCTTTGCTAAATTCACACCAACTTATTTTGTTTCCATTTCTGTTCAGTTTTTTTTGCGGATAGTACGCAGACCCAATTATTTCTAAGGATCCACAAAAAATGCGGACATTTTGCAGACAAGAATAGGCATTGTTAGAATGGATCCGCAAAAAAAACGGATGCCATATGGATGTCATCCTTATTTTTGTGGATCTGCAATTTGCGGACTGCCAAACACAGAAGGTCGTGTGAATGTAGCCTAAGTATGCTATGAGTAAGAACCAGTGTGACTAGGTTCGAAACAAGTCAGCCTTTTGACTTCAGGCTCTGTGTCATGTTAATTTATTTTTTAATGGATAAATGATGATATTTAGTAGTACAGCTTGGGTGCTGGAATTTTTTTACTTTATTTGAGAAATAGTGAACCTGTTGCCAAACCAACATTTCCTGGACACCAAGCATGGATAATGCCTATGGACACACTATCACTACATAAAGGGGTGAGTGGAAATGTTTTTCATTATTCGTTTTTGGGATGCTGCATAAGGCCTACCAGGTAGTGATGTTTTCTCTTCAGTGGCATGCCTGCAGTCCAGGAGACTCCCTTACTGTCCACGTGTGTTATAACACCTCACCTGCTGACTGTCTGTGTATAACAGTACTCTGTACTGGGCACTAAGCGCTTAATTTGTACTCTAGAGTTCTCAAACTCTATTCTGTGTGAGGAGCATCACACCCCAACACAAGCCTCTCTTGCTCTGCCTCTCCTCCTACTTCCTTCAAGCACTGCCTGCTTCCACCACCCAGACTTCTTGCTTCTCTGGCCACAGCCCTTCCCTTGTATTCTAGTATTATCTACTAGACAGGATGTCACATTGCAATCCCTTGTTACATGCCTATTGAAAAAGTTTATAACACATTAACATAAAGATAATTCAGAAACATTTTCTCCATTGACTCAGACTTTTTCAAGTTTTATAGTCATTCTACTTTTCCCCTATACCCTTTTCTTTATGTTGCATTTAGGCTTAAGCTTTTTAATCTCCCTTGCTTTAATACTTTCTGAATGGCACACATGTTTACTTTGATCTCTATTCCATTTGTTTTTTTTCCAGGTACAGCATATAGCTTCAGAAATTCTTATTTAAGAAAATGGTAGATCTGGACTTTTCTGTAGTTTTCATCATTGCTGTCTTGATATTCCCTGCACTATCTAAGGATGCTTCTAATTTATGGTGAAGTGCCTAAACTGAAATCTTTGGCAGCTCAGAACCATAGAGCTGACATAAATGAAGATAAATTTGCTGGTCCCATCCCCATCTCACTCCCACTTTTCAAAAAGTGGTGAGGGCGACAATGAAATGCCACTTGCAGCAAACGACACGATGTCTGTAACTTTATAATGATATGATGAATGTCCCGCATTTTTCCCAAATTTGACCTACTCCTATAGTTGGTTCTCCTAAAAATATGTACGCATGATTGTCAAATATTCTGCATAATCTGCTAGTTATTTTGTATTGTACATAAAAACACAAAAATTCTGTCTCTATCCCTTCCATTACCTGTGATGCCATTCCACTAAATTCAGTTTCTTACCAATTTGGGTGCAATTTGATGCAGAGAGTTAATAAACTAATTATTGTATCAGATATTGAAAACATTTTATTTTTACCGAAAGACCATTTTGTATTACTTCATCAAATTCTATAGTGATGAGCGAGCATGCTCGGCCGAGTATTGCCTCGGCTCGAGCATCGCTTTGCTCGGCGCTCGGCTTTACTCGAGTCTCCTCCCTGTTTAGTGCCTTCTAAGCAGCCAATGAAGGTCCAGGTAAGTAATTCCCCTCAGAGTAAGGCCATAGCAATGTTAGCTGCAAACCTTACACTAATTGGCTGGACGGAACACGTGATACCATTTCATTTAGGAGCTGAGGCCCGGTGCTCGGGTCATTCAACGTCAGGGAGAGCAGCCAGTAGGCAGGGACGTTTTGCTCTGAACTTACTGATTTCACTCCAAAAACCTTATTAAAAGACCTAACAGTCCTTTTAAGGACTAGAGTGTGTGTTTAACAGCAGTGCAGCACCTTTTATTTTATTTTTTAAGAAGGTGTTTGCTTCAGCACTATCAGGGACAGGCGTCAACAGGAAGGGACAGATAGTGCAGGGCTTGAAAATCGCTTTTTTAACTTCTAAAAGACAGAAAGATTTCCGATTAGTGACATCTACAATACGCCATCATAAAGCAGTGTGTTGAGCAGATATTATAAAAAGGGGCTTATTCACTACAGTGTTTCTTGGTACTGAGATATACACTGCACCATCATAAAGCAGTGTGTTGGGCAGACATTATAAAAAGGGGCTTATTCACAATAGTGTGCCTGCTACTGAGATATACACTGCACCATCAGAGAAATTTGTTCTGGGGAAATTAACCTAACTTGTGCAACATCTGTGTGTGCATTCAATCTGCAACCATATTAATTACTTCAGCAGAGAGTGATTTATATTTTGGCCATAGTTAACTAGTTTTGGGAACATCTGTGTGTGTGTTTAGGCCGCAACCGTACATACAGTATTCCTGCATAGAATACATTTTATTTGGGACAAATTTGTATCCAGTATAGAACTACATAGCGATAACAAATGACAAAACAGGTGCACACTGCGGTCTTACTAAGCCCTCAAACTGATGTTAAAATTGATAGATTAGTCAACATGTCCTGCAGTGGAGGACATGTCTTAAGCCCGAGCACCACGCCAAGGTTTCTCAAGTAGCTCGGGACCTAACACTCACCTACCTGTGCCATATGGGCAATACCAGGGGCCAGTGGGCAAAATTACAGGAATGTATTAGGCCGACTCGCAGCAGACTCCTCAGTTACCTCCAGCATGTAACCATGCCTGCAATGGGAGGAGGGAGAAGGCTGTGAGCCCCATCCAAGACTGGCTGATATGGCCCAGGCCTCACAGGTGCACCTAAATATAGCCTGTGGATGGAAAACAGGCTACATATACATGGGAGTTTATACATCTCCAAACAATTATATATACATGAACCAACTGAAAGGTGGCATGAAGCAGGATGTGCTCAACCCAAAAATGCAGTTGTGCATATTTATACAGTGGAGCAGATCCTGCACTTGTGGCCCGTTACTAATGGCGATCCCCAGCAAAAATGCATACGGTGGAGGATGCCCGCAGCGGACCACAAGTACCACAATAGACATCCTACACAAGGATGTAAAATAGCCCAGAAAAAGGCAGCAAAATGTAGGTAAATCCCCTGCAAACAAATGTGGATAGGGAAATGACTTAAAATAAAATAAATAAAAATTAACCAATATCAATTGGCAATGGAGGAGGAGGAGGAGGTGGAATAGGAGGTTGGGGTGGCATCAGGTGGGAATGCTATGGGAGTTAATGTTCTGATGACAGCCAAAAAGGAAACATGTCTGCCTGCAGTGCCACAGGCCTCATTCACAGACTCAGGGCCATGGCATCCGCAAAGAGGAGAGCGGTCCAGTAACAGCCAGACAGGCCTCAGGTCAACCTGCAATGGAACAGGCCATTATCATTTATGTAGGCCCCTGACACCCAGACAGAAGAGACGGAATTTGACAGTAAAAAAAGTTTAATGTCTCTCACCCAGACAACAAATGATTAAACAACATATAGGCCCCTGACACCCAGACAACGGGGCGGTCATTAGACAGTAAAAAGTGTTAAATGACTGCCACCAAGACAGCAAGCAAGTACGTGAAAGTTAGGCCCCTGACACCCAGACAGAGGAGAGAGGTCCCATAGCAGCAAAAGAGGCATCATGTCACCCACCAACGGAGAAGGCCACTTTTAGTTATTTAGGCCCCAGCACCCAGACAGAGGAGAGAGGTCCCGAAGCAGAGAATAAGGCTTCATGTCACCCACCAATGGAACAGGCCACTTTCAGATATTTAGGCCCCTGGCACCCAGACGGAGGAGAGGTTCATTCAACTTTGGGTTAATAATAGTAAAATTAAAAAAAGAGGATTCAATAAAGAAGTGCCCTGGAGTACAAGAATATATGGTTAAGGGGAGGTAGTTATAAATGTCTATTCTTCACAAGGGATCCATGCCTGGTTCATTTTTATGAACGTCAGCTTGTGGACAGGCGGCTGCGTTTGTCATTAATGACGCCACTTGCCGTGCTGAATACACATTCAGACAAAACACTGGCCACCCGGCAGACCAGCACCTTCAAAGCATAAAAGGCTACCTCTGGCCACGTGGTCAATGTGGAGACCCAGAAGTTGAATGGGGCTGAACCATCAGTCAGTACGTGGAGGGGTGTGCACACGTACTGTTCCACCATGTTAGTGAAATGCTGCCTTTGCCTTGGGCTTCCACTTGTTCCCCTGTGACATTTGGGAATGCTCTCAGTAGCGCGTCTACCAATGTGCGCTTGTACTCGCACATCTTCCTATCATGCTCCAGTGCAGGAAGTAAGGTGGGCACATTGTCTTTGTACCGTGGATCTAGCATGGTGGCAATCCAGTAGTCCGCACACGTTAAAATGTGGGCAACTCTGCTGTCGTTGCGCAGGCATTGCAGCATGTAGTCGCTCATGTGTGCCAGGCTGCCCAGAGGTAAGGACAAGCTGTCCTCTGTGGGAAGCGTATAGTCATCATCCTCCGTTCCCCCCCAGCCACGCACCAGTGATGGGCCCGAACTGTGTTTGGTGCCATCCCGCTGTGAACATGCTACTGGCACATAAGGGGGGATGGCTACTGGCCCATAAGGGGGACTACTGGCACATAAAGGGGGACTACTGGCACATAAGGGGGGCTACTGGCACATAAGGGGGCTACTGGCATATAAGGAGGGCTACTGGAACATAAGGGGGGCTACTGGCACATAAGGAGGGCTACTGGCACATAAGGGGGGCTACTGGCACATAAGGGGGACTACTGGCACATAAGGGGGGCTACTGGCACATAAAGGGGCTACTGGCACATAAGGAGAGCTACTGGCACATAAGGGGGCCTACAGGCACATAAGGGGGCCTACTGGCACATGGGGGGGGGCTACTGGCACATAAGGGGGGCTACTGGAACATTAGGGGGGGCTACTAGAACATAAAGGGGGGCTACTGGCACATAAGGGGGGACTACTGGCACATATGGGAGGCTACTGGCACATAAGGAGGACAACTGGCACATAAGGGGGGCTACTGGCACATAAGGGGGACTACTGGCACATAAGGGGGGCTACTGGCACATAAGGGGGCTACTGGCACATAAGGAGGGCTACTGGCACATATGGGGGAGGGCTACTGGCACATAAGGGGGGCTACTGGAACATAAGGGGGGCTACTGGCACATATTGGGGGCCTACTGGCACATATGGGGGGTCTACTGGCACATAAGGGGGACGGCTACTGGCACATAAGGTGGGCTACTGGCACATAAGGAGGGCTACTGGCACATAAGGGGTCTATTGGCACATAAGGGGGCTACTGGCACATAAGGGGGGGGGGGGGCTATGAGCGCTGTGAGCGGCCAACATCTATCCTCTCCGCAATGCTCAGCCTCCTGTGACAGATCAGGAGAGCGGGCGTGTGGGGATGGAGATAGCTGTCAAAGGAGGCTGTGCTCTCCTCCCGCAGCTTCCCGCCCAGCCTCTTGTGACAGCAAATCAGTAAGTAGAGGGGGGCTCAGTGGGCCTCTGGGTGTTACTTGCCCCCTGGGCCAAAAGTTGCCAGTCAGCCCCGACATTGCACCAACTGTAATGTTGCAAGTCGCTTGAATTCCACTTTGCATATGCTAGAGCATCTGTATTAGCAACATAAAGGGGTCAATGATTTAATCATGCATCAGGACACCTTAGTACAGAGCATTTGTAGTTTCAAAGTCAGGCGGTGGTAGCTCTTCACAGACACCTGTTGGGTGCTCAGCCCTTTGAAGAGGTAACCAGATTTTTCAGTAGAGACAACTGCGGCATCAAATATGTGATTCCCCCTGATATTTATCTTAGAGCAGACTCTCATGCTGATGCAACAAGAGAGAGTGGAAGACAAACAGCCTATGCATCCTGCTGCCCACCCTTTAGCTTTCTGGGACCCACAAGTACAAGGTCTGTTGGAGGAGGAAGTGGATGATGAGGATGAGGTGCTACCACTGGAGAGGGAGTGCAGTGCAGGAGGACAAGGGTAATGAAGATGACAATGACTAGAGATGAGCTAAGTTCCCTAAAATTCGATTCTGCTGCTTTGCCAAATTTTATTTTAAAAAAATTCGCTTAGTGACGAATTACTACGTCACGAAGCACATTTCTTTGTAAATAGTGGGTACAATGACAAGGAACTGCGATTGCGCCACCCCCCATAATTAAACCCCTCAGATGCCACGTTTATCTCTGATCGTGGCATCTGCGATCCTTTGCAATTTAAAAAGAGAAGATTTTGACCTACAGGTAAGTGGTTTTCCAAGAGTCCGCCATGACAGCACCACATTTAGGATGTCCTTATTGACCTCTAAGGGACAGGAAGCACAGAGGTTAAAAGGCCCTTCCCTCCCATCATCACCAGTGTTTTTTTTAATCAGCACACCAGAATAGATGCAAATTTATTTATTTATTTATTTTTACATGCAATCCATCACCAAAGAAAAAACGGGAGGGTGCTGTCATGTTTGACTCCTGAAAAACCATTTACCGGTAGGTCTAAATCCTACTTTCCAGGATGTCCTCCATGACAGCACCACATGGAGCAATACCAGATCAACTTTGTTAGGGAGGGACTATGGCCTGGAGGACTCTCCGTCCAAAGGCCAAATCACTATTGCAGCAAGGTCCGATCTATAATGTCTGCAAAAAGTATTAAAACTGGACCAGGTTGCTGCTCTGTTCAATTGAGGCATCTGCCTTTTCCGCCCAAGAACCTGCCATTGCACAGGTAGAATGGGCCGTAACTTTTAAGGGAAAATCCATTTCCCCAGAAGAATAGGCATGAAGAATTGTAGCTTTTATCCATCTTGCAATTGTGGATTTTGATGCTTGTTTTCCTTTATTCTTCCCTGAAAACTGAAAAAATAAGGCCGAGTCTTTTCTAAAAGGGGTACGTAGCATCCAAGCATTCCAGGACTGAATGTCTGACATCGAGAGTAGGAAATCTTTCTTCTTTCTGATTTTTTGGATCTGTACAAAATGAAGGAAGAATTATTTCCTGATTTCTATGGAATGCTGACACTCCTTTTGGGACATAAGCTGAAACAAGCTTAAGTATTATTCTATCTTCCAGGATTTTCAAATGTGTTTCTCTGATAGATAGAGTATGTATCTCTCCTACTCTTCGGGCCGTGGTTATAGCGACTAAAAATAGCCGTTTCCATAGACATTTTTATACTACACTCATTAAGAGGTTCAAAGGGAGGATTACATAGGCAATTTAGAACAGACGGTAAATCCCAGGGTGGAACAGACTTCTGTGTGGAAGAATGGATTCTGGATATGGCTCCAGAGAAAGTCTTAATCGATCTGTCTTCTGCTAAAGGAAAGTCTAAAAACCAGCTTAATGCGGAAATCTGTACTTTAATAGTACTAGGTCTAAGACCTCTGTAAAAACCTTCTTGAAGCCCTGAGAAGAGCCCTGTTGCAATGAATTATGCCAAGGACAAAATTTCTTCCACGCCTTACCATCTATAACCGAGGTGACTTTTTTATGACTTTGTTGCATAGTAAAAACGACCCGGTCTGAAAAACCTCTGGCCTTCAGCATCTGTTCCTCAGAAGCCATGCTGTTAATCTCAGTCTGTGCACCTGAGGGTGTTTTAGAGGGCCCTACATCAGAAGATCTTCATCTGGAGGGAGAAAATATGGCTCTTCCAAAGCTCCTTTAACACCGGGAACCATGATTGTTTTGGCCAAAAAGGAGCTATCATTATTAGGGTCACAGGATCCAATATGAGCTTATTTAAGACTGCCGTTTTAGGGGAAAGGGTGGAAAGGCAAAGGCCAGCTTCATATCCCATTTCTGAGAGAGCGCATCCACCAGTACCGGATTGTCCCCCGAGTTTAGAGAACAGAATAGACGTAGCTGCGCGTTTTTCTTGTGGCAAACAAATCTATCTGGGGAGTCCCCCATTTTTTGCACAGACGATGAAGATGGACTGATGGGAAACCTGCTCAAAAAGTCCGCTGTCACATTTTCTTTTCCTTTTAAATGGATAGCTTAAATTGAAAGGACTGATCTTTCTGCCCTTCTGAAGACTTGGTCTGCCAAGAACTGAAGGGGCAGGAATTTTGAACCCCCTGTCTTTTTAGATAAGAGACAGTTGTCATATTGTCTGACAATATTTGTACATGGGGACCCTTTAGTATGTGCTCTTCTTTCCGAAATGTCTCCAGGACTGCTTTCAATTCTCTGTAATTTGAGGATCGGTGATATAGGTCCTAATTCCAGAGTCCCTCGAAGTAAGTGTCCTGGACTTGTGCCCCCCAACCTGTTTTGCTGGCATATGTCTTTACCAGGATCTGTGGTTGAAAAGACTATGGGACACCACTTGATAATTTTTCGGGAATTGTCCACCATGTCAGGTTGTGAATCAGTCTGTCTGGTAGTTCTATTTTTAGGTCCAAGGTTCTCGGATCCTTGTTTCATCTTGTCAGAATGATCTTCTGAAGATGCTTGGAATGGAATTAACTCCATGGAACAGTCTGTATACAAGATGTCATCAATCCCATTATTCTTATGGCTGTTCTCACTGACCAGATCTTTTTCTTTTGTAGGATGGAGATCTCCCTGCAAATTGATACCCTTTTCTCCTCTGGTAGAAAAGATCTCTGGATCTTGGAGTCTAGGAGGGTACGCAGAAAGATCTTTTTTATTTCTCTAAGCAAATTAGATTTTTCCATATTGATTATCCAACCTAACCAAGAAAGGGTTTTCAGAGTGAACTCTAGATGATCTTGAAGGATGGTAGAAGAGGGAGCTGTTAAAAGGTAATTGTCTAGATATGGGATGATCACAATTCCCTTTTCTCTCCGCAACCAAGAAACTACTTCTGCGATCATTTTTGTGAATATTCTTGGTGCAGAAGCCAAGCCAAATGGAAGACACTGAAACTGGTAATGTAGTATTGAGGATACTTCTTGAATTGCAAATCTCAGGAATTTTAGATTTTTGTGGGCATATTGGCACATGATAATATGCGTCCTTCAAGTCCAGTGTACAAATCACTGCCCCTGGACAGATGATTTGGATTGTCGATTGTACGTACTCCATCCTGAATCTCTTGTATTTTACCCACTGGTTTAAGAATTTTAAATTTAGAATAGATCACAAACATATATGCATTGTCTGTTCCATGCTATGTTGCTACTGCTGTTACTACTAATGCAACCACATGTCACTACTACCCTACCCTGTCCATATCCACAATGTACTGGTGCTATTTCCAATTAAAAGGGAGAATTTTTCCAGGTTTGTTCAGAATAAGTCACTCATTCTTCTGACAATTAACACATGCATGTTTATAATTACAGGCAGGCATTCTTCTCCCTTTAAGGTATAAGTTTTGGATGTTTTTGCAAAACAAGCCACTGTTTTTTATGAAAATAATGTATGTATAAACAGCAGCAGGAATCTACTCCTGTTAAGGCATCATTTTTGGATGCTTGGTCCCAACTAGCCACTGTTCCTTTCCAATAACACCATGTGTATTTAAACACCATCTGCCCCAAATAAGGGACAATTTTTGTAAGCTTGCTAATAAAAAAAATCATAACACATTTGACAGCCCAGTGTGTTTTTAAACACACTTAACATGGTGACCAATAATTTTACCCATAGTGTCAGTCTGACATCTCTAGTTTACTGTCTTTGGTAGGAAGAATTTTGGCACAGCGGGACCGAATTTTGGTGCATTGTGATAAGGTAAACTAGTTTCTGGTACACCCTGTGAACATGGATGCATTTTTATATGGACCTCTCACATGATGTACATGTCCTATATTTTTATTGCAGACCCACTCACTTCCGTGAATGAAACTTGAGGGAAAAATCAGAGCTGGATGGGTCAAGCTATGATTTTTCCAGTCATAGCATACATTATTTATTGATGGAGATGCCTTTGGTCTTGTGCACTAGATTTATATTTTACAATCAACTGTGTAAGGGTATATCCAGATGAGATGTTTTTTAACCATGCAGTCTAAATTGCATTAAAATGGGTGTTTAAAACCCCACTCATCAGGTTTACTGGGATTTTGTGATTGGATTATTTGTCATGCATTTTCTTCAGGTTCAAAATTTATCCAATGCATTTCCTATTTATAAAATGGGTGGTATTTTGTCTCCTTAATCATCATGAAGAGTCTTACAAGCCAGGTATGCAAATAAGCTCTTAGCTAGCTCTGCCTCTGATGCCACCAGATGTAGGCTACATTATATCGGGTGGCAACAGAGACAGAGCTTGCTAAAAGCACATCTGCATACCTTCCCAGAATTCCAGGAGCATTTCCTGGCCTACAAGAATCCTCATGCCAATTAACCCTTTCAGGATCCTACCATATTTTACCTTAAGGACCAGGTTGTTGTCTTTTTTTATTTGACATGTGTCACTTTATGTGGTAATATCTTTGGAATGCTTTTACTTTTCCAAGCCATTCTGAAATTGTTCTTTTGTGACACATTGTACTTCATGATGGTGGAAAATTTCAAGATTTGAAGCAAATCTGAAAATTTTTAAGAAAATTTCCAAAACCTACTTTTTTAAGGACTACTTTTAGTTATGAAATCACTGTTGGGCTTACATAATAGAGACCACCCATAAATGACCCCATTTTAGAAACTACACCCATCAAGGTATTCAAAACTGATTTTACAAACTTTGTTAACCCTTTTGGTGTTCCACAAGAATTAAATGAAAATGTAGATGAAATTTCAGAATTTCACTTTTTGAGCAGATTTTCTATTTTAATCCATCTTTTCCTGTAACAAAGCAAGGGTTAACAGCCAAACAAAACTCAATATTTATTACCCTGATTCTGCAGTTTACAGAAACACCCGCAGAAGAAAAGGAGCAATATATGGTCTTTGGAGGGCAGATTTCACAAGGATAATTTTAAGTTGCCATATCACATTTGAAGACCCACTGATGCACCCCTAGAGTAGAAACTCCAAAAAAGTGACCACATTTTGGAAACTACAGAATTACGGGTTAAGGTGACAATTTTATTGATACTATTTTGGGGCACATATAATTTTTGATTGCCCTATTCATCAATGCCGGCGTATGCATCAGGGGCCCAGCTGTCAGTGATTGCTGGGTCCATGCCACTGATCAGGTGGGCGGAACTCCTGCACCTGCCCGATCTGCCCACAGTAAATATATGGCACTGGTCCTTAAGTCACATCCACCGGCTCCGTACATGTACGGCGCGGGTCCTCTACGGGTTAAGGCAGTCTCCATAAGGAGATATAGTGCCCCCCCCCCCCAAATCCTGAGTTAGGCATCTCATCCAGTTAAGCTAGTACTCTCTTCTCTGATGAGGGGCAATCACCCCAAAACAGCTTTCTGCAGATAAGGTGATGTTTTAATTACAGTATTATCTAAGTCATTTCAAGGCCTCTTTAAAAGGTGGCATCAGAGGCTGAACTTGCTAAGAGCTAATTTACTTACTTTTATACTGCATGGCCAATAACCATATCACAAAACCACAGCAATCATGGTAAAGTCAAGTGCTTTTTCATCAGCATTTTTGCCTCATTTTAAGGAGCTACTAAATACCTTAAGTCAATATTCAGCTTTAGCCGAACTTATAGAGTGTGAGAGCAATAAATGTGCCTAGGGCAGCATAAACTGTAAATACTGCCCTGGGAAGAGGTGGATGTTCTTGAGGAAGAAGTGTTGTCTAAGATATGCCATTTCACGCCAAAATTGTTAAATTCTGTATCAAAGCAAGCCAACAAATAGAAGAGTCTAAGCCACTGTGCAGATCTAGACAGTCTGAGTTTATGCCATTTATAGGATTAGTAAATCTAGGCTTTGTATGCAGTGTTTTTCTATATTTAACTATAGACTTTAAAGAGGTTGGAAACCCCTGGCAAACCCCACCCTCATCCTGGCAGACCTGTACAAATGAAGTATACATACCTGCTACTCGCCGCTGGCTCCCAACCACTTCCTGTCCTCATCAGTTCCACTCAGTTCCCCCACTGTCATCAGCTTTTATACCGATGCAGCCAATCACTGTGATGACCTGCCTCCTTTTCATCACATGACCAATTGACCTAATGCAAGGGGAACAGGTCACTGCTGTGGCTAGATATTGGCTGCCTCACTGTTAAAGTAGATGCTAACAGTAGAGATCCCAAGCGAGGCAACCAAGAACAAGGGAGTGAAGGAGTGGGAAACAGTGGTGGGGAACATGTTAGTATGCGTCCCTCTGTTTATGATGGGTGTTTAAAAAAACTCCCTGAAAAGTCTTCTTTGTAATGTAGTGGGTTATGGATACTTAGATCATACCTACCCTCCATTGTGCTGAGGCCACATTCCTGAGAAGTGGTTATGTCAGAGAAATGTGTGTTGCACATTGCAGGAGGGGCTAAAAGGTATAAACTCTCTTACATACATACATTAGTTGGCACCCCATTGAAGACTTCATTCTAGCTAGGATGTATGTATTGATTTGCCCTATCTCTTGTATACCCTGGGGTATTATCCATGTGCTATGACATAGAGACTGGAGTCTTACTCCATAAAGTGATTTACTTTTTACTATTCTGTATATGATTTGTCTGCTTTATCTTATATGTATTCACACTTAGTAAACATATTTATTCACTTAGCCTGTGTAAGCTTATTCATTCTCAAATCTTTTGAATTCATGTTTTGAAACAATGCCTCAACATTTCAATAAAACTTTTCATAACATCTAGTTGGTTAACTGCTGCTTCAAGCATGCCAGTGTTGAATATAACAGTATTTTCTTCCTTCTTAGTGCTGGCCATAAAATGGAATATCTCGATGCATATTCAATGTGTTGGCTATTAGACTTATTTCCCCAGCTTATCTGAATCACCATCAAGATAAAACTGTGAGCCATTCTAAAACCTTTGCTGTATACTTCATTTGCACAGAGCATATAATTTGTTCTGAACAGTAATAATTTGTATCCACTCAATCAGTTCCTAACAAGTAAGAAAGAAGATTAAGTAGATCTGGAGAGGAGACATTCATTAGTAAATAAGTATGAAGGGATTAAACACCAGTGTAGCTCTTAACACAGACAAGCTATTTTGATTCCAATTCCCCTTCAGCAAAATTAACACAAGCTAAAGTAAAGTAAAATGCCTGCTGGCTGCAAGATTGGAAATTATTTTCCTGGGGGTTCCTGTGCATTCCTCATTACTTCATTCAATCACCATTTTTTGTAAAGGCAGCAGACAGTAATGTAGAAATGAAGTTGGATATGTCTTGAGATATATATTTTGCAAGAAACAAATTTGGTTTCTCAAAATAATTTTAACACAAAGAATACAAGACAACAAGGCTAGTCAATGGCATAGTATCTTAATTAGAATTGAGTAAAGTTTAGAAAAATTTAATTTGGCATCTATATACCATGTATTCCCAGCCCACTCTGTATAATTAGTCTTCCCACTTGGTGGCCCAATCTCAGTGTGAATGCTTGGAGGCTAATCCTTTCCAGACCGCCAACAATAAATTTACTTTGGCTGCCAAGCATTTTAAAATGGCGCCTGCTGGTGCATAGAGCGGGCGCCATGACCACAGGGTGTCTGCTGTTTTAAAGAGCAGACACCTGGCACTACTAAAGTCAATGACTTGCGTCAATGTCAGACCCGGTGGGGTTAGGGGGAGCCAGAGCGTGTATGCAGCAGCCCCTGTCCTTCTGTTTGATGGTACACCTCATTGAGGAAGGAAAACCTACCAACACACCCACTGAATTATTGCAGCTACACTGTCTCTAGTGCATGGGCACTTGCCATGTTTCTTCATATGCTCAGCTCACAATGGCAGAGACTGCACGGGATGATATATGGCTGTGACATCACAGGGGATGGCTACCGGCAGATTGGCTGGCTGAGCGGCATTATGGGCGATCCCGCATTCCCGGGCTTCTTACTTTCACTTTGTAACATGTGCAGCCACCATTTTAGGAAAACCTGGTTCCTTACCACAAAGCACAAGAAAATTCGGCTTCATCGTGAATCAACGTTTTCCTAAACTTCGGACAAAATTCCACTTCGAATGCTTCGCTCAACACTAATCTCAATTTTAAAATTGGCAAAAAACAATTCCAAAATAGGTATATTCTCATCTTTTTGATTTGCACTATATCGTACATGACAATAGTAGAAAAGTCTCATAGATGTCCCACAGCTCCTGCTCCCCTATAGCAGATCCACTTCCAATGGGTGACATGAGGTTAACAGATGCAATATAGAAGGAAAAAAACTGAATGTTGGGAGTTACATATTTATTACTTTCTCATCAGGGAGAAGGATTCTCATTATGTTAGATTATTAATCTGCTATATACATCAAACCTTGAGTTAGTGTAGTGGCAAGCACAATCCCAATATGTGTTGCTGAGACACTTTAGGGGAAATTATCATAAGGATTATACAGTATCTGTATATAAACCAGTTTTCCTTCAGTCTGTGTTGGCGTACATTGTGCTGAATTTATTAAATGGCATGTTTGGTTAATTTGACTTATCTTAGTTGCCTAACATTTCTGTCTAGAAATACTACTTTTTATTGCATCCATGTCTGTGGTGACATTCAAGAAAAGATGGTCCATTATTTATCCGTGTTTGGTTCACATGTCCATTTTTTTGCTCTTGTGTAATCTATAATCCATAGACACTGCTAGGCAAAAAATTAATTTCCAGAGTATCTCCTACCAATGGTCCATGAAAACCACGGACCAAGGATGGATGTCATCTATGTTGCATCTGTGGTTTTCACAGACCTATAAACTATCATGTGCATTTAAATAAAAAATATGGCATGTGTAAGTATTGATTTACCCTATCTCTTGTACACCCAGGGTATCAGTCATGTGTTATAAAGTGCTAGACAGCCATGTGTTATAAAATGGCTCACCGGAGGCTTACCCCATATTGCATATTTAGGCCCCTTTCACATGGGTGAGTATTCTGCGCGGGTGCAATGCGTGACGTCAACGCATTGCACCCACACTGAACCCCGACCCATTTACTTCAATGGGGCTGTGCAGATGAGAGGTGATTTTTACGCATCACTTGAGCATTGCGTGAAAATTGGAGGATGTTCTATATTCTGCATTTTTCACGTAATGCAGGCCCCATAGAAATTAATGGGGCTGTGTGAAAATTGAAAGCATCCGCAAGTGAGTGCGTATGCGGTGCGATTTTCACACATGGTTGCTAGGAGATAAGCTCGGACCCCATTAAAGTCTATTCACTGTATTATTTTCCCTTATAACATGGTTATAAGAGAAAATAATAGCATTCTTAATACAGAATGCTTACTAAAATGTGCCTTGAGGGGTTATAGAAATAAAAAAATAACTCACCTCATCCACTTGATCGCGCAGCCGGCATCGTCTTCTTTCTTCTTCTTTCCGGACCTGCAAAAGGACCTTTGATAAAGTAATCTCACTCACCACCTGATGCTTCTATCATCATTCAGCAGGACCTGCACTGACATCACCACGCTCACCATGTGATGAGCGCAAACTACCCAGTGTTCCTGTTGTGACCACGTCCTGATCTAGGCTATTTCACAGATTCACAGTTCTTACAGTCAAGAAGCTTTGACACCTCTGGAGACTAACCTTTATTTTCTTCAGACAGAGGCAGTGCCCATTCGTCCTTTGTGGGGATTTTACATAAAACAGCTTTTCGCCTCAATCAAGATGGCTGTGAAGGCCTCTCCGCAGTCAAATGGATGAGGCAAGTGTTTTTTTTACTGTCATTTCAGGAAATAAATGTTAGCTACCACGAAGCGATGAGAAATTCAGATTGATGGAACATCAAAAGTTTCCTGAAATTCGAATTGAATTCCACATCATTAACTTCGATTTGCTCAACACAGTTGAAATTTTTACATGGGGGGGGGGGTTCATTTTAATGAGGCAGCATCTGTATGTGTTTACTGTATTAATACAGAAATTCTCACAGTTAAGATAAGGGACAATTTTTGAAAGCTTTGGAATATGAAAAAGCTTGAGACGTGCTGACACAGTGTCTTATCAAACACTAGTGTTGATCACGAATTTTCGAATTGCGAATCTTAATCGCGAATATCGGCACTTTGAGAATTCGCTAATATTTAGAATATTGCAAAATATATTCACAGTTGCGAATATTAGTTTTTTTTAAATAGCAGTTTATGTGAATTTTTCAGCAAATTTTTTATATGCAAATTTTCACTATCAAGAATGTAATGTCATAATTTTCTTGATTGCGAAAATTCGCATATAAAAATTTTCATAAAATTAGCATAAAATTCACATAAACTGCTATTTAAAAGATACCTTTGAAATACCAGTTCATGTGAATTTTTAATGCAAATTATTTATATGCAAATTTTTGCAATCAAGAAAGTAATGTCATCATTTTCTTGATTGCGAAAATTCGCATATAAAAATTCACATAAAATTAGCATAAAAATGTATGCGGATGTTTATGCTAATTTTAATGCGACATTGTATATGCTAATTTTCGAAATCAAGAAAATTTTACGAGATTACGAATTCGCGAATTTTTAAATATATGGCAAATATTCACACAAATATTCGCGAAATATCGCGAAATCTAATATTGCCCTTGCAGCCCTTCACTATCAAACACACTGTATGATAACACCGTCACATGTGCTGTTACCCATAGCTATGTATGTCAGTGTTACTATTGTTGGAGGGGAAAGAAATAAAATAAAAAAAACCTTAAGGAGATACGTTTTTATAAAAATTCCTCATTCCTAGGATGCTAGAGGGGGTTGTATACCAATTTCCAGGGCAATTAGAGCAACTTCAGTTTGGCCAAAATCTGTTTGGGTCTGAACAGAACTAAAAATTTTGACAAACTGGACCTGAAATGAATCTCGACTGGTTTGTTTATCATCTCTACTACAACCAAAGGGGGTCATTTATTATTCTGAAATCCTCCCATGTTAAACGTATTTCAGATGCAGATTGCGATGCAATTTAGATGCACCTCAATCTGCGGCATTTCCCTGTTCAAGCCAGTTCTAAATAAATGGGCATGACGTTGGCGGGAAGGGGGCGGACCGGCAGGCCTCTCTCATTTACCATTTTCTATGTCTGTTTTAAGCATTGAAAAAGGTCTAAATGTAAAACAGCAAGGAAGCTGTCTTACATGTAGAACTGGTGGAAGATCCGCCAAAGTTATGGAGAGGCTGGCGCCTCTTCCTAACTTCGGCAGATTCACAGCCAGTTTAAGTTTTTTTTAAGACTGGCGTCTAAAATGCTGGTCTTACTAAATGTGCCCCAAAGCCTGTATGTAGTACAGCTCTACATTCAAGTGTTAAACCCTTCCATCAGCGCCCTGCTTCTTACAAACTCCGCAAGAATGTATTTTATCTGCAGCAATTAGAGGACAGTATTATTCACATACAGGAGACCTCAGAGCTGCAAATTAACACAAAACTTACTGCTTGCATAGATATGTTAGTGTGAATGAGGACTAAGGCCAAGACAAAGCCCAGAACATTAAAAGAATTGATCAAGTCCACAGATATGGTGAGCTCACCCAATTCTAGGAAGCACGAGGCCACGCCAAGGAACCACAGGCGCCAAAAATCCAATAAATGAAGAAACAAAGGTCCAGCTTCTGTTGCAAAAATTGTGAAGAACTTTATTCACATGGTGCGGTACAGGTTAAAAGCAGACAGGTACTCGTCTATGCGTTTCGGATCCACATATAATGATCCTTATTCAAGAATGGAATGTAAAAGATGCTTGACAGGGAATGCTCACCAATCAGAGCTTGCAGTTCCACATGCAGCCAGGCTAGAGAAACCAACTTTTTAAAATACAAGCACAAAAGAAGTTAGCCTGTCATGAAGTAACGGAACCTTGTTTTTTTTTTCTTTGATGACAGAGGTACACACTTGCTTCAGTGGTGCTCTAGTATAGACATTTTTTTAGTCTTTACCAAGACATTAAATGGGTTCTCCAGGATTTTAATTAATATCTGATTGGCAGAGTTGAACCTCCTGGCACCCCTGCAAGTCAGTTTTCCTACAGTAGATTCAGTACCGGAAATAGGCACCAGACCTGTCTGCTACACAGAGCTGGTTACTGTAGCACTGCTCCCATTTACGGAATGTTTAATGTTTTATAATAAGGTTTTACTTTATTACAGATCCAATAACGTAAACGATGAAATGATACCAGGAAATATCTTATATGGGTTACAGATTCGGCATTAAAAGAATAAGTAATTGGCAATCAATTGAAATAATTAAATTATATGCTTCAGCTAATTAGGTGACGAGGACACAATCAATTATTGGCCAATTCAGGTTTAAACTTCGCTTTAGGGAAATTTCAGTTACTTGTTGAAGATGGAATCAATTACAGCATAAGATGTCATCAATTAGAGGTCATTAAATTGCAATAGTGGACGGTTTTGGGGCATAATTAATCACCTTCATTACAGTATTATATCATTAATATAATCAACTTCCCTAGTGAAACTGTATTTTTAGAATATTTAACAGAAAGATTAACTACCCTGGTATTAATACTTATTACAGTCTAGAAAACCTTATGCCCTTTACTGAATTAAATGAAGGTGCAATCTTAGTTGCGAGTTTAAATTGTGCTGAAAATTGATTATTATCATAAAAATTTATAAATAGAATATATACTAAATCATTTAAATAGGTTCAGATAGGCTGCTGCCACACTACGTTTTGTTTAATTGTTGTGTTAAAAAAATATATATATTTTCCAAGCCATACATTTTTTTACAAGAAAGTTTGAACTCCCTTCTGATGTTACTTCCTCTGTAGGTCAGTATGAAAAATAGGAAACAATGTAAACATGCCATAAAAAAACCTCACACATTGACATTTGCATTTTTTCAAGCAGGGCTCAAAAACAATATTTTTCTACAGAACAAAAGCACAAAATAAGGGGAAAAAAGCCCCATAATGCTGTAATAAAAAATAAAAACACTGACCCATAAAATTAACCCCTTAAGGACCCAGCCATTTTTCATTTTAAGGACCAGGCCAATTTTAGCAAATCTGACATGTGTCAATATATGAAGTAATAACTTTAAAATGCTTTTACTTATCCAGGCCATTCTGAGATTGTTTTCTCGTCACATATTGTACTTCTTGACAGTGGTCAAACTGAGTCAAAAAATTTCATTTTTATTTATAAAAAAATACCAAATATACAAAAAATTTTCAATTTCTCTACTTTCATAATATGACTCTCAGACTATGGAGACACTAAAACATGATTTTTATTTTGTTTCAAAAATGATATTATTGTGTAAAACTTGAATAAAAAAAAAGTTATTACTTTACATTCTCCATATGTCTACTTCATGTTTGGATCATATTGTGAATGCTATTTGATTTTTTGGGGACGTTAGAAGGTTTAGAAATTTTTTCAGAAAATTTCCAAAACCCACTTTTTAACGATCAGTTCAGGCCTGAAGTCCATTTGTGTAGCTTACATAATAGAAACCACCCAAAAGTGACCCCATTTTATAAACTACACCCCTCAAGGTATTCAAAACTAATTTTACAAGCTTTGTTAACCCTTTAGGTGTTCCACAAGAATTAAGGGAAAATGTAGAGGAAATTTCAGAATTTCACTTTTATGTCAGATTTTCCATTTTAATAATTTTTTTCAGTAACAAAGCTAAGGGTTAACAGCCAAACAAAACTCAAAATGTATTGCCCTGATTCTGTAGTTTACAGAAACACCCTATATGTGGTCGTCAACTGCTATACGGGAACACAGCAGGGCGCAGAAGGAAAGGAATGCCATACAGTTTCTGAAGGCAGATTTTGCTGAATTGTTTTTTTAATACCATGTCCCATTTGAAGCCACCCTGATGCACCCCTAGAGTAGAAACTCCAAAAAAGTGACACCATTTTGGAAGCTACGTGATAAGGTGGCAGTTTTATTGCTACTAATTTAAGGGTTCATATAATTTTTGGTTGCTCTGTAATACATTTTTGGTGAGCAAAGTAACAAAAAATAGCTGTTTTGGCACAGTTTTTATTTTTTGCTATTTACAATGTTTATCTGACAGGTTAGATCATGTGGTATTTTTATAGAGTAGGTTGTTGCAGACACGACCAAATATGTGTACTTTTTTTGGTTGTTTGTTTCAGTTTTACATAATAAAGCATTTCTGTAAAAAAATCATGTTTTAGTGTCTCCATATTCTGAGAGCCATAGTTTTTATATTTTTTGGGCGATTGTCTTAGTTAGGGTCTAATGTTTTGCAGAATGAGATGACGGTTTGATTGGTATGATTTTGGGGTGCGTGTGCCTTTTTGGATGCTTGGTATTACACTTTTTGGGATGTAAGGTGACAAAATTTTTTTTTTTTTTACGGTGTTCATCTGAGAGGTTAGGTTATGTGCTATTTTTTTTTGTAATTTAAGTTTATTAGAAGATGTCAGTGTTGCGGAGCTCCAAGACATAGCATCAAAATCTCCGCTTAAATCCCCTTGTAGCTGAAGAAGCAGGACAATGTCCACAAGACAATTCCCCCAGTAACTGGACGACACACAGTTTTGGGAGTCAACTGACTTTTCTAGGAATGGCACACACGTTTAAAACCTCCAACAGCCTCATTTACAACCAATAGTACATAGATTGCAATAATACAAGGAAGGGGGGGGTGAGACAATAGCAAGGGCCGATGGGAGGTCTAGGAGGGACAAAGCAGCTAGTTCAAACAGGTCTTGCAGGGTCCCTGGGACACCGCCCGGCTCTTGGGAAACAATGGGACAGGAAAAGGGAAGAGGCACAGACAATTAATACATTTACATACCCTGCAACGATAATGGGCACAGGGTGAGCAAAATACAACAGGACTCTAGTGACTCACACATAATTGGTTTGGTAAATGAATGGCGGGGGGGGGGGTGTAAAGACAGCCGAACATAAATTAATATAACAAGGTCAATCTGTTACACTGCTCCCCCTTAACCACAAGCCAGCATACACAGTCTGATCCCTAATGGATCGGCTTGGGGATGTCTGGGGAGTACTCACGGATCACTTTTCCAGTTCAGTTTGTCGTGATAACCCGTCAGCATTGCCATTTTGTATCCCGGGGCGGTAGTGAATTGTAAAATCGTATGGTTGTAACGCCAAGCTCCAGCGCAACAACTGGGCATTGTCCCCTGCCACAAGATTTAGCCATACTAACGAGTTGTGATCCGTGAGTAATGTGAACTGCTGTCCATACAAGTAGGGTTGAAGCTTCTTTAGGGCCCACACCACAGCCAGGCATTCCTTCTCGATGGCAGAGTAGCTCACTTCTCTGGGTATAAGCTTCCGGCTCAAGTAAGCTACGGTATGTTCCCTGCCATCTTCTCCAACTTGGCTCAGTACCGCTCCCAATCCAAACATTGACGCATCTGTGTGAACGAGGAATCTTTTCGATGAGTTGGGAGCAGCGAGTACAGGACTATTAACAAGGGCCTGCTTGAGCTGTTGGAATGTCTGCTCACACTCTGGGGTCCAGACTACTTGGCGGGGGAGGTTCTTTTTGGTGAGGTCAGTGAGAGGTTTGGCCAGGGTACTATCGTTTGGGACAAATTTCCGATAATAGCCCGCGGTCCCTAGGAAGGCTAACACCTGAGTTTTGGTGCGTGGGGTTGGCCACTGGGCTACTGCCTCTACTTTAGCGGGCTCAGGGTTTTGCTTCCGACAACCCACCCGGTGTCGTAGGTATTGTACTTCTGCCATCCCAATATGGCACTTGCTGGGTTTTAGGGTTAGGCCAGCCTCTCTGATGCGGTCAATCATGGCACTTACGTGTCTCAGATGCTCTTCCCAGGTTTCACTATAAATAGCAATGTAATCCAAGTATGCACATGCATAATCTTGGAAGTCATCAAGCAGCTGGTCCACCATACGTTGGATCGTGGCTGGGGCGTTTTTCATCCCAAATGGCATGACCTTAAATTGGTAGAGGCCAAATGGGGTGACAAAGACTGACTTGGGAATGGCATCTGGCGCTAAGGGAATTTGCCAATAGCCCTTACATAAGTCAATGGTCATGAGGTATTGACCTCTAGCCATCCTATCTAAGAGCTCGTCTATCCTGGGCATAGGGTATGCGTCAGAGACTGTTTTATCATTAAGTCTCCGGTAATCTACACAAAAGCGGGTCGTGCCATCCCGTTTTGGTACTAAAACTACTGGAGAGGCCCAGGGGCTATCTGATGCTTCTATGACCCCTAAGTGGAGCATTTCCTGAATTTCCTGTCTCATGTGCTCCCGGACAGCCTCAGGAATTCTGTATGGCATCTGTCTAAGGGGTGGTTAATCGGCCGTGTCTACCCTATGGGTAGCCAGGGGGGTGTAGCCAGTTGTGTTAGAGAATGTGGCGCCCTTTGTGGCTAACAGTTGTCGCACCTGGATGCGCTCTTGGGGGCTTAGTCTCTCCCCTAGCTGGACTTCATCTAGGGTCCCTAGTTTATCATGCTCCCCCAGAAGATCTGGTAGGGGAAGATTCTCAAAATCGTCAGATGCGGGCGCACATATGGCGGCCGCATCCTCTGTTCTCTCATAGTAGGCTTTAAGAATGTTCATGTGGAGCATGCGTCTCCGCCCACTACCAGAGCACGGGCCAATCACATAAGTGGTGTTGAACCTCTGCTCCACCACTTGGTATGGGCCCTGCCAGGCGGCCTGGAGCTTGTCATGGCGCAAAGGTTTCAAAATCAACACCTTTTTGCCAATCTGAAAGCTCCGGTCCCTGCCACTTCTGTCATATCATCAGCGCTGACGGGTCTGTGCCGCCTGGAGGTTAGTATGCACTTTCTGAGTCAATTCCTCTAAGCGGTCATGGAACTCCAGCACATAGGGTATGACAGGGATACCATCCTCACCTATTGCTCCCTCCCAGTGTTCTCGGATTAAATCTAGGGGCCCTCTAACTCTCCGTCCGAACAGTAGTTCGAACGGCGAGAACCCTGTCGATTCCTGCGGCACCTCCCTGTAAGCAAAAAAGAGGTGGGGTAGGAATTTTTCCCAGTCCAGACGGGTGTTAATAAAGGATGCTAAGCATCTGTTTTAAGGTGCCATTAAATCGTTCACACAAGCCATTCGTCTGGGGGTGGTAAGCTGAACTAACGATGGATTTGATGCCGCATAGTTTCCACAGCTGTTGGGTGACTTCGGCCGTGAACTGAGTGCCCTGATACGAGACTATCTCTCTGGGAAAACCCATCCGAGAGAAGACTCGCATCAATGCCTCAGCCACCGTCTCTGCCTGAATATTAGTCAGAGCCACAGCTTCTGGATACCATGTTGCATAATCCACTATAGTTAAAATATAAGAATGAAGACAAATGAGGGGCACACTGGGTAGTATCTGAGAACAGGCCAAGCACTCGTATGCGATAGCTCAAAAATAGATTTATTAATATTAGTAAAATATAAGTATAAAAACCTCACTCAGGCCGAGACAATAACACTATTTTTCATACCAAATGCCTAATAGTTCACCTAAGTACCTGCGTTATTGAAGTTGACAACCCTTGTATAAGATTCATGTGCAAAAATCATGGAAAATAATAAAGTGCAACAGACATAAAGTGCATCAGTGCAACACAGTGCTGCAGTGCAATATATTGCTAGTATCAAAAAAAGGTTCCACATAAAAGTGTTACCGTGCAATAAACAGTCCCAATTGACCATATGTGAAATTCATGAACTTTAGAAAATGCGCTATTGATGTCTCCAAACTGTAAATAGTAGTGTTCCAGATCACAACAGGTTCATAACTAGATCACCTTAGAGTGAACTCCTGCGATGTCCCAGCCGATTGTGTCACACGGCTTGATTGAACATAAGACAATGTCCCAGCCGTTTGTGTCGCACGGCTCTTTCCTCCTCTCCACCACTTGCTGGATCCCCTGTACCCGTATACCCGCTGCCTTACCTCTATCCCGGCGGTGTCTCTTCCTCCTGCACCCGCGGCGTCCCGCGTGTGCTGCGGCTTACGTGGTGTCCCACGTGACACTCCGAGAGTAAGTCAAGAGGTGGCTGGCTGGGTCCTAAACTCCGGGATATATTGTTCGGGGTATGTTAGTCCTTTGACGGCGGTCCTTGATAACATCCGATGGTATTGGAACGATCAATATAGAAGGTGGAGAGGGGATACTTCTTAGTATATATCACTTAGCTACAGGTGTCCTATAATATCTACCGCTACCCGTCTAAACGGTTCTTCGATGATGGGTAGAGGTTGCAACTTAGCTTTGCAGCGATCCCCTCTTTTACCTACTCGTTGGCATGTGTCGCACGTTTGACAGTACTGCCTAACATCTTTAGAGATAACAGGCCAAAAAAAAGTGTGGGTAAGCCTGTGCCTGGTGTGGCTGACCCCTAAGTGTCCTGCCAGGGGGATATCATGAGCGATCTGTAATAACTCCCTCCTGTACTTCTGTGGGACTACTAGCTGTCGGGTGGGGATAGGTGGGGACCCTGCTGTGACCCTTTCAGAGTCCCGGTACAATAACCCCTGCTGCCAAGAGTATTTCTCTCCTTCTATTTCGGTCTGGGCCTGGTTAACTTTATCCCTATAAACCACCGTAGGGTCACTAAGGGATTCCTGCCCAAATGCTGCGGGGTATCCCAGGGGATAGGGTGAATGTTGTGGGGAAGGGTTCTTACCTGGACCTCAGAGTGTGCCGGGTTGTTCATGGAGTGGGCCTGTGACCTGGTGGTAACGGGATAGGTCTCGTTGATACCCTGTAGTGGTACAAACGCAGAAGTCATCGGGCCAAGATCATTTACCAGCAAAACATCAGTGGGTAGGTCTTTTATCAACCCAATGTAGATGTACCCTGGCTGTGGGTAATCTGTGGATGGTCCCTCCCGCCACCCGTACAGCTACAGAACCCCCAGTGCGATCTTTCTCTGGAACCAGATATCGTCGCACCAGGGTAAGGGTGGCACCAGAATCGTGCAGCCCCTGGGTCTCCTTGCCGTTGAGGATAACCGTTTGCCTGTGATGCTGTCGATTATCAGTCTCCGTCTGTATTGGGTCTGCCTTGTGTAAAACACCCCAGTGTTCCTCTGGATCCTCTGCTCTGATGTTAAGCGGGACAGCCTCCGTATGGTAGTAGTGGGCGGCTGCCCACGGTGGAGGGGGTGGACCTGGACGGATCCATGCAGCCTGGTTTCGGCTTTGGGTACAGTCCCTCTGATGATGCCCAAACTTTTTGCAAGCATGGCACTGTATGGCGCTGCGATTAGGGTATCTGTTTGCTGGGATACTAGGCAGAAGCCCCGTGCGTTGTGATGCTGGTGGCCCAGGGTTAGGGTGCATTGGTCTTGGATTGGGTCTGAAGCTTACCATGGATTGTCTGCGGGCATCCTGGTAGTCATCCGCCTGTCTAGCTGCTTTGGATAGAGTGGTAGGTTTCCGGTCCCTTACCCACTTCTGCACTTCTGGATTTAGTCCATTGAAAAATTGTTCCAGTAGGACCAGCTGGGTAATTTCCTCTGCTGAAATAGCTTGGCTTGCCTGTATCCAGGCTAGGGCTGCCCTCTGCATGCGGCATGCCCACTCTGTGTATGAGTCTTTTTCCTGTTTTTTAGTGTCCCTGAATCGTCTCCTGTAGGCTTCTGGGGTGATGGCATATCTTGCCAAAATTACCTCTTTCACCCGGGTATAGTCTGCAATCTCCTCGTCAGGTACAGCTCTATATGCCTCCGCTGCACGGCCGGAGAGCTTACCAGCGAGGATCCGTACCCAGTCTGCTGGGGGTACCTGGTGTAGCCTGCACTGCTGCTCAAAGTTCTGCAGAAAGCCGTCGATCTCGTCCGAAGGCTTAATCAAATTTTTTAAACGCATCATGCGGTACCTTGACTTTGGGTTCTGGAGCCGAAGTAATAGTTGGCGGTCTTTCCAATGCCCGCTGCTCTGCTATCCAGAGTTGGTTCTCTCTCTCCTCCTTTGCAGTGATCAAGCCATCCACCTGGTTCATGGTTGCCTGTACCAGCTCTATGGAGGGATTCTCTCCATAAAATGCTAGCCTGCATTTCACCTCTCTGTCAAACTCTGACTCGGCGGTTTCTGTAGCCATACTGCGTGCCCGGTCTCCCTCGGTCAGTTCAGCAATTAGCACAGCCTTCGTTTTATTGCTGGCTATCCGCCCTCTCGCTTCCAGCAATTCCTTCAATGTTGTCCGTTTTAATCCAGCATAGTTTGTCTCCATTCACGGTTCCATTCCTATAACCAAAATGAAACGACCTGTTATCTGCACGAACCGCTGCTGCTTTCACTTTTCCGTTTGTTTCCTTTAATCCGTACAAACGCTGCTTCCTTCTGCTGCAGGGCTTGTATCACGCTGCTTGCCACCAATTGTTGCGGAGCTCCAAGACATAGCATCAAAATCTCCGCTTAAATCCCCTTGTAGCTGAAGAAGCAGGACAATGTCCACAAGACAATTCCCCCAGTAACTGGACGACACACAGTTTTGGGAGTCAACTGACTTTACTAGGAATGGCACACACGTTTAAAACCTTCAACAGCCTCATTTACAACCAATAGTACATAGATTACAATAATACAAGGAAGGGGGGGGGGTGAGACAATAGCAAGGGCTGATGGGAGGTCTAGGAGGGACAAAGCAGCTAATTTAATCAGGTCTTGCAGGGTCCCTGGGACACCGCCCGACTCTTGGGAAACAATAGGACAGGAAGAGGGAAGAGGTGCAGACAATCAATACATTTACATACCCTGCAACAATAATGGGCACAGGGTGAGCAAAATACACCAGAACTCTGGTGACTCACACATAATTCGTTTGGTAAATGAATGGGGGGGGGGGTGTACAGACAGCCAAACATAAATTAATATAACAATCTGTTACAGTCAGTAATCAGCATTATAGATACCATACATATGTTATTTTAATATAGTATAATCCACGCAGGAATATATGTCATAAAAGTTCAGAGTAAATCAATAATATCATCCGCGGTAAACATCCGAGGACAATAGTAGTTTTTCTGTAAAACATTTAAAGAAAAATAAATAAACATGGCAGACTTATGTATACCAGCGTGTGGAACTTCACCAAATCCAAATTATATTTGTGACACAGAATTATAAGTGCATAGTCTAGATGAGTCATTATATCCTACCCGCTAAGGACTCTTTATCCCAAGAATGTGATTGGATAGCGTATAATTTCTCTAATTCATAAGCTATTCCTACAGTGGAAATTAGCTCCGTATCGTCAAGGGTGCACTAGATTTCCAGGCTTTCACAATAAGAGCTCTACAGTATCTGCTATAATCACTTGACCACATATTAGTCTCATGTGTGGAGGGAAGTCCACCAGTCCCACAAAACATAAGGCTAAGGATGGTGATAAAGGGATCTCTATTCCTGTAATACGGCCAAGCAGGTAAAAAAGTTGCTTTCCAAAAGTTAAAAACCAAAGGGCACTCCCACCACACATGTTTATATTTTCCAATAGAGCCACACTTCCTCCAACATAAGGGGGAGTACGACGGGTTAATTTTATGTATATGCACTGGTGTAAGGTACCAGCGGAGTAGAATTTTAAAAGCTGTTTCCCACTGGGTAGTACCCCTGGACGCTTTTTTCACTATGGGGAATGCCGCGTACCAGTCTTCTACTGAGTGTATATTATCTAACTCTTTTTCCCATTTCATCACAAAGGGGGTTTGTCAGATACATTAGGAGAGGAGAGTATGGTATAGAAGAAGGAGATCCCCCTAATATTGGACGATGAGTTGGAGAGAAATCCTAAAATTTGGGACGGGAAGCGAAAGGCAGAGGTATCTTGACTTGATAGTGTGTGTCTAATTCTCAGATATTTATAAAAATATTTTTGAGGTATGGAATATAGTTGGGTTATATTTTCAAAGGTGCGGACGTGTGATTCTTCATATAATTACTTAATGCGATGTAAACCTGCCGTGATCCAATTGTCTAGATGTAAATCTGGGGTCCAAACATTAAGGAACGATAGAGGTAACTGCTCTATTGTGTCTGAGGGCAGGTCCATAAAGTAGAGTAAGGCATTTTTCCAGACCGCAATCGATGCTTTAACACTCAATAGTGGTGGTAGGGTGCCCTCCTTGTTCTTAGGGCTAATATCAAATGCTGTGATAAGAGAGTGATCGTTAGCACAAGCTTCCAAAGTGACCCATCTTTTGTCTTTATTATTCAGCCACCAATCTTTCATTTGAGTGATAATGGTTGCCAAATAGTATTTTTTAACATCACAGATGCCCATCCCCCCTTTTTTCAGGGTCTAGTCATAGTGGAGAAACATATTCTGGGTTTTCTTCCCGCCCAGACAAAGCCGCTAAGCAGTTTTTGTAGGGAGCAAAAGAATGCTGTTGGGACTGGGATCACCACTGAGCGAAAAACATATAGTATAATCGGTAACATCATCATTTTTATGATAGCCACTTTACACGCCCAGGAGATAAATGGTAAAGAGAATTTCCCTATCAATGTGGAGATTTTAGGAAGTAGAGATTGGTAGTTTGCTGCATATAAGTCCCTACTATTATTTGTGAGGGTTATACCCAAGTAGGTGAAAATGTTCTCTTGCCAGCTAAAAGGGTATTTAGAGACAAGGTTTTCCCTTCATGACAATTCAATTCCTACCGTAAATGCTTGAGTTTTTGATAAATTAAGTTTGTAGTAGGAAATATTTTGAAATTTGTCTATCACTCTTTGAACTCCGATAAGAGAGGTCTCCTATCAGCGTATAATCCCAGGACATGAGGAGCTCCTCCTGCAGCGACCCCTATTATATCTGGAGATTTGCGAATAGTTTCGGCGAGGGGTTCCATAACTAAGGCAAAGAAAATAGTGGATAATGGGCACCCCTACCTGGTCACATTAGTTATAGGGAACCTGTTTGATAAGAAACCTGATGTGTACACTCGGGCAGTTGGGGAGGAGTAGAGAGCAATTATGGCCAATTTAATAAAGCCTTGAAAACCAAATTTGTCAAGTGTGGCAGACAAATAACCCCAATATACCCTATTGAATACCTTCTCTGCAGTCAGGGCTAGGAACAGAGAAAGCGTTCGAGATCTCTCTGCGTATCAAATCAAATTAATGAATCTCCTCGTTACATCTGGGGCTTGCCTACCCGCCACGAACACTACGTGATCTGGGTGCAGTAGTAACAGGATAAACTTTAACAATCGCTTAGAAAGTATCTTGGCATAAATTTTTACATCAGAATTTAATAACGAAATAGGGCGGAAGTTGGCCGGGTGGATCGGCTCTTTCGGTAGAATTACAACATGTGCAATCAACATTTAAAGTATAACTGTCAAATTTTTTTTTTTTACTATTGGATTTTGGTGATTAATATCACCTTGTTGGCCCTGTTTTAATTTCTGATTATTTAATAAATAACCCCTAAAAGCCACCTAAAAGTCCCCAGTATTGGCTATTGTTACCTGAGATAAAATCAGGTTGCTATGCTCCTTCCGTCTACCAGATGAGGACGGAGCACGCTGCATGCACTGGGAACTGATAGTGAGTCAACATTGTAAGGGAATGTATAAAAAGCCAGGTTCTTCCTGACAGGAGATACCAGTGCTGGGCTGTGTGTGTGAACTTCTCCACATGCCTGTGCTTGGCAGACACTCCCTTAGCAGTACAGGACAATGTGGCTGCTCAGTGTATAAATGACAGCCTTATCTGATAAGAGGAGAGCTTGTAGGAAGACTACAGGCTTCAGCCAGAACTGGGAACTTCACTGCAAGACCCCCTATACAGAGCTGGTCTTCACTAACTTCACTGCAGGTGTCCTATGGATTAGCCTCAGGGCTGAGGGCAGCCATCTTAACAGAATAGTGAAATTGCAGTTTTATACAGACTGGTTGCTAAGGGCTGAATCTTATTAAATAATGGGTTAATAAGTCTAATAGTTATTGATTCAGGAATATTATCATATTAGTAACTACATATATGAAAACTGAAATTAGGGTCTAAATGTGACAGTTATCCTTAAAGTTGGAAAACTGCCTTCTACAACAGCCTTATTAAATACTTTAACTAAAGTTGGAATCAAGGTGAGGCAGTAATGTTTGTAATAAGTATTAGTATATCCGTCGGGGCCAGGGGCCTTATGCAGTGGGAGGAATTTTATTGCTGCCGCAACTTCTTCAGCTGAAATTGGGGAGGAAAGGGAATTTACTTGTTCTCCAGACAGTTTGGGCAACTGAATAGAGTTGAGAAATGACTCTATTGCCTCTTTAGTGGGATGCAAAATTTGCTCGTCATTTTTAAAATTATATAGAGATATAGAGATAATAGGGTCTATTATTTTATTACCTTGCTTGTCTAACAGGAATGCAACACGGGAGGAGGCTGAGACTTGTTGAAGTCTTTTGGCAAATAAGGCATCTGCCTTATTGTTTTGCAGGTAGCACTGCAACTTGAACCTTTTGAAAAAGAATTCATGTTGCGTCGCAAGTAACGCTTGAAAATGGCGTCTGATATCTCCCAGAGTAACGCAAGTGGTATGCGAGACCGCAGCTTTGTTTAGCGATTCTAGATGCCGGATAGAAGCAGTGAGATCCATGACCACTTTATTGCGTTTCTTTTTCGCTTGGGCGCTACATTGGATGAAGATTCCCCGCATAACCTCCTTGTGTGCATTCCATAAGGTATATGGATCGATATTTGGGGTATCTTTTAACTCAAGGTATGAGGCTAATTCAGATTTCAGTTTGTCTGCATGGTCAGGATGATGTATTATGGAGTCATTTAAACGCCATTGAGAAGGGAGAGGGGAGCAGGTAAGTTCTGACACTGTAAGTGTGATCGGTGCATGATCCAACCATGTAATTGTTTTAATGGTGGTGGAATCTGCCTGTAGCAGCAACGTCTTGTTGCCTATAAAAAAATCTATTCTGGAATAAGAATGGCGCAGAGGAGAAAATAATGTATAGTATCTCTCACCTCCATGTTGGCATCGCCAGATGTCATAGAGACCCTCTTCAGCTAAAGCATCTGCGAGTGGTGGAATACATCTCCCAGGATCAGTGGTGTCCAAGTGGGCATCTAGTACGGTATTAAAATCTCCATACACTACCAAAATCCCTGAACTCAGCAACCTTATCTTAAGCATCAGGGTCAACCAGAATCGCATATGGTGTCTATTAGGAAAATACACGTTAACGAAAGTATATGTTAAATTATTAACATCACATACTATTCCTAAATAACACCCTTGATGATCTACAATAGAGTTATGCAGAGTAAAAGCCACAGAATTTCTAATTGTTATAGTCACTCCTCTGTGTTTCGCAGGGCACGAAGATAAGAAAATGTGTGGGAATAGTTTGTTAGTAAATTTAGGAGACCTATCTCTATGAAAATGAGTCTCTTGCAAAAAGACAATATCACATTTGAGATATTTGGCCTCTCTCCAGGCCATGCTACGTTTATAAGAGCTGTTAAGGCCCTTAACATTAAGGGACGCTGGAGAGCACCATGGAGAGGCTGACTGTAATGTTTATCACTCAGATCAAATGGGATCACTAATAATTCTCTTGAATCATGTACTTACTGTTAGTGATGAGCGGTAGTGATGAGCGAGCACCAAAGTATTCGAGTGTTCGGATGTTCGGGCCGAACACATTGCTATGTTCGTGTGCTCGGCCGAGCACCCGAGTATAATGGAAGTCAATGGGAAACAACCAGGCACCCCCTGCTCTGAAGAGGAGAGGGTGCCTGGTCCATTGGAAAAGGTCAGAAAGTGACAGAAACACCACCAAAATGGAACGGGAACAGCATGGGGACAATATCTGTATGCATCTTGGACTCCCAAGTCACTGCTGGGAACCATGTTATCCCAGTTGTACACCACTTTTACTTACTAACAAATAAACGCCCAAAACCCCCCAAAAAAAATCTATTTTACAGGGAAAAAATTTAGGAAACATTATTTCCTGTATGTTCAATTGTATGTAAAGTGCAAGTGCTGCCATAAATTTTGTTTTTTCCCAGAATTGGGGCCATGATTAAGATGGACAGCCGGAGGTATCTGTATTGCGCTGCTATTTGACTGGCACCAGAAGAACCACACTGAAAGCATTTGCCAAGAATGTTTTCATTAATCTAAGATGAAATTTGTAGTTTGGTTTAAAAATGATCCGACACACGATCCGGCAGTGTTATTCCCATTACAAGCATTTTACTGGAAATCAAAGTCTTTGGGTTCCGAGGGGAGTATGGTTGCAAAGCTGAAACTTAAACTAATTGACGAAAGGGCACTACCAGGAGTGGAGCCTGCGGATTAAGGATTGACAGATTGATACCCCTTTCTCGATTCTGAGGGTGTTGTAGCATGGCCGTTGTGAACGGGTGGATCGAGACGATTTCTGTGGTTCATTCCGATAACCAACAAGATTCTTCCGTGCTGAGGAGTTAGGTCACACTGCCAGTGCAAGGACATTGTAGAGATATTATCAAAAACACTGACCACATTAAAATATTATAGAAATTTTAACAATATTTTTTGATTGCGGCAATGTAAGTTAGCGCAGGGAATGGTGGTCAGCACCAGCTACAAAGTTTTTTTTAAAGAAATTTTAGAATATTTTTTGATTGTGGTTATGCTACATTTTTTGATTGCCCTGTAAAAGATTGTACGTGAGGGCCTGCTGTGAGCATCCACAGTCAGAAGAAGATGACATTGGGGAATTGCAATTAGTGTTTCACGAGGTGCATGATGCAGATGAGACACAGTTGTCAATGAGTTAGGGTCTTGTTAGGTCAACAAAAGTCAGGAGGATGACAAGAGTGAGGAAGTGGAAGAGGAGATGGGGGACAATGACATCACTGACCCAACCTGGAAAGGTGGCAATCCAAGCGAGGACAGCAGTACAGAGGGGGAGGGATCCATAGCACTGTAAAAGGCTGGAAGAGGCTGTGGGGTGGCAAAAGGGAGAAGGTGGGCCACATTAAATAGGCCCGCAACTTTTGCGGAAATCTCCCTTGCCAAGGGGTAGGTGTTCCGCAGTCTGGCGCTTATTTGAGGAAAGTCGGGACGATAAAAGAATTGTAATTTGCTAAATGTAACTGTGCTATACCAAAATAAGAACTCATAAATAAACAAATAACCATAACATATCTTACATCTTATTCGTTAACTCTAACTCAAACCATAACAATAAAAACTCAAACCCGGGAACATAATGGGGGAAGGCAGTACACTGGAGGTGAAATAAGTAGGGGTTATGAACACTAGCAACCTCACCACCACCGGCATGATCCGCCACATGGTATCAAAGCACCCTAACAGGTGGCCCAAATCCCTGGGTCCACAATCAGTGTCTGTGGGTCACACCACTGCCTTCTCTTCCTCCCCTGTGTTACGTGCTGGCCAATCCTCTGTCCTAGACGCAGGCCTGGATGACTCCAGCCCTGTAGCTGGGCCTTCGCAAGCACCATCAGCTAGCGCACCCACTTCTGTGTCCAAGCACAGCGTACAGATGTCCTTACACCAGGCTTTTGAACATAAGCGCAAACACCCAGCCACACAACCACAGGCCATAGCACTAAATGCACACTTTTCAAAATTTATGGACCTGGAAATATTGCCATTAGGGCCTGTGGACACTGAGGCTTTCCTCAGCCTTATGGCGGCAGCCATCCTTCGCTACTCAGTCCCCAGCTGCCACTATTTTCCTTTGTGTTCCGTCCCCACATTACATCGGCAATTGTGTCACGTAACATCACCCGTGCCCTGACCAACGTAGTTATTGTGAAGGTCCACTTAGAGATGGACATATGGACAAGCGCTTTTGGCCAGGGATGATACATTTCCGTGGCGGCGCACTGGGTGAACCTTGTGGAGGCCGGTAGGATCGCACAGGTGCTACCGACGCCAAGGATTGCGGGCTCTACATCCATCAGGATTTCCGCCACCACGTACATTAGTGGCTGCAACCCCGCCACCCCCCTGTCCTTGTCCTCCTCCGCCTCCTCCTCCACTACAAATTCTCATCTTGCAGCAGCAGTCAACCATCAGTGAGTAGCTGGAAGCAGTGTAGCACAGCAATGGGGAAGCGGCAACATGCCGTGCTGAAACTTATTTGCTTGGGTGACAAGCAGACCTGTGGCAGGATATTAGGGACCAGGTTGGTTGTGTCTGATAATGGCCATAACTTGTTGGCAGCTTTGTAGCTCGGAAAGCTCACACACATGGCAATCATACAGCATATATGTACCATGCACAACAAACATCCCAAATGTATACAGTAATATATATAAAAACATAAGTAACCATAACATATTTTACAGCGCAGTCATAAACTCAAATTTAAACTATAACAATAACCACTCAAACACTGGAACATAACAGGGCCAGCCCTCAGGCAATCACGGCCCTCACCGGGCAGAATGACAACTCTGCCCAGTGACCACAGCAAAACATTGGGAAAATGTCCCCTTTAAAAATGTGTTCTAATAATAGAATTTTAATTAGTTGGCAGAAAACAACCTCTGCCCAGTTGAGAATGCAATCTTTTAAATGGGACAAATGCTTATATGGCCATGTGGATCCTTCCTTAACGTCTGGGATCCGGCCATACCATGCCTAGCCCACGTGTTCTAAACTTTCTCCAAACCTACCCCAATTTGCCTTAGCTACTGGTGAAGGTGCGTTGTGTGTGTGCCCATTTCAGAAAGTCATCTACAGGTGCCTACGGTCTGGCAATGCTGCTGCAGCGCTTGTATTTGCCAGCTAAACGACTGTTGTGCGATGTGAGTATGCGCTGGAATTCCACATTACATATGTTGGCCATGCTTTGCGAGCAGCAGAAGTCAGTAGTGGAATACCAGCTGCAACATGGTCTAGTATGTCTGATCTCTGTGAGGTTTTACGCAACTTTGTAGGATAAAAACAGATGGTGAGTGGCGCTGCCGCTATTATCAGCCTAACCATCCCACTTCTGTGTCTACTGAAACGCTGGCTGCTAACAATGAAGGCGGATGCTTTACATGTGGAAGAGGTGGAACTAGGAGGAAGACATTACTCAAGGTGTTAGCTAGACCACCCTCAGTTTGTCTTGTCAGTGTGAATTGGATGATGATGAGCAGGAGGAGCAAAAGATGGTTGCCTCCGCTACAGAGGGTAGTAACCATAGCAGGTTTATTCCATCTGTTCAGCATAGATGGGCAGGAGAGGAGGAAGAGGATAAGTAGATTGACATTCATCCTCCTGATGAGTACAGCAAAGTCTCATCTGTTGGGATTCTGAAACACATGGCTGACTTTATGTTATGCTGCCTTTCCTGTGACCCTCACATTATACACATTTTGCGCAACAGCGATTACTGGTTGTTTAGTTCACCCTTCTTGACCCCCGCTACAAAGAGAACTTTTCATCTCTAATTCCTGTGGTGGAGAGGACTAACAAAATGGTGCAATACCAGAAGCTCTTTCTTTAAAAATTGCTCAATAAATTTCCATCTGACAACGCTGTCGGCAGAGTACGTAGTTCCTTGGGCAACCAAGGAGGGCAGATGAGGGGAACATACTCCAGTTCCAACAGATGCAGGACAACACTCTCCAAGGCCTCGGACAGTTTCATGACACCCCGCCAGCACCCACACATTGATGCATGGCCTAGTGTCACAAGGATGGAAAAAAATGTGGAAGATGGTGAAGGAGTACATAGCAGATTGTGTCAGCGTCCTCAGTGATCCCTCTATGCCTTACAACTACTGGGAGTCCAAACAGGACACGTGGCACGCACTGGCACTCTAGAGCTATAGCTAAATGATAAGGAACATAGAAGATATACTATATTGGACTGTAGTATTCTGGGTAAATGACCATGTGGGCACTTTGCGATAAACAAGTTTGTTTTGGGTTGCAGTTTCGGCACTCTAAAAGGATCGCCATCGACATCACTGTTTTAGATGGTTAGTGCATTTGTAGGCCCTCAGCTACATTCTTTTACTCAGTTTCATTGTGCCCAGGGCCACGGTATTTGCGTGCACCATCAGCATCAAGGCCACTGACACGTCCCTTACTGGCCGCATTCTTAACCACCTCAGCCCCCCTAGCTTAAACACCCTTAATGACCAGACCACTTTTTACAATTCTGCACTACACTACTTTCACGGTTTATTTATCGGTCATACAACTTACCACCCAAATGAATTTTACCTCCTTATTTTATCACTAATAGAGCTTTCATTTGGTGGTATTTCATTGTTGCTGACATTTTAATTTTTTTTGTTATTAATAAAAAATTACCAAAATTTTTGCAAAAAAATTATATTTTTTTCACTTTCTGTTGTAACTTTTTTTTTAAAAACTACATTTCTATATAAATTTTTCTCTAAATTTACTGTTCTACATGTATTTGATATAAAAAAATGCAATAAGTGTATATTTATTGGTTTGGGTAAAAGTTATAGCGTTTACAAACTATGGTGCAAAAAAGTAAATTTCCACATTTTGAAGCAGCTCTGACTTTCTGAGCACCTGTCATGTTTCTTCAGGTACTAGAATGTCAGGATAGTATAAATACCCCCCAAATGACATCATTTTAGAAAGAAGACACCCCAAAGTATTCGCGGAGGGGCATGGTGAGTTCATGTATGATTTCATTTTTTTCACAAGTTGGCAGAAAATGACACTTTCTGAAGAAAAAAAAATAAAGTTTCCATTTCTGCTAACTTCTGGCAAAAAAAAATTGTTGTCATTTACAGAGATATTTCTCACACCCAGCATGGGTATATGTAAAAATACACCACAAAACACATTGCCCTACTTTTCCTGAGTACGGCAATACCACATGAGTGACACTTTTTTGCAGCCAAGATGCGCAAAGGGGCCCAAATTCCAATGAGTACCTTTAGGATTTCACAGGGCATTTTTACGCATTTGGATTCCAAAATTCTTCTCACGCTTTAGGGGCTACTAAAATGCCAAGGCAGTATAAATACCCCACAAGTGACCCCATTTTATAAAGAAGACACCCCAAGGTATTCCATCAGGGGTATGGTGAGTTCATGTAACATTTTATTTTTTGTCACAAGTTAGTGGAATATGAGACTTTGTAAGCAAAAAAAAAAATCAATTTCCGCTAACTTGTGCCAATAAAAAAGAGTCTATGAACTCGCCATGCCCCTCATGTAATACCCTGGGGTGTCTTCTTTCTAAAATGGGGTCACTTGTGGGGTATTTATACTGCCCTGGCATTTGAGGGTCTCTGCAATCATTATATGTATGGCCAGCATTAGGAGTTTCTGCTATTCTCCTTATATTGAGCATACGGGTAATGAGATTTTTTTTTTCCGTTCAGCCTCTGGGCTGAAAAAAAAATGAACGGCACAGATTTCTTCATTCGCATCGATCAATGTGAATGAAAAAATCTCTGCCAAAAAATGTGCAAAAAAAAAAAAAAGAGGGGAAAGGACATAGGAGTGCTTGCGAAGTAAGGCCCCATTCACACGTCCGCAAAAATGTCCGCATCTATTCCGCAATTCTGCGGAATAAATGCGGACCCATTCAGTGTGAATGGGGCCTGCGGTGATGCGGAGAGCACACTATGTGCTCTCCGCATCAGCATTTGCGGAGCTGCGGCCTCGAACTTCCGGGTTTCGGCCCCGAAACATCCGGCCACAGCTCCGCAAAAGATAGAGCATGTCCTATTCTTGTCCACAAAAGGCATTTTCTATATAGTTCTGGAAATGTGCGGATCCGCAAAATGCGGAAAGCACATTGACGGTGTCCGTGCTTTGCGGTGTCCGTGGATCCGCAAAACACATACGGACGTCTGAATGAGCCTTACAGTGTGGTGATTAGTGACAGGGGGGTGACATGGGGTGATCAGGGGTTAATCAGTGACGGGGGGTGTTGGTGTGTGGTGATTGGTGCACTAAGTGTCCTCTGGTGGTCCCAAGCAAAAGGGACCATCAGAGGAGCAGGCAGCAGGCATATCAGACGCTGTTTATAAAACAGCGTCTGATATGTGATTTAGATGCCCTTTTTTAACATCTACAGCCTGCCAGCGCATGATCAGCGCTGGCAGACTGTAGTTAAAGTTCCTGCCGTAGTGACACGCGAGATGACACGCCGACGCGTCAACGAGGAACATTCCGGCCGCTCGCAGGATACATCCCTGCATTAGGCGGTTGGGATGTGGTTAATATTAAATGTTATATATGCTTAAAAGTATGTCACACGTACAGTAGCGTAGGATTTGTAAGTGTATGCGCCAATAAATTAAAACAGGTATTTGGGATGCGCACACTTTACACAGGAGATGTAGCCATGATAATGTCACATAGTGGCATACAACGTCTTCGGATAAAGTACAGTATATGTCAGTGATATGTATGAAATGCATATGTTTTCACCTGTGGTACAGTATTTGACACAGAGAGGCACATGCTGTGGACACTAAATGTTGCACAAATAATGTACATTTCCCCAAAATACACTCTGTTTTCAACTGTGGTACAGTATTTGACACGGAGAGGCACACACTGTGGACACTAAATGTTGCACAAATAATGTACATTCCTCCCAAAATACACTGTTTTTACATGTAGTACAGTATTTTACACAAAGAGGCATACTCTGTGGACACTAAATATTTCACAAATTATGTATATTTCCCCAAAATACACTGTTTTCACCTGTGGTACAGTATTTGACACAGAAAGGCACATGCTGTGGACACTAAATGTTGTACAAATAATGTACATTTCCCCAAAATACACAGTTATCACATGTGGTACAGTATTTGACACAGAGAGCCACATGCTATGGACACCAAATGTTGCACAAATAATGTACATTTCTGCAAAATACACTGTTTTCACCTGGGGTACAATTTTTGACACAGAGAGGCACATGCTGTGTACACTAAATGTTGCACAAACAATGTACATTTCCCCAAAATACACAGTTTTCACATGTGGTACAGTATTTGACACAGAGAGCCACATGCTATGGACACTAAATGTTGCACAAATAATGTACATTTCCCCAAAATACACAGTTTTCACATGTGGTACAGTATTTGACACAGAGAGGCACATGCTGTGGACACTAGATTAGGCCCAGATTATTTAGATTTGCACATCAAACACTTTTTTCGGATGATGGACAGTATATGTCCCATAAAACCACAGAATATGGACAATATATTAGACCCAGATTACTGCAATTTGAAAAACAGACACTTTTTTCGTATGCTTGACGGTATATGTCACATAAACCCACAGAATAGACACTATATTATGCCCAGATTAATGTCATTTTTAAATGCAAAAACTATTTTCAGATGCCGGTCACTATATATAACATAAACCCCCAGAATATGGACAGTATATTATGCCCAGCTTAATGTAATTTGAAATACAGAAACTGTTTGGAGATGCTGGACAGTATATGTCACATAAATCCACAGAATATGGACACTATTAGACCCAGATTAATGGAATTTGCACTACAGACACTGTTTGCTGATGTACTATTGTATTTTTTACACAAAGCAACACACTATGTTTACTAGATGTGAACTAGATTATTCAAGACATAGTCTGCAGATGATGTAGACTATATGTTACTAATAAGTACAAAATAAAAATATCTTGCTGCTGTGAAAAGCACCCAGTAGTCATTAAAAGGCATTGTGGGGTCTTTGAAAAGCTTTTCTTAGTAAAAACAGCAAATTTCTCTCCCTGCACGATCTGTCACTTGAGAAGAACTGTCCCTGAAACTGCAAGAGTTAAATTGATTGCTGCTGGAAAAGGCACACACACATACAAACACTGTTTTCCTTAAAAGGACATTTGGGTCTTTGCAAATCTTGTTTCTGATAAAATCTGTTAAATTTCGCCTTCTAATCTGTCTTTCCCGTCCTACGCTCTGCTCTCCCTGTCTACGTCTGAGCCAAACATGCGTCATCGGATACTATATAGAACCCGATGACGCGTTCCGGCCAGCCAATCATTGTAATGCCAGCAGCCAACATGCCTACTGGCATTACAGTGAGGGAAGTACTTACCTGCACCTTCATTGGCTGCTTACAACCCACAAAACATTCGGGGCAGAGACTCAAGCATGGCGCTTGAGCACATGAGTATTCGGCCGAGTACCGCCATGTGCCAAGCACAGCAATGCTTGAGCCGAACGGGTATTCGGCCGAGCATGCTTGCTCATCACTAATGTATTCACCATAAATTAGCAAATTCGAGAATTTGTGATCTCAGTCATTATTTACTTGATTGCCAAAATCGGCAATGTCATATATTCGTGATAAAAATTTGCGATTAGAATATTCGCGATCAACACTATGGGGTAGGCAACTTTCCTATTGGTTGCTATGGATGTTGCTAAGTGCCGATAATTGCAATAAATTCGAGAAAAGTTTGCGATTAGAATATTCGCGATCAACACTATTCGTGAAAACGAATATATAGCACTATATTCTAAACATTCGCAAATTCTTGAAGTGGCGATATGAGCAATTCAAATTTGTGATTCGAATACTCACGCTCAAAACTACTTACTTTGTGTGATATCTTGAGCTCATGAGTAGGGATGAGCGAACCCGAACTGTATAGTTCAGGTTCGTACCGAATTTTGGGGTGTTCGGGACACGGACCCAGACCCAAACATTTTCAAAAAAATTTGGTTCGGGTTCGTTGTTCGGCAATTTTTTCCCGCTTTCTGAAGGGCTGCACAAAAGCCAATCAGCTAGCGTTTTACTTCTTGCCCTAAGAAGCCATCACAGCCATGCCTACTAATGGCATGGCTGTGATTGTCCAAGTGCAGCATATGACGCAGCCTCTATTTAAGCTGGAGTCACATAGCGCCGCACGTCACTCTGCTCTGATTAGTGTAGGGATAGGACGCAGCTGCTGTGAGGGCGAGATTAGGCAGGGAAAACTCAGCAAAAACACCTAATGAAGTGATCAATCTACAGCTGTGAATCATTCAAGTTCTGCTATTTAATTGCTCGCTGGTTTTTAGGCTGCACAGAGCGTTTTTCTGTCACTTTTTTCTGGGGTGATCGGCGGCCATTTTGTGTCTTGTGGTGCACCAGCACAAGCTACCACCAAGTCCATCAATCCATCAATACTAGTGTTTTTTTTTGCTATATCCTACATTAGGGGCTTGGCTGTGCTTATTGTCACCCCTAGAAACTCAGCATAGAAATTTCTATATTTTACTGAGGGGTTAAATTCAATTGCCAAAATTGCAATCCCCTAAATCTGGTGTTCCAGCTGTGGCTAGCCAAGTGTAATACTGTCTGCTGTCAGGCAAAGGATATATTTTGTACTGGGGTGAAATTCAATTGCCAAAATAGCAATACCATAAATCAGTGATTTCAGCTGTGGCTGGCCAAGTTTAATAGTGTCCGGCAAATTATATATTTTGTTCTGGGATGAAATTCAATTGCCAAAATAGCAATACCGTAAATCTGGTGTTCCAGCTGTGACTGGACAAGTTTAATAGTGTCCGGCAATGGAAATATTTTTTTCAGGGGTAAAATTCAATTGCCAAAATAGCAATACCATAAATCAGTGGTTTCAGCTGTGGCTGCCAAAGTTTAATAGTGTCCGGCAAAGGATATATTTTTTTTCTGGGGTGAAATTCAATTGCCAAAATAGCAATACAGTAAATCTGGTGTTCCAGTAGTGGCTGGCCAAGTTTAATAGTGTCCGGCAAAGGATATATTTTTTTCTGGGGTGAAATTCAATTGCCAAAATAGCAGTACCGTAAATCTGGTGTTCCAGCTGTGATTGGACAAGTTTCATAGTGTCCGTCATAGGATATATTTTTTTCTGCGGTGAAATTCAGTTGCAAAAATAGAAATGCCGTAAATCTAGTGTTCCAGCTGTGACTGGACAAGTTTAATAGTGTCCGGCAAAGGATATATTATTTTCTGGGGTGAAATTCAATTGCCAAAATAGCAATACCATAACTGGTGGTTTCAGCTGTGGCTGGCCAAGTTTAATAGTGTCCGGCAAAGGATATATTTTTTCTTCGGTGAAATTCAATTGCAAAAATAGCAATACCGTAAATCTGGTGTCCCAATAGTGGCTGGCCAAGTTTAATAGTGTCCGGCAAAAGATATATTTTTTTCTGGGGTGAAATTCAATTGCCAAAATAGCAATACTATAAATCAGTGGTTTCAGCTGTGGCTGGACAAGTTTAATAGTGTACGGCAAGGGATATTTTTTTTTTTGGGGTGAAATTCAATTGCCAAAATAGCAATACCGTAAATCAGTGGTTTCAGCTGTGGCTGGCCAAGCTTAATAGAGTCCGGCAAAGGATATATTATTTTCCGGGGTGAAATTCAGTTGCAAAAATATAAATACCGTAAATCTGGTGTTCCAGCTGTGACTGGACAAGTTTCATAATGTCTGTCATAGGATATATTATTTTCTGCTGTGAAATTCAGTTGCAAAAATAGAAATACCGTAAATCTGGTGTCCCAGCAGTGGCTGGCCAAGTTTAATGGTGTCCGGCAAATAACTTATTATTTTCTGGGGTGAAATTCAGTTGCCAAAATAGAAATACAGTAAATCTGGTGTTCCATCTGGGATTGCACAAGTTTCATAGTGTCCATCATAGGATATATTATTTTCTGCGGTGAAATTCAGTTGCAAAACTAGAAATACCATAAATCTGGTGTTCCAGCTGAGAGTGGACAAGTTTAATAGTGTCTGGCAAAGGATATATTTTGTTCTAGGGTGAAATTCAATTGCCAAAATTGCAATAACATAAATCAGTGGTTTCAGATGTGGCTGGCCAAGTTTAATAGTGTCCAGCAAAGGATATATTTTTTTCTGGGGTGAAATTCAGTTGCAAAAATATAAATACCGTAAATCTGGTGTTCCAGCTGTGACTGGACAAGTTTAATAGTGTACGGCAGAGGATATATTTTGTTCTGGGGTGAAATTCAATTGTCAAAATAGCAATACTGTAAATATGGTGTCCCAGCAGTGGCTGGCCAAGTTTAATAGTGTCCGGCAAAGGATTTATTAGTTTCTGGGGTGAAATTCAGTAGCCAAAATAGAAATACAGTAAATCTGGTGTTCCAGCTGTGACTGGACAAGTTTCATAGTGTCCGTCATAGGATATATTATTTTTTGCGGTGAAATTCAGTTGCAAAAATAGAAAAACTGCAAATCTGGTGTTTCAGCTGTGACTGGACAAGTTTAATAGTGTCCGGCAAATTATATATTTTGTTCTTGGGTGAAATTCAATTGCCAAAATAGCAATACCGTAAATCTGGTGTCCCAGCAGTTGCTGGCCAAGTTTAATAGTGTCCGGCAAAGGATATATTATTTTCTGGGGTGAAATTCAATTGCCAAAATAGCAATACCCAAAATCTGGTGTTCCAGCTGTTGCAGGCCAAGTGTAAATCTGTCTGTTAAAGGGTATATTACACTCAGCGTGCATCTCCAAGTGAATTTCTTTCCGTTAAAAGGTATATTAAAGTAAGTGTTAAAATACAGCATAATCCTCTACATTTGCACACACTGTTTTGCATATCTAAGTGTATTTCTTTCTGTTAAAGGGTATAGTACACAAAGTGTTAAAATTCAAGTGCTGAAAGCATATTCTTATATATTTTTTTTACACGCTACTGTGCATTTCAAAGTATAAATCCGTCTATAAAAGGATGCCTTTCATCCAGGGCCTAAATACTAGACCTACAATTGATATTCCACTAAGGCCCCATGCACACGACCGTTGTTTGTTTCCGCGTCCGTTCCGTTTTTTCTCACGGATAGGATGCTTCCCTATTTATTTCAATGGGTCAGTCAAAAAATGCGGATGGTCAACCGTTTTTGATCCGCATCCGTGATCCGTGTTTTCATTCCCTCAAAAAAATAGTGCATATCCTATTTTTTTCACGTTTGCGGACAAGGATAGGAATTTTTACAATGGATCTGCCATAAAAATCGGATCCGTCAAAAAAAACGGTCCATCATCCGTTTTTTTTGACGGACGCAAAATTTGCAGGAGGAGCGGACGCGGAGGCAGGCAACGGTCGTGTGCATGTAGCCTAAATCTGTGGTTACTGCTGTGCCTGGATTAGTGTAATACAGTACATAAATAGATAGCCAGATAGTGTTAGATGCCTGTAAAAAAATGCCTGAACTTGAATTCAATACATTGGGCCAAATAACTTTTTTTCTTATTGTGGTGAACGGTAACAATGAGGAAAACATCTAGTAAGGGACACGGACGCGGACATCGTCGTGGTGTTGTTAGTGGACCCTCTTATGCTGGGAGAGGACGTGGCCATTCTGCCATTGCCACACATCCTAGTGAACCAACTACCTCAGGTTCCAGTACCCGCCAGAATTTACAGCGATATTTGGTGGGGCCCAATGCCGTTCTAAGGATGGTAAGGCCTGAGCAAGTACAGGCGCTAGTCAATTGGGTGACTGACAGTGGATCCAGCACGTTCACAACATTATCTCGCACCCAGTCTTCAGCAGAAAGTGCACAGATGGCGCCGGAAAACCAAGCCCATCAGTCTGTCACATCACCCCCATGCATATCAGGGAAACTGTCTGAGCCTCAAGTTATGCAGCAGTCTCTTATGCTGTTTGAAGACTCTGCTGGCAGGGTTTCCCAAGGGAATCCACCTAGCCCTTCCCCAGTGGTGCAAGACATAGAATGCACTGATGCACAACCACTTATGTTGATGATGAGTACATGGGAATACCACCTCATCGGAGTCCGCACGTCTCTGATGATGACGAAACACAGGTGCCAACTGCTGCGTCTTTTTGCAGTGTGCAGACCGAACAGGAGGTCAGGGAGGAAGAATGTGTGGAAGACGATGCAGGAGACGATGAGGTCCTACACCCCACATGGAATGAAGGTAGTGCCACTGACTTTCATAGTTCAGAGGAAGAGGCAGTGGTGAGACTGAGCCAAAAGTGTAGCAAAAGAGGGAGAAGGGGGCAAAAGCAGAACAGTCACCGTCAAGAGAGTTCGCCTGCTACTGACCACCACTGGCTATGAGTACTGTTAATATCCCATCTAACTCAGTTTTTTTCCATCAAAAGGATGTCTTTATCAACCATCCATATTTTCATATATTTTTATGTGGTTATATGTATATTTTTTTTTTTTTTTTTTTTATATATTTATATATATGTTCAAATATCTATATCTCCATAAGACTATCCTTTTATTTATACTGATTAGACCCTGAATATTCTGATCTTCTACACTACACACACATTTTTTTCACTATCACCCATGCATTTTTCTTACATCCTTCTAATATCATGTCCCCTTCAAATATTCCTTTTAGATATGTACCCATAGCTCCCGATGCGTTCCACGCTGGAACGCATCGCCAGAGCGCAACAGTGAATTGATTAGTTTCCTTGACTGTACATTGCGCTCCAAGCTGGAACGCAAACCGGAAGCCCTCGCGTCACTTCCGGTGCGTTCCAAGCTGGAGCGCACCCGGCAGCACATTAACATCCACATCTACTTATCTCCGGCTTAATCACTCATATATATGTTTCTGCTCTAACACCCCTCTCTGACATAACTCTGAATCCATATATCTATGTTCACTTGCATTTTGATGAGTTTAATAAGATATTTATACCGATCACCGGAAGTGGCGTCACTGGGACCGGAACTGACATCCTCCGGTGTCCTTTGGCGCTTTTTTGTGTTTTTTTTTTTTTGTGTTTAAATTCACCTGTTGACAGGTTCCACATTATGCTCCTGACGAAGGGGTCTTGTTGTATGACCCCGAAACGCGTTGAGATCCTCCTCCCCACACCTTGGCGAATTTAATAAAGGAAAGGTTCTAGAAGACATCAGTGTTTGCCGTCCTTTCTGACATTCCTAGAGGCGACCCAGGCGCAGGAGGTGTTAATGTAGGTGTATTGAGCTTATCCTACATTACCCTCCTGGGTGAAGTGAGTTAAACCTGCTTTTATTACTGCTTTTATTACTCTTATTTGCATTAGTGATGATACGAATTTTCCTAATACCGCACTTTTGTAAGTGTTTCATTTGACAGATTGGCGCCTCCAAAAGTGGTCTTTTACAGGGTACACACACTACCATAGTTGTGTGTACTCTGCCTCTTTTTTATTGTTACGTATACCCACCCGACCTTGCCAAAGGGAAGGTGTAACCACTGGCAGCCTGTCTTACGTTCATCTCACCCTCTATACTTTTTATATCCTGTCCAAATCCTATTGGCGCCCTGCCAAAGTTAACCTAAGGCTTCCGTATCCAGGAGACCTATAGTGTCTAATACTCTGTTTTTGTTTCCCTCTGTTTCTGACACTGGCCACCACCACCACGGACCAAGCACCCCAAAGGCAGCTTCAAGGAGTTCCCTGGCATGGCACTTCTTTAAACAATGTGCTGACGACAAGACCCAAATGGTTTTCACACTGTGCCATCAGAGCCTGAAGCGAGGCATTAACGTTCTGAACCTTAGCACAACCTGCATGACCAGGCATCTTCATGCAAAGCATGAACTGCAGTGGAGTAAACACCTTAAAAACAAGGAACTCACTCAGGCTCCCCCTGCTCCCTCTTCTGCTGCTGCCTCAGCCTCTTCCTCTGCCTCGGGAGGAATGTTGGCACCTGCCGCCCACCAAACAGAGGATGTGCCACCAACACCTCCACCTCTGTCACCAAGCTTCTCCACCATGTTACACGGCAGCGTTCAGCTCTCCATCTCACAAACCTTGGAGAGAAAGCGTAAATTCCCACCTAGCCACCCTCGAGCCCTGGGCCTGAATGCCAGCATTTCTAAACTACTGGCCTTTGAAATGCTGTCATTCAGGCTGGTGGACACAGACAGCTTCAAACAGCTGATGGCGATGGCTGTCCCACAGTATGTTGTTCCCAGCCGCCACTACTTCGCCAAGACAGCCGTGCCTTCTCTGCACAACCAAGTATCCGATAAAATCAAGTGTGCACTGCGCAACGCCATCTGTGGCAAGGTCCACCTAACCACAGATACGTGGACCAGTAAGCACGGCCAGGGACGCTATATCTCCCTAACTGCACACTGGGTAAATGTAGTGACGGCTGGGCCCCAGGCGGAGAGTTCTTTGGCGCACGTCTATCCACCACCAAGGATCGCAGGGCATCATTATTTGCCTCCTGTAGCTTCCTCCTCCTACTCGGCTTCCTCCTCCTCTTCTTCCACCTGCTCATCCAGTCAGCCACACACCTTCACCACCAACTTCAGCACAGCCCGGGGTAAACGTCAGCAGGCCGTTCTGAAACTCATATGCTTGGAGGACAGGCCCCACACCACACAGGATTTGTGGCAGGGTATTGAACAACAGACCGAACAGTGGTTGCTGCCGGGGGGCCTCAAGCCTGGCCTGGTGGTGTGCGATAATGGGCGAAATCTCGTCGCAGCTCTGGGACTAGCCGGTTTGATGCACATCCCTTGCCTGGCACATGTGCTGAATTTGGTGGTGCAGAAGTTCCTTTACAACTACCCCGACATGTCAGAGCTGCTGCATAAAGTGCGGGCTGTATGTGTCTGCTTCCGGCGTTCACATCCTACTGCTGCTCGCCTGTCTGCGCTACATTGTAACTTCGGCCTTCCCGCTCACCGCCTCATATGCAACGTGCCCAACAGGTGGAACTCCACCTTGCACATGATGGAGAGACTGTGCGAGCAGCAGAAGGCCATAGTGGAGTTTCAGCTGCAGCATGCACGCGTCAGTCGCACTGAGGAACAGCACCACTTCACCACCAATGACTGGGCCTCCATGCAAGACCTGTGTGCCCTGTTGCGCTGTTTTGAGTACTCCACCAACATGGCCAGTGGCGATGACGCCGTTATCAGCGTTACAATACTACTTCTATGTCTCCTTGAGAAAACACTTAGGGCGATGATGGAATAAGAGGTGGCCCAGGAGGTGGAGGAGGAGGGAGAGGGGTCATTTTTAGCACTTTCAGGCCAGTCTCTTAGAAGTGCCTCAGAGGGAGGTTTTTTGCAAAAGCAGAGGCCAGGTACAAATGTGGCCAGCCATGGCCCACTACTGGAGGACGAGGAGGACGAGGATGAGGAGGTGGAGGAGGATAAGGATGAAGCATTTTCACAGCGGGGTGGCACCCAACGCAGCTCGGGCCCATCACTGGTGCGTGGCTGGGGGGAAACGGAGGTCGATGACGATACGCCTCCCACAGAGGACATCTTGTCCTTAACTCTGGGCAGCATGGCACACATGAGCGACTACATGTTGCAGTGCCTTCGCAACGACAACAGAGTTGCCCACATTTTAACGTGTGCGGACTACTGGGTTGCCACCCTGCTGGATCCCCGGTACAAAGACAATGTGCCCACCTTACTTCCTGCACTTGAGCGTGATAGGAAGATGTGCGAGTACAAGCACACATTGGTAGCCGCGCTACTGAGAGCATTCCCAAATGTCACAGGGGAACAGGTGGAAGCCCAAGGTGAAGGCAGAGGAGGAGCAAGAGGTCGCCAACGCAGCTGTGTCACGGACAGCTCCTCTGAGGGCAGGATTAGCATGGCAGAGATGTGGACAAGCTTTGTCACCACGCCACAGCTAACTGCACTACCACCTGATACGGAACGTGTTAGCAGGAGGCTGTATTTCACTAACATGGTGTAACAGTACGTGTGCACACCCCTCCACGTACTGACTGATGGTTCCTCCCCATTCAACTTCTGGGTCTCCAAATTGTCCACGTGGACAGAGCTAGCCTTTTATGCCTTGGATGTGCTGGCATGCCCGGTGGCCAGCGTTTTGTCTGAACGTGTATTCAGCACGGCAGGTGGCGTCATTACTGACAAATGAAGCCGCCTGTCCATAGCCAACGTGGACAAGCTGACGTTCATGAAAATGAACCAGGCATGGATCCCACAGGATCTGTCCATCCCTTGTGCAAAATAGACATTTATAACTACCTCCCCTTAACCATATATTCTTGTACTCCAGGGCACTTCTTTATTGAATCCTCTTTTTTTCATTTTACCATTATATTGCGGGGCAACCCAAAGTTGAATGAACCTCTCCTTCGTCTGGGTGCCATGGCCCTGAGTCTGTGAATGAGGCCTGTGGCACTGCAGGCAGACATGAATCCTTTTTGGCTGTGATGAGAACTTCAACTCCCATAGCATTCCCACCTGATGCCACCCCAACCTCCTATTCCACCTCCTCCTCCTCCAAGTTGCCAATTGATATTGGTTAATTTTTATTTATTTTATTTTATTTTAAGTCATTTCCCTATCCACATTTGTTTGCAGGGGATTTACCTACATTTTGCTGCCTTTTGCAGCCCTCTAGCCCTTTCCAGGGCTATTTTACAGCCATTTAAGTGCCCAAAAGTTTGGGTCCCCATTGACTTCGGCCGAACTTCTCGAACTCGAACATCCAAGTGTTCACTGAACTCTACTCATGAGCTTTACTTTTATATGCTTTGTATGGGATTATCCTCAAATAAAGACGTGCTGTCGATATTATACCTACCTGTAAAATAGGTGGTTGGAGTGGGTATTTCAGTCTGTTTGGTGGACCTTGAATAACTTTTTTTTCTATAAAAAACTAAGAAGCATTATTTATACCTATGATTTTACTCCTTGATGCATGGACTTCCCGAAGATTAATATGAGGTATTCAAGTAAAACTATGATATTTAGTGCATCATTAGATTTCAATGTCAGAGCTAATATGCCATAATTTCATAAGTGCTCATGCAAATGACCTTATGGTTAGGTACAACCTCTGAGATAACTAGAGACATGATATGGCATGATATGATATATAGGTTCTTAAAGTACTTCCATATGCCTCTAATTTTATATAGAGATAGTGTTTTTTTTTTTTCTCCCATAGAAGCACAGCTTCATACATATGCCACACTTACAATATGAGCTCAGTATTCTCCTCCCAGGTATTTGAACTGTAATATTTTAGAACATTAGAAATGCATATTTATTCCATATTTTCTTTATGGGTATTTTCACACAGCCTTTTTATTTATGGAATCTGCCTTACTTTATTTTCTATTGGGAATCTGCACTGTAGTTTGTACTGCATGGAATTTTCCGAGCCCAGTTTAAAAAAAACATTTTGGAAAAAAAAAAAAAAGGAAACCATGGTGGTGAATGAATGGCAGATCCGCAGCATGCCAACTGCGAAACAGTGGCAGAAATCCAAGAGTCAGTTTTGGATTTCTGCTGCGGATTCTGTTGCAAATATAAGTTGGATTTTTCATATGTGCATTTATCTCCAATGAAAATTTGGTAAAGAATAAACTTTTTTACTAAGATATAGCAGTATCTGTTATGTGTTACCTTAGTGTTTTTATGTGATTATATAAACTGTGTGTGTGTGTATATATATATATATTTTTTCTTATTATATCCTCATTATATAGTGCAAGTAACTACTTATTCTAGGGATGTCTAAGAATGACAGTGTTATCTAGAGGGCCATTAAAATACATAAACAGATAGAAATTAATTTTACTCCCAAAATCAATGTAGCAATAATGAAAAAAAATCTTTAATTCCTACTTTTACTAGTTGCTTTTAAAAACTACTGCAATCATTTCTATGTCTTCTAACCATGAGTGACACACTGTTACTGGTGTGATATTTGATTTGACAGCGTCTCCAGTAGTTTACTTCAAAATACCACATCTATTACATCGTATTCCCATTTGTTGAAAATTCATTATTTTCCTAACAGAGAAAATCATTACACATACAGAGATCTCTCAAGTTGCTATATTAATCTGACAACTATTATAACTTGAATATATAGTAAATTGCAACCAAAATTTTATTGAAAACTGGAATTTATTTCTAAGTCCCCAAAATGTCTGTGAATCCAGCACAGTACAGTAAAAAGAGAAGCTATTTCCGAAAAGGTAAATAGAAGAACACTGAAGCAGTTCAGGTAGTACAGTACATATGGTACAGGTAGCAAGTAGAGTTGAGATAACCCGAACTGTATAGTTCAGGTTCATACCGAATTTTGGGGTGTTCGGGTTTGGGTCCATTGTTTGGTGATTTCTTCCCGCTTTCTGAAGGGCTGCACAGCAGCTAATAAGCAAGCGTTTTACTTCTTGCCCTAAGAAGCCATCACAGCCATGCCTACTAATGGCATGGCTGTGATTGGCTGAGTGCAGCATGTGACCAAACCTCTTTATAAGCTGGAGTCACGTACTGCCGCACGTCACTCTGCTGATTTGAGCTTATGGAGAGGATGCTGGTGCTGCGATCAGGGACAGAATAGGGTAGAAATCAGAAGAACCTATGCAACTTGAATCCACAAGATACAGCAAATAGAGAGGGAGGGAGCTTCAGCAATCCAACATTTCTGTACTCAGCCACTGCAAGGGAAATCTTTTTTTGTAATCCATCTGTTACTGAGGTGGTGCTCGGCGTCCATTTTAGCCACTGCAGTGTACTGCATGTGTTCCAGCCAGCCAGCGACATCAGCCTAATCCTATTTTGTAGCTCAGTGAAGGAAAAACACTTTTTTTCTGGCTGCTTAAGTCCCCTATATTGCCTTTTGTATGTTTAAGGGGTGATATAGTCAATTTGTCTAGTCTGGGATCTGTGGTGCCACAGAGCACTTGTGTATACAATGCACTAAACCATATATTCCATTTCAGCTATCAAGTAGTGCATCAGTGTATTTTAGTTAAAGAAAAGTGGTCATCCTGATCCACCAAGCCTATTTTACACCGCCAAAATATATATTTGACATTTTTGCGGTGAAATAGAGAATCCGTCAAATTTTAGTTGAAAAACCGTATTCCTTGTCCACAAAACAGTTTTGCATACACCGTCCAACGAAATATTTTATATTTCTGCAGGGAAATAGTGCTTCTTTGTTTTTTATAGAAAAAAAAACGTTGTTCAAGGTCCACCAAACAGTCTGAAATACCAATTCCAACCATTTTACATTGCTGCTGTGAAATACAGCATAAGTGTAATTTTTTGACAAAATAGTGGAAATCCTGATCCACAAAGCATTTTGAAATACACCGCCTAAATACGGATTTCACATTACAGCTGAGAAATAGTGCATTATTCTTTTTTGTGTAAAAAAAGCAATATTCCTGCTTCACAAAGCAGTTGTACATACACGGTATAAATGCCTAAATTTAATTTACAGCAGTGAAAAACTGCATTTGTGAATTTTGGTGATAAAAGCCGTGACTTATAGTCCATTTGTCTAGTCTGGGGCCTGTGGTGCCACAGAGCACTTTTGTATACTATGCACTAAACCGTATATTCAATTTCAGTTATCAAATAGTGCATCAGTGTATTTTAGTTATAGAAAAGTGGTCATCCTCATCCACCAACCCTATTTTACTCCGCCAAAATATATATTTGACATTTCTGCAGTGAAATAGAGAATCCGTGTAATTTTGGGGGAAAAAATGTATTCCTTGGCCACAAAACAGTTCTGCATTTTGGGGTTGCATTAAAAAAAGCAGTGTTTTAGGCCAAAAAAAACTGTTGTGCATCCGTCGTTTAAATAATTATTTCCAATTTATAACAGTCAAATACTTCATTTGTGAATATTGGTGACCAAATCCGTGTTCTGGGTCCCCAAATCTGGTGTCCATACATAGTATAAATATCTACTTTTAATGTACAGCAGTTAAAAACTGCATTTTGGGGTTTTATTGAGAAAAGCCGCGTTTTAGGCCGAAAAAACAGTTGTGCATCTGGCGTATACATAATTAATTTCAATTTACAGCAGTGAAATACTAATTTTCTGTACTTTATTACAAAAATACTTGTTCTTGTTCCACAAACCACTTGTGCATACAGCATACCAATTTTTTTTTTACATTTCCGCAAAGAAATTGAGAATCAGTGTATTTTGGGCCCAAAAAACATTATTCTGGGTCCACTGAGCATTTTTATGACATGGCACTGCCATAGCGAATGTAATTGTCGACTAGTGATAGGTAAATTGACACCGGAGAGAAACCAATCTTTCAGCTTGGTGGGTGAATGCCAATAATGATGAGAACATCAAATAATGGACGTGGACATGGTCGTGGTGGTGTTGGTGGAGCTCCTGTTGCTGGGAGAGGACGTGGCCGTTAAGCGCCAACTACCGCTCCAAGTCAAACACCTTCCTCTGGTGCGAGTAGGCGACAGAATCTACAGCGTTATTTGTTAGGGCCAAATACCGTAGATTGGGTGGCTGACAGTGCCTCCAGTTCCTTCACAGTATCTAACACCCAGTTCTCTGCAGAAAGCTCAGAGTTGGCACCTGCAGCTCATGCTCATCAGTCTTTCACCTCACCCCCTTGTAAATAAGCCAAGAAGTCAGAACTCCAAGTCATGCAGCAAACTCTTATGCTTTTTGATGACTCTGTCGGCAGGGTTTACCCAGCCCATCCACCTAGCCCTGCCCCTGAAGTGGAAGACCTTGAATGCACTGATGCCCAACCACTTATGTTGCAGGATGAGGACATGGGAAAACTGCCGCAGCACGTCTCTGATGATGACGAAACACAGATGCCAACTGCTGTGGCTTTCTGCAATGTGCAGACCGACGAGGAGGGCAGGGGTCATGAATGGGTGGAAGGATGATAAGGTCCTAGACCTAGACTGGACTGACGGTTGTGCTAGGGACATGTTCAGTTGTAAAAAAGAGGCGGTGGTTGTACAGAGGCAACAGCACAGCAAAAGAGGGTGCAGGGTGCAAAAGCAGAGCGGCTGTTCTATAGACAGTACGCCTGCTACTGCCCACCGCACCCAGGCACCGAGCACACCAAGGCCTGCTCCAAGGAGTTAATTGGCGTGACAGTTCTTCACACAATGTCCTGACGACAAGACATGAGTAGTTTGCATGTTGTGCCATCAGAGCCTAAAGCGAGGCATAAACGTTGTTAACCTCTGCACAACCTGCATGACCAGGCATCTACATGCAAAGCACGAACTGCAGTGGAGTAAACACCTTAAAAACCCTGAAAGCTCTCAGGCTCCTCCTCTTCGGCTGCTTTCTCTGCCTCTTCCTCTACCTATGGTGTCAACGTGGCACCTGGCAAACAGAGGATGTCCCACCACCACCTCTGTCACCATCATCAAGCATCTCCACCATGACACAGGCAAGTGTTCAGCTTTTCATCTCCCAAACACTGGAGAGGAAGTGAAAATACCCACCTACCCACCCTCGATCCCTGGTCCTGAATGCCAGCATTTCAAAATTACTGGCCTTTGAAATGCTGTCATTCCATCTGGTGGAGACAGACTGTTTCAAACAGCTGATGGCGGTGGCTGTCCAAAAGTATGTTCCCAGCCGCCACTACATTTTCCAGGTGAGCCGTCCCTTCCGTGCACAACCAAGTGGAGGATAAAATCAAGTGTGCGCTGCGAAACGGCATCTGTGGCAAGGTCCACATAACCACAGATACAGGGACCAGTAAGCACGACCAGGGCCCAAGGCGGATAGCGATTTGGCGCATGTCCTTCCACCACCGAGGATCGCAGGGCATTATTCTTTGCTTCCTGTTGCCTCCTCATCCTACTTCACATCCTTCTCCTCCTCTTCTACCACCCCCACATCCTTTCATCGTAAGAACCTCACCCCCTTACTTCAGCACAGCCAGGGGTAAACTTCAGCAGGCGATTTTAAAACTCATGTCTTTGGGTGACCAAACCGACACAGCACAGGAGCTTTGGAGGGGCATAGAACAACAGACCGATGAGTGGTTGCTGCCAGTGAGCCTCAAGCCTGGCCTGGTGGTGTGCGATAATGGGCGAAATCTCGTTGCAGCTCTGGGACTAGCAGGTTTGATGCACATCCCTTGTCTGGCGCATGTGCTGAATCTGGTGGTGCAGAAGACTCTTAAAAACTACCCAGACATGTCAGAGCTGCTGCTGAAAGTGTGGTCCGTCTGTGCTCGCTTTCGCCATTCTCACCCTGCTGCTGCTCGCTTGTCTGCACTGCAGCGTAACTTCGGCCTTCCAGCTCACCGCCTCATATGCGACTTGCCCACCTGGTGGTACTCCACCTTGTATATGCTGGAGAGACTGTGCGAGCAGCAGCAGGCGATAGTGGAGTTTCAGCTGCAGCACTCACGAGTTGGTCACTCTGCAGATCAGCACCACTTCCCCACCAGTGACTGGGCCTGCATGCAAGACCTGTGTACCTTGTTGCGGTCTTTTGAGTACTCAACCAACATGGTCAGTGCTGATGACGCCATTGTTAGCATTACAATACCACTTCTATGTCTCCTTGAAAAATCTATTACGTCGATGATGGAAGAGGATGTGGCAGAGGAGGAGGAGGAAGAGAGGGCATTTCACAGTGTTTCAGGCCAGTCATTACAAAGTGGCTTAGAGGGTGGGTTCCTGCACCATCAGAGGCCAGGTAAACATGTGGCCAGCCAGGGCACAGTTCTGGCGGACGAGGAGGAGAAGGATGAGGTAGAGGAGGAGGAGAAACCGAGTTCATTGCAGGGTGGCACCCAACGCAGCTCAGGGCCATTACTGGAGCGTGACTGGGGGGATACGGAGGACACAGATGATACACCACCTACAGTGGACAGCTTATCCCTACCTCTGGGCAGCCTGGCACACATGAGCGACTACATGCTGCAGTGCCTGTGCAACAACAGCGGAGTTGCCCACATTGTAACTTGTGCTGACTACTGGGTTGCCACCCTGCTGGATCCCCAGTACAAAGACAATGTGCCCACTTTAATTTCCACACTGGAGCATAATAGGAAGATGCGTGAGTACAAGCGCACGCTGGTAGATGCGCTCCTGAGGGCATTTCCAACTGACACGGGGGACAAGTCGAAGCACAAGGCAAAATCAGAAGAGGAGGAGGAGCAAGAGGTCGCCATCGCAGCTGTGTCATGGCCAACATGTGGAAAAGTTTTGTCACCGCGCCACAGAAACCTGCACCACCAGCTGATATGGAACGTCTTAGCAGGAGGCAGCATTTGAACAACATGGTGGAACAGTATGTGTGCACACGCCTCTACGTCCTGACTGATGGGTCTGCCCCATTCAACTTCTGGGTCTTCAAATTGTCCACATGGTCTGAGCTTGCCCTTTATTCCTTGGAGGTGCTGGCCTGCCCTGCAGCCAGTGTATTTTCTGAACGTGTATTTAGCACGGCAGGGGGCATCATTACAGACAAACACAGCCGCCTGTCCACAGCCAACGTGGACAAGCTCACGTTCATTAAAATGAACCAGGCATGGATCCCGCAGGACTTGTCCGTACCTTGTGCAGAATAGACATTTATAACCACCTCAACCATACATTCTTGTACTCCAGTGCACTTACTCATTGAATCATTTTTTCATTTGTACCATTATTTCAGGGGCTACCCCAATTTGAATGAACCTCTCCTCTGTCTGGGTGCCTGCGGCCTACATTTATGATAATCGCCTGTTGCTTTGGTGGGTGACATTAACCTCTTTTTGCCATGCATTGACCTCTCCTCTGTCTGGGTGCAAGGGGCCTACATTTATGATAATCGACTTCTGCATTGCTGGGTGACATGAAGCCTGTTTTGCTATTACGTGACCTTTCTCCTCTGTCTGGGTGCCTGCGGCCTAAATTACTGAAAATGGCCTGTTGCTTTGGTGGGTGACATAAAGCTTGTTTTGCCATACATTGACCTCTCTCCTCTGTCTGGGTGGCTGCGTCCTACATTTATGATAATCGACTTCTGCATTGCTGGGTGATATGATGCCTGTTTTTCTGTTACGTGACCTCTCTCCTTTGTCTTGGGGCCAGGGGCCTAAATTACTGAAAAGGGCCTGTTCCATTGCTGGGTGACATGAAGCCTTTTGTGCTATTGCGTGACCTTTCTCCTCTGTCTGGGTGCCTGCGGCCTAAATGACTGAAAATGGCCTGTTGCTTTGGTGGGTGACATAAAGCTTGTTTTGCCATCATTTACCTCTCTCCTCTGTCTGGGTGGCTGCGTTCTACATTAATGATAATCGCCTGTTCCATTGCTGGGTGACATGAAGCCTGCTTTAGTGTTATGGGTCCTCTCTCCTCTGTCTGGGTGCCTGTGGCTTACATTGATGATAATTGCCTGTTCCATTGCTGGGTGACATGTAGCCTGTTTTGCTGTTATGGGACCTCCCTCCTCTGCCAGGGTGCTAGGGCCTAAATTACTGAAAGTGGCCTCCTAAATTGGTGACTATTCAGTGACTCCAGCAATTGGTCTTCTCACTTCCAGGATATTTACACACCATTGTTAAAAGAAGAGAGGCTGCTACACATAGCCCTGTCCGAACTTTTGAGATTAATTCTTGCCATCAAGTTCTAAAAATGAGTTCATTTTTTTCATGACATGGTAAAATGTCTTACTTTCAACATCTGATATGTGTTCTATGACCTTTTGTGAATAAAATATAGGCCTATGAAACTTGCATGCTATTGCATTCTGTTTTTATTTACATTTTACACAGCATCCCAACTTTTTTTGGGAATTCAGGTTGTAAATTGACAAGTGGTATAAACTTAAACTAGACAGTCTAAAGCTATGTCACATTTATCCTCCTGCATCAGGCACTGTGATAAATCTGATGCATAATAGAAAGTATGGTCTGTCGTCAAAATTTTAGACAGTATTAATAAATCAGCCAGGTAAAGTTTCATCAGTGGGTGCTCTAGCTGCTTTCGGGTCCCTGCGCAAAACAACCTCCACAGACTTACGTGCAGCACTAGGAATCTGGTGGGAAGGCATCCTAGAAATGAAAACTGCACCTTCGAGGGCACATCCCACCACATTCCGAGTGGTACAAGCATTTGGACAGAGACACTTCATGCTCCTTTTTACTAATTAGCCTAGCCTGAAGAAAGGTCATTATGTCTGAAATGTTGCCACTGGTTATCATTTTACTGTCACCACCATAAAATTCTGATGAAATAAATAGCTTAAATATTTGCAGCAAAAATTCTGGAGTGTCGTTTCATATTTTTTTCTGTACTTGGATGTGATTAGACCTGTGACAGCAAGGTCCATAACCTGCACCAACACCAACTAATTTACTTTTAGAGAGTGTGGCTTCTGTGTCATATTATCGTTACAGTCACCATAACATGTATTACTTAGAGTTTCAATGACCGCTTTTAATCAGTATGAACTGAGCTGTTCCATCTGTAGTATACCATCAAGAATTGAAAACTGGCACAGCAAACATACAGAATTAATAATACTATTCCATTGGTTTGCTTTATATAACAGACTCTAGAAATATATTTTACATTACCACACTGTAGGTATACATCAGTGTCATAACTATCGGGGAAGCAAGGGAAGCGGCTGACAAGGGGCCCGGCCACCCAGGAGAAGTGTCTCAAACAACTTAAAGAGGACCTTTCACCAGATTTTATTAATTGAGATAAGTAGATAAGAAAAAACCTCCCAGGCTGTGACGCTCTGCTGCTGCGATTGGACAGTGCTGCAGCCAAGGAGAAGGAGAAGTACATAGAGAAAGACTGCATCTCATCCCCATTTCTACGATGTTCAGTATTTGTATACTGAGTGGGGAAAATACCAGGGGGGCAAAGCGCTGTGTAGGAGCGCTATTTTAACAAAACAGGCAGGGTGGCAGCGTCAGCGGGGGGGGGGGGGGGTACCCTGCAAGTACAGGTACTTATCTCAATTAATAAAATCTGGTGAAAGGTCCTCTTTAACATGCAGTCTTAGTTCCAGGCTGGGCGTTGGTGGTCTCATTGGGGGCCCGCGCCTGGCCTGTTGTTCATCATCCGTTCATTAAAAGAGGACCGCCAAATGCACCCCACCCCCATAGATTGATTCCTTACTGGCACTGCCAGACAGTGCCTGCATAGCGCACCACGCAGCCAGCTAGAGAAAAGTACAAGCCAGCAGGCGCAGCCACCCACCAAATTCCTCACCTAAAGAAGGAGGAAGCTAAGGAGGGAGAAGCAGCGGGACAGGCAAAAGCAGCACAGCAGCACAAATCACTCTAATTTTCAGGTATGTGTGCACTGCCTGTGCCCCCCTGGCACTTGCCTGCACCCCCCTGGCTCTTACCTGTGCCCCCCCCCTCCGCCCTTGCCTGCCGCCAAGTTCTGGGCATGAGGAAGAGGGAGGGAAGTAGGCACGCAGGGCAGGGTGGATTAAAAGAGACTGTGGAGTCCTGGACTCTGTATGAGACTGCGAGGGTAGAGGAAAGCAGGCCAAGTACAGCAGATTGCATGCAGGGTAGCTGACGCAGCCACCCCAGCCTACTGTATTATATGCATCTCTGCTATAGTACAAAACAGAAGGCTGGCACAGTTAGCCATCCCCGCCTCTGTCCACTACTTCCTGTGCCAGCCTTCTATAATAAAGCATGCGATACATGGCAGCCTCTCCTCTCTGCCCACTGTTCTGCCATCTACTACTGCTTATTTTGGCACGTCTATATATGCACAAGTGATGCCAGTAATGTGAAATGTGAATGTGAAAAGTGATACCATAATTAGCACTAGTACACAGAGGGTAGAAAGTGGAGGCTGTCATGTACTGAAAGCTATAGACAGGAGGCTGGCAGAGATTGGGATGAAAGTTCAAATCACCCCCTTCCCAATGTTTTTTATAAAGATAAATAAACATAAAAAAAAAACATCTTCACTATTAAAATATAAAAATACTAAGAACACGATGCTGGTGACCAACTAAACATACACATACTGTGGGGCTCAGTCACTTCTAGCTACGCCCCTGGTATACATCAAATGATGTTAATATAGTTGTAGACTATGCATTATAGTGATACCTGCAGAGGTAGCTATCACTGTGATATAATTAATGGTACAGGTCAGATTTTCTATGCACTGTTATGTCAGATGTACTATAGCTGCTGAAGGGATGTTATGGCAGAAAATGCAAAAAGAAAATGATAGCATCCCATAAAACAGAAAAATAAGCAATGAAGTTAAGAAAGGAATAAACAAGTGTCTATACTGACTGAACCTATAAACCTAGCTTTAAATTCAAAACACAAACCTGTCAGACGATTCCTGCAAAGTAAGTCCAGACAGTCCTCCTAGTACCAACAGTAAGGGTTCTGTTTACCTTTGTCACAAATTGTGACAGCCTTCTCTGTACACACATATATAGCAAAAGAGTTTTTGGTTTAAATTTGAAGTGTTATGTTTGGAGAAAGGAAAGCACTGCTTTACAGGATAAAAACAAAAACAAATCCTATCTGTAAGATTTAAAAAAATGAGAATTCTCTATGGTGTTTACCTATTTACTGGCTACCACCTTAAACATTTTTTTTTACTTCATCCTACCTGTGAAAAACAGTGAGTAGCATCATGGTTTGGACTTGTTTTGCTGTATCTGGGCCAGGACAGTTTGTCATCGTGGATGGAACAATAAATTCTGAATTATACCAACAAGTTCTAAAGGAAAATATCATGACATCTGTCTATGAATTGAATCTTAAGAGAACGTGGGTCATGCAGCACGGAAATGACCCTAAGAACACAAGTCGTTCTAACAAAGAATGGTTAAAGAAGAATAAAAGTTAAAGTTTTAGAATGGCCAAGTCAAAACATTGACCTTAATCCAATAGAAATGTTGTGGAAGAACCTGTCCTACTAACATCAGTTGATGTTTTGTTTGTTTTTTATACTGAGGAATCGGATAAAATTCCTACAAGCTGATGTGCAGGACTAATCAACAATTGCGAAAAACATTTCAGTTATTGCTGCAGTAACTTGTTCATACCAGTTACTGAAAGCAAAGGTTCACATACTTTTGCCACTCACAGTCATGAGGAAATGTGAGATTCTCCTCAATACATAAATGACCAAGTTTTAAATTTTTTAATCATTTGTTTGCTTTGGTTATTTTTACTTATGTAGTTTTAGGTCAAATGTATGCAGAAATATAGAAAATTCAGATGGACTTTCAAGAACCGCTGTAGATAGATAAATGATAGAACTATACATTTATAACTTAAAGAAATAGAAACTTATTTGGGAACATTAAACAACAATCAGTAAGGTTTGGTTTAATTCATGTCCAAGGTCTATATTCGGTATACAGTTGAAACCAGACGTTTACATACACTACATAAAAAGACACATATGCATGTTTTTGTCACTACCAGAGCTTTGAGACGTTCTCACAGCTCTGTTTCTCCACCCCTGTGATGATGTAACTACTAGAGCTTTGAGACGTTCCCACAGCTCTGTTTCTCCGCCCCTGTGATGAGGTCTTTACTTTCTGTTTCCTTCCTCCCAGCTGTCCCTCCTGTGTTTGATTGCTCTGCCTTTAAATCACCTCTCTTCCTTTGTACGGTGCGGATTATACTACTTCATTTGACCTGTATCTCTCGCTTGAGTATCTTCACTGGTGTGATATCTTTTCTGGACCTGTGTTCTGCTGAAGCAAGTACTTCGGACATTGTCTGCTGACTTTGGATCTGTTTTTACTTCTGCTGCAGCTCCTTCAGTTAAGTGTGCAGACATTGTGTGTTTCTGTTTGTTTTGCTGACTGGATCCGAGGCGACCCCGGTTCCGTCCATATACTGAGCAGGGCACCGGTGGCCGTGCCCCTTCCACTACTGTAGGGGTTACAGTGGTCATCAGCCTTAGGTACGCTGGCATGTCTCGATCCACCATCTGGATCTGGACATGGGCTTAGCAGCATAGGGAGAGCTTTTAGGGTCTGACAGGGGTCACCCTTTATGTTCCCTAGTTTGGGTCCGGTCAGTAGCTAACTCACTGTGTATGCTCTTGTTGCTCACATACAGCCGTGACATTATAATCCGCCGAAACCGTCCTTTTGACATGGATCCGCTTTCTGACCTGGTTGACCGCATGCAGGGTCTTTCTTTGGAGGTAGCGGATCTCCGTCAATCTATGATTCAGCTTCAAGCATTGGGCCTCGGCCCGGCCCATGGAGTCTGTTGCGAGCCAAAGGTCTCACTTCCGGAAACGTTCTCCGGGGCAGTGAGAATTTTGTTCGCTTCAGAGAGGCATGCAAACTCCATTTTTGCTTGTGTCCCCGTTCCTCTGGTAATGAGGAGCAGAGGGTGAGGATTGTCATCTCCTTGCTCAGGGGTAATGCTCAGACTCTGGGCTTTTTCACTGCCATCGGGGATCCTCTCCTTCGATCCACAGAAAGATTTTTTGTGGCCCTGGGGCAGATATATGATGACCCGGATCGTGTTGCTCTGGCTGAATCTAACTTACGTTTTTTATGCCAGAACAAACTGTCTGCTGAGCTTTATTGTTCTGAATTTCGGAGATGGGCAGCTGATTCAGGTTGGAATGATGCTGCACTCGGAGTCAGTTCTGTCATGGTCTCTCAGAGAGATTGAAAGATGCGTTTGCTTTCCATGAGAGACCAACATCTTTAGAGTCTGCCATGTCATTGGCGGTACGCCTTGACAGGCGTCTAAGAGAAAGAAACGAGACCTCTCGGTCCAGCCATTGTCACTCTAGGGGCAGTGGTGCGGACTCATTCAGTGTGCAGGGTCTCATCCTGTCTCGGTCCCCTCTGAGGAGGAGCCTATGCAGCTAGGTCGACTTGCCCCTGATAAAGGAGGATTTAGTCCTCAGAGAATGGTGTGTTTTTGTTGTGGGGGCATTGGTCATTTGGCAAATGTTTGTCCCTCTAGGAGATTCATGAACTGTACTAAGAGTGATAATAAGAGAAAATCCTCAAAGGAAAATCATCAAACTCTGCTTCATCTGCTACCTTGGGCAAAGTTGATGTAGGAATTGGGGCTTTTCCTCTGACCTGCAGTTCTCGTTTTCTCCTTTCTGCCAGGGTGGCGCTAGAGAGCAAAGTCATTTCTTGTGAAATTTTTGTTGATAGTGGAGCGGCCGTCAATCTTATTGACACTCAATTTGTAGCCAGGCATGGTTTTCGGGTTTGCACATTAGAAAAAGATATACCTGTTTTTGCCATTGACTCTGCTCCACTCTCACAGAGATCCCTGAAGGGCATTGTTCACAATATCCGGTTAGCTGTAGGTGACACTCATGTGGAGGATATATCTTGTTTTGTCCTTAACGGATTGCCTACTCCTCTAGTGTTGGGGTTACCCTGGCTCACTAAACATAACCCCACTATTGATTGGCAAGGAAGGCAAATAAATGAGTGGAGTGAGTTTTGTAGAGAGAATTGTCTCACAGCGACTTTTGCAGAGGTATCTACTAAAACTTTGCCATCATTTCTCTCTGATTTCTCGGACGTGTTTTCCGAGAGCGGTGTGCAGGAGCTACCTCCTCACCGGGAGTTTGACTGTCCCATTAACCTCATTCCCGGCGCCAAGCTGCCAAAAGCACGCCTGTACAATCTCTCACAACCGGAGAGAATCGCAATGCGAACCTATATCTCTGAGAGTCTCGATAAGGGGCATATTCGTCCCTCAAAATCACCGGTCGCCGCGGGTTTTTTTTTTGTTAAAAAGAAAGATGGCTCTCTGAGACCTTGCCTAGATTTTAGGGAGCTGAACCGTATCACGATTCGCGATCCCTATCCCCTTCCTCTGATCCCAGACCTCTTCAACCAAATTGTTGGGGCCAAGGTTTTTTCCAAATTGGATTTGAGAGGCGCTGCATAACCTGGTCAGGGTCAGAGAGGGGGATGAATGGAAAACAGCCTTTAATACTCCCGAGGGGCATTTCGAGAATCTCGTTATGCCTTTTGGCTTGATGAATGCTCCGGCCGTCTTTCAGCATTTTGTTAACAGTATTTTCTACCATTTAATGGGGAAATTTGTATTGGTGTATCTTGATGATATTTTGATTTTTTCCCTGATGTTCGGACTCATCAGGATCATCTTTTTCAGGTTCTGCAGATTCTGCGAGAAAATAAATTGTACGCCAAGCTGGAGAAATGTGTGTTTATGGTATCGGAGATTCAATTTCTGGGTTTTCTCCTCTCTGCTTCTGGTTTTCGCATGGATCCGGAGAAGGTCCGTGCTGTGCTTGAGTGGGAGCTTCCTGAGAATCAGAAGGCATTGATGCGCTTTCTGGGTTTTGCAAACTATTACAGAAAGTTCATTTTGAATTATTCCTCTGTTGTCAAACCCCTCACTGACATGACCAAAAAGGGGCGGATTTTTCCTCTTGGTCGGAGGAGGCGCTTGCAGCTTTTTCTAAGATTAAAGAGAGTTTTGCGTCTGCTCCCATCTTGGTGCATCCCGATGTTTCCTTACCTTTTATTGTTGAGGTGGATGCTTCCGAGGTGGGTGTGGGTGCGGTTTTGTCCCAGGGTCCGTCTCCTTCCAAATGGCGACCCTGTGCCTTTTTCTCTAAAAACTCTCACCGGCAGAGAAAACTATGATGTGGGAGATAGGGAATTGTTGGCCATCAAGCTGGCTTTCGAGGAATGGCGCCATTGGTTGGAGGGGGCCAGGTACCCTATAACCGTTTTTACCGACCATAAGAATCTGGCGTACTTGGAGTCGGCTAGCTGTATGAATCCGAGACAGGCCAGATGGTCTCTGTTCTTCTCCAGATTCAATTTTGTCGTTACATTCCGCCCTGGGATCAAAATGTGAAGGCTGACGCCTCTCTCGCTGTTTTCCGGGAGGAGGAAACTCCGAGGACCCGGGTCCCATTTTGGCGGAGGGGGTAGTTGTTTCTGCTCTGTATTCTGATTTGGAGGCCGAGGTCCAGGCTGCCCAGACTGAGGCACCTGCCCGTTGTCCTTCTGGAAAGTTGTTTGTGCCTCCTGAGTTACGTCACAAACTCTTCAAGGAGCATCATGATACGGTTCTTGCTGGTCACCCCGGGAGTAGAGCCACGGTAGATCTCATTGCTCGGAGATTTTGGTGGCCGGCTCTTCGTAAGTCGGTGGAGGGTTTTGTGGCTGCTTGTGAGACGTGCGCCGCGCTAAGGTCCCTCGCTCACGGCCTTCAGGTCCCCTTCTCCCCTTACCCATACCTTCCCGTCCTTGGACACACCTGTCCATGGACTTTATCACGGATCTTCCTCGTTCCTCAGGGAAGTCGGTGATCCTGGTGGTGGTGGACCGCTTTAGCAAGATGGCACATTTCATACCCTTCCCTGGATTGCCCAATGCTAAAACGTTGGCGCAAGCTTTTGTCGACCATATTGTTAAATTGCATGGCATTCCCTCTGATATTGTTTCCGATAGAGGCACGCAGTTTGTGTCCAGATTCTGGAAGGCTTTCTGTTCTCGCCTGGGGGTTCGGCTGTCCTTCTCTTCTGCTTTTCACCCGCAGTCGAATGGTCAGACTGAACGCGCCAATCAGAATCTGGAGACATATTTGCGCTGTTTTGTTGCAGAGAACCAGGAGGATTGGTGTTCGTTTCTCCCTCTTGCTGAGTTTGCTCTGAACAACCGTCGTCAGGAATCTTCTGATAAGTCACCATTCTTTGGTGCATATGGGTTCCATCCGCAGTTTGGGACATTCTCGGAGGGGCTCCTTCTGGTTTGCCTGAGGAGGAGAGATTTTCCTCGTCTTTGTCTACCATTTGGCAAAAGATTCAGACTAATCTAAGAAAGATGAGTGAGAAATATAAGCGTGTGGCTGATAAGAGACGTGTGCCTGGTCCGGACCTGAATGTGGGTGATCTGGTGTGGTTGTCTACAAGAAATATTAAACTGAAGGTTCCCTCCTGGAAATTGGGTCCCAAGTTTATTGGGCCTTATAAAATCTTGTCAGTCATCAATCCTGTTGCCTTCCGTCTTGATCTTCCACGGGTTTGGAAGATACATAATGTATTTCACAGATCTCTCTTAAAACCATATGTCCAGCCCACGGTACCCTCCTCTTTGCCTCCTCCTCCGATTTTGGTTGATGGCAATCTGGAGTTTGAGGTTTCCAGAATTGTGGACTCTCGCATTGTCCGCGGTTCTCTTCAGTACCTCGCTCATTGGAAAGGTTATGGTCCTGAGGAGAGGATGTGGGTTCCGGTGTCGGACATTAAAGCCACTCGCCTCATCAGGACTTTTCATAGGGCTCATCCTGAGAAGGTGGGTCCTGGGTGTCCGGAGTCCACCCGTAGAGGGGGGTACTGTCACTACCAGAGCTTTGAGACGTTCTCACAGCTCTGTTTCTCCACCCCTGTGATGATGTAACTACTAGAGCTTTGAGACGTTCCCACAGCTCTGTTTCTCCGCCCCTGTGATGAGGTCTTTACTTTCTGTTTCCTTCCTCCCAGCTGTCCCTCCTGTGTTTGATTGCTCTGCCTTTAAATCACCTCTCTTCCTTTGTACGGTGCGGATTATACTACTTCATTTGACCTGTATCTCTCGCTTGAGTATCTTCACTGGTGTGATATCTTTTCTGGACCTGTGTTCTGCTGAAGCAAGTACTTCGGACATTGTCTGCTGACTTTGGATCTGTTTTCACTGCTGCTGCAGCTCCTTCAGTTAAGTGTGCAGACATTGTGTGTTTCTGTTTGTTTTGCTGACTGGATCCGAGGCGACCCCGGTTCCGTCCATATACTGAGCAGGGCACCGGTGGCCGTGCCCCTTCCACTACTGTAGGGGTTACAGTGGTCATCAGCCTTAGGTACGCGGGCATGTCTCGATCCACCATCTGGATCTGGACATGGGCTTAGCAGCATAGGGAGAGCTTTTAGGGTCTGACAGGGGTCACCCTTTATGTTCCCTAGTTTGGGTCCGGTCAGTAGCTAACTCACTGTGTATGCTCTTGTTGCTCACATACAGCCGTGACAGTTTTTCTCAATATCTGACATGAAATCAGAATAAATCTTTCCTGTTTTTGGTCAATTAGGATTACCACAATTATTATTATTTGCCAAATGCCAGAATAATGAGAGAGAGAGAGAGAGAGAGAAAGAATGTTTTAAGGCATTTTTCTGCAAAGTAAAAAGTTTACATACATTTCATTAATATTTGGTACCATTACCCTTAAACTGTATGACTTGTGTCAAACTTTTGGACATCTTTCCACAAGCTTCTCACAATAGTTGGTCGGAATTTGGGCCCATTCCTCCTGACAAAACTGGTGTAACTAAGCCCTGTTTGTTGGTTGCCTTGCTCTCAACTGCCTTTTCAGCTTCACCCATATTTTCAATAGGATTGAGATCAGGACTTTGTGATGGCCACTCCAAAACATTAACTTTGTTATCCTTAAGCCACTTTGTAACCAGTTTGGCAGTATGCTTCAGGTCATTGTCCATTTGGAAGACCCATTTATGCCCAAACTTTAACTTCCAGGCTGATGTCTTGAGATTTTGCTTCAGTATTTCCAGATTATTTTCCTTCCTCATGATGCCATCTATTTTGTGAAGTGCACCAGTCCCTCCTGCAGGAAAACAACCCCACAACATGATGCTGCCTCCTCCGTGTTTCACTGCTGGGATGGTGTTCTTAGGCTTCCAAGCTTCTCCATTTTTCCTCCAAACATAACGATGGTCATTATAGCCAAAAAGTTCAATTTTAGTTTCGTCAGACCAAAGGACATGTCATCAAAAATGTAGGTCTTTGTTCTTCTGTGCATTTGCAAACATTAATCTGGCTTTTTTTATGTTTCTTTTGGAGTAATGTCTTCCTCCTGGCCGAGTGGCCTTTCAGCCCCGTGTTGATACAGTACTCGTTTCACTGTGTACAGTACTCGTTTCACTTTAGCAGCTTCCGCCATCATATTCACAAGGTCTTTTGCTTTTGTTCTTGGGTTGATATGCACGTGTCAGGCCAAAGCACGTTCATCTCTGGGACACAGAAACTGTCTCCTTCCTAATCGGTATGATGGCTGGACTTTCCCATGTTGTTTGTACTTGCGTATAAGTGTTTGTACAGATGAACGAGGAACCTTCAGGCATCTTGAAATTGCACCCAAGGTTGAGCCAGACTTGTGCAAGTCCACAATTCTCTTCTTGATATCTACAGTAGGCTGATTTCTTTAGACGTTTCCAATTATGATACACAAAGAAGCAGTGTGTTACAGGTGTGCATTTAAATACATCCACAGGTGTGTCTCTAATTAACTCAGATGTTGCCAGCAAACAGAAGCTTCCTAACACATGATACTATCATATGGGCAATCAAGAATTGTTTAAGGGCATAGTAATCTTGGTGTATGTAAACCTTTGACATTGCAGAAAGTAACAAAAATGACTTAAAACATTCTCTCTCTCATTATTCTGGAATTTGGCAAATAATAATTATTGTAATCCTAATTGACCAAAAATAGGAAAGATTTATTCTGATTTCATGTAATATATTGAGAAAAACATGCTAATGTGTCGTTTTATATAGTGTATGTAAACTTCTGGTTTCAACTGTATATGCCATAGAAAAATATTGGTGCATACACCAAACATAGCCATTAGAGATGTGCGAATTTCTCAAAAACTCGATTCGGCCTGTTCGCCGAATTTTTGGAAAAAATTCTGTTCGATCTGAATTTATTCATGGCTAGTGTTGAGCGAACAGTTCGAGCATAGTTCGGGTTCGTACCGAATTTTGGGGTGTCCGGGACATGGACCCGAACCCGAACATTTTTTAAAAAAGTTCGGGTTCGGGTTCGTTGTTCGGCGATTACTTCCCGCTTTCTGAAGGGCTGCACAGCAGCCAATCAGCTAGCGTTTTACTTCTTGCCCTAAGAGCCCATCACAGCCATGCCTACTAATGGCATGGCTGTGATTGACCAAGTGCAGCATGTGACCCAGCCTCTATTTAAGCTGGAGTAACGTAGCGCCGCACGTCACACTGCTCTGATTAGTGTAGGGAGAGGACGCAGCTTCTGTGAGGGCGAGATTAGGCAGGGAAAAGTCAGCAACAGCACATAATGAACTGATCGATCTACAGCTCTGAATGATTGAACTTCTGCTAGTTACTTGCTCACTGGTTTTTAGGCTGCACAGAGCGTGTTTCTGTCACTTATTTTCTGGGGTGATCGGCGGCCATTTTGTGACTTGTGGTGCACCAGAACAAGCTGGCCACCAAGTCCATCAATCCATCAATCCTAGTTTTTTTTTGCTATATCCTACATCAGGGGCTTGGCTGTGCTAATTGTCACCCCTATAAACTCAGGATAGCAATTTCTATATTTTATTAAGGGGTTAAATACAATTGCCCAAATACCAATCCCCTAAATCTGGTGTTCCAGCTTTGGCTAGCCAAGTATAATACTGTCTGCTGTCTGACAAAGGATAGAATATTTTCTGTGGTGAAATTCAATTGCCAAAATAGCAATACCATAAATCAGTGGTTTCAGCTGTGGCTGGCCAAGATTCATAGTGTCCGCAAAAACATATATTTTGTTGTGGGGTGAAATTCAATTGCCAAAATAGCAATACCCTGAATCTGGTGTCCCAGCTGTTGCAGGCCAAGTTTCATAGTGTCCGCAAAAACATATATTTTGTTGTGGGGTGAAATTCAATTGCCAAAATAGCAATACCATAAATCAGTGGTTTCAGCTGTTGCAGGCCAAGTTTCATAGTGTCGGCAAAAACATATATTTTGTTCTGGGGTGAAATTCAATTGCCAAAATAGCAATACCATAAATCAGTGGTTTCAGCTGTGGCTGGCCAAGATTCATAGTGTCCACAAAAACATACATTTTGTTGTGGGGTGAAATTCAATTGCCAAAATAGCAATACCATAAATCAGTGGTTTCAGCTGTGGCTGGCCAAGATTCATAGTGTCCACAAAAACATATATTTTGTTGTGGCGTGAAATTCAATTGCCAAAATAGCAATACCCTGAATCTGGTGTCCCAGCTGTTGCAGGCCAAGTTTCATTGTGTCCGCAAAAACATATATTTTGTTCTGGGGTGAAATTCAATTGCCAAAATAGCAATACCATAAATCAGTGGTTTCAGCTGTGGCTGGCCAAGATTCATAGTGTCCGCAAAAACATATATTTTGTTGTGGGGTGAAATTCAATTGCCAAAATAGCAATACCCTGAATCTGGTGTCCCAGCTGTTGCATGCCAAGTTTCATAGTGTCCGTAAAAACATACATTTTGTTCTGGGGTGAAATTCAATTGCCAAAATAGCAATACCATAAATCAGTGGTTTCAGCTGTGGCTGGCCAAGTTTTATAGTGTCCGCAAAAACATATATTTTGTTCGGGGTGAAATTCAATTGCCAAAATAGCAATACCATAAATCAGTGGTTTCAGCTGTGGCTGGCCAAGATTCATAGTGTCCGCAAAAACATATATTTTGTTGTAGGGTGAAATTCAGCTGCCAAAATAGCAATACCCTGAATCTGGTGTCCCAGCTGTTGCAGGCCAAGTTTCATAGTGTCCGCAAAAACATATATTTTGTTCTGGGGTGAAATTCAATTGCCAAAATAGCAATACCACTAAATCAGTGGTTTCAGCTGTGGCTAGGCCAAGTTTCATAGTGTCCGCAAAAACATATATTTTGTTGTGGGGTGAAATTCAATTGCCAAAATAGCAATACCCTGAATATGGTGTCCCAGCTGTTGCAGGCCAAGTTTCATAGTGTCCGCAAAAACATATATTTTGTTCTGGGGTGAAATTCAATTGCCAAAATAGCAATACCCTGAAACTGGTGTCCCAGCTGTTACAGGCTAAGTTTCATAGTGTCCGCAAAAACATATATTTTGTTCTGGGGTGAAATTCAATTGCCAAAATAGCAATACCCTGAAACTGGTGTCCCAGCTGTTGCAGGCCAAGTTTCATAGTGTTCACAAAAACATATATTTTGTTCGGGGGTGAAATTCAATTGCCAAAATAGCAATACCATAAATCAGTGGTTTCAGCTGTGGCTGGCAAAGTTTCATAGTGTCCGCAAAAACATATATTTTTTTATGGGGGGAAATTCAATTGCCAAAATAGCAATAACATAAATCAGTGGTTTTAGCTGTGGCTGGCCAAGTTTCATAGTGTCCGCAAAAACATATATTTTGTCCTGGGGTGAAATTCAATTGACAAAATAGCAATACCATAAATCAGTGGATTCAGCTGTGGCTGGCCAAGATTCATAGTGTCCGCAAAAACATATATTTTGTTGTAGGATGAAATTCAATTGCCAAAATAGCAATACCCTGAATCTGGTGTCCCAGCTGTTGCAGGCCAAGTTTTATAGTGTCCGCAAAAACATATATTTTGTTCTGGGGTGAAATTCAATTGCCAAAATAGCAATACCATAAATCAGTGGTTTCAGCTGTGGCTAGCCAAGTTTCGTAGTGTCCGCAAAAACATATATTTTGTTGTGGGGTGAAATTCAATTGCCAAAATAGCAATACCCTGAATCTGGTGTCCCAGCTGTTGCAGGCCAAGTTTCATAGTGTCCGCAAAAACATATATTTTGTTCTTGGGTGAAATTCAATTGCCAAAATAGCAATACCATAAATCAGTGGTTTCAGCTGTGGCTGGCCAAGTTTCATAGTGTCGGCAAAAACATATATTTTGTTCTGGGGTGAAATTCAATTGCCAAAATAGCAATACCATAAATCAGTGGTTTCAGCTGTGGCTGGCCAAGATTCATAGTGTCCACAAAAACATACATTTTGTTGTGGGGTGAAATTCAATTGCCAAAATAGCAATACCATAAATCAGTGGATTCAGCTGTGGCTGGCCAAGATTCATAGTGTCCGCAAAAACATATATTTTGTTGTAGGATGAAATTCAATTGCCAAAATAGCAATACCCTGAATCTGGTGTCCCAGCTGTTGCAGGCCAAGTTTTATAGTGTCCGCAAAAACATATATTTTGTTCTGGGGTGAAATTCAATTGCCAAAATAGCAATACCATAAATCAGTGGTTTCAGCTGTGGCTAGCCAAGTTTCATAGTGTCCGCAAAAACATATATTTTGTTGTGGGGTGAAATTCAATTGCCAAAATAGCAATACCCTGAATCTGGTGTCCCAGCTGTTGCAGGCCAAGTTTCATAGTGTCCGTAAAAACATATATTTTGTTCTTGGGTGAAATTCAATTGCCAAAATAGCAATACCATAAATCAGTGGTTTCAGCTGTGGCTGGCCAAGTTTCATAGTGTCCGCAAAAACATATATTTTGTTCTGGGGTGAAATTCAATTGCCAAAATAGCAATACCATAAATCAGTGGTTTCAGCTGTGGCTGGCCAAGATTCATAGTGTCCACAAAAACATACATTTTGTTGTGGGGTGAAATTCAATTGCCAAAATAGCAATACCATAAATCAGTGGTTTCAGCTGTGGCTGGCCAAGATTCATAGTGTCCACAAAAACATATATTTTGTTGTGGCGTGAAATTCAATTGCCAAAATAGCAATACCCTGAATCTGGTGTCCCAGCTGTTGCATGCCAAGTTTCATTGTGTCCGCAAAAACATATATTTTGTTCTGGGGTGAAATTCAATTGCCAAAATAGCAATACCATAAATCAGTGGTTTCAGCTGTGGCTGGCCAAGATTCATAGTGTCCGCAAAAACATATATTTTGTTGTGGGGTGAAATTCAATTGCCAAAATAGCAATACCCTGAATCTGGTGTCCCAGCTGTTGCAGGCCAAGTTTCATAGTGTCCGCAAAAACATACATTTTGTTCTGGGGTGAAATTCAATTGCCAAAATAGCAATACCATAAATCAGTGGTTTCAGCTGTGGCTGGCCAAGTTTTATAGTGTCCGCAAAAACATATATTTTGTTCGGGGGTGAAATTCAATTGCCAAAATAGCAATACCATAAATCAGTGGTTTCAGCTGTGGCTGGCCAAGATTCATAGTGTCCGCAAAAACATATATTTTGTTGTAGGGTGAAATTCAGCTGCCAAAATAGCAATACCCTGAATCTGGTGTCCCAGCTGTTGCAGGCCAAGTTTCATAGTGTCCGCAAAAACATATATTTTGTTGTGGGGTGAAATTCAATTGCCAAAATAGCAATACCATAAATCAGTGGTTTCAGCTGTGGCTATCCAAGTTTCATAGTGTCCGCAAAAACATATATTTTGTTGTGGGGTGAAATTCAATTGCCAAAATAGCAATACCCTGAATATGGTGTCCCAGCTGTTGCAGGCCAAGTTTCATAGTGTCCGCAAAAACATATATTTTGTTCTGGGGTGAAATTCAATTGCCAAAATAGCAATACCATAAATCAGTGGTTTCAGCTGTGGCTGGCCAAGTTTCATAGTGTCCGCAAAAACATATATTTTGTTGTGGGGTGAAATTCAATTGCCAAAATAGCAATACCCTGAATCTGGTGTCCCAGCTGTTGCAGGCCAAGTTTCATAGTGTCCGCAAAAACATATATTTTGTTGTGGGGTGAAATTCAATTGCCAAAATAGCAATACCCTGAAACTGGTGTCCCAGCTGTTACAGGCTAAGTTTCATAGTGTCCGCAAAAATATATATTTTGTTCTGGGGTGAAATTCAATTGCCAAAATAGCAATACCCTGAATCTGGTGTCCCAGCTGTTGCAGGCCAAGTTTCATAGTGTTCACAAAAACATATATTTTGTTCGGGGGTGAAATTCAATTGCCAAAATAGCAATACCATAAATCAGTGGTTTCAGCTGTGGCTGGCAAAGTTTCATAGTGTCCGCAAAAACATATATTTTTTTATGGGGGGAAATTCAATTGCCAAAATAGCAATAACATAAATCAGTGGTTTTAGCTGTGGCTGGCCAAGTTTCATAGTGTCCGCAAAAACATATATTTTGTCCTGGGGTGAAATTCAATTGACAAAATAGCAATACCATAAATCTGTGGATTCAGCTGTGGCTGGCCAAGATTCATAGTGTCCGCAAAAACATATATTTTGTTGTAGGATGAAATTCAATTGCCAAAATAGCAATACCCTGAATCTGGTGTCCCAGCTGTTGCAGGCCAAGATTCATAGTGTCCGCAAAAACATATATTTTGTTGTAGGATGAAATTCAATTGCCAAAATAGCAATACCATAAATCAGTGGTTTCAGCTGTGGCTAGCCAAGTTTCGTAGTGTCCGCAAAAGCATATATTTTGTTGTGGGGTGAAATTCAATTGCCAAAATAGCAATACCCTGAATCTGGTGTCCCAGCTGTTGCAGGCCAAGTTTCATAGTGTCCGCAAAAACATATATTTTGTTCTTGGGTGAAATTCAATTGCCAAAATAGCAATACCATAAATCAGTGGTTTCAGCTGGGGCTGGCCAAGTTTCATAGTGTCCGCAAAAACATATATTTTGTTCTGGGGTGAAATTCAATTGCCAAAATAGCAATACCATAAATCAGTGGTTTCAGCTGTGGCTGGCCAAGTTTCATAGTGTCCGCAAAAACATATATTTTGTTCTGTGGTGAAATTCAATTGCCAAAATACCAATACCCTGAATCTGGTGTTCGGTGTAAATCTGTCCATAAAAGGATACCTTATATCTCAGGGCCTAAATACTAGCCCTAAAAGAGATATTACCCTAAATCAGTGGTTACTGCTGTGCCTGGATTAGTGTAATACGCTACATAAATAAATAGGCAGATAGTGTTAGGTGCCTGTAAAAAAAGGCCTACATTTAAAATCAATACATTGTGCCAAATATTTTTTTTCTTATTGTGGTGCTTGGTGAACGGTAAACATCTAGTAAGGGACGCGGACGCGGTCGTGGTGGTGTTAGTGTACCCTCTGGTGCTGGGAGAGGACGTAGCCATTCTGCCACAGCCACACGTCCTAGTGAACCAACTACTTCAGGTTCCAGTACCCGCCAGAATTTACAGCGATATTTGGTGGGGCCCAATGCCGTTCTAAGTATGGCAAGGCCTGAGCAGGTACAGGCGCTAGTCAATTGGATGGCCGACAGTGGATCCAGCACGTTCACAACATTATCTCCCACCCAGTCTTCCACAGAAAATGCACAGGTGGCACCTTAAAACCAAGCCCATCAGTCTGTCACATCACCCCCATGCATATCAGGGAAACTGTCTGAGCCTCAAGTTATGCAGCAGTCTCTTATGCTGTTTGAAGACTCTGCTGGCAGGGTATCCCAAGGGAATCCACCTAGCCCTTCCCCAGTGGTGGAAGACATAGAATGCACTGATGCACAACCACTGATGTTTAGTGATGATGAGGACATGGGAATACCACCTCATCGGAGTCCGCACGTCTCTGATGATGACGAAACACAGGTGCCAACTGCTGCGTCTTTCTGCAGTGTGCAGACCGAACAGGAGGTCAGGGAGGAAGACTGTGTGGAAGACGATGCAGGGGACGATGAGGTCCTAGACCCCACATGGAATGAAGGTCGTGCCACAGACTTTCATAGTTCAGAGGAAGAGGCAGTGGTGAGACCGAGCCAACAGCGTAGCAAAAGAGGGAGAAGGGGGCAAAAGCAGACCAGCCGCCGCCAAGAGAGTTCGTCTGCTACTGGTCACCGACATCAGGGACCGAGCACCCCAAAGGCAGCTCCAAGGAGTTCCCTGGCATGGCACTTCTTTAAACAATGTGCTGACGACAAGACCCGAGTGGTTTGCACGCTGTGCCATTAGAGCCTGAAGCGAGGCATTAACGTTCTGAACCTTAGCACAACCTGCATGACCAGGCATCTACATGCAAAGCATGAACTGCAGTGGAGTAAACACCTTAAAAGCAAGGAACTCACTCAGGCTCCCCCTGCTCACTCTTCTGCTGCTGCCTCGGCCTCTTCCTCCGCCTCGGGAGGAACGTTGGCACCTGCCGCCCACCAAACAGAGGATGTGCCACCGACACCACCACCTGCGTCACCAAGCATCTCCACAATGTCACACGGCAGCGTTCAGCTCTCGATCTCACAAACCTTGGAGAGAAAGCGTAAATTCCCACCTAGCCACCCTTGAGCCCTGGGCCTGAATGCCAGCATTTCTAAACTACTGGCCTTTGAAATGCTGTCATTCAGGCTGGTGGACACAGACCGCTTCAAACAGCTGATGGCGATGGCTGTCCCACAGTTAATTGTTCCCAGCCGCCACTACTTCTCCAAGAGAGCCGTGCCTTCTCTGCACAACCAAGTATCCGATAAAATCAAGTGTGCACTGCGCAACGCCATCTGTGGCAAGGTCCACCTAACCACAGATACGTGGACCAGTAAGCACGGCCAGGCTATATCTCCCTAACTGCACACTGGGTAAATGTAGTGGCGTCTGGGCCCCAGGCGGAGAGTTCCTTGGCGCACGTCCTTCCGCCGCCAAGGATCGCAGGGCATCATTTTTTGCCTCCTGTAGCCTCCTCCTCCTACTCGTCTTCCTCCTCCTCTGCTTCCACCAGCTCATCCACTCAGCCACACACCTTCACCACCAACTTCAGCACAGCCCGGGGTAAACGTCAGAAGGTCATTCTGAAACTCATATTTTTGGGGGACAGGCCCCACACTGTGCAGGAGTTGTGGCGGGGTATTGAACAACAGACCGACCAGTGGTTACTGCCGGTGGGCCTCAAGCCCGGCCTGGTGGTGTGCGATAATGGGCGAAATCTCGTCGCAGCTCTGGGACTAGCCGGTTTGACGCACATCCCTTGCCTGGCGCATGTGCTGAATTTGGTGGTGCAGAAGTTCATTCACAACTACCCCGACATGTCAAAGCTGCTGCATAAAGTGAGGGCCGTCTGTGCGCGCTTCCGGCGTTCACATCCTGCCGCTGCTCGCCTGTCTGAGCTACAGTGGAACTTCGGCCTTCCCGCTCACCACCTCATATGCGACGTGCCCACCAGGTGGAACTCCACCTTGCACATGCTGGAGAGACTGTGCGAGCAGCAGCAGGCCAAAGTGGAGTTTCAGCTGCAGCACGCACGCGTCAGTCGCACTACGGAACAGCACCACTTTACCACCAATGATTGGGCCTCCATGCGAGACCTGTGTGCCCTGTTGCGCTGTTTCGAGTACTCCACCAACATGGCCATGACACCGTTATCAGAGTTACAATACCACTTCTATGTCTCCTTGAGAAAACGCTTAGGGCGATGATGGAAGAGGAGGTGGCCCAGGAGGAGGAGGAGGATGAGGGGTCATTTTTAGCACTTTCAGGCCAGTCTGTTAGAAGTGGCTCAGAGGGAGGTTTTTTGCAAAAGCAGAGGCCAGGTACAAATGTGGCCAGCCAGGGCCCATTAATAGAGGACGAGGAGCATGAGGAGGAGGTGGAGGAGGATGAGAATGAAGCAGGTTCACAGCGGAGTGGCACCCGACACAGCTCAGGCCCATCACTGGTGCGTGGCTGGGGGGATACGGAGGACGATGACGATACGCCTCACACAGAGGACAGCTTGTCCTTACCTCTGGTGAGCTTGGCACACATGAGTGACTACATGCTGCAGTGCCTGCGCAACGACAGCAGAGTTGCCCACATTTTAACTTGTGCAGACTACTGGGTTGCCACCCTGCTGGATCCCCGGTACAAAGACAATGTTCCCACCTTACTTCCTGCACTGGAGCGTGATAGGAAGATGCGCGAGTACAAGCGCACGCTGGTAGAGGCGCTCCTTAGAGCATTCCCAACTGTCACAGGGGAACAGTTGGAAGCCCAAGGCGAAGGCAGAGGAGGAGCAAGAGGTCGCCAACGCAGCTGTGTCACGGCCAGCTCCTCTGAGGGCAGGGTTAGCATGGCAGAAATGTGGAAAAGTTTTGTCTCCACGCCACAGCTAACTGCACCACCACCTGATACGGAACGTGTTAGCAGGAGGCAGCATTTCACTAACATGGATGAACAGTACGTCTGCACACCCCTCCACGTACTGACTGATGGTTCAGCCCCATTCAACTTCTGGGTCTCTAAATTGTCCACGTGGCCAGAGTTAGCATTTTATGCCTTGGAGGTTCTGGCCTGCCCGGCGGCCAGCGTTTTGTCTGAACGTGTATTCAGCACGGCGGGGGCGTCATTACTGACAAACGCAGCCGCCTGTCCACAGCCAACGTGGACAAGCTGACGTTCATAAAAATGAACCAGGCATGGATCCCACAGGACCTGTCCCTCCCTTGTGCAGAATAGACATTTATAACTGCCTCTCCCTCAACCATGTATTCTTGTACTCCGGGCACTTCTTTATTGAATCCTCATATTTTAACTTTACCATGATCTTGCGGTGCAACCCAAAGTTGAATGAACCTCTCCTCTGTCTGGGTGGTGGGGCCGAAATAACTGAAAGTGGCCTTCTCGGGTGGTGGGTGATATGACGCATGATTCCTTGCTGTGGGACCTCTCTCCTCGGTCTGGGTGCCTGGCCTAAATAACTGAAAGTGGCCTTCTCTAGTGGTGGGTGAAATGACGCATGATTCCTTGCTGTGGGACCTCTCTCCTCTATCTGGGTGCTGGGAAGAAATAACTGAAAGTGGCCTTCTCCAGTGGTGGGTGATATGACGCATGATTCCTTGCTGTGGGACACCTCTCCTCTGTCTGGGTGCTGGGGCCGGAATAACTGAGTGGCCTTCTCCAGTTGTGGGTCATATGACGCATGATTCCTTGCTGTGGAACCTCTCTCCTCTGTCTGGGTGCTGGGGCCGAAATAACTGAAAGTGGCCTTCTTCAGTGGTGGGTGATATGACGCATGATTCCTTGCTGTGGGATCTCTCTCCTATGTCTGGGTGCTGGGGCCGAAATAACTGAAAGTGGCCTTCTCCAGTGGTGGGTGATATGATGCATGATTCTCTGCTATGGGAACTCTCTCCAATTGATATTGGTTAATTTTTATTTATTTTATTTTAATTCATTTCCCTCTAGCCCTTTCCTGGACAATTTTACAGCCTTTTTAGTGCCCAAAAGTTCGGGTCCCCATTGACTTCAATGGGGTTCGGGATAAAGTTCGGATCCCGAACACGAACATTTTCGGGAAGTTCGGCCGAACTTCTCGAACCCGAAAATCAGGTGTTTGCTCATCTCTATTTGTGATATATCCAAAGAAAATGAAAGCTATGGATACCTGAGGTGGCCTTATAGTCTATCTATATCCACTCCAGATATGAGACAAAAATAAAAAAAGAAGGAGCATTAGATCTCCAAGTAGGATTAAAGGGCTGGAAGGGCAGCCCAAGTTCCCATGATCAGAGTGCGCCAGGGGACAATTGGCTAAGAAGGGACGAGAAAGATGAGTAAAGGAAAGTCCAGTAAGTATTATGCAGCTTGCATTGCAGAGGAGGCTAGCTTCAAGTTTTGAGGCTGCCCAAATGATGAGGTAGAGAAAAAGACAAGGATGCAATGACCCAAATAGCGCCAGATACCGTGCGGACAGTAGTGGGAAAAGAGAGGAATAGTGGGGCAGAATTGAGTATTTGATTGGCTAGTGCGAATAAAGAGGACTAAAAGTGGACATAAAATATATGTTGGATCAAAACCTCTTGCATTTGCAGTAAGTCATAAAATGATCTAGTGATTGAGTCGATTCAATTCAGCAAAATAAAAACAGTTCAAACAACACTGGTGGTTGTTGCAGTTGTACTCACTTCACCAGGAGGGGTGGTGTAAGATAAGCTCAAGACGCTTACACCATGAACCTTTCCCCACCGAGGTCGCTTGTAGATGTTGACCTGGTGGTCCCAAAGGATGAACCGAGGGCCTCTATGGTCATTCAGGTGTTCTTTATTAGTAGAAATAAGCTCAACGTGTTTCGTGTGTTAAGTACAATCCCCCTTCTTCAGGAGCAGGGTATACCCTGCTCCTGAAGAAAGGGGATTGTACTTAACCCCCGAAACACTTGGTTGTTCCCCTCTTCTTACCAGTGCCTCATATGCAATGGTTGGCAGAAGCTGCATGACAATATTGTTGATTGCTTTGGTAGTGCATACAGATATAGAGTTAACACACATTTGGTGAGTTATCACATCTACTTAACGCTTTTATGACTGTTAACTCATAGCAATCAGTAGTGAGGTAACCACTATCTGCAATACTCACTCATCAGGGTTGAGACCAATATGTGGCTGTGCCAGTACCTCCTGTGTGGAAGGGGTCCCTTCCACACAGGAGGTGCTGGCACAGCCACATATGGTAGGAAGGAAGAGTATGAACCCCCCCACAGAACCTAGGCTAACAGAGAACCCCACTATAGGCTCTGCACAAAGCCAGGTAGGTTCCAGGCTGCTAAGGACCTCTACCCTGAGAGGTGTTAAAAACTAGGAGAGGCCTTACACCCCCTCCCCCAATCCTAGTCACAGCCTTAGACCCCAAAAGTCTCTTACAGAAATATCTTCATCCCCAGAGCAAAGAACCCTTCTGTGTCTATCCTCTGTAGGGACAGGAAAACACTAGAGGACAGAGGTGGGAGGGGTATTTTTAACCTCTATTACCTGTCCCAAGAAGGTCAAAGGGGAACATTCTCTTACAGCTTTGTCATGAGTGGAGAACTGGAAATAAAGTTGCAATTTATGTAAATGAGCCTCTAGAAGCAACAGGGGTGTTGCCATTACACCCAGAGGCTCTGCTCTCTGCAACTGCCACTTTCTCTGCAGGGCCAGGCAATGTAAACGTCAAAGTGTATGGTTTGCGGCAGTTGCGGAGAAAGCTAAGCCCCTCGGTTTAATGGCAACATTCTTGATGCTCCTAGAGGCTCATTTGCATAGATTAAAACATTTTTCTCAGCAATGTGGGCACATATAAACATGGGCATAAACCTGCTGACAGATGCACTTTAAACATCACCTGGGTGCTGCCAAAATACACACTGGTATTGATGCACTAAAATGCGCATAACCGAGCACGTCTGAATGGTAGAAAAATTGCAACATTTTTTTTTGGTTAAGAAATACAGGCCCAAGTAAACGTCCCCTGGCTGTGACCACATTATATACTAAGAGTGCTATTGACACACTAAAAGAAAATTTGCACACTTAAAAATGGTAGAAAACATTGCAACAGATTTTCGTAAAGAAAAGGGTGCAATTGATCAGCATATGTAGCTAAATACTGTATATTTAAAAATATAAAGACTCTTTCTTTAACTGATGTTTGTGTAGTGCAACATATTAAGTTAACAGCTCTAAGCAGCCTTAACTTTAAGTACATTGACAGTTCCCCTATCCTATCCCTAATGATAACACTCACTACCTAGTAATTCAATCTTCTTAACTAAATATTTTTTTTCACAATCCCTGTAACACTGAAATGGCTGGCTTGTGTTTCTGACTGTTGTCAGTCAGAGACATGGCAAACACATGCTATGACATCAACATCTATACTCCACAGCTAGTATAGAGCCCAATAGACCAGCCAATATCTTCCTTCCTGACTGGCTGTCTGATCCTTTATTGATTGGACAGTAAATATTGGTGTCTCAAGTAGCATTCAAGGGAGAATTCAGAAAGAATGTTATTTTGAGAGAAGATGAGAAGTGGCTGACAAGTGAAGAAAGTTGCAGTTTTCTCTGATAAGATATATTATGAAGTTTATTGTATACACCTGTACTATGGATTTATGCAAATTTTATGAAACAGTAGTAACCATTTAACAATGACAATTTTGAATAAAATTCCAGGTTTTTATATGCAAAAAAATCTTCTATAATTGTGTGAATTTTTTTCATAAAGAGGATATGTTTAATAACAAAAACTGTTGATTTGGAACATTTCATTCCACTTCACTGTGTTTTGTATTTATAGCAGCGCAGGCTATTATTTACAATCCGCAGAAACATCAAAATTGGATTTTATTTATAGAAGTGGAGAGTTTAACCATAATCCAGTTCATCTGCTCTTAGAAACTGCATTGTCATTCTTGGTTCCAAATGGTTGAACCTGAAAGCGGTGATGGCCGACTGTTTTTTCTTTACCACATTAGAGAAATGACATTTGGAACAATATCAAAATTGATGGGGGCTTTTTTTGCTTTGAAATACATTGGTAGTAACCAATTACCCCATGTGAGCATGCTACATTTTCCTTACACTGAAAATCTAATCACAAATCTATTTTAATGGCATGTATTGATGTAAAGCCAAAGTTTTTCATCTTCTATTATTGTAATGCATTGCATTTATTATTTTTTTGTTCCTATAAGAACTGTGGCTAAAACATAGATAGAGATTAAAGACAGGCCTGCTCTGGCTTAGTGACATCAAAAACCATGAGGCTGTAATGAATTGAGAGATGTAGACTTCTGTTACAATACAAAGCAGCTCATTGTTATTCCTACAGTGCATATTCTCTTCAGTTTTACAGCAGTTTTAGACACCCATTAGCAGGGATAAATATCATGTCCATTGAGATTACACATGTTTAATCCTCACCTTATTAACCTCCAAGAGGTTGCATTTAGTATAATTCTAACCTACATTTTTTTTGCAAAATTCATGTCAATTGAGCTTCCCCATAGGGTCACCTGCTTTGTCTGATGACCTTCTCTTCCAGGAAGATAAAAATAAAGCTTCTATAACTGACCAAAGGCCTTCTTGTTACCATGGAAACTGCATATTTGTTTTTGACTACTTTTCCAGAATAAGAAATAAATAAATATGTGTATCAGTCTCATGATACGTGCATTTATCATAAAATATTTTATCTCTAATTTCCTAATGCATAATGAATAGTTTACATTAATTTATTATGAAGCATGTGGATAAATGATTTTTATGTGAATAGAAGACCCCTCTCGAGATCACATATCCTTAACTACAGTACAGAACAGAAATTGAGATATTGTAAGTATATGTGTTAACTTGTGATTTTGTTTGTGTAATTTTGATGCTCTATTAAAGAAACTTGAAATTGGCTGTCATGATTGTTCTCTTTAGCATTGTGTAGAGCCAGGGGCAGACTGGGAACTTAAAGTGGCCTTGGAAAAAAACTAAAAGAGACCCCATGCTAAAGGTGGGTCCAAATTGACAAAAGGCAGGGCAACAGAAGTAGGCGAGGACAACACAAGTTGATAGGAACAGCAATTCTGAAGTACAGCATAAAATGCTGCCCCAGCAGAACCAAATACCACAGTGCAACACAAAATACAGCTCCAGCAGAACCAAATTCCACAGTGCAGCACAAAATACTGTTGCCCCCACTGTAGTATTCAACTGTCCGGAAAGATGGCGATACAGCTGAATACATGAGGTACCTGCAGCTGCCAGCCAGGTCCATAGGTACCTGATGTCCCTAGCATACCTTACTACTGAGAGCACGAGATCATTATGTATTCTACTGATGGTGATGATGAGAGGTTGGGTGGCTCCCTGGGCATCACCCCACCGGGAGATTTCCCTGTCGGGACTATGGCCAGTTTTCCCCTGTATAGAGCTGAAGACATCAACACTGTATCGTGAGCACATGCTTTTTATGTAAACTCAATACAGATCTTAACCTGTTCGCTACCAGCATACATGTATGGAGCTGGAGCAATCTTTAAACATGACGCCCACTTGTGCTTGAAGCGGTTGCCATAGCCAGCGGGTCTCTGTTGTTTCAATAATGCCGATCTCAGTCATTACAGCCTTTCAATGCTATGATCAATTGTGATCACTGCATCTAAAGGGTGAAAAAGCAGCATCCCTGTGCAGCGATCAGGGATGCCAGTAATGAATTCTAATAGGCTGCTTCTCTATGAAGAGACCCAGCGTATTAGAGCTGCAATTTCTATGTTGGCCAGCAGATAGCAGGCCAACATAAGAAATCAGCAATTCATGTAATACTATACAACCTATGAGAGTATAGAAATAATTTATAAAAAAACAAAGTAGTAGACATTGTAGCCTCCTAGACTGGCTACAAAAACAAAAAAGTAAAAAAAAAAACAATGTAAAAAAAATATAAATATAAAAATTTAATAATAATTAATAGTAAAAAATATAAACATGGCAAATGGCGTAATGGAAAAAAAACAAAACGGTCAATTCGCCATTTTTTCAACCCTTCTCTTACCTTTAAAATCTCATAAAATCTCAAAAAGTCACATACACTCCAAAATGCTATCAATAAAAAATAGATTGTCTGGCAAAAAATGACCCCCAACACAGATCAGTAGACATAACTATAAAAAAAAGTTATGGTAAGTTATAGTTTTGTTTTTTTCAAAGTTTTAATTTATTTTTACAGTATTTAAACATATAAAACCTATACATATGTGGTATCGCTGTACTCATACTGACCCAGAGAATTAAGGGCACATGTCAGTTTTGCCGCAAAGGAAAAGCCGTAGAGACAAAACCCGTAAAACTGTGGAGGAATTGCATTTTTTTTTTATTTCACACCATTTGGAATTTTTTCCCTACTTCCCACAATATTGTTTGACATATTAATTAATGGCATTAGAAACTACAACTTGTCCCACAGAGAACAAAAGTTAAAATGAGTTAATCCCTTTGCACTCAGGGATATACTATCACCATGGTTGAATTTGGAATTCCTGGGCCACCAATCAAAGTTATTTTTGGGGGCCTTAACCGCTTCAGCCCCCCTAGCTTAAACACCCTTAATGACCAGGCCACTTTTTACAATTCCGCACTACACTACTTTCACCGTTTATTGCTCCGTCATACAACTTACCACCCAAATGAATTTTACCTCCTTTTCTTCTCACTAATAGAGCTTTCATTTGGTGGTATTTCATTGCTGCTGACATTTTTACTTTTTTTGCTATTAATCAAAAATGACCGAAATTTTTGCAAAAAAATGACATTTTTCACTTTCTGTTGTAAAATTTTTCAAAAAAAAAAAAGTCCAATAAGTGTATATTTATTGGTTTGGGTAAAAGTTATAGCGTTTACAAACTATGGTGCAAAAAAGTGAATTTCGGCATTTTGAAGCAGCTCTGACTTTCTGAGCACCTGTCATGTTTCTTCAGGTGCTAGAATGTCAGGAAAGTAAAAATACCCCCCAAATGACACCATTTTAGAAAGAAGACACCCCAAAGTTTTCGCGGAGGGGCTTGGTGAGTTCATGTATCATTTCATTTTTTCTCACAAGTTAGCGGAAAATGACACTTTCTGAGAAAAAAAAAAATAATAAAGTTTCAATTTCTGATAACTTCTGGCAAAAAAAAAAAAAATCTCAGACGGACTCACTATGCCCCTCAGTGAATACCTTGGGGTGTCTACTTTCCGAAATGGGGTCATTTGTGGGGTGTGTTTACTGTTCTGGCATTTTGGGCGGGCTAATTGTGAGCCGCCATGTAAACCTAAAGGTACTCGTTGGAATTTGGGCCCTTTGCGCACCCAGGCTGCAAAAAAGTCTCACTTATGTGGTATCGCCGTACTCAGGAGAAGTAGGGCAATGCGTTTTGGGGTGTATTTTTACATATACCCATGTTGGGTGAGAGAAATATATCTGTAAATTGTCAACTTTGTATAAAAATTTTTAAAAGTTGTTGTTTACAGAGATATTTTTCACACAAAGTATGGGTATATATAAAAATACACCCAAAACACATTGCCCTACTTCTCCTGAGTATGGCGATACCACATATGTGCCACTTTTTGCAGCCTGGGTGCGCAAGGGCCCTAAAACCAATGAGTACCTTTAGGATTTCACAGGGCATTTTTACGCATTTGGATTCCAGACTTCTTCTCACGCTTTAGGGGCCCCTAAAATGCCAGGACAGTATAAATACCCCACATGTGACCCCATTTTGGAAAGAAGACACCCCAAGGTATTCTGTGAGGGGTATGGTGAGTTCATGTAAAATTTGATTTTTGTCACAAGTTAGTGGAATATGAGACTTTGTAAAAAACAAAATTAAAAAAAAAAAAAAAAATTTCCGCTGACTTGTGCCAAAAATAAAAATTCTGTGGACTCACCATGCCCCTCACGGAATACCTTGGGGTGTCTTCTTTCCAAAATGGGGTCACATGTGGGGTATTTATACTCACCTGGCATTTTAGGGGCCCCTAAAGTGTGAGAATCCAAATGCATAAAAATGGCCTGTGAAATCCTAAAGGTACTCATTGGTTTTAGGGCCCCTTTGCATCAGGCTGCAAAAGTGTCACTCATGTGGTATCGCCGTACTCAGGAGAAGTAGGGCAATGTGTTTTAGGGTGTATTTTTACATATACCCATGCTGCGTATGAGAAATATCGCTGTAAACGACAACTTTGTACATTTTTTATTCAAAGTTGTCAATTTACAGAGATATTTCTCACCCAGCATCGGTATATGTAAAATACACCCAAAACACATTGCCCTACTTCTCCCGAGTACGGCGATACCACATAAGTGACACTTTTTGCAGCCAAGATGCATAGAGGCCCAAATTCCAATGAGTACCTTTAGGAGGGCATTTTTACGCATTTTCTTCTCACGCTTTAGGGCCCCTAAAATGCCAGGGCAGTAGAAATACCCTACATGTGACCCCATTTTGGAAAGAAGACACCCCAAGGTATTCCATGAGGGGCATGGCGAGTTCATAGAAGATTTTTTTTGGCACAAGTTAGTGGAAATTGATTTTTATTGTTTTTCTCACAAAGTCTCCCTTTCCGCTAACTTTTGACAAAAGTTTAATTTTTCATGGACTCATTATGCCCCTCAGCGAATACCTTGGGTGTCTTCTTTCCAAATGGGGTCACATGTGGGGTATTTATACTGCCCTGGCATTTTAGGGCCCTAAAGCGTGAGAAGAAAATGCGTAAAAATGCCCTCCTAAAAGGTACTCGTTGGAATTTGGGCCTTTGCGCATCTTGGCTGCAAAAGTGTCACACATGTGGTATCGCCATACTCAGGAGAAGTAGGACGATGTGTTTTGGAGTGTATTTTTACATATACCCATGCTGGGTGAGAGAAATATCTCTGTAAATTGACAACTTTGAATTAAAAATGTAAAAAGTTGTCGTTTACAGCGATATTTCTCACACCCAGCATGGGTATATGTAAAAATACACCCCAAACACATTGCCCTACTTCTCCTGAGTACGGCGATACCACATAAGTGACACTTTTTGCAGCCAAGATGCGCAAAGGGCCCTAAAACCAATGAGTACCTTTAGGATTTCACAGGCCATTTTTATGCATTTGGATTCTCACGCTTTAGGACCCCTAAAATGCCAGGGCAGTATAAATACCCCACATGTGACCCCATTGTGGATAGAAGACACCCCAAGGTATTCCGTGAGGGGCATGGCGAGTTCACAGAAAAAAAAATTGGCACAAGTTAGCGGAAATTGTTTTTTTTTTTTTTTACAAAGTCTCATATTCCACTAACTTGTGACAAAAATAAAATTTTGCATGAACTCACCATACCCCTCACGGAATTACCTTGGGGTGTCTTCTTTCTAAAATGGGGTCACATGTGAGGTGTTTGTACTGCCCTGGCATTTGAGGGTCTCACAATCATTACACGTATGGCCAGCATTAGGAGTTTCTGCGATTCTCCGTATATTGAGCATACGGGTAATGAGATTTTTTTTCCGTTCAGCCTCTGCGCTGAAAAAAAAATTAACGGCACAGATTTTTTCATTCGCGTCGGTCAATGTGGATGAAAAAATCTCTGCCAAATCAGTGACTGCGGTGCGGTGGGCTGGGCGCTAGCTACCTAACAAGTAGCTAGCTAACTGGCGGTGATAGGGGACCCTTATGCCCCATTCACACGTCCGAAATTCTGTTTGCGGAACGGAATTGCGGACCCATTTATTTCTATGGGGACAGACTTTGTCCCGCTCGGATCCGGAATTACGGATCCGCGCTTCTGAGTCTGCACTTCCGTTCCGCAAAAATATAGAACATGTCCTATTCTTGTCCGCAATTGCGGACAAGAAAAAGCATTTTCTATATAGTTCTGGCAATGTGCGGATCTGCAAAATGCGGAAAGCACATTGCCGGTGTCCGTGTTTTGAGGATCTGCCGATCGGATCCGCGGATCGGATCGCGATCCGTGAATCCACGGATCTGTGAATCCACGGATCCGCAAAACACATATGGACGTCTGAATGGAGCCTTACAAGGGGTGTGATCAATGACAGGGGGGTGATCAGGGGGTCTAGATGGGGTGATCAAGGGGTTAATAGGTGAGGGGGGGGTGGGGGGGTTAGTGTAGTGTTTGGTGCAACTTTACATAGTTACCTGGTCATCTGGTGGTCGATCCCAGCAAATGGGACCACCAGAGGACCAGGTAGCAGGTATATCAGACGCTGTTCACAAAACAGCATCTGATATACTTGTTTGATGCGATTTATATCGCATCTACAGCCTGCCAGCGATTGATCATCGCTGGCAGGCTGTAGTACAACTCTTCAGACGCGCGACGCGTCCGATCAGAAGAACAGGACCGCCCGCAGGACGCAATCCTGCGTACGGCGGTCCTGAAGAAGTTAATTACACATCTAAGCTCCACCTCACTGCAGAGCTGAACTCTGCCCCATCATCCTGCTAACCTCTGCCCTGTATTAATAAAGGCCTCGGTAGTAACAGAGCCTCATATAATGCCCCATTATGAATAAAGACCCTCAAAAGTAAGAATGCCCCCAGTAGTAATAAGACCCCCTTAGGCCTATGAGCAGTGGTGTACCTTTAATGGAGGCAAACCCCCAGACCAATATGTGGTTAGCGCTGAATTTCCTTCCTTCCCAACATCCCATTTTTATTCAGCTTCAATGAGAGGGAGCCCAAAGATTGAAAAGTGTTTAAAGCGCATCTGTGCATGTGCGCTTGGCATCTGAAGGCATCTGTTGGTTTCACGTTCATATGTACCCCCATTGCTGAGAAAATTTAAGTTTTAATATATACAAATGAGCCTCTAGGAGCAAAAAAAAAGGAAGCCCTAAATGGAAGGTGTTTCTTCTGATACAACTTTATCTGTACATTTAGAATATACAGTTTTTTTTTATAATAGGGTGGTAGACCTTTTCTGCAGATGCCACACTTCATCCTGGAGGAGTCTTCTCATGATTTAGGGGTCAATTATCTGCCCTAAAACAGCTAAGTCAAAATGAGTGCATAAAATAAGAGCTGTCACACAAGGGAAAATAGACCAGGAGCCCAGTGACAAAAGAGATGTGCACAAAAAAGCCATCTGTGCATAGAGAAAAGAAGCAAAGGGGAGGCCTTCCAGGGTGAGGGCTTAACCAGGATCCCCAGACTTGTGGGGAGGGTCAGTGGCATCATCAGAAGCAGACATCTTGCAAGCAGACACACTGCATGACAGAAGCGCACTGAAACAAAACACTCTGCCCCTCAAATCCACTTCCCGGCCATCAATATCTGGATAGGTCATTAATATCTGATTGATGGAAGTCTGCCATCCTGTAACCCTGCCGATCGGCTTTTTGAAGAGGAGACGGCACTCCATGCGAGCATTGCTTCCTGTTTCCTACATGGAGCACCACCTCCTTTTCAAAAAGCTGATCGGCAGGGGTGCAGGGTGGCAGACTCCGGCCGATCAGATATTGATGTCCTATCCTGAGACTAGATCATTTATATAAACACTCCCTTTAATTTGTCATTACATTGTGGTGGGAAGATTACTGGATTTATAGGATAAAGGATATTAAACATTACCTGATAGGTCAATCGACTCTGGTATTCAATTAATGAAACCCACAAACTATGACATTCTTGGAAAGTCATCTTTTGATTGACAGATTATATGCATCTTCCCAGGTAATGACTTCCTATGTATTTTTGAGCATGATGTATGCTCTCAACTACCATTATATAAGTAAAAAGAATATAAATTAGTCTGTAGTTGAGGGTAAAACTAGCAACAAACATACATCTTACCTTTTATCTAGTAGGCACACAGTCATTTACAGCAAAATGTGGCTTTGGTCAAATAAATTGTGAAGATTTTATATAGAAAAGTGGTAAAGTAGCAGCGAGAGAGATCAACGGGCTTGGCAGTAGAGCAAAATAAAGAAGACCTTAACTTCCTGTTTTAAACTTCCTTTTTTATGACCTAAACCAGAACAAAGTCATTCAGAAGAGCTCAAATGTGTCTCTTTAATGCATTTCTGTTATCCAAATGTTATGCTACTTCTACTTGTTCATAGTGCCATTTTTTCATATTTATATATCCCAGCTATAAACAATGTCCCCCATGATCTCATGAGATCAAGGGATGTTAAGTCCCTGAATATTCTACATTTTTATCAGACATAAACAAGAAGCAATCTGACTTCCAAAAAAAACATTACATTTCATAACGATTGCATTTTAAAGAAAGAGTAAACATAGAGAACATCCTAGCTATTCTTCACTGTGCAATATTCTGTACTCTCATATTGAAACCTGTTAAAAGTGGAAAGAATTTTTTTTTATGTTCCAGGAAATCAGTCATCATTTTACCAACTCTGTCTGCAATCGGAAGCAAAGATTGTTAAACTCCACCATTTAGGAGAAGATGCACATATAGCCATATGCAAGCCAAAAATGGAAATGAACCCCCAGTTTCAGGAATATTTAATATACTCTACACTGTAACAAAAACACATGAATTGTTAACGCAAGAGAAATTTCACACATAGGGGCAGATTTACTTATCCTAAAGATGGTAAAAATCTAGACAGACTGTCTAGACCTGCACCAGATTTCTCACAGGGGCTCAAGCTAGAAGATAAATCTGATGCAGGGAAAGGCATATTTGTGTAACGCCATAAAAATATATTTGTTGGCTTAGGCCTCATGCACACGACCGTATGCACTTTGCGGTCCGCAAATTGCGGATCCGCAAAAGAACAGATGACATTCCGTATGGCATCCGTTATTTTTGCGGATCCATTGTAATAATGCCTATCCTTGTCCGCAAACTAGAATAAAATTGGACATGCTCTATTTTTGTGCGGAACGGAAAAACGGACATACGGAGTACCTACCTTTTTTTTGCCAACCCATTAAAATGAATGGCTCCGCATATGGTCCTCAAAAAAACGGAACGGAATTAGGCCTTACTCTGAAAAAGACTTACACCAGATTTGTAGCACAATTTTGGCTCAAAATGCTACATCTTCGGTTACAACCCTTTTCTGGTACTGTAAGCCAAATTTAATCTATTGACTAGGAGCAGAAACTTTCTCTAAACCTAGATGTAAATAAAAATTTGCACCAAAATCAGGGTGCACTGACATTAGCAATTGTAGACCAGTGTTTGAAGGAAAACGCCATTGCAGTTTTTGATGAAGTTATTTGAGTCAAATCTGGAAGTGGAAGTATAAGTCCTGGATCAAGCTCAAACAACTGCATCAAAAACATCAGTGGCATATTTCTAAAATATGATGTGTGAAACTACCCTAATTAAGTTCAAGGATAACAATTTACATGTGGATTTTGCACCAGATATGTTGCAGTTTTCAAATAATCAAGGAGAACTCCACATCATATCTGGCAACTTGGCAAGTTGCCGATCTGAAAATCTCCCCCTAAAATCTCAAATTGCTTTCACCACACATGAATGTGGTTTTGTAAAAACCGTGGGGCACATTTATTTAGAATGGTGTATTAGATGTCGGTCTTAATATGCCCTATAGTTGGCAGTGGATTTGCTGGAGTTATGAAGAGGCGCCATCATCTACATATCTTTGGCGGATCCAGCGCCGCTTCTAAATGCAAGACATCTTCCTAGCTGTCTTACATTTAGACCATTTTCTATGCCTATCCACTTCTCTGCCCACACCACACCCACTTTTTTAGACCTGGCATGAGCAGAGAAAAGTCACAGATTGCGGTGCAAAGAACTTTTGCACCACAATCTGTGCCAGAAATATGCCTAATAGAGGCGTATTTCTGTTTAATAAATGACCCCCTATGTACTTTGTTGCAGATTTTCTAAGCAAAATCCACACTGAAAATCCATAATTGATCTACTATGAACATAGCCTTACTGTTATAACATGTCACACTATGTAATAATGCATTATATATGGATATATTCAACACAGAATAAAATATGCTTGCTCTACATTAGATCAGAGGCATACATACAATTGTATTTCCAAGCACATTTTGCCCCAGAAATGTGAGAATGGTTACAATTGCTTCTCATAACACGAAGTGTCATTGCTATTTTCAAGTTATACATTAAAAAAAAAACTAGCTGCTGATACGATATGTTTAGTGTCATGCTGAGTGCAGAATAGGAAAAGCGAGCTGTGGAGAGCCTTACTTTTCAGCTGCTATATTCCACTCATGACAAAGCAGTGAGCGCATGTGTCTCTTACTTGACAGTGGGTATTAATGAGAACTGGAAAATTGAATGCCACATGTAATTTCAGCTTCATTCCCATCATGGCACAAACAAATGTCCAAAGTATTTCCTATCTTATCACAGCTAGTTTACGGGTTAGGCCCTGCTGCTTACAAATGCCATGTTAATAAACACTACAATTTAAGACAAGTCAGGGCCGTGCACTGATCAATACTGAGGTTCACCGTGCAAGCATAGCATAGCGAATAGCTGTAACCGAGGTAAAATGGAAGGTTAATTCAACCAAACACAATGCTCAGGTATTTCAAAGGTGTTTGCTGCTGCGATATTATAACAGTCGTAAAGGGGTTATTAGACATTACAGAAAAGAGTCTGCTTCTTTCCACAAACACATACCACTCCTCTCCATGGCCTACAACCGGACTGGCTATGTACCCTACAGGGAACTTTTCTGCAAGGCCGATGCCCAGGCACTTACTTGCCAGGTACATAGTGATCTCATTAACGCTGGAAGCATCAGGTACTTACTGTATGTTCCTGGTCATTTATGATGATACAATTGCATACTGTGGTGGGGCTCAGGATCCCCGATTTCCTTGTTACGCTATTCACCCTCATAGGCCAATATATGAGGCAGTGTACAAATGTTTAATTTTATGTTTAATTTTATGACTGGGGTTGGGGCAGAGTTCATTAAATTTCCTTTCCCTAGCCCTGAGTGCCCAGTGCAACCACAGCCCGGTGACCTGTGTGGGCACTTAGCAATCAGCAGAAGGAAGATGGAGAAGAGGATACTGAGTAGGAGAAGACTCAGGTGAGGACACTAAGGACAGTACATGGAAGAGATACACTAGCCATGTCCCTGCACAGAATTTATTAATAGATTAGAAAGGTTGCTCTACTGTGAAGGTATGCATTTGCTTCTCCTTCACATTTGTATAGAGAGTAGCACATGTTCCTATGTCTATAGGGTCTGTGCAAATGGATTTATTCAAAGATTAGCCCTTATAGAAACTGGTACATGGGCTAATCACTTTTCAATGTGAAATGGTGCACCAAAAGTGCATTTCTACAGAAATTAATCTCTATAGAAAAATACTGTATATCATTATCAGTTTTTATAGGCTCTAGTCCATGCAGTAATGCATGTGTTATCCACCATTGTCGTAGTGCTCAGTACATGTACAATGTAATGTCAAATTGTTTACCAGAACAATAAGTTCATATCTATACAGATTAGCCTCCACAAAACAGGGTCCATTATGTACTCATTTATATTGGGAAGAGTCTGTGAAGGAAAACACATTTCCTCATCTAACAAGGGCATAGGATATGTACATAAAATTATGGGGCCACCAAGTAAATGAGAGCTTATCCGCAGTAACCCGGTACAACGACTATGTAGAACAGAGGTGTGCGTCTGGCTTCACCCTGTTGGGCAGACTAGATGGGCCAAATGGTTCTTATCTGCCGACACATTCTATGTTTCTATGTTTCTATGTGAGTTATTCCTGGTGCTGGTAGATGCTGAGAATGGCTGATCAGTTGGTATGCTGGGTGTAAAACCCCCTCCAGTCTGGTATTAAAGACCTATCCCACATATAGTTAATCAATATCTATAGCTCAGAAAACCTCTAATTCCCTTCTGCCATATGGAAATTAATTATTATAATTTGTTGCTTGAGGCACTTGACACAATTACATATATATGGTTACATGCTGTAAAAGTAACATAAAGTAACTTTTGGCTTTATTCTAAGATTTGTTTATTTCTTAAGTTTGTTGCTTTTTAAATGTGTTTTCTGTGCCTCAAAGTTCAAAATGGGATACAATATATATTTTACACTAAGGATATTCGGCAGCTAAGAACATCAACTTAATCAAGGTGTCTTTTGCTCTTGGGTACTACACTGCAGGGATCACATTTTAAGTCTTGAAGTCGTGCTTAACTACAGCACTGAACTATCATTTCCATTGTTCATTCTGTCAGGTAGTCAGAGGTACACGTTCACTTCATTTGTTAGGCCACTTACAGACTATACACTAAAGGAAACGCATTGACATGATATGTATGTCACTCTTTGTAAAGCTTCATATCATCTATTTCCAGACCACAAAGCAGCAATACCTGGTTAAGTCTAGCCATTTAAACACTTTCTAAATTTCAATCAATTCTGTTCAGTAGGCACATTGATCTCAATCAGCAATTTATACACAGTGCTGCTGAATAGATTATAGCATAGAACAATACCACAGATAGCGATAATATTAATCTGTCACATATTGCAGCAATTTTCTAACTGAACTATTCTGTTTTAAATTAAATAAAAAAAATATTACTTTATTATAAATGTATTCCCCAAAAACCTTTGATTAGTTATAATGGCTCGTTTTGTCTAGACAGAAATCATTAGGAGAAATAAAATGGCTGCCGTCCAATTAGTACACACAAAACCTGCCCTAATGACACAGCAAGGCAAGTTACTTCACAACACTGATCTATAGAGCTGCCTCATCCTCCTTTCTGCTCTACTTGTCAGGGATTATGATCCTAAATACAGGTTAATAAGATCTTCAGTTGAATCTCTGTGGGAGTGGAGTTCATGAGGAGACAGCTGAAGTGCACAAAGGAGAGACAGGACAAACTGTGGATCTGTGGTAATGGAGACTGCATACAAGTGCTTCTGCTCATCAGCCACATCTTCACCCTCCTCTCTGTGCTCCAAGTCTCCTCATGACCTCTATTCCTACAGAGATTAAGCTGAAGATCTAATCTTGTATATATTGTGGGGAGTCGCTCTGGTAGATAGCAGTGCGGGTGCAGTACAGAGGCAAAACAAGAAGTCCAGAAAGTGCAATAAACAGTGTTTTATTCACACTTTGCACAAAATAAACGATAAACAGTCTCTTGGTGTTAATTCACACTCAGCAAACACAAAAAGCAAAACCAAAGAGTCCAAAACCAGGTTCAATCACCTGTGAGATGTTTAGGTGCGCTGTCAGCACCTGGCGGTCGGCCCAGCCGCAGGATAATCCACCTTCAGGCTTCCAGGACGACTGCACGACTCCTTGCTGGTCTCATCCTTCCAGCCCAGAGAGCAACACAACACTAGCAGCAGCTCCAGGACAATCACAGCCCCACCTGCTGATGTGGCTGGCTTTAAAAGCCCAGCAAAGTCCGGCCTGGACCGTGGGGAGTAGGCACCCACCCAACTCTTTGCCTACTCCCAGTAAGAGCCGGCCCGGATTGGCTTTGCAGCCAAACTAACTATCAATGTCAAGCAGCACTAGCTGCTGCTGACACATAAAACCCGAGCTTCACCTCACCGAGGCCAGGAACCTCGGTGACACGTATCTTCCGTCCATGACGGCACCTTGCGCCTCTTACATACCTCCCCTTTGTTCAACCCCGACAGGGTGAACACACGCCAAACACTGTACTCGAGACAGTGCATCCGCATTTCCTTGTAAGCGGCCTGCCCTGTGTTCCACTGTGAACTTGAAGTTCTGCAGAGACAAGAACCATCTGGTGACCCGAGCATTCCTGTCTTTCGCCTGGCACATCCACTTTAGAGGGGAATGGTCGGTCACCAGACGGAACTTTCTCCCTAGCAGATAATAGCGGAGAGACTCTAGTGCCCACTTGATGGCCAGGCACTCTCTCTCCACTATACTGTACCTGGTTTCGGCTGGGGTGAGTTTGCGACTCAGGAAAACCACGGATGCTCCTCCCCATTGATTTCCTGAGAGAGTACAGCCCCGAGGCCCACTTCAGAGGCATCGGTCTGTACCACAAACTCTCTCTTGAAGTCGGGCGTCACCAAAACCGGGGACCCACACAGGGCCGACTTCAGAGCAGAGAAAGCCTTATCCGCCTGCTCATTCCACTGGATCGACACTGACCTGCGTCCCTTTAAAAGGCTTGTCAATGGAGCAGCAATTGTAGCGAAGTTGGGAATAAACCTCATGTAGTATCCCACCATGCCCAGGAATGATTTTACTTGCCGCGTAGTGACAGGTCGGGGCCAATTCTTAATTGCCTCAATTTTGTTTACCTGAGGTTTGACCACTCCCGCCCAATGACATACCCTAGGTATTTGGTCTCTTCTAACCCTATCACACACTTTTTGGGTTAGCAGTTAAGCCAGCTTTCCTAAGGGAGTCCACTACGGCCTGTACCTTCGGTAGGTGACTCTCCCAGTCGGTGCTATGGACAATGATATCATCCAGATACGCTGAGGCGCACTGGCCGATGTGGACGAAGCACAATATCCATAAGCCTTTGAAACGTGGCGGGGCGCCATGTAGACCAAAGGGTAATACCTTGTACTGATACAACCCCTCCGGTGTGATAAAAGCAGTTTTTTCCTTGGCAGCTCTCCGTTAAGGGTACCTGCCAGTACCCTTTGGTGAGGTCCAAGACAGAAAAATACCTGGCTTGGCCCAATTTTTCAATGAGCTCATCCACCTCGGCATGGGATATAGGCCAAACTTGGACACCTCATTCAGCTTATGGAAATCGTTACAGAACCTCAATGTCCCGGTCCGGCTTGGGTATTAAGACTATCGGACTGGCCCAATCACTTTTTGACTCCTCAATGACACCTAACTGGAGCATCAGCTGCACTTCCTTCACAATGGCTTGTCGCCGAGCCTCGGGTACCCGATACGGCTTTAACCGGACTTTTGGCCTGAGGCTCAGTGATAATGTCATGCTGGATTAGGGATGTGCGCCCAGGAGGTCCGAGAACACATCCGTGTTCCGACTAATGAACTCCTTAACTTCCTGGACCTGTTTGGAGGATAGGCTATCTGAAATTTTTACGGTGGCTGCTGCTTCCCGGACTTCGAGGTGAGGGGCTGGTTCCTTCTCACCTAGAAGCCCTGGCCGGGGCTGTCATCGCTGGACGAGTTCCTATCCTTCCATGGCTTCAGCAAATTCACATGATACACCTGCTCCGGCTTCCGCCGCCCTGGCTGGTGCACCTTGTAATTTACTTCCCCACTTTCTCGAGCACTTCATAGGGCCCCTGCCACCTAGCTAGAAATTTACTGTCAAGGGTGGGTACCAGAACTAAAACTCGGTCTCCGGGATTAAAGTCTCGCACTCGAGCCTGACGATTATAGACTCTACTTTGGGCCTGTTGGGCTGCCTCCATATGCTCCCGGACCAGCGGTAACACCCTCTCCATACGCTCCTGCATCTGGGTAACATATTCAATTACGCTTTGTGGGGACGGGCTGTTGTTCCCACGCTTCCTTAGCGATGTCCAACAGGCCCCGTGGGCGTCTGCCATAAAGCAGTTCGAAGGGTGAGAACCCAGTAGAGGCCTGGGGCACTTCTCGCACTGCAAACATGAGATAGGGCAGAAGCAGATCCCAGTCCTTCCCATCTCGGGACACCACCCTTTTAGCATATTTTTTAAAGTTTGGTTAAATCTTTCCACCAGGCCGTCCGCTTATGGATGGTAAACGGACGTCCGCAATTGCTTTATATGCAACAGTTTACACAATTCCTCATAATCTTAGACATAAAAGGGGTCCCTTGGTCCGTCAGAACCTCCTTAGGTAGGCCCACCCGGGTAAACATCTCCATTAACTCCTTTGCAATGAGCCTAGCCGATGTGTGTCGAAGAGGCACCGCTCTGGATATCGAGTAGCATAGTCCAGAATCACCAGGATATGTTGGTGACCCCTAGCAGACTCTCGGTACGGGTCCGACCAGATCCATGGCAATACGCTCGAATGGGACCTCAATTATTGGGAGAGGGACCAGGGGACTTCTGTAATGCGGCTGGGGGCTATTTACCTGACAGGTCGGACAGGACTTACAGAACTCCTCTACTTCCTTAAACAAACCGGGCCAGTAAAATCGCTGTAGCACGCGGTCCTGCGCTTTCTGCCACCCCATGTGTCCCCAAGAACATGCTGGTGGGCAAGCTCCATAACAAGCTTGCGATATGCGGTGGGCACCACCAACTGTTCAACTGGCTCACCTCGGATTTGGTTCACCCGATACAACATATCCTGAAGAATAATAAATCGTGGAAACATTAATTCAGCCCCAGGTTTCTGGGGTTTACCGTCAATCATTACCACACTTTCCCAGGCCCTGGTTAGGGTTTGGTCCCGGTGTTGTGCGGTCCCAAAATTTTCCCCGGAGACATTGAGGTCTGCCAACTCAGGTCCCGGTGGCAAGTCCTCCGTGTCTCCCACCATTACACTCAGTGGGGTTGTCTCCCTCTACCGCTGGAGCAGTGGTCACCCCTACCGCTGGCCCTTCAGATTCGGGCTCCCAGGGTTCTGGCCTTCCAGTGGTATCAGGCCACTCTACTAGGGTTACCCCTGTCTCGGGCCCATCCGACACTTTTATAGCCGGCCACAGCGCCGGGAAACCTGGGAAGTCCCTCCCAAGTATCAGTTCATGTGGGAGTGTGGTAGCGACAGCCACCTCGTGGGTCCACTTACCAGCAGCTGTGGACAAAGTCACTAATGCAGTGGGGTAGTCTTTAAGTCTCCGTGAATGCATAGGACCCCGACTTTACGGCCGGTATACTCCGCAGGCCGTACTAGGGCCGCTCTACCAGGGAGACTAAACTCCCAGAGTCCAGCAGGGCCACCGCCAGAGAATCTCCCACCGCTACCTGACACAGGTGGTTATTGTCCTGCCCCTCACGGGTGCCAGTTGCACACAGCTTCCGTGCATACAGGGAGTGGCGATACCCGTAGTTCACATCCATCGGCTCACCCTGATGCGGACAGTCGGCCCTGATGTGGCCTGGCTCCTGACACCTCCAGCATACCACAGGAGGCGGATCCGCAGGGGATACATTCCGTGCAGGTCTCTCTGTCGCCGGTCGTCGGAACTGGGGTGGAGGCCTCCGGGTTTGACTGGCCCCTTCCCAGCAAGACTCCCTGCAGGTTTCTGGTGGCCTCGTAACGCTCCACCAGGTCGACCATCTCCAGGGCACTTACCGGAGACGCCTGGCCGACCCAGTGCTGGAGGGGATAAGGCAGGGCCCTCCAAAAGATGTCCGCCAACAGTCGATCCAGCATGGCAGTAGGACTTAGTAGATCAGGCTGCAGCCACTTTTGCAGCCTGTGCAGCAGATCGTAGTACTGCGGCCTAGCAGGTTCAGTTGTTTTAAAGTCCCACTGGTGGACTCTTTGAGCGCGGACCAGCACGCTCACCCCCAGTCTGGCTAGGATCTCTCCTTTCACTGTGTCATAATCGGCCGCTTGGTCGTCCGACAAGTCGAAAAACACCTGCTGGGGTCCGGAAGCCAGGAACGGAGCGACCACCTCAGCCCACTGGTCACGGGGCAGCTTCTCCTCACGGCCACTTTTTCGAAGACTGCCAGGTAGGTCTCGGCATCATCCTCGGGGTCATCTTGGGAATTGCTGCACGGACCGCTTCCGGGCATCATGGGCACGGTGAGAGGCTCCAGTCGCTTGCAAAGCCATTACATGTTGCAACAGCAGCTGGTTTGTCTCCTGCTGCTGCTTGTTGGCCTCCCGCTGCTGTAAATTGGCCTCCACGAGAGCCTTTACAACTGCTCTCCATCTTGTCAAAGTTCACGTGTTGAAACTTTGCCGGCTTGACATATGACATTCACTTTGGAAAAACTTCGGCGTTACGCCAGCCTCACTGCGCATGCCCGCATCCGACACCAAATGTGGGAGTCGCTCTGGTAGATAGCAGTGCGGGTGCAGTACAGAGGCAAAACAAGAAGTCCAGAAAGTGCAATAAACAGTGTTTTATTCACACTTTGCACAAAATAAACGATAAACAGTCTCTTGGTGTTAATTCACACTCAGCAAACACAAAAAGCAAAACCAAAGAGTCCAAAACCAGGTTCAATCACCTGTGAGATGTTTAGGTGCGCTGTCAGCACCTGGCGGTCGGCCCAGCCGCAGGATAATCCACCTTCAGGCTTCCAGGACGACTGCACGACTCCTGCTGGTCTCATCCTTCCAGCCCAGAGAGCAACACAACACTAGCAGCAGCTCCAGGACAATCACAGCCCCACCTGCTGATGTGGCTGGCTTTAAAAAGCCCAGCAAAGTCCGGCCTGGACCGTGGGGAGTAGGCACCCACCCAACTCTTTGCCTACTCCCAGTAAGAGCCGGCCCGGATTGGCTTTGCAGCCAAACTAACTATCAATGTCAAGCAGCACTAGCTGCTGCTGACACATAAAACCCGGCTCTCACCTCACCGAGGCCAGGAACCTCGGTGACACGTATCTTCCGTCCATGACGGCACCTTGCGCCCTCTTACAATATATATATAAAAGCAAGCTGGGCTTACCACCTGGTAATCATGGCATCAGAACTGCCAAGAATGAGGCATCCTGTGTGATACAATGCACTTTCTCAGGCCAAGAGAGACTGGCTAAAATAGCAGTGGAAGGTGTGGGGGAAGGAACTTTGAGACCGGTGATCTCAGGTGTCTTCTGCATAAGTATGATGAGTGTTGGCATGAGAAAACCATACCAAGTGTCAACCTCATCGGGTCTGTGAAAAAAAGTGTGGGAAAAAAAGTGAAAAGGATTGTTAATAAATAGTATAAATCCATAATTAATAGATCAGAAGTGCATATCAATATATATGGTTGTATTTCCAGTGTGGAGTGGGCACAAGTTCTAGAATTATAACTGGCTAATCCGTTGCTTAGCAGGTATAAAAGTCTCAGGCCTGATATGTCTTGCTTATACAGGGGGCGGGGGGGGGGGTCAATCTGGTCACCATGTATCACTTTAGAGTATTAAGAACATAGAAGATAAGAGTAGGTACCCATTTTCTTGGGTGCCAATCGAGTCTCAGGGTCACGATGGGAGGGAAACCCAAATCTGCTTTCACCAGCAGGTCTATGAACCATTGCTCATTCAGCTCAGAGAGCTACTACTCCCATCCACCATACTGCAGTCAACATTTTTTCTTGGTAGGAAGACCCAGAGGATGCTACAGAAGAAGTGGACCAGGGACTTAAAGGGCATCTGTCAGCAGATTTGTACCTATGAAACTGGCTGATCTGGCAGCTTAATTCCTTAAGGACCGGGCTCATTTTCACCTTATGGACCAGGCCATTTTTTGCAAATCTGACCAGTGTCACTTTAAGTGGTGATAACTTTAAAACGCTTTGACTTATCCAAGCCATTCTGAGATTGTTTTTTCATCACATATTGTACTTCATGACAGTGGTAAAATGGAAGGAAAAAATTCATTTTTATTTTTAAAAAAATACCAAATTTACCAAAAATTAGCAAAACTTAGCAAATTTCCAAGTTTCAATTTCTCTACTTCTATAATACATAGTAATAATATGTAGTAGTAGTGATTAGGTGGCTCACTCTACTGTTGAGATGGAATATGGTGCTCTATCCCAATAATGACGCACCCAACGTCACAAAAGAGGTAGGTGTATATTCAATACTTAGGAGGGATGGCACTCCAAGTATTGGTTAAGCATGGATAATTTATTTTATTATGATAAATATTTTTTTAAAAAGTTTCCAATAGGATAGGATGGTTCAAAATGATTCTTGATAGTGTGATCACAAAATATATAAACAATCAGTCTACAATAGGTAATAAAAGCATAATAAAAGCATAAACCCAGAAGTATTCTCTCTGGTAAATTGTGGGTCTTCTTGTGCTCCCCTTTTATGTTGACATAGAATGTCCAAGTTCCCCAAAAAACTTTTGTTGGGTGACACCTATAGAATGTCCCTGGGTAAAATGTTTGGGTGAGATATAATCACTCCGTTTAACATATAAGTCTGTTAGGTTCTTTTTCAGCAGGAGTGATAGCTGCTTTTTAAATTGTTCCCAGTTGGTTTGGTGCAGAATAAAAAATATATATATAAAATATATATGCAATGAGTGCAATATTTGACCCAAGGGTCCGTACGTTACCGCTCCAGGAACGGGGCTTTGTGCCGGTCGGTGTTTCCTTAGATGTTACAGGCCTGTCAAAGTGAGTCGGCGTTCGCGTGGAGCGCCCTCACACGCGGAGTAAGCCGCTTGCTATCAGCGTTTGAAGTCAGGAACGTCACTTCCAGTGACGTCACCGTTGGCGTCCTCGTGTTCTTTTGGCGGGAATTTCAAAACTTCGGGCTTTGGAAGTTCTTTGGAATATTTAGATAGCGGAACTTTTAGGTTTTATGTTCCGACAGTGGAGTTCTTTGCTGTTAGGAGTCCAGCTGGATCATCAGCTCACTGAGTTATTCAGATGCCCCAAACGCGTTTGGAGCCTCTGCTCCAATATACCCACGTGAGTGACCCAGCTGTGACATCCTAACAGCAAAGAACACACCGATCGCACAAAGCCCCGTTCCTGGAGCGGTAACGTACGGACCCTCGGGTCAAAAATTGCACTCATTGCATTTATATTTTTTATTCTGCACCAAACCAACTGGGAACAATTTAAAAAGCAGCTACCACTCCTGCTGAAAAAGAACCTAACAGACTTATATGTTAAACGGAGTGATTATATCTCACTCAAACATTTTACTCAGGGACATTCTATAGGTGTCACCCAACAAAAGTTTTTTGGGAACTTGGACATTCTATGTCAACATAAAAGGGGATCATAAGAAGACCCACAATTTACCAGAGAGAATACTTCTGGGTTTATGCTTTTATTATGCTTTTATTACCTATTGTAGACTGATTGTTTATATATTTTGTGATCACACTATCAAGAATCATTTTGAACCATCCTATCCTATTGGAAACTATTAAAAAAAAATATTTATCATAATAAAATAAATTATCCATGCTTAACCAATACTTTGAGTGCCATCCCTCCTAAGTATTGAAAATACATAGTAATACCTACAAAAATAGTTATTACTTTACATTCCCCATAAGTCTACTTCATGTTTGGAACATATTGGGAATGACATTTTATTTTTTGGGGATGTTACAAGGCTTAGAACTTTAGAAGCATACCCACTTTTTAATGACCAGTTCAGGTCTGAAGTCACTTTGTGTGGCTTACATAATAGAAACCACCCAAAAATGACCCCATTCTAGAAACTACACCCCTCAAGGTATTCAAAACTGATTGTACAAACTTTGTTAACCCTTTAGGTGTTCCACAAGAATTAATGGAAAACAGAGATAAAATTTCTAAATTTCACCTTTTTGGCAGATTTTCCATTTTAATAATTGTATTTCCAGTTACAAAGCAAGGGTTAACAGCCAATCAAAACTCAATATTTAGTGCCCTGATTTTGTAGTTTACAGAAACACCCTCTATGTGATCGTAAACTACTGTACTGGCACACGACAGGGTGCAGAAGGAAAGGAATGCCATATGGTTTTTGGAAGGCAGATTTTGCTGGACAGGTTTTTTGACACCATGTCCCATTTGAAGACCCCCTGATGCACCCCTAGAGTAGAAACTCCAAAAAAGTGACCACATTTTAGAAACTACGGGATAAGGTGGCAGTTTTGTTGGTGCTAATTTTAGGATACATATGATTTATGGTTGCTCTATATTACACTTTTTGTGAGGCAAGATAACAAGAAATAGCTGTTTTGGCACCATTTTTATTTATTGCTATTTACAACATTCATCTGACAGGTTATATCATGTGGTATTTTTATAGAGCAGGTTGTCACGGACGCGACAATACCAAATATGACTACTTCTTTTGGTTGTTTGTTTCAGTTTTACATAACAAAGCATTTTTTTTTTAAATGATTCTTTAGTTTCTTCACATTCTGAAAGCCATAGTTTTATTTATTTTTTGGGCGACTGTCTTGTGTAGTGGCTCATTTTTTTTGGGATGAGATAATGGTTTGATTGTCTATATTTTCGTGTGCGTATGACCTTTTGATCGCTTGCTATTACACTTTTTGTGATGTAAGGTGACAAAAAATTGCTTTTTTTACAACATTTTTATTTTTAGTTTTTTACGGTATTCACCTGAGGGGTTAAGTCATGTGATATTTTTATAGAGCAGGTTACTACGAACGTGGCGAGACATAACATGTATACTTTTTTTTATTTATGTAAGTTTTACACAATAATATCATTTTTGAAACAAAAAAAAATCATGTTTTAGTGTCTTAGTGTTTTAGAGCCATAGTTTTTTCAGTTTTTAGGCGATTATCTTAGGTAGGGTATCATTTTTTGCGGAATGAGATGATGGTTTGATTGGCACTATTTTGGGGTACATATGAATTTTTAATCGCTTTATATTACTTTTTTTGTTGTGCAAGCTGACAAAAATGTCTTTTTTTACACCGTTTTTATTTTTTATTTTTTACGGTGTTCACCTGAGGGGTTAGGTCATGTGATATTTTTATAGAGAAGGTTATTACGGACGTGGCAATACATAATATGTATACTTTATTTAATTTACTTAAGTTTTACACAATAACAGCTTTTTAAAAACCAAAAAAATTATGTTTTAGTGTTTCCATATTCTGAGCCATAGTTGTATGTATATGTTGTACTTTTAGTGATGTAAGGGGACAAAAAAATTGTTTATTTAGCACAGTTTTTATTTTTTAGGGTGTTCAACTGAGGGGTGAGGTCATGTGATACGTTTATAGAGCCGGTCGATACGGACGCGGCAATACCTAATATGTAAACTTTTTTTTTCTCCCTATTTTTTACAAATATTTTTTTCACTTTATTTGTGGTAAATGACTTTTTTATTTTTTTTTACTTGAAACTTTTAATTTTTTTGGGGAAACTTTATTTTTCAACTTTTGTTTTCACTTTATTTTTTGTCCCACATTGGGACTTCAACTTTTGGGGGTCTAATCCCCTTTACAATGCATTCCAATACTTCTATACTTCTGTATTGGAATGCATTGGCTGCATGAGTAATACTCATTCAGCTTCCTGCCTGTGAGATCCAGGGGGCTGGATCTCACAGGTTCGTCACCGGAAGGCAGCTCCGATGCTAATGTAAGCATCGAGGCTTCCTTCCCTGCTATCGGGTCCCCCCCACAGCAGCACGGGGACCCGATAGCCCCCGCACCTGCCGCCCGATTATATGGAAAAGCCGCAAACTGCAGGTCTGAATTGACCTGCGGTTTGCGGCGATCGCCAATGTGGGGGGGTCACAGGGGGGTGCGGGGGGGGGGTCAATGATTTGAGCAATCACTTTTTTCTGATCACCGCCTGCCGTGCGGCGGTGATCGGAAATACATAGGGAGTAGAGGTACGCTCTGTGTCCTTAAGTACTAGTACGGCCTGAGTCCCAAAGAGGTTAAGGCATCTGTGTTGGTCCCATGTTGATATGTGCCCGCTTAGCTGAGAAAAACTAAGTTTTAATATATGCAAATGAGCTTCTAGGAGTATCGGGGGCGTTGCTGTTGCACCTAGAGGCTCTGTTATCTCTACAACTGCTATATGTATTATGGACAAGAATAGGACTGTCATGGGCCATATGTTCCCTTCTGCAAAATCTGGAATGCACACGACTGGATTTTCTGGCGGAAGATTGTGCTGTCTAAAAAAGCTATCTTCTGCGGGCACAACACTGTCCTGCATGGGGATGAGCGATGGCATAATGATCGCTCCTCTCCATGCTGCGAAGGACATTGCTGCATGCAATAGCAGCGGTTTCCTCTGCTAGCTATCTGTTTCCCTTCCCTCAATCACTATCGTGTAAAACACCCTTTAGGCTTATTGGGCCTTCATTTAGAAACTCGGCAGACAAGGTTTTGACCTTATAAAAGGCTTTGTCTGGTAGGAAGCCATTATACAGTGAAAGTGGTCAGTCAAGTATACAGCACCAAAAGGGGAAGGCTTGCACATGTATATCTGGCTGAAGGTTCATGCACACTTCATGAAAATGATGAGGTATGTCCAGAAAGGTTATCTTATTAATTTTTAATGCCTACAGTACAGCATTGTTGTATGGGGATAAATGTAAACCCATGCTATTTGTCATTGATAGGAGGGTCAGCAAGACTCAGAACACAGCTAGAGGAGCCTGCCTCCTAAAGGGAAGTCAGGTCAAAGTGACTGTTGATGGCTGGAACCGTTTTTTGGCTGATCAGTTCTCACTTTGTGACTAAGAAGTACAGCATCTGTTCTTAACAGTTTAATATCAAATATTCCCCCTACCTGGGTAAATTAAATGAATTTTGAGAAAAGTGAGATGGAAAGGGATCTTGCTCTGTTCACTTCAAACATTGACCTGGCATTGTGGTGCCGTCGGGATCTGTGCATCCTTACAGCACCATGCAGGGACTCTAATTGCTGCTGATCAGATCTTTCACATCTGCACTGGTGGTCAATTCTGTCTGCGTTAGCGCCTTCTGTTACTATACCATGGCTTAATCCAATCAAGGATGAGCATTATTTAATTTGGAATGAAAAGTCTGCAACTGTGTGGTTGTCTACTTGAATAATTTCTATATTCCTATTTGTATGTAAGCTGAGCATAGGTGCAGTAAATTTCTTCTGATTCAAACATCTACATAACTAGAGATGAGCGAAGTATTCGAAAATTTGATTCTGGCTGCTTCCCAAATGTTAAAAAAAGCACATTTCTTTGTTAGTAGCGAATGCAATGTCAGGGAGCTGTGATTGTGCCGCCCCCGTCAATGTACCCTTTAGGTGCCACATTCGTAAATGATTGTGGCATCTGCTATACATAACACTCGTAACGGGCCGGCTTAAGCCATCTTGCTTGAAGAGCTGGGTTGGCTTAATGACATCATACGTCACTGCTCAAAGGATTTTGCACGAAATCTTTAAGCAAGATGGTGGTGGCCTGCCCGTCATGAGCAAATGGAGCAAGTAAGTATGATTTTTTTTTTGCACTATTTCAGCTTAAATTGATTAGCTACCACGAAGCACGATAAAATTCGGCAAATTTATCCTGAAAGTCGGATTGAAATCCACTTCTTCAAGTCTGCAATGCTAGTTTTGTGGTGTAAAAAAGTAGCAAATGATGCATTTGTGCGACATTTGTTTCATACTGTATTTTTCTGACATTACTTTTAGAACACCTTTTAAGTCTCATTTATGAAGTGAGGCTTTTTAAAAAGTCACATCTCCACACGAGGCAACCCACTAGTGTACTTTTTTAAAACATAGGCATACACAACACTGCACTTGGACGAAACATATTATTACTGTATGCCATTTTATAAACTTGGCGCAGCTTCACAAAGACAATATAGATTTAAGCTTGGGCTACAGTGTGACTTTTTGTAGAGTGACTGATTTGAACTCTTGAAATACAGCTGCAGTCCAAATGAATTCATTCAATTGAATGCAATCTTGTGGGCTGCAGCAGTCATTCAATTGTTAAAATCAGTCATTGTACGAAAAGTCGCAGTGTAGCCCAGGCCTTAAAATTGACACCAAAACCACCATAAATGATAAATTTCCCCCCAAATCTTTATTTCTTGCTAAAGGTAGACACACTTGTTAAGGATGTCATTGTCTTTAAAGTTACAGCATTTTAGGACTTTCCCTCCTGTTGTTATTCACACCATGGAAATGTTTTTAATGTTGAGTAAGTATAGAAAAAAATGCATTGCATATTTGTCATTTTACGCTCCTGTGTCTAGTTCCTATCATCTCTTCCTTGTCCACCAAGATGTCCTTAATGCTTGAGGGTACTTAATTTCCACTTAGAAAACTGATGTCTCCCTTCTGTGGGCTGCAAAAGGTAGTTGCCAAGGGTCCCTCAGTATAGATGTCGCGAACATAAAATTTTCAGTTCGCAGACTGCGAACGCGAACTTCCGCAAATGTTTGCGAATGGGCGAACTGGGTGAACCGCCATAGACTACAATAGGCAGGAGAATTTTAAAACCCACAGGGACTCTTTCTGGCCACAGTACTGATGGAAAAGTTGTTTCAAGGGGACTAACACCTGGACTGTGGCATGTCGGAGGGGAATCCATGGCAAAACTCCCATGGAAAATTACGTAGTGGACGCAGAGTCGGGTTTTAATCCATAAAGGGCATAAATCCCCTAACATTCCTAAATTGTTTGGAATAACGTGCTTTAAAACATCTAGTGTGTGTATACGATCAGGTATGATGTTGTATCGATCAGGTAGTGTAAGGGTTACGCCCGCTTCACAGTGACAGACCTAACTGTGACAGATCAAACTCCCCGTTTAACGCACCACAACCAACCACAAACAGTCCATTTGCACAACCGCAAACTCTCCATTTGCACAAGGTTGGATACCAAGCTAGCCATGTCCCGTTTCTTGTCCTCACTGACGTCATTGAAGGTCTCTTTCTCGCGCAATGTACTGTGCCACCCTATATGAGTAGTGTGTTCAGTAATCAGTAGTACTATTTTTATCAGTTTAATCCCTGTTACGTCCCCTATCAGGGGACATGTATCGAATCGATTTTAGGAAACGTGAGATGGAAAAAGAAGGTTGGTCGGTCCTCTTACTGACAATTTGAGGCACTGTCCGTGCGCCGTGCAATGTACTGTGTAACCTTATATGTGGTGTGTTAACTAGCACTATTCTTGTCAGTTTAATCCCTGTTACATCCCCTAATCGCAAAGGTAGTCGTTCTCCCTCAGCCTTTTTATACGAGGGTCCCTCAACAGGCATGACAGCATGAAAGACCCCATTTGCACAAGCTTCGAAGCCGAGCTACTCATCTCCCGTTCCTCGTCCTCACTGATGTCATTGAAGGTCTGTTCTTCCCCCCAGCTACGTACAACACCACGGGTCCCAGATAAATGACAACAACGAGCACCCTGGGATGCCTGCTGTGGTTGGTCTTCCTCCTCCTCAAAGTCACATTCCTCCTCAGACTCCTCTTCCAGCTTTGCCGCAGGTACAGCAAGCGATCATGATAAGGCTGTTTCTGGTGGTGATGGTGACCACAACTCTTCTTCTTCCTCTTCACGCTCATCTATGGCCTGATCCAGCACTCTTTGCGACTGACTAGGTTTGTCACCTCCTCAAAAGGACACATGAGCCTACAGGCATTGCGCATGAAAATCCAGTAACGTGGTAAAAAAATTCCTAGCTCCGCAAAGGCTGTCCTAGCACCCTGGTCATGCAAATACTCATTGACGGCTTTTTCTTGTTGGAGCAGGCGGTCGAACAATAGGAGTGTTGAATTCCAATGTGTCGGGCTGTCGCAAATCAAGCGCCTCACTGGCATGTTGTTTCGCCGCTGAATGTCAGAAAAGTGCGCCATGGCCGTGTAGGAACGCCTGAAATGGCCACACACCTTTCTGGACTGCTTGAGAACGTCCTGTAAGGCTGGGTACTTACACACAAAGCGTTGTACAATCAAATTCAACACATGTGAAGCTTGGGCTACAGTGTGACAGATTGCTTCTGTTGTCACACACCACTTTGCCAATCTCCAGTTGGTGCGGGGTCAGCCACTGATCCACCTGTGCGTTCAGGGCGGACAGGAGTGCTGGTCCGGTGTGACTCTCTGCTTTCAGGCAAGTCAATCCCAAGATGACGTGACACTGTCGTATCCGGAATGTGGAATAGCCCCTGGGGAGCTGGGGGGGCGGGTGCAGTTGATGATGTGGAGCAAGACGCAGCAGCAGAAGAGAACTCAGCTGAGGAGGTTAGCGAAGAGGATGGAGAAGGAGGAGTAGAGGAGGTGGCAGCAGGTTTACCCAATGCGCAGTGTACGTGATATACCTACCCTGACCGTGCTTTGCAGACCAGGTATCAGTGGTCAGATGGACCCTTGCCCCAAAACTGTGTGCCAGACATGCCATGACTTCCTTTGCCACAATAGAGTACAGGTTGGGGATTGCCTTTTGTGAAAAAAATTTCAGCCGGGTACCTTCCACTGCGTTGTCCCAATAGCTACAAATTTTTTTAAGGCCTCAGACTACACCAGATTGTATGGTAAAAGCTGGTGGGCTAAGAGTTCCGACAAGCCAGCTGTCAGACGCCGAGCAAGGGGGTGACTCTGTGACATTGGCTTCTTACGCTCAAACATTTCCTTGATAGACACCTGACTGTGGGCAGATGAGCAGGAACTGCTGAAGGTGAGAGGCAGAGTGTGGGTGGTTAAGAGGGGGCAGGGAGGACAGCAGTGGTTGACGTGGCTGAAGATGCTGGACCAGGAGGAGCATGGTGGCTTTGAGTTTGTGTGCTGCTTGTACTCATGTGTTAATCCCATAGGCGTTTGTGATGTGAGATCATGTGCCTTCGCAAAGCAGTTGTACCCAGGTGGGTGTTGGACTTCCCACAACTCAGTTTCTTTTGGCACAGGTTGCAAATGGCATCGCTGTTATCAGAGGCAGACACACACAAAAAATTCCACACTGCTGAGCTTTGCAATGACGGCATTCTGGTGGTGGCAACAGCATGCGTGGATTGGCGTGCTGTCTGGCTGACCCCAGGTGCCGATACATGCTGTCTGACTGTGCCACTAGCTCCTTGCAATGACCTCCCCCTGCTTCCAACTCGTCTCCTCCTCCTCTCTGTCTCCCCATCTGAACTTTCCCCCTGTTCTTCTTCTCTTCGAGCGGGCAACCACGTGACATCCATGGACACATCGTCATCATCAACCGTTTCACTTGTATCTGACAACTCAGCAAAGGAAGCAGTAGCGGGTACAACATCATCATCATCGCATCGTACGTACATGTGTGTAATGCTGCCTGACTGAGACATATCCCTTTTATCTACCTCCTCTGGCAATAATGTTTGCGCATCACTCATTTCTTCCAACTGATGTGTAAATAAATCCTCTAACAGATCAAATGAAGCGGCTGTGGTACTAGTGTTGGTGGTGGCGGCGGGCGAGTGGTAACTTGAGAGGTGCCCGAAGCTGAGCTGGAGGAGGATGGTGCGTCAAGGTTCAGAGCGGTAGAACATTGGGTGTCCTGTGTAAACTCAACTGACGGCCCCTGCAGGGTGGCCTGCCTTTGCCTGTAATTTTTTTTTTGATTAGTGGTACTATGCGTGCACGGTACTGTGCCACCCGGTATGAGTGTTGGGCACTGGCAGTGGGCACACTACAGTCAGTGGAAGTGGGCCTGACACACAGTGGCAGCAGGCAGGCAACTGAAATTAGATTAAAGTGTAAAAATGAAATGCCTTATTTATCGGCAAGCTACTGTGCCACATGGTATGAGTGGTTGGCACTGGCAGTGGGCACACTACAGTCAGTGGAAGTGGGCCTGACACACACTGGCAGCAGGCAGGCAACTGAAATTAGATTAAAGTATAAAAATGAAATGCCTCATTTATCGGCAAGCTACTGTGCCACACGGTTTAAGTGGTTGGCACTGGCAGTGGGCACACTACAGTCAATGGAAGTGGGCCTGACACACACTGGCAACAGGCAGGCAACTGAAATTAGATTAAAGTGTAAAAATTAAATGCCTTTATTTTATGCAAAGTCCTGTGCCACACGGTATGAGTGGTGGGCACTGGCAGTGGGCACACTACAGTCAGTGGAAGTGGGCCTGATACACACTGGCAGCAGGCAGGCAACTGAAATTAGAGTAAAGTGTAAAAATGAAATGCCTTTTTTTATGCAAAGTCCGGTGCCACACGGTATGAGTGGTGGGCACTGGCAGTGGGCACACTACAGTCCGTGGAAGTGGGCCTGACACACACTGGCAGCAGGCAGGCAACTGAAATTAGATTAAAGTATAAAAATGAAATGCCTTATTTATCGGCAAGCTACTGTGCCACACGGTATGAGTGGTGGGCACTGGCAGTGGGCACATTACAGTCAGTGGAAGTGGGCCTGACACACACCGGCAGCAGGCAGGCAACTGAAGTTAGATTAAAGTATAAAAATGAAATGCCTCATTTATCGGTAAGCTACTGTGCCACACGGTTTGAGTGGTTGGCACTGGCAGTGGGCACATTACAGTCAGTGGAAGTGGGCCTGACACACACTGGCAGCAGGCAGGCAACTGAAATTATATTAAAGTGTAAAAATGAAATGCCTTTTTTTTATTCAAAGTCTGGTGCCACACGGTATGAGTGATGGGCACTGGCAGTGGGCACACTACAGTCAGTGGAAGTGGGCCTGACACACACTGGCAGCAGGCAGGCAACTGAAATTAGATTAAAGTGTAGAAATTAAATTCCTTTTTTTTATGCAAAGTTCCGTGCCACACGGTATGAGTGGTGGGTACTGGCAGTGGGCACACTACAGTCAGTGGAAGTGGGCCTGACACACACTGGCAGCAGACAGGCAACTGAAATTAGATTAAAGTGTAAAAATGAAATGCCTTTTTTTTATGCAAAGTCCGGTGCCACACGGTATGAGTGGTGGGCACTGGCAGTGGGCACACTACAGTCAGTGGAAGTGGGCCTCACACAAACTGGCATCAGGCAGGCAACTGAAATTAGATTAACCACTTAAGCCCCCCTAGCTTAAACACCCTTAATGACCAGGCCACTTTTTACAATTCTGCACTACACTACTTTACCCGTTTATTGCTCGGCCATACAACTTACCACCCAAATGAATTTTACCTCCTTTTCTTCTCACTAATAGAGCTTTCATTTGGTGCTATTTCATTCTTGCTGACATTTTTACTTTTTTTGCTATTAATCAAAAATTACCGAAATTTTTGCAAAAAAATGACATTTTTCACTTTCTGTTTGAAAATTTGTCAAATAAAACTACATTTCTATATAAATTTTTCTCTAAATTTATTGTTCTACATGTCTTTGATAAAAAAATGCAATAAGTGTATATTTATTGGTTTGGGTAAAAGTTATAGCGTTTACAAACTATGGTGCAAAAAGTGAATTTCCGCACTTTGACTTTCTGAGCACCTGTCCTGTTTCCTGACGTACTACAATGCCCAGACAGTAGAAATACCCCATAAATGACCCCATTTCCGAAAGTAGACACCCTAAGGTATTCACTGAGGGGCATAGTGAGTTCATGGAAGTTTTTATTTTTGTCACAAGTTAGCGGAAATGTTTTTTTTTTTTTTTCAAAATTTCATTTTCCGTAAACTTGTGACAAAATAAAACTTCCATGAACTCACTATGCTCATCAGCGAATACCTTAGGGTGTCTACTTTCCGAAATGAGTCATTGTGGGGTATTTTACTGCCCTGGCATTTTAGGGGCCCCTAAAGCGTGAGAATACAAATGCGTAAATGCTCTGTGAAACTCTAAAGGTACTCATTGAATTAGGCCCTTTGCGTTTGGCTGCAAAAGTGGCACACATGTGGTATCGCTGTACTCAGGAGAAGTAGGGCACATGTGTTTGGGGTGTATTTTTACATATACCCATGCTGGGTGAGAGAAATATCACTGTAAATTGACAACTTTGTATAAATTTTTTAAAAAGTTGTCGCTTACAGCGGTATTTATCACACAAAGTATGGGTATATATAAAAATACACCCCAAACGTCATTGCCCTACTTCTCCTGAGTACGGAGATACCACATGAGTGACACTTTTTGCAGCCAAGATGCGCAAAGGGCCCTAAAACCAATGAGTACCTTTAGGATTTCACTGGGCAATTTTACGCATTTGGATTCCAAACCCCTTCTCACGCTTTAGGGGCCCCTAAATGCTGGGACAATAAAAATACCCCACAAGTGACCCCATTCTGGAAAGTAGACACCCTAAGGTATTCGCTGATGGGCATAGTGAATTCATGGAAGTTTTTATTTTTGTCACAAGTTAGCGGAAATGTTTTTTTTTTTTTTTCTTTTTCTTACAAAGTCTCATATTCCACTAACTTCGTGACAAAAATAAAATTTTACATGGACTCACTATGCCCCTCACAGAACACCTTGGGGTGTCTACTTTCTAAAATGGGGTCACTTAGGGGTATTTTACTGCCCTGGCATTTAGGGCCTCTAAAGCGTGAGAAGCGGCTTGGAATCTAAATGAGTAGAATGTCCTAGAAATCTCAGCAGTACTCATTGATTTAGGCCCTTAGCATTTGGCTGCAAAGTGCCACACATGTGGTATCGTGCAGATAGTAGGGCACAGCTTGGGGTGTATTTACATATACTCATTACTGGGTGTGAAAATATCTCTGCAAATGACAACTTTTCCATTTTTATACAAAGTTGTCAATTTACAGAGATATTTCTCTCACCTAGCATGGGTATATGTAAAAATACACCCCAAAACACATTGCCCTACTTCTCCTGAGTACGGCGATACCACATGTGTGCCACTTTTGCAGCCAAGACGTAAAGGGGCCCTAAATCCAATGAGTACCTTTAGGATTTCACAGGGCATTTTTACGCATTTGGATTCCAAACTCCTTCTCACGCTTAGGGGCCCCTAAAATGCCGGGACAATAAAAATACCCTCACAAGTGACCCCATTCTGGAAAGTAGACACCCTAAGGTATTCGCTGATGGGCATAGTGAATTCATGGAAGTTTTTATTTTTGTCACAAGTTAGCGGAAATGTTTTTTTTTTTTTTTTCTTTTTCTTACAAAGTCTCATATTCCACTAACTTGTGACAAAAATAAAATTTTACATGGACTCACTATGCCCTCACAGAACACCTTGGGGTGTCTACTTTCTAAAATGGGGTCACTTGTAGGGTATTTTTACTGCCCTGGCATTTTAGGGGCCCCTAAAGCGTGAGAAGCGGTTTGGAATCCAAATGAGTAGAAATGTCCCAGAAATTTAAAGGTACTCATTGATTTAGGGCCTTGCATTTGCTGCAAAGTGCCACCATGTGGTATCGCCAGTACGGCAGAAGTAGGGCAATGTGTTGGGGTGTATTTACATACCCATACTGGGTGTGAAAATATCGCTGTAAATGACAACTTTTTCCATTTTTTTATACAAAGTTGTCAATTTACAGAGATATTTCTCTCACCCAGCATGGGTATATGTAAAAATACACCCCAAAATACATTGCCCTACTTCTCCTGAGTATGGCGATACCACATGTGTGGCACTTTTTGCAGCCAAGATGCACAAAGGGACCCCAATTCCAATGAGTACCTTTCATGAGGGCATTTTTACGCATTTTTCTTCTCACGCTTAGGGCCCCTAAAATGCCAGGGCAGTATAAATACCCCACATGTGACCCCATTTTAGAAAGAAGACACCCCAAGGTATTCTGTGAGGGGCATGGTGAGTTCATACAAGATTTTTTTTTTGGCACAAGTTAGCGGAATTTGATTTTTTTTGTTTTTTCACACAAAGTCTCCCTTTCCGCTAACTTGTGACAAAAATTCAATCTTTCATGGACTCAATATGCCCTCAGCGAATACCTTGGGGTGTCTTCTTTCCAAAATGGGGTCACATGTGAGGTTTTTGTACTGCCCTGGCATTTGAGGGTCTCCGCAACCATTACACGTATGGCCAGCATTAGGAGTTTCTGCTATTCTCCTTATATGGAGCATACAGGTAATGAGATTTTTTTCTGTTCAGCCTCTGGGCTGAAAGAAAAATGAACGGCACAGATTTCCTCATTCGCATCGATCGATGTGGATGAAAAATCTCTGCCAAAAAATATGCAAAAATAGAGGGGCCTGGCGATTGCCAGGACATAGGGGCTCCGCCCAAACATCCATACCCACTTCAGCTCCTATGTCCTGGCAAACGTGATTTCTCCATTCACATCGATCAATCCATCGGTGTGGAGGAAGACATCTTTGCCAGATTTTTGATACAAAGTGTTTGCCAAAGCATATGAACTCCAACACCTCTCCTCAGCTCACATGTCAGGGCAAACGCACCTGTCCTGCAGAGGAGAAATCTCGCCTTGCAGCGCCGCATACACCGACTTCACGTGTCTTCTGACAGCAGCGCAATGCTTCTCTCAGAATTCACATCAGTGCTGCGGCGTTTCATCGGTTGGTCCGTTGATCTACCTGGAAAATAAAGGGTGGTTAGGGGAAAAAAAAAAAAGAAAAACAGGCAACAGGCACATGACTTGAACGTTGCAAACTTTATAAAACATGAATAAAACCTGAACATGAAAAAAACTGAACTTTTAAAACCTGAACTAACTCAAGATTTTTTTTTCTTGCTACCTGTTTCATTTTTTTTTCTTTTTTAACCATTTCACGCTTTATTTTCCTAGTAGAAACCTCTCCTTTCCCATGGGACAATGTGTAAAGTGTAAATCACACAGAGATGGTGCGAAGTACACTATACACGTTATCCCAAGTGAAAGGAGAGGTTTCTACCGTTTCACACTTCTGCAGCAGCACAGCAGCACCGTCCCTATGTGTTAGGTCTCTCAAAACCTAGTATCCTGAGAGACCCTTGAGCCTGATTGTAAAACTACCTGTGTCCTGCAATCCCTAGGTCCCTAAGTGTACCTGAGTGTGGTACTTCCGGAAACACTCCCTAGGCATAGGGCAGGGTGGTCAGGACAGTCAGGACAGAAATAACGGGTGTCACGCCTTATTCCACTCCTGCTACAGACACGACATCTTTTTCGGGTGGCGGTTGGGTTGAGGTACCAGGCACAACGCTAGGAAGTGCCGCCGTGTAGACGGCTAACTACACTGGTGGATGGGGCCACGGAACCTCCTGGATACAGGAGTTCCGAAATGATCTCTTCCTGAAATTTGAGGAAGGATCCTGTTCTCCCAGCCTTACTGTAGAGAACGTAACTATTATAGGCAGCCAATTGAAATAAATATACAGACACCTTCTTATACCAGCGTCTGGTGCGTCGGGAAATTAAATACGGGCCAACATCTGGTCGTTGAAGTCCACCCCTCCCATGTGGAGGTTATAGTCGTGGACCGAGAGGGGCTTTTCAACGACACTGGCTGCCCGTTCAATTTGGACTGTCGTGTCTGCGTGAATGGAGGAGAGCATGTAAACGCCACGCTTGTCTCTCCATTTCACCGCGAGCAGTTCGTCGTTACACAGTGCAACCCTCTGCCCCCTTGCAAGTCGGGTGGTAAGAAGCCGTTAGGGTAGCCCCGGCGACTAGGTCGCGCGGTGCCGCAGCAGCCAATCTGTTCTAGGAACAAATGCTTGAAGAGGGCCACACTTGTGTAAAAGTTGTCCACGTAAAGATGGTACCCTTGCCGAATAAGGGTGACACCAAGTCCCAGACTATCTTCCCACTGCTCCCCAGGTAGTCAGGGCAACCGACCGGCTCCAGGGTCTGATCTTTTCCCTCATAGATCCGAAATTTGTGCGTATAGCCTGTGGCCCTTTCACAGAGCTTATACAATTTGACCCCATACCGGGCGCGCTTGCTTGGGATGTACTGCTTGAAGCCAAGGCGCCCGGTAAAATGTATTAGGGACTCGTCTCACGCAGATGTTTTGTGCAGGGGTATACAAATCTGCAAATTTCAGGTTGAAATGGTCTATGAGGGGCCGAATTTTGTGGAGCCGGTCAAAAGCTGGGTGGCCTCTGGGACGGGAGGTGGTGTTGTCACTAAAGTGCAGGAAACGCAGGATGGTCTCAAAACGTGTCCTGACATGGCAGCAGAGTACATGGGCATGTGATGAATTGGGTTCGTGGACCAATATGACCGCAATTCATGTTTTTTGGTTATGCCCATGTTGAGGAGAAGGCCCAGAAAAGTTCTAAATTCGGAAACTTGGACTGGTTTCCACCGGAAAGGCTGGGCATAGAAGCTTCCCGGGTTGTCGGGCGATAAATTGAGTGGCATACCGATTTGTTTCTGCCACGACTAAGTCATAGAGCTCCGCAGTGAAAAACAGCTCAAAAACCCCAGCGCCGATCCTATCTGAGCTGTTTCCACCCGAACTCCTGACTGGGCGGTGAAAGGGGGAACTACTGGTGCGGCTGAAGTTGGGGGCTGCCAATCAGGATTTGCCAGCACCTCAGGGACTCTAGGGGCTCTACGGGCCTGTCTTTGCGGTGGCTGCGACGGGGAAACTACTGCACGTGCCACCGCACCAGCTTCAACTGCCCTTCTGGTGCTCGCCACTTCACCATGTTCTACGGCAGTGCTGGTACTAGGTCCAGGACGGGCTGCGCTGCTGGTGTATGCCTCACCACGTAATCCGGCAGCGCCAGCCCCACTCTGCTGCCCTTGAAGCGGATCCTGCGCAACCTGCGGTCTAGCAACACGGGGCCGGGTACGCCTGCTTCTATCAGGGACCTCCACCTCCTCGTCAGAACTTTGAGTCAGAGAGCCACTGCTTTCTACAGGTTCATATTCTGACCCGCTAGATTCGTCAGATGAGGGTTCCCATTCCTCATCCGACTGGGTCAGAATCCTGTAGGCCTCTTCAGAGGAATACCCCTTGTTTGACATTTGGCCGTCTAAATTTAGGGGTATTCCCTGAGACTACCCAAGAAAAAAGCAAGCCTGTCTTACAAATGGGAGTGTAGCGAGTACAGAAGTCGCTGCGATTGATAAAAAGATCAAAACTGATTTTTTTATTAGCCGCAGCGCTTGTGAAGTGATTGTGCAGTGATACAAAAAAATTTTTTTGTCACTGCGGCGGGCGGGCGTGGGTGAACGCAGGTGGGGCGACCGATCAGGTCTGATCGGGCAAACACTGCGCTTGGGGTGGAGGGCGAACTAAAGTGACAGTAATACTATTATAGATCTGACCGTGATCAGTTCTGATCACTTACAGATACTATAAAGTACAAACGCTGATTAGCGCCACGCTAATCAGCGAATCAGTGACTGCGGTGCGGTGGGCTGGGCGCTAACGCTAACTACCTACCAAAGGGACCTAAACTAACCTAAACCTAACAGTCAATACTGGTGAAAAAAAAGTGACAGTTCACAAAAGTGACACTGATCACTTTTTTCCCTTTCACTATGTATTGACAGGTGATCAAGGGGTTAATTATAGGTGATCAGGGGGTGATCAGGGCCTGATATGTAGTGATTGGTGCATTTACTTGGGATCTGTGCTCTGTGCTGGGTCCAACCGATGAAAAGGACCCAGCACATGGCACAGATCCCTTATAAAAGCCATATATTTGTAAATATAACTTATATCGCCTGTTTTCATAGGCGTATTTGAAAATCACCAGCCTGCCAGCTCTGATCATTGGCTGGCAGGCTGGTGACGAACTTGTCCTGAGCCCGGCGGTGCGCTCCATTTGCGCTCCACCGGGCTCAGGAGCGCGTCATCTCGCGTCTCGCGAGATGACGCGCGGGCGCGTCAAGGAGGAATGAACCGACCGCCCGCAGGACGCAATCCTGCGTGAGGCGGTCGGAAAGAGGTTAAAGTGTAAAAATGAAATGCCTTTTTTAATGCAAAGTCCTGTGCCACATGGTATGAGTGGTGGGCACTGGCAGTGGGCACACTACAGTCTGTGGGCCTACAGTCTCTCACATACGGGCAGGCCAGGCAACTGCGATATAGATATGGAGGAAAAAAAATAAAAGCAGACTAATGTGGCAGCCCTAAAAAGGTTTTTTGGGGTGCTGTGATGCTGTGCTTACAGCAGATGAGTCTTTGGATACAGAACACTGGCCTAGCTAACACTTTCCCTATGAATTCAGAATCATTAGCACAGCAGCAGCTGCAGTCTCCCTGCTCTCACTAACATGCAGCTTCAGAATGAATCTAAGATGGATGCTGTCCTTGCTTTTTGATAGGAGGTGGGAGGGTCTGGGAGAGAGGGTATGCTGATTGGCTGGAATGTGTCTGCTGACTGAGGTACAGGGTCAAAGTTTGCTCAATGATGATGTATACGGGGCGGACCGAACATCGCATATGTTCGACCGCCACGGAGAACGCGAACAAGCGATGTTCGCCGGCGAATAGTTCGGGACATCACTATCCCTCAGCAGCCAAGGATCATGACATCATGACTTTATAAAGAGTCCTGTCTGCTGGGTATCCATTGCACAGTAAAAGGGGTTAGTCATCTGGGAGTGAGGAGATATACTTAAAAAGTGGACCTACTATAGATTTAATGTCTACTGCAGAGCATTCTGATGTATCGAAAACAGTCATGAAGAAAATTGTTTGTGTTTAGTATTTGTTATAATATCCTTAAGTGTACATTGATCACGGGTGAATATTTAATGATCACTGGGTGTGGAACTACTTTGTTAACCAATATGTTTGACTTTAGGCTAATCCTAAACCCCTGCAATACTGAAGAATGAAGTGAGGTTCAATGTTGAATATCTTAAATAGGGAAGCAGGCACATTGGCCTACTGCCAGAGCGCAGGAACTGCAATAGGCATAAGGTGAGTGGAGTGGTACCTGCCAGTAGTAGCTGGGCAGCAGCAGTCAAGGGCCACCAATGTGACTGTATAATTATATATGTATAATAACAAAATATCTTCAGATTTTTTTTTCTGTGTTTGAAGTCTATCATGTTCAATCAAGTTCAGGAGTTTGCGAGAAACTCTTCAATTTTTTTTACAACTCAGGAATTCAACTTGGAACAGGATTACAGCTAGTTCTGTCACAATGTATCTAACAGAAGGAGGCACAGATGTGTTCTTAAAAGTATCCTTGAAAAGTGTAAATGGAAGCAATTTAAAAATGACCTGAATTAATTTCTCAATATGCAAATCTCTTGAGGAAATCATGAGGTCAAACAAATTTTGTAAACCGTAAAAGGTCTTTAAATTCCATCAATTCTGGAATAACAAGTTCTATGTAAAAAAAAAAGTATATAAAACTGACAATTACACAATATCTTGATTTCATAATGAAGATATGGAACTGTTTGGTGCAAGCAGTAAATTAAAAAATGTCTGTTAAATGTAAGGAATAAGGCATAAGACATTTGGGTGGAGTCAGTAATGTAGCTTAATAATGCCTTCATATTTCATTTTGTACTCTTTACTACTTGACTATTAAGTTGGTTAAAAAATATCACTTATAATAAATGTGTAGTGTATGTTGATTTTTGATTTGTATTCGTTGTTACTTTTAACTTGTTTTCCATTTTCATAAATAAATGAAATAAGTAAAGAATAAGTGTGTGTAAAGTAAATTTTGCATCATTGTTTAAAAAAAATAAAAATCATACTTCCACCCTTGACGACTGGCACAGTAAGAGTTCCCCAGCTGCACTACATGATGTACTTATATTGCATAGGCACCAACATTGTGCCACTGCCCATTTTTAGACAGTTTTTGCACTATACTGGATAGTTTTGAAAAGGTGCCTAGAAATGGGATTGCCAGATATAGTAACTAAGTGCACCAATTTTTGGCAGAAAAAATGTGTAGCATAAGCCAGCCCAGAGGTGTAGGATAGGATAGTGTATAACATGTTTAGCAAAGTGTACCAAATTTATCATACAGTGTGCACTATTGTGATAAATTTGGTGCAGTTTCAGTCTATTTGGTTTATCCTGCCTAAACTTAGGGCAATATAAATTAATCTGTCTCAATGTGTATGGCTTGTGGTTAAAGCTAGCACAGACTGTATATAAACTATAGAAAGCATCTTTATAATGAAAAGGGAAATGCAAAACAGCAAAAAGAGGCAAATTATTTGTCAATTTATTAGCTCTGCTGTTACTGATAAATCTGAACTTTTTATTACTCTGCCTGTCTTAAAACAGAAAAACAAATCCGTAGGCAACCAGAGGACTGAAGGCTTTAAATAAATTGAATCCTGTGAAAACAGCACATAAACATGAATGAGTTGTCACATGTTTACTGTGAAACTGAGCTTTTTTACTTTAATGTTTTAGCTATCAATATGCATTCGGCTTACTAATGTGCTAATTAGGACTGTAAGGATAACATTAGTCTGCAAACAGTTTGTTCAAGCTTTACTTCGGAAACTGGAGGAGAACATCACTCTATAAAATGCCTGTGTTGTGGTTTCACCTTCATAAAATCCCTAATGTCACATTGTAATATATACGATGCTGAAGACCCTGCTTATGTAAATTTAGCAACAAATACTTCAAAATGTTTTTGATAGTATATTCAGTCATATTTTCAACAGTAACATGTTTACTATTTCAAATTAAGGGGGGCATTTATTAATCTATTTATGCCACTTTCATGGCATTAATAGGTCACTAATTTTGTCGCATGTAATTGTGCTTGCGACTTTTCTCTGCTCACACCACTTTTCCAGAGTGGCAAAAAAGGGGGCATTGCCTGGGTTGGGGAAGTGGGCAGGCCATCAAGTCTGCTTATTTAACATATTATAAACGGTGTATGAAATGCACTGTTAGGTCTTTACCACCTTCTAAACACAGCGGGGTTTCACCTTTCCGATTGACCCTCATTTTGCAAATCTGACATGCCACTTTGGAAAGCCTTTTTGAGGCTGTTTTTTTCATGACACATTGTACTTCATCTTAGTGGTAACTGTGGATCCATGTTTTACCTTTATTTGTTTTAAAATCCCAAATTTTACAGAAATTTAGAAAAAATGCAAATTTTCTAAATTTGAGTTTCTCTGCTTATACAACATAATGATGGCTCACAAAATATTTACTAATTAACCTTCACCATTTAGGTACTTTAGGTTAGCATCATTTTGTAAAGATCATTTTAAATTTGTTAACACTAAGAATACAGAAACACTAAGAATACAGAGCGGCGGCGCAGGATTTAGCAGGGAGACAGTGCCAGAGGCAGGAGAGGATCGCTGCCCGGCACTGTCAATCAAAGAAAGAAGGGGCGTGGCAGCAGGTTGGCGCACGGAGCCTCTAGGAGCAGGGGCAACGCCCCCCCTGCTCCTAGAGGCTAATTTACATATTATAAAAAGACGTTTTTTAGCCTAAATATACATCAGAAATACATATAAAGCACATTATCAAGCTGATCTGACATTAGCACATAGCTAATGTCAGACAGCTTATAATGTGTAATCCTGGTGACAGAAACCCTTTAAAATGACCCCATTTTAGGATCTACACCTTAAATTATTCAAAACTGATTTTAAAAACATAAGTTACCATTTAGGTTTTCCAAAGGAATTAAAGGAAACCTTTCATCAACCTTGTGCTGCCCATACTAACGACAGCATAAAGAAGAGACAGGTGAGTTGATTTCAGCTGTCTGTCATTTATAAGTTAAAGGTAAGTGATTACCAAGAACCAACATCACAATCATTGCAAACCGGGCCTGGAAAAGAGTCATGGCCACCTGAGAAGAGTTATGGTTATTCATGAATTCCTGCTCTCCCTGCCCACCTGCTGATGACTGACAGGCATCTACCTAGTTTTCTCCCTTTCTCTCTAGGAGAGAACTGCCAATCATCAGCAGATGGACAGGGAGAGCAGGAGATTATGAATAAGCATGACTCTTCTCAGGTAGATTTGACTCTTTTCAAGGCCTGTGTTGCAATCATTATGATGCTGGTTCTCAGCAACCACTTACTTTTAGCTCATTAATGACAATACCACTGAAATCAGCATTTCTGTCACAAATTTATGCTGCCTTCAGTAAGGTCAGTATAAAGTTGATGACAGGTTCCCTTTAAGGCAAAACGGAGGAGAAATGTAAAGTTTTTTCAGAATTTTCATTTTACTCAATTTTCTTCTTGCAGTAACACTGCAAGACAAACCTCTTTATTTATTACGCTGATTCTGCAGTTTATAGAAACACACAACACGTGGTCATAAAGTTCTGTATGGGCACTCGCAAGAATGCACATTTTAAAGGAATGGTTTTAGAGCACAATGTTGCATTTACAGAGATCCTGACATCCCAAAAAGTGACCCCATTTTGGAAACTACACCTCTCAAGTTATGTACCAAGGGGTAGACTGAGCATTTTGACACCACAGGTATTTTATAGAAATTATTTGGGCAGGAGATGAAAATTGCATATGCCCCTTAAATTATTAAGTGGGTTCTACTTGGGATGTAAAAGCCATATATGTGGATGTAAACTTCTTTTTCGGTATGCTGCAGGGTTCAGAAGGGACAGAAGTTTTTTTTTTATACTGCTTGATTACAGAAGACCCTGCAATGAATCCAGCAGCAGCGCTTTCACGCAATAGGAATAAGCAATAGCCTAAGTGCGCTCCCGCGGTCCCGGCCATGATCACCACTGATGGCTTGCAGGGTGGTCGTAACCATGGAACTAGCAGGATATAATGTAATGGAAAAATGAATCCAGCCAGCAAAGGAAGCAATATGGAAAATCACAATACATTAGTAAGTCAGTTGTATTAACTTTCTCTACATGATAAATGCTATTTGCTGAAGTGAGACCGCCCCTGTAATGGATTGGTTTATGGGCACCATAGTAACAGTTTATAAGGCTGAAAAAAGACATCTGTCCATCTGTAAAAACCTTCTTTCCTCCAGATGCAGAGGATGTCCTCTGGTCACAGTCACAGTCCTGGGATTAAATAGATGATGGTAAAGATCTCTATTTCTCCTGATATATTTATACATAGTTATTAGATATCCCCTGAGTTATCTTTTTTATAAAGTGAATAACCCTAATTTTGATAATCTTTCTGGGACCTGTAGTCCACCCATCCCAGTTATCACTTTAATTGCCCTTCTCTGAACCCTCTCCAGCTCTGCTATGTTCTGCCTTGTTCACAGGAGCCCAGAACTGTACACAGTACTCCATGCGTGGTCTGATTTTTATGTTTAAACATTTTTCATTAAACATTTTATAAAAGAGAATATAAAGCATGACAAGCAAGTATAAGCTTACTGTATCATGTTACAATTGTATATGAGCGTACAGTATCGTGTTACTGTAACATAACAGAACAAATTAAGGTAATATATGTGTGCATGCCCCATCTTTACAGCTGACTCATCAATTCCAGTTTGGGGGGGAGTCCCCAGCTAAGGCGAAAGCTATTATCAGATACTAGTACAGCAATATAAAGCTCAATTACAACCAGTTAAAGTAAGTTAAAGGTAGAAAGTAAAAAGAGAAAAGAGAAAAAGAGGAAGAGACAGAGTACAAGTAGGAAGGGAAGAGGGGAAGGAAAAGCAGGGAGGGGCAGGGACGATAGTCCACGATAGCAGAGGCCGCAACTCAAGTGGACAGCGTGGGTATGAGGTCTGATGATTGTTAAAAAATCAATCCAGTCAGACCAGATATGTTGATATTTAACCAAATGTCCAGCAACTTCGGCTGATATCTCCTCCATTCTGGCTATGTGTAACATTTCTTGGTACCATTCCCTAACAGTCGGTTCATGAGTTGTACACCAATGTCGGGGAATCACCGATCCGACTGCTGTAATACAGAACCTTAGTATGCTTTTCTTCTGAAGGGCAATGGAGCCCGGAAAGATGGAGAGGAGTGCTACTTGCGGAATATTGGAAACCAATTTTTTTGTGATCTGTCTATAAATTGCAAAGACCTTTTCCTAGAGAGGTTTGACCTTGCAGCAATCCCACCAAATATGTAGCATTGTGCCCTTATCCTGTCCACAAAGCCAACAGATATCTGATACAGAGGGAAAAATTCTATGTAACTGGGTCGGATATCTATACCAATGCGTCAAGATTTAGTATTTTTTTCCCTGGGCGGAGCATGCCATAAAGAGCTTGTGAGTAAAGATGAATGCTTTTTTGCATTTCTACCCTTGTTAAAGAAACCCCTAACTCTTGTTTCCATCCCGCCAGGAAACTAGGGGAATTTCTGTATGAGTCCTCCAGCAAGTACCGGTACAGAGTAGAGATCAGGCGGGTCGGAGGGGATGCCAACAAGAAAAACTTTTCCATCTCAGATGGAGAGGAGCTAAAGAGGCCCTTTAATCCTTTAAAGGTTATATAAGATTTCAACTGTTAATATTCAAGCCATGATAATATAGCAGTGGGAGCTTTTTCAGCAAGCTCAGAAAATGGCGCCAATGGAGCGCTTGCTAATAAATGAAAAAATCGAGGATCTGTTGACGCTTGCAATCCCAAAAAAGACACCTTATTAGCGCTGGCAGTGAACAGTGGGTTGTGAAAAATTGGTGTGAGGGGGCTGTACCTCCTAGAACCAATACCTTTTTTGGTAAGAGAATCCCACAAATGTAGAGTTTGACTCACCATAGTATTAAGATTGGTGACTCACGGGCGCCCTTCAGGATCAATCCATGGGGCGCGTTTGAGTGAGGAAGGGTAAATAGACTGCTCCAACCATACCCATTGTTTAGTGTTATGATGGAAATGCCAATCAATGAGTCGTGCCAGTGTGGATGCTGAGTCATATAGCCTGAAGTCCGGAAGACCTTAACCCCATTAGACTTAGCTCTATGCAGGGTGGAAAGGCCTACTCTAGGGTTTAAGGAACACCAAATAAATCTGAGGATCTTAGAGTTTAATGTGCAGAAAAAAGCGGAGGGCGGATTCAATGGAACTGTCTGAAAAATATATAAAAATTTAGTTGGAATATCCATCTTCAGGACATTCATCCTGCCGTACCAGGACAATCCTTTTTGTTATAACTGTTCAGGTCCCTTATAGTGCAATCCAATAGAGGGAAATAATTCAAGTTATAGAGGAGGTTGATGTCTGCAGGGATATGAACCCCCAAATATGTCAGGAAGTAAGGTTGGTGCCTGAATGGGAAGGAAGTAAGTATACTAGAAAATTCCCTCTGAAGAATGGATATGTTAAGAATTTCTGATTTAGAATAATTAACTTTGAAATTGCTAAGATGTCCGAAATGGTCAAATTCTTTCAGAATGGAGGGAATAGAAATGTGTGGTTGAGTAATATATAGCAGAAGGTCATCCACGTATAATTCAGTCTTGTAATGGGTATCTTTCACAGTAATACCATGTATAGAAGGGTTCGTACGTAAGGCTACAGCTAGATGTTCCATTTCTATAACGTATAGAAAGGGACACCCCTGTCTCGTACCGTTGTGTATGGGGAAAGGGCGTGACAAGAGGCCGTTGGTCGGGACCTTAGCAGTAGGAGTGGAGTATAGGGCTATTATTTTGTCTAGAAATTTAGGACCTAGGACAATTTGTTTCAGGGCTGAGTCTAAAAACTGCCTGTGCACCCTACCAAAGGCCTCTTCGGCGTCAATTGATAATAGACAAAGAGGGGAATTAGTATGTTTCGCCGCATTGGCCAATATCAGAGTTTTCAGGGTATTGTCCCTCGCTTCCCTGCCCTTCACCAATCCCACCTGGTCCGTGCTTATGAGTTTAGGAAGCAAGGGTGCTAGCCTCTCTGCAAGCAATTTCGAGTACGGTTTAATATCTATATTTAACAGGGAGATGGGCCTATAGTTTGATGGGAGAAAATGATCTTTCCCGGGTTTAGGAAGAACACTAATGTGAGCTTCCAGGGATTGGGTGACGAAGCCAGAATTCACGGATATACTATTAAATACCTTCATCAAGAAGGGAGAGAGTGCATCTTTGAAATGTTTGAAGAAAGCAGGCGTGAAACCATCGGGGCCCGGGCATTTTCCTGAGGGGGAACCTTGAATAGCACAGACTATCTCTGAATCAGGGAAATCCGTTTTCAATGCTTCCCTGTCAGTGTCGGTTACAGTGGGTAGAGCTGTGTCGGCAACAGATTTATCGATACGGCTTTGTAGTATCGCAGGGGGAAGGTCTGAATATTGACCTGTTATGTTATAGAGTCCAGAATAATAGGAGCAAAACTCTTCCAGTATTTCTACGGGGTTGTTGGTCAGGTGACCGCCGGAGGTCCGTATGTGAGGGATAAAAGTTTGAGCAGTCTAGGGTGCAACACCCGAGCAAGAGGCCTTCCGCATTTGTTGGATTATTCATAAAAGAATCTCTTCCCCTATATATTAAACTCTTATATTTTTGATCTATTAGTGACTTAATAGCGTCCCTAACCTTTTATAGTTCCACATGGACTTCAGGAATTATAGTCCGTTTGTGACGTATTTTGAGGGTATGTGCTTGTGTTAGCAACGTATTAAGTTTATGTGCTCACTCCCTTTTAAGTCTAGACCCATGCTTGATAAATATGACTCTGAGGATACATTTCAGAGGTACTATCAGAGGAGTGATCAGATATAAAATTCTTGATTGTTTGATGTATATCTGCCGCACAGAAAGTGTCTTTGAGGAGGTTGTCATTCAATCGCCAATTCCAAGGCTTAAAGGCTGTGTTTGGTAATTCAAAAGACAAGTATATAGGGGCTTGATCTGAAAACAGAATATCACAAATAGAGGCTTCTGTACTCCACGCTACAGTGTGGTGACTAATTCGGGAAAAAGTCAATGTGACTATAGGAATTATGAGGTGCGGAATAAAATGTCTTTACCTTGGGGGTGCAGTATCCTCCATACATCATCAAGTTGAAGTGAATGAAAATGAGAACGAAGAGACCGTAGAGACCAGACGTATAGATAGAGTTGGCAGTGGAGTCCATCAGAGGATCCATCGTAAAATTGAAGTCACCTCCGACCAACACCTGACCTTCTGCGAAGTCAGTCAGGTGCTCTAGGTAAGTTCTGCAAGTAGAAATCTGATTATGGTTAGTACCAATTGACCACAGTAAACATATTCCCCTGCATCTTCAGTTTGATAAGAATATACCGCCCCTCTCCATCTGCCTCTGCAGTTACTATTTCTCCCTGGAAAGATTTATGGAATGCCACTGACACTCCCTTGGACCTTGAGCCTGGGCTTGGGCTATGATACCATTGAGGGTAATATCTGTCCCTTAATGGGGGTACATGATCTTTCTTAAAATGTGTCTCCTGCAATAATAAGATTGTCACCCTCTGTTTGTGCATATGGTAAAGAATTTGAGAACGTTTCTGAGGGGTGCTAAATCCCCGGACGTTCAAGGACCCCAGCTTAATTGCAGCCTTTGCCATGAGAACAGGAGAGGGATTGAAGGGCCAGGAAAATGGTAGATAGATGGGTTTGAGAGCAAAAGTACTGCAGAGAAAAGAGGAGGGGAAAAGAAAAGTAGAAAGGAAACTCCTAGGGAAGTATACAAAAGAGAAAAGAAAATAAGAAAATGAGGGGTATTAAACACGTCAAATGTGGAGTAAAAAAAAAAGGGAAGAACTGTCTACTAGCAAGGACATTTACCCTTTACCGAAGCGGGCTTTCTACGAAGGTACCACTCCCCCAGAAACAACAATGAGAGACTATAGAAATGGTAACTATAACCAACTATGTGGTTACTTAGGTATAACGCAGTACTACTTAGACAATTAATACGATATAATTAAATAACAGATCAGAACCTCTGAATTAGATGACCAAAAGTTGAGAGCATTAGTAGCTGCTCGGTGAATTTATGTATCCAATGACCAGGGAGTGCCGGACCAGCTCGTGACTGGTACGGAACCCGCGACCATAGATATATAGACTATAAACGTAATAGAATATGGAAAATATTTAAACCATGTGGTGCTTGCGAGCGCTTACATCTGTCCGGTAGTGGTCTGATTTTTAAAGTGGCTGGACTATGTTCTCATCACTGGCATCTATGCCCCTTTTGATATTATCTTGTTGGTCTTGGCAATAGCTTCCTGGCACTGGTTTCTGCAGCTTCAATTTCTGTCCACTAAAATTCCTAAGTCCTTTTCCATGTCAGTGTTACCCAGTGTTTTACCATTTAGTATGTACTGGTAACATGTATTTTCCTCCCCCTGTGCATAACCTTACATTTGTCAGTGTTAAACCATCTGCCACATGTCTGCCCAAGCCTCCAATCTATCCAGATCCATCTGTAGCAGTCTACTGTGCTCTTCCGTGTTAATTACTTTACACAGTTTAGTGTCATCTGCAAAAATTGACATTTTACTTTGCAAGCCTTCTACAAGGTCATTAATAAATATATTGAAGAAAATAGGCCCAATATTGACCCCTGTAGTACTCCACTAGTGACAGCGACCCTATCTGAATGTGTTTGTTAATAATATATAGAAATATATATATACAAGGTGGGCCATTTATATGGATACACCTTAATAAAATGGGAATGGTTGGTGATATTAACTTCCTGTTTGTGGCACATTAGTATATGTGAGGAGGGTGGTGACCATGACGGCCATCTTGAAGTCGGCCATTTTGAATCCAACTTATGTTTTTTCAATAGGAAGAGGGTCATGTGACACATCAAACTTATTGGGAATTTCACAAGAAAAACAATGGTGTGCTTAGTTTTAACATAACTTTAATCTTTCATGAGTTATTTACAAGTTTCTCTTTGTTTACAGCCATTGACATGTCGCCGAGGTTAACACGTAAGGAGCGGATAGAAATTGTGTTGATATCTGGTGAACACAGTAACCGGGTCATTGCAGCAGATTTCAATGCAAGACACCCTACGAGACCACCCATCTCCCATGCTACAGTTAGCAAACTGCTAGATGAACAGTTTCCTGGAAAGTGGATTGGTCGTCGAATGGCCCCCAAGGTCTCCTGATCTGACCCCCTTAGACTTTTATCTTTTGGGTCATCTGAAGGCAATTGTCTATGCTGTGAAGATACGAGATGTGCAGCACCTGAAACTACGGATACTGGAAGCCTGTGCTAGCACTTCTCCTGCGGTGTTGCTATCAGTGTGTGAAGAGTGGGAGAAGAGGGTTGCATTGATAATCCAACACAATGGGCAGCACATTGAACACATTTTATAAGTGGTCAGAAACTTGTAAATAACTCATGAAAGAATAAAGTCACGTTAAAACAATTGTTTTTCTTGTGAAATTCCCAATAAGTGATGTGTCACATGACCCTCTTCCTATTGAAAAAACAAAAGGTGGATTCAAAATGGCCGACTTCAAAATGGCTGCCATGGTCACCACCCATCTTGAAAAGTTTCCCCCCTCACATATACTAATGTGCCACAAACAGGAAGTTAATATCACCAACTATTCCCATTTTATATGGTGTATCCATATAAATGGCCCACCCTGTGTGTATATATATATATATATATATATATATATATATATATATAATTTGTTTGCAGGGTACTTGTCCAACTTTTATCCCCATGTTGCTTCATTTTCCAGCCCTCTAGCCCTTTCCAAGAGTTTTTTAGAGTCATTTTAGTGCCCCAAAGTCAGGGTCCCCATTGACTTCAATGGGGTTCGGGTTCGGGGTCAAGTTCAGGTCCAGTTCGCTCAACTCTATCCATAACTACTTATGTATTATACACACATGCCATATTCGTTAGTTTTGTTTTTAACCATTGTTTGTACAGGTTTTTGTAAGGATTTTATCATAGCTTCAGGTTCAGACACTGCGTTTTTGTCCAGAGGAGTAATTGTGATGATCTAAGCATATTAATTTTGCTCTAGCATGTAACCGCAATGTTTCTCCTCTTCCCAAATGTAGTTTTCGTCTCATGAAAACCGAAATCTATTTTAATATATACCTGTCCTGTGGAAAATAAAAACAGAAAGCTGTCCTGCTCTCAATTAGTCCACTCAAGTACTGTATTTGCACCTAGGTCTTCTTACTCCTCCCTATCCATGGGCGGGTGGTAAGTTTAAAGACCTATAAATATGTGGACTATTTGGAACACTACGCCAGTCATGATTAAGAACTATATTTGTTCGAAACGCATTGACTAATAACAGGATTTGTTTTGTTACCTTTGTGTTATCCACCGCTGGAAATAAAGAAATCGTCACTCAAGAGTTTTTGGTGCTGGAATCCTCCTTTTTACTCTTGGTGGGAGAGGCACTCATTACTGGCAAATGGGGGGAAAGAGGCACTTATTACTGGCACATGGGGGAGAGAGGCACTTGTTACTGGCATATGGAGGGGAGAGAGGCACTTGTTACTGGCACATGGGGGGGCATGGAGAGGCACTTGTTACTGGAACATGGGGGGCAAGGAGAGGCACTTGTTACTGGCACATGGGGGGAGAGAGGCACTTGTTACTGGCACATGGGGGGAGATAGGCACTTGTTACTGGCACATGGGCGGGCAACATGGGGGGCATGAAGAGGCACTTGTTACTGGCACATGGGGGAAGAGAGGCACTTGTTACTGGCACATGGGGGGCATGGAGAGGCACTTGTTACTGGTATAAGGGGGAGAGAGGCACTTGTTACTGGCACATGGGGGGGCATGGAGAGGCACTCGTTATTGGCACATTATTATGGGGCACTATGGAGGCTTCTACTGAGGCCACAAAGAAGGGGTATTTTATATGGGGGGGGGGGGCTCTGTGTGGTACTAGTATTATCAGGGGTATTATCTGATTACGCAGTATAGAATTGGGGAGCACCATCCAGAAGAAGGGAGGATGATAGAAAAGTAGTAAACTAAGATTTTTTTTTTTTTCAAACTGCTGAGACGGAAAATGGTGACGAAAGGGTGGTCTGGTCTGAAGGTCGGAAAGAAGAAGATGAGGACAGAGAACATCTACATCAAAGGAGAGTCACTGGATGTAAGAGGTATCGGGCGCTGCATTACTGTAGTGATGGGATCAGTGGCGTAACGATCGCTGTGTGACTGCGACCGGGGGGTGGAGGCAGAATAAGGGTGTGGCTGGAGGCGGGTCATGGGTGTGGCTGGATGCAGAACATGGGCGGGGCCTGGAAGGGGGCCCTTGATTTATTTTGCCGGGGGACCTGAGGGTTCTCAATCAGCTCCTAATGGGATCCATGAGGTAATGTAAAGAAGAGTATACATCATATGTCTGCTGAGTTATACCACATTTATCTTGCCATATATGATCATTTTTATTACTTTTGCACAGGTTAAGCAGTTTTTGCAAACTGATTCATCTTATGACATTACTGATAAATCTTTGTATATAAAAAAGCAGCCTTGCTTTCATGGAGCTCAAATAGGTCACCATGATATCAGTGTATAAGTGCTATATGTAAAAATCAAACAAACAAACAAAAAAACAATAGGGTGCATATATTTTGCTTATATCTGCTAAACATCATTGAACTTTATGTAGCAGCTAGAATATCCTACTTATTTCTGTTAGAACAAACTGTGTACACTTGGCTTATATACACGGTAACACAAATGTAACAAAGATGTTGCAAAACTCAAAAATATGTTGCACCCATATATTTTTACAACAAAAACCTGGTCTTACTCGGGGTTAGCTTGCCATTAGTTTTTTAAAGTGTTCAGCCATAATAAAAAATATTACTGTGTATTTACCTCTGTATTTGTGATTTCTTTAACTTTTACTGCAAAAAAAACATTCTTCGATTGTTTCTCTAACAATCTGCTAACATTACAAGGTAAAAGAATATATTGGATATGTTGTGATAGCGGCTTCTCCCAATTTATCACTTAGGGTGGTGCTCTTATCTAATGTGGCTCACCTAGCCATTATGGGATTATTGATATTCAAATAACAAAAGTAGACAGGCACTCAATATCTGGGTTTACATAAAAGTTGGCTTTATTTGGTTATTTTTATTACATATATTTTGATATATTAGTATATATTTTTTAAATGTATATACGTATTTATTAAAAGAATTTTTTATTATAAAAAGTTATTTTTTATTATAAAAATTATAAACATGGGTATTATTTTAAAAAAAGGTTTGGAGTATTAAGTTTTATATTTATTTATGGGTAAACGGAGAATAAGAAAAAGAAAATGAAAAATAGGGGGTATGGAAAAGTGGTAATAGCTAATGATAAAATACGGTAGGTTTTGACTGAATGAGGATTGCAAAGAAGTTAGCTGTTTTTGCTGGTAAAAATTAGTTCCATTGTAATATGGTTATATGTCCATCTAGAATCCAGGGTATTTAGTTCAAGAAGAAGGAATACTAGGTGGGAGGAGAGGATGTAGTCTCAGTCCTCTTTAGTGTATGTTAGTCACTTTCCACGCTGTGGGTATATTCCCGATATGTTTATCACTTTCCACGCTCTGGGTATATTATCGATGCTTGTACTCACTTTTTTCAGGTGGTTCGGTTTGGTGTGTCTCTGCTGGTGGCGTCCCACACTGCAGTAGACGGTACTCACTCTGCTTGTCCAGATCTTGCTGTCCCGTAGTGGCCACTGAGGAAGAGGTTGGAGGACCTCGAAACGCGTCTGGCGTGACAAGGCATCTACTTCAAGGAGACTACCCACCAATACCCATATAACCAAGGAGAAGTCTCTGCGCTGAGAAAGAGAAAGACAAGCAGACCGGGAGACGGAACATCGCGATATCACCAGCCGCTCAAACATACGCAGCATCACGTGATCCGGACACGTGGGACGCCAGCTTGAGGAAACAGCGTCGAAACTAACACCGCTCACTACGGGACAGCAAGATCTGGACAAGCAGAGTGAGTACCGTCTACTGCAGTGTGGGACGCCACCAGCAGAGACACACCAAACCGAACCACCTGAAAAAAGTGAGTACAAGCATCGATAATATACCCAGAGCGTGGAAAGTGATAAACATATCGGGAATATACCCACAGTGTGGAAAGTGACTAACATACACTAAAGAGGACTGAGACTACATCCTCTCCTCCCACCTAGTATTCCTTCTTCTTGAACTAAATACCCTGGATTCTAGATGGACATATAACCATATTACAATGGAACTAATTTTTACCAGCAAAAACAGCTAACTTCTTTACAATCCTCATTCAGTCAAAACCTACCGTATTTTTATCATTAGCTATTACCACTTTTTCCATACCCCTATTTTTCATTTTCTTTCTTATTCTCCGTTTACCCATAAATAAATATAAAACTTAATACTCCAAACCTTTTTTTAAAATAATACCCATGTTTATAATTTTTATAATAAAAAATAACTTTTTTTAATAAAAAATTCTTTTAATAAATACGTATATACATTTAAAAAATATATACTAATATATCAAAATATATGTAATAAAAATAACCAAATAAAGCCAACTTTTATGTAAACCCAGATATTGAGTGCCTGTCTACTTTTGTTATTTGAAGGTAAAAGAATGTCTAAAATGTAGTTTACCCTATGCTCTTTGTTTAAGTAACTGTATAAATCTCATTTTTACAGTACTGACTGAATTCTGAAAATGATTGTATTAACACAAAGCCAGTGAAACCCTTTATTCAGGATTATTGAGTCTTTGATGTAAAATGCAGTCAGCTCTTTGATAAATGATACTGCTGTTGGAAGATGCAGTCTGAATTGTGTTTTAGCATAATGTACTTGAAAGAAATATTCTAACCTCAAAAAAAAGTTTGCCATTTTATGACAAGTAGGGATGAGCGGACCCGTGGATGTTAGGGTGCGCTGTGTTCGGCCAAACTTCAGGTCAAAGTTCGGGTTCGGGACCCGAACTCGAACCTGAACCTGAACCCCATTGAAGTCAATGGGGACTTGAACTTTGGTGCACTAAAATGGCTGTAAAATAGTTGTAGTGAGGGCTAGAGGGCTGCATAAGGAATAAACATGGGAGTAAGAGCAGGAAAGTTGCCCTGCAAACAAATGTGGATTGGGAAATGACTTAAAATAACATAGAACAGAAAATAATAATCTTGAACTAGGAGGCGGAGGTCAAAGTGGAGTAGGAGGTTGAGGAGGCGGTGGACATGGTGGTGTAGGTGGAAGCGGGAGTGGAGGAGGAGAAGGTAGCCAATACTGTTTCTGTTGTTTTTTTAATTTTTTTACTTTGATTATTTTTCTTTTTATAAATTTGGAAAGACCCCAAAACATTGGGAAATAGAAAAGAGAATGCAGAGAGAAAGTGCACTGGAGTATAATAATGGCTGGGTGCGGCCGGTATACTTGTCTACTTAGCACACTATGCACTTGTCTATGATTACCTCCACTGCCGTGCTAAACACAAGTTCGGAAAATACACTTGCCGCAGGGCAGTCCAGCACCTCCAAGGCGTAAAGGGCAAGCTAAGGCCATGTGCCCAATTTGGAGACCCAGAAATTGAATGGGGCAGACCCATCAGTCAGTACATGTAGGCATGTGCACACGTACTGTTCCACAATGTTGCTGAAATGCTGCCTCCTGCTAAGACGTTCCGTATCAGCTGGTGGTGCTGGTTGTTGTGTTGTGCTGACAATGCTTTTCCACATTCCAGCCATGCTAACCCTCCCTTCTGAGGCGCTGGCGGTGCCCCAGCTGCGTTAGCGACTTCTTCCTCCTCCTCCTCTGCCTTCGCCTTGTGCTTCCACTGAGCCCCTGCTGTCAGGTGTGAATGCCATCAGCAGCACATCTAACATGCGCTTGTACTCGCACATCTTCCGATCACGCTCCAGTGACGAAATTAGGGACAGCCCATTGTCCTTGTAGCGGGGATCCAGCAGGGTGGCCACCCAGTAATCAGCACTGGTTAGAATGTGGGCAACTCTGAGATTGTTGCACAGGCACTGCATTATGTAATTGCTCATGTGTGCCAGGCTACCCAGAGGAAAGGTCAAGCTGTCCTCTGTGGGAGGTGTATCGTCTGTGTCCTTTGTATCCCCCCAGCGACAATCCATTGATGCCCATAAGCTGCTTCAGGTGCCACCCAGCTGTGAACATGGTTCCTCCCCCTCCTCATCCTGCAGAACTGTGCCCTGGACAGTTGTGTACCTGGCCTCTGTTTGTGCAGGAACCCACTCTCTGAGCCACTTGCAAATGACTGGCCTGATAACCATGGAAATGATCCCTCTTTCTCCTCCTCTTCCTCCTGTGCCACATACTCTTCGATCATCGCCCAAAGCGTTTTTTCAAGGAGACATAAAAGTGGCATAGTAACGCTGAGGACTGTGTGATTGGCACTGGCCATGTTGGTGGAGTACTTGAAACAGTTCAAAAAGGCACACACGTCCAGCATGGAGGCACACTCGTTGATGGTGAAGTGGTGCTGTTCCACAGAGTGACTCACCGGTGCGTGCTGCAACTGAAACTCCACTATCACCTGCTGCTGCTTGCACAGTCTCTCCAGCATGTGCAAGGTGGGTATGTCACATATGAGGCAGTGAGCGACAAGGCCGAAGTTACACTGCAGAGCTGACAGGCGAGGGTGAGAACACCGAAAGCATGCATAGACGGCCCACACTTTCTGCAGCAGCTCTGACATATTGGGGTAATTTTTCAGGAACCTCTGCACCATCAAATTCAGCACATGCGCCAGGCAAGGGATGTGTGTCAAACCGGCTAGCCCCAGAGCTGCTACGAGATTTCGCCTATTATCGCACACCAACAGGCCAGCCAGGCTTGAGGCTCTGCGACACCAACTACTCTTCGGTCTGTTGTTTCATGCCTTTCCACAGCTCCTGCGCGGTGTGGGTTTTTTCCCCCAAACAGATGAGTTTCAAAACAACCTGCTATCGATTTCCCCCGGCTGAAATTAGCGGTGAAGGTGTTATGCTGACCGGATGAGGACGTGGTAGAGGAGGAAGCGGAGTAGAAGGCGGAGGCAACAGGTGGCAACTAGAAATGTACTGCTATCCTCGTGGCAGTAGGACATGCGCCAAACTGTTATCCACCTCTGGCCCAGCCGCCACTACATTTACCCAGTGTGCTGTTAGGGAGATATAACACATAGCGGGTGTTATGTGGACCTTGCCACAGATGGCGTTGTGCAGTGCACACCTGATTTTGTCCGCCACTTGGTTGTGCAGGGCAGGGATGGTTCGCCTAGACAAAAAGGAGGTGTGGCTGTGAACCACGTACTGTGGGACAACCACCGCTATAAGGTTTTTAAAAGTCTCCTTCTCCCTCAGACGGAATGACAGCATTTCAAAGTCAGGAATTTTGAAATGCTGGCATTCAGGGCCAGGTATTGCGGGTGGGTTGGGTGGTTACTTCCTCTTTCTCTCCATCGGTTGGGGATGGACAGCTGAACACTTCCATGGGACGGTGTGGACATGCTGGGTGATGGTGGTGAAGGTGGTGGCATTGCTGTCACATACTCTGCTTGCGGGATGGCCTGGGCCACTGTCACTCCAGAGGTGGAGGAAGAGGCCAAGACAGCAGCAGAAGAGGGAGCAAGAGGAGCCTGAGATCTTTTGTGGTTATTCAGGTGTGTACTCCACTGCAGCTCAAGCTTTGCATGTAGATGCCTGGTCATTCAGGTGGTGCTCAAGTTTAGAACATTTTTGCCTCGCTTCAGGCTCTAATTGCACAAAGATAGTTAATCGGTATTTTAGATTGGTGGTTTACATCTAGCCAATTTTTGTGTGGGGTACACCTGCACTGCATACGTGACAGGAAAATTAATATAGTTAATCTATCTGTTAGTTCAGTTGGTGACCTCAAAGAATGAGGAGAGCATCAAATAAGGGACGAGGCCCTGGTCGTGGTGCTGCTGGTGTAGGTGAAGCTCCTGTTGCAGGGAGAGGACGTGGTCAATCTGTGCCAGCTACACGCGCAAATGAAACACCTTCCTAAGGTGCACGTAGGCGACAGAACGTTTATCGTTATTTTGTAGGCCCGAATACTGGTGTACGAATGGTGAGGCCAGAACAAATTGAGGCTGTAGCATATTGGGTGGCTGACAGTGCCTCCAGTTCCTTCACATTGTCTCCCACCCAGTCCCCTACTGAAAGCGCAGAGTTATATAGCAAAAAATCCCAGCGGACGCTCTTTGTCTTCAAAACATCTATTTTTTAATATCATCAATGCAGATACATATTGAGGACGCGTATCGGCCCGGCCAGCCTTCATCAGCTCATTGGAACTCTACCTTGCACATGCTGGAGAGACTGTGTGAGCAGCAGCAGGCGATAGTGGAGTTTTAGCTGCAGCATGCCTGGGTTAAGTCGCTCTGCGGAACAGCACCACTTCACCACCAATGAATGGGCCTCCATGGGGGACAAGTGTGCAGTGTTGCGCTGTTTTGAGTACTCCACCAACATGGGTAGTGCCAATGACACCATCCTCATCATTAGTATCCCACTTCTATGTCTCCTTGAAAAAACGCTTTGGGCGATGATGGAAGAGGATGTGGAACAGGAGGAAGAGGAGAGGGATAATTTCCATGGTTATCAGGTGAGTCATTAACAAGTGTCTCGGATGGTGGGTTCCTGCACCAAATGAGGCTAGGTACACAATTGTCCAGCCATGGCACAGTTCTAAAGGAGGATGAGGAGGAGGATGATGAGGAGGAGAAACCATGTTCACAGCAGGTTGGCACCCAAAGCTGCTCATGGGCATCACTGGAGTGTGGCTGTGGGGATACAGAGGACACAGACAATACACCGCCCACATTCTAACCAGTGTTGATTACTGGGTGGCCACCCTGCTGGATCCCTGCTACAAGGACAATGTGCCTTCCTTAATTCCGTCACTGGAGCGTGATCGGAAGATGAGCAAGTACAAACACACGCTGGTAGACACACTGCTGATGTCATTCCCACCTGACACCGGGGGCTCAGTTGAGGCACAAGACGAAGACACTGGAGGAGTAAGAAGTCGCCAACGCAGCTGGGGCACCGCCAGCACCTCAGAAGGGAGGGCTAGCATGGCCAGCACCACCAGCTGATATGGAATGTCTTAGCAAGAGGCAGCATTTTAGCAACATGGTGGAACAGTACGTGTGCACATGCCTACATGTACTGACTGATGGGTCTGCCCCATTCAACTTCTGGGTCTTCAAATTGGGCACATGGCCTAAACTTACCCTTTACAAGCACAGCCGTCTGTCCACAGCCAATGTGCACAAGCTCACGTTCGTTAAAATTAACCAAGCATGGATGCCACAGTACTTATCCGTACCTTGTGCAGAATAGACAAGTACAGTCGTGGCCAAAAGTTTTGGGAATTACATAAATATTGGAAATTGGAAAAGTTGCTGCTTAAGTTTTTATAATAGCAATTTGCATATACTCCAGAATGTTATGAAGAGCAATCAGATTAATTGCATAGTCCTTCTTTGTGATGAAAACTAACTTAATCCCCAAAAAAAACTTTCCACGGCATTTCATTGCTGTCATTAAAGGACCTGCTGAGATCATTTCAATAATTGTCTTGCTAACTCACGTGAGAATATTGACGAGCACAAGGCTGGAGATCATTATGTCAGGCTGATTGGGTTAAAATGGCAGACTTGACATGTTAAAAGGAGGGTGATGCTTGAAATCATTGTTCTTCCATTGTTAACCATGGTGACTATCAAACAAACGCGTGCAGCCATCATTGCGTTGCATAAAAATGGCTTCACACAGAAGGATATCGTGGCTAATAAGATTGCACCTCAATCAACAATTTATAGGATCATCAAGAACTTCAAGGAAAGAGGTACAATTCTTGTTAAGAAGGCTTCAGGGCATCCAAGAAAGTCCAACAAGTGCCAGGATCGTCTCCTAAAGAGGATTAAGCTGCGGGATCGGAGTGCCACCAGTGCAGAGCTTGCTCAGGAATGGCAGCAGGCAGGTGTGATCGCATCTGCACACACAGTGAGGCGAAGACTTTTGGAAGATGGCCTGGTGTCAAGAAGGGCAGCAATGAAGCCACTTCTCTCCAAAAAAAACATCAGGGACAGATTGATCTTCTGCAGAAAGTATGGTGAATGGACTGCTGAGGACAGGGGCAAAGTCATATTCTCCGATGAACCCTCTTTCCAATTGTTTGGGGCATCTGGAAAAAGGCTTGTCCGCAGAAGAAAAGGTGAGCGCTACCATCAGTCCTGTGTCATGCCAACAGTAAAGCATCCTGAGACCATTTCCGTATGGGGTTGCTTCTCATCCAAGGGAGTAGGCTCACTCACAATTTTGCCCCAAAACACAGCCATGAATAAAGAATGGTACCAAAACACCCCCCAACAGCAACTTCTTCCAACAATCCAACAACAGTTTGGTGAAGAACAATGCATTTTCCAGCACGATGGAGCACCATGCCATAAGGCAAAAGTCATAACTAAGTGGCTCGGGGAGCAAAACGTTGACATTTTGGGTCCATGGCCTGGAAACTGCCCAGATCTTAATCCCATTGAGAACTTGTGGTCAATTCTCAAGAGGCGGGTGGACAAACAAAAACCCACTAATTCTGACAAACTCCAAGAAGTGAAAGAATGGGTTGTTATCAGTCAGGAATTGGCCCAGAAGTTGATTGAGAGCATGCCCAGTCGAATTGCAGAGGTCCTGAAAATGAAGGGCTAACACTGCAAATACTGACTCTTTGCATAAATGTCATGTAATTGTCGATAAAAGCCTTTGAAACGTATGAAGTGCGTGTAATTATATTTCACTACATCACAGAAACAACTGAAACAAAGATCTAAAAGCAGTTTAGCAGCAAACTTTGTGAAAACTAATAGTAATTTTCCTATCCACATTTGTTTGCAGTGCAATTGTCCTGCTCTTACCCCCATTTTGCTTCTTTTTGCAGCTCTCTAGCCCTTTCTATGACTTTTTTAGAGCCATTTTAGGCCCTAAAGTTCGGATCCCCAATGACTTCCAGGTGTTCGCTCAACCCTACTCAACACTAATGAAAAGTCCAGAAAATTGACTATATAAAATATACAGTGGATATAAAAAGTATACACACCCGGTGTCAGGTGTCAGGTGTCAGGTGTCTGTGCTGTAAAAAAATTAGACAAATGTAAATATTTTCAGAATTTTCTCCGCCTTTAACCACTTGCCGCCACGCTAACGCTTTTCCGCATTTTTCTTCTCACGCTTTAGGGCCCCTAAAATGCCAGGGCAGTATAAATACCCCACAAGTGACCCCATTTTGGAAAGAAGACACCCCAAGGTATTCCGTGAGGGTCATGGCGAGTTCACAGAATTTTTTTTTTTTGGCACAAGTTAGCGATACCAGTTAGCGATTGTGGTAATGCTGCCCATTTTTTTCCCCTGAGGAAGCCATGGAAATGGCGAAACATGTCGGGGGGCAGTAAATGTTTTAGTATGTAGTGTATGCTGATACCTTGGTGCAATATTAGCAAGTGTATAAGCACGTCAATGCAGAGTGTGTGAGTGTGGTGGTGACGATCAGTAGTTCAATCAGGGAGTGATTTTGGCATTTGAGAGTGTTCAGAGCACCGGATTACAGGCAGCACGTCAATAGTGACAGCACAGCGTGCTATCAATTCTCTATCCAGAAATTCATATTAAACACCAAACTACATTCATCTGTATCGCGATACAGATGAACACTGCAGCAGGGGAGGGAGAGGCATCTCTCTTCCCTGTTCCTCTGATAGGCTGCCGGCACAAGGCCAGCAGCCTATCAGAGGCCGGTGCAGGCAGCGCGATTACGTCATCGCTCTGCCTGAGCTGTACTGCTCGGGACAGGCCTGCATCGCATCACTGCCATGGAGGTAAGTATGTGTTTTGTTTTTCTGTGAGGCGCTGGGCTGCGCTGGGGGTCATTTCTGGCATAAAGGGACACTTTGGGGGAATGGCTGGCACATGGGGAACACTATGGGGGCATTGCTGGCATATGGTGGACAATATAGGGGCATTGCCGGCACATGGGGGACACTATGGGGGAATTGCTGGCACATGGGGGACACTATGGGGGCATTGCTGGCACATGGGGGACACTATGGGGGCATTGCTGGCACATGGGGGACACTATGGGGGCATTGCTGGCACATAGGGGACACTATGGGGGCATTGCTGGCACATGGGGGACACTATGGGGCATTGCTGGCACATTATGGGGACACTATGGTGTTGGATGGGAGAAGAATACTATGGGGGTATATTATATAGGCACATTATGGGGGCACTAAGAAGGGGCATTTAATACTGGCACATTCTGGGGGACACTATGGGGAATCTTATACTGCCACATTCTGGGGGCACTATGGGGAAGAGGAGAGGAGCACTATGTGGGCATTTACTAGGGGCATTATATAGGGGTATTTTATACTTGCACACATTATGGGGACATTAGCTCAACTGGCGGCACTGAGGGAGTTTTTTTGTACCGGCACACAGAACGGGAGCACTTTTGAATTAGTGCACATTATTATTATTACTGAAGGTGGCAGGTGAGTTGTTAATAAGGTAGGAGGATGATGGAAAAGTAGGAACCTAAGATGTCTTTTGTCAAACTACAGAGACGAGAGATGGGTGAAAAATCATCATGGCGGTCTGATCTGAAAGGAGAAGATGAGGAAAGAAGTGGTCTGCATCAGAGAAGTTACTGGATGTAAGGTATGTGGTGCTGTATTCTGGATATATTCTGGATACAGAATATAATATGTATGCAAATAAGTGTGTGTGTGTGGGGGGGGGGTTCTAAGCAGACAGAAGACAGATCGCCAGGGGTTGGGGGCCTGCTGGGGGTGCTAGAATTTGAACCCAAGCGATAACATGGATGGGGGTTTAGATAGTAAACAGACAGCTGACGTGGGGGCGGGGCTAAGCAGAGAGATCGCCGCCGATGGGAGGGGGAGTGTTGTGCTGGGGGGGGGGGGGGGTGACACCATTTTCTACCACACCAGGTGACACCAGCCCTAGCAACGCCACTGCCTTCTAGCAGAAGCCTGAAGGTTTTGTGCCAATATTGACTGTTATTTGGAACTGTTCATAATTCCCTCTATCTTAACTAAGGCCTCAGTTCCAGCTGAAGAAAAACAGCCCCAAAGCATGATGCTGCCACCACCATGCTTCACTGTGCATATGGTGTTCTTCTGGTGATGTGCAGTGTTGTTTTTGAGCCAAACATATCTTTTTTCTTAGAATCATGGCCAAAAAGTTCAACCTTGGTTTCATTAAACCATAACACCTTTTCCCACATGCTTTTGGGAGACTTCAGATGTGATTTTGCAAAATGTAGCCTGGCTTGGATGTTTTTCTTCGTAAGAAAAGGCTTTCGTCTTGCCACTCTACCCCATAGCCCCGACATATGAAGAATACAGGAGATTGTTGTCATATGTACCACATAGCCAGTACTTGCCAGATATTCCTGCAGCTCCCTTAATGTTGCTGTAGGCCTCTTGGTAGCCTCCCAGACCAGTATTCTTCTTGTCTTTTCATCAATTCTGGAGGGACGTCCAGTTCTTGGTAATGTCACTGTTATGCCATATTTTCTCCACTTGATGACGACTGTCTTCACTGTGTTCCATGGTATATCTAATGCCTTGGAAATTCTTTTGTACCCTTCTCCTAACTGATACCTTTTAACAATGAGATCCCTCTGATGCTTTTGATGCTCTCTGTGGACCAATTAAGCTAAACTTTATTTGGGGTTAATCGGGGCACTTTAAATGATGGTAGGTGTACGCTGACTCCTATTTAACATGATTTTGAATGTGATTGCTTAATTCTGAACACAATTACATCCCCAGTTATAAGTGCACACTTATGCAACCAAATTATTTTTTTTTTGTTTTCTTCCCTCCACCTAACAGATTTCAGTTTGTTTTTCAATTGAGTGGTACAGTTTATAGGTCACATTAAAGGTGGAAAAAGTTCTGAAATTATTTATCTTTGTCTATTTTTTACAGCACAGAAACCTGACTTTTTATATCCACTGTAGTTGTTATCACTCTTCTTTGTGATCTACAAACAGTTACAGGCAATATTATCTTTCTCTTGTTTCTGACCTAGAATCAACCATAATGATTTCATATCCTGCAATATTAAAGTAATAAACAGCAATATTTCATCACTATATAGCACCTTAAAAGAGATTTATTACTAATGTATATATGTTACTAAGTGTCAGCAAAATGAACTTAAGCTTTTTCTGGGAATAATTTGGCCTCAAGAGTACCAGAGTATTCTTCAGTTGGCCCTGGCTCTGATACCATAGAGGGCCCCAAGTTGAGGAGAAAAAATAATTTTATAAATATAAATATATTTGGAACTGACATTGGACATTGGAGCCAATCACTTGCCACTAGTGTCTATGTCTTTGATTCTAAACTTAATAGACTGTACTGGACCTCTGGAATAATTTCCTCTGGCGGACCCAAGGAACCCCAGTCCAACACTGTACTTTGTAATTGTATTAACCTGAGATGAGAAGTTCAGAAAAAAATAGTCTTAAACAGCTCAGGTGCATAAAGAGTTTACTAAACTATGATAGGCCAGAACAGCAATAATTTGCTTAGTGTGCCCCCACCTAACCAGCCAAACTCCATACCAGCAACAGCCCCTGCTTAAAGCTGCATTAAAAGTGCCGCACAATGAAGACCGACTATACAGTGTGGTCTTCATTATTAAATAAAAGGCAGGTGCGGGCTAAATGGCCGCACAATTCTTCATTGCAGCATCGTCGCAACCTGCCTCAGCACAGCTGTGGCCGTACCCTAAGGCAGAGGCCCGTGACAAATTACTTTGTAATGAATCAAATTTCTTGGTGAACTTGAGTTGAGTTTTTCAAAAACGTTGCACATTTCTAGAGCTGAGCATGGGGAGAGACATGACAAGACGCTCATGCACTAGGGACAGATTGCTGCAATCTCTTAACTGAGAGTGCAGAGTGTAGGAGACTGGTGAACTACAGACATTTGAGGACTTTATTATTGCACTTTGGAGGATGTGTGGGCAGAAGGTGAGGTAGGGCCAGTGTGCGAATGTTGGCTCGGCGGCCCTGCATCATAAAATGGTGTGGAAAAACGTGCCACTCATTTAGTCTTACAGCCTGATGCAGCAACTGCTGCATCTCCCACCGGCCCGCACCACCTCTCCAGCAGTCGGGGCAGCAGAACGTCCGCAGAAATAAGCTGTTGTTCCTTCCCAGCAACTTTAATGTTGTCTTTGGCTCCTGATTCTCGTCACTTATTTTGACAGCAATTGATCACTGAGGCGATTACAAAAATATAACAGTATGTGTACACTCATCTATTGGTGCAAAAACTCAACCTGCACCTGGCCGAATTGCTGGTATTATAGTACTTTCCTTTCCATGTAGTTGATTGTGCACGTTTCAGAGAACTGATGGCTTGTGCCCACCTGAGGCGGAGAGTCCCATACCGACATTACTTTTCCCAAAAAGCTGTAACAGCCCTGCACATGTACGTTGATCAGAAGGTGAGCCAGTCCTTGGGCCTTTCAGTGTCTGGTAGAGTTCACGCCAGCTCTGACATATGGAGTTTTAACTACAGTATGGTCAAGGACAATATATGCCATTCAAAGCTCACTGGTTAAATCTTGTTCCGGCACAGGCACACCAGCAATTTGCTTGAAGATGGCAATGCTGCCTCTGTGTTGTAATCATGGGATTCCTGCACCAATTTCCTCCTCTGCCTCCTCATCCTTCACCTTGTCCTCACCCTTCCCTCTAGCAACAGTTCACAGTGGTCCTCTATCATATCATCTATGCAAAGCTTGGCATTATCACGCGGTTCCACACACTGGGGAGGAACTGCTCCTCATCATCAATATAGAAATTGAATACAGGCTCTTCTCCAACTGGAGATAAGAACCATGGTTATGGTAACGGGAAGAACATTTTGTCTGGACTGCATCAGGGAGGGCTGACCCATGCGCCCTGCATGGTGCAAACCATGTTCTCACCCAGTTCCTTAAGTCTTTCACTGAACTGCAAGAGCTGTTAAAAATGTCCAGGAAAATGTGCATGCACTTCAGCCACTGTTACTGTGCAAAAATCATACTCCTTGAGCTGCAAAGGCAAAATGCTCTTCCCCAACATTGCATGATATGCGATGTTTCCACTTGTTGGAACTTCATGTTCCATATGTAAGACCGTCTGTAAGAGCAGAGGAAGGTGGTCAACAATTTCTTAATACAGAGGATGGACATATTTACTCCCGGATGTAAATTCCACGTTAGCCAGTGGCAGCTCATGCGTGACAAGTGCCATTTTCTCAGGCTGTTTGAGGAGGCCACTTTATTTGTCACTTGGCAGAACTACAGTTTGCCATGGGCATGCTTTCCTGCCTGGCCAGTAGTGTGGCATCAGAGCAGGTGTTCAGTGCAGTAGGGGTAATAGTTTCCCCTGAGAGAACGTGCCTTTCCTCCCAAAATGCAGGTTCCTCCCTGCTGCAGGTTTGTCCTCCTAAGATGCTGCTTAGGGAGTTCGCATCACTGTTCAAGCAATAGTTCTCCACAGTTCAAGCACAGTTCTCCAAGCAATAAAAATCACTGTACCACTATTACCATATAAATGTTTTGCAAGTATTTAATGCATTCACCAAAAAAAGAGAAATGCTGAAATCTAGTGGGCATTGCCACAAATCAGTGTATAATTACAAATTAATAACGTATAAAAATGTTCAACACATTTCAAGGAACCATGCTGCAGCACATATACTGTTTGACACTAGTGATGAGCGGGAGGTGCCATATTCGAATTTGCGATATATAGCGAATATTCGAATGAATATTCAAAATATATTTGCCGAAATCGAATATTCGCCACTATTAAAATAATTGTGAATAATATGCGAATATTTTATTCGCATTACGCGAATTGAACTTCTAACATAAAGGCATATCTCCTACTGGCTTGCAAACATGAACGAATACTCTAAGTTGGATGCGCATTGCGAAAAAAAATTACCATTATTTTTTCAATAATCAGAATACTTAGTCGTCTTCAACTTCATATTCTGTTCATTGTGAAAAAAAATATTTTTTTTCGCATTGCGCATCCAACTTGGAGCTGTCAATAGGCAACTTTCCTATTGCAAATGCATTTTTTGAATTAGCGAATATAGCGATATATTCGCATTCACCATATTCGCTAATTCGAACAAGCCAATCGTATTCGTAGTTCTGTATCCAGTACAAAGCAACTTTAAGGCGAATAATTTTTATAGAAATATTCGTGTGCGTACAGATGTTATTATTCAAGTTAGGCGGCAGTAACTTATTCGTATGTGCGCGTGCGCTTGTTTATGTGCGTTTTTGTGCGCGTGCTTATGCGCATGCGCACGCGCACATACAGGCGTGGCTTCTTCCTGGGAGCAGTTACAACACGTTTTGTTGTGGTGCATGCGATCAATGCGAAAAAAGATGGTGGGCAACAATTTCACCAGAGAGGAGGAAGATATCCTGATCACAGTAAGTTATTGAAAATTACATTTCAGCTATAAGTACATGTGACACACTTGTAACATTCAAATGTATGTTTATGGAGATAAAACATTCTCAAATTTTCGCAATACATATAAAATCTCATTTCACATGGTCAGTGCTTACATATAAATGATTTGAGGAAACAAGTATTGTTGGCATTCAAAAACAATACTTATTGCCCCAAATCATTAATATCTACTAATCTCTTATATATATAGAAATCAGTTTCTGTCTGCCTGTTATTTATAGGCGACCAAACGACTGGACCAATCTTCACTAAGTTTGGCAGACGGGTACATCAGCTGTCTGGGAAGGTTTTAGACCGGGGCTCAGCTCTCTAGGACGTATTATTCCTGAGATATTGCCCCAAAAATGACCAGCATTAGCCAAAACAAGCCCCAAACTGCCATCCACACGGCCACATGTCCCTTATCAGCCAATAGAAGCTGACATGTCCCCAGGTTGCCATAACAAGTGATCACAGGTTTCAATAATTTTCAGGTCCTTAAATATTCCGCCATATGATGCATGACGACAAAACTACACTGCTACATGCATGGGGGGCAGGGGCCACTATTAAAGGGGCGGGCATTGTGGAGTTCACTGTCATTAACCCCTAACGCAAAACGCTGTGCATGTACGCCAGGGGAACTTGTGCCAGAACGCATTCCGCCGTACATGCACGGCGAGATGATCGGGCGGGTGCAGGAGCTACGCCTGACCAATCACTGCAGGGGTACGGCCGTCCCTGATAGCCAGGCCCCTGCTGTATCCGCCGGCATCGCTGTTTACAGCGATGCTGGCGGATTAAGCACTTCTATGTCACGGTCAGCGCTGACCTTGACATAGAAGTAGTTTGCGGTTAGTGAACGAGCGCATCGGGTCCCCGTGCTGCTGTGACAGGGACCCAATGTGTGAGAAGGCAGACTAATGCCGTGCAGAGGCTGCCCAATGCCTTGCACGGCATCGGGACCTGCCTTCTACGGGTGCCCAGGGGATCCTGATTCCGGAAATCTGTTGCTGATGGCAATCAACAGCAAAAAAATGCATTCAATGGAAGATGCCAGCCAGTCTTTGCTATCGTTAGGTTTTTGATTGTTCTCCACATCCACATAATTGTTACCTTATGTAGGATGGTTATTGTGGTACTTGTAGTCCGTTGCTGACATCTTCCATTGTATGCATTTTTTGTTGTTGATTGCCATCAGCAACGGACTACAGGTGCAGGATGTGCTCCCCTATATATATGCACAACCGCATGTGGGTTCGAGCACATCCTGCCTGTTTAACACCACACCACGTTTTCTATTGGTTCAAAAAAACGGATAGCAGATAAATCTATATATGATTCACATTGCACATCTAATCTTCCGCCTCACACAATATACCCACACTATATACCCACCACTACATACCACCAGACCCCCCCTCAAACCCACACCACCTCTGACCACCCCCCACCCCCAACACACACACACATACACAGTCTATAGCAGGCATTCTCAAACTGCGGCCCTCCAGCTGTTGTAAAACTACAACTCCCATGATGCCCCTCTATAGGTCGATAGCTGTAGGCTGTCATAGAATGATGTGATTTTTAGTTTAGAAAAAGCAGGAGGGCTGCAGTTTGCTAGAGGGCCGCAGTTTGCTGGAGTGCCGCAGTTTGCTGGAGGGCCGTAGTTTGAGGATGCCTAGTATATAGATTCTAATAAGTGTCCCGTTGGCCAGGAGAAGTAATATTTGACATTCAGTATTTGATGGTTCATTTAGCGTTACCCAGGGTGCACCACGGGAGACGAACCAGCCTTACACCCCGTACCGTCACTTCACTAGACGGGTACATCTCTCCTCAGATGGCCAATATCCAATATCTCATACTACACACACATACAATTTCAACACAATCCCAAATTAAAAAAAAAATAAGATTAGGCGACTTTAACATTAGCGGCAGGGGAGTAAGTCTGACTATTCCAGGAAGATGAACAGCCTGTCGGATCCGTACTGCCGCTAGTTCACCTACGCCCCTAGCTTCGTCCCTATTGATTATAATGGTGGCGAGGGCGGCGGTACGGCAGCAGCAAGGCAGCGCACGGCGAGAGACAGTCTAACTGAAAGCTCTGCATGTCGTAGTTTAAGCTCGGGGAACCTCTCGCCATGCGCTGCCTTAGCCATAGTCACCAACATTTATTCATCATCTCAACCACCAAACCAAAAATTATTAGTGTTTGAAAGTGAAATATTAGATTTAAAGTTACCGTTATAAAATCTGATTATGTGCTTTTTTTTATACTGCAGCGCATGTTGGAGCAGGGCTACGACCTGACCCGCTCCCATGCCGAGAAGAACCACATTGTTCGCAGGCTCGGCTATGAGCTGTGGCGGGACTATGACGGGAAACTTAAGCGTCTGGCCATTTTGAAATAATGGTCAGATATGAAAAGGAGGCACCCGGAAAGAATCCGCGAGATCCGGGACCAAAAATGCCCAGGTATAATGATTACTGAGTGTTGGAATAAAGATACAAAAGTAATGTAAAACATATGTACATTTTTGTTTTTAGATTTTTTTCTAAAAGTAGTAAAATTTGTTATTATAGATGTTCCTTTGCCTGTTGTCAGGCGCAGGCCTCCCAGACAGCAGGTGTGGGAGGTCTCTGCATCAGAGGAGGAGGAGGAGGCAGGACCCTCAGGGCAACAACATGCCCCTAGCCCCCCAGAGGAGTCAGAGGCAGGAGCGGAGGGTGGACTTTCACCCCAACCCGCCTCACCCCCTCAAGTGGATGATGACGGGGACGAGGAGGAGGAGGAAGAAGAAGAGGAGCTCATCACCACCCCCCACAAGGAGTGTGATTATGTGCTGTGGCTGTTTTCACTTCACTGTTCACACACACGTGTCAGTTTAGTCTTCACCATAGACACACTTTTTTGGAGCAAACAATAAGCATGTTAAAGCTTTACTAATAATCTTTCTTCAGCCCACACATATCGGAGAACCTATAGTCGCACACTTACAGTTCCGTACAAGCGGGATATCAAAAAAGTACTAGCTCAACACTCTTTACAGTCTTCCAGAGGTCTGGTTCCCCTCTAGGATTGTCCGGTGTTCCGATCGCCTATCCACACTGTATTTTAACAGCCTTTTTAACCACAATGTTATGTACACCCCAAGATGTAGTACGGGTGTGACCTTTCCCACCCAATGTCTCTGACTAATAAAACCCAGGCCCAAAATAATTTCTAAAGAAAACCTCCCTGAAACCTATAGTTACAGGTGTAATGATTCACCGAGGCATACATTCCCATTGAGACATACAGAGCAGCCACGATTATTCCCCAAACTCGGACCAGATATTGTTGGTGTCAACCCGAATAAACGGGTATATTTGGGGGGGGGCCAACTCAAAGTGGGCGGAGATACCATTGGCCAATGAAAATTTAGCAATTTTCTATACGCTACTCCTCCCACAGTTTTAGGAGTACAATTAACAAACTTTGCTTGTTCTTTGTTAACCGATCCCACCCTCCGGGCCCCTGGAGCGGCCCCCCGGAGACCCCATTTTGTCCTATCGACTTTCATAGGAAAACTATTAAGTTTTGTCACTCGCTCAGCTTTCAAGTTAAAGTCACCAAACTTGGGTCACTTAGTCATGGGGTCACCCTAAAAATTTGTGTCAAATTTGGGGGACATTAAAAAGTGTGCAGAGCCACAAACAACCAATCAAATTTTCACTGTTGACTTCAGTGTGAAAACTTGAAAAAGCTGTCATTCTCACGGTATTTAAGCCAGGGTCCCCAAACTTGGCACTGTGGGTTACTAGGTGACTGGGATTAAAATGTATAAAAAAGTGGGCGGAGTCTACACTGACCAATCACATTTCAGGCATTTGTTTAAATGGGAAAAATTCAAACTGCTGCTGCTCTTAGACTTTTATTGGCACAGTCTTCAAAATTTGCAAAGTTGGTCACTGGAGGACTGGGATTAAAATTCAAAAAAGTGGGTGGAGCCACCAACAGCCAATCAGATTTCAAGCCAACATCCTGTGGTTTCTTCTGAAATGACACCGTCTATTTTATTTATTTATTGTTTTTATTTTTTTACAGTATTGAAAGAAATGGAACAAAAAATTAAGGACATGGAGAGGGAGCACCAGACTGCGGTGAAGGCCTTCCGGGATCAGCATCTCCGGAAGCTGCGGGAGATCAAGCTCCAGTTCTCGAACAGCTTGCGAGAAATGGAGGAGAGGCATGCCAAGGCCGTGGGGGATCTTAAAAAAATTGTGAAAAATATGAAGGCATTGCCCTATTAAGATTTGTTCAATTTTTTTTATTTTATTTATTTGTAATTATATTGTTTATTTTTATTTTTTTAAATTAAAAAACTTTGAAGTTTTCAGTATAATTGTTAAAAAATTTTTAAGTAAAGGCCCCTAGAGTCCGTTCCCAAACTCATCAGTATCCTGACATACAGCATCCGCAGGTATATAGAAATAGGGTAGTATGAGGCACACACATAACTCAAATGGATCACGATAGTAGTAGTCATTGGTAAGGGTTGTGTATAAAATATTAAGTACAAAGCAAAGCATTCTAATAGTCCAGAGTTACATTTAAAATAAACTTTTTTGTTAATTTTCCTAGTAACTAAATTTTTTTATGTAGTAACATAAATTTCTAATTATCGTAAATAATAAATGTATTTTTTCATCAATTAACTATTAAAATACAAAACTTGAACAGAGTAATAATAACTACAAAAAACCTTGTTTGATTTATCAAATTAGCAAAATTATAAACTTTTACAAATTCCAAAAATTTCTTTACAATCAAATCTTGTTATCAGAAATATAAAACAAAAAAGGAACAATGTTAGAACAATAAAATGGTAGGGGTAAGAACTTACCAGCATGGATCTTCGATAGCGTCCAACTTTTTAATAATTTGCATGTTGTAGCATTGCTTCCGCCATACAGATAGAAACATATGATTGATTACATGACTATGATTATATGAATTCTCTAACCGGTGACATGTCTCCAAGAACATCATATAGTACACAGTTTATACTTAAAATCTTAAAGCAGTGGTTATATATAATTAGCATGTGCAAATCCTCATTACATAATTGCCAATAAGTAACATAAACAAGAAAAGTACCTATACATATTTACATGTTGCTACATGGCTCCATTCACAAAACCGGATTTCCACACGGATGAGTATAACGCCAGTCACACCCAACCATGTAGAGAGGTCAACATGGAAGTCAGTCATCCCTCCCAGAACGACAGACAACACTGTGTTGGATCCTAAATCCGTGTGACAAAAAAATAAAATGAAAATAAAATATATACATTTTCGTAGGTTGATCAATCAGTCCTGTACAATGCCAACTGCACAAGACCTTTTGACAAGGGAAGGCCACATGCGGTCCACACCGTGCTACAGCGTGAACCACAACATAGCCGCCCCAAACCACACTTAATTTAAAATAAAAAATAATAAAATAAAGTAAAATCATTTCATTTTGTGAATGAAGCCGAACAACGCTAGATAAAATGTCTTTTTGAAAAGATTATTTAAATAAATATTTTTATGTCTAAATATTGACAATACATAAATAATCTGAGCACATGTGAAAATACGAAACATGCAAACCAGGTTAAGAGAATTCATAATTCTATACTTGTTAAAGTGCAAAAGATAAAATCAGGTCCATGATGGTTGTCTACACACGATCAGGACATACAGCATCTAGAGTTAACACAGTACTAGAATGCTGACTCATAAGTTTCCATTTGTAACTAGGCAGAATAACGGCAGGCACTGGCAGGTACGTACACTTCCAGTTTATAATAAAAAATAAAATAACCCAATCGAAATTTTACTTTAAAAAAGGTGTGAAGGTCTGGACTCTATGATTGTTCCCTGTGCGATCAAATGTAACTCAACATTTTCAAGACATGCAGCAGCATCAACATCAGGATTTAAGGAGTGGTGTATTATCAGGGCAACATGTAGCTTGGCCCAATTCGGCAGCACAGGCAGCAGCAGACGTTATGTTAAAAGGTTCAAATGTAACCCAAAATTTTCATGACATGCAGCAGCATCAACATCAGGATTTAAGGAGTGGTGTATTATCAGGGCAACATGTAGCTTGGCCCAATTCGGCAGCACAGGCAGCAGCAGACGTTATGTTAAAAAGCCCAAATGTAACTCAACATCTTCATGACATGCAGCAGCATCAACATCAGGATTTAAGGAGTGGTGTATTATCAGGGCAACATGTAGCTTGGCCCAATTCGGCAGCACAGGCAGCAGCAGACGTTACTGTATGTTAAATGGCTCAAATGTAACTCAAAATTTTCATGACATGCAGCAGCATCAACGGCAGTGTGGCGAAACCAACCTGGCCAATGGGTGCTGGGGAAGCCTTGTTGCCAGCCTTTTGCCCCAGGATTATGGCCCCTCTCATCAGCCCATGCTAAACTTAAACCCCATGGTGATTTGACTGTGTTTGTGGCATCTGAGCGCTGCTTGGATATATTGAGCGCTCAGATCCAAGCCATCTGGGGATATGTTAATTGTCTATATTTACTGTAATGTTTGGGACATTGTATATTTGAATTGTGATGTCTGTCCTATTGTCCCCACGTGTGTATTGGCGATTTCCCTTTGTCCTGAGAGATAATTGAATGACTCCTCTGTTGTCTCCAGGACAGAAGACATTGTTTAAAACTATGTATTCTCCTGCCTGTGATAATTACATCAACCCATTGTGTAAGGTAATTGTATCATAGGCAGCGGGGAGAATTTTGTAGGGGAGTGTATAAACTGTAAAGCTGTAAAGGATTGGCTGCTAGGTCATGTTCTCAGTTCCCAACCAGGTTTTAAGAAGTGGTGTATTATCATGGCCACATGTAGCTTGGCCAAATTCAGCAGCACAGGCAGCAGCAGACATTATGTTTAAAGGCCCAAATGTAACTCAACATGTTCAAAACAAATTCATAATTAAAAAATTAAATTAATATATACATGATACAAACTTGACAAAAAATATCGATCAAATAAATATCAATAAATAAATAATAAAAGTAATTTATATAAAGTTAAAAACAGAGGGAACAATTAAAAAACAACGGAGTTTGGGAGGGAGAGCAAAGGAGAGGGATGTATGTAATAAAGAAGGAATAGCCGGGACGGCACTCACCACACGAAACTTGTTTTTGACGATGCGTTCTTTATTGATTATTCGTGGTCATCCGACCTAACTTCGGCAGCGGGGCAGACAGTCTTGGCGTGGACGTCCGCAGCAGGCGACGGCCGTTTCGCGCAAATGCACTTCCTCAGGCACTGACGTAGGAGACGTACTACACTCCTCCTCCATATGTAGGCAGGTCTGCGTATTGCTGAGGTCCACAGGCGCTGCCCCACAATATAGAGGTAAAAACATACAAGCGGACATACACATTAATAGAGACAAACAAACACAACTCTGCACAAATATACAGTTTTACAGGAACATGTTCAGATCTATTTTGTCGTTTAGACCCAGATCACCTGTAGCGTGAGTACGCAGTATCCAGCGTGCCTCCCGTTGTAATAGGAGGCGATGTCTATCGCCTCCTCTACGTGGGAGTTTAACCACTTCTAACCCACAAAAGGATAAAGTTTTAAACTGCCCCCATGTGCTGGCGGAAATGGTCAATAACTCTGGGGCAGCCCTTTCCAGAGCTGATAGAGTTTACATGTTCTCTAATTCTCTCAAAGAGACATCCTATTGTTTTACCAATATAAAACGTCCGCATTCGCAAACCAAGGCGTACACTACGAACGTGCTTTTACAATTGATAAAACAATTCACCCTGTGGCTGACCCCAGAGATACAGACCACCCTCCTTTGATTGTTATACCTGCACATGGAACAACTCCCACATCTGAAATTACCTATCGGGATATTACGGGTTAACCAGTTTCCAGAGGTTTCAGGTTGGAATATACTGGATACCAATTTATTCCTCAAGGTTGGTAACAATGTCCAAATCAGTGTCCCGTTTCAAAATGTCCCAGTTTTTATAAATCGATGCACGTATATGCTCAGCCATAAGAGTATAATTAAATGACAGGACAAACCGGTTATTTCCTTTTCTCCTTTTTCCTCCACCTTCTGTTCCCTTAGCCATCTCCACTTTTTCAGCTTTCTTACCATACAAAAGACTCACATGTGTATGCTCTCTCCCTACTTTCTCCAAATCTTGTGTAATTCCCTTTTCAGGATATCCTCTATTCATGAGGCGATCTTTCAACTCCGTTGCTTGTTTCCAATATCCATTATCCCAAAAGCGATTTTTGGACCAGTGAATCAGAATCGAGTGCATCGGATGATTCAGTCACTCCAAAATTAAATGAAGGCAATATTGGTTGTGACCCTTTAGGAGAAGCATCCAGAGAGGCTGGCGGAATAAACGAAAAACCAATGAGAAAGTCAAATCGTGTCAGGAAGCAAGTGTCCTGGAGGAGTTAGACATCAGAGCCCAAGAAGACATTGAGGCTCATGGGACACTGGTTGTGAATTTAACAGGTCGGGTGTTACCTTTGGGCTGTACCCAGGTCCTTGAACGAGGGCTTGGGTACAGCCTAACGGAACACTTTGATCCAGTCTCCTTTGAAATTGACCTATATAAATCAGTCAGAAAGTTATTATTGAATAAGTGGCATAGGAATAACTTACAGTTCACTCCATATGTCTCAGAAGGTCAGATCCCGGTTGTACCAGACCCCTTTGCCCTAAACATCGACACAAAATTGAGCCCATTGGAAAGAGAATGTTTGCAATTATTGAGTGAGGATTGCTCTGAAACACAAACCCCAGAGGTGGTAGAAATTGAACAGTTTCGAGGGGGGATTAGGTCCACGTTTTGTCCCCCTTGTCCGGCTGGAAGCAGCATTGATATTTTCTATCAACAGGTACTAAGAGATGTACGTGCTGTTCTGTATCCTAGAGAGGAGTTAAACATTAGTCAGGAGGAACTACAAGCGTTAAATTGTTGCCTTCATTTAATTTTGGAGTGACTGAATCATCCGATGCACTCGATTCTGATTCACTGGTCCAAAAATCGCTTTTGGGATAATGGATATTGGAAACAAGCAACGGAGTTGAAAGATCGCCTCATGAATAGAGGATATCCTGAAAAGGGAATTACACAAGATTTGGAGAAAGTAGGGAGAGAGCATACACATGTGAGTCTTTTGTATGGTAAGAAAGCTGAAAAAGTGGAGATGGCTAAGGGAACAGAAGGTGGAGGAAAAAGGAGAAAAGGAAATAACCGGTTTGTCCTGTCATTTAATTATACTCCTATGGCTGAGCATATACATGCATCGATTTATAAAAACTGGGACATTTTGAAACGGGACACTGATTTGGACATTGTTACCAGCTCCAGACCCATAATTGCATTCCGCAGGAGTCCAACCTTGAGCAATAAATTGGTATCCAGTATATTCCAACCTGAAACCTCTGGAAACTGGTTAACCCGTAATATCCCGATAGGTAATTTCAGATGTGGGAGTTGTTCCATATGCAGGTATAACAATCAAAGGAGGGTGGTCTGTATCTCTGGGGTCAGCCACAGGGTGAATTGTTTTATCAATTGTAAAAGCACGTTCGTAGTGTACGCCTTGGTTTGCGAATGCGGACGTTTTTATATTGGTAAAACAATAGGATGTCTCTTTGAGAAAATTAGAGAACATGTAAACTCTATCAGCTCTGGAAAGGGCTGCCCCAGAGTTATTGACCATTTCCGCACAGCACATGGGGGCAGTTTAAAAACTTTATCCTTTTGTGGGTTAGAAGTGGTTAAACTCCCACGTAGAGGAGGCGATAGACATCGCCTCCTATTACAACGGGAGGCACGCTGGATACTGCGTACTCACGCTACAGGTGATCTGGGTCTAAACGACAAAATAGATCTGAACATGTTCCTGTAAAACTGTATATTTGTGCAGAGTTGTGTTTGTTTGTCTCTATTAATGTGTATGTCCGCTTGTATGTTTTTACCTCTATATTGTGGGGCAGCGCCTGTGGACCTCAGCAATACGCAGACCTGCCTACATATGGAGGAGGAGTGTAGTATGTCTCCTACGTCAGTGCCTGAGGAAGCGCATTTGCGCGAAACGGCCGTCGCCTGCTGCGGACGTCCACGCCAAGGCTGTCTGCCCCGCTGCCGAAGTTAGGTCGGATGACCACGAATAATCAATAAAGAACGCATCGTCAAAAACAAGTTTCGTGTGGTGAGTGCCGTCCCGGCTATTCCTTCTTCATTACATACATTTTATGCATCGTCTTTACTTATTGGGACTGAGCACCATTGGAAGCGATCCTTGCATAGGGAGTGAGGGAGTTGCCCGTACATATCACAGCTGAATATAGGGTGTATCTCTGAGTGCCACAGAACAATTCTCTCATTTTGCGCAAAGGAGAGGGATGGACAAGGGACCCTTCAGCGCCCTGAACTGACAGCGGGGGCCATGAAGTCACTGCCGATCCAGGACTCATTCATCTTAATGAATGTGAGTCTGTCCACGGAGTCTGTGGACAGACGGGTCTGCTTGTCCGTGACCACCCCACCTGCCGCGCTGAATGCCCGCTCAGACAGTACGCTGGAGGGGGGCAAGATAGTAACTCCAGCGCATACTGAGCGAGCTCACGTCAGGTGTCCGCCTGGCAACCCAGTACTCCATGGGTCGTCGGTGGTCATGCTGTCAGAAGCACCTACCGACCCCATGTAGTCTGCCACCATGCGGGCCAGCCGCTGGTGCTGACTGATGCTGCTGCTGCTGGTACTGGTTCGCGCAGACTGGTAGAAGAGCCTCATCTCACCCAGAAGGTCACCTGCTCGGCTGGTGCTGCTGGTGCCAGCTGCCTGCTGGGTGAGATGGGCGGGGAGAACTGGAGCTTGAGGCCGAGGGTTTGCCTCTTCCAGCCGGTGGATCAGACAGGCCCGCAATTTTTCAAGATGGGCCTTCCTCCGGCTGGCTGGGATGAACTGCTCCAGTTTCCCCTTGCAGCGAGGGTCTAAAAGGGTGGCCAACCAAATGTCTTCCCTCTCCTTAAATTTTTTGATCCGGGGGTCCCTCCTGAGGCATCGCAGCATATGGGCAGCCATGGGGAAGAGCACAGCCCGTTGTGACTCTTCACGACTGCCCAGGACCATGAACTCTTGGTCCTCCTGCTGCTGATGCTGCTGCTCCCGGTCGGAGATGCCCCACCCCTGGACTAACGGTGCCCCCAGCACCGGCTCTCCCTCCTGACCAGGCCCAGACTCCTGGACGTACACTGATTCCTCCTCCTCCTCCTCGTCCTGGGCCTGGTCCTGGTGGAGCATGGTTGACTCTTCATGCTCCACCAAGGCACTCTCCCCGGCTTCGAGCAGGCGATCTAGTGTCCTGTGCAGCAGGAACACTAGGGGGAGCACATCATTCAGACCGACATGCTCCCCGCTGACCATCTTTGTCGCCTGCTCGAATGGGGCCAGCACGTGGCAGACTTGCTGTATCTGCCCCCACTCCGCATTGGTGATGTAGGGGAGTGGGTATGATGGCCCTGAAGTGCCTAGGTCCAGCAGGTATTCCCTCACCGCCCGTCACTGCTCCCACAACCTCTCCAGCATGTGGAGGGTGGAGTTCCACCGCGTCACACTGTCCACTATCAGCCTGTGGGGGGGCAGGCTGTTGTCACTCTGTAGTTTGGACAGGGATGTGGCGGCAGTTGGGGAGCATCTGAAGTGGCTGCCAATCCTACGTACCCTCAGCTCAATGTCACTCAACCCTGGGTATGTACGAAGGAACTTCTGTACCACTAGGTTGAGGACATGTGCCATGCAGGGCACGTGGGTCAGACTGCCAGAATGAAGGGCGGCGAGTAGGTTGCTGCCGTTGTCACAGACAACCATACCTGCTTGGAGCCTTCGGGGTGTCAGCCACTTCTGAACCTGAGCCTGTAGTGAGGACAAAACATCAGGTCTAGTGTGTCTCCAGTCCCCTAAGCTCACAACCTGGAGCACGGCCTGGCAGCGGATGTGCCCCACACTTGCGTAGCAACGGGGACGCTTGCTGGGGGGCTCATCATCTGTGGAGACAGTGGCTTGTGGGAGAGCAGCAGTTCTCCCCTGGACACCCCAGGGCGGCACCACAAAATCAGATGCCGCCAATCCCTCCCCGGCACCTCGGAGGGGCACCCAATGGGCTGTGAAGATTATATAGCATCCCTGCCCATGCCTGCTGGTCCAGGCATCCATTGTGAGATGCACCCTGTCGCTGACAGCATGATCCAGCGACAGGGATATATTCCGCACAATGTGCTGGTGAAGGGCAGGGATGCCGGTCCTGGCAAAGTAATGGCGGCTGGGGACACGCCATCTGGGTTGGGCCTGCTCCAACATCTGCCTAAATGGATTGCTATCCACCAGATTGTAAGGCAGAAGATGTTGGGCGATAACCCTTGCCAGGAGCCCATTGAGTGAACGCACGCGACGGTCCCCGGGGCATAGGGCGCGGTGCGTTCAAAAGCATCTGCAATAGATGGCTGGCGCCGGACGGCAGAGGAGGGTGCAGTGGAGGCAGAGGTATGGCTGCCGGTACCAGTACCTCTATTAGAGGGAGCGGGGAGTGGGAATGAGTTGGTGGAAGGGGTTGGGGTGGCTGCAGTACAGTGGCAGGAGCTGCTGTCTCCTGCACACTGCTGGTGGCACTGCTGCTTTGACCACCCCGCATCTGTTCCCACTCCCGCCAGTGGTTGACTCGGATGTGCTGGTTGAGGGCCGTGGTACCCAGCCGAGCCATAGATCTCCCTCTCCTCACCCTGGCATTGCACAGCTTACAAATGCCAACTGTGACATCATCTGCTGCCAGGGTGAAGTAAGCCCAAACAGGCGACTTCTGCACTGACCTCATGTCAGATGGGGTGGTGCTGGCTTGCGCCTGTTCGGGCTCGGTGCGCACAGGTGGAGCTGGCTGCTGCTGCCTACTCCTGCTGCCATTACCAGTGGAGCCCCTGAAACTGGGCTCCCTGGTGACCTGGTGCACCATTTGCCTCGGGTGCCTACCTTCATCGGTGCTGCCGTCACCTGACAAAGGAGGTGGCACCCATTCCGGGCCACCCTCCTCTTCACCCCCTGATATGTCAGACCCAGGGCCAACCTGTGGTGGACTGACTGGAACAGCTGACATGGAGCCCCTGACCGGGCTCCGCTGTCCCCTCGCTGGCGCCTGGGTCTGAATATGTGCAGGGGTTGTGTGGCTAACACCACCCGCACCAGTTGGAAGGGATTTCACAGGGGGATTTTTAGGCCCCTCCTCCTCCTTATCCCCAATCCCTTTCAACAGGTCCTGCCCATCCTCAGGGCTGAACAGTATTTCCGCCTCCTGCATTGCCTCCCCCAAGATGTCCCTCTCAGTCTCAAACTGTTCGAACAAGAGAGGGGACAATTCTTGGGAGATGGGGGTTGGTTCTACAGGAGGCGGAGTGCTGCAGTTGCTGGCAGCCGGGGCAGAGGACTCAGTGGCACTCGAATCGGCCACAAGAGCAAAGACAGCCTCTGCATCCTGGAAAGTTATGGGCCGGCTGCCACTTATGAAAAAGTCACGGATCAGGCGGACATCCCTGCCACCTGCGCCTGCCTGTCCGTGGCTTGAGGAGCGGCCCCGTGCTGGGAGTGGTCCAGCGCGGGAACCAACTTCCCTGTTACCCCGACCACATCCACGGCTGCCTGCACGGCCCGGTACACTCATGCTGGGGATTGGCTGGGGATTAGGGGAAAACTTTATTGGGGTGGGGACGATGGGTGAAAAATGAAAGGACGAAAACTGTAACACACGACACTAAACACGTAAAGCTATCATTTTTTTTTTTTAACTTAAGATTAAACTAACAGACACAGAGGCTAAAAACTTTTTTTTTTTTTTAACGGAGGACTGACAAAACTATACTAAACACAAAACAGGTTTTTGAAGATATATGGATGTTACTTGTAGAGTTATGAATAATTTGTGAATAATTGGTCAGGTTAGGTGTTTCTGATCCATGTCTTTTCCCCTGATTATATTGCAATTTTAGAGTTTTTTTGATACTATGATTGTTTGTAATAAGCTGATAATAAAGATTCATATTGATTATATTGTGGTTGTAGATGCTCAATTTTTGGATGAGATAGTATACATATCTGAGTATTCCACATAGGGAGAATTCAAGCTCATTTTTAAGTGACTGATTTGTTTGTTGATTAATTGTTTTCTGTTTATATAACAGATTTGAGGTCCAGAACATGGATTTGAGAGCCAGGGAACAGGCATGGCTCTTACAAGTTGACAATATATTCGGCAGGGAACAAGATGTGGTTTTAAACGATACTACTATGCATATTAAGGAAATGCAGAGAAAATATAAAAATCTCTGCCATAGACAGATTAAAGTGTGGTGGAACAAAGCGTCATTGGAAAATTATAAAGTAAAAAAGATCATTCCTCGAGGTTTGCGGGTTCAAAAATTTCCTAATTTTGGACTGGATGATGGTGATTTACAAGAAAAATGGGAGGAAGTAGCAACAAAATGTTCATTCGAATTTATGGATATAATAATAGAAGCGAACAATAGAAAATTACAAAATCTAGAAAAGTAAATGGATACAATAATGATACAAGTGAGCAAGGATGTGTCAGTTGAAAATATACAAAAATTTGAGGAAGAGATTAAGAAAAATCTAGAAACATGGGAAAAAGAAATTACATTATTTAAAATCAAAAAATTCCAAAGAGATATAACGGATTATGATAACAAAAAGTATACAAGTGGCAACAAATGAGAGAGGCGGGTAGCATATGGCCCCGCACTTCAGCCTTCTCATCCAATGGGTCAACAATTGAAACAAGTTCCAGAAATGGGGACGACTTGACTTTGAGGTCAGGGAGAGTGAAAGCACATTGGAGTAATAGACAGCAAGGAAATAAGTGAAAAATGTAAGGAAGAAATGAAAATAAAATTAAAAAGGGCAAGGAAGAAACGCCACAGGTAATCAACCTATCGAAAATTGAGCTAACATTGGACCAAGTTAATGTATTACAGAAGGGGCTAAATTTTTGTCCTGCCAATAATATGGATTTATTTACAGTAACGAAAGATGTTCATCTCTACGCAAGAAAATTGCTTTTAAGAAGGTTGCATTATAAGACGGGGGAAGAAGACTGGATCAGTACTGAAGAAGAGAGAGCAGCTCTACAAATATTGGAGGATTTGGCTAGAGAAAGTGAAAAATCTGAAAAGGTAAGTGTTATACCAAAGGATTTAAGAAAGAAATCAACAGTATTTCCGCCATTTCATATATGTCCAGCAATTGATGTATTTGTAAAATTAGTATGTGAAGATCTGGAGAAAATGGCAAAAGAACAGAAAGGAAATAATCTAAGCAGGGTAGAAATACAGGCTCTGGAGGATTTAAAGAAGTTGAAGGGAGTTGTAATAAAGCAGGCCGATAAAGGGGCCAATATAGTCATCTGGCCTACCGATATGTACGAAAAGCAGGCATTCAAATTGCTAAAAGATAAAGACTGCTATAGATGTCTGTCCAATAATCCACTTCCTTTCTTCCAAAGAGATTTAAATGCAATTTAGGAGCAAGCAATGGAAGCCAACATTATAACAAAACAACTAATGGAGATATTGCAAGTGACGCATCGGAAAATACCGACCGTCTATATCATTCCTAAGGTTCACAAAAATCGGGAGGATCCGCCAGGGAGACAGATAGTGGCAGGTAATGGGCGGTCTGCAAATGAGAATGTCTGAATATGTTGACTCCTATCTCCAAATGCTGGTAATGAATTTACCTTCCTATGTACAGGACACGGCTGCGGTTCTCAATAGATTAGAAAATATACAAATTGAAGACAATATGCTATTGGTGACTGCTGATGTTGAAGCACTGTATACCAGCATTAAACAACAGGATGGATTAAGAGCAGTATCTGATCTATTGAGAGGTAATAACCTTGAACAGGGTAATAATGATTTCATACTAAATTTATTGGAATATATTTTATACCATAACTTCTTTGTTTTCAAGGATCGCTATTACCTACAAACTCAGGGCGTGGCGGTGGGGGCGACTTGTTCCCTGTCGTATGCCAACATCGTTCTTGGAGTCTGGGAGAAAAGTTTGTTCCATGATGGAGAAGTGAAGGGCATGAATGGATGCATTTCATTGATGATATCCTGTTTATATGGGAAGGAACATTGGATGAATTAAGAAATTTCATGATGGTATTGAACAATAACTCTCTAAATATTAAACTCACATACCAGGCGGCCAGAGAGGTGGACTTTTTGGATTTGAAGATCACAGCTAGAGAGGGTGGAAAATTGGCAACAAATATCTACCGAAAAAAAACAGCAGTTAATGCATTATTGAATGCTAAATCAGCGCATCCAAAGTCCACCATCAATGGGATACCAACAGGCCAGTTTTGATTGAGATTGAAGAGATTGAAGAGGATTTGTTCAGATGAGACTCAGTTCCAGAAACAATCTAAGGATTTGATGACGAGATTCCAAGAAAGAGGGTACAGCAAGAGGCAAATCAAAAAAGGAATGAGCATTGCGAAATATAAAAAAAGAGAACACCTACTACGCCCCAATATAATAAAGAAAGATAAGACAGGAGACTAGATTAATCACCAACTACAATAAACAATGGAATGGAATTTATTCTATTCTTAACAAACATTGGAAAGTATTACAAACTGATAACAAACTAAAAATGTGCATTACGGAAAAACCTCTGTTAACAGCAAGAAGATCGACAAACCTAAAAGACATGCTGGTTCACAGCCATTATATAGGCGATTCAGATGTGAATGAAAGTAAAGGTAAAATTGTCTCTTTTCCGTGTGGATCGTGTAAAGCATGCCGTAATATGGAGAGGAGTAGCAATTTCACAAATGTGGGGAACAGCAGAATCTATGAGAATCCGAAATATATCTCGTGCTCCACAACAGGAGTAGTATACCATGCAACGTGCCCATGTGACAAAATCTACATTGGGCTAACGACAAGAGAATTGAGAAAACGAATCCGGGAACATGTACGGGATATAGAAAAGTCAGAAAAAGAAGAAGATCTGAGTAAATTAAAAACTATCCCAAAACACTTCAAGTTGTTTCACCGCTGCAACCCAGAGCAATTGAGATTTAAGGGTATCCTACATGATTAATCTTGGAATCAGAGGCGGAGATAGAGGTAAGAGTTTGGCACAATTGGAGAGTAGGTGGATATTCCGGTTAGGTTCAATGACCCCACATGGACTTAATGATAATTTAGGATTCAGTTCTTTCTTATAATGTGTAGTGGTATCTTTTAGGGGTTAGGGTTAAATAATATATTGCATATATTGATGCAAATATTTTTTATTGTATTTTAGATCAGATCCAATTAGAGAAGAGCCGGTGGATGTGACTGAGTGATAAAGGGAGATAAAGAAAGAAAATGAGGAAAAAGAAAAAAAAGAGAGAAATAAGGAAGATAAACAAAGAAAAAATCAAAAGGACTTTCGAATGACCATTGAATTTAATGTGGCTAGTGGGTTGTCATTTACAACTAGAAAAATCTTTTTTATCCCCCTTTTTTATTTTTTATTTTTATTTTTACTGTTGTTATTTTTTATATCTTCATATTTAAAAAAAAATTGTTTCATAATTATTTACACTTAATAGGCAGCACACAAAAGGATATTAGAAATGTTTGGAATCACCATAAAATGTTTTAATTGGTATGTTTGGGATGCACAATCAGTTATAATAATGATCTAATTTTTTATTTTATTTGGTAGATGCACTAAAATACTGGGTAGAGGTAATTATTTTATTTATTTAAATGTGACACACACTTTAATTATGAGCACTTTAGCACTTTATTAACCATTAATTAGAAGAGAGGGATGAATTATTAATGTTGAATAGTTTTCAATATAATATGCATTTGCACTTTAATAATAATATAATATTGGAGTTTCACCATTAAAATACATTTTGAATAGTGTTTTATAATAATGTGAGGATATATTAAATTCAAATGGTTATTTAGGATAATACATTATGGATACCACACATGCCCATAGAGATTTTAAGTCAATAGTGTCATGGAGCAGGTTTTGTTTCTCCCTAAAATGTTGACATAGTTACCTTTAGAAAGCAGAGTCGAGTGCGCATGACAGTCGCTGAGCATGTCTGTTTCCCTTGATCCCCATTCCGGTCCACACGTGAAGGGACACCCGATGTCTATTCAGTTAGACGCGGGTTTGCCCTTTCTCTGCGTCGGCCTCGGGGTGAGGGCGGAAGCAGTGATCACATGACTGAAGTGACGGGTCATGCGCCGCTATAGATTCTGATGACGTGATGAATCATATGATTAGTCACATGTCCTCATTCCCGGCAGTTTATTGGTTGAGATATATGTTTTAAACACCCCATTAAGCGCCATTTAAACCACTCCTCCTGAAGAGGCTAGATGGTGAAACGTGCGTGGAGGAGAGGATCAGCTGGCATTTTCCCTGACAACATCTAGGCAATGGTTTTTCCAGTACACTATCCATTAAGTTAATAACCTGCTTATATGTATAGGCTATATCATTCAGTACATAGGTAGTATTTGGCCTTAGTAGGAGCTGTGAGCCCCAGTTTACTTTCCATGGTTTGGGATTTTGAACGGACCAAATTGCACGTTGCACTTTAGCTTGCTAGTTAGAGGCTTTCTCTACCCACTGAGAATAATGTTGTCTTTTGACAGACGGATATACTGTTTTTGAAGATATATGGATGTTACTTGTAGAGTTATGAATAATTTGTGACATAATTGGTCAGGTTATGTATTGCTGATCCATGTCTTTTCCCCTGATTATATTGCAATTTTAGAGTTTTTTTGATACTATGATTGTTTGCAATAAGCTGATAATAAAGATTCATGTTGATTATATTGTGGTTGTAGATGCTCAATTTTTGGATGAGAACGTAAAAACGAAAAAAATTTAACCTAAGACAGACACTGACACACAGAGACTGAAAAACGGGTTTTTTTTAACGGACGATTAACAAAACTACACTAAATGCCAAATACTTAAAACGTAAACTCTTTTTTTAACCTGACACAAACAGTAACTGACACACAGAGACTACAAGACGTTTTTTTGAACGTAGGACAGAAAAAAGTACACTAAACACGTAAACCTATAAACTTTATAAAGACATACACTAACTGACACACAGACAAAAAAAAGGTTTTTTTTTAACGGAGGACAGACAGAACTAGACTAAACAAAAAACATATAAAACTTCAAATTTTTTTATTTATTTTTTTAACCTGACACAGACACTAAATTAGACTAAAAAACTTTTTAAAATTAACAAATAATCGGAAAAAAAATAAAACTAGTACACTAACTGGACGGACAGTAACTGACAGACAAAACAGACAGATATTCCCTACACTGTACTATATTACTAACTAACCTAAACTACACGCTGCCCTGAAAAATCTAAACTTTACTATTCCCTAACTGTAGCCCTAATACCTAACTTAAACTATCAAGCACTATCTATCTATCTATCTATCTATCTATCTATCTATCTATCTATCTATCTATCTATCTATCTATATTACAGCTACCTACCTAACTCGATGCCCTACACTTAATCCTGCACTGAGCCCTATCTTCTACACTAGGCCCTAACACTAACTATATTTTTCTGCTAACTCTACTAAACTACTAAACTATCTCAAATTATTTCTACCCTATCAGCTATCAAACTAAACTGCACTATTCCCTAATCACTACCTGAAACTAACTAACTAGAATATTATAAATTAAATCCAGATAATATAAATCACACAGCAGACAAAATAGCACAGCTCCAAGCTCCAACAAATCCAACACTACAAAATGGCTGCTGGGTGATGTCGTCACTTATATAGTGATGGGGTAGTCTAGTTTCCTATTGGTTGCTAGGGATGTTGCTAAGTTGTGACAAAGCCTTCTCATTGGCTATTCAAGCTAGGAGAAGGGAGGGAAAATAATAATGATGAGTCACCTCATACACTGTAGAAAAAAAAAAAAAAAATCGCATGGATAATATATCACTATATTCTACATATTCGAAAATTCTACCAAACAAAACCTGTATGAAAATAGCTTGATGCCCCTTCGCGATTACAAAAATGCAAATATTGTATTATAAATGATTCTAATTGCTGAATACTGATGTATAATTTTCCTGATGCATTTTATGTCATGCGAAAATTCAGCAATTGCATATGCGCGTGAATCGGATCGCATAAGGGCAGTATACTATTAGGTTGGCTTGCTGGGTCGAATAGACGAAGATAAAGAAAATAGCGAATATAGTGCTATATTTTCGCAATATTCGTCTATTCGAGTAGACCAACCAAGACAACCCATTGAATGAACACAATATCATACTGCTCTTATGCGGTGCGATTCACGCGCATATGTAATTGCCAATTTTTCGCATGACGTTAAATACAGTTTACTACATAAAGAGGCAAATTATACATCACAGTAACAATTCTCATTACTAATTTACAATTGTCCTCTGTATGTAAGATAGTTTGTGTCCTGCGAAAAATCGGCAATTACATATGCGCGTGAATCGCACTGCATAAGGGCAATATACCATTAGGTTGGCTTGCTTGGTCGAATATAGAGAAAATAGCGACAATAATGCTATATTCGCAATATTCGTCTATTCAAGTAGACCAAGATAACCCATTGAATGAACACAATATATCATACTCCCTTATGCGGTGCGATTCACGCGCATATGTAATTGCCGATTTTTCGCATGACATAAAATACCGTTTCCGACATAAAGAGGGTAATTATTAATTTAATTATTATACATCACAGTAACAATTCTCATTACTGATTTATAATTCTCTGTATGTAAGATAGTTTATGTCATGCGAAAAATTGGCAATTACTTATGCACGTGAATTGCACTGCATAAGGGCAGTATACTATTAGGTTCATTCAATGGGTTGTCTTGGTCGACTCGGTCATAAGATAGATAAGAAGCAAGCCAACCATTAGGAACTCACCTCCAAGTTGAATTTGCATTGCGATTAATATAACCTGTAATACTCGCATTGCGAATTCAACTTAGAGATGGGTTCCTAAAGGTTGGCAATGGCTTGCTAGAATATTACGATTATAACGAATTCACGAATATAGCACTATATTCACAATCTTCGCTATTTTCCAGCAAGTAGCAAATTCAACCAACCATTAGGAGCTCAGCTCAAAGTTTAATTCTTAATGCGAACATATACTTGCATCGCGAATTCAACTTTGAGCTGAGCTCCTAACGGTTGCATTGCTATAATTGACGAAGATTGAGGATATAGCGCTATATTCTCAATCATCTTTATATTCTAGCAACAACCATTAGGAACCCAGCAGTTTAATTCGCGATGCGAACATATACTCGCATGAGAATTAACGTTAGAGTTGGGTTGATGGATTCCCATTGAAAATGAAAACATGATTCCTTCCTGCTTAAGTTGCTTGTGGGCCAATGACTCATTGACCCACAAGAAAGACAAGTCATGTTTTCGCCTTTCAGATATTGGAAAAATGGTGAATATTCGAATTAGCGAATATATATCATTATATTCTAAATATTCGCGAATTATCGAAGTTGCAATATTCGCGATAAAAATTTGCAATTCGAATATTCCCGCTCAACACTATTTGACACCACACCATGCCAATCAAATCCAGAAATAAGGAATACCTACTCCACTTACCTTTACCAGAAGATATCATTGGTCACAAATGGCTTCTAAAAATTGACTCAGATGAGCCTCCCTATCATCGCGGGTAAAACTAGGGAGGCTTGTTCTCATTGCGGCCTGCTATAGGCTGCCCCCACTCCCCGGATCTTTTGATCTGCGCGACAGGGAGATGTGGCTGTGCAGGCATCAGATGCAATGCAGGTGCATGGGAGTGGGGTAAGTATAACCAGTATGAGGGGCCCGGGCATTTTGGGGGGCATTATAGGGGTTGAATAACTTCTTTAAATTTATACCCATTTTTGTTTTTCCCTAGTAGAACATCCTTCAGAACGGGATAATTTTTAATCAGGCAATGTTTAGCAAAAATACCTTGCATTTTTGTAGAGATGCTATTATAGGATATGATAGAGTAGTGTTTAAATCTATGATTCACTTCCCCATAAATGTAACATACATTCTTTTATTTTCTCCTTTAAATCTTTTGAGACAGATTTTTAAGGTCCTTTTACAGAGGCAGATTTCCTGCCCACAATGAATGCCAGTCAAAATGAACAAATTTTGATTCGCTCCATGGACAAAGGCAGTTGGCATGGTATGGTCCTGATATGTCTGTTTTAGTAACTACTTGAATCCCCCATGTAATAACAATTCTGGATCAACAATTCTTATGACTCTGATGTGCCATTCCTGTATAATTCCTGCTAGAAGTTTACAACTTGCCAGCGGCCTGCAGTAAAGGTACTGCTGGGTGTTACCAGTAGTGGGTGTGTCTGGCTGTGTCCATTCAGTGTTGTCAGTGGCAGACTGTGCAGGGACACACCCCAACTGTTAACACCCATCTGTACCTTTCCTGCAAGTTGATGGCAATTCATTTTCATTCATAGACTTTTATTAGAAATAACAATGGAATGGCACGGCACAGATTTATAAGAATAAATGTTTCAGAATTGTTATTACATGGTGAATGCCAGTAGATACTAAAATAGACATGTCTGGATAGTGGTGTACATACAGATGTAAGAGCCCCATAGCAAGGATCAAACCAGGCCCCCCACATAGGACAGAAGGGTTTCTGTCTAAACCCTTTTCAATGACCGTTGGGCCATTTTTCCAGTGCTTTATTTACTAAAAGTTGTTCCTTTAGAGGGTAAAGTGCTGACCAAGTTTTCACCTCCATTAGAAGAGATAATCCCAACTAAGACTGGGCCCCCTCTTGCCCTGTGCCCCATAGCAGTCTCATGGTCTGCTGCTATGGTAGTTATGCGCCTGTGTCTGGAAAGGTGAAAGGTCCTCTTTAAGGAGGCATTAAGGATTTTATTTAATGCTGAATATTATAAGATTTTACCATTTGATCCTTCTAAGGAATGCATAATTGCATATTACACACTGAGACAGCAATTATACAAAATCGTCTGATCAAGAGTGTAAATGATTGCAGTTAAGCAGTATCATTTAAATATAATAAATCCTCCTGTGTAACCTATAATTTCTGGAATTAGTGTAATTACTCATTATGGTCATTTTCTTTTCCCTCTTTTCATTTTATACTGGGTGTAAGTACACATAGTATGCAACAACCCCTGGGTGTTGAGATGGTGACATATATTTTTTTTTTTTTTCTTTTTTTGAGGGTTAGTTACCAGGGAACAGGCTGAATTTTTCATGGAACATCTAAATAAAAATGATTATCGCTTGAGTTTTACTATTAATTTTTCTGAATTGAATTCTTAGACTTGGAAGTTCTAAAGTAATGGATGGGGCTATAGTTACAGGACATATTTTTTAGGCTGTTAATATTAGTAATTAGGCAATTTAGCAAGTCACCAAAATGGTTAAAAATGTTTCTTTCAGGCAATATGAAGGTGTTCACGTCCTTCAAAAACAAAAAAACACTGTCTGATGGGAACTATTAGATGTGAGGCTTGAGTCGTGGGTACCACGCTTGGGTTACTGCTGCTAATTGCTGACTGTACCTGTACTATACCTTTGTTTCAAGTAGCAAGTCCAGGTGCAGCACAACATTAAGTGGTAAATGTGGCCTGGGCGCATGTGTATCAGAGCACTCGTAAAGTTTATTATAAATATTTCAAAATATTCCAGAAAATCTGTGGATCACAGAAAACAGGTTCAATAAGGTAGCACATAAATATCTTATACCTTTTAAAAACTAAACTTGAACCGTATTTAAGTATTAACAATAAGAGAAACATATTCACACCACATTTAGGATTTTTTTTTCACCGTTTCATTCAGCCATATCTCACAGTAAAAAGAGCCAGATGCTTTTTGCCAGGGTCTATTTTTACTTCTTTTTTTTTTTTTGGGGGGGGGGGGGGAATGAATAATAACTTCACTGAGAACGTGAATACACTTAATATAAATCTCTCCAATATGCATTTTCACTTTGTGTTACTGTGGTCAAATACATTTTTCATGTATCATCTTCAAGGTGTAGGCTTGAAGTAAAACAACATGAGAAATGGTTACACCTTTGATAATTGTAGGAGTTTTTGATTTAGTAGTTATTTAGCTGGTGCTTAACCTAGCAAGTGCAGTATAGAATTCACAGAATAATCAATTGTGGAAGGAAAGAGGGCAAAACTAGGGCAGATCACTCCAATAAAACATAGCCGTTGTTGTGCCATGTATAACTATTATCTACTTTCAGGTTGTATCACAACAAAGACATCAAATCAATAAAAGGAAAACAAATAAATCTCCCAAGTAGAGCACATTATTGTAGTTGAATGCTCATGCTGGTTCCTAAATGATCATCAGATTAAACTAACACCGACATGAAACTAACACAAAAATAATGTTTTTTTAGAAAGAAATGCTAAACAGTATTTTTATATACCATTTGGCAAAATATCTCAGTGGAACTTAAAGTATATAATAAGTTGTTCTTAAAGGAAATGTGTCACTGAATTTTTTTTTTCTGCTTGTTAAAACCAGATAGTGACACACATTATTTATTTATTTGTTTACTAATCTGTTTTCATTACAGATTTTTTTATTCTATTTCCTGAACATGATTATGCTGGCTTCCATCTTGCCTGAGCTGCTGTTAACAGCATTTAAAAATTTGCTTCATGGCAGCCACATGTGCCATAGACACAATGGTCTGGAGCTCATACCTGGGGAAGGCTGAAGCAGGATCCATTTGAGAACCAGGATGCCTGCAGTCCAAAGGTGTGGCATGGTAAGCTTCTACAGAATGGAATACTTTAGTGGAATAGGTGTCAGCGCTCTTCAGGCAGGGCGCTGGTTAAAGGAAACCATCCATCTGCTACAAGTACAGTACATTCCCGATTGAGGCCTACAGGAGGTGAAGTGACATCAAGTTTGTAGCCAGCTCACTCTAACTTGTGGCCTTAGGGTCTGTGCTGCATAAACTCTGTTTGTAAACATGGGAAAACTAAATAAAAATTAGTGCAGTGTCGCAGAATGGATTTTCTAGAATAAAGTCCAGATTTATGGATTCTGAGATGCTGAACTATTTCCTACTTTAATTTTTCTTAGTGAAGTCACCCAGTTGTACAGTTAACATTGACCTGAGTTTGAGAGTTACACACAAGACAACAGTGCACCCTTGTGTGAATTGTAACCATTAAGATTTTTTACCTTGGATGATGGTAACCACCAAGCTTGCTGTGCCACTGTATGTTAAGAAAACTAAAGTTGAACTAGGATTAAAATTTGCTATGCAACTGGTGTTTGTTTGTTTTTAAAGAGGAACCACTCAAGAATCTTCACATTACATAATTGCTATATGAAAATATTATATTGCAGATAACTTGGATATTTCTTGCATCAGTTAAATTGTCTAACATGTTACAAAGGAAAGAATAACTTATAACCGATAATTTATAACAACTCACATAAGAGTCTCATTTACATAGTTATAGTTAAGCATTGCCTTCTGAATTTTTTATTTTTTTTGTACAAACAGTAACACATCTCAGCAGGTTGTGGTAGAAATCCTTTCTTTGAAAAAGAAAAATACATAAGGGAATCTAGACTTGACCATATATAAAACAGAGCTATATCCAGTTTACACCAATTTTTTTTTTATCTGGAATCATACTGTACATGCTGTTTTTGATGCAGTTTCTATGTTGTTTGTCTTATGCGAAGCTTAATGACTTTTAGGATAATGTCACAGGATTGATTTATTTTGTCCACCACACCATCTGCCGAGTATCCCACTGCACAAATTGCTGTGGTTTCTGCTATAGGTTTTAAGTTTGTATGGTGTGGACCTGTTCTTGGTTTAGTTTTATTAAATGGAGTTAAACTACAAGTAGGCTTCTATTGTAGCTTTGTGAGGGATCCACTAAGTAACTGCACCAAGAATGGACCTGTACATTCTTGAAGCAGTCTGGAAAATCACATGGCAAAAATCCTTGGCTGCATAAACCATTAAAAACAATGGGAGAAAGTTTCAGCATCAGATTTGGCCTGGTTTTTGGCATCAAATATCTCCCTCTCCTCCCTCTTCTATATATATATATATATATATATATATATGTATATATTGTCTTAAAATATTTTCATAACTTTCTACTTTGGGCTACATGGTCAAACAGATTTTTTTTCCTAAAAAATAATAATCTGCATTTAAAATTAAACATAACACAATGAATATCTGATGACTGAAGGTCACTTTAATTATTTTCCTTACACTACTAAGGCCATGAACCCATGTCTTTGAAAAGTATAATAATTTTACATTAAGCTGATTTTCACAAAAGCGTTACATCTGCAGATGGTGTTCAACTGCATGAAATTAATTAGTATATGTGCCGGTTCTACATAATTAATTCCGCTGAGGCCCATGAAATGTGATTTTTAATAAAGGCTTTTAGCTTTTGTCTGTTCATATGATATATACTGTATGTTGCACATTAGAGAGTATAATGAATTAAATAACAAAAAAATCTATTTTTTAAATTGCTATAACATTGAATTGCTCATAGTTTTTAGATATTTTAAATAATGAAAACATAATTATAACATTAATCTTAACAAGAAAAGTTTTGTAGTGCCTGGACATTCACAGTGTACTACTGAGCTCTCCATCTGATAAAATGAATGGTTTTTGTAGCATAAACCGTAAACAGGTTTTCCAGTTAGACTAGTGGTTGTGGAGCCACAGAATGTTTTGATTTGTTTCACCGTGCAGCATATTTTGTATAGAATAGGTCTTGCAACAAAAACCGATACAAATGCGTAATTGATCATCAATCTATAGGACAAAAAGAACAGGCGGATGATCCAAAATATAGAAAACTGGCTAAGTACATAAAACTTAACCTTTAATAATTACCATAAAATAAGGTACTTATCATACACAATAAACACAATAGTGTGGTTGGAGCACCTGTCAAAAATATTACCTCCGGTGATCCACATAACAGATCCAAATTGTTTTGTGCACGGCGGCACCAGAAAATACAACCATAGGTCCTACCGCACAATGTAGTTCCCTTCTGTAATTAAAGAAGCCCCCTTGACATCCACGGAGGCTTGTAGGAGTTTCCCAGCTGGTAGGTAATATGGTGAAGCGGGTCCAGGCTAGCTTGCCCTGTATGTCCCTGCCTACATCCTACAATAGCCCTGGTTGCCAGGCCACGGATCCCGTGGCCAGGTACTGACAGGAGCCTACCCCTGGAATTTGTGCGCCCTAGTTGGCCCTCTGCTGCCAGGTCCCTACATGCACGTTTCCCTTCGGAGGAAACTGAAGCTCATCAGGGGAAACTTTTGGAGCTTGGGTCTGACACTCTGGAACACACAGGACGATGCACAGTGTGTTCCACATTGCTAATTGCCCAGGTTACTAATTGCAGTACGCTGGGACATGCACATGACGACACCCCATCCACAAACACCCTAGTGGCCTCCCACCCACCCTAGTGGCTTAGGTTTACATATGAGGTCAGTGCAGATACTCCACATTTGATGGTACCGCAGATCGCATGAGATGGATCCTTAAAAAACATTGGCCAGTGCTCATGATGGATCCAGACATCAGTGATGTTATCCATGATTATCCCCAGACTACATTCAGGAGGGGCACTAGCTTACGTGATTCCCTTGTCCATAGCCATTTCACCCCTGCACCAAAAAGGGGACCTGGCTAGAACGTAGGACTGTCGGTTGCTTCAAGTGTGGAAGCTGTGTGGCTGTGTAAAATAATTCAAAATGGAAAAATATTCTACAGCACAAACCTACAGCGTACATTTCCCATAAAGGAGTTTATCAATTGCAAGACCCAGGGTGGGATCTATAAGATCACTTGTGTGTGAAACGTGCATGTAGAGACCTGGCAACAGAGTGCCAACTAGGGTGCACAAATTCCAAGGGTAGGTTCCTGTCGGTACCTAGCCACGGGGATCCGTGGCCTGGCAACCAGCGCTATTGTAGGGTGTAGGCAGGGACATACAAGGCAAGCTAGCCTGGACCCGCTTCACCATATTACCTACCAGCTGAGAAACTCCTACAAGCCTCCGTGGATGTCAAGGGGGACTTCTTTACCTACAGAAGGGAACCACATTGTGTGGTAGGACCTATGGTTGTATGTTTTGGTGCCGCTGTGCACAAAACTATTTGGATTTTTCCTCTGTTATGTGGATCACCGGAGGTTATATTTTTGACAGGTGCTCCAACCACCGTTTGAACTGTATTGTGTTTATTGTGTATCATAAGTACCTTGTGTTATGGTAATTATTAAAGGTTAAGTTTTATGTACTTGGCCAGTTTTCTATAGAATAAGTCACCCAAAAACTGTATTTGCTATACTGTATGTCTCTATTAACACAACCATTAAAATACCTGCATAAAGGATGATGGAACAGTAATGACATAGTCCTGCTTTATTCTTGAGTCCTTTATCCTGTCAGTCACTGCTGAGAAGGGCAGGGGTTGGTAGGGGCAATGTTCTGCTTAAGAACACAACCAGACTTCTACTAATGAGTCGGAAGCAATCGCTCACCACTACTTGGGCATGTAGTGATGATATGCTTCTCAAAAAAAGGTCAGAGGGTATTGTCTCTCCCTGTAAAAAATAAATATATTGGATAAAACATAAAAGTAAAACAGTGTGACTCGTTTCTGAGATGTACCACCTCATTAGACGAATCTCTATAACACAAGGCACACTGAAGAATTAAAACACATTGTAGTGCATTTGACTTTATTGTACAGTGGGATGCGAAAGTTTGGGCAACCTTGTTAATCGTCATGATTTTCCTGTATAAATCGTTAGTTTTTATGATAAAAAATGTCAGTTAAATATATCATATAGGGGACACACACAGTGATATTTGAGAAGTGAAATGAAGTTTATTGGATTTACAGAACGTGTGCTATAATTGTTTAAACAAAATTAGGCAGGTGCATAAATTTGGGCACTGTTTTCATTTTATTGATTCCAAAACCTTTAGAACTAATTATTGGAACTCAAATTGGCTTGGTAAGCTCAGTGACCCCTGACCTACATACACAGGTGAATCCAATTATAAGAAAGAGCATTTAAGGGGGTCAATTGTAAGTTTCCCTCCTCTTTTAATTTCCTCTGAAGAGTAGCAACATGGGGGTCTCAAAACAAGTTTGAAATGACCTGAAGACAAAGATTGTTCACCAACATGGTTTAGGGGAAGGATACAGAAAGCTGTCTCAGAGATTTAAGCTGTTTGTTTCAATCCACAGTAAGGAACATATTGAGGAAATGGAAGACCACAGTTCAAGTTAAGGCTCGAAGTGGCAGACCAAGAAAAATCTCCGATAGACAGAAGCGATGAATGGTGAGAACAGTCAGAGTCAACCCACAGACCAGCACCAAAGACCTACAACATCATCTTGCTGCAGATGGAGTCACTGTGCATCGTTCAACCATTCGGCGCACTTATTTGGGCATAACAAGGGGTGTTATGCATGGAGGAAAAAGAACACAGCATTCCAAGTAAAAAACACCTGCTACCTACAGTAAAATATGGTGGTGGTTCCATCATGCTGTGAGGCTGCTTGACAGTGCAGGACTGGGAATCTTGTCAAAGTTGAGGGACGCATGGATTCCACTCAGTATCAGAAGATTCTGCAGACCAATGTCCAGGAATCAGTGACAAAGCTGAAGCTGTGCCGAGGCTGGATCTTTCAACAAGACAACGACCCTAAACACTGCTCAAAATGCAATAAGGCATTTATGCAGAGCAACAAGTACAACGTTCTGGAATGGCCATCTCAGTACCCAGACCTGAATATTATTGAAAATCTGTGGTGTGACTTAAAGAGAGCTCATGCTTGGAAGTCATCAAACCTGAATGAACTAAGTATGTTTTGTAAAGAGGAATCGTCCAAAATACCTTCAACCAGAATCTAGACTCTCATTGGAACCTACATGAAGCGTTTAGAGGCTGTAATTTCTACAAAAGGAGGATCTACTAAATATTAATTTCATTTCTTTTTTGTGGTGCCCAAATTTATGCACCTGTCTAATTTTGTTTAAACAATTATAGCACACTTTTTGTAAATCCAATAAACTTCATTTCACTTCTCAAATATCACTGTGTGTGTCTCCTATATATATTATATTATATATTTAACTGACATTTTTTATCATAACAACCAACGATTTATACTGGAAAATCCTGACGATTAACAAGGTTGCCCAAACTTTCGCATCCCACTGTATCTATCCTCTGGTGAGCATAGTTAGTAGCATTATCTGTTATGTGTTATCAGTGGATGTTGTGTCGGGTCTCTATTCCTAAAAAGCCTGAAATATGACTAAAGTTTAGCTTCTGAAATTAAATATTGTTCAAAAAGAAATAATTTCAAAAATTCAGGTGGATTATGTTATTGATGGACTATCCTCAGGATAGGCTAGCAACAGGAGAGGTGCTCCCTCCTCCTATCCATCACCCCTGCCCAGTTATGGCAGGGGGTGATGGTACCATGGGAGATAGGACGCTTTCAGAGCGTCCTGCTCTCCATGGTGCTGAAAGTCTGAATAGACCTGCTAAAGGTCTATTCAGACTTTCTAAAAGTACAAAATACAGTACAGTGCACTATATAGTGTACTGTACTGTGTACTCTGAACACCAGATCCACTGGATCTTTCAGAACCAAGTGGGTCTGGGTCAAAAAAAATGTAAAAAGTGAAAAAAAGTAAAAATGAAAAAAACACATAACACTGAATAAAAATTAAAAAAATAAAATACACTACACATATTAGGTATCGCCGCGTCCGTAAAAACCTGCTCTATAAAAATATCACATGACTGAACTCCTCAGGTGAACGCCATAAAAAAAACCCCAAAAATGGTGTAAATAAGCCATTTTTGGCACATTATCACTAAAAGTGTAATACAAAGCGATCAAAAAGGCGTTTGCCTCCCAAAATAGTACCAATCAAACCGCCATCTCATCCCATAAAAAACGAGCCCCTACCTAAAACAATTGGCCAAAAATAAAAAAACTATGCCTCTCAGACTAAAACATGATTTTTTGTTTCAAAAATGCTTTTTAGTGTTAAATGTAAAAAAAAATTAAAAAGTAGACATATTTGGTATCTACACGTCCGTAAGAATCTGCTCTATAAAAATATCACATGACCTAACCCCTCAAGTAAACACTGTAAAAAAAATAATAAAAACTTTGTCAAAAAGCCATTTTTGCCACCTTACATCACAAAAAGTGTAATAGCAAGCGATCAAAAAGTCATATGACCCCCAAATAGTGCCAATCTAACCGTCACCTCATCCCATAAAAATGATACCCAACCTGAGACAATTGCCTAAAAACTGAAAAATATATGGCTCTCAGACTATGGAGATACTAAAACATGTTTTTTTCATTCAAAAAGGATATTATTGTGTAAAACCAAAATAAATAAAAAAAGGTATACATATTATGTATCGCCGCGTCCGTAAGGACCTGCTCTATAAAAATATAACATGACCTAACCCCTCAGATGAGCGCCGTAAACATAAAAAATAAAAACGTTGTCAAACAAGCCATTTTTTGTCACCTTACATCACAAAAAGTGTAATAGTAGCGATCAAAAAGTCATATGCACCCCAAGATGGTGCCAATCAAACCGCCATCTCATCCCGCAAAAAATGAGCCCCTACATAGGACAATCGCCCAAAAAAAAAAATATATATGGCTCTCAAACTATGGAGACACTAAAACATGATTTTTTTGTTTTAAAAAATTATATTATTGTGTAAAACTTATATAAATAAATAAAAAGTATACATATTATGTATCGCCGCGTCCGTCACAACCTGATCTATATAAATAACACATGACCTAACCCCTCAGCTGAACACAGCAAAAAAAAAAAAAAAATACGGTGTCAAGAGCCATTTTGTCACCTTACATCACAAAAAGTGTCATAGCAAGCGACCAAAATGTCATATGCACCCCAAGATGGTGCCAATCAAACCGCCATCTCATCCACATAAAAAATGAGCCCCTACATAACACAGTCGCCCAAAAAAATAAAAATAAAACTATGGCTTTCAGAATGTGGAGACACTAAAAAAATTATTTTCAAAAAGGCTTTATTATGTAAAACTGAAACAAAAAACCCCAAAAAGTAGTCATATTTGGTATTGTCGCGTCCGTAACAACCTGCTCTATAGAAATAGCACACAATCTAACCTGTCAGTTCAACTATGTAAATAACAAAAAATAAAAACAGTCCCAAAACAGCTATTTTTTGCAAATTTTCCATTTTAATCCATTTTGCAGTAACAAAGCAAGGGTTAACAGCCAAGCAAAACTCAATATTTATTGCCCTGATTCTCTTGTTTGCAAAAACACCCCATATGTGGTCGTAAACTACTGTATGGCCAAGCGGCAGGGCACAGAAGGAAGGGAACGCCATATGGTTTTTGGAAGGCAGATTTTGCTGGACTGGTTTTTGACACTATGTCCCATTTGAAGCCCCCTGATGCACCCCTACAGTAGAAACTCCAAAAAAGTGACCCCATTTTGGAAACTACGGGATAAGGTGTCAGTTTTGTTGGTACTATTCTAGGGTAAACCTGCATTCCTGTTGATCATCTTTTTATTGTAGCTCCTGTGCTAGATCTAGAGCCATTTTTAGTGTAAAGTACTAGTGCTGAAACTACACAGCTCTATCCTCTATATAGTCTATTGAGCTAAGGTTGCTGCAGCACTGTTCCCATTGAATTGGATGAATAGCAGTATTGCAGTGACTAGTTTAACTTCAGCAGTTTTCAATTATGTGCTTCCAGTTGCTGCAGGGTCCAGTGGCCTCCTGCATGCCCGACAGCCTTTGGCTGTGCGGGCATGCTGGGAGTTGTAGTTTGCAACAGCTGGGAGGCACACTGCTGGGAAACACTTTCTATATCCATTGCACAAGCTTACTCTGAAATAAATGTGGAGCCCTAGTTATGGGTCTACAACACAATGAAAGCCAGATATCCCTCAAAGGAAGGAAACCAAGCAAAGGGGTGTTCCATTACAGAGATCACCAAACGCCTATATTATGGCCCCTATGTCAAGATGTGACGAAAAAACAATCTCAGAATGGACTGGATAAGAAAAAGCGTTTTAAAGTTATCACCACATAAAGTGACAATGGTCAGATTTTGAAAAAATGGCCTGGTCCTTAAGGTGAAATAGGGCCGTGTCCTTAAGGGGTTAAGGCTCGAAGTGGCAGACCAAGAAAAATCTCCGATAGACAGAAGCGATGAATGGTGAGAACAGTCAGAGTCAACCCACAGACCAGCACCAAAGACCTACAACATCATCTTGCTGCAGATGGAGTCACTGTGCATCGTTCAACCATTTGCACTTATTTGGGCATAACAAGGGGTGTTATGCATGGAGGAAAAAGAACACAGCATTCCAAGTAAAAAACACCTGCTACCTACAGTAAAATATGGTGGTGGTTCCATCATGCTGTGGGGCTGCTTGGCCAGTGCAGGGACTGGGAATCTTGTCAAAGTTGAGGGACGCAAGGATTCCACTCAGTATCAGAAGATTCTGCAGACCAATGTCCAGGAATCAGTGACAAAGCTGAAGCTGCGCCGAGGCTGGATCTTTCAACAAGACAACGACCCTAAACACTGCTCAAAATGCAATAAGGCATTTATGCAGAGCAACAAGTACAACGTTCTGGAATGGCCATCTCAGTACCCAGACCTGAATATTATTGAAAATCTGTGGTGTGACTTAAAGAGAGCTCATGCTTGGAAGTCATCAAACCTGAATGAACTAAGTATGTTTTGTAAAGAGGAATCGTCCAAAATACCTTCAACCAGAATCTAGACTCTCATTGGAACCTACATGAAGCGTTTAGAGGCTGTAATTTCTACAAAAGGAGGATCTACTAAATATTAATTTCATTTCTTTTTTGTGGTGCCCAAATTTATGCACCTGTCTAATTTTGTTTAAACAATTATAGCACACTTTCTGTAAATCCAATAAACTTCATTTCACTTCTCAAATATCACTGTGTGTGTCTCCTATATATATTATATTATATATTTAACTGACATTTTTTATCATAACAACCAACGATTTATACTGGAAAATCCTGACGATTAACAAGGTTCCCAAACTTTCGCATCCCACTGTATCTATCCTCTGGTGAGCATAGTTAGTAGCATTATCTGTTATGTGTTATCAGTGGATGTTGTGTCGGGTCTCTATTCCTAAAAAGCCTGAAATATGACTAAAGTTTAGCTTCTGAAATTAAATATTGTTCAAAAAGAAATAATTTCAAAAATTCAGGTGGATTATGTTATTGATGGACTATCCTCAGGATAGGCTAGCAACATCAGATCATTGGGTCTGACAACCTGCATTCCTGTTGATCATCTTTTTTTATTGTAGCTCCTGTGCTAGATCTAGAGCCATTTTAGTGTAGTACTAGTGCTGGAACTACACAGCTCTATCCTCTATATAGTCTATTGAGCTAGTTGCTGCAGCACTGCTCCCATTGAATTGATGAATGGCAGTATTGCAGTGACTAGCTCTATCCCAGTGTTTCCCAACCAGTGTGCCTCCAGTTGTTGCAAAACTACAACTCCCAGCATGCCCGGACAGCCTTTGCCTGTGCGGGCATGCTGGGAGTTGTAGTTTTGCAACAGCTGGAGGCACACTGGTTGGGAAACACTGCTAAATCCATTGCACAAGCTATTCTGAAATAAATGTGGAGCCCCAGTTATGGGTCTACAACACAATGAAAGCCAGATATCCCTCAAAGGAAGGAAAACCAAGCAAAGGGGTGTCTCCATTACAGAGATCACCAAATCCACCATATTAAGTGGCCCCTATGTCAAGATCCCGCTTTTTTACAAGCTTTAAGGATGTGACAGGGAAAACCTAAGCTAGGTATCCATCCACAGACAGCTGTTTCGGGGTGTTGCCCCTCATCAGTGTGGAGTAGGATTCTGGCTAACCGGGAGCAATGCCTCGGAGACTACTCAAACACAACAATAGCTGATCTCAGGGAGACCAGCTACAAAAAACACCGCGGAGCCTCACTTAAGAGTCTCAACACAGCAATCCGAAGTGCAAAGTTCCCTGGAAAACAGGAATATGCAAAATAAATGTGGAGCCCCAGTTATGGGTCTACAACACAATGAAAGCCAGATATCCCTCAAAGGAAGGAAAACCAAGCAAAGGGGTGTCTCCATTACAGAGATCACCAAATCCACCATATTAAGTGGCCCCTATGTCAAGATCCCGCTTTTTTACAAGCTTTAAGGATGTGACTGGGAAAACCTAAGCTAGGTATCCATCCATAGACAGCTGTTTCGGGGTATTGCCCCTCATCAGTGTGGAGTAGGATTCTGGCTAACCGGGAGCATTGCCTCGGAGACCACTCAAACACAACAATAGCTGATCTCAGGGGCAACACCCCGAAACAGCTGTCTGTGGATGGATACCTAGCTTAGGTTTTCCCTGTCACATCCTTAAAGCTTGTAAAAAAGCGGGATCTTGACATAGGGGCCACTTAATATGGTGGATTTGGTGATCTCTGTAATGGAGACACCCCTACGCTTGGTTTTTCTTCCTTTGAGGGATATCTGGCTTTCATTGTGTTAGACCCATAACTGGGGCTCCACATTTATTTTGCATATTCCTGTTTTCCAGGGAACTTTGCACTTCGGATTGCTGTGTTGAGACTCTTAAGTGAGGCTCCGCCGTGTTTTTTGTAGCTGGTCTCCCTGAGATCAGCTATTGTTGTGTTTGAGTAGTCTCCGAGGCATTGCTCCCGGTTAGCCAGAATCCTACTCCACACTGATGAGGGGCAACACCCAAACAGCTGTCTGTGGATGGATACCTAGCTTAGGTTTTCCCTGTCACATCCTTAAAGCTTGTAAAAAAGCGGGATCTTGACATAGGGGCCACTTAATATGGTGGATTTGGTGATCTCTGTAATGGAGACACCCCTTTGCTTGGTTTTCCTTCCTTTGAGGGATATCTTGCTTTCATTGTGTTGTAGACCCATAACTGGGGCTCCACATTTATTTTGCATATTCCTGTTTTCCAGGGAACTTTGCACTTCGGATTGCTGTGTTGAGACTCTTAAGTGAGGCTCCGCCGTGTTTTTTGTAGCTGGTCTCCCTGAGATCAGCTATTGTTGTGTTTGACAAGCTATTCTGAAGCAGATGATCAGAGGGCATGCACAGTCCAAAAAATAATTCCAAATTCAAAGACATCTACTGCACACATGCTTAGCATTCAGTGAGTAACATATAGAGTTCTGTCACTATAGGTAACTGAATGATATTACAGCTTGATATTGTGATATATTTAATGAGGTATGGACTTGCAGAACATGAATTGCCACAAACACCATTTTACAAAACATTAGTATGTAGAATATACAATTCAATTCTGGGCACCAGTACATATATATGATGTCTTGGAAATGAAAATAATTGCAAAGAAGAGTGATTAAACTGATAAGATACATGGAGGGTCTTCGTTATTAGTGTTGATCGAGCACCAAAGTGCTCAGGTGCTCTGGTGCTCGAGTAGAACACTTTGGAGTGATCCGGTGCTCTACAGAGCACCCGAGTACAATGGAAGTCAATAGGAGAACCCAAGCATTAAACCAGGCATCCCCTACTCTGAAGAGGGGAGGGTGCCAGGTTCCACTGAGGTCTATGCAGAAGATTTCTGTACAGTGAGGGAATCCCCCAGTGTGAGTCCCACGGCTTAGGAGTCCCAGCTCTGACTCCATATATAGCTATGTCCATATATGAAGTTAGTGCTTGGGGACACCCAGTACATTTAAATCCAATTTAGCCTCTATTTTTGAAAAGTTTCTGCCGGGATTTGAATTCACAACCTTCTATATTAGAGGCAAGGATCTTAACCACTCAGCTATAAAGCTGAATGATAAACTGTGTCAGAAAAACCTCATAGTAGTTTGTCATGTAGTAAGTATTCCTATACAGCAGAAGTATAATTTTATACTTAACTGCAGGCTAACATGTAACTGTATAGCGTAGAGATTAAGGTTCTTGGATCTAATGTGGAAGGTTGTAAGTTTAAATCCCATCAGAAACTTTTCAGAAATAGTAATTGTAAAAAATGTATGGCACAAAATAACTGTGTAAGTATAAAAAAATTATATATATATATATATATATATATATATATATATATATATGTATAATCATACTTCTGATATAAATGAATGCATACTATGTGGAAAACTACCACTATAGCACAGCAATCTCACTGCTTTCTCTCTTAGAACTTAAAAAAAAACTGTAGAAAATGGCTGCTCGGGAGGTTCTTATATATAGTAAGGGGTAGTCCACATTCCCTATAGGGATATTGCTAAGCTCAGACAAAGACATTGCAGCCTTATGATTGGCCCACAAGCAGAAAGGGAGGTTACTGATGAAAAAAAAATCTCGAATATTCGAAATTACAAGTATATGTCACTATATTCTAAATATTCGCAAATTCTCGAAGTGCCGATATTCGCGATTAATATTCGCAATTCTAATATTCGCACCCAACACTAATCACGTTGTTGCTGGTAGGTGGGCACAGATGTGTTTTGATCAAAATATATTGGCTAAGAAGGATATCAGAATGAGAGTTTAGCCTGTATATAATTTTTGAATCTACGGTGTTAGTGCAATTATGTTCAGTGATTTTTGTTTTTTTTTATTTTGGCATGTACATCCACATATTCTTCAGATCATGCAGAGTGCTATTTTATATTCAGTGATTAAATAACATTCACTCTTTGGTAAATATGTAGAGGTCTGGTTCCAGCTATCTTTCCTAAATTTCCATTGTCACCCATCCATACTATGCTATACTATGTAACTGTGTATACAAGAAGATGCATTTCTCAAATTAAAATTTAGATTGTTACATTTTTATATTTGTAAAACCTAATATGCATTAGCCAAATTTGCTATGCATTTTATTTATAGTTTATAAAATACATCTACTTCTAGTGTAAAACATATTCCAAGCTTTGGAATTGTATCACCTATGGCTTGTCTTTAACCTAACAAATATAAAGATAAAGGGCTTGCATTAAAAGAGGGGTATAGTAATTGAGTTGTCCCAATTATATTTTATCTTACACATTGAAATTTTAAACTTGAGATAACAGTATTCTCACAAAACATTGCAAGAATCACATATTTCCTTTATCACGTCTTACTTTTAGTAGCTTGGATAAATTTGCAATCCAAAACTCACATTCATGTGATACAGAAAGAATGAAGGAAAATCCCTACAGATACTTGATGAATAACTATCATATGCCCATGAAGATGGAACCAAGTAGTTTTTTATTCTACAGAAAAAAAAGGAAATACATAACTCATCTACGTAATAACACTGTCAGTGTCACATAATTACAATAACAACATCCATTTGGAAGTATTTGTGAGTTCTTGATGCATCGTCTTGAAGATATTAAGTGGTAACATGAAATCTTATACAAAAAAACTAGAGACCCTATTAAGGGAGGGTTCCATAGCAACAAAAAAACTTTGCTCAATTGAGCTCAATTCACCACTTTTACCCTTAATATTTAAATCAGTAAAACTTCACTTTTATTAGTAGTTCTCTAAAAATGTTTGTGAGTTTTGACACACTTGTTAAAACTACTGCTCAATTGCACTACTGCTATCGCATGGGTTGCTAGTGGTAACGGAGGGTGTGCACTACCCTGCTAACCTTCCCACGGTTTGCAATCAGTGTATAACTACCTGCCTGACTAATCCTGCAGGGTGTCAGTTGCTGTGAACATACACCTAAGTAAATAACTGTTTCCTACTGTTCCCTGCTCAGTGTTTAGCAACTCGAGCAGAGCTAAAACCAGCAGATTCTGTCCCCGAGCATGTTTCACCAGATAAACTGACGTCTTCAGGGAAAGGACAGACTTGACAGTCTGTCCTTTCCTGAGAATGCACAGTTAGTGAGATATGTTGAGATGACACAACTGAATTGCTAAACTGTGGCAGTGATCATTAGAGGGTATGTTCACACCTTCCAGCTACGCACGATAGCAGGCCTGTGCGATTAGCAGGGCCAATTCGAGCAGTAGTTCTAATCAAGCGTGTCAAAACTCACAAACATTTTTAGAGAACTACTAATAAAAGTGAAGTTTTACTGATTTAAATATTAAGGGTAAAAGTGGTGAATTGAGCTCAATTGAGCAAAGTTTTTTTGTTAACATGAAATCTTAATGTAAAATATTTTATTGTTTCATATATCTTATGCAAATTAGCTGAGGGAGGTATATGGTGTTCCAGGTGGTGCTTACGGTGAGCGCAGTAGGGGATATATGATCCAGAAAATTCTGTCTGTTTTCATTCTGCTGTTTCGCAATTAGGCTTGTGCACAGGAGTATAAGTCTGTCAGTATGAAAATATGCATTATACATTTGTATATTAAGCTTCTTTTCTTTCCCCATTAGGCTACATGCACACGACTGTATGTGTTTTGCGGTCCGCAAATTGCAGATTTACAAAAAAAATTAATGACATCCGTATGGGACCCTTTTTTTTTTTGCAGATCCGTTATTTTTGCGGATCCATTGTAATAATGCCTATCCTTGTCCGCAAACTAGAAAAAAATAGGACATGCTCTATTTTCTTTGCGGGGCTACGGAATGGACATACTGATGTGGACAGCCCATGGTGTGCTGTCCGCATTTTTTGCTGACCCATTGAAATTAATGGGTCTGCATCCTATAAGCAAAAAAAACGGAACGGACAAGGTAACAAAATACAGTTGTGTGCATGAGCCCTGATACTGAGTTTCATCTTCTGAGAAGCAAAGGAAAATAACTGGCAACACACACTTTTTGTGTGTTCTCTTGGTAAATGATTTAATTTTCAATAGCCAGTCATATAAGGTACATTGGCTATGTCTACCATACAGAAATTTAGTTTTGTCACAAAGTTGGCTTTATTGCAAGGCAAAGAGTATTGATTTTTGCCTGAAACACCATACATACTGTAGCTACTAACGGAATCACACCTCAGATTTAGTCCTAATGCACATGACTGTATGTGTTTTGTGGACAAGAATAGGACATGCTCTATTTTTTTTGCAGGGCCACAGAACGAAGCAACGGATGCGGACCGCTTTTGCGGTCCCATTGAAGTGAATGGGTCTGCGCCGGATCCGCAAAATATGTGGCTCGGACGCGGACCAAAACAACAGCCGTGTGCATGAGGCCTTAAGGAAAGAAGAAACTGCTGTAAAATCTGATTTTCACTGATAACCATTGGAACCAGTCAAAGTACAAAATCAACTTGTAAGGTCTAGTGTTGAGCGAACCTGAACTGTACAGTTCGGGTTCGTACCGGACTTTAGGGTTTTTAGTACCCTGACCCAAGCCCTAACATTTCCGTAAAAGTTCAGGTTTGAGTTCGTTGTTCAGCCGTTTAATAAAGCTTGTTGAAAGGCTGCAGGGCAGGGGGTAACATATTCACATTTTCTTCTGTAAAGTACCTCTGTGCTGCATATGTGTAATCAATTCAGTAAATCCATCTGTTAGATTCTGGGGGTACAAATAAATTATTTTTTTGCTAAAAAGTACGTTTGCAGCCTGCACTGTATTTCTGAGAGTAAAATATAACCAGTAAATACAACTGTGACATTGTTGGTGAAAAAAATCACACATTTTTTGCCATAAAGTACATTTGCGGGCTGCACTGCATTACTGAGAGTGAAATGTAATCAGTATATCCAGCTCTTAGATTCTGGGTGGACATTTCCACTCTTATCAGACCAGTCATTCACAAGTGGCTTGGAGGGTGTGTTCCTGCTGTACTGCATACCTGACAGGGAAATATCTTCTGTAAATTTAGCGGCGTTTACATTGTTCGTTGCTGTTGTTATATCCTCTAAAATCTCTGTGATGTCTCCGTGATAAATCTGCAGCATGGGGGCCCAGTGTGGCTTCTGCACACTTTCAAAATAATCATTTAGCAGGGTGAATAGATGCCGGATAACTGGGACGCTCCATGACCCCTATTTTCGTTCAAACTACCCCTGCCCTGCATACCTGACTGGGAAATATATTCTGTAAATTCGGCGGCGTTTACATTGTTGGGTGATCTGTACCCCTTTTTTCTTTCACACTTTCACACTACCCCTGCCCTGCATATCTGACAGGGAAATATATTCTGTAAATTCGGCGGCGTTTACATTGTTGGGTGCTTTAGTTAAATGCTGTAAAATCTCAACGATGTCTCCATGATAAATCTTCATCGTGGGGGCCCCATGTGGCTTCTACACACTTTCAAAATGATCCTTCAGTGGGGCGAATAGATGCCAGATGACGGGGACACTCCATGACCCCTTTTTTTTTTCAAACTACCCCTTCCCTACATAGCTAACTGGGAAATATATTCTGTAAATTTGACGGCGTTTACATTGTTGGATGATCTGTACATCTTTTTTCTTTCACACTACCCCTGCCCTGCATACCAGACTGGGAAATAACTTCTGTAAATTCGGCTGCGTTTACATTGTTGGGTGCTGTAGTTATATGCTGTAAAATCTCAATTATGTCTCCATGATAAATCTGCAGTGTGGGAGCCCCCTGTGGCTTCTACACACATTAAAAATAATCCTTCAGTGGGGCGAATAGATGCCAGATGACAGGGATGCACCATGTCCATGACCCCTTTTTTCTTTCAAACTACCCCTGCTCTGCATACCTGACTAGGAAATATATTCTGTAAATTTGTCGGTGTTTAGATTGCTGGGTGATCTGTATCCCTTTTTTCTTTCAAACTACCCCTGCACTGCATACCTGACTGGGAAAATATATTCTGTAAATTCGGCAGCGTTTAGATTGTTTGGTAATCTATACCCCTTACAAGCGCACGCTGGTAGATGCGCTGCTGATGGCATTCCCACCTGACACTGGGGCCTCAGTGGAAGCACAAGGCGAAGGCAGAGTAGGAGGAAGAAGTTTCCAACACAGCTGGAGCAACTCCAGCACCTCAGATGGCAGGGTTAGCATGGCCAAAATGTGAAAAAGCTTTGTCAGCAAGCATCACCAGCTGATATGGAACGTCTTAGCAGGAGGCAGCATTTCAGCAATATGGTGGACCAGTATGTGTGCACACGCCTACACGTACTGACTGATGGGAATGCCCTATTCAACTTATGGGTCTCCAAATTGGCACATGGCCTGAGCTTACCCTTTATGCCTTGGAAGTGCTGGCCTGCCCTGCAGCCAGTGTATTGTCTGAACATGTGTTTAGCATGGCAGCGGGCGTTATCACAGACAAGTGCAGCTGCCTGTCCACAGCCAACGTGGAGAAGCTCACGTTCAATAAAATGAACCAGGCATGGATCCCACAGGACTTGTCCGTACCTTGTAAAGAATAGACATGTATACCGGCCTCACCCAGCATTGGTTATACTTCAGCGCACTTTCTGTTGTTGTTTTCTTTTCTATATTTCCCAATGTTTTGGGGTCTACCCAAATAAAAAAAAAAAAAGTAAAAAACAAAAAAACTGTGTTGTTGACTACCTCCTCCTCTATCACTTCCACCTGCACTGCCAAGTCCACCTCCTCCTCAAGCTCGTACCATATGGACCTCCTCCTTCTAGTTCAAGTTTATTATTTTTAATTTTTATGTATTTTATATTATTTTAAGTCATATCCCTATCCACATTTGTTTGCATGGCAATTGTCCAGCTCTTACCTCCATTTTGTTTCCTTTTGCAGCCTTTTAGCCCTTTCCATTACTTTTTCAGAGCCATTTTAGTGCCCCAAAGTTCGGGTCCCCATTGACTTCAATGGGGTTTGACGTCAAGTTTGGGTACCGAACTCGAACTTTTTGATGAAGTTCGGCCGAACCTGGCGAACCCGAACTTCCTGCTGTTCACTCAGCTCTAGTAAGGGCATTTCAGACAGTCATACCATGGCGCATTGTAGTCTGAATTACAGTGGTAACACCTGGACCCCCCGGAGAGAGGATCTATTAAGCTGAACCTAGACTACCACAGGGTTTTAGGGCTGCAAACCTCCATGTTTTCTTTTTTATTATTATGGACAGTTTATTTTAAGTCAGACTGAAAAAATTGCAAAGCCAGTTAGTGTATAGTAGGTCTATACAGTAGATGATAATAGTGATATGAACTCATAAACAAAAAACTGGGTGCCACTTAGTTCCTGGATTTGCAAATTACATCCGTGTTGAATGTGTTTTTATTCCTCTGCGGACCCATTGTAACGATGCCTATTCTAGTCTGAAAAACTAACAATAGAACATGTTCTACCTTTTATGCAGTACTGTAGAACAGACATACGGATGCACACAGCACACACCCAAACACAAAACATGCTGATACTTGGCTTTCCAATAAAATTTTGCCTCTGTATCTGAGAGGAATACCCTAAGATCGTGAGATTAGCTGAGGATAGTCACTGCTGTGATTGGTGATTATCTCTGCAGTGTTGTATTATACATTTTTGTTTATATAAGCAATGGAGAATAAAATAGAAAATTATAAATTAACAGTAACACTCAGTAGCACTTACAGCTTACAGTGGTGTTACCCCAATATAAATGTTTCCACCCTTTCCACAGGAGAGGGAATAAGTATCCCAACTAGAGATGAGCATCCTCTTCAAAAAGTTGATTCGGACGCTTCACAGAATTATCCCAAACAACTTGATTCGATCTGAATTAATTTTTGACAAATTGCTTTAAAAAACACCTATTTCCCAGCTCCAGAGAGTCTGTATATTGGTATAGAACACTGTGCATTGCAGAAACATGCATAGGTTGTCCGTTGTGGTAGTTAAACAATACTGTGAGACAGTATGACAGGCGTCACTCTTAGAATCACTTCACTTATTTTGTCAGTTACAGAGCCAAAACTGACAATATAACTAGGGATGAGCGAATCCAAACTGGATAGTTCGGGTTCGTACCGAATTTTGGGGTGTTTGGGACCCGGACCCAGACACGAACATTTTAAAAAAAGTTCGGGTTTGGGTCCATTGTTTGGCGATTTCTTCCCGCTTTCTGAAGGGCTGCACAGCAGTCAATCAGCTAGCGTTTTACTTCTTGCCCTAAGAAGCCATCACAGCCATGCCTACTAATGGCATGGCTGTGATTGGCCAAGTGCAGCATGTGACCCAGCCTCTATTTAAGCTGGAGTCACATAGCGCCGCATGTCACTCTGCTCTGATTAGTGTAGGAATAGGACGCAGCTGCTGTGTGGGCAAGATTAGGCAGGGAAAACTCAGCAAAAACACCTAATGAAGTGATCGATCTACAGCTGTGAAACATTCAACTTCTGCTAGTTAATTGCTCACTGGTTTTAGGCTGCACAGAGCGTTTTTCTGTCACTTTTTTATGGGGTGATCGGCAGCCATTTTGTGTCTTGTGGTGCACCAGCACAAGCTGCCACCAAGTCCCTTAATTCATCAATACTAGTTTTTTTTTTTTTTTTGCTATATTCTACATAAGGGGCTTGGCTGTGCTTATTGTCACCCCTAGAACTCAGGATAGAAATTTCTATATTTTATTGAGGGGTTAAATTCAATTGCCAAAATAGCAATCCCCTGAATCTGGTGTTCCAGCTGTGGCTAGACAAGTGTAATACTGTCTGCTGTCTGGCAAAGGATAGACTTTTTTCTGTGGTGAAATTCAATTGCCAAAATAGCAATCCCTTAAATTTGGTGTCCAAGCAGTGGCTGGCAAAGTTTAATTGTGTCCGGCAAAGGATATATTTTGTTCTGGGGTGAAATTCAATTGCCAAAATAGCAATACCATAAATCAGTGGTTTGAGCTGTGGCTGGCCAAGTTTAATAGTGTCCAGCAAAGGATATATTTTTTCTGGGGTGAAATTCAATTGCCAAAGTAGCAATACCGTAAATCTGGTGTCCCAGCAGTGGCTGGCAAAGTTTAATAGTGTCCGGCAAAGGATATATTTTTTTCTTGGGTGAAATTCGATTGCCAAAATAGCAATACCCAGAATCTGGTGTTCCAGCTGTGACTGGACAATTTCCCTAGTGTACGTCACAGGATATATTATTTTCTGGGGTGAAATACAGTTGCAAAAATAGAAATACAGTAAATCTGGTGTTCTAGCTGTGACTGGACAAGTTTAATAGTGTCCGGCAAAGGATTTATTATTTTCTGGGGTGACATTCAGTTTCAAAAATTTAAATACCGTAAATCTGGTGTTCCAGCTGTGACTGAACAAGTTTAATAGTATCCGTCAAAGGATAGATTTTGTTCTGGGGTGAAATTCAATTGCCAAAATAGCAATACCCTGAATCTGGTGTTCCAGCTGTCACTGAACAATTTCCCTAGTGTCCGACAAAGGATATATTATTTTCTGGGATGAAAGTAATTAGCAAAAATAGAAATACAGTAAATCTGGTGTTCCAGCTGTTGCAGGCCTAGTTTAAATCTGTCCGTAAAAGGGTGTATTTTTTTCTGGGGTAAAATTTAATTGCCAAAATAGCAATACCGTAAATCTGGTGTTCCAGCTGTAACTGGACAATTTCCCTAGTGTACGTCACAGGATATATTATTTTCTGGGGTGAAATACAGTTGCAAAAATAGAAATACAGTAAATCTGGTGTTCTAGCTGTGACTGGACAAGTTTAATAGTGTCCGCCATAGGATATTTTTTTTTCTGCGGTGAAATTCAGTTTCAAAAATAGAAATACCGTAAATCTGGTGTTCCAGCTGTGACTGAACAAGTTTAATAGCAGCCGTCAAAGGATAGATTTTGTTCTGGGGTGAAATTCAATTGCCAAAATAGCAATACCGTAAATCAGTGGTTTCAGCTATGGCTGGCCAAGTTTAATAGTGTCCGTCAAAGGATATATTATTTTCTGGGGTGAAATTCCCTTGCCAATATAGCAATACCCTGAATCTGGTGTTCCAGCTGTGACTGGTCAATTTCCCTAGTGTCCGTCAAGGGATATATTATTTTCTGGGGTGAAAGTCAGCAGCAAAAATAGAAATACATAAAATCTGCTGTTCCAGCTGTTGCAGGCCTAGTTTAAATCTGTCCGTAAAAGGGTATATTTTTTTCTGGTGTGAAATTTAATTGCCAAAATAGCAATCCCCTGAATATGGTGTTCCAGCTGAGACTGGACAATTTCACTAGTGTCCGTCAAAGGATATATTATTTTCTGGGGTGAAATACAGTTGCAAAAATGGAAATACAGTAAATCTGGTGTTCCTGCTGTGGCTGGAGAAGTTTAATAGTGTCCGTCTTAGGATATATTATTTTATGCGGTGAAATTCAGTTTCAAAAATAGAAATACCGTAAATATGGTGTTTCAGCTGTGACTGAACAAGTTTAATAGTATCCGTCAAAGGATAGATTTTGTTCTGAGGAGAAATTCAATTGCCAAAATAGCAATACCCTGAATCTAGTGTTCCAGCTGTGACTGGACAATTTCCCTAGTGTCCGTCAAAGGATATATTATTTTCTGGGGTGAAAGTCAGTATCAAAAATAGAAATACAGTAAATCTGGTGTTCCAGCTGTTGCAGGACTAGTTTAAATCTGTCTGTAAAAGGGTATATTTTTTTCTGGTGTGAAATTTAATTGCCAAAATAACAATACCCTGAATCTGGTGTTCCAGCTGTGACTGGACATTTTCCCTATTGTCCGTTAAAGGATATATTATTTTCTGCGGTGAAATTCAATTTCAAAAATAGAAATACAGTAAATCTGGTGCTCCAGCTGTGGCTGGACAAGTTTAATAGTGTCCAGCAAAGGATATATTTTTTTCTGGGGTGAAATTCAGTTGCCAAAATAGAAATACAGTAAATCTGGTGTTCCAGCTGTGACTGGACAAGTGTAATAGTATCCGTCAAAGGACAGATTTTATTCTGGGGTGAAATACAGTTGCAAAAATATAAATATAGTAAATCTGGTGTTCCAGCTGTGACTGAACAAGTTTAATAGTATCCGTCACAGGATAGATTTTGTTCTGCCGTGAAATACATTTGCAAAAATATAAATACAGTAAATCTGGTGTTCCAGCTGTGACTGGATAAGTTTAATAGTATCCGTCAAAAGATAGATTTTGTTCTGGGGTGAAATTCACTTGCCAATATAGCAATACCCTGAATCCAGCTGTTGCAGGCCGTGCTAATCTTTCCGTAAAAGGATATATTACACTCAGCGTGCATCTCTAAGTATATTTCTTTCCGTAAAAGGGTATATTACAAAAAGTGTTACCTTACAATTGCTGAAAGCATAATCCTGTAAATCTGCACACACTATTGTGCATCTCATAGTGTATTTCTGTCCGTAAAAGGGTATATTACACTCAAGGTGTATATACAAGTGCTGAGAGGGTCATCCTCAATAACTTCACACGCTCTGGGCAGCCTGCCACACATGAGCGACTAAATCCTGCAGCCGACAGCAGAGTTGCCCACATTTTAACGTGTGCAGACTACTGGGTTGCCACCCTGCTGGATCCCCGGTACAAAGACAATGTGCCCACCTTACTTCCTGCACTGGAGCGTGATAGGAAGATGCGCGAGTACAAGCGCACGCTGGTAGACGTGCTCCTGAGAACATTCCCAAATGTCACAGGGGAACAAGTGGAAGCCCAAGGCGGAGGAGGGGCAAGAGGTCACCAACTCAGCTTTGTCACGGCCAGCTCCTCTGAGGGCAGGGTTAGCATGGCAGAAATGTGGAAAAGTTTTGTCACCACGCCACAGCTAACTGCACCACCACCTGATACGGAACGAGTTAGCAGGAGGCAGCATTTCACTAACATCGTTGAACAGTACGTGTCCACACCCCTCCACGTACTGACTGATGCTTCGGCCCCATTCAACTTCTGGGTCTCCAAATTGTCCACGTGGCCAGAGCTAGCCTTTTATGCCTTGGAGGGGATGGCCTGCCCGGCGGCCAGCGTTTTGTCTGAACATGTATTCAGCACGGCAGGGGGCGTCATTACTGACAAACACAGCCGCCTGTCCACAGCCAACGTGGACAAGCTGACATTTATAAAAATTAACCAGGCATGGATCCCACAGGACCTGTCCATCACTTGTGCAGAATAGACATTTATAACTGCCTCCCCCTCAAACATATATTCTTGTACTCCGGGGCACTTCTTTATTGAATCCTCTTTTTTTAATTTTACCAGTATATTGAATGAAGTTGAATGAACCTCTTCTCCGTCTAGGTGCCAGGGGCCTAATTATCTGAAAGTGGCCTGTTCCAGTGGTGGGTGACATGAAGCCTGATTCTCTGCTATGCGACCTCTGTCCTCTGTCTGGGTGCCGTGGGCTAAATATCTGGAAGTTGCCTTCTCTATTGCTGGGTGACATGAATCCTGATTCTCTGCTATGCGACCTCTCTCCTCCGTCTGGGTGCCAGGGGCCTAATTATCTAAAAGTGGCCTTCTCCATTGGCGGGTGACATGACGCCTGATTCTCTGCTATGCGACCTCTGTCCTCTGTCTGGGTGCTGGGGCCTAAATAAATGAAAGTGGCCTTCTCCAATGGTGGGTGACTTGAAGCCTGATTCTCTGCTATGGGACCTCTCTCCAATTGATATTGCCAAATTTTTATTTATTTTATTTTAATTAATGTCCCTATCCGCATTTGTTTGCAGGGGATTTACCTACATTTTGCTGCCTTTTGCAGCCCTCTAGCCCTTTCCTGGACTATTTTACAGCCTTTTTAGTGACCAAAAGTTCAGGTCCCCATTGACTTCAATGGGGTTCGGGATGAAGTTCGGGTCGAGTTCAGATCCCGAACCCGAACATTTTCGGGAAGTTTGGCCAAACTTCTCAAACCCAAACATCCAGGTGTTCGCTCAATACTACAAATAACTCAAGTGCGAACTCAGGTCAATGTCGTGCAGTGGACCAAGATTCTACTATACAGTGAAAATAGTGGTCTCCTTTTACACCGTCTGCTGATTCCACATAGATTGCTACAGAACCTGTTCACCCCAAAATCAGTAGTATCAGATCACTATTTCACCCCAATTACAGAATCAAGGATTAACGTATCTATTTATGTATAAAAGAATGTCAATACCCCAAAATCAGTAATATCAGGCTGCAATTTCACCCCAATTAAAGAATCAAGGATTAACGGATTTATGTATAAAAGAATTTGAACAACCCAAAATCAGTAATATCAGGACACAATTTCACCCTAATTGCAGAATCAGGGATTCATAGAATTACTTATGTTAAATAACAATGTGAACACCCCATAATCAGTAGTATCAGGCCGTAATTTCACCCAAATAATAGAATTATGGATTAATGGAATTACTTATGTATAAAACAATGTACACTAAAAATTAGTACTGGGCTACTTATCTCAGTAGAAATGTGGAGAAAAAAAAAAAACATACATCTCCAAGTATAATATTAAAGCTTTATTAACATGTAAGTAGTACAAAAAGTGTAAAAAACATAGTTTTGCAGCAGTAGATAAACCAGGGGAGAACAACTAATATGGAGAGACCACAGGGTCAGCACACAGCCGGTAGGGGTAACAATGTAAAGCAAACACTGTAAAGGGGGAACAAGACAAAGTGCAACCCCCACACACTCACGAGTCCCTATCAGTGATGAGAATAAATAAACAGTGAAAAATGAAGTAAAGTAATCGCTACCGATATATGCTGGTCCTGTGGTCACCTCCTCCCAACCCCGTTTCGCCAATAAATGGCTTCTTCCGGGGATAAGGAAATGCAGACATAAGCTCCTTCTTAAATACTGCCCTCCTATAATTAAAAACATATGTAGCAACACCTGGAATCTAGTAACAGCAGTTACATCATGGACATACCAGCCAATGATTTCTTGGCCTTACATCACGTGACCACCATGCGATCTGCATATTGTTTAGGGTACCATCCCACATTGATAGACACACCAATCGTCAACTGATATGGGTCGGGGCGGGTCATGAATATGCATGACGCGCTCATCACATAGTGTTACTGGTGAGAGGAAATGGGCAACGTCATCATAGATGCACCACCCCACATGGACGGCGCAGTGATGAGACTTCCACCGCATCACTAGAATGCGCAAATTGTGCTAATGACACCGTGGTCACATGATCGGCGCGTCATCAAAGCAGGATGTAAACAAGTGCAGAGAAGCGCGTCATACATAGCCATAGTAACGCCACTGACAGGTGGCTGTCTAAAAATACATAACCATGAGCCAACAGTATAAATACATCACATGATGCATCGTCGATGTACAAGCATCTAGGTCAGTAGATGGATTCATTCATATATATATGCCAATGGAAAGAATGTATGCATATATGCATATAATGTGCAAACTATATCTATAAAAGTAATACAGTTTTGGAATTTCTAAAATATTAAAGTGCTACATGATTTTACTATGTACATTTCATGTTAAAATATTAGAGTGTTAAATGATTTTACTATATTCATTTCATGTGAAAAAATAATCATTGATACAGACAAATTGCTTAACATCGTGAAAGCCCCGTAGTATGCACGTACAAACATGCTAATACTAAATGAAGTGCAGCAGTATGCATCAAATTTAAGAGCAAATATCAAAATACACACGCAAGGAAGTGCACAGTGAGTGAGAAGGGGGAGTGAACCCAAGTATAAATGGGAGGTGCAGGGAGTGACAAGTGAGTGAAGGGGTGTGCAAAATATATGATGTTAATTCAAATATACAAAAATGCATACTACCAGATAAATAACATTATAAACATTTACAAATCCAGGATATATACAGTTAAATCCATATAGAAGGTCTAGCTGACCAAGTTATAAAGATGGCAGCCATGTGACCACTGGCACAGATGTGTCAGCGGGCACATGGTATAGATATGTGAATGGATGGTACACAGAGTAGGAGCCAAGAATTCCCAATGTACATGATACAAGATATATTGGTGCAGTCCCGAGTGTTGAGGCAGAGGTCCCACCACAAGTAAAGGGCCCCCAGTCTCAACAGTCATGGACTGAAGCAGCTAACAATTCATAAAGCGCCCTACAGGGGTCCTTCGAAATTGGGTATCCAAATGGCGCCATCCAAAATTACTAACAGGTGTGCATCAACTAAAAGGAGGAAACAGAGACAAAGACAAAATTAAAAGAATATGCTTATAAAAATAACAGACGAAGGATTAAAAACATATCTAGGCCGACAGACCAGGAGAGACTTGGTGGGCGATAATAATACCCCCTACCTCATAGGAAGGGTGCAAATGATATCTCCTCATTTAATCCCCTATGTGTAACGCAATCCATTTTGTATATCCATCTTGCTTCCTTTTGAGCTAACACTTTTTTCCAATTGCCACCCGTAGTGAGCTAAACACTCTGTCGATACCGTTAACCCGAAACTGGGAGCTGTCACACCCATGGTATTCTTTAAAATGTCTGGGGATGGTCTTAAGTGTAGTCACATCACTGTCTTCTTTCGCTGCTTCAATACCCAACACATGTTCTGGCACCTGTCTCTTCAATTCACGTGAAGTCATGCCAACGTAAATACGCTGGCATGGACAAGATGCCAGGTAGATTACCCCCGTTGTATTGCACGAAATCGAGTGTGTGATGAAGTATTGCTCACAGCAGGATTAGAGAAATGTGAGGCCCTCTCTACATTAGGGCAGGCCACACATTTACCACATGGGGAACATCCCCATTTTGGGCCCCTAGAACCAAAAGTCCCAGATGGGTTCGGTCCTGGATGTTGGCTTTTTACCAGGATGTCCCTGAGGTTTCTTGTACGTCTATAACTGATTGACGGAGATGGCAGAATTGGGTCCAGATGTAGTACGTCCCAATATTTGGTTAGTATATATTTCATCTGCCCCCACTGAGGGTTATAGGTTGAGATGAAACGTACCTGATCATCCATACTTTTATTTTGCCTGCAATGTTTCTGTAGTAGATCCTCTCTTTTAACTGTCTTTGCTTTATTGTATCCTTGTACAATGCTTGTCTTAGGATATCCTCGTTCCTGAAACCTCCTCTGAAGGTAACTGAAATGTGCCTCAAAGGAGCCATCTGTAGAACATATCCTTTTGGCTCGCAGGAACTGGCAATACGGTATGTTATGAATCAATCTAGATGGATGACAGGAGCTGGCATGTAGGACCGCGTTCGTGGGCGTCTCTTTGCGGAATTGATCTGTATGTACTCTACCCTTCTCGTCAATTAGAATGTTGACATCAAGGAAGTCCAGGCTTTTCTGGCTAATCCTGTGGGTGAGGTGAATGTTGTAGTGGTTATTATCATTTAGGGCCTACACAAGTTGGCAGAATCCAGATTGTGGGCCCTGCCACACCATGAAAATATCGTCAATGAAGCGGGCCCACATTTGGACCCCACCAATGTCACTGATGGTATCTGAGAGGAATACCTCCCTCTCCCACAGCCCCAGGAACAAATTGGCGAAGGACAGTGCGCAGGCCGTCCCCATCGCCGTGCCCTAAAGCTGTAGGTAGAAGGCACCCCAAAAACAAAATAATCATGGGTAAGCACAAATTGCAAGAGTTCCAACACAAACTCACCAAAGTTTTCCTCCATGTCCGATGTCGTCAAAAAGAACCTGACCGCCTCAATTCCATCCCTATGACGAATGCTCGTATATAATGATTCTACATCGCAAGACGCTATCCACATATCTGGCTCCACATGCAGCTCATCAATTTGACGTAACAGATCGGTTCAATATGTACATTGGGAATTCTTGGCTCCTACTCTGTGTACCATCCATTCACATATCTATACCATGTGCCCGCTGACACATCTGTGCCAGTGGTCACATGGCTGCCATCTTTATAACTTGGTCAGCTGGACCTTCTATATGGATTTAACTTTATATATCCTGGATTTGTAAATGTTTATAATGTTATTTATCTGGTAGTATGCATTTCTTGTATATTTGAATTAACATCATATATTTTGCACACCCCTTCACTCACTTGTCACTCCCTGCACCTCCCATTTATACTTGGGTTCACTCCCCCTTCTCACTCACTGTGCACTTCCTTGCATGTGTATTTTGATATTTGCTCTTAAATTTGATGCATACTGCTGCACTTCATTTAGTATTAGCACATTTGTATGTGCATACTACGGGGCTTTCACGATGTTAAACAATTTGTCTGTATCAATTATTATTTTTTCACATGAAATGAATATAGTAAAATCATGTAACACTCTAATATTTTAACATGAAATGTATATAGTAAAATCATGTAACACTTTAATATTTTAGAAATTCCAAAACTGTAATACTTTTATAGATATACTACTGACCTAGATGCTTGTACATCGACGATGCATCATGTGATGTATTTATACTGTTGGCTCATGGTTATGTATTTTTAGACAGCCACCTGTCAGTGGCGTTACTATGGCTATGTATGACGCGCTTCTCTGCACTTGTTTACATCCTGCTTTGATGATGCGCCGATCATGTGACCTCGGCGTCATTAGCACAATTTGCGCATTCTAGTGATGCGGTGGACGTCTCATCACTGCACCGTCCATGTGGGATGGCACATCTCTGATGACGTTGCCCATTTCCTCTCACCAGTAACACTATGTGATGACGCGTCATGCATATTCATGACCCGCCCCGATCCATATCAGTGTACGATTGGTGTGGGATGTTACCCTAAACAATATGCAGATCGCACGGTGGTCACTTGATGTAAGGCCAAGAAATCATTGGCTATTATGTCCATGATGTAACTGCTGTTACTAGATTCCAGGTGTTGCTACATATGTTTTTAATGATAGGAGGGCAATATTTAAGAAGGCGCTTATGTCTGCACTTCCTTATTCCCGGAAGAAGCCATTTATTGGCGAAACTGCATTGGGAGGAGGCGACCACAGGACCAGCATATATTGGTAGCGATTACTTTACTTCATTTTTTACTGTATATTTATTCTCATCCCTGATAGGGACTCGTGAGTGTGTGGGGGTTGCACTTTGTCTTGTTCCCCCTATACAGTGTTTGCTTTACGTTGTTACCCCTACCGGCTGTGTGCTGACCCTGTGGTCTCTCCGTATTAGTTGTTCTCCCCTGGTGTATCTACTGCTGTAAAACTATGTTTTTTACACTTTTTGTACTACTTACATGTTAATAAAGCTTTTATACTTGGAGATGCAGTGTTGCTATTTTTTGTGATCTATGTATAAAACAATGTAAACAACCTAAAATCAGTAGTATTAGAACACTTTGTAAACCTAATTAATAGCTTCTATTAGCCAAGCTTTACACTGTTCTATTGGCCCCTGCATTCTCACTATTGTGTGGATAAAGTCTCCCTATTATATCCCTACACTATCTTATTATTTTTCAAATAAAGTCTTTCCTAATTACTTTCCCTACCATTTGTCACATCTGTCCCTTTCCTTAGTTCACTGGAAAATGGGAGAAACCGGGCAGGATGAGGCTTTTTATAGGGCTGTGACATCACAGGGACTGGCTATCTGCTAATTGGCTGGCTGCACGGCATTATGGGTGATCCCTTATTCCCGGGCTTTTTACTTTCACTTTGTAACATGTGCAGCAGCCATTTTAGAAAAAATCTAATTTGTTACCACCAATCATCGGGAAATTCGGATTCGTGGCAAATCAAATTTTTCATGAAATTCGTATCAAATTCCACTTAGGCTACTTTCACACTAGCGTTTTTACTGGATCTGGCAGGGTTCAGCAAAAACACTTCTGTTACTGATAATACAACCACCTGCATTCGTTATGAATGGATCCGGTTGTATTATCTTTAACATTGCCAAGACGGATCAGTCATGAACTCCATTGAGGCAGATTGTATCAGAGAAAAAGGATCCGTCCCCATTGACTTGCATTGTGGGTCATGCCAGATCTCTCCGGTATGGGAACACCACTAAACAGAACGGAATGCATTTTGGAGCATTCTGTTCTGTTCCATTCAGTTTTGTCCCCATTGACAATGAATAGGGACAAAACGTAAGCATTTTTTTTTTCCGGTATCGAGCCCCTATGACGGATTTCAATACCGTAAAACTAAAACGCTAGTGTGAAATTAGCTGTAGTCAACTTGGATTCGTTTAACACTAATCCCAACTAATGGGACCCTGACAATCACAACAAAAACACTGGGTCCTATTCCACTCAAATGAGCAGAACAGCAGCTTGAGCATGCAGACTGCCAATCTGTTCGCTCTTTATGAGATTGCAAAAGATAGTGCAGTGAGTCCGCCATTCATTTCTTTGGAAATGTCTTAGGATTCGGACCTTCACTACTCAGATATTTATCTTTCATTATGCGAATAGGGGATAAACCCTTCTAAATAAATGTAATGGGCATTGCTATTTTGATATTAAAGACACTGGGGAAAATTCCAATTTCTATGCCCTGTCATCTAATTTATAGACTGTTGGTGACCCAGGGTTTTGGGTGTTACATCCAACACAGGCCCAAAATATTCAGTATTATACCTGTCTGAAAGTGGCCCAAGAGGTATTTGTACTTAAACCTCTATGAGGTTTCAATTAGACCATCATAATTGTATATATATATTTTTTTACATCTTTCATTGAAATATTAAATGAATTGTGATTAACTTCCACTAGAAGTGGAACCGGTGTCTATGAAGATCTGAGTATTGTTATTAGAATTATATGTAAGTTGAAGGCTTCAGCTTATACTGCATGTCCACCTTTTCAACAATTTTTACTGTATCCTAAAATCCACATTTATAGCAATTTGAATTCTGTCCAAAGTATTTATCATCCTCACTTTGCTCAAACTCCCCTTTCTTCATAATTCACTTACTGCTTTCTTACCATTCTGATCTATTTTGTTTTACAAGAAATGTACACATGGATGCTTTTCTACTGTCTTTCACTATCTTTTCATACATTTTTATTTCTACAGTTATGTGTGTTCTTAAGATGCCTTATTTCATCGATCTCGTATTTAGTGAGATCCCATGAGATCTCATTAGTGTAGGTGTAGGTGTGTGTGTGTGGTTTTCTTTATTTGCTTGCTTATGAAGACATAAAAGGCTACATATTGTAGGTATTTTCCTAGGGCTGAAAAAGTCCAATGATTTTGTTGTTGTGTTAGGAATATCACCTTTAATTCAAACTGCCACAGTGAGTAATAAAACTATACAAAGAGAGCAAGACTCACTGAAGTAGATAACTTGCCCTTACAAAACAATCTGCAATAAACCCTGAATTTAACAATTTATACAGGCTCTCTCTACTAAATTCACACCTGCTTTTTTTTCCTTCTGAAGACATTTATATTGTTTTCTAGTATTCCAAACTTGTATAGTCTATTCACAAACTCTCAAAGTACTTCTTAGCAGAAGTGAGTACAGTATCCCTTTATGCCAATGTTGAATAGAAGAGACAGTGGTCACCTCTCACCTTTGTTATTTAATCCTTTACACCTGCTCAGCATTAATGGGGTTGTCTGACTTCAGTAAATAGCATTTATCATGTAGAGAAAAATAATACAAGGCACTTATTATTGTACTGTGATTGCTTCTTTGCTGGCTTGATTCATTTTTCATCACATTATATATTGCTCTTTACTGGGGTTCTGGCTAGTGTTGAGTGAATCAAAGTCTCGTGCAGGGTGACGTATGACGCACCACGGCTGATATGATGTCACGCGGGATCTTCAATCAAGATGACGGAGGCTGGCTCTTCATGATTAAATGGATGAGGATAAGTATAATTTTATTTATTTATTTATTTACATTTTACACTGTAAAATTAATGTCAGATTCCGCGATCAGCTATGAACGTGGCATCTGAGCGGTGCAATGACGGGGGGACGTGCAATTGTAGCTCCATGTCATCGCATGTCCCCTGTCATTGCACCCACTACTTACAAAGAAATGCACTCACAAAGGACATTTTTTTAGTAAAATTAGGCAAAGCAGCCAAATCGAATTTTCCAAAACTTTGTTCATCTCTAGTTATGGCCACCACATGCGCAGCAGCTCCTGTCCGGATTACCTTGTATCTGCTCTGCAGCGTTGGTCCTAACCCCTGGTTACGAGCAGTGCATAATGTGATAGAAAAACGAATCAGGCCAGCAAAGGAGGCAATATGGACAATCACAATACATTAGTAAGTGCCTTGTATTACCTTTCTCTACATGATAAATGCCATTTGCTGAAGTGACACAACTCGTTTAATAAGCTATAGTGTAGCCAGATAAATAGTAACTGTTGCTTCAGTTTATATTTAACATAGTGCAGGGATAATGGTGTTAAACATTTTTTATAATATACTTTAACAAACAGACATCTTCTGCAGAATGAAGACACTCTTTTTGGCAATGTTAGATCCTTGCTATTTGCTAACTAAACTCTTTACACCCTGCTTTCTAGCAGATATAAACATCTTAGGGTAACTGTCATTTTTTATTTTATTTGCTAGTTTTTTAGAGCTAGGCATGTATACCTGAGTTAGTCTGTCGATGATTGTCAAAAGATCTGTAATTACCTTATAATAACTGCTTTTATTAATGTCCTCTGTCTCTTTCTGCTCCCATAAAAGACCGTTGCTAGGGCTTGTCTGTCTTCCTTTTAGTATAAACAGAAGACACAGGAGCGGTCCTTCACACTGCATGGCTGCATTAAGCTTCAGAGTGAGAATGCGTGTCTCTCAGTAATCCAATCTGGCTACAGCAAGTTTGTATGTTAAGTGAGGGAATGTAGTTTTGGCCTCAGAGAACTGGCAGGGGAGTCATCTTGAGAAGGTCCTTATACTGTGAATGTTTAAACAGCCGTAACTAAGGGAAACACTCAAAGAAAACAGTGGTATGTAAAGAAACTAAAGATTGCTTCATGCGTATTGCTGCGGCAGCAGTAACATATGCAAAAAAAAAATTGTTTTTATGAAAACATGACGGTTACCCTTTAATAAAATATTACAAAAGTAGTCTGTCCCTACACTATGTTAAAAATAAACTGAAATGACAGTTACACTGTTCTCTATTGTTATCCCCTGTGCAGATTCACATCAGGGGCACCAGCTGGATTGGGATACAGCTCTGACACTCTAACCCAGTACTGTGACAGAACTAAAACAATCAGTTCCCTTTGTAAAATAAAAAGCCTAAATGTGCTGCCTAAATTGATCATTGTGTTCTTGAATGCAGAATATGTTGCTTCTGCATTCCAACTGTTGCCAGGGTGACCCATGACATGATTTATGGTATCATGGGGATTCTCTGTGGAAAAATAAGTGGATCTCCTGTGATCTCATATGCTTCACCATTACAGTATATTAAAATTATTAGTGATGTGCATAGGGGATATTCAGGGAACATACAGATCATATGTTCCTTCCCTGAGCACTACAGTATAGAATAAAGGTAATACATTTAAACAAATAAAGAAAAAAATAATAAAATTGTCCCTGTAATATAAAATTATGTACCTTTGCAAACCAAATCCATCTGTACTAGCATTAGAAAATATGCATGATGCAGTCTCCTGGTACCCCCGCCAATCAGCTGTTTGAAGGGGTCTTGGTGCTTGTTTAAGTGCTGCATCCTCTTTAATATTTACCGACCCTATAGGTGGTGCAGTGTATTCACAACTACTTGCCCCATTCAAATGAACGGGACAAGCAGTTGTAAATGCACTTCATCAACACTAGAAGGAGTGCATTTAAACACTGAAGAGGATGAAGTGCTTGACTTTATCAGGGAAAGGTTATCAATAATAGCCACTGCACAATCCCTTGAATACACTAATTTCATATAAAATGAATATTACCCCAAAAACAGAAGGACATTTGGTACCTTAACACTAATTACTATACCTCATTACCACCTATATGCAAAGATGAATTACATGAAATTCAGATTTTATGGAGTCCTACATTTTGGAAAAACTCAGGTCAAATTTTTATTCTAAAGAATTGATTCACTCATCTCTAGTTTAAGGGGTTTTGCCATGACTGATGTAAAAAATGAAAGTCAGAAATCCATATAGTACATGTCTATCTCTTTCTAACGAAGCCTGAACCAGCCTTGTATTTCACATGGAACTAGAGAACTTCACATTCATTGTTCCAATTGTTCCACTAGATTTCAGGCTGGAAGCTCAGGGATGTGTCCTTTCTCAGCAGGTGTGTCCTTTCTGCTGTAGCTCTTTCCCTATAACTGCCATAGCTTTTAATGGAAGATATGGCTGATGACAGTTGATTATATATTTAAACTGAATGTGTGACCACCTCAATGAGGTGGAAAAGTAATAAGGAAAAGAACAAACAGCAGGTGGCGCTATATATATACATAGCTCACTGGCTATGCTAAGTTTTTAATTACATGCAATTACAAAAGTATTCAGATCCAGGTGCTGGTTTGAAAAATATAGAATATTTTTTTGTAGTACAACCCTTTAACCCCTTATGGACTGGGCTCATTTTCACCTTAAGGACCAGGCCATTTTTTTACAAATCTGACTAGTACCACTTTATGTGTGAATAACTTTAAATTTTATTTTTTGGGGACGTTGAAAGGCTTTGAAGTTTAGAAGCAAATCTTGAAAATTTTCAGAAATATTAAAAAACCCACTTTTTAGGGACCAGTTCAGGTCTGAAGTCACTTTGTGAGGCTTACATAATAGAAACCACCCAAAAATGACCCCATTCTAGAAACAAGAGTTATTAGCAAATGGAGATGAAATTTCAGAATTGCAATTTTTTGTCAAATTTTCCATTTTAAACCATTTTGTCCAGTACCTAAGCAAGGGTTAACAGCCAAACAAAACCTAATACTTATTGCCCTGATTCTGTAGTTTGCAGAAAGACCCCATATGTGGTCATAAACTATTGTATGGCTACACGGCTTGGCGTAGAGGGAAAGAAGCGCCGTGTGGTTTTGGAAGGCAGATTTTGCTGGACTGGTTTATCTACACCATGTCCCATTTGAAGCCAACCCCCCCCCCCCTCCTGATGCCCTCCTGGGGTAGAAACTCCATAAAAGTGACCCCATTTTGGAAACTACACCCCTCAAAGTATTCAAAACTGATTTTACAAATGTCTTTAACCCTTTAGGTGTTTCACAAGAGTTATTCGCAAATGGAGCTAAAATTTCCGAATTTTGATTTTTAGGCAAATTTTCCACTTTAATCCATTTTTTCCAGCAACTAATCAAGGGTTAACAGCCAAACAAAACCCAATATTTATTGCCCTGATTCTGTAGTTTGCAGAAACACCCCATACGTGGTTGTAAACTGCTGTATGGCCAAACCGCAGGGCATAGAATCAAAGGAGTGCTGTGTGGTTTTTGGAAGGCAGATTTTGCTGGACAGTTTTTTAGACACCATGTCCCATTTAAAGCCCCCCTGGTGCACCCCTAGAGTAGAAACTCCAAAAAAGAGACCCCATTTTGGAAACTACGGGATAAGGTGGAATTTCTGTTGGTACTATTTTAGGGTAAATATGATTTTTGGTTGCTCTATATTACACTTTTTTGAGGCAAGGTAACAAAAAAATTGAAATTTCATCTCCATTTGCCAATAACTCTTGTGGAACACCTAAAGGATTAACAAAGTTTGTAAAGTCAGTTTTGAATACCTTGAGGGGTGTAGTTTCTTAAATAGAGTCACTGTTTTGGAGTTTCTACTGTAGGCGTTCATCAGGAGGGATTCAAATGGGACATGGTGTCAAAAAACCAGTCCAGCAAAATCTGCCTTCCAAAAACCACATGGCGCTCCTTTCCTTCTACGCCCTGCCGTTTGGCCATACAGCAGCTTACGACCACATATGGGGTGTTTATGCAAACTACAGAATAAGCGCAATGAATATTGCATTTTGTTTGCCTGTTAACCCTTGCTTTGTTATTGGAAAAATGGTTTAAAATGGAAAATTTGCAAAAAATTTGCTGTTTTGGCACCATTTTTATTTTTTGTTATTAACAGCGTTGATCTGACAGGTTAGATTGTGTTCTATTTCTGTAGAGCAGGTAGTTAAGGACGCGACAGTACCAAATATGACTACGTTTTGTGGGTTTTTGCTTCAGCTTTGCATAATAAAACATTTTTGAAAAAAAAGATTTTTTAGTGTCTCCACATTCTGAAAGCCAAACTTTTTAAATTGGTTTTGGGCGACTGTCTTATGTAGATGCTGGTTTTTTGCGGAATGATATGTCGGTCTGATTGCCACTATCTTGGAGTGCATATGACATTTTGGTCGCTTGCTATTACACTTTTTGTGATGTAAGGTGACAAAAATGGCTTTTGACACAGTATTTACATATATTTTTTTGCTGTGTTCATCTGAGGGGTTAGGTCATGTGTTATTTTTATAGAGCAGATTGTTACGAATGCAGCGATACATAATATGTATACTTTTTAGTTATTTATTTAAGTTTTACACAATAATATCTTTTTTGAAACACAAAAAAAAAAAACATGTTTTAATGTCTCCATAGTCTGAGAGCCATATTTTTTTTATTATTTTGGGCGATTGTCCTATGTAGGGTATAATTTTTTGCAGGATGAGATGACGGTTTGATTGGCCCTGTTTTGGGAGGCATATAACTTTTTAATCACTTACTATTACATATTTTGTGAAGTGAGGTGACAAAAATATTTTTTTACACTGTTTTTATTTAAAAAAATTTACGCTATTTACCTGAGTCATTAGATCGTGTGATATTTTTATAGAGCAGGTTTTTACGAACGCGGCAATACCTAATATGTATACTTTTTTTTATTTATTTTAGTTTAACACTATAACAACAGTTTTGAAAAAAAAAATCATGTTTTAGTGTCTCCATAGTCTGCGAGCCATATTTTTTTATTTTTTTGGGCGATTGTGCCATTTTTTGTGGGATGAGATGGTGGTTTGATTGGTACTATTTTGGGAGGCATGCTCCTTTTTGATCGCTTGGTATTACACTTTTTGTGATGTAAGGTGACAAAAATTGGCTTTTTTACACCATTTTTAATTTTTTTTTAAGGTGTTCACATGAGGGGTTAGGTCATGTGATATTGTTATAGAGCAGGTTTTTACAGACGCGGCAATACTTAATATGTGTAGTTTATTTAAAAAAAAAAAATACATTTTTTTGACCCAGACCCACTTGGTTCTTGAAGATCCATTGGCTCTGATGTCTGAATAATAGAGTACAGTACACTATATAGTGTACTGTACTGTATTTTTTACTTTACACTTTACTTTGCCTTTAGCAGAAGTCTGTTCAGACTTACCATCACCATGGCAAGCAGGACGCCTCTGAAGGCATCCTGTTGCCATGGTGACCATCACCCCCTGCCAGAACAGAGGAGCGGGTGATGGGGAGGGGAGCCCCCTCCCTCTGTGATCCCTTCAAGAATCGGAGGCTACAAGGGCACAGCAGCCCCCGATGGGAGAGGGAGCTCCCTCCCTGTTAACCCCTTCCATACAGCAGTCCGTACAATGTGCTGACACTCTGCTATACCCACTGGCCACCAATGAATATTATAGAGGAGGTGGGCAGGGATCGTGATCCCGCCCACCACCTCCTGTGCCGCCTGCACCGCCCACAACCCCTGCTCCTGCACCGCTCGCCGACACAATATGATTGCGAGCTGCAAGGGGGGTTAAAAAATGCTAATTCAAGCAGTTAGAAGTTTATGATTCCCGTGGTCCGTGACTGCAGGTCTGAATTGACCTGTGGTTTGCCGCCTTCGGCGATACGGGGGAGGGGGGGGGGGTCACAGGACCCCTTAGGCATTGTAACAAGGTACCTGCTGAATGATTTCAGCAGGTACCTTGTTCCGATCACCGCCGGCTGAGCAGTTGTGATCTGTAGTACACATGGTGTACTGGTACGTCATGTGTCCTTAAGTACCGGGACAACATGCCGTACCGGTACGTCATGTGTCTGGAAGAGGTTAAGGGAATCTGCCATCCTGATTTTGGACTATTATCTACAGTAATTCATGTGTAATACTGCAGATAAGGAGTCCATATCACTTTTTTTTTATTTTCCTATTGCTCTCCATTCCCCTGCTGTCAGCTCTCAAAGCTGCACTGAAATACACAGTCTGGACTGCTGTGCTGTTCTACATAATGAAGAGGACCTGTGTGTGCATGCACAGTAGCCCTGACAATGTATTTCAACGTGGCTATGAAGGCTGACAGGGGTAAAAATTGCTATCAGATCAAATTTTTTTGCCCATTATAATTATGGTATAAAAAATAATAGTCATACTCGCCTAACTGATCCCCTGTCGCTGACATTTTTTGACACCACCCCCCCCCCCTGATTCCTGCTTCTGATTGGATAAATGGTTGTTTCCTGTGTTTTGGGGGTCATTTATAAAACGGGTGTAAAGTAGAACTGGCTTAGTTGTCCATAGCAACCAATCAGATTCCACCCTTAATTTTTTTAAAGCACCTTGGGAAAATGAAAGGTAGAATCTGATTGGTTGCTATGGGCAACTAAGCCAGTTCTACTTTACACCCGTTTTATAAATGACCCCATTAGTTCCGGTGCTGTCCGTTCTAAACTTGGAAGCACCTGGACAGAAATGTCCACCTCAAAGTCATGCAATAAATAATGTCATGTAATCAATACATTTAAATGAGAAATGATGCCAATGGCAAGCAAAATAACCGCAATGCCATGCATTCAGATGCATCAAAGATATTAATGCAAACATAAAATAAAATAAATGTCTCTGATATAAGTGTTTGGACTATTGAAGTTGCGCTGCAGATCACCAAAGAAGTGACTTGGGTTTTTGTCACCTGTATAATGTAAATAAAAAAGTTTTGGGATCGCGCTGAATAAACGTATGGTGGGCAGTGTGTGTTTTTTTCTATTTGCTCCTGTGCAAGTGAATATCTTGTAAGTAAATAAAAATCGTGTGGGGAACTGTGTGCCGAGGGTGCTTCACTATTCAGCGATTTTTCTTGATGTTGGAGACAGGTACTAAGAGGAAAGGAGGAGAGAGGATTTTAATCATCTGCTTCCTATGTGCTTGATAACAAGTGAACATCTAGTAAGTGCACTAAAATATCGCGGTTCACCTGTGGTTCACTATTGTGCGATTCTCTCTGATTTTAACAGGTTCTGGAGACAAAAGGGACCTGAGATCTTTGCTGTTTTTTCAGGAAGAAATTCTTGTTTGTTTTGTTTTGGAGTTTATAATACTTTGCAGCGCGATCCCAACACTTTTTTTATTGGTATCAAAGATATTCTCTGAGATTGGCACCCAATTTTTGGATGGTCAGGCAAGATGCAGGGGTTAATATTACTGATCACTGATGCTTCCGTTTCAGCACTGAACTTTCTTCACGTTCACTTCAGGTCCCCACTTGACCAGAAGTGTGAAGTGCCATTCACTTACGCATCACTGCTGCCAATCAGTCAAGGGCCTCAGGGGTGACGTGTGGGGGCATGGTACTGGTTGTTGTGTTTAGACACCACATCACACTTCTTGTCCAGCGGGGATCAGAAGCAGAGGAGAAGGGAGTTCAGCACTGGAATTTTTTCTTTTGTTTTTTAACCCTTATAGCCTGGTCATCTGAAAAGGGATTCTTGGTCTTGGAGAATCCCCCTTAAGATGAACATTATCTCTGTTTATATTATTCATATACTAAAATATTACCTTAAAAAGATTGACTTGCTGTATTTTAAAGGATTTCCTCTATTAATGGTATGTGTTTAATATATTAGTAAAATACAAATATTGTAGATCAAGGATGATATATGCCATCTTTAACAAAGCAAAAGGCTTATTTCTTTGGATGCCGTTTTAGCTCTCACGTTCTTCAGCTGAGCAAAGCCTTTGCATGCACCAAACAGTGCAGTTAATGACCCTCGAAAATTTCACCATTCTGTCTAATTAATAGATGCCCTTAGAGGAAGCAATGAGAAATAAAACCCTGCACTTGGATATGCTATCGATTAACTATGAATGTGTTGCTTAAAAAATGAATAATAACAATAAACCATTAAAGAAGAATTCATTTTCTCACTAATTAGACATTGGTTGATTTATTTACATAGGCACGGGCACTCTTTTTGGAAAGTAAATGTTATTAAATCTAACCAAGATAATATGTGGAAACTATAACACGGCACATTTTATTTTATCGCTACATGGTTGGTAATGAGAAATAGACGATTATCTGATTCTTATTACTCTCCTCTGTGTTTTTATTGTGGTTAGTTTTTTTATGCAACTTCAAACTGATAGGCAGAATTAAGCATTAACTAAATGTAGCAAGACACGGCTGATGCTTTAGTGGTTATATTTTATTAATTTGTGGCTTCTTATTTTAATGCTTGGGGGTACAAATACATGTGTGCATAACTGACGTTAATATTTGGCTATGTTAGTAAAATTAAGGTCCAGATATCTTTTTGTTTTAACTCATAACTGGCATAGATCCAATGGTAAGAAACAAAGGAAAAATTCTTCCTAAGGAAATAGTTGGAGACACTTTACTTGTTCCTTAGGCATCAGAGCTATGTCTAAGGAGACACGATAGAGGCATATAGATATAGATCATATTCCCATATTTTTCTATAAGTTCTGTATTGCTGTGTTTGCCCTTAGGCTGGGAACACACCTAAGCGTTTCTGGATGCGTGTTTTTGTAACTAAGAAACGCGCATCATACGCGCGATTCAGTGATTCTCCCCGATTTCAGCATGGTCCATAGGCGCGTTAAAACGCCCAAAAGAAGCTCATGCTGAAGCGACAGCGTTTGGCGTTTTTCAGCGCGTTCAAACGCGCTGTAAAATGCCCAAATGTGAACCATGCCCATAGAGAAGCATGGCTTTCCACATTTTGTGCGTTTTACAGCGCATTTGAACGCGCTGAAAAACGCTTAGGTGTGTACTTAGGGTAAAAGGGGTTTTCTGGTTTACATCGAAATCTATTAAAATAATTTATGATGGTAGCTGTAGTGATTAGTGATGAGCGGCAGGGGCAATATTCGAATTTGCGATATTTCACGAATATTTGGGCGAATATTCGCCATATATTCGAAAATTCGCAAATTTGTAATCTCCAGACATTATTTTCTTTTGCGAAAATTTGCATAAAATTAGCATAAGCATTTGCATAAACTGGCATTTAAGATACCTTTTAAATACCAGCTTATGTGAATTTTATGCTAATTTATGCGAATTTTTACGCTATTTTATGCAAATTTTACGCTAATTTATGCGAATTTTTATGCGAATTTTCGCAAACAAGAAAATAATGACATTATTTTCTTGCATGGGAAAATTTGCATATAAAAAATTCGCATAAAGCGAAATATAAAGCGAAATATTCTAAATATTCGCAAATTCTCGAAGTGCTGATATTCGCGAATAAAATTCGCAATTCGAAAATTCGTGATCAACACTAGTAGTGATGTAACTTATTTCTTTTACCTTTATTGCTCCTATCTCCCGTCAGAGCTGTGAGCTTACCATGTCCATGCAGGCAGGGGTGCGATTTAAATTTTTAACAACAAGTTCTCTACTCAATGGCGGACATGGGGCGTCACAAAATGCTTACATATACATACACCATATATATGCAACACACATAAATACACCATATACATGGTACACATACATACATGCAACATATATACACTATACACACATACCACACAACTTTTAATGGTCATGTCAAAGCAGTGATAGGGGAGTATCTCTATGACTAGCTGGTGGAAGGAGGTGGCTATAAACTAGCTGGGCATTGTTAGTGGTGGTCCTGGAGTGGTGGTAGAGCAAAGAGAAGTGCATCATGGGTTTGGTTTCTGGATATTGCTACAGGAAGTATTACATACAGGATGTAAAGAAACCACAATGGTTTGTTTACATTGTCAAAATATGCTAGAAGAGTCCAAACTGAAAAAAGCACCAGGAAGATGTACATGAGGTAAGCAACTACATGAGCATATCTGTTAAACATCGTGGTAAACCTAGAAACCCCCTTTGACTGATTTAATGATGTTTCTTTTTAGATATTCCAGGAGCAGTTCCACCTGTGGCAATGAGACAATAAGATGATTGTCAAGGTGTTTTTTTTTTAAATGACCCTCTTCCCATTGCCCATCCTATCTACCATAAATTAGGACCTTATATTCTCTACCTCTAATAGACCCATGGTTTATGTATAGTATCTTGCACAGATGTCTGAAACTGCTATTACACTATGGTCAGTTCAGTCGTCTCTTTTGGGTATCTGCCTTTCAGCAAAGGATTGCACTTATGATTCATCCTCGATTTCCAATTTTTCCCATTCTCCCATCACTTGCCTGGTACTTCTTGATTGACATGTGGAGCCTTACTGGTAAATTGATGTACTGTGTAATGTATTGTGTGTGGTCCTCACTTTTGCTGTGTTATGCTCTTCTGCTACCAAGTGGGTATAATAATAATAACAATAATTATAATAATCTTTATTTATATAGAGCCAACATATATATCGTAGCGCTTTATAGTTTAGGGATTCATGTACAAACAGTTATAAATAACATAGCAACAGACAAGTCAATAATTACAACGAGAGGAATGAGGACCCTGCTTGCAAGAGCTTATAGTCTATAAGGGTATTAATATTTATTATACTATTATTCAGCCAGTACAGCATCACATTGTATTGTATTCTAAAAGAAGACTGGAGGAGTCATAACAAGCAATAGCAATGTCTACACATAGGATAATTTTTAACCCCTTTCCGACATGTGACGTACTGTTACATCACATGTCGGGAGCAGAGCGGGCACCATAGCAACTGGGTGCCTGCTGTTTCCTATAGCAGACACCGGCGGCTAATGTCCGCGACCAGCAGTAATGCTGATCGCCCTTGCCTGTAATAGGGCTCCATAAGAAAGTAGTAAAATCATCATAGACTCCAATGCAAGTGCATTGGAGTCTATGATAATAGCAATCAAATGACTGATTGTTACAGTTCCCTATGGGAACTATAAAAAAGTGTAAAAAAAATTAATAACGTTTTTAAAAATAAAAAAAAGTTCAAATCACCTCCCTTTCCCGAAAATGAAAACAAAAAATGTAGAAAAAAATACATATCATGGGTATCGCTACGTGCATCGCAACGCCAGTACTATCAAAATATAAAAGTATTAATCACATATGGAAAAAGGCGAAACAAATATGGATGATTTTTTTGGTCGCTTCTCCTCCCACAAAAAAATTAAATAAACAGTGATCAAAAAGTTGTACAGCTCCACACACATAACTACAAAAAAGTTATGGGGGGTCAGAATATGACAGCAAAAAAAATAAAATAAAAATAAAGTTTTTTATTTTTGTTTTAGCATCAAAACACAATGAATAGTATACATATGTGGTATTGCCAAATTTCTACTGACCGGAGAATGAAGTCAGTTTAACCACATAATGAACGCTGTAAAAAAATAAATAAAAAAATATTTCCAGTCCCACAACATTTCAAATTTTTTTCATGCTTCCCACTACATTCTATGCAATATTAAATGATGGTATTGGAAAGTAAAAATGAAGCCCTTATATGACTATGTGAAAGGAAAAATTAAAAAGTTATGGCTCTGGGAAGGTGGGGAGCAAAAAACGAAAACGAAAAGTAAAGAAAAACTCTGGGGTAGAAGGGGGTAAAAAAATCCACTTGAAGAATTGTTTTGCATAATCTGATATGGCACTGGATTATGGGATAGCCCCTTTAGAAACAGATTATAAAATAAATAAATATATAAAAATATAATATAAATATAAAATTTGCTTTAAAAAATCCTGAATCATTTTATTGAGTTGAAAATTATGCCATCACAAAAGTGAAGAACAAACAATAGTATCATTATATCAAACATAGAATTAAGCAATCTCATTTAAGCATAAACACACACTGACATGTACAGTGTCTTGAAAAAGTATTCATACCCCTAGAACTTTTCCACATTTTTTTCACGGTACACCCACAAACTTAAATTTATTTTATTGTGATTTTATCTGATAAACCAACACAAAGTAGCAAGTATGGGTGAAGTGAAAATAAAATAATACATGGTTTTCAAACAGCATTATAAAAACTGAAAAACACACCAGACAGGTCAGGGATAAAGTTGTGAAGAAGTGTAAAGCAGGTTTATGTTATAAAAAAAATTTCCCACGTTCTGCTCAATCCATCAATTCCATCCGGAAAGGTAAGGCATATGGCATAACTGCAAATCTACCAAGACATGGCTATCCTCCTAAACTGATAGCCCAGGCAAGGATAGTACTAATTAGAGAAGCAGGCAAGAAACTCGTGGTCATTCTGGAGAAGCTGCACTGATCCACAGCTCAGGTGGGAGAATCTGTCCACAGGACAACTAATAGTCGTGTGCTCCACAAATCTGGCATTTAAGGAAGATTGACAAGAAGAAAGCCATTTTTGAAAGCAAGCCATAAGAAATCCCATTTTTAGTTTGCCACAAGCCATATAGGAGACACAGCAAACATATGGAAAGAAGGTGCTCTGTTCAGATAAGACCAAAGTTGAACTTTTTGGCCTAAACACAAAACGTTTGGGGTCATTTACAACCACTTTTTGGCATATATCTTTTGCAGATTGAGGTGCAAAGGTTATTTGCTCTAGAATCTGCAACTTGTTTAACTTTTTCTGCCACTCACGCCAGGTCTAAAAAAGAGGGCGTGGTGTGGGCGGGAAAAGAACAGGCTGGCAGACCGTCTTATTTATTATTTGGCCTGTTTTAACCATATAAAATGTTCTAAATCTACAGCAGCAAGATAGCTGGCGTAGGTTTAGACAATATAAAAGGGATGAGTAGGCACACGGACTATGGTAGCATGCAGGATTTATTCACAATATATTCACACACACAGGAAAGAGCTGTAAAATCTCATAAATTATGCTATAAAATTCATAAAGTTCATAAATATCATTCAAATGTCCCAGTATGTCCACGTACAATAGTTTTGGGCTATGTCCTCCAATCCAGTAACTATTTATATGTCCAGTAATAGAGATGTAAGTCCAGGCTTCACTACTTAAAATTCACTTAAAATGAACCAACAGTTCGTAGCTGTTTTATAGTAGATAGCTTATATGATTAGTAGCTCATGTGTCGAGCGCTGGGTTCATATACAGAGTCCCTATTATCGGATACCTAAACTGGGTGCTCCGATTTGGACGGAATCACGTGGTAAGTTGGTTACACTTGAGGAGAGCAGTGTGGTATGATGTTATCATTTACTTACAGATCGCAGAATTTCGCGCGGCGTCCCGCGCTTCTTTTGATCTGTTCCCTTGCCGGCTCTCACCTGGATCTTTCAGCGCCTCACCTCGATCTCAGTCTCTCGGCGTTTCACGTGTTCAGGTCCGATCATGTGACCTCTATTTCCTCCTTGTATGATGCCGTACGCTGTTCGTATAAGCGTATTCAATGCTTTCTCTGTTGATGGAAGCTTCGGCTGTCAATATCAATTTCTGGAGCGCTCCATGGAATATTGTATTAGTTTCCGGGCATGCTGTTAAAACACCAAACGCGTTTCAAAGCTCCTCTGGCTTCTTCATCAGTGGTATAGCATGCATGTTTAATTGGCCTCCTTTTATAGGTAGTCTCTTATATTCTAATATATGGAGTGGAGTACTGGATTGGTTCAAATATAGAATGAATTCAATATCAATTTTTAAAAATATAAATAATAAATAATATTTAGTTACAAATATAGCAATTATAAGCATTATATCAATTAAAAATATATATAGAAAATAGAAAATATAAAAAATATAAAAAAATAATATAAAAAATGTACATATATATATATAAAAAGATGTCTGCCACAAGTTGGTCCCACATAAATTGTTGCTGTTATAGAAATTGCTTTAATAGAAATTGCTATAGTGGAATTGCTTGCTAGTAGGTTTAGACAAGAGTAAATTCCGCCTAAGTTATGTAGAGGCCTGCAGATGAACTGCCAGCGCAGGAGGGATCAAGACCGGCATCTGAATCGCCAGTCTTCATTAGTGATGAGGGGGAGGTGCCATATTCGATTTTGCGATGTTTCGCGAATATTCGATTGAATATTCGTCATATATTAGTCGAAATCGAATATTTGTCATTATTCTATATATTGCGAATGTTACACGAATTGATATTTGCGTATTGAGATTTGAACTTTGAACAGTGTATACAGGCAAATTTCCTATTGGGTTAGCTTAGTAGACTCAACGAAGATATTGAATATAGCAGTATATTCTCAATCTTCATTATATTCTAGCAAGCCAACGATTAGGAACTCAGTTCTAAGTTGAATTCGCAATGCGAGTTTATGTTCGCATTCCATGTGCGGAAGTCGCCGTGAAGTGGCATTTGGGCCCGACATACTTTTGATCAAAAATGTGCGCAAAGAACTTCCTTCATTCCTATTTCTGGAATGAGCCCCTTTTTTGTTTTTCTGTTAGTTTGAGATGTATTGTGCGGCCATCTTTTACCTACTTAATTTGCCTTATGGTCATGCACTTCTGAGTGTAGGAATATAGGTGCTTAGTCTGAACTTTGTCTTATAGTATATTGAGGGTGGCGCCTCTTTTGGACTGAGACCCGCCCAAGTTCCTGGGACTTCTCAGCACAAAAGCAATTTAGCTGGTTCCTACAGTGCCCTGAAAATAAGGAGACTGGTAGTCCATGAGAGGCAGTATCTGTAGTGTTAGGGACCCATGTGCGGAAGTCGCCGTGAAGTGGCATTTGGGCCCGACATACTTTTGATCAAAAATGTGCGCAAAGAACTTCCTTCATTCCTATTTCTGGAATGAGCCCCTTTTTTGTTTTTCTGTTAGTTTGAGATGTATTGTGCGGCCATCTTTTACCTACTTAATTTGCCTTATGGTCATGCACTTCTGAGTGTAGAAGTATAGGTGCTTAGTCTGAACTTTGTCTTATGGCTTGCTAGAATGTAATGAAGATTGAGAATATAGTGCTATATTCGATATTCGTTATCTTCGTTATATTCTAGCAATACAACCATTAGGAACATATACTCACATTGAGAATTCAACTTAGAGCTGAGTTCCTAATGGTTGTATTGCTAGAATATAATAACGAAGATTCAGAATATAGTGCTATATTCTCAATATTAGTTAATTCTACACAGATGCAAGTTGAATGTGCAATGCGAGTAATACAGGTTATATAAATCGCATTGCGAATACAACTTAGTCAAATTTGTAAGATTGTGATTCTCACATCTGACATTACATTTTAGCATGGAGGCGTTACCATTGTGATGGGGACGCTCCATGCACACGGGAAGTCGGTAGAAGCGGCAACGGGCATTGACTGGAGCGGGCAGGGAGCCAGGAATCCTCAGGACAGGTAAGAACAGCTTTCGGGAAGTGGGAAGACAACCAGAGAGCAACAAGGATTAACAACTTAAAAAAAATATTAGAAATATTCACGAATTTGCGAAGTGCCAATATTTGCTAAAAAAAAATCGCTATTCGAATATTTGCGCTCAACACTAGTCTTCATAAATGTCACCCTATATGTGGTGGAAAACTAACAGTGCACATCACCTTTAAAAGACCATCTCCACCGTGAAAAGTGGTGGCAGTATCATGTTGTAGGAATGCTTTTCTTCAGCAGGAAGAGGAAAGCTGGTCAGAGTTCCTGGGAAGATGGATGGAGCTAAATACAAGGCAATCCTGGATTTGGCAAAATACTTTGGCGTAGGTTCACCTTCCAGCAGGACAACCTAAACATACAACCAGAGTTACAATGGAATGGTTTTGACACGGACACTCTCGTGACAGGGGCGGGAAGATCAGACAGACTGGCAACACGTGGGTTAATCTGACTGGTTCCTTGTGGATCATTTGTGTCTGTGTTGTTTTGGTAATAACAACATCTCTAGCAGGTGCTTTTGGTTTGGTCATTTAACTTCCCCTATTTATTGCTGCTTACCCCTTCTGGGAGTGCGGTTTATAACTTTAGTTTCTGGACTTTTGGCTAGCTGGTTTTTGGATCTCAGTTGGGCTCCTAGGCTACCTTAGCTCCTTGTGAAGTTAAGTGTGGTTTTCCCAATTTGTATTTCGTTTATATTATTTCCCTGTCTTGTGTATGTAGGCCTGAGGGAGACTCCTGTTCATCCTTCTGGTGGAGGAATAGGTTGTCTCAAGTCCTGTCACTATACCAGGGCCCTACAGCGTGTGTTAGGGCTCTAGGTTCCTGTGTATGAAATTTCCTACCATTGAGGTCAGTTCATACTGATAGTTATCCCAGCAGCCGCATAGTTATTAATCGGTATTTTTTTTGTTTTATTTACTGATCATAGTAAATAAACACCTATTGATGAAGGCTGTAATGCCGAAATGCGTCTGAGTATATCCTGGATGTATACTATGATCAGTAAATAAAACAAAAAAATACTGATTAATAACTACACGGCTGCTGTGATTTCTCTGGATTATACGTGGAGATTGCTCCTTCCCGCTGCAGCTTGAATTTGATTGAGTGCCGACTGGGATACTATTCATACTGATAGTTAGTCAGGACTTGGATTAGGGTTGTCCTAGGAGGTGACCTTCTTACTTACCCTAGTTTCCATGCCTAGTTCCTGTCCCCTTTCTTCCTGTGCTCAGTGTGGAGTTTTCCATCCACACCCTATTCTTGACACTATAAACCGCCGAATAACCGTAATTTTCTTTGTATTAGTTCAGCCATGGATGCTATCGCTGCACTGGCGGGACAGCTGCAGGGGCTGTCTCTGTGGGTAGCTGACCTCTGCACGACCGTCTCATAGATTCAGAGATCATACTGTAGATGGCTGATCCTAGTATTGGTTTCTAGGCCTGTCCTGAACCTAAAGTTGCCCTCGCGGATAGATTCTCGGAAGAGATAATATAATTCGGTTCAGGGAAGAGTGCAAATTATATTTTAAGCTACATCCACACTCATCTGGGGATGAGAGTCAGCGAGTGGGTGTGATTATTTTATTGCTTAAAGGGGATTCCCAGTCTCGGGCTTTTTCTCTGCCGACCGAATCGCAGTCCCTCCGATCGGTGGATGAATTTTTCAGAGCTTTAGGTCTTATCTATGATGACCCGGATCGGACCTCCCTGGCTGAGACCAAGTTACGCGGCCTGTGTCAGGTACAGTGTTCTGCGATCTATTGCTCTGAGATTAGGAGGTGGCCTACAGATACTGAATGGAACAATCTGGCTCTACGTAGTCAGTTCTGACAGGGATTGTCTGAGAAGGTAAAGGATACTTTGGCCTTTTATGAGAGTCCTGAGTCTTTGGAAGCCACTTTGTCTCTTGCTGTATGTATTGATAAGACACCTGAGAGAGAGAGATCTAAGGGCCCACTCTCTCAGGACATTCTATTACATAATGTATCATCTTCCTCTGACACTTTGGGTGAAGCTACTCCTGGGTTTTGGTCGGGAGACGAACCCATGTAGTTAGTGGGATCCACTGGTAATAGGAAGGGAGTGTGTTTTTTCTGCAGAATAAGGGGACATTTTATTAATGTACTGTATGTCCAGACATGCAACGGCAAGAAGAGAGAAAAAAAGACATTTAATTCTCATTTGACTCTTAGTTGAGTGAGAGGAGAGTCAGAAAATGTGCATTTGTCTTTTACTGGTAGTTAGAGATGTCACGAACATAAAATTTTCCGTTTGCGAACGGCGAACGCAAACTTCCGCGAATGTTCGCGAAAGGGAGAACTGCCATAGACTTCAATAGGCAGGAAAATTTTAAAACCCTAAGGGACTCTTTCTGGCCACAATAGTGATGGAAAAGTTGTTTCAAGGGGACTAACGCCTGGACTGTGGCATGCCGGAGGGGGATTCATGGGGAATCCATAAAGGGCATAAATCACCTAACATTCCTAAATTGTTTGGAATAACGTGCTTTAAAACATCCAGTGTGTGTATGCGATCAGGTATGATGTTGTATCGATCAGGTAATGTAGAGGTTACGCCCGCTTCACAGTAACAGACCAAACTCTGACAGACCAAACTCCCCATTTAGGCCTAATTCACACATCCGTAGTGTGTTTTGCGGAAACACGGAAACACGGATCTGCAAAACACGGACGGCTGCAATGTGCATTCCGCATTTTGCGGACCGCACATTGCTGGCACTATATAGAGAATGCTTTTTCTTGTCCGCAATTGCGGACAAGAATAGGACATGTTCTATTTTTTTGCGGAAACGGAAACACGGATGCGGAAACACGGATGCGGACATCACATAGTGTGCTGTCCACCTCCATTCCTACCCCTATGAAATGAATGGGTCTGCAACCCTTCCGCAAAATTGCGGATGGGATGCGGATCCATTTTGCGGATGTGTGAATTAGGCCTTAACGCACCGCAAACAACGCAAACAGTACACTTGCACAAACGCAAACTCCCCATTTGCACAAGGTTGGATACCAAGCTAGCCATGTCCCGTTCCTTGTCCTCACTGACGTCATTGAACGTCTCTTCCTCCACCCAGCCACGTACAACACCAAGGGTCCCCGAAAGGTGACAACAAGCCCCCTGGTTGCTGTGGTTGGTCTTCCAACTCCTCAAAGCCACCTTCCTCCTCTGACTCCTCTTCTTCAGACTCCTCTCTCTGCATTGCCACAGGTCCAGCAATCGACGACGACAAGGCTGCTTCTTTTGGTGACCACAACTCTTCCTCATCATGCTCATCTATGACCTGATCCAGCACTCTTCGCAGGGCACGCTCCAGAAAAAACGCATATGGGATGAGGTTGATGATGTTGCCTTGGGTTTGACTGACCAGGTTTGTCTCCTCCGCAAAAGGATGCATGAGCCTACAGCTGTTGTGCATGAGGGTTCAGTAACGAGGCCAAAAAATACCCAGCTCCGCAGAGGCTGTCCTCTCTTTTTTAAATTAAAAAAATCTGTTCTTACCAGTTTAATCTCTGTTTTGTCCCCTATCAGGGGCTGGTGTATGGAATAGATTTTAGGAACCGGGAGATAGAAAAAGATGGTTGGTCGGTCCTCTTCCTTCCAATTTGGAGCACTGCGCGTGCGCCGTGCAATGTACTGTGCCACCCTATATGAGTGATATGTTAAGTAGTACTATTCCTATCAGTTTAATCCCTGTTACGTCCCCTATCAGGGGACGTGAATAGATTTTAGGAACCGGGAGATAGAAAAAGATGATTGGTCGGTCCTCTTCCTTCCAATTTGGGGCACTGCACGTGCACCGTGCAATGTACTGTGACATCCTATATGAGTGGTGTGTTAAGAAGTACTATTCCTATCAGTTTAATCCCTGTTACATCCCCTATCAGGGGACATAAATAGTTTTTAGGAACCGGGAGATAGAAAAAGATGATTGGTCGGTCGTCTTCCTTCCAATTTGGGGCACTGCACGTGCGCCGTGCAATGTACTGTGACATCCTATATGAGTGGTGTGTTAAGAAGTACTATTCCTATCAGTTTAATCCCTGTTATGTCCCCTATCAGGGGACGTGTATCAAATAGATTTTAGACAACCGCAAAGAGTTGTCAATAGTTGACACACTCATGAGATAAATTTTATTCCTCTATGTGTCAATCTTGGTGTAGTGATGACTGTGCTCGTGCGCACGTTTGGGAGATTGCAGGTGATGGTGGTTTTTCAAAGCTTATGGTCGTGCTGATGTAGTTCAGTGACAGTTAAGTGACCCACAAAACAATGATTCTGCAGTGTGGGCCCATTGTTGGCCTAGTAGGCTTTAATGATCACCTTAGATGATCACAAAGAAAATTAATGTTTTTTCTATGAAAAATTATCCAGCCGATTGCTTTTGGTCTGTTCACAATGAAGCAACGACCTTATCATCTGGGCTGTGCCAACATTGCCAACACACTTAGAGAGGTGATCGCTTCATTGTGATACGCAAGCCCCTTTACCACAACAAGGTAACGATCATGAAGGGGAATTAACACATGATTGTGCCTTTTTTTTTGTTTTGTTTTTACAGCCACAGTGCAGCACCAGAGGCCAGAAAAATTAGGCATGTACACATGCATGAAAAATTGGGTATTGTTGCAGTCGCTGCTGTAGCAGCAGCCGGGAAAATCTCATCAGGCATTTTTTAGTCAAATGTATTCCCCACTGCCAGTGCCTTCCCTCATTCATCTTAATAAAGGTGAGGTAATCTAGACTTTTTTGACCTAGGCAACTTCTCTTGTCAGCGACAATACCTCCTGCTGCGCTGAAGGTCCTTTCTGACAGGACACTTGAAGTGGGGCAGGCCAGAAGTTCTATTGCAAATTGGGATAGCTCAGGCCACTGGTCAAGCCTGCACACCCAGTAGTCAAGGGGATCATCGCTCCTCAGAGCGTCAATATCTGCAGTTAAGGGGAGGTAGTCTGCTACCTGTCAGTCGAGTCGTTCTCTGAGGGTGGACCCAGAAGGGCTGTGGCGATGCGTAGGACTTGAAAAGCTCCGCATGTCCTCCATCAACAACACGTCTGTAAAGCGTCCTGTTCTTGCCGGAGTGGTCATGGTAGGAGGAGGATTACTTTCACCTCTTCCCCTGTTAGATTCCCGTTGTGCTCTGACATCACTCTTATACGCTGAGTAAAGCATACTTTTTAACTTGTTTTGGAACTGGTGCATCCTTTCCGACTTCCGGTAATTCGGTAACATTTCAGCCACTTTCTGCTTATACCGGGGGTCTAGTAGTGTGGCCACCCAGTACAGGTTGTTCTCCTTCAGCCTTTTTTTACAAGGGTCCCTCAACAGGCATGACAGCTTGAAAGATCCTATTTGCACAAGGTTGGATGCCGAGCTACTCATCTCCCGTTCCTCGTCCTCACTGATCTCATTGAAGGTCTGTTCTTCCCCCCAGCCACGTACAACACCAAGGGTCCCAGATAGGTGACAACAACGAGCACCCTGGGATGCCTGCTGCGGTTGGTCTTCCTCCTCCTCAAAGCCACATTCCTCCTCTGACTCCTCTTCCTCAGACTCCTCTTCCAGTGTTGCCGCAGGTCCAGCAAGCCATGATAAGACTGTTTCTGGTGGTGATGGTGACCACAACTCTTCCTTTTCCTCTTCACGCTCATCTATGGCCTGATCCAGCACTTTTCGCAGGGCATGCTCCAGGAAGAAAACAAATGGGATCAGGTCGCTGATGGTGCCTTCAGTGCGACTGACTAGGTTTGTCACCTCCTCAAAAGGACGCATGAGCCTACAGGCATTGCGCATGAGCGTCCAGTAAAGTGGCAAAAAAATACCCAGCTCCGCAGAGGCTGTCCTAGCACCCCGGTCATACAAATACTCGTTGACGGCTTTTTCTTGTTGGAGCAGGCGGTCGAACATTAGGAGTGTTGAATTCCAACGTGTTGGGCTGTCGCAAATCAAGCACCTCACTGGCATGTTGTTTCGCCGCTGAATATCAGACAAGTGCGCCATGGCCGTGTAGGAACGCCTGAAATGGCCACACACCTTCCTGGCCTGCTTGAGGACGTCCTGTAAGCCTGGGTACTTAGACACAAAGCATTGTATGGTGAGATTCAACACATGTGCCATGCACGGCACAAGTGTCAAATTGCCCAAATTCAATGCCGCCAACAGATTGCTTCCGTTGTCACACACCACTTTGCCGATCTCCAGTTGTTGCGGGGTCAACCACTGATCCACCTGTGCGTTCAGGGTGGACAGGAGTGCTGGTCCGGTGTGATTCTCTGCTTTCAGGCAAGTCAACCCCAAGACAGCGTGACACTGTCATATCCGGGATGTGGAATAGCCCCCGGGGAGCTGGGGGGGTGCAGTTGATCTGGAGCAAGATGCAGCAGCAGAAGAGGACTCAGCTGAGGAGGTTAGTGAAAAGGATGGAGTAGGAGGAGTAGAGAAGGTGGCAGCAGGCCTGCCTGCAAGTCGTGGCAGTGTCACCAACTCCGCTGCAGAGCCACGCATTCCATGCTTGGCAGCCGTCAGCAGATTTACCCAATGCGCAGTGTACGTGATATACCTGCCCTGACCGTGCTTTGCAGACCAGGTATCAGTGGTCAGATAGACCCTTGCCCCAACACTGTGTGCCAGACATGCAATGACTTCCTTTTCCACAGGTTGTGGATTGCCTTTTGTGAAAATAAATTTCGGCCGGGTACCTTCCACTGCGGTGTCCCAATAGCTAAAAATTTTTTGAAGGCCTCAGACTCCACCAGCTTGTATGGTAAAAGCTGGCGGGCTAAGAGTTCAGACAAGCCAGCTGTCAGACGCCGAGCAAGGGGGTGACTCTGTGACATTGGCTTCTTACTCTCAAACATTTCTTTGACAGACAACTGACTGTGGACAGATGAGCAGGTACTGCTGAAGGTGAGAGGCGGAGTGGCGGGTGGTTGAGAGGGGGCAAGGAGGACAGCAGTGGTTAATGTGGCTGAAGATGCTGGACCAGGAGGAGGGTGGTGGCTTTGAGTTTGTGTGCTGCTTGTACTCATGTGTTGATCCCATAGGCGTTTGTGATGTGAGATCATGTGCCTTCGCAAAGCAGTTGAACCTAGGTGGGTGTTGGACTTCCCATGACTCAGTTTCTTTTGGCACAGGTTGCAAATGGCATCGCTGTTATCAGAGGCAGACACACAAAATAAATGCCACACTGCTGAGCTTTGCAATGACGGCATTCTGGTGGTGGCAACAGCATGCGTTGATTGGTGTGCTGTCTGGCTGACCCTGGGTGACGATACATGGTGTCTGACTGTGCCACTAGCTCCTTGCGACAACCTCCTCCTGCTTCCAACTCGTCTCCTCCTCCTCTCTGTCTCCCCATATGAACTTTCCCCCTGTTCTTCTTCTCTTCGAGCGGGCACCCACGTGACATCCACGGACACATCGTCATCATCAATCGCTTCACTTGTATCTGACAACTCAGCAAAGGAAGCAGCAGCGGGTACAACATCATCATCATCACACCGTACGTCCATGTGTGTAATGCTGCCCAACTGAGGCATATCCCTGGTATCTACATCCTTTGGCAATAATGGTTGCGCATCACTCACTTCTTCCAACTGATGTTTAAATAATTCCTTTGACTGATTAAGTGAAGCGGCTGTGGTGCTAGTGTTGGTGGTGGCGGCGGGCGGGCGAGTGGTAACTTGAGAGGTGCCCGAAGCTGAACTGAAGGAGGATGGTGCGTCAAGGTTCCGAGCGGAAGCTGTAGAAGATTGGGTGTCCTGTGTAAGCCAGTCAACTATGTCCTCAGAATTTTTCGAGTTCAGGGTATGTGGCCTCTGAACACTGGGAATTATTCTAGGTCCAGAGGAAATCACAGCACCACGAAGGCCCCTGTGCGGTGGCCTGCCTCTGCCTGTCATTTTTTTTAAATTAGTTGTACTATGCGTGCAAGGTACTGTGCCACCCTATTTGAGTGGTGGGCACTGGCAGTGGGCACAGTACAGTCTGTGTGGGCCTGACACACATGGGCAGGCAACTGAAATTATTTTAAAGGGTACAAATTAAATGACTTTTTTATCTGCAAAGTAGTGTGCCACCAGATATGAATGGTGGGCACTGGCAGTGGGCACAGTACAGTCTGTGTGGGCCAGACACACACTGGCAGGCAGCTGAAATTATATTAAAGGGTAAAAATTAAATTACTTTTTTATCCGGAAGGTTCTGTGCCACCCGAAATGAGTGGTGGGCACTGGCAGTGGGCACAGTACAGTCTGTGTGGGCCTGACACACACTGGCAAGCAACTGAAATTATATTAAAGGGTAAAAATTAAGTGACTTTTTATCTGCAAGGTACTGTGCCACCCGATATGAGTGGTGGCGGGCATTGGCGGTGGGCACAGTATAGTCTGTGTAGGCCTGACACACACTGGCAGTGGCAGGCAATTGAAATTATATTAAAGGGTAAAAATTAAATGACATTTTTATCTGCAAGGTACTGTGCCACCCACTATAAGTGATGGGCACTGGCAGTGGGCACAGTACAGTCTGTTTGAGCCTGACACACACTAGCAGTGGCAGGCAACTGAAATGATATTAAAGGGTAAAAATTAAATGACTTTTTTTATCTGCAATGTACTGTGCCTCCCAATATGAGTGGTGGGCACTGGCAGTGGGCACAGTACAGTCTGTGTGGGCCTGACACACACTGGCAGGCAACTGAAATTATTTTAAAGGGTAAAAATTTAATTACTTTTTTATCTGCAAGGTACTGTGCCACTCTATATGAGTGGTGTGCACACAGTAGAGTCTGTGGGCCTGCGGCCTCTCACACACAAGCAGGCAACTGCAATATAATATATGTATATATATATATAGATATAGATATAAAAAAAAAGCAGACTGATGTACCATCCCTAAAAAGGGCTTTTTGGGGTGCTGTAAGGACGCTGTCCTTACAGCAGATGAGTCTTTGAGGACTGGAGTGGACACAGAACACTAGTAGCTAACGCTTTCCCTAGAATCCCTATATTAATTCAGCAGCAACAGCACTCTCCCTGCTCTAACTAACACTGCAGCTTCAGAATGAATCTAAGATGGATGCTGTCCTTGCTTTTTGATAGGAGGTGGGAGGGTCTGGGAGGGAGGGTATGCTGATTGGCTGGAATGTGTCTGCTGACTGTGAGGTACAGGGTCAAAGTTTGCTCAATAATGATGTATAGGGAGCGGACCGAACATCGCATATGTTCGCAGCGAACGTGAACAAGCGATGTTCGCCGGGAACTGTTCAAGACTGTGGGGATTGAAGTGTTTATCGACAGTGGGGCAGGGCTGAACCTGATTGATGCTCAGTTTGTCCATATGCACAGGTTGTCACCAAGTGTATAAAAAAACATTCCCGTATTCGCTATTGAATCTACACCTCTTGCTCAGAAGTGTTTGCCTCAAGTGGTGCATGATATCAGATTAAGAGTTGGTGACTTTCATCAAGAATTTATCTTGTGTTTTGTGTTGGAAGGTCTCCCTGCATTGGTAGTCCTGGGTTTACCATGGCTCAGCAAGCACAATCCAACTATCGATTGGCAAGCTAGGCAGATTCTGTATTGGGGTGATTATTGCATTGACAATTGTCTTAATATATCTTTTTCTGTTGTAACTACCAAGAATTTACAGTCTTTTATATCAGATTTTGCCAATGTATTTTCTGAGAGTGGATGCCTGGATTTACCTCCGCATCGGGAATATGATTGTCCCATCAATCTTATTCCTGGAGCTAAATTGCCTAAATCTAGGTTGTATAACCTTTCTGAACCTGAAAGACAGGCCATGAGACTGTATATTACCGAGAGTTTGGCCAAAGGACATGCAGTGGCAGCAGGGTTCTTTTTTGTTTAAAAAAAAAGGAAGGGACAATTCATCCAATCACGGTATTCACTGATCACAAAATTATGGCTTACCTGGAGTGGGCCAAATGACTGAACCTGAGACAAGCCAGACGGTCATTGTTTTTCACCAGATTCAATTTTACTGTCACCTATCGTCCTGGGGTTAAGAACGTCAAGGCGGATGCCTTGTTACATAGTTTTTCTGGAGGTGGTGATTTTGAAAGTCTGAGTCCCATACTATCTAAAGCGGTGGTGATATCCGCTCTTTACTCTGACCTTGAGGTGAAGGTGTTAGAGCAGTGTTTCCCAACCAGTGTGCCTCCAGCTGTTGAAAAACTACAACTCCCAGCATGCACGGACAGCCTTTTGCTGTGCGGGCATGCTGGGAGTTGTAGTTTTGCAACAGCTGGAGGCACACTGGTTGGGAAACACTGTGTTAGAGGCTCAGGGAGACGTCTGGGACTTGTGTTCCTCTGGGAAACTATTTGTGCCACCGGAATTGCGTCACAAGGTGTTTGAGGAAAATCATTGTACGGTTCTTACGGGACACCCTGGAACCAGATCCACTGCTGACCTCATATCTCGTAGATTCTGTTGGCTGAGGTGGCATAAGTGTGTTAAGGACTATGTGTCAGCCTGTACCACCTGTGAACGTGCTAAGGTGACACATGCTTAGCCTTCCGGATCTTTACTTCCGTTACCTATCCCGTCCAGACCATGGACTCGTGTATCCATGGACTTTATCACTGATCTACCTTACTCTTCAGTTATTCTGGTGGTAGTTGATTGCTTTAGTAAAATGGTGCACTTTATTGCCCTACCAGGCTTACCTAATGCTAAAACACTTGCACAAGTATTCATTGACTACATTGTGAAACTTCATGGCATTCGCTCTGACATAGTCTCAGGTCGTGGGATTCAGTTTGTTTCCAGATTTTGGAAAGCGTTCTGATACAGCTGTTCTTTTCTTTGGCTTTTCATCCTCAGTCGAACGGACAGATGAGCACACTAATCAGAGTCTAGAGACTTACTTGAGATGATTTGTATCTCAGAACCAGGAGCAGGGGTCTTCCTTTTTGTCTTTGGTCGAGTTTGCCATAAACCGTAGTCAGGAGTCCAATGGTCAGCCGCTGTTTTTTGTTGCATATGGGTTTCACCCACAATGGCACATTTTCTGGTTCTGATACTTCTTGTATCCCTGAGGAAGAACGTTTTTCGTCATCATTGTCATTGATATGGCGAAAAAAATTCTAAATAATTTAAGGAATATGGGTAGAGTTGAGCGAACACCTGGATGTTCGGGTTCGAGGAGTTCGGCTGAATTTCACTGAAATGTTCGGGTTCGGGATTCGAACTTGACCCGAACTTTACCCCGAACCCCATTGAAGTCAATGGGGACCCGAACTTTTGGGAACTAAAATGGCTGTAAAATAGCCAAGGAAAGGACTAGAGGGCTGCAAAAGGCAGTAAAATGTAGGTAAATGCCCTGCAAACAAATATGGATAGGGAAATGACTTAAAATAAAATAAAATAAATAAAACTTAAACAATTTTAATTGGTAACTCGGAGGAGGAGGTGGAAATATAGGTTGGGGAGGCGTCAGGTGGGAATGCCATCAGCAGCGCGTCTACCAGCGTGCATTTTGTAGTCAGTAGTCATGCATCTTTTTATCAGTAACATATGTTTTCACAAAATTTGGTTTCCTGACTTATCACTGGCAAAACTGGGTTAATGTCACCCACCAATGAAACAGGTGATATTCAGAAATGTTAGACCCCTGTCAACCAGACAGAGAAGAGGTCAATTCACAGCAAAACAGGCTTCATGTCACCCACGAATGCAACAGGCGATCATCAGAAATGTAGGCCCCTGGCACCCACACAGAGGAGGGGTCAATGCACGACAAAACAGGCTTCATGTCACCCAGCAATGGAACAGGTCATTTTCACTAATTTAGGCCCCTTGCACCCAGACAGATGAGAGGTGCTTTCACGGCAATAAGAGGTTAATGTCACCCAGCAATAGAACAGGCTATTTTCACTAATTTAGGCCCCTGGCACCCAGACAGAGGAGAGGTGCATTCATGGCAATACGAGGTTAATGTCACCAGCAATGGAAAAGGCCATTTTCACTAAGTTAGGCCCTTAGACAGAGGAGAGGTCAATGCACGGCAAAACAGGCTTCATGTCACCAAGCAATGGAACAGGCTATTTTAACAAATTTAGTCCCCTGGCACCCAGACAGAGGAGAGGTGCATTCACTGAAATAAGAGGTTAATGTCACCTAGCAATGGAACAGGCCATTTTCACTAATTTAGGCCCTTGGCACCCAGACAGAGGAGAGGACAATGCATAGAAAAGCAGGCTTCATGTCACCCACCAAAGCAAAAGGTGATTATCAGAAGTGTAGGCCACTGGCACCCAGACAAAGGAGAGGTCAAATCATAACAAAACAGGCTTCATGTCACCCAGCAATGCAGCAGGTGATTATCAGAAATGTAGGCCCCTGGCTCCCAAACAGAGGAGAGGTCAATTCATGGCAAAACAGGCTTCGGGTCACCCACCAATGCAGCAGGCGATTATCAGAAATGAGGGCCCCTGGCACCCAGACAGAGGAGAGGTCAATGCACAGCAAAACAGGCTTCAAGTCACCCACCAATGGAACAGGCGATTATCATAAATGAAGGTCCTGGGACCCAGACAGAGGAGAGGTTCATTCAAATTGGGGTAGCCCCCGAAATAATGGTAGAAATAAAAAAAAGGATTCAATGAATAAGTGCACTGGAGTACAAGAATGTATGTTTGAAGCGGTTATAAATGTCTATTCTGCACAAGGTATGGACAAGTCCTGTGGGATCCATGCCTGGTTCATTTTAATGAACGTGAGCTTGTCAATATTGGCTGTGGACAGGCAGCTGTGTTTGTCTGTAATGACGCACCCCTGCTGTGCTACATACACGTTCAGACAATACACTGGCTGCAGGGCAGGCCAGCGCCTCTAAGGCATAAAGGGCAAGCTCAGGCCATGTGGACAATTTGGAGACCCAGAAGTTGAATGGGGCAGAACCATCAGTGAGTACATAGAGGCATGTGCACACGTATTGTTCTACCATGTTGTTCAAACGCTGCCTCTTGCTAAGACGTTCCGTATCAGCTGATGGTGCAGGTTGCTGTGGCGCAGTGACAAAACTTTTCCACATGTCGGCCATGCTAACCCTGCCCTCTGAGGAGCTGGCTGTGACACAGCTATGTTGACGACCTACTCGTCTGCCTTCGCCTTGTGCTTCCACTTTCCCCCCCGTGTCAGTTGGGAATGCCCTCAGGAGCATGTCTACCAGCGTGCGCTTGTACTCGCGCATCTTCCTATCACGCTCCAGTGCGGGAATTAAGGTGTGCATGTTGTCTTTGTACTGGGGATCCTGCAGGGTAGCAACCCAGTAGTCAGCACAAGTTACAATGTTGGCAACTCTGCTGTCATTGCGCAGACACTGCAGCATGTAGTCGCTCATGTGTGCCAGCCTTCCCAAAGGTAGGGATTAGTGTTGAGCACGAATATTCGAATAGCGAATTTTTATCGCAAATATCGGCACTTCGCTAATTCGCGAATATTTCGAATATAGCGCTATAAATTCGCTATTTCGAATATTCTTTTTTTTTTTTAGTTATATTTTTTTTTCTCCACTTCCCAAAAGTAGTTCTTACCTGTCCTGAGGATTCCTGGCCTCCTGGCTGCTCGAGTCAGTGCCCTTTGCCGCTTCTACTGTCTCCATATACTAAAATGTACTGTCGGATTTGAGAATTACGTTGAAATCGCAATGCGACTAATTCAAGTTATATTAATCGCATTGCGAATACAACTTAGCAGTGCACTGCTATCTTACATATTAGGCTAGAATTAACGAATATGGAATATAGCAGCAGTGGTAAGTAGAAATAAGTAAGTAGATTTCAATTAGCACTGCTATAATATATTCCATATTCGTTAACTTCGTTAATTCTAGCAAGCTGACCCATTATAAACCCAGCTCTACGTTGAAATCGCAATGCGATTAATATAACTTAAAGTAATCGCATTGCGATTTCTACTTAGCACTGCTGCTATATTCCATATTCGTTAATTCTAGCCTAATATGTAAGATAGCAATGCACTGCTAAGTTGTAATCGCAATGCGATTAATATAACTTGAATTAATCGCATTGCGATTTCAACAGATATGGTTTACTATGGTTGCTAAAACGAAGATGGAGAATACTTCGTTATCTTGGTTTTGAGGAATATGACGAATACATTCGTCATATTCGCTAATTCTACCAAGCCAACCATAGTAAACCAGGTCTAAGTAGAAATCGCAATGCGATTAATTCAAGTTATATTATTCGCATTGCGATTTCAACGTAATTCTCAAATCTGACAGTACATTTTAGTATGGAGACGTTCTTGGCTTGGTAGAATTAGCGAATATGACGAATGTATTCGTCATATTCCTCATAACGAAGATAACGAAGTATTCTCCATCTTCGTTTTAGCAACCTATTAGTCAACTTCGCTAATTCTAGCAATCAAATAGGGAAGGCTCACTATAGAGACAGCTGTGTTTAATTCGCTATGCGATTATATATATATATATATATTTTTTTTTTAATAAATAGAATAATTATAATAATTATCAAGTAATATAATTATTCTATTAAAAAAAGCAAAGTAATATAATCGCATAGCAAATTAAACACAGCTGTCTCTATAGTCAACCCTCCTATTTGATTGCTAGAATTAGCGAAGTTGACGAATAGTTAGCTAAAACGAAGATGGAGAATACTTTGTTATCTTCGTTTTGAGGAATATGACGAATACATTCGTCATATTCGTCATCTTTGCTATAATTCTAGATATAAAAAACAATAGGAAAGTAGCCTAAGCTAAAATCGCAATACGCAATTATTTAAATCGCATATTAATCGCGATAACTAGAGTAATGACGAACATTCGATTTCGACGAATATGAAACGAATATTCTTTCGAATATTCGCGAATTTCGGCGAAATCGAATATGGCACCTGCCGCTCATCACTGGTAGGGATAAGCTGTCCTCTGTTGGTGGTGCATCGTCTGTGTCCTCCGTATCCCCCCAGCCACGCTCCAGTGATGGCCCTGAGCTGCGTTGGGTGCCAGCCTGCAATGAACCCGGTTCCTCCTCCTCCTCTACCTCACCCTCCTCCTCCTCGTCCGCTAGAACTGTGCCCTGGTTGGCCACATTTGTACCTGGCCTCTGCTGGTGCAGGAACTCACCCTCTGAGCCACTTCAGAATGATTATCCTGAAAGCCTGTGAAATGCCCCCTCTTCCTCGTCCTCCTCTGCCACATCCTCTTACATCATCGACGTAATTGATTTTTCAAGGAGACATAGAAGTGGTATTGTAATGCTAACAATGGCGTCATCAGCACTGGCCATGTTGGTTGAGTACTCAAAAGACCGCAACAAGGTACACGGGTCTCGTATGCAGGCCCAGTCACTGGTGGTTAAGTGGTGCTGATCCGCAGAGCAACTGATCTGTGCGTGCTGCAGCTGAAACTCCATTATCGTCTGCTGCTGTTCGCACAGTCTGTCCAGTATATGCAAGGTGGAGTTCCACCTAATGGGCAAGTCGCATATGAGGCGGTGAGCTGGAAGGCCGAAGTTAGCTGCAGCGCAGACAGGTGAGCAGTGGCAGGGTGAGAACGCCGAAAGCGAGCAAAGACGGAGCGCACTTTCAGCAGCAACTCTGACATGTCTGGGTAGTTTTTAAGAAACTTCAGCACCACCAGATTCAGCAAATGCACCAGGCAAGGGATGTGCGTCAAACCGGCTAGTCCCAGAGCTGCAACAAGATTTTGCCCATTATCGCACACCACCAGGCCGGGCTTGAGGCTCACTGGCAGCAACCACTCATCGGTCTGTTATTCTATGCCCTTCCAAAGCTCCTGTGCGGTGTGGGATTTGTCACCTAAACACATGAGATTTAAAATCGCCTGCTGACGTTTACCCCGGGCTGTGCTGAAGTTGGGGGTAAGGTTCTTTCGATGACCGTATGTGGGGGTGGTAGAAGAGGAGAAGGAGAATGCGGAGTAGGAGGAGGAGGCAACAGGAGGCAAAGAATAATGCCCTGCGATCCTCGGTGGTGGAAGGACATGAGCCAAACCGCTATCCGTTGCGGGCCCAGCCACCACTATGTTTACCCAGTGTGCGATTAGGGAGATATCCTTGGAGCAGGCATTGGTGTGCTCAGTGCTTGGGTGTGGTGGGCAGCAGCAGGTGTACTGTCTAGGGAACGGCCGCTCCGCTTTTGCACCCTGCTCCCTCTTTTGCTGTGCTGTTGCCTCTGTGCGACCACTCAGAACTGCACACGTTACTAGCACAACCTTCAGTCCAGTCTGGGTCTAGGACCTCATCATCCTCTACATCATCTTCCACCCATTTATGACCCCTGCCCTCCTCGTCAGTCTGCACATTGCATAAAGTCACAGTAGTTCGCACCTGTGTTTCGTCATCATCAGAGACGTGCTGCGGCGGTCTTCCCATGTCCTCATCCTGCAACATAAGTGGTTGGGCATCAGTGCATTCAAGGTCTTCCACTTCTAGGCCGGCAGGGCTAGGTGGATGGGACAGGGAAACCCTGCCAACAGAGTCATCAAAAAGCATAAGAGTTTACTGCATGACTTGGAGCTATCACTGCTTGGCTGATTTGCAAGGAGGTGAGGTGAAAGACTGATGGGCATGGGCTGCAGGTGCCAACTCTGAGCTTTTTGCAGAGGACTGAGTGGGAGACACTGTGAAGGAACTGGAGGCACTGTCAGCCACCCAATCTACTATCGCCTGTACATGTTCTGGCCTCACCATCCGTAGAGAGGCATTCAGGCCTACCTAATAACGCTGCAGGTTCTGTCGCCTACTCGCACCAGAGGAAGGTGTTTCACTTGGACCGGTAGTTGGCGCTGAGTGGCCAGGTCCTCTCCCAGCAACAGGAGCTCCACCAACACCGCCAAGACCATGCCCACGTCCCTTATTTGATGTTCTCATTATTTGCGTTCACCCAGCAAGCTGAAAGATGGTTTCTCTCCAGTGTCAATTTAACTGCCAATAGTCAACAATTAAGTTCACTAAGGCAGTGCCCGTGCCCAAAAATACTTTTTTTGGCCTAAAACACTGATTCTCAATTTCACTGCAGAAATGTCAAATATGTATTTGGACGGTGTATTTCAAACTGTTTTATGGACCAGGAATAAGGTTTTTTTTTCCTGAAACACATGGATGCACTATTTCCCTGCAGAAATATTAAATATGTATTTGTACGCTGTATGCACAACTGCTTTGTGAAGCAAGAATATTGCTTTTTTCCCACAAAAAAAAGACTAATTCACTATTTTACTGCAGAAATGTCAAATGTGTATTTCGGCTGTGTTTTTAAAAATGCTTTGGGGACCAGGATTACTGCTTTTTCTCACAAAAATACACTGATGCACTATTTGACTGCTGAAATTGAATATACGGTTTAGTGCAGTGTATACACAAGTGCTAGACTAGACAAATGGACTATGTCACCCCTTAATTATACAAAAGGTAATGTAGGGGACTTGAGCAGCCAAACAAAAAGCTTTTTTTCCTTCACTGAGCTACCAAACAGGATTAGGTTGATGTCCCTGGCAGGCTGGCAGTACCAGATGGATTTAAAAAAAAGTGGCTGGGTACATAAATGTAGGATTGCTGAAGCTCCCTCCCTCTCTATTTGCTGTATCTTGTGCATTAAACTACAACAGGTTCTACAGATTTCTTGCCTATCCTGTCCCTGATAGCACCGGCAGCAACTTTTTCCTAGGCTAACATCAGCAGACTGACGTGCGGCACTACGTGACTCCAGCTTATAAAGAGGCTGGGTCACATGCTGTACTCAGCCAATCGCAGCCATGCCATTAGTATGGTGCGGTGCTGCGCGGCAGCCATTGTTGCTTTGGTGCTGTGCTGGTGGGTTGGTGGGACCCAGTGCCAACGTGGCTTTGCCAGACAGCAGGGGTGCTGTTTGGCTGCTGGGTACCGCCGCCCGTTGGTGCGGTTCCGTGGTGGCAGTGGCCATCGCGCAGCGCTGCGCCAAATTTAGAGTAGGTTCCCACTCAAGGAGGCAACCTTGTTGCGGTGAGTGGGCCTATTGCTTTTTGATCAAATTGTATACCAATGCCTCGTGTATAGCATGCAGCATAGGGGTAGGTATACAATAAATTGCGCTGAGAAGCCATGGTAATTACGCTGAGAGGCAGTTACAGTTGTGTTCAAAATTATTTAACCCCCACTGAAATTGAGTGTTTTGGCCAGTTTGACATTGATTTTGATCATTTCAGTCATCTTGTTTACAATTAAATCAAAGAGGCACTTGTAAGTCAGACAAATATAACATAACATTTATAATGAAATAGCCACAAATGTCTTTTCTGTGCTCACATCATTATCAGTTTTATTCAACCCCCAAGTGACATTCAATCTCAGTACTTTGTACAACATCCTTCTCCAGTTATAACAGCTTTTAAACGTGAAGCATAGCTTGACACAAGTGTCTTGCAGCGATCTACGGGTATCTTCGCCCATTCTTCATGTACAAAAGCCTCCAGTTCAGTCACATTCTTAGGCTTGCGCGCTGCAACTGCTTTCTTTAAGTCCCACCAGAGGTTCTCAATTGGATTTAAGTCTGGTGACTGCGATGGCCACTTCAAAATGTTCCAGCCTTTAATCTGCAACCATGCTCTAGTGGACTTGTAGGTATGCTTGGGATCATTGTCCTGTTGAAAGGTCCAACGTCTCCCAAGCCTCAGGTTTGTGACGGACTGCATCACATTTTCATGCAATATCTCCTGGTACTGAAGAGAATTCATGGTACCTTGCACACGCTGAAGCTTCCCTGTACCTGTAGAAGCAAAACAGCCCCAAAGCATGATTGACCCCCCGCCATGCTTCACAGTAGGCAAGGTTCTTCTCTTCATAGGCCTTGTTCTTCCTCCTCCAAACATAGCGTTAATCCATGGGCCCAAACAGTTCTAATTTTGTTTCATCAGTCCACAGGACACTATCCCAAAACTTTTGTGGTTTGTCCACATGACTTTTGGCATACTGCAGTCGACTCTTCTTATTCTTTGGAGACAGCAAGGGGGTGCGCCTGGGAGTTCTGGCATGGAGGCCTTCATTACGCAGTGTGCGCCTTATTGTCTGAGCTGAAACTTCAGTACCCGCATCTGACAAATCTTTTTTCAGTTCCTCAGCAGTCATACGGGGGCTTTTCAACACTTTGCGCTACAGGTAGCGCACAGCAGTCGAAGTCAGCATCTTCTTTCTGCCACGACCAGGAAACATTTCAACAGTGCCCTTTGCCTTGAATTTGCGAATGATGCTTCTTATGGTGTCTCTTGGTGTGTTTAACATCTTTGCAATCTTCTTATAGCCATTGCCCTTCCTGTGAAGAGAAATCACCTCTTCTCTTGTCTTCCTGGACCATTCTCTTGACTTCACCATGTTTGTAAACACACCAGTAAATGTCTAGAAGGAGCTGAGTATCACAGTCATTTTAAATCTGCCTAATTGGTGCTTATTATGCTTGATTGCTGCTCCTTGACATCCATAGGTGTTTTCAATACCTGATCAAAAACACTTGAATGAACCTCTGTTCTTAAGAGTGGTAGTCTTTAAGGGTTTGAATAATTGTGTAAATGGAGAAATCACAAAAAAAAACATTTAATACTGTATTACAAAAACAATTGATGTCATTTTAGTTGCATTTGGATCTTTAACCCCTTAAGGACCGAAAGTAAAAATTACGGCAGCTCTCCGGCTCCCCCTGGTGGTGATCGGGGGAATCGCAGGGCTGGATGTAGTAACCTTGAACTCAATGAATGATTCGAGGTTACTACTTACTATTTCCTATGCAGCCCTTGTTAGCAATATGGCTTCATAGGAAAGTAGTAAAATCCTCATAAACTCCAATACAAGTGTATTGGAGTTTATGTTAGAAGCAATCAGATGACTGATTTATATAGGTCCCTATGGGACCTATATAAAAGTGTAAAAGAAAAATAATAGAAATAAAAAAATAAATAAAAAAAACTAAAAATTCAAATCACCCCCCTTTCCCCAAAATTAAAATAAAATAATAATTTTTTTTTAAAAAAATACACATCATGGGTGTCGCAATGTGCGAAAACGCCCGTTGTATAAAAATATAAAAATATATTCCCCATACGGTAAACAGAAAAACGGAAAAAAGCGCCCAAATAGCGGATTCGCCATTTTGAGACGCTTCATTTCCTCAAAAAAATTAAATAAAAAGTGATCAAAAAGTCCTACACACCCCATAATGGTATCAACTAAAAGTTCAGATCGCCCCGCAAAAAATAAGCCCCATACAATGCCATACACTTAATTACAAAAAGTTATAGGGGTCAAAATCTGGCGACAAAAAAATAAATAAAAAATTTCCCACTTTTGAATTTTTTTCACTATCAAAACGCAAGAAAAACTATACATATTGGGTATCGCCGGATTTGTACTGACCTGTAGAATAAAACTAAATGGTCAGTTTTATCACACATCAAACGTCGTAATTTAAAAACCCGTAAAATTGTGGTAGAATTGTTTTTTTTTTGCAATTTCACCCCATTTGGAATTTTTTTCCCGCTTCCCACTACATCGTATGCAATATTAAATGGTGGCATTGGAAAGTACAACTTGTCCCGCAAAAATAAAGCCCTCATATGGCCATGTGAACGTAAAAATAAAAAAGTTATGGCTCTCGGAAGGCATGGAGCGCAAAACGAAAATGCAAAAATGAAAAAACCCCGAGTCCTTAAGGGGTTAAAAAGTCCCTAAAACCCTTTACAGCATTGGGGGTTGAATAATTTTGAACACAACTGTACTACATCAAAGCATAGTATTAAGGATGTGCGATCCAGTTTCACTTTCTCATATTTTACTTGTATTGAAAACCTTTCACAAGTCTCACCCGGATAAGGTCGGTCCTGGGTGCCCGGAGGTCACCCGTAGAAGGAGGGGTACTGTCACGGACACTTTCGTGATAGGGGCCAGGAGATCAGAGAGACTGGCAACACGTGGGTTAATCTGACTGGTTCCTTGTGGATCATTTGTGTCTGTTTTGTTTTGATAATGACCACACCTCTTGCAGGTGTTGTTGATTTAGTCATTTAACTTCCCCTATTTACTGCGGCTTACCCCTTCTGGGGGTGCAGTTTATATCTTTAGTTTCTGGACTTTGGGATAGCTGGTTGTTGGATCTCGGTTGAGCTCCTGGGCTACCTTTGTTTCTCATGAAGTTAAGTGTTGTTTTCTCTATTTGTATTTTGTTTGTTGTATTTCCCTGTCTTGTGTATGTATGCCTGAGGGAGACTCCTGTTCATCCTTCTGGTGGAGGAATAGGTTGTCTAAAGTCCTGTCACTATACCAGGGCCCAAAAGGGTGTGTTAGGGCTCTAGGTTACTGTGTATGAACTTTCCTACCATGGAGGTCAGTTCATACTGATAGCTAGTCAGAACTTGGAATAGGGTTGTTCTAGGAGGTGACCAACTTCCTTAATCTAGTTTCCAGGCCTAGTTCCTGTACCCTTTCCTCTTGTGCTCTGTGTGGAGTTTTCCATCCACACCCCATCCACGACAATTTTAAATAAAAGAATATTCATGTGTTAGAATGGCCGAGTCAAACTCTAGACCTAAATCATATTGAGAATTCATGGCAAGACTTGAAAATTGCTGTTCACAGTTGCCCTCCATCCTATCTTCCTGGGCTTGAGCTATTTTACAAAGAATGGGCAAATATTTCAGCCTCTAGATGTGCAAAGCTGGTAGAGACATATCCCAAAAGACTTGGTGGGCCTACAAATTATTGACTCTGTGGGGCTTATTAAAAATGCAAGCCCCACTTTCTAGATTTTTATTAAGAATTTTAAAAATGTGTATCATTTTCTTTTTACTTTACTCATACTTGCTACTTTATGTTGGTCTATGACATAAAATCCCAATAAAATACTTTTAAGTTTGGGGATGCAATGTGAAAAAATGTGGAAAAGTTCAAGAAATATAAATATTTTTTAAGGCACTGTATATAGATATGGCTAATGATACAATATGCAGAACAAAATATATCTAACACTGGTAGCACAAGGAAAAGAAGAATGATTAATAGATACAAAGAAAAAAAAAAGGGAAAGAGCAGGTCACAAGCAGAACGAAGAGTGGGATATTTCATTGTCTGTATATATACTGTGGTCACCCAAGCAAAAAGTTGACAATGGACAGTTTTAGGTGGGAATAGACAATCCACAAGCCACAAACCTTGGAAATTTTTGTCTGAGCAATGGGGAAGAAATTACTGAGCTTCTCATTAATCATAACGTTATCTAATTCAGTAAGAAACTCAGAGCATGGAATAGATGGTTTTGTCTGGCCATTAAAAATATGAAATCAGCAGCAGCAGTGTTTTGAGTGTCTCCAAAGATTTGAGTCCCAATCCCCAATGTGTCAAATTTACAATCCCACTAACCCGCCCCAGTTCTAAAGGCATATTTGATTGGACAGTTATGTTTTCCAATGCCTCCAACTAATAGTCCTGGGAAATAGCGGTGCTATACAGATGGTCCCTCCCCAAAGTGCTCCCAAAAGCTCCCCCAATGGTAATAATTCTTTCCCAGAATGCTCACATTATAAATAATACCACCTACTGTGATAATGCTTCCCAAGTGTGACCCTGTTGGCGGGATGCCCTCTATATTGTGCTCAATAATAATGCCCCCTCAGAACCCCCAGTAGTAATAATGCCCCATGGTGCCCCAGTTTTGATACAGCTCCCCAAAGTGCCCCCATGAGTAAGACCTCTCCATAAGGACCCCATGTAGAGCCCACAGTCATTATAATGTGCCCTCTAATACCCCCAGTAGATATGCCGCCTATAGTGCCCTCAATTATAATAGCCTTCTGTAGAGCCCCCAGTAGTTATAGTGCCCCCTATATTGCTTCCAATAATTATAATGCCCCCCTGTGGTGTCCCAGTAGTTAAAATATGAGCTCATTACCTACAGTAGTCATAAAGCCCCGTATAGTGTCCACAGTAGAAATAATGATGCCCTAAATTCCCCCTGTAGGCATAATACACCAGTATTTATAATGTTTCCTAATGTTCCCAGTAGGTATAATGCTCCTCTGTAGTGCCCCCAGTAGGTATAATGTAGTGCCAGTAGTTCCTCCAGTACTTAGAGTGCCCCCTATACTAATAAGCCCCCTACATATTGTTCCTGGTAGGTATAATGCCCCTCTGGTGCCCCCAGTACTTAAAGCCCCCTTGTAGTTATAAAGCCCCCACATAGTGACTCCAGTAGTAATAATCCCCCCTTTTGTGCCCAATACTTGTAGAGCCATGTGTAGTTAAAGCAGCCCCCACATAATGCCCAGCACTATTGTCCACTCGAATGTCAGTTATGGAAAAAAAAACTATCCTGCAGCCATCTGAGATGCAGGCTCCAGGTCTCTTTCAGCTGCTGGTCCCGAATTGCTGGTTTCTGTACTCAGGTGGCTGTGTTGAAGTCAGGCGATTGTTCAACGACCATCTGCCTATGAGAGTGAGCAGTGGGCCAAAGGAGGCATTCACTCCCATGTCCCGCTGCAATAGTTCAACTGTATCCCCATCCTAAGGATAACAATACAGTTGTATAGTTTGCAGCCACAACTTTCAAGGCCCCGGCTCAAGCCCCAGATGTTTTGTCTCAGAGATGCCTGTGGTGAGCAGCCTGCTTTGAGCTTGAGTAATGTTACAGGATTTATCATGTAGCAGATTTCCATCACCTCCATTTCTAGATGTATTGAATATGTATTAGACCATATACGTGGGACCAAACGCATAGGACACGTGGACAGGTCCAAAACATCAATAGCATTTTATCATTAGAAATGTATGGCCGGGAACAATATGGGCTATACCCATGGAGACAATATATCAGCACATGAGAACATTGTAGGTATACTCCACCATGTTGGTATTCACAAAACAAGCGGAACAAGTGTTTCATGTGTCATCCCAAGAGGCCCGTCCAGCATACTGACTAGATCCATTTCCCATTTATTAATATAGTATGGATAGAGTTGTGGGCTACACTGTACAATGAGGAGTGAACAAAAGACATCATGTAAGTATAACATTTAAGGCAGGAAATTAATCATGACCACTGTAGCCTATACATTTTAAAAGAGGACCTTATGGCCAAGTTATTATTTATCAGCTGGAGAGGTGTAAAGCCATTTGCTAAAAGAAATGGCATAAGGAAGAGATTATTCTGACAATTTAATAATCTATAATCTGTTATGTCAAAGTTGTTTATGCTTACAAAAGACTGATAGAGATACAGTAATTCTGATGTGCTATCAATTCAAATATGATTTTATAATGAATAATAAAAAATGAAGGTAAATATAATACTATTATCTTGTAAACTAAGATCACCTTTGTTAAAATGCCAATTTTTTATAACATTATGCCAATATGCTTCAGTAGTTTCTCATACTATGTTCCCTTTAATGCACAATCTTTTTCTTCCACAGATTAGATTTTAGAGAGTATAAATAGCATATTTGCTCTAAAATTGATGTGGTCACATACTGCTGGGTTTAAGCTGCATCTGAAATTCTATAATACACCTTCTTAACTAATTCCAGAGAACGAAAATAAAGCTGACATGGTACAAATTTTGGCAGTAATGTCTATTACCACCTCAGCGGTATATTTGATGAATTCCACCCACAGATGGAATTTAATCTAGTAGTCACTGCAGGGCATTATCATTTATTCACAGCAGTGAACTTTACACTACAGAGCAGGAGTCTGCACTTAATTGCTCAGGCTGGTCATACTTAGACACGTAATTCCTAGCCTCTCTTGCCACCAGTCCTAGAAATTGTGGTTGTGTACCTATGTGTTTTTTTTTCCCTTTTAGGGTACTTTCACACTAGCGTTTTGGATTCCGTTTGTGAGATCCGTTTCAGGGCTCTCACAAATGGTCCAAAACGGATCAGTTAAGCCCCAATGCATTCTGAATGGATAAGGATCCGTTCAGAATGCATCAGTTCGGCTCCGTTCCGCCTCTATTACATTTTGGAGGCGGACACCAAAACGCAGCATGCAGCATTTTGGTGTCCGTCTGAAGAGACGGAGCCTAACGGATCCGTTTTTTTTTTACAATGTAAGTCAATGGGGACGGATCCGTTGTCAGTGACACAATATGGTGCATTTGAAAACGGATCCGTTCCCTATTGACTTTCAATGTAATCCAAAACGGATCCGTTTTGGACTTTGTCATTTTTCTTTAAACCTAATGCAAACGGATCCGTTCTGAACGGATACAAACGTTTGCATTAGAGGTTCGGATCCGTCTGTGAAAATAAACAGACGGATCCGCACCAACGCTAGTGTGAAAGTACCCTTAGTTAAAGCATGGTTTTTCAACTCTGGTCCTCGGGACCCACCTATCAGTCAGGATTTGAGAATATCCCACAGAATGAATACCTGTGGTAAATCCGGTTCTATGGACACTAATTATATCTCCTGCTCAATACTAAGGAAATCCTGAAAGCTTGACTGGTAGGTGGTTCCCAAGGACCAGAGTTGAGAAACCCTGAGTTAGGCGCCATTCACACGTCTGCAATTCTCGAAATTCGAAATTGCAGACCCATTCATTCCTATGGGGACAGACGATGTCCCGCCCGGGTCCGCAATTGCGGATCTGCACTTCCGGGTCCGCAATCGCGTTCCCGAAAAAAATAGAACATGTCCTATTCTTATCCGCAATTGCGGACAAGAAAAGGCATTTTCTGTCTAGTGCCGGCGATGTGTGGTGCGCAAATTGTGGAATGCACATCGCCGATGTCTGTGTTTTGCGGATCCGTGGATCCGCAAAACATTTGCGGACGTGTGAATGGGGCCTTAAAGAGCGGTGGAACAAACACAGTGGAAGGGTGTGTGATCAGTCCAGGAGGTGTAGGGGGTATGATAGTAGCAAGTATCTCTATAAACTGTATCTTTCTCCTCAAGATATGACATAGCAGTGATGTGGGCAGCAGGAACATAACTAAGCCACTAAGGTACGCTACTTAGGGTATTAGGGATAGGGTCCATTCACACGTCCGTTGTGTTTTGCGGATCCACGGATCCGCGGATCCGCAAAACACGGACATCGGCGATGTGCGTTCCACACTTGCGGACCGCACATCGCCGGCACTCTCATAGAAAATGCCTTTTCTTGTCCGCAATTGCGGACAAGAATAGGACATGTTCTATATTTTTCGGGAACGCAATTGCGGACCCGGAAGTACGGATCCGCAATTGCGGACCTGGCCGGGACATCGTCTGTCCCCATTGAAACTAATGGGTCCGCAATTCCGTTCCGCAAAATGCGGAATGGAATTGCGGACGTGTGAATGGACCCATAGTTTGTGTAAAAAGTAAGACAATGTTTTAACCTCCTAACTGTCATATTAAAATTGAAAAAAATAATATAGGGGCTCACCCCTCTGCTACTAAGGCGTGGTGCTCTTGTCTAGTTGACTCACCCTGTCAAGAAATTGAATATATATAAATGGATTTAGAACAGACACTCTATATTTGAAACCATCCAGAGAGTTCATTTGAATTACCCTTTAATATTGTACATCTTCATCAAAAGTTAAAATGCACAGCTAGTAGTAAATTAGGTCATAAAATGTATATAAAAATAAATTAATAAGAATAATAACATGTGTATGAAAGAAAGACCCTAATTATTAAAATCAGCACCCAATGGCAATGGTAAAAGGATGTACAGATGTTGAGTCGATTTCTGGTGTTAAATTAATCTCATAAAGTCATAATCTATACTATCATCAAAGCATTGCCTTGTTAGATACCACTTTAAAATGTATTGAGCAGACAACACATGTGATTCAATGTTTTGTATGGTCAATACATTTTAAAGTGGTATTTTACTAGGCAATGCTTTGATGATAGTATAGATGATGAGATCAATTATCACCAGAAATCGACTCAACATCTGTACATCCTCTTACCATTGTCATTGGGTGCTGATTTTAATAAGTAGGGTCTTTCTTTTTTACACATATTATTCGTTATTAACTTATTTTTATATACTTTTTATGACCAAATTTACTGCTAAACCCTCCCAAAAATATAATATTTTTATTGTAGAATTTTAATATGTGTCTGAAGTAAATCTTGTTGGCGCACAACTTAGGGGGCACAATTAAAGGGATTGTCCCAGTTCAGAGCTGCACCCAGACATACCTCCATTTTCACCCAGGCAGCACCCCTGACTTGAGCATCGGAGCAGTTCATGCTCTCCTTTGCCCTGTGCTAAATCACGCAGGGCAAAGGCATTTTCCAGAGTTCCGGTGACGAACTGTGCTCTCCATGGGGCTGCCAGGAAGCCCGGTGACGTCACCGGTATTGATGGGCAGGCTTTAGTGCTTCCCTAGCCTATAAAACAGCTATAAACTCCCATGTAAATGTAGCCTGTTTTCCATCCACAGGCTATATTTAGGTTCACCTGTGAGGCCTGGGCCATATCAGCCAGTCTTGGGTGGGGCTCACAGCCTTCTCCCTCCTCCCATTGCAGGCCTGGTGACATGCTGGAGGTAAATGAGGAGTCTGCTGTGAGTCGGCCTAATACATTCCTGTAATTTTGCCCACTGGCCCCTGGTATTGCCCATATGGCACAGGTAGGTGAGTGTTAGATCCCGAGCTACTTGAGAGACCTTGGCGTGGTGCTCGGGCTTAAGACATGTCCTCCACTCAGCTCTGAACCCGGACAACCCCTTTAACCCTTTAGTGACATAATTTTAGCATTAAGGACCCATTACATTTTTCCCCTTCGTGTTCCAGCAGACACTTTTTTTCTTCTAATTTTTTATTTTTATTTTGCAAGATTAGTTTTAGGTTTTTGAGGAACCATTTTGGGGTATTTTTTAACTTTTATTTATTTATTTTTTAGTGGTAAAGATAAAAAAACAGCAATTTTTACAATATTTATTTACGGAATTTATTTATGGCATTCACTTTGGGGTATAAATAACAACCTTATTCTATGGGTTAGTATAATAATGATAATGACAAATTTCTTTATTTTTTTTCTCCTTCTGTAGGCTGTCAGCTTCCCAACTGCCCCCACCCCCTCCTCCTGACTGAAGGGGAGAAAGGAGGCTGCTCATATCTCTGGATTGGTAGAAGCTAGACATATAGGCTTTGTATTGTTTGAATACTGGCATTCCAAGTTTTCAACAATACCAGATTCATAACATTGTCTTTAGTACATGGGAAGATATCACTGTAAGGCCTCTTGCACATGACTGTATGGCTTTTTCAGTATTTTGCAGTCTGCAAAAAACGGATCCGCAAAAAATACGGATGATGTCCGTGTGCATTCCGTTTTTAATGGAACAGCTGGCTCCTAATAGAACAGTACTATCCTTGTCCGTTATGCAGACAATAATAGGGCATGTTTGAACGGAATGGAAGAAATGGAAATACGGAAATGGAAGGCATACGGAGTAACTTCCGTTTTTTTTTGCAGATCCATTGAAATGAATGGTTCTGTATACGGTCCGTATATGGAACGCAAAAAAACAGAACGTAAACGGGAAAGAAAACTTTGTGTGCAAGAGGTCTAAGAAATGGGGATGCAGTTAATGGAGCTGAAAGTAAAAGCAGGTCTTACCGCATTTATTCCCATCTTGATTTCTAAAAGTGATATTGTGCTTCTGTTGTGCAAATGCTGTCAAACAAGACCAGACCCATATCTCTAGCTGCTACCAATCAGGAAATATAAACAGCTACATTTTGCTGGAATTGTTTTCAGATGGTATCTCACATTTGAAGAGACCCTGAGGTACCCTACAAAGCAAACTTTCAATAAGTAACCCCACTTTTACACCCCTCAAGGAATTGATGGAGAGGTAAAGTTTGAACCAACAAGCATTTCATAGAATTTAGGGACATTTGGCTATGAAAATTAAAAATTTTATTTTATTTCCGATAAAATGTTGCTTTGGTCCCAAAGTTTTCATTTTCACAAGTCATAACAGGAGAAAAAAAAGCACTCACAATTTGTCTGTGACTCATGTTTAGAGTCACAGCAGCTTTCAGAAAAGAAGGAGTGGCATTAGGATTTTCTAACATGGAATTTACTAAAATAGTTTTTAGGGGCCATAACATAATTTTTTGTTGTTGACTGAGCTGTGTGAGAGTTTGTTTATTTCAGGACAAGCTGTAGTTTTTTTGGTACCATTTTGGGGTACAAATTAATTTTTTATTGCTTTTTAAACCATTTTGGGGGAATTGAGGTGAACAATAACTGCAATTCTGTCAGTGTTCTTTTTTATTTTTTTATAGTATTCCTCATGCTGTATATATATGATAATTTTATTCTATGGGTTGATACGGTTATGGTGATACCAAATTTATAGTTTTTTATGTTTTACTACATTTTCTGCATACAATCACTAGTAGTAAAAATTATATTTTGCATCACCTTATACTAACATCCATAACATTTTTATTTTTTCACCAATGTAACTGTATGAGGGCTTGTTTTTTGTGAGACAGGCTGTGGTTTTTATTGCAACAATACCCCTTACATCAGTGGTCCCTACCAAACACAGCATGTAAGGGGTTAAACTGCAGGGCCTGGTGCCAGTACGTTAAAGATGACACTCACTGCTGATGATGGCAGCTCCTTTTCTGAGGTGCTGCCATCTCAGCGCAGTAAGGCTGACGAGGGAGTGGGAGGCAGCACAATGCAGGGGCATCGGGGTAAGAAGCGGGCCATAACTGATTTAAGCTCTGATTTTCAGAGTGGAGATCAGAACCTGAGACCGGCATTTTTACACTTCCTACACTCTAGTTAGTCTGTGCAGACTAACCAATCAGAGAAATCCCTGGCAAGGGACCACTCTTATTGACCCCTTGCTGACTTTTCCAGTATCTCTTCTCTCTGCGAGAGTGGAGACTCCGGCGCTGTGACATTTTAGTGTCACAGTCCTGTTTAACAATTTGGGCGTAACTGTACGCCTGATTGCGGTAAATTAGATGCAGTTTGGACATATAGTTTTGTCCATATGCAGGAACAGTTTAAACCCATGCCGGTTTGACATCACTGCATCCAATCACTGGACGTTGGAGAGACCAGATCCCTTTGCGTCATGTGACCATTTGTCATGACGCAAAGGGTACAGGTTATTAATTAATTAACATTAAGTGGTGTTTTCTCAAAAATATGTGAATACTACAGGACATGTTATAACCAGTTCAAAACAAATCTGCCGTGTGAAGTAAATGAAAGATTAGAAAATTAAAACAAAAGGGTTAATTTAATTTTCCAATAGCCTCCCCAATGGCACTGACAGGAGGGTTTATAGTCTTCTGTTGCTATAAATTATCCTATTATTGACTAACAGCTTGTGCAACAGTGTCATACAATCAAGGCTATACAGATACTTGATCCTTGACGCTTGACAGCACAACCTTACTCCAGGAGTGGCTTTTAGTTTACAGTTTTTTGTATGTGCACACATTTTATTATATTTTATGCGATTGTGTTTTTTCACCTATTAAATGGAATTTAATTAAGTGACTTTTCTCCAGTGATACCATGTGTATGAGTGCCTATACAATCCAATTAATTTATACTTACAACTTTGAGGTGGGTAATTTAAACTGGATAAGAGCACCAGGCCATAGTGACAGAGAGTCAGCCATCTCACTAGAATACTAAAGGAGGATGCTCCCTGCCTCCAGGACAGGAAACCACATGGAAGCTCAAACTTTAAAAGGAGCCTCCTCCCCTTACCTAATCAATGAATAACAAAGTACAAAGTAGTGATACAAAAATAAAAATATATTAATCCAACTGGAATACAAGAATGAACATGAAATCATAAATCCAAGGAAACCATAATTAAGGGTGGGAAACCCCCAGTGCCGTTGGGGAGGCTATTAGAAAATCCAATTACAAGTAAGAGTAATTAACCCTTTTCCCTGGCACCTCCCCCAATGGCACTGACTTGAGGAATAACAGAGGAGTCTTACTAGGGTGGGATTAAGGCAGAAAGAATTTTGCGGACAAAGGATAAATCCTGATTATGCATGATATTTAATTTATAATGGTTGAAGAAAGTCTTTGGATTTGCCCACACAGCTGCTTTACTAATTTGTTCAATCAAGATGGCTGCATTTTCTGCCCAAGAGGTCAATATAGCCCGTGCTGAATGGACCCTAAGTCCCTTCGGAGGATCTAGGTTCTTCTGAGTATAACACAGAGAAATTGCCTGCTTTATCCACCTTGCAATGGTGGCTTTACTGGCTGCCTGAACTTTGTTAGGCCCCTGAAACTGAAAGAGGAGGTGATCCGATTTTCTATCTTCTCTCCAGATTTTTAAGTAGGCAAGCACACAAAATCTCACATCCAAGTTATGATAGGGCCTCTCCAGGTCTGTCAAAAGTGATGGACAAAATGACGGTAAATTGATTTCCTGATTACAGTGAAATCTGGATGCTACTTTGGGTAGGAAGTATGGACGATGTTTTAAGATTATCCTGTCATCTAGGATCCTAAGATAAGGACTAGGAGGACAGCAAGAGAAGGCCTGTATTTCCCCCACCCTTCTTGCCATTGTTATAGCCAGGAAGAAGGTAGTCTTTAGGGTCAGGAGTTTGAGGGAAATATCTTCAATAGGTTCAAACAGAGAGTCCATCAGTGCCATAAAGACTAGGATCAAGTCCCAGGGTGGGACGGTAGAGTGTAATCTGGGGGAATCTCTGGTTGCTCGCTTGATAAATCACCTAATTAGAGGATGATCAGATAGGTTTGTCTCTAGAAAAACTGTTAAAGCGGAGATCTGAACTTTAAGGGTGGATGGCTTAAGCCCCTTGTTCAAACCTGCCTGCAGGAAGTCTAGAATGAAAGGGATGTTGACTAAGGAACTTTGCTGTATCCTGTTACTAGAAAACAAAAAAGGTAAACGTTCCACATTCTGAGACAGATCTTGACTCTTTAGAAGGGTGGAGATTACAGGGTCAGAAAGACCTTTCTGCTTCAGATTTTAGAGTTCAATATCCATGCCGTCAACTTCAACTGAGAAACCCCCGAATGGTGTACTGGCCCCTGTTGGAGAAGACCCGGAAACACTGAAAGAGTCCAGGATATTCCCTGCGATAGTCTGAGTAAGAGGGGAAACCAGGCCCTTTTGGGCCAACAGGGAACAATCATGATGTGCTTCCTCTTCTGCCACCTTCATCATAGTTCTGGGAATCAGGCTGAATGGGGGGAATGCATATAACAGACCCTTTGGTTAAGGGTGAGAAAGGCCCCCACTATTTCTGGACATTCTAGGAGAGAAAGGGAACAAAATCTCTCTACCTTTCAGTTCATCTGATCTGCAAATAAATCCAGAATCTGAACATTGGGATGTAGAGTCCATTCTCCCTCTTTTAAGGTTTGACAGCTGAGGAAATCAACCACCATATAGCTGCTTCCTTTTAAATGCACGGCCATTAAAGAGGATAGGTGTTTCTCTGAAAAAAGAAAGATATCTCTTGATGTTGCTGCAAGCGATCTGCTTCGGGCACCTCCTTGCCTGTTTAAATATGCGACTGTCGTCATATTGTCTGACAGGATCTTGATATGATCGAGAGAGGTCCTTGAGTGAAGGGCTAGAAGAACTTCATAGACTGCTCTGAGCTCTCTTAGGTTTGATGATGCCTGTAGCATGCATTCGTCCCAGACTCCTTGAACCATAAGGTCCCCCACACGCATCTGTGGACACCAATAGAAGATTTTCTTGATGCCAGAAGACACTCCTCTGCAGATTTCATTTTTTTTCCCACCAAGCCAGGGAACGTTTTACAAATGGTGGAATTGAAACTTTTTGTCCAGAGAGTTTCTATTGCCATCCCAAGATGCTAGAAGAACGGCTTGCAGAATTCTGGTGTGCCCATATGACAGCAGGTATTGAGGATGTTAGAATTCCAAGGATTGTCGTGACGTTTCTGATAGTAGCGATCTTAAGCTGCAAAACTGCTTTACCTTTATTTGAAGGGACGACTGCTTCTCTTCTGGGAGGAAGGACATCAGTAAGCAAGAGACGAGAAGAACCCCTAAAAAGACTTTTTGCTGAGACGGAACGATCTGACAGCTCGTATTGAGGATGTTAGAATTCCCAGGATTGTCATGATGTTTCTGATAGTAGCGGATCTTAGGCTGCAAAGCTGCTTTACCTTTAATTGAAGGGAATATTGCTTCTCTTCTGGGAGGAAGGACATCAGTAAGCAAGAGTCGAGAAGAACCCCTAAAAAGACTTTTTGCTGGGCCGGTATGAGGTTGGATTTTTTGACATTTATAATCCATCCGAGATCCGTGAAGGCCTTTTGAACAAGGTCTAGATGTACCAGAAGCAGATTTTTTTATATTGCTGCCAATAGTAAGTTGTCCAAGTACGGCACAATAAGAATGCCCTGTAGATGAAGATAACTGGTTTCTGCCACTACTTTCGTGAAATTTCTGGGAGCTGATGACAGGCCAAAGTGGAGCGCTTGAAATTGAAAGTGACAGAGGCGACCTCTCATAAATACTGCTAATCCAGTAATATGCATCCTGCAAATATATTGTCGCCATGTAACAATGTTCTTTAACCAGATTTATTATTGATTTTATGGTCTCCATTAGAGATGAGTGACTTGAAGCTGATGAAGTGAAATTCAATCCGATTTTCAGGAAAAATTTGATTTGTACCGAATTTCCTCACACTTCGTGGTAACGAATCACATTTTTTCCTAAAATAGCTGCTGCACATGTGAGGACATGGAGCAAGGAACTCTGGGAAGGAGGGATCACCCATAATGACATGCATGCAACAAATCAGCAGCCAGCCAGCCCTGTGATTTCACAGCCATATAAATAGCCTTAGCCATCTTGCATTCAGCCATTTACCAATGTACTTAGTGCAGGGAGATACTTCAGTAGGTGCTGGGGACAGAAAAAATTTCATTGTGCTAAAAAAACAATTTACAAGTGCAGGGAAAGATTATTCAAGGTGTAGGGAAAGGATATGGAGGAATCATTCCACAGCATTGATGTTGAACAGGGTTTAGTAGAGGAGGTTACAGCCTGGGTAATGAGAACAATCCTATTATACCTTGCTGCCCTGACTGGGGTCCAAATTGATATTATACAGCTCTAATTCCAGCAAACCATTCTTATTACGGTGCAAGGGCTGTTTGAAACAGGCTTTAACAGGGTTTATTACAAGGAAATATTTATATGTCTTGTTTGCCCTTGTGCGTTGCAGTTATATGTTCTAAAGCATTTTTTGGCTTGTATTAGTGAGAAAAAAGGGCTTATTAGCCCTTTTTGTCATGTAATAGTGGCAAAATAAAAATATATTTCCCATTCAGTGGGGCAGTTATATGTTTTAAAGCCTTTTGTGGCATGGATTAGCAGAAAAAGGAAAAATATATTTGCCGTTCAGCGCTGCACTTGTCTTTTCTAAAGCTCTTTTTGTCATGTAATAGTGGCAAAATAAAAATATATTTGCCATTCAGCGGTGCAGTTATATGTTTATAAAGCCCCTTTTGTAGTGTATTAGTGGCAAAATAAAAATATATTTGCCGTTCAGCGGTGCAGTTATACTTATAAAGCCCCTTTTGTCGTGTATTAGTGGAAATGAGGGACAACTTCTGGCACTCCAACTTGTTGGACCCTCGCTACCGGTCCAAAACGGGGGCCTTTTTTACACCCGCTGAGCGGGAGGACAAACTGAACTACTATAGAGACATCCTATTTAGGCAGTTGGCCGCTGCCTATCTGTGCCATCGTCCATCCTCTAATTGGTCTGACCGGGGGGGGGGGGGGGGCTCTGCACTCACGTTCCACTGCCATGGCTGCTGTGGCAGGGTGGAGGGGGGGGGTAGGGGCAGTTCCAGCTCCATCAGCAGCAACTTGTGTACTTCTGTCTAGAGTCAGTAGTGAGCAGCTTTCTTCACCCGCCTAGTGAAAAAACTACTCACCAGCAGCAGCAGGTAGATCTGGAGCGGCACCTGAACCAGCAGGTTGGGGCATACTTGGACAGCACACTGCCACCCCACATTAAAGATCTGCAGGACTACTGGGCAGCCAAAATGGATTTGTGCCCACAACTGGCAGTTTGCCCTGGAAAAGCTGTCCTGCTTATCCAGTAGTGTGGCATCAGAGAGAGTGTTTAGTGCGGTGGCGGCCATTGTTACTCCAAGAAGAACCTGCCAGTCCACCCAAAATGTGTAGAGAGACTGACCTTTGTCAAGATGAATCTGGCATGGATCAGCCAGGATTTCCACACACCAATGCCTGATGCATCAGACTAGATCATACATGGTGCCACACCAACACTTTGACAAAAGAGACCGATTTCTTCTGACTATCGGCCTCAGCTACTATTTTGATGCTGCCACTCGCCTGATGCCACTCATCTGATTTCAAGTGCTCCTTATTTTCATCCACCATCTTCATGCTGCTGCCACCTCCACACTAGATCACCTTGACACTCTATGGCCTCCTCATGCTGCTGCCATCTCCACACTGTGTCACCTTGCCACTCTGTGGTCTCCAAATGCTGCTGCTTTCTCCACACTTTGTCACCTTGCCACTCTGTGGCCTCCTCATGCTGCTGCCACCTCCACACTATGTCACCTTGCCACTCTGTGGTCTTCTGATGCTGCTGCTTTCTCCACACTATGTCACCTTGCCATTCTGTGGCCTCATCATGCTGCTGCCACCTCCACACTATGTTACCTTGCCACTCTGTGGCCTCCTGATGCTGCTGCTTTCTCCACATTATGTCACCTTGCCACTCTATGGTCTCCTCATGCTGCTGCCACCTCCACACTGTCATTTTGCCACTCTGTGGCCTCCTCATGCTGCTTCCACCTCACCACTATGTCCTAGGGCCACTCTGTGGATTTATCATGCTGTTCCCACCCTGCCCACTTAATGACTGGGCCTTTATTTTTCCTCTTGGCCTGGCTGACATCATTGTTTATTTGACCCTTTTTCTGATCTGTTAGTAGGAAGGAAAAATAAGACGCACAACGGATCCTGTCTTTATAGCAGCTGTAAGTGCTGTATGGTCCCATCACAATTTTCTTGTGATCTTCAGGAGTGGGTACAAAACACAGAACACATGCAAATATTTCATTCACGTGTCATCTCTGTTTTGGATCCATTCCTGTTTTTTTTTGGCATTAGCAAGACTGATAGATTACTGACCAAATGCTATATAACGAAGATTGAGAATATAGTGCTATATTCGTGATATTCGTTATCTTTGTCAATTCTAGCAATACAAGTTACAACCATTATGAACTTAGCTCTAAGTTTAATCCGCAATGCGAATATAAATTCACGTAACATTCGCAATATATAGAATAATGACGAATATTCAATTTCAACGAATATATGATGAATATTCAACCGTATATTTGCGAAATATTGCGAAATCGAATATGGCACCTCCCGCTCATCACTAGCGATGACATATTCAAAGGTCCTTTGGCAGGTCCTCAAAGAAGAAGAAAGAAGACAATGCCGGCGCGATCAAGTGCATGAGGTGAGTTCATTTTTTTTTATTTTATAACCCCTCAATCCACATTTTAGTAAGCATTCTGTATTAAGAATGCTATTATTTTCCTTTTTAACCATTTTATAAGGGAAAATAATAAAATCTGCACAACACCGAACCCCAACCCGAACTTCAGTGAATAAGTCCGGGTTTCGATCTCGGTACCACATTCAGTTTTTTCTCATGTGCATGCAAAACTCATTGCACTCGTGCGGAAAAAACTGAACAATGGAATGCAATCGCAGACAAAACTGACTGAAATTGCGTCCCTACTCGTGCCGGTTTCCTGCAATGCACCATAAATGCATCCGTCCCTCACCTGCGACGCCCATGTGAAAGAGACCCAAGAGTGACACCTGTCATATGCATGTTATACTGACTCACAGTATTATTTCACTACCACAGCAGACTCCCTATGCATGTTACTTCAAGGCACAGTGTTCTACATGTATTGCTCCGCTCTTGGTCATGAGATGCTGGCTCGAAAAACTGGTTATGTTCCATCCTATGTGAGGGGGATAGGCTTTTAGGGTCAGTGTTGGATGAGGTTTTAGAGCAAGCTTCCGATAAGAAGAAAGGTTTTCCCACTGACTCAAAATATTTTCATCAGAGACTCTCCTTTTGTAGTCAAAGGAAGCCTAAACGAGAACAAAAGAAGTGAGAATACTCATGCAGAATCATACTCTGCATGGGGTCTAAGAAGGAAGGAGATTCTTCAGCTACCACTTTTTCAGCACATTTGGGACAAAGTGATTTTTTGTCTTTAGATATAAATGACTTTTTGCAGATAGCACATTTTTTGCGACTAGAATAAGATCCAGTTGTCTTGGAGGTGGAGGTGTATCTACCCTACAAAAAAAATTAAAATAAATAGGGTTCAGAAAACTTCCAAGGAATAGACACCAACACCAGGCACCCAAGGTGGATAATAGGCGTAACCCAGACACCAAAATCTGCCTAAGTCAAGAGAGGAGGCTTACCGGGCTGATGGTGCTTGTGGCCACATCCAGAGGCTTGCGAGTGGTATCCATGTCAGTAGGAGCCGACATTTCAAGGAAGGGAACAGCATGAGTTGCTGCTCCCTGAATCTGCCTTCCGTTAAAATTTCCAGGTATTCTGAAAGACTTCTGTGACGTCATGACTTCCATATGTGAGTGACGCCGTAGTGCCATGACGTCATGATGCATGCAACGCCCGCAATCCAGAATGAGACTCCCCAACCTCTGGGAGTCTCCTCCCTCGGAATGTCCCAAGAATGTCTTGCACGCCTCTATGGAGCATTAAGTATAGAGCCTGGGGCTGCCTTCAACAGGACTTATGCCAGAGGTACCGGAAAGGGAGGTCACGCGTCCCTGGAGCCCCTGTCCACTACAGTGGCCCTACCCCATGTGGCGGGAAGAGACCAAGGGGAACACAGGAGGAGTGTCCATGCTTTCTGGGACAGGAAACAACACTGATTAGGTAAGAGGAGGCCCCTTTGAAAGTTTGAGCTTCAATGTTATTTCCTGTCCTGGAGGTGGGGAGCACCCTCCTGTCAGTGCCGTTGGGGGAGGTGCCGGGGAAAACTGGTGAGCCTTTATCAAATTTAGCAAAACAAAAACATGTTTGACCCCCAAATAGGATTATATGGGACATTAAATTGGTAATGAATATGGAAACACATTGTATCCCAAAATAATTTCTGGATAACGTAAAAATGTCAAGACTGTAATCCTTAAAAAGATGAATACTCGACACCCTCCCGCCTGCATATGTTGTGAAAATGAAATGGTTAGGTAATGGCAGAATTGATTTAAGTAAAAATATAAATGACTTGAAAACCATAAAGGATTTGTGAAAGCGAGAAAAATGGTTCATGAGAAAAACAAACTAGCAGATGGAAAGGGAAAGAAGGGTATGAAGGGTCTGACTATTTAGCATTCCATATTTGAGATAGTTTCACATTTGACTCATGGTAGTGTAAAGATAGGGACTTGAAATGTTAAAATGTTATTTGTCTGCTATGTAGAATGTGTTTATGACTAATATATATATCAGTAGAAATGAGTTAAGTTTTGAAAAGTTCGATTTGGCAACTTTGCCGAAGTTAGCCAAGAAATTTGATTTGTTACTAATTAATTTGTCACGAATCGCTATAAATCAAGTATACCCAGGGTGCGGCCACATGGAGCGGCCATGCTTTAGTGAAGAACGGCGCAGCCAATTAGCCTGCAGCTGCCTTTCATTGAATATTGAAGACTGCACTGTATAGTTGCAGCACAGCACCTTTAAACAGAGGTTGCACACTATGCAAATTATTACTGTTCTGGCCTGCAATCTCCTGCAGGTTATTTGACAGTAAACACTGAATATTAATCAGCTCTGGCATACCCACTTTTCCAACCCCAGCACTCTCCTGCCCAACTGGTGGGAGCCCTTCTTCTGCCATCTGCTTTTCCTCCTTTTCCACATCGTCAAATAATGATGAGAATATGTCATCAGGAACATCCAGCTCCTCCTCTCTCTATATCTTGTTTACTTTTCTAGGACATGGAGAATTTGAAGGATTATTTGGAAGAATTAAAGGCAGCAAAAGATGAGGATGGTCATCATCAAGACCTGGCCTCCCTTAGGGGTGCAGACTGGATGGTATTGGTTGGCACGCTGCCAGTGGAATACTAAAGGCTTCCATCTTATTGGTATCGAATTACATTTATCGCTGATGTAGGAATAAGTAAATGTAGAAATAAATAAATAAAACTGATGCAGAATAAGTGTCCCTGCAGTCTCCTTCTCTGATATTCTTCTATTAATCATTTTCAGCAACACTTTCCTTAGCACATGAGCGCCTGCCACATCTCTCCCTATAGTCATCTTACAGTATAACAGCAAAGACTTTGTGGGATGAGGGTATTATAGGGCTGTGACATCACAGGGGATGTTATCTGCGGGATGCCTGGCTGCACAGCATTATGGGTAATCTGGCATTCCTGTGCTTATTACTTTTACTTTGTAACAAGCGCAGCTGCCATTTTAGAAAAAACGGATAGTTACCACGAAGCGCAAGGAAATTTAGATTTGTTGCGAATCAAAGTTTTCCTAAGCTTTGGACTCAAAACTATACAGTATATCAGCAACAGAATAAGAATAGTGCTTTGCATGGCTTTATGGTATGAAGAGGTTTGTAGTGAAAATGTAAAGCACAAGGGAAGCATTGTCCTATATTCTATGGAGACTACTAATTTAAACAGTAACTTGGGTAGATTTGCCTGGATAATTTTGCAAATAAAACTGTATATTACATTTGCTATTCTCGGTACTCAGGAGAATACTGATAAGTAGTAAAAAATGCATTAATCTGCACTTAAATTTTATAATGTAATTAGTATAACAGCACATATAGTTAATCATGTATCACCCATTGGGTGTGATTTTGCCATTTCTCAGATGGTAGATATCAGCCCTTGAAATTCAGCACTTGCAAAACTACCATATTTTCCAGAATACAGACTCTATGACTCTTTTTGGTATAAAATCATTTGACAGTCTGTGTTTTGGAGGTTAGCAGGCTGATCCTTTAGCTCCTGTGAAAGTACACTAAATCTTAATGTTAAAGTGTACAAATCCTCACCAGTAACTCTTCTGGGCTAAGTGCGTATGGATCCTGAGAAGCTGCAGATACTAGTGTACAGTGTTCATTTTAGGACATGGTCAGATATCATAGTCAAGTATCAAAATAATGCCACTGTGACACCTGACCCTGACCCTGACCCTGATCCTGACACCTGACCCCTGACCCTGACCCTGGCCCCTGACCCTGACACCTGTCTCTGACACCTGACTCTGGCACCTGACCCTGACATCTGACTCTGACACCTGACCCTGACACCTGACTCTGACACCTGACCCTGACACCTGACTCTGACACCTGACTCTGACACCTGACCCTGACATTGACAACTGACCCTGACAACTGACATTGATAACTGACCCTGACAACTGACATTGTCAACTGAGTTTGAATTATGCTCTTTATAGGTCAGGGTCAAAGTGAGAATGAGTTATAGATATACTATGTATTTGTATGTAAAATTGCATAGATGAATAAAATCCCAGACTAACCCTAAGCAAGCTTATAGCTCAGTGGTAATGCACTTGTCTTGAGTCCAGTGCCCTGGGTTCAAGACCCCTTTCAGCCATTACAAAATGGAACATTTTATTAAGCCATAGATATGAGGCAAATTCAAGTCATGTGTGATGCTGATATCTGACTACTGACCTAAGTCAGGCATCAGCCTCGCTCTTAATTTTAGGTTCATTCTACTTTTCATATACTGAATGGCATAGATGAATAAAATCCCAGGCTAACCCAAAGCAAGCTTAGAGCTCAGTGGTAGTGCACTTGTCTTGAGTCCAGTGGGCCTGGGTTGAGTCCAGTGGGCCTTGACTATGATATCTGACCATGTCCTAAAATGAACACTGTAATAGTGTGCATTAGTGGCACCAGGAACTTCAAGGGATTACTATAATTAGGTACTACAGTAGCTCAAAATCATATCACTGCCAGTTGAAGGGTTTGTCTGACTTAGTAAAGAAAAATAAAGTAAAATTTCCCCAAAGCCAGGTATTGCAATTATTTCACTTCCCCTAAATACCACCATTTATCAAAACTGCCTTATTCTAAGGCTACTTTTACACTAGCGTTTTTCTTTTCCAGCATTGAGTTCCATCGTCTGGACTTAATGTATGTATGTATGTAGCATACATACATACATACATACAGCGCTATGTATGTAGCATGTATGTATGGACAGCAGAACCTAACACCCTGCACAGCTACACTATATCACAAACTAACCTACACTGACTATCTCCCACTAACTATCTGTATTATATATACAGTACAGACGAAAAGTTTGGACACACCTTCTCATTCAAAGAGTTTTCTTTATTTTCATGACGATGAAAATTGTAGATTCACACTGAAGGCATCAAAACTATGAATTAACACATGTGGAATTATATGCATAACACAAAAGTGTGAAACAACTGAAAATATGTCATATTCTAGGTTCTTCAAATTAGCCACCTTTTGCTTTGTTTACTGCTTTGCACATTCTTGGCATTCTCTTTATGAGCTTCAAGAGGTAGTCACCTGAAATGGTTTTCACTTCACAGGTGTGCCCTGTCAGGTTTAATAAGTGGGATTTCTTGCCTTATAAATGGGGTTGGGACCATCAGTTGTGTTGTGGAGAAGTCAGGTGGATACACAGCTGATAGTCCTACTGAATAGACTGTTAGAATTTGTATTATGGCAAGAAAAAAGCAGCTAAGTAAAGAAAAACAAGTGGCCATCATTACTTTAAGAAATTAAAGTCAGTCAGTCCGAAAAATTGGGAAAACTTTGAAAGTGTCCCCAAGAGCAGTCACAAAAACCATCAAGCGCTACAAATAAACTGGCTCACATGCGGACCGCCCCAGAAAAGGAAGACCAAGAGTCACCTCTGCTGCAGGAGATAAGTTCATCCGAGTCACCAGCCTCAGAAATCGCAGGTTAACAGCAGCTCAGATTAGAGACCAGGTCAATGCCACACAGAGTTCTAGCAGCAAACACATCTCTAGAACAACTGTTAAGAGGAGACTGTGTGAATCAGACCTTCAGGGTAGAATATCTGCTAGGAAACCACTGCTAAGGACAGACAACAAGCAGAAGAGAAGTTTGGGCTAAAGAACACAAGGAATGGACATTAGACCAGTGGAAATCTGTGCTTTGGTCTGATGAGTCCAAATTTGAGATCTTTGGTTCCAACCACCGTATCTTTGTGCGACACAGAAAAGGTGAACGAATGGACTCTACATGCCTGATTCCCACCGTGAAGCATGGAGGAGGAGGTGTGATGGTGTGGGGGTGCTTTGCTTGTGACACTGTTGGGGATTTATTCAAAATTGAAGGCATACTGAGCCAGCATGGCTACCACAGCATCTTGCAGTGGCATGCTATTCCATCCGGTTTGCGTTTAGTTGGACCATCATTTATTTTTCAACAGGACAATGACCCCAAACACACCTCCAGGCTGTGTAAGGGCTATTTGACCATGAAGGAGAGTGATGGGGTGCTGCGCCAGATGACCTGGCCTCCACAGTCACCAGACCTGATCCCAATCAAGATGGTTTGGGGTGAGCTGGACCGCAGAGTGAAGGCAAAAGGGCCAACAAGTGCTAAGCATCTCTGGGAACTCCATCAAGACTGTTGGAAGACCATTTCAGGTGACTACCTCTTAAAGCTCATAAAGAGAATGCCAAGAGTGTGCAAAGCAGTAATCAAGGCAAAAGGTGGCTAATTTGAAGAACCTAGAATATGACATATTTTCAGTTGTTTCATACTTTTTTGTTATGTAAATAATTCCACATGTGTTAATTCATAGTTTTGATGCCTTCAGTGTGAATCTACAATTTTCATTGTCATGAAAATAAAGAAAACTCTTTGAATGAGAAGGTGTGTCCAAACTTTTGGTCTGTACTGTACAAGCTAACTAAACATCTAATGTAATGTGACACAGGAAAGTAGAGAGCACAGCACAGTTATGAGGCTCAACATGGTGATGTGCTAAACATAATTGTTTTCTTTAAGATTAGCAATTAGAGTAGCCTCAATTAAAGGCAGAGAATCCATGTGTGAAGATGTCGCAAACATAAAATTTTCCATTCGCGAACGGTGAACGCGAACTTCCGGGCGAACCGGGCGAACCGCCATACACTTCAATAAGCAGGCGAATTTTAAAACCCACAGGGACTCTTTCTGGCCACAATAGTGATGGAAAAGTTGTTTCAAGTGGACTAACACCTGGACTGTGGCATGCCAGAGGGGGATCCATGGCAAAACTCCCATGGAAAATTACAAAGTTGACACAGAGTCGGGTTTTAATCCATAAAGAGCATAACTCACCTAACATTCCTAAACTGTTTAGAATAACGTGCTTTAAAACATCTCTGCTGTCTCTGTCAGAACTGTAATAAACTGTAGAAAATGGCTGTGGGGAGGTTGTTATATAGTAAAAGGGTAGGGAACTTTCCTATTGGTTGCTAGGGATGTTGCTAAGCTCAGACAAATACATTGCAGCCTTCTCATTGGCCCACAAGGAAAACAGGAGGTTACTGATGGAAAAAAAAAAGTAGAGTATTCGAAAATGCGAATATATATCACTATATTCTAAATATTCGTGAATTCTCGAAGTTGCGATATTCATGATTAAAATTAGCAATTCGAATATTCGCACCCAACACTATTTATTGGCGGCAAGCAGAATAAAAAAAAAAAAAGCAAAACAAAAATGATATTACATATTTGATTCAAATTTTAAGTTTACATAGAATATGTTATTGTCATAAAAAAAAAAATCCCTGCAGGCTAGGGCTAGATTTGTTGATTTTGTAGCTCAATTTTTCTAGCTACAGATGCAGTTCACACAAGTTGGATCTGGACAAATACAGCTCAAGAAACATCTTCATGTATCCCTAGTCTTCACTGATCTGTGTAGATATCTGACCAAACTCCTGTAACACCATTGAGATAAACTGAAATCGCAACCTTAAAATCCAACATGAATGACAGATCTAACAGCCATATTTTCTAGTGGAAAACTTTCCAAGAACAGTTGAGGTTTTAACTGGTGAAGAGGACGAATAAAAGGGTTTGTCTCACCACAACATGAAGCCATATGCCCTACAAGCACATATGGATGTCATCGAGGTAGAACCTGTAAAAGCGGCTCCTGTGTTCATGGGCCTGGCATGTCTGACAGTCATTCATTGGTATATATGACATGGATCACTACTTTTTGTCAGAAGCCTCTGCTGCAGAGGAAATGTCCAGACAGACCCAGCTCGCTTTGGTGATAACAGCTGATTACCGGGCATTAGAGAAGATGTCTCCTTAGTTTTGAAGTAGGTAGGTGCCTCTGTGAGAGCACTCCTTATTAATACTCATGGATTTGTACATATGCAATTAGCATATATGAATATAATATTTCCCCATATAGTGTTCCTAATGCAGAAACCATAAAAATACAAATTACCAATTTCACTGAGTCATAAATGATAATACATGCTGCTGCATTGTTAATGCAAATAATTAAATTCACAAAAATCAGGGGAATGTAAAGTCTTTTTTAATGTTTTAATTTTTTCTTATAGCTAGAATTCACAACAAAATGAACATGGATTTCTTCTACAGCAGTCTTTGCTATTGCAGTATAATGACAAGACATTCCAATCAATGTCTTTGAAGTAGGACATAATTTGTCTTATGGAGTACTAATGTATCACAGAACTTTAATGTAGTTAAATCTATCTAAAATTAATCACCCCCTGTCTGTGTTGTTAATGTATCATTTGCTCAACTAATATTTTCTAAATTAGTCCATGAAATAAAATTATGAGGCTCAACATGGTGATGTGCTAAACATAATTGTTTTCTTTAAGATAAGCAATTAGAGTAGCCTCAATTAAAGGCAGAGAATCCATGTGTAGAGATGTCGCAAACATAAAATTTTCCATTCGCAAATGGTGAACGCGAACTTCCGCAAATGTTCGCGAACGGGCGAACCGGGCGAACCGCCATACACTTCAATAAGCAGGCGAATTTTAAAACCCACAGGGACTCTTTCTGGCCACAATAGTGATGGAAAAGTTGTTTCAAGGGGACTAACACCTGGACTGTGGCATGCCAGAGGGGGATCCATGGCAAAACTCCTATGGAAAATTACGTAGTTGACGCAGAGTTGGGTTTTAATCCATAAAGGGCATAACTCACCTAACATTCCTAAATTGTTTAGAATAACGTGCTTTAAAACATCCAGTGTGTGTATACGATCAGGTATGATGTTGTATCGATCAGGTAGTGTAAGGGTTATGCCCGCTTCACAGTGACAGACCAAACTCTGGCAGACCAAACTCCCTGTTTAACGCACCGCAAACAACCGCAAACAGTCCATTTGCACAACCGCAAACCCCCCCTTTGCACAAGGTTGGATACCAAGCTAGCCATGTCCCGTTCCTTGTCCTCACTGACGTCATTGAAGGTCTCTTCCTCCAGCCACGTGCAACACCAAGGGTCACCGAAAGATGACAACAAGCCCCCTGGGACGCCTGCTGTGGTTGGTCTTCCACCTCCTCAAAGCCACCTTCCTCCTCTGACTCCTCTTCTTCAGACTCCTCTCTCTGAGTTGCCGCAGGTCCAGCAATCGACGAAGACAAGGCTGCTTCTGGTGGTGATGGTGACCACAACTCTTCCTCTTCATGCTCATCTATGGCCTGATCCAGCACTCTTCGCAGGGCACACTCCAGAAAAAAACGCATATGGGATGAGGTTGATGATGTTGCCTTGGGTTTGACTGACCAGGTTTGTCACCTCCGCAAAAGGACGCATGAGCCTACAGCCATTGTGCATTAAAGTTCAGTAACACGGCCAAAAAATACCCAGCTCCGCAGAGGCTGTCCTCTTTTTTGTAAATTAAAAAAATCTGTTCTTACCAGTTTAATTTCTGTTTTGTCCCCTATCAGAGGCCGGTGTATGGAATAGATTTTAGGAACCGGGAGATGGAAAAAGATGGTTGGTCGGTCCTCTTCCTTCTAATTTGGTGCACTGCGCGTGCGCTGTGCAATGTACTGTGCCATCCTATATGAGTGGTGTGTTAAGTAGTACTATTCCTATCAGTTTAATCCCTGTTACGTCCCCTATCAGGGGACGTGTATCGAATAGATTTTAGGAACCGGGAGATGTAAAAAGATGATTGGTCGGTCCTCTTACTTCCAATTTGGGGCACTGCATGTGCGCCGCGCAATGTACTGTGCCACCAATACAAATAGTGTGAACTACTATTCTTAACATTTTAATCTTTGTTAAGTCCCCTATCAGGAGACATGTATTGAATTGAATCCTTGCAATGGAATTTGCTACCAATGCAACTAGTGTTAACTAAGTACTATTCCTATCAGTTTAATCTCTGTTTTGTCACTCATCAGCGCCAGGGCTGGTGTAGTGAATAGATTTTTGGAACAGGGAGATGGAAAATAAAAACCCATGCTCGGTCCGCTTCGTTTGAATTTTAGGTCACTGCGCGTGCAATGTACTGTGACACCCTATATGAGTGGTGGGCAGTGTGCACAGTACAGTCAGTGGGCCTGACACACACTGGCAGGCAACTGCAATTATATTAATGGGTAAAAATTAAATGACTTTTTTATCTGTAAGGTACTGTGCCACCCGGTGAACAGAGCTTAGCCTCGCCCACGCCACTTGATACAAGTCGTGTCGTCACTGGGCGGGGCACTAGCAGCAGTAAACAGTGAGAAGGCCGCGGCGCTCTTGCAGCGTCGCTGCCTTTTCAAACAGCTGATCGGTGGGGGTCCAGGGTGTCCCCGGCCGATCAGATGCTGATGATCTATCCTGAGGATAGATCATCAGTTGTAACAAAGTGAAGAACCCCTTTAATTCAGCAGCAGCAGCAGCAGCACTCTCCCTGCTCTAACTAACACTGCAGCTTCAGATTGAATCTAAGATGGATGCTGTCCTTGCTTTTTGATAGGAGGTGGGAGGGTCTGGGAGGGAGGGTATGCTGATTGGCTGGAATGTGTCTGCTGACTGTGAGGTACAGGGTCAAAGTTTGCTCAATAATGACGTATAGGGGGCAAACCGAACATCACATATGTTAGCCCGCCGCGAGTTCGGGACATCTATATCCATGTGTCATGCATCATCCTTTCAAGCATGGCACTGTGCACAGATTCTGCTTGGAGTGTTTAATAATTGACAGTCATGGTAGGGTCACTTAACCCCTTAAGGACACAGCCATATTTCACCTTAAGGAGCAGGCCATTTTTTGCAAATCTGACCAGTGTCACTTTATGTGTTGATAACTTTTAAATGCTTTTACTTATGCAGGCCATTCTGAGAATGTTTTTTCGTCACATATTTTACTTCATGACACTGTTAAAATGGACTAAAAAGAAAATCATCTTTATTTATAAAAAAAATACCAAATTTACCAAAAATTTTGAAAAATGTGCAAGTTTCCAAGTTTCAATTTTTCTACTTCTATAGAAAAATTATTACAATAGTAATACTGCAAAAAAAATGTACATTCCCCGTATGTCTACTTCATGTTTGGATCATTTTGGGAATGCCATTTTATTTTTTGGGGGACACTAGATGCTTAGAAGCAAATCTTGAAAATTTTCAGAAATTTTCAAAAACCCACTTTTTAGGGACCAGTTCAGGTCTGAAGGTGAAGTCACTTTGTGAGGCTTACATAATAGAAACCACCCAAAAATGACCCCAATCTAGAAACTACACCCCTCCAGGACTAATGTCTCCATAGTCTGAGAGCCATATCTTTTTATTTTTTTAGGGCGATTGTCCTATGTGGGGTATCATTTTTTGCGGGATGAGATGACGGTTTGATTGGCACTATTTTTGAGTGCATATAACTTTTTTTAGGGTATTTACCTCAGCGGTCAGATCATGTGATATTTTTATAGAACAGGTTTTTACAGACGCCGCGATACATAATATGTATACTGTTTTTTATTAATTTTACTTTAACACAATAACAGCATTTAAAAAAAAATAATGTTTTAGTGTCTCCATAGTCTGAGCCTGAGAGCCATATTTTTTATTTTTTTGGGCCTTTTTGTCCTATGTAGGGGCTCATTTTTTTGCAGGATGAGATGGTGGTTTGATTGGTACTATTTTGGTAGGCATACACCTTTTTGATCACTTGGTATTACACTTTTTGTGATGTAAGGTGACAAAAAATGGCTTTTTTTACTTCATTGGTTTTTTTTTCACGGTATTTACTTGAGGGGTTAGGTCATGTGATATTTTTATAGAGCAGGTTTTTACGGACGCGGCAATGCATAATATGTGTAGTGTATTTCTTTATTTTTTATTCAGTTAGATGTGTTTTTTTATTTTTCACTTTTTTTTTTTACTCAGACCCAATTGGTTCTTGAAGATCCAGTGGGTCTGATGTCTGTATAATACAGTACAGTACACTATATAGTGTACTGTACTGTAATTTTAACTTTACACTTAGTCTGATCAGATTTCTGCCTTTAGCAGAAGTCTGATCAGAGTTACATTACCATGGCAACCAGGACGCCTCTGAAAGCATCTTTCTGCCATGGTAACCATCACCCGCTGTCATAACAGAGCAGCGGGTGATGGGGAGGGGACCCAATTGGTTCTTGAAGATCCAGTGGGTCTGATGTCTGTATAATACAGTACAGTACACTATATAGTGTATTGTACTGTACTTTTAACTTTACACTTAGTCTGATCAGATTTCTGCCTTTAGCAGAACTCTGATCAGAGTTACATTACCATGGCAACCAGGATGCCTCTGAAAGCATCCTGCTGCCATGGTAACCATCACCCGCTGCCAGAATAGAGCAGCGGGTGATGGGGAGGAAGTGGATCCAGTACGGATCGCGGTATGGAAGGGGTTAAACAGCTGGCATCTGTACCAGCACATTTAGTTAAAGAGTATTCTGCAATAACAGAAGGATATGCATAACCTCAGAATACCAATCATAAATAGTTATGTCTACGTTTTGGATTGTAGATTCATGTGGGTTATTAAACTCCATGCTACTATTCGGCCTCATGTACATGGCTGTGTTGTGCGGTCTGCATATCGCAGATCTGTTAAACATAGATCCCGGCAGCGTGCTTGCTGCCATCTTTTTCACTTCAATAGAAATGCCCTATCCTTGTACACAAAACGGACAACAATAGGACATGTTGTATCTATCGTTTTTTGTAGGGCCGCAGAACAGAAGTGCAGATGCACATCACATGGTGCGGATATGATGTAAACCAAACATACGGTCGTGGCTTATGAGCCCTTAATCTGAGAAGTCCTTTCATTGTTGCAACATTAAGTAATATTCGTAACTTCTATGGTGTGGAGGTCTATAGTCTCTGCTTGGATAATCTCTACTTTTAGAGGAGTCACTTACCTGTAAACTGACCACAAAGTGTCCCACTGATGGGATGACCAGCAATCAACTGTAATATATGCGGAAACCTTCCAGTAAGTGTTCAATTTCCCTGCAGTGCCACCACAAGTAAATAAAGCATTACATAGTGCTCTTCCAAAACAATGTGTCAGTGTAATGTATGTTCCTCAAGGCAAGACATGTTTATTGTAGCCAATGTATTGTGCAAGCAAATATAACGTTGTAGTGATAAGAACAAATAAGGCCATTCATTTTACACTTTCTATCATTCATCACATAAGTATTCTTGATCTTCTCAGATTATATTTTTCTTGAGTTCTCTTTTGACACATATACCTTGATAAGCAGACGTGACTTTACAGATTAAGTAATTCCTAGGCACAAAGAACCACAGTAACTTTGTTCCAGTATATGAGGAGAAGGTGACTGTTCTAATTTTAAAATCAATAAAATATGCCTTTGTGTATCTGTCTGAAAGATTAATGTAATGTCATCTTGATATCATAAACATCTCAAGAGAAAAACCAGCTTCATATACTTCCAACAAATAAATCTTCCGTCTATCTGATATATTTTATTCCTCAGTTGGACTGATGTGGTGATTTTGCTTAAAAAAACAATTAAAAAGCTGTCAACCACACGCTACAAGATGGTAGTTTATTATTTTTCATTTGGATTGTTATTAGTATTTGAAATTTTGAAGTGAACATTTTTTTTAAAGTTTTTGGTGCCCCTGCTTAAAGGAGCACTCCAGGATTTTTTTCTTCACCTACATAAAGTAGTGCAGGATAAGCAATTATTAAAGAATAAGAGGCTCTTGTGTATTTATTTGATGTGCAGGAGGATAGCTTTGTAGTTAGTCAGCCATCTTTATTCCTCTCCCCTCAGACATGGTTTTCCTCATGAATCCTACATTTCCTATCATGTCTGGCTAATCAGAGACAGTCCTAAGGGCAGCCATGACAGATCAGTAATAGAACGGTTGTCCCCCCACACTGTAGAGTCTCCATGTTTTCTTATGTCATGCAGCTTCAGCCTGCCTCCACACTCTGCCGTGTCATCTCTCACTACTAAGTTAATGATTTCTCAGCTCCCCTTCTCCACTTCCCTGCCCAATGACTTTTGCACAGGTCACTGGTTGCAGATAAGCAGATGTTTATAATAACTGCTTGTTGTCTACAGTAACTGTATAGAACAGAGGTGGGGCAGGTTTATATTGGCAATGGGCATAATGGTACCAGAGTACATTTGCCCCATTCTGTGTAATAAAATAATGATCAGTTATCAAAATCACTTAAATAATAATCAGCTGCTGCTGTGTATTGTAGTATCAGGCACCGATAAAAACATGGCAACCAATGAATACCTGGGGCTCACGCCCCTTTATATACTATATATATTGTAAATAATACAAAAACTGTTGGGGTCATTTATCAAACTGGTGTAAAGTAGAACTGGCTTAGTTGCCCACAGCAACCAATCAGATTCCTACTTTCATTTTCCAAGGAGCCAGTGGCGTACCGCCAATATAGGCAGACCACGCCGTTGCTATGGGGCCCGTGGCACAGGGGGGCCCGGAGTGCATGGAAGGCCCCTCCCCCTACATACATACATCTGCACAAGCTAGTTTATTCATTCATAATGGGACATTAAGGCAGCCACTTGTGTTTTCCCTCCGGCTCTCCCCTCCCCCAGAAGGCAGCAGGAGCACAGGCTAAAGCTCACACAGAGGCGTGCACCCGGCTGCCTTATCCTCTACGCTCCTGTGCTTCCGGCTATCTACCTCCTCAAGTCATCTGGTCAGCCAGTGAGTTCGGCCCTTCCCCCTTCTGAAGGACTGCTCTGGACCCGTCCTGAACGTGAACACTCAACACAGAATAAACAGACTGTTTCCTGTAGGTGTACAAGTAAGAGGATAGCAGTAGACTTGCAGTGGGGTTTTGTTTTGGGGGGGGGGGGGCGACGACACTGTACTTCTGTCCTGACTGAGTCCTCCATGAGACTACAGGCCACCCATCTCCCACGCCCAGCACATCAATTACCTTGCTGGTGGGGGGAAAGCACAATGTACTCCAGTCCTCTATAAGCCTAAGGGGGCCCCCACCCCCAGCACACCAGTCATCTTGTGGGGGAGGGATATGATTGGTGGGCACACTACTCAACATATGCAACAAGGAGTTAAAGGGGTTATCCAACCCCTATAATGCCCCCCAAAATGCTGGGGCTCCTTACTTACCTTATTCCTGGCACCCACATTGCTCCTGATACCCGCACAGCCGCTACTGCCTCTCTCCCATCACACAGATGAAAACATTCTGTTACACGGGGGGCAGTCAATAACAGGCCACAATGGGAACGAGCCTCCCTACCATCATGGGTGATGCTAGGGAGGCTAATTTCCGACGCAGCCTGTTTATGGCTGCATCCCCAACCCCCCTCACACACTGGGCAAAAGTATTATCTGTATGCGGTGCCTGGGCATTTTGGGGGGCATAATAGGGGTTAGGTAGCCCCTTTAACCCTTAGGGCTCTTTCACACAAGCGTGTCCCTTGCGGGAATCACGCTCCGTGAGAGAGGGATCCTCTGTTCTGGATTACAGAAGTGCCCGGCTTTATCATGATTGATAATGCTGGGTGCCTCTGCCTGACCTTTCAGTAACAGAATCGTACCGATATAAAGCTGTCAGTATGATTCTGTAGAATAAAGGTCAGGCAGAGGCACCCTAGCATTATCAATAATGATAAACCTGCGCACTTTTGTAATCCAGAACAGAGGATCCCTCTCACGGAGCGTGATTCCGCAAGGGAAACGCTCATGTGAAAGAGCCCTTAGAATAACGGAGGTTTTTCGTTTTGCATTTTCTTTTTCTTACCTATCTTCCTTCAGCTGTAAATTTTTTATTTTCCCATTCACATAGATGTATGGGAGCTTATTTTTTGCAGAAGTTGTACTTTGATATAGCATACAATGTAGTGGGAAGCGGGCAAAAAAATTCCAAATGGGGTGGAATTTAAAAAAAAAAAACAGTGTGTGTGACTTTTTGATCACATTTTTTTACATTTTGAAAAAATGGCACAGGGCTATGTCAGGCTTTAGTACACTGGACACAGGCAGGAGAAGCGATGTGTATGTAGGTTCCTGCCCTGCACTCGTTCAGCTGTGCTCACATACATATTATGAACTGTGTCCACTGTCCTGTGCCCACATAGCCCATCTATGCCCGGCTTTACCAAAGCAGACAGGCAGGAGCAGTAATGTGTGCTGTATATGGCTCACTGCAGCCCCAGTGAAATCCTTACTCCCATACAGCACTGTCATATCAGCGGTGTATGAGAGAACAGATTTCTTTGTCAAATGGGGGTGTGGTGGGGAAGGATAAGAGGTGGGATGGGCCAGGGGTGGGTAGTGGGCGGGGTTAGGGGGCCCAATTCAGATTCTCGCTATGGGGCCCAGTGATTTCTATGTACGCCCCTGCAAGGAGCTGTCAAAAATGAAAGGTGGAATCTGATTGGTTGCTAAATTTGTTTGATAAATGACCCCATCTATTTATAAATATCTCTAAATATCGTTCAGTTTAAGACTAGGTTCACACGACGACATTTGTCGCGCAACAAAAAGTCGCACTATTGTCGCGCGACAATTTTTATAATGGGAGTCTATGGTGTAGCATTGCGACATGCAACATGCTGCGACTGCAACGCGACAGTCGCAAAAAATCCATTTAAGATGGGTTTTTCTGCGACTGTCGCGTCGCAGTCGCAGCATGTCGCATGTCGCGATGCGACACCATAGACTCCCATTATAAAAATTGTCGCGCGACATTGGTGCAACAAAATGTAGCGCAACAAATGTTGCAGTGAAGTTGTGCCCTATTTGTTGCGCAACTTATTGTCGCGCGACAAATGTCGTCGTCTGAACCTAGCCTAATACTACCTTCTGATGTATTGGACTGTTATTGCTGCTGAGCAGTCAGCAGAGCAGCGAGTTTAGCCTTGATCACATTTTCATCGCTAGCAAAACGGAGCATGGAAGGGCCTGCGTGAGCAGTGACACATGAAAGAGAGGGGTGGGGGGCTTTACAGCCAGTAGTAGATCAGAAGTTGCCATGTTGCTTTATACAGCTTAGACAGCTATAAAGGAAGATATAGTACTGCACTTAGTGCTACAGATTAGTGACCGTTTGACAAGCTCTACCATTCAGCATTTGCGACTCACAGTAGAGAAGAGCTGATTTGCCGAGTGCAGTAAAGTCTTTTCCACTTTAGCAGTCTCAGCTACTCAGAGCACCCAGCAGCTGGAGAATGTTAGTCATAGACAGTGGTTTATTGTGCCAGAAGGTCTGAAAATAAGTAGAGGGCTAGTAATTAGGGTTGAGCGAACAGTTCGAGCATAGTTCGGGTTTGTACCGTATTTTGGGGTGTTCGGGACACGGACCCGGACCCGAACATTTTTAAAAAAGTTCGGGTTCGGGTCCATTTTTTGGCGATTTCTTTCCGCTTTCTGAAGGGCTGCACAGCAGCCAATCAGCTAGTGTTTTACTTCTTGCCCTAAGAAGCCATTACAGCCATGCCTACTAATGGCATGGCTGTGATTGGTCAAGTGCAGCATGTGACCCAGCCTCTATTTAAGCTGGAGTCACGTAGCGCCGCACGTCACTCTGCTCTGATTAGTGTAGGGAGAGGACGCAGCTTCTGAGAGGGCAAGATTAGGCAGGGAAAAGTCAGCAAAAACACCTAATAAAGTGATCGATCTACAGCTTTGAATCATTCAACTTCTGCTAGTTAATTGCTCACTGGTTTTAAGGCTACACAGAGCGTTTTTCTGTCACTTTGATCGGCGGCCATTTTGTGTTTGTGGTGCACCAGCACAAGCTGCCACCAAGTTCATCAATCCACCAATACTAGTTTTTTTTTTTTTTTTTTTGCTATATCCTACATCAGGGGCATGGCTGTGCTTATTGTCACCCTTAGAAACTCTGGATAGAAATTTCTATATTATATTAAGGGGTTAAATTCAATTGCCAAAATAGCAATCCACTAAATCTGGTGTTTCAGCTGTGGCTAGCCAAGTGTAATACTGTCTGCTGTCTGGCAAAGGATAGATTTCTTTCTGTGGTGAAATTAAATTGCCAAAATAGCAATCCCCTAAATCTAGTGTCCCAGCAGTGGCTGGCAAAGGTCAATAGTGTCCGGCAAAGAAAACTTTTTTGTTCTGGGGTTAAATTTAATTGCCAAAATAGCAATACCGTAAATCTGGTGTCCCAGCAGTGGCTGGCAAAGTTTAATAGTGTCCAGCAAAAGATATATTTTGTTCTGGGGTGAAAGTAAATTGCCAAAATAGCAATACCGTAAATCTGGTGTCCCAGCAGTGGCTGTCCAAGTTTAAAAGTGTCCGGCAAAGGATTTATTATTTTCTGTGGTGAAATTCAGTTCCAAAAATAGAAATACCGTAAATCTGGTGTTCCAGCTGTGACTGGACAAGTTTAATAGTGTCCGGCAAAGGATTTATTATTTTCTGGGGTGAAATTCAATTGCCAAAATAGCAATACCGTAAATCTAGTGTCCCAGCAGTGGCTGGCCAAGTTTAATAGTGTCTGTAAAAGGGTATATTTTTTTTCTGGGCTGAAATTTAATTGCTAAAATAGCAATACCCTGAATCTGGTATTCCAGCTGTTGTTGGCCTAGTTTAAATCTGTCCGTAAAAGGGTATATTTTTTCTGGAGTGAAATCTAATTGCCAAAATAGCAATACCCTGAATCTGGTGTTCCAGCAGTGACTGGACAATTTCCCTAGTGTCCGTTAAAGGATATATTATTTTCTGGGGTGAAATACAGTTGCAAAAATAGAAATACAGCAAATCTGGTTTTACAGCTGTGGCTGGACAAGTTTAATAGTGTCCGGCAAAGGATATATTTTTTTCTGGGGTGAAACTCAATTGCCAAAATAGCAATACCCTGAATCTGGTGTTCCAGCTGTGACTTAACAAGTTTAATAGTATCCGTCAGAGGATAGATTTTGTTCTGGGGTTAAATTCAATTGCCAAAATAGCAATTCCCTGAATCTGGTGTTCCAGCTGTGACTGGACAATTTCCTAAGTGTCCGTCAAAGGATATATTATTTTCTGGGGTGAAATACAGTTGCAAAAATGGAAATACAGTAAATCTGGTGTTCCAGCTGTGACTGGACAAGTTTAATAGTATCCGTCAAAGGATAGATTTTGTTCTGGGGTTAAATTCAATTGCCAAAATAGCAATACCCTGAATCTGGTGTTCCAGCTGTGACTGGACAATTTCCCAAGTGTCCGTCAAAGGATATATTATTTTCGGGGGTGAAATACAGTTGCAAAAATAGAAATACAGTAAATCTGGTGTTCCAGCTGTGACTGGACAAGTTTAATAGTATCCGTCAATGGATAGATTTTGTTCTTGGGTGAAATTCACTTGCCAATATAGCAATACCCTGAATCTTGTGTTCCAGCTGTTGCAGGCCAATTGTTAATCTGTCCGTAAAAGGGTAAATTACAAAATGTGTTACATTACAATTGCTGAAAGCATAATCCAAATCTGCACGCACTATTGTGCATCTCATAGTGTATTTCAGTCCGTAAAAGGGTATATTACACTCAAGGTGTATATACAAGTGCTGAGAGGGTCATCCTCAATAACTTCACACGCTACCGTGCATCTACAAGTGTATTACTGTCCGTTAAAGGGTATATTACACAAAGTGTTAAAATACAATTGCTGAAGGCATAATCCTACATATTTTTTCTCACGCTACTGTGCATCTCCAAGTATAAATCTGTCCATAAAAGGATAACTTTCATCCAGGGCCTAAATACTAGGCCTACAATTGATATTCCCCTAAATCAGTGGTTGTAATGCTGTGCCTGGATTAGTGTAATACGGTACATAAATAAATAGACAAATAGTGTTAGGTGCCTTTAAAAAAAGGCCTGAATTTGAAATCAATACATTGGGCCAAATATTTTTTTTCTTATTGTGGTGCTTAGTGAACGGTAACAATGAGGAAAACATCTAGTAAGGGACGCGGACGCGGTCGTGGTGGTGTTAGAGGACCCTCTGGTGCTGGGAGAGGACGTGGCCATTCTGCTACAGCCACACGTCCTAGTGAACCAACTACCTCAGGTTCCAGTACCCGCCAGAATTTACAGCGATATTTGGTGTGGCCCAATGCCGTTCTAAGGATGGTAAGGCCTGAGCAGGTACAGGCACTAGTCAATTGAGTGGCCGACAGTGGATCCAGCACGTTCACAACATTATCTCCAACCCAGTCTTCTGCAGAAAGCGCACAGGTGGCGCCTGAAAACCAAGCCCATCAGTCTGTCACATCAACCCCATGCATATCAGGGAAACTGTCAGAGCCTCAAGTTATGCAGCAGTCTCTTATGCTGTTTGAAGACTCTGTTGGCAGGGTTTCCCAAGAGAATCCACCTAGCCCTTCCCCAGTGGTGGAAGACATAGAATGCACTGATGCACAACCACTGATGTTTCCTGATGATGAGGACATGGGAATACCACCTCATCGGAGTCCGCATGTCTCTGATGATGACGAAACACAGGTACCAACTGCTGTGTCTTTTTGCAGTGTGCAGACCGAACAGGAGGTCAGGGAGGAAGACTGTGTGGAAGACGATGCAGGGGATGATGAGGTCCTAGACCCCACATGGAATGAAGGTCGTGCCACTGACTTTCATAGTTCAGAGGAAGAGGCAGTGGTGAGACTGAGCTAACAGCGTAGCAAAAAAGGGAGCAGGGGGCAAAAGCAGACCAGCCACCACCAAGAGGCAACTTCAAGGAGTTCCCTGGCTTGGCACTTCTTTAAACAATGTGCTGACGACAAAACCCGAGTGGTTTGCACGCTGTGCCATCAGAGCCTGAAGCGAGGCATTAACGTTCTGAACCTTAGCACAACCTGCATGACCAGGCATCTACATGCAAAGCATGAACTGCAGTGGAGTAAACACCATAAAAGCAAGGAACTCACTCAGGCTCCTCCTGCTCCCTCTTCTGCTGCTGCCTCGGCCTCTTCCTCTGCCTCGGGAAGAATGTTGGCACCTGCTGCCCACCAAACAGAGGATGTGCCACCGACACCACCACCTGCGTCACCAAGCATCTCTACCATGTCACACGGCTCACAAACATTGGAGAGAAAGCGTAAATTCCCATCTAGCCACCCTCGAGCCGTGGGCCTGAATGCCAGAATTTCTAAACTACTGGCCTTTGAAATGCTGTCATTCAGGCTGGTGTACACAGACAGCTTCAAACAGCTGATGTCCATGGCTGTCCCACAGTATGTTGTTCCCAGCCGCCACTACTTCTCCAAGACAGCCATGCCTTCCCTGCACAATCAAGTATCCGATAAAATCAAGTGTGCACTGCGCAACGCCATCTGTGGCAAGGTCCTCCTAACCACAGATACGTGGACCAGTAAGCACGGCTATATCTCCCTAACTGCACACTGGGTAAATGTAGTGTCGGATGGGCCCCAGGCGGAGAGTTCTTTGGCGCACGTACTTCCGCCGCCAAGGATCGCAGGGCATCATTCTTTCCCTCCTGTAGCCTCTTCCTCCTACTCGGCTTCCTCCTCCTCTGCTGCCACCTGCTCATCCAATCAGCCACACACCTTCACCACCAACTTCAGCACAGCCCGGGGTAAACGTCAGCAAGCCGTTCTGAAACTCATATGTTTGGTTGACAGGCCCCACACCGCGCAGGAGTTGTGGCGGCGTATTGAACAACAGACCGACCAGTGGTTGCTGCCGGTGGGCCTCAAGCCCGGCCTGGTGGTGTGCGATAATGGGCGAAATCTCGTCGCAGCTCTGGGACTAGCCGCTTTGACGCACATCCTTTACCTGGCGCATGTGCTGAATTTGGTGGTGCAGAAGTTCATTCACAACTACCCCGACATGTCAGAGCTGCTGCATAAAGTGCAGGCCATCTGTGCGCGCTTCCGGCGTTCACATCCTGCCGCTGCTCACCTGTCTGCGCTACAGCGGAACTTCGGCCTTCCCGCTCACCGCCTCATATGCGACGTGCCCACCAGGTGGAACTCCACCTTGCACATGCTGGAGAGACTGTGCGAGCAGCAGCAGGCCATAGTGGAGTTTCAGCTGCAGCACGCATGGGTCATTCGCACTGCGGAACAGCACCACTTCACCACCAATGACTGGGCCTCCATGCGAGACCTGTGTGCCCTGTTGCGCTGTTTCGAGTACGCCACCAACATGGCCAGTGGCGATGACGCCGTTATCGGCGTTACAATACCACTTCTATGTCTCCTTGAGAAAACACTTAGGGCGATGATGGAAGCGAGGTGGCCCAGGAGGAGGAGGAGGAGGAGGAGGATGAGGGGTCGTTTTTAGCACTTTCAGGCCAGTCTGTTAGAAGTGGCTCAGAGGGAGGTTTTTTGCAACAGCAGAGGCCAGGTACAAATGTGTCCAGACAGGGCCACTACTGGAGGACGAGGAAGATGAGGAGGAGGTGGAGGAGGATGAGGATGAAGCAGGTTCACAGCGGGGTGGCACTCGACACAGCTCAGGCCCATCACTGGTGCGTGGCTGGGGGGATACGGAGGATGATGACGATACGCCTCCCACAGAAGACAGCTTGTCCTTACCACTGGGCAGCCTGGCACACATGAGCAACTACAGGCTGCAGTGCCTGCGCAATGACAGCAGAGTTGCCCATTTTAACGTGTGCGGAGTACTGGGTTGCCACCCTGCTGGATCCCCGGTACAAAGACAATGTGCCCACCTTACTTCCTGCACTGGAGCATGATAGGAAGATGCGCGAGTACAAGCGCACGCTGGTAGACGCGCTCCTGAGAGCATTCCCAAATGTCACAGGGGAACAAGTGGAAGGCGAAGGCAGAGGAGGAGCAAGAGGTCGCCAATGCAGCTGTGTCACGGCCAGCTCCTCTGAGGGCAGGATTAGCATGGGCAAAATGTGGAAAAGTTTTGTCACCACACCACAGCTAACTGCACCACCACCTGATACGGAACATGTTAGCAGGAGGCAGCATTTCACTAACATGGTTGAACAGTACGTGTGCTCACCCCTACACGTACTGACTGATGGTTCGGCCCCATTCAACTTTTGGGTCTCCATATTGTCCACGTGGCCAGAGTTAGCCTTTTATGCCTTGGAGGTGCTGGCCTGCCCGGCGGCCAGCGTTTTGTCTGAACGTGTATTCAGCACGGCAGGTGGCGCCATTACTGACAAACGCAGCCACCTGTCCACAGCCAACGTGGACAAGCTGCTGTTCATAAAAATGAACCTGGCATGGATCCCACAGGACCTGTCCATCCCTTGTGCAGAATAGACATTTATAACTGCCTCCCCCTCAACCATATATTCTTGTACTCCGGGGCACTTTATTGAATCCTCTTTTTTTTTATTTTACCATTATATTGCGATGCAACCAAAAGTTGAATGAACCTCTCCTCCGTCTAGGTGCCAGGGGCCTAATTATATAAAAGTGGCCTTCTCCATTGGTGGGTGACATGATGCCTGATTCTCTGCTATGCGACCTCTGTCCTCTGTCTGGGTGCTGGGGCCTAAATAAATGAAAGTGGCCTTCTCCATTGGTGGGTGACTTGAAGCCTGATTCTCTGCTATGGGACCTCTCTCCAATTGATATTGCTTGATTTTTATTTATTTTATTTTAATTCATTTTCCTATCCACATTTGTTTGCAGGGGATTTACCTACATTTTGCTGCCTTTTGCAGCCCTCTAGCCCTTTCCTGGACTATTTTACAGCCTTTTTAGTGCCCAAAAGTTCAGGTCCCCATTGACTTCACGGGTTCGGGATGAAGTTCAGGTCGAGTTCGGATCCTGAACCCGAACATTCTTGGGAAGTTCGGCCGAACTTCTCGAACCCGAACATCCACCCGAACATCCAGGTGTTCGCTCAACCCTACTGGTAATGTATTTAAGCCTTTCTTACATGTGATGTAATAGTTTTTAAAGATGGCTCCTGCACTGGAGCAGAGCAGGCACCATAGCTGCTGGGTGCCTGCTGTTTCACAAGCAGACTCCCGGGACTATTGTCTGCGACCAGTGAAAATGCAGATTGCATAGATTTTACGCACAGAACACAAAGAGTAAATACATAACTACGGGGTAGAAGGGGTTTTCCAGGCTTGATATTGATGACCTATCCTCCTGGTCTTTGACCTTCCAGATGCCATGGTCACATTTGACCACAGCATCTGAGTAGTAAAATGTGTGAGAGCAACGCCGACACATATATGTTAGGCAGTCAGGAACGGGTTAAGACTTGAAGGCAAGCAAGGATCTTATGTGTGAAAAAGCTATTTAGTGGACCATGTGATTTTATATTTATAACGTGATCTTATTTTTTTTTAAGTTGCCTGAGAGTTATGTTAGAGTCCCTGGTGCCAAACTGGATACACAGATAATGGTGTCAAAAACTGTCCACACAAAAAATGCTGTCATACTAAATATACAAATAATACAAACTGCATACACATATACTGTAATGCAGTCATATGTAGTTATCACAAAAAAGTCACCATATACTGTATACACATCACGCTACTGCATACTGTGTACATAATTCCATCATATAATGTACATATACACAAATACCATTAACCCCTTCGTGACCACCAATACGCCCTTTTTACACTGGTCATTAAAGGGCCTTAGGCTGGGCCATCGTAAAACGGGTCTTCCATGCAGCAGAGAGTGGGGGCTTGGTTCTCCAATGAGAGCAATGCACCTGCTTTAATGGTGTGGACTGGCAAAAGTGCCAATTCAGGACATTTAACCCCTTACATGCCATTGCAATAGTGCCCGCACATGTAAGCAGTTACTGAGGGAGTTTGCCAATGTCATTGCAAGCAGGCCAGGACCTAGTGATGGCCCCAAGCCTGTTTCCACTGTGTCCCAGCAGGCTGCGCCTCTTTGGCGCAATCTGCTGGTGAACGTCAGTATAGCACTGACAGTAAACTACATGAGCGTCATGCACAGTGCAATGTATTTTAGACGTTAGCAAAAGATCACCTATTATAGTCCCCTTGTGGGACTATTAAATTGCTTGAAATGTAAAAAAAAAAAAGGTTTTATTAAATAAAATAAAAAAGAACTCCTTTTCATTGAGAAAAGTTTTTTCAAAAAAAAAATTTGCAAAAATAAAAATCTCCATATGTTTGGTATTGCCATGTCCATAGAGACCTGTAGTACACTATTATCATGTAATTTAATCCATTCAGTAAACTCTGTAAAAAAAAAGTCAGAATTGCTGCTTTTTGCTTATTTGCCACCAAAAAAACGGAATAAAAAGCGATCATAAAATGTTATATTTCCCAAAATGATACCAATGAAAACTTCAAGATGTCCCACAAAACGTAATTCCTCACACTGCTCGGTAGAAAGAAAGATTTAAAAAGGGACTTGGGATGGGTATCAGTGATGCAAAAACATTTTCTTCAATTTTTTTTTTTGTTGCGCAAATAAAAAAAAAACTATGTATTTGGTATTGCTGTAATGCTAGTATACCCAGAGAATACATTTATCATGTTATTTATGCTCGGGGACACAGTTGCCTACATTTACTAATACGAGTGCTGATAGGTTTCTGTGTAATTTGCACCAAAACATGAGGCCATTTTGTGCATCGAGTTTAGAGTATGTATATATATGCCTTATATGGCCACGGAGAACAACTTTACAGAATATGGGTGTTCTTGAGAAAGTGGATATGACCTAATATGTGCCATTTTGCCCCAAAATTGCACCCGTTATCAGTGTAAAACTCTGTTTCTAACTACCGTAAGTCAACCAATAGTTGGTAAACCTTAGACAAAAGTGTCTAGCCATTCACCAAATGTATCACCAAGCATGAGGCACCGTGAAAAATGTGATGCATGTCTATACAGGCTAAGGTAAAACCCTCTATAAGATTAGTAAATCTCTTTAAAGTGTGCATGCAGCTGTTATAAATCATCCACCTGGCTCTACAGAAGGTCATGACTGTGACTGGTGGTGGGTTCTCCTTTGTTTGGCCTAAGAAGCCAGGCATCAGAAAAGTCTTTTATAAATGAAGCCTAGTGCTCACTGACTGAGCCCTGTCACACATCGACCCAAGGGTGGATTGGCCATAGACACTACAGGGAAATTTCCCGGTGGGCCGATGCCTAGAGGGCCCCCTAAACCCCCCTCTTGGCCAAAAGCCAGGTACATAAAGATCATATGCTCTCGGTATTAATTAATTTAGGCAGTATTTTGTGCTGCACTGTGGTATCTGGATCTGCTGAGGTAGTATTTTGTGTTGCACTATGATACTTGTTTGCACTTTTAGGTTTAAGTTCCGCATCTGCACCTGTATCTCCCAGTGAGAAAAAGAGCTGTGCTTCAGTCCTGAGTTTTTCAGCTGTGTTTTTATGGTTTTAATGTATGGGTCTATAATATAATATGAAGGTGTTCTCATGGCGGCACCATATGGGAACAGGTACCCAAAGGTAGTCTGCATGACGACATATGCTTATAGTCAGTGCACCTTGCTCATACATTATGCTGTATTCCTGTTCAATAAAATAGAATATATTATATAGAAATATATTTTATAATGAAACCAATCTTTACTGTGGGGCCAAGCCATTTTGAAGACTAAAGAGATAATACAACTGCATGAGCTTCCATGAACACTACATCATATGCCATTAAAGCATTTAAAGGACTGTGAACAAATCAGAGCAGCACTGAATAGGCCGAAACAAAACACATTAGAGAAGCCATTGTACTGAAGTGTCTGCTAGAAAATGCAGCTTAGCCTAAAAGACACTTTAGGCTTTTTCTTTCCAATCTCTTTTGAAAGAATATCTATCTATTCAAGGTATTAAAAAGACGCTGTGATTTAACTTTTTTTTAGCTGGAAACAAGCATAATTCTGCTGTCAAGAGATTATAAATCAAGTGATTATTATTATCAGTGGAGAAAATACATGTGTAAAGTTTTATATAACTACATGCACTGATATGATAATAACAGTAATACTGTATAGTTATATGATGACCCAGTTCTAATGGAATTCTATTCTTCTCCACCAGTTTGTTTCAGATGGGTATTACAATCTAATGGGGTCATTTATAAAACTGGTGTAACGTAGAACTGGCTTAGTTGCCCATAGCAACCAATTAGGTTTGTTATTTCATTTTCCAAAGGAGAAGTCCAAAATGAAAGGTGGAATCTGATTTGTTGCTATGGGCACCTAAGCCAGTTCTACTTTATACCCGTTTGATAAATCTCCCCCTAATTTTCTTCTTGGAGGAAGTCAGAGTGCCCATAGGGAAGTTCTATTTCACACTGTATAATATTGCGTTGCAGTGTCCTATGTGCACATTTTTTTGTCTATTGGAAAACTACACTCATTGACAAAAAAGTAAAGCACCAAGAAAGTGTTGTTGGAATTGAATGGAACGTTTTATGTGTGAATGTAATGGAATATGTAAGTGATTACAATTAGGCTTGAGCAAATCGAGATTTAGATCATAGATCCGAAGTCGATTGGTTAAAAAACTTGTAAAAAAATGTATGGGCTCTGTGTAGCAAAACATCCTCTTGTCAAAGTTGCATGAGACTTCAGTGAATGACTTCAGTATTCCTATCTGCATATTTAAAAACAGTTTAAAATAGGAATCTGAAGTCGGCTTTGGTACTGGCTGGTACCTCAGTACCAAAGCAGACTTCGGATTCCTATTTTAAAATGTTTTTAAAGGATAACTGTCACATTTAGACCCTAATTTCAGTTTTCATATATGTAGTTACTAATATGATAATATTCCTGAATCAATAACTATTAGACTTACTTACCCCTTATTTAATAAGATTCAGCCCTTAGCAACCAGTCTGCATAAAACTGCAATTTCACTATTCTGTTAAGATGGCCGCCCTCAGCCCTGAGGCTAATCCATAGGACACCTGCAGTGAAGTTAGTGAAGACCAGCTCTGTATAGGGGGGTCTTGCAGTAAAGTTCCCAGGTCTGGCTGAAGCCTGTAGTCCTTCTACAAGCTCTCCTCTTATCAGATAAGGCTGTCATTTATACACTGAGCAGCCCCATATCTTCCCTGAGCTTTACATTCTCCAGAACTGCTAAGGGAGTGTCTGCCAAGCACAGGCATGTGGAGAAGTTCACACACACAGCCCAGCACTGTTATCTCCTGTCAGGAAGAACCTGGCTTTTTATACATTCCCTTACAATGCTGACTCACTATCAGTTCCCAGTGCACGCAGCGTGCTCCGTCCTCATCTGGTAGACGGAAGGAGCATAGCAACCTGATTTTATCTCAGGTAACAATAGCCAATACTGGGGACTTTTAGGTGGCTTTTAGGGGTTATTTATTTAAGAATCAGAAATTAAAACAGGGCCAACAAGGTAATATTAATCACCAGAATCCAATAGTAAAAAAAAAAAAAATTTGACAGTTATACTTTAAGTACACAGATAGGAATACTGAAGTCATTCCCCATAGTTTTGTGCAATTTTGGCTGAGACAAAGTTTTGGCACACGGAGCCCATACATTTTAATGCTGTACAGAAACAGCATTGCAAAGTCTTTATTTTAAACAAATTGTCTTCAGATCTATGATCAGAAGCTCAAGTCGCACAGGCCTACTTACAATATAAAGGATATATTTATCGAGGAAAACTGTACAGTTGAGAGGAGGCTTTAGTAACCTGTTTGGCTGCCTCAAGCCTGGATACAAGATGAGATATGGTTGGACAACGAGACATATAGGTTCAATATGGTATCCGGAGAAACATTTGCCCACAGATATTGCAGCTGCGAGTTGGAAGCCTTGCCCTGAGACTCAACACGTGTGGCTGCAGGATGTCCTGCATGTATTGCTGAGCTGTCAGTGTCCCTTTAATTAAATGACTACTGGAGGTGACCAACTGTCTTATCTGATGGATACACAGATTATCACACTAATAGTTGGGCAGTGTGTTGCTCTACAGCAAGGGCAGGATTCAAGCACTCACAAAGCCACTCGAACCCAACCACAGTCGGATCCCAAACAGAACTTGGATAATTTGGTAATGATGATATGGTTTTAATATGTAGCAGTCTTGTTTTCTCATTTACGACAACACTGCAAAAGAAGGAGACAGTGATTTTGTCAATGGCAGAACAATATAATGGGCACTGTGACACCAAATTTCCTTTTGCTCAGCACAAGGAAATGGGCTGAACAGAGATATGCATGTGTAATGAAGGTGCCACCTGTGTATGGATATGGTACAAAGAAATTGTGGGAGCTGCATGAGCTTGCCAGTGGATCAATCAATCAATCAATCCTCTCTACTGGTGGTCTGTTTGGAGCCTGTTCTCTGTGTGTGCCCTCACATAACCACTGCTCTCAATACCTCCTAACAGCTAGGTCAGAACAACCTAGATGGTGGGCAGTTCGTCATCCTGCATCTCTCAGTCCACAGATGCAGCTCCTCTTAAAGTCTGTCAACTGGGCATAAAGTCCTTGTCTGCATCACAGAGGCATGTTTAGCAGTCAACAAACTCAAAAGTAGTCTCTGAGAGCTATCTCAATCACTTTATGTACACAATCATAAAGAACCTTGATGTGAAATCCTGTTTTTTTTTTAGATTTCGCCTCAATTCTGAAGAATGCTGACACACCAACATGTAATTTAGAACTGATGATAGAAGACAGTAGTAAGACAGCAACTTCTACATTCTGACAGTGACAAGTAGTGAAAACATCATCACGCCTGGCCCTGTCAACCAAACTTCATAGGGCTCGTTACTTGCAGAGAGAGCTTAGCCTATAGCGGTGAAGAACCCCCCCCCCATTGCTCCCTGTTGCTCCTAGAGGATTGCATATGAACATGGGACAAACACAAATGCCTTCAGCTGCCGAGTGCACAGGTCAGACAGTTTCATAGGTACAAATCTGCTGACAGATGCCCTTTATTACATCTTTCCCTTTTTTTAACCATTTAAGAGGTCTGTAACAAGTGATCTTTTAATTGCTTCTATAATACATTTGTAAAGGTTATGCGGTACAATGCATAACCTATACTGACAGTAGCCATCAGGGGGTGCCATAGAGGTGCAGCCTGATCGGAAACACTGGAGCAGGGATAGCCAACCTGCGGCTCTCCAGCTGTTATAAAACTACAACTCCCACCATCCCCTGCTGTAGGCTGATAGCTGTAGGAAGTGTGGGCATGCAAGGAGTTGTAGTTTTACAACAGCTGGAGACCCTCAGGTTGGCCATCCCTGAACTGGTGCCTTCATTTGCTACCAGGGTGCTGTGCACATAAGCATCCCATGATATTATTTGTAAGAGTGCCAATGGGAGACAGAGGGAGTCTGCTCCCTCTGTAGCCACTGAGATGGTACAGTTGTTATTGACCGTGGCATCTAAGGGGTTAAATTGCCCAAATCGCCACTTTTGGAGCCGGAGCCCAGCTATAATGTGAGAGACTGAAGACCTGGGCAGTGCTTACAGTAGACTGGGCCATCGTAAAATGGCAGTGGTCTGGCCTAAGGCCCCTTAGTGACCATTGTTTAAAGGTGTATTGATGGTCACTAAGGGGTTAAACTTGGAGAGACTGTGTTCTTCACAATTGGTCAATGGAGGCAGACCATGCAGTTGCTATGGGGCCCATGGGACAGGGAGGCCTAGGCCTGAATTTCCCTGTCTGCCACAACACCACAATGGCCAGAATTAGCACAAGATTCATCTGGCCAATAAACTGAGAAATGCTTTCTTGGCTCATTGGCCCACCAAGTCTGACATTTCTGTCTCACCCCACCAGAGTTCTGGATTCACAGCTTGCTTTTGGTGCTGCAGCAAGACACATGTTTTGTCTGCTCAAAAATCTGCTGCATAAAAGTCTGCAGAAGAGATACTGTAAGCATACAGGAGAGGACAACACAGTGAATGATTGACTGACAGTATATAGTCATTCACCTTTTTGACAATTTTATTTATTTTAATTTTTATATCTTGTGTGCTTAGTGTCTGGTGGATAATAAGCTTTACAGGGGCTATGGGCCTAGACCTTGAGGAAAGAATGTACCAGGGACGTTTTTGGACAAGGGAATTCTGACTTTTGCTGTGGTGCCCAATGATTTTCATGTATACCCCTGGTGGAGTTTGACTTTAAATTAGAAAAACAAACAACCAATGAGTAAAATTGGGACAGGGCTGGACAGTTTAGCCTATTAGTTCTATTAAAATGTTTTACTTTTTATTGTTCTTATTCTTGCTTTATCGGTTTCTGTTACTCTCCTAACAAAAGTAATTTATTTATGACCTTTTGAGAAGATAAATTGCAACTATAGCAAAAATAGTATGATGAATATTCAATTCATGATGCCTGTATAATTTAGTACTAATGGAATTTACTGATATTTAGAGTAGTGATCCAAAACTGTTAGAGGGTGAATTTTAAATAGAGGTTTCCTTGTCAAAGTGTGAGAATACTGCAATTTCTGTATAACAGTGCACTCTACATACACCATAAAGTAGCTGACTATTCTTTTTTTATGCTTCAGATCTGATAATTTCATTAAAACTCAAAAGGTTTTATCTTTTGTTTATTTTGAGCATATCAAACCTAAATCAAATAAATAATTTTCCTTGCAGTCACAAACAATATTGTAATAAATTGCATTACATCACACCCTGATGTTTGCTAGGACAATATTAAAGGAATTTTTTGGTTTGGTTTAGGTTACATTATGTAATTATTCTGCCACCCTCACACGTTGACAGGAGAATGAGTTGACAGGTAGCTAAACTCTTTCCTAACCAGGGGTGGATTAAGTGCATGATAGGCCCAGGGCTGTCTACCCAACTTGGGCCCCTCCCTCTATTTTAGTTTGTATGAAGATGCTGCGGTGCTCCTTGAGCGCCACAGTCTCTTCCTAGGCCATATGACATCTTCAGACTAAAAAAAAATACCCCAAATTACCCCAAAGTAGGTCCTAAGGTGAAAAATGTGGTCGCCAAATTTTAAATACAAATAATTATAATAAAAAAGACATATAGGAGAATACAGCACCACAGACCTCTTACATACAGGGACATCTCCTGTCATGCAGACCTTTTCTTTTCTTTTTCTCCTCCGTTAGACCGCCATGGCAAATTCTTTCAGCCGTATCTCGTCTCTACAGAGTTTGTAATACAGACACGTTAGATTTCCCAATTTTTCCATCAACCTCCCCATCCTGGTGTCCCCACAATGTCATCCTGCTGCCCCTCCCAATAATGTGCCCCTTGTGCTCCCCAATGTCCCAGGCACTATACTGCTGAAAAAATAGTGACCCAAGTAGACATAATTGGGGTCATTTATCAAACTGATGTAAAGTACAACTGGATTTTCAAAAGAGCTGTCAAAAATGAATGGTGGAACCTGGTTGGCTGCTATGGGCAACTAAGCCGTTTCTAGTTTACACTAGTTTGACAAATTACCCCAAATGTCCTTATAGTGTCCACAGCAGTTATAATGTCCCCTAGAGTGCCACCAGTAATGATAATAACACCCTATTTTGTGCTCCAGGCAATAATCCCTGTGTAGTCTCCCCAAAAATAATAGAATTGCTCCTACAGTGCCTCCCCAATAGCAACACCCCCATATAGTAATTTCCTCCCACACATTAATTTCCCCTAAACTGCCCCCACACAGTAATTTCCCCCAAACTGCCCCCACACAGTAATTTCCCCCACACTGCCCCCATATAGTAATTTCTTCCACATATCAATTTCCACCAGACAGCCCCCACACAGTAGTTTCCCCCACACTGCCCCACACAGTAGTTTCCCCCACACTGCCCCCACACAGTAGTTTCCCCAACACTGCCCCCACACAGTAATTTCCCCTACAAAGTAATTTCCCCCACACTGCCCCCACATAGTAATTTCCCCCACACTGCCCCATATGTTAATTTCTCCCACATAGCAATTTCCCCCACACTGTCCCCACACAGTAGTTTCCACCACACTGCCCCACACAGTAACTTCACCCACACTGCCCCCACACAGTAGTTTCCCCCCACCACTGCCCCCACATAGTAATTTCCCCAACACTGCCCCAACACAGTAGTTTCCCCCACACTGCCCCTTATAGTAATTTTTCCCCCACATAGTAGTTCCTCCCATAGTAATTTGGCCACACACAGCACCCACATAGTAATCCTTTCATGATAATTTTCCCCCACACAGTAATATGCCCCCATACAGAGGCCCCAATATAGTAATTTCCCCCCGATATCACCTAATATGTCCTCCTGTGTGTCCCAACCCCACATGTCCCCCAAAGGGGGCATATGAAATAAAAAATAAAAAATTAAAAGCTAAATACTCACCTATGTTATGTCCAGGACCAGGCGCTTGCTCGCAGAAGAAGGTAGGATGAGGCACGCACACGTCACAGTGCTGCGTCCCGACACAGGCACGCAATGATGTCATCGCGCCTGCCTGCGTCGGAATTTCACTACCACATAGGTCTCTGGCCTACTTGGACTGAAGCCTATGGCGGTGATCAGCAGCGGGGCAGGGAACTATACTCTCCTGTGCCCGTCGCAGTATGTGGCCGTTTGGGTCGGCGTTGGGCCCGGGGCTGCCAACCCGAACGTCCCTATTGTAATCCGCCACTGTTCCTAACAATGCACTGAGATGGATGCTGGGGGTCCTTTACAGCTTTTATTGAAAGGATCAGTGTAAAACTAAAAGAAAATAACAATGCTTAGGCTTTATTCACACTAGAGTTAGGCTTGTCTGGCAGGCTGTTCTGGCAGAGGAACAGCCTGCCGGATTCATACTAACGCTTGCACTATAACGGGGACGGGCAGGAGACGCAGCCGCAGCATGCTAAACATGCTAAGAGGCGACCGGAAAAATACCGCAGCACGCTATAGTGTAGTGAATGGGGCGAGGCCGGACTTCAGGCAGCACACATGTGCAATCATTACGGATCCGGCTGGCTGTTCCCATGCCGGAACAGCCTGCCGGACAAGCCTAACATTAGTGTGAAAGAAGCCTTACTATAAGGCAAATATGTACATATCACAGTATAAATTACATAGCATACCAAAGAGTATATGTAATATACAAACATCTTGAAATACATATGATGATGAATAACATATAGGCCATGTGTGGAGGATGAGGGCAAAATGTCTGACTAACCATGAGCATGATGAAGCTGAATGGTGGAGAGAGACAGAAAAAATGTCTGGCTTCCATGAAGACAAGATGGCTACTGCTAAAAGAAGGGGCATGACCCAAGAAGCAGGGGCAAATGGAAAACTATGGTGGCTGGAAAGGCAAAACTTATGAGAGCTCAGTAGGTGCTAATTACTGATATAGCAAGTGGTATAAAACAGGCTGTATCATGACAGTAGATGGCACTGTTTGCAAAGTAATTAGCAAGGGCAATACATTACAATAGTGAATATGAAATGCACACAATAAAACAGATATTGCTGCTTGAGAAGGCATGACAGTATTCATCTGTAGAGTTGAGCAGACACCTGGAAGTTCGGGTTCAACGGGTTTGGCCGAACTGCACAAAAAAGTTTGGGTTCGGGACCCGAACTTGACCCGAACTTTACCCTGAACCCCATTGAAGTCAATGGGGACCTGAACTTTTGGGCACTAAAATGGCCCTAAAAATGTAATGGAAAGGGATAGAGAGCTGCAAAAGGCAGCAAAATGTGATTAAGAGCATTACAGGTGCCCTGCAAACAAATGTGAACAGGGAAATAAATTAAAATAAAATAAATAAAAATTAAAAATTATTAACCTGCAACTCGGAGAAGGAGGTGGATGTAGAGTCGGAGGTTGAGGAGGCGGTGAATGTGGTGTTGTAGGTGGAAACGGCGATGGAGGAGAAGGCGGAGCAGGAGGTAGCCAGCTAACAATGTTTTTTCTTTTTTTTTGTTTTTTAAATTGGGGTAGCCCCCAAAATAATGGGACAAATAGAGAAAATGAAATCAAAGAATATGTGCACTTGAGTACAAGAATGTATGGTTGAGGAGGGTATAAATGTCTATTCCACACAAGGTACAGACAAGTCTTGTGGGATCCAAGCCTGGTTAATTTTAATGAATGTGAGCTTGTCCACGTTGGCTGTGGACAGGCGGCTGCGATTTTCTGTAATGACGCCCCTTGCCTTGCTAAATACACATTCAAACAATACACTGGCTGCAGGGCAGTCCATCACCTCCAAGGCATAAAAGGCAAGCTCAGGCCATGTAGACAATTTGGAGACCCAGAAGTTGAATGGGAAAGAACCATCAGTCAGTACGTGTAGGCGTGTGCACATGTACTGTTCCACCATGTTGTTCAAAGACGTTCCATATCAGATGGTGGTGCCGGTTGCTGTGGTGTGGTGACAAAGCTTTTCCACATGACGGCCATGCCTACACTGCCTTCTTAGGTGCTGGCCATGACCCAGCTGCGTTGGCAACCTCTTCCTCTTCCTCCGCCTCTGCCTTCGCCCCTGGTGTCTGTTGGAATTGCCCACAGGAGCGCATCTACCAGCGTGCGCTTGTAGTCGTGCATCTTCTTATCACGCACCAGTGAGAGAATTAAGGATGGCGCATTGTCTTTGTAATGGGGATCCAGCAGGGTGGCAACCCAGTAGTCAGCACAAGTTAAAATGTGGGCAACTCAGTGGTCATTGCGCAGGCACTGCAGCATGTAGTCGCTCATGTGTGCCAGGCTGCCCAGAGGTAAGGATAAGCTGTCCTCTGTAGGTGGTGTATCGTCTGGGTCCTCCATATCCCCCTAGTCACGCTCCAGTGATGGCCATGAGCTGCATTGGGTGCCCCCCTGCTGTGAACCTGGTTCCTCCACCTCTACCTCATCCTCTTCTTCCTCGTCCTCCAGAACTGTGCACTGGTTGACCACATGTGTACCTTGCCTCTTCTAGTGCAGGAACCCACCCTCTGAGCCACTTCTGAATGAATGTCCTGAAACCCTGTGAAATGCCCCCTCTTCCTCCTCCTCTTCCTCCTGTGCCACATCCTCTTCCATCATCGCCCTAAGTGTTTTTTCAAGGAGACATAGAAGTGGTATTGTAATGCTAAGAACGGCGTCATCGGCACTGGTCATGTTCGTTGAGTACTCGAAACACCGCAACAAGGCACACAGATCTCGCATGGAGGCCCACTCATTGGTGGTGAAGTGGTGCTGTTCCGCAGAGCAACTGACCCATGCGTGCTGCAGCTGAAAGTCCAATATTGCCTGCTGTTGCTCGCACAGTCTCTCTAGCATATGCAAGGTGGTGGTACGTCGCATATTAGGCGGTGAGTGGAAAGACCGAAGTTATGCTGCAGCGCAGACAGGTGAGCAGCAGCAGGATGAGAACGTCAAAAGTGTGCACAGACAGACCGCACTTTCTGCAGCAGCCCTGACAGGTCTGGGTAGTTCTTTAGGAATTTAATTTAATAAAATTATTTGCCTGTCTTATCTGCAGCTCAGGCCGCAGGGGTCCTTGAGCACCAACAAAAGTGAATTTGTCCCACCAGAATTTAAGAGCTGTATTAACTTAAAAGATTTTCACTGTCAGGTGTTCAGGAATTTTTGCACCACAAATTCAGCACATGCAGGCAAGGGATATTCGTCAAACCGGCTAGTCCCAGAACTGTTACGAAATTTCGCCCATTATCGCACACCACCAGGCTGGGTTCGAGGCTCACCGGCAGCAACAACTAATCGGTCTGTTCTTCTATGCCCCTCCACAGCTCCTGTGCGGTGAAGGGTTTGTCCCCCAAACACACGAGTTTTAAAACCACCTGTTGACGTTTACCCCTGCCTGTGCTGAAGTTGGTGGTGAAGGTCTTTCGCTGACTGGATGAGGAGGTGGTAGAACAGGAGGAGGAGGAAGCGGAGTAGGAGGAGGAGGCAACAGGAGGCAAAGAATAATGCCCTGTGATCCTCGGTGGTGGAAGGACATGCGCCAAACCGCTATCTGCCTCGGGCCCAGCCGCCACTACATTTACCCAGTGTGCAGTTAGGGAGATATAGCGTCCCTGCCCGTGCTTACTGGTCCATGTATCTGTGGTTATGTGGACCTTGCTACAGATGGCGTTGAACAGTGCACACTTGACTTTATCCTCCACTTGGTTGTGAAGGGAAGAGATGGCTCGCCTGAAAAAGTAGGGGCGGCTGGGAACGACATACTGAGGAACATCCACCGCCATCAGCTGTTTAAAACAGTCCGTCTCCACCAGACAGAATGACTGCATTGCAAAGGCCAGTAATTTTGAAATGCTGGCATTCAGGGCCAGGGATCGAGGGTGGGTATTTTCTCTTTCTCTCCAGTGTTTGCATGTGACATGGTGGAGATGCTTGGTGATGATGATGGAAGTGGTGGGGTTGGTGGCGCATCCTCTGTTTGCTGGGTGGCAGGTGCCACTGTGACTCCCGAGGTGAAGGAAGAGGCAGCAGCAGAAGAGGAAGCAGGAGGAGCCTGAGACCTTTCTTGGTTTTTAAGGTGTTTACTCCACTGCAGTTCGTGCTTTGCATGTAGATGCCTGGTCATGCAGATTGTGCTTAGGTTTAGAACGTTTATGCCTCACTTCAGGCTCTCATGGCACAATGTAAAAACCACTTGTGACCCCTGCCCTTCTCGTCGGTCTGCGCACTGCAGAAAGCCGCAGCAGTTGTTACCTGTGTTTCGTCATCATCAGATACGTGCTGCAGTGGTATTTCCATGTCCTTATCCTGCAACATAAGTGGTTGGGCATCAGTGATATCAATGTCTTCCACTTCTGGGGCAGGGCTATGTGGATGGCCAGGGGAAGCCCTGCCAGCAGAGACATCAAAAAGCATAAGCGTCTGCTGCATGACTTGGAGTTGGAGCTCAGACTGCTTGGCTGCTTTGCAAGGGGGTGAGGTGAAAGACTGATGGGTATGGGCTGCAGGTGCCAACTCTGAGCTTTCTGCAGAGGACTGGGTGGGAGATACTGTGAAGGAACTGGCGCCACTGTCAACCACCCAATCTATTATCATCTGTACTTGTTCTGGCCTCACCATCCGTAGAGCAGCATTTGGGCCTACCAAATAATGCTGCAGGTTCTGTCGCCTACTCGCACCACAGAAAGGTGTTTCACTTGGACCTGTATCTGGCGTACAACGGCCACATCCTCTCACAGCCACAGGAGCTCCAGCAACACCACCACGACCATGTCCACGTCCCTTATTTGATGTTCTCCTCATTATTTGCATTCACCCACCAAACTAACAGATGGTTTATCTCAGGTGTCAATTTAACTGCCAAAAGTTAACAATTAAGTTCACTAACAGTAAGGAAGTGCCCGTGTCATAAACAGAATACATTTCTTTAGGTCACACAACAGTGTAATGGAGCAATTCAATACAATTACTTCAATATCAACAAAATGTAACAGCATTTTGTTGATACTATCAACAATGTAACAGCAGAAGTTAACTGTTTAATTTAACTGTCAGAAATGCAGCGTACACCGCAAATGTGCTATCTACCACAAAACCGGTGTTTTTACAACCAACTATGAAAATGCGGAGTTCCACAGGTTACAGAAATGCAGTATGTCACCCCAAAAATTATAAAACAGGTTTTTCAGCCTTGTATGCAAACGTGCTCTGTGGCACAACAGTACAGATTTATTAACCCAACTACAGAAATGCAGTATGTCACCCCAAAAATTATAAAACAGGTTTTACAGCGTTGTATGCAAACGTGCTCTGTGGTACAACAGTACGGGTTTATTAACCCAACTATAGAAATGCAGTTTTTCAGCGCAAAATTTTAAAACAGTTTTTTCAGCGTTTTATACAAACGTGCTCTGTGGCACAACAGTACATAGAAACGTAGAAACATAGAATGTGTCGGCAGATAAGAACTATTTGGCCCATCTAGTCTGCCCAATATACTGAATACTATGAATAGCCCCTGGCCCTATCTTATATGAAGGATGGCCTTATGCCTATCCTATGCACTTTCACTGGTCCACAGTTTATGAGGCAAATATATATACATGCAGAGCGGCACCCAGGGATGACCCTGCACTTACTTGTATCCCTGGGTGCTGCTCCGTTCGTCCTCTGTATCCCCCGATACCGGCGCGGGTTCTACTGATATTTTTGCCGGGGGCAGAGACATCTTCTTTTGCCGTGTGCGTCTCCTTCTCCCAAGCCTGGAGCGCTGGCCAATTGCAGCGCTCAGCTCATATCCTGTTGCCATAGTAGAAGCGCGCACGCCGGTACCGGGGGCTGCAGAGGACAAACTGAGCGGCACCCAGGGATATACAAGTAAGTGCAGGGTCATCCCTGGGTGCCACTCTGCATGTATATACATTTGCCTCATAAACTGTGGACCAGTGAAAGCTCCTCTTTAAACTCCTTCATTGTATTTGCAGTTACCACTTCTGCAGGAAGGCTATTACATGCATTCACTACTCTCTCAGTAAAGTAATACTTCCTGATATTACTTTTAAACCTTTGCCCCTCTAATTTAAAACTATGCCCTCTTGTAGCAATTTTTCTTCTTTTAAATATTCTCTCCTCTTTTACCGTGATGCTTCCCTTTATGTATTTAAAAGTTTCTATCATATCCCCTCTGTCTCTTCTTACTTCCAAGATATACATGTTAAGGTCCTTTAACCTTTCCTGGTAAGTTTTGTCCTGCAATCCATGTACTAGTTTAGTAGCTCTTCTCTGAACTCTCTCCAAAGTTTCAATATCCTTCTGCAGATATGGTATCCAGTACTGCACACAATACTTCAAATGAGTTCTCTCTAGTGCACTGTAGAGCGGCATGAGCACCTCCCTCTTTCTACTGTTAATGCCTCTGCCTATACACCCAAGCATTCTGCTGGCATTTCCTGCTGCTCTATGACATTGTCTGCCCACCTTTAGGTCGTCTGATATAATGACCCCTAAATCCCTTTCCTCAGAAACTGAGGTTAGCACTGATTTTATATTCTGCTCTTGGGTTTTTACACCCCAGGAGCATTATCTTGCACTTATCGACATTACATTTTAGTTGCAAGATTTTTGACCATTCCTCTAGTTTTCCCAAATCCTTTTCCATTTGGTGTATCACTCCAGGAACATCAACCCTGTTACAAATCTTTGTGTCATCAGCAAAAAGACACACCTTACCATTGAGGCCTTCTGCAATTTCGCCGATAAAGATATTAAACAACATGGGTCCCAGAACAGATCCCTGAGGTACCCCACTGGTAACAATACCATGGTCTGAATATACTCCATTGACTACAACCCTCTGTTTTCTGTCCTTCAGCCACTGCCTAATCTATTCAACAATATGGGAGCCCAAGCTCAAAGACTGCAGTTTATTGATAAGCCTTCTATGTGGGACAGTATCAAAAGCCTTACTAAAGTCCAGATAAGTGGTGTCTACTGCACCTTCGCCATCTATTATTTTAGTCACCCAATCAAAAAAGTCAATAAGATTAGTTTGATATGATCTCCCTGAAGTAAACCCATGCTGTTTTTTATCAATCAACCCAAGGGTTTTTAGATGTTCCACAATCCTCTCCTTGAGTATGGTTTGAATTAATTTCCCCACTATCGATGTCAGGCTTACTGGCCTATAGTTGCCCAAATCCTCTCTACTACCTTTCTTGTGAATTGGCACAACGTTTGCTCATTTCCAATCTTCTGGGACGACTCCTGTTACCAGTGATTGGTTAAATAAATCTGTTAATGGTTTTGCTAGTACACCTCTAAGCTCTTTTTATAGCTTTGGGTGTATCCCATCAGACCCCTGTGATTTATTTGTATTAATTTTAGACAGCTGACTTAGAACCTCTTCCTCTGTAAAGACACATGCATTAGAGGATTCATAAGTCTTCCTCCCTAACTGAGGTCCTTCTCCTTTATTTTCCTTTGTAAAAACTGAACAGAAGTATTCATTGAGGCAGTCAGCTAGTTCTTTATCCTCTTCCATATACCTTCCTTCTTTTGTTTTTAATTTGGTAATTCCTTGTTTTAATTTCCTTTTTTCATTTATGTATCTGAAGAATGTCTTATCACCTTTTTTCACTGACTGAGCTAATTTCTCTTCTGCCTGAGCTTTAGAAGCTCTTATAACTTACTTGGCCTCTCTCTGCCTAATCTTATAGATTTCCCTGTCATCCTCATTTTGGGTGTTTTTATACTTACTAAATGCCATCTTTTTGTTTTTAATGATTTTGGCCACTTCTGCTGAGTACCAAAGTGGTCTCTTCCTTTTTTTGCTTTTACTGACAAGCCTAATGCACTTTTCTGTTGCCTTCAATAGTGCCACTTTTAAGTAGTCGCATTTTTCTTGGACTTCATTGAAATTGTTCCAGTCTGATAGGGACTCATATACCACTGATCTAATTTTAGAAAAGTCTGTTTTCCGAAAATCTAAAACTTTTGTTTTTGTGTGGAGTGACTCAGTCACTGTACTTATAGTAAACCACACTGACTGGTGCTCTGTGGCACAAAAGTACGGGTTTACTAACCCAACTACAGAAATGCAGTATGTCACCCCAAAAAATATATAACAGGTTTTTCAGCATTGTATGCAAACATGCTCTGTGGCACAACAGTACGGGTTTATTAACCCAAATACAGAAATGGAGTTTTTCACCGTAAAATTTAAAAACTGTTTTTTCAGCGTTGTATGCAAACGTGCTCTGTGACACAATAGTACAGGTTTATTAACCCAACTACAGAATGCAGTTTTTCACCGTAAAATTATAAAACAGTTTTTTCATCGTTTTATACAAACGTGCTCTGTGGCACAACAGTATGGGTTTATTAACACCAACTACGGAAATGCATTTTTTCACCGTAAAATTTTAAAACTGTTTTTTCAGCCTTGTTTGCAAACGTGCTCTGTGGCACAACAATTGGTTTATTAACCCGACTACAGAAATGCAGTATGTCACCGTAAAATTTTAAAACAGTTTTTTCAGCGTTGTATGCAAACGTGCTCTGTGGCATAACAGTACGGGTTTATTAACCCAACTACAGAAATGCAGAATTTCACCCCAAAAATTATAAAACAGGTTTTTCAGCGTTGTATGCAAACGTGCTCTGTGGCACAACAGTACAGGTTTATTAACCCGACTACAGAAATGCAGTTTTTCACCGCAAAATGTTAAAACTGTTTTTCCAGCATTGTATGCAAACGTGCTCTGTGGCACAACAGTACAGGTTTGTTACAGAAACTACAGAAATGCACTATGTCACCGCAAAATTTTAAAATAGGTTTTTCCGCAGTGTATGCAAACGTTTTCTGTGGTACGACATTACAGGTTTATTCGCCCAACTACAGAAATGCACTATGTCACCCCAAAATTATAAAATAGGTAATGTAGGGGGACTTGACCTGCCAGAAAAAAGGAATTTTTTCTCCACGGAGCTACCAAAAAATAATTAGACTGATGTCCCTGGCAGGCTGGCACACATGCAGGTCACATGCAGTTCCAAGGAGACTGCAGTTGCTAAAATGGCTGCCGACTCCCACCGCAGTAACAGATGGATTAAAAATTATTTTACAGTATCACTGGGCTCAGGGCTGGGTACAAATATGTAACATAGCACCCTCAATAATTGCTGTAGTTTAAAGAGTTAACACCACCAAGTTCAACAGATTTCTTCCCTAATCTCTCCCTGAGAGCACCAGCAGCAACCTTTCCCTACACTAAGAGCAGCAGAGTGACTTGCGGCGCTTCGTGACTCCAGCTTAAATAGGGGCTGGGTCACATGCTGCACTTAGCCAATCACAGCCATGCCAATAGTAGGCATGGCTGTGATGGCTTCTTAGGGCAAAGTAATGAAATGATTGTTGATTGGCTGCCCTGCAGCCTTTCAAAATGCGGGAAGAAATAGCCGAACAACAAAAAACTGAAGGTTTACAAATAACATTTCTTAACAACCATCAGTGAAAAACGCATTGCATCTAGGTTAAATCCAGATTGCAATGCGTTTTTCACTGATGCCCCATTCACTTCTATGGGGCCAGGGCTGCATGAAAAACGCAGAATATAGAACATGCTGTGTTTTTCACGCCACGCAGAACTGATGCGTTAAAAAAAAAACCGATCATGTACACAAACCCATTGAAATGAATGGGTCAGGATTCAATGCGGGTGCTAAGTGTTCACGTCACGCATTGCACCAGCGTTGAAAACTCGCTCGTGTGAAAGGGGCCTTATATTCTGTCTAGTGCATAGAGCCTCAGATGGCCTTTCTAGTAATTTTGACAGCCTGGAGCCCTATACCAGCATTACTGACATAGCCCCATTATAAACGGAAGCAATGACGCCAGTGTGTACATACAAAATGCAAGAGAAAAGGCTCAGATATACAGTACAAGATGAGCATCAATATTTGATTACATTGCACTTCTAGGGAAATACAGTATATCCATGGTTATTTATCAACACTAGGTTGTAATTTATCTCCTGTATAGATCCCGGCTATGAGACAACACATAATGAACACACTTATTCAGAGCCACATAGATCAAACAGATTGCTAGGATTTCAGGGAATACACCAATGCAACCACTTCTGGGGGTGGGGGTAGAGCTACTGTGCAGATAAATATATAATGGTTATTAGATCCATAACTCTAACATGTTTTTAGAGCTATTACAATTGTTTTCCCACATATTAATAATAACTGCATGTAAGTGTAGGGGAATGAACAATACAAATAAACATGATCGGACTACAGAGAATTCGAAAACAGAATCATTTTATTATATAGTTCATCATATGTCATCAACAAACATTTACCGTTTTAACAGTTTGAGCCATGATTTTCTTTTTTTTTTCTTTAATTAGCAGTCAATGTAGCTGTACAAGGACATGTTTTTGCAGGATTAGTTACATTTTCCATGGATTTATTGTATGAAAAAATAGCTAACTAATACATTTTTATGTGTTGTTTAAAATGTACCATTTTGGGGTACATATAACTTATGAAATGAACTTATTATTAAATTAACTTTTATTTTTGGAAACAGAGGTAATGGAAAAAATCTGCATCTGCAAATTTTGTGTTACCTTTATTCTATGGACTAGTACAAATATGACAATACCAACCGTCTTTATGTTTTTATGTTTAATTACGTTTGCATAATACAAGAACATTTCATGTACAAAAAAATGCATTAATGTCACTGCATTCAAGCAGCCATAACCATGTTCTCTTTTCATTTACCTTCCTTCTATGCAGACATGCAGGGGGATTCATATTTTTTATTTTGTTTAAATAAATCTATTGTGGTACATATGCATTATTGATTAACTTTAATTTCAGCAATGAAGATGAAGGGGCAGAAATCAAAGATGTATTTCGTCCTGACCGATACAACAGAACCATATGATCACTGTGACAATTGGTATCAACAACCTGAGGTCCTTGACCCACTGTTATAAGAAGGTGGTGAAGGGGTTAAAGGTGTTCTCTCATCTCGCCGTTCCCTCATTTAGAAACCACATAGCTTGCTGTGTTACACTGTTTCCACAAAGGTGGCTTTTCTTATCCAGCTTTGTAACATAAGCCACACACTTGTGGAAACAATAACCACCACTTGTACAGAGATGTCATAGACCACCCATAGGTTTCTGTGGGGCCCTATTATACCTTTGTATGCCACTGATTAAATACTGTACAGAATGTGGCTTGCATCAGATGCTGTATTAGTATCAGCACCCAACAGAACACAGTATAGCTGCAATGACGTTTTAAAGGGGTTATCTCATAACTAATGAAAAATATGAAAGTCAGACATCATATAGTACATGATCAGAGATCTCCATATTCATTGCTCTGCTAGATTTGTATCAAGCTCAAGGGCAGTGCCTTTTCTGGTATATCTCAAGGGGCGTGTCCATACTCTCCGTATCACAACTCAGGAGGCAGTTAAAGGATGAAACTGAGCATGTGCGGCTATTTCAGTGAGCTAGACAAAGAAATAAGAAAAAAACAGCAGGTGGAGCTATAAAGATAGATTTCAGTGACTAACTTAGTGGCTATGTTACATTTTCGTGGGACAGTAGCAATGTTTCAACCAGAATGGTCTTTATCAAGCTCGAGCTTGATAAAGACCATTCTGGTAGAAACGTTGCTACTATCGGTGTAAATAAATCACAAGAAGATTGAACCATTGGAGTGCCGCAGTTTTTCTTCTATTTTCTGATAATTGGTGGGATCTGGAGGCCGGATTCAACACTGTGGCACTACCACTTAATGAACGTTCAGAAAATTCTGAGTGAGTGGTGCTGTCCTGATGTACTAGTGTTGATGTGATCACAGCATGAAAAAGCGACTCTTTCCTCCACTGACAAGAAAGCAGGAAAGCACATTCCCTTCCCGATAATTGCCTGCTAAGTCACGCAGTCTAAATGCATTGTACAGTACCAGAAAAGTGTATGAAATTTTAAGAATCTGCAGCATAAATTGACCTGTGGTATGAAGACAGAGGGTGAAATCCATAGCCCTTTCTGCAGTAAAACTCACATGTAATTCATGCGGTTTTTGCCATGGTCCTTGCTGTGGATTTTGCTCCTGATCTATGGCAATTTCGGCAGCAGACTTTTCTGCTCTCTAAGGAGTCTGAAATTCAAACCTAAACCTTTATGAAAGTTCAAGATGGAATTATGTGCTGGAGAAAGTTAGGTAAGTTGGGCTGTATAACACTTAAGTAGGGTACATGAGCTATTCCCAAAATGCAAAACAACAATGGCAAGACAAGTAGTTCATGCTATCAGAATGTTATAAAAGACTGTAAAATAGGATCAGATTTATCACTTAATTTTCGGAACAGAGGTGATAGTTTGCATGAGAAATGCTCTCAGTATTAGATAACTGAAAATAAGCAAATGAGATTAAAAAAATCTTTTTGTGCTGGTATGCAAGTCAGAAGGTCTGATTTGGATTTGCCTCTGTTTTTGCCATTTCCTGCTGTATATATTCTGGTTATTTTTCAAATTATATCTAAAAATAGATAAATGCCCAATAAGATTACTATGAAATGATTGTCTTTTGCTATGTCAACATTAAAGTTACATACATCTGTAAAATATATTTAAAATATGTACATATCTTAATTGTTTTGTAAGCCAGTCTGATTTATTAACACTAAATTGTATATGCATAACATACAATAGACAACTGGTCTTCATCTTATCATAAAGACACTATTACGATGAAAAACCGTTAAGCTACTTGTAGCAACTTCTCCAAATTCCACTAAGAATTTTGTTTTCTATCCTATAAATAAAAGAACAAAATTGTGAATAGGTATATAAATAGCACAAATATACATCAAAACATAAAGGCAGCTCAATGTGTTAATAAAAGCATGACTAGAGGTTCTATAAAGTGACTATGAAGCAAAAACAAACAGCCCTTAAAGGGAATCTGTCACCCCGGTTTTGAACTATTATCTGAAGTTATCTGAGTCCATATCTGCAGTACTACTCATGTATTACAGGAGATTCCTTTAAAGAAAATCTGTCATCAGCAACCTACCTATCAAACTGTTTTCGTAGACACATAGCCGGGGTTCACCTGATTAAAACTCTGTTACTAATAATACTTTTTCTTAATATACAAATTAGGCCTTTGGTGCTGAGGGCATTGCTGATGTTCTTGTTGCACCCAAGCTCCACTTACTGTATTTCTGTGGCCAGCCCATCTCTGGCTGCTTTGATAGTGCCAAGCAGTGGCAAAGCAGTGAGGGAGCAGCTGGCCACAGAAAGGAGGAAAGTTTGGGTGCAACAAGAGCAATGATGATGTGCTCGTTGCACCAAAGGCCTAATATGCATTTAAGAAAAAGTATCATAACTTTGGACTGAAGCCTCAGATCAATAAAGTTAAATAAGCATTTTAAATCAGGTGAACCACGGCTACATGTCCATACAAGCAGCTGGATAAGGAGGTCGCTAGTGACAGATTCCCTTTAAGTGACAACAGTCAGTTATAAGCCAGAAGGAATGTTGGGCCAAAACTGTCGCTGACAGTTTTAGACTTCCAGTGGAGGGTTACATTTTCATAATTGATAAAATGGACCTATATGAGTTATTTGACATGATAAATCAATTAATTTTCAAATTAATATTTAAATGTATGTACATTTGTGTATGTACCACTATTCTTTCTGATTTCAAAACTGCCGTATTTTTCGCTTTATAAGACCCACCTGATGATAAGACGCACCTAGATTTTTGAGGAGGAAAATAAGAAAAAAATATTTTTAACCAAAAGGTGTGCTTTTGGTGGGTTTTGAACTAATGGTGTGTGGATGGCACTGTTATAGGGGATCTGTGGATGACACTGTTATGGGGGATCTGTGGATGGCATTGTTATGGGGGATCTGTGGATGGCACTGTTATGGGGATCTGTGGATGACACTGTTATGGGGGATCTGTGGATGGCACTGTTATAGGGTGGATCTGTGGTGGACACACTGTTATAGGGGGGGAACTGTGGTGGACACTCTTATGGGGGGATCTGTGGATCATACACTAGTGTGGGGGATGTGTGGATGACACACAGATAGCATCTTATGTAATGGGGGTCACTATTCACACAGGACAATATACTGTGACACATATGATACAGATAATCTTATGCTGGTCACAGTATCATATGTGTCACAGTATATTGTCCTGTGTGAATAGTGACCCCTCATTACACCATTTGCCACCCACTTACAGCAGTCTTTATGCTGTATGTAAAATATTTTAATGTAATGCTCCATTACACTCTGCTTTCTGTGTAATGGAGCAGTTTTCACAGGAGGAGGGGATGGAGGCTGGCAACACTTGGGACGGGGCCCGATGCAGTCACTGTACTGTAATACATCGGGCCCCACACACAGCAGTTTTCAAAAGTAAAGTCATGGTACAGTAATCCTCTTCAAGCAGTGTTTGTACTTTAAACTCAGGCAATCCTCTGTACAACTTACTATGAAAGCGGCAGGCAGGGCGGCAGAGTAACCTTGCGATGCTCACTCATTCACGCTCCTGCTCTGTCTTCATGAATGAAGTGGGGGGACCGTGAATGAGTGAGCATTGCGAGGTTACGCTGCCGCCCTTCCTGCAGCTTTCATAGTAAGTTGTACAGAGGATTGCCTGAGTTTAAAGTACAAACATTGGCTGAAGAGGATTACTGTACCATGACTTTACTTTTGAAAACTGCTGTGTGCGGGGCCCGATGTATTACAGTACAGTGACTGCATCGGGCCCCGCTGCGAGTGTTGCCAGCCTCCATCCCCTCCTCCCATCCCGCTGATACACATACATTGTGTTAAAAATAATTATTCAATAATACTTAGCTATCCAACAATCCAAAATGTATCCCCCGTTGCTGTTATTTAAAGGGGTTGTCTCACTTCAGCAAATAGCATTTATCATGTAGAGAAAGTTGATCCAAGGTAGTTACTAATGTACTTTGATTGTCCATATTGCTTCCTTTGCTGACTACATTTATTTTTCCATTACAATATACATTGCTTGTTTTCATGGTTTCGACCACCCTGCAATCGACCATGATAGCCGTGCTTGCACACTACAGAAAAAAGTGGTGGGTACTCCGGCAGTCCCAGCCACCAGAGAGACCTTCACTTTTTCCTATATTGTGCAAGCACGGCCACCGCTACTGGATTACAGGGTAGTTATAACCATGCAAATGAGCAATGTATAATGTGATGGAAAAATGTCATGTCATGATGAATGACCCATATTGAGAGTGGTCGGAAACGCGTAACATGATTATCCGTGTCCACACTAATAGAGATACAAGGCGGAACTGCTTCAATCCCAATTCAGACAGGGTGACACATCCAAGCACACAGTCCTTACTAGCAATACAGGTGGTGCTCTGCCAAAAGTAAAACCAAGTCCAAATAATGTCATCACGTAGATGAAAAATCTAAGAATGGCGGCACTCACCCTTGCTAAAATAGATGCCTTCATTGCTTCATAGTAATTACGAGCACATCGGGGGCTAGGGCGGACTGCCCTTCAAATGCGAAACGGTCTTTGTCACTTTTTATCCTGTATTTGAAGGGCAGTCTGCCCTAGCCCCCGATGTGCTTGTAATTACTATGAAGCAAAAAAGGCATCTATTTCAGCAAAGGTGATTGCCTCCATTCTTTGATTTTTCATCTTCGTGACAACAAGATTATCCGTGTACTGGAAGTTTTAAAACCACTGAAATAAAGTTTTTCTACCTTGCTATTTGGAGCTGGACTTTTGAACTTTTTTGGAGCCTTCTACATACAGCCCAGTTCAGCTACTGTGTCCGTTCTCATTGCAAGGGGACGCAGGTGAGAGCTTCTTTTTCTCTTCATGTTCTATAATGTGATGGAAAAATTAATCCAGCCAGCAAAGGAGGCAATATGGATAATAACAATACATTAGTAAGTGGCTTGAATTAACTTTCTCTACATGATAAATTGCATCTGCTGAAGTGAGAAAACCCCTTTACATTATTATATAATTTATTTTCATAATTTTATACTATGTACTTGTCTAAATGAAAAAGAAATTATATATATATATATATATATATATATATATATTTTTTTACATTTAGCAAAATGTTCAGTGACAAGACGTCACAAAATGAAAGTTCATATACCTGACTAAAATATGGATAAATACTTCTACTTACCCTCATGATAGGTAATAGCACAATCAAACACAAATTACTTTTGGCTGATGTCAACCAGTTATTGAATTTCAAGTAAGTGTCTAAAAGAAGAGCTGAAAAGAAAAAAAGATATTCATAACTGTATATTTACAAAGTAACATTTTGAATTCATATCCAAAGATGCATGAAAAACCGGTAAAGTAACAGCTCTACAATGTAATCATGAAGATATTTTTACATATATTTCAGATAATGGAACATCTGCAGCTGTACAAACAGAAAACATTGCCTAGTAGCCACGTAAGTCAATTCCAAAAATAGAGGATGTGAAAATCAAATTCTGTACCTGCTACACATGAGAAAAAAGAATGAATGAGGGCTGGCTGAATCAAATGGTAAAATGTTAATTGTTTTCACTTACGGTATTTTAATTTATGTGGTGTTGAAGTGTTGTATTCATTTGGAACACAACATGCTTCTTATCCAAATGAAATATTATGCAAACTAAGAGAAAAGGAGTATTCATTACAGTTTTATTATTTGAGGAAAGACCAAAATTAAGAATGGTTTTCAACATTTGAATATAAATTTACCAGATACATCCTACATTTTTCTCTTTAAATTTAAAATTAAACCAGTAAAGAATTACTCATACTTTGATCAATACTTGTTTGAGAGTTATAATTAAAGCGTTAAATGATAAAATACTAGCTATATGCAGCCACCACTAGGGGTGGCTTATTAACAATGGATTTAGACAGCTTCTCACACATATACTAATGAATCTGTATGCACCAAGCTTCCTCTAGTGGTGGGTGCATGCAGCTAATTTTTTTATTTTAATGAAAAGATCTAACTAAATGATCAGTGGTGGAATTACACTAAAACTACAGTAACTTTGATAGTTATATCCATAAAACATGTATATAACTATAAAAACTCTTGTTCATATTGCCTTTTGCATCTGTAGTAATTCCATACAAGGAATGTGTTTGGGTTTTTTCCTCTTGATGTTGGGGTTCCTCAGGGTTCTGTCCTAGGTCCTCTTCTCGCTCTACACAGGCTCCATTGGACAGATTATCAGTAGATTTGGCTTTCAGTACCATCTCTATGAGGATGACACCCAACTATACACTTCATCCCCGGACATCACCCCTGCTTTACTAAAAAATACTAGTAATTGTCTAGCAGCTGTCTCTAACATCATGCCAACTCTGTATCTAAAACTAAATCTCTGAGAAACTGAACTTCTTGTCTTTCCCATATCTACTAACCCAACTAAACTTGATATTTCAATTTCGGTCTGCGGCACCATCATAACTCCTGGGCAGCACACCCACTGTCTTGGGGTCATGTCTGACTCGGATGCTTCGTTTGTTCCCCATATCCAATCACTTTCTCGCTCTTATCACCTGCAACTCAAAAATATCTATAGAATCCTCCCTTTTCTTACGGTGGAAATGGCTACAACTCTTGTTGTTGCCTTGATTCATTCTTGTCTTGACTAATGTAATTTATTACTAACTGGTCTCCCTCTCACTAAACTCCCCCCCTTCAGTCTGTCCTAAATGATGCATCCAGGGTCATCTATCCATCCACCCACTATACTGACGCTTCTAGTCTGTGCCAGTCACTTCACTGGTTGCCTATTTATAGCAGAATACAGTTCAAACTTCTCACCCACAAAGTTCTCCAGTGTTGCACCTCCATAAATCTCCTCCTTCAACCACCCTACTCATGCTCTCCATTCTGTTATTGAAGATAAAAATCCTCCATAATTCGTATCTCTCACTCCCATCTTCAAAGCTTTTCTCGAGCTGCACTTACTCTCTGAAATGCTGTGCCCCGGAATATCAGGTTCATTCCATACCTTAAAACATGCCTTAAAGACACATCTGTTCAGGCAGGCTTATCAACCTTCCTAAACTGGCACTTCCCCTAGTAACTCTTATTCTTCAGACCTGAACTAGATCTTCTAACGTCCACACACCAGATCAGCAGATCGGTCTACACTACTGCATGTCACAATTGACTACCTTTTGTTTCACCCCTACTTACTAATAGATTGTAAGTAGTGATGTCACGAACATAAAATTTTCCGTTCGCGAACGGCGAATGCGAACTTCCGCAAATGTCCGTGAACGGGCGAACCGCCATAGACTTCAAAAGGCAGGCGAATTTTAAAACCCACAGGGACTCTTTCTGGCCACAATAGTGATGGAAAAGTTGTTTCAAGGGGACTAACACCTGGACTGTGGCATGCCGGAGGGGAATCCATGGCAAAACTCCCATGGAAAATTACCTAGTGAACGCAGAGTCGGGTTTTAATCCATAAAGGGCATAAATCAACTAACATTCCTAAATTGTTTGGAAAAACATGCTTTAAAACATCCAGTGTGTGTATACAATCAGGTATGATGTTGAGTGGTTGGCACTGGCAGTGGGCACACTATAGTCAGTGGAAGTGGGCCTGACACACACTGGCAGCAGGCAAGCAACTGAAATTAGACTAATGTGTAAAAATTAAATGCCTTACTTATCGGCAAGCTACTGTGCCACCCGGTATCAGTGGTTGGCACTGGCAGTGGGCACACTACAGTCTGTGGAAGTGGGCCTGACACACACTGGCAGCAGGCAAGCAACTGAAATTAGACTAATGTGTAAAAATTAAATGCCTTATTTATAGGCAAGCTACTGTGCCACCCGGTATCAGTGGTTGGCACTGGCAGTGGGCACACTAGAGTCTCTGGAAGTGGGCCTGACACACACTGGCAGCAGGCAAGCAACAGAAATTAGACTAATGTGTAAAAATTGAATGCCTTATCGGCAAGCTACTGTGCCACCCAGTATCAGTGGTTGGCACTGGCAGTGGGCACACTACAGTCTGTGGAAGTGGGCCTGACACACACTGGCAGCAGGCAAGCAACTGAATTTAGACTACTGTCTAAAAATTAAATGCCTTATTTATCGGCAACCTACTGTGCCACCCGGTATCAGTGGTTGGCACTGGCAGTGGGCACACTACAGTCTGTGGAAGTGGGCCTGACACACACTGGCAGCAGGCAAGCAACTGAAATTAGACTAGTGTGCAAAAATTAAATGCCTTATTTATCAACAAACTACTGTGCCACCCGGTATCAGTGGTTGGCACTGGCAGTGGGCACACTACAGTCTGTGGAAGTGGGCCTGACACACACTGACAGCAGGCAAGCAACTGAAATTAGACTAATGTGTAAAAATTAAATGCCTTATTTATCGGCAAGCTACTGTGCCACCCAGTATCAGTGGTTGGCACTGGCAGTGGGCACACTACAGTCTGTGGAAGTGGGCCTGACACACACACTGACAGCAGGCAAGCAACTGAAATTAGACTAATGTGCAAAAATGAAATGCCTTATTTATCAACAAACTACTGTGCCACCCGGTATCAGTGGTTGGCACTGGCAGTGGGCACACTACAGTCTGTGGAAGTGGGCCTGACACACACTGACAGCAGGCAAGCAACAGAAATTAGACTAATGTGTAAAAATTGAATGCCTTATCGGCAAGCTACTGTGCCACCCGGTATCAGTGGTTGGCACTGGCAGTGGGCACACTACAGTCTGTGGAAGTGGGCCTGACACACACTAGCAGCAGGCAAGCAACTGAATTTAGACTACTGTCTAAAAATGAAATGCCTTATTTATCGGCAACCTACTGTGCCACCCGGTATCAGTGGTTGGCACTGGCAGTGGGCACACTACAGTCTGTGGAAGTGGGCCTGACACACACTGGCAGCAGGCAAGCAACTTAATTTAGACTACTGTCTAAAAATTAAATGCCTTATTTATCGGCAAGCTACTGTGCCACCCGGTATCAGTGGTGGGCACTGGCAGTGGGCACACTACAGTCAGTGGAAGTCGGCCTGACACACACTAGCAGGCAAGCAACTGAAATTACACTAAAGTGTAAAAATGAAATGCCTTTTTTGATGCAAAGTCCTGTGCCACACGGGATGACAGGGGTGGGCACTGGCAGTGGGCACACTACAGTCTGTGGAAGTGGGCCTGACACACACTGGCAGCAGGCAAGCAACTGAAATTAGACTAATGTGTAAAAATTAAATGCCTTAATTATAGGCAAGCTACTGTGCCACCCGGTATCAGTGGTTGGCACTGGCAGTGGGCACACTACAGTCTGTGGAAGTGGGCCTGACACACACTGGCAGCAGGCAAGCAAATAAAATTAGACTAATGTGTAAAAATTAAATGCCTTATCCGCAAGCTACTGTGCCACCCGGTATCAGTGGTTGGCACTGGCAGTGGGCACACTACAGTCTGTGGAAGTGGGCCTGACACACACTGGCAGCAGGCAAGCAACTGAAATTAAACTAATGTGTAAAATTTAAATGCCTTATTTATCGGCAAGCTACTGTGCCACCCGGTATCAGTGGTTGGCACTGGCAGTGGGCACACTACAGTCTGTGGAAGTGGGCCTGACACACACTGGCAGCAGGCAAGCAACTTAATTTAGACTACTGTCTAAAAATTAAATGCCTTATTTATTGGCAACCTACTGTGTCACCCGGTATCAGTGGTTGGCACTGGCAGTGGGCACACTACAGTCTGTGGAAGTGGGCCTGACACACACTGGCAGCAGGCAAGCAACTTAATTTAGACTTCTGTCTAAAAATTAAATGCCTTATTTATCAGCAAGCTACTGTGCCACCCGGTATCAGTGGTGGGCACTGGCAGTGGGCACACTACAGTCAGTGGAAGTCGGCCTGACACACACTAGCAGGCAAGCAACTGAAATTACACTAAAGTGTAAAAATTAAATGCCTTTTTTTGATGCAAAGTCCTGTGCCACACGGGATGACAGGGGTGGGCACTGGCAGTGGGCACACTACAGTCAGTGGAAGTGGGCCTGACACACACTGGCAGCAGGCAAGCAACTGAAATTACACTAAAGTGTAAAAATGAAATGCCTATTTTTGATGCAAAGTTCTGTGCCACACGGGATGACAGGGGTGGACACTGGCAGTGGGCAGACTACAGTCAGTGGAAGTCGGCCTGACACACAATAGCAGGCAAGCAACTGAAATTACACTAAAATGTAAAAATGAAATGCCTTTTTTTGATGCAAAGTCCTGTGCCACACGGGATGACAGGGGTGGGCACTGGCAGTGGGCACACTACAGTCAGTTGAAGTCGGCCTGACACACACTAGCAGGCAAGCAACTGAAATTACACTAAAGTGTAAAAATGAAATGCCTTTTTTTGATGCAAAGTTCTGTGCCACACGGGATGACAGGGGTGGGCACTGGCAGTGGGCACACTGCAGTCTGTGGGCCTGCAGCTCCTCACACACGGGCAGGCCAGGCAACAAAAACAGACTAATGTTGCAGCCCTAAAAATGGCTTTTTGGGGTGCTGTCAGGACGCTGTCCTTACAGCAGAGATCAGATGAGTCTTTCAGGACTGGAGTGGACACTGAATACACTAGTCTAGCTATCGATTTCCCAATTAAATCAGCAGCAGCTACACTGTCCCTCCTCTCACTAAGACTGCAAATTCCGAATGAATCTAAAATGGATGCTGTTCAGGAGATTGGAGGGTCTGGGAGATAGGGTATGCTGCTGATTGGCTGGAATGTGTCTGCTGACTGTGAGGTACAGGGTCAAAGTTTGCTCAATGATGATGTATAGGGGTCGGACCGAACATCGCATGTGTTCACCCGCCGCGGCGAACGCGAACAGGCTATGTTCACCGGGAACTGTTCGCTGGCGGATAGTTCGGGCCATCTCTAATTGTAAGCTCTTGCAAGCAGGGCCCTCACTCCTAGTGTTTCAGTTGTATATTAGCCAGTTACATAGTGATGTCTTTTGTTTTGAACGTGAACTCTCTGAATTGTAAAGAGCTGTGGAATATGGTGGCACTATATAAATAATAATAATAATGATTGTATAGGATATAACATATGTATATAGTGTGTACTTCTGTTTACGCAAAGTGGAATCAAAGTCACATGTAGCTATAAATTGTTTGGATACTCCCACATTAGTGATTAAGTCCCATCCAATAATTTCATTGTATAAGTGGAAGTGCCTAATTACACCCATTTTCTTCTTTCTTTAGGGGATATGGCCACCTCTGCAATATAGCATCGGAGCCTACGCTTGCATGCTGCTCACACATTTCCTGCTTATGTGGTGACCAAGATCACAGAAGTCACATACATTCACCAGCTGCCTTCCTTGCCACCTCACCCCAGCCTTTAAAGTTTCCATAGTACAGCTCCTGGCCATACGTAGTAGCCCAGGAGCTCCTCTACTGAGCTAGCTCCAATGCTGTTAATGTAAATAATCTATTAGAAGCATTGGAAACATGTACACACAGGCAAGCAGAATGATGTCATCTTAGCACTGCTCACCTGTTTTGTCATTCTAATCAAACGTATCCACCCTCAGGTGAGGAAGAAAATGCAGAGCTGAAGCAGTGAAATGGGACAAGAAAAAATCTTCTATAATGTAATATACAGTAACTGAAGATCTTTTCATATCTCAGTGAGTTTCCCTCAAAACTATATACAGTATATAGAAAATAATTAGATGTTCCCTGAATTAAAGTCTGTTCTAGATAAAGATGATAAAAATCAGCCATGGATTTATTGATACTACTCACACCAGTGTAAGTTCATTATATTTCTATGTGTAATTAGAATGACCATTGGAACATTTCCTAAGTAAATTATCAAGCACTGATGTGCTGTCAATAAATTCTAGCTTTCACGACACTGTGAAAAAAACTCAATTTAGGTAAGTGCTTTTTCAGATTTATGTTAAAATTGGAAAATTAATTTGCAAACGTTCAAACATAAGTAAAATAAATATATGACCTAAAAGCAGAATTATGCAAATATTCAAAGCAAGCTGCAAGAAATCTTTATCGTGGAGCATGTTTGCATTAGACACAAGAGAGGCATATTGTCAGCTGCAGCTTTTACAACTAGTGAAATCACATGGATATGGTCTATAGTACCTTACTTTGGTGTGGACAAATCAATCCCCCTATTGTTAAAGATACTATATGTCATCTTAACAACGTTGTTCCTTTGAGCAACTGGGCAACAATTATTATGATATAGATTTAGTGAACACTGTAAATATTCATATGTTATATGAACTGGAATACGGATTTTCTTAGGGACAATATATTATTCAAAGACCCTGCTTCTAAAGCTCCACACCTTCATCACATGAAATCCAACCTGATGCAGCCAATGGGAGGCCCAGAAGGCTGAAACAGATCTCTAGTCAACTGATGCCTTAGTTAATGGGGTATTCCAGATACAAAATGTTACCCGCTATCCACCAGATAGGGCATAACTATTAGATTGATGGGGGTCCTACCACTGGGACCCCTATCAATAAGAACAGGGGCACCAAACCTCATGGAGATTCCCTGAACTAGACAGAGTGGCTGGTTGGAATGTGTGTCCCTGCTCCATACATTTATATGGGGGCATCAGAAATAGTTTAGTACAGTGCTGTAGATAGTGTATAACATTTTGTAACTGAATACCCATTTAAGTTTTAAGACTTATTCTAAGCAATAGATTGACTTAAAATGGATCTGTAACAATGCGAACTGCATACATTTATAAATAACAATTTTAGACTTATAAGGCTGGTGTACTTACTTTGAAAATCCATGTCAGAATAACTAGATAATATTTTTTAACACTTTCCAGTGAGTCCAGCTAGAGAGTGAGAAAGATCATGAGCCCAGTGTATTCACAAATCCTTTAAGACCATAAAGAGATATAAATTTGAGCATTTCCATCCAAAGTAAATTTATATATAAATTGTATACATTAACCTAACCAGCATAATTCCAGGGTAAAGGACTGTTACAACAATGTATTGTAAATCGATAACGTGAAATAAACTGCAGGAAATACAGTAGCTATCTGAAGTGAAGTGTATTTTAACTCCTAATTAAAATATAACTTTGACTTGAATGATGTGACTGAAAAAAACATTTTACACTTGTATTACACTAATTAAGAGAAACAGTATCAGCTACTTGATTTGTGAAGGTGTAGCTACATTGGGCCTCAATAATAATAACCTCCAAAGCAATCTAATGTCTAAGACTTATACATTTTGTAAGGGTCACCATCAAATACAACATACATACTCTTATTAAACTTTTGTTTACTTCCCAACATTTTTATAGCGTAATATTGAATGGTATGATATAACTTATAAATATGACACACAATAAACCAATCACCATAATTGCTTTTCATAACTTATTTTCTGCATATTAAGTACTGACTATTCAAATTTGTTATTTTAACATTTGGGAACACATAATTACAAACTTTGGTGCAGAGAAAACCATTTCATTTTTACTCTCTGAGGTGTCATATCTATTGATGTGAAAATGAAAGCATTAACAGATGGAGGATTTGAGATAATTAATGATGCACTAATCAAAAATAAACTAATATTACCAATCTGATCATTAGGGAAAGTGTAATATGCTTATAAAATTCTCTTGCTATGATAGTACACTATAAAGGTATCTTGTTAATATTGGCAAGGCTGACTGCGGAAATGTGTCAGCACTCTCTAAGTATATGCATACAATGGTGATGTTTCTACTGTACCTTGAAAGTATATGTCATTCAATGGGTTAACTGATTTCATAGTGAAGGAAACCATTATAGAAAACCACTAAAACAAAATATTCCTTCTTAAAACCTAAACTTCTTATAGGTTCAATAGAAAGCAGAACCTAATGTCAAACTATTATCCAGATACTGTTTATATTTTATTATCATATTGTTGGTTTATGTGTAAATTTATGTATATGAATACTTAAGGACATTTTTATTAACCCTAGTCAAATGTACTGTGATTCTTACTAAAATATCTGTATATATCCACCCCTACTCTATGGATAAGGCTGGATTCACATGTCTGAATTACAGACTCCCAATTTGGCCACGTGTCCTATACCAATGGCATGTTTAAACCCTTTCAAGACCAGGCGATTTTCTGTTTTTTCATTTTTGCTTTTTAATCCCAGTCTTCCCAAAGCCATACATTTTAAATTTTTCCATTCACATAGCCATATGAGAGCTTGTTCTTTTTGGGACAAGTTGTAATTTCTAATGGCACCATTTACGGTTGCATACAATGTAGTGGGAAGCGGGACAAAGATTACAAATGGAAGGGAATTATAAAAACACACACTATTCTGCCAAAGTTTTATGGGTTTTGTTTTTACACCGTTTCTTATGTGGTAAAACTGACCAGTTACTTTCATTGTCTGGGTCGGTACTATTACAATGATACCACATATTTATAGTTTTTGGATTTTAATTTTTTTTTGCATTTTAACCACCTCAACCCCCCTAGCTTAAACACCCTTAATGACCAGACCACTTTTTACAATTCTGCACTACACTACTTTCACCGATTATTGCTTGGTCATGCAACTTACCACCCAAATGAATTTTACCTCTCCCTAATAGAGCTTTCATTTGGTGGTATTTCATTGCTGCTGACATTTTAACTTTTTTTGCTATTAATCAAAAATGACCAAAATTTTAGCAAAAAAATTAAATTTTTCACTTGCTGTTGTAAATTTTTTTTTAAAAAACTACATTTCTATATTAATTTTTCTATAAATTTATTGTTCGACATGTCTTTGATAAAAAAAAATGCAATAAGTGTATATTTATTGGTTTGGGTAAAAGTTATAGCGTTTACAAACTATGGTGCAAAAAAGTGAATTTCCGCATTTTGAAGCAGCTCTGACTTTCTGAGCACCTGTCATGTTTCTTCAGGTGCTAGAATGCCAAGATAGTATAAATACCACCCAAATGACACCATTTTAGAAAGAAGACACCCCAAAGTATTCACGGAGGGGCATGGTGAGTTCATGTATGATTTAATTTTTTTTTCACAAGTGAGCGGAAAATGACACTTTCTGAGGAAAAAAATAATAATAATAAAGTTTCTATTTCTGCTAACTTCTGGCAAAAAAAAATAAAAAATCTCCCACGGACTCACTATGCACCTCAGTGAATATCTTGGGGTGTCTACTTTCCGAAATGGGGTCATTTGTGGGGTGTGTTAACTGTTCTGGCATTTTGGGTGGGGCTAAATTGTGAGCAACCTTGTAAAGCCTAAAGGTACTCGTTGGACTTCACGCCCCTTTGCGCATCTTGGCAGCAAAAAAGTGTCACACATGTGGTATCGCCGTACTCAGGAGAAGTAGGGCAATGTGTTTTGGGGTGTATTTTTACATATACCCATACTGTGTGTGAGAAATATCTCTGTAAATGACAACTTTTTAAAACATTTCATACAAAGTTGTCAATTTACAGAGATATTTCTCTCACCCAGCATGGGTATATATAAAAATACACCCCAAAACACATTTCCCTACTTCTCCTGAGTACGGCGATACCACATGTGTGACAATTTTTTGCAGCATAGGTGCGCAAAGGGGCCCAAATTCCAATGAGTACCTTTTAGGAGGGCATTTTTATGCATTTGGATTCCAGACATCTTCTCATGCTTTAGGGCCCCTAAAATGCCAGGGCAGTATAAATACCCCACATGTGACCCCATTTTGGAAAGAAGACACCCCAAGGTATTCCGTGAGGGGCATGGCGAGTTCACAGAATGTTTTTTTTTTTGGCACAAGTTAGCGGAAATTGATATTTTTTTATTTTTTTTTTATTTTTTTTACAAAGTCTCATATTCCACTAACTTGTGACAAAAAATAAAATTTTACATGAACTCACCATACCCCTCACGGAATACCTTGGGGTGTCTTCTTTCCAAAATGGGGTCACATGTGGGGTATTTATACTGCCCTGGCATTTGAGGGTCTCCGCAATCATTACATGTATGGCCAGCATGAGGAGTTTCTGCTATTCTCCTTATATTGAACATACGGGTAATGAGATTTTTTTTTTCCGTTCAGCCTCTGGGCTGAAAAAAAAAATGAACAGCACAGATTTCTTCATTCACATTAATCAATGTGGATGAAAAAATCTCTGCCAAAAAATGTGCAAAAAAAAAAAAAAAGAGGGGAAAGGACATAGGAGTGCTTGCGTAGTAAGGCCCCATTCACATGTCCGCAAAAATGTCTGCATCTATTCCGCAATTCTGCCCTATTGTGGTCATTTGCGGAGCTGCGGCCGCGAACTTCCGGGTTTTGGCCCCGAAACATCCGGCCGCAGCTCCGCAAAAAATTTTTGGACTTTTTGACAATTTGTGAATCAGTCATTTTGACTTTTTTCTGTTTTGCTGTTTTCTGTTTGCGATATTTCTATATTATAATAGTATGGGTGTTTTCACATGCCACAATGCCTATGATATTTATTTTTTTATTGTTTATGTATTTTAATATTTATTTTGGGGAAAGGGTATAATTTTAATTTTAATATTTTTGTTTACTATTTTTAAAAAAACTTTTCTTTTTTTCTAAACTTCCCCAAGGGAACTTTAACAAGCAATCATTAGAATACATTGTTGTCAATCAGGATTACATAGTTTCTATGGAGCCCTGCCACATGTGGAACAGCCTCGTACGATTCCGGAGTACTGAGGCTGCTGCACCCTACATCTGGCCCCAAAGTTCTCACTAGGGGGAGTAGGTGCATGGCTGAAAGCACGTTCTCCCCATTTTTAACCTTACAAATGCCAAGGTCATATTTAATCACGGCATCGGAAGGGTTAAATGTATGCGATCCACACTATCACTATTACATATAATGGTCACGAGTGACTGCTGTTTAAAAGAAGCAGGCACCCAATGGCTATTGCGTCCATTGCGCTTTAAATCCCCCACCAACATAATTTTATGTTGGAGCAGTGAAAAGGGGTTAATGACCTGAACTCATAGCATCATAGGGATTTATTATGCTGTGAGTTCGGGTTAGTAAAAATGTGGTTTTGCTGGGACACACAACCAGAATCTGAAGTTAGAAATGATGATGTGAATCTGGACTTAGAGCTGAAATGGCTGAAACATGTAAGAGGTGGTTTCCTGTGTTGATCCTTTGGATATTAATATAGCTGAAATAAAAGCCATGCATAGTTTTAATGGCTGGTGTAACAGGAAAAGGACATCACTGTGTATAGTAGGGAAGTTTTCAAACTGGCAAAACAATTGATAATTGAATCTTCGGCACACTCTAAACTGATGTTCATTATGTTTTTATAGATTTCTCCTTTTGTAAAATGCGGATTATAGGCAGCAAATGTTTTTGATCAGTAGACATTCGTCTGGCAATCTGATTGTCCAGAAACTGAAAAATTATGAATTATGTGGCAATTGAATGAATGCTGGACTCCTCTGGGTTTGTCAGAAAACTTGCCATACAAGGTGTTTTTCCGCAATCAAATACTCCAGATTTAGACTGCAGCTAACTTAAATGGTTACATGAACTGGAATAGAAAAATTAGCTTCAACTGAAATTCTTCTGTGATTGCAAGTTTAATAAACCTTATTTTCCTTTAAAAGCCCTTTTCACATTTTTGTCTCATTCTAACATATAACGTTCAAATCTATACTCTAGGCTCCACACACCAGGCATCCACACATTGTTTCATTCCATACAACATTCCAGAACTAGTTTAACCTTTTTTTTATTAAACATTAAAGGGATTCTGTCAGCTAGTTTGAACCTATAGAGCAGCTGACATGTGCTGCTAGATCACTACTAGCACATCCACAATATACATTTTCCATAGCTCTAAGTGCTTTTATTTTCTCAAAAAAACTATTTTATATATATGCAAATGAGGCTAGTAAGGAGCCCAAGGAGCTGTTACCAATGTTTCAGGAGCCCAGAACTGCCCCACATCCTCTGAATCTCCTCCTTGCTCCCACAACGTCACACAGTTAGAGCACAGTAATCTCGCGCATGCACGAATATGCCACATGTCAGTGCTGGCCTAGTGTTCCTTCCCTGTGCTGGCATCAGCCTTAGGGAACAAACTGCACATGCGCTAGCTGGCATGCACGAGATTATAGTGCTCTAACTGTGTAACGTTGGGGGAGCAAAGAGGAAATTTGGAGGATGCAAGGCAGTGCTGGGCTCCTTCACAGTGGGAAAGGCTGGGCTTCTGAAACATTAGTAACAGCCCCTCCTTTCTAGCCTCATTTGCATATATATAAAATCATTTTTGGACAGAATAAAATCACTCAGCATATGGGAAATGTATATTGTGGACATGCTAGTGGCAATCTAGCAGTGCATGTCCTCAGCTCTATAGGCTAAACCTAGCTGACAGAATCCCTTTTAAGTAAAAAAAAATACAAGAGCACTTATTTTGAAACCCCTATTGGCCTTTATATGATATCCGCAGAAACTGTACCATGGCGGTGCTAGGGATTGGCAAAGTCATAATTTGCATACCAAACACATATTTTGGTATGAACATTTCAGACATTGCCTTTGAGATACTTCTATATAACGCTAGGTTAAACGCTCTTATAAATGTATAAATTTGCAGTGAAAATCTCTCTAGCCCTTCATTATCTTGTTGTTCATCTTAGAAATCTCCAGAGTGATTTATTAGACCCCTTATCCATTTGTTGAGTTTAAGATGGTCCACAAGCAGCTCTTTGGTTCCCAACAGATTCTTACAGATGTTGCCAATAGAGAATATATTATTTTCCTCAATCGTTATCTTATCAAAATCTCACCTGTTGAACAAAGTAATGGTATCATATTTAATGAGCATAAAAATTGCACTTTATATGAATAATTAATTATTTAGACTTTATATTGCCTCTATCTTATCAATCATCTCTAATGTCCCCTTGGTGGTATTAATCAAATCAAACTTAATGAAACTGTTAAATATAGTTTTCCCTCATTGCTGGATAATGATAGGATAGGATAATAACAAGATATTAATTTTTTGAGACATGGGTCAGGATGTTAAATATCCCTATTAAGAATCTTCAGCTGGCCAACATATCTTTAAAGGAGTTATGCCATGAAAGTATTACTATGGAATCAAATTAAATGAGTTCTCAAGTTTCCATCAACATCCTTTGAAATGATCCTTTATAAAAAAAGGTAGCTGTAATTTTGCAATGTATTTTTTTTTTTTTACCTTTATTGCTCCTATCTCCCGTTCTGGGCTGTGGTCACATGACCATGTCCATATGGCTGTTTCTTATTTCCTGTGATGTTATGTCTGTACAGGGGCAGTGATAGGGGAGTTTCTATGTAACTAGCTGGATAGAAATATCACCTAGCTGGGTGTTGTTATGGGCAGTGTTTGAGCTGTGGCAAAGGAAGGAAACTTCTTTCACTTGTTTGTCCCTACTTCTAAATTCATAGAAATGTAAAGACACAGCTCTCTTTAGACAGTGGAGGAGGAAATTATTTTTGAGGGCTACTGTATGTGCAAGGGATTATTTTCTATGCAGGGAGGAAGACTGGACAACAGAGCTTTGCCAACTGGGGGCAGGGTTACCAATAGCTGAGTGCAATGCACTTATGGGAGATGTAAGTGCTTGATGGTCACAAGGGTAAAGCTGCTACCTGCTTACAGAAAGTGAAGAGACCAGGGCTGAATAGGGGTTGGTAAAGAAGGCAGCATTTATGCATTGATTTAATTAGAATAATGGTGTGCAGTACTCCAGTTTTTTTATTTGTGGAATAACCACTTTAAGAGTAAACAAGTTTTATTTCTGCTCCTAAGCTCTTTCTTTGTCTCCGACATTATGTCTTGCATAACATAAGTGCATGTTCTCTTCATTCACATACTTATCCTTTCTTGTTATCCTTTTTTTAAAGTATAAATTATGCTTGTTTCCTTTTTCCTTCAGGATATGCAACCTATTAAAAGCTTGTCCCTTCCACAGAAATTTAGAAAAAGCTTTGTTGGGATTTTGCTCAACAAGGATGTCATATGTAGCTGGGGAATCCTTCCGTTCTCTTAACTCCTCAATTTGTCATAATCATTTGGTTGAAATTTAGCCAATATATTGAGTAACAATCAAACTCAAACTTCATAACTTCTGGCCAAGAAAAACTTGTTTTTTAAAGAGATTATCTCATACTAAAAGACTGGCCCAGACCTGCCCACCCCATTGCGACTGTGATGCTTACCTGATTGCCCGCCACTAGATCTTGTCTGTGGGGCTTTCAGGCCAACAGTTCTGCTGCCACATGCGCCAACACAATATCTAGTGACAGGGGGGGGGGCACAAATTATGGCTGCAGCCAATTACTAGCCGCAGCGGTAACCTGCTCCCACTACGTCACATGTAACACAGGGGAACAAGTCACTGTTGCGGCCTGTGACTGGCTGCATAAGTCACATGTGCCTTCCGCAATAGATGTTGTCCTGAGCGCAAGTGGTAGCGGAACTGCTGGCCCAGAAGCCCCATAAATTGGATCCATCAGCACAGATCAGGTGAGCATCACCCCACCGTGGGTCAGGCAGGTCTGCGCCACTGTGTTAGAGTTGGATATCCTGATGGTGGGGCTGCACGGAGATGCCCATGTAAATGCAAATCATACAGCCCCGAGTTCACCTGTATACTCTGAGATGAGATTATCAACCTACTGCGGCTGAATTATTACTGAAAATGTTCCCAGAGTGACAAATGGGCACAGCTTAACACCTTAAGGACCCTGCCATTTTTCACCTTAAGGACCTTTTTGCAAATCTGACATATGTCACTTTATATAGTAATAACTTTGGAACGCTTTTACTTATTCAAGCCATTCTGAGATTGTTTTCCTCGTCACATATTCTACTTTATGAGAGTGGTAAATTTGAGTCAAAATATTTCATTTTTAGTTATAAAAAAATACCAAATTTACCAAAAATTTGGAACAATTCGTAATTTTCTAAATTTCTATTTCTCTGCTTTTAAAACAGATAAGTAATACCTCCTAAAATAGTTTATTTTACATTTCCCATATGTCTACTTCACATTTGGATCATTTTGCAAATGACATTCACTGGTCACACAGCTCCCCAAACATAGCACTAAGGAAGGGATATAAATGGGTGAGGAGCACTGAAGGGGTTAACTGTGCAGCTGAAGAGGAAGGGCAGGCTAAATAACATTTTTGATCTCCTCAGCATTAGGCTAGGTTCACACGACGACATTTGTTGTGCGACAAAAAGTCGCACTATTGTTGCGCGACAATTTTTATAATGGGAGTCTATTCAAGATGGGTTTTTCTGCGACTGTCGCGTCGCAGTCGCAGCGTGTCGCATGTCGCAATGCGACACCATAGACTACCATTATAAAAATTGTCGCGCGACAATAGTGCAATAAAATGTCGCTCGACAAATGTCGCAGTGAAGTTGTGCCCTGTTTGTCGCGCAACTTTTTGTCACGCGACAAATGTCGTCATGTGAACCTAGCCTTAGAGAAGGAGAATTACAAGTAGCGTAGTTCTTATCAGCTGTGTGTTTACTCACAGTGACAGCTTAACTGCAGGATGAGATATCTCGTCCAAGTGCCTGAAGTACCTGCAAGTGAGGATGAGCTATCTCGTCCAAGGTCCTGAAGCTGTTAATGGATCCATTTTGTGTAGGATGTCTATTGTGGTACTTGTGGTCCGCTGCGGGCATCCTCCACCGTATGCATTTTTGCTGTGGATCGCCATTAGCAACGGGCCACAAGTGCAGGATCTGCTCCCCTTTATATATATGCACAACTGCATTTTTGGGTTGAGCACATCCTGCTTCATGCCACCTTTCAGTTGGTTTGTGTATATATAATTGTTTGGAGGTGTATAAACTCCCATGTAACTGTGGCCTGTTTTCCATCCACAGGATAAATTTAGGTGCACCTGTGAGGCCTGGGCCATATCAGCCAGTCTTGGGTGGGGCTCACAGCCTTCTCCCTCCTCCCATTGCAGGCATGGTTACATGCTGGAGGTAACTGAGGAGTCTGCCGTTAGTCGGCCTAATACATTCCTGTAATTTTGCCCACTGGCCCCTGGTATTGCCCATATGGCACAGGTAGGTGAGTGTTAGGTCCCAAGCTACTTGAGAGACCTTGGCGTGGTGATCGGGCTTAAGACATGTCCTCCACAGCAGGACATGTTGACTAACCTCTAAATTTTAACATCAGTTTGAGGGCTTAGTAAGATCGCGGTGTGCACCTGTTTTGTCATTTGTTATTGCTATATTAAACTGAGATGTGGCTAAAGGTATATTGATGTGGAAAGACTACAATTGGAAAGTTTCAATCATACCAGTCTTATCCGATCTTCCATTACAATGTGATTACTGCCAGAGGTGTCAGGCATCTGGTCAGTCCCACTATTCTACTGAAAGAACATGCACTCTAGTCTGTCAAGCATCAAAATACAAAGTATGTCATGAGGAAAAAGTGGACAAATATATTTTGGCTAAGTTTAATAATGCAGATTGGCACTCTTGTATAATGACAGCTGAGTAAACATAGTTTTATGGGAAAATACTAAATAAATGTATCAAAGAATAATAAATGGCTGAATGCTAAATATACCTTAAAATGATATCACTTATTAAAACTGTAACCCCCCAAAATATACATAAATCCATAAATTATTTTTTCATATTTTTTCATATTTTTTCATATTATTTCATATTTCTTATTTTATTTTATTTTATTTCATATTTTTTCATTCACCTCTACTCATTTTTTTCATCATTTTTTTTTCATCATTTTTTATTTCATATTTTTTCATAGCTTTTCATTGACTTTTTTCATTGACTTCTTTCATTGATTTCATTGATTTTATGAGTATTTTCTATTGTTTTTACGAATACTTTTTATGAATTTTATCACCTACTATGAATTATTGCGATTTATTTATATACTAATACCTATGTGAACTAAATACACATATCATTTTAAAGCTAATACAACGGCCACCCTATACCTAATATCCCTAATAGAGGATTACATTTTATCAAATACTAATAAATATCATTGATTTTACATACCATATGATCAGTGTGCCATCCCTTTATTACTATTTTCTACTCACCCTATACTAGCGCTGGGTATGCTTTTCTCGGATTGAGCACCTGTCCTCCATCTAATCAACCAAGTGAGCCGCCATAACCCTTTTACTTGAAATCCATAAATTAGCATACAGAATAAAAATAACAAAATACTAGTACTTTATTAATATTAGGTGATTCTACAGTACATTTGAACTCCACTACATCATAATTTGTTCCATAATGTGTGCACACAATATAAATAACGATGTGATGTGATATTAAAAAAATATATCAAGTACATATTCAAGTATTCAAGTATTCCACTTGCAGGAGACTATTTTAATTAAGTCCACTTAATCCCATGTTCTTCAAAAATACTATATAGTTACCACAGTATGTTACCTATTAGTATATGGGCAAATGTACACCACTGAACACCAAGTTTCCCTGTCTCCCTTAAGGGTCCATTCACACGTCCGTGTGTGTTTTGCGGATCCACGGATCCGCAAATACAGACATCGGCTATGTGCGTTCTGCAATTTGCAGACCGCACATCGCCGGCACTATATAGAAAATGCCTTTTCTTGTCCGCAATTGCGGACAAGAATAGGACATGTTCTATTTTTTGGGGAACGCGATTGCGGACCTGGAAGTGCGGATCCGCAATTGCGGACCCGGGCGAGACATCATCTGTCCCCATTGAAATTAATGGGTCCGCAATTCCGTTCCACAGAATGCGGAACAGAATTGCGGAAGTGTAAATGGAGCCTTACACCGATTGGTACACATGTTGCTTCTCCCACTAGTATCATGAGTGTGTTGCAGTCTTGCCACTTGGTATTTGTTTCCAGGGTCTGCTTCCTGTATGCGGCATGACTTGCCGACTCTCATAGGCACTGAGGAAGGAGCTGAGAGAGCAGTGAATTGCGTCTAGCTAATAAGAGACTGAGTACACACCTGGAGCTTCTTTTTATATCACTTAGAGATAGACTATCATCCATCATTACTGGCAAGTTTCACACTGACCCTACAACCAGAACTACAGACAGCATCGCGGATACCCCTAAAAGTTGGCAAGTCACTCCACATACTGGAAGCAGACCCCAGAAGCAAACGATGAACAAGAAGATCACAACACACTCACGGTACTAGTGGGAGAAGGAACATGTGCACTGGTCGGTGATGAGAGTTATGGAGAGAGACCAGGAAACTTGGCGTTCAGCAGCAGGGCTGCGGCACTTTCACCAAATAGTATGCTATTTGTCCCATTTTACAGAAACCCCTAATTAAAATATTAGTAGGCAGTCTTGGTTTATTATGTATATGGCCTAATAGCTCCCCCTAAGATGGATGGATTTAGAACAATTAAAAATGAACAAGTCTTACCCACTAACTGTGGACATAATTATGAAAACTCATATGATCTATTTAATGTGCAAGCTATAATCAAGGCTTCATTATCCACGTAAATAATTTCACTAGATTTAAATATCTAATCCCTGAAGGCATTGAACAAACATTAATTCACTCGTTTTTATCCACATGTTTAATTTACTGCAAAACTTTATGCATAGACCTTTCAGAAAAAAAGATACACCAATTAACTAGAATGTAGAATACTAAATAAAGACTGCTATAAGACCCTATTGACTGCCTCTAACAGAAATAAATGAATTATGCTATTTTCTGAATTGTAAATATCTGTCATTGAAAATAGGCTTTTAAATGTGTTTGTTTATATTACTTATTATATATGCATATTACCATTATTTTATTATATATCTATATTATTATATAGCATTTACATGTGTAAATAGAAATAGTTTTACAAGCTTCTACACTAATCCTTACCATTTTTGTATCTATGTTCTTCATTAATAAGCCACATTACTTATTAACTTAAATTACTAATGAAAGTACAAATGGCATGTTAAATAGATGTAGGGAAAGGACTCTTAACTTTTCTTGTTCATCTGGCTCAGACTGCCATTATGACTCCTCCTGCAGCATTTGCTTCTCAGGCATCATCTAGCCAATTGCTTCTGCAGCCATCTCCAGTTCCAATAGCAAAACAAATTCAGACTCCAGACGAGACTGAATACAGGCCCAGGTATAAATATGACCCCCTTTAACAAATATAGACTCCAGACCCCTATATTATTACAGATCCCAGATCAGGCCACTAAACAAATAAAAAACAGACTATAAATACAGACTTAGAACAAAACTCCAAATTAAACGCAGACCCAAGACCACCTAAACAAAAACAGACTCCCAAATTAGACCCTTTAAATACAGACCCAAGGTAGACCAACTACAGATACCCCAGACCCCCTAAATATATAAGCAAATGAGACTAACTAACTAAATTTAGACACCTAAACCCCTAAATACAGACCAATGACAGCCACCCTAAAAAATTCAGCCACCTAAGCCCTGTGAATCACGCCTTTGTGCACTATGGTGTTACCAAAAACGGACATATTATAAATCATCACTAGATACAAAGGTTCTTTCTAAGACATAAATAAAACACAGACCATCGTAGAAGATTTATTGATAGCTTATGAAGTATGGTAGGCCAAATGTTTTTTACATCATGAACTAAGATATGAAAATAAAACCACAACTAAACGGAATCTGTCAACATGAAAATGCAATGTAAGCTACAGGCACGGTGTTATAGAGCAGGAGGAGATGAGCAGATTGATTATAGTTTTATGGTAAAAGATTTAGTATAACAAGCCTAATCCCTTCAACAACAGTGACATACAGGTACATCCCAATGGTAGAAGGAATGTATGGAGCAGGCTGCTGCAGTGAGCCCGCTCCATACGTGACTGCAATGAAGGGGAATGGTGATCCTGCCGGACCCTATCATTTAACCCATCTGATTGCTGATAGCGGTGCCTGTGGCTCCCTCTGCCTTCTGATCAGAGCCTCTATTGTGAAATCGCGGGGCTCCGATCGCTTACCATGACAGCTCGGATGCTTCTGAAGCTTTCCATAGCTGCCATGGTAAGCTCCCTGCTGCACAGCAGGAAGCATGTGAAAATCCTATTTAGCCTAATAGATCTTTTGGGGTGAATAAGACAAGGGATTTAAAGATCCTAGACTGTAGCCTCCTAAGGAGGCTAATAGTTATTAAATAAAAAGTTTAAAAAAGTAAGAAAAAACCCCATTAAAATAATAAAATTACCCCCTTTGCCATATTACATATATATACACATTAACAATTAAAAAATAAATTAAACATATAAGGTATTGCCATGTCTGAAAATGTCTGAACTATTACAATATTTTTTAAAATTCCTGTGCGGTGAATGCCCTAATGGAAAAATTAAAACCACATGATTTGCCATGTTTTAGTACCAAAAATGGTACTAATAAAAACAAAAGTTCGTCCCGCAAAACACAAGCCCCGATACAGTTCTGTGGACGGAAATATAAAAAAGCTATGGCAGTCAGAAAATAGTGGTGCAAAGAAAAGTTAGATTTTTTTTCAGGTTGTTATTATTTTAAAAGTAGTAAAACCCCCATAAAAAAATACAAATTTTTTATCGCTGGATTTCTATTGAACCGCAGAATAAGGGCGTCATGTCATTTTCAACACACAGTGAATGCTGTGATGTCAAAAAAAACCAAAGCCTTGTTTTTTTTTCAATTTTTTCCCATTTTCCAATAACAGACAATTTAAATGGTGACATTAAAAAATGCATTACAAACAAACAACATACATTACAACAATACATAACAAATGTATTGTTGTAATCGTACAAACCTGGAGAATGAAGTTAACAGGTAAATTTTACTGCTTAGGGAGCACCTTTGAAAAAAATTATGGCAGAATTGCAATTTTTTTCCCAATTCCTTACCATTTGAAACTTTTTCCAGCTTCCCACTACATCATATTCAATATTAAATAGTTTAATTAGAAAGTACAGCTTGTCCCGCAAAAAATAAGCCCTCATAAGGCTATGTAAAAGGAAAAATAAAAAAGGAATGGCTATTGGAACACGCAGAGAAAAAATTAAAATGCAAAAAAAATAGGGGCCCAGCACTTAAGGGGTTAAAAAAATAATTACTACTTTAGTTGAATAGGCTTGAGCTATACCTGAGCTGCATCAGACATAGCCATATTGCTGAGGTTAGTGCTAATAAATACTATAGAGGAATACTTGGTATATACTGTACCTCCGACAGGAGGATAGTGACATATATTTTTTGTGTGGGATGTCTGTGTACAGAAAAATGTAGATGACTTGTCCACAGGGTGAATAGGGTCCTGTTGATATGTTTGGTGTATGAACCTGGAACTTTCTATACACATATGCTAAATGTAGGCCATAAACACAATGTGAACAGTGCCTTATTTATGTCTATATTGTTGATTTCATGACCTATGAAGGCTTTCACCTTTTTTTGACTTTCTCCCAGTCTACACAGCAAAGCTGAAAAGAAAGGTACAAAAAATATCAGCCATTTGTACCTGTTAGACTGGAGAGTGTGAAAAATTATCAAGTGTTGTTATATAGACAGTCGAATACAAATTACGGAGAAAAAATGCTATAAAGTAAAAAAATAAGCACAGTATAATGTAGTGTAAGAGAGCGCAAGGTTCCGTCATCGACGGAAGGTACGTGTCACCGAGGTTCATAGCCTCGGTGAGGTAAGAGCCATTTTGTCTATGTCAGCAGCAGGTAGTGCTACTGACACAATTGCTAGATAGCATGGCTGCAAAGTCGATCCAGACCGGCTCTTACCGGGAGCAGCTAAAGTGTAGGGTGGGTGGTTGCTCACCACAACCCAGTCCTGGTTTTGGGCTGGGTTTAAAAACACAGCCGGCACCAGAAGCTGAGAGAGATTGCCCTGGAGCTGCTGGTAATGCTGTGGAGCTCTCAGGGCTGGAAGCAAGAGCTTGCAAAGAGGCGTGCAGTCTGCCTGGAAGCCTGAGGTTGGACTTTCCTGCGGCTGGGCTGACAGCCAGGTGCGAACACGCACCTAAACCACACAGGTGATTTGATCCCGTCTTTGACTATTGTTTTGCCTCACGTTTTTGCCATATGTGTGAAGTAACACTAAGTGACTGTTTTTGAGTTTTGTTTTTGCAAGTGTGAAATAAAACACTGTTTGCTGCACTACCTGGACTGCCTTTACCTCTATACTGCACCCGCACTGCTGTCTACCAGAACAACTACCCACATTTTGTGGAGGATGCCGGCATGAGCAGTGAGGCTGACGTGAACGCCGAAAATTTTTGTTTTTGCTGGGCACGACTGGATGTCCTATATTAGGCCGGCAAAGTTACAACCAGGTGTTTCTGGCAACATGGAGGCTGCTGTGAAAGCTCTCATGGAAGCTAACGTGCAGCAGCGGGACCTGCTACTCTTACAGCACGTGATGGCTTTACAAGCTGCAGGAGCGTCCCACCACATTCATGATGCCCGGAAAGTGGTCCGTACGGTGATCCCAAAGATGACCCCATTGGACAACATCGATACTTACCTGGCAGTCTTTGAAAAGGTGGCCGTGAGGGAGACGCTACCCCGGGATCAGTGGGCTGAGGTGATCGTTCCCTTCCTGGCGTCCGGACTCCAGCAGGTATTTTTTGACCTTACGGATGACCAAGCGACTGATTACCCGACGGTGAAAGGCGAGATCCTGGCCAGGCTGGGAGTAAACGTGTTGGTCTGGGCTCAGCGGGTGCACCAGTGGGACTTCAAAACAGCTGAACCCGCCAGGCCGCAGTACTATGAATTGCTGTACAGGTTGCAAAAATGGCTGCAGCCTGATGTACTAAGTCCTACTGCTATGCTGGACCGTCTGCTGGCTGACATGTTTTGGAGGGCCTTGCCTTACCCCCTCCAGCACTGGATCGGCCAGGTATCTCCTGCCAATGCCCTAGAGATGGTCGATCTGGTGGAGCGCTATGAGGCCACAAAAAGCCTGCAGGGGGGGGTGCTGTTGGGAGGGCACCGATTAAACCGCGTAGGTCTCCAAACCTGTCCCGACGACTGGTTCCGGAAAAACCTGCTCGATGTATACCCCCTGTGGACCCGGCTCCGATAGTTTGCTGGTGGTGTCAGGAGCCTGGCCATGTACAGGCCGACTGTCCCCACTGGAAAAGAACCTATGGAAGTGAAATATGGGTACCGCCACTCAATGTACACTAGAAAGTTGTGTGCAGCGGGTACCCCTGATGTGTCGGATAATAGCCCCCTGTGTCAGATGGAAGTGGGAGACGCTCTGGCGGTGGCTCTGTTGGACTCAGGGAGTCTAGTGTCCCTGGTGAGAGCGGCACTGGTACGGCCCGCCGAGTATACTGGGAGGAAGGTTGGGGTCGTGTGCATTCACGGAGACCTAAAGGACTATCCCACCGCCCTAGTGACGGACCACAGAGGCCGGCAAGTGCACCCACGAGGTGGCTGTCTCCACCACACTGTCATATGAACTTATAATTGGGAGAGACTTCCCAGGTTTTCTGGCGCTGTGGCCTGATATGAAAATGACTAATAACCATGAGACAGGGGTAACCCTAGCAGAGTGGCCTGGTTCCAGTGGGGGCCCAGAGCCCTGGGAGCCTGAGTCCAAAGGGCCAGCGGTAGGGGTGACCACCACTTCTGTGATAGAGGGGGAAACAACCCCACTGAGTGTAATGGTGGGGGACACGGAGGACTTGCCACCAGGACCTGAATTGGCAGACCTCCACATCTCTGGAGACAATTTCGGGACCGCGCAACACTGGGACCAAACCCTAATCAGGGCCTGGGAGAATGTTGCGATAATTGATGGTAAACCCCAAAAACGGGGGGCTGAGTTAATGTTTCCCCGTTTTGTTGTTCACCAAGAAATGTTATATCGGGTGAACCAAACCCGGGGTGAGCTTATTGAACAGTTGGTGGTGCCCACAGTGTATCGCAAGCTCGTCATGGAGCTTGCCCACCAACATGTTCTTGGGGGACACTTGGGGTGGCACAAACGCAGGACCGCATACTGCAGCGATTCTATTGGCCCAGTGTGTTCAGAGAGGTATAGGAATATTGTAAGTCCTGTCCAACCTGTCAGGTAAATAGTCCCCAGCCACATTTCCGTAGTCCCCTGGTACCTCTTCCAATCATTAAGGTTCCGTTCGAGCGAATCGCTATGGATCTAATAGGGCCCATACCGAAATCTGCTAGGGGCCACCAACACATTCTGGTCATTCTCAACTAAGCCACTCGATATCCGGAGGCGGTGCCCCTGCAACATACGTCAGCTAAGCTCATCGCTAAAGAGTTAATGGAAATGTTTTTCCGTGTGGGCTTACCTAAAGAGGTTCTGACAGACCAAGGGACCCCTTTTATGTCCAAGGTTATGAGGGAACTATGTAAATTGTTGCGTATAAAGCAGTTACGGATGTCCGTTTACCATCCGCAAACGGACGGTCTTGTCAAAAGGTTTAACCAAACTTAAAAAAATATGTTAAAAAGGGTGGTGTCTAGAGATGGGAAGGACTGGGATTTTCTTCTGCCCTATCTCATGTTCGCAGTGCGAGAGGAGCCCCAGGCCTCTACTGGGTTCTCTCCCTTCGAACTGCTTTATGGCAGACACACTCGGGGCCTGTTGGACATCGTCAAGGAAGCATGGGAACCACAGCCCGTCCCCCACAAAAGTGTCATTGAGTATGTTCCCTAGATGCAGGAACGGATGGAGAGGGTGTTGCCGATGGTCCAGGAACATATGGAGGCAGTGCAACAAGCCCAGAGTAGGGTGTATAATCGCCAGGCTTGGGTACGGGACTTTAATCCGGGAGATCGGGTTTTAGTGCTGGTACCCACCCTTGGCAGCAAGTTCCTAGCTAGGTGGCAGGGGCCCTATGAGGTGCTTGAGAAGGTAAGGGAAGTAAATTACAAAGTACACCAGCCAGGGCGGCGAAAGCCGGAGCAGGTGTACCACGTGAATTTACTAAAGCCATGGAAAGATAGGGACTCGTCCGATGACGACAGCCCCCAGCCAGGGCTTCTAGGTGTCCAGCCCCACAGCTTGAGGCCTGTGAAGCAGTAGCCACTGTAAAAATTGCAGATAGCCTGTCCTCCAAACAGGTTCAGGAAGTCAGGGAGTTCATCAGTTGGAACACGGATGTGTTCTCGGACCTCCCTGGACGCACTTCCCTTATCCAACATGATATCGTCACTGAGCCCCAGGCAAAGATCCAGTTAAAACCATACAGGGTACTCGAGGCTCGGCGACATGCCTTTGCGGAGGAGTTGCAGTTAATGCTGAAACTCGGTGTCATTGAAGAGTCTAAAAGTGAATGGGCGAGTCCTATAGTCCTAATACCCAAGCCAGATGGGACGTTGCGGTTCTGCAACGATTTTCGCAAGTTAAATAAAGTATCCAAGTTTGATGCGTATCCCATGTCCCGGGTAGACGAGCTTATTGAGAAGTTGGGCCAAGCCCGATATTTTTCTGTGCTAGACCTCACTAAAGGGTACTGGCAGGTACCCTTAACGAAGTCGGCCAAGGAAAAAAACTGCTTTTGTTATCCCGCAGGGCCTGTATCACTATAAGGTATTACCCTTTGGCCTACATGGCGCCCCCGCCACCTACCAAAGGTTAATGGACATAGTGCTGCGACCCCATCGTCGGTACGCCTCGGCCTACCTAGATGATGTCATCATCCACAGCACGGATTGGGAAAGTCATTTACCCAAAGTACAAGCGGTAGTGGATGCCTTTAGGAAAGCTGGACTAACTGCTAATCCAAAGAAATCCGCAATTGTGTTAGAGGAGACTAAGTACCTGGGATATGTCATCGGACGGGGAGTCATAAAACCGCAGGTAAACAAAATAGAAGCGATACGTAATTGGCCCCGACCTGTCACCACCAGACAGGAGAAGTCCTTCCTGGGAATCATAGGTTATTATATGAGGCTTGTGCCCCACTTTGCCACAATAGCAGTGCAATTGACAAACCTATTGAAAGGACGAAAGTCCGGAAAAGTCCACTGGAGTGAACAGGCAGAAGAGGCCTTCTCCGCGTTGAAGTCGGCCCTGTGTGGGTCCCTGGTTTTGGTGACACCCAACTTCAACAAGGAATTTATCGTACAGACGGACGCCTCGGAGGTAGGTCTCGGTGCTGTACTGTCTCAGGAAGTCAACGGGGAGGAACATCCTGTTGTCTTCCTGAGTCGTAAGCTCAACCCAGCCGAGACCAGGTACTGCATAGTGGAGAGGGAGTTCCTGGCCATCAAGTGGGCACTCGAGTCTCTCCGCTATTACCTGTTAGGGAGGAAGTTCCGTCTGGTGACCGACCATTCTCCTCTTAAGTGGATGAGCCAAGCCAAGGAGAGGAATGCTCGGGTCACGAGATGGTTTGTGTGTCTGCAGAACTTTAAGTTCTCAGTGGAACACAGGGCAGACCGCTTGCAGGAAAATGCGGATGCCCTGTCCCGCGTCCAATGCCTCACATGTGTTCACCCCCTCAGGGTTGAACAAAGGGAGGGGGTGTAAGAGACCGCAAGGTTCCGTCATTGACGGAAGGTACGTGTCACCGAGGTTCATAGCCTCGGTGAGGTAAGAGCCATTTTGTCTATGTCAGCAGCAGGTAGTGCTACTGACACAATTGCTAGATAGCATGGCTGCAAAGCCGATCCGAGCCGGCTCTTACCGGGAGCAGCTAAAGTGTAGGGTGGGTGGTTGCTCCCCACGACCCAGTCCTGGTTTTGGGCTGGGTTTAAAAACACAGCCAGCACCAGCAGCTGAGAGAGATTGTCCTGGAGCTGCTGGTTATGCTGTGGAGCGCTCAGGGCTGGAAGCAAGAGCTTGCAAAGAGGCGTGCAGTCTGCCTGGAAGCCTGAGGTTGGACTTTCCTGTGGCTGGGCTGACAGCCAGGTGCGAACACGCACCTAAACCACACATGTGATTTGATCCCGTCTTGGACTTTTGTTTTGCCTCACGTTTTTGCCATATCTGTGAAGTAACACTAAGTGACTGTTTTTGAGTTTTGCTTTTGCAAGTGTAAAATAAAACACTGTTTGCTGCACTACCTGGACTCCCTTTGCCTCTATACTGCACCCGCACCGCTGTCTACCAGAGCAACTCCCCACAGTAGTTAGAATATTAAATAATATGCTGATCACTGCTTTCTCCTAGATAATATACTATAGTTATAGTTACATTAGTGTTGACCATACTCCAATAATCAGACTATGTTTTTATGGAAATATGTATGTATCATATTAATGAAAATAACATTTATTAGCCGGAACCTCTGATAATAAAATGGCAGTTGGGTTGTCAAGCACTTTGTTTTTTATTTTATTGCAAAGATAAGTCATACAGCATTGAACACACTAATGTGCAGGATTAAGGCGCATTTAAGAGTGTTCCTCCCTCAAAATTGCTTGCTCATTACTGAAGGTAAAGCGCTGCATTTACTGTACGTGCAGCAATTACCTCCACAGTATGAGGATGATTGATCGCTACTGCTATGGCTCATCCTCAAACAGCTGCATTGTTTCTGGGCTGCAGGAACGAACTGTTTCCCAGAAACAATGATTCAGGTATCCGCACCTCAGATCATTTCACCCAATGAGAGTTTTGCTCATTCAACCTGGGGCAGGTTATTGGGAACGAACGTTTGTTTGTTCCTGATAAGCATCCTGAACATCAGGTCATGTGAATCCAGCTTACATATTTTATCAAGCATTAACAATACTTCTAAAATTGTACTCTTCTGGGAAAAGAAAGGGAAGTAGTATTGCTGTGCTAAGCTATTTCAATAGAGTTGTTCATCAATGTCTTTGTTCTTCACAACCTCATTTATTATACAGAAACACACCTAAATTAGGCTTATTTCTGTTGCAGATTTTGGCACAAAGGTCCTTTGTGCCGCAATCTGCGACCTTATCCCGCTCACGCCAGGTCTCAAAAAGTGGGCAGGACTTGGGTGGCGAAGGGGGCTGGCCAGTGCGCCCACCTCATTCATCATTTTCTACACCTGCTTTATGCATAGAAAATGGTCTAAATGTAAAACAGTTAGGGAGCAGTCTTACATTTAGAAGCGGCACTAGATACGCCAAAGTTATCTAGAAGCCGGCAACTCAACATAACTGTGGCGGATCCACTTCACTGCTAGCGGAGGGGTTATTAAGACTTAGACTCATATTATTTAATCATTTTACTATTTGAAACCTAAAATGTCTATATTCTGATGTCAATATTCAGATTATGTTTCTGCTAATATAAAAAAAAACAATATATATATACAATGAATCAAAAGTGATATTCTTTAACTATCCCAAAAGTTGGAAGGTATGTTGTGGGTGTGAACCTAGTCCAACTTTGTTAAAGGGACCATGAAAGGGCACAGAAATTCCTATAAATATTATCAACCATCAATGTGCACATCTTTATACATCTTAATACAAATTAAATCAATAAATAGAATGGTGGCATGCTTTGTTTAGGATATTTAGCTTTTTCTGAATTCATAATACTTGACCAGCCTAATGAATTTAGTATCTCATTTTTTTGGGTAAGCACCATCATTACTGTAGCCACAGAAAAGGCTACTTAAGGAGACCATAAACATTAATTAGTGTAACTGGGCATAGTGTCTCAAATTAATTTTTATAAGAAATTCCTACTAATAATGACTGTAAGAAAAAAAAAATTGTCAGTGCATTAGATGCATATAGTGTAGGGGGTCTACTAGACAAAATCATTGTGCAAATTTTATTTGCCTGACAATTATTTTAGTCCACATGACGACAGCTCTTGGTTCAGACTGTTCAAGCATGTGTCATGATGACCTACAGAAACCACAATGCACGACATGACTGGTACCACCAGTTGCCTAGAGGCTTCATTGACTTATTAGCATTACTCTTTGGTTAAAAGGGATGTTTGGCATAGAAGCAGAGTTAAACACTGACTGCAGCATGTAACCAACGAGAAAGAAAAAAACTCCACTCACCTGTCCACAGTCCTGCGGGCTGCATCCAGACGGAAACATCACCCATGTGAAATTACTCTTAGGGTCCACAGCGTAATCCTTTCATTTCAGTACTTCACATTAGACTTGTTCTACCTATATATGCAGGAAACGGCCAACACTGTGAAGATAATTCCGTATTGGAAGTATACATAACTTCAAACAGAAATGCATGTAACATGCATAAATAAATGTAATCCTCTGTTGAGGGAGAGCTACGTATCAATTGAAATATATGAAGCAAAGGTGAAGTTCTGCTCAATCTACAGTAGGTTGTCTGCAGGCGACAGCAGCTTAGTAAGGATAATGCAGACTGCTGACAGACTCTTTACAACAAGCCCTTGTATTTCTAAATAGCATAGTCATATCTTATAATTCAATGTGATACCTGAAGGAATGGATCATAAAAACATTTAAATATTTCCTTTGAGTTATCTATCATGTTATGTTTCATTTCTTAACAGCAGTCAATTCATTATGCTCCTGAAACTATGATAAATGTACTTTAACGCACAGTCATGATTAGTGGCTGAATTATGGAACAATGTAAGATAAAAAATGGAAGTTATAGTGCCACACATGCCATTCAATGCTAATTAAAAGATTTTTTACTAAGTGATTCTCAAGACAAAAATGTAAAGGGTTTATCAGTCAGTGAATGTCATAACTCTTCACTGGATTATTTTTTAAGAAGAAGAATTTAACCACTTGAAGACCACAGGTTTATACCCTCCTAGTGACCAGGCCCTTTTTTACAAATCCGCACTACACTACTTTCACCGTTTATTGCTCGGTCATACAACTTACCACCCAAATGAATTTTACCTCCTTTTCTTCTCACTAATAGAGCTTTCATTTGGTGGTATTTCATTCTTGCTGACATTTTTACTTTTTTTGCTATTAATAAAAATGTAACGACATTTTTGCAAAAAAATGACATTTTTCACTTTCTGTTGTAATTTTTTTTAAAAAACTACATTTCTATATAAATTTTTAACAAAATTTATTGCTCTACATGTCTTTGATAAAAAAAATCCAATAAGTGTATATTTATTGGTTTGGGTAAAAGTTATAGCGTTTACAAACTATGGTGCAAAAAAGTGAATTTCCGCATTTTGAAGCAGCTCTGACTTTCTGAGCACCTGTCATGTTTCTTCAGGTGCTAGAATGCCAGGATAGTATAAATACCCCCCAAATGACACCATTTTAGATAGAAGACACCCCAAAGTATTCACGGAGGGGCATGGTGAGTTCATGTATCATTTCATTTTTTTTCACAAGTTAGCGGAAAATGACACTTTCTGAGGAAAAAAAAATAATAATAAAGTTTCCATTTCTGCTAACTTCTGGCAAAAAAATTTAAAATCTCAGACGGACTCACTATGCCCCTCAGTGAATACCTTGGGGTGTCTACTTTCCGAAATGGGGTCATTTGTGCGGTGTGTTTACTGTTCTGGCATTTTGGGCGGGGCTAAATTGTGAGCAGCCCTGTAAAACCTAAAGGTACTCGTTGGAATTTGGGCCCCTTTGCGCACCCAGGCTGCAAAAAAGTGTCACTCATGTGGTATCGCCGTACTCAGGACAAGTAGGGCAATGTGTTTTGGGGTGTATTTTTACATATACCCATGTTAGGTGAGAGAAATATCTCTGTAAATTGACAACTTTGTATAAAAAAAATTTAAAAAGTTGTCGTTTACAGTGATATTTCTCACACAAAGTATGGGTATATATAAAAATACACCCCAAAACACATTGCCCTACTTCTCCTGAGTACGGCGATACCACATGTGTGACACTTTTTTGCAGCCAAGATGCGCAAAGGGGCCCTAAAACCAATGAGTACCTTTAGGATTTCACAGGGCATTTTTACGTATTTGGATTCTCACGCTTTAGGACCCCTAAAATGCTCCTAAAGTTCACATGAAAAAAATTTTTTTTGACACAAGTTAGCGGAAATTGATATATATATATATTTTTTTACAAAGTCTCATATTCCACTAACTTGTGACAAAAAATAAAATTTTACATGAACTCACCATACCCCTCACGGAATACCTTGGGGTGTCTTCTTTCTAAAATGGGGTCACATGTGGGGTATTTATACTGTCCTGGCATTTCAGGGTCTCCGCAATCATTACACGTATGGCCAGCATTAGGAGTATCTGCGATTCTGCTTATATTGACCATACGGGTAATGAGATTTTTTTTTTCGTTCAGCCTCTGCGCTGAAAAAAAAAAAATGAACGGCACAGATTTTTTTCATTCGCATCGATCAATGTGGATGAAAAAATCTGTGCCAAAATCAGTGACTGCGGGGCGGTGGGCGCTAACTACCTAACAAGTAGCTAACTAACTGGCGGTGATAAGGGACCCTTATGCCCCATTCACACGTCCGAAATTCTGTTTGCGGAACGGAATTGCGGACCCATTCATTTCTATGGGGACAGACTTTGTCCCGCTCGGATCCGGAATTACGGATCCGCGCTTCCGGGTCTGCACTTCCGTTCCGCAAAAATATAGAACATGTCCTATTCTTGTCCGCAATTGCGGACAAGAAAGCATTTTCTATATAGTTCTGTCGCGGATCTGCAAAATGCGGAAAGCGCATTGCCGGTGTCCGTATTTTGCGGATCTGTAAATCCATGGATCCGCAGATCCATGGATCTGCAAAACACATACGGACGTCTGAATGAGCCTGTAGGGGGTGATTAGTGACAGGGGGTGACAGGGGGTGATCAGGGGTGATCAGGGGGTGACATGGGTGATCAGGGGTTAATCAGTGATGGGGGGTGGGGGTGTGTGTGTGTGTAGTGATTGGTGCACTTTTCCTATGTTTCCTCTGGTGGTCCCAAACAAAGGGACCACCAGACGAGCAGACAGCAGGCATATCAGACGCTGTTTAAAAAACAGCGTCTGATATGCGATTTAAATGCGTTTTTTCCGCATCTACAGCCTGCCAGCGTATGATCAGCGCTGGCAGGCTGTAGTTTCAGTTGTCCCGGCTCCGATCACATGAACGCGCGCGTTCATGTGAAATCTCAGGTCTCACGAGATGACGCCGATAGGCGTGACTGAGACCTGAGAGAGCCGCCGCGCTGACGCCCATCGGCGTTAGCGTGGCGGCATTAGGTTAAAGAATTTAAATACAAAGGGGGTAATTTATTAAGACCAACTTTTTAGGCACTGGTCTAAATTACCCCGTGCGCTGGCAGTGGATCTGACGAAGTTATAAAGAGGCGCCGGCCTATATATAACTTTAGCACATCCACCGCTGGTCTAAATCTATGCCAGCTCCCTTGCTGGTGTAGATTTAGACCATTTTCTCAGTGGAAGGAGTAAGACCCAAAATACACTCCGAAACGCATTTGGTCCATGTTAATAATCGGTTTCCAGTGCCTTCTGAGGAAAAAGTCCCAAGAATACTGCCAGCAGTTAACATTTTCGAAACACATTGAAAAAATCGCATAAGAAGAAATCGCATAACTATTAAAGATATACTACAACAAGGAAGTGAGACACGGAGGTAATCTCGCGGTAACATGCCACGGGACTTTGGGGCCTTTGAATAACAACCTGAGTTTTAAGGCTGAAAAAATCGTGAGTACCCCATGAATGTTGCTTCATTAAGCACTTATACTGAACCTCTAACGCAAAAAGTCCCCATGAATATATCGCTCGAGTTTAAAATGTAAAACAATTGCGAAAGTTCTATAAGAACTGCGAACAATTTCCATAGTTGCAGCTTAGTAAGTATGTAAATTGAACTTCCACTTTATCTAAGCTCTCATTGAACTTTCATTTTACCAAGTCCTTACAGTGAATGTATTGCGAATTTCTGGAAACCACCCAGTTACTTTGTTTGCTCAAAGGGATATAAGAATTGATATCAACTGATATATATAATCCAACTTTAGAACTAATCCTCAGATTCACAATATTGTGTGCACACTTTGGATCAAGCCTGTGTTTTTGCACCTGTGTTTCTATTGATTTTGGAAGCTGTCTGAGGAACTGCTTATCCGGAATATTTTTGTATATTTTCCTTTAAACAATTGTTTTTAGTTTATTGAGTATTGGCTAATACGTGTTGTGTAACATTTTGTGTTTATGCGATTTTAGCAGTGCGAATAAATTTTAATTTTAATTTTATCTGCGTGACCCATGTATTTGTGAGTGCCGATCTATTTACACAAATATTCTATATCTGGTAAACGGGGGCTTACTTTTGATCGTGCACCTGGCCAGATTTCCCTCTATAAAGTAGAGCCACCCTTATTTAGATATATTTCAAGGGAGGTATTGTGACAGTACCTGCAAATGCACGTTACATAAACCTGCGTACAGTTCATACACATACTCCACAACCTTGCATGCATTTCATGCATACACTGCAATCACACATACTTCACCACTGAAGAAGCCAAATCTTAAGTGACAATGTGTGTGAGATTCCTCTTATTTTTTGTGGATGGATTGCTTATTTTTCAGGTATCTGTTGTGATATTTCTTATGTAGGGACATCAAGAAAGAGGCAACACTTTGATAAATAATATTACACCCATAGAAATATTTTTGTACCTCCAGGAGATGCTTTGTAGAAGGGAGGGTCGTTCATCAACATGCCTATTGCAGTTGTTGCTTTCCAGTATTTTCTTATTTGCACAATTGTGGAATTTTAAAGGGATTCTGTCACCAGTGAATTCCTATCCAACTGATTGCTTAAACACATAGCTGTAGTTCACCTGATTAAAATGCTATTTTACTTTTGCTTATCCAAGGCTCTATTCCCAAGTTATGATACTTTTTCCTAATATGCAAGTTAGGTGTTTGGTGCAACCATAGCATCACGATTGCTTTTATTGCAGCCACGCTCCACTCTTTCTGTGGCCACCCTCTCCTTTGCTGTTTTGACAGGGTCAAACAGTGAGAAAGGGCTACCACAAAAAGCTGCAGAGTTTGGGTGCAATGAGAGCAAAGGTGATGCCCTCAATTGTACCAGAATTGTGGCACAAGTTTAGTGCCCACTGGCCATCTTATGCCATGTTCTTTTAACCACTAAACATGAACATTTGATGGAGGCAGATTATGAGGGCACTGCCCTAGGGTAAATTCACTTGTTTTATTAAAATAAACAGACTGGCATGTATAAGGCATTTTGGAGGCAGGTTGCAACTTGCCACCATTCTCAGATAACCTCAGTGGGTTAAATGAGTCAATGGAGATATTGAAATACTAGGCTTTTACTGCCCTCTTTTGGTTATTTTTTGTGTCTGCAGTTATTTGTTTTCTGTATTTGCAGGTGTTTATATTAATTCACCGACACCCAATCATGTTTTCTACTCCACATAATTTTAGTTTTACTGTCACTTACGGGCCCTTTACACAGGCCAACAATTGAATCACTAACCAGTATCACTAGTAAGGCTTGTTAGAGATGATCTGGCATTGTAAATGCACTGCTGATTACCTGATGAACGAGCAAAACACTCGTTCATCGGGTGATTGTACTTTTTGTGCAGCACAAAAGATCATCATTTCTCAGTGGCAGATTGTGCTGTGTAAACAGAATCTGCTGCCAGGAAAAAACGTGACAGTATGGGGAAGAGTGATGGCATTAGCGATCACTCCTCCCAATGCTCTGGAGGAGCTGGAGAAAAATGCACCGGTCTCCTCCGCTAGCAAACAGCAGCTTGACGGTAAGGAACGCTTCCATCCCGACAATCTGCTAGATTGTCGTCCAATGTAAAAGGACCATTACCCATCCATTCATGTATATTGCTTCATCATTTTCGTTTTCATGTCTATTATTATTACCAGGTTTTTTTTCTTTTCATTTCACATTTATCCAATCTATCTCTTACATTATTTAAGTTTTACACCTATGCGGGACCAGCACCTATCAGACAATGGGGTCATATCCTAGCAATATGCCCCATTGTCTGAGATGGGAATACCCCTTTAAGTATAATTGATTTTATTGGTTTAAGAATATAATTTGAAATGTTGACTTTTATGCTTTTTCTGTACATTTTATGTGTAATTCACACTATTAAGCACCATGTGTTTTTATAAATTTTTACATTTTAGATTTCCCTTTCCCACTAAGCGCCTTCCCTGCTTGTCTAACTCCCTTATCGAGAAGGTGCAAAACAGATCTAAAACACATAATAAATGTGGTGCAATGCATGTACACCAGGTTTTTTTATTTTATTTTTTTTGCTGCAAATTAAGAAAGAGTTAGTGTCTTAGTAATTTGTCACTTTGTTATTGCTTGAACTGCTGACAAAATCACAGTTGTTCATTTGTTCAAGACATTAATTCAAAGGTGGCAAGTAATATGGGTGCACTGCCTTTTATCAGTCTTGCAGTTTTGTGACACTGTGCCTATCTCTGTAAGGCTGGAATCACATGTGCTGTTTTTATGGCAGCATTTCTTAAGCCATATACTCAAATGGATGAAGACAAGTCAGTCTTTATTTTATACTTTCTGGATCCCCTCCTGGCTGCACCAAAAACTGCATGTGTGATTCATGCCTAATAAAAAGAAAAAAAAAATTAGCAGACTGATCTAAATTCTGATTTACTAATTTATGGACAACTGTATGTTCAAGTTAAAATAAACTGATAAATTTTTCATGTGAAACTTATTTACGTAACTTTCCAATGCTCAGATATCAGAACAGGACAGTTGGTATGAAGCTTAGCTTTTAGGACCAATTCTTTAAACTGTAAAAACAAAAATATTCTGCAAATTCTACCTTTACTGGGTTTTAAATGTTATGTAATACAAGATACAAAGAATTATACCACAAATCAAAACTTTGTTTACATTTTGTTATGTTGCGGCCTTGAGCTAAAATAAAAAAGCTTAAAATGTTCCTATCATTCTGCGCTCAATACCTTTACTTAGTACTAACAAAGCCTCATTCATACGTCAGTGTTTTGGTCAGTGATTTCTATAAGTTATTGTGAGCCAAAACCAGGATTGGAGCCTCCACAGACATACTGTAAGGTACAAGGGAAAGATCTGCACCTCTTCTATGTTTAGACCCCACCTGGTTTTGTCTCAAAATCCTTGATGAAAATCACTGACCAAAACACTGATGTGAGAATGAGGCATAAGTAGAAGCACCTTTGGCAGAGTTGTCCCTAAGACACTACTGTGTTTTCTTGGCTGTGCTTAGGGTCATTGTCTTGTTGGAAGATGGTCCAGAGCACTGTGGATCAGGTTTTCATTACGAATAGGTGCTTTTTTGCTAACTTTCATGTATCTTTTACTGAGGAGAGGCTTCTTTCTGGCCACACTGCCATAAAGCCCAGATTGAAAGAATGCTGCAGTAATGGTTGACCATCTGGATGCTTCCCGCATCTGCACACAGGATCTTTGGAGCTGAGCCAGACTGACTACTGGTTTCATGGTCACTTCTCTTAAGCCTTATTCATAGGTAAGTGTTTTTGTCAGTGATTTTCATCAGTGATTGTGATCCAAAACCAGGATTGGAGCATATACAGAGATAAGGGAAAGATCTGCATTCATTTTGAGCCGCACCTGCTTTTGGCTCAAAACCACTGATGGAAATCACTGACCGAATACTGACTGTGTGAATAAGTAATTACCATGGCCCTCTTTTCCCAGTTACTTAGTTCATGGCCAGCTTCCACTAAAGAAGCCACTCTGCAAACATTCTGTTTTCACTTTCTCATTAACGAGTATTGAGTGCAGCTTGATGGGGGAAAACTTTTTTTTGTTATTTTAGCTCAGGGCCGCAATGTACCAAAAGGTGAAAAAAGTGAAAGGGTCTGATGACTTTCCGAATGCACTGTATCTATTCTATCAAGCTATGAATGGGGATCAGCTGCAGTACTACATACAGGCCATGGACAAGAGATGTGATGTATTTTTCCCCCCCATCTAATCCTGGACAAACACATTAAGTATTGATACAGAACCTAAAAAAGAAACTGTTCTGCATTTCTCTCTACTATTTACTTAGGTTCCACTTTCTTTCTCTACTGGACTTATGTTTTTTTGGGCAGTTTGAATCTTTCATTTCACAAAACAGCAATAGAGGGATGTGTTTTTTGAGAAAGCTGTTTTGCTTGGCTATTTTTGAAATGTCCTTACCTATCATGCATGTATTTTCCGCCCTATAAGACGCCCCCCCCCCAAAAGTGGGGGAAAAATAGTGCTGCGTCTTATGGGGGCGAATGCGGCAAACACTGATACACCGCCACGCTGCGCAGCCGGTGTGTGTTTCAAGGATGAGGGGCTGCAGTCTTGTTTGCTAATGACAGCAGGGCCCGGTGCAGTAGCTGTATTCTACTACACCGGGCCCGCTGTAGTAATGTTACAGGCAGTGATTAAAACTATAATCTTCATTATTCTAAATCCATGCTGTATTACCCTACCTACTATAATGTACGATCGCAGACAGGAGGCTGGGCATGCGGGAGGCGGCAGCGTAACGTCACGCGCCTGCTCTGCCCACTTTATGAATGAAGCAGGCGGCGCATCGTACATTATTTTAGGTAGGGTAATACAGCATGGATTTAGTGTAATGAAGATTACAGTTTTAATCACTGCTTATAACATTACTACAGTGGGCCCAGTGTAGTAGAATACAGTTACTGCAACGGGCCCTGCTGTCATTAGCAAACAAGATGCCGACTCTCACCCCCTGTATTGGGGGTCATCACACCCACTGTATGGGGGCATCTGTGGATGGAACTGTATGGAGGCATCTGTGGGTGGCACTGTATGGGGGCATCTGGGGATGAGACTGCTATGGGCGGGGGGATCTGTGGATGACAGGAGCGACATATGGTTTTTAGAGGGCATATTTCACTGGGATAATTTTACATTGCCATTTTGCATTTGAAGACTCCCTGATGCATGCCTAGAGTAGAAACTCCAAAAAAGTGATCCCATTTTGGAAAATACACCACTCAAGGTATTCCAAACTGATTTTACAAACTTTGATAACCTTTTAGGTGTTCCACAAGAATTATAGGAAAATGTAGATGAAATTTTGATTGGTATGATTTTGGGGTGCATATTACTTTTTGATCGCTTGGTATTACAGTTTTTGTGACGTAAGGTGACAAAAAAAAATTCTTTTTTGACACTGTTTTTATTTCATTCTTTTTACAGTGTTCATCTGAAGGGTTAGGTCAAGTGATATTTTTATAGAGTAGGTTGTCACGGACGTGGCAATCTTTAATATGTATATTTTTTTTTTATTTATTAAAGTTTTACACAATAATATCATTTTTGAAACAACAAAAAAAAAATCATGTTTTAGTGTCTTTATAGTCTGAGAGCCATAGTTTTTTTTATTTTTTGGGGGATTGTCTTGGGTAGGGGCTAATCTTTTGTGGGATGAGGTGACGGTTAGATTTTCACTATTTTGGGGTGCATATGAATTTTTGTGACAAAAAATGTTTTTTAGCAGTTTTTATGTTATTTTTTTGACAGTGTTCATCTGAGGGGTTAGGTCATGTGATATTTTTATAGAGCTGGTCATTACAGACGTGGCGATACCAAATACTGTATGTCTGTTTTTAATTTTTTTTTTTTTACAATTATATGTGTTTTATTTTGGGAAACAGGCCGAACTGGATAGACAAATGTCTTTTTTCGGCCTTATATACCATGTTATTATTAGTGTGCATGGGAACGCCTCCATGCTAAAATGTACTGTCGGATGTGAGATTAACGATCTCACAAATTTGACTAAGTTGTAATCACAATTCGATTAATATAACCTGAATTACTCGCATTGCGAATTCAACTGGGTTCCTAATGGTTGTATTGCTAGAATATAACGAATATCACAAATTCACGAATATAGCACTATATTCTCAATCTTCGTTATATTCTAGCAAGCCAACCATTAGGAACCCAGCTGTAAGTTGAATTTGCAATGCAAATGTTCCTAATGGTTGTTACTAGAATATAACAAAGATTGAGAATATAGTCCTATATTCGTCATATTCTTATCTTCATCAATTCTAGCAATACAAGTTACAACCATTAGGAACTTAGCTCTAAGTTTAATTTGCAATGCGAATATAAATTCGCGTAACATTCGCAATATATAGAATAATGATGAATATTCGATTTCGCTGAATATATGGCGAATATTCAATAAAATATTCGCAAAATATTGCGAAATAGAATATGGCACCTCCCGCTCATCACATGTTTAATGCAAATAAACTTGAAAGTTTTGATTGAAGTAACGTGGCCACTTTTGACCAACCATAAATAAGTATTTAAAGGGTTTTCGTGATATGACTTACTTATTTAAAAGGTCCTTTGACAATAAACTTATCACAAAGTGCCCTCCAGCAATCAATTTTACAGAAAAATATGGCAGTATTTAATTTATCTGCAGAACTCTCAGGAGAAATTGAAAGGTTGTCTGGCCTAGGGGCCAACCACCCACTTAGTAATAACCTTGGACCAATTAAAAAAAATAACCCACCTGTTTAAGGTCCACCTATTTCTAAGCATCTGTCTCGTTTGTGGATACTTCTGGTATCCTCTGGACCACAAGTGGCTTGGTTTTATGACTGTTGTAGCCAATGACTGGAATAAGCTGTCACAGAGCATCATTAGCACATTGCTAGCAGTGCTGGCACATGTGACCTCTGAGGCCAGTGACTGACTGCAGTGTTCACAGGACCAAGCTACTTCCAGTCTGGCAGGGACCAGAAGTGGCTAGGAACAGGGCAGCGAACAGAGAACGGCATTACTTCTGACAGATGAGTTACATTTATTTATTTATTTTATTGGCCTTAGGATACGACCATTGGTGTTGTTAGATCTCAGGCCAGACAAGCCTTTTATGCATTACATGGTGCATATTCAAATCAATGAGTGATCGTTGTAATGCAAAACAGTACAGGTCTTCCAGAACAAGAGATCCTCTTTGTAACCAAACTCAACTCTGGCCAAGAGATAATTGAAAATATATGTAAATCGGTTTTTTGGATCCAGAGACACCTTTGAATTTTATTCAACCCCTGGAATTATTGTAGTTAAACAGAAAATTGAAGAAAGAATTTATTTATGGATGAAAAATAGGTATTACAGAACATTACAACCCACTGAGAAAGATTTTGAGAGGAAAAGTAATGAATCCAGTTAATCTCTCTGGCACTCACCTTTCTATCAAGCTTTCCCTCTACTTTATGCCATCTGCTCTTGACTTACCAGAATATCTGAAACGGAATAATAGTGATTTATTAAATATGACATCATTGTTTTAGCTCAATTTTAATGTTAAACTACAATAAGAAAAGATTCATTTCTAAAGTGTAACATATTGGCATGCAACTCCAGCTGCAATGTACTATCCAACAGTTATTCAATATTATACAAGCTTATACTTTATTCTCATCAAAAAAGTAAACCAATCACAGTGACAAATAGCCAGCACTTAAGATTCAACAAAAAAGAAGTATCTGGATAAAAATCATTTTGGTGGCCCTAGTTCATGGTTTTCATTGCCATAATATATATTAAGTTACAAAGCGGAAGTTAGCATGAGTTGCATTACTGTTATGGTTAATTTTATTTCTGTTTAGTTAATCGAAATTTAAAATTTTGATGTCACTAGTTAATCTTAATTATTGGTTTAAAAGCCTAAAATCCTAGTTGTTATGTTCTTGTAGGTTTACTTTTTTAACTATAAATTGCTTAATAGTTGAGAATATTTAACATTTACTCGCATACTGAAAATTACAGAGTTACTATTAGTGTTACCTGTTTAGGGTTAAGTCATCCTTTGACTCCTGCGACACTTTTCCTTAATAATCATCAGCCATCAAGTCTGATAGTCTCAAAAGAAATATCAGCCCATTAAACTGCTTTCAAGCTTGGTGATATTTAGCACTGGAAATTACAAATACAGTTTTTGAAGTTGAAGTTAAAGAGCAACATCTGGGCAGTGACACTGATGATTATTGGTAGTAGAGATAAATAGTTATGATGCAGTAAACACACTCCTAGGAGTGACAACCAAAATCTAGACAATGTTTACAAGTTAAATCAGATATTTAATGTTTAGGGTGACTCAGACTTTGAAGAGCTTGGCATTAGGACAGTCTAATGGTGGTAAGTAGTAATCTTACCTCTTTTACTTCCATTACATTCTCACGAGAGACATGCTAGTGGTGCAAACAAGTCAGTTTTTGTTTAGTAAGATGAAGCTTAGAGAGTTGTTTAGAAGCCATTTATCTCCAATTAACATCTTGTACATTAGTGTTTTCTAACCGCGTATGAAATAACAGTTTAGAAGGTTAATGTTTAAATTATTTAACAAGCAAGAGTTATTAAAACTTTTAAAATGTTACACAAGATGCTTAAAACAAACTTGGGATCATTTAGCAATTTTTTACGGAAAACATTTTAGGCATCCCTAGAAAAGGAAATACATCAGGCATTTAAGGCTACAGTCCAAAGCAAGTGATTGCAAGTTTAGTTTCTTACAAAATGTCAGCTTTATTGACAAATTCTAGCAGACATATTTGACAAATTATAATTTCCTATTTAGAGAAGATTACACATTGATCTTTATGTGATTGTTTTAAACAAATACAGATTAAAACACTGACAAATTCAGTTAGCTACATACATTACAGTAGCTGATTAGTTTTCAGCTCCATTAAAACAGCATTTTAACCTGAATTTACAAACTTAATAATGAACATTTTGTTTCTTACATGTATTAAAAAAGCCAGTTTAAAACATCCTCTCTACAATTTAGTTATGTTATGTTCAAAAATCATATATAATCCCATAGTTTAGCATCCCTACATAAATGAAATTCGAGGCTTGGCATGTGATCCATCTAGACTTTACCAATGCTGTCACACGTTCATGCTTTTTGAAAGTTATTACACCACAATGAACAACAACCAACATAACATTTTCCATGGTTTTAGACAAAATGATCCTGCATTTTTTCAGTCCATGTTTAAAAACATATTAAAGCCAATGCTACACCACATGATTTCGCAAATACAGAATTACATAGGGAAACTACAAACAGTAATCCCCAAGATAAAAATGGACTATTACTTGTTGTCATGTTGCTGTTTTATGCAGCGCCATAAGGCAATTAATTGTCTCTAAGAGGAGGGAACAAATGCTGAAGACCTTCAGTATCTACCATACGGATGTTCTCTGTAACCTCCTCTAGTTGTTCTTTGTAGTGGTGCCTTTAAACTGGATCGCGATGAAGACCATTCTTCCTGCCCTAAAACCAGGGATAAAGAGAAATATATATTCTTTGAAGATTTGAAGCATTTTAGTTCAGCTTTGTTATAGAATATTTTAGATTTATTTACCAAAGCTAAAGGACCAGAGGTGTACCTGGAAGAGAAGGGGCCCTATAGTAAATATCAAACAGGGCCTACTTTTCTGGTGTAGAGTTTTGACACTTGAGACAGATGGTAATGTTGTTTGTTTCTCCTTCATTACCATGATCATGACCCTTGGGACAATTGCTCAGCCTCTTGTTTGTTAACAAAGCTGTTATTATACAGAAGGATGGGACCAATGGGGACTAAGGCAACTATAGGCATATAGCAGCTGCACAGGCTGCCTCTATAATACACTGCCTGGCCAAAAAAAGACCACACACTCTAATATTCGTTGGACCGCCTTTGATTACGGCATGCTTTTGCTGTGGCATAGTTTCTACAAGCTTCTGCAATGTCACAACATTTATTTCTGTCCATAATTGCATTTATTTTTTCCCCAAGATCTTGTTTTGATGATGGGAGATTTGAAACACCGTGCCAAGTCTTCTCCAGCACATCCCAAAGATTCTCAATGGGGTTCAGGTCTGGACTCTATGGTGGCCAATCCATGTGTGAAAATGATGTGTCATACTTCCTGAACCACTCTTTCACAATTTGAGCCCAATGAATCCTGGGATTGTCATCTTGGAATATGTCCATACCATCGGGGAAGAAAAAATCCATTGATGGAATAACCTGGTCGTTCAGTATATTCAGGTAGTCAGCTGACCTCATTCTTTGGGCACATAACATTGCTGAACCTCAACCTGACCAACTGGAGCAGCCCCAGATTGAAGCACTGGCCCCACAGGCTTTTACAGTAGACACTAGACATGATGGGCACATCACTTTAGCTTCCTCTCTTCTTACCTTGATGTGCCCATCACTCTGGAACAGGGTAAATCTGGACTTCTCCAATCACATGACCTTCCATTGCTCCAGAGTCCAATCTTTATGCTCCCTAGCAAATTGAAGCTGCTTTTGTTGGTTAGCCTCACTTACAAGTAGTTTTCTTAAAGAGGTTACTTCATTTGAGACAATAGGGGCATATCGCTAGGATATGCCCCCCATTTTCTGATAAGTGTGGGTCCCAGAGGTGGAACTCGCACCTATCTCCTAAACGGAGCCATAAAAGTGGTGGAGGGTGCACTATGCATGCACAGCCACCCTCCATTCATTTGTATGGGGCCACCAAAAATAGCGGATCACTTCATAGAAGTGAATGGGAGCAGTGGCCAGTCATGTGCGATGTGCTTCCATTTATTTCTATGGGGAGAGTGTTTGGTGGTGGCCGAACGGAAGTAATCCAGCCACCACTTTGGCCAACACTGTTCTCGATATAGGTGCTGTTTCCACCTCTGACAATGAGGAAAGGGGCATATCCTAGCCATATGCCCCATTGTCTCAGGTGAGACAATCCGTATAAGGCTACACAACTTTTTAGTCCCAATCCCTTGAGTTCCCTTCTCATTGTGCATGTGGAAATGCTCTTACGTTCACTAGTAAACAGATCCCTGATTTCTACAGTTTTTTTTCTATGATTTGATTTCACCAAATGTTTAAGTGATCACTAATCACAATCATTCAAGATTTTTTTCCAATCACATTCCTTCCTCGATGTTTCCCCACTGTCCTTCCATTTTTTATTAATGTGTTGGACAGTTCTTTACCCGATTTTAGTAGTTTCAGCAATCTCTTTAAATGTTTTCTCTGCTTGATGCATGCCAATAATGTAACCCTTCTGAAATGTCTTTTCAACAACCTTCTTAACATCTTTTCCACAACCACAGGACGTGTCTTTCAATATGGTTGTTTAACAAATGAGAAGCTCCTCACTGCACCAGTTAGGGTTAAATAACGTGTTGCCAGCTGAAACATAATCAACCATGCAGTAATTATCCAATTGGAAGCTCTTACCTATTTGCTTAGTTAAATCCAGGTGGTGACCATTTTTTTTTTTTGGCCAGGCATAGTATGTATACCCTCATAAACTATGGCTTTTACTAAATATAAACACATTTCTGGGTTGCATAGGAAATTAACTAATTTAGTCAGATAGTATAAAATAAAACCAACAGGAGCATCTTCTAACCCTCATCTTTTCATATTAAGTTGGTTATATAAATAATAACTTGTAATTCCATCTAGGCTGAATTTGCCTGAGTTAGAAAATAACTTCTGTCCTACCAGGAAATCTTATTATTCTTACAGAGAAACTTTCCAGTGGGATTTTTTGAATTACTTCAATTTATTTTGTATATTTATGTTTCCTTTGAGATATGTAATCCCTTTCTTTCTTTCTCTACGTGCAGTATTTTCACATTTCTCTTTATTTTCTCAGATAGGCTTCTTAAAGCACTTTTTGGTCTTTCAATAAGTCAGATCAGAGTCTTGTAACAAATGTTCATTGGCTCCTTGGTTAAAGTCAATATTAAAGTCTGTCTCTGGATTACTGAAGATTGCAACTAATATGACTTAGAGGATTTTATTGTATATTGTCTAATTTCTTACAAAGTCGTCAGTATTTTAATTTGCTAATTGCACTCTAGAGTCTAACATGACTATTTCAAGTCTCAATTACTTTCATAGCGTTACCATAATCAGGCCAGTTTAACACTTTACAATCTTAACTTCCCTGCCTGCCTGGAAAAAAAAAAAAAAAGAAATAATCAAATTATAGTTTCTGTTATTCAATCTATGTGTAGAGCATGGTCCCAAACATTCATTTGAATAAAATGATACATCCCACATAATATAGGAATGGATGCTGTATAAATTAATTTTTTAAAATTTCTTTAAGATTTGAAAAGCACTACTACCTTTCAAAATGGGCGCACACTTGTTCTCCATGCAATATAATATTAGCAGATATCCCCCCAGAAGCAGTAAATAGTTATATTTGTTTTAAGAATCTAAGTAATAAATAAGGTTTTCTCATGTAACAGGCAAGTTACGTGTAATCAAGTATATCTGTTATCAAATCAAGAACAGCACAGGAAACAGGTATGCTCTGCTAAAGGCCTACAAGTCACATTTTTGGTACAGAAACTATTGAAGAATGCAGCAGACAAAAAATACAATGGACTTCAAGTTATAAGTCCATGCTAGTGATTGTTGGGCTGCCTTGTATTTGCATATCCAGTAGTTAGTAATCAATCACTGCTGAGAGAGGTGGGGGAGTGTTCATGAATACATGACTTAATGACTATACTACTACGGTGACTTTACTGGGGCATACACAAATCTCATTGGGCCCCATGGCCAAAGCTAGTTTAGGTCCCTTTGTCCCACCCAGTTTCCCAATACACATGCAACAATCACTCCCATGCAGCACACTTTCCAAGATTTCTAAAAAAAATTTATCAAGCAGAAACATTTTAACTTGCAAAAAAGATATTAAAAAGGTTGTTCTCCACTTCTATATCAGAAAAAGTGGAATAGGTGCTTCACAAATATGGCATTCATTTTGAACATCAAATTTCTCAATGTATTTACACCAAACTGGCAACATATATTGATAAATGTATTTTTATGAAGGGAAGTGCAAAGGGATTTCTGCATTTCCAACTCCTGCAGATAATACAGTACATCCTCTTTAAGCGCACAAATGGGATTTGAATGAATTCTCCTTGTTTCACATTACTAAGACTAATTTGAAGTGACATCTTTCAGCAAATATCTGACATTTGCAAGATTATTAATTGTCAGTTCCAGTGATATGAAGATTAATGGCAACCATGTTGCTTAGAAATTAGACTTCTGCTTTTTAGTTACTGATAAGATACAGGGCTACAATAATAAAGTAAGTTTAAGCTTAGAAGCATAATAACGCAACTACAGGCTTACACTTCAAAGCCTCCTACAATGTCTATACTGTGTCTATTTTAACAAAAATTAACATCCGTATTTTAAAAAATAAGCTGCCCCTTAGGTGCAGTGTTTTCAATGGTGTAGCAGAATGAATCCAAAATTGGAGACAAAGACTACTGTATAACCCACAGGGTTGAAATACAGACCAAACATTCAGATACAGTAAGTGATGGCAGAAAGTCAGTTATGAAATCAGATATTTCAATAAAATAGATTTCTTCAAGGAAAGGAATGCTATGGAATAAGGCACAATGATTTTACCTGCCAACAGTATGCAGAATTTATAATGTATACAGTGGTTACTCTAAAAAATTGCCACATATTACACACCACTAGACCACCAGAGATTGATATTTGCATGTACTGTACAGTGATTTTCAAAGACTGTCATTGGGAAGCTCCATATGTTTTCACAATGGTCATATTTAAACAGCTAGATTATAAATGATACTTGAAATATTAGGATGATAAAATTGATAGTCAAAGTCAATTAAGGCAACATTCTGAAAGGGCAATAAAAATGTTGAAAGAAGCACCAAACACAAGTGAAGGTCTTAAAAGTAAATCACACTTGACATTTACTGGAATGTTTAGTACAAATTGACACTACAAGAACACATGAAACATTCAATTATATAATAAAAGGATTTTACTCAAAATCAGAAATGAATTCAAGCTTATAACGTAGAGCAGGGATCAGCAACCTCCAGCACTCCAGCTTTTCAGAAACTACTACTCCCAGAATGCTTTATTCACTTCCATTGGAATTAGAAGAGCAGCCGAGCTTGTTTTACAGCAGCTGGAGTGCCAAATTTTGCTGATCCCTGACGTAGAATAACTTCTCCAAAATCAATTTTTAACAAACTACATTTGATTTTCTGTACAACAATATATTTTTTTTCAGTAAGGGCAATAAGTAGTGCTGAGCAAATCTAAGTATCCAAACTGGATTTCAATCCAAATCTCAGGAAAAAAAATGTTCGTCACAAAGAAAAATTCCCTTGTGATTCGTGGTAACTAATCAATTTTTCCTAAAATGGTGGCTGAAAAAAAAGTATACTAACTTCATCCACTTGCTCCTGGAGAGTAGTGATGAGCGGCAGGTGCCATATTCGATTTCGACGAAATTTGCGAATATTCGAATGAATATTCGTTTCATATTCGTCGAAATCGAATATTCGTCATTTTTTCTAGTTATCGCGATTAACATGCGATTTAAATAATCGCATATTGCGATTTGTACTTAAGGCTACTTTCCTATTGGTTTCATATCTAGAATTAGCGAGGATGACGAATATGACGAATGTATTCGTCTATTCCTCAAAACGAAGATAACTAGTATTCTACATCTTCGCTTTAGCTACCTATTCGTCAACTTCGCTAATTCTAGCAATCAAATAGGAAGGTTGACTATAGAGACAGCTGTGTTAAATTCGCTATGCGATTTTTTTTTTTAATAAATAAAATACTTATAATAATTTTATCAAGTAATATAATTATTGTATTAAAAAAAAAAAAAAAAAAAAATCGCATAGCGAATTTAACACAGCTGTCTGGTAAGTCAACCTTCCTATTTAATTGCTAGAATTAGCGAATAGCGAAGTTAGTTGACGATGACGAGACGAATAGGTAGCTAAAACGAAGATGTAGAATACTTTGTTATCTTCGTTTTGAGGAATATGATGAAATAGCGAATTTATAGCGCTATATTCGAAATATTCGCGAATTAGCGAAGTGCCGATATTCGCTAAAAAAATTCGCTTTTCGAATATTCACGCTCAACACTAGTGGAGAGGCCATCTACTCCGGTCTTGATGGAAGAAAACGCACCAAAGGACACGGTGGGGCGTGCACGGTGAGGTCATCAGTGATGACGTTACTGCAGGTGTCCATCAAGATCACGTGGTGATGTCATCATGCTTGACGCAGGTCCTTTGGTGCATTTTGTTCAATCAAAAGGGCAGCAAATGACCACTCCTTGAGCAAGTGGATGAGGGGAGTATAATTTTTTTTATCCTCTGAACAGCTTAATGTGAGTGACAGATGCTGCGATCAAGGGAGTGGCACGACGACTGTTCCTTGCTCCATATAATGGACAGCGATTCGTGACAAAGTAATTTTGTCACAAATCAAATTTCCTGTTAATGGTCATCAAAGCAGACGAATTGAATTTTGCAAAACGTCACTCATCTCTAGTTATAAGAATACAAGATTTTGCCAAGATTCATAAAATGTATGTACTGAACAATGTCAGCTTTTACTGGTGTTCTTATCTTGGCTCTTGGTTCAAGATACTGAATCTCAAGATGAGTGATACAAGGGGACCAGCTTTAAAAACAATGATTGCATTACTCTGGCAAATGTTTTTTTTCCCCTCAAAGCTGTCAATCTTGCACTTCTCATCACATTATATCTCACACCAAGAGCCAACGGAAGGAAAGACACATCTGTAATCCCTATCCTTATGACCTAATAGGGCACGTAGATATTAAAGCAGGAGTTTCTCGACCTAAGGCGACTTTCACACTAGTGGCACGGACCTCCGGCAGACATGTCGGCACGGACCTCCGGCAGACATGTCGTAGTTTTATTCACCCAATGGAACAGCCTGCCGGAGATCCGTGTCGCTAGTGTGAATGTAGCCTAAGACTCTTCTATTAGCAAAGTCAACCAAAAAGTAGTGTCCTTGCCCCAGCTAAATTGGCTTGTACATGTATTACATATTGGTCTATTCACTTAAATGGGTGCTATGTAAACTACATTTTCTCTTCAGTGGCCTTTTCCAGCTTCTGCATGTGATACCAGATGATCACCATGGCCTTAGTCAAACCTATGATAAGACCCATGATGATAAGCAGCTCAATGGTATATTGTCTCATTGAGATGACTTTCTGACTAATCCTTGAATAACTATTTATATATTTTCTGAACAAAAAGTGAAGCATCAATCTTACCGTAACTGCTGAAGCTTTCTTCATTTGTTCCGTGTTCATAGTCATAATATTCTGGAACACTATAACATGTAAAACCAACAAGTAGTTAATATGATATAAAATGAAAAACCGGATGATTAGTTAATAGTGATAAGTTATGTTTTTAGAGACTATTACATTTCTATGCCAACCTTTAAATAGCCCATGAAAATTCTAAAGTTGGTAAGAAAAACAAAATTTGTTTACAAAACAGAATTTATTAAACTTCAGAAATTTCTTCTAGATTTCTGATACTTTATAATTTGTTATAATATATAACAAGTTTACCTGTAAACTGTTATGTATTATTAGGCTACTTTCACATTTGTGGCACAGCTTTCTGGCAGGCTCTCCCGGCACAGAATGTCGGGAATCGGCAACATTCTTTGTATGGATGAATCCCAGTATATATGCTGGGAAATGGCCGGGTCTCTGCATAGTCAATGAGGCTGGTGGGTATTTAGATAGCATCCAACAAAAAAAAACAGAAAAAGCCTGCCAGAGAGCTGTGCCGCATATATAAACGTAGAATTAGCTGTTCCAGAAGGAATATCTAACTGGGGTAGAATTATTATGTAATTTACAATGGATCTACCCTATAGTCAATTTGCATTAAGCCACCTAGCAGCAATATATGTAAATTCTAAATAGGGATGTAGTTGACTAAATATATGTAAAAAGGCAGCAGAATGGATTGTTTTCTTTGTTTAACTCGCATTGATATTGCTAGGAGTTATCTGCAGGAAAGTGCCAGATTTTTTTAAATCCTCATATTGGTAAAAGCCAAAGGGATGGTGATGTGGGTATTGTGCAGAAATATGGAAAGAGTTTATATACATTGGCAACTAACCTGGATGTTTAGTAAATCTCTCATGTAGTGCAACCTGACACCTGCCGTGTTATAATTAGTCACGTGTGAGTTCTTTCATGTCTCCGCAGGTAACTGACAAGATCAGCACACCATTCAATGTTTTAAGGTTATCAAGTATTGCTTTCTGTTGTAATCAATTATATGTAACAGGCCTACCCAAGATGCTATACTCCATTTCATTACCTGATACACTCACATCTTGCTTTACCCTTCACTGTGAAAATACTTTGGATGGAAATGAACACAAATCATACCTCATAAATAAGGAGTCCGTGTAATACGATCACTGCCTACAATGCATGAGCAAGGTTATGTAAAGAACATCTTATTTGTGGCACTTATTATCTGTTGGGTGCCATGGAATCTAGCCTTTGACTTTGTCTGACAACTGCATTTCTTGCAAAGACAAGATTCTGGATGAAATATATGAACTGCGGTTGCATTTTATCTAACCTCTACTTAATTTGATCTATAAAAAGTAACAAGTGTATTGAACCTGTTAATAAAAGGGTCTAACACTCGTGCTAAGAAATAAAATGGGTTAATTGCTTGCAATAAAGCATGTCTCAGTGCTGCCCGAGGGGAGCTATGCGGTAGAGAATCTGATGCGAGCCTGGAGCAAAAGAGTTCACCTAAATTATTGCAATAAAAAGGAACCAAATATAAATTAGAATGTAGATGTGTATGAGGTTCTACCTGTGCTGATAAATATCACTGATTAAAGCCAAAGTGAATTCTTTACTGTATAGTACATTTAAAAATATACATAAAAACCAACACTGGATTTAGGCTGCAGCACAGATTTCTTCTCCATTCAGAACCACGAAAAACCATAAATCACAGATTCAAAACTATGTATGAAACACAAATGTATGTGCATTCTGCTTATTGGCAGAATACTGTACATTTAAAGCTAATTCTATTTTATATCAACTTGACTGCTCAAACACGTGAATGGACCCGAACTTTCTTAATGTATGCATCTTGGATCTCAAGCACAGGGCAATGTAGATATTACATTTATGTAATATGGAACCTTGGGCTATTAAATACTGCCGTATGGCCCCTACGGATGGCAATGCTTATACGATAGGATGTGCAACAATTGTTTAACCCTTTCGCTACCAGCGCTGTACATTTACGGCGCTGGAGCAATGTGTAAACATGGGGCCCGCTCGCACGTGCTGCGGGCGCCATGGCCGGCAGATCTCTGCTGTTTCAGACCATAAAGGGCAATATTGCCAATCGCAGAAATTAAGTGCTTTAATTTCACTTGATCATGGCAAAAGACCCTTCCTACCGATGTCCCATTCGGCCAATTGGGGCAATGGTAGTTGCGCTGAACACTTTCAGCCTCGCCACCAGATGGCAGTCCAGAATAAGAAATGAGCAACATTCAAAATCCCTGATAGAACAAAATGAAAAATTAAAAAACATAAGTTATAGGCTCATATATGGCATAACAGAAAAAACAAGGTCAAAATGGCCAATTTGCTATTTTTTTCAGTGCTTCTGTTGCTCAAAAAAATTTAATAAAATGTGATCAAAAAGTCATGCACACTCCAAAATGGCATCAATAAAAACTATGGATTGTCCCACAAAAAATGAGCCACTAAACAGCTCAGTAAACATAAGTATAAAAACTTATGGGAGTCAGAATATGGTGATGTAAAAAAAAAATTTTAAATTAAAGTTTAAATGTATTTTTACACTATTTATACACAAAAAACCTAAACATATGGGGTATCGTTGTAATCGTACTGACGCAGAGAATAAAGGGCATGGGTCAGTGTTGCCACAAATGAAACTACGTGGGAACAAAACCCGCAAAACGGGGGAGGAATTGCATTTGTTTTCCAATTCCACCCTATTTGGATTTTTTTTTACTGATTCCCACTACATTTTATGTCATAATTAATGGTGGCATTAGAAAGTAAAACTTGTCCGGCAAAAATAAGCCCTCATACAGCTATGTGAATGGAAATATAAAAAAGTTATGGCTCAAGGAAAAAGAAAGAAGAAGAAAAATGAAAACACAAAAATGAAAAAACCTCTGGTAGTGAAAGGGTTAAAATAATGGATTCTATCAAAATGGAAGTAGCAAGCTCCAGACATATTTTTCTAAAACTGGCATCCTTATGGGAACATGGGGTTCAAAGGGCACCTGTCATCATGAAAATATAGTGCAATTAACAGGCAGCATATTATAGAGCAAGAGATGCTGAGCAGATTGATAAATAGTTTTGTGGGAAAAGATATAGGAAAATGATTAAATTAATATATATAAGTCTGTCTTTTCTGAGTTTGATTGTACACATGGTCCGTTTTATTAGTGATTGATAGTTATTAGTGATGAGCGAGCACCAAAAGTATTTGGGTGTTCGGCCTGAACACATTGATATATTGTGTGCTCGGGCCGAGCACCCGAGTATAATGGAAGTCAATGGGAGAGCGGAGGGTGCCTGGTCCATTGGAAAAGGTCTGAAAGTGACAGAAACACCACCGAAAAGGAGAAGGAAAAGCATGGGGACGATGTCTGGATGAATCTTGGACTCCGAGGTTGCTGCTGGGGACCATGTTGTCCGAGTGTTACGCCACTTTTCCAGACTGACAAAAATATGCACAAAATCCTCCAAAAAATCAATTTTACAGGAAATAATGTTAGGAAACATTATTTCCTGTATATTCAATTGTATATAAAGTGCAAGTGCTGCAAAAAAGTACAAGCGAGAGGCACTCCGAAAAAGCCTGTATATCATATAAAGAAGGGCCCCGTTCACATTGTGGTACAATTGTTCAGGTAGTGGGACTCCTACACTCATAAAGCCTATGCACTAAGTGAAAGCGCTGCCAAAAATTACATGGAACTGGCACTACAAAACATCCTTTATTACACACAAAGGAGGGCATCATACACACCCTTGAAATATTATGATTGGTGGCCTGCTGGTGACCCTCAAAAACATTTGGAGCAAGGGCCTGCTGGTGACCCTCTAAAACATTACGGGTGATGGCCTGCTGCAGAGCTGACCCTCAAACCTTAGTGGCGAGGGGCTGCTGGTGAGCTGACCCTGTAAAACATTATGGTTGAGGGCCTGCTGGTTAGCTGAACCTCTTTAAAAATTGTAGTGGAGTGAATATATACAATCTCGATGAGGAGGAGGCGGAGGAGAAAACAAGATTCAACCATATACACTGACTTTGTTGGAACTGCTGTGTGTTCCCCTTGTCTCACTTCCTTGGTTGCCTAAGGAAGTATGGACTCTGCCGGCTGCGTTGTCAGGTGGACAATTTTGGAGCAATCTCTCAACCTTCTGGTATTGCACCGTTTTACTCGTCCTCTCCACCACATGAATCAGAGATGAGAAGTTATTTTTGTAGCGGGGGTCGAGAAGGGTGAACACCCAGTAATCTGTGTTATCTAAAATGTGTATAATGTGAGTGTCGCGGGAAAGGCAGCCTAACATGAAGTCAGCCATGTGTGCCAGAATACGAACAGGCAAGATGTCGATGTCAACATTAGGATGACTCTCCATCCCTCATCATTCTCCTCCTCTTCTGCCCATCCATGCTGAAAGATGGAATTAAAGTTCCATGTGTACTGCCCTCTGTAGCAGAGAAAACTGTCTCCAGCTCCTCCTCCTTATCATGGCGCAATAAGCACTGAGAAGACAAACTGTGGGTGGTCTGGCCATCACCCTGTGTAATGTTCTCCCCCATTTCCTCGTCTGCCACATTCAGAGCATCATCTTTAATTGTGAGCAGCGTTCATTTGAGTAGACACAGCAGTGCGATGGTTACGCTAAAAATAGTGTTATCGTCACTAACCATCTTTGTGGATTCATCAAAGTTTTTTAAAACCTCACCGAGGTCTGACATCAATGCCCACTTCTCGCTTGTGAATAGTGGCAATTGAATCAAAAGGCGAAGGTATTTCACAACTGCCCTCTGCTGCTCACAAAGTCTGGCTAACATATAGAACGTAGAGTTCCAGCACGTGCTCACGTTGCACAACAGTCGATGAGCTGGAAGCCGCAAGCGCTGCTGCATCTTTGACAGACCGGTTGAAGCTGTGGTTGACTTACGAAAATGGGCACACACGTGGCGTGCCTTCACAAGTAGCTCTGCCAAATTGGGGTAGGTTTTGATAAACCGCTGAACCACTAAGTTTAAGACGTGGGCTAGGCATGGGATGTGGGGAAAATTGTCTTCTGCCTCACAGGGTTTTTTTTTTTGCTTTCCTCTGGATCAACTTGTAGGAAACAGGCAGAACTGGATGGACAAATGTCTTTTTTCGGTCTTATGTACTATGTTACTATTTTACTATGAATAATAACAATATTATTATTTTTTATTTAGAATGATTTTGTAAGCTACTTAGAAACATTAGCCTACTCTTTTAAGAATGAACAGATTCAGGCTGGTCCTTACTTGTATTAATAATCTAAATTATAAGAGACTTGGGCAACCTATTCAAATAATACGGAATGTCCATGATACAGATTAGCAGTGTCAGCTCTATGTATGTCCTCCTACTGGAACATGTAACCATTGATTGCACCTTTGTGCAATGGCATCAACTTCTAAAACATGAAACCCGTGGTTCACTTTACATTAGATTATTTCACAAAAGCAAATTGTGCAATATATTTATTTACTGGGGATGGAGAGATTGTTATTATAACAATGTTTAAAGCAAGTGGATATACTTAACTAACTTGTACAAATTAACTTCTTTTGTGTTAGGTAACTGCTTCTGATGCACAATGTAGATAAAAGGTGAAAACATAGCCTCAATTCTGCTGTAATTTGCATTTATAAACCATACTATTAACTCGGTTATCAATTATTGCCTCTTTGTGTTCAAAGTAAGATAACTGGTACTGAGCAGCATTAAAGGGACATGTCAGCATTATGCAGGTAGAATCTAAGAAGAATACAAACAGTGTATACGAAAGAAGGCGTGCATTACCACTGATGTTGAAAACCTTCTTATCACACACCAGCTACTTAGATGAAAACAGTCAATGCTTTTTGACCTCTCAAAACTGCTGACAGTACCATATTGGAGATGGTGGAGATGTATGAGGATACCTGGGAGAATGGTTATGCAGGCTGCATGACCAAGAAATCCAACTTTAAATCCCCACATTTTTGCAATTTCAAATGACATTTCAGAAGTCCATTTGTGTTCAGTGCCCTTTTTGTATTAAACACTTCCCCAACTAATCTCCTCTGTTGTGAGTGACAGCTTTATCATCCAATGATGCTATTGATGTCTATGTTGGGGCTGTAATGAGGGATTTACATGCACTAAAAATGTCTACAACAGAACGGGGCTATCGTTCTAATATCACTACAGTTGAAAGACAGTCTATGTTGTCACTGGCCCATGACCACGGCCTCACCATCAAATCTGCTGATAAGGGTGGTGCAGTCGTGGTCATGGACCCAGACAAATATATAGTTGAAGCAATGAGACAATTGAATGATGTCCAGATTTATCAAAAACTTACACAAGATCCTAGATGGGAGATAGAAAAGAAAATCCAATCTCTCCTTGAGGAAGGCATACAGGGTGGTCTTATAGATGACAAATTAAGAGAGTTTCTGACTGTTGTCCATAACACCTGTTTTATATTTGTTACCCAAAATTCCTAAGGACCTATTGAATCCTCCTGGGAGGCCAATTGTGTCTGCTAATGAATCTCTTTTTATTAACATTTCTATATTTCTGGATAAGATGTTGCGGAGATCGGCAACCTCCACTAGATCTTATATCAGAGATACTTCTGATTTCCTTTTGAAAATCAGGGATATTATGTTACCTGCAAATGCTATACTGGTATCTCTAGACATCAACAGTCTATATACCAGTATTAGGCATACTTTGGGTTTGGAGGCAGTCAAACACTCATTGTCGTCAACAGATTACACCCTGGAATGTCAGGATTTTGTTTTACGTCTACTTCATGCTGTACTTATCAATAATTATTTCCTCTTTGGGGATGATTATTGGTTGCAATTGTGGGGTACGGCAATGGGGTCATATATGGCGCCCCTGGTATGCCAATTTGGCTGTTGCCTACCTCGAGTAGATGTATATCTAAGTGTCCCACCACTTCAGCCATGTGCTGGGGTGGTGGAGATACATAGATGACATCTTCTTTATATGGGGGATTGTGAATCCACCCTGATGAACTTTTTTTTCATTTTTGAATACTATTGATCCGGACATTAAGTTTACTATCAGCCATTCCATGACTGCAATGCATTTCATTGATACACACCTTTTTGTCAAAAATTACCAGATTGAGACTAATATTTATGTTAAACCTACAGATAAAAATACACTGTTACATTATACTAGTGCACATCCTAAATCACTTGTCAGGGCTTTACCCTACAGTCAATTCCTCTGGGCAAAAAGGGTGGTGAGTAACCCTGTGGTGCTTGATCAGACTTTGACATATATAACAGATGCATTTAGGTTAGGTGGCTATCCCCAAAATATTCTGGACATGCACATTAGAAAAATTGGAGAGGTGGATAGAGAAGATCTTCTATTAGGTAATAGAAGGACCAAATCTAACACCGATAGAAATCCCTTTATATCTACATTTACACACAACAGTCATTATATTAGGGATGTCATTATTAAATATTGGACTATCCTGAAAGGGAGTCTAGAAAAAATTAAGGTCTTTTGTTCTTTGCCCTTAATGTCCTATCGACGATCAAATAATTTATCTGAATAAACTTGTACATGCGGACATTGGTCCACTTAAAAAATCTGGACAAAGATTTTTATGTCCCCCTAACAAAGGCTGTTTCCCTTGTCTGAATTGCATTAATTGCAAATACATTAACAAGGGTTCGACCTTTTCTGATTTCAAAACTAATCGTACCTTTAGGATCAACTACAACTTGACATGTGACTCCGCTTTTGTTATCTACATTCTGTGGTGTCCGTGCCAACTTGTGTATGTAGGTGAGACTACACTTGATTTCAAAATTCGATTGAATTATCATCGTTATACGATCCGGAAAAAACGTATGGATTTACCCGTTTCCCGACATTTTTCAGAGTTAGGACACATGGAGAGAGATATTAAATGGATGTTGATTGATCATGTTCCATTGCCACGTAGAGGTGGCAATAGGATACAGACTTTAAAGAAAAGAGAAATCCATTGGATAATGAAATTAAATGCTCTCAAACCTAAAGACATAGGTGGTGGGGCCGCGCTTTCAATCCAGAGACCACTCGCGGGGAACACAGCACCGGATAATCACAGCAGTCTTTCGCTGCTACTTCTGATGTCATGTGCTGACCAACCAAACCGCAGTTGCTCCAATACGTCCTCTCCCTTCAAAGCAAACGATCGGACATAGTGTAGTACATCCAGCTGCTTATCACAAAGTGTGCTTTATTGTACTTACAAGATAAGATACTTGTCACCAGTCCAATATATAACAATGCAGGTAAAATCACTGCCTACCCAACCCGGGTTTCGCCAATAGCTTCTTCCGGGGTTCTGAGTCCATAGGCAATCAGTATAATTTAAACCACGGAAGGTACAATTTATACTGATTGCCTATGGACTCAGAACCCCTGAAGATGCTATCGGCGAAATCCGGGTCGGGTAGGCAGTGATTTTACCTGCATTGTTATATATTGGACTGGTGACAAGTATCTTATCTTGTAAGTACAATAAAGCACACTTTGTGATAAGCAGCTGGATGTACTACACTATGTCCGATCGTTTGCTTTGAAGGGAGAGGACGTATTGGAGCAACTGCTGTTTGGTTGGTCTGTACAAGACATCAGAAGTAGCAGCGGAAGACTGCTGTAATTATCCAGTGCTGTGTTAGCCGCGAGTGGTCTCTGGATTGAAAGCACTGCCCCACCACCTTTATCTTTTATGTGTGACTAAAAACGGTGATTAGGATCCACACCGACTTGTGTGGGACTGCTGATAACTGACTGTGTTGTCCCCTATAAGAGCCACATAGCGCTTTTTTTGCATACTAATGGATTAAATATTGAATTTAGACAATGGATCTGTACTTAAGCTGCCTCACGCCGCTTCCCCCTTGTTTTGTCCTCATTTCCCTGGTATAGTAACATGAGTGTAATTTAAGATGTATACAGTTGTGTTCAAAATTATTCAACCCCCACTGAAATTGAGTGTTTTGGCCAGTTTGACATTGATTTTGATCATTTCAGTCATCTTGTTTACAATTAAATCAAAGAGGCACTTGTAAGTCAGACAAATATAACATAACATTTATAATGAAATAACCACAAATATCTTTTCTGTGCTCACATCATTATCAGTTTTATTCAACCCCCAAGTGACATTCAATCTTAGTACTTAGTACAACATCCTTTTACAGTTATAACAGCTTTTAAACGTGAAGCATAGCTTGACACAAGTGTCTTGCAGTGATCTACGGATATCTTCGCCCATTCTTCATGGGCAAAAGCCTCCAGTTCAGTCACATTCTTAGGCTTGCGCGCTGCAACTGCTTTCTTTAAGTCCCACCAGAGGTTCTCAATCGGATTTAAGTCTGGTGACTGCGATGGCCACTTCAAAATGTTCCAGCCTTTAATCTGCAACCATGCTCTAATGGACTTGGAGGTATGCTTGGGATCATTGTCCTGTTGAAAGGTCCAACGTCTCCCAAGACTCAGGTTTGTGACGGACTGCATCACATTTTCATGCAATATCTCCTGGTACTGAAGAGAATTCATGGTACCTTGCACACGCTGAAGCTTCCCTGTACCTGTAGAAGCAAAACAGCCCCAAAGCATGATTGACCCCCCGCCATGCTTCACAGTAGGCAAGGTTCTTCTCTTCATAGGCCTTGTTCTTCCTCCTCCAAACATAGCGTTGATCCATGGGCCCAAACAGTTCTAATTTTGTTTCATCAGTCCACAGAACACTATCCCAAAACTTTTGTGGTTTGTCCACATGACTTTTGGCATACTGCAGTTGACTATTCTTATTCTTTGGAGACAGCAAGGGAGTGCGCCTGGGAGTTCTGGCATGGAGGCCTTCATTACGCAGTGTGCGCCTTATTGTCTGAGCTGAAACTTCAGTACCCGCATCTGACAAATCTTTTTTCAGTTCCTCAGCAGTCACACAGGGACCTTTCTCCACTTTGCGCTTCAGGTAGCTCACAGCAGTCAAAGCCAGCATCTTCTTTCTGCCACGACCAGGTAGCGTTTCACCAGTGCCCTTTGCCTTGAATTTGCGAATGATTCTTTATATGGTGTCTCTTGGTATGTTTAACATCTTTGCAATCTTCTTATAGCCATTGCCCTTCCTGTGAAGAGAAATCACCTCTTCTCTTGTCTTCCTGGACCATTCTCTTGACTTCACCATGTTTGTAAACACACCAGTAAATGTCTAGAAGGAGCTGAGTATCATAGTCATTTTAAATCTGCCTAATTGGTGCTTATTATGCCTGATTGCTGCTCCTTGACATCCATAGGTGTTTTCAATACCTGATCGAAAACACTTGAATGAACCTCTGTTCTTAAGAGTGGTAGTCTTTAAGGGGTTGAATAATTGTGTCAATGAAGAAATCACAAAAAAAACATTTAATACTGTATTATAAAAACAATTGATGTCATTTTAGTTGCATTTGGTTCTTTAAAAAGTCCTTGTAAGATTTCATTCTGAACACAATTACAAATGTACCCTAAATTCCCTAAAACTCTTTACAGCATTGGGGGTTGAATAATTTTAAACACAACTGTACATTCTTTTTGTAATTATTTTTTTCTCTTGCAGATGACGATTTGTTTGAGCCGTGTGGGATTTGACCGTATTGGACCCATTTGGACATATGAGACTGCCATCATTTAGAGTTAGTGTTGATTATTTTTGAGTGTTTCCAACAGAGACGGGCCACTTCTTGTATAATTAGAGTTTTTGCCTTTATTAGGGATCAATAGTGGAGATGTGCAATAACTTAAACCAGTATTGATGAGACTGGCTTCATTTATACCATATTGTGGAGGTTGGTGGAGACTTCGGCATTGATCGGAGTGCATTTCCGTATTGCTGCTGAGACTTCTGTCTATCTCCTTTATGGCTCTGCGTATTTCTAGGGATGTGGTTGGTATTGCTGGATCTGGCATCTAGGAGTAGGTACCAGACAGCATGTGCCGCCTTCCAACATGGTGGCAATACATCAGCAATGTGGGCTACTGTGATTGGACCCTTGATTTGCAGAGATACTCTGAACACATATTTGCCATACCACAAGTTGGTCCCTTTTGTTATAAATTAATGATTTATTAATCCAAGTGTGTCACATCCTGTTGCAACAGACATACCTATTTTGGATTTTGGTTTATGTATTCTTTTTCATTTTTTGATGGGCTCGATTGGTTTCTTCTTCTATGTTTACTTACTCCGGTCACGTGCTGTTTTGTGTAATGTGACTGGGCCATCTTGTGTGGTGGTCATGTAACCGGAACTAGTATGTGTGTCATTATGCGTTTCAACAAGCGGAAGTTTTGTCATCTGAGCATTGCGATGCGCTTCCGTCTATCTGGATGGCTACGGTTCCTCGCGTCTGCGCAGTGACCTCGAAAAGATGCCAGATACCTCATGCATACCTAGGAATCCCGGTCAAACCCACATGGCTCATTTATTTATTTTTTAATCTGCACCTGTACTTGATTAACGGATTGCACAATTGATGATATATGAAGTGAAATATTGCACTATATATATAGATCACGATTATGAATTTAACACTAAGTATCATAGTTTATGTATTCTTTGCTGTTCACTTTTTGATCATGGAATATGTATGATTTTCACAGTTTTTGCTATGTTTACATGTATATGACCTGATTGGATAATTGATTGTTCACCCTATTTATATGTTACGTGCACTCATGTCAGCTATCACTTGCTTGAGAATGGTTTCCGTATGTAAACCGAAACGTTGCACTAAAGTATTTTCTATACTTCAGCAGATGAATTTCACATAAGTCCAAAAACTAAACTAAATCTAACACATTTTTTTAAATGATCCAATTTTACATGTCTGTAAGTGGTAAAAGTATGTGGACCTTTGATTACAGACTGGTGTCACCTTCTTCTGCAGGAATCACTGCAACTAAACTGGTAACTTGGATAGATGCCCTCCATTATGCACGGGTGTGTGTATATATTTATATATTTATATACCCTGTGTCAACAATCTCCCCAAAAATAAAATTGACTAAAAATGTGTGAAATAGGAATCAGATTTGGTCCTAACTTAATTATCACTTCCAGATACTTTTGTGTGCTACCCTGTCTATTGGTGTAGTAATCACTTATATATGCTGTTAGTTTGAATATAATCTGTCGACATAAAAAAAAAACTGTGATTGGAAACGTTTGTGAACACATAAATAAATGGAAACTGATTTAGGCCTAAATTCATTGTCCCTCACAGATAATTTTGTGGGCTGGCCTGTGTATTGGTTTTGATCACTTATATGCTGGTTTAATTAAAGTCCCAAAAAATGATGAAATTCCAATTGCGTGGAAATAGAATTCACTGACATAGACAATTGAGGCCTGGTGCTCCATTTCTTGTTATCACTCACAGGCAGATTGCTGCCATACTTTGTGGAATCTAAATATACATAAACAGATGACTAAGGTATGATGCTCAATTTCAACTAAACAAACATGTATATTGCTGCTACACCGTGGGTATTTCTGCAGTAATTATATATATATTAAATTAAACAAAATTAAAACTATTTGCTTGCAGAAAGCTGCTTTTGAGGTGCACATGCACTTCTGATAGCAGGCACAGCCACAGGCCCTGTCTCTTCTTTACCTGTTTGTCAGCTGCCCTGGTTCTTTCTATTACACACAATTCAGCTTTGGAATCCTAACCTTATCCTTCACTGTCCCTGTCAGTAAGCTTGATTGATTTCTGACTGTCCTTAATTGATTTTTCCCTGTCCCTAGCAGACACTGTAACACCCAACCACACTGATCCACAGCCCAGCACAGAATTATGTTCTGCTCATTCTACTAGGGCACCTCCCTGACTGCTGCAGCACTATTTGACTTATCCAGGCTGTCTGTCAGCTTGAGAGCCAATAGGGGCAAGCCCCCCCCCCACACTTTCTCTCGGGTCATGTGAGAATCCCTCTTCCTTCCTAGTGCTTATTCACCACTGACATGTGCACTAAAATGGAGCTACGCACAATTTTAGTGTATTCCTCTGAAACGAAACAAAAAATAGCAAAGTTCAATAGCAAAGGACGGCAGGTCCTTCATCCAACATCTGTAATTAGAATGCGAATATTTTCCCTTATAACTATGTTATAAAGGAAAATAATAACGATCGGGTCCCCATCCCGATCGTATCATAGCAACCATGCGGGAAAATCGCAACGCATCCGCACATGATTGCGGATGCTTGCGATTTTCCCGCATCCCCATTCACTTCTATGGGGCCTGCGTTGCGTGGAAAACGCAGAAACTGGAGCATGCTGCGATTTTCATGCAACGCAGAAGTGATGCGTGAAAATCACCGCTCATGTGCACAGCCCCATAGAAATGAATGGGTCCGGATTCAGTGCGGGTGCAATGCGTCCTCCTCACGCATTGCACCCACGTGGAAAACTCGCCCGTGTGAAAGGGGCCTTACTGTTACTAGGTGAATTCCATCCTTAGCAGCAAGGATAGCTAAATGGGCTGAAGGAAGTGTGTGTGTGTATGGAGGTGGGGGGGGGGGTCTTTTTCACGGGCTGGCTCTGGATCTCAGTGAGACTGCAGAATACTCAGTATCTGCAGTGATAACTAACCCCATGATAACAAAATTTATTTATGGACATCCCTCACTGGACTTAATCAGTTCTCATGGTCCTTGTCCTGTCTGTTCTGTAATTAATGTGTCCTTGTGTTCTGGATAATTCCCCTCTGTGTGCTGTGATCATAAACTATCTTACACATCATGTGTGCTGAGGATAGGGATGCAGACTGGGTTGTCTGGTTACAAGGCATGTAATTAGCATGTCCCAGTGGTCAAGGAAAACAAAAAGGAAGCTGGGGTAACTAAACGTCAATATAAGCAACCCAGAGTGCTGGGGGAGGCTGGAATGGATTCCTTACACTATCTCCAGCACAAGTAGGAGTTAGTTTGTAAGAAAGTCTAAAACTAAGTTACCATTTAAATATTGAACTATAGGGGTGCTTTATCAAAACTGGTGCAAAGGAAAGCTGACTTAGTTATCCCTAGAAGCCAATCAGATTGGTCCTTTTATTTTTTAAAGGAGCTGTGACAAATGAAAATTGGAATCTGATTGGTTGCCATGGGCAACTAAGCCAGTTTTCCTATTCTACAGTTTTGTTAAATATCCCCTGATTTTTGCGGTTGTATGGACATTTTCCTTGAACTGTGTAAATGTGCTAAAATGTAATTGTGACATGTATTTATTCTAGCTTATGTCATGTTTTTTGCATTTTGGTAGCAGTCATCTGCATGTGTGTAGAAACCCTTACACACCATACCTGGTATGAGTATATACATTGTTCAGATACAATTTGACCCATCCCCTTTTCTTCTGGATACCCCCTAATGCAGGCATGTCCAAACTCTGGCCCTCCAGGTGTTGCAGAACTACAACTCCCATCATGCTCTTCTGTAGGTTGATAGCTGTAGGTTGTCCAGGAATGATGGGAGTTGTAGTTTTGCAACATCTGGAGGGCCGGAGTTTGGACATGCCTGCCCTAATGTAACATATTTGTTACATTCAATAGTGTAAAGTGGATATGTCACCATTCCTAACATATATGTTTTAGTGAAATAAAATTTCTGGAGCATCTTCTCATAACTTATTCATGAATAATAGTCATATACTTATAATTAAATGGAAAGCTAGATGTTACTACCACCCTGTGTCACTACAATGACAGCAGCGACAGGCATACATTTGTTTTGTATTACTGTATATTAATAACGCTCAATTTCTTTTACTGTTTTGTTTCTTACAATCTTTAAATATCCACTTCTCAAGGTTAGCCTGAACAGCAGGAACTCATAAAAAATCTGGTCTACTTACCTCTGTGGTTGAGTGGAGTAATTGTTCTCATAATCCTCATAACTCTGCTCATCATAATCCTCTCCAAAGCCATCATCATAGCCCTTTATGTAAATACAGAAGCAAAGCACTGTTAAAACGAGATTTTATTACATTACAGGCATACTTTGGGGGAATTTATCATAGGTAAGTGTTTTACGCCAGTCTATGATATCCCAGTGCCGTGCTGGAGGATGCGGCAAATTTTTGATGAGGTGCACACCTGCTCATAAATAAGGCGTCTCCTCCTGCAGTCAATGCACCTAAACTGAAATCTGTCAGCCCCTAGCTAATTTCATCCTTTTAAACTAACAAACTGGCATAAAAGAAAATAAATATGCTGAGTCCATTGCCCTCGCCCCCTCATTGCCAAACCTCTTTTCAGGAAAGTGGCAAGGTTTATGGAAAACCGCCGCTGGAGACAAAATTTGTCCAGTTTAAAGTTGTGTTAAAAAAGTCTGTTTGCGACTTTATGCCAGAAAACTGGCATGGGGGAATGAAAAAATACAATGCAATATACATTAGTCATACAACCATACCATACTTATTAAATATCTTGAAGTTTTGCTTATTTGTAGCTTAACCAGTTTGGGTGATATAATAATAAATACAAATGACTTTAGGACGCTCACCTTGCCTGTTACTAAACTACATTTAGTCAGTTCATAAACTATACCTTTAAAGTTGAGTAGTTCGGTAAATACAGTACATTGTAATGTTTATGGCCTGAAACGTAAAATACGTTTCAGGCCAAAGAAAAACAAAGCAGCAAATATGGAATGCAAAATAGCAAATTTTATTAAACAAATAATCTAAAAGTATATATATATATATATATATATATATATATATATATATATTTATTTATATATATATCAAGAGAAAATTCCACAGCACTTCCTTAAATAATGAAAAAGGTTCTTCTTTATTTACTGGGTAAAGCGACGTTTCGGTGCACCTAATGGCACCTTTCTCAAGCAGTGATCAAAATGGTGTGGCATTTAGTATATTTATGCTTGTGTGTTCAATTAAAGCAATTACAACATTTACATAATCAGTGACATGTAAACAGTACAGAAAATCTAATATATCCAGTGATCAAACATTATAATCATAATGAAAATGTCCTGTGTTATAAATTCATCAATAAATAAGTCTGTCCGTGGCAAAACTATACAACCAAAGACATGCATGTATGAAATAAAGCATAAAAACATATGCTACTAATTATAAGTGACAGGTGTACATGATAAAATTGAAATAAAATAGCCATGCGCCATGATAACTTCAAATTTGAGTCACATGACAGAACGAGATTGTGATGCATCACGCCGACGGCTTCATTTTGCCATGGCAACTTACTCGCCATGGCAGCGCATAACAAACCCGGATTATATGACTACATCGGGTTGTTGTGACGTATCACGTGGACGACGCCACGACGTCATGACGTCAAGCCGTCTTGAATTCCTTTGGACATGCGCAGTCTGTAATTGTGGACGCACAAAGATCCATCACGATGCTGGCCACAGCTGATCTCTCCATGTTACCGGTATTGTCTTTAATTCAATTTTATCATGTACACCTGTCACTTATGCTTTATTTCGTACATGCACGTCTTTGGTTGTATAGTTTTGCCACGGACAGACTTATTTATTGATGAATTTATAACAGAGGACATTTTCATTATGATTATAATGTTTGATCACTGGATATATTAGATTTTCTGTATTGTTTACATGTCACTGATTATGTAAATGTTGTAATTGCTTTAATTGAACACACATGTATAAATATACTAAATGCCACACCATTTTGATCACTGCTTGAGAAAGGTGCCATTGGGTGCAGCGAACGTCGCTTTTACCCGGTAAATAAAGAAGAACCTTTTTCATTATTTAAGGAAGTGCTGTCAAATTTTTCTCTTTATATTTCTGCAGACATAGGGGACTGTCCTCACAGCCACTGGCACTCCAGTTGTTCAATTTGCAACCTGCTGTGCGATCCTTTACACTTTTTATATATATATATATATATATATATATATATAAGAAAAATGACGGCACTGGTCAAAAAGAGAAAATATATTGCTGGGTGCACGTTCCAAGGTATAGGTATCTTACCCCAAAATAATGCAGAAAAAGCGAACAGCACTCCAATAAAAGTCCTCGTCGCTCTCTGCAACACCCCTCATTGCTATGTAGAGGGCCGACTCCTTCAGATTTATATTTTTACTATTTATATAATTGAAGAACATTTTAGGGTTAGTTTTACTCTCTTTGGCAATTAATCTCTCGGTCTCTAGTTTGGCAAATTTTATTAGTTTTTTACATATTCTATTTTTTTCCTTATAGTTTATCAGTGCTTCCTGACTGCCCTCCTGTTTTAGCGATTTATATGCTTTCTTTTTGTCATTTATTGCCTTCTTTACGGTTCCATTTATCCACATTGGTCTCTTATTGTTCCTTAGCCTTTTATTCCTATAAGGTATGTACCGCTCACAATTAGATGTTACAATGCTTTTAAAAATCTCCCATTTTATGGTTGTATTTTTATTTTTGAGGACTTTGTCCCAGTTAGTTAGGCCTATGGCCTCGCTTAGTTGGCTAAATTTTGCTTTTTTGAAGTTTGGTATTTTGTTCCTCCCTTTAGAAACCTCGTTTGAAGGATAATTGGAAGGTTATAACTTTATGGTCACTATTTCCCAGGTGTCCCCCAACCTGCACATCTGTGTCTTCTTTCCAAAATGGGGTCACATGTGGGGTATTTATACTCACCTGGCATTTTAGGGGCCCCTAAAGTGTGAGAATCCAAATGCATAAAAATGGCCTGTGAAATCCTAAAAGGTACTCATTGGTTTTAGGGCCCCTTTCGCATCTTGGCTGCAAAAAGTGTCACTCATGTGGTATCGCCGTACTCAGGAGAAGTAGGGCAATGTGTTTTAGGGTGTATTTTTACATATACCCATGCTGTGTGTGAAATATCGCTGTAAGCGACAACTTTTTAAATTTTTTATTCAAAGTTGTCAATTTACAGAGATATTTCTCTCACCAGCTATGGGTATATGTAAATACACCCCAAACTACATTGCCCTACTTCTCCTAATCTGGCGATACCACATGGTGACTGCTGCAGCCAATGCGCAAAGGGCCCTAACTCAATGAGTACCTTTAGAGAGAGCATTTTTACGCATTTTCTTCTCACGCTTTGGGGCCCTAAAATGCCAGGGCAGTATAAATACCCCACATGTGACCTCATTTTGGAAAGAAGACACCCCAAGGTAATCCGTGAGGGCATGGCGAGTTCATAGAAGATTTTTGGCACAAGTTAGTGGAAATTGATTTTTATTGTTTTTCTCACAAAGTCTCCCTTTCCGCTAACTTTTGACAAAAGTTTAATTTTCATGGACTCATTATGCCCCTCAGCGAATACCTTGAGGTGTCTTCTTTCCAAAATGGGGTCACATGTGGGGTATTTATACTGCCCTGGCATTTTAGGGGCCCTAAAGCGTGAGAAGAAAATGCGTAAAAATGCCCTCCTAAAAAGGTACTCATTGGTTTTAGGGCCCCTTTGCGCATCTTGGCTGCAAAAAGTGTCACACATGTGGTATCGCCGTACTCAGGAGAAGTAGGGCAATGTGTTTTGGGGTGTATTTTTATATATACCCATGCTGGAGTGAGAGAAATATCTCTGTAAATTGACAACTTTGAATAAAAAAATTTAAAAAGTTGTCGTTTACAGCGATATTTCTCACACACAGCATGGGTATATATAAAAATACACCCTAAAACACATTGCCTACTTCTCCTGAGTACGGCGATACCACATGAGTGACACTTTTGCAGCCAAATGCGCAAAGGCCCTAAAACCAATGAGTACCTTTAGGATTTCACAGGACAATTTTACGCATTTTGGATTCTCACGCTTTAGGACCCCTAAAATGCCAGGGCAGTATAAATACCCACAAGTGACCCCATTGTGGAAGAAGACACCCCAAGGTATTCCGTGAGGGGCATGGCGAGTTCACAGAAAAAAAAATTTGGCACAAGTTAGCGGAAATGGTATTTTTTTTTTTTTTTTTTTACAGTCTCACATTCCACTAACTTGTGACAAAAATAAAATTTTACATGAACTCGCCATACCCCTCACGGAATACCTTGGGGTGTCTTCTTTCTAAAATGGGGTCACTTGTGAGGTTTTGTACTGCCCTGGCATTTTAGGGGTCTCCGCAATCATTACACGTATGGCCAGAATTAGGAGTTTTGCTATTCTCCTTATATTGACCATACGGGTAATGAGAATTTTTCCGTTCAGCCTCTGCGCTGAAAGAAAAAAATGAGCGTCTGAATTTTTCCATTCACATTGATCAATGTGGATGAAAAAATCTCTAAAAAATGTGCAAAAAAAAGAGGAAAAGCTATAAAGCTGCGATCGCTAAGGGACCCTAAGGCCTCATTCAAGCGTCCGCAATTCTGTTCCATAAAATTTTGCGGAACAGAAATGTGGATACATTCAATTCTATGGGGACAGACTTTGTCCCGCTCGGATCCGTAATTGCGGATCCGTAGTGAAGATCCGCAAAAGTATAGAACATGTCCTATTCTTGTCCGCAATTGCGGACAAGAAAAGAGCATTTTCTATATAGTTCTGGCAATGTGCGGATCCGCAAAATGCGGAAAGCACATTGCTGGTGTCCGTGTTTTGCGGATCCGCGGATTTGCGGATCCGTGGATCCGCAAAACACATGCGGACATCTGAATGAGCCTTACAGGGGTGATCAGTGACAGGGGGTGACAGGGGGTGATCAGGGGGTGACATGGGAGATCAGGGGTTAATCAGTGACAGGGGGTGGTGGGTGGGTGGGGGCGGTGGGGGGTTGTGTGGTGATTGGTGCACTTTGATATTTTTCTCTGGTGGTCCCAAGCAAAGGGACCACCAGAGAAGCGAGGCAGCAAGCAGATCAGGCGCTGTTCACAGAACAACGTCTGATCTGCGATTTTTCTGCCATATACAGCCTGCCAGCGCACGATCGGCGCTGGCAGGCTGTAGTCTAACTACATGCGAGCGCGCCGATGGCGCGCATTGCGCATGTGCGGGCGCGTCCTCGCGTCATCTCGCGTCTCGCGAGATGACGCGCCGATGCGTCCGATCAGAGCTACAGGACCGCCGCCAGGACGCAATCCTGCGTGCGGCGGTCCTGTAGCGGTTAAAGTTGTGTTAAAAAAGTCTGTTTGCGACTTTATGCCAGAAAACTGGCATGGGGGAATGAAAAAATACAATGCAATATACATTAGTCATACAACCATACCATACTTATTAAATATCTTGAAGTTTTGCTTATTTGTAGCTTAACCAGTTTGGGTGATATAATAATAAATACAAATGACTTTAGGACGCTCACCTTGCCTGTTACTAAACTACATTTAGTCAGTTCATAAACTATACCTTTAAAGTTGAGTAGTTCGGTAAATACAGTACATTGTAATGTTTATGGCCTGAAACGTAAAATACGTTTCAGGCCAAAGAAAAACAAAGCAGCAAATATGGAATGCAAAATAGCAAATTTTATTAAACAAATAATCTAAAAGTATATATATATATATATATATATATATATATATATATATATATATATATTTATATATATATCAAGAGAAAAATTCCACAGCACTTCCTTAAATAATGAAAAAAGGTTCTTCTTTATTTACTGGGTAAAAAGCGACGTTTCGGTGCACCCAATGGCACCTTTCTCAAGCAGTGATCAAAATGGTGTGGCATTTAGTATATTTATGCTTGTGTGTTCAATTAAAGCAATTACAACATTTACATAATCAGTGACATGTAAACAGTACAGAAAATCTAATATATCCAGTGATCAAACATTATAATCATAATGAAAATGTCCTGTGTTATAAATTCATCAATAAATAAGTCTGTCCGTGGCAAAACTATACAACCAAAGACATGCATGTATGAAATAAAGCATAAAAACATATGCTACTAATTATAAGTGACAGGTGTACATGATAAAATTGAAATAAAATAGCCATGCGCCATGATAACTTCAAATTTGAGTCACATGACAGAACGAGATTGTGATGCATCACGCCGACGGCTTCATTTTGCCATGGCAACTTACTCGCCATGGCAACGCATAACAAACCCGGATTATATGACTACATCGGGTTGTTGTGACGTATCACGTGGACGACGCCACGACGTCATGACGTCAAGCCGTCTTGAATTCCTTTGGACATGCGCAGTCTGTAATTGTGGACGCACAAAGATCCATCACGATGCTGGCCACAGCTGATCTCTCCATGTTACCGGTATTGTCTTTAATTCAATTTTATCATGTACACCTGTCACTTATGCTTTATTTCGTACATGCACGTCTTTGGTTGTATAGTTTTGCCACGGACAGACTTATTTATTGATGAATTTATAACAGAGGACATTTTCATTATGATTATAATGTTTGATCACTGGATATATTAGATTTTCTGTATTGTTTACATGTCACTGATTATGTAAATGTTGTAATTGCTTTAATTGAACACACATGTATAAATATACTAAATGCCACACCATTTTGATCACTGCTTGAGAAAGGTGCCATTGGGTGCAGCGAAACGTCGCTTTTTACCCGGTAAATAAAGAAGAACCTTTTTTCATTATTTAAGGAAGTGCTGTCAAATTTTTCTCTTTATATTTCTGCGGACATAGGGGACTGTCCTCACAGCCACTGGCACTCCAGTTGTTCAATTTGCAACCTGCTGTGCGATCCTTTACACTTTTTATATATATATATATATATATATATATATATAAGAAAAATGACGGCACTGGTCAAAAAGAGAAAATATATTGCTGGGTGCACGTTCCAAGGTATAGGTATCTTACCCCAAAATAATGCAGAAAAAGCGAACAGCACTCCAATAAAAGTCCTCGTCGCTCTCTGCAACACCCCCTCATTGCTATGTAGAGGGCCGACTCCTTCAGATTTATATTTTTACTATTTATATAATTGAAGAACATTTTAGGGTTAGTTTTACTCTCTTTGGCAATTAATCTCTCGGTCTCTAGTTTGGCAAATTTTATTAGTTTTTTACATATTCTATTTTTTTCCTTATAGTTTATCAGTGCTTCCTGACTGCCCTCCTGTTTTAGCGATTTATATGCTTTCTTTTTGTCATTTATTGCCTTCTTTACGGTTCCATTTATCCACATTGGTCTCTTATTGTTCCTTAGCCTTTTATTCCTATAAGGTATGTACCGCTCACAATTAGATGTTACAATGCTTTTAAAAATCTCCCATTTTATGGTTGTATTTTTATTTTTGAGGACTTTTCCCAGTTAGTTAGGCCTATGGCCTCGCTTAGTTGGCTAAATTTTGCTTTTTTGAAGTTTGGTATTTTTGTTCCTCCCTTTAGAAACTCTCGTTTGAAGGATAATTGGAAGGTTATAACTTTATGGTCACTATTTCCCAGGTGTCCTCCAACCTGCACATCTGTTGTTCTATCAGGTCTATTGGTTAATACTAAGTCCAGTATGGCCGTCCCTCTAGTGGGGTCCTGAACCAGTTGGGAAAGGAAATTGTCTTTGGCTATTGCCAAGAACCTGTTTCCTTTATGGGATGTACAGCTTTCAGTTTCCCAGTCTATATCTGGGTAGTTGAAGTCCCCCATGATAACGACTTCATTATGATTTACGGCCTCGTCTATCTCGTTTAGTAATAGATTTTCTGTGGACTCTGGTATATTAGGTGGTTTATAATACACTCCTATTAGCATTTTATTATTGTTTTTTGCTCCATGTATTTCTACCCACAGTGACTCCACATGTTCATGTCCCTCAGAGATGTATTCTCGAATTACGGGATTTAGACACGACTTCACGTAGAGGCAGACCCCTCCACCTCTCCGGTTTTGACGATCCTTTCTAAACAGATTGTAACCTTTTATATTAACTGCCCAGTCATAGCTATCATCCAGCCATGTCTCAGTTATTCCCACTATGTCATAGTCCTCCTCACACATCACTAATTCCAGTTCACTAGTCTTGTTAGTCAGGCTTCTGGCATTAGTATACATACATTTGACAGGTTTATGTGTATTTTTGACCCTACATCTTTCATTCTGAGCTGTTCTAGTCCCCTCTTCCATTCCTCCCCCAGACACACTACCTCGCCCCTGGTCTCTATCTGCACTATCTTTCCATCCTATAACATAATTACCCTCCCCCCCAGTCCCTAGTTTAAACACTCCACCAACCTTCTAGCCATCTTTCTCCCCAACACAGCTGCCCCTTCCCCATTGAGGTGCAGCCCGTCCCTACGGTAGAGCCTGTAGCCAACAGAGAAGTCGGCCCAGTTCTCCATGAACCCGAACCCCTCCTTCCTACACCAGTTCTTGAGCCACTTGTTAACCTCCCTAATCTCCCGCTGCCTTTCTTGTGTGGCTCGTGGTACAGGCAGTATTTCAGAAAATACTACTTTTGAGGTCCTTGCCCTAAGCTTTTGACCTAAATCCCTGAAATCATTTTTAAGGACTCTCCACCTTCCTCTAACTTTGTCATTGGTTCCGATATGGACCATGACCGCTGGATCTTCTCCAGCCCCTCCCAGTAATCTGTCAACCCGATCCGCGATGTGTCGAACTCTTGCGCCAGGAAGACAGCACACTGTTCGGCGATCACGATCTTTGTGACAGATTGCCCTATCTGTACCCCTAATAATTGAGTCTCCCACTACCAGCACCTGTCTGGCCTGCCCTGCTCTCCTGGTCCCCTGCTTACTGGAGCTGACATTCCCCTGACTGGCAGAGGAAGTGTCTGGCTGCAGCGGTGCCGTCCCTGAACTGTCATCCCCCTCATCTTCCAACCGTGCAAACTTATTGGGGTGTGTCAGATCAGGGCTAGCCTCCCTGGCACTCTTCCCTCTACCCCGCTTTCTTACTGTTACCCAGCTAACTACCTCACTCTCCTCAGCCTCCTCGCTACCACCCTCCCCCACATCTACCCCATAGAGTGCTTGCTCAGTGAGCAGCAAACTCTTTTCCAAATTGTCAGTGGCTTTCATTGTTGCAACTCGCCTGTTTAGAGACTCGATGTGCGATTCCAAACGGGTAATTTGCTCACATTTTGAACAAACATATACACCCTCGAACGGCTGTTCCAGGACTGCATACATCATACAAGATGTGCACTGGACGGCGCTGTCAATAATGGAAGTCATACTAAATGGGGATTACACAGGAAAAGAGAGGGGAAAAAATAAATAAATACAATATAGAGCAGTGATATCAAGATTCTTAGTTACTGTGGTCCCTTACATCAGTAGGAAGACTAGCTAGAATCAAACCAACTGTATACAAGGATAATCTAATGAATCTTTGTTTCTTGCTCCTTTTCTTAAACTCCGGTTTCTTCAACTCCACTTATGAAAGCAGCCACTTAGTAATGCAGGCTCTGGAAGAGTTGAGTGGTCTAATTTATAGCACCTGTTAGGCCAAGCCACTCCCCCTCACCAAGCAGAGAAAAAAAAAACTGCTTTAAATGACACTACACAGCAGAGAGAGAAAAAAGCGGTTTTAAATGGCAGAACTAAACTGCAAGTACTTAACTTTCTAGGTAAGCAGCTTCACACCACACTCAGACACTTGCAGTCCCAACAAAAAGACACTCAGCAGTAGAACTCCGGTTTCTTCAACTCCACTTATGAAAGCAGCCACTTAGTAATGCAGGCCTCAGGTAGAGCCTGTTGTATAAAGGAGTTCCTTTTTTCCACTTTTATTGGAGTGCTGTTCGCTTTTTCTGCATTATATATATATATATATATATATATATATACAGTTGTGTTCAAAATTATTCAACCCCCAATGCTGTAAAGGGTTTTAGGGAATTTAGTGTACATTTGTAATTGTGTTTAGAATGAAATCTTACAAGAACTTTTTAAAGAACTAAATGCAACTAAAATTACATCAATTGTTTTTGTAATGCAGCATTAAATGTTTTTTGTGTGATTTCTTCATTGACACAATTATTCAACCCCTTAAAGACGACCACTCTTAAGAACAAAGGTTCATTCAAGTGTTTTCGATCAGGTATTGAAAACACCTGTGGATGTCAAGGAGCAGCAATCAAGCATAATAAGCACCAATTAGGCAGATTTAAAATGACTGTGATACTCAGCTCCTTCTAGACATTTACTGGTGTGTTTACAAACATGGTGAAGTCAAGAGAATGGTCCAGGAAGACAAGAGAAGAGGTGATTTCTCTTCCCAGGAAGGGCAATGGCTATAAGAAGATTGCAAAGATGTTAAACATACCAAGAGACACCATAGGAAGCATCATTTGCAAATTCAAGGCAAAGGGCACTGTTGAAACGCTACCTGGTTGTGGCAGAAAGAAGATGCTGACTTCGACTGCTGTGCGCTACCTGAAGAGCAAAGTGGAGAAAAGTCCCCGTGTGACTGCTGAGGAACTGAAAAAAGATTTTTCAGATGCGGGTACTGAAGTTTCAGCTCAGACAATAAGGCGCACACTGCGTAATGAAGGCCTCCATGCCAGAACTCCCAGGCGCACCCCCTTGATGTCTCCAAAGAATAAGAAGAGTCGACTGCAGTATGCCAAAATTCATGTGGACAAACCACCAAAGTTTTGGGATAGTGTTCTGTGGACTGATGAAACAAAATTAGAACTGTTTGGGCCCATGGATCAACGCTATGTTTGGAGGAGGCCTATGAAGAAAAGAACACCTTGCCTACTGTGAAGCATGGCGGGGGGTCAATCATGCTTTGGGGCTGTTTTGCTTCTACAGGTACAGGGAAGCTTCAGCGTGTGCAAGGTACCATGAATTCTCTTCAGTACCAGGAGATATTGGATGAAAATGTGATGCAGTCCGTCACAAACCTGAGGCTTGGGAGACGTTGGACCTTTCAACAGGACAATGATCCCAAGCATACCTCCAAGTCCACTAGAGCATGGTTGCAGATTAAAGGCTGGAACATTTTGAAGTGGCCATCGCAGTCACCAGACTTAAATTCGATTGAGAACCTCAGGTGGGACTTAAAGCAAGCAGTTGCAGCGCACAAGCCTAAGAATGTGACTGAACTGGAGGCTTTTGCCCATGAAGAATGGGCGAAGATACCCGTAGATCGCTGCAAGACACTTGTGTCAAGCTATGCTTCACATTTAAAAGCTGTTATAACTGGAAAAGGATGTTGTACTAAGTACTAAGATTGAATGTCACTTGGGGGTTGAATAAAACTGATAAGGATGTGAGCACAGAAAAGACATTTGTGGTTATTTCATTATAAATGTAATGTTATATTTGTCTGACTTACAAGTGCCTCTTTGATTTAATTGTAAACAAGATAACTGAAATAATCAAAATCAATGTCAAACTGGCCAAAACACTCAATTTCAGTGGGGGTTGAATAATTTTGAACACAACTGTATATATATATATATATATATATATATATATATATATATATATGATTGCAGAATAACATTCACAGGAAAAATGTGCCACAGGACTACAATTTAAAATACATAAAGATAAGATAATCCTGAAAGTAACTGGAGAGATAAAAAATCCCAGAAATAAATAGGTAAAGTGCAGAGTGCAATAGTATAAATAAATACATATAGGAGACAATCGTATAAAGTATACAGACCAATGTAGTCCTGATTAGTGTTGAGCGCGAATATTCGAATAGAGAATTTTTTTAGCGAATATCGGCACTTCGCTAATTCGCGAATATTTCGAATATAGTGCTATAAATTCGCTATTTCGAATATTCGTGTTTTTTTTTTTTTTAGTTATATTTTTTTCTTTCCCACTTCCCAAAAGTAGTTCTTACCTGTCCTGAGGATTCCTGGCTTCCTGGCTGCTCCAGTCAGTGCCCGTTGCTGCTTCTGCCGACATCCGTGCTCATGGAGCGTCCCCATCACCATGGGAACGTCTCCATACTAAAATGTACTGTCAGATTTGAGAATTACGTTGAAATCGCAATGCGATTAATTCAAGTTATATTAATCGCATTGCGATTACAACTTAGCAGTGCACTGCTATCTTACATATTAGGCTAGAATTAACGAATATGGAATATAGCAGCAGTGCTAAGTAGAAACCGCAATGCGATTACTCCAAGTTATATTAATCGCATTGCGATTTCAACTTAGCACTGCTATATTCCATATTCGTTAACTTCGTTAATTCTAGCAAGCTGACCCATTATAAACCCAATTTAAGTTGAAATCGCAATGTGATTAATATAACTTGAATTAATCGCATTGCGATTTCAACAGACATGGTTTACTATGGTCGCTAAAACGAAGATGGAGAATACTTCGTTATCTTCGTTTTGAAGAATATGACAAATACATTCGTCATATTCGCTAATTCTACCAAGCCAACCATAGTAAACCAGGTCTAAGTAGAATTCGCAATGCGATTAATTCAAGTTATATTAATCGCATTGCGATTTCAACGTAATTCTCAAATCCGACAGTACATTTTAGTATGGAGACGTTCCCATGTATGGTTGGCTTGGTAGAATTAGCGAATATGACAAATGTATTCATCATATTCCTCAAAACGAAGATAACAAAGTATTCTCCATCTTCGTTTTAGCTACCTATTCGTCAACTTCGCTAATTCTAAAAATCAAATAGGAAGGTTGACTATGGAGACAGCTGTGTTTAATTCGCTATGCGATTATATATATATATATATATATATATATATATATATATATATTATTTTTTTTTTAATAAATAGAATAATTATAATAATTATCAAGAATTATAATTATTCTATTAATTTTAAAAAAAAGCAAAGTAATATAATCGCATAGCGAATTAAGCACAGATGTCTCTATAGTCAACCTTCCTATTTGATTGCAAGAATTAGCGAAGTTGACGAATAGGTAGCTAAAAAGAAGATGGAGAATACTTCGTTATCTTCGTTTTGAGGAATATGACGAATACATTCATTCATCTTCGCTATAATTCTAGATATCAAAGCAATAGAAAAGTAGCCTTAAGTTAAAATCGCAATACGCGATTATTTAAATCGCATATTAATCGCGATAACTAGAATAATGACGAATATTCGTTTTTGACGAATATGAAACGAAAATTCTATCAAATATTCGTGAATTTCATCTAAATCGAATATGCCACTTGCCGTTCATCACTAGTCCTGATCCCGACACATGTTACTTTCTCAAGGGATCCGCAAAACACGTGTCGAGATCAGGACTACATTGGTCTGTATACTATCGCACATCGCACTCTGCACTTTACCTATTTATTTCTGGGATTTTTTATCCCTCCAGTTACTTTCAGGAGTTTCTTAACTTTATGTATTTTGAATTGTAGTCCTGTGGCGCATTTTTCCTGTGAATGTTATGCTGTTATTATATATAGACGAGGCGGTAAATCATAATGAAGTCGTTATCATGGGGGACTTCAACTACCCAGATATAGACTGGGAAACTGAAACCTGTACATCCCATAAAGGAAACAGGTTCTTGGCAATAGCCAAAGACAATTTCCTTTCCCAACTGGTTCAGGACCCCACTAGAGGGACGGCCATACTGGACTTAGTATTAACCAATAGACCTGATAGAACAACAGATGTGCAGGTTGGGGGACACCTGGGAAATAGTGACCATAAAGTTATAACCTTCCAATTATCCTTCAAACGAGAGTTTCTAAAGGGAGGAACAAAAATACCAAACTTCAAAAAAGCAAAATTTAGCCAACTAAGCGAGGCCATAGGCCTAACTAACTGGGAAAAAGTCCTCAAAAATAAAAATACAACCATAAAATGGGAGATTTTTAAAAGCGTTGTAACATCTAATTGTGAGAGGTACATACCTTATAGGAATAAAAGGCTAAGGAACAATAAGAGACCAATGTGGATAAATGGAACCGTTAAGAAGGCAATAAATGACAAAAAGAAAGCATATAAATCGCTAAAACAGGAGGGCAGTCAGGAAGCACTGATAAACTATAAGGAAAAAAATAGAATATGTAAAAAACTAATAAAATTTGCCAAACTAGAGACCGAGAGATTAATTGCCAAAGAGAGTAAAACTAACCCTAAAATGTTCTTCAATTATATAAATAGTAAAAATATAAATCTGAAGGAGTCGGCCCTCTACATAGCAATGAGGGGGTGTTGCAGAGAGCGACGAGGATAAAGCAAAACTATTAAATATTTTTTCTCCACTATATTCACTGAGGAAAATAAACTGTCAGATGAAATGCAGAATGTAAAAGTAAATCCCCCATTAAAGTGCCCTGTCTGACCCAGGAAGAAGTACAACAGCGACTTAAAAAGATTAAAATAGACAAATCGCCAGGACCGGATGGCATACACCCCGTATCCTAAGGGAATTAAGTGATGTCATAGCCAGACCATTATTTCTGATATTTACGGACTCTATAATAACAGGGAATGTTCCACAGGATTGGCGCATAGCAAATGTGGTGCCAATATTCAAAAAGGGTCCAAAAACAGAGCCTGGAAATTATAGGCCGGTAAGTTTAACATCTATTGTTGGTAAACTGTTTGAAGGGTTTTTAAGAGATGCTATTTTGGAGTATCTCAATGAAAATAAGCAAATAATGCCATATCAGCATGGCTTCATGAGGGATCGGTCATGCCAAACAAATTTAATCAGCTTCTATGAGGAGGTAAGTTCTAGACTTGACAGCGGCGAATCAATGGATGTCGTATATCTGGACTTCTCCAAAGCATTTGACACCGTACCTCATAAAAGGTTAGTATATAAAATGAGGATGCTCGGACTGGGAGAAAATGAGGCTTGGGCAGAAAAATGGCAGATGAGGTTTAACACTGACAAATGTAAAGTTATGCACATGGGAAGGAACAATGCAAGTCACCCGTACATATTAAATGGTAAAACACTCGGTAACACTGACATGGAAAAGGATCTAGGAATTTTAATAAACAGCAAATTAAGCTGCAAAAACCAGTGTCAGGCAGCTACTGCCAAGGCCAATAAGATAATGGGTTGCATCAAAAGGGGCATAGACGCCCGTGATGAGAACATAGTCCTACCACTTTACAAATCACTGGTTAGACCACACATGGAGTACTGTGTACAGTTCTGTGCTCCTGTGAACAAGACAGACATAGCAGAGCTGGAGAGGGTTCAGAGGAGGGCAACTAAAGTAATAACTGGAATGAGGGATCTACAGTACCCTGAAAGGTTATCAAAATTAGGGTTATTCACTTTAGAAAAAAGACGACTGAGGGGAGATCTAATAACTATGTATAAATATATCAGGGGTCAGTACAGAGATCTGTCCCATCATCTATTTATCCCCAGGACTGTGACTGTGACAAGGGGACATCCTCTGCGTCTGGAGGAAAGAAGGTTTGTACACAAACATAGAAAAGGATTCTTCACTGTAAGAGCAGTGAGACTATGGAACTCTCTGCCTGAGGAGGTGGTGATGGTGAGTACAATAAAGGAATTCAAGAGGGGACTGGATTTATTTCTGGAGTGTAATAATATTACAGGCTACAGCTACTAGAGAGGGGTCGTTGATCCAGGGACTTATTCTGATTGCCTGATTGGAGTCGGGAAGGAATTTTTTTTTCCCCTTAAGTGAGGAAAATTGGCTTCTGCCTCACAGGGGTTTTTTGCCTTCCTCTGGATCAACTTGTAGGAAACAGGCCGAACTGGATGGACAAATGTCTTTTTTCGGTCTTATATACTATGTTACTATGTTACTATATAAAGAAGAAAATGGACAGCACTCCAAGCGTATCTTCTTGAAAACAGATGTGATTTATTCACCCATGTGAAAGGAAGGACAACGTTTCAGCTTTACAATCAAGCCTTTTTCAAGTCAAAGCAAAAAAAAGGCTTGATTGTAAAGCTGAAATGTTGTCCTTCCTTTCACATGGGTGAATAAATCACATCTGTTTTCAAGAAGATACGCTTGGAGTGCTGTCCATTTTCTTCTTTGTATCTATTTGGGTAAGGACTCACACCCCTGGACCTAGCACCCTTCTTTAATTTTTTGGACTCTCGGTGCCGCCATCTTTTTCCTTTTTTATATATATATATATATATATATATATATATATATATATATATACTTTTAAATTATTTGTTTAATAAAATTTGCAATCTTTTGCATTACATATTTGCTGCTCTGTTTTGCGGTTATTTGACAGTGTTTTCACTGGCAGCTGTGTAAAATCGGGCTTTTGTCCGATCAAAGGTTGTGTAACTTGAAGATTTGTAAAAACAGCTCTGTAGAAAATTGTCGTGCGACCAAATCGGGAACCACTACACTGCAACATTTGTAGCGCGACATTGATGTCACATTAATGTCGCGCGACAATTTTTATAATGGGAGTCTATGGTGGTGTCGCACGTGCAACATGCAACATGTTGCGACTGCGACACAACAGTCACCATAAAATCCATCCCGGATTCTCTAGTAGCAGGATTTGAATCTTGTTCCATCAGGTAGCTCAGCTGACCACTCCTTATCTCTGATCTCCTAAACACTTATAGATCAATCTATGGACTGGTTTGGTCCAAACTATGCTATTTTTCGGATGGCAGATTAACCCAAATCTTTCAGAGTTCATTTCTGACAAATCCACTAAAATGGCTCATAGTGCCATTTTAGTGCACATCGGTGGGAAAAAACACTAGGGAGGAAGAAGAAGGATTCTCACATGACCCTGAGAGGAAGGTGGGCTTGCACTGATTAGCTTGCAGGCTGACAGGCTGTCTGGGTGAACCAATCAGTGCTGCAGCAGTCAGGGAGGTGCCCTAACAGAACGCACAGAATGCAATTCTGTGCTGGGCTGTGAGAGTGGGTGGTTGGGTGTTACAGTGTCTGCCAGAAAAACGATATTAGGGAGTCAGAGACAGTGAAAAATCAATCGGGAACAGTCAAAAATTATTCAAGCTTATTGCCACGGACAGTGAAGGGAAAGGCTAGGATTCCAAAGACGAATTGTGTGTTTTGTGTACAATAGAGAGAAGCAGGGCAGCTGATAGACAGGGAGTGAGGAGACAGGACCTGTGGCTGTGCCTGCTATCAGAAGTGCAGGTGCTCCTCAAAAGCCGCTACCTGCCAGCAACTACTTTCATTTTGTTTCCCCATTTTCAAAGAAATTCTTTTTATTTTTGTGGGGTTCAATATAACTAAGCAGTGTGTATATATATAAATATATAAATATATATATATATATATATATATATATATATTGTTAAGTGTAATTAAACCGGCATATATACGTGATTACTACACCAATAGACAGGGTAGCACACAAAAGTATATGGGAGTGATAACAAATTTAGGCCCAAATCCATTTCCCTTTATTCACAGGTTTACATTTTTCTATTTTTTATTATTATTTTTTTGGGGGGTTGTTATCATATTCGAACTAGCAACATATATACAGTAAGTGTTTATTACACCAAGACAGACGCTGTTGTACAACATTATCTGAGAGGCCCAAAAACTTCCGGGCTATGGAAGGGTTCCAAACGAAAGAGCCGGAATGTGGGTAGTAACAGCACCATCTATCTGGCCAGAAGTAGTGGTAGTAGAAGTAGTATGCCGCAGTTGTCCCTGCTGTCTTTGGAAAGGCACAACATTATAGTTGAGGAGAAAGTAGATAAGATTATGGATTGGATGGCTCACTCTTGCTCTTAGTAACTGCAGGATGACATGGAGGTGACTCCAGAGTCAGGCACCGTGCTATGGAGCGAGGGGTCACAGTGTTCCTCCTGCTCCTCCTTGTAGCCCCAAAGAAGGCTTTCAGTGGAGTCCTCCCAGTCTTTACTGCCCCTTCCTAGAGGGGCACGTTCCTTTTTCCTAAGAACTGGCAAGAAACCTCCACTTCCTCCTAAGGCAGATAGTCAAGAGAGTCTCCGTGTGAGGGACGTGCTGACCGACACCCCCCCCCTCTTGTGTTCCTGTGTGAGACCAGTCAGCATTTGTACTGCTATGAGGAGGAGGTGGAGTAGGAGGCTGAAGACCACAGTCATAGTCATGTTGGTGGTTGTAGTAGAAGTGGCTCCCATACCCACGCTATTGGCATTGGGGCCAGCGACAGTGGCAGTTGGGGAAAAGCAGGGGAGGGGGCAAAATAACCCACCATGATATCCCACAGTCTGATAGAAGCAAAAGGGAAGGGGATGATTGTGCGATGGACAGGACCTAGGAGCCGGATCAGGGTGCTGAGGAGGAGGGTGTTGGTGGCAGCAAGCAGACGACATGTACCTTCCAAAGAACAGCCAGGACCATGTCTGCTTTGGGATCTGGTGATGTCGCTGGGTAGGTTAAACCCAAAACGTGCCAGAGCTAAGCCCAGCTTGGCTGCCTCTACCCCTGCATGAGTATCTCCTGCCAGAAGACAAAAGCATTACCTTATGCAAGCTGTGTAAAAGCAAAATAAAACATGGGCAGGCAAACACAAATGTAGGCACCACAGTTCTATTAAATCACATGAAGCAACATCACCCCATCCCGTGGCTAAACAGAGGTGGTAGCCAGCCACCGCGGCAGGAGTTCCTTCCTTCTCCTGGTCCAGCTTGCGGTAGCTGAGCTACATCCATGAGCAGTACAGAGTCACTGTGTCTTTTACATTGTCATGGGGGGGGGGGGAATTAAGTCCAAATCCTCTCATAAGTGATATATATAGAAAAATTTAAGAGATTAAAACCATAAATATTATTAACAAAATAGATAATACTAATGCTTTTGATGACTTTTAATCTAAACACAAACATAAGGCTTTTCTATAAATAATCAATAAGGAGTTTTTTCTTTTCTTTTTGGATATTTTATCTAAGAGCGAAGTAAAAGGTTGTTATTTTTTATAATAGGCCAAAAACAGCTCAGGCTATTGGATTTATAATTTTACATTGTCATCATCTCTTTCCATTACTCCTCCTCAGACTCCACCTCCTCCGTTCCTATGTCAGCTATCAATAACAGAATGCGTGGCCAGGAAACAACTCTACGCACCCAGCAATCCAACGGTGTGCAGGCTTAATTCCCACCTGGCCAAATTGTTGGCAGTGCAGTTGCTGCTGTAACATTTAGTCGAGTCTGCTGCCTTTAGAGAGCTAATGGCATGTGCTCAGCCTTTGCTCAAAGATTCCTAGATGCCATTATTTCTCCCAAAAAGCCACCCCTACCTTGTACTCTCACATGGCAGACAATGTGGGCCGCTTCCTGCATTTCTTGCTGACTGGCAAAGTTCACAACACGGTGGACACATGCAATAACACATGCAAATGGCACTGGAAAAGACACCCAATCGTCTCAGTGGGGGAACACCCGGAAAGAAGTAGCTTCTTGGGCACGCTGGCCAGAATGGTGACATGTAATGATAGCTTGCTTACGCAGTGACCTCGTTGACATCAAACAGTCTCATGATTACTGGATAGCCATGCTTTTAGACCCTCTCTACCAAGGCAGAAAGTGAGGACAAATTACGTTATTGCCAGTAAACACTGTGTACGTAGCTTGCCACAGCTTAAGGCAAGCAGATAACTGCCACCAGCATGTATGAAAGAAAGGCCCCCCTCCACCCCCTGCAGAGACACGTCTCTTCCGTCGCCACAAGTAGCAGAAGCTGTAGCAGCAGTAGCAGCAGCCATTTTAATCTCCTGATTATGATGGAGCAGTTTTTCCATAAGACGGTCCAGCCTGAGGCCATTCAGCAAGCCGACAGCGACCACATCAATGCCCAGGTTCAGGCCTACCTAAACTATGGCCAGTTTCTGTTGTGTTGCATACTCAGTTCCCTGACTCCATGGATTTCAGGGCAGACAGACTGGAACAGTGGCCTGAACTGGCACAGCATGCTCCTTGCATCCTTCCTCCAGTCTCATCTTATCTCTGTAAATTTTTGATGCAGCTTTCAGTGAGTGCAGCATAAACTTGATGACAGGTTCCCTTTTAAGGTTGAAGAATATATTTACAGTAAATTCTACATACCTCAAAATAACTATATCTACCTTTAGCTGCCTTCACAAATACTAGTGACGTCGGTCGTTGCTCCTGTGAGATTAGTCATAAAATCCAAATTTGAATCCATTATTTTTTTTTTTCAATTTTCTTTTAAATTATTTTTGTAGATTTATATTTTAAAAGATATCTGTATAGATATCTGCATTTGCCATGGAGAAACACATTTTAAAGACAATAGGTTTGAGCATAAAATGAAAGGCTAGATGAAAAATGCATATTTATTGAAGTGTCACTTGAAAACTATGAACAAAGCACATTTGGAGGTGGCAATGAAGGAGACAATTGACATTACCGTTTATACCCATTGTAAAAGAAATAAGAACATATGATTCAACTGATAAATCTGCCAACGTATGATTTGTACTTTGAAATTATAATACTCAGAGCTCAAACACAATATAAAAAGAATATTTTACCATTTATAATTTTTATTCATAAATCAATAATACATGTAAATATATGAAACTCTGGAATGTATCTTATTAGCCAACATGGTAATCTTCATCTTTTAGCAGCCATTGAATTCCTCTGACTACATTCTCTTTGGAAAAGGTATTTAAGAAGAAGGAGAGGAAATGGAGAGGGAGGTGACATGCTCCATCATTTGTCATAAGTTGCCAATTTTCCTAGCAATAGTCAATAAAAAAAAAATTACATCTGTACACGTGGAGCCATGTGAAGACCTACATGCTACCATACTAGAGCTATTTTTGTTTCCTAGGCTGCTAGCAATTATGGCTAGTGGTGGAGTAGATATATCAGGATCCACAGATTACTGTAACAAAACAATATATGGAATTCATATAGAAGACAGAACTCATACAGTACCCGTATTGAACACTATATAGAAACAGTTACGGTTAAAAACATACTATACAGAACTTCTTATTGATATGTTAACATGATATGTTAGCATATCTGGTGCAGGGATAGACACTTTCTGACTCTATTCTGACTATTGGTTGGCTTACTTTGCGGCAGAATTTTATGTCTAAATTGTGGCACAGATTTAAAGCAAAATGGCACATCTTAGGTCTGCCCCTTTCCCATACAGATCTACCCCATTCTCCTAAGTCCCACTTTTTGTAGGACATGTCAGAAGCATAGAAACCTTAGATGTGACAAATTGTAGCAATTTATGTCACCTTTTAGACAGATTGTTGGAGCAGACACATTAGTAAATCTGGGTCATTAGGTGATTTTAAAAAAAATGGCAAAATACTATTATGGCATGAACCAGACAAAATGTAAAAGGAGTTTTGCCACTTCAGCAAGTGGCATTTATCATGTAAAGAAAGTTAATACAAGCCACTTACTAATGTATTGTTATTATCCATATTGCTTCCTTTGCTGACTGAATTCATTATTCAACCATATTATACACTGCTCATTTCCATGGTTACGACCACCCTGTGATTCAGCAGTGGTGGCCACTGGCGAAGCTTCCACACTATAGAAAAATGTGAAGGCCTCTCTGTTTGCCAAGACTGTGGGAGTGCACATAGGCCAGGGCTTTTTCCTATAATGTGCAATCACGGCCATCACTGATTAATTTCAGGGTGGTCATAACCATGGAAACGAGCAGTGTATAATGAGATGGAAAAATTAATCCAGCCAGCAAAGGAAGCAATACGGGCAATCACAATACAATAGTAAGTGAATTGTATTAACTTTCACTACATAATAAAAGCTATTTGCTGAAGTGACAAAACCCCTTTAAGAAACAATAACATGTTAAAACAAGTCTTATTGTGCAATTGCCATTTTTAATAACACTTTTGATTTTAAAAAAATCTTAAAATGTCCTGGAAGTAAAAATTATCTATACATTTCAGATTTCAAATAATCTGCAGATGTGACCATTCACTTATCTTTTCAAGGCTAATTTATCACCACATGTAATATACAATATAAATGTATACAGAAATGTTATGGAATTTCATAATTTTATTTTAATAAATGTTCATAAAATAAATATAATGCACTGAATACCACTGACTGATTTATTGTATACTGAATATATTGACTGCTCTACATTCCCAGCCATTACTTACAGCAGTGGCTGTGACATTGGTAAAGTTGGCAGTGCTGTACTGTATAGACTGTGGTCTAATAATATTATAGGATAACAAAGACACTTTCATTGTATTTGTCCATTACATTTATATTTGCCCAAGAGGATAAAACTGTAATTAGCATATATTAACTGGGACAGGCACCATACACAAAATTATTCACAAAGGACATACTATCAGGAGGCAAGCTGTTTTACAATTGCATGCAGTAACTATTCCATACTCTTTTATGCAATATGTTGGCAGCCTATCAGCACAAACATGGTTAGTTATTTCTTACAAACTGGGAAGCACATACAAATTCAATTTCCAAATGCAAATGTGTCAGGATTTTCAGGGCTACTCTTTCAATATTAAAGCTTATTAATTAACCTTTTGCATAGTCCACTGCAAGAGAATCTAAATATATTCTTAGAAAATAAGCCCAACCCAAAAATGATTTCTGAAAGTTATAATAACAAAGCAAAACTAAATTGTGTTTTACTGTATACCAAATGACCTCACTAACAATAGTCTGTTTTGAAGAAAGTAAAAAGGGGCATAATATCATTTTTACCATATTGATTTGAGGGCTCTAAATGAGTAAGGTTACAGAAGATATGCTGCACCCCTGATCTCGTACTCCCCTTTGTTAACCCAATAACTGCAATAAAAACCTTTGAAAAAAATCTAACTTTTCTTTGCATTGCCATTTTTTGACAGCCCTAACTTTTTTATATTTTGGTTTACAGAGCTGTATGAGAGCTTGTTTTTGACGTAATGAACTGTAGTTTTTACTGGTACCATTTTTGTTTTACATACAACTTTCTGATCACTGTTATCCAATATTTTTTTGGGGGAAAGGCGACAAAAAAATGGCAAATTGTGGGTTTTTCTTTTTTTTTACTCTTACAGCATTTACCGGACAGAAATTTTTAAAAATACTTTAATAGTTCAGACATTTTTCGACATGGCGATACCTAATATGTTTACTTTTTTTTATTATATGTATATTTTTTATATGTAAAATTGGGAAAGGGGGGTGATTCAGACTTTTAATATTTTAATGTTTTTTTATTTAAATTTTTTAACTATTAACCTCCTTAGAGGTCTAGAACCTGGGATCTTTTGATCCCCTCGGCTATTCACCCTAATAGAGATCTCTTTCCTGCGGGGGCTCTGATCGGAAGGCAGAAGGAACCGCATCTCTCTACCTTCACTCACAGGTGCTTTGATCAGCGTTGATCGCAGCTCCTGAGGGGTTAAGTGACAGGGGTGGTGCGATCGCCGCTCCCTTTCAGAGTGGCCAGGTGAGGGCTGTATGATACAGCTGAAACCCGCCATGTATGGAGCGGGCCCGTTGCAGAGACCCAAACCATACATCCCCTGCACCACCTGTTACCTATAATTATGCCCATCAAGGTTACATTAAGGATTTCCTGCCAAAATAACGCTGCATAACAGGTCAACAATACCAAAACATCTAATGGAAATGTGAAAATAGCCTTAATTGGGCACTAACGTTTCACACAAATTTGCAAAAATCAATTGTACTAACGGCCAGAAGAAACTTTGTAGTATGTCTTATCATTGAGAAATGTCTAGCTGTTATGCTATCGGCTGTTGACTTCTCCTCCCAAAATGCTTTTGCCTTTAAAAATGTCATATACACAGAAGAGTCATATTATTCATTTCAATACAAGTCTATGGAGATGGAAGGTTGAAGAACTGTGGAGGAGCTAAATAAGACACACAGAAAGAGAATGCTGCAGCTAAATATGTTTACATCTCAGCCCAATTGCTTTATTCACAACCATAGAAGTCAGTACTTTATGATCCTGGGGTTGCTTCTGAGTGATTAAGAGGAGGCTAAGAAGCAGATTCTCCTCTACTTTCTGTGTGCAATGGATGGGAGCTAGACTCCAACCATTATATCTGGGAGAAGTACAAATTAGACATTCAGTAAACACAGGAGAAAACTGCTAAAAATGCCTATTCATATGGTGACCAGAAATAGTGTAAATTCCCATGCACACACACTGTGCTATTAAATAATGCAAGGTTTATTGAAAGGTTATTGGTGGGCTACGTGTGACTGCAACATTTGCTCCTCCTATTGAAATGTTTCTGCCATCATTGGGTCTTATGGTTTGGGGATATACCAGGCTATTTTTATGAACTAAAGATTTTAATGTATCATATTAATGGATTCAATTCAAACCAGCATCAATTAAAAATATTTACTCTTGATTTTTTCTTTCTTGTACATGCTGGTTGCAAAAGGAAGATATTCACATATCTATAAATGAATTCTTTAGCTAATTATAATACTATTATATAAATGGAAAGTAACTCCCTGCTTATGCATACGGTAGATTAAGTTGCAGAGGAAATGCTTTTCTAGACAGAATGCTTTTCTGGATTTATGCAAAAAGCAAATATTGAATAAAAGTAAATTTTTGCATTTTAATTAAATGATTGGACATGTTTTAGAGTGGTTTAAAAATGTGACATTGGTTAGAGGAAGAAGAATTTTACATTAGGCATAAAATGGCTGCAACCTACGGTAATGGTAGATAAATAGAAAAAAACAAAGTAAATGGTAGACCTGCAAGTTGGGCTGATATATAAAGATAGCTATCTCCAGGAAATCCAAATTAAACCATCTCTGGGATTCACTGTAGCTGTGGAACGCTATAAAAATATCTTTATTCAAAAGTACATAAAATTCAATGTGGGGATAGGTCAAAAGGTCAAAAGAAAAAAGAAAAAATAGGTTGTAATCCCTATAATATTGATACTCTTATCCAGTGGATTCTGAACACATAGATCATGGATCTGTATCAAGGGAGCGCACTTTTGTAGGTTGCCAAGTGCATTCCAGCTCCCCGGCAGGGATTTGTAACACCAAATGGTGTGTCACTGCTATCGCTTTGGCACATCAGTTGTGATCTGACAGGTATATACAAATTATCCCTATTTGTCAGAAAACAGAGCCTGGTAGCAGGACATTACCATTTAGGGTGATACAAGTGCTATACTGATTACATCAGGCAAGTAAAGACGCCCATCATCCAGATTGACACAGGGTGCCTTGGGCGGACGATATCTTAAAGCCCGAAACAGCGATTGCAGCACTACATCACCCTAACTACCTAGCAAGAGATTCTATCTCACACCTCACTACTCAGCGTCATACTCGACGCGTTTCTCTAATCATCAGGAGCACCAGCGCTTTGGTGGGTGTAGTATCGCTGCCACACTGATGGTGTGTGACAGCAGTCCGGCGCTAGGATGGCCGTGAAACCTTCTCTGCACTCAGAACTTAGAACTGTATTGTCTCTTTCCTCCGGTCCTGAGCAGAACTCAGGATAATCATTAAGGATATAAGGAAATTGTAATTCACAGAGGCTCATAGAAAAATGGAGAAACATACTTGACTACTATTTTTCAATGCCATCTACATAACATAGTTTCATAGTTGGTAGGGTTGAAAAAAACATGGGTCCACAAAGTCCAATCTATATTCCTACTGTGGTGATATAGAGGAAGGAAAAAACTCTATGAGGCCAACTGTCACATATTAAGGGAGAAAAGTTCCTTCCCAATTATGACAATTTGTATTAATCCCTGGATCAACATCTTATCTCCAGAAATCTAGTTCTAGTAGATTTCAGTATTTTGACATTCAAGAAAGGCATTCAAATCCTTCTTGAACTTGTTTAATGAATCAGCCATCATAACCTCATCTGGCAAAGTTTCATAATCTCACTGCTTTTATGGTAAAGAAATTGTCTATAATAATAGTGAAAACTTCATTCCTTCAAAAGTAGAGGATGCTCTCTAGTAATGGCTAACAGCGTATTGTCCACTGGCCCCTGGTAACATCATACATGGAAATGGGCAAACTGTTTACTCGCTCTGAATTCTGATAAAACGAAAGCTAATTAATGTGTAATATACACTCATTCACAAAAAAAAAACGGACTAAGGCCCCATTCACATGTCCGCAATTCTGTTCCGCGTTTTGCGGAACGGAATTGCGGACCCATTAGTTTCAATGGGGACAGACAAGTTGCGGATCCGCAATTCCGGGTCCGCAATTGCGTTCCCGAAAAAAATTGAACATGTCCTATTCTTGTCCGCAATTGCGGACAAGAAAAGGCATTTTCTATGAGAGTGCCGGCGATGTCCGTGTTTTGTGGATCCGCGGATACGTGGATCCGCAAACACACACGGACGTGTGAATGGACCCTTAAGAGTTGCTGAATTCATGGTATATGTAAGTGCTTACAATATTATAGCAAAAAGATACTTTTTGGGAAAAACTGTACAATTGAATAGAACCTCCTTCTAATTGTACAGTTTGGAGAAAACTGTAAAAATTAAGGAGGCCGTAGTATTGTGTTGGGTCCCATCTAGCCTGGATACAAGATTAGATACAGTTAGGTAGGGAGACATACAATTCTGCATGGGGTCCTGTGGCACATTTGCCTGCAGATGTTAAATCATACACACTAGTAGGTTGCCGATGCTGGAGTCCCAGCTGGTCCCATAAATGCTTGACTGGCAATTACATCTGGCAACTGGGCCAGCCAAGAAAGTGTTGCAGTCTGTGGACATATACCTGGCAAACCCTTGCTGTGTGTGAAAAAACATAATTCTGCTGAAAAATGCAAGTTGGAACAGCAAAGGCACAACTGAAGCGCTCTCTATGAGGCCTCCATACCTAAACCAAACTGCCGTCAGATGCCAAACAGAATCTGGATTCTTTGTTAAAGATGATATGGTTCTAGTCTATAGGAGTCTAGTGACAACACTGCAAACAAAGGAGATGGTGTATGTTTGTCAATGGCAGGACACATAATGGGTGCTGTTACACCAAATTACCTTTTGCTAAACACCTGGAAATGGTCTGGGAAGAGACAAAAGTGTTTAATGAAGGTGCCACTTGTGTCTGGATGGTAGACAATGAAATTGTGGGAGCTGCTTATGCTTGTCAGCAGATCACATAATCCTCTCTACTGTTCATAGTGTGTGTGTGCCCTCATGTAATCACTGCTCCCTGTACCTCCTTATAGCCTGGTTAGAAAAAGCTAGATGGTGAGAAATTTTTCAAAATGCGCCCCCTCTCATTCTAAACCCCTTCTCATACGCCCCCTCTCATAGTCTGTTAACTGGGTAATACTTCATGTCTGAGTGCATTGTAGAGGCATGTCTAGCAGTAAACTATCTCTGACCAAGAGGTACACGACCCCAAAGTAGCCTCTGATAGCCTTTTTATAGGATAGCAGGATAAGCACTTGTACACCCTTTTATGGCAAGACCCAGTGTCTAATCACCTGTAATCATTTACATCTCAGCCCGAGACATAACTGCATGCAGAGTTTTGCAGCAATCCAACATTTCAATCTGAGCGCTCCCCCATGTCTGTGGACAGCATAGACTTTAACCATCAACATCATGGCCATCGCTAAAGGTCCCTTTGCCAGGGCCAACAGTTAGTTCCTGATAATTACTTGATCTTGAGCAGAGGTGAGCACTACACTTACATGAAGCAATCAACTCTGCAGTATGGTAATGAGCGATCACTACTGTAATCATTTGTCCCCATACAGATTCACTGGGGTAGATATAATATTTAAGTTTTGTCTGGAATCAGGTGTATAATGTGCCAAAATCTGTGGTGCACGCTCCCTGTGGAAAATATATAAAATGCCTGTGCCAAAATGTATATTAATTTGCTGTATACCAGAGATGACAGTTTTTAGTCATTTTTTTGTCTTGACCTACTTTGTGCCTCCTTTTGTCCTAGTTTTAGGCAGGTTTTTTCACATCTCTGTAAGTAGACAGATGTGATGCATTGTGTTGCAAATTAGCATTCTTTGAGGCATTGTGTCGTAAAAACCCTCCGATATGTTCAAATTTTGGTACATTTAACTAGGTAAACACCTTTTACCTTTTATTTAAAAATGTATAACACAATAACTAAATAACAAACTATGTATAAATATGGTAAAAAATAAAAATAGGGGAAGCAAAATATTCTGGCACAAAAACCCTAATAATAAATTTCTCTCATTGTCTCTGGGCAGCAAATCGCTGTTTACAGAGAATGATCTGCTGCCCAGAAATGATGATTTACGTGACCACACAAATTATGCTTTTACCAGGTGATTGGCGATTATTGGGAATGAGTGTTCCTAAGGAAATCTCCTTCTTGATAATTGCCCCGATCATTGGCCTGTGTGTAAAGGTTCCTTATCAGTGATTGAGACACCATTGATCAGTATCATGTAAGAGACTCTAGGGACAATTAAAAGTCAATTAAGACATGCATTACAAGGTAATTTTAGTAACAAAAGGAGCCACTGGATCTGGGAATTCCAAATAACAAACATGCAAAATGATAATTTATTTCATGTTTAGTAACAGAAGTAAAAGAAGGAATACTGTATGTGTGTATCTGAACCGAGAGGATTAATATGCATTGCAGTCACTCAATGGGTAGAAATTCAATCAACTCTTAATTCTACATAAATACTGATCATAGCTTAGCAGGCAAACAAAACATGCAGCCAATGGCATCTAATCACAACATTCATAGCAGACATTTTGGGAGGATTTATCATGTGCATTTTTAAAATCAGTGTTGCTGACGTCAATCCTGATATTTCTGACAAATTTGTCAAAATGTCTTACAATATTGATACATTTTGTGCATCTGTACATGTCTACAAATTTCTTTTCAATCTGTACAACACTTGCCTACTGTGAGACTGAAGAATCAGCAAGTGCCACCCACTTTTCATTCCACTTTTACAAACCTGTTTGTATGGCATAAATGGCTCTAATTTCTTCCACAAATGGTTGGTAAACTAGTCCCACGGCAAATAAGACAGAAATAAATGCACCAGAAAAACGGAGCAAATGCTCAAGATAAATGTGGGCCATTGTGTAGCATATTCAACCGTATTCTGCTAAAATAATTTTTTTCCCATAAAGCCCTTAACTGAATCATTCCAACTTGTATAGGGCCAGGTCTGATAACAATACATTGTTTTTATAGATACATCATTTATCAAACTGGCTTAGTTGCCTATAGCAACCAATCACATTCTATCTTTAATTTCCAAAAGAGCTGTCGTCAAAAATGAAAAGTGCAATCTGATTGGTTGCTATGGGCAACTAAGGCAGTTCTACTTTACACCAGTTTGGTAAATGACCCCAATAGTTGTTAAGGCTGTATTAGACAGCTTGATTCTGCTAGTGAATGTTGGGGAGGAAGCCTGCTCGCTAGCGGATGAGACTGCTGTTATTACATGCAGCAATGTCCTCCTCAGTTTAAGGAGGAGAGATCGTTATCCCATCACTCTTCCCTATAGTGTATCATTGTTTGCCAGCAGCAGATCCTGATTAGACACCATGATGTGTTGCCTGAAAACGATAATTTTTAAACCTGTCAAAAGATTTGGGTTTCCCGATGAAGGAACGTTTGCTCATTTATCAGGTAATCGGCGGCATAATTACACTGCCAGTTGATCATTAACAAGCATTACTATGATCGCTCATTAGCGATCATCTGACAGAAAATCTGCCTGTCTAATACAGATTTTAAGGTTGGAAAAAGACAAAGGTCCATCCAGTCCAACCTGTAATCTTGTTATATTGATCCAGTGGATGGCAAAAAAACAACTCTATGAGGTAAAAAATATAATAAAATCCTCCACCACTCCAGAAGTGGCACTCAGACCGAATCCCTGGATGAATGTCCATCTTCCTTATAAGGAAGGGGTGAGCCAAAGGGAGAGGGTGTGTAGAAAATGATTTCTATACATTTTCATAAGTCTCAATATTATTTTGAAATAAAAAGTCATCTAACCCTTTTTTGAAGCAATCTACTGTATTTGCTGTGACCAGCAGTGATGGATAGTGATGAGCGGCAGGGGCAATATTCGAATTCGCTATATTTCGCGAATATTTGGGTGAATATTCGCCATATATTCTGGAATTCACGAATTCCTGATTTTTCAGGCATTATTTTCTTGATTGCGAAAATTCGCATTAAAATTTCTGCATAAAATTTGCATATAAATTTGCATATATTCCCGATTACGAATATATTTTGATATATTCTAAATATTCTCGAATTCTCGAAGTGCCGATATTCATAAATAAAATTCGCAATTCGAATATTCGTGATCAACAATAGTGATGGAAGAACATCGGCTGGGACGGTTCACGAACGCGCATTCGCGATCAAATGTTCACGAACCGCGCGTTCGCGGTGGGCCACAATGACTTTAATCGCAGGCGAACCTGAAAAACCTTCAGGTCATATTTGCAGCCACAAAATACTTACGAGTTGTGCACAAATAGTCCCACAACATGGACAGTGACATACCGGAGAGGGATCATTGGCAAAAATTCCCACAAAAAATATGTATTTTAATCAGGGGCCATTTTTATGCGTCTTGAAGGGAAACTCTCAAAAATATGCCCTGCTGGAGCCTAGAAAATTTTAATTTTAGGCCATGGGAGTACATGCCCCAAAAATTAGGATTTCACCTGACAGAAAAGAACTTGTGCTTATGTGGGCCCTTGGGCAATAAATCCCAGTGCATTTTGTACTGTATTTTGGACTTTTACATGTCCCTCTGTGGCTTCCACATGGTATAATGACCACCGGTGGCCCGTATACAGTATAATCACCATTAGTGGTCCCACACACATTATAACCACAGTGGCCCTCCATTTAGAATAATAACCCCAAGTTGCCCCCCGTTCAGAATAATGACCCCCCCCCCAGTGGCCGCCACACTGGAGTAAGGGCCCCAAAAATTAGGCATTCACCTGACAGAAAAGAACTTGTGATGATGTGGCTGGAGATACATTAGGCAGTGACTGGATAAAATTTTTACTGTAGGCCACTGGAGTACAGGCCCCAAAAATGAGGCATTCACCTGACAGAAAAAACCTTTTATGCCGCTGTATATACATGAGACAAGGACTATTTTGTGCTCTGGGGGGCGGCAAATATGTGTGGGCTGGCATGAGGAAATTCAATTACACGTGGTCGTCACAGGTGTTGAATTCCTCCGAGATCCATGCCTCATTCATTTTTAGAAATGTGAGTGACCAACACATCTTCAAACCGCCCTCTTCTTGCAGGTGCGGTAGGATTGGAACCTGCACCTGATTTGCTGTGGGTGGAAATTTTTTTGCCAGCACCTGCAACAGCAGAATGCAGCATCTCTCGCAGCAAGGCCTGGAAATGCGGCATTCTGCCAGTCCTCTGTGATGCTGGCAACATGTCCGCCATTTTGTGTTTGTAGCAGGGGTCTAAGTACGTTGCCACCAAGTACTGGTCCTTGCCCTTAATGCTTTTTATACGGTATACGGGGTCCTTCTTCAAACACTGGAGCATGAAGGCCCCCATTTGCACTAAATTGGAAGCGGTAGAGCGCCCTGGCTCCTGCTCATTTCCCAGGAGAATGTAGTCCTCGGTCTCCTCCCCCCAGCCACGGACAACACCAGGGATCCCCGAAAAGTATAAAGTCCCCCACAAAGCCTGCTCTTCTTGCATCTCCTCCTCTTCTCCCCAGCCACCATCCTCCTCTAACTCCTCTTCAGACTCCTGCTGACTTGTCTCAGATGGAGTAGCCCCCCTGGGAATTCATTCAGCATTTCGACTTCCTCATCTTCCAGCTCCCGCTCCTCAACAGCTTGATCAATGACAAGACGCAATGTACGCTCCAGAAAGAAGGCGTAAGGTACAATGTCACTGATAGTGCCCTGGCTGCGACTGACCAGTTTGGTGATCTCATCAAATGGCCAGAGAAGTCTGCATGCATCGCGCATGAGCAGCCACTGGCACGGTGAAAAGAAACCAAGCTCCCTAGAACCTGTCCTGCTGCAGAGTTCGTATAGATAGTAGTCATTAACAGCACAATGCTGCTGGAGCAGCCTATCAAGCATATACAAGGTGGAGTTCCAGCACGTCGGGCTGTCACAAATCAGACGTCTGACGGGCAAGTGGTGTCACCGCTGAACGTCAGCAAGGGGAGCCATGGCCGTGTAAGATCTTCTAAAATGGCCAGAGATTTTCCTGGCCTGCTGCAAGACATCCTGGACCCCGGGGTATTTGGCAACGAATCGCTGCATGACTAAGTTCAGGTTGTGTGCCATGCACGGCACATGTGTCATTTTTCCCTGTCTCAGTGCGGTCAGCAGATTGGCACCATTGTCGTACACCACTTTACCAACTGTCAAATTGAGCAGAGTTAGCCACTGAACGGCCTGTGATGGCAGAGCTGAAAGCAGTGCAGGACCGGTGTGGCTCTTGGCAATGTCTCACCTGGGATGTCAAATAGGTTCTGGGGAGTTTGGGGGAGCGCAGCGGAAACTGTCTGTAGCAGTGGAAAAGGAGGAGTCAGCCGAGGAGGAGACGGAGGATGGAGTAGGAGGAGAAGAGGCAGGCCTGCATGCATTCCTTGGCGGTAACACAAAATCTACACAGGAACAAAGGTTACATGCTTGACGGCCGTAAAAAGATTCACCCAGTGGACCGATAAAAGTTATGTACCTTCCCTGCCTGTCTTTGCTAGACCACGTGTCTGTGAAGAAATGTATGTTGGCACTGACACTGCATGCCAGAGATATATTCACTTGCTGCTGAACGTGGCCATATAGCTCTGGGATGCCCTTCTGGGAGAAATATATCCTTCTGGGGACCTTCCATTGCGGTGTGCCAATGGCCACAAATTTTCTAAAGGCCTCCAGGTCCACCAGTTTATTGGCTGGCTAGCAGTGCCGAAAAGCCAGCGGTCAGCCACTGGGCAAGAGCTTTGTGGGTTCTGGCGGCGTTGCTCCCACTGGGCTTGGTGATGGGAGGCCAGGTGCCTTCTTAAGGCGGTCGTCCCTTGGTGAGTGTTGGGCTTACCGCGACTTATGCGTTGACAGCACAGGCCGCAGATGGCAACACTATTGTCAGCAGCTGACACTTTAAAAAAAGAACTCACTGCAGAGCCATGTACTGGTATCCTGGGAGCGCCAGAAGTGACCATGCATGGTGGATGGCTCATTCTAGATACATTTGAAGTCTGGTTTTTGCCTCCTGTGCCCTGAGAGCTCTGCCTTCTTCTCCTCCTTTTCCTCCCTCTCTGCTGCTTCATCTCTCCCTCTGAACTCCTCTCCTCTTCCTCTCTTGTGGGCACCCACATGACGTCCATCGACACGTCATCATCGTTACCTTTTACCACCACTGACATTTAAGATCTTGGAGTAGGCAGCAACAGCGGAAAACTCCCTCCTTGGGCTGATCTGGGTACTGTTGTCAGACCGCTGGGTGGCGGCCGTTGCTACCTCCTTTTCCTCATCCGGTGTCAAAAATGGCTGCGCAACTCGAGTGGAGGGGCTATGGTGGTGGTGGTGAATTTGGGGGTGCACACAGCAGAGAGGGAGGAAGGTGCAAATAAAAAGGATGAGGAGGGTGGAGAAGCGGAAGGCTGAGCGAGCCACTCAACCAGCTCTGGTGCGCCTTTTGAAGTAATCGCATGTGCCTTCTCCAAATTCCCACTTAGGCTCCGACCTTGTGCACCTGCCTGACCCCTACCACCCCTGCGGAGCATCCTGCCTCTTCCTCTGCCTGTCATTTTCAAAATGATCCTGTGCCTAAGTCCCTAGAGAAGAGCAGTATTCGTGGAAGAAGGTATATCGCAGCCCTCAATCAGTAGTTGTGGAAGCAGGTATATCAAACCCCTTAATGAGTATTTTGTGGAAGCAGATATATCGCAGGCCTCAATCAATATTTGGTGGAAACAGGTATATCGAACCCATTAACCCCTCACCGACATGTGACGTACTATTACGTCATGGAAGTCAGTGACTTCCCGCACTTTGACGTAATAGTACGTCATGGTGATTGAGCGGGCACCTGAGCGGTGCGCGCTAGGTCACTGCAGGGGTCCGGCAGTCCCTGGTAGCCGGGCCCCTGATGTATCCGCCGGCGTATGTCAGACAAAAAGGTATCAATAAAACAGTCACCTCATCCCGCAAAAAATTAGACCCTACATAAGAAAACCGCTCAAAAAATAATAAAACTATAGCTCTCAGAACATGGTGACACTAAAACATCATTTTTTTCTTTCAAATATGCTATTATTGTGTTAAAGTGTAATAAATGTACATTTTTTTTACATATTAGGTATTGCCGCATCTGTAACAACCAACTCTATAAATATATCACATGACTTAACCCCTCAGGTGAACACCGTAATAAAATAAAAAATAAAAACTGGGTCAAAAAAAGCATTTTTTGTCACCTTACATCACATAAAGCGCAACACCAAGCGATCAAAAAGGCTTATGTCCCACAAAATGGTACCAACAAATGTGTCACCTCATCCTGCAAAAAATGAGACCCTACCTGAGACAATTAGTAAAAATAATAAAAAAAAACTATGACTCTCAGACAATGGAGACACTAAAATATGATTTTTTTTTTTGCTCCAAAACTGCTATTATTGTGCTAAAGTAAAAAAAAAAAAAAAGTATACATGTTAGGTATTGCCACATAATGATCTGCTCTATAAAAATATTACATGACCTAACCCCTCAGGTGAACGCTGTAAAAATAACTAAATAAAAACTGTGCCAAAAGTAACAATTTTTTTGGTCACCTTGCCTCATAAAGTGCAATAATGAATGATCAAAAAATCATACGTACCCAAAAAAATTGTACCAATAAAACTGGCATCTTATCCTCTAGTCTTATCCTCTAGCTGTTTCTACTGTAAGGGTGCATCAGGCGGGCTTCAAAATGGACATGGCCTCTAAAAACCAGTCCAGCAAAATCTTCCTTCCAAAAACCATATGGCGTTCTTTTTCTTCTGCACCCTGCTGTGTGCCCTTATATCTGTTTACAACCACGTGGGGTGTTTCTGTAAACTGTAGAATCAGGGTAATAAATATTGAGTTTTGTTTGGCTGTTAACCCTTGATGTGTTAAAGAAAAAAAATGAATTAAAATGGAGAATCTGCTAAAAAAGTGAAACTTTGAAATTTCATCTCCATTTTCCTTGAATTCTTGTGGAGCACCTAAAGGGCTAACAAATTTTATAACATCAGTTTACTTGGGGGGTGTAGTTTCTAAAATGGGGTCATTTATGGGTGGTTTCTACTATGTAAGGCCCACAAAGTAGCTTTATAACTGAACTGGTCCTTAAAAAAGTGGGTTTTGGAAATTTTCTTTAAAAATGTAAGATTTGCTTCTAAAATTCTAAGCCTTCTAATGTCCTAAAACAAATGATGCCAACATAAAGTAGACATATGGGAAATATAAAGTAATAACTATTTTGTGAGGTATCACTATCTGCCTTAAAAGCAGAAGAATTCAAATTTTGAAAACTGCGCATTTTTTTAATTTTTCTGTAAATTTGGGATTTTTTTAATAAATAAAGGTGAAACATATTGACTCAAATTTACCACTAACATGAAATACAATGTGTCACAAGAAACACATGTCAGATTTGCAAAAAAAACAGTCCGCTAACAAAGGTTCAAAATGGCCCAGTCATTAAGGGGTTAACATGTCCTTTTCTGATTACATGTTCCCTTTACTAGTAGGAAGAAGCACTCAAATGTTTGAATTTATTACTGAGGTTTGGTTTGAGTAGAAAACTTGTATATTCATTTTGTTCATGATAGCTTTCCCAATTTGGACTTTAAACGTGAAATTAAGCAAACATTTACATTGTTATTCTTCTCACACCTCACATTCCCCTTTGTAATTGCCATATAATTGCATAAACAAGTATTAAATAAGCCTGTCATTTCGATGCATTATATTAACTTAAATCTTTGCCCTTTGAGGTGTTTTGTTTCATAGTTCTTAATCATTCTTTTCCCGAGCCTTTATTTCCAACTCCATGTTGTTATGCATCATTCAATTACTATTCATTTAAGAGCTGAAAACGATTTTCATATCAATGAAAGAGAAAATTACTGACAATTAAAATGTCGGCATTAGATGGAATTTGACTAATGAAACTAAATAAATAAAAGATACACTTGTTTCTAATGCCTACTATCTATATTACTAAACAAATGCCCGTTGTTCTGGTCCTAGTTAAGGTAGCATTTTAAGAAACCTAATTTATTAAAACCCATCCTTGCCAAATGGCATGTTCACATTCTGCTTGTTTCTGCTCAAGATGACCATGTTACCCAAAGGGTATATTAATTCCTTTACATTAGATTTTCTTCACTGTCTGGTATAATTTGTTATCCATTAAACACTCAAATGGCTTTTAAATTGAATTAAACTGATTCTATTACCAAGAAGTACAGAACTACTTGTTGTGGTCAGTAACATAAAAAAGGTAAGGAAATGGGAACATGACAGCAGTGAAATGGAGACTAAACAATAGAAACAGATAATTGGATGGAGGGAAATAATAAATAGATAAAATTCAGTTAAAAGCAGAATTCACATATGTCCAAATAACTAAATGTACTACATAATAATTAATGTTTCAACTTTTTTTTACCATAAAATTTTAAATCTTCCTCTGCATTCAAAGTAATGAGGGAATAGAGAGGAGCACAGGACAAAAGTGACAGTTCCTGAATTATTAGGTACAGTAGCTATATAGTTGTCTGATAACTACTAATTTCTGCCTTTCATGGGGATCTTTTTTTATTTATACAGGCAGCAAGAGTGTCCTTCCCTTCTACCTCCCACCCTTGTAACTGTGCAAAGACATACAAGACTGAATATACATGTTAATATATGTATCAGTATACATATTTAGGTATTATTGCTAGTAATAACTGAATACTTATAGTACGAGGGTTGTTCAATAAGCTATCTACCTGAATATGAAAGCAACATTTTCTGAGAAAATGAAAGGGCTTCTGTCACCCCCCAAAAGTCATTTTTCATTAATGGCCTTATTAAAATCTTTATTGTGCAATTATTCAATATATAGTGCTCTTACCTTTTTCTGTAACTTAGTTTCTTAAAAAATCGCAGTTTTATAATATGTTAATTACTTCGCTACCAGCAAGTAGAGTGGTCACTTGCTGGTAGCCGCCACATCCTCCTTTCAAAAAAATGCCCCCTCTTCCGGTTGATTGACAGGGCCAGCGAGCGCTCTCCTCCTCCGGCTGGCCCTGTCTGCATTTTAAATCCCGCGCCTGCGCCTTACGTGTCTTCATTTGGCGCAGGCGCTCTGAGAGAGGGACGCTCACTTCATCTGCACTTCCACAGTGCGCCTGCACTATTCCACAAATATAAAACTTTTCTTTACTCACCTATTCTGTGGGTGGACATAATCTCATTAATCACTTGCACCACCCACTCAGAGCAATTGGCTCATGTTAACCCCTTCTTCCCTTGCTTAAAATAATCCCTGACATTTATAGCTCCGGAGATGTTATGTAATGCCTTCCCAACTTCCTTCACTACACTGTCCAGAGCAAGATTTAACTATATACTTCTATAAATTTAGAGGCAGGAATCAATGAACAAAAGGTTTATGAACTGCTTTACCTGCTGATATCACTATACCAGCATTAAGGGGAGGAAGCAAGATTAGGGAAGCTACTGAGCATGTTAGTCAACCCCTAAAAGCAGGAAAATGTGAGCCAGAAGGACAGTAGTGGGTGCTATGAGAGAAGACAATGTAATGTACCTTAAAAAAGTACAATATTTGTATTGCATTTATACTGTAATAATACTTTAACCCTTTCTCCCTCTGGAGGGTTTTTCATTATTTTTTTCTTCCCTGCCTTTCCAGGGGCATAACTTTTTTTATTTTTTTACTCAGCCATATAAGGGCTTGTTTTTTTTTTTTTTGCAGGAAAAGTTGTACTTTCTAATGGCACGATTTAACATTGAATACAATGTAGTGGGGAGTTGAAAACAAATTGCAAATCAAAACAGTTTTATGGGTTTTGTTTTTGTGGAGTTCCCTATGCAGTTAAACATAAAAGTTCCTTTCATTCTCCAGGTCAGTATGATTACGTTGACACCACATTTGTATAGTATTTCCTGCATTTTAATAGTGAATAAAAAAAGTAAAAATCTTGAAAAAAAAAATGTTTTTTCTTTTCATCGCCATATGCTGACACCTATAACTTGTTTGTATTTATTTGTATGGAGCTGTGTGAGGGCTTATTTTTTGCAGGGCAATCTGCACTTTTCATTGATACCATATTGGGGTGTGTATGGCTTTTTGGTCACTTAAATTTTTTGTGGAAGGTGAAGTGACCCAAAATTTTTTTTTCCCTTTTGCCATTTGCCATATGGGATAAATATTTTAATATTTTAATAGTACAGGTATTTTTACACATGGTGATGCCCATGATGTTTATTTTTATTTTTATTGTTTACTATAGGGAACTTTAACAAGCAATCCTCAGATTTCTTCTCTCATAGACCCCAATGCATTAGCATTAGAGTCTATGAGGGTTACATTATGTTCTGATGAACATAATGTACCTATGGAGCCACAGGCAGTGTCTCCATACGTACTTATGTGCGGCAGCCTCTGGTCATTCAGGAGGACTGAGGCTACCACAATTAGCATCCAACTCCCTGGATCCCTTCTAGGGAGAGTCAATACACGGGCTTCCAAGTTGTTGCAATCACATACATTAACCCTGGGTGTCTGCCATTTAAAACCTCTTTGAATAACCCCTTTCGTGCTGCGCCAAAAGGGGTTAAATGCTCTATTTACTGCAAGATAGTAATTTTTCCTGGGACAACCCCTAAAAGTTGGAGTAATTTGCACCACTTTAAAGGTACATGCCATTTAATAAATCTGGAATATATGAGACTGCCTGAAACTGTAACCCATGCCTGCTATGCTCTAAGCCAGGGATGCACAACCTTTTCTGGTTGGGAGCCACATTGTTAGCCTGAACCAATTCCAAGGGCCGAAAAAATAAAACTTAAAGGGGTATTACCAACTGAAATACTGTATTTTTGGCATATTGAACATACAGTTTATACTATAAATGTCTAGTTACAGTTCTAGGACTCCCATCTAATAGGAGAATACATGAAAGGTAGATGTAAGAAGCCATAAGACATAGACCTAAATGTCTTTTATCAGAGGTTTGAGGGCCGCACAGAATGGTATCGAGGGCCGCATGTGGCCCCCGGGCCGCAGGTTGTGCACCCCTGCTCTAAGCCTATGCTGCTAAATTTACTACCTTCTGAACGGACTTCAAAGTTGGTGAAGCTTAATAACTGGAGCTTTCCTTTAATGAAGCAAGATCCTTATATTTTAACACTCATTCAGAAAACCAATTAACTCCAGCTCTATTGAACAACTTGAACAGGAAATAAATCAAGTGTTAAAATATTGGTGAAGAGCCAGACTCTCTGTAATTAGGTTCCTGATGTAGCCAAAGCTGCCTCCGACATGCTCATGTAGAGTGACAGCTACGACTGTCTAAAGCAATTAGAATTTATTTCCCTGGTTTCACTGGTGAAAGCTGAGCACTGAAAACACAATACAATTACCTTACAATTTTTCTGGCCTTTTACTGTGACATATTTCAGATACATACTAAATCCTGACTTTTAAACGTCACACTACATTGCACTAGCCGTATCAGTTGCATAGTTAAGATGGTTTTACAACTGTGTATGGTGTAAAGAGATTCACTGAATTATACAGACAGTTACCGAGACAGGTTGACATATAGTCATACGGCAGTAATACAACACTCCTCAGCCAATTAGATTAGTTACCATAAAAATATATTGTACACTTTAATAGTTCCACTCAGGTTATGGCATTGCAACTTATTATATTGAATTTGCCTCACAATAAGTGATGAAAATAACTGACCAAATAACATAAATGTGAACTACGCCTTACAGGTCAATGTTGACATCAGCTCTACATTATTGGCATGGACTGAACCGTGCAGTGGTCCAAAATTCAACAAATGGCCCCATGACAGTGTGGAGAATATCAGCAGTAAGACCATGTTCAAATTACTTTTTATCTAATCCGTCAGAAGAACAGGCCAAAAAAGTGGACCCTGTAGTTTGAGCATCCGCTTTCACAACATCAGTATTTGGTCAGCATTTAATCAGTATTACTAAGGCAAAAACAGGAGTTGGCCCAAAACGGATGGAATTATTTGCATGTCTTCTGTGTTTTGGACCCACTTCTGCTTTTGGCTTCCAAATCATGTTCAAATCCTGATGCACACTACATTGCACTAGCCGTATCAATTGCTAAGTTAAGATGGTTCTACAACTGTGCATGTTGCAAAGATATCCACTGAATTATGCAGACGGTTACTGGGACCGTTTGACATACAGTCATACAGTAGTAATACAACACTCCTGAGCCAATTAGATTAGTTACCATAAAATATATTTAATAGTTCTATTCGGGTTTTGATTGCAATGCACATCACTACAAAAAGTTTGATGACGTGCGTGCAGCAACAATTTTGGTAATGTATTTGGTTAGTTATAGCGCTGCACGCCTCTGATATCGTGCGTGCAGCACATTAGAGCCTCCGGCATGTGATAGCCATAGCGCGGGCGATCCCTGCATCAACAGGGACACCTCTATTTAGGTATCGACCTAATACATGTCGTAGACCCAGCTAAGATTGTTGAAAAGCAAGGGTCTCAGAACAAGTAACAGTGACCATCCATAATACATATAGATGCTATAGAGGATATTAGGATGGTCACTCAACTATTTCACCACAAATAAATGCAACAGTGAAGTGCGTATATATTTTTCCTTTTTGTACTGAAATAGGACACTGAATGCTTTCACCACATATAACTGCAGAAGTGAAATGCATATATATTTTTCGTTTTGTACTAAAATAGGCCACTTAAACTCTTTCACCACAAATAAATGCAACAGTGATGTGTGCACATTTTCTTCCTTTTTGGACTGAAATAGGACACTGAACACTTTCACCACATATAACTGCAGAAGTGAACTGAGAATATATTTTTCTTTTTGTACTGAAATAGGCCACTAAATGCTATTGCCACAAATAACTGCACCAGTGAAATGCATATTTTTTTTTCTTTCTGTACTGACATAGGCCACTAAACACTTTCAACACATATAACTGCAGAAGTGAACTGAGAATATATTTTTATTTTTTGTACTGAAATAGGCCACTAAACGCTTTTTCCACAAATAAATGCACCAGTGAAGTATGTACTGTATTCTTTGCCCCATAAGACTCATTTTTTCCCCCCCAAAGTGGAATACTAATGAAGGGCTTCTATTATGGAAGCGCTTCATTAGTACTGGAAGACCTGGAAGTAGTGAAGGCTCTATTCTCACCGCTTCCTGGTCCTCGGCTCGGCTATCGGCTGTGCAGGGCTGCGCACAGCGTGAGGGTGCTCTGTGACCTCACACTGTGCATGCGATACACAGCAGACTGCAGTATGAAGAGGATCGCAATGTTGAGGAGCGGTGGCGTCCAGGAGCAGGAGAGTTTTTTATTTTATTTGTGCTGGGGGCTGATGGCTGACATATAGGGGCTGATATATGGGGGCTGGTGGCTGAATATATGGGGGCTGATGGCTCAATATAATGGGGCTGATGGCTGAATATATGGGGGCTGCTGGCTGTCATATGGGGGCTGCTGGCTAACATATGGGGGCTGCTGGCTAACATATAGGGGCTGCTAGATGGCTGAAGGTTGGGGGTTGATCTGAGGCATTGGGGGTCTGGTCTTAGATCTGATTCACATTGGGGGTCTGCTTGGGGCTGTAATCTGAGGTCTGATTAACATTGGGGGTCTGATTGCTGGTCTGACCTGAGGTGTAATGGAAAATATTTTTTCTTATTGTTCTCCTCTAATATCTAGGTGCGTCTTATGGGCTAGTGCATCTTATAGGGTGAAACAAGGTATATATTTTTCTTTTTGTAATGAAATACACTACTGAACGCTTTTACCACATATAGCTGCAGAAGTGAACTGCGTATATATATTTTTCTTCTTCTACTGAAATACGCCACTAAACGCTTTCACCACATATATATTTTTCTTTTTTCACAGATATAAGCCACTAAAGGCTTTTCAACATAGCATTTGCACCCCAAGAACAAAGTGCAAGGAAATTTGCATTCGTTGTGAATCAAATTTTTCCTGAAATTCGGATCAATTTCCACTTTATCAACTTTGATTCGCTCATCTCTAGTCAAGAGGTTTTGTTTTCAGGTTGAATGAAAGGTGTGACAATTGGGGTGATGGGTGTATACACCTGATAAACATCTACTGTACCACCCACTGTATGTCCCATTCCCCATCCGATGGTCAAGGTGGTCCATGGAAAAAAAACCATGTCAATTTCAAATACACACCTATTGCCACTTCCCCAAGCCATTCAGTGGATCGTTAGCTACTAGACAGCTACATATTATACAAACGGATCTATTAACGACAAAAAATTTTTTGCATGCTGAAAGATCACGATGGATGAGAAACAAGCAATGTATCTCTCATCTTTCAATCATTCATATTTATTACATCACACGCTTCTTGTAAATTTTAGCTCATGTGCACAAAAATTGGTACAATATTCGCTTTGTGCAATAGTACCTTTAATTTGTAAGAGAATAAGGGGACGCTCACAAACAGAAGGTTTGTCTCAGAAATTCCTGTGACTGAAAATTAGTTCCAGTCATCTGAATGCAGTCATTTTTGGTAGCAAGCACATGGATTTCTGAAAGCCCCATTCAGATGGTCGAGACACATTCGCAACAAAATCTGCTACGTGTTAATTCACCCTTTAAACTACATCTTGGTCAGATGGCTCCAGGATTGTTATAACAATTGGGAAAGTGTTCCCAAGTGTTCAACATAACATGAATTATTTCTAAGAAGCAAATTACTTCAACAAGGAAATGTTATAGCTAACTGCAGTTAGAAAACATGCTTGTATGCAAGGTAGCAGTGACAAAGCTTGTACTTAAACGGGTTGGCCACTTACCGGTTATTGTTCACCAATGTGTTTGCAAGTGACATAACTATATGTCACTTACTATTCTAGCCTTTGTTAAAATTGTGCACTATTTTCCATATTTCATAAGGTATGCCTCCTTGTTTACAAATTATTTTGTGCTGTCCACACAGAGGTCCTGTCCATAAAATTGCTACTGATGGAGGGTCATGTGACCATGCAAATAACTTCCATGTGATGTCTCTTTCATTCAAACACACTGAAGCTATACTAAATTGACAACAGAAGTTGAACAAGTGCACATGGCGCAAGTGCAGTGTATTTGAATAGAGGGGTCATCACATGGACATGATCTGCCTGGTTATCTGACCCTCCACCAGCAGCCATTTTAGGTACAGGACGTCTGTGTGGACAGCACAAAAGGCTTTGTAAACAAGGGAGCATACCTCATGTATCCATGTGTACATCCCTATGCAGTGCAGAAACATGCATAGCTAGTCCTTTCTAGTAGCGAAACAGTTACTGTGCATCTAAATGAAAGGCAATTCACATACATGGCTGTGCACATCATGGTGCAGACCACCAAAGTTCCTAGCTACACAAAAAAAAAAAAAAACATACAGTACCTTCAGTACAGAAAGAAAACAAAAAAAATGTTGCATGCCCCTGCAGGTGTCCCAATGACTCTTTAGTGGAACAAAATAAGGACATGGAGGCAGCACCAATAAAGTAGTGGAGAAAAAAAGTAGGCTGTGCTCCTGAATTTGCCTCACAATAAGTGATGGAAATAATTGACCAAATACGCCCTACAGGTCAATGTTAACATCAGCTATAAATTATCGGCATGGTGTTAACCACGCGATGGCCCCAAGACAGTGTGGAGAGTGTTAGCTGTAAGGCTGTGCTCACATTACTGTTTATTATTCTGTTCTTCCTATCCATCAGAAGAATAGGCCAAAAAAAGGGGATCCTGTAGTTTGAGCATCAGCCTTCACACTGTCAGTATTTGGTCAGCATTCGATCAGTATTAGTAAGGCAAAAACAGGAGTGAGTCCAAACCAGAGATAATATGTGAAGGAAATATTTGCATGTCTTCTCTGTTTTGCAACCACTCCTGCTTTTGGCTTCTAAATCATGTTCAAATCCTGAAAACACCTGAAAAAATGACCGTGTCATAGAGGCCTTCTGGATGCTCAAACAGAAGGACCCATTTTTTTTGTTATTTTTCAGTTCTTTTAATGGACCAGAAGAGTGGAAAAATAAATGGTGATGATCAAACAGGAATACTAGTGACCCCGTAACAGACTGATGAGGGTGGCAATAGCATAAAGAGTCACAATAGTGGCCCTGTAACAAAGTGGGGAGGGTGGAAACAGCATAAAGAGTCACAATTGTAGCACCGACTGGTGAGGGTGGCAACAGAATGAAGAGTCACAATAGTAGCCCCATAACAGACTGTGAGGGTGGAAACAGCATGAGGAGTCACAATAGTGGTCCCAGAACAGAGTGTGAATGAGAGGGCAACAACAGTGGCACTAACAGCACAAGATGATGGCAGATATCAGTAGGGGCAGATGGCAGTAGAGGCAGCAGGCATGTGGCATAAGGATCACAATAGTGGCAGCAGGACGTTAGCAGAAGTAACAGGCCATTTGTCACAATGTTCTGATGTGGCAGGCATTGAAGTCAGATCATTACTGTGAGAATAATCTAGTCTGTTGTATTAGACAACGGTGTGTGGAAATCCTGGTTGATACCAGCCTGATTCATCTTTCTAAAGGTTAGTCTCTCAACATTTTCTGCTGAAAGGCGAGTTCTCTTTGTGTTAACTATGCACCAGCCACAATAAACACTCGCTCTGATGCCGCACTACTTTATGGGCAGGAAAGGACAAACTCTGCAAGTTGCAGCCACAATTCAAGTTTGGCTACCGATTAGTACAGGGGATCTTGGATCTGGGATGACTGGTTGCAGTCCAAGTATGCCACCACCTGCTGGTTCAGGTTCTGCTCTATGTCCTGCTGCTGGGTGGTTTCTTAAGTAGGCAGGTGAAGAAAAGTTCTCAGAGAATCAAAACTTAAGTTGCTGCTGATGGAGCTAGTGCTGCTCCTGCCATCCCAACCCCTCCAGCAGTCATGGCAGTGGAGCGTGAGCTTAGAGGGTTTCTCAGGTTAGACCTTCGTGAGAATGGGCAATGGGGCACATAGGCAGCATTGAACCGAATACAAAGGATTTCTTGATAGTAGTTGAGTTTTTCATCCCTCTTAGAAGGTATAAAAAAGGCCCCCATTTTGGACCAGTAGCGAGGGTCTAATATTGTGAAAAGCCAGAAGTCATCTCGCTGCCAAATGATGATAATGCGGTTGTCACTATGCAAGCAAATCAGAATGTATCTGGCCATTTGTGCAAGGGAATCAGAGGGACTCCTTGCCTCCATCTCCACTGCATACTGCCACTGTCTGTCAGGGTCACTTAGTTCTATATAGAATTCCTGGGCCTTTATGTCCTCCACCTCTTCCTGTGTGAGTTCAGCCTCCACTGGGCTCAGGTGGCTGTGACATATAAGCGCCACGACTCCTGTCTCCTAAAAGACAGATTTATCAGTATCCCCTCCAGGATGTGAAGAAGTGGAATGACATTATTCATCCTGTGGTCCTGGCGACTGACAAATTAAGTGGCCCCCCCAAAGGGCCTGAGCAAACAGAAGTTGTCATGCATGAGATGCCACTGTCTAACGTCAAAGTTATACCGGGGAGTAGTCCTGTCCGTCTGCATCATCAAGAGGTTTCCTCTGCTCATATAGTCCGTCTAACGTGGAGAGTGGAGTCCTAACGGGTGGAAACGTTGCCTTTGAGGTCATGTAGGAGGACGCCATTCTGCCTCTGCAGCTCAAGGAGGGCATGTTTTGCGCTGTAAGAGTGGCTGCAATGCATGCACAGTTTCCTGGACATTTTCAAGACGTCTTACAGTTGGATGGAAGACTTCAGGAACCAACCAGATTGAGGACATATGCAATGCAGGGCACATGGGTGAGCCCTCCCTGACGTAGCACAGACAGAATGTTATTCCCGTTATTGGTGACAATAGTTCCTATCTCCAGTTGTTGAGGAGACATCCAGGATTCGATTTCTTGGTCGATGGCATGGAGCAGTTGATCCTCGATTTGACTCCGTTCGCCCAGGCTGACCAGATACAGAACCATGTGACAACGCCGTGCTTTGCATAGGTGGTATGCTGGAGCACCACTCTGAACTGTGCCTACAGTGGAAGCTGAGGACAAGGTGGAGGATAAGGAGGCAAAAGAAGACACTGGCACAGAAATCCCACGATTACGAGTAGGCAGCATTGCCATCACCTGGCCAAGTTGCTGATGTGCCTGGACCAGAACCACATTGGGCTGTAAAGGACATATATTGTGCTTGGCCATATCAGTTCTACATGTCAACACTGGCATGAACTGCACCAGACACCGACAGGCTCAACGACTGGCCCACCTTCTGCTCAATATACATGTGCAGGGCTGGTACAGTTTTTTTTAGAGAAGTAATGACGGATTAGGACTCTCCACCTTAGGAGTGCTCTTCTTCCCGGGCTTCTTACTTTCAATTTGTAACACATGTAGCATTTTAGGAAAAAATAATTTTGTTACAATGTAACAAGAGGAAATTTGGATTTGTTACAAATCGAAGTTTCCCTGAAATCCTGAAATTTATGGAAAATGTAAAAACATTTCTTGAAAGGTGTCCCTCAGGTTATTGAGGTTTTGTGGTACAGAGTAACGAGCCTCTACAATGCGACTCATAGGTTTTCAATGGGATTCAAGTCTAGGGAAAGTGCAGGCCACTCCATTTGAGGTATCCCCGTCTCCAGAAGCTAATGATGTGACCTTGATGAGCTGGCGCATTGCCGTCCATGGAGATGAAATTAGGCCTGTGTTGTTCATGCAGAGGTACAATAAACTGGATTAATGATGGTATTCAAGTAGTATGGGCTTGTCACTGTACCATCCACAAAGTGTAGGGCAGTTCTGTATTGACTAGACACATCTAACCATACTGTAACACCACCACCACCAAAACCTCATCTGGTGACAACAGTGGCTGATGGATAGTGCTCTCCTTGATGTCTCCAACATCGTTGGCGGCCATCATTTCCGCTCAGCATGAATCGACTTTCATCAGTGAACAGCACTGAGGCCCTCATCCAGCGTAGATGCTTCCTGCAAGACAATGACGTCTGTGATGAGGTACCCTTGCAGGTCTTCTAGCACACAGACCATGCTGATGTTAACAGTTTCTAAGTTAAAACAGGGCAAATAAGGTGATATTAATCACCAAAATCCAATAGTCAAAAAAAAAAACAATGTGACAGTTATTCTTTAAAGCGATTTTGTCACTTCAGCAAGTGGCATTTATTATGTAGAGAAAGTTAATACAAACAACTTACTAATGCATTGTTATTACCCATATTGCTTCCTTTGCTGTCTGGAATAATTTTTCCATCACATTATGCTCGTTTCCATGGTTACGACCACCCTGAAATCCATCAGTGGTGCTCAAGCTTGCACATTATAGGAAAAAATGCCGGCCTCTCTGGTGATAGGGTAATGCTTTTTTTTATAGTATGCAAGTATATCTACGCTGATGGATTACAGCCAGCAAAGGAAGCAATGTGGACAATCACAATATATTAAGTGCCTTCTATTAACTTCCTCTACATGATAAATGCTATTTGCTGAAGTGACGTAACCCCTTTAAGGATGTATTAAGTTAAAATAATAGATTATGAAATATGGAAACATGGAACAAAATTTTAATAAATCTGCATAATCAAGATAATTAAAACAAACGTCTGATGGTTTGAAATACAATACCAGTTCAAAAGTTTGAACACAATTTTTCATTCCATGTTTTTTCACGTGGGTTTTTTAAATTCATTTTCTACATGGTAGATTTATATTGAAGCCCTTACATAGCCTGGAGTTATGTTTCGAGTCATTATCCTGTTGAAAAACAAATAATGGTCTACTAAACAAAAAACAGATGGGATGCCACGTCCTTGCAGAATGCTGTGGTAGCCATACTGGTTAAGTGTGCTTTGAATGTTGAATAAATCTCAAATATTGTCAAAATGCACTCACACCTACTCCTCCATACTTCTCAATGGAAACCATACATGTAAAAACTATCCTCACCTTTTTTTATTTCTCACAAAGACATAGCGGTTGGAACAAAAAAATTTAAATTAGGACTCATCAGACCAAAGTACACTGGTCTTTTTTGTCCCAAACAATTCTCCACTTTACAGCAATTCCAATATAAAGGCATGATTCTCCCAGTGCTCTCTGAATAATACATGTTAAGGTGTGTTTGGTACATGATTTCTTGAGGTAATGTTAATCTGAGTTTCTGAGGCTAATAACATTAATGAACTTATCCTCTGCAGCAGAGGTAACTCTTGGTCTTCCTTTCCTGGGGTGGTCCTCATGAGAGCTAATTTCATCATAGCGGTTAATGCTTTTTATGACTGCACTTGAGGATAATTCAAAGTTCTCAAAATTTTCCAAACTGACTGACTGAATTTCATCTTTTAAAATAATTATTAACGGTTTCTCTTTAATTACATAAAGTGGATTAGATCAGTAGTAGAATACAGTTAAACACTGTAAAGAACTGTGCACCAATTCTATCTCTGCACAACTGATGGTCTCAAACACACTATGAAGGCAAGAAATTTCACAAATACATTTACATTTCTGCTCTTTCTGACTTCTGTACATGGGGGTGCATGGGGGTGCATTTTATTAGTGACTAATAACATTCTCAGTGTAAGTGTGTATGCATAGAGAGAAGTCAGGCACTGATAATTGTGCATGGGGTGGTCTTACATTCAGAAAGAGCGGAAGTGTAAATGTATAAGTTAAAAGGTTTTCTGAATCTTTTTGCATAAAAAAAATATATCAAGCTTCTCAGCGTCTTCTGCTCTAATAACATGATACCTGTAGATTAGGCTAGGTTCAAATCTCCATTTGACATTCCAGTAATCTGTTACGTAGAGGAACAGACTACCAGAACTACAGTATCAGGCATAGATAGGCACTTCTTGGCACCACCTGATACACATTTACTATAATGACATTAAGAGGTATTTTTCTGGAAGAAAGCAAGCATTTACGCTGGAAACCAACTGAACCCCTCTCCCATATCCTTTTATACTGAATGGGGATCCAGCAATGTCCATCTATGCCAGAAACTGTAATTATAGTAGTTGATTCCTCTGCCAGAACAGAATACAGGAATGCTGAATGGAAATGTGAACCTGGCTTTGCACTGCGTTTTGTGTTGACAACATCTTTGATCTTAAACAAAGAATTTTCTTTAACAGAACTCCAAACAATTTTCAGTTGTGTGGTTAATTTGAAAATTGCTTAAAGATCTATAAAGTAGTTTGCTGGCTTTGTTAAGGTGCAGAGCTATTTAAGACGCTGCACGCCTCTGATGGTGTGCGTGCAGCAAAACAGATGAGCCTCCCGGCATGTGTTAGCCGGAAGGCTCATCTGTTTGCTGCACGCACACCATCAGAGGCGTGCAGCGTCTTAAATAGCTCTGCACCTTAACAAAGTCAGCAAACTATTTTTGAGGGCTTCGCCGGGGCTACTGCATATCCACCATCAGGATTGCAGTTAACAATCTCGGCGAAGACCATATGCTCCTGATGAATTACCCAAAATGGTCGGAAGGGAAACGCGTCGAGCATAAGCACTGCAAAAATCCAATTGCATGCTGACTCTCTTCCCGTAACTTGAGCCCCAATAGGGTGAATTTTGACTGCTGATCAGTTCTATTATAACGGAGTGGTACATTATCCATAGGGACTACAGCCCTCAGGGATATGTAGTGATACACTCTTAGAAAATGCAGCACCCCCTTTTTGTCTTCTACTCCTAGACACAATAAGGAGTTTTTGTGGTAGGGTGGATGTAGGAACCAGCATAACTATTAGTCTGAACAGTTCCAATCCACTCCACCAGCCTATTAATGTGGAGAATATTCATTTTAAAGTTTATCAAATAAAGCGTTTTTAACGTACTTTAGTTAGGCAGTAAACTATATTGATTGAGTACGTCAATCCATTATCAAAATAAAGTTAATTTTTTTTTAAAGATCTATAAAGGTCTATATTAATAACAGTTATTCCGATAAATTAAAATGTTCCTCATTGTTTGTACAATTATTTTTCATGCTTCACTAATTTTATTGTTAGAAGAAAATACTAATATTGCTTTGTTTATTTTATTACTGAAATATATGCAAAAGAAATGTATCTCTAGGATAATGCAAACAGGTTTTTCAAAATGTGACCAATCTATGCATGAAAAAAAGAAATATATTGTGTATGCTTTTTCAAAATGAACCAGTATGTAGTGGGGATCACATACATAAAAGTGGTGCATTGGTAAGATGGTCTGAGGGACCTGTGTAGTCTGTGCAATGTTGTCCAACACAGTTCATCATTTTTTGGGAACAGAGCCCAGCCTAGTAAACAATTGCAAGTCTCATTATACTAGATAACTGGTATTATTACATGGATACAAAGGGGCAGATCTATCATCTCCCTTACTCCTTTTTGGCATTACAAAACTTGCAAAACCTGCAAATTTATAAATGCCAATGTGAATAACTCTAGTTGCAATTAACATTTTAATGACACCCTCAACAGTTTCCAAAAAATGTGCATGGTGATGGTAGTGTGCCCAGGTACATTTATCATCATTCATGCCAGAAACTGGTGTAATGATAACTGAAATATTCACCAGCTATGAGCCAGAGAGCATTTCAAGTTGGCACATGGATTGCAAGAGGAAGCATTTAATTAATGTTGAGGCCTGTGTCTCATTATAAATAAAATGCCTACTCCATTGGCACAGGGCCAATCAAGACCAATATAGCATACTCCAGTCTTGATAAATCAGGGCCATACTTTCCACTGTATCAGTGAAAAATCTATAACTTTACACTGCCTACAATAGTACCACCCCTAACAGTGCTCAATACTTCCATGTAAACAGTTGCATTCAGCTACACAATGCAACTGTTGTAGCTTTTCTGTTATAAAAGACTTAATAACATTAGTCTAAACACCTTCCATTTTGCTTGCTCCGAGCTGTGAATTGTTAGGTATGATGTTTGGGGACATAACATCATTGTATACAAATTGGCTGGCTCACAGCAAAAATAGTAATATTCAATGTATTCAATTATACACAAATATAAAATATACAATATATAAAAATTATAAATAAAATAATACCAAAACTGTTCAGAGTCACAGTCCCTGAATTGACACCTATTTGCGGAGCTCTCGCATAAGGGAACTAATAATATTTCATATCGTGCGGTAAAAAATCATCTAAAAAGATAAAAACCCAATGTTAGTGCGCATTCTATTACTTTATTTCTATTTTTACTATTCCAGACTTCATATATGTTACTGGTTATGGTGACTCCAGTGATCGACTTATATGCCACCTCTGTATCTAAGTCAATTTCAGTAGATAGTGCTTATACTATGATTCCAATAAATTAGTGCGATATATAGAGCAGCAGCACTACTTGCCAGTGTCAAGAATTGTCCCGTTCGGCTGTAAGTTTTACAGCTAGTATGAGGAAATTTAAAGCAGCATTAGTTAGACATTTTAGCTGATTATGTACCACCTCCGTATCTAGGTTAATTTTTCGATAGTATTGTTGATATTATGTATCCAATGAATCAGCAAGATATGTCATACAGCAGTGCTGCTTACGAGTGTCCAGAGTCTCCCAGTTTGGCTCTAGCGTTTGTAACTAGTAGAGGAGTTTACAACAATGTTATTTTGGCAGTTACTAGCTTCGCTCCGCTAACATATGATCTCTATAAGCTGCTGGATCTTATGATTCTCTCGTGTGTCGGCACACTTACTTGCGCATGCATAATAGGTTGTAGAAGTATCATTGACATAACATAATTGAGACAATCAAGAAACAACTCAAAGTCAGGAACTGTGCACCATATTCTCTCTTTTTGACCACTTCCACCTCCAGTGTTGCTAATCAGGTCCTTCCCACCAGGCTTTGTTTATTTGGCTGCAGCTATACTGTGCCTGTATACCAAACATGAATATGGTAGCCAACCACTGGTCTCAAGTCTCATACCTTGAGATCAGTAATTGACAGTAGCTGTCATGTTGAGTGTACAGGAGTATCATAAGCAATCAAGTAAACATAGCCCAGTGAGGAGGACCAAAGCAATTGCACTGGGGGTGTGTTTGTGTGTGCATGGGTGATATTTATGAGTATAATTATTTTTTACTATTTTAACACATTTCCTAGCTTTTAGGAGATTTTTGATTATCTTAAACCTCATAATGAAACACAAAAACAAAGACAAAAAGTGTTAGTCCTGTACTATACAGTGAATTCAATATATGATTTTGAGTGTTTCTCCATCCTACAGCATTACAATAGAGTTGCAGCAAAATGTAGCTTAGCCTCAAGTTTTAATTTTGGCTGCATTGTACAGGACATGATATGCATTAAATGAATGCTATGATTGTGCCAAGTAAATGCCAATGCCTTGACAACAGATGCCATCCATCAATAATGTCACCCATCACTAGCATTCGCCTACTAATAGTGATAGAGAAAAAACATTTACATAGCTCCATGTCCTCTGCAAAGAGAATACAAATTGTACGATCAACAGTAAAGATTAAGGAGTATTTACCTGAGCAGACTGTCAGCCCAATTATCAGAAATGAACATTCCTATGAACACTTGTTCCTCATGACTGCTATGCCATCGCTTATCCACATACTGTCTAGTGGTTTGCCGGCGGAAGATCACTTTTAGGGTCAATTCACACGTCCGTAGAATGGGTCTGCATCCGTTCCACAATTCTGCGGAATGGGTGCAGACCCATTCTTTCTCAATGGGGACGGAAAGGATGCGGACAGCACACCAGCACACATTGTGCTGTCCGCATTTCCGGTCCGCGGCTCCCGAAAAAAATAGAACATGTCCTATTCTTGTGCGCAATAGCTGACAAGAATAGGCATTTCTATCCGGGTGCCGGCCCAGTGTATTGCGGACCCTTAGACAGCACAATCTGCTGCCCTGCATGCGCTGAGAGTTTGCTCGTTCAATGGGTAATAGGCAGAAGTATTGTACTGTAAGATAATCGCTAACAAGCGTTCATGCAAATGCTCAATAGTAGAGTTGAACGAACACCTGGAAGTTTGGGTTCGCCGGGTTCGGCCGAACTTCGGCACAAAGTTTGAGTTCGGGACCCGAATTTGATCCCGAACCCAAACCCCATTGAAGTCAATAGGGACCCGAACTTTGGGGCACTAAAATGGCTCTAAAAAAGTCATGGAAAGGGCTACAGGGCTGCAAAAGGAAGCAACATGGGGGTGAGAGCTGGACAATTACCATGCAAACAAATGTGGATAGGGAAATGACTTAAAATAACATAAAAAACATAAAAATTAAAAATTATAATCTTGAACTAGGAGGAGGAGGTCCATATGAAGTAGGAGGTTGAGGAGGCGGTGGACGTGGTGGTGTAGGTGGAAGCAGTGGTGAAGGAGGTAGTGCAGGGGTAGCTTGAAACAAAAAAGGGGTGCAGATCACCCCGCAATCTAAACTCCGCCGAATTAACAGAATATATTTCCCAGTCAGGTATGCAGTGCAAGGGTAGTTTGAAAGAAAAAAGGGGTCATCATGGAGTGTCCCGGTCATCCGGCATCTATTCACCCCGAGGAAGGATTATTTTGAAATTCTGTAGAAGCCACACGGGGCCCCCACGCTTAAGATTTATCATGGAGACATTGTGGAGATTTTACATATAACAACAGCACCCAACAATCTTAACGCCGCCGAATTTATAGAATATATTTCCCAGTAGGGTATGCAGGGCAGGGGTAGTTTGAAAGAAAAAAGGGGTCATCATGGAGTGTCCCGGTCATCCGGCATCTATTCACCCCGAGGAAGGATTATTTTGAAATTCTGTAGAAGCCACACGGGGCCCCCACGCTTAAGATTTATCATGGAGACATTGTGGAGATTTTACATATAACAACAGCACCCAACAATCTAAACGCCGCCGAATTTACAGAATATATTTCCCAGCCCGGTATACAGTGCAGGGGTAGTTTGAAAGAAAAAAGGGGTCAAGGTGGAACGTCCCAGTCATCCTGCATTTATTCGCCCCACTGGAGGATTATTTTGAAAGTGTGTAGAAGCCACAAGGGGCCCCCACGCTGTAGATCATCATGGAGATTTTACAGCTTATATCTACAGTACCCAACAATATAAAGGCCGCACATGTACTTTTTTGTACTTTTTAGCAAAAAAATTTAACTTGTCCCCCCATAATCTAACAGATGGATTTACTGAATTGATTACACTCACATGGGTACTTTACAGAATTTTTTTTTTAAATGTCACCACCTGGGTCCCTAAACTCACAGACAGATTACCTATATTATTTTCCCTTCCCCTGGCACATATGCAGTGCAAGTGCACTTAAAAAAATGGGTATATGTTGCCCACTGAACTAAAAGAACAGGATTAAATTATTGTCCCTGGCACATATGCAGGTGCAAGTGCACTACACTTGCACAAAATGGCCGCCGACACCCACCTAACTAACAGACGGATAAAACTTATTTTTCTGTTGCACTGGGCTCAGGGCAGGGTGAAAAAAAGTTGCATTGCACCCACAAGAAAAAAATTGCTGTAGATATCAGATTCTTTCCTATTCTCTCCCTCACAGAAGCAGCATCCTATCCCTACACTAGTAAGAGCTGAGTGACGTGCGACGCTACGTAACTCTAGCTTATATAGAGGCTGGGTCACATGCTGCACTTGGCCAATCACAGCCATGCCATTGGTAGGCATGGCTGTGATGGCTTCTAGGGGCACACATGTTAAACGCTTGTTGATTGGCTGCACTGCAGCCTTTCAACAAGCTTTAATAAACAGCCGAACACCGAACTCGAACCCGAACTTTTATGAAACTATTCGGGTTCGCTCAACTCTATTCAATAGACATTATTGGCCAAAATTTTAACCAGTGTAATACAGCCTTAAGAAAGTCTAAAAAACAAAAACTGTTTATTGTTTATGCTAAAAAAGTAGGACAAGAATTCCATTGGGGAACACTAGGCACATTAGAATATAATAATATTCTTACCTCTAAAACCTATATTTATGCTTTAAGTTGACTAGACCTGGGAATAGTTAACATTTGCATGGTATATATATATATATATACATAATATATAAAAGAAAAAGGGCAGCACTCTTTAGAAGGAAAAGGAAGTCCTTGATTTACCCAGGTGGTAACAGCTGTTACCACATGGATGAATGACAGACTTGCTTTTTCTTCTAAAGAGTGCTGCCATATTTCTTTTTTTTAATTTTGGGTAAAAGCTTATTTTCTTTGGGCTTGCACCTGCTTGCTTTAGGGTCAGTGCGACCATTTTTTTGTTTTGTATATATATATATATATTTATTAAGGATGAGCAAATGACATCAGACCGAACTGCGTTCAGTCCGTATTTTGCTTTATTTCAGATGTCAGATGAATCGGAATCTTTTCAGGTTTGTTTTGGAGAAATTCACTAAAGCATTGTAAAGCGCCATTTTAGTGCACATGACAGGAACCAACGCCAACTGGTCAATAAAAATGGGTGCAATATCCTGGACACCCTGAACCTAGGGGGAATAAAACATGCTCCATGTATGAGATTCAAAAAAATGTACTGGCTTGTACAAGGTGCTGGCAATGCCCAGGAGACTGTCCCTCTTTTCAGCCATTCTCATGTGGTGAGATATAGTCTCCTTGACTTGCCGCATCAGAAAAGCCTGCAGCTACACTGTTTAATCTGTGATCCAATTCAATGGAGTTCAACATTGCACATGCTTTACCGTCTGTGTGAGCAGTGGAAAGCCATGAAATGATTTGGTCATGCACCAGACTGCCTCAGCATAGAACATGTGCTGTTTCTAGGTAGGGCAGTGGCAGCTCATGCCATTCATGCTGCAGTTCCCCAATGAGAAACTCTCATTGGGGAGGAGGAAGGGGAGTCCTAGTTGGTTGGAGTATGATGATAATGAAGATGATTAAGGTGACGCCAGCCACGACACCTAATCGTCTCACTGCGTGGCAGAAGCGTAAAGAACTGGCTCCTTGGGCACACTGGCCAGAATGGCGACCTGTAGACTCACTTGCTTACAAAGTGACAGGCGGTTTGATGGCATCAAGCAGTCTGATGATTACTGGACAGCCATGCTGGAAAGCCCCTTGCTATCAAGGCAAAATAGGGAAATTTTTTGCTCTCATAGAAAGAAAGAACAAATTACGTTATTACCAGGAAACGTGTACGCAGCTTGCTACAGCTTATGGTGAGCAGATGCCTGTGGCCAGCATGACTGAAAGGGAGGCCCCTCTCCAACCCCCTGCAGAGTCACCCTTCCTCCTGCCACCACAAGCAGCAGAAACCACAGCAGCAGCCTTTTTAGTGTCCTCAACATAATGGAGCAGTTTTTACATGTGCAGCGCCAGGCTGAGGCCAGTCAGAAAGCCGACAACTCCAGCTTCAATGCCCAGGTTCAGGCCTTCCTAAACTCTGGCCAGTCTCTGGTGCATACTGTGTTCCCTTACCCCATGGATTTGTGGCCAGGAAGAAGAGCTACATGCGGCCTTATATTAATTCATTTCACCCAGTAAACAGAGTGAGTGGGCAGGGACAAACGGTGTGTGCGGGGCCTTCTCTGCGCTCCAGGCCCCTCAGTGCCGCGGGCCCCATAGCAACGGCGTGGTCTGCCTATATTGGCGGTATGCCACTGCTCCCGCACATAGCTGTCTCTCTGCTCCAGTTGTTCAAAGAACTTCATAACAATAGGAGTGAGAGCTACCGGGCGATAATCACTTGAGGTCTTCACCCCTGCCTGTTTTGGAATTGGGACAATTGTGGAGGACTTCAGGCAAGTGGGGACAATGGCCTGCTCTAGTGAGCTGTTAAACATACTGGTAAACACTGTTTTCAGCTGTTTAGCACAGTTTTTTTAGGACCTTTCCAAGAACTTAATCAGTGCCAGCTGCTTTGTGGGGATTAATGTGGCTTAAGGCCCATTATACATCATGTGCTCTCAGTATCAGGAAACATGATGGAGCCTCTTGCTGGGCTAATTTGATGATAGGCAGCTCATTGTCTTTGCCAAATCATGCACAAAAAATGATTTAGGTCATCAAGAGAGAAAGAATTTCCAGTGTTGATAGAACAGGTGTTGCTCTTATAATTTGTAATGGACTCGATACCCTGCCACATGTGTCGGGAATCAGAGCTTGTAAAATGAAGTTCTAATTTTGTTTTGTAGCAGTGCTTTGCCTCCTTAATGCCCCTCTTTAGATTGGCTGTTTTGTTCTCCTCTGGGTCTCCCTTATAGAAAGCAAAGTCACGTGCCTTCAAAAGGTTTTGGACATTTCTGTTTATCCATGGTTTCCTATTTGGGAAGGTCTGAATGATATTGGTATCAGTGACATTGTCCATACAAAATTTAATATAGGATAGGACAGAGGAGGCATATATGTTTAAGTCTGTGTGATTTTCCTTTGTAGCTGCCTGTTTAAACAAATCCCAATCTGTGTCCTCAAAACAATCCTGTAGTCTCATTGTGGCTCCTTCAGGCCAAACTCTGATTGTATGCATAGTAGGCTTAATCCTGGTGATAAGAGGTTTGTATGCTGGAGCCAAAAACAAAGAAATGTGATCTGACCTGCCAAGATGGGGGGCAGGTGATGCTCTATAAGCATTTGCTGTGTTGCAATAAACACGGTCCAATGTATTTCTCCCCCTAGATGGGAATTTAACAAACTGGTAACATTTGGGGAGCACAGTTTTCATATTGCCTTGGTTAAAATCACCCACTAAGATGAACACTCCATCTGGATGGATATTTTGCAGACTGTTCGTAACATCATGCAATTTGGACAGTGCCATCTTAACATTAGCTTGTGGAGGAATATAGACTACGGTGAGATACACGACTGTGAATTCCCTCCGTAAGTAGAACGGTCTACACTTAGGTGTCAGAAGTACAAAATCAGCTGAGCAATATTGTTCAGCAATGACTGTGGAGGTACACCAAGCATTATTGTCATAAATGCACACTCCACCTCCCTTTTTCTTACTGGACTCAGCAGTTCGATCCATTCGGTAGACATTTTGATCCTTAAGTTCAATAATCTCATCTGGGATGTTAGTATTTAGCCAGGTTTTGGTGAAAAATGATGCGCACGTGTTCATCCTATCAGACGAGATCCTCAGTCTCAGCTCAGCTTGTTCACTATAGACTGGGTATTTGCAATGAACAGGCTGGGTAGCGCTTGATTGTTTGGGGGGGTTCTTTAAACGAGTATTAATGTTGCCCCTATTGCCCCGCTTCTGCTTCCTCTCCCGTCTCCTCCTGTGCCGTCGCTTCAATGGTATAATCATCCAGTCGAGCACCGATGTCCTCAGAATCTTATCCGGGATATTAGGGGGTGGTGGTGGAACAGGACCTTTCATTCCGATGTCCAGTAGCTCTTGCACACTATACGCTATGTGTATTGTAGCAAACTGAATGCAGTTGCTTGCTGTGCTTAAAATTAAGGTAATAACTATGTAAAAAATAAGAAATTGGCATCTAACTGGAGAGCTTTTTTAGGCTCGTTCACAATGAGTCACTTTTTCTTCTGAGAATCAACACTTGTGCGTGTCATATGGGCAGGCATTTTGACCCTGTCAAGGCATAATATTTGGATGCTTGGTCCCCAAAGCTTTTTTATTTATTTTCTTATCCCTGTGTGTGTTAAAACACCATTTGTCCCTGATTAGGAACAAATTTTGGAAGCTGTGGAATATGTAAAAGCATGACACGCACTAGTGTGGTATGTTTTTAAACATGCTGTATGTTAACACCGTCAAACGTGAGTTTACCCACAGCTATGTATGTCAGTGTCACTCATAATTTACTATTGCTGTCATTGCGCTCCAGAGCTTGGGGAGGGGGAAAAACATTCATAAAAAATAAATTAAAAGAGATATCAAGTTTTCCTAAAAATTCCTCGGAAGCGAGAGGCGGTTATATACAAACTTTTCGCACTCATCATCTTCTCACCCCTCCTTTGTCATTCTTTTAAATTCACATTTCCCACCTCTTCCTCCTTCAGTCCACCCTCCAGCTTCTTTCCCTGCTCTCCTTGATAGCTGCAATCCACCCCTCTCAAGGGTAGCAGTACTATAGATACCCTGTTTTTTTCCCCTTTGCATCACAATACTTCAGGTCCAGGCAGCCATGATATGGACAGAGGAACATATTTGGACTGCAGTCCAAAGTTAATGTACAGTATATGTCACATTACAGAAGGTGTTCAGTTGCAGTTATTTACTGCTAATAGACAATTCAATTAGTTAAAAGGGAAGTTATATTTTCATATTGGTATTATGGGTGTTTAGTCCATTAAATACATTTTGTAAGAAAAATACATGTGTTGATTCTTTTTCCCCATGTCTAATGTTAGACTGTATGAGAATCTGCTTCACAAATAAGGAAGAATATAAGATGTTTGAAGGGGCAAATCCTTTTTATAGCACAATATCTAAAATAGCTACAAGATATGTTGTATGATGGAACCATCTGTATTTTAATGAATCTATTAACTAATATTAAGTGTAGCAAATACAAATTTTCTACATCTGAAAAGTACTGACTTATAGTGCATTAGAAGTAATGTTAAGCTGAGCTTTAAAGTTGCTGCTCAGTATGCTTAGAATTAATGCAGTATCATTAATGCAAACCATAATTTCTGACATTTCTCCTCAATAATGGAACGTTTAGTGAACTAATTGTGACTATAATGTTAATTGAACTCAGACGAGATCATGTGATTTACACAGTGGGATAATTAGCTGCTACTGTGCTCTGAATTAATGTCTGAAAAATATAAATTGATTAGACACATCAACCTTTTTCTGTCCTTCTGAATGAATTGCATGGGGCAATGCTTGCCTAGGGGTACAGCTTGCTCTGATTCCTACTATAAATGTATTCTTAACAAACTTCCATGAAAAATATTATAAAGTATAGACAGAATGCATCATTGTTCTGTTCTGTACTAGCATGGAGAAGTGTATCTCAATATGTGAATTTACTAGCAGAGAGAAGGGAGTTTACTGGCCCCGTAGGTGCTTTTGCTCTGTACCTTTATTCTCTCTCAAGTCCTAATTCTCTCTAAACAACCATCTCACCAGGCAGTAGAGTACTTCTGTAGTGTGTTAGAAGTGCAGCCAAAGAGCTGGGTGGAAACAATATCTTGTCTGGGAAGAAAACTCTGTTCAGAATAACCCATGACAAAACACAAAAAAGTTCCTCAACATGACAGCTGAAAATTATTTGGAAGGGTACAAGGTAAGATTTTCACTTTTCATTCAGTTTGTAGCAAAATTTATTGAGGGGTCATTTCAGTGATGCAGCAAGTTTTAAGACGAGCACATTTCTACAACTGTCCCACTGATCTAAATGCCAAATAGCCAACAATAAGGCAGAGAGAGCAAACATAAACTTCAATCAGTCACAGCCTCTTTAAAAATGAGTACCCTTTACCATAATTAGCACCATCAATGTGAGCTCTTACCTATAATAACAGCCCCTCCACCCAATATACAGCAATCTTTCCTCTATAAATATCCCTAGTCAGCACAAAAAACCCAGGATGCAGACTCAATGGCAGCTAAATCCAGTATCCGATAAGCAACATGCATAAGATAAAAGTGGAAAGCGCCTATAAGTAATACTGCATACTAAGAGAGAGCTCATTTCTCAGGTAAAGTGGTGGGTACAGATATGGAAACAGCTGAACGGGCTCTATACTGTCTCCAGAAATCATCAAATGAGCAAAAAACATAGTGTGCTGTGCTATGCTGTTTATGTAGCTCCTATTCATGACTCCATGAATGTTTCCAAAATTCCAGATTCCCTTGGGTTGCCATTTGTGAGGATTATTCCCATCTCAGCCAAGAAAGGCAAAGATGGCTATAACACTATAACTCTTCATATTAATTCTGCATAACATGCCATTTAGGGTCAATGGAAAGAGGAGTGAGTACACCTACAGACTCTCTGATGGCAGCCATTGCTGGAGGTGTGGGTTGGAAATTCATACCTCTCATACCAAAATACAGTAACACAGAAACAGTTGAATGAGACAATCAGCAACTTTCTCAAGATGACTAGTGATGAGCGAGTATGCTCGGCCAAATACCAGTTCGGCTTGAACGTCGCAATGCTCGGCATGTGGCAGTACTCGGCCGAATACCACGTGTGCTCGTCGCATTGCTCGAGTCTCCTCCTCGCATGTTTGGCGCCTCCTAAGCAGCCAATCGACGTTCAGGTAAGTAATTCCCTTCAGTGTAATGCCATAGCCATGTTAGCTATTAGTCTTACCCTGATTGGCTGGCCGGAACACGTGATACCAGTTTATATAGGAGCCGATGTCCTGTGCTCAGATCATTCAGCGTCAAGGAGAGCAGACAGTAGGCAGGGACAAATAGAGTTAAGCTGGAAATTCACAGATTTAAGTAAAAAAAAAAAACGATTGAAAGATCAAACAGTCATCTTAAGGACTACAGTGATAGTGTGTGTTTGACAGCAGTGCAGCACCAATTTTTTTTTTTACCAGGGGTCAAATTCAGCAGTATCAGGTACAGGCATCTTCAGGAAGGGACAGTGCAGTCCTGGAAAATCGCTTTTTTAAGTACCCAACTGAAAGATTTGATATTAGTGAGATCTACAGTACGCCATCAGAAAGCAGTGTGTTTAGCAGACATTATAAAAAGGGGCTTATTCACTAGAGTGTGTCTGCAAGTGAGATCTACAGTAAGCCATCAGAAAGCAGTGTGTTTAGCAGACATTATAAAAAGGGGCTTATTCACTAGAGTGTGTCTGCAAGTGAGATCTACAGTATGCCATCAGAAAGCAGTGTGTTTAGCAGACATTATAAAAAGGGGCTTATTCACTAGAGTGTGCATGCTAGTGAGATATACACCGCGCCATCAGAGATATTTTTTTTTTCTGGGGAAATTAACCTAATTTGTACCACATCTGGGTGTGCGTTCAATCCGCAACCGTTTTATTCATTAATCCAGCAGAGAAATATTTATATTTTGGGCAAATTTAACTAGTTTTGGACACATCTGTGTGTGTGTTTAGGCCACAACCATATATACAGTATTCCAGCAGAGAATATATTTTGTTTGGGACAAATTTAACTAGTTTTAGGTACATATGTGTGTTCATTAAGGCCGCAACCATATATACAGTATTCCAGCAGAGAATTATTGGTATTTGGGACAAATTTAACAGTTTTGTGTCCATATAGTGTTGATTTCTGTGACAAATACTCTACCACATTTGAAAAGAGTGTCTGTTGCTCCAATCTAAATAATCTGTGCATAATCTAGTGTCCATATTCTGTTTATTACTGGGGCATATACTGACTTAAATTTAAAATCTGTGTGTTTTGCGACAATCTAAATAATCTGGTCCAAATCTAGTGTCCATAGCGTGTGGCTCTCTGTTTCAAATACAGTACCACATGTGAAAACAGTGTATTTTGGGGAAAAGTAAAATATTTGTGCCACATCTACTGTGTGTGCATTTCATATAACTAACATATACTGTACTTTATCAGCAGATGGTGTATGGTAGTCTGTGACATTATCAGAGCTACATCCCCTGTGTAAAGTGTGCACATTTAAAATACCTGTTTTAATTTATTGGCACATACACATACATATCCTCCGATACTGTACGTGTGACATACTTTTAAGCATATATAACATTTATGATTAAGAAAGCGGCCAGTACGGGACGTGAAAGTGGCAGTGATGCTGATGGTTCACGCAGAGAATGTGGCCCTGGGCTCAATGAAACAGAGTAAAATAATGTAGCTGAGGGCCTCCAGGTGCGCTAACCCTCTAAAACTGTGAAGGCGATGGTGAACCATTTAGAGACTGATTGCCCAAACTGCAACCGCAAACACAATTATTTATCGCAAAGTTCCCACACGATCATTTACCCTAAATTCTACAGTCCAATATAGTATATCTCCCATTTTCCTTATTATTTAGCTATAATAGCCTGCTTACAGTCAGTGTTCTGCCTGTGCCATTCATGGCGTACCTAACGCTGATGAATGGCAGAAAAAGTGTAGGGCATATTGGTGTACCATAGACTTTTTCAAAGGTAAGGGTGCCCACAGAGAGGGCTCTAAGTGCCGCCTCTGGCACCTATGCAAGAGTTTCACTGCCCCTTTAAAACATTATGAGCAAGGGCAGCCTAAAAAGTATGTTGATATGATGGAGGAGGAGAAGGACGAGAAGGACGAGAAAAGGAAGATTGAACCATATAACCTTTTTGGTGGTGGCAGAGGTGTATGTGAATACAGTGTATTCAGTACATTACAAATAACACATTTAAAGTGCCTTTATGTTCAGCGGCTTTTATCTGGGGGAGTGCAGAACAGATGGAATAAACCTGCTATTGTTACTACCCCCTGTAGTGTAGGCAACTGTCTCTTGCTTCTCCTCCTCATCATCATCATCATCCAATTCACACTGAGAAGCCAAACTGATGGTGTTCTGGCTATCACCCTGTATAATGTCTTCCCCTAGTTTCACCTCTTCCACATGTGAAGCATCCGCCTTCATCGATACCAGCCAGCGTTTCACTAGACACAGAAGTGGTATGGTTAGGCTGATAATAGCGGCATCGTCACTCATCATCTCTGTTTATCCCTTAAAGTTGCGTAAAACCTCACAGAGGTCAGACATACAAGAGCATGTTGCAGCTGGTATTCCACTACTGCCCTCTGCTGCTCACAAAGCCTGGATAACATGTAGAACATAGAGTTCCAGCATGTGCTCACGTCGCACAATAGTCTGTTAGCTGCGTTGCCAAACCGACGGCAGCTGTAAATGACTTTCGGAAATGGGCACACACAAGGCGCACCTTCACCAGTAGCTCAGGCAAAATGTGGTAGGTTGGGAAAAAATTAAGAACCCGTGGCCTAGGCATGGTATGGCCGGATGCCGGACATTAAGGTGGGATCTACATGGCCATATCAGCATTTGTCCAATGTACAATTTTCCCTTCTTCACTGGGCAGAGGTTGTTTTCTGCCCCTGTGATGGCCCTGATTCCCTGAGGGCTGGGCCTCTTATGTTCCAGGGTTTGATTTTTTATTGTTATGGTTTGAGTTTCTGACTAGGCTGTAAAACAAAATATATCATGGTTATTTGGCTATTTATGAGTTCTTAAAAAGTTCATGCCATTGGTTTACCTCCACTCTTGTGTGTTAGGTTTTTAGTTATATTAATGTATAAGTTTGGGAGGTTTGTTGTGCATGATACATATATGCTGTATGATTGCAATGTGTGTGAGCTTGCCAAGCTACAAAGCTGACACAAATTATGTCCTTCAATTATATAAATGTTAAAAAGTATAAATCTTGAGGTGTCGGCCCTTTAAAGAGTGATGAGGGGGGAGTTGCAGAGAGCGACGAGGAGAAAGCAAAGCTGTTAAATATTTTTTTTCTCCAATGTATTCACTGAGGAAAATAAACTCTCAGATGAAATGCTGAATGTAAAAATAAATCCCCAATTAACCCCTTAAGGACCGGGGGTTTTGGGATTTTTGCATTTTTGTTTTGCGCTCCCTGCCTTCCAAAAGCCATAACATTTTTATATTTCCGCTCACATAGCCATATGACGGCTTATTTTTTGCGGGACAAGTTGTACTTTTCAACGCTACCATTTATTTTTGCATGTGATGTAGTGGGAAACGGGAAAAAAATTCCAAATGGGGTGAAATTGCAAAAAAAAAGCAATTTCACCACAGTTTTACGGGTTTTTAAATTACAACGTTCGATTTGCGATAAAACTGACTGGTTAATTTTATTCTTCAGGTCAGTACGAATCCGGCAATATCTAATATGTATAGTTTTTCTTGCGTTTTGATAGTGAAAAAAAAATTACAAGTGGGAATTTTTTATTTTATTTTTGTCGCCATGTTTTGACCCCTATAACTTTTTTGTAATTATGCGTACGGAGCAGTGTAGGGGCTCATTTTTTGCGGGGCAATCTGAACTTTTAATTGATACCATTATGGGGTGCGTATGATGTTTTGATCACTTTTTATTAATTTTTTTAGGAAATGAAGCGTCCAAAAATGGCGAATTAGCCATTTGGACGCTTTCTTTCCGTTTTATGTTTACCGTATGGTGAATATTTTTAATATTATTATAGTATGGGCGTTTTCGCACATTGCGACACCCATTATGTGTAATTTTTTATTTTTTATTTATTTTATTTTCATTTTGGGGAAAGGGGGTGATTTGAATTTTTATATTTTTTTATTTAATTTTTATTTTTAAACTTTTTTTTTTTTTTACCACTTTCTTATAGTTCCCATAGGGAACTATAAGATGCAATCATCAGATTGCTATTCTCATATATTCCAATGCAATAGCATTGGAATATATGAGAAAATCACATATTTCCTATGGAGCCTATTACAGTCATAGGCTCCATAGGAATACTGTGTAGTAACCTAGGTTTCATTCACAGAAACCTAGGGTACTACATGCATGCTCCGGCTCCCCTTGTGGCCATCAGGGAGCCGAGCAAACCCGAAAGTGAAACTTTCGGTTTTGCGCTGATCAGATGCCGTGGTCAGGATTGACCACGGCATCTGAGGGGTTAAATGTCCGCGATCGGCATCGCTGCCGGTCGCGGACATGAGCTGCGGGTGTCAGCTTGATGAATCAAGCATTTACCCGCAGCTCATGCGCCCGCTCAGTGCGGGAGCGGGCGCCATCTTTAAAGTGCGGACGAAGGGCGTACATGTACGCCCTTCGTCCTTAAGGGGTTAAAAGGGTCCTCTCTGACCCAAGAAGATGTACAGAACAGCGATTTAAAAAGATTAAATAGACAAATCGCCAGGACCGGATGGCATACACCCCCGTATTCTAAGGGAATTAAGTAATGTCATAGCCTGACCCTTATTTCTGATATTTGCGGACTCTATACTGACAGGGAATGTTCCACAGGATTGGCGCATAGCAAATGTGGTGCAAATATTTAAAAAGGCTCCAAAAACAGAGCCCGGAAACTATAGACCGGTAAGTTTAACATCTGTTGTGGGGAAACTGTTTGAAAGTTTTCTGAGAGATGGCATCTTAGGGTACTTTCACACTAGCGTTTTAGATTCCGTTTGTGAGATCCGTTTCAGGGCTCTCACAAACGGTCCAAAACGGATCAGTTAAGCCCCAATGCATTCTGAATGGATAAGGATCCGTTCAGAATGCATCAGTTCGGCTCCGTTACGCTTCTATTCTGTTTTGGAGGCGGACACCAAAATGCAGTATGCAGAATTTTGGTGTCCGTCTGAAGAGGCGGAGCCTAACAGATCTGTTTTTAATTACAATGTAAGTCAATGGGGACGGATCCGTTTTCAATGACACAATATGGTGCATTTGAAAACGTATCCTTTCCCCATTGACTTTCAATTCAAAACGGATCCGTTTTGGACTTTGTCATTTATCTTTTAACTAATACAAACGGATCCATTCTGAGAAAGCTCAAACTAGTAGAAAATGTATGTAAGTGGGTAAGTAACTGGCTGAGTGACAGAAAACAGAGGGTGGTTATTAACGGTACACACTCAGATTGGGTCACTGTCAATAGTAGGGTACCTCATGGGTCAGTATTGGGCCCTACTCTTTTCAATATATTTATTAATGATCTTGTAGAAGGCTTGCACAGTAAAATATAAATGTTTGCAGATGACACTAAACTGTGTAAAGTAATTAACACTAAAGAGGACAGTATACTGCTACAGAGGGATCTGGATAGATTGGATGCTTGGGCAGATAAGTGGCAGATCAGGTTTAACACTGACAAATGTAAAGTTATACACATGGGAAGGAATAATGCAAGTCACCCGTACATACTAAATGGTAAAACACTCGGTAACACTGACATGGAAAAGGATCTAGGCATTTTATTAAACAGCAAACTAAGCTACAAAAACAGTGTCAGACAGCTGCCGCCAAGGCCAATAAGATAATGGGTTGCATCAAAAGGGGAATAGAGCCCGTGATGAGAACATAGTCCTACCACTTTACAAATCGCTAGTCAGACCACACATGGAGTACTGTGTACAGTTCCGGGTTCCTTTGAACAAGGCAGACATAGCAGAGCTGGAGAGGGTTTAGAGGAGCGCAACTAAAATAATAACTGGAATGGGGCAACTACAGTACCCGGAAAGATTATCAAATTTAGGGTTATTTACTTTAGAAAAAAGATGACTGAGGGGAGATCTAATAACTATTTATAACTATATCAAGGGTCAGTACAGAGATCTCACCCATCATCTATTTATCCCCAGGACTGTGACTGTGACGAGGGGACATCCTCTGCGTCTGGACAAAAGAAGGTTTGCACACAAACATAAAAGAGGATTCTTTACGGTCAGAGCAGTGAGACTATGGAACTTTCTGCCTGAGGTCGTGGTGATGCTGAGTACAATAAAGGAATTCAAGAGAGGCCTGGATGTATTTCTGGAGTATAATAATATTACAGGCTATAGCTACAGGCTAGCGAAGGGTCCTTGATCCAGGGAGTTTTTCTGATTGTAGTCTGGAAGGAATTTTTTATTCCCCTTAAATGGGGAAAATTTGCTTCTACCTCAAAGTTTTTTTTTTTGCCTTCCTCTGGATCAACTAGCAGGATGACAGGCCGAACTGGATGGACAGATGTCTTTTTTCGGCCTTATGTACTATGTGACAAAGCTGCCAACAAGTTATGGCCAGTATCAGACACAACCAACCTGGTCCCTTATACCCTGCCACAGCTCTGCGGCGGTGTGCTGTTTGTCACCCAAGCAAATGAATTTAAGCAAGGCCTGTTGCCGCTTCCCCATGAGAATTCAGAGTTTGCAGTGGAGGAGGAGAAGGAGAAGGCAGAGGCGGAAGAGAAGAAGGGGGGGTTGCAGCCACTAATGTAGGTGGTGGCAGAAATCCTGATGGAAGTAGTGCCCGTAATCCTTGGCGTCAGTGGCACCTGTGCCATCCCAGGGTATGACTCACTACTGGCCTCCAAAGGTTCACCCAGTGTGCCATCACGGAAATATAGCATCCCTGGCCAAAAGCACTTGTCCGTGTGTCCGTTGTTAAGTGGACCTTACCAATTATTTTGTTGTTCAGGGCACAGGTGATGTTAGGGGAGACAATTGCTGGTGTAATGCAGGGATTGCACACCGAGAAAAATAGTAGCGGCTGGGGACTGAGTAACGAAGGATGGCCGCCGCCATGAGGCTGAGAAAAGCCTCATTGTCTTCAGGCCTAAATGGCAACATTTTCATGGCTCCAAATTTTAAAAGGTGCACATTTAGTGTTATGGCCTGTAGGTGGGCGGCGGGGTATTGGCGCTTACGTTCAAAGGCCTGGGGACATCTGTATGCTGTGCTTGGAACCAGAAGTGGGTGTGCTAGCTGATGGTGCTTGCGAAGGCCCAGCTGCAGGGCAGGAATCATCCAGGCCTGCGTCTAGAACAGAGGAGTGGCCAGTACATAACACAGGGGAGGAAGAGGAGGCAATGGTGTGACCCACAGAAACTGATTGTGGACCCAGGGGTTCGGCTCACCTATTAGGGTGCTATGATGCCATGTGGTGGATCATGCTGGTGGTGTTGAGGTTGCTAGTGTTCCCACCCTTACTCATTTAGCCTCCAGTGTACAGTCTTCCCACATTATGTTCCCGTGTTTGAGGTTTTATTGTTATGGTTTGAGTTAGTTTATTAATAGGATGTCAAATATATTATGGTTATTTTTATTTATGAAATGTTGAGTAATTATTTTGGTATGGCACATTTTGCTAATTAAAAATCATTTTTCATTCTCCCTTTCCTCAAAAAAGCCCCAGACTGCGGAACACCTACTCCTTGGCAATGGAGATTTGCGCAAGGGGGAACAGTTGCGGGCCTGTTTGTTGTGGTCCGCCATCTCCTTTTCACCACCCCACAGCCTTATCCAGCCTATTGCGGTGCTGTGGATCCCTCCCCCTCTGTCCTGCTGTCCTCGCTTGGCTTTCCACCTTCCCAGGTTGGGTCAGCGATGTCATTGTCCCCCATCTCCAAATCCGCTTCCTAACTCTGGTACTCCTCCTGACTTCTGTGACCTAACAAGACTCTACTTATAGAGAACTGTGTCTCATCCCCATCATCCACCAAGTGAAACATTAATTGCCATTCCCCCCGTCATCTTTTTCTGACTTTGGAGACTGAAGAGTTTGGGGATCAGTGAATAAAATATCCTCATATCCCTCTTCAGGCCCTCACCTCCATTTTTTTCGGGGTCAGCTCACATGGTATATTCTTTTCTATGATTCAGACTTGGAAGGAAACATAATTTGCTTTCCTTCAGTGGTGAATCTTTCACACATGTGTTTTTTGCAGGATTCCCTGCACTCAAACTGTAACGTTAGCGCATGCAAAGTATAGCTGTGAAATGCAATGTAATTTTTTCATAGCCGGTGCTGACCACCATTCACTGCGCTAACTCTGCTATGTGACGTTAATGTTATCCCTACCCCCCAAAAAAATTTGAAATTGAAATTGGTCATTCTTTTTTGGTAGCCCTTGCTGACGGGGTCACTAAACTTCTTAGATGGTCAGATCAGCAGGCCCTTGCTCCGAATGTTTTGGAGGGTCACCAGCAGGCCACCAATCATAATTTTTCAAGGGTGTGTGTATGATGCCCTCCTTTATGTGTAAGAAAGGCTGTATTGGAATGCCAGTTCCTTGTAATATTTGGCAGCCCTAGTACATAGGCGTAGGAGTCCCACTACCTGAACTATTGTACCACAATGTGAATGAGGCCCTCCTTTATGTGAAATACAGGCTGTATTGAAGTGCTTCTTCCTTGTCATTTTTTGCAGCACTTGCACTGTATATACATTTGAATATACTGGAAAGAATGTTTCATAACAATTTTTCTAGTAAAATTGATTTTTTGGGGGGTTATTATACTCGGGTGCTCGGCCGAGCGCACAAATATCGATATGTGTTCGGACCGAGTATCCGAACACCCAAACACTTTGGTGCTCGCTTATCACTAAAGATGAGCATGAAATTATTTTTTATGTAGGTTAATTTGGGGTAGTAAAAGGACTGAACATTTTTTGATTTTTAGGGAGAATTTTTTTTCATAACTGAACAACTTTCTATACGATTCATTAGGACATACAGTATAGCATCATAAAGGAGGCCCTCTTTGTCATATTAATGAGTGTTGTCTTCTATTACATCTGAATACTGGCAATGGAAAATTGTGGGCAGCATGCAGCTTAAACAGGAGGTAAATGCTGATCACTGACCAGGCTGCTTTAGATAAGGAAGAACTCTATAGAAGAGACGGACTCTTTTAGTGCAGTTAATTTTCACCACGTGAAATACAAATAATATAGGACTTAAAGGGGTTGTTCGGTTATAGGATAGGTCAAATATAAGATTGGTGTGGGTCCAACTCCCAGCACCCGTGCTGATCAGCTGATTGAAGAAACAGCAGTGCTCATAGGAGTGCTGCGTTCTCTTCATGTTTACCTACACGCCATCGACATTGCCTCAGTCATGCAGTGTAATGACAGCTGCTCTATTAAATTTAAGTGTGGTGTCTTCAAACAGCTGATCAGCAGGGGTGCCAGGAGTCGACCCTCGCCAATCTGATACTGGTGACCTGCGTCACCATAGTTTCTTATCTACACTTCATGTCTTCTCTACTTTATTCAAAAATGAGAACCTCATAAGTGGCACTGAAAGTCAATATAAAGTAGAAGTATACAGGAAAGAGCGGCTCCTAGAGGAGGTGAAACATTCCCTCAGGCCTTTCTCATAGAGAGACATGTTCATTCATTCAAATAAACCGTGCATTTTAAGACTTTTACAGCCGACAACTTGTTTATTTCAGTCACAAACTGCAATTTAAATAATCACAATTAGTGAAATAAGATGTAGGCTCAGCAAATATTAATGAGAATGGAATAATCAGAAATCTAATATTCTAGGCTTAGTGTTAATATGCATAGATTTAGCTGAATTTATATATCACATACTTTTTAAGCTACAAACTCTTTTCCTTTTCCTATAAGATCACTGGAAATTAAATGACCGAGCTCATTTAATGACGAAAAGTAAAGTATGCCAGCAGCAACTTAATGATTAAATATAAGAAATAAGAAGCTGCAGAACTTTATTGCTGTTCTTTCCTCAAAACCTTCTCTGTCAGTACAACCAATTTACATCGCCAGGAAACCTTAATTAAAAAATTCTGAACAATTATATGATGTTTTATTTTTAATCAGTTTATTGAGATCCTAGTAGAAAATGGCACTGACGCATCCCACAATGTAAAAATGATTTGGGTTACCAGCCTTCCCCAGCTATATTATGCTTAACTAAAGCACTCACACTTTCCCATATTAAATTCTTCACACTTTACTGCTATTACAGAAATACAATTGGATTTTTCAAGTATCACCAGATGCTTGTCAGCTGAGCCTTAGCTCTTCATGTAAGTGCTTCTGGCATAATATCTAATCAGTTTTATTTAATCAATATGCCATCCAGCTGTTCTTATTCCACTAAATATAATTTAGGATTTAATTAAATAATTCTAGACTTATATTTTCATGTCTTATTCTCGCACTTCTCTAATGCTTTAGCTTCATAAATCGCTCTATATAAACACATTTGTGAAACCTGCAATTCCACAAGAGGAAATACATATTTTGTAGTTACGGTAAAATGTTTTTTTTGTGTTGTATGTGTGTTGTATGTCCCACCTGCATTCTTATGAGACAGCCCAGGCGGGTGTAAATTTACGTTGGCAGTGTGGCATTTAAAAATGGCGCTTGCTAGCATAGCGGGCACCATAGCCACCACGTGCCTGCCGTTCTAAGGGGTTAAGGACCAGGCCGTTTCTTGGAAATCTGGCATGTCACTTTATGTGGTAATAACTGTGGAGCACTTTTACTTATCCAAGCCATTCTGAGATTATTTTCTCATGACACATAGTACTTCATGATAGTGGTAAATTTGAGTTGACACCTTTATTTATTTATTTAAAAAAAAAAAACATTTTTATTTTTCTGCTTTTAAGATGTACAGTGATACTTTATAAAATAGTTATTACTTAACATTCCCCATATGTCTACTTTATGTTGACATCATTTTGTAAATGTCATTTTATTTTTTAGGATGTTAAAAGGCTTAGAATTTTAGAGATAATTTTTTAAATTTTCAAGAAAATTTACAAAACCCACTTTTTAAAGGACATATTCTGTTATGAAGTCACTTTGAGAGGCTTACATAATAGAAAACACCCATAACAGAACCAATTTTGGAAATTACACCCCTTAAATTATTCAGAACTTTGTTAAGATTTGTTTAGATGTTCCATAAGAATTAAAGGAAAATGGAGATGAGATTTCAAAATGTCACTTTTTTGCAGATTTCTCATTTTAATCAATTTTTCCTGTATTGCTGAAAGGGTTAAAAGCTAAACAAACCCCCAAATTTATTACCCTAAATCTGCAAATTTTCAGAAACACCCCATATGTCGTCAAAACTGTTGCATGGGCACATGGCATGGCTCAGAAGTACGCTGATCCCACAGGTGTTTCATAGAATTTAGAAACATTTGGTTGTGAAAATGAAAAATTACATTTTTTCAACTAAAATGTTTATTTAGGCAAGATTTTTTATTTTCACAAGAGGTAACATGAAAAATGCACCCACAATTCGTTACCCATTTTCTTCTGAATATAGCAAAATCCCATATGCGTTCAAACTCCTGCATGTGCCCCACAGGTTTTTCATAGAATTTAGAAACACTTACTTATTTTACAAGAAAATGTTGCTTTAGGTCCAATTTTTCATTTTCACGAGGGATAACAGGAGAAAAAGTACCTCAAAATGTACTCATCAAACTATTGTATAGGCGCACGGCAGGGCTCAGAAGGAAAGGAGCACCATATGGCTTTTGGAGGGCAGCTTTCCCTGGAATAATTATCAGGCACCAGGTTGCATTTGTTTCCTACAGTGAAAACCCCCAAAAGGAACCTCATTTTGGAAACTACACCATCCAAGAAATTTTTAAAGGGGTGTAGTGATCATCTTAGCCCAAAAGACATTTCATAGAATTAAGAAAATCTTAGCTGTGAAAATAATTATTTTTTACAAGAAATACCCAGGCAACAGGAGAAAAAAATCACTGCATAATTTGTTCCCATTTTCTTCTGAATATGACAACGGCGTAAATGTGGTCGGCGTCGCAAAGTGCTGTATGGGCACACTATAGGGCTCAGAAGGGATGGAGCACCATGTGCATTTGAGGTCCAGTTTGGCACTTTATAAAGCATTGACCAACAACTGCAGAGGCTCTGAGGTTAAATTTAAGAAAAAGGAAACTCTCAAGAAATGACCCTATTTTAGAAACCACACCCCTCAAAGAATTTAACAATGGGGTTTTAAAGTATTTTGATCCCACAGGTGTTCTGCAAAACTAGCTCACTAACTCACTCCTCCTCGCTGCTGCACACCATGCTGAAAGGGACAAGCAGCAGGGTTCTTCACAGTGGTCTGCACTCCTGCCACTAGCATCTCCCTCCTGGCTCTGAGCAGAGCTTGCACTCTAGCTCAGAGTTCATTGTGTATATTTTGGATGTGTGCATACAGCCTCTGGCTGGTCTGCAGGAGGTATTTAAAGGCGCCTCCTTCTACAGGAAGGTGCCTGAGCAATTTAGGTTCCTAGCTAGTCTAGTTTCATGCTTGAGCTAAGGTGTTCTGTTGGATCTTGTCATTCTGTGTACCGGACTTTGGATTACGCATTTTGAACTTTGCCTGATTGCCACCTGCTCTGACCCTGATCTATGTTTACAGACTTTGCCTGACTGCCGCTGGCCCTGACTACGCCTCCGTCTGATCAGCCTCTGGCCTCCCAGCCTCCACTGGGTGTATTGTGTCACCTGGAGGTCCGTCCAGTGGATTCACACTCTGGTCCCGATTCACTCGTGTTCCTATTCCCCTCTGAGGTAGCACCTGGTACACAGGTCGGGAACATCTCTCCTCACCATCAGCGGTATCGTGTGAAGAACGAAGGGTGTGCTTAGACATCACTATCATAGGGAGTTGGTCACGTGGGGAAGCAGGTTCCCACCCGCTGGTCCTTATTAAGCCATGCTTCCTGGTTTTATAAATACCCTACATGTAGCACCATGCACATTTGAGGCCCAATTTGGTGATTTACACATCTTGGGGAACACTTATTAAGCGTTTTAGACATCGGTTTTAATAATCCCCTGCACTGGCGATGGATCGCCAAAGTTAAGTAGAGGTGCCAGCCTCTATATTACTTTGACATATCCACCGCCGATTCTTAATGTAAGACAGATTCCTTACTGTCTTACATTTAGACCATTTTCTATGGCTAAACCAGTTGCACAAAATGACCCCTTTCCGCCCATGTCACACCCCCTTTTTTTAGACCTGGCATAAGCGGGGAAGAAGTCACAGATTCTGCCACAACATGGTGTGTGACAGAATCTGCACCTGATATACGCCACAAAGGTGGCGTACTGTATATTTGTTTGTAAATGAACCGTAGAGGCTCTGAGGTGAAATAATAAATGGAACACCTGAAAAGTGACGCTATATTGGAAACTACACCCTCAAGTTATTTATTCTGGGATGGAGTGAGCATTTTGACATGTCTTGACATGTCATGCCTATTAGTAACAGGTGGAACCTAGTGCTGGGGCATGGAGAAGGTCCCTCCTCTCTGCTTTAAGGGCTCTTTCATACAAGAGGATGCCATGCAGGTAATCTGCTGCGTAAAAGAGAGCCAAGTCCAGTTTCGGACAGCAGAGACATGGAGCATTAACATGATTATTAATGATCCATGCCTCTGTGTGATCTTTTTTAATACAAAATCACAGTGAGATAAAGTTGTCCTGTGATTTTGTAGTAAAAAGATCATAGAGAGGCACAAAGCATATCAATCATGTTAATGCGCCGTGTCTCTGCTGTCCGGAAAGGGCTTGGCTCTCTTTTACACAGTGGATTCCATGCACGGCATCCACACGTGTGAAAGAGCCCTAAAGAGGGCCTGTCACCACAAAATGCAATGCAATCTGCAGGCAGCATTTTATAGAGCAGGATAAGACAAGTAGATTGATATATAGTTTTATGGGAAAAAATTCAGTAAAACTTGCATTTCTACACATTTAAATCTCTGCTTTTTGCTGACTTGAGTTGTACATGAGAAGGTTTTATCAGTGAATAAATCATTCTCTGTCAATCCGTATGTATTTTGCGGTCTGCAAAACACGGATCTGCAAAAAAAAAAACTATGACATCCGTGTGACGTCTGTGTTACATCCGTTTTTTTTGTGGATCCATTGTAACAATACCTGTCCACAAAATGGACAAGTATCGTTAATTTCTAACGATAATTTGTTTTCCCTTAGTCCTAACAGCAGCACAGATGGGGTTAATTGCCCCCCGTGGACTGGTAGGACCAGCGGAATATTTAATGAGCTCAAGAACCAATAAAACTCTTTTGTGCCCCATAAAAGAGGGCCCAGCCCTAATCCCCTTGTGTTAATAACAAGAATCTATATCTAGGGAGGGAAATTTGTGTGCTGCTGTTAGGACTAAGGGAAAACAAATTATCTTTAGAAATTAACGATTCCCTTACGTCCTACCAGCAGCACAGATGGGGACATAGCAAGAGGAACCCCTAGGGAGGGCCCTGATGCCTTGCAGCACTTAAAACTGCTCGTCCAAAAGCCAAAAATTCTGCTACCTTAGCATCTAACCTATAATGTGCTATAAAGGTAGACTCAGAGCTCCAGGAAGCTGCCCTACAGATCGTCTCTAAAGGAAGAAGGCTTCTCTCCGCAACCGAGGTGGCAACAGCCCTGGTAGAATGGGTTCTGACAAAATCTGGAGGGTCCAAGGATTGAGAAAGAAATGACTCCTTGATGGCTTCCTTAATCCAACGACTTAAGGTCGTTTTAGATGCTTTACGGCCCTTGGACTTACCGGCAAACAGAATAGACAGGTTCTCATCTATCCTGAACTCCTTAGATCTATCCACATAGATCTGGAGGCATCTCGATATATCCAGAGGATGTCTCTCTGGGGAACTGGAGGAGGAAGAATACAAAACAGGTAAAGATATGACCTGATTAATATTGTGGAAGGAAGGTACCTTAGGACGGAAGCTAGGTAGATACCTCAGCAGTACCCGATCCTGTAAGAAAATTGTATAGGGAGCCAAGGCCGAGAAGGCTTGAAGCTCCGAAACTCTTTTAGCAGACGTGATTGCTAACAAAAAAATAGCTTTCAAAGCCAAAAATTTAAAACTTACCTCCTCCAAAGGTTCAAAGGGGTGAGATGACAACCCCTCGAGAACTACTGATAAGTCCCATTGTGGGATGGGCTTCAGTACTGTAGGCTTTAATCTTTCTGCTCCTTTGAGAAAGCGTTTAATTAGCGGGTCCCGAGAATAAGGCTTGTTAAGGCAGGCCGATACTGCTGCCAACTGTACCTTCAGAGTGGCTGGAGCAAGTCCTTTGTCAAGGCCTTCCTGGAGAAATTGTAGAATTCCATGTATAGGCGGATCTGCAGACGCCATACCTTTAGATACACACCATGAAGAGAAGATTCTCATGATTCTGGTGTAGGCTTTGTTTGTGGATTCAGCCCTTGAATGCGATAAAGTTCTCAGGACCGCTTCTGAGAGCCCTTCTACTCTGAGGAGGGACTGGTCAACCTCCAGGCTGTCAGGTTGAATCTGTGCAGATCTGAGCAGCAGAGATGTGTGCCCCACGACACGAGGGTCTGCTCTGGGGGGAGTCGCCAAAATTGTCCCTGACTCATCAGCATGAGTTGGGTAAACCAGGATCTCTTGGGCCAAAATGGTATGATGGCTATGACCGTTGCCTGATCCTGACGAATCTTCATCAATACCCTCGGTATCATGGAAAAGGGAGGGAAGATGTATGCCAGCCTGAACCTCCACGGTATTGACAGAGCATCTATCGCCAAGGGTTTGTCCTCCCTGTAGAGGGAGCAGAACCTCGGGACTTTGGCGTTGAACCTCGTTGCCATGAGATCCACCTCTGGCAAACCCCATCTGAGAACTAACTGCTTGAAGATCTCCGGATGGAGAGCCCATTCCATAGTGGGTAGTCCTCGACTGAGGCGATCTGCTATCATATTGAGGATCCTCGAATGTGGACTGCAGATAGATGGGTAAGGTTCGACTCTGCCCACCGAAGAATCATTCCCATCTCGGCTAGGAGGGGAGGAGATCTTGTGCCTCCCTGCTTGTTTATGTATAACACTGCAGTCATGTTGTCTGACTGGACCCTCACTGCCCTGCGTTGGAGCTGAGGGGCAAAATACAGGAGGGCTAGCCGGATAGCTCGCATTTCTCGAAGATTGGAGGAAAACAGCCGCTCCTGAGGAGACCAAGTCCCGCTGACTTGGGACTCTAGCAGATGCGCGCCCCAGCCTACTTGGGATGCGTCTGTAGTCAATATCACCCAGGATGGCTGGGTGATAGACTTGCTCTCTGGTAGGTAAAACCACCACTTGAGGGAGAGGCGAGTTTGCAGGGGCAAAATGTATAGGGAATCCAGCCCCGCCGGGGTTCCATCCCATTTGAGCAGGACCTCCGATTGTAGGGGACAGAGGTGCCAAAGAGCCCACGGGACCGCATCCGCGGCCGCTGACATGAGCCCCACCATCCTCATCAATGTGCGGATCTTTACCCGCCGCGGAACAAACAGGAACCTGGCTAGGTCCTGGATCCGATCTCTCCTTTCGGACGTTAAATGAAGAGACATGGTCACTGAGTTGACGATGAAGCCTAGGAAAGTCTTGGCAGTGGAAGGATCCACGATGGACTTCTGCCAGTTGACGATCCATCCTAAGCGCATCAGGAAAGAGATGGCTAGACGAAGATGGTGGATTAGAACTGGAACCGAGGAGGCTAGTAAAAGCCAGTCGTCCAGGTAAGGAATGATAGTTACCCCTTGGAGTCTCAAAGCTGCTACCACCGCCACTACCACCTTTGTGAAGGTGAGGGGTGCAGATGAAATTCTGAAAGGAAGGGCTGTAAACTGAAAGTGTCTTACCTCCCCTGATAGTAGAACCGCAATTCTCAGATACTTTCGAGAAGTTGGGTGAATTGGTACATGCAAATAGGCGTCTTTGAGATCCAACGTAGCCATGACATCTCCAGGCTTTAGAATATGGGTAACTGACTTTATAGTTTCCATACGAAACTTTGTCTTCCTTACAAATCGATTGAAATATCTCAAATCGATAATCATCCGGAGATCTCCTGTCTTTTTGGGTACCAGAAAAACTGGTGAATAAATCCCTAAACCCCGCTCCCCTGCCGGAACTTCCTCTAGGGCTCCTTTGTATATATAATCTCGGATGTACGTTTCCAGAATGACTTGTCTGTCTGGCTGGAGACGTTGGGTCCTGACAAACCTCTCTGGAGGAGAAGAAGTTAGGTCTATGCGATAGCCTTGAGAGATGATGTTGACGACCCACGGATCTGGAATCTCTTGACTCCAAATGTTCTTGAAGTGGGAAAGTCGTCCTCCCACTGGGATGTGAGGAACTGGTACGGGGAACTCCAGGGGAGAGATGGCAGGGGTAGCGGGGGTCAACCGAGAGCCTCGGAGAGGCCCATAGTCATGAGGGTCTTGCCTTCTTGGCACCCTTGCGAGGACGCTTCGCAAACTTGCGTTGTGCCCCCCAAGATCTTCCAGGTCTGGACTGTTGGCCCGCTCTACTGGAACGCTCCTGCCTGCCTCTACCCCGAAAGGGCTGTTGAGGAAGGGATTTCCCTTTTTTATCGGAAAGGCCTTCCATAATTTTATCTAATTCCGCGCCAAAAAGGCGGGCGGGTTCAAAGGGGAGCGCACAGAGGTTAAACTTGGACGCGTTGTCCGCGATCCAAGGTTTAAGCCATAAAGGCCTTCTTGCTGCCGAGACTAGAGCCATGGTTTTGGCTGCTAGTTTTAGCTGGATTTGGGCAGTATCGCACAAAAATCAATCGCCAGGTTAGCGGATTTGAAGGACGCCAAGATGTCATCCCTTGAGACGCTCTGATCCACGTCTGTTTGGATCTGATTGAGCCTAGCGCGGAGGAAAGATGAAACTTCTGAGGCTGCTATGGATGTAGATGCTGAAGCTGCAGCCGCCACGTAACTTCGCCTCAAGGTGCCCTCTGCCCTCCTATCCAGGGGGTCTTGCAGACTCGACCCATCGTCCGCAGGTACCAGAGTGCGTTTCGACAACTTGGCTATGGCCATGTCTACCTTAGGTATGGAACCCCACGATTCCGCTAAGGTTTTTGCCATGGGGAACATGGTCTTAAATCTTCTGGTTAAGACCGGCCCCTTCTCAGGCATTTTCCATTCGGTCTGCATTACCGAAACAAGGGTCTCATCCGCCTTAAAGACACGCTGTCTTTCGGCAGACTCCCCCATGTCAACATCATGGTCCCCCGACCTGATGGACTTAAGAAGCTTCTGAGTCTTCTCAGGAGGGAAGAGACAGGAAGCAGGATCCTCGTCATCCGAAGAGGAATCCACGGATATAGCGGCGGGTCTCTCCGGTGCCGCAATCTCCATAGGCATCGGGCCTCTACCAATGGACGCAGAAGACGCAGGTAATCTTTCATCCAGAAGGTTGACCACGCCTCTAATGGATTCATCCACATATGTTCTTGCCCATTGGTATATATCTTGCATGGTCGGTTCCGATGCAGCTTGGGACCTCCTACAACTTTCACAACGGGAGTACGGATAACTATCCTCCAGGGGAGTGTTGCACTCGAAGCATACTAGGTGCTTCTTTTTCGTAGCGGACTTACGGTGGGAGTCCGACTCCTTAGAAGATGCCATCACTGCTAAAAAAAACAGATAGTTAACAACTATTCTGATAACTACATAATAAGGAGAGATAGATAATAGGAGGCCCACCAAGATGTAAAGCAATAGTGGGTATTGAAAAAAACACACAAGCAACCTATGACACAGGCAAAGCACTGCAGAAACACAGGGAACTCTGGATCTAACTCAAAGAGCTGTGCAACCAGAGAAAGACTACCAGAAAACGAGGAGCTTAAATAGCCCACCCACAAGAGGGGGCGTGGCTACAGCAGCAGATTAACCCTAACTGCTAATAAGAGAACCTTGATAAGAAGGACTAAACCTTCTGACAAACTCACAGTCGCCCCCCTCCAAAATTTTATGTTTTAAATATTAATACTGAAGCACCAGCCTTAGCAAAGGCTGGTGACATCCTTATCTTGCGCCAAGCGTCCCGGTGACGTCATCCTCTTGTGCCGAGCAGCGCGGCACCGTCATCACCTAGGCGCCGCGCGTCCCGGCGACGTCATCACCCTGCGCCCGAGGCCCGGAGACGCCGGAACCGGGCAGCGCGTGCGAACCCATCCAGAGCGCGATCTCTCCTTTCGGTGCAACCGCCACATCGAGCCCCGCCTACCACCAGGGGAGAAGAAGACTCCTAGCCCGAGGTATACGGAAGGGAATGCGGAGGTGGAGGAAAGGGAGAGGGAGACCGAAAAAGACTCGGTCCCCCAGAATCCCCATAGGGAAAAATAACCCTAAAGAGGGAAAAAATAAGAAGAAAAAACAGTTTCCCAAAGGGAAACCTCCGCCTAGTCCACAGTCCGGAAGGACATAAAAAAACACAAGGGGATTAGGGCTGGGCCCTCCTTTATGGGGCACAAAAGAGTTTTATTGGTTCTTGAGCTCATTAAATATTCCGCTGGTCCTACCAGTCCACGGGGGGAAATTAACCCCATCTGTGCTGCTGGTAGGACGTAAGGGAATAGGACATGTTCTATTTTTGGCAGAACGGACTTGCAGACATACAGATATGGAATGCACATTCCATTTTTTTGATGCCCTTTCGGACATGCAGATAAGGAATGCACATTCCATTTTTTGAGGCCCTTATTTAAATAAATGGTTCCACATATGGGCCGCAAAAAAACGGAACGGACACGGATCACTGATAGCTGTACACTGGGGCAGTCTTAGGTTCAGAAAAACCAGAGATCTAATTAAGTTTTACTAAATCTTTATGAACAAAACTATATATCAATCTGCTCATTTCTTCCTGCTCTATAGCATGCCGCTTGAATATTTCACTGCATTTTGTAGTGATAGGTCCTCTTAACCCTTTCAGGACCCTGCAATTTTCAGTTTTTGCATTTTTGTTTTTCACTTCCTGCCTTCTCGGAGCCTTAACTTTATTTTTCAATTCACATAGCCATATGGGGTCTTGTTTTTTGCAGGAAAAGTTGTACATTAATGTCCCCATTTACTATTGCATACAATGTAGTGGAAAGCTGGAAAAAAATTCCACATGGGGTGGAATGGTTTTTCTTTTTCAAGGCATTTCTTATTACCTTCATTCTTCAGGTCAATACGATTACGGTGATACCACATTTTCTTGTATTTTAATACTGAAAAAAATTAAAACTTTGGAAAACATTATTTTTTCTTTTCCTCACCATATTTTGACCCCATAACTTTTTTATAGTTATGTTTAGTAAGCTGTATGAGGGCTTTTTTGGATGCAGCAACGCCCATGGTGCTAATTTATTTTTTATTTTAGGAAAAGGGGTGAAGGCGAAAGGGGTGATTTTATTTTATTTTTTTATATTTTATTAAAACTTTTTTTTTTCCTTTTTAACTCACCCTGGGTGACAATAACATGCAATCATTAGATTGCATCTTGTATTCGGCAATGAAAATCTATGCATTATAGAATAATAAATTCAGTATATTCCATTGCAATGTTGCCACCTGCAGGTCTGCATTGCAGTATACTAGTAAGTGGCCTGTAATCCTTGTACAGGCTTAGGTCTATTACTAGTAAGGGCTGCCTTTTCCAATCTCAGCTAGGGGATTGCAGCCTGGGCCAGTAAGTGCATAGCTCCTAGTTTTAGTGCTCCCAGATGCCGTGGTCACATTTGACCATGGCATCTGAGAGGGTTAAATGTCTGCGATTGGCATTCGTGCACACATTAGCCCCAGGTCTCTGTTGGAGAAAACAGCTGAAGCCCAGCAGTTATTGCATTTGCTGCACTCGAGAATGGTCACCATTAGTGTTGAGCGAACAGTTCGAGAATAGTTCGGGTTCGTACCGAATTTTGGGGTGTCCGGGACCCGGACCCGAACCCGGACATTTTCAAAAAAGTTCGGGTTCGGGTTCGGTGTTCGTCGATTACTTCCCGCTTTCTGAAGGGCTGCACAGCAGCCAATCAGCTAGCGTTTTACTTCTTGCCCTAAGAGCCCATCACAGCCATGCCTACTAATGGCATGGCTGTGATTGGCCAAGTGCAGCATGTGACCCAGCCTCTATTTAAGCTGGAGTCACGTAGCGCCGCACGTCACACTGCTCTGATTAGTGTAGGGAGAGGACGCAGCTTCTGTCAGGGCGAGATTAGGCAGGATAAAGTCAGCAACAGCACCTAATGAATGGATCAATTTACAGCTGAGAATCATTGAACTTCTGCTAGTTACTTGCTCGCTGGTTTTTAGGCTGCACAGAGCGTTTTTCTGTCACTTATTTTCTGGGTTGATCGGCGGCCATTTTGTGACTTGTGGTGCGCCAGAAGAAGCTGCCACCAAGTCCATCAATCCATCAATACTAGTTTTTTTTTTTTGCTATATCCTACATCAGGGGCTTGGCTGTGCTAATTGTCACCCCTAGAAACTCACGATAGCAATTTCTATATTTTATTAAGGGGTTAAATAAAATTGCCCAAATACCAATCCCCTAAATCTGGTGTTCCAGCTTTGGCAAGCCAAGTATAATATTGTCTGCTGTCTGGCAAAGGATAGATTATTATTAAATTATGTGGTGAAATTCAATTGCCAAAATAGCAATACCATAAATCATTGGTTTCAGCTGTGGCTGGCAAAGTATAATAGTGTCCGCCAAAACATATATTTTGTTCTGGGGTGAAATTCAATTGCCAAAATAGCAATACCCTGAATCTGGTGTCCCAGCTGTTGCAGGCCAAGATTCATAGTGTCCGCCAAAACATATATTTTGTTCTGGGGGGAACTTATTTGCCAAAATAGCAATACCCTGAATCTGGTGTCCCAGCTGTTGCAGGCCAAGATTCATAGTGTCCGCCAAAACATATATTTTGTTCTGGGGTGAAATTCAATTGCCAAAATAGCAATACCATAAATCAGTGGTTTCAGCTGTGGCTGGCAAAGTATAATAGTGTCCGCCAAAACATATATTTTGTTCTGGGGTGAATCAATACTAGTTTTTTTTTTTTTTGCTATATCCTACATCAGGGGCTTGGCTGTGCTAATTGTCACCCCTAGAAACCCAGGAAAGAAATTTCTATATTTTATTAAGGGGTTAAATACAATTGCCCAAATACCAATCCCCTAAATCTGGTGTTCCAGCTTTGGTTAGACAAGTATAATACTGTCTGCTGTCTGGCAAAGGATAGATTATTTTCTGGGGTTAAATTCAATTGCCAAAATAGCAATACCATAAATCAGTGGTTTCAGCTGTGGCTGGCAAAATAGAATAGTGTCCGAGTAACGCACACGTACAGACGCATACGTACACGATTCTTGAATAGTTGTATTATCGCGATAATAAAACTAACAGTGTAAAGTTGACTGTATTGCTCTAAGTTATATTGCGTACTGAATGTAACTTCTATTACAGCACACCAATACTAAAACTGACTAAGAGACAGCTTTAAGTTCTATTCGAACGCGATTGCAACTTTGGAACTTAAAGTGGTGTACGATTTTAAAAGTTGAGTACTAAAAGTTGGAATCGCAATGCGATTCTTATGTATTTGCTTGATCGCATTGCGATTACAACTTTGAGCTACCGATCACCATGGGAACGCCTCCTCCAGTAGAATGTACTGTCGGATGTGAGAATTAAGTTGAAAACGTAATGCGATTATTATATATCTGCTTAATCGCATTGCCGTTTCAACTTAGCATTGAAAATAATTCCATCCATATTCGTTAACTTACTGACTCAGTAAGTTAACGATATGGATGGAATTATTTAGCAATGCTAAGTTGAAATCGCAATGCGATTAAGCAAATATATAAGAATCGCATTGCGATTTCAACTTAATTCTCAGATCCGACAGTACATTCTACTGGAGGAGGCGTTCCCATGGTGATCGTTAGCTCAAAGTTGTAATCGCAATGCGTTTATTGCGGTATATTATCCCTCTGGGTGTCTTTTACAGCCTTTTTAGTACCCAAAAGTTCGGGTCCCCATTGACTTCTATGGGGTTCGGGTTCGGGAGGAAGTTCGGGTTGAGTTCGGATCACGAACCCGGACATTTTCCGGAAGTTCGGCCGAACCTCTCGAACCCAAACATCCAGGTGTTCGCTCATCTCTAGTCACCATCTTTAAAGACCAGACTTCTGCAGTACATGTACAGAGAAAGTCTGGGAAAGGTTTATGGCAGCAATCCTTTTTCTTTTAATGTTAGGAGTGCAGCAATTGTTTGTTAATGAATAACAATACATTTGTACGTTTCAACTATTTTTTTTACTTGACTGCAAATTCTCCAACATAATCAGTGAAGATACATAACTGCAGTAATTTAATTAAAATAATCACAAAGCAACACTGCATTATATCAAAACCTTATACTCACTAGGTACTGTCTCAAGTATTATAATTGATATTATTGTAAAACATTAACATTGGCAGAATTGTAAAATGATTGACTATGTTATCACAGCCAGTAAAATATTGTTAGAACTTACATAATCATCATATGTCTCAATGGCAGGTGGTGGTGCTCTAAAGCCAGGTGCAGATGGAATTCCCCTTGCACGTGCTGCAGCAACACCATGGGCTGCAGGTGGTAGTGGCAATGCTCCTCGTGATACTGGGGAACTTCTTTGCACTGGTGTGCCACGTCCAGGCAAAGGATGAGGAATGCCTCCTCCTCGATTCCTAAAGCAGGATACAAAATCAAAAGTTATATTGTTGACTTCCCCCTTTTGAAATTCAGCTGAGGTCATTAGTTTATGTACACCTTAGCTACATTCATTAAAACTCAGTTTTTTACCATTTCTGACACATAGCTCAGAACTCCATCTCATAGGAAATCTATCGACAGAACTTAAAAAGTGTATGGGAGCAAGGAAGACAAGAACCCTGACTCAGGTACCCCAAATCTGTCATTATTAATGTGCCAAAATTTTAGCAACTTGTGAGAAGCAACTAGTGACCCAAGTTAGACAATAAATTAGACCATATCTGTGCTGATTGTGTGCACACTATGGTGAGCTATCTGTAAAGAATAAATCAAGGCAACTGGACTTGCTGTAGATTTCTTGAAAACGTTTCACTCGTTCTTCCAACGAGCTTTCTCAATTCTAAATGACTTGTACCCCATGCTGGGTATAATGACCTAATTACCAGATGTTGATTCCGTTACATATTTATTCCCAGAGAATTCTTGTACAAGTCATTTAGAATTGAGAAAGCTCGTTGGAAGAACGAGTGAAACCTTTTCAAGAAATCTACAGCAAGTCCGGTTGCCTTGATTTATTCTTTACAGATATACCATGACCTGGATAAATGAGAACCTTCACAGACACTATGGTGAGCTGGCTTACCACATATATAAGCAGGGTATGTTTATGTATATTATATCATATCATGTCAGCTGACATTGGGAACGTGCGTTTTTCTTATGTGATTTATTACAATAAAGGAGTGAATTTTATTTACAACACACTGGACTCATTTTCTACCTTCAAAAGACAATTAACAGGCAATACTTTAAAGTACTAACAATGTGTGTATGTACACTTCTGAGCCAATAGAAATGTTAAAAAATAAAAGTTTAAATAAATCATTATCTCTAGTATTCTGACATTTCACGTTCTTGAAATATAGCAGTGATTCTAACTGACCTAAGAGAGGGAGTTGTGAAAATCTGGCTTTTAATGAATGTGGCGAAGGTTTATGTAAACTAATGTCTTAAATTTACATATTTTTCTCTTTTATGTCCCTTCCTTCACTGTGGATAGTTAGACAATGTCACCAGTATAATGCCTTCATAACAATTTCATTTATACAGGCACTTCAAGCAATTTACATTTATTAAACTGACCTAAAGCATTTTTTTGCTTATTGGAGTCGTGGGTTAGGGTATATTTGGTAGAAGAGAGTGAGGGGAAATTATATTGTTCCTGTATTATTTTGTAAAACATATTTAAAGGCTATGTATACCTTTGTACCTTTGAGGATTATTTTTTTTATTATTGCATCATACTTATTTTGAGCTAAAAATCATTTTTTCAATTGGTCTTTATTAACAATATGGAATCCTTTTTTTTTCTGTACAGAGCTGACATGCTCTACTAGCTTCCCGTGGATTTTTTGTCCTTTCCGTCATCTGAGGAGCAGACAGACTTCTTATCTCTGCTCTCTCACATTATAAAAACTCATCAAAGCTTGATCCTTACTGATAAGAATGTGGCTTAAATAAGTGTTTATGAGTTGACCTCTCAGTAGTTTAGAGATATGGCTTATTAGATGGCCACACAAAGTGAAAGTGAAAGTACCAGTCACACAGTTAGAAAAACAGTTAACCATTTATGACTGAACAGCTCAATATTTTTAATAAAGGTGAATTAAAAATATGATTCTTAGCCAAAAATAAGTTAAATGTAATCATAAAAAAATGGACTCCAAAGATATATATAGCCTTTAAGTATACTTGCTACAGTAGTAGACTTTATCTGTACCATACCATCTGTAGCCCTCTTTACTACTTTTATACAAGAATGATTATAAAATAAAAATGTGAATAGAAAAGTGAAAACAAAAAAATCTGAATTTATACCATTTGAGGAATACTCCAAGGGAAAACCAATCAAATGCCATGTTATGCCTTGTGATGAAGCTAAGGGGGTAGTGACACAGGTGTAAGAGAGCTCTGAGTGAACTCATGTGTGTATAAAAGGTTGTCTGGTGGAGACTTACAAGTGCCATGTGCACAGGCCTGAATAACTGTACACAAATTTTACGTGTTTATAATAACCTTTCTCATTTTGCATATTTGGTTTTACCTTTTGTACTTTATCCATTTGGTTTCATATATATATAAAAAATGAGGCCTTTGAGACACATTTCAGCAAAACAGTTACACTGTAATTCAACTAGTCAAAGAAAGCATCCAATCTGTCTGAAGAAAACTGATACTGTGGAAAAGTCTAATATACTGTATGTCATGCACCAGTATCGAGGATGTCTACTGCCTAGATATATGTCCAGCAACAGATCCTATGTGTTAGCAAATATTACACAATAATATATTCATCTACCTGTGTCTATGCTTAACTAGAATTAAAGTATCAATGCTGGGAAGGCCTCTGTCAGTCTTTGATTGTATCACAGATTGTCTTTATGTGTAACAGGAGAAGGATGTGTCTGGATTAGAAAGATTTAGGTTTCACTCTCTTGGGAACAGAACACTTACCTGGTGACCTTCTTTTTATCCCTTTAGTTGAAGATCCACCCATTCCTGGGCTCCTTTTCTGCCATTTAAGAATGCCACACCACTTCTCAGACTGCCTGATGCATACTGTGCATTTTGTAGCCCAAGACAATTCCTGCTGCTCTTGGATTGGCTGATGTGAACAGTGCTGGCCAATTCAAGACCAGGGCTGGGCAAACATAAATCGTATTGGGCTACAGATGCACAGTATGCATTAGGTAGTATGAGAAGCAGTGCAGCCATCTTGTATGGCAGAAGAAAAGCCCAAGAATTCACATCTGCAACTAATAAGGTGAACAGGAGATTGTCATGTAAGTGGTCTCCTGACAGCCTCTGGTTAATTTAACTGCTTGGACAACCTCAAAAGACAAAACTGTATATTACACTTTACCCTCCTTAATCCATCTTGTTATTGGTATACTCTGTGGTTTAGTTTTATGTGCTACATTCCTGATCGCTATTGGTTTCATTCTATCTCTTTTCCTACATCCCTGTGTGCATGTTGATCTACCGTTTTTTCATATGGGCTGGCAGCAGTGGGTGGCGTGTATTCTACACTCTATTCACCCAATTGTTGCCCTGGAGCAACTCTACGTGTTCCCTTTTTAATTCTGTCTTTATCTCTTGGCCTCATTGCTGCTCAGAATATTATGGCTCACACTATAAAATGATGCCTATGACTTTCTACATGTTCTGTTGTACCCTTAAGGATACACTATTGCCTATATGAGTGGAAAAATGCACAGGGTCAGACATAGAAATGGTTTCAGATTCCTGTGTGTATGTGCCTCTTGAGATGCCTTCCATATTGTGGTTATTGCTACCACCGTGGGGAAATCTGTGTACCTCAGATACCACATACAGCCAAGGCATTACTCTAGCTATATTGCTGTGTGGCTAGCTGCCTACTGCCGGCCATGTCCTCTGCATATTTTCTTCAATAAATCTGTGTAGGGACGTAACTTGTTTATTCTCACCGCCTCTCCCTGCTAAGCAGCCTGTGCCCAATGCTCTATGTCTTTGTTATTACCTTTCTTTTAACCACTTGAAGACCACAGGTTTATACCCCCCTAGTGACCAGGCCCTTTTTTACAATTCCGCACTACACTACTTTCACCGTTTATTGCTCCGTCATGCAACTTACCACCCAAATGAATTTTACCTCCTTTTCTTCTCACTAATAGAGCTTTCATTTGGTGGTATTTCATTGTTGCTGACATTTTAACTTTTTTTGCTATTAATAAAAATTTAACGACATTTTTGCAAAAAAATGACATTTTTCACTTTCTGTTGTAAAATTTTTTAAAAAAAACTACATTTCTATATAAATTTTTCTCTAAATGTATTGTTCTACATGTCTTTGATAAAAAAAAAGTCCAATAAGTGTATATTTATTGGTTTGGGTAAAAGTTATAGCGTTTACAAACTATGGTGCAAAAAAGTGAATTTCGGCATTTTGAAGCAGCTCTGACTTTCTGAGCGCCTGTCGTGTTTCTTCAGGTGCTAGAATGCCAGGAAAGTATAAATACCCCCAAATCACACCATTTTAGAAAGAAGACACCCCAAAGTATTCACGGAGGGGCTTGGTGAGTTCATGTATCATTTCATTTTTTTCACAAGTTAGCGGAAAATGACACTTTCTGAGGAAAAAAATAATAATAAAGTTTCCATTTCTGCTAACTTCTGGCAAAAAAAAAAAAATCTCATACGGGCTCATTATGCCCCTCAGTGAATACCTTGGGGTGTCTACTTTCCGAAATGGGGTCATTTGTGGGGTGTTTGTACTGTTCTGGCATTTTAGGCGAGGCTAAATTGTGAGCCGCCATGTAAAAGCTAAAGGTACTCATTGGTTTTAGGGCCCCTTTGCGCACCCAGGCTGCAAAAAGTGTCACTCATGTGGTATCGCCGTACTCAGGAGAAGTAGGGCAATGTGTTTTGGGGTGTATTTTTACATATACCTATGTTGGGTGAGAGAAATATCTCTGTAAACTGACAACTTTGTATAAAAAATTTAAAAATTGTCATTTACAGAGATATTTCTCACACCAGCAGAGGTATATATAAAAATACACCCCAAACACTTGCCCCACTTCTCCTGAGTACGGCGATACCATGTGTGACACTTTGCAGCCTGGTCGCAAAAGGCCCTAATTCCAATGAGTACCTTTAAGATTTCACAGGGCATTTTTACGCATTTGGATTCCAGACTTCTTCTCACGCTTTAGGGGCCCCTAAAATGCCAGGACAGTATAAATACCTCACATGTGACCCCATTTTAGAAAGAAGACACCCCAAGGTATTCCGTGAGGGGTATGGTGAGTTCATGTAAAATTTTATTTTTGTCACAAGTTAGTGGAATATGAGACTTTGTAAAAAACAAAATAAAAAAATAAAAATATATCAATTTCCGCTAACTTGTGCCAAAAAAAAATTCTGTGAACTCGCCATGCCCCTCACGGAATACCTTGGGGTGTCTTCTTTCCAAAATGGGGTCACATGTGGGGTATTTATACTCACCTGGCATTTTAGGGAACCTAAAGCGTGAGAATCCAAATGCGTAAAAATGCCCTGTGAAATCTAAAGGTACTCATTGGTTTTAGGGCCCCTTTAGCATCTTGGCTGCAAAAAAGTGTCACTCATGTGGTATCGCCGTACTCAGGAGAAGTAGGGCAATGTGTTTTGGGGTGTATTTTTACATATACCCATGCTGGGTGTGAGAAATATCGCTGTAAACGACAACTTTTTAAATTTTTTATACAAAGTTGTCAGTTTACAGAGATATTTCTCTCACCCAGCATGGGTATATGTAAAAATACACCCCAAACACATTGCCCTACTTCTCCTGAGTACGGTGATACCACATGAGTGACACTTTTGCAGCCAAGATGCTAAAGGCTCAAATTCCCATGAGTACCTTTTAGGAGGGCATTTTTACGCATTTTCTTCTCATGCTTTAGGGCCCCTAAAATGCCAGGGCAGTATAAATACCCACATGTGACCCCATTTTGAAAGAAGACACCCCAAGATATTCCATGAGGGGCATGGCGAGTTCATAGAAAAAAATTTTTGCCACAAGTTAGTGGAAATTGATTTTTATTGTTTTTCTCACAAAGTCTCCCTTTCCGCTAACTTTTGACAAAAGTTTAATTTTTCATGGACTCACTATGCCCCTCAGCGAATACCTTGGGGTGTCTTCTTTCCAAAATGGGGTCACATGTGGGGTATTTATACTGCCCTGGCATTTTAGGGGCCCTAAAGCGTGAGAAGAAAATGCGTAAAAATGCCCTCCTAAAAGGTACTCATGGAATTTGGGCCCTTTGCGCATCTTGGCTGCAAAAAGTGTCACTCATGTGGTATCGCCGTACTCAGGAGAAGTAGGACAATGTGTTTTGGGGTGTATTTTTACATATACCCATGCTGGGTGAGAGAAATATCTCTGTAAATTACCAACTTTGAATAAATTTTTTAAAAAGTTGTCATTTACAGAGATGTTTCTCACACCCAGTATGGGTATATGTAAAAATACACCCCAAAACACATTGCCCTACTTCTCCTGAGTACGGCGATACCACATGTGTGCCACTTTTTTGCAGCCAAGATGCCAAAGGGCCCTAAAACCAATGAGTACCTTTAGGATTTCACAGGGCATTTTTACGCATTTGGATTCTCACACTTTAGCACTCCTAAAATGCCAGGTGAGTATAAATACCCCACATGTGACCCCATTGTGGAAAGAAGACACCCCAAGGTATTCTGTGAGGGGTATGGCGAGTTCACAGAAAAAAAATTTTTGACACAAGTTAGCGGAAATTGATATATATATATATTTTTTTACAAAGTCTCATATTCCACTAACTTGTGACAAAAATAAAATTTTACATGAACTCACCATACCCCTCACGGAATACCTTGGGGTGTCTTCTTTCTAAAATGGGGTCACATGTGGGGTTTTGTACTGCCCTGGCATTTGAGGGTCTCCGCAATCATTACACGTATGGCCAGCATTAGGAGTTTCTGCGATTCTCCTTATATTGAGCATACGGGTAATGAGATTTTTTTTCCGTTCAGCCGCTGCGCTGAAAAAAAAAATAAAAATGAACGGCACAGATTTTTTCATTCGCATCGGTCAATGTGGATGAAAAAATCTCTGCCAAAATCAGTGATTGCGGTGCGGTGGGCGCTAGCTAACTAACAAGTAGCTAACTAACTGGCGGTGATAACGGGACCCTTATGCCCCATTCACACGTCCGAAATTCTGTTTGCGGAACGGAATTGCGGACCCATTCATTTCTATGGGGACAGACTTTGTCCCGCTCGGATCCGGAATTACGGATCCGCGCTTCCGAGTCTGCACTTCCGTTCCGCAAAAATATAGAACATGTCCTATTCTTGTCCGCAATTGCGGACAAGAAAAAGCATTTTCTATATAGTTCTGTGCGGATCTGCAAAATGCGGAAAGCGCATTGCCGGTGTCCGTATTTTGCGGATCCGCAGATCCATGGATCCGCAGATCCATGGATCCGCAGATCCATGGATCCGCAAAACACATACGGACGTCTGAATGAGCCTGTAGGGGGATGATTAGTGACAGGGGGTTACAGGGGTGATCAGGGGGTGACATGGGTGATCAGGGGTTAATCAGTGATGGGGGTGGGGGGTGTGTGTGTAGTGATTGGTGCACTTTTCCTATAGTTTCCTCTGGTGGTCCCAAACAAAGGGACCACCAGACGAGCAGACAGCAGGCATATCAGACGCTGTTTAAAAAACAGCGTCTGATATGCGATTTAAATGCGTTTTTTTCCGCATCTACAGCCTGCCAGCGCATGATCAGCGCTGGCAGGCTGTAGTTTCAGTTGTCCCGGCTCCGATCACATGAACGCGCACGCACGACGCGCGCGCGTTCATGTGAAATCTCGGGTCTCACGAGATGACGCCGATAGGCGGCAGTGAGACCTGAGAGAGCCGCCGCGCTGACGCCCATCGGCGTTAGCGTGGCGGCAAGTGGTTAAGACACTTAATAATAAATATGTATTTTAGTGTTTCCTGACATTATAGTATTTCCTCATTGTACAGTATCGACGCGAACTATAGATTTCTATAAAATCCTAAATGCTAATTATGTCTCATTATTATGTCACACATCAGTGTTTTGGTCAGTGATTTCTATCATTGATTTTAAGCCAAAACCAGGTGTGGCTCTAAACACAGAACAGGTGCAGATCTTTCCCTTATACCTCATCTCTGTGGAGGCTACAATCCTGGTTTTGGAAATCACTGACCAAACACTTATGCGTGAATGAGACTTTACAAAGAAAAGGGAAATAAAATATGTAACTTAGAATGTTTTACCGCTTGAGATATTAATCCCAGTCCAAGTCTATCTCAGAGAGGGAAACTCCTTCTAGCAACTGGAGTATATAAAGACTGTTGCATTCATATCACACAAAAGGTTGCATTAAGCGTTGTAAATCCATGGAAAGGTGCACTCCTAAACAAGTAGTCCTCTTCAAGATATTCAACATGCTGCATGGAATTTTAACTTATGTAACAAGCGTGATTTTAACCCAATAATATAAATAAAAAGCCTTTTATTGGATTTACAAGGAACCTGTCACGTTGAACATGGATTCTGAGCCACAGTCAGCATATTATAAAACAGGAGGAGCTGTGCAGACTGATATATAGATTTGTGGGAAAAGACTTACCATAACTTTTATTTCATTCATTTAAATTCCTGTTCATCTTGAGTTTTGAAGTCAAGGAGGATGCCATATCAGTGATTGACAGCCTTCCCTCCATGACTGTCCAGAAATCTGTCAATCATTGATAGGACCGCCTCCTTGACTTCAAAATAAATTTCAAGGTTTACAAAATGTTTTCCCATACAATTATATATTATTATTATTATTTATTATTAAAGCGCTATTCATTCCATAGCGTTGTACATAAGAAAAGGGGTATACAGTATATATAGCATAATACAGACAATTGTACTAAGCATGAACAAGACGAGTTACAATCTGGTACAGAAGGAGAGAGAGCCCTGCCCGTGAGGGCTTACAATCTACATGATCAATCTGATCAGCTCCTCCTGCTCTATAACATGCTAACTGCAGATTACACTGCATTTTCATGGTGATAGGTTCCCTTTAACTTCACTGGCTGTACTACACCATGTTGTGTTATTTTTAAGATCTAATAGGAAGATCAGCATTTCAGTGTGATGATACAAACGCAGCAGTCTTCACTTTAAGTGTGGGAAGAAAGACTTAACTGGGACTTTTGAATATCCTGAGTGGTAAAACATTTTAAATTTTGTATATTCAAGCTGCATTGAATTATTTTTCCTTATTTTTCTTGCTGAAGCTGAGTTAGAAAAAATGTTTCAGGTCTACATAAAGTAGAATAGTGAAAAACACAGGTTTTTCTAAAATTGAAGCTAAAAAATTTGATAAATGGTACACAGTTCCCTAAAAAACGTGGTGACCAACCAAAAAGGTTACTGTCAGATATTTTGCATTTAAATGTTTCATCTTTGAAATAAAGGATAAAAAAAAAAAAAAGCTTCACTACCACTTTAGATCTGAAAAGTAAATTCCATGTTTCTGCCTATCCTTCTAATGTGAGAAAAATAAATTCTGTCAAGGATGTGTAGCTGTCAAAAAGGCATTACTGAGATGAGGATATAAAGAAAAAAAGAGCAAAACTTGCATATTAGCAAAATGTTATGTACTGATGATTACAAATCTGAGATCTTTGGAAGTAACAGAAGGTAATAAGTATGACAGATGATAAAACAATTAAAATATTGAAAGCGTATTTGAACCATGTGTACAATCATCAGTGGAGCATGATTGAGGATCTGTTGAAGTTGATGCTTTGTTTTTGATTAAAGACTTTACGCATGTTAATAATTAGAAACTAAATTTAATATAGCATACAAAATGCTTAGGTAAGTTTGGCAATTTATCCAAAATTTATTAAGGGGAACTTCCTAGTTGCACAGTGTTAAATAAGGCATATATAATAGAGGGTACAATACATATAAGACAGATATGAAGCACTGTACATAGCACAATTTTATAAGATGATTTCAGTGGGGCACTATCTAAACACATATTGCTCCATTTCATATGGAGAACTGGGGGGGGGGGGGAGGCAGTATAGTTTATGGTACTATTTACTGTCCACACTTTAAAGGCACACCATCTCTACAGTACTCTATATTATTTTGCCCATTCTGCATTCTGGTACTATTTTTTTTTTTTTTTTTTTGGGGGAGCACTATGGTAAGCAATGTATGACAGTATTTTTCAGTTACTTTAATTGACCCTTTGAGAGGTCCATATGTGGTAAAGTTTTAGAAAATATCTAAGTTAGTTCTACACTGTTATTGACACATTGTGACAAATTTATGACTGCCTGTGCAAATGTGGGACTGTGTGTATAATGCTACATACTGTAAAGCTGTGTATTTTACTATACTACAATGTTTGGGGGGCACTGGGCAGCACAATATGGCTATTATAGAGGGCAGGAACAGTATTCAGTGTATCAGCAAGTTGACACTGTAAAAAAAAAAGCACCGGAATGGGGAATTTGTGTGGCTAGAAAGAGTACATAACTGGTCCAAAGAAGTCTTCATGTACCTGAAAGAAGTCTTCATGGCAGTTTGAAATAGGTGAAGACTGTGAAAGTGCATTACTGCTGTCACACATTCTACTTCTGAGTCAATGAATTTTTTTGCCTTTTACTGTGTTTGAGTAATACTTTATTTATTCATCCATCTGTATGTGATCATTGTGGTCTCTAACCACTATATATCATATTTTTTTACTTATACTTTTTTTACATACACCTGATGATAACACACACATAGGTTTTAATATTTTTCATCAGACCTCCATATCAAACCTCAAATGAGACCCCCATATCAGTTCCTCAGACCAGATCCACTTTTTACATGTCCTTATCAGATCCTCAGATCAGTCCTCCATCAGACCACAAATCAGACCCCTATATCAGACCTCTGATGAAACCCCCATCAGACCTCCATGTTAGACCCCCCCATATCAGACCTCAGATCAGACCCCCTTCAAATAGATAAACTTATCTTTCCTGATCTGCTGCTACTCTGCAGGTCTTCCATAAAGGAAGCGCCCACTAGTATTCGCAAGGAAGCGCCCACTAGTATTCGTAAGACGCAATGTCTTATAAAGCAATAAATACAGTAGTCACTGAATGGTGCTAATATTTCTTTACAGTATGGCTGTAATATGTAGTCACTGTATGGTATTATCTTATAGTCACTGTATGGTGGTATTTAGTCACTGTATGCCTGTATTATTCAGTCATGTTCTGGTAGTATTAGATAATAGTACAGTATTGTATTTAGCAACAGTATGGTGGAATTAGTCCTCGTGTGATAGCATTATTTAGTTACTGCAAGTTGTTATTTATAACAGATGTTTAGGGGAATTTCAGCTGAAAAAAAATCACCTATGCAGCCGCTACAAAAGCCTCCTTGCTGCATTCATGTGGGTTCCCATTTAGTGATCACATGGGTCCCAGAAGTTGTTCCCCAACCCAAATGACTTATCCAGTGGAAACTTGTTACTGAGGTGCATAGATATCAGTATTGGGTCCGTGACCTCACCGCAGTGTCGCAGACTGCCGTCTGCACACTGGCGTGCCATGGGTACCAGCTATGGCCTACCTTACAGGAGGAACAGGCACCCGCCAGCATACCGCCTCATCCACCCTCACTGCCAGGTCTTGTCTTGTGCGCGTACGCGCGGGCACCACTCCTTTTCTTATAGGAGAGGCGAGCATGCTTCTTGATTACTGTCTCTGCCCTGTCTTGATTACTGGCATTTAGGGCAGCTTCACTGCCTGTTTGCCTCCAGTATTGACCACTGCATTGCCTGACTACGATTCTGCCTGCCGTCTGCTACTTGGATTATATGGACTATTGACCCTGCATTGTCTAACTTTGAATCTGCCTGCCATCATCTGTAAGTTCGTCTGGACCTCTGACCTTGCACTGTCTGACTACGAGTCCACCTGACCCAGTATACCGTATTACTCTGAACTTTGTTTTGCCTTTGTTTTAGGTGACTTTTGTATGCCTTCTGCCAGTAAAGCGCAAGTATTTGTAAGGAGACCGCAGCACTCACTTGTCTTCCGTAATCCAAACTTTATTCACTAATTTAGTGAATAAACTTTGGATTACGGAAGACAAGTGAGTGCTGCGGTCTCCTTAGAACTACTTGCGGATTACTGGGGAGCTTCAGACTGGCACCCAACACTGCTGGCACCACCACTAAAAGGTTGTATATACCTTATCATTGTGCTGCTACACAATTACCGTCTTGTATGTTCTGCCAGTAAAGATCATCTGTTCCGTTATTCTGCCTTTTTTGGACTCTGTACACACTCAGGCAGTCAGCTGCTTCCTGGGTGACTGGTATAAACACCAGGGTCCTGACTCAGCAGTCAGCAGTATCAGCTGACACAGAGGATCCACATCCTCTGGTCGTGACAATACATATGGAATGTGCCTGTGTGACACTGGACATTCAGCTTATGTTGTATGGTGTTAACTGAATTCCTCACCTGGCAACTGTGGTTGCAACCAATCTTATTCCTCTACCTCTTGTAACTTTTCCACGATTGGATTCTTCAGAACCATTTAAATAGGACAGTTCTCTTAACTGTTCTTGCCGAATTTCATCATTGTAATCCTATAGCAAAAGAAAAAAATACAATACCACTTAAAATGTAACGTATTAATGCCCAATTCAACACAATATTCATTTAGGCTAAATAAGCAACTGAGGAAAACAGATGGTCATGATTTTATGATCATAACTTAATTAATAGCCCAGTTTAAGAAAGTTACTCCAGGGACAACAAGGCGAAAGTCATAAACATGATTTGCTTGTTTAGTGAGCTTTTCTGCTTTCAACTTTATTGATCGATCCCTCGTGTTTTTGGTCATGAAATACAGTTGTTTAAGAGAATTCATGCATGTACAAACATTATGACTACTTCAGTTCTCAGTCTTTCCCATATCAACAGTGTTTTGTCGCTAAAGGACTGAGCTAGTTAAGGATGTTACAGATCAAGAGAATTCTTTCAATTTTGCATTTTGTCATATTTGCATTTTTTCATATTTAAGGCTATATATATATATATATATATATATATATAAAGCTTTGTATTGTAGGATGAGTTGTTAGACAATTTGGTGTATATACACTGTATATTTTTTTTAAGAATAATCAAAATAAAAAAGCTATAGTTCTATTCAAGACCCGAGTTCAAGACCCGCTACTTTTTTTCTACAATGTGGAGTTGTGTCTCCTTAGGATTCATGCACTGAGGACTGGCAAAGGCGGTGAGCTGATTGGCCTCAAAATTCGTATATAACACTTTCTACTCTCCTAGGACTCAGAATTAATTAATTTAATTTCATCGCATTCCATTGTATGTAGTGGGCGCAATGACAGGGAATGGTGATCCCACTGCTCCACCTGTCATTGAACCCCTTAGATGCCGTGTTCGATAAGGATCGCAGCATCTAACAGTCACATTGAGGCCTTTCAGGGGTTAAAAAATACATACTTCATCCATTTGCTCGTAGAGAGGGTGTCACTGCCGTTTTTATTGAAGAAAATGCGTCAAATCTCACACCCCAGAATTGGAGCATATTCTTCAATGAAGATAGGTATGTTTTTGTTTTTTTTTGTATGCCAATTCAGGAAAAATGTACTCGTTACTACGAAGCACCAGGGGATTCGGCTTTGTGGCAAATCTAATTTTTCCAGAAATTTGTTTAGAACTCAATTTGTTTCACTTTGATTTGAGAATATTTTGGAAAACGAATCTATTTTTGTTTTATTTTTATGAATTTTCTATTTTCTTTTCCGCTTCACCAAGCTCTAGTAAATTATGTGTGAGTGACAATGATGACATACTACGTAGTTGACCGAAGCAACTCTGAAGAGCAACTACCACGAAAGATTCAACAACTTTCATCCCACCATAAACCTGACATTGAATTACTTGCATATGGAAATCAACTTTCTGGACACTACCATAAGTATTCAAAACAACTTAATACAGACATCACTGTATCGGAAACCCATTGATCGCCTTACATATCTGCACCAGCCCAACAGACAGGAATGAACACTTGGGCCACCTTGAAAGGATATTTTTTAACTAGAACTACCATCTTACCCCAATTCAGGACCAAATGAACAGAGCCACAGGGATCCTAAGAAATCAACTCCTTTAATATATACAAAAAGAAGCCAATGACCATGTGCTGTAAGTGGTGACCTACAACCCACAACTAGAGGTACTAAGAAAAAGCACAAGGAGAATATACAATACTCTACTCAAAGATAACCATCTCAGGACAATAGTCCTAGACCCTCCCATGCTATGCTTCAGACAACCTCCAAATTTAAGAAATCTGATGATCAAGAGTTCACTACCCAATCCAATATACAGAAAGAAACTTTTCCCTGCAATGTGAGGAGCTGAAAAACCTGTTCAGACATACTGACTAGAGACATGATATGTATCCCCAAAACCCAGCAGGACTATAAGATTCCTGTAACATTCACGTGTTCTCCATCCAATGTGGTGTACCTTTTTATGTGCACTAAATGTACAACTCAGGGTCTTGTATGTGGAAGAAACAGGGCAGAGACCTGGGGCAAGGATGAGGACTCACTGTCATTTCATAAAGGTGAAAACTTTCCCTGTTGCCAAACATTTTGGTGATCCTGGTCATAGCATTACAGACCTCTAAGGCTACTTTCACACTTGCGTTTTTCTTTTCCGGCATAGAGTTCCGTCAAAAGGGCTCTATGCTGGAAAAGAACTGATCAGGCATATTCCCATGCAATCTGAATGGATATAAATCCGTTCAGTTTGCATCAGTATGCCTTCAGTTCAGTCACCGTCAGGCGTTTTGGCTGGACATAATACCGCAGCATACAGCTGCCTGGTTTTATGGCCTGCTACAACATCTTAGGAAAAAGAGGGGTTGTCTCCTCTCTAAAACCAGAGACTAACAAACCTTCAAACAGCTTAGTCTACTTTCACACTCGTGTTTTAGCTTTCCATTTGTAAGATCTGTTCAGGGCTCTCACCAGCGGTCCAAAACGGATCAGTTTGCATTCTAATGCATTCTGAATAGAAAAGGATCCGCTTGGAAAGCATCAGTTTGCATCAGTTCAGTCTCCATTCCGCTTTGGAGGTGCTGCTTGCAGAATTTTGGTGTCCGTCTCATGAAACTGAGCCAAATGGATCTGTCCTGGCACACAATTTAAGTCAATGGGGACGGATCCGTTTTCACTGACACAATCTGGCACAATAGAAAACGGATCCGTCTTAAACACCATTTAAAGTCAATGGAGGACGGATCCGTTTTCTATTGTCTATTGTCTTGGCTAAGTTAAAGATAATACAAACGGATCTGTTCTGAACAGAAGCAGACGGTTGTATTATCTGAACGGATCCGTCCATGACAAAATGCGAGTGTGAAAGTACCCTTTTCTGTAAACTAATTAAGGCCTCTTTCTCCAAGGCCATTCTGCTGTTTGTTAGTGTTTGGCAATTTATTACTCCACCTATCTGTTCTTTCCTGTGTATATCCATGTTTCTATACAGATTTTTTTTTATTCCTGGCCTGAAGAAGGAACCTCAGAGTCTTAAAAGCTTGCCTTATATAATCATTTATTTTAGTTAGCCATTAAAAGCTATCAAATTACAGTATTTAATATTGTTTCTCTTTTGGAGAACATCAAGACTTGACACTGACATACATCGCTAAGTGTAAACGGACATTTGACAGCATTAACAAGCAGCATGTTTAAAAACACACCATGTTGTCATATGTGTTATGCTTTTTCATATTCCAAAGCTTTCAAAAAATGTCCCTAATCAGGGGAAGATGGTGTTTAAACATACACTGTGTTATGGGATGAAAAAAAAATTATCTGTGTTCTTTTGTTAGAATAAAAAGTGGCTAATTGAGAATGAGCCTATAAAAATTTTCGCTTCCCCTACAGAAGATGATGTTAGGCAGGCAGCAGCAGTGGCATGATGGAGGCAGCAGCAGCCATACAGAACATGATGATAGGCAGGCTGCAACAGTGGTAAGATGGCAGCAGCGGCATGATGGAGGTGGGACTCCAGACGGCAACAGTGGCAAGATGGTGCACCATTAGAAAGGACATATATATTCACCAGTCTCGGGCAAGGAGTGTGAAAATCCTCCTATATCCAGGCTTGGTTCATTTTGACAAAAGGGATGTTTTGAACACTAGTGGAGGACAACTTGGTCTGTTTGGATGTCACCACGTCACTTGAAATGCTAAAATCCCTCTTTGAGATAACATTGGAGGATTGGCAAGACAGAAGGAAGAGTGTGCTTTATCAGATCTGACCACTGTTCTAGTCTGCCTGCCCAGAAATCCATAGGGCCAGGGAACAGGGTTTGCTCCAGAGACTGGCCAGATTTTAGATAGACCTGAATCTGGGTGTTGAAGCAGAAGCCGTCGGCTTGCTGACTGGCCTCTGCCTGGCGCTGCATGTGGAAAAACTGCTATATCATGTTGAGGAGACTAACTGGCTACTCGTGCTGCTTCTGCTGCTTGTGGCAGCAAGAGGGGAGTGACTCTGTGGGGGCTGAATGAGGCCTCCCTTCCAGACACACTGGCAGCAGGTGTCTGCTTACTGAAAGATGCTGCAAGCTGCATATACTGGGTTTCCTGGTAATAATTTAGTTTGTCCTCCCTCTCTGCGCCCTCAGTCCCCTGTTTTGCTTTAAGAGCAAGGGTCTAAAAGCATGGTTATCCAGTATTTATCAGACTGCTTGATGTCATCGATACAACTGTCACAGTGTAAGCAAGTGAGCTTACAGCTTGCCATTCTGGCCAGCGTGCCCAAGGAGCCAGTTCATTTCAATTCCGTCAACCACTGGGTATCATGGCCAGTGTCACAGTCATTGTCATCCTCTTGCTCGTCTAACTTAGACTTCTCTTCCTCCTCCAGTGGCACCACCTCCTCTGCTCCCCCTGCCCCCATGGGAGTTTCATTTCAACTCCGTCAACCACTGGGTATAATGGCCAGTGTCACAGTCATTGTCATCCTCTTGCTCTTCTAACTTGGACTTCTCTTCCTCCGCCAGTGGCACCACCTCTTCTGCCCCCCCCCCCCCCATGAAAGTTTCTCATTGTGGGTCTCCAACTGCTACTTGGTGGACAGCAAAATGAATTAGCTGTTTTTCTTCCTTCTCTATCACTACCTGTTGCATGATCATCAATGTATCTTCAAAAATACATATTAGGGACAACAGAACAACTGTGCTAACAGCATGAGCTACCCAACCTGGAAAAAACACATACTCCGTGCTGAGGCGGTCTGCTGCATGACAAAATCGTTCACAGTTTTCTGCTGCTCATACAGATGCTCTAGCATGTGCAATGCTGAATTCCAGCGAGTTGGAACTTTGTGGATTAAGTGGTGTAGCTGACCATTCTGATGCTGCAAGTCCAGGAGAGCATTCTTTACCAGATGGGAATGGATGAAAAGAGGGCCAGTCAGATAAATGCCTGCTGTGGGTGCCACAAGACAGAGTTCAGACTAAGCACCTATATTTCTACATTCAGAAGTGCATGACCATAAGGCAAATAAAGTAGATTAAAAGATGGCCGCACAATACATCTCAAACTAACAGAAAAACAAAAAAGGGGCTCATTCCAGAAATAGGAATGAAGGAAGCTCTTTGCGCACATTTTTGATCAAAAGTATGTCGGGCCCAAGTGCCACTTCACGGCGACTTCCGCACATGGGTCCCTTACACTACAGATACTGCCTCTCATGGACTTACCAGTCTCCTCATTTTCAGGGCACTGTAGGAACCAGCTAAATTGCTTTTGTGCTGAGAAGTCCCAGGAACTTGGGCGGGTCTCAGTCCAAAAGAGGCGCCACCCTCAATATATACTACAAGACAGAGTTCAGACTAAGCACCTATATTTCTACATTCAGAAGTGCATGACCATAAGGCAAATAAAGTAGATTAAAAGATGGCCGCACAATACATCTCAAACTAACAGCTGTGGGTGCCAGGCAGGTATAATCTTGGGGGAGGAGGGGTCAAAGGGACCTGGTTATGTTCCTGGGGTGCTGCCTTTCCACTGCCGAAAAAACCTTGACCCAGTGGGCTGTGAAAGACATGTACTGTCTCTGCCCATAACAGTTGCTCCAGATGTCCACCGTGAATTGCAGCTTGCCGCACAGCGAATCCCACCACAGGAGAGTACAAGGCACTAATAAAATGGCATGGCAGCAACTGCACCACCAGCAACATGGTCAGATGGGGGTTAAGCTTGTACACAAGCAGATTGCTGATGGAGAAAAGTTTTTTCATGGCCAAACATTCTGTCTCACGATGGAGCAGAGGACAAGCAGGAGTCTTAGCAGGAGAAGAAGGTGATGATGATGACAAACATACCATATTGCTTGGAGATGCAGGTTGGCTGCCACAAATAGGACCAAGAGAAGGAGGACAGATTTTTACTGCTAGGGAATGCTGACCATTTGTATTTTCCAAAATGATTCGGTGTGCCACCTCTAGTGCTGCAATAGACAACTGGTAGATATAATTGTGTTTGAATGGCCATGGCTTATTTTAATTCTGCAGATCCTGCACACAGCTGTGGTTTTATGCACACGCCATGTGGAGAAAAAACAGAATACGGGAGTTGCTTGTGTAGAGCCACAGGCAGCTGAGCTCGGCTTAGCTCATAAATGTTTTGGGCCTAACCGACTAACGGTGTCAGCGACATCACCAGACCACAAAGTAGACATGGTCTTGGCTGTTCTTAGGGAGGTACTTCACTTCTGCTCTCTGTCAATGTTGCCACCCCCTTTTCCACTAATATTGCCTCCTCCTCATCACCCCTATCTGGCTCCCAGGTCCTGTCCAGCAAACAGTCATCATCAGAGTCTTCACCCTCTCTTTTATGCTTCACCCTCCCTTTTAAGCTTTTATCTCAGAGAGATATCATGGTGGGCTCCTGAGCCCCCTCCCCTGCCCTGCATTTGCACTGACTCCTGACCTCCTCCGGGCAGACCAAACGTTGACTGCTCTCACACAAGTCAGGAAGACTCTCTTGACTGTCTGCCATAGGGCGTGGTGGGGTTTTCTTGCCACTGCTTAGTAAAACAGAAGCTGCTCCACTAGGAAGCGGCAGCGAAGACTGAGAGGATTCCACTAAAAGCCTTCTCTGGGACTGCAAGGCGGAGGAGCAGGAGGCACGCTGTGACCTCTGGCTCTATGGCAGGATGTCAGACTCCGATGTTACCTCCACTTGATCCTGCTGTGACTGAGCCATCCAATTCACAATCTTATCCTCTTTCTCCTCAACGATAATGTTGCACCTTTCAGAAGCCATAGACAACTGTGGCCTACTACTACTTCTGGCCAGATAGCTGGAGCTGCTACTACCCAGGGTTTTGGTTCTGAGTCTTTAGTTTGGAACCCTTCTGTAGCCCTCAATTTTTTTTACCTGAAATGTACAGTCACATAAAGTATGGAACAGCTTGCAAATCAGCTTTCTGGAACTTAAAGACAGGGAGGCGCAATATTTTAAGATAATTCCACAAACACACTGAACATACTACTACCGACAGTTGACTTTGGAAAATTGTGTAAAACACAAGTTAATAAACTACTACACAATTATTACCAAACACTTAAAGTGCCTGTAGATGAAACAACACAGCTTTCAGCCTAGTATGTAACGGTATCACTCACAGATGTTATCCTCCCCTATTCTGCGTCCTGTTAGACAGATATATGTTGGTTTTAATAAATACAACCCCAAAAAATGACATTGTAACTGTGTGGAGATGTAATGAAAATACACAGATTTAGGCTTAATATGTCAAATTATCACTCTCGGATAATTTTGTTTGCTAACCTGTGTATAGTAAGACATGTATATGCTGGTTTTTAAAAATTAAACAAAACAATTTCAAATTATCTATGTAGAGATGCCCTGACATAGAGTTCGGACTAGTATTTCAGGTGTTTTCATTGAGACTTCAAATGCTACATCTATTGTCTGGATAGTAAAACACGTGTTTGCAGTTTTCCACTTATTACCCCCCCCCCCCAAAAAAAATAAATAAAAAAAAATAAAAAAAAATAAAAAAAAAATGAAATAACTCTCCTTGCAGGTAGCTGCTTTTGAGGTTTGCAGCAGCTGCAGTTGTGCTAGGAGGAACACCCAGCCTTAGCTCCTCACTTCTCACTCCCTGGCTGACAGCTTTCCCTGCCTGTCCCTATTCTACACACACTTCTAATTGTAGCGTTTCTTTTCAATGTTCCTGGTAGTAGAATAAAAGTTCTATTGTGACTTTTGACTGATCCTGACTCCCTAAGGGTACTTTCACACTAGCATTTTGGATTCCGTTTGTGAGATCCGTTTCAGGGCTCTCACAAACGGTCCAAAACGGATCAGTTTAGCCCCAATGCATTCTGAATGGATAAGTATCCGTTCAGAATGCATCAGTTAGGCTCCGTTCCGCCTCTATTCTGTTTTGGAGGCGGACACCAAAACGCAGCATGCAGCATTTTGGTGTCCGTCTGAAGAGGCGGAGCCTAACGGATCCGTTTTTAATTACAATGTATGTCAATGGCGCCGGATCCGTTTTCAATGACACAATATGGTGCATTTGAAAACGGATCCGTTCCCCATTGACTTTCAATGTAATTTAAAACGGATCCGTTTTGGACTTTGTCATTTTTCTTTAAACCTAATGCAAATGGATTCGTTCTGAACAGATACAAATATTTGCATTATAGGTGCGGATCTGTCTGTGCAAATAAACAGATGGATCAGCACCAACGCAAGTGTGAAAGTACCCTAAGATCGTTTTTCTGGCAGACACTGCTACACTGATCCATTCTCATTTACAGCCAAACAGAATGACATTCTGCTCGTTCTGCTCTTAGGGTTAAGTCAGTACCCTTCATCCTCTCTAATTTTATGGATTCTTCCAAAACAAATCTGAAAAGGTTTGGGTTCGTCTGCCAGCTGAAATTTTGCATAGTTCATTATATAATTAATTCATTACAAATCTCTAGGACTGTTTTCTTTGATGAGAGAATTTAACAAAAAAGCAAGCACACCATGTTATATATTCTTTTCTATTTGAAAAAATGCATTTAGTCTAATTATTTTAAAATTGTTAATATAACATTCGTTTTTTTTAAATTTTTAGTACTTTGATTAAGCTCAGGGCTTTCACAATTTTCCAGTCAACCCAAACAAGTTTCCACACGGATGCAATAAACATTTTTTGGAACTTGTTGAATTTAATTAAACCAGCATGTAGGTAATCAGTACACCAGGATAGGGTGACAATTTACCTGGGAGTGATATTAATATTAGGGAATGATTTTATATTGTCTGTTTACATATATTTAGTTTCAACACAATTGGAAAGGAATAATATACTTTTGGGGGACTTGTTCCATTCAAATAAGGAGCATATATGCATGATTATTAAATTAATACACAAAGTATAGCAGCAATCTACCTGTGAGAGATAACTAGAGATGAGCGAAGTTTTCAAAAATTCGATTTGGACACAAATTTTTCCCCAAATTTTGCTTCATTCTGAACTAATTTGTCATGAAGTGCTTTAAATCAGCTATTTCCCGGCCTGCAGGGAGAGTGTATCTCAGTGTACATCACGGTGCATTGCAGCAACATACATCACTAGTCCTTTCTGGTAGTGAAAGAGTTACTGTGACAGGCAGGTCGACACCCCAATAGAATGAAACAGCTTATTCACCCCAATTTGAGAATAAAGGTGTAATAGAATTGCTTATCTATTAAGCAAAGTGGACACCCCAATAATAGTAGTATTAGACAGCTTATTCTGCCCAATTTAGGAATCAACAAGGTGGACACCCCAATAACAGTTTATAGGGTTGTTCAGTCGATTTCTATTGATGGGTAATCAATAATAGATTGTCGTGGGTCTAACACCCAGAACAACTGCCGATCACGAGACGGCGCATGCAGTGTTCACGTGCCGCCTCCTGTCTCTCTTCCTGTCTGCTGCCCCATCAAAGGAGGAGGGTGATGGCAGCAGCAATAAAGAGCAGAGGCCATATACCTCCCAAAGAACAGCAAGGGCCACATCTGCTTCAGGATCTGGCGCTGTGGGCGAGCTAGACCCAAAACGTGCCAGAGCTAAGCCCTGCTCAACTACCTTTACCTCTGCTATGCGAGTATCTCCCGTCTAGAATTTTTTTCTCCACGCTGCCAGAAGACAAGAGCATTGCCTTGTGCAAGACCAAAATAAGTGGGCAGGCAAACACAAACATGGGTGCCACAGCTTAATTAAACCACATGAAGCAGCATCACCCAATCCAGTGGGCAAACAGAGGTAACATCGTCATTATCCCTTTCCGCTTCTCTCGCTCAGACTCATCCTTCTCTGTTCAATCATCAATAACGGAATGCGTGGCCACAAAACAACTCTGAGCGCCAGATGCTCAGAGTTGTTTTGTGGCCACGCAAGGTGCTGGCAAAGTCTAAAAGACTGTCTAAGCACTTATGTTGTGAGGAATGCTCTTCTGGACCTGCAGCGACAGAACGACCTGCTGCTACACTGCTCAATCCGTGACATGCTAACTCGTTGGAATTCGACATTACACATGCTTGAGCATCTGTACGAGCAGCAGAAAGCCGTGAACTATTTAGTCATGCACCAGAAAGCCTCAGCAGCAGGTATCATGTGTTGCTTCAAGGTCAGGCAATGGCAGCTCATCCGAGATGCCTGTCAGGTGCTGAAGCCCTTCGAAGAGTCCACAAAGTTTGCCAGCAGGGACAACTGCGGCATGAATGACGTCATCCCTCTCATATTTATCTTTGAGCAGACATGAATGCTCATGCAGCAAGGGAACATGGCAGTAAAAAAGCAGCTGACACATCTGGCTGTCCACCCTATAGCTGTTTGGGACATACAAAGGGAATCTGCCATGGAAGAGGAGGATAAGGAAGATGAGGAACTGCCACTGCAAGAGGCGGAGGAGTCCGAGGTGGAGAAGAAAGAGGACAATGATGAGGATGGCACCGGCCAAGACACCCAATCATCTTAGTGGGAGGGGGGGGGGGGGGTTGGTGGAGCCAGAAAGAACTGGCTCCTCGGGCACGCTGGCTAGAATGGTGACCTGTAAACTGGCTTGCTTATGCAGTGACAGGCATATTGTTGACATCAAGCAGTCATGATTACTGGATAACTATGCTTTTAGACCCTCACTACCAGGTAAAAATGGGGGATTTTTTTCCTTTCCCAGAAAGGGAGAACAAATTACATTATTACCAGGAAACACTGTGTACACGGCCGAATTGGCACAGCATGCTCTCTATCTTGTTTCTGGCCCAGCTTCCATTGTCATATCGGAGAGGGTTTTAAGTGCCACAGGGTGCATGGTGACACCCAAAAGGACCAAGTTGTCCTCTGCTAGTTTCAGAAACATCACTTTTGTCAAAATTAACCAAGCTTGAATTCAGGAGGATTTTCACACTACACCTGCTTATTCCGATGAATAGACCTACCCATGTTGGCGGTGCACCATATTGCCACAGTAGCTGACTGTGTGCCTACCATCGCCACTAATGCCACTTTCCAAACATCACTTATGTACAACTGCTGCTGTGGCCTCCATAATGCCACTGTTCTCTGTCTGTTTACTTTAACTTTACATCATGCCACTTATGCCACTTCCAACCGTCACGTTTTGTATGGCTACTGCTGCGGCCTGCATCATGCCACTAATGCCACTTTCCAACAATCGCATTCTGTACAGCTTCTGTCACCGCCTCAATCATGCCACCACTGCCACCTGCTGACCATCATGTTCCGTAAGGCTGCTGCGGCCTTCATCATGCTGCTGACTTTCTGCCAACATGTAGCATATGGCTGCTGCTCCTGGATGTTAATCCCCTACTGCCACCACCATTAACACAAAGCATCTGCCACCATTATCACTACTATTAGTACTACTAGCACCACTACTACTATTACTCATTGACAGCCTTTTATGTTCCATGCTATGCTGCTTCTGCTACCGCTACAATTGCAGCCTCATGCCACTATATCCTCACCCTTTTCCCATTCATACTGCACTGCTGCTGCTCCCAATTAAAGGAGCATTTTGATCCTTTAAATGCATAATTTTTGGACGCGTGGTCCCCCAAGCCAATTTTTTATTTTATTTTTTATTCCATCACACCATGTGTGTTTAAACATAATCTGCCCCTGATAAGGGACAATTTTTGGAAGCTTTGGAATATGAAAAAACATAGCACGTGTGCCACTGCGGTGTGTTTTTAAACTCGCTAAATGGTTAAAGGAGTTGTCTCATCTTAGACAATGGAGACATATTGATAGGTTTTCCCCCCATTGCCTTATAGGTGCGGCTCCCACTACTAGGACCTGCACCTATATCTGGAAAAGAATCCCACAAGGTGGTGGCTGGAGGACTCTGTTCCGGCCACCAAGCGCTCTCCCCATAGAGATGAATGGGAGCACACTGTGCATGACCGGCTACCACTCCCATTCACTTCTATGGGCCTGGTGGAAATTGCCAAGCCAGAGCTTGGGCCCCAGAGAAAATGAATGGAGGGTGGCTGCGTATGCGCAGTGCGCTCTCCACCACTTTTGGGGCTCCGTTATTGATACAGGTGTGAGTCCCAGCGGTAGATATGCCCCATCGTCTGTGATGAGACAACCCCTTTAACACCATCAAACTTGCATTTACCCAGACTTAAGTATGTCAGTGTCACTCAGACATCATTTACTACTGTTGTCAATGCGTTCTAGAGCTTGGGGAGGGGCTAGAGGGGGTTATATACCAACCTTTAGGACAATTGGAGCAACGTTTCTCCGTCTTAAAACGATTCTCTTCCGAACAGAACTTTTTTAAAAATTCTGTGAACCGGACCCGAAACAAATATCGACTGGTTGCGGTAGTTTTCTCAATTTAAATTTTTTTTTTGTGAGGTTGTGCCAAATTTATGAAATTGTGCAAAGTAATAATATACTTTGTGCAAGTGAAATGTGGTGTATGTTTATGTCTGTAAAAGGGAAATGCAACTATTTTGTGACTTTTTAAAATGTCACACATCGTAAATGACCCTGTTATAATTTGAAATAATGGCCTACTTTTCGTTTCACTTTTAAAAGTGGCAAAACTCACCAACTGTCACAGCTGGTGACTGGCATAGCAGCCTTATAGCAGACTTACTCATAGCAGACTTATAGCAGATAAATAACTCCCTATGTCCACTCCATTAATCACTTCCTCAACTAACACATTATTTTTGCATTAAAGGCTATGTACACCTTATGATTGCATTTTACTAATTTTTTAGTAAAAATCATATTTTCAATTGGCCTTTTATATTGAGACATTCTGTCACAAAAGGATAACTGTTTTTATAACTGTGTGACTGGTACTTTCACTTTGTGTCAGTCATCTAATAAACCTTATCTCTAACTACTAAGAGGTCATAAACACCTTTTCAACTCAATGTTTTACAAGGGACAGCTGTGTAGATGTTATAGTGGCACGGGTTTTAAAGACTTGAGTCATTAGCATAATATCTACATATAGCTTTACTATTTGCCTATGCAAAAAATGATTACTTAAAGGGAGTCTGTCAGCATTCTGACCATGTAAAACTGCTCACAGTACTCGGAAAGGACTACCTTTTGTAGATATCTTATAATAAGGAGTAGTGTTAATATGCACTTTTATTCTGCCAAGTTGTCAAACTACAAGTGCCCATCAGGTGATGCTTCACTGAAGTGCTCTCTATTCTTCCTCCCTGCTCTGAGTGGCAACTAAAGGTCTCTTAGTTGGAAGCTACAGCTGTTACACAGAGCAAAGGGGAGGGGCTGAGAAAGCAGCTAAATGTCCCATGTTTCTTCAGAATGAAGGTCCCCCAAAGCCTCTTGATGAGCTTGGTGGATTCAGGTAGGGAGTTAATAGAGTCACTGTGAATGCTTGTGTCTGTCTGTGGAAGTTAGAGAAGCATCTGAGTACACTTGCTCAACAGAGGTGGTACCTATCATATTCATATTGTATGAATATGCCAAAAATATATTTTATAATTGGAAAAATACTTTAATACTTTCTATACTGTAACTATATGTCATTGTCTAATAGATATGAGAAAATATAGAAATATTGAACTCATTAAATCATCTTTTTATTGAGGTCTGAGCCCATTCAGTGAAGTGAATCTTCTTTCTTTCATCACAATTTTGTTTCTCTTAACATAAGGGACATAACAGAACATTAGGTATGGCAGGAAGTCGAAGAGTTAACTGCTGCTCTTCATGGGGAAACAATATTTGTGAGTAGAGTTTGATGATTTGATTTCAGTTTGCAATTTAAGTCACAAATTAGTCCTGATTAGTCTAAAATATATTCACATATTCTACAGGAGAATCAAGCAATGTGTTTTTGATAAAATGTAATGGTTGCCACATAACAAACTGCTCACTGTAAATTCTCAAAGCTAAATTTACATAGATTAACTGTCAGAAAGACTTTAGTCAGATGGATGCTTTCATGTTACCATTTTTTCTGCTAAGCTAACAGTACTACTACTTCAGAGTAGGATTTGCTACTGATTTTGGCTCACCATACAGTAACTGCTGGAATTAACTGACCAAATAACTTAAATATCAACTCAGCCTTACAGATCAATGCTTGCGTCAGGTATAATGTACTTAACCATGCATGGGCCCAAGATTCTACTAAAGAGCGGTCTTCTTTTTACACCTTCTCCAGTTTCCACATAGATTGCTAGAGAACCTGGTGTGTTACAAACTGATTCTACGGTGAGCTCTACGGTGTCCATATTGGTTGATAGATAAGGGTGGGTTCACATCAGCATTATGTATTCCGTTATGGCTTTCCGTTATAACATGGTTAGAACAGAAAATAACGGAATCCATAAGATGAAAGTCAAAATGGAAGCTGTTTTGATCCTTCATAATACAAGTCTATGGGCAGCATAACCGATCCATTATGCAGGAGTCCAGTTCTGCATAACTGAAACCAGGACGGATCAGTTATGCTGCCCATAGACTTGTATTATGACAAAATGCAAAACGGAAGCCTTTAAAAGGCATTCCATTTTGCTTTCTGTCATAACAGAAGTCTATAAGAATCATAATGGATCCATCTGGTTCTCATTATGCAGAACGGACAAAAAAGTCACAGGCCTTTGTTTTCCGTCTTGCATAATGGGAACCAGATGGATCCGTTATGATTCCCATAGACTATTATGACAGATTGAAACAGAATGCCTCTTAAAGGCTTCCGTTTTGACTTCCGTCTTATGGATTCCGATATTTTCCGTTATAACCATGTTATAACAGAAAGCCATAATGGAATACATAACGCTGATGTGAACCCACCCTAAGCTGTTGTGTTACCCAATCAAATTCCACTGTAGAGTGAAATAGCTGTCTCCTGTATCAACATAGATTGCTTGAGAAGCTGGTATGTAGCACACTGATACAAGTAATAGCCCCATAACAGAGGGGAGAGGTTGTCAGAAGTAAGTTTGTGTTGACACCACTGTTTATTTTTTCCTCCTTCTGATCTGTCAGAAGAACCCAACAAAAAATGGATCCTGTCTTTTAAGCATCTGCCTTTACACTGTCAGTATTTGGTCAGTAATTGATCAGTATTGGTAAGGTAAACAAAAAAAACAGGAGTGGGTCCAAAGACAGAGATAACACGTGAAGGAAGTATTTGCATGTCTTCTGTGCTTTGGACCCACTTCTGCTTTTGGTTTTCAAATCATGAGCAAATCCTGATACTAAATAATGACACTAGTGGTAAGGGTGGCAACAGCATAAGGAGTCATCATAGTGGCACAGACACAGAGTGGTGAGGTAGATAGCAACAGCAGTGGCAGTAACAGCACAAGATGGTGGCAGTAGGAGTCGATGGCAGCAGAGGCAACAGGTGTGTGGCATCAGGTGGGTGGCAGCATCAGAATAGTGAAGCACATGGCCATTTTCACAATGTTGTTTTGTGGCAGCACACTGCACTCAGAACATTACTGCTAGAATCCTCTAGTCTGGTGCATCAAGCACCGGCGTGGGGAAATCCTGGTTGATCTGCGCCTGATTCATTTTTACAAAGGTTAGTCTCTCAACATTTCATGTTGAAAGGCAAGTTCTATTTGAGCTAACTAAGCCCCACGCTGTAATAAATAACCACTGTGATGCCAGAATCCTGGCCAGCAGAAAAGCTTGCCCAGGGCAAACTCGGCCAGTTCCAGCCACAATTCAAGTTTGGCTGCCCAGTAGTCCAGAAAATCTTGGATCTGGGGTGAGAGGGTTCAGTCTAAGTATGCCACCACCTGTTGGTTCAGATTCTGCTTCATGTCCTGCTACTGGCTGGTTTCTTCAGTAGGTGGGTGAAGAAATGTGCTCACCAGAGACTGGAGACTCAAGATACTGCTGACGGAGCTGGTGCTGCTCCTGTCCCCACCTACAGCAGTCATGGCAGTGGAGCATGGGCGCAGAGGGACCCTCCGGTCAGTCCTTCATGAGGATCGGTGATGCTGTATATAGGCAGCGACCAACTGACTACATAGGGTGTCTTGCTAGTAGCTGAGTTTACCCTCCCTCTCAGCAGGTTTAAAAAGGCCCCTATTTTGGCCTGGCTGAGATGGTCTAACATAGTGGAGAGCAAGTAGTCATCCCTCTGACAAATGGTGATAATGTAGCTTTCACTATGAAAGCAACTCAGCATGCACATGGTTATTTGCACAAGGAAATCAGAGGGACTCCCTGCCTCCATCTCCACTGCATACTGCCATGGTCTGTTGGAGTCATCGGCCTGGTCTTCCTCATCGCCCTCCAGTCACTTGTGCAGACAAACCGCCTATTTTTGTATACATTACTTGTGCATAAATGTCCTCTTCCTTGTCCTCATCCTCCTCCTACAGCAGTTCAGCCCCCACAGGGCTCAGGTGGCCATGAGATGTAGGCGCCACGTCTCCTATCCCCTTGCCAGCAGTTTTATCAGCATCCTCTCCAGGATGTGAGGGAGTTGAATGACATAATTCATCCCATAGTCCTTGCAACTGACAAATAAAGTGGCCTACTTAAAGGGCCTGAGCAACCGGCAGGTGTCATGCATGAGCTGCCACTTGCTAACATCAAAGTTACACAGGAGAGTACTCCTGTCTGCCTACATCATCAAGAAATCGTTCACGGCCTTCCACCGCTCATATAGTTGGACCAATATGTGGAGGGTTGAGTTTTGTGTAGAAACGTTGCATATTAGGCGATTTTGGGGAATGCTATTCTGCCTCAGCAGCTCAAGGAGGGCATGTTTTGAAGGGTTAGCATAGCTAAAGTGCATGTACAGTTTCCTGACCATTTTCAAGATGTCTTGCAGTTGGGTAGAAGACTTCAGGAACCGCTTTACAACCAGATTAAAGACATGCACCACGCAGGACGCATGGGTCAGCCTTGCTTGACACAGCGCCGACAGAATGTTCTTCCCATTATTGGTGACCATAGTTACGATCTTAAGTTGGCGAGGAGATAGGCAGGATTTAATTTCTTGTTGCAGAACAGTGTGACTCTGCCATTCTCTGCATAGGTGGTATGCTGGAGGACCACTCCGAACTGTGCCTACAGTGGAGGCTAAGGTTGAGGATGAGGAGGCAGAGTTCAACAGCTTGAGAATGCAGAGGCAGCATTGCCATCACCTGGCCAAGTTGCTGGTGGTGTGCTTGGGCCGAAACCACATTTACCCAGTGGGCTATAAAAGACAGATATTATCCTTGACCATATTTGCAGCTCTACACGTCGGTGCTGCCTTGAACTGCACCAGACACATGTTGAGCAGAAGGTGGGCAACTCCTTGAGCTTATGTGGCTGGTACAGCATTGTTGGAGAAGTAATGACGGCTTGGGACTCTCCACCTTGGCTTGGTACAAGCCATCAGTTCTCTAAAAGGCTAAAAGGTGCCGAGTCAAGCACATGGAAAGAGAGGGTCTGTAGTACCAGCAATTTGGCCAGGAGCACGTTCAGTTTCTGCACCGCTGGATTAGTGCACACATACTGTTGTCTTTTTGCAATTGCCTCCCTGATCGATTGCTGGCGAAATGAGTGATGAGGAGTAGGAGTAAGAGGAGGAGGAGCATCAGGACCAATATCTGATGGGATGGAAACAAAGCTCCCTTCTACTGAGGTGGTGGAGCCTTGAATGCTGGAAAAGGGGTGCTGGCCGCTGGGAGATGCCTCAGGCTGTACTACAACAGTCTTCCCAGAGCACTTTATGGTGCCGCTCCATGTGCTGATGCAGGGCCGTGGTGCCAACATTGGCACCCTGGCCACACTTCACCTTCTGCCCACAAATTCTACATGTGGCCACGCTCATGTCCTCTGTTAACTTGATGAAAAATTCCCACACAGGCAAGTAGGGAATTTTACACCCACCACTCCATGCCAACTGCCTGCCACTGCTTCTCTGAAGCCATGTCCCGCTAGACCAGGGATGAGCAACCTTCGGCGCTCCAGCTACTGTGAAACTACAACTCCCAGATACAAACATGCTCAGCTGTCCTTCTACACCTGGAGTGCCAGAGGTTGCAGATCCCTGCACTAGATGTTTCTGGACAGGTAGGCTCATGAGTAAAAGACGGTACCCCGGGCACATTTGGCTCCAGACCTCACACTGCTCCGACCCTGCTAACTAACAGCCACCAGTACACCCTGCTGACTGAGCCGCACGCTGCCACCCTGCCACTGTCTCACAGGCAAGTTGCCAACCTCACCTAAAGATGAGCAAATTATTGAAAAGTTCGATTTGGCTGATTCACCGAATTTTACTAAAAAATTTGCTTTGTGATGAATTACTTAGTCACGAAGCGCATTTTTTTGTAAGTAGCAGGTGCAATGACAGGGAGCTGCAATAGCGCCACCCCCCGTCATTGCACCCCTCAGATGCCATGTTCATACATGATCGCGGCATCTGACTGTAAAAATAGTGTAAAATTAACAGCAAAAAAAAATTAAATCAAACTTACTGCCTCCATTTGCTCACAGTGGGCCGACCGCTGCCATCTTGCTTGAAGATCTGGCGTGAAATCTCGCGTGGCGCAAGATGACGTCATCATGCTGGCCTACATCACCACGCACAGGATTTCGGACAAGATTTTCAATCACAATGGCGGCTGGCGGCCAATCGCAAGCAAATGGAGGAGGTATGAATTTTTTTTGTTTTTTACACTATTTCAGGTTAAATTGATTCGCTAACACGAAGCATGAGGAAATTTGGCTTTGAGGCAAATGGAATTTATCCTGAAATTTGGATTGAATTCCACTTCATCGGACTCAATTCGCTCATCTCTACCCTCACGCCATGATGATGATGATGAAGCCCCCTCTTCCCCGTCTCCCATGTACATCATCATCCAGTACTGTCTGCACGTCACTGATATTACACTCACCAGTCTCATGGCCGCGTCTCTGACCGCTCGTACCACGTGGTCACACACGACTCTCATCATTGCTACTTGCCTGCCTAGAGGAGGAAGCAGTGGATGTCTCCTCCAAATCTGGGCTGGGCAGTAGCTGATGACTGTCTTCAATAAGCTCATCCTCGCTGAAAACAGAGCACGGCCATCGGCATACAATACTTCCCGAGCAGTAGAAGCAGAAAAAGAAACAGGCAGGTTCAGGACAGGTGGGGTCACAGAGCTTGTTCCTGGGCCATGCCAACTAAGCTCGATGTCAGAGGAAGACCGAGTCAACCATTCAAGGACAGCTGGGTTGCTGGTCAAAACACGACCGCTGGATGACACTGGCAGAATTGGCCTGTTGCTGCGACTGCTGCTACCACCCCCCTCTTCTTTTGCCTCTACTTTTGCCAACTCCAGAAAAATGTTGCCACTGACAATTCCTTAGAAGGCTCTTGCACCTGTCTGTCGGATATACTGTACAGTAACTGTAAGTGTAAAATAGCTGTAGTATTAGACCGCTTTTTCACCCCAATTGCAGAATCAAGGCATTATAGAATTACTTATCTATAACATAATGTGGACACCTTAATATCAGTAGTATTAGACCCCTTTTTCACCACAAATAGAGAATCAAGGCCTTATAGAATTACTTCTTTATAAAACAAGATGCAAAACCAAATCACTGTAAAAATAGAGAGTTTTCACCCCCAATTACAGAATCAAGACCTTATAGAATTACTTATCTATAACAATGTGGACACCCCAGTAGCAGTAGTCAATGCCGGCGTTAGAACCCGGCATACACGGGCAAGTGTCGGGGCCCACTGTAAGTTAGTGGGCCCACTCGTGCGGCACAGCGGCCCCTTTAACATTTTTACATATGGTCATGTTATAAATAATGATGCTTCCGCTGGCCACTGCACACAGTACGCAGCGCTGAAGCTTGCTGCCTGCCCCTCAGAAAGGATCTCCAGGCGCTGGTGGACTGCGAGCTCACTAAGTGCGCCGCACATACGCAGTGCCAGTAACAGTCGGGCACAGCACAGGCTACACTTCCTGCCTCCTCTACTGGCCGGCTCACACATGGGAGAGCTCCAGGACGCGCACTTCCCCTGCTCCAGCCCCGCACAACTTCTGCCGCCGCACTCAACAGGTACAGGATGAGGAGCCCGGCACGGAGATGGCAGGAGGTGGGCGCCAGCCAGGGAAAGTGTCAATGAGGAGAGGCAGCTGTCTGCGTGCTGAGGCTCAGCGGAGGGAGGGGAGGGGACTGCACTGAACTAAGTGGTAAATCAACTTACTGTGTACACCAAAACACCCACCTGATGTCATCCAAAAAATAAAGTCTAATTCAAGGCTTCAAGCCCACAATTGAATTAGGGCAAGTAAGGGTACTTTCACACTTGCGGCATGGCTATCCGGCAGGCTGTTCCGGAGGGTGAACAGCCCGCCGCATCCACCATGCCGCAAGTACCCATGCACGGCAGTTATACCCGGACTAAAAAGTAAGACATGCAGTACTTTTAGTCCGGGAATCTGCCGGGTACTTGCGACATGACGGATCCGGCGGGCTGTTCACCCACTGGAACAGCCTGCCGGACAGCCCTGCCGCAAGTGTGAAAGTACCCTAAAGTCAATTACCATGCGTTTAATAAGCACACTGTCACATGCCTGTAATGTAAACCACAAAATAAACTCCTATAAGAAAATACTAGAAAGCATGATGAAATCAGTTATACTTTATTGGAAAAAATTCATAAGAGGAAATGTATTATTGTTTTCTTATAGGCGTTTATGTTTTAGGCCTCATGCACACGGCTGTTATGTGCCCAGGCCATGGCTGTATTGTGGCCTGCTTACGGCAGGTCCGCAACACAATACACAGGCACCATCCCATGTGCACTCTGCATCACAGATGCAGACCCATTCACTTGAATGGTTCTGCTATCACAGAGATGCAAAACGAAAGCACGGATCGGAACCCCACGGAAGCACATGGAGTGCTTTCATGGTGTTTCTATTTTATTGGAGTGCGGAGGCACGGCCAGAACTTATTCTATTTTTTTGCGGGGGACGGATAGATCATGCACCCATTCAAGTTGAATGGAGCCAGATCCGTCCTGGCCACTGCACGGACGTTGCCAGTGCACTGGGGACCTCGTGTGCATGAGGCCTGAACCAGAGGGATTAAAACACTGGGTAGATAAAAATTAAGTAGGGACATATTCCCTTACGTCCTACCAGCAGCACAGATGGGTTAACCACCCCCCGTGGACTGGCAGGACCGGCGGAATGTTTAATGAGCCCAAGACTGATAACTCAATTTAACAATTAAGTGTCTCCTTAAAAGGAGGAAGTCAACCCCCAGCCCACTGTGTTTTTTTCTGTCCTCCTGGACAGGTGGACTAGGCGGTTTGTTCCCCCCTTTCTTATGGAAAGTGCGGGGAGCCTTCTTTTCGTTTTGGTAACGGCGTTGCCTCTTTTTCCTAGGTACCTTGTCAGTTTGGCCGGCAGCTTGTTTGCTGCCGGCCTCGCGCAGTGCGCCTGGCTGGGGTATTTTGGCGGCGTCCTTGGTCCGGGGATCCCGGTCCCTGTGCGCCGCCATCTTCCGGAGGTAACACGGGGACTCTCCTTTTGCATCACCTCCGGGTAATCCGGCAGTGATTTTTTCACGGGCACGATTTTTTTATGCGTCTTCCTGTGGAGGATTTACTGGGGGAAGGGTGGATTGGCTATCCCTCCCTTTCCTCTATTTTTGGAGGCTGTGTGCTCCAGTTCAGTCTCTGGCTGCATATGCTTTTTCAGCCAGCTCCCAGAGTCCTAAAATTGGTGTTGTTCCACTTGTGGTGTTTTTTTCCTCAGCTGCCTCCGGTCTGTTTTTCTACCTTACCTGCGCAGATAGGTGGTTTACAAATGTTTTATTTGTCTCTTTTTTTCCCGCAGTGATGTCTTCTCCGCGGGATTCGGAAGGCAGGAAAGTGGAATTCAAGAGGAAGCATCTATCCTGCTACCATTGCAGCAGTCAACGGTTATTGTAAGCTGATCGTACCTGCACTCATGAGATCGCAGAAGCTAAACAGCTTAAGGCTGGGCTAAGACCAGTTTGGGAGACGGGTTGGGAATCCCTTGGTCTGTTGACCTAACCTACACCAGGTGTTACAGCTGCCATTAGAGGTTCGAACCTCTAGTGAACCTACTTTGCAGGATATGTATTGATGGCTCTGTTAAAGGAGTCATAGGCCTGCTGGATGGAAAGGCTTCCTATTCGTGCCCAGGCCCCTATGGAGACCTCTGTCCAGGTAAGGAGACCTTTTTGGTCTCCTTAGTTTCTTCCTCCTCGGATGAGGAGGAGCTGACGTTGTGTTTTCTCCCCTGGAAAGACACAGAAGTTGCTCAAGTCCATCAGGTCGGGGGACCATGATGTTGACTGTGGGGAGCCTCCCGTTCCCGCTACTCGGGCACATCGTGTCTTCAAAGCGGATGAGACCCTCCTCTCTGTCATGATATAGAGTGGAAAAAACCTGGAAAAGGTCCGGTTTTAACAAAGAAGTTAAATCCATGTTCCCGATGGCTTAACCCTTGGTGGATTCGTGGGGATCCATTCCCAAGGTGGACATGGCTATTGCCAAGTTGTCCAAGCACACTCTGGTTCCTGCAGACGATGGGTCTAGCTGCAGGACCCCCTTGCAGAGTGCAAACTAAGACGGGGTGTTACGGCAGCTGCGGCTTCCGCTTCCACAGCCATAGCGGCTTTTGAAGTCTCTACATTCCTCTGATCTCGACCGGATCAAATTCAAGTTGATGTGAAGCAAGTCCTGTGAGCGAGGCCAAACACAGATCCTTGCTCTTGAAGCTAAGCAGCAGGTCTGTGGCTCATGGGAGACCAAGTGCGCCTTTGGCACCCTGTAACAATAATGTCAGGGGCCTATATATAGCATGGCCTGGGGTTCGGCGGCCCATATTCCATTTTGGCTTGAGCCTTGGGTCGCTGACAATTCCTCAAAATACAGCTTATATGGCCTTCCATTCGAGCCCAACCGTTTGTTCGGTTCGGAGCTAGATAAGATCATGGAGGGCCTATCAGACTAGAAGGTGAAGAGCCTTCCTCAGCAGTCATTTAGAGGGCAGGGCAGACAAGACAGCGGTGGCAGGTCTGGCCAGCAAACAAGCTCTTGTAGTGACTGGAGAGCACAGCGAAAGGCTGAGGTGCTCTCGTGGAGGAGCCAAAGATGGAAAATCCACCTCCTGACTACGGGCCTCTTCGAGGCTCTTGGTTAATTCCCGTTACTCCTGCCGTCCTGCCAATAAGCTTCCCCATTCCTAAGCTTCATGTACCTGTCGGGAGTCGTCTCTCCCACTTCTGAGAAGAATGGATCCAAGAGATCTTGGATCCCTGGGTCCTGAATATCATTTCCAACAGTTATTTAGTCAACAACACCTCTTTTCCTCTGGACAGGTTTGTCAAGATCAACCTTCTACAAGCTGCCAAGGAGGCGATCCTAGAGGCCTACATTCAGGACTACATTTGCAAAGGGGCTCTGGAGGAGGTTCCGGCAGGAGAACGGGGCCTAGGGATCTATTCACCAGTTTTTCTGGTTCCCAAGGCTTCAGGAGATCTCCGGATGATTATCGATCTGAGATATTTCAATCGATTTATAAGGAAGGTGAAGTTTCGTGTAGAAACCATCAGGTCAGTAGTTCACGCCGCCAATCCTGGAGACGTGATGGCAACCCTGGACCTCAAGAATGCATATCTGCACATCCCGATCCATCCTGGTTCCAGGAAGTATATCAGATCACGGTCCAGGTGTCCGTGTCGTCAGGCATCTTCTGTTTGTTGCCCTTCCTTTGGCATTTCTTCTGCCCTCACACTTTTACCAAGGTGGTTCTGTGGTGGCGGCTTTGAGGCTTCAAGGACTGACCATCATTCCTTATCTGGACGACTGGCTTTGAAAGCCTCTGCTCTAGCGGTCCTAACCCAACTTCTTCAGGTAACAATCTCCTTCTGTTCCACCTAGGTTGGATCAGCTGGTAGAAGTCGAACGTGAGCCCGTCGACTTCAGTAAGATATCTAGGCTTCATAATCGACTCCACTGGGATGTCGCTCCAGTTGACTCCAGAAAGAAGATTCCGGGTTCAGAACACGGCAAGTTCCTTTCCGTTCCCGGCGAGTTCCAACTGACTCTCATGAAGATGTTGGGGCTCATGTCAGCGTCTGCGGAAGCAGTCCCTTGAGCTTCTATGGCACCTCCGCCTCTACAGTCGGAGGTCCTCTCCTAATGGAATGGCAGCCCTGCTGGGCTAAACTCCCTGTGCTCCCTGACTTGGCAAACTCGGTATTCCCTCAGATGGTGGTGCCATCTTTAGACGGGAAGTCTATGACCCAGCCAATCTGGGTCATATTGACTACGGATGCGTCCTAAGTAGGCTGGGACGCTCACCTAGACAACTCTCCAGTTCACGGGACCTGGTTTCTCAGGAGTGGCTTTTTCATCCACCTCTGCGAGATTCAAGCTATCCGGCTAGCCCTCCTTCACTTAGCCCCTCAGATCCGGGGCAAAACGGTGAAAGTCCAGTCAGACAATGCGACTGCGGTACTTTACAGCAACCAGCAGGGAGGCACGAGATCACTTCCTCCTGTCAGAGATCGGGGTGATTCTGGATTAGGCAGAGTTGTACCTTCCCACTTATCTGCTATCCACATCCAAGGCTCCTCAAGATGATAGCGGCTGAGCCGCGGTCTTCCGTCAGTGGAGTGGTCCTTACATCCGGAGAATCAAGCAGATAGTCCTCAAGTGGGTATGCCAGAGGTGGATCTCTTGGCAACAAGGTTCAATGCCAAGGTGGAGAGGTTCTGCTCCCTTTACAGGGAGGACAACCCTCTGGCGTTAGACGCTCTGTCAATATCCTGGAGGTTCAGGCTGGCTTACATCTTCCCTCCCTTTTCCATGATACCGAGGGTATTGATGAAAATCCGTCAGGATCAGGCCTCGGTGATAGCCATCATACTGTTTTGGCCGAAGAGATCCTGGTTTACCTAGCTCACCCAGTTGAGTCGAGGACAATATTGGAGGCTCCCCACAGCAGACCCTGGTGTCGTGGGACACTCACCTCTGCTCAGATCTGCACAGATTCAACCTGACAGCCTGGAGGTTGATCAGTCCCTTCCCAGAATAGAAGGGCTTTCAGAGTCGGTCCTGAGAACGCTGTCTCATTCTAAAGCGGACTCTACCAAGAGAGCCTACTCTTGTATTATGAGGATATTCTCATCCTGTTGTACCTCAACTGAGGTGGCGTCTGCAGATCCGCCCCTCTCCGCTATCCTTCAGTTCCTGCAAGACGACCTTGATAGAGGCCTTTCCCTTCTACCCTGAAGGTTCAAGTTTCAGCCATTTCAGCTTGCCTTAACAGGCTTTTTCTCAGGACCCGCTGATCAAACGGTTCCTTAGAGGAGCTGAAAGATTAAAGCCTACAGTACTGAGACCCCTTTTTTTCAATGGGTTTTTCAGTAGTTCTCAGGGGGTTAGCATCTCCCCCCTTTGAACCGTGAGAGGAGGTGGACATCAAGTTCGCCACTTGGAAGTTTGTGTTTCTCCTTACAGTGACTTTGGCCAAGAGGGTCTCTGAGCTTCAAGCTCTCTCAGCATGAGCCCTATACCGTTTTCTTACATGACCGGGACTTTCTTAGATTCCTCCCGTATTGTAGGCCTAAAGTTCCTTCCTTCCAGAACATCAACCATGTGATATTCCTCCCGGTTCTGTCGACATCTACCACCTCCTCCTAGGAACCTGCTAGACATCCTCTGGACGTCTCGAGATGTCTCCGGATCTATGTGGATAGATCAAGGAGTTCAGGAAAGATGAGAATCTGCTAATCCTGTTGCCGGTAAGTTTAAAGGCTGTAAGGCATCCAAACCTTCCATCAGTCGGTGGATTGAGGAGGCTATTAAGGAATCCCTTGTTTCCACAATCTCTGGACCCTCCGGGATTCGTGAAGGCCCACTCTACTAGAGTTGTGGCTACTTCTTTTGCCGAGAGGAGCCTTCTGCCTCTCAACATGATTTGCAAAGCTGCCTCCTGGAGCTCTGAATCGACATTCATCTCCCATTATAGACTAGATGCCAGTCTAGCTGAGTTTTCGGCCTTTGGGCAGACTTTTCTTAGTTCTGCCAGGCAGTAAGGCCCTCCCTAGGGGTTTCTTCTTGCTATCTCCCCATCTGTGCTGCTGGTAGGACGTAAGGGAATCGTTAATTTCTAACGATAATTTGTTTTCCCTTAGTCCTAACAGCAGCACACAAATTTCCCACCCTAGTAAGTCTAGTTTTCTTCTTACTATAAACACAGTGGGCTGGGGGTTGACTTCCTCCTTTTAAGGAGACACTTAATTGTTAAATTGAGTTATTAGTCTTGGGCTCATTAAACATCCTGCCGGTCCTGCCAGTCCACGGGGGGTGGTTAACCCATCTGTGCTGCTGTTAGGACTAAGGGAAAACAAATTATCGTTAGAAATTAACGAAGAATTGATTTACATATACCTACGCTGTAGCATGTTCTGTCTATTGTATTTGGCAACATATTTAATACATGCAGTTTTATTGCCACGTGTGTTGTGCACAATGCCACAAGGGGGCCCACTGAGGCTTTGCCGCCCAAGGGCCCACAAAAACCTGGAGCCGGCCCTGGCAGTAGTATTAGACTGCTTTTTCACCCCAGTACCCAGTCGGGCATTAAGGCTGCTTTCTTACTTCAGTTATTTGGTCAGTTATTTTCATAAATTGTTGTTGTCTACACAGAGATAAGGTATAATTGAAAGATCTGCACCTGTTCTGTGCTTTTGACTTGCACCTGGTTTTGGCTCACAATAAATGATGGAAATAATTGACCAAATAACTGAAGTGAGAACTTGGCTTAACTGTTAACACTTTATAATGATAATCACAGTGCTCTAAAATTATCTATTGCAGCAAAAACCTCTGTTGTTTTCCATAAAGAGAATTTTAAACTTTGATTTAGAGTCTGATTCACCTGATAAATATCATAGTATTTCAGCATCTTGTTTACATCTAAAGGTCCAAACCCATTTTCTCAAGACTAAAGATACCATAATAACAAATGTCTGTGAAGGTTCTCATTTATCCAGGTCATGGTATATCTGTAAAGAATAAATCAAGGCAACTGGACATATTTATTCCCAGAGAATTCTTGTACAAGTCACTCAGAATTGAGAAAGCTCGTTGGAAGAACGAGTGAAACGTTTTCAAGAAAGTCCAGTTGCCTTGATTTATTCTTTACAGACATAATAACAAAGACTGTTATTTGTACTCCTAAAAGTTATTATTCTTTTTAATCTGTTATTTTCTACAGTATAGTCAGTTAGTTATAGGAAGTTTCAAGCATAGCTGTGTATTTTGGAATTGAAGAGTTGAGTTTTTGGTCACCAACTTGCTTGGCATATCTTTCCCTGTTTCCTCTGACTTTTATGATCATGTCTGTCAATTTTTGCATGTTACTCAAGAAAACAAAATTGAGGAACTCCAGTCCTTACCACTTAACAAATAACCCCAGGAGTGCAAACTCTCACTTAGGCCTCATGCTCACGACCATAGGTATTTTGCAGTCCGCAAAAAACGGATCCACAAAACAATACGGATGCATTCCATATTTTACAGAACGGAACAGCTGGCCCCTAATAGAACAGTCCTACCCTTGTCCCTAATGCAGGCAATAATAGGACATGTTTTTTTTTTTTTTGCAGAACAGAAATACGGATGGACGTAAACGGCACGAGTACCTTCCATTTTTTTGCAGACCCATTGAAATGAATGGTTCTGTATACGGTCTGCAAAAAAAACGGAATGGACAAGGAATGAAAATACGTTTGTGTGTATGAGGCCTTGGGGTTACTATACATTTCAATGACACTCCCACCAGAAAAAAACAAGTATACAAGCATGGTAAAATATAAAATTTTGTAAGTAAAATATCATTGATACTTCAAACCAATCCAAATTTGAACTAGAAATCGAATATCTGTAAATACACACAGGAGATTTCAGCAGAACATGGACATTTAGTTATAATTAGTGTTGAGCGACGTTTACTAAAATTCGATTTGGCTGTTTCACCCAATTTCACAAAGAAATTCGCTTTGCGACAAATTACTTGATCACAAAGCACATTTCTTTGCAAGAAATGGGTGTAATGAAGGGGAACAGTCCCCTGTCATTGAACCCCTCAGAAGATGCCACATTCTTTGCTAATCTTAGGACCTGAGATAAAAAATTAGGGCTTTCAGGGGTTAATTAGTAAAAAATAAATAAAATACCTTATCCATTTGAATGCAAAGATGACACCACGGCCATCTTGATTGAAGATCCCGCACAAAACTGGCCAGCTTGCTGAGCTCATACATCACCATGTACAAGATTTAGTGCGGGATCTTCAATCAAGATGGCCACGGTGGCCTCTTCGCACTCAAATGGATGAAGTGAGTATGTTTTTGCTTTTTCAATGCATTTTAAGGGAAGATTGATTAGTTACCATGAAGCACGAGGAAACTCGGCTTTGCGGCAAATCGAATTTTCCCTTAAATTCGGATCGAAGTCCACTCCAGATTGATTCGATTCGCTCAACCCTAAAAGTTATCTATAAATCTAAATGTGTCATGCCTTCTTTACTGACTAACTAAATGTACTAACGATACAAATCTTTGGGGCCAGCTTATATAGGCCTTTTTCTTAGGGACACAATGACAATGAAAAATAGGACCTAAGATATATCATGAAAATTAGCATTTTTTGCTAATCACATAACTACAATTATTGTTTCAAACCAAACTTATGTAATAGAAATGTTTTCTGCAATATATATCGCAGGGACCCAAGAAATACCGTATTGACTTTCATCAGCTAATCGAACATAAATGGGCAGAAGTACATTGGTTTGGGAGAAATGGTTATCGTTATTGATGCATATAGCAGTTTGGAGAACAGTACTGGGCTAAATAGCATTGATTTTATACAGCTGTATGCTTTATTCCCTGCTATAAACACTGTGCAGGTCACACTTCTCTGATGCATATTTCTATTATGTTATAGTGTTCTCTCTAAAGGCATTGCCTGAAATTTAACTTCTCAACCCCAGTGCCTAGAGTTAAAATGTGAAATACACGTAAATCATACAACAAGCCATTTCTGATTGTACCCCTGCATGCAGTTGACCAAAATAATAGAGGGTAGAAACAATAAATTCTACAAGTACCAATTACTCAAAGCAAAATGTCAGAACAAGGGTGATCTTACTGCCCTGAATAAAAGACTGAAGGGCAAGGAAGATTATTTTTCAGCAAGCCATGTTTGGAGTCATTCCAACAGAGCAGTGAATAATGTTCCTCACTTAGTTTCATGTTACAAAGAAATTTGTTCAGAATGCTAAAAGCAAATGGTGCAATCACAGTAGAAAAATACTCTCTGCAAAGACATCAGCAAGATGAATCTTGTATTTCTAATCACTGCTTCAAGCTATAAAAAGAAAACAAAATAAACCTTTCCTAAATGTGCAGAACTTCTGATTTCTTTATGTATAATTATCATTATAACGCACAGAAAAAGAAACTGTAAAGAAATGGAAATTCAAGTAAGACGTGTAAGGTTTTTATAAGGTAGTAGTCCCTCTACCCCTAATGCAATAATTAATAAAAGTACGGTAAACTTTAATATTATATCTTGGCCCAGTAGTCCCTTGTATCAACAAGGACATGGGTCAAAGGGAAACATATATAGTGTATGGTGGGTGAAAGAAGGAGCTCTTGGCAACAGATGTGTGGCATAAGGTGGGTGGCAGCATCAGAATAGTAGCTGAGGCAGGTAGCCAGAAGAAACCGGTCTCTTTTGTCAAAGTATTGGTGTGGCACCATGAATGATCTAATCTGATGCATCAGGCATTGGTGGGTGGAAATCCTGGCTGATTCATGCCTGATTCATCTTGACAAAGGTCAGTCTCTCCACATTTTGGATGGATAGGCGAGTTCTTCTTGGGGTGGCGGCAGCATCAGGAGGCCCTGGAGCAGCAGAGTGTGGTGGTGGTGGCAGCATCAGGAGGCCACCGAGAGGCACAATGACAGAGTGTTAAGGTGGGGGCAGCAGCATCAGGGGGAGATCAGAGGGTGACAGAATGGCAATGTGGAGGTGGCAGCAGCAGCATCATCAGGTGGCCACAGAGTGTAGAGGTGGCAGGAGCATCAGGAGACGACAGATTGGCAAGGTGACATAGTGTAGAGGTGGCAGCAGCATCAGGAGATCACAGAGAGGCACAATGACAGAGCGGCACAATGACATGAAGAGACCGCAGAGCGGCACAATGACATAGTCTGGAGGTGGCGGCAGCATGAGTAGGCTACAGAGTGGCAAGGTGTGGCAAGGTGTGTTGGTGGCAGCAGCATCAGGGTACCACAGAGTGGCAAGGTGACATAGTGTGGAGGGTCCCGCAATCACATTCTCAGCCGGATTACACACGCAAGTTCTATCCCGCCCTCACCCCGCCTCTCTCCGCCCCTTGTTCCTTTATCCAGCCCGGAGGAGAGGCGCGCGCTTTCTCTCAGCGCGCCTTTCCAACCACGTGGAGCGGGACGTTCGGCCGCACTAGTCGGCTCCTCAAACCAGGTATAGGAAAACGTGGTGAAAAGCACTTTGTACCATCACCACGCTGGTGATCAAACAGACTTGATAAAGGGGTCGCCGAGACCCCGAAACGCGTTGTCTAATAAAGCTTTCATCATACACTTCCGCTTGGGACAGGTGTTTTGCGCCGATTGTTGTCCAAAAAGCCAAACACTCACTGGTATATGTGAGAGGCGAAATTATTTTTGTAGACGGTATTCCGTACGGCGGCCCAGCCAGCCACCATCGGGAATTTAGGACACACCTGGCAGCATCCACCCATCATCCCTGAACAGAATAACAGTCAAGAGCGTTAATAAAGAAACATAAAAGGTGAGCATAAACCTATTATTTTATTAACACGACATCACAATTCCTGAACGTATCACCCTATGAGCGCCTTCTCGCTTCACGGCTTTACTCCACTATAGTGTGGAGGTGGCAGCAGCATCAGGAGACCACAGAGTGACCCGGTGACAGAGTGGGAAGGTGGGAGCAGCATCCGGAGACCACAGAGTGACCGAGTGACAGAGTGGGGAGGTGGGTGTCAATACAACTACCAGCTGAAGATGGTGGGTGAAAGAAGGAGCATTTGGCATCAGGCTGGTGGCAGCATCAGAATAGTAGCCGAGGCAGGTAGCCACAAGAAGCCACAAGTTGGTGTGGCACCATGGATGATCAGAATGAGTCTGGAGGTGGCGGCAGCATGAGGAGACCACAGAGCGGCACAATGACATAGAGCGACAGAATGACATGAGGAGACAACAGAGAAGCACAATTACATAGTCTGGAGGTTACGGCAGCATGAGTAGGCTACAGAGTTGCACAATGACAGAGCTTGGAGGTGGCAGCAGCATGATAAGACCACAGAGCGGCACAATGAGTCTGGAGGTGGCGGCAGCATCAGGAGGCCACAGAGTGGCAAGGTGACATACTGTGGAGGTGGGTGGCAATACCAGTACCCACTGAAGATGGTGGGTGATAGAAGGAACACTTGGCATCAGGAGTGTGGCATCAGGCGGGTAACAGCATCAGAATAGAAGCTGAGGCAGGTAGCCAGAAGAAACCAGTCTCTTTTGTAAAATTGTTGGTGTGGCACCATGGATGATCTAGTCTGATGCATCAGGCATTGGTAGGTGGAAATTCTGGCTGATCCACGCCTGACTGATCTTGACAAAGGTCAGTATCTCCACATTTTGGGTGGACAGGCAAGTTCTTATTGGTGTAACTATAGCCTCCGCCGCACTAAACACTCGCTCTGATGCCACACTGCTGGCCGGGCAGGACAGCTTTTCCAGGGTAAACTCTTCTAGTTGCTAATACACTAATATACACCAAAAAAGGCTGTAATTTTCTCACTTCAACACACAACTGCTAATAAGCCCTTTTTCTTTTTCCCCACTAATACACGCCAATAAGGGCTTTAGAACATATCCGCTGAGTACCAAATATACATATTTTTTTAGCACTGATCCACGTCAAAAAAGGCTTTAGAACATATAACTTCGCTGAATGCCAAATAGGACCTTATTTTTGTCCACTTATACACTCCACAGAAGTCTTTAGAACATATACAGTGGATATAAAAAGTCTACACAACCCTGTTAAAATGTCAGGTTTCTGTGCTGTAAAAAAAGAATGAGACAGATAAATAATTTCAGAACTTTTTCCACCTTTAATGTGACCTATAAACTGTACCACTTAATTGAAAAACAAACTGAAATATTTTAGGTGTAGGGAAGAAAACAAAAAAAACGTAAATAATGTGGTTGCATAAATGTGCACACTATAACTGGGGGGTGTAGCTGTATTCCGAATTAAGCAATCACATTCAAAATCATGTTAAATACTATGCACATCACCTGATCGCCACCCCCAGAAACACGATCTATGTTCAATGGGCAGATGGCGTTATACTAGTATTATATTATACTTGATATTGTTACAGCTTTTGCAGCACATGGTAAAGGGCAATGCGTTGGAAAGATGCTCATGTATTTTTTTATTTTTTCCACCACTCCAGAAAAAAATAAAAATAAAAATCATGTTAAATAGGAGTCAGCATACACCTGCCATCATTTATTGTGCATCTGATTAACCCCAAATAAAGTTCAGCTGCTCTAGTTGGTCTTTCCTGAAATTTTCTAAGTCGCATCCCACAGCAAAAGCCATGGTCCACAGAGAGCTTCCAAAGCATCAGAGGGATCTCATTGTTAAAAAGTATCAGTCAGCAGAAGGGTAAAAAAGAATTTCCAAGGCATTAGATATACCATGGAACACAGTGAAGACAGTCATCATCAAGTGGAGAAAATATGGCACAACAGTGACATTACCAATAACTGGACATGTAGGAAAAGGTGTTATGGTTTGATGAAACCAAGGTTGAACTTTTTGGCCATAATTCCAAAAGATATGTTTGGCACAAAACCAAAACTGCACATCACCAAAAGAACACCATACCCACAGTAAAGCATGGTGGTGGCAGAATCATGCTATGGGGCTGTTTTTCTTCAGCTGGAACTGGGGCCTTAGTTAAGATAGAGGGAATTATAAACAGTTCCAAATACCAGTCAATATTGGCACAAAATCTTCAGGCTTCTGCTTGAAAGCTGAACATGAAGAAGAACTCCCTCTTTCAGCATGACAACGACCCAAAGCATACATCCAAATTAACAAAGGAATGGCTTCACCAGAAGAAGATGAAAGTTTTGGAATGGCCCAGCTAGAGCCCAGACCTGAATCCGATTGAAAATCTGTGGGGTGATCTGAAGAGGGCTATGCACAGGAGATGCCCTCACAATCTTACAGATTGTTTTTGCAAAGAAGAGTAGGCAAATCTTACCTAGTCAAAATGTGCCATACTGATAGACTCATACCCAAAAAGACTGAGTGCTGTAATAAAATCAAAAGATGCTGCAACAAAATATTAGTTTAAGGGTGTGCACAGTTTATAGGTCACATTATAGGTGGAAAAAGTTCTGAAAATGTTTGTCTCATTTTTTTTTACAGCACAGAAACTTGACATTTTAACAGGGGTGTGTAGACTTTTTATATCCACTGTAACTGCACCGCTGAACTGCAAATACATTTTTATTTTTTCCACTTATACACGGCACAAAAGGCTTTAGAACATATAACTGCACTGCTGAACGGCAAATAGGCCCTTACTTTTTTCCACTTATACACGCCATAAAAGGCTTTAGAATATACAGTGGAGGAAATAATTATTTGACCCCTCACTGATTTTGTAAGTTTGTCCAATGACGAAGAAATGAAAAGTCTCAGAACAGTATCATTTCAATGGTAGGTTTATTGTAACAGTGGCAGATAGCACATCAAAAGGAAAATCGAAAAAATAACTTTAAATAAAAGATAGCAACTGATTTGCATTTCATTGAGTGAAATAAGTATTTGAACCCCTACCAACCATTAAGAGTTCTGGCTCCCACAGAATGGTTAGACACTTCTACTCAATTAGTCACCCTCATTAAGGACACCTGTCTTAACTAGTCACCTGTATAAAAGACACCTGTCCACAGAATCAATCAATCAAGCAGACTCCAAACTCTCCAACATGGGAAAGACCAAAGAGCTGTCCAAGGATGTCAGAGACAAAATTGTAGACCTGCACAAGGCTGGAATGGGCTACAAAACCATTAGCAAGAAGCTGGGAGAGAAGGTGACAACTGTTGGTGCGATTGTTCGAAAATGGAAGGAGCACAAAATGACCATCAATCGACCTCGCTCTGGGGCTCCACGCAAGATCTCACCTCGTGGGGTGTCAATGGTTCTGAGAAAGGTGAAAAAGCATCCTAGAACTACACGGGAGGAGTTAGTTAATGACCTCAAATTAGCAGGGACCACAGTCACCAAGAAAACCATTGGAAACACATTACACCGCAATGGATTAAAATCCTGCAGGGCTCGCAAGGTCCCCCTGCTCAGGAAGGCACATGTGCAGGCCCGTCTGAAGTTTGCCAATGAACACCTGAATGATTCAGAGAGTGACTGGGAGAAGGTGCTGTGGTCTGATGAGACCAAAATAGAGCTCTTTGGCATTAACTCAACTCGCTGTGTTTGGAGGAAGAAAAATGCTGCCTATGACCCCCAAAACACCGTCCCCACCGTCAAGCATGGGGGTGGAAACATTTTGCTTTGGGGGTGTTTTTCTGCTAAGGGCACAGGACAACTTATTCGCATTAACGGGAAAATGGACGGAGCCATGTATCGTGAAATCCTGAGCGACAACCTCCTTCCCTCTGCCAGGAAACTGAAAATGGGTCGTGGATGGGTGTTCCAGCACGACAATGACCCAAAACATACAGCAAAGGCAACAAAGGAGTGGCTCAAGAAGAAGCACATTAAGGTCATGGAGTGGCCTAGTCAGTCTCCGGACCTTAATCCAATCGAAAACCTATGGAGGGAGCTCAAGCTCAGAGTTGCACAGAGACAGCCTCGAAACCTTAGGGATTTAGAGATGATCTGCAAAGAGGAGTGGACCAACATTCCTCCTAAAATGTGCGCAAACTTGGTCATCAATTACAAGAAACGTTTGACCTCTGTGCTTGCAAACAAGGGTTTTTCCACCAAGTATTAAGTCTTTTTTTGTTAGAGGGTTCAAATACTTATTTCACTCAATGAAATGCAAATCAGTTGCTATCTTTTATTTAAAGTTATTTTTTCGATTTTCCTTTTGATGTGCTATCTGCCACTGTTACAATAAACCTACCATTGAAATGATACTGTTCTGAGACTTTTCATTTCTTTGTCATTGGACAAACTTACAAAATCAGTGAGGGGTCAAATAATTATTTCCTCCACTGTATGGAAACTAGGAAGACAAGCACTCTATATCAGGTCACCAGCATTTAGGCAAAAATAGCCTTCATTTATGCGAAAGTGATTTTCAGTTATGCGAAAATAATTTTCAGCGAACCAGTGCCTGGAGGCGTCCCACCGAAAATTGGCTCACTGGTTGCCATCAGGCTGCCTCCACCCACAGACGATACCGGGAACTATAATTGAGCGAAAAAAGTTCGCGAAAAAATTGCCACAGGTGGCAAGAATGGCAGACACAGCCAACAGCCCTCTGATTGGAGGAAAAAGAGCATTCGTATCGACGGACCGCTCTGCAAACAGCAGCTTCTTGCAATCATCGCATTCTCCTGCAAGCGTGCTGCCAGCCGCACCAAGTACCCACAGCACACAGAGGACCCTACGCAGAAAAGAACCTGCGATCTTCGAGGAAAGGTAACAGCGATGAGTGTGCCAATTTTCGGTGGGACGCCACCAGGCACTCGTTTGCTGAAAAATATTTTCCATAAATGAAAATCACTTTCACATAGCTGCATATACTTATACATTGGGTCTGGAAGACTGCTGCTGTACTTTTTTCCACTGAACTCATCCCAGAGCATTGACTATACTTTTACAATATTTTATCATTATTATTTTTTTTCTCTGGACATATAGCCCAATACAGGGTGTTTTAATATCATTTTAACACCATCATTTTTTCACAACACCCTCTTTTTTATATTTTTTCTATCCCCATTTAATTCTTACCTTTTTATCCAATTTTTCACTACTATTCCCCTCTCTCTGTATATTGGGAGTGACCTATATTGAAATACATTTTTTTTTTTAATCATTACTACTACTAAAATAAAAATAGTTCTTTTTTAACATACCTATACTATCCCTCTCTTTTGTTGATATCTGCTGGTGACCTGATATAGAGTGCCTGTCCTCCTAGTTTCCCATACGCCTGCCTCTTCTGACTAGGGTGAGTCAGTTCAGACACGTGCACCTTGCATATTGTCCATACAGGACAGCCACCGTATTTCCTTCTAAACAATTTCGCTTTAGAATATATAACTGCATCGCTGAACGGCAAATATATTTTTCTTTTTTGATCGTATACACTCCACAAAAGGCTTTAGAACATATAACTGTACTGCTGAATGGCAAATATGCTGTATTTTTATTTTGCCAATATTACATGCCAAAAAGGGCTTTAGAACATATAACTGCACCACTGAACGGCAAATATAATTTTATTTTGCCACTATTACACGCTAAGAAGGGCATTAGAACATATAACTGCACCGCTGAACGGCAAATAGGGCCTTATTTTTGTCCACGACACAAATACATGACACAAAAGGCTTTAGAATATATAACTGCAGCGCTGAATGGCAAATATTTTTTTCTTTTTTCCATTTATACACTCCACAAAAGGCTTTAGAACATATAACTGCACCACTGAACGGCAAATATATTTTTATTTTTTCCACTTATACACAAAACAAAAGGCTTTAGAACATTTAACTGCACTGCTGAACGGCAAATAGGCCCTTTTTTTTTTCCAATTATACATGACACAAAAGGCTTTAGAATATATAACTGCACTGCTGAACGGCAAATATACAGTATTTTTATTTTGCCACTATTACACACTAAAACGGGCTTTAAAACATATAACTGCACCGCTGAACGGCAAAATAGGATGTAGAAATATTTCCTTGTAATAAACCCTGTTAATGGCTGTATCAAACAGCACTTGCACCCCAATAACAAGAACGGTTTGCTGGAATTACAGAGCTGTATAATGGCAATTTGGATCCCCAGTCAGTGCAGTAAGGTGTAATAGGATTGCTCCTATTACCCAGGCTGTAGTCTTCCATACTGAACCCAGCATGTGATGTGACGTCACCGCAGGTACTTTAGATGGCAGCTGATGCTTGAAGAAGAGAGAAGATATCGGCAACTATGCGATCAAGTGACTAAGGTGAGTTAATTTTTTTTATTTTTAACCCCTCCATGCACATTTTAAAGAGCATTCTGTATTGAGAATGCTATTATTTTCCCTTTTAACCATGTTATAAGGGAAAATAATAAAGATCAGGTCCAATCTCTCAGCAACCTTGCGGGAAAATCGCACTGCATCCGCACTTGCTTGCGGATGCTTGCGATTTTCCCGCAGCCCCATAGAAGTCAATTCTATGGGGCCTGCATTGCGTGAAAAGCGATATATAGAGCATGCTGCGATTTTCACCGAATGCAGAAGTGATGCGTGAAAATCACCGCTCATGTGCACAGCCCCATAGAAATGAATGGGTCAGGATTTAATGCAGGTGAAATGCGTTCACATCACGCATTGCACCCGCGCGGAAAACTCGCCCGTGTGAAAGAGGCCTTTAGGTGTTCCACAAGAGGAAGGAAAATGTAGATGAAATTTCAGAATTTCATTTTGGCAGATTTTCCATTTTAATCCATTTTTTCCAGTAACAAAGCAGGGGTTAACAGCCAAACAAAACACAGTATTTATTAGCCTGATTCTGCAGATTACATAAACACCACATTTGTGATCGCAAACCGCTGTATGGGCACACAGTAGGGCGCAGAAGGAAAGGAACCCCATATGGTTTATGGAGTGCGGATTTCAATGGGATAGTTTTAATTTGCCATGTCACATTTGAAGACCCCTGATGCACCCCTAGAGTAGAAACTCCCAAAAAGTGACCCCATTTTAGAAAATACACCCTCAAGGTATTTAAAACTGATTTTACAAACTTTGGTAACCATTTAGGTTTTACACAGGAATTAACCTCTTAGGGACACAGGGCATACATGTACGCCCTGTGTAGTTCCACTCACCGTCGTGCAGTGCGGGGTGATCGGAACAGAGTGCCTGCCAAAAAAATGCAGCAGGCACTCTGGGAGAATGCCGAGGGGTGTCCTGTGACCCCTCGTATCGACGATCGCAGCAAACCGCAGGTGAATTCAGACCTGCGGTTTGCTGTGTTTCTGAGTTATTCAGGTCTCTGGTGACCGATAACCTGAAATAGGATGGTGATCAGTGGTGTGATAATACACCACCAATCATCATCCTTCGATCCTGTGAGGTGATGGTGACATCACCTCACAGGATCGGTTCCTATTAGTTGCATGAGCGGGCGTGGGTTAAACTCCCCCTGCTCTCCTCTCCTCCTCCATTCTGTGTCCGGAGCGAGGAGAGAGAGCAGCCTGCATCTTCTGTGGCCAGCACCCCAGCACCCAGCAGTCCAGACCCCTCCTGTGACCCTCCAAAGTGCCATCTGGCACTATCAGGTAGGTTAGGGAAAGCTAAGGGAAAGGTTAAGGTGAGGCAGGGGAGACTTTAGGGAGAGTTTAGAGTTAATTATATATTTTTTTAGCTGTTACATCACCATTTTGGTGTCTGGCGTCCAAAGCACAGCTGTGTGACCCTAGACCCCCACAGGGGTTCTGCAGCTCCCCCCCTTAACCCAACCACCGCCCACCCTCCACCCCTTTTTTGGGGACCGCAAGCATTTTTTTTTTGCGCATGATGACAGCGGCCGGCACTCTTTAGCATCCGGCCACTGTTAGCGCATCGCCCACCCCACCGCTGATCAGCTTCGGACTGCTGATCAGCGAGTTAGATTTTTTTTTTTCCTGTTAGGTTTAGGGAACAGTTAAGGAACACCTGTGCACCCACACACACGCACACTGAATAGAGGTTTACACGCACGCACATACACACGCACACACAAACTCCCTTATGGCCCGCCGGACCTTCTCGCCCGAGGAGGCATAAGCCCAGGTTGTCTCCGAGTCTGAGAGCCCCACTGAGGACGAGGATGACCCCACGTTCCTTTTGACATCCGCGTCCTCCTCATCATCTAGCGATGATGATGAGCCCCCAAGGCGGCAGAGACGCTGCTAGGCGGAGCAAGGGGACCGACATGCTAGGGACCCTGTGGCCCACCCTAGTACGAGCAGCTCTGGGGCTCATACTAGTTTTCCGGCCCACCAGATAAGTTCACCTGAGCCCCCTACCAGTGAACTTGCCTGGTGTAGAGAATTTTCAGCCCATGATTTCTGATTTTGTTGTTCAGCCAGAAATCCAGATTCCCACAGGGGGCCTCACTGAATACGCCTATTTTAGACTTTTTTTCAGTGACCACTTTGTGAATCTGATGGTGGAACAAACTAATCTGTACGCCCAACAGTTCATTGCTCAACACCCGAGCTCTTTTTTTGGTAGGCCGATCAGTGCAGCCGAGATGAGGATATTTTGGGGCCTTGTGCTGCACATGGGCCTAGTCAAAAAACACAGTGTCAGTCATTACTGGTGTTGGGATGTTCTCTACCTGACCCCACTTTACTGTACGACCATGGCAAGCTCACGGTTTGAGGCCATGCGGAAATGCCTGCATTATGCAGATAATGCAGAATGTCGTCATCCCCCCAAGGTGATCCTGCCTATGACTGCCTGTACAAAATCAGGCCAGTCATCGATCACTTTGGGGCCAAATTTTTGGAGGCCTATGTACCTAGAAGGGAGGTTGCAGTTGATGAGTCTCTCTTTGCTTTCAAGGGGAGACTCATTTTCCGCCAGTATGTTCCCTCAAAGCAGACGAGGTACGGCTTGGAGCTGTACAAACTTTCTGAGAGTACCTGAGGGTACACTTACAAGTTTTGTGTGTACGAGAGGTGAGATTCCCGTATTCAACCCCCAGAATGTCCCCCCACTCTTGGTGTTAACGGGATACTTATGTGGGACCTTATGCACCCACTGCTAGATAAGGGTTGCCACCTGTACGTGGATAATTTTTATACTATTATCCCCTTGTCCCATTCCCTTGCCATCAGATCCACGTCCGCTTGTGGGATCGTGCGAAGAAATCAACGCGGCCTCCCTACCTACCCCCTCCAGGTACCTATCCCCAGGGGAGAGACCCATGCCCTTACCAGTGGAAACCTGTTGCTGGTCATATATAAGGACAAGAGGGATGTCCTTGTACTGACCACAATTCACGGTAACGGCATCTCCCCTGTCCCTGTGCGAGGTACCGCGGCAACGGTCCTCAAGCCTGATTGTATCGTTGACTACAATCGGTATATGGGAGGAGTTGATCTCTCTGATCAAGTCCTTAAGCCATATAACCCCATGCGCAAAATCCGGGCATGGTACAAAAAAGATGCGGTCTACTTGGTGCAGGCTGCCATGTACAACTCGTTTGTACTGTTCCAGTGCAGTGGCAACACAAGAAAATTCCTTCAGTTCTATGAGGCAGTCCTGAAGGACCTGATCTTTTCTGACCGGGAAAGAGCATGCCGGAATACCTCGGGAACTGGAGGCGCACGGATGAACAAAATGCAGAGTGTGTAACAGGGGGTACGGAAGGACACCACTACTCAGTGTGACACGTGCCCCAATCATCCAGGCCTCTGCATTGACGGTTGCTTCAGGGAGTACCACACTTTCATGGAGTACTAAATTTATTATCCCCTTTTCCATTTAGCCACTGACAATTGGATAAAAAACTATGGTTCTAAGACTTGAGACACCCCAAAAAAAAATTCAAAAATTATAGTTTGTAAATCTAAAATAATTTTAAAAATAATTAGGTATTAGGTATCGCCGCGTCCATAATAATCTGCTCTATAAAATACCCCATGACCTAACCCCTTAGATTAACATGGTAAAAAAAAGGTGCAAAAAAAGGAATTTTACATAACAAAAAGCAAGCGATCAAAAAGTCATATCCTCCCCCCCCCAAAAATAGTGGCAATAAAACCGTCCTCTCATCCCGCAAAACATGAGCCCCTACATAAGACAAGATAAGATAAAAAGACAAGATAAAAACTTTTAAAAAAATGACTCTAGGGCGTGGCCTGACCGGCAATGTAGGAGGCCGCACTTCTCTGCGCTCCCGTCTGCTCCCGGCGATATCCTGCTCCATCCTTCGGCTGACCGCCGCTCTGCCGTGCATGATCACCAGGCGAGCAGCAGAGGCACCCCACAGATCTCTTCGCCCGCCCGGCAGCATGAAGAGGGCCGGTAAGAAGGACCGGGAGGTGGCGGGGCCTACTCCGTCCAAACAACATTGCGCCGTGGCGCTCGATAAAAGGGCAGATATCGCGGCGTGTCTAGCCCCTTATGCCCGCTCTCTCCAACCACCGTGGGGGATGAAGCCTCACCAGACCTCCTGGAGGCACCCTCTGATCGTGGAGAGGAGGAAGCAAATTATTGTACAGATGCTGGACGACGTGAGCATGAGGCCCTGGACGCTAATAATGAGATTGCAGGGCATGCAACAGCTGAACATACTGGGCTCACTATATCACCATTGCCACATATTGCTGACCCCACGAGCAAAGATATCTATACTGCTGTGCAACAATGCAGCTCTGCCTTGATGGCCCCGACTACTTCTGTGGGCTCACTCCAAGAAAATATGTCTTTTATTCGCCATGATATTCGGAAAATCACTGACAGAGTTACAGACATGGAAGGCAGGGTGGGCCGCCTGGAAGACCAAACGCCACCGATGAAACGTGATCTTGCCAAGGTCATTCATAACATTACTCTACTTATTGACAAGGTTGATGACCTGGAAAACAGGTCCAGGTGGAGCAACCTTCGCATTATTGGAATTCCGGAAAAAGCAGAGGGGCAACACCCTATTAAATTCTTCGAGGAATGGCTCAAGAATGTGGTGGCCAAGGACTCCCTATCTCCGTTCTTTGCCATTGAGCGTGCACATCGGGTCCCATCTCGCCCTCCGCCTCCAGGGGGCCCTCCCAGACCGGTTCTGATGAAGCTTTTGCATTTCCAGGACAGGGACACTGTGCTCCGTAAAGCCCGTGATCATCCTGATCTTTCCATTCATGGACAAAGGGTTTCTATTTTCCCAGATTTCTCAGCGGAGTTACAGCGGAGAAGGGAATGTTTTTTGGATGTGAAACGCACTCTCCGTGCCAAAGGCATTCAATACTCTATGTTATACCCTTCCAGACTGCGGATACAATTTCAAGACAAAGTGCATTTCTTTGAAACGCCTGAGGATGCGCTTCAGTGGCTAGAGCTGCAAGGATGTCCATCTTCTGCATCGAAAGGGGATTCCTCGCCGCCGACCTGAAGGGATTTTCATGTGAACATGGAGGACTTCTCCCGTTATATTTGAGCGGATGAGTATACAAGTTCCTCTATTGATGTAACCTGTCATATTACTACCCCCCTCCCTTTTTTTTTTTCTCTCTTTAAACAGGTTCAATGACTTTGTTGTCATAGGTTGAACAGGATAATATTACATGTTTTTCTCTATTTTATTGGCCGGGCCTAGCCGCCATTATATCTGTACCGGGAGCAGAGATAGCAGGAGCGATTCTGTGTATGTTGTTGTCACCATGTGCCTTAATGCTTCCTGCACTGTTGGTTTCAAGAACAAACACCTGTGATTTTTATGCCTCAATTATTATATTTCCTTCATAACTCCCCAATTTGGATTCCTCAGCGAATCTTTTTTAAAATTCAATGAATCTTTAGGTCCCTGATTTGGAGGAAAAAACGGAGTAAGGAGGCGGGAGGCCTATCTTTGCCTAATCCATGGGGCTATTTCATGGCTGCACAACTACAACATTTTAACGGATGGCTTCTGACTGACGGGCTGGACTCTTCAGCGATTATGGTTGCATCTTCTGCTAAGCAGAGGACTCCACTTGCCTCCGTGGAATTGGAATCTGTCTGTTCGAGTCGTCTGCCTACTCTCGCATTAATGTCAAAAATTTGGATTAAACTTAAGGATATGGCAGGATTTCAAGGGTTTTGCGATATTACTCCCTTATGGCGTAACCCACAATTACCGGAGATGTTTCGTCTGGAGAGATTCTCACCATGGGAGAGGGGAGGCCTGTTGTTCCTGGGACAACTTCGAGAGGGCGGAGTTTTTAAGTCTTTTGTACAGCTGCAGAAAGAATTTAATATACCTAATCACCGATTTTACCAATACCTGCAGCTGCGACATGCATGCCCAACGCAGCTTTCTCACAACACTCTGGTTGCCGAGTCCCCCTTACTTATTAGACAATTACTGAAGGGCTTTTACTCTAGGGTGTTGATATCTATGCTTTATAAGTATGTGGATGATATGATCTCCTCTTCGGCTCCTCTTAAAGCTAAGGCCCAATGGGAAAAAGATCTAGGTGGGTTGTCCCAGGAGCAATGGTCGGAAATTCTTGCTCTCACGCCTTCATTAACAGTTAGCGAGTCCCAGCGCTTGTCCCAGTTATACCTCATACATAGGGTGTATAGAACCCCACAGTTGCTATTTAAAATTGGAATCCGAGCGGACTCCAATTGCCCTAGATGTCAGACGGATAATGCGACTTTACTACATATGGTGTGGGATTGTCCTCGGTTATGTGTATTCTGGGCTGACGTTAGGGATATCGTACTGACTGTAACCCAAATTACTATTCCTGATGATCCAAAAATTAGCATATTGGGATTATTAGATTCATTGGAACCTGAGAATAAACTTGCTTTGTGTATCCAGCGATTGCTATTCCACGCTAGAGTATTGATAGCTAAATATTGGATCAGAAACACCCTTCCCGCACAACATGAATATATTAATCGAATGAACATGGTCCTGAGACTGGAAAAGGGAGTATATACCAAGCGTAAGTGTCTTAAAAAGTTTTTTGATATTTGGCAGGGGTGGGTAGACTCGCCACACTTAGTATCAAGGATTTTTGCCCAGGAATGTGCCTGAGACCAGCTGTCACTTTTACGATCCCTAACTAGCGGTTCTGCGTAGTGATTGTCTTGTGTTGTGCATCTAATATATTATCTATCTGATCCCATGTATTTCTGGTGTCTTACTGGGGAAGCTGTCCGACTGTGTCTGTTTTCTGGACTGAATAGCCCTTCTCTTAATCCTAATACTGCTCAGATTTATATGTTTATGTTGGGTTAGGGAGGGAGGGGATAGTTCTTGTCCTTTTTATTTTTATAACAATTTATAAAATTGTTTTTGTGTATTGGTACACTATGTCACTTGGTTCTTATGCCTGCGACTGTTGTTCATCTAACTGGTGTCTGCGTACACCGTCATACAGTTTATATTTTGTCTTTACTGTCTGTTCAGACTACACAAAAACAGAAAAAAGTACGACATCACTGCTGTATTGAATTTTACATGCTTTATTCAATAAAAATTAACCTGATTAAAAAAAAAATGACTCTTAGACTGTGTAGATACTAAAAATTTTTTATTTTGTTTCAAATAGGATAATATAGGTTTTTTTCCTTAAAGTTTTTCAGTGCTTCCGGGCTACCCTCCTATTTTAGTGATTTAAATGCTATCTTTTTTTTTGTCATTTATTACTTTCTTTACAGTTCTATTTATCCACATTGGTTTCTTTTTGTTCCTTAACCTTTTATTCCCATAAGGTACTGTATGTACCTCTCACAATTAGATTTTCGGATGCTTTTAAAAATATCCCATTTTGTGGCTGTATTTTTATTTTTGAGAACTTTATCCCAGTTAGTTAGGCCTATGGCCTCTCTTAGTTGGCTAAATTTTGCTTTTTTTAAAGTTTGGTATTTTTGTTCCTCCCCGAAGAAACACTCTTTTGAATGATGGTTGGAAGGTTATTACTTTAGACAGGACTTTACATAAAGGCAGACCCCTCCCCCTCTCCGGTTTTGGCGATCCTTTCTAAACAGACTGTAACCCTGTACATTAACTTCCCAGTCATAGCTATCATCCAGCCATGTCTCAGTTATCATCTCAGCCATGTCATTGTCCTCACTAATTCAATTTCCCAAGTTTTATTAGTCAGGCTTCTGGCATTAGTATACATACATTTAAGAGGTTTATATATATTTTTTTACCCTACACGTTTCCTTCTGAACTGTTCTAGTCCCTCCTTCTATTCCTCCCCCAGTCCCACTACCTTGCCGCTGGTCTCTATCTGCACTATATTCCCATCTTATAATGTAATTACCCTCCCCCCCAGTTCCTAGTTTAAACACTCCTCCAACCTTCTAGCTATCTTCTGCCCCAAGACAGCTGCCCCTTCCACGTTGAGGTGCAGCCCATTCCTACGATAGAGCCTGTAGCCGACTGAGAAGTCGGCCCAGTTCTCCAGGAATCCAAACCCCTCCTTCCTACACCAGTCCTTGAGCCACTTGTTAACCTCCTTAATCTCCTGCTGCCTTTCTTGTGTGGCTCGTGGTACAGGTACAGGTTTTCTGTACCCCTAATAATTGAGTCTCCCACTACTAGCACCTGTCTGGCCTGCCCTGCTCTCCTGGTCCCCTGCTTACTGGAGCCGACATTCCCCTGACTGGCAGAGGAAGTGTCCGGCTGCAGCAGTGCTCTCTCTGAACTGTCATCCCCCTCATCTGCCAACCTTGCAAACATGTTGGGGTGTGTCAGATCAGGGCTAGCCTCCCTGGCACTCTACCCCCCTTTCTAACTGTTATCCAGCTAGCTACTTCACTTTCCTCAGCCTCCTCGCTACCACCCTCCCCCACATCTACCCCATAGAGTGCTTGCTCAGTGAGCAGAAAACTATTTTCCAAATTGTCAACGCCACTGTCAGATAATTTACGTTGTGGTTTTTATCTGTAGTGTATAAATGTGGTTTTCATTTTCATCCATTTGGCTTGTAATGTAAAATGCTGAGATTTTGTTGCATGTAAGACCATGGTGGCAAGTCCAGGCTGCAGTCCTGGGCTTGAGTTCGACCAAGCACAATGTCTGCAAGGAGATTGACTATCCTTCTGATGTTTTGGGTGGGTTTCCTCAAGGTACTGTGGTTTCTTCCCACACTCCAAGCACATACTGATAGGTTAATTGGCTTCCTATCAAAATGCTCACGTACAACAATCTCTATGTGTGTTTGTGTCACTGTTTTCAATCTATCTCACTGCAGCATGGGACGCTTAAAACAAAAACACAAAAACTTTATTTAATTGCTATAAAAGAAGGGGAGCCAATGTAGCCATTTTGAAGGTCTCAGCCCTGGGCTCAAACTTTTGTTTTCAAGACACCTATCAGTTGTGCACAAATAGTGTAACAATGTATAATACATTGGCCCCAGGCTCACTAATTACAGTTAAATAAGCACCTCTCAGTTGTGTCAATTAAGCTCAAGCAATGTAACTATTTCAATGTATCAGCCATATCTTTTAATTGCTGTTTGTAAGCCACCTATCAGTTGTGCTCAAACAATATAACAATTCATAATATATCGGCCCTAAGCTAACTGATTGCTGCTAACTAAGCACATCTCAATTGTGTTTATACAATATAACTCCGCTCCCTTTGCACGAAAGACCATGCCCTCCATGTGATAGGCCACAACCCTAATGCCGCGGTTCTGATGGAGAAGGACCGTCACAATCACAGACTCTCCTCATTAGGCATTGAGGTATTCTCTAAAAATCATCAAAAAACAAAAAAAAGGGAGGGGTGGGGGGCAGACAAAATCAAAAGGGTAATTCAAAACCAGCAGTAACAAACAGGGAATAATAGGCAGATAAAGTAAATAGATTATTGGGGACTGGTTCAGTGGGATCTAGAGCGTTAGAATAGTTTTATAGGATGCTCAACATCGTGGCCAGCACAGTGACGTCTCGTGTACAGACTCATATCTGATCTCTCAGGCTTGTGCACAAAACATCATCAGAGCAAGGCGAGAAGCTGACATCACAGGTCATGTGAAATCTAAGAAAGGAGCAACTACAGATGCAGTAAGTGCATGGTAAAGCTGATATATTTGCCTAGTTAGAAACATACAAAGAACAAAAAAATAACCCAGACAACCCCTTTAATGGGCACAAGTGAGAGGTGCGTATTTAACTTTAATTAGTGAGCCATATTATACATTGATACACTGTTTGCGCACAACTGATAGGTGTCTTGCAAATAACAGTTTGAGCCCAGGACTGAGACCTTCAAAATGGCTACATTGCTTGAGCACAACTGATTAGTGTTTAGTATGCAGAGTTTTAGTTCTCACCTTCTTTTATAGTAATTAAATAAATAAAGTTTTTTTGTTTTTGTTTTAAGCATCCCATACTGCAGTGAGATATATTCCTATTAAATTGACTTTAGTTGTGTGAATTTTAGATGGGGAATTCAGATTGTCACCAATCCATTAACATTAGTAAATCTCAGAGCGTGATAATATGTTGGCGCTTTATAAACACTGGGAAGTAAGAAAAATAATATATTTTCAGTAAAACAATTATATCCTTATAGTACTAATTTTACAAATCGCAACATAAACACATGACGTACTGTGATAGAATTCTCAGAAGATTTGTAACATAATTACATATCATGGCACTGGAAAGGTCTTGCATATAATAAAAATGTAACAGAAGTTTTATCACAGTGCTGCCACAGATAAGTTATAGCGATATGAATTTCTAAAATTATTAACCTGACAAATGGCTGACACTTACCGGAACAAGAAATTTTTTAATCTCTTCCAGGGCATGACTCATACGTGAATAAGCTTCTCCCGGTGGAGCAAATACTTCAATTAATACGTGGAGTTCATCACTCAAGTGTGCATATTTTGCCTCTCCACTCTTCCTTAATTCTTCTTCCTAGCATTTAAATAAATGAGATCTTTTATTTTCATTGATTTACAACAAAAGGGCATAGGCATAAAATAACCAGTTGAGAATAGAATGTTGTGGGCAGTGAATAGGAAGCCTCGAAGTAATATGTGCTTAAAGAAAACCACTAGGCTTAAGACAAATGCAACCATCAAATAAGAATGTCAGAATGTCAATGTACTGCTTGTAACGGATAAATATTAGTTTTATTATAGGTGTTATTTGACAACATATTTGTCCTTCAAATGTGTTAGGGTTTTATTACAGATTCTGTTTTGTAGGAGCTGAATATCCATAGCAGTTACATGCCTTTGAATACTATTCCATGATACTATCCTGGATAACAAAAAGGTCATTGGTGTCTATAGATGTATTGGGTAGTCGATGAGTGGCAGGGGCAATATTTGAATTTGCGATACTTCGCGAATATGTGGTAGAATATTCGTCATATATTTGTGAATATTCGAGATTATTCTCTTGATTGCGAAAAATTCGCATAATGCAAATTCGTAATGCGAAATACAGGCGTGGGTCATTTTGGCTACATTTTTCAAGCTGCTAGAAGTTTCCTGAGTTTATCCTGAGAGTGGAGAAAATGGTTGGCACGGCAGAACATTACAATAGCTTTATATGCAGATAGAGTGCTCCAATATATTCGCGATTGCGCAAATTAGAATATTTTTTCTATAGCTACCAACAGTCACAATGTTGCAGGGAAGATCCGGACACAAGGGAAAACTATTAACAAATTTGAATCCCACAGAGAACAAAGGTGCAGTCCCTGAGTTTGGGACATTTCATAAACTGTGGTGACAATTTATTGCAAAAATGATGTGGTGACCTAGTAGTGTGAATCCCCACCACCCACTATTGCTTGCTCACTCACTCAGTTCTCCCAAATGTACTCCTCCTGACACAATCAGTAAGATGTCTGGCTATAGGGATGTTTGCCTAGGGTTCCCCCTATACCCTCTACTTCTCAGTCATCGATCTGCATAATTTTTCTGTAGTATTTTTTACCTTCTTATGAGATGGTTGAGAGTGCCAGGCTACTCACCAGTTGCTGCACCTTTAGAACTACAGACAGAATGTGACAAAGTCTGATATTCACTTACATGTAACACCTGTTTATTGTATTTTTCATGCATTTCCCTTTCTGAATTGATGCTACATTGTATTTACATAATTTACATAATTTACATAATTTGGCCAAAATATAAACTAATGCCTCATCTAACATCCAGCATAGTGGCAGGACGGAGCTCTAGCTGCAGTGTGCCATTGCACCTTTGTTTTTACGTTTGTATGTGTATTTCACCATAGCAACGTGAACCTGCGTATTGGGTTGTTCTGACTGCAATCCCCATTTTTTTTTCCTTTGTAGCATATATGGGAGGCGTGGTGACCTCCATGCAGTCATGCACACCTGACTAGTGAATCCGCCCTGTAGGCTGTTTTTAAAGTCAGTATAAAACTGAGTCTGCTTTATTGAACTTACCAGAAGCCATTTGGTTCCAGGAGAAGTACTAGTGGGCTTAGCATGCATGTTGGTATTTGCATCCCTTGATCTGATGAACGCTGTATGGCACCAGACGGGGTTACAAGCAGAGTGTATCTGGCATGCATGCTGCACCTGCACTCCCTAGGTTTTGTGTGGCTGATATGGCCCATAAAAGGTAAGAATTAATGTTAGGGACCACTCGAGAGGCAACCGTGAAGTGGTGGGTGGCTTACATAATTTGGCCAAAATATAAACTAATGCCTCATCTAACATCCAGCATAGTGGCAGGACGGAGCTCTAGCTGCAGTGTGCCATTGCACCTTTGTTTTTACGTTTGTATGTGTATTTCACCATAGCAACGTGCACCTGCGTATTGGGTTGTGCTGACTGCAATCCCCATTTTTTTCCTTTGTAGCATATATGGGAGGCGTGGTGACCTCCATGCAGTCATGCACACCTGACTAGTGAATCCGCCCTGTAGGCTGGTTTTAAAGTCAGTATAAAACTGAGTCTGCTTTATTGAACTTACCAGAAGCCATTTGGTTCCAGGAGAAGTACTAGTGGGCTCAGCATGCATGTTGGTATTTGCATCCCTTGATCTGATGAACGCTATATGGCACCAGACGGGGTTACAAGCAGAGTGTATCTGGCATGCATGCTGCACCTGCACTCCCTGGGTTTTGTGTGGCTGATATGGCCCATAAAAGGTAAGAATTAAAGTTAAGGACCACTCGAGAGGCAACCGTGAAGTGGTGGGTGGCTTACATAATTTGGCCAAAATATAAACTAATGCCTCATCTAACATCCAGCATAGTGGCAGGACGGAGCTCTAGCTGCAGTGTGCCATTGCACCTTTGTTTTTACGTTTGTATGTGTATTTCACCATAGCAACGTGCACCTGCGTATTGGGTTGTGCTGACTGCAATCCCCATTTTTTTTCCTTTGTAGCATATATGGGAGGCGTGGTGACCTCCATGCAGTCATGCACACCTGACTAGTGAATCCGCCCTGTAGGCTGTTTTTAAAGTCAGTATAAAACTGAGTCTGCTTTATTGAACTTACCAGAAGCCATTTGGTTCCAGGAGAAGTACTAGTGGGCTCAGCATGCATGTTGGTATTTGCATCCCTTGATCTGATGAACGCTGTATGGCACCAGATGGGGTTACAAGCAGAGTGTATCTGGCATGCATGCTGCACCTGCACTCCCTGGGTTTTGTGTGGCTGATATGGCCCATAAAAGGTAAGAATTAATGTTAGGGACCACTCGAGAGGCAACCGTGAAGTGGTGGGTGGCTTACATAATTTGGCCAAAATATAAACTAATGCCTCATCTAACATCCAGCATAGTGGCAGGACGGAGCTCTAGCTGCAGTGTGCCATTGCACCTTTGTTTTTACGTTTGTATGTGTATTTCACCATAGCAACGTGCACCTGCGTATTGGGTTGTGCTGACTGCAATCCCCATTTTTTTTCCTTTGTAGCATATATGGGAGGCGTGGTGACCTTCATGCAGTCATGCACACCTGACTAGTGAATCCGCCCTGTAGGCTGTTTTTTTAAGTCAGTATAAAACTGAGTCTGCTTTATTGAACTTACCAGAAGCCATTTGGTTCCAGGAGAAGTACTAGTGGGCTCAGCATGCATGTTGGTATTTGCATCCCTTGATCTGATGAACGCTGTATGGCACCAGACGGGGTTACAAGCAGAGTGTATCTGGCATGCATGCTGCACCTGCACTCCCTGGGTTTTGTGTGGCTGATATGGCCCATAAAAGGTAAGAATTAATGTTAGGGACCACTCGAGAGGCAACCGTGAAGTGGTGGGTGGCTTACATAATTTGGCCAAAATATAAACTAATGCCTCATCTAACATCCAGCATAGTGGCAGGACGGAGCTCTAGCTGCAGTGTGCCATTGCACCTTTGTTTTTACGTTTGTATGTGTATTTCACCATAGCAACGTGCACCTGCGTATTGGGTTGTGCTGACTGCAATCCCCATTTTTTTTACATTGTATTTATGTTGTTGGACTTGAGTGAACTTTACCTACACTCAGTAATATGCTGAAAACATTTTGACAAAGTCTAATCTGGCACAAATGTATGCTTCACATGCATAACTGACACTTTCTTTTAGTATAATTTTACACTGCATAAAAGATGTGCAAGTAGAAACCACAATGTCCTAAAAAAAAGGAAGTAATTTTGATGAACCACAGTAACGGAAAACAATTTAAACATTTTACTGGTTTGTCAATAGAAAGCTATATGATTTATGGCAGACATCCAAGATGAACATTAGAAGCTTAATTGTTTGAAAAGTGAAATTAGCAAATTCTGTACCCAGGCAATAGCAACAATAGCGTTAAAGAAGTGGTATCAGCAGAAAAAGGCAGCAATGTCAAAGCAAAAAATTGTATCATTTGACAAGTGATGACATGTCTTTCCCGACCATCTGCTAAAGGTCACCCTTTCATAGGCCTTCCAAAATGGCCTTTAAAATGTCTTCCGATGTGCTTAATGGTGACCAAGCACTTCCTTCCATTCATCCCAACACTTTTAATTTTACTTTTCTGATGGACTAAAAGGAAGTTGACTGAATTAGCATACATAAATTATACCTTTTTCCCCCTACACTTCATTAAAAAGTTAAGGAACTCTAGAAATAAATACAGTACATGGGAAAAGATGAAAGCTTAAAGGGGTTCTGCAGTTTGTTACTACTGATGATCTATCATCAGGATAGATCATCAGCATGTGATCGGCCGGGGTCCGACACCCGGGACCCCCGCCGATCAGCTGTTTGAGAAGGCAGCGGCGCTGCAGGAGCGCCGCGGCCTTCTCACTGTTTACTGTTGCTAGCGCCCCGCCCAGTGACGTCACGACTTGTATCAAGCTTAATACAAGTCGTGACGTCACTGGGCGGGGCGCTAGCAGCAGTAAACAGTGAGAAGGCCGCGGCGCTCCTGCAGCGCTGCTGCCTTCTCAAACAGCTGATCGGCGGGGGTCCCGGGTGTCGGACCCCGGCCGATCACATGCTGATGATCTATCCTGAGGATAGATCATCAGTGGTAACAAACTGCAGAACCCCTTTAAACATAGTATCTAGATCAAGCTGGACCATATTGGTGAAAGAAAAATTCATGCAATTTGTTTGCTTTGATTGTATTACTCAGTAATCAGCACCTGATGAGGATTTTTATGTTAATCTGGATGTACTCAAGAAGAAATCAAAAGGAACAATTTTTTAAAGAATTGGGCTACATTTACACGTATGTATGTTTTTTACAGTCCACAAAAAAAAAACAACGGAAGACGTCCATATGGCATCCGTAAAACGAACAAGAATAGGACTTGCTCTATATTTTTTTTTGCGGGGCTACGGAACAGACATACGGATGCGGACAGTACACGGTGTGCTGTCAGCATTTTTTGAGGACCCATTGAAATGAATGGGTCCGCATCCTATCTGCAAAAAAACCCTGAATGGACACGGAAACAAAATACGTGTGCATACGTTTGTGTGCATGTAGCCTAAAAAGGTGCCATAACCTGTGTATATAAAGAAATCAGCTTGGCACAATGCTACTATATTTCTTTGGTCAAAACTCACTCACAGAAGAATGTGTTAACAGATTAGCATAAAGAAAAGATTACTACATTTTATATTTTTCCAAAATCAAAGAAAGTAGAATCTTTGAACAGAATTTTAAAAAGTTGTATAAAGACCCACCTGAGAAAAGACAGATACTAGCTGGCATAGATAAAAGACAGATTAAGATTGAACATTCAAATAATAAAAAGGTGTCCTGAAAATGAGTCTGTTGTGAAATCCCTTTACATCATGGAATATTGGAAATTTTGTTAGCGTACAGGCACATGGGAAAATGTTATAGACATACGGTTACTGTCAGTGCTTTCCATTTTCTGCTACAAAAAGACAGAGAAAATGACATCCAACAGTCTTCAAACAGAAGTGTTTGGAACCAAAAGAGAAGCACTGCTTCTAGAATTCTTTCAGTCTGACACAGGCTGTGGCCATTGATCTTAATGAAGAACCTCACTTGTTGATAATGGAGGAAACTGATCCCAATCTATGTGAAAAAGACTTCAACGGAAACCAATAATTCCCACAAAAACAGATGGCAGAGGAAATAATAAAATGTAACAGGTATAATAAAAACTGTAAAAAAATTAAAAAAAAAGAAAGAAAACTCACTGCATGGTGTTATGTATTTTACCATGAAAATGTAGTCTATTCAATTACACAAAATGTTCTCAAAGTGCTTGGACATGAAGCAATTGACCAAATTTGTGGAGACTCAGCATAAAAATTACATTTCTGTGTTACATGTTCAAAATAAAATCCATATAAAGCTGTGCCAGGAGGGACATGAAAACACAAGAAATCTACACCAACCATAAAACAAAAAAGGAAATCTCTTCTACACAAACTGAATTAATTCCAAATTTCCCAAAAGACTAAAAGTTTGACAAATTGCCCTGCATGAATCACTCAGAATGATGGTGACTATTTTACAGATCAAAAGACATGGGATCATTTTCAGACCATTTTTAACCCCTCCCTGACAACTATTCTTCACCTACCTGAACTATTTTTGAGAACCTGATGTGCCAATTTATGTGGTAATAACTTTGTAATGCTTTTACTTCTAACTTCTAGCATTTTCTTTCTTGTGACATATCGTCCTTCATGACAGTGGTTAAATTGGGTCAGTATGTTTTACTTCTATTTATTTAAAAAAAATCTAAAATGTATACAAAATTTGGAAAACTATTTTTGAAATGTGAATTTCTCTGCTTTTAAGACGGATAGTGATGCCTCATAAATTAAGTACCTTTTACCATATGTCTACTTTATGTTGGCATCATTTTGTAAATCTCATGTGAGCTGATGAAGGGGCTAGTTCAGCCCCAAAATGCGTCCTCTATCATATGGAAAAGAAGTCCTTTTGTATCATATATACTTTCTTACACCAAGACTAATAGCACCTGGAAACTTTTTATACTGTTCTTCTGCATTGATCATTTTGCAAATGTTATTTTTTTTTATATAGGGCATCAGAAGGTGTAGAATTTTAGAAGCAATTTTTCAAATTTTCAAGAACATTTACAAAACCAACTTTTTAAAGAACAGATTCAGTTATGAAGTCACTTTGAGGGGCTTTCATAATAGAAACCACCCATAAATAACTCATTTTAGAAAGTACACTCGAAAAATTATTCAAAACTGATCTTAAACACTTTGTTAACTCTTTAGATGTTCCACAAGAGTTAATGGAAAATGGTGGTAAAATTTCTAAATTTCCCTTTTTTTTTTGCAGATTCTACATTTTAATCAATATTTATCCTGTAGCACAGCAAGGGTTAACAGCAAAACAAACCTCAATATTGATGAATCTGATTCAGCAGTTTACAGAAACATACCACATGTGGTCATAAACTGCTGTATGGGCACACTGCATGGCTCAGAAGGGAAGGAGTGCCGTATGGTTTTTGGAGAGCAGATTTTGTTGGAATGGCGTTTAGGTGCCATATCACATTTGAAGAGACTCTGAGGTGCCCCTATAGTGGAAATCCACAAAAAGTGATTCTATTTTGTAAACTACACTACTCGAGGAGTTTATCATATAGAGATATAGAGATGAGCGAATTTTTCATAAATTTGATTCGCCGGTTCACCGAAATGTTTTGAAAAAATTTGATTTTATTTGCGGCGAATTTAGTTAAAAAAATGCTATTTAATGGCTGCAGAGAGCCTCTATAGTGGTGTAGAACACTGTGCCTTGCAGTAACATGCATAGGGAGTCTGCTCTGGTAGTGAAATAACACTGTGAGTCTGTATGACATGCAAATAATAAATTAAAAATAACCAACTGAACTCAGCCTTACAGGTCGATTTTAGCGCCTAGAAAAAGCGCACTCCTTTTACACCGTCATCAGTGGATTCCACATAGATGTCTACAGAACCTGTTCTATTAAACGCTTATACAAGTAGAGCCCCCCGACAGAGTGTCATAACGGTGGAGCCCCAGTTATGGGTCTTCAACACAGTGAAAGTCAGATATCCCACAAAGGAAGGAAAACCGTGCGAATGGAGAGGGTGTCAGCAGTAAGTTTGTTTAGACTTCACTGATTATTTTGCCCTTCCTCTCATCTGTCAGAACAATAATCCCCAAAGAACGGATCCTGTCTGTTGAGCCTTCACTCGGTCAGCATTTGGTCAGTAATCCATCAGTATTGCTAATGCCAAAAAAAAACAGGAGTGGATCCAAAACAGAGATGACACTTGAATGAGGAGATCACAGAGTGGCCCAATGAGTCCGGAGGTGGTGGCAGCATCAAAAGGAGGCCACATTGTGCGGTGTACGAGTGGCTGTAGTGCATGCAAAGTTTCCCGGCCATTTTTAGGATATCTTGCAGATGGGTGGAAGACTTCAGGAACCACTTGACAACCAGATTTAACACATGTGCCATGCAGGGCGCATGGCTCAGCCCTCCTTGACGCAGCGCTGACACCATGTTCTTCCCGTTGTCGGTCACTATGGTTCCAATTTTGAGTTGTCACAGCAAAAGCCAGGATTCGATTTCTTGATGAAGGACATGTAATTCGGTCCATACAACAAAAGGCGGTCTACAATCACCCATCAATTTTCCCAAAAAAGGCTGTTTCACCAGAAAATTCCCCAACAAATGGCTAATCAACGTAATTCGGTCCATACAGCAAAAGGCGGTCTACAATCACCCATCAATTTTCCCAAAAAAGGCTGTTTCACAAAAAAATATTCCCCAATGAATGGCTAATCAAAGTAATTCGGTCCATACAGCAAAAGGCGGTCTACAATCACCCATCAATTTTCCCAAAAAAGGCGCTTTCACAAAAAAATTCCCCAACGAATGGCTAATCAACGTAATTCGGTCCATACAGCAAAAGGCGGTCTACAATCACCCATCAATTTTCCCAAAAAAGGCTTTATCACAAACAAATTTCACCACTGAATGACAATGTAAATTCACCGCAGAATGGCTAATAGGACATGAGTATCTATCTTATTAATACACCCTGTAAATGGCTGTAGTACAATGGAACCTCATGGCTGAATGGCAAATATATATTTTTTTGCCACTAATACACACCAAATAAGGATGTAATTTTCTCACTTTACCACACAACTAGTAATAAGCGGCATAGGCAATATTCAAATTTGCGATATTTTGCAAATTTTTGGCTGAATATTCACCATAAATTCGCAATTTCGAGAATTTGTGATCTCCAGTCATTACTTACTTGATTGCGAAAACCGCCAATGTATTATATTCACAATAAAAATTTGCGATTAGAATATTCGTGATCAACAATATTCACGAAGACGAATATATAGCACTATATTCTAAATATTCGCGAATTCTCAAAGTGTTGATATTCGGGAATTTAATATTCGCACTCAAGACTACACACAATGGCTAATAAGCCCTTTTTCTTTTTCAGCACTAATACACGCCAAAAAGGGCTTTAGAACATATAACTGCACCGCTGATTGGAAAATATATTTTTTCATTGTCCACTAATACACGCCACAAAAGGCTTTAGAACATATAACTGGATCGTTATACAGCAAATATATTTTTTCTTTTTCCACTAATACATGCCACAAAAGGCTTTAGAACATATAACTTCACCACTGATCTGCAAATATATTTTTTCTTTTTCCACTAATACATGCGACAAAAGGCTTTAGAACATATAACTGCACCACTGACGGGCAAATATATTTTACTTTTGCCACTCATACACGACAAAAGGGCTGTCATTTTCGCACTTCACCACACAATGGCTAATAAGCTTATTTTTCCCACTAATACAAGCCAAAAAATACTTTAGAACATATAACTGCATCGCACAACGGCGCACTAGCCCCCTAATAGGAACAGTTTGTTGGAATTACAGAGCAGTATAATGGCAATTTGGATCCCCAGTCAGTGCAGCAAGGTGTAAAAGAATTGTTCCTATTACCCAGGCTGTAACCTGCCCTAATGAACCCTGTTCAACATAAATGTTGCGGAATAATTCCTCCCTATCCTTTCACTACACCTTGAATAATCTTTCCCTGAACTTGTAAGCAAGCAGTTTTTTTTGGCACAATTAAGTTTTTTCTAACACTATCCCTAGTGCGTGCTGACATCTCTCCCTGCACTAAGTACACTGGTAAATGGCAAAATCTGATGGCTGACACTATTTATAGGGCTGTGACATCAAAGGGCAGACTGGTTGCTGATTGGCTGCATGCAAGGCATTATGGGTAATCCCGTCTTCCCAGAGTTCCTTGCTCCATGTCCTCACTCGTGCAGCAGCCATTTTAGGAAGAAATGTGATTCGTTACCACGAATCGCAAGGAAATTCAGCTTCGTTCCGAAACTAATTTTTCCTGAAATTTGGATCGAATTCCTCTTCTTCAGCTTCAATTCGCTTATCTCTAACTAAGTACTTTAACCTCTCAGGTGATTCACAAAACTTAAAAAAAAAACATGGTGCTGTGAAAATGAAAATGTTATTTCATCCAATAAAATTTTGCCTAAACTCCAAATATTTTATTTTCAGGGTATCAGGAGAAAATGTACACACAAATTCTTATTCATTTTCTCCTGAACACAGCAAACCATATGTGGCCGTAAACTGCTGTTTAGGCACGCTGCAGGGCTCAGAAGGGAATATAGCCATATGGTTTTGGGGGGCAGATTTTACTGTAATCACTTTCAGGTGCCATGTCATATTTAAAGAGCACCTGAGGTACCCCTGCAATAGAAACCCAAAAACGAGACCCTGATTTAAAAATTACAACACTATGAAAATGAAGAAAAAAAAGACTTTTTTTTCCAATAGAATGTTGCTTTAGCCCCAGTTTTTTATTTTCACAAGAGAAACAGGAAAACATCTCTACAAAATGTTCTCTTGAATACGGAAATATTGCATATTTGGTTAGAAACTGCTGTTTGGGCACACTGCAGTGTTTAGAAGAGCAAGAACACCATGTGAATTTGAGGCCTAGTTCGGTGATTTATACTGGAAGACAACTGCAGAGGCTCTGAAGTTAAATAAAAAAAAGAAACCCTCAAGAAGTGAACCCATTTTAGAAACCATACTCCACAGGTGTCTCACAGCAGATGGTGCAAAGTGAAAATGTTTGGCCCAGTGAGTGCCAGTATGAAATAAAAGCCATAGAGCTTACAATCTACAAAGGAAGGGGAGAGAACAGTAGGGGAAGGTATAGGATGCTCAAGTGGTGGCAGCATGCTCATTGCAGGTGGTAGGCTTTACTGACAAGGTGGATTTTCAGGTTACTCTTGAAGGTTTGGATGTTAGGGGAGAGTCTGATATGTTGGGGTAGAGAGTTCCAGAGAATGATAGATGCACGGGAGAAATCTTGTAGTCGATTGTATGAAGAACAGATGAGAGGAGAACAGAGGAGGAGGTCCTGTGAGGATCTGAGATTAAATGTGGGGATGCATTGAGGTCAGGGGTGTAAGGAGGGGACAAGTTGTGGACGGCCTTATATGTAGTTGTAAGTATTTTAAACTGAATTCGCTGGGCAATGGGGAGCCAGTGAAGGGATTGACAGATGAGGGAGGCAGATTCAGTGTCCAAAATGTTGTGTTAGTGCCATCTGAGACTCTCGCCACACTACTTGAATTGATAAGCAGCTTCTACTAGGTGCTACAATGCCATAAATGTGGGCATAAGCAACTGTATGGGCATACAGCAGAAAAGTTTTTTTGTTTTTGGCACACTGATTTTGCTGGAATGGTTTTTGGGTGCTACATTACATTTGCAGAGTCCTTGATGTATGTGCACAGTGGAAACCTCCTATAAGTGACCCTATTCTGAAAACTACATCCCTCAAGATACACATCAAGGGGTGGAGGGAGCATTTTGACACCACAGGTGTTTTGCAGAAGTTAATGAGGGAGGAATAGTGCAAATGAAATTTGCATGTCTTCCACAGATATGGCATTTCAGCGCGCAATATGCTGTGCCCAGCTGGTCCCTCTAAGACACACCAAACCTTTAAAATTTTAAAGCACGTTCTACTGCATGCTAAAATGCTATAAATGTGGATGCAAACTGCTGCTTGAGGACGATGCAGGGTTTAGAAGGATGTATATATGTGTGTGTGTGTGTGTATGTATGTATGTATGTATGTTCCACGATCACTCAAAAACGCAACCATCGATTTCAACGAAAATTGGTAAATCTTGTGGGGGTTATATGCCCCTACACAGCAGATGCATGGAGTTTGTATGCTCCAACTATTTTTGCTACACACATATTGCTCTGTAACTCAAAAACTCATCGATCAATTTCTACTAAACTCTGAACACAGATCCCTTACTATTTGGAAAAGAACCAAACAAATGGACCGATCTTCACCAAATTTTGTTACCCGCAGGCCCTTAGTCTCCACATACACACAGTTTTTGCAACTGTCGTGTCGCAGTCACAGCATTTCACATGTGGCAGTGCGACAACATAGCCTATCATAATAAAAATTGTTGAGCTAAAATGATGCGTGACACATGTCGTCATGTAACCCTAGTATTAAAGGGGCAGGGCGCTGTGGAGGTCACTGTTAAAGAGGCATTCACTGTGGATGTTACTGTTAAGGGGGCAGGGGCCACTATTAAAGGGGCAACTGCTGTGGACATTACTGTTAAGGTAGCAGGGTACTGTGAGGTCACTGTTAAGGCAGCGGGGTACTGTGGAGGTCACTGTTAGGGAGAGGGCCCCTGAACAGGTCACTGTCAAGGGAGTGGGGTGCTGTGAAACTCACTGTTAAAGGGGCGGGCTGCTGTGGAGGTCCCATTTTAAAGTGGCGGGGCACTGTGGGGGGTACTGTCGGTATCTTTTAATGACACACACAAACATTAAATTAAATAGATGAAATATACACGTGCAAAGCCGGGTCCTTCTGCTAGCCTTGGGTGAGTGTTTGATTTTTGTAGGATGAGTTAATGTTTTCATTGGTGTAATTTTAGGGTGCATAGTGCTTTTTGATTGCTTGATATTACACATTTTGTGGGGTAACAAAAAAAATGGCTGTCCTGACACCACATTTTTATTTTTACAGCATTCACTTGACGGGGGAGATCATGTAGTATTTTTATATGGCAATACCTAATATGTCTTCTTTTTTTTTTCATTTTTTTTTTACATTTGTAAATGGCTTGATGAGGGAAATTAACAGAAATGCCAGAAATTAACATAGCATTTTACTTTTAAATGTTTACTTCTGTATTTTTTTTAACAAAATGTACATTTGGAAATGTACAATACAAGTACAACAATATGATGCATCAGAGCTCTTCAGCTAATGGTTTTCAAATTTAGGGTCCAATAATTGCATTGTTTTCTAAAATCCTAAACTGTAGGATAAAACATTTGTATCATATTGATCTTGCATACTTAACAAGAGAAAATTTGACCAGTAAATCATATCTTCATATCTTCAAGTAAAGTAGACTAAGTAATTTTGTATAATTCATGGCAATGCCTTTGTAATGGGTTTTTAAGTGGGTAAGTCTAGGATCATAGGTTTGTATGCAATCATTTAAAGAATATGCCCTCCAGTTTGAAAGAAAATCAACGACCCTATCAACTTGTGCTCATTTTATGTCAAATGAGTACCAATGATAGACAACCCATTCACTATACCAAACTGTCAGACTACACATATTTTTATTGCTATACATTATACACTATATGTGACATATAACATGACAGATATTTAGGTAGTACCAAACCAAGTCAAGTAATAAGTGATATACTGTATTTTCCACACTATAAGACACTCCTAAGGTTTTAGATGGAGGAAAATAAGAAAAAAATATTTTGAATCAAATTGTGTTATAAAAAAGAGATGAGCGAACCTGGTTCATTTATGTACACAACTGATAATGGTGACTATCTGTACCTCTGAACAGGTGTTAAAATGTATGGCCTCCGATGAGGCTCTTTCAGGTTCCAGAAATAGTGCAATGTTTGTCCATGGGCTTTAGTATTGTTGCATGTCATACCCTGTTTCGTTCTGAGACGGCAGGCCTCACCGCATTGTCGCTGGCATCTGGTTGCAGGGTGACAGGTCAGGTAAAGGAGCTCTGGTCAATCAGTTTGTGCAATTGCACTTGAGGCGTGCTGGCCACTGGTTGCCTGTTATTGATTCTCTTTAGTTAGTTTGCCTCACTAGCCATATATTCTGACCTTGGATCTTTACGGTGACTCTGCCTCCTGACTGATCCATTGGACTTGATGAGAATTCCTGGTTTTGACCCCCGGCTACCCCTGGTTTCAGGCTGGTTCTGTTTGGATTCGGTTTGGACTCTCTTGGTATTGACCTCAGCTTGGTACATATCTGTTTTTTGTCTTCAGATTTTTGTGCTATTCTGTCACTAGTCTTTTGTCATTTGTCTCACTGGTTTCCTGTTCCCAATTCAGACCCTGCACTTATTTAAGAAGGGACTGCCGTCCGTTGTGGGATGCCATTTAGGGCACAGTGTGTAAATAGGTAAGGACTAGTGTTGATTGAGCACCAAAGTCCTCGGATGCTCGAGCAGAACCCCTCGGGATGCTCGAGTGCTCTACTGAGCACCCGAGCACAATAGAAGTCAATAGGAGAACCCGAGCATTAAACCAAGCACCCCTGCTCTGAAGAGGGGAGGGTGTCTGGTTCACATGAAAAGTTCCGAAATTGATGGAAACACCACTGAAATGGTTCAGGAACAGCATGGGAAGGATGTCTGGATGCATCCTGAACTCCCAGGTTGCTGCTGTGAACGATGTTGTCTGAGTAGTACGCCAATTTTACAGACTGACAATAATACGCATAAAACCGAAGATAAAATCGATTTTAGAGGAAACATTGTTAGGAAACATTCTTTCCTGTATATTAACTTGTATATAAAGTGCAAGTGCTGCCAAAAATTACAAGGAAGAGGCACTCAGATAGAACCTGTATATCACATAAATGAGGGCCTCATTCACATTGTGGTACAATTGTTCAGGTAGTGGGACTCCTACACTCATAAATCCAATGCACTAAGTAAAAGGGCTGCCAAAAATTACAAGGAACCGACACTCCAATACACACTTTATTACACATAAAAGAGGGCATCATACACACCCTTGAAAAATGATGATTGATGGCCTGCCAGTGACCCTCAAAAACATTAGGAGCAAGGGCCTGCTTGTGACCCACTAAAACATTAGGAGCGAGGGCCTGCTGCTGATCTGTCCATCTAAAACATTAGGGGTGAGGATCTGCTGCGGAGTTGACTCTCTAAAACATTAGGGGCAAGTGTCTGCTGCTGATCTGACCATCTAAAATATTAAGGGCAAGGGCCTGTTGCTGAGCTGTCCATATAAAACATTAGGGGTGAGGGTCTGCTGCTGACCTGACTATGTAAAACATTAGTGTTGCGGGTCTGCTGCTGAGCTGACTCTCTAAAACATTAGCGAAGAGTGCCTGCTGCTGATCTGACCATCTAAAACATTAGGGGCGAGGGCAGCCTAATAAGAGTGTTGATATGATGGAGGAGGAGGACAAGAAAAGGAAGATTGAACCATATACCCTTTTTTGTGGTGGAAGGGGAGCATGGGAATACAGTGTATTAAATACACCAAAAAATCCACATTTAAAGTGCCTTTATGTTCAGCCGCATTCCTCTGGTGGAGTAGAGAAGTCAGGGGCAATCCAGGCCTTGTTCATTTTTATAAGAGTCAACCGGTCAGCATTTTCAGTTGACAGGCGGATGCGCTTACCAGTTATGATGCCCCCAGCAGCACTAAATACCCGCTCTGACAAAACGCTGGCGTCAGGGCATGCCAGCACCTCCAAGGCATAAAGCGCCAGTTCGTGCCACTTGTCCAGTTTGGACAACCAATAGTTGTAAGGCACAGAGGGATCATTGAGGATGCAGACACAGTCTGCTACGTACTCCTTCACCATCTTCCAAAATGTTTCCCTCCTTGTGACATTAGGCAGCGCATCAGGGTGAGGGTGCTGGCGGGGTCTCATTAAACTGTCCCATGCCAAGAGTGTTGCCCTGCCTTTTTTGGAACTGCTGCGTGTTCCCCTCGTCTCCCCTCCTCGGGTGCCCAAGGAATTAAGTACTCTGCTGCCAGCGTTGTCAGTCGGAAATTTATGGAACAATTTTTCCACAAGGAACTTTTGGTATTGCACCATTTTGCTAGTCTTCTCCACCACAGTAATGAGAGATGAGAAGTTTTCTTTGTCAGATAGGAGAAAAAAGTGTCAGAGGGTTAATAACAAGACTCTCTGGCTGAGAGGTCTATGTGATTAACATGCAGGGCGCCAGAGGTGGAGAGAGAATGGAGAATAGACTAATGGGAAAGATGTGAGAGATAGGGTTAAAAGGCAGCCATCAGTGGTTGGTAGTGTGAATAGCTCGACACTTACAGTGGTAATCTCAAAAAGGATCGTTACGTGGTCTCTATTGTACAATAGGGCTTTATAGTTGAACTACTCTGAAGTCATATCGATGGCGTTCAATAAAAATGTGTTAAGCATATAAAATATATAAAATACAGGTAGGTACGGCTATCATTACCAATATAAGTAATCATGAAGTAAAACCAATGGATAATAATGTATCAACTCACTTCACCGGGGGGAGATTTTGAGGGATAAACTCAAGACACCCATCAAAAAACTCCTCCCAATCCTGGATCGCCTGTAGAGTCTTAGGATAAAGCCGCAGTCCCAGAAGTCGGTTCTTCTAGCAAAATCTTTTATATGAAATCCCTGGTGACTAAAAGGAAATTGATATGCAAAGACTTATCAGACCAGATAAGACTTCAGGTGGGAACATATAGAGGGATAAATACATTGGTCTCTCCTATAAATCCAATATATAGAAAATATGAATATAATGAAGTACGAATCAAATGTAGAAAATTACTCCGTGATCTTTCCGATTATAAGATGGACAAGATAAGGGCATGGGAGAGGCGGTCCAACTATAATTCCGGCCAAGTATACTCTTATTACCCATCCGTTCATCCCAAATATAACTCCAGAGGTAATAGGAAGAATTGGAGATCCTCTGATATTCCACCTTTATTCAGAACTCAGAATCCTAAAACACTACAGGCAACCAAAATCTTTTTTAACCCCTTAAGGACTCGGGGTTTTTTCATTTTTGCATTTTCGTTTTGCGCTCCATGCCTTCCGAGAGCCATAACTTTTTTATTTTTACGTTCACATGGCCATATGAGGGCTTTATTTTTGCGGGACAAGTTGTACTTTCCAACGCCACCATTTAATATTGCATATGATGTAGTGGGAAGCGGGAAAAAAATTCCAAATGGGGTGAAATTGCAAAAAAAAAACAATTCTACCACAATTTTACGGGTTTTTAAATTACGACGTTTGATGTGTGATAAAACTGACCATTTAGTTTTATTCTACAGGTCAGTACGAATCCGGTGATACCCAATATGTATAGTTTTTCTTGCGTTTTGATAGTGAAAAAAATTCAAAAGTGGGAAATTTTTATTTATTTTTTTGTCGCCATATTTTGACCCCTATAACTTTTTGTAATTAAGTGTATAGCATTGTATGGGGGCTTATTTTTTGCGGGGCGATCTGAACTTTTAGTTGATACCATTATGGGGTGTGTAGGACTTTTTGATCACTTTTTATTTAATTTTTTTTGAGGAAATGAAGCGTTCAAAAATGGCGAATCCGCCATTTGGGCGCTTTTTTCCGTTTTTCTGTTTACCGTATCGGGCATATATTTTTATATTTTTATACCACGGGCGTTTTCGCACATTGCGACGCCCATGATGTGTATTTTTAAAAAAAAAATTATTATTTTATTTTAATTTTGGGGAAAGGGGGGTGATCTGAATTTTTAGGTTTTTTTATTTATTTTTTTATTTTTTTTATTTCTTTTATTTTTCTTTTACACTTTTATATAGGTCCCATAGGGACCTATATAAATCAGTCATCTGATTGCTTCTAACATAAACTCCAATACACTTGTATTGGAGTTTATGAGGATTTTACTACTTTCCTATGAAGCCCTATTGCTAACAAGGGCTCCATAGGAAATAGTAAGTGATAGCCTCAAGCTGAATGAAAGGCTTGAGGCTATCCCTTACAGCGCTCCGATTCTCCCGATCACCACTAGGGGGAGCCGGAGAGCTGCCGAAAGTTTTACTTTCGGTTTTAGCGCGCGCTGATGCCGTGGTCAGGATTGACCACGGCATCTGCGGGGTTAAATGATTGCGATCGGCATCGCTGCCGACCGCGATCATTAGCCGCGGGGGTCAGCTACAGGAAACAGCCGGACCCCCACAGCGATCGCGCCCACAGAGGGCAGGAGCGGGCGCCATACTTAGGGATCGGACCCATGACGTACCCATACGTCATGGGTCCTTAAGGGGTTAATAGCAAAATTTATAACAAAAATCAATCCCCCACTTCATTCAATTCCACTCAGCCACAAAAAAATCTCAAGGCTAGGGACACCCCATCATCGCCTGATTTTGACCAATGGAATCACAATACACACCAGGCCAAGATGGGACACCCGTCCAATCAAACCGACAATAAGAATGATCAGGCCAAATTGAATCTAACCAAAAATTGCAGCACCCTTGAATTCCCACCCATTAAACCAGCGAACAATAATCCAACAGACAATAATATAATGCATGTGAATGCATCCGACCCATTGAACGTGTCTTTATGTTTAACTTCCCAGTCCACGCCTACGAAACCAATAGACCAGGTTACACCGGATGAAACTAAGAATGCCACTCCCGTCATTTCATCCATTTCAAAAGAAAAAGTGGACACTGCCATTAACATAATAGATGTATCTACCTATTCCGAATCCTCAACTCAGTCTGATATTTTTTTAGCCCTACCCACCAACTAGTCAGACAGTCCATATCTAGGGACCCCACCATCCAAACCTACAGAACATCCTTTTTTAGGAGTAGTGGTCCCCGACCTCTCTCCCATCTCATCCTCGACTCCACCACTACGAAAAACCTGGACATCCTTCCAATCAATCACTCCCTTCTTTACTCCAAAGAACTCATTTCCCAAAATATCCCTCCATACTCAGCAGAACCTCAAAATTACTCAATTTTTCACTCCAGTAACCAATTCCAGAAAACGTTTAAAAAACGAACTAGAGGATGTAGAGGGGGTAAATCCCGACATACCCGAAAAGAAAAAACTAAAAAAATCCAAAATCCCCCTACGTCAGAATGTGCAGGAGGACCAACCAGTACCGTCCCACTAACATCGGCTATATCCACATTAAAAGGGCACTCTGCCAGTAAAGCACACCTTGAGAAGGAGAAAGGAATTTTTAATCTTTCACAGTATACCCTCTCCCCTGAGGAGACTAAAATTCTGAGCAAAGGTCTCTCTTTCTGCCCCACCAACACTCCGGATCCTTTTCAACTTTTCATTGATCTCAATAAATTCATTAGAACTCTAACCTTAAAAAGGCACTTCAAAATTAAGGAACTTTCTGCACCAAAGAGGGGGAACATGGTCATCCCCCAGAATGACCAAAGTGAGGATCCAATCTCATCCTCACTCCCCCTCTTACCGGTCACTTCAAATCTACAGCTAAAAATCTACTTTCCATCCTATAGAAAACTGTGGCCCACATCTAGAAAGTTACTACAATCTAGTTTTAGATGATTTTAAACAACTATGTATGGAAGAAAGAGAAAAGAATCCCATTGGAAAACAAAACCTCAAACCAATAGAAAGGAAAGCCCTCCACTCCCTAAAAAATAATAAGGACATCATTATAAAGAATGCTGATAAAGGTGGTGGTGTGGTGATTCTAGACACTGATCATTATCTGAATGAAGCCACGAGAATTCTTTCTGACCAGGAATACTACCGAGTCTTGAGCGAAGACCCCACCCCGGTTTTCAAAAAGTCCCTATCTGAACTAATAGACCAAAATTTCCACAGTAATATCATCAATAAGAAAGAGAAACAATTCCTACTTCCCCTCCATCCGTCGATTGCAAAGTTTTATTTCCTTCCTAAAATACACAAATCTCTGACCCATCCTCCCGGCAGACCCATAATTTCTGGCATTAATTCACTCACCTCCAATCTCTCTGCTTATGTAGATTTCTTTCTACAGAAGTATGTACCAACTCTTCCTTCTTACCTCAAGGATACCTCTCATCTTTTAAACCTCTTGAAACAATTTAAATGGCAGGAAGGTTTCATATGGGTAACACTGGAAGTTAAATGTTATCTGAACAATGATCCCCTGTTACCCGATTCACAAAAAGAATTCATACTTGAATCTATAGATTTCATTCTAAAACACAATTATTTTGTATTTGACGACAAATATTTTATTCAAACTAAAGGGACCGCAATGGGGACGAAATTTGCCCCGTCATATGCAAACTTATTCATGGGGCTATTTGAAACAAGATTTGGTTTACTATCCCATCCTAAAATTAAATTCTATAAAAGGTTTATAGATGATATCTTATTCATCTGGGACGGCAATACAGAAGACCTATCCCACTTCACTAATGAATGAACAATAATGACTGGGGTTTATCTTTCACTATGGAACATCATGTAAACCAAGCAATATTCCTAGACATCCACTTATCAATAGATTCCAAAATCATCAAAACAGAAACCCATTTCAAAAAAGTAGACGCCAATAGCTACTTGGAATTTAATAGCTGCCATCATGTCAAATGGAAAAAGAATATGCCTTACAGTCAGATGAAACGTGTCAGGAGAAATTGCTCAGATAATCATTCCCTACATAAACAACTAACCATACTCCGGACCCGTTTCAAAGAAAAAGGATATCCAAAAACCCTTATTCAAAACTCTGTCAATAGAACCCTTAGACTAAACCAGATGGAAGCCCTATTACCCAAAAACAAAGATAGAACTATCAGTTCAGAGAAAACTGGGGAACCACAATTCAATTTAATCACCCAATATAACAGTAAACACGTCCAAATCAAGAAAATTCTCACAAAACATTGGAACATTCTCCAAAAGGACCCTATTTTGAAAGAGATCATACCGTCAGCCCCAAAATTAACATTCAGACGGGCCCCCACCCTTAAAAACATTTTGGCCCCGTCGTGTCCGAAACTGTCCAAAAACACCGGATCAATTACATCCACCGCTGGGGCTTTTAGGTGCGGCACAAAGAGATGTAAGTGCTGCCGGATGATATCTCATGGCAGGAAAGAGATTAAGATCCCAGATTCAGATGATATCTATACCTTAAAACATAATATGAATTGTGGAACAAAAAATGTCATTTATCTATTGGAGTGCCCTTGTAAATTGTATTATGTGGGTAGGACTACGCAAAGCCTGAGAGAACGAATGAATGAGCATCGTTCGAACATAAAGAGACATGTCCTGACACACAGCATTCCAAAGCATTTCCATGACTACCACAATAACGATAGCATATCCCTGAGAGTTACACCTTTGGAGTGGGCCCCACAATCCTACCAACATCTATCAAGAAAGGAGATGTTTTGGATTTACCGTTTAAATACCTTGGCCCCGTTTGGTTTAAATGAGACACTGGAGTACACCAATTATTAACTACCTGACAAACGGGAGAGACCTCTCCTTACAATACATTATATTATTTAGTGTGAAAATCTATGGTTCCTATCCACTCGGGACTGCTACTAAAAATTGTTTAAATTTATGCATTTCTTGTGATCCTAGCTATACACCAAGGATAGGTTGGCTCCAGGAGAACAAATTAGTACTTCTATTCTATATGCTACAACTTGAACCAAAAAATCAGGGATAAAGATGGTATCCCCATCTCCCATTATAATCCCTATATTTATCTAACATTCTATTTACCTTTTTTAAAATCTGAAAATATGATATACAGTCCATATATTTTATATTATATTACATATTTTATATAGGTTTATATGGTGTATATTTATTTAACATCCACATTTTTTATTTTATTTTTTTTATATCTGAAAATATGATATACAGTCCATATATTTTATATTATATCATACATTTTATATTGGTTTATATGGTGTAGAATTACATGTTTTGTTCGATTAATGTATCAACATTTACCATTTAATATTGTGTTGCGTATATATATATATATATATATATATATATTTATATTTTTAATATTCGATCTCCCTATGACGATTTATGTATGTGTGTGTTGTGTATATATATATATATATATATATATATATGTCTGTTTGTGTATGTAAATATATGTATATACAGTTATTTAATAGCGCTTTATAATATTTCATATGACATTTCTTCCCTTTTTTTACACAAACTGCTTGCTTGTTTATGTATTTATTCATCTTATCACGGGGCACAAGTCTCTTCCAAGTTGATTTGAAAATATCTCTTAGTAGGAAAGACTCATACGATTCTTTAGCTGTCACTCTCCATATGATGAATGGAGCGCATACTCACCTATGCACTCCAAGCCTCTCTTTCGATTCCAATATGGCACTGGAGCGCACAGGTGACCATGCGGTCCAAGCCTCTTTCTGGCCCTCTCACACCACAATGAGGCTCAGGTGATTATGCGATCCAAGCCTCCATCTGATTCCAACACCAGGAAGTAAACATGCGTTCCACAGACCATTGACAGTTCTAATTCATTTATAAGTTTGCTGATCTTTACTTCTGTGAGTCTCACATCCACATACCTAGTTCCACTATAGTGTTTTATATGGATATAATTCAATATACTAAGCTTTTACTCAGTGACCCGGAAATGACATGTGCCTAGTGACATCATTCAACTTCCTGTTTGTAATTGGTTTGCACACTATATATACCTTGACTCTATACCTTACCAATATTCTGCTCCTGATGAAGGGGATACCAGCCCCGAAACGCGTTGAGCGATTATCTGTTCCTGTTGTTATACCCCAATAAAGGATTTTGCTAGAAGAACCGACTTCTGGGACTGCGGCTTTATCCTAAGACTCTACAGGCGATCCAGGATTGGGAGGAGTTTTTTGATGGGTGTCTTGAGTTTATCCCTCAAAATCTCCCCCCGGTGAAGTGCGTTGATACATTATTATCCATTGGTTTTACTTCATGATTACTTATATTGGTAATGATAGCCGTACCTACCTGTATTTTTTATATATTTTATATGCTTAAAGCGAACCTGTCACCTGCTTTTTACCTCTTAAGCTGTTAACTGTACCTTATAGATCATTGTAACCTTGTTTCCAAACAGGTGTTCTTCGTTTTTCTGGGGTTTATATTCCTGAAAAAATCACTTTATAATCTCCTGCTCTGCTGCGTCTGAAGTCACCAGACAAGTCAAGGAGGCAGACCCTCCTTGACTGCTGGATGCGACTCCCCCGCCCTAACCCCGCCTCTCATCCCTATGATTGACACTAGGTCTTCTGCCCGGGACCGCGCTGGTCTCGGCGGCGCATGCGCCGTCTGCCTTCATAGCAGCGCGATCCCGAGCCTCGCGCTGAGTGAAGCGCGATCCCTTGCTAGATCGCGCTGCGCACTTCTCTCCTCTCTAGCCGGGCCGCTGGTGAAATGCAGATCACTCAGCGCGAGGCTCGGGATCGCGCTGCTATGAAGGCAGACGGCGCATGCGCCGCCGAGACCAGCGCGGTCCCGGGCAGAAGACCTAGTGTCAATCATAGGGATGAGAGGCGGGGTTAGGGCGGGGGAGTCGCATCCAGCAGTCAAGGAGGGTCTGCCTCCTTGACTTGTCTGGTGACTTCAGACTCAGCAGAGCAGGAGATTATAAAGTGATTTTTTCAGGAATATAAACCCCAGAAAAACGAAGAACACCTGTTTGGAAACAAGGTTACAATGATCTATAAGGTACAGTTAACAGCTTAAGAGGTAAAAAGCAGGTGACAGGTTCGCTTTAACACATTTTTATTGAACGCCATCGATATGACTTCAGAGTAGTCCAACTATAAAGCCCTATTGTACAATAGAGACCACGTAACGATAATCCGATTGGCGCCTCATCCAGTGGTTACCTTTTTTGTTTTTTTCCTTTTTAAGTTTTCTTTGTAGCAGGGGTCAAGAAGGGTGAACAACTACTAATCAGTGTTGGCCAAAATGTGTATAACGCGTGGGTCACGGGAAAGGCAGCATAACATAAAGTCAGCTATGTGTGCCAGAGTCCCAACAGACAAGACTTCACTGTCCTCATCAGGAGGATGACTCTCAATCTCCTCATCCTCTTCTGCCCATCCACGCTTAACAGATGGAATATACCTGCTATGGGTACTACCCTTTGTAGGGACGCAACCGTCTCCTGCTCCTCCTCCTCATCATCATCCAATTTGCGCTGAGATTACGAAATGAGGGTGGTATGGTATCACCCTGTGTACTGTCTTCCCCCATTTCCACCTCTTCCACATGCAAAGCATCCGCCTTCATTGTGAGCAGCGAGCATTTCAGTAGACAGAGAAGTGGGATGGTTACACTGATAATAGCGGCATCACTGCTCACCATCTGTGTTGATTCCTCAAAGTTGCGTAAAACCTCAGAGAGGTCAAACATCCATGCCCACTAGTCACTTGTGAAGTGCGGAAGCTGACTAGAAAGGTGACGGCCATGTTGCAGCTGGTATGCCACTACTGCCCTCTGCTGCTCACAAAGCCTGGCAAACATATGAAAGTGGAGTCCCAACGCATGCTCACATCGCACAACAGTCAGTGAGCTGCTAATTGCAAGTGCTGCTGCAGTGTTGCCAGACCGGCGGCAGCTGTAGATGACTTTTGGAAATGGGCACACAAGCAGCACACCTTTACCAGTAGCTCAGGCAAATTGGGGTAGGTTTTGAGAAACCGCTGAACCACTTGGTTAAACACGTGGGCTAGGCATGGTATGTGTGTGAGCCTGCCAATCTCCAAAGCCGCCACCAAGTTACAGCCATTATCAAACACAACCATGGCTGGTTGTAGGTTGAGTGGCGAGAGCCACGGCTCAGTCTGGTCCCTTATACACTGCCACAGCTCTGCGGTGGTGTGCTGTTTGTCACCTAAGCAAATAAGTTTCAGTACTGCCTGTTGCCGCTTCCTCACTGCAGTTTTACACTGCTTCCAGCTACTGACTGATGGCTGATTGCTGCTACAAGATGAGAATACAGAGGTGGAAGTAGAGGAGGAGGTGGAAAAGGAGAAGGGGGGGTTGCAGCCACTAATGTAGGTGGTGGCAGAAATCCGGATGGAAGTAGGGCCCACAATCCTTGGCGTCGGTAGCACCTGCCATCCCAGGGTACGACTCGCTCCCGGCGTCCACAACGTTCACCCAGTGTGCCGTCAGGGAAATGTAGCATCCCTGGCCACAAGCACTTGTCCATGTGTCAGTCGTTAAGTGGACCTTCCCAATAACTGAGTTGGTCAGGGCACGGGTGATGTTACGGGACAAATGCTGGTGTAAGACAGGGAAAGCACACCGGGCAAAACAGTTGCGGCTGGGGACTGAGTAACGGGGGATGACCGCCGCTATCAGGCCTAAATGGCAACATTTCCAGGGCCAGCAATTTGGAAAGGTGTGCATTTAGTGCTATAGCCTGTGGGAGGGTGGCTGGGTATTTGTGTTTTTTCGCTCTTTGGGGTATGGACATCTGTACGCTGTGCTGGGACACAGAAGTGGATGTGCTAGCTGATGGTGCTTGTGAAAGTCCAGGTGCAGGGCTGGAGGCATCTGGGCCTGCATCTTGGACAGGGGATTGACCAGCACATAACACAGGGGAAGAGGAGGCAGTGGTGTGACCCTCAGACACTGATTGTGGACCCAGGCATTTGGCCCCCTATTAGGGTGCTTTGATGCCATATAGCGGATCATGCTGGTGGTGGTGAGGTTGCTAGTGTTCACGCCACTGCTCATTTTGGTATGGCAAGGGTTACAAATGACAATTCTTTTATCGTCTGCACTTTCATCAAAAAAGCGCCAGACTGCAGAACACCTACCCCTTAGCAAGGGAGATTTCTGCAAGGGGGTGCTCCAGGGAACAGTTGCGGGCCTGTTTGGTGTGGCCCGCCTTATCCCTTTTGCCACCCACTGCCTCTTCCAGCCTGTTGCAGTGCTGCGGATCCCTCCCCCTCTGTACTGCTGTCCTCGCTCGGCTTGCCACCTTCCCAGGCTGGGTCAGTGATTTCCTCGTCCACCACCTCCTCTTCCACTTCCTCACTCTGGTCATCCTGTAGGAGGTACCACAGGAAATGGTGTAAAAAATTACAGTCAATGTCAAAGATATTTTTAGGATGAGCACACGTTATACAGGAGATGTAGCGCAGGTAATGTCGCTGTCCGCAGCGTCCAAGGAAAAAGCACACTGGATGTCACAGATATTTTTAGGATGTGTACAAGTTAAAATGGAGAGGGTGGGCAGATAATGTTGCTGTCCGCAGTGTCTAAGGAATAAGTACACCGGATGTCACAGATATTTTTAGGATGTGTACAAGTTAAAATAGAGAGGGTGGGCAGATAATGTCGCTGTCCGCAGTGTCTAAGGAATAAGTACACTGGATGTCACAGAAATTTTAAGTATGCGCACACGTTATACAGGAGATCTATAGCAGGTAATGTCACTGCCCGAATCGAACACCGTCTACGGAAAAAGTATACTGGATGTCACAGATATATTTAGGATGTGCAAACGTTAAACAGGAGACGTAGCGCAGGTAATGTCGCTGTCCGCAGCGTCCATGGAAAAAGTACAGCGGATGTCACAGATATTTTTAGGATGTGTACAAGTTAAAATGGAGAGGGTGGGCAGATAATGTCGCTGTCCGCAGTGTCTAAGGAATAAGTACACTGGATGTCACAGATATTTTAAGTATGCGCACACGTTATACAGGGCAGGTAATGTCACTGTTCGCAGCGTCTATGGAAAAAGTACACTGGATGTCATAGATATTTTTAGTATGCGCACACATTATACAGGAGATGTAGCGCAGGTAATGTCACTGCCCGAATCGAACACCGTCTACGGAAAAAGTACACTGGATTTCACAGATATTTTTAGGCTGTGCACACGTTACACAGGAGATGTAGCGCAGATAATGTCGCTGTCTGCAGCGGCCAAACAATTGCAAGCTATTTAGCGCAGCTTGCGCTAAAAATATATATTGCTGCCAGACACAACAATAGTCCTTAAGTGGACTTTTGGGTCTCTAACACCAAACCTGCCTAACACAAAAAAAAATGTAATTCCCTACACTATCTGTCTCTTCTACAGCACAGCTCTCCCTGACTAAGACTGAGCAGAATACGTGTCATCAGGTGCTTTATAGCCAACAAATGTGCGTGGAGGAGACTTGAGCATTGTGCTCGAGCACAAGCGGTATTCGGCCAACACCACGATGTGCCGAGCATGCGGATGCTCGAGCCGAACTAGTGTTCTGCCGAGCATGCTCACTCAACACTAGTAAGGACAGTACTAGGCAGGAGTTCAGGGCTCACTGTTTCCAACCATGTCTTACCCAGAGTTAACTGGGCTGAACTGTAATACCAGACACAGCCCTGCGGACAGTCTTGGAGTGAAGCCTTTTATCTACTTTTCGAAAATCCCTTTAAGCAAAGTCTGTTAGGAAACATCTGTTCTCACATCTATAATAGCCTACTGGTAAAATTGAACTACCAATTTTGCAAATTTGAAATGTCATCTTACCGCCTAGTAATAATTAGTGTTGAGCAAATCAAAGTAACACAAATTAGCCCCAATCTGAATTTCAGGAAAACTTTCATTTGCCACGAATCCTAATTTCCTCTTACTTCATAGTAACAAATAATTTTTTTACTAAAATGGCAGTTATACATGTTACAAAGTGAAAGTAAGAAGCCCAGGAATGCTAAGTCTGACTGTGCATCAGATTTAGGCTCAACAGCAAGTCTAAAATAATGGCTTGTGTACCTAGATCATCTGCTGCGTCATTGTTGATTAATCTGTTCAGTTATACACAGATGTACGATGCATCAGACTCAATGTCAATATATATATATATATATGCATTTATATAGTTCATCTGCTGGCCCATTCATACTTAATCTGTTCTGTGATACATAAACTGACTGTGCATTAGATTCAGCCTCAACAGCCAGTCTAAAATACTGATGCATGTACCTAGTTAATCTGCTGCGCCATTAATAATTAATCTGTTCAGTTATACATAGACATATGGTGCATCAGACTAATTGTCAACAGGTAGTGTAATATATAGGCATGTTTTTCTAGTCTATCTCCTTTGCCATACATTACTGATTCAGTTTCTGTACACTAGTCGCCTGGGCAGTGGAAAAAATGTTGCTGTAGCCGACATAAGTAGCAGCAGAGGAAGGGGGGGGGGGGGGGGAGAGCAGCAGCCGCAGCAACAGGCCAGAGCTGCCACTGTCATCCAGCGGTCGTGTTTTAACCAACAATCCAGCTGTACTGGAACGGTTGACTCGTTCTGCAACATCTCAGGTGACAACAGATACACACAGCCAGCAATCGGTGGGTTCCTCTGTCACCATACTTAGTTGTCATTGCCCAGGAACAACCTCTGTGCCCTCACCTGTCCTGCCTCTTTTGCTGCCCCTTCTGCTTGGGAATTTATGCATGCTGCGGGCTCTGATTCTCTTTTCAGCAGAGACAAGCTTATTGAGGACAGCTAGCAGCTACAGGCAAGCACAGACTTGGAGGAGAAGTCCGCTGCATCCTCCCTTAGGCATGCAACTAGCAATTATGACAGTCAGATAGGAGCACATGTTGAAGCGGTCAGGGATGTGGCCATGAGACTAGTGAGGGTGACATAACTGACAAACAGACATTAGTGGATGATGATGTGAGCCAGGTGAAGATGGGGCATAATTATCATGAGGGCTGAGGGTGGCAGCAGGCCCATGAGACAGCAGCATGATGGCAGCATGAGGATGAGCCAGCAGGGTGGAAGCAGTGGATACTTGGAGCCAAACGTGCCCAGGGTAGACCGTCTGCTACTTCGGAGGCTACCTGTCAGGAAAGAACTAGTAGTGCATGGATTCATAAAGGAAGAGGCAGGCAGTCAGCACAGAGTGGTCGGGGTAAAACGCCTTACTCAGCAGTGTGGGAATTTTTTATCAAGTCACTGGAGGACATTAGCGTGACAGTATGCAGGATATATGGGCAGAACATGAAACGTGGACAGGGTACTAATGTTGGCAGCACGGCCCTGGTTCAACACATGAAGCGTCACCATAAAGTGGCCTGGGAAAACTGTGGCATTAACCCCTTAAGGACACGGCCCTATTTCACCTTAAGGACCAGGCCATTTTTTCAAAATCTGACTAGTGTCACTTTATGTGGTGATAACTTTAAATGCTTTTACTTATCCAAGCCATTCTGAGATTGTTTTTTCGTCACATATTGTATTTAATGACAGTGGCAAAATAAAGTCGAAAAATTTCATTTTTATTTATAAAAAAATACCAAATTTACCAAAAATTTTGAAAAATTTGCAATTTTCCAAGTTTCAATTTCTCTACTTCTAGAATACATAGTAATACTGCCAAAAAAAGTTATTGATTTACATTCCCCATATGTCTACTTCATGTATCGATCATTTTGGGAATGCCATTTCATTTTTTAGGGACATTACAAGGCTTAGAAGTTTAGAAGCAAATCTTGACATTTTTCAGAAATTTTCAAAAACCCACTTTTTAGGGACCAGTTCAGGTCTGAAGTCACTTTGTGAGGCTTACATAATAGAAACCACCCAAAAATGACCCCATTCTTTTACAAACGTCATTAACCCTTTAGGTTTTCCACAAGAGTTAATGGCAAATAAAGATAAAATTTCTGAATTTCGATTTTTTGGAAAATTTTCCATTTTAATCCATTTTTTCCAGTAGCAAAGCAAGGGTTAACAGCCAAACAAAACTCAATATTTATTGCCCCGATTCTGTAGTTTGCAGAAACACCCCATATGTGGTCCTAAAATACTGTATGGCCAAACGGCAGGGCGCAGAAGGAAAGGAACGCCATATGGGTTTTGGAAGGCGGATTTTGCTGGACTGGTTTTTTGACACCATGTCCCATTTGAAGCCCCCCCGATGCACCCCTAGAATAGAAACTCCATAAAAGTGACTCTATCTAAGAAACTACACCCCTCAAGGTATTCAAAACCAGTTTTACAAACTTTGTTAACCCTGTAGGTGTTCCACAAGAGTTATTGGCAAATGGAGATGAAATTTCAGAATTTCAATTTTTTATTACCTTGCCTCAAAAAAAGTGTAATATAGAGCAACCAAAAATCATATTTACCCTAAAATAGTACCAACAAAACTGACACCTTATCCCGTAGTTTCCAAAATGGGGTCACTTTTTTGAAGTTTCTACTGTAGGGGTGCATCGAGGGGGCTTCAAATGGGACATAGTCTCAAAAACCAGTCCAGCAAAATCCGCCTTCCAAAATCATATGGCGTTCCCTTCCTTCTGTGCCCTGCCGTTTGGCCATACAGCAGTTTACAACCACATATGGGGTGTTTCTGCAAACTACAGAATCGGGGCAATAAATATTGAGTTTTGTTTGGCTGTTAACCCTTGCTTTGTTACTGGAAAAATGGATTAAAACGGATAATTTGCAAAAAAATAGCTGTTTTGAGACAGTTTTGTATTTTTTGTTATTTACATCGTTGAACTGACAGGTTAGATTGTGTGCTATTTCTATAGAGCAGGTTGTTACTGACGCGACAATACCAAATATGACTACTTTTTGGGGGTTTTTGTTTCAGTTTTACATTAAAAAATAATTTTTCTCAAAAATGCTTTATTGTGTCTCCACATTCTGAAAGCCATAGTTTTTTTTGTTTTTTTTTGCGATTGTCCTATGTAGGGGCTCATTTTTTGCGTGATGAAATGGCGGTTTGAATGGTACTATCTTGGGGTGCATATGACTTTTTGATCACTTGCTATTACACTTTTTGTGATGTAAGGTGACAAAAAAATTACTTTTTTTACAACGTTTTTAGTTTTTATGTTGTGGGGAGTCGCTCTGGTAGACAGCGGTGCGGGTGCAGTTTAGAGGCAAAACAAGGAGTCCAGATTGTGCAACAAACAGTGTTTTATTCCCACTTGCACACCATAAATGAAAAAAACAGTCTCTTTGGTGACAGTTCACACACAACGGAAATAACGTGGCAAAACAAAAACAGGCCAACACAGGTTCAGTCACCTGGGAGGTGTAGGTGCAGGTTCGCACCACGCTGTCGGCCCAGCCGCAGGAGAATCCAGCTTCAGGTAGCCAGGAACAAAACACCTCCTTGCTGAGCTCTTTCCTCCAGGACAGAGAACTCCAGAGCCCTGTTAGCAGCTCCAGGATAATCACCACCTCCAGCTGCTGAGCTGGCTGAGCTTTTAAACCCAGCCCAAAACCAGGACTGGGTCGTGGGGAGCAGCCACCCACCATACACTTTAGCTGCTCCCGGTAAGAGCCGGCCCGGATCGGCTTTGCAGCCATGCTATTTAAACTCTGTCAGTAGCACTAGCTGCTGCTGACATCAATAAAAACGGGCTCTTACCTCACCGAGGCTATGAACCTCGGTGACACATACCTGCCATCCACGACGGCACCCTGCACCTTACCACAATGTTTACAGCGTTCACCTGAGGGGTTAGGTCATGTTATATTTTTATAGAGCAGGTCGTTACGAACGCGACAATATCCAATATGTATACTTTTTTTTATTTATTTTGGTTTTACACAATAATATCCTCTTTGAAACAAAAAAAAACATGTTTTAGTGTCTCCATAGTCTGAGAGCCATATTTTTTTCAGTTTTTAGGCGATCGTCTCAGGTTGGGTATAATTTTTGCGGGATGAGGTGGCGGTTAGATTGGCACTATTTGGGGGGTCATATGACTTTTTGATCGCTTGCTATTACACTTTTTGTGATGTAAGGTGACAAAAAAATAGCTTTTTAAGACAAAGTTTTTTTTTTTTTTTTTTACAGTGTTTACTTGAGGGGTTAGGTCATGTGATTTTTTTATAGAGCAGCTTCTTACGGACGTGGAGATACCCGATATGTCTACTTTTTTTACATTTTTTTACATTTAACACTAAAAAACATTTTTGAAACAAAAAAAATCATGTTTTAGTCTGAGAGGCATGGTTTTTTTATTTTTTGGGCAATTGTTTTATGAAGGGGCTAATTTTTTGCAGGATGAGATGGCGGTTAGATTGTTACTATTTTGGGAGGCATATGCCTTTTTGATCGCTTTGTATTACACTTTTAGTGATGTAAGGTGCCCAAAAATGGCTTATTTACACCATTTTTGGTTTTTTTTTTATGGCGTTCACCTGAGGGGTTCAGTCATGTGATATTTTATAGAGCTGTTTTTTACGGACGCGGCGATACCTAATATGTGTAGTGTATTTTTTTTTTTTTTACTTTTTATTCAGTGATTTGTGTTTTACTTTTTTTTAACTTTTTTTCACTTTTTTACATTTTTTTTGGACCCAGACCCACTTATATAGACACCAGTGGATCTGGTGTCTATATAATACAGTACAGTATACTATATAGTGTACTGCACTGTATTTTTTACTTTTCACAGTCTGGTCAGACTTCTGCCTTTAGCAGAAGTCTGACCAGAGTTACTATACCATGGCAAGCAGGACGCTTCTGAAAGCGTCCTGCTGCCATGGTAACCATCACCCACTGCCATTAGAGAGCAGTGGGTGATGGATGGGGAGGGAGGGGAGCTCCCTCCCTCTGCGATCCCATCCTGGGGGCTGCATAGGCACAGCAGCCCCCGATGGGAGAGGGAGGAGCTCCTCCCTGTTAACACCTTCCATACCGCGGTCCGTCCGGACCGCGGTAAGGAAGGGGTTAAACGGCTGGCATCTGCAGCACAGATGCCAGCCATTTTTCTATCAGAGTGCCAGCAATGTGCTGGCACTCTGATAGAACCACTAGACACCAGGGAATTATTACACCGCCTCCCGCCTCCGCAACCACCCCCCCTGCACCCCCGTCGCCATAACAAGATTGGGGGCTGCAGGGGGGGTTAAAATAAATATATTTGCCGCAATTAACTCTCTGATCCCCGCGGTCACAGACCGCGGGGATCAGAGATAGCTAAAACCGCTGCAAACCGCTGGTCTGAATTGACCTGCGGTTTGCAGCGATCGCCGATACGGGGGGGTCACATGACCCCCCTCGGCATTAGAACATGGTTCCTGCTGATCTACATCAGCAGGAACCATGTTGCTACCGCGCCCAGATCGGGCACAGTAGCAGTTTAAACACAGGGCGTACATGTACGCTCTGTGTCCTTAAGGACTCGGACATTAGGGCGTACATGTACGCCCTGTGTCCTTAAGAGGTTAATGTAGTGGTACAGCCTGACGCGGCAACTGCTGCATCTCCCAACTGCCCATATGGCTTCTCCAGCAGTCAGGGCTCCTCAACCTCAGCATAAGGAAGCTGTCATTCTTTCCCTTTGTCTATTGCTCATGATGTTCCTCCTCCTCCTCGTCAAAGCAATCGATCACCGAGACGACTGCAAAGAGACAACAGTATGCATGCACTTATCCAATGGTGCAGAAGCTGAACATGCAACTAGACAAGTTGCTGGTACTACAGTCCCTCCCTTTCCATATTGTGGACTCTGAACATTCCAGAGAACTGATGGCTTGAGCCCAACCAAGGTGGAGAGTCCCAAGCTGTCATTCATTACTTCTCTAAAAAAAGCTGTTCCAGCCCTGCACACGTATGTTGAGCAGAAGGCAGGCCAGTCATTGAGCCGGCCGGTGTCTGGCACAGTTCATGCAGCCGCTGACATGTGGAACTATAACTATATCCAAGGACAATATATATCCTTTACAGCCCACATGGTAAATGTTGTTTCAGCCCAGGCACACCAGCAACTTGGCCAGATGATGGCAATGCTGCCTCCACGTTGTAATCGTGGGATTTCTGCGCCAATGTTCTCCTCTGCCTCCTCATCCTCCACTTTCTCCCCAGCCTCCACTGTAGGATCAGTTCTGAGTGGTCCTCCAGCATACCACCCATGCAAATCACAGCATTGTCATGTGGTTGTGCACCTGGTCAGCCTGGGCGAACGGAGTCACACTGGGGAGGAACTGCTCTGTGCCATCAACCAAGAAACTGAATCCTGGCTGCCTCCTCACTAACTGGAGATAGGAACCATGGTCATCTATAAAGGGAAGAACATTCGGTCTGTGCTGCATCAGGGAGGGCTGACCCACATGCCTTGCATGCGCATGTCTTCAATCTGGTTGTCACCCGGTTTTGAGCTGCAAAGGCAGAATGATGTTCCCCTACATTGCCTCATATGCAACGTTTCCACACATTGGAACTCCACCCTCCACATGTTGGACCAAGTGTATGAGCAGAGGAAACCTGTGAGCGATTTCTTGATGAATGCAGATGGACAGGACTACTCCCCGTTACAACTTTGACATTAGATGCTGGCAGCTCATGCATGACACCTGCCATTCTCTCAGGCCCTTTGAGGAGTCCACTTTATTTGTCAGTTGTCAGGACTATGGGATAAATGATATCATTTCAATCCTTTACATCCTGGGGGGATGCTGATAAATCTGACTGGCAAGGGGACAGAGGACGTGTCCCTTACATGTCAAGGCCACCTGAGCATTGTAGAGGCTGAACTGGTACAATAGGAGGACGATGACATTAACACCCAGGAATTCTACACAGAACAAGGTGGTTTATCTGTCCAAGCAACAGGAGGGGAGCAGGAGAAGGTAGAGGGCGACCATGCAGAAGACCCCGACAGACCGTGGCAGTATGCAGTGGGGATGGAGGCAGGGAGTCCCTCTGAGTTCCTTGTAAAATTGTCAGATGCAAGCTAATCTCTCCACAATGTTAGACCCTTGCTACCAGTCTAAAATTAGGGACCTTTTATAGCACCCGATGACGCATGTTCGGCTCAGACATAGACAGGGAGAGCAGAGCATAGGAAGGGAAAGACAGTGTAGGGAGCGATTTTCACAGTTTTCATTCTGAGAAAGCTTTTCCAAGACCCCAAAGTCCTATTAAGGACTACTGTGTGTATTTGACAGCAGCAAAATATTTTTATTTGATACCTATTAGTGACATATACTGTACATCATCCGCAGACTGTGTCTTTAATAATCTGCACCACAACTAGTGTCCATGATCTGTTGTGTTCTGTAACCAATACTATAGAACATCTGTAAACAGGGTCTGTATTACAAATTCCAATAATCTGGGCCACATCTAGTGTCCATAATCTTTGGTGTTCTGTAACCAATACTATAGAGCATCTGCAAACAGTGTATGTATTACAAATTCCAATTATCTGGGCCTGATATAGTGTCCACATTCTGTGGGTTTTTGTGACATATACTGTCCTGCATCCGAAAACAGTGTCTGTATTGCAAATTCCAATAATCTGGGCCTGATATAGTGTCCACATTCTGTGGGTTTCTGTGACATATACTGTCCTGCATCCGAAAAATGTGTCTTTAGCGGACAGTAAAACATTCTGCACCAGATCTAGTGACAAAACTATTAATATGAAGAAGCGAGCACTAAGGGATGGGGAAGTAAGTGGGTGTGATGCTGATGACGCAGAGGTCGTGGCACTGGGCACAATGAAACTGTGCCTTCTGCCAGTGCACCAGAAAAAAAAAACATCCACCGTACCCAGCTTCATGCCCAACTTAGCTGGGCAGCGCTGGACAACACTATCCAGACCAGTGCGAACAGTTGGTCGGTTGGATTGCTGAAGATAATGCTTCCAGTCGGTTAAGCACCACCCTCTCTTCCACCAGGTCAAGTCTCTGTAGTCTGTGTATGATTCCCTCCTTTATGTGTAATAAAGGGTGTATTGTAGTGCCGGTTTCTTGTAATTTATAGCAGCCCTTTCTCTTAGTGCATAGGTTTTATGGGTGTAGGAGTCCCACTACCTCAACAATTGTACCACAATGTGAATGAGGCCCTTCTTTATGTGATATACAGGCTGTTTCGGAGTGCCTCTTGCTTTTAATTTTTGGCAGCACTTGCACTTTATATACAATTGAATATATACAGGAAAGAATGTTTCCTAACAATTTTTCCTGTGAATTTTTTTTTTTTTCGGAGGTTGTGCGTATATTTGTCAGTCAGTAAAAGTGGCGTACAACTCGGACAACATGGTTCCCAGCAGCGACCTGGGAGTCCAAGATGCATCCAGACATCGTGCCCATGGTGTTCCCAATCCATTTTGGTGGTGTTTCTGTCACTTTCTGACCTTTTCCAATGGACCAGGCACCCTCCCCTCTTCAGAGCAGGGGGTGCCTGATTGTCTCCCATTGACTTACATTATACTCGGGTGGTTGGCTGAGCACACGAATATAGCAATGTGTTCGGGCCAAACACCTGAATACTTTGGTGCTCGATCATCACTAGCTGACAATTATTTACTGATGCACAGTCATTTGTTTTCACTGCCATTAGATGGATTAAAAGAATCTTTTTTTTTCCCACTACTTTATTGGTACTGCCTCCATGTCCTTATTTTGTTCCACTAAAGAGTCATTGGGACACCTGCAGGGGCATGCAGTGGTTTTTATTTTTAATTCTTTACTGAAGGATGCTGTATGCTTTTTTTTTGTTTAGCTAGGGGTTAGCTAGTAATGTTGGTGGCCTGCATGAAGATTTTCATGGCCATATATGTGACCTGCCTGTCATTCAGACGCACAGTAACCGTTTCCCTACCAGAAAGGACTAGCTATGCAAACCAGCCATACCAAAGTGTTCATTGATGCCAAATACTGCAAGTAGCTTACATAGTCGGCCACCATTTTATGAACCTTATTCAGTTATGGTACTTTCACACTAGCGTAAGAGGAATCCGGATCCAGATCCGTTTGACAAATGCATTGAAATACTGGATCCGTTTCTCCAGTGTCTTTCGGTAAAACGGATTCGGTATTTATCTTTTTCACATATTTAAAGGTCTGCGCATGTGCAGACCAAAAAACCGAATCCGACTTTCTGGGACACTTGGTACCGCATCCGGCATTAATATATTTCAATGGAAAATAATGCTGGATCCGGCATTCCGGCAAGTTTTCCGGAATTTTGGCCGAAGAAAATACCGCTGCATGATGCAGTATTTTCTCCAGCAAATACTGTAAATGTGACTGAACTGAAGACATCCTGATGGATTAGGACAAAACTGAAGCGTTTTTTCCAGTATTGAGCCCCTAGGACGGCACTCAATACCGAAAAACTTTAACGTAGGGTGAAAGTACCCTTATCCAACACCAATAAATTCCAGTTTAACCAACTAAGTATGTCTACCTTAAGGCCATTATTTGCACAAATGTATAGTGGTAGACGCTAATACATGACAAGCTACTTGTTTAAATACAATAAGCTGTAATAATTTAATAATAAGTACATGATAATTCATATCTATATTATTCTATTTATTGACAAATCTCATTTCTCTAGCGTACCCAATTTCTATTCTGTTTTATATCGTAAACAGGAAATTAATGCAAATGTTGCATCCCTTCTGTCCCAGTACCTTCTCATTACAATTAAAATAATTTATCACTTCCCTCATGGGTCTTAATAAGTTTATAATTAAAAAATATGCAAAAATTTTAATACATGCTATACATTTTTGAAAATAATGAAGGTAACTAGAAATTGAATAAGGTTTAACCTTTTCGCTGCCAGGTGTGTTTTGCACGTCTGGTAAGCAGGACAATTTTCACAGTTTTAACACATACAAATAAAGCCTAAATATAAAACAAAGTGACACATACACACACTAACACCCCCATACCCCCAAAAAATTCTGAAAATAGACATTTGGCACATTGTCAAAATGCCACTCGGCACTTTATACACACAGAGACACCATGCAACTTTGCCTCAAAGTGTAATTTTTCATACAAATTGCATAAAAGTTGATATTAGTGGGTAAAAGTTTCACCCAAATATAAAATAATATGGACCACACAAGAGATAAGTGAATTTCTTTAAAAAATAAGATTTGTTTCCCAATCTATTCTACATGAGTGAAATATGCTGTCACTAGGATCAACCCTATTGAACTAGGCATACTCTTTGGTAGGGCACATCATGCTGATTAAAACAATATCTTTCTTGTGTCTGTATGCTAAACTGCTGTTAAGATACATATGTTTTTATTTATATGCAAATTAGAAGTTAGAGCACTAGGAGGCACTGCTTTGTAATGCCCACTTGCTCTGTACACTCCCCTCTCCCCTTAATTGACAGGGCTAGACATGCTGACAGCAGAGCTGTGTCCTGGCTTCTAGGTATCATATATACTATGTACTATAGCTTCACCACATTAAGATCTGTTCAGAAAGCTCACTACTAGAGTTGAGCGAACAGTTCGAGTATAGTTCGGACCCGAACATTTTCAAAAAAGTTTGTGTTCGGGTCCGTTGTTCGGTGATTTCTTCCCACTTTCTGAAGGGCTGCACAACAGCCAATCAGCTAGCGTTTTACTTCCTGCCCTAAGAGCCCATCACAGCCATGCCTACTAATGGCATGGCTGTGATTGGCCAAGTGCAGCATGTGATCCAGCCTCTATTTAAGCTGGAGTCACGTAGCGCCACACGTCACACTGCTCTAAATAGTGTAGGGAGAAGACGCAGGTTCTGTGAGGGCGAGATTAGGCAGGGAAAAGTCAGCATTAGCACCTAATGAAGTAATCGATCTACAGCTGTGAATGATTCAACTTCTGCTAGTTAATTGCTCACTGGTTTTTAGGCTGCACAGAGCATTTTTCTGTCACTTTTTTTTTACTGGGGTGATTGATGGAAATTTTGTGACTTGTGGTGCACCAGAACAAGCTGCCACCAAGTCCATCAATCCATCAATACTAGTTTTTTTTTTTTTTTTTTTTGCTATATCCTACATCAGGGGCTTGGCTGTGCTTATTGTCACCCCTAGAAACTCAGGATAGGAATTTCTATATTTTATTAAGGGGTTAAATACAATTTCCAAAATACTAATCCCCTAAATCTGGTGTTCCAGCTTTGGCTAGCCAAGTATAATACTGTCTGATGTCTGGCAAAGGATAGATTATTTTCTGTGGTGAAATTCAATTGCCAAAATAGCAATCCCCTAAATCTGGTGTCCCAGCACTGGCTGGCAAAGTATAATAGTGTCCGCCAAAACATATATTTTGTTCTGGGGTGAAATTCAATTGCCAAAATAGCAATACCATAAATCTGGTGTCACGGCTGTGGCTGGAAAAGTATAATAATGTCCGCCAAAACATATATTTTGTTCTGGGGTGAAATTAAATTGCCAAAATAGCAATACCCTGAATCTGGTGTTCCAGTAGTGGCTGGCAAAGTATAATAGTGTCCGACAAAACATATATTTTGTTCTGGGGTGAAATTCAATTGCCAAAATAGCAATACCCTGAATCTGGTGTCCCAGCTGTTGCAGTCCAAGTGCTAATCTGTCCATAAAAGGGTATATTTTGTTCTGGGGTGAAATTCAATTGCCAAAATAGCAATACCCTGAATCTGGTGTTCCAGTAGTGGCTGGCAAAGTATAATAGTGTCCGCCAAAAAATATATTTTGTTCTGGGGTGAAATTTAATTGCCAAAATAGCAATACCCTGAATCTGGTGTTCCAGTAGTGGCTGGCAAAGTATAATAGTGTCCGCCAAAACATATATTTTGTTCTGGGGTGAAATTCAATTCCCAATATAGCAATACCCTGAATCTGGTGTACCAGCTGTTGCAGGCCAAGTGTTAATCTGTCTGTAAAAGGGTATATTTTGTTCTGGGGTGAAATTCAATTGCCAAAATAGCAATACCCTGAATCTGATGTTCCAGTAGTGGCTGGCAAAGTATAATAGTGTCCGCCAAAACATATATTTTGTTCTGGGGTGAAATTCAATTGCCAAAATAGCAATACCATAAATCTGGTGTCACAGCTTTGGCTGGCAAAGTATAATATTGTCCGCCAAAACATACATTTTGTTCTGGGGTGAAATTCAATTGCCAAAATAGCAATACCCTGAATCTGGTGTCCCAGCTGTTGCAGGCCAAGTGTTAATCTGTCCGTAAAAGGGTATATTACACTCAAGGTGTATATACAAGTGCTGAGAGGGTCATCCTCATTAACTTCACACGTTACCGTGCATCTCCAAGTGTATTTCTGTCCGTTAAAGGGTATATTACACAAGTGTTAAAATACAATTGCTGAAGGCATAATCCTACATATTTTTTCTCACGCTACTGTGTATCTCCAAGTGTAAATCTGTCCATAAAAGGATACCTTTCATCCAGGGCCTAAATACCAGCCCTAAAAGAGATATTTCCCCTAAATCAGTGGTTACTGCTGTGCCTGGATTAGTGTAATACGCTACATAAATAAATAGGCAGATAGTGTTAGTCGCCTGTAAAAAAAAGGCCTGAATTTGAAATCAATACATTGGGCCAAATATTTTTTTTCTTATTGTGGTGCTTGGTGAACGGTAACAATGAGGAAAACATCTAGTAAGGGACGCAGTCGTGGTGGTGTTAGTGTACCCTCTGATGCTGGGAGAGGACGTGGCCATTCTGCCACAGCCACACATCCTAGTGAACCAACTACCTCAGGTTCCAGTACCCGCCAGAATTTACAGCGATATTTGGTGGGGCCCAATGCCGTTCTAAGGATGGTAAGGCCTGAGCAGGTACAGGCGCTAGTCAATTGGGTGGCCGACAGTGGATCCAGCAGTCTTCTGCAGAAAGCGCACAGGTGGCGCCTGAAAAACAAGCCCATCAGTCTGTCACATCACCCCCATGCATATCAGGAAAACTGTCAGAGCCTCAAGTTATGCAGCAGTCTCTTATGCTGTTTGAAGACTCTGCTGGCAGGGTTTCCCAAGGGAATCCACCTAGCCCTTCCCCAGTGGTGGAAGACATAGAATGCACTGATGCACAACCACTGATGTTTCCTGATGATGAGGACATAGGAATACCACCTCATCGGAGTCCGCATGTCTCTAATGATGACAAAAAACAGTTGCCAACTGCTGCGTCTTTCTGCAGTGGGCAGACCGAACAGGAGGTCAGGGAGGAAGACTGTGTGGAAGACCATGCAGGGGACGATGAGGTCCTAGACCCCACATGGAATGAAGGTCGTGCCACTGACTTTCATAGTTCAGAGGAAGAGGCAGTGGTGAGACCGAGCCGACAGCATAGCAAAAGAGGGAGCAGGGGGCAAAAGCAGAACTGCCACTGCCAAGAGAGTTTGTCTGCTACTGGCCACCGCCACCAGGGACCGAGCACCCCAAAGGCAGCTTCAAGGAGTTCCCTGGCATGGCACTTCTTTAAACAATGTGCTGACGACAAGACCCAAGTGGTTTACACGCTGTGCCATCAGAGCCTGAAGCGAGGCATTAACGTTCTGAACCTTAGCACAACCAGCATGACCTGCAGTGCAGTAAACACCTTAAAAGCAAGGAACTCACTCTGGCTCCCCCTGCTCCCTCTTCTGCTGCTGCCTTGGCCTCTTCCTCCGCCTTGGGAGGAACGTTGGCACCTGCCGCCCACCAAACAGAGGATGTGCCACCGACACAACCACCTGCGTCAACTAGCATCTCCACCATGTCACACGGCAGCATTCAGCTCTCCATCTCACAAACCTTGGAGAGAAAGCGTAAATTCCCACCTAGCCACCCTCGAGCCCTGGGCCTGAATGCCAGCATTTCTAAACTACTGGCCTTTGAAATGCTGTCATTCAGGCTGGTGGACACAGACAGCTTCAAACAGCTGATGTCCATGGCTGTCCCAAAGTATGCTGTTCCCAGCCGCCACTACTTCTCCAAGACAGCCATGCCTTCCCTGCACAACCAAGTATCCGTGGTGCAGAAGTTCATTCACAACTACCCCGACATGTCAGAGCTGCTGCATAAAGTGAGGGCCGTCTGTGCGCGCTTCCGGCTTTCACATCCTGCCGCTGCTCGCCTGTCTGCGCTACAGCGTAACTTCGGCCTTCCAGGCTCACCGCCTCATATGCAACGTGCCCACCAGGTGGAACTCCACCTTGCACATGCTGGAGAGACTGTGCGAGCAGCAGCAGGCCATAGTGGAGTTTCAGCTGCAGCACGCACGCGTTAGTCGCACTGCGGAACAGCACCACTTCACCACCAATGATTGGGCCTCCATGCGAGACCTGTGTGCCCTGTTGCGCTGTTTCGAGTACTCCACCAACATGGCCAGTGGCGATGACACCGTTATCAGCATTATAATACCACTTCTATGTCTCCTTGAGAAAACACTTAGAGCGATGATGTAAGAGGAGGTGGCCCAGGAGGAGGACGAGGATGAGGGGTCATTTTTAGCACTTTCAGGCCAATCTGTTAGAAGTGGCTCAGAGGGAGGTTTTTTGCAGCAGCAGAGGCCAGGTAAAAATGTGGCCAGCCAGGGCCCACTACTGGAAGACGAGGAGGAGGAGGATGAAGCAGGTTCACAGCGGGGTGGCACCCAACACAGCTCAGGCCCATCACTGGTGCGTGGCTGGGGGGATACGGAGGACGATGACGATACGCCTTCCACAGAGGACAGTTTATCCTTACCTCTGGGGAGCCTGGCACACATGAGTGACTACATGCTGCAGTGCCTGCACAAAGACAGCAGAGTTGCCCACATTTTAACGTGTGCGGACTACTGGGTTGCCACCCTGCTGGACCCACGGTACAAAGACAATGTGCCCACCTTACTTCCTGAACTGGAGCGTGATAGGAAGATGCACGAGTACAAGCGCACGCTGGTAGAGGCGCTCCTGAGAGCATTCCCAAATGTCACAGGGGAACAGGTGGAAGCCCAAGGCGAAGGCAGAGGAGGAGCAAGAGGTCGCCAACGCAGCTGTGTCACGGCCAGCTCCTCTGAGGGCAGGGTTAGCATGGCAGAAATGTGGAAAAGTTTTGTCTCCACGCCACAGCTAACTGCACCACCACCTGATACGGAACGTGTTAGCAGGAGGCAGCATTTCACAAACATGGTTGAACAGTACATCTGCACACCCCTCCACATACTGTCTGATGGTTCGGCCCCATTTAACTTCTGGGTCTCCAAATTTTCCTCGTGGCCACAGTTAGCATTTTATGCCTTGGAGGTGCTGGCCTGCCCGGTGCCCAGCGTTTTGTCTGAACGGGGATTCAGCACGGCAGGGGGTGTCATTACTGACAAACGCAGCTGCCTGTCCACAGCCAACGTGGACAAGCTGACGTTCATAAAAATGAACCAGGCATGGATCCCACAGGACCTGTGCCTCCCTTGTGCAGAATATACATTTATAACTGCCTCCCCCTCAAACATGTATTCTTGTACTCCGGGGCACTTCTTTATTGAATCCTCATTTTTTTAACTTTACCATGATCTTGCGGTGCAACCCAAAATTGAATGAACCTCTCCTCTGTCTGGGTGTTGGGGCCGAAATAACTGAAGGTGGCCTTCTCCAGTGGTGGGTGATATGACGCCTTATTCCCTACTGTGGGACCTCTCTCCTCTGTCTGGGTGCTGGGGCCTAAATAACTGAAAGTGGCCTTCTCCAGTGGTGGGTGATATGACGCCTTATTCCTTGCTGTGGGTCCTCTCTCCTCTGTCTGGGTGCTGGGGCCGTAATAACTGAAAGTGGCCTTCTCCAGTGGTGGGTGATATAATGCCTTATTCCTTGCTGTGGGAGTTCTCTCCTCTGTCTGGGTGCTGGGGCCTAAATAACTGAAAGTGGCCTTCTCCTGTGGTGGGTGATATGACGCCATATTCCTTGCTATGGGACCTCTCTCCTCTGTCTGGGTGCTGGGCCTAAATAACTGAAAGTGGCCTTCTCCAGTGGTGGGTCATATGACGCCTTATTCCTTGCTGTGGGACCTCTCTCCTCTGTCTGGGTGCTGGGGCCTAAATAACTGAAAGTGGCCTTCTCCAGTGGTGGGTGATATGACGCCTTATTCCTTGCTGTGGGACCTCTCTCCTCTGTCTGGGTGCTGGGGCCTAAATAACTGAAAGTGGCCTTCTCCAGTGGTGGGTGATATGACGCCTTATTCCTTGCTGTGGGACCTCTCTCCTCTGTCTGGGTGCTGGGCCGAAATAACCGGAAAATGGCCTTCTCCAGTGGTGGGTCATATGACGCCTTATTCCTTGCTGTGGGACCTCTCTCCTCTGTCTGGGTGCTGGGGCCTAAATAACTGAAAGTGGCCTTCTCCAGTGGTGGGTGATATGACGCCTTATTCCTTGCTGTGGGACCTCTCTCATCTGTCTGGGTGCTGGGCCGAAATAACCGGAAAATGGCCTTCTCCAGTGGTGGGTCATATGACGCCTTATTCCTTGCTCTGGGACCTCTCTCCTCTGTCTGGGTGCTGGGCCTAAATAACTGAAAGTGGCCTTTTCCAGTGGTGGGTGATATGACGCCTTATTCCTTGCTGTGGGACCTCTCTCCTCTGTCTGGGTGCTGGGGCCTAAATAACTGAAAGTGGCCTTCTCCAGTGGTGGGTGATATAACGCCCTATTCCTTGCTGTGGGACCTCTCTCCTCTGTCTGGGTGCTGGGGCCGAAATAACTGAAAGTGGCCTTCTCCAGTGGTGGGTGAAATGACGCCTTATTCCTTGCTGTGGGATCTCTCTCCTCTGTCTGGGTGCTGGGGCCAAAATAACTGAAAGTGGCCTTCTCCAGTGGTGGGTGATATGACGCATGATTCTCTGCTATGGGACCTCTCTCCAATTGATATTGGTTAATTTTTATTTATTTTATTTTATTTTAATTAATTTCCCTATGCACATTTGTTTGCAGGGCATTTACCTACATTTTGCTGCCTTTTGCAGCCCTCTAGCCCTTTCCTGGACTATTTTACAGCCTTTTTAGTGCCTAAAAGTTTGTGTCCCCATTGACTTCAATGGGGTTCGGGATAAAGTTCGGGTCGAGTTCGGATGCCGGGCTGTTTCGGTGTTGGCCCTATGTGGGTGGTACATGCAACCACCCACACATGCCCAACACCGAAAAAGCCTAAAGAAGGCCTAATTTCATCTTCATGGATGATAATGCGCTAGCTCATCAAGGTCGCATCATTAGGGAACGGCTGCTGGAGACTGGGTACCTCAAATGGAGTGGCCTGCACTTTCTCCAGACCTGAATCCCATTGCTAACTTATGGGATCAGCTGAGTCTCGTACCAGGTTCATACTTGGCTATTGAATTACACCCTGCAAGGACATATATGTGCATGACATATGTCCTTGGCAGGGAAAAGGTTAATGATATGCAGTTCATGTGTCAGTAAAAATATATATATTTACATCTATACTGAACAGAATATTTATGTTTATACATTTTATTTATGCCATTAGATTAGCCACTTAAATGTGTAAGTACTTTTTATTTTGCTGGTGAAGAACTTTTAACAGATTCTGAAAATATGAAATTTCAGATTGACAAAGGAAGCATTGCAATTCCATGTATATTAAATCCTACACACTTTGGTCAACTTTAAAAACTTTAAGCTAAAAAAACAGGGATCTTGTTGTAATGCTCGCGATATAACTATAAAAAGGACCATATCTTCTATAACTTTATTTTGCTCTTGGCACTGTGATGCATAATTGTAGATGAGGAAGAGGCAGTAAGATGCTATGGAAACACTGCCAGTCTACCCAAGGCATTAACAGCAGGGTTGAGCGAACCTGAACTGTACCGAACTTTAGGGTTTTTGGAACCTGGACCCGAACATGGACATTTTCGCAAAAGTTCATGTTCGAGTTCGGTGTTCGGGGCAGCCAATCAACAAGCGTTTCACTAGTCTGTCCTTTGAAGCCATCACAGCCATGCCTACTAATTGCATGGCTCTGATTGGCCAAGAGCAGCATGTGACCCAGCCTCTATATAGGCTGGAGTCACGTAGCGCCGCACGTCACTTTATGTTGAACTTGGTAGTCAATCTTCAAACTACAGAGATTATTGAGGGTGCTATGCTACATTTTTGTACCCAGCCCTGAGCCAAGTGACACTGAAAACTCTGTTTTAATCCATCTGTTAGTTCGGTGGGCATCGGCGGCAATTTTTGCAAGTGCAGTGCCCTTGCAACTGCAAGGGAACTGCATGTGAGCCAGGGACATTACATTAATTCTGCTCTTTTAGTACAGTGGAGGACAAATTCCCTTTTTTGGCCGTTCAAGTACCCCTGCGGCCTGCATGGCATACCTGGCAGTGAAAATTATTCAAGCCGTATACAAACCCCTGCTCTACAGGGTGACAGGGAGGTAAATTTCTAAAAAATCATCTGTTACATTGGTGGGTGACATTTTGCCAGTTTTGCCGTATACAAACCCATGCTCTGCATAGGTGACAGGGACATACATTTCTAAAAATCATCTGTTACATTGGTGGGTGACATTTTGCCAGTTTTGCCGTATACAAACCTCTGAACTGCATAAGTGACAGGGAGGTAAATTTTTTAAAATCATCTGTTACAGTGGTGGGTGACATTTTGCCAGTTTTGCCGTATCCAAACCCCTGCTCTGCATAGGTGACAGGGAGGTACATTTCTAAAAATCGTCTGTCAAATTCTTGGGCCATAAAGTACCCCTGCACTGCATACCTGACTTGGAAATATATTCAGTAAATTAGGTGGCCTTCAGATTATTGGGTGATCTGTACCCCTTCTTTCTTTCAAAGTACCCCTGCACTCCATACCTGACTGGGAAATATATTCAATAAATTAGGTGGCCTTCAGATTGTTGGGTGATTTGAACTCCTTCTTTCCTTCAAAGTACCCCTGCCCTGCATACCTGACTGGGAAATATATTCTGTAAATTAGGTGGCCTTCAGATTGTTGGACGATCTCTACCCCTACTTTCTTTCAAAGTACCCATGCACTGCATATCTGACTGGGAAATATATTCTGTCAATTAGGTGGCGTTCAGATTGTTGGCTGATCTGTACCTCTTCTTTTTTTCAAACTACCCCTGCACTGCCCCCCTCCCCCAGTAATTTTTTCGCAACCCCTTCCTTTCATGCCGCCCTTTTCAGGTGGCTACTAAAGATCACTCTGTCAGACCAGGCCCGGCAGCAGTTTCATCGATTTTCAACACTGTCTATACTGCCACTGTACATCATTTTATTGTATAATATTGTTGAGAGGGCCCTGACAAAGTCTTTTAGTCCTCCTCCTCCAGGATGGGCCCCTTCTGGGTCAGGGCCCCAAGGCAGCCGCTTTCCCTGCTTCCCCTGTAGCTACGACTCTGGGCAGACCCATCAGTCAGTACGTGTAGGCGTGTGCACAGATACTATTCCACCATTTTGCTGAAATGCTGCCTCTTGCTAAGATGTTCCATATCTGCTGGTGGTGCTGGTTGTTGTGGCGTGGTGACAAAGCTTTTCCACATTTCGGCCATGCTAACCCTGCCTTCTGAGATGTGGGCAGTGACCCTGCTGCGTTGGCGACTTCTTCCTCCTCCTCCTCTGCTTTAGCCTTGTGCTTCAACTGAGGCCCCAGTTTTAGGTGTAAATGCCATCAGAAGCGTGTCTACCAGCATTGGCTTCTTCCGATCACGCTTCAGTGACGGAATTAAGGATGCACAAGATATAATGTGGGCAACTCGGCAGTCGTTGCACAATCACTGCAGCATGTAGTCGCTCATGTTTGCCAGGCTGCCCAGATGCGACGACAAGATGTCCTCTGTGGGAGGTGTATCATCTGTGTCCTCCGTATCCCCCCAGCCAAGCTCAAGTGATGGCCGTTAGCTGCTTAGGTTGCCACCCTGCTGTGAACACGGTTTATTTTCCTCCTCCTCCTCCTCCTCCAGAACTGTGCCCTGGTTGGACAATTGTGTACCTGGCCTATGTTGGTGTAGAAACCCACCCTCTGAGCCACTTGCATATGACTGGCCTTATAAGTTAAGGATAAGGCATGTATATAGTTTTGTTTGTTTATTTAGTTCATCTGACTTAGGCCTAATTCACACATCCGCAAAATGGATCCGCATCCCATCCGCAATTTTGCGGAAGGGTTGCAGACCCATTCATTTCAAAGGGGCAGGAATGGATGTGGACAGCACACTATGTGATGTCCGCATCCGCATTTCCGCATCCGTGTTACCGCATCCGCATTTCCGTTTCCGCAAAAAAATAGAACATGTCCTATTATTGTCCGCAATTGCGGACAAGAAAAGTCATTCTCTATATAGTGCCAGCAATGTGCGGTCCGCAAAATGCGGAATGCACATTGCAGACGTCCGTGTTCTGCGGATCCCAGTTTCCGTGTTTCCGCAAAACACACTACGGACATGTGAATTAGGCCTTGTAGTTATTTAAATATGTTTATAAGTAAATTTGCAAATAGTGAGTGGTTTGCAAAAAATTAGTGGTTTGAGTGAAGGGGGGGGGGGGTGTAGGTTAATTTTCTCTTTTTAAAATGATTCTTGTATAGTATCTGATACGATTTATAATAAAAAGTCCTGATAACCGTGGAAATGTTACCCAACAATCTAACTGACACATTTAATAAAATTATTTGCCTGTCACATCTGCAGCTCAGGCCGCAGGGGTCCTTAAGCACTAATAAAAGTGAATTTGTCCCACCAGAATCTAAGAGTTGGATTAACTGAATTGATTTTCACCAAATTTAGCACATGCCCCAGGCAAGGAATGTGTATCAAACAGGCTAAGCCCAGAGCTGCTACGAGATTTCACCCATTATCGCACACCACCAGGCCGGGCTTGAGCTCAGTGACACCAACCACTCATCGGACTGTTGTTCCATACCCGTCCACAGCTCCTACGCGGTATGGGGTTTGTCCCCCAAACAGATGAGTTTCAAAACAGCCTGCTGTCGTTTACCCCTGGCTGTGCTGATGTTGGTGGTGAAGGTGTTACGCTGAGCAGATGAGGAGGTGGTAGAGGAGGAGGATTCAGAGTAGGAGGAAGAGGCAACAAGAGGCAAATTGAAATGCCCTGCAATCCTCTGGGGCAGAAGGACATGTGTCAAACTGCTATCCGCCTCTGGCCCAGCTGCCACTACATTTACCCAGTGTGCTGTTAGGGAGATATAACTTCTCTGCCCGTGCTTACCATTCCACGTATTGGTGGTTATGTGGACCTTGCCACAGATGGAGTTGCACAGTGCTCACCTGATTTTGTCCGCCACTTCGTTGTGCAGGGTAGGGATGGCTCGCCTGGAAAAGTAGTGGCGGCTAGGAACCACATACTGTGGAACAGCCACCGCCATAAGTTTTTTAAAAGTCTCCATCCATCTCCACCAGACAGAATAACAGCTTTTCAAAGGACCAAGAATTTTGAAATCCTGGCATTCAGGGCCAGAGATCCCGGATGGGTAGGGGGGTACTTCATCTTCCTATTTCAATTTCTCTCCAGTGTTTGGGAGATGAACAGCTGAACGCTTCCATGGTATAGTGTGGAGCTGCTTGGTGATGGTGAAAGATGTGGTGGCGTTGCTGCCACATCCTCTGTTTGCGGGGTGGCAGGTGCCACTGTCACTCACTTGTGCTCAGGTTTAGAACATTTATTTTTAATTATTTTTATGTATTTTATGTTATTTTAAGATATTTCCCTATCCAAATTTGTTTGCAGGGCACTTGTCCTACTCTTACCCCCATTTTGCTTCAATTTACAGCCCTCTAGCTCTTTTCCAGCACTTTTTTAGAGCCATTTTAGTGCCCCTAAAGTTCAGGTCCCAATTGACTTCAATAGGGTTCGGGGTCAAGTTCGGGTCCCAAACTCGAACTTTGCGGTGAAGTTTGGCCGAACCCGAACTTCCAGGTATTCGCTCTACTCTAATTAACAGTCATTAAGGTTCCATTCACTTGTCCGCAATTCTGTTCCGCATTTTGCGGAACGGAATTGCGGACCCATTCATTTCTATGGGGTCACACTATGTCCTGCCCGCATCCGCAATTGCAGATCAACACTTCCAGGTCCGCAATTACGGACAAGAAAAGGCATTTTCTATTATAGTGTCGGCGATGTGCAGTCCGCAAAATGCGGAACGCAAATTGCCGATGTCTATGTTTTGTGGACCCGTGGATCCGCAAAAACACACACGGTTGTGTGAATGGACCCTAACAGCTGATTAGAATTGGAAACAAAACTGCCAGGCAGGCTGGATTCGGTAATGGAGTAGCAGGAACACCAAACACAGTAGCAAAAGGTCATTCAAGTCACCAGCAGCTTTTAGAACAACACCGGCTAGATTTAAGGCAAGGACAACTATAATTTGCACTAGAGACATATAGGATAGGTCACCAATATTAGATAGCTGGGGATCCAACTCCCTGCACCCCCAGGATTAGCTTTTGGCAGCAGCTATGGTTTTTAAAGTAGACAGTGAACGAGGCCGGAACACCACAGCTCCATGCACTGAATAGTGGCTGTTCTCGGGTACTGCAGGTCAGCTCCCATTCATTAGAAAAAGAACTGAGCTACTGTACCCAAGAATGCCCACTAAACAGTGCATGAAATTGTGGTCTCCTAGCTCTGTACCCTGTTTACTTCTGAAACTGCAGCTGTTGGTACCAATAGATTGTGATGGTGCTGGGTGTCAGACACTTAGCTATCTGACACTGATGACCTATCCTATGGATAGTTCATTAATATGTTAATTTCCAAAAATCTCTTTAAATAATAGAGAATATATAATGAATAGCATGTTTGTAAAATGGTGCTGGAATGCCGTCCCTGGGAATCAAGGCCGTAAGATTTTAACTTACTTAAATGTATTTTCCATGATATACACCATTAGGATATGCTATCACCTACTGATCAATTAGGCCACGATCTTGAGGCCACTTGAATAGAGCAGTGCTGTCCTTCTCTGCACAATGGCTTACTAAAAGTGATGTGGTGCAGAAAAAATGCTGAAAGGACTTCTGTTCTTTCATTCTTAATATCATTGGGGGCCTCAAAGTTAAGATCCCCCCCTGATCATAATGTATTACCATTTACTAGTGCTATGACATACAATCCTACGATTGGAATACACCTGTTGATTTTTATTTTTAATCCCTTAGTTATATTGTCTTTAAAATCAAAATTAACAAACATTTCTTACAGGGAAATAGCTTCACTTCAGCCTCTGTCCCCTATAGGTATATGCCTGCTGTGCCTAAGAAAAGTCCAATTCAAAATATAAGGATCTCACTGTGATTTTGCTACATATGAAGTTAAGTAGGATTTCTTCTATAATTAGAAAATTAAAAAGCTGAGAAAATTCAATCTAAAACATTTATCAGGACTAACCGCCAACTGAAAAAAAAAATGCAATTGGCAGAAGGGTTCTATAAAGTGAGCATTACGTGACTGGCTTACATTGCTATTACATTTGCCAATATACTGTGCCAATGAGTTTTAACATGACATGTAGGATGCAGTGTGTTTCCCCTTAAAGTCTATACAAGCACAGAAAAACAAACCTATAACACGCACAATTATCTATGTACATTTCAAGTTTTGAAGAAAATTGGACTGAGAAGAAAAGGAACCTTTAGGGTACAGCTGCAATAAAATAGCTAATAACTGGTAGGATTTGTGCCAGTGATGATTAAGCCTTTCAATATAAGCATTTCAGTTCATCAGCAATAAAGCTGGAACCTTTTAGAAAGCCCTCCAACAATTCTAATATCATTTTGCTGTAATTGTTCCCACAGTATGTTGCAATTTACAAGGAATATGGTCTGGATGATTTCTTCGTTCATCAGAGTTGAATTTCTGTCCAACCATCTGTAGTTGCCATGGTGTTGGGAAAAAAAGGACAGATAGACTAATAAGTTTCACAACTGTACATATGCAAATGCAGGTTACTAAATCTCATATGCATTATGTGTCTGCAGAGAACCCATGACTACTGCCGCACAATTTATTTAAGTTCAGTATGTTTTATTAAGAAATAAAAAGCAGATTCAGACACGAACATCTGAAATTGAGTCTAGTAAAAAAAGGAATGGGATCACTGGGACTCTGACATAAAAGCCAGTGCAGATAAAAAGTGGAGCTCTCACCAAAAGAAACTAATTAGACTAAGCTTACACCATTTCTGGCAATGTACATTAATGAAGTATGCATCAAAAAACGAATGTCAAAAGTATGTTACTGTAGTATACAATGCATATGGTACATAGGCCATTAAGGTCAATGATAAAAACATACATAAATTGCGTATCCAGACGTATAACTGCTTAGTGCATGCTGATATGTTACTGATTTGATAACCATAACCCCAAAATAAGATCATGAGTATGTTACAGTATATATCTCTTTACTTTTTTTCATAGTATACAGAGGCACGCTGTTCTGGGGAAAATATGGAGTAGCCGTAAACTATTGCTTTGATCATACTGCTCAAACTTGCTTATTGACAAAAGAAATACTTGTCACAGAATTCAGAAACACTGTGAAAGTGAATGTTCTGCCTCTAAGATCCAAAGTGTGCAAGCCAGATGTCAATAAAAGAGACCACTGACCCTCAAAATTCTTACCACTTGGAACAGAACCCAAGTTCGGCAAAAGGTTTTTTACAGTAGAAATTAATTTTTGAAGTTATTACCCAAAGTCTCGCGAGACTTTGCAAAGTAATAACTTTGGCTCATCGGAGCCAATACATTCTAATACTGTACGGAGCTCCTGCTCCGTACAGTATTCTAACGAAGTTTTACATTAATCGACTTTGGATGTTTCATCCAAAGTCGATTTGCTCATCCCTAGTTGAGATAAATAATAGCCTTCCATATTACCGATTCTGAAAAGCCACCTATTTCCCCCAAAGATGGGAAGGGGGATCATTCTCACCTATGAAATAGTCCCTGTGTAGGAGAGCAGGACTGGAAATGTCACCTATATGCATAACAAAATTCTCTATCAGGTTAGGAGAGGCCCACATATTAAACTTTCACAGTTTTTTTTTGTAATTTAATCTTTATTGAAGAGATTTTAAAACACATACAAAGCACAATACAAACAACAAATGAGATAAATTGAGTATGTGTGTGTGTGTGGGGGGGGGGGGGGGTAGTTTAAATGGGTGAGGGAGTTGGGAGGGGAAACTAGAAGAGAGAGTACAGTGCAAGACAGGGTTACATACATTATATATAGGAGGTATACTCAAACAATGCAAAGGATAAATCTATCAGGATAATACTAGATAGTAAAATCTTAAGATGGTCTATCAAGGCCTCCACTCACACTGTTAGGGTTAGCTATGTACCTATACCATGGATACCATATGCACCTAAAGTTAACTTGTGAACGATTTGCCCAGCTACAGAGTTTCTCCATTCTGCAAATATGCTGTAGTTTGTTCTGCCACTGTAGCTAACCTAAGTAGTGGAATAAGAGATTTAGCAGCTTTTATTAACTGAATGATCAAACGGCAGTACACTGGCTTAAGCCTTTGCAGGCCTAGTCCAAGACAGATTATCTCTAGGGTCAACTGTAAACTTGCAAATATTCTGTCCGATATTGTTGTATAAGGGGGAATGTCCACCAGATATGTAGAAAAGTATGGACATCTGCACGACATCTCCAGCAGACATTTGTGGCCACTAGGCCTAAACAGCAAAGCGCCTCAAGTGCCTTCTGGGAACATGCATAACAAATGGCTGTAATTAAACAAGTGGTGTTTGACTCACATGTAAGTTTTAGCAATTTTGAAATTAAAGGGGTTACCCAGCAGTGTGTTTTGTGACGTCACCAGCTCTGATGGGCGGGCTTTAGCACTGCCCTAACCGTTTTACAGGCTAGAGCAGCACTAAAGCCCACCCATCAATGCTGGCGACGTCACCAAGCTCACTGCTGGGCGAAAGCTTCCACCTGGCAGCCCTAAGGATAGCCCGGTTCGTCACCGGAACTCATTAAAAAAAAGGCCTTTGCCTTGCACGATTCAGAGCAGGGCAAAGGAGAGCATCGGAGCATGAACTGCTCCGATGCTCAAGTCAAGGCGGCTGCCTGGGTGAAAATGGGGATATGTTCTACTGCTTGAGATCTTTTATAAGTTCCTCCTGTGGTCAAAATCTGGACCAATAGAGAGGTCAGCTCCTTCTCACTTGATTTTTATTTATTTTTTTACTTTAGAACCCAAAGCAATGAGAAGACATATAGCTACAACTCTCTAAGTTTTACACCATACAAGGTGTGCAGGGTCTCATTGCATATTTATATAAAAAACTCAAGTTTACTAAGGCACTGCTTATAGATTCCTGCTTTAATATTTGTCACACCATAAAACACGGCATCCAGGAGGGGTGTGGTCATTGAGTGGAGAGCACACCTCCTTGTCCTGTGATTGGCCATTGTGTAGCCTTGGATCAGAGGAGGGGCAGGGCTACCCCTTTATATAGAATGGGTTCCTGTGGCCATTTCACGGCCATCCCCAGTGCTGAAGGCGCTGAAACACACAATCAGTTGTGACTGGCATTATTTCTTGCTCTGTGTATCTACAATACAGTACCTAAATTATGCTCCTTATGAAATGCCTATTTAGAGTGAAAACACATCAAGCAGCTTACCTCAGTTATCTTATGACATCAGCAATTGAAATCCATTGAAAAGTCAGTTCACATTTTCTTGCCATTCTTTACTTAACGCGTTAACCATTAAGTTTAGCTCAGCTGCAGCTAAACATATACTGATAGAACAGTATATTTCAGAGCGGCATGTGTTACCTTACTGAGTAGTATAGGTCATTCTCAAGATATGGTAGTTAGACTGCATTAATTGACTGCACGTCAGTGGTGTCAGCATTAGTGGCATCTTTGTTAATACTGCAGTACCCATTAGAGCCTATCTAGTCTGTTGCAGGATTTAACGAGTCTGCAGCTATGTAAGGCATCTGTACCTGTTCTGCACATATATTGGTATCAGTGGCAGCAGTGGTGATGCTGCAGAATCCACTGGAACCTTCACATGTGGCAGATTTTGTTGCAGAATTTTCTGTAACTAAAAATCTGTTTCACTTGAATGGGCCAGAACCCACCTGGATTTCTGCAAACCCCATTCAGATGCAACTAGGTTGCAAGCATATAGGACATTTGTATCTGGCTTGCACATATGTTGAGAGAATTAATTCCAATGGTCTGACAGGTGTAAGTTTTGGATCCACATAATTTGTTAGCACTTGACATGCATAGCCCAATGGCTTGTGCATGGGTTAGTTTTCTTGCAAGCTGCATGCACTCATCATTTTTTTTTTGGTAAGGTGATGGTATTCTAACTAGGGTTGACACACACAATAGTGTTTCCCTAAACCAGTGGTGGGAAACATCATTTGCGGCCATACAAAATTCTCAACTTAAATATTTGACTGCTATATTTGGTCAAACATATAATTGACTTAAGGGTAAGTTACAGAGATTGCACTTCCATTTTAAAAAATCCAGAGCACTGTATTCTTGCAGTACAAAATGGCGCCTGCACTATATATATTATATATAGTACAGGTGCCATTTTGGCCACATATAGCAGTCTATTTTTTAGGTTGAGAATGTTATATATCTAGCTATTTTTTATTTAGCATAAATGGCAGCCAAGCTCATTCCCGAGTAGTTTATAGAGGGGTTTACCCAGCTTTTACTCTCCCTGCCACTGTACCTGCCTCTGCCTTTGCAACTGCCCCAGCTTTTGTCCCTTGCTCAGCCTCAGATCTGGCATCCCCACCACCATCAGCCTCTAATCAGACCTCCAGCCTACAACAGCCTCAGAAGATACCCCCATCAGACCCTTAGCGTCCATTAACCTCAGATAAGTCCCCATCAGATCTCCACAGTCTCCATCAGCCTCAGATCAGACCCCCATCAGACCCTTCCCACCCTCCATTAGCCTCAGATCAGCAACCATCAGACCCACAGCTTCAGATCAGCCCCTATCAGCCTCCAACAGCCACCCCAGCCTCCATCAGTCTCCCCCCAGCAACCAATCAAACCCATAGACTGCATTTCCTCCGATCGGACCCCCAATCAGACCTCAGATCAGACGTTTAAAATAATAATAATAATAAACTGACCTCTCCAGCTCCAGATGGCGCTGCCACTCGGAAGATTCACTCACCCTCTCTGGTCTTGTTTCTGCCGCGCTGCACTGTGACCTGATGATGCACAGCATCAAATCAAAGTGCACACCTAAGTGCACTATGTCCTGACACTGTACATGTCAGGACACAGAGCGGGGCCAGGAAGAAGTCCAGGAAAGGCGAGTACAGCCAGAGTAGTGCAGTTCTCACCTTTCTGTGCCTCCAGCATGCAAATGACCGCTTCCATAATTCAAGCCGTTTTTAGCATTTGCACTATATGCTCTGGCAGAGAGCCAAGGGAAACATGAAATTATCCTGTGGGTCTTGCCCTAAACCAATAGAGTGGGAAATATAGCATATCTGCGGATATAGGCATAAATCCCTTGACACTACCAGTATCCTTTTGCCTAATTACCTATAATTGTTTGGCGGTATTATCCTTGTTTTTAACCAATATATCTAACAAAGTTTCTTTGTTTTATTTTAAATGTTTCTTTGAGCAGTGAGTTCAGTGACACAGGAAAATATACAATTTATAACTTTTCATTTTTCTTGATTTTTCTGTACATCCAATTTTTCAGTATGCACTCAGAATGGTGAGATAGTCTTTTGTGAACAATGAAAAAGCAGCATTTCAGTTCCTCAATAGAACAATTTTCAGACTGTTATAAATTTATGCACACAAATCTACAAGAGCTAATCATGTGATTAATTCACAACACAGCAGTGTACAATTAAGCATAAAAGCAAAAAATATTATGTATATTTCATACTCAAATTCATAAATCCACATGCATTGTGTAGGCTATAAAAAAATTCTATATCTAAAAGGATATATAAAACATGTATAATAATATAATGGAACACTGTAAAGCAGGTCCCGGCATCAAGACCTTATATGTCAATTCCTAGCAATAGTAGTTTAATCCGCAACCTGGAAATAAGATCTAATCATATTCAAACCTTTATGTGCCCTTTTTCTTGTATAAACATTAACGTGTCATGACTTATGGCATAACGTAGTAGTAGAATTGGTAGATACATTATTATTAAAGTATAACAAGTGACAATTATTTCAGAAAAGACATTTCAGTTTTAGCACAACAATTGCTTTGCTTGTAATAAATGCTCCAAATGAGAATGCTGCGGAAGAACAGAAACATCTTGGGTAAAATCTGTAGCCTATGACATCTAAATTAGAGGATCATTGTTCCACAGTGGCCAGCTGAGCTCAGCCAGATTCTGCAGATCAGCAAAAACTAAAGACATTTTTTATCATTTCACATGCCCCACGAGTTAAGAAAGTGCTGAAGCAAGGAAACAATCACATAAGAGGCTTTATACAAATGATTGTTAGTTTCACAAACTGGCTTAAATCTGATTGTCATTAGTAAGTTTTTAAACCATTTGCTTAAAATCTTAGTGATGACACAAATCTAACTTCTATAGGGCTCATATCCACTTTCTGTAATGGAGTTAAGCAATCAAGCATATACATTGGATGGTCACATTGACTATACTTGGCAGGGAATCGGAGTTCGGAACACATTCAGCATTTTTCACACTTAATATACCAGTGATAAGGATTAATCCCTTAGGCCAAACCAGTTTTGGTTGTGATTAGAGATGAGCGAATTTTTCAAAAATTTGATTCAGCCGGTTCGCCGAATAAAAAAAAACAACTCAGTTCGATACGAATTTATTTGCTGTGAATCGCATTAAAAAACAGCTTTTTCCTGGCTGCAGAGAGCCTTTATAGTGGTGTAGAACACTATGCCTTGCAAAAACATGCATAGGGATTCTGCTGTGGTAGTGAAATAATACTTTAAGTCAGTATGACATGCAGATGACAGGCATTGCTCTTAGAATGAATGCACACTTCACTTATTTGGGCAGTCACGGGGCCAAAGCTGACCAAATAACTCAATTATGTGCCAAGAAGAAGTGCACTCCTTTTATACCGTCATCAGCAGTACAAGTAGAGCCCCCCGACAGAGTGGAGAGGGTGTCAGCAGTAAGTTTGTGTTGACGTCACTGATTAGTTTGCCCTTTCTCTGATCCGTCAGAACAAAAACCCCCAAATAAACGGATCCTGTCTGTTGAGCATCCGCCTTCACTCGGTAAGCATTTGGTCAGTAATCCATCAGTATTGCTAATGCCAAAAAAAAACAGGAGTGGATCCAAAACAGAAATGACATATGACATGAGTGGAATATTTGCATGTCTTCTGTGTTTTGTATCCACACCTGCTTTTGGCTACCAAATCACAAGCCAATTCTGATGGGACCATACAGGCCTTACAGCTGCTACACAGACAGGATCCGTTGTGCGTCTAATTTTTCCATGCTTCTGACAGATCAGAAGAATGGTCAAATAAATGATTATAGCAGCCAGGCCGAAAGGCAAAATAGTGGCCCAGTCATGAAGTGGGGAGGGTGGGGACAGCATGCGAAGTCCACAGAGTGGCCCTATGACATAGTGGTGAGGTGAAAGCAGCATGAGGAGACCACAGAGTGGCCCAATGACAGAATCTGGAGGTGACGGCAGCATCAGGAGGAGGCCACAGAGTGGTACAATGACAGTGTGGACTTGGAAGCAGCATCGGGAGGCCACAGAGCTGCACAATGACATAGTGTGGAGGTGATGGCAGCATCAGGAGGCCACAGAGTGGCACAATAACAGTGTGGACATGACAGCAGCAGCATCGGGAGACTACAGAGTTACCCGGTGAGAGAGTGTGGAGCTGGCGGCAGCAGCAGCATCAGGAGGAGGCCAAAAAGTGGCACAATAGCAATGTGGAGGTGGCAGCGGCATCAGGAGACCACAGAGTGACCCAGTGACAGAGTGGGGTGATGGCATCAGCATCAGGAGACCACAGAGTGGCAAGGTGACATAGTGTGGAGGTGGCAGCAGCATCAGGAGACCACAGAGTGGCAAGGTGACAGTGTGGAGGTAATAGCAGCATCAGGAGAACAAAGAGTGACCCAGTGACAAAGTGGGAGGTGGCAGCAGCATCATCAGGAGACCACAGAGTGACCCGGTGACAGAGTGGGGAGGTGGGTGGCAATAAGAGTACCAGCTGAAGATGTGGATGAAAGAAGGGGCACTTGGCATCAGATGTGTGGCATCATGCAGAAGGCAGCATCAGAATAGTAGCTGAGGCAGGTAGCCAGAAGAAACTGGTCTCTTTTGTCGTGTTGGTTTGGCACCATGGATGATCTAGTCTGATGCATCAGGAATTGGTGGGTGGAAATCCTGGCTGATCCACACCTGATTCATCTTGACAAAGGTCAGTCTCTACACATTTTGGGTGGACAGGCGAGTTCTTCTTGGGGTAACTATGGCCCCCGCCACACTAAACACCAGCTCTGATGCTACACTACTGGCTAGGCAGGACAGCTTTGTCAGTGCAAACTCTGCTGGTTGCGGCCACAATTCCAATTTGGCTGCCCAGTAGTCCAGCGGATCTTCAATGTGGGGTGGCAGAGTACTGTCCAAGTATGCCACCACCTGCTGGTTCAGGTCCTGCTCCAGGTCTAGCTGCTAGTGAGTAATTTATTCACTAGGTGGGTGAAGAAAGCTGCTCATCAGCGACTCCAGCTGCTGATGGAGCTGGAACTGCTCCTAAACCCCCCCCCCCTCCCACAGCAGCCGTGGAAGAGGAACGTAAGAGAATGGAAGATGGCGCAGATAGGCAGCGGCCAACTGACTACATAGGATGTCTCTATAATGGTTCAGTCTGTTCTCCCTCTCAGTGGGTGTAAAAAGGCCCCCATTTTGGACCAGTAGCAAGTGAGCATTCATTGGTAAGGAGTAAAGGGGATACAGAGGGAGACAGAGTTGAAAGAGCACGTAGTGAGGACACCACAAAAAAGAAGTCTTACAGAGGAAAAAGGGGAAAAGGGAAGAATAAGCCCAAGAACCAAGAAAGTCAAGGAAACATAAGAGGGATATTCAACCTGAGTAGTCATATTCTAACAGAAGATGAAAAAAGGGTTCTGAATAAGGGACTTAAATATGCACCTAGTCAGAAAGTGAACAAGTTTGAAATGTTCCTGGATATACATATCAATATAGCAAAGTATTGGATGAACAACCCAGCCCCGCAGATTAGGAATTCAGAGGAAAAGGAGGGCATTGTGCATACACAATTAAGAGAAAAATCCAAATTTTTCCCCAAAAATCAAAATAATGAGTGTATGGAAGCGTTCAAGACAGGATTACTAAAGGAGTTGGAAGAAATGGATATAAAAAAAGTGTCGCATAATTTAACTTATGGTGAAAGAAGGGCCCTAAAGGATTTGGAACAGAACCCAGAATTAATTATTAAACCCGCGGATAAAGGGGGAGGGGTGGTCGTGATGTACCGAGCAAAATATGAGTTTGAGATGCTAAGATTAGTGTCGGATGAGATTACGTATTAAAATGTTAAAGTGTAATCCGACCCTGGAATACAAAAAAACTCTAAATGACCTACTAAAGGAAGGTCTTAAAAAAGGGATACTAACAACTAAGGAGTTTGAATATCTGACTGTCCCACACCCCACTGTGCCAGTAATATATCATCTACCAAAGGTGCACAAAAGTCTTATTAACCCCCCGGGGAGACCCATAATTTTGGGATTAAACTCACTTACATGTAAGGTTACAGAATATATAGATTTTTATCTGCAGGAATACGTAATGAAAAATCCTTCACATTTGAAGGATACAGGATCGGTAATCCAACTTGTGAAGAATCTAGGTCCAGCGACACCTAATACATGGATGGCTACTGTTGACGTGGCATCCCTGTATACCGTAATTCCCAAGCAATTGGGTATAAAAGCGGAAGAGGATAGGATTAAAAAAGACCCCAAGATGGGTGAGTTACAAGAACGTTTTATACTGAAGTGTCTGAACTACTGCCTTGAACACAATTATTTCTGGTTTTTAGATTCTTACTATGTACAATGCACTGGGACTATCCTTCCCATACTGGGGGCAGACACCTTCAGAGGAAAGCTTATCCTCTGGAGGAGATACATCGATGATTGCCTCCTAGTGTGGGAGGGAGAAAAAGAAGGATTAGAAATATTCATCAATCAGCTTAGTAAGAATGAGTGGAACCTAAGATTTGTGGGGGAAATTAGTAACACGGTGATTAACTTCTTGGATCTGTGTATTAGGATAGAGGGTGGTGTATTTAAAACTAGTTCCTATTTTAAGGACACAGATGTAACATTCTTATATTGACGTGAGCAGTTGCCATTATATACCATGGCTCAGGAATATACCTAAGGGGCAGTTTAAACGAATGGCCCGAAACTGTACCACAGTAGAAGACTATAGAACACAAAGTAATATACTAAAAGGTCGATTCCTGGAAAGGCGATATGAGGAAGACAAACTAGATGTATGTATTCAAAATATAGAAGAAGAGAAAAAGGAAGAAAAGGGAGATAAGAGAAAGGAAAAAAGTGAGAGGGACTATAGATTTTCTTTTGTGACCAGATACTGTTCCATGACAGATACCATCAAGAGAGCAGTGAAAAAGAACTGGGGAACACTTAAGAATGACCCTGTATTAGGAGGTAATATTCCTGAAAACCCCTCTTTTATATTTAGAAGAGCTGCCAACATAAAGACTAAACGTGTACACAGTGCTATCCCCCCAGTAGGTGTAAGAAGAGATATGGAGGGAGGAAAGTTCACCTGGTGTGGATTTTGTACTGGGTGCAAGAACCGAAACCCAAAAGAGAGACTTAGGTCACTTAATTGTGTAAAATCGAATAAGAATGGAGGAGAATTTCGGATAAAAGTTCGCTGCTCTTGTGAAAATGAGGGGGTAATATATGTATTGGAGTGCCCTTGCGGACTCCAATATGTTGGCAGAACAGTGCGGAAACTGAAGGTGAGAGTGCAGGAGCACATTGGCAACAAAAGGAGAGGAGATAGTGTATCAGCTCACTTTAGGCTCAAGCATGAAAGAAATCCGCGGGGCCTAAAGTTCGCTGGAGTGGAATTGGTTAAACCGCATTGGCGGGGAGGGGATGCGATAATGCAAATAAACCGTAAGGAGGTACAATGGATATATCAACTAGGTACCCTACAACCTAAGGGTTTAAATATAGAATTTGACCTGAAACCGTGTTTAGTGTAAGAACGAAAAGAGCTATGGGGATAATATAAAAAAGGAAAGGTTTATTCCCTGTTACAATTGATGAATATTTCTTTACCTTTGATAAGGACCTTTGATCGTTATGTCATAAGGAGTGAAACTTGATTGGGTGTCCAGATCACATGATGGTATTTTTATGAATGAAAAGAGGTGGGGTTGAGTTCACGAGGAATGTGACCGAGAATGGGCGGGGAGACAGTCAGGTGATCGGGGGATGAATGGAAGGAGGAGGAGCCTCAGTGAGTAGTGAGATCATTACGGAATGTAGGGTTGTGGCGATATGATGTTAAGATGTTAAAGCGATGCCGAGAGGTGGGAGAAGAATCTCCCTATGGTCATTATGATGTTTAATATGGTTTAATGTGCGATCCCGAAAGGGAGAACTAGTTTTTTGTTTATATTGTTATGTCAAATTGGAGTCTGGTGTGAGAGATTTGGGATATAAAAAGAGCCCTGTCACGGACATGCGCAGTTATCGCCCCTGAGGAAGCCAGAGAGCGAAACCCGGGTCGGGCAGAGAACGTGAGTGCGATTTTATATTTGATACGCTATTTTATATTTGATCTACCTCTGTTTTGTAAGTAGAATAAAACTTTTTAAAAATAACAACTAAGAGGGTGCTGCACTATGTGTCGACAATTGAATCTTACAGAGGAGGCGGTCTGAGAAGGATCGAACCCTTTGGGAGTGGACGACTAATATAAACACCCTGAGTACTTCATCTGTGTACTGGACGACAAACACAAAACCAGCGCGGTTTCATCCTTTTTTCTACATGAACTCCCTAGTGTGAATTACCCACCACACCTTGTTGAAAACCAGCAGCGCAAGTAAAAACTGTTCTTGTTTGGGACGCAGGACTGACATATCTATTAATTTTGTTTTTCTGTAGGATTTCAGCCCGCTCCAGTCAGGGCCCATCCGTGCGCATGGAGCGTCCCCATCACCATGAGAATGCCACCGGAGTTAAAATGTACCATCGGATGTGAGATTTCACAATCTCACAACAGTGAATAGTCTTGTCATTAGACTATTCAACTAATAGAGGGCACTGTTCATGAGTCATGAACAGCGCCCCCTATGAGTTGAATAGTTTTATGACAATTCCTGTGAGTGACTCGAAACTGGGAATAGTCTTGTCATAAGACTATTCAACTAATAGAGGGCGCTGTTCATGAGTCATGACTCATGAACAGCACCCTCTATTAGTTGAATAGTCTTATGACAAGACTATTCGCTGTTACAAGAAATCTCACATCCGATGGTACATTCTAACCCCGGAGGCGTTTGAATGGTGATGGGGACGCTCCATGTGCACGAATGGGTCCTGACTGGATCGGGCTGAAATCCTACGGTGCCCAAACATGTAAGAACTGTTTTTTAGGGAACCAAACAGCAGGGGGATATTATGAGTGTGTTCACTTCACTTCAGTTCACTTCAGAAAAAAATTACGAGTATTCTAATAAAGAATATATAGCACTATACATATTGCTATATATTCGTTTGTTTTTTTTTTATATTTGTTTTTCTTCAAAATATTCTAAATGAAGCTAAGCCGCTGGTAAGATGCAACAGTGGCCAGAAATCACCTAGGAATATATACTAACAAAACAAATTAGTGAATCCCTTTAAAACATAACCTTTATTGGTTACCAATACCATTAAAAAACTGTAGTCCCTTAAGTGAATGATGATAAAAATGACATATCTCAGGTGCACGGCGGCACCCCACAGTTAGAAGAAGGATGAAAACCAGAGGTCCTACCTTGGTTGTCTAGAAATTCTGGACCTTAAAGGAGAAAAAAGTCACTTGTTTAGTTTACAAGTCTCAGGGAGACTGGTGCCGAAGGGAAAAAGGGAATACCGATGTCTAGGTCCCTAGACGTCCCTACAATGGTGGTCCCTGGGGCTGACCCTGCAAGCCTAGCCACAGAGTGTCCGCCCTGAGAAGGACGACCCCGTCCGGAACCTGTCCATCAGGCTAGATGGTTGCCCTATATACCCTGGTGTAGCTAGTCCCTACACGCATGTTTCGTCGAGAGGACTCATCAGGGGAAAAAAAAAATCATTGCTCACACCAAAGCTTAGCATAACATGTGCAGGTTATTTTACCCAGATCACAATAAAACATATAGATATAGACCAAGGAGGTTAAACAGGGCATTAGCCGTGGGTCTCTTCTCATCTACGGGACCCACTAACCCTGAGGCACATCGGCATACCAGGCGGATTACCTCACAGCTGTCTGCACTAGCCTCGATACAGGTTTATTTTTTGGACCGTGGAGCCTGCACCGCTTGTGGTATTTCCCGCCCCACGGCTAATGCCCTGTTTAACCTCCTTGGTCTATATCTATATGTTTTATTGTGATCTGGGTAAAATAACCTGCACATGTTATGCTAAGCTTTGGTGTGAGCAATGATTTTTTTTTTCCCCTGATGAGTCCTCTCGACGAAACATGCGTGTAGGGACTAGCTACACCAGGGTATATAGGGCAACCATCTAGCCTGAGGGACAGGTTCCGGACGGGGTCATCCTTCTCAGGGCAGTTACTCTGTGGCTAGGCTTGCAGGGTCAGCCCCAGGGACCACCATTGTAGGGACGTCTAGGGACCTAGACATCGGTATTCCCTTTTTCCCTCCGGCACCAGTCTCCCTGAGACTTGTAAACTAAACAAGTGACTTTTTTCTCCTTTAAGGTCCAGAATTTCTAGACAACCAAGGTAGGACCTCTAGTTTTCATCCTTCTTCAAAATATTTGCCAAATATCGCAGATTCGAATATACTGTAGCCCCTGACGCTCATTACTACTCCTGTCCGCTTGGATCATCAAGAAATCATTTATGGCGTTTCTCTGTTCGTATAGTCAGTCCAACATTTGGAGGGTGGAAACGTTGCATATTAGCCTATGTTGGGGGATGCTGTTCTGCCACTGCAGCTCAAGGAGGGTGTGCTTTGCGGTGTACAAGTGGCTGAGGTGCATGTAAAGTTTCCTGGCCATTTTGAGGATGTCTTGCAGATGGGTGGAAGACTTCAGGAACCGCTTGACAATCAGATTGAACACGTGTGCTGGGCGCATGGCTCAGCTCTCCTTGAAGCAGCGCCGACACCATGTTCTTCCCGTTGTCGTTTACCATGGTTCCGATTTTGAGTTGTCACGGAGAAAGCCAGGATTCGATTTCTTAATGAAGGACATTGAGCAGTTCCTCTCCTGTGGAACTCCATTCACCCAGGCAAACGAGGTGCAAAACCGCGTGACACCGCCGTGCCCTGCACATGTGGTATGCTGGAGAGGCACTGTGAATTGTCCCAGAAGTGGAGGCTGAGGACACGGTTGAGGATGAGGAGGCAGAGGCAGACATTGTCGCAGGACCAACGGCGTGACAACGTGGAGGAGGAAGCAGCGTGTCCTGTCCAAGTTGCTGGTGTGCCTATGCAGGAACCACATTCACCCAGTGGGCCGTAAAGGACATGTATTGTCCCTGATCATAGTTACAGCTAAACACGTCGGCGCTACCGTGCTCTGGCAGACACCGACAGGCTCAAGGACTGGCCCAGCTTCTGTACTACATGTGTGTGCAGGGATGGTACTGCCTTTTTAGCAGAGAAATTACGGCTTGGGACTCTCCACCTCGGCTCGGCACAAGCCATCAGTTCTCTGAAAGGTGCAGAGTCCACCACTTGGAAAGGGAGGGACTGCAGCACCAGCAACTTGGACAGGAGCACGTTCAGATTCTGCCCCGTTGGATGAGTGCTCGCATACTGTTGTCTCTTGGCAATCGCTTCAGTGAACGATTGCTTACGGAATGACTGACAAGGAGGAGCAGGAGCATCAGGACCAGCAGATGATGGGAAGGAAAGACAGCTCCCTTTGGCTGAGGTGGTGGAGCCTTAACTGCCTGAAACCGGGTGCGTGCCACTGGGTGATGCAGTGGTTGCTGCAACAGGCTGGACCATCACATTAGAGCCACGGTTTCCCCAGGCCACTTTCTGGTGATGCTGCATATGTTGAAGCAGGGCCGTGGTGCTAACATTGGCACCCTGGTCACGCTTCACCTTCTGCTCACATATTCTACATATGACCATGTTGACCTCTGCTTAACAAAAAACTGCCACACCGCCGAGTAGGTGATTTCACCCCCAACACTACGCACTGACAGACTGCTACCGCCGCCATTAGCCCGTGCACCAATACTTACGAGCAGGTAGGCGTCTGCGAAGCGGGTGGTCTACGCCAGGCACTTTTGCCCACCAAACTCCCACTGCTGCCACCCTGCTGACTCCCGGCCACGCTAGCGACTTGCTGGCTCCGCCGCTGCGTCACGGGCAAGCTGCCACCATCTTCTCCCGATTATGATGAAGACCCTAATTTACCCGGCTTCAAAGTGTGATCAGCTACATCATCATCGAGTACTGTCTGGACGTCACTGATGTCCTCCTCAATGGTCTCCGGGTCAGGAGCCTCACCACTTGCAACACCAGCGCCAACGCCACTCTCCTCATCACTACTTGCCCGCTTAGCGGAGGAAGCGGCGGATGTCTCCTCCACATCTTGGCAGGCCAGTAGCTGTTGACTGCCCTCTAGTAGCTCATCCTCGCTGTATAGTGGGGCTGAGCCCACAGCATATAATATTTCTCTGGCTGAGGGAACAGAAAATGACAGAGGCAGGTTGAAAATAGATGAGGGCCATGCCAACTAAAGGTTGTGTCTGACGAACCCACCGACTCATGGCTGGGGGTGTCTGATGTCACTTGGGACGAAGTGGATGACTGAGTCAACCATTCAAGAACTGCTGGGTTGCTGGTCAAGACACAACCGCTAGATGACACTCGCTGCGACTCCTGCTGCCACGACCCCTTACTCTGCTGCGACCTGTGCCAGAAACATTTAGGCCTCTGCCACTCCCCTGTGCAGGGCCTGGCACTTCTCTGTCTAAAATACTGTTAGATCAAATAAATAAATAAAAAGGAAATTAAAACACCCCAAAAAAGTTTGTCATTTTCTTACTTCACCACACAATGGCTAATAAGCCCTTTTTTTCAACTAATACAAACCAAAAAGGGCTGTAATTTTCTCACTTCACCACACAACGTTAAATCTTTTTTTTTGCCACTAATACAGGCAAAAAAGGGCTTTAGAACATATAACTGCACCGCTGAACTGCAAATATGTTTTTCTTTTGCCCCAAATACATGACAAAAAGGGCTTTAGAGCATATAACTGCACCGCTAAATGGCAAATACATTTTTCTTTTTTCCTCTTATACACCTCACAAAAGGCTTTAGAACATATAACTAGGGATGAGCGAACCCGAACTGGATAGTTAGGGTTCGTACCGAATTTTGGGGTGTTCAGGGATTTCTTCCCGCTTTCTAAAGGGTTGCACAGCAGTCAATCAGCTAGCGTTTTACTTCTTGCCCTAAGAACCCAACACAGCCATGCCTACTAATGGCATGGCTGTGATTGGCCAAGTGCAGCATGTGACCCAGCCTCTATTTAAACTGGAGTCACGTAGCACCGCACGTCACTCTGCTCTGATTAGTGTAGGGATAGGACACAACTGCTGTGAGGGCGAGATTAGGCAGAGAAAAGTCAGCAAGAACACCTAATGAAGTGATCGATCTATAGCTGTGAATGATTCAACTTCTGCTAGTTAATTGCTTACTGCTTTTTAGGCTGCACAGAGAGTTTTTCTGTCACTTTTTTCTGGGGTGATTGGCGGCCATTTTGTGTCTTGTGGTGCACCAGCACAAGCTGCCACCAAGTCCATCAATCCATCAATACTAGGTTTTTTTTGCTATATCCTACATCAGGGGCTTGGCTGTGCTTATTGTCACCCCTAGAAACTCAGGATAGAAATCTCTATATTTTATTGAGGGGTTAAATTAAATTGCCAAAATAGCAATCCCCTAAATCTGGTGTTCCAACTGTGGCTAGCCAAGTGTAATACTGTCTGCTGTCTGGCAAAGGATAGATTTTTTTCTGTGGTAAAATTCAGTTGCCAAAATAGCAATCCCCTCAATCTGGTGTCCCAGAAGTGTCTGGCAAAGTTTAATAGTGTCCGGTAAAGGATATATTTTGTTCTGAGGTAAAATTCAATTGCCAAAATAGCAATACCATAAATCAGTAGTTTCAGCTGTCGCTGGCCAAGTTTAATAGTGTCCGGCAAAGGATATATTTTGTTCTGGGGTTAAATTAAATTGCCAAAATATCAATACCGTAAATCTGGTGTTCCAGCTGTGACTGGACAAGTTTCATAGTGTCCGTCATAGGATATATTATTTTCTGCGGTGAAATTCAGTTGCAAAAATAGAAATACTGTAAATCTGGTGTTCCAGCTGTGACTGGACAAGTTTAACCCTAGGTACACACCTAAGCGTTTTACAGCACGTTCAAACGCGCTGTAAAACGCACAACATGTGAAAAGCCATGCTTCCCTATGGGCATGGTTCACATTTGGGCGTTGTACAGCGCGTTTGAACACGCTGTAAAACGCCCCACGCCCAAACAAGTACATGAGCTTCTTTGGGGCGTTTTAACACGCCTATGGACAATGATGCCATAGGGGAGAATCACTGAATCGCGCGTATGACGCGCGTTTCTTAGTTACAAAAACACGCATCCAAAAACACGCGTAAAACGCGCGTCATACACGCGATTCAGAAACGCCTAGGTGTGTTCTTAGCCTAATAGTATCCGTCAAAGGATAGATTTTGTTCTGGGGTGAAATACAGTTGCAAAAATATAAATACAGTAAATCTGGTGTTCCAGCTGTGACTGGACAAGTTTAATAGTATCCGTCAAAGGATAGATTTTGTTCTGGGGTGAAATTCAATTGCTAATATAACAATAGGCCTACAATTGATATTCCTTTAAATCAGTGGTTACTGCTGTGCCTGGATTAGTGTAATACGGTACATAAATAAATAGGCAGATAGTGTTAGGTGCCTGTAAAAAAAGGCCTGAATTTGAAATCAATACATTGGGCCAAATATTTTTTTTCTTATTGTGGTGCTTGGTGAACGGTAACAATGAGGAAAACATCTAGTAAGGGACTCGGACGCGGTCGTGGTGGTGTTAGTGGACCCTCTGGTGCTGGGAGAGGACGTGGCCATTCTGCCATAGCCACACGTCCTAGTGAACCAACTACCTCAGGTGCCAGTACCAGAATTTCCTGCGATATTTGGTGGGGTGCAATGCCGTTCTAAGGATGGTAAATCCTGAGCAAGTACAGGCGCTAGTCAATTGGGTGGCCGAAAGTGGATCCAGCACGTTCACAACATTATCTCCCACCCAGTCTTCTGCAGAAAGTGCACAGGTGGCGCCTGAAAACCAAGCCCCTCAGTCTGTCACATCACCCCCATGCATATCAGGAAAACTGTCAGAGCCTCAAGTTATGCAGCAGTCTCTTATGCTGTTTAAAGACTCTGCTGGCAGGGTTTCCTAAGGGAATCGACCTAGCCCTTCCCCAGTGGTGGAAGACATAGAATGCACTGATGCACAACCACTTATGTTTCCTGATGATGAGGACATGGGAATACCACCTCATCGGAGTCCGCACGTCTCTAATGATGACGAAACACAGGTGCTAACTGCTGCGTCTTTTAGCAGTGTGCAGACCGAACAGGAGGTCAGGGAGGAAGACTGTATGGAAGACGATGCAGGGGACGATGAGGTCCTAGACCCCACATGGAATGAAGGTCGTGCCACTGACTTTCATAGTTCAGAGGAAGAGGCAGTGGTGAGACCGAGCCGACAGCGTAGCAAAAGAGGGAGCAGGGGGCAAAAGCAGAACTGCCGCTGCCAAGAGAGTTTGCCTGCTACTGGCCACCAGCCAGGGACGCTATATCTCCCTAACTGCACACTGGGTAAATGTAGTGGTGGCTGGGCCCCAGGCGGAGAGTTATTTGGTGCACGTCCTTCCGCCGCCAAGGATCGCAGGGCATCATTCTTTGCCTTCTGTAGCCTCCTCCTCCTACTCGGCTTCCTTCTCCTCTGCTTCTACCTGCTCATCCAGTCAGCCACACACCTTCACCACCAACTTCAGCACAGCCCGGGGTAAACGTCAGCAGGCCATATGTTTGGGGGACAGGCCCCACACCGCGCAGGAGTTGTGGCGGGGTATTGAACAACAGACCGACGAGTGGTTGCTGCCGGTGGGCCTTAAGCCCGGCCTGGTGGTGTGCGATAATGGGCGAAATATCATCGCAGCTCTGGGACTAGCCGGTTTAACGCACATCCCTTGCCTGGCGCATATGCTGAATTTGGTAATTCAGAAGTTCATTCACAACTACCATGTCAGTGCTGCTGCATAAAGTGCGGGCCTTCTGTGCGCGCTTCCGGCGTTAACATCCTGCCGCTGTTCACCTTTCTGCGCTACAGCATAACTTCGGCCTTCCCGCTCACCGCCTCATATGCAACGTGCCCACCAGGTGGAACTCCACCTTGCACATGCTGGAGAGACTGTGCAAGCAGCAGCAAGCCATAGTGGAGTTTCAGCTGCAGCATGGACTGGTCAGTCGCACTGCGGAACAGCACCACTTCACCACCAATGACTGGGCCTCCATGCGAGACCTGTGTGCCCTGTTGCGCTGTTTCGAGTACTCCACCAACATGGCCAGTTGCAATGACGCCATATCAGCGTTACAATACCACTTCTATGTCTTAAAAAACATTTAGGACAAGGAGGAAGATGAGGGGTCATTTTTAGCACTTTCAGGCCAGTCTGTTAGAAGTGCCTCAAAGGGAGTTTTTTTGCAACAGCAGAGGCCAGGTACAAATGTGGCCAGCCAGGGCCCACTACTGGAGGACGAGGGGGATGAGAAGGAGGATGAGGATGAAGCAGGTTCACAGCGGGGTGGCACCCAACACAGCTCAGGCCCATCACTGGTGCGTGGCTGGGGGGGATACAGAGGACGATGACGATTCGCCTCCCACAGAGGACAGCTTGTCCTTACTTCTGGGCAGCCTGGCAGACATGAGCGACTATATGCTGAAGTGCCTGCGCAACGACAGCAGAGTTTCCCACATTTTAACATGTGCGGACTACTGGGTTGCCACCCTGCTGTATCCCCAGTACAAAGACAATGTGCCCACCTTACTGCACTGGACTGCACTGCACTGGAGCGTAATAGGAAGATGCTCGAGTACAAGCGTACGCTGGTAGACGCGCTTCTAAGAGCATTCCCAAATGTCACAGGGGAACAAGTGGAAGCCCAAGGTGAAGGCAGAGGAGGAGCAAGAGGTCACCACCGCAGCTGTGTCACGGCCAGCTCCTCTGAGGGCAGGGTTAGCATGGCAGAAATGTGGAAAAGTTTTGTCACCACGCCACAGCTAACTGCACCACCACCTGATATGGAACGTGTTAGCAGGAGGCAGCATTTCACTAACATGGTTGAACAGTATGTGTGCACACCCCTCCACGTACTGACTGATGGTTCGGCCCCATTCAACTTCTGGGTCTACATTTATGCCTTGGAGGTGCTGGCCTGCCTGGCGGCCAGCGTTTTGTATGAATGTGTATTCAGCACGGCAGGGGGCGTCATTACTGACAAACGCAGCCGCCTGTCCACAGCCAACGCGGACAAGCTGACGTTCCTTAAAATGAATCAGGCATGGATCCCACAGGACCTGTTCATCCCTTGTGCAGAATAGACATTTATAACTGCCTCCCCCTCAACCATACATTCTTGTACTCCGGGGAACTTCTTTATTGAATCCTCTTTTTTTAATTTTACCATTATATTGCGGTGCAACAAAAAGTTGAATGAACCTCTCCTCCATCTAGGTGCCAAGGGCCTAATTATCTGAAAGTGGCCTGTTCCAGTGGTGGGTGACATGAAGCCTGATTCTCTGCTATGCGAACTCTCTCTCCATTCCTCCATCTGGGTGCAGGGGCCTAATTATCTAAAAGTGGCCTTCTCCATTGGTGGGTTACATGACACCTGATTCTCTGCTATGCGACCTCTGTCTTCTGTCTGGGTGCTGGGGCTTAAATAAATGAAAGTGGCCTTTTCCATTGGTGGGTGACTTGAAGCCTGATTCTCTGCTATGGGACCTCTCTCCAATTGATATTGCTTAATTTTTATTTATTTTATTTTATTTTAATTCATTTCCCTATCCACATTTGTTTGCAGGGGATTTACCTACATTTTGCTGCCTTTTGCAGCCCTCTAGCCCTTTCCTGGACTATTTTAAAGCCTTTTTAGTGCCCAAAAGTTCGGATCCTCATTAACTTCAATGGGGTTCGGGTTCGGGATGAAGTTCGGGTCGAGTTTTCGGGAAGATCGGCCGAACTTCTTGAACCCGAACATCCAGGTGTTCGCTCAACTCTACATATAACTACACCGCTGAACGGCAAATATATTTTACTTTTTTCCACTTATACACTCCACAAAAGTCTTTAAAACATATAACTGCACCGCTGAATCAAAAATATATTTTTATTTTTTCCACTTATACACTCCACAAAAGGGCTTTAGAAAATATACCTGCACCGCTAAATGGCAAAGAGGCCCTTATTTTTTTAAATTATACACCACACAAAAGGCTTTATAACATATAACTGCACCGCTGAACGGCAAATATATTTTTCTTTTTTCCACTTATACACTCCACAAAAGACTTTAGAACATATAACTGCACTGCTCACTGAATGGCAAATATATTTTTCTTTTACCACTAATACACGCCAAAAAGAGCTGAAATTTTCTCACTTCACCACACAACGGCTAATAAGCCCTTTTTTCCCCCACTAATACAAGCCAAAAAATGCTTTGCACCGCACAAGGGCAAATAAGACATAAATATTTCCTTGTAATAAACCCTGTTAATGGTTAATTGCCCTACTTCTCCTGAGTACGGTGATACCATATGAGTGACACTTTTTTGCAGCCAAGATGCGCAAAGGGTCCCTAATTCCAATAAGTACCTTTAGGATTTCACAGGGCATTTTTACGCATTTGGATTCTCACGCTTTAGGGCCCCTAAAATGCCAGGGCAGTATAAATACCCCACATGTGACCCCATTTTGGAAAGAAGACACCCCAAGGTATTCCGTGAGGGGAATAGCGAGTTCACAGATTTTTTATTTTTTTTTGGCACAAGTTAGCAGAAATTGATATGTTTTTTTTTTGTTTTTTTATTTTTTACTAAGTCTCATATTCCACTAACTTGTGACAAAAAATAAAATTTTACATGAACTCACCATAACCTCCATGGAATACCTTGGGGTGTCTACTTTCTAAAATGGGGTCACTTGTGGGGTATTTATACTGCCCTGGCATTTTAGGGGTCTCTAAAGCCTGAAAAGAAGTCTGGAATCTAAATGTGTAAAAATGTCCTGTGAAATCCTAAAGGTACTCATTGGAATTTGGGCCCCTTTGCGCATCTTGGCTGCAAAAAAGTGTCACTTATGTGGTATCGCCGTACTCAGGAGAAGTAGGGCAATGTGTTTTGGGGTGTATTTTTACATATAACCATGCTGGGTGTGAGAAATTTCTCTGTAAATGACAACTTTTTAATTTTTTTTATACAAAGTTGTCAGTTTATAGAGATATTTCTCTCACCCAGCATGGGTATATGTAAAAATACACCCCAAAACACATTTCCCTACTTCTTCTGAGTACGGCAATACCACGTGTGCCCCTTTTTTGCAGCCTAGGTGCGTAAAGGGGCCGAAAGTCCAAAGAGTACCTTTAGGCTTTACAGGGCTGCTAACAATTTAGCCCCGCCCAAAATGCCAGAACAGTAAACACCCCACAAATGACCCCATTTCGGAAAGTAGACACCCCAAGGTATTCCCTGAGGGGCATAGTGAGTCCGTGGGAGATTTTATTTTTTTTGCCAGAAGTTAGCAGAAATGTAAACTTTATTATTTATTTTTTCCTCAGAAAGTGTAATTTTCTGCTAACTTGTGAAAAAAAATGAAATGATACATGAACGCGAATACTTTGGGGTGTCTTCTTTCTAAAATGGTGTCATTTGGGGGTATTTATACTATCCTGGCATTCTAGCACCTGAAGAAACATGAAAGGTGCTCAGAAAGTCAGAGCTGCTTCAAAATGCGGAAATTCACTTTTTTGCACCATAGTTTGTAAACGCTATAACTTTTACCCAAACCAATAAATATACACTTATTGTATTTTTTTTTTTATCAAAGACATGTAGAACAATAAATTTAGAGAAAAATTTATATAGAAATGTAGTTTTAAAAAAAAAAAATTACAACAGAAAGTAAAAAATGTCATTTTTTGGCAAAAATTTCGGTCCTTTGGGATTAATATAAAAAAAAGTAAAAATGTCAGCAAGAATGAAATACCACCACATGAAAGCTCTATTAGTGAGAAGAAAAGGAGGTAAAATTCATTTGGGTGGTAAGTTGTATGACGGAACAATAAACGGTGAAAGTAGTGTAGTGCAGAATTGTAAAAAGTGGCCTGGTCATTAAGGGTGTTTAAGCTAGGGGAGCTGAAGTGGTTAAAGTATAACTGTCATTCTTTTTATTTTGTAATGAGTAGGGGCAGTGATACCGACCATTTTTGTAATATACTTAAATTACTGAAATCGTACATTTCTATTAGTAAAATAGCTCTAAAGTGGCCCTATCTCTAAAGTCAATGTTCTATTGTGCCAGTTTGTGTCAGAGAAAACTAATCAGTCACCATTGACTTACATTGTGTGTCAGGACGGATCAGTCTCCATTCAGTTTTGTCAGACTGACACCAAAACGCTGCAAGGAGCATTTTGGTGTCCATCTCCAAAACTGAATGGAGATTGAACTGAGGCAAACTGATGCATTCTGAGCGGATCCTTTTCCATTCAGAATGCATTAGGGCAAAACTGTTCAAAATCAGTTTTGGATCAGTTTTGGACAGCTTGTGAGAGTCCTGAATGGATCTCACAAACGGAAAGCCAAAACGCCAGTGTGAAAGTAGCCTTAGCAAGTCTCCACAGTTATGTAAACAGAAGACAGAGGAGCGATGCTAAGGCTCCAAATGGGCCACTTTAGAGCTGTTTTACTAGTATATTACAAAAATGGTCAGTGTCACTGCCCCTACTCATTACAAAAATAAAAAAAAGAATGACAGTTACACTTTAAGGGTTAATGATCACTATACTCTGCCATTGGTACAATGGATGAATGGCAACTGGTTAGATAACATTCCAATCAAAAATTAGCCTACATTATACTGTTCTTTCCTTTCATTGTAAAGGTTTTGTGGGTTGAAATAAAAGGTAGGCCTAAAATGAAAACTAGCTGGAAACCCCTCAATTTACCAACTTGAGACCCACAATAATATAATAATATTCTTTAAAGAATAATAAAACTGCATTCTAGAATAGACACCTACTGGGTAATATCGTTATGTTACTCAAGTGAATTCAAGGTTAGTAAAAAAAAATCTGAGGCACATCTCACACCACAGGGAGTAGAGATTAGACTGCTCATCCTTTTGAGAATAAATCATCTATTCTCAAGGCAGCAAAATCCTCTTTATAGTATGCATGGACAGGAAAAAGCTGTGCATTAGTAAAAGGTAGCATTAGTTGATTTAGCCTTTATGACCCTAAAAATGTCTAAATCCTATAAATGGATTATTTATTAGAAGAATAATGTTATTGCCATACATGCGTAGCACTATGTGTCATTGTATTTTTACTACATAAATGTATGCCCCAGTTTGCAATGAGTAATTCAATACTGTATTGTAGTAGGATTCTTAACTCAGCTTCTTTTATGTTGGGTAAATTAAAGACAAATTCATAATGGTCTTGTTAGAGTGCATAAATTGATCTTTAGTGTGATCGTCATCTGTTAGATGTATGTCTTCATAAGACATCTGAGCCAAATGGGGGTACAATAGGGGCACATGCACCTTTATTGCTGCCCTATAGAAAATTGAGCCATAATAATGCTTGGTGCATGGGGTCTTAGCCTTATCTTTCCATAAAATATTTGCCCTACTTCAGATGTGCATTTTGTTTGCCTTTCTCCAGTAATTTTTCTTTTACATGTACTTTCAGGATCATAGTACTGGTTTGTTTTCTTACAGTGAATGATGGCTAGAAACAAGCAATAGTTCATACGAAGATGAAGCATTAACTATTGTTTATGTGATAGAGGTCCATCAGGTCAGAAATACCTATTCCTTTGCCGTCAAACATAACATTTTAGCTTTCTGATTAATATACTTCCTACTTTTACTTGAAGGCTATAGACATATTTGGAGACTTTGTTAAATGCACGTGTTTTTGGCTGATAATCATTTTTGCAATCTAGTATTAGGAAAAACTTTGAACCATTTATGCTATTCTTTTCACTGTGAAATCCACAGGAATGCTTGTCTGACAGCTTAGTCTCCAGTCCCCCTCTCCACTCCTGAAAGATCTGCTATACTTCCTTCTGATCAAATTATACTTCTCAGTGAAATCTGTCACAGAGCTTGTACTACACCTTAGTCTTCAGCCCCCTCCTCCAGCCTATTACATGATCTTCTAAGCGGATTTATAACCAAAAATTTGCATCAAATTTTGGTGCAACTTTCTGCATTGTGTTGTAACCTGCCCTTTTCCAAAAAGCTATGGCCTTTCCTATTAACCCATGCAGACCTGTCAAACAAACTGGAAAAAGTGTCTCGCACACTTAATTTGAGTCAAGGTTACAATAAATCTGTCCCACTGTGCTCAAGAGCTAGATTTGCTGAAAATATCTAATAATAACCACTTTCAATATCCCTTTAAAACACTGATCTCTAAGTGCTACACGCAATAGGGGTCTCCTATTTGCTTGTAGTTGACTTACTAACTTTGGGTCCTCGTGATGCAATTGCCTTGTATCTGGATCTGGGTTTATCACCTAGCTTTGCCTGGTTGATTATGCTGGAGTTGCTGATTATAGAGCCTTTATATATCCAGACCTCACTAAATTGTGGTTGTTAATTATAGCTTTTTTCTAGGAGTGTTCTCTGCCAGATATTTTGCACTTTTATCTTTATTCGAGATCTGTCCTTCAACAACTGTATTTTGCTCTGGTCTACTGTATTTTCTGTGTAATCTGGGATCTATAGCTCCATAGTCTTTCCTGCTGTGTTTAGGATTTGTCTGTAGCTGTGCTGTTGTAGTATCTAGGCTGGTTTGCTGATTTGAATTCACATAAAGGCAGCTCAGTTTTGCTCAATGTCTGTTTAGAGTCATTCATCTACTATACAACTGAATACCACACATCTGTCATCCAGTCCATTGCTGGATTATCTCTTTCTGTAACCCTCACCATTTGATCATCCACTGATGAGTTTTAGTGTTTTGTTTTCTGCTAATGTTGATATTATTTATATGATTTATAGATTGTTTTTGTGACTGTCCGGCTTTTGTGTATTCTGAATCCTGATCCATTAATTTCAATAGATATGTGCACATGAGTGTTTTTCATGCATTATTTCTGCATTCAGGAAAAATCGCTGCATGTTCTATATTGTGCATTTTTCACATAGCTCTGGTTCAATAGAAGTGAAATAAACCTGCATGAAAAATGGGAGATATCCGGATGCAATGTGCTTTTGACTGATGGTTGCTAGGAGATGTACCGTATATTGTTATTCTTTAGTTTTTTTTCAGGCGCATGAAAAACACATCCAATCCAGATGCAATCCAGACAGAAACAACACACACAATGAACGCAATTGCAGACAAAACTGATTGAACTTGAGGACAAAACCATCAGTTTTTCCATAAACAGATCCTGACAGAATCAGTATCGCTCATGTGAAAGAGGCCTTAAAAGTGAAGTTCAGTTCTGCGGTCTTGTGTACAACTGATAAAATAAGAGGTTTCTAAAGAAAGGTTTGAAACCTTCAACAAACATTTTCAAAACAAGTCATACAATGCAAAAAAATGCTGCATTTTCATTGTTTGCCAGCTGATTTTTCACACATCTGCTCAAGGAAGCATCTCTGGTAGAAATTTCAGCTCATGGATTAATTTGACCCATTCTGATTTAAGAGATGTTAGACGGTGAATGTAAAACTACAGAAGCGGAAACTAAAATAATGACCAATAAATTAATCCATGCACTTTAATATACAGCAACAGGTTTTACAGTACAGCTATTTATTTCTCCTAGAGTATTACATGATAAAGAATAGTTATTACATTTGGGCAACAATCTGACTTCTTTGACCAATCATTAAGAACTTTCATAAACATCAATAGAAGTTACTCAAAAATCTAACCATGAACAGTCAATTTGTAAATGATATTTAATTTACCTACATAGTGCCACTTCCATAAATTATAGAACTACAACCTGGATATAGCTATTAAGAATATACCAGTATGAACATTGTTGGTTCTACAAGCTACAAACATTGTCAAGAGTTGGACATTTCAAAACCTATACATATTTCAAGAACACACAAGTTAGTTATATATCCACAAATATATATGGACTAAGGGTAGGTTCAAACCCAATTTAACTGATTTGTAGGCTTTCACCAAATCCCATTATAGTCAATGGGGTTTGATGGTGAATGGCAGTATCTGGCTAGCATGCATCCGGTGAATTTGGATGACTAGACGTTGCTCTGACTTATTGCTACTCATATACCACGGCCTGGATAAATGAGAACTCTCACAGACTCATTAACATAAAGATTTCTGCCAGAAAATACATGGTGATCCAATATTTGTTACATAGGTTTCTTTGATGAACTATACACTTTACTAAACCAATAGATATAAATTATATTGATATAAATATATCAGTAAGTTTAAAAGTTAGTCAATTTATGGGGGACTATGGATGTAGCTTTATTTAGACCCAGGTCTACTAAGGTCAATGATAACAAAAAGTAATACACTATTAGTCACTATTTGATCATGCAGTACCAATCAAAATTTTAGACACCTTTTATTTTCACTTTTTTTTATTGTTTTCTATTTCCTACACTGTAGATTCACATTGAAGACATACAAACAGTTAAGAAACAAATAATTAAGTAGTAAACAAAAAAGTATTAAAAGACAGAATATTTTTTGTGTTTTAGATTCTTCAATGGGGTCAAATTGGGTGATTGTGCAGGCCACGTCATCTGACACAGTACTCTATCACTCGCCTTCTTGAACAAATAGCCCTTACTTAGCCTGGAGGTGTGTTTGGGGGCATGGTCCCATTGAAAAAAACAAATGGTGGTCCCATTAAACAAAAATCAGGTGGGATGGCATGTCATCCTGAATGTTGTGGTAACCAGGATGGTTAAGTATACCTTGAATATTGAATAAATATCCAACAGTGTCACGTGAAAAGCACCCCCACACCATCATACCTCCTCCTCCATGCTTCACGGTAGGACCAATACATATAGAAACCATTCTCTCACCTTTTCAGAACAAAGTAAAGATTTTTACTGGTCTAATGTCCATTCCTTGTGTTTCTTGACCCAAGCAATTCTCTTATTGTTGTTCCTCAGTAGTGACTTCTTTGCAGTAAGTTGACCATAAATGACTGATTCTTGCAGAGTCCTCTGAACAATAAATGTTGAGATATGTCTGGTACTTGATTTCTGGAAAGCATTTATGTAGGCTCTAATTTGAAGTTATGGTAATTTGGTGTTTCTGAGGCTGGTAACTCTGATTATTAGAAATTATCTGCATTCCCAGCAGCCTTTCCTATGGTGGTCTTCATGAGAGACAGTTTCATCATAGTATTTGATGGTTTTGATGAATAGACTTGAGGACACCGTCAAAGTTCTAGAAATTATCTGGACTGACTAACCTTCATGTCTTAAAGTAATGGACTGTTTTTTTCTCTTTACTTAGTTGAGTGGTTCTTGCAATAATGTGTGCAATAATGAGTAGCAGAACAGATCTAAATACTGTATGGAACTGTGTACCAGTCCTAGGTGTGCACAACAGAACTGATGGTATCAAACATGAGATGAAGGCAAATAAAATCCACAAATTAATTCATGTCAAGGAATTACTGTTAACTGAAAATCATTCCAAGTGACTACCTCATAAAGCTGATTTAGAGAGAGCCAAGATTGTGAAAAACTGTCAAAGCTGAAAGCAAAAGAAGAATCATAAATATATAATATATTCTGGTTTAACACATTTTTATATGGTTTAATACTTTTTTGTTTACTACTTAATTTCGTATGTATTTTCCTTCATGGTTTTCATGTCTTCAACATGAATCTTCAAAAACAAAAAGAAGAAAAACCATGGAATGAAAAGGTGTGTCCAAACGTTTGACTGGTACTGTATTTCATATCTTGACTTAACGTGGCAGCTTACCTTTGCTTTGTCTCTCATTGACCCTTTTCCCAGGATAGACATTTTTGCACCAGTTTCTTCTTGTAATCTTTTAAAAGAATTTCCTCTTGGTCCAAGTAACTTTCCCACAAAATTAAACTAAAAAAGTTAAGAAATAAAATAGATTAATTCAGAGATTCATGTAAGAATGTTGTTCTTTTAATATTCTGTAGGTAAAAGTAGTAGATGGTGCTCCAGGGCTGATTTTTAAATGGAAACAGGAAGTTGCAACCATTATCAGCCATTTTGAATGCAAAAAAAAAAATGTCTGGTCACACAAAAAAGCCGCTTCCATAAAAAATATGAAGAGTCGTTTTCCCATTTTCCCTTATGTTCTTTGTCCTTTCTTATCTAGCAGATATGGGTATGCTATTCCCATAGTCACCAACCTGTGTCTTCTGTGGGACAGTGAAACACACACCTACACTGAAGTACAATTATAAATTTGTACACTTGTACAAACTTTTACTCATAGAGTTTCCATTGATTTCAATGGTGGAGACAGCCTTGGTAAGAACCTCTATACAATGTTTCAAGCCATGCAATTTTTAAATAAATTATTCACTTTTAAGAAACGAGTGATATGATGCAGTCTATGAAGTTCCCATTATCAGCATAGTATCTCATTAAAGGTGGACTATTTCTGAACAATCTGTCATTTAAAATGTGCATATAATTTTGGTTCTTGTATGCTCTTTACCAAAATCCTTAAAAAGAATCAATATGTGATCTGAAGCAACTGGATTAGACAGTACAACAATGGCCCAAAGCACAAGAGTAACTTCACCAGTAAATGCTTCAAAAATGCAGAATTAAAGTTGTGGACTAGTCAAAGTTCTGATGTGTACCCCATTTAGATTCTGTCCTCAAATCTGGCTGTATTAAAGCAACTGTACAAATAAGTGAGCTACAGTATAATCTTGATGAATTAATTTGGTTGTAATTGGTATAGTAGTGCTACATCCAGATATTAACTTTAAGGGTATGTCCGCACAGCACAAAAATACCCTGTGAGACTGGCCTAAACATCTGAACCAAAAGCCTCAAGGTGGATTCTGCAACAAACTACAGCATAATGAATGGGTTTTAACATTCCCTCACAGCATAAAAAAAACTACAGGGACTGCTTTTTAAATCTACACGCCATATCTGTTGTGGTAATGCTGTTGTTTTTCACCATGGATTTTACTTATTGCTATGCCATTAATGAAATTTGCAGCTCAATCTCCACCAAATTCAAAAAGAAAATCCTCATTTAACACCTGCAGATCCTGGTGTGGATTTTTTGGAAGTTTTCACAACATAATTTTCGTGTTACATGTACACAACTTCAGTTGGATATTTTTTTGCTTCAATAAATGTGTAGCTACACCAATCAGGAGAACAAGGGTGTGCTGCAAAAAAATATCCCACAGAGGGAAAGTGATAACTTTTTTTTCTGTAATACTCATAGCCCCCTACGGAAAAAGCCATGTTAATGTTTGCACAACTTCCTTTTGTATGTTCTCTCTGTTTCAGATGTCATCAAAGCCTAGAAGAGTTTCGAGATTTATTTCTCAACAGAAGGGTCACTAGTCAAACTGCATATGGAATAATGTATAGAGTTATGGGCACCAGTATATAAGTAACAAGTGGAGCAGATTCAAATATGGGTGATCAAAGTAATAAATGGAATAGGAGGAGTACAGTACCCAGAAAATTAAAATTGGTGTTATGTAACTTTTGAAAAAAGATGGCTATGTATAAGTTTATCAAAGGCCAATACAGGGATCTCTCCCATGATCTATTTATACCCAGGACTCTAATGGTAACAAGGGAGTATCATCTACGTCTAAAGAAAAGAAGGTCTCTATTAACAAAGAAGAGTATTCCTTACTGTAAGAGCAGTGAGACTTTGGAACTCTTGGCCACAGGAAGTCATATCACTGTTATTTCATTAACAGAGTTTAAATGAAGCATGTATGCCTTTCTTGAGTTCAGTAAGTTGTGGTTACTACATTACTGCAGATTCTTGATTTTTTTCTGATTGCCAGATGTAGAGTTGAGAAGGAATCTTTCCACCTAACATAAAGACAATTGTCTTCTACCTTATGGCTATTTTGCTTCTTCTTGCGGACTATGTCACTATAAGGACAGATAATCAGATAATGTGGGCAAAAATCTGATTGTCTGCCACAGGCATTAGTACTATGTTTGAAATAGTATTAATAAATAACCCCTGTGTTCTCCTGGTAAGCAATTATTATGTGTGCAAGTATTATATTGATACATTTTGTGCCTAAAATTCACTTAAACCGTAGGTGTTTTATTATCCTCCTTCTGAAAAGAAACAAATTAAAGTAATAAATCAGTAAACTCTACTACAACACCTTTCAGATATCCTGACTGTTACACACAGCAGAAATGAAGTCAATGTCCTTGCTTAAAATATAAAAAGGATTACAAATTCAAAGGGTTATATATTTAATAAAATGAGATAAAAAACAATGCACAAAAGCAAAGTCTGTGGTTCATGGCATGAAATGATTTAATTATGTATGGTTTGTGCATTGAAAATAGCAGGTGGCAGCCTAAATAAGAACCATACCACTGTCTAGAGATGCTTTAAACAAAAGCAATAGTGCTGAGAAGTTAGCTGAACATATAAAGGTAAGGAAGATTAAAGTAAGACTAAGCAGGAGAGATACATGCACAGCATGCATACAGTTAATTATTTATACACTTGCCAGTAACAATGGCACAAAAGAATAGATATTCAAAGCTTAAGGTGGTAACTCCTCTCACAAAGCATCATGGAAGCATGCCTTAATGACAAAAGAATGATGATAATATCAGTAAGAAAAGGTCAAATCTTAAAAAAAAAGAAAGAAAAGAAAATCACTACAACTAAATACAGCCTATAAAGATGACAATTTCAAGAGATTCTAGTAGATATTTTTCTAGATGAGGTTATAGTATAGTATTCATAATATAACAACATAATGTGCATATAATGTACAAATCTAATAAATCATTACATTACATCTGGCTTATGGAGAAGCAGTGCTTTTAAAATAATATCTGGAACTTGGCCATAAGAGTAAAATAAAAACACAGAAATATACTGGGGCCCCAGAGGAAGCTGTATTGTGAAACTTGAGTCAGGCCTTTTGCCACATGGTGCTTTTATGATGTTTTTAACTTCTGTGAGTATAATAAAAGTGTGCGAGACGTCTATTGTTTGCAGCAGCCCCTGTCATTGACAATGACAAGGAGCCACTGCATAGTGTTTCCTATGGAGCCCCTGCCTGTAGCAGGGCTCCATAGGAAACTATTACATTTCTCATAGGCTCCAATGCTAATGCAATGGAGTCTATGATAATAGCAATCTAATGATTGTTTGTTATAGTTCCCCATGGGAACCATAAAAAAATTTAAAAAATAAGAATAAAGTTTTTAAAAATAAGAAAAATGTAAAAAATATAAAACTATTAAAATTAAAATTCCAAAAAAAAAATAATGAGAAATTAAATACACATCATGGCTATCGCCACGTGCGAAAATGCCCATACTATAAAAATATAAAAGTATTTTCCCCATATGCCAATAAGGAAAATGTCAAAATGGCTGATTTGCCGTTTTTGGTTGCTTCATTTCAAACAAAAAATGTGATTAAAAAAAGTAATCAAAAAGTTGTACACACCCCTAGAAGGATACCAATGAAAAGTAAAGATTGTCCCTCAAAAAATGAGCCCTCACACAGGTCCATACACATAACTACAAAAAAGTTATAGGGGTCAGAATATGGGGGAGAAAAAATTAAAAAGGGATGTTTCAAGGTTTTTATTATTTAATCAGTATCAAAACACAAGTAAAACTACACATATAAGGTATCGTCAGATTCATTTTAACCCAGAGAATGAAATAACTGGTCAGTTTTATTGCATATTGAACATCACAAATAAAAATAAATAAAAACATAAAACTGTGGCGGAATTGCTTTTTTTTCTAATTCCACCCCATTTTGTTCCTGCTTCCCACTACATCATATGCAATATTAAATGGTGGCATTGGAAAGTACAACTTGTCCCGCCAAAAACATGCCCTCATATGGTTATGTGAATGGAAAAAAAAAGTTATGGCTCTGGGAAGGTAGGGAGTGCAAAATGAAAACAAAAGAATCAAAAACTCTGGGGTAGAAAGGGTTAAGCAGAGACAAGAGGGGGCCCACACAGTGTCAGGATGGGAGTAGTGGAGGATCCGTTAGGAAAGCATTAGTTTTATTTTTATTTTTTTACCCCACCAGTTCTTATCCCACTGGACCACCCCATCAATATTGAGAATGATGCACTCTCTGCAGAGCTATTTTAATGAAAAGTACTGAAATAAGAGATCTTGCAATATTGGTGGCCTACAATGGCGAAGATTAGTGCAGGTCTGTTCTGCTACTACTGTGATCTCCAACCATCTTGTACTGTATGCCACTGCTTCTGCCCCCCTAACCACTCTGTCATAAGGTCACTACTATCACTGCTACTGCCACTGCTGCCACCCTCCCCACTCTGTGATGGGGCCACTACTGTCACTGTTACTGCCACTGCTGCTGCTGCCACCCTCCCCATTCTTTAATGGGGCCACTATTGTCACTGTTACTGCCCCTCTCCCCTCTCTGTCATGAGGCCACTATTGTCACTGCTGCTGCCACTCTCCCCACTCTGTAATTGGGCAACTACTGTCACTGTTGCTGCTGCCACCCTCCCCACACTGTCATGGGGCCACTATTGTCACTGTTACTGCCACTGCTGCCACCCTCCCCACTCTGTCATGGGGCCATTATTGTCACTGTTACAGCCACTGCTGCTGCCACCCTCCCCACTTTGTCATGGGGCCGCTAATTGGTGCAATGCCCAGTTATGTACACAGTGATTAATTATAGCAAAGACTGTAGTTCAGCAGTCTCATATGCTCTCCCTGCACTGTCCTTCAGTGTAACTTCAAAGCCTTCAAACTGAGATTGGGCAACTAAGTGGGCAGAATATGATTAGGCAGATTGGCCTGGATATACTTGATTTATCGCATGTGGAACTTCTGAGAAGCTGCCAAATCAAATTGTTCGAAACTTTGCTCATCTCTATTGAAGATTAAACAATTGAAGATACTCCCAAATCTGGGGTACTGCAAATGTTTAATGTTTTATATGCAATGATATTTTATGCAATTTGATGCTATGCCATTTATTCCAGCACGGGAGGTAATGTTTGGCAATGGTTGGCAGGAACAGGGCTAACCACCCTGTTCCTCTCTTCTTGGTAGGAGTGGGCTGGTCTTGCTTCCTGGCAAGAGGAGGAGTTCCAGTAAGTGAGCCAGAGAAAGGAGAGGGGAAGAGAGTTCCTGTTCTAATAGTGGGGCAGTGAGGAACCACATGCAGAAATCCTACTCATTTCCTACTTATTCCCCTGTTAAGGAAAATCAGGAACCAGATATTCTCCTGTGAGAAGACAACACTTGACAGACAAGAAGGCAGAGTGATCAGCGAAATACAGCTTTCCAAACACTGCTGCAGTATGAGGGAGAAAAACTCGGACACCACCACCTATCTAAACCATCACTAGGCCAGACTAACATCAAGTCTGTACTACAGTGGACTGGATACCTATATCCATAAGTGCTTGCTGGTGCCAACCTACTGCCATCTAAATAGCCACCATGCCTCCTTAACTGGTGACAGAGAAACTGCACTTTTTATTTAATGCTGCTGGATGTGCCACGTGTTATATGTTGTACTAAGTAAAGAGACTGTTATGTGTTTACTTCTGGCTAGATTCTTCAAACTATCTTTTCACAGCACCAAAACCCAGGGAGCAATAACCTGAGGGAGTACACATGACACAACACTTCATCAGAGCCACTACCACTCTCATGCTCTGCACCGGGTCCTCAGGGGCCCTCTGCACATGATGTTCACTATAACATTGTAATCTGATTAATTCCTGATAAACAACACATCTGGTTATGGGCACGTATTTGACACGTAATCCACATTACGTTGAAAAGGCAAATGTTAAGAGAAATTGGAGCCAGCTAATTCTGCACAAACAGGAAATCTTTAGATATAGTACTGATCCAGTGGTCTAGCTTGTAGAGGTGGTGCAGTGTAATTACCAACTGCTAGTCCTATTGAAGTGAAAGGAATGAGCTGTTGTGACTACACTTGTCTGCTGCAAATGAAACCGCTCATAGCTCATTTTGAAGCAGAAGCAGCATGAGCGCTAACTCTTCAAACAGCTGATTGGGAGGGGGGGGGTGCCAGGAGTAGGACCCCCGCCAAACTCATTATTGACCTACACTGAGGACAGGTCATCAATATCTTTGTCCTGCACAACCCCTTTAATTCATCATATTTAGGCCGTTGGCCTCACTAACTGGGACAAAGTCCTCAAAAATAAAAAATCAGCCACAAAATGGGATACTTTTAAAACCATCCCAAACTCTAATTGTGAGAGGTACATACCTTATTGGAATAAAAAGTGTAAGGAACAAGAAAAAAACTATGTGGATAGAAATGTAAAGGAAGCAATAAATGACAAAAATAAAGCATTTAAGTCACTAAAACAGGAAGTTAGCAAGGAAGCATTAAAAAAGTATAGGGAAAAAATAATAATCGAATATCTAAACTACAAATAAAAGCAGCCAAACTGAAGACAGAAAGATTCATTTCCTTGACCCTAAAATGTTCTTCAATTATATAAATGGACTAAAAAGCCTAAATCTGAAGGTGTCAGCCCTTACAGAGTGATGAGGAGGAAAAAAGGGTGGGGTCAGTCAGCACGCTCCTGTATGCAGGTGCAAGTAGCCATGGCAAAATATACATACAAACACAGAGATGCAACAGCACTCTGCAACCAGCACTCTGTCCTACCTCTATACTAGAAATTACCAGAAGCGTCAGTGTACATTTTGATCAAAAAGTAATAAGCCACCCGCCGCGCCAAGGCCGCCTCTATGATTCGTCCTAACGCTAAATCCTATCTGTTGTGGGCCATGACAGCCACACCTGACTAGTTTATCTTCCCCAGAGGCTGGTTTTAATCAGAGTAAGTTTAAAACTTAATTTGCACTCATAGTACCTACTAGTAGCACTAGCCATTTGGCTCATGGAGGAGTACATAGTGGGCTCAGCATGCATGTTGCTACCTGCATCCTTGGACTCAATTGAGGCTGTGATGGCACTAAAAAGGTTAAACAGCAGGGTTTTTCCAGCATACATGCTGGGCCTGCACCCCCTGGATTTTGTGTGGCTGTCATGTGACAGTCATGTAGAAACCAGTGTACGCCAGCTGCTGCCAAGGTGGCCAGTACATGGAGTGCTGTGTAGAATTCTGGGCTCCTGTGAACAAGACAGACACATCAGAGCTGTTTGAGAGTTCAGAGGAGGGCATCTAAAGTAATAACTGGAATGAGTAGACTAGAAAGACCCAGAAAGATTATCAAAATCAGGGTTATTCACTAAATATATCAGGGGTCAGTATAGAGATCTCTCCCATCATCTATTTATCCCCAGTGACTGACTGTGACCTGGGGAATCCTCTGCATCTGTAGGAAAGAAGGTTTGTACACAAACATAGAAGAGGAATCTTTACAGTAAGAGCAGTGAGACTATGGAACTCTCTGCCTGAGGAGGTGGTGATGGTGAATTTACTAAAAGAGTTCAAGAGGGGACTGGATGTATTTCTGGAGTGTAATAATATTACAGGCTATAGATACAAGAGATGGGTTGTTGATCCAGGGAGTTATTCTGATTGCCTGATTGTAGTCGGGAAGGGAATTTTTCCCCTTAAAATTAGGAAAATTGGCTTTTACCTCACAGGGGTTTTTGCCTCTGGATCAACTTGCAGGATAACAGGCTGAACTGGATAAATGTCTTTTTCAGCCTTACAAACTATGTTACTACGAAAGTTACCAAAATGTAGGCAATGTTATAGAAATAACAGTCAGTAGGTGGCCCAATGTAGAAATCTAACATTGAATTATAAGATACCTTGGCTTCGGAATCGTGATTTCCAATAGATAAGAAAACAAACGTAACAAATGTAAAGATGTCTAGTAGCAAGCATTGTAATATTAGGTAAGTCATGACAAAGTCTCAGCATTGGCTTATTCCATATATTTTAATGCAAAATGTTTGTGTCTTATTACACTGTAAACTATGAAACATATCTCCTTTTTCCCTGAAAAAGGGTGTAAAGTGAAATGCCAAATGACATACTTTAAAAGCAATCAATATTTTTTTCTATTTGCTACTGAGAAAGAAACATGCCAATCTGTCACTTCTAGCTTGTTAATATGTAAGTTGTTTGTGTGCTTTTAAAATGATCTTCAACTCTTAGACCTATACAGAGCAATAACTTGCATTTCAGTGTAAGCAGATTGCAATCCCAAATGACTTGCAAAGTACAGGCAATCAATGTGAAAGTACCTGCTTCCAGAATAGTCAGCCTCTCGCCAAATATTAAAAGATGTTGTAAATAAAGTCTAGTCACGGCCCACAATCGTTTCCTGGAATAAATTACTATATTGAAATAGTCACAATATGGTTATTTAACTGTAACAGCGTGTATAGCTAAAGTATGTGTTATGGCGGCAGTCCATGCCCACCTCTACTGCTCTACTGCTGGCAGGCATGGCCTCCTCCTTTCTCCATAGCGTCAGGGCCCTGGCAGTCTAGTCCTGCTGGTGTCTCCGCTGCTCTGCCCAGCAGTCTCGGCCGCCAAAGTAACAAAGTTCCTAAGGCCTGCTTGCAGAAGGTAATGCTCTCTCCCTCTGTCTCTGCCTGTAGGGCATGTGTGTGCTCTCTTTGGCTCTTAAAAGGCCAGTGCACATGCACACTTATTAGTGTTGAGCGAGCATGCTCGAGCCGAACACCAATTCGGCTCGAGTATCGCTATGCTCGGCACATGGCGATATTCGGCCGAATACCGCATGCACTTGAGCGCAATCCTCGAGTCTCCCCCCCCACAGGTTTCTTGGCTGCCACGCAGCCAATAAACGTGCAGGTAAGTGCTGCCCTCACTGTAATGCCGTAGCCATGTTGGTTACTGGCATAACAGTGATTGGCTGGCCGAAACGCGTCATTGGGTGCTATATAGCACCCGATGGTGTGTGTTCGGCTCAGTCTTAGTCAGGGAGAGCTGTGCATAGGAATGGACAGACAGTGTAGGGAGTGATATTGGACTATTTTTATTACAAAAACTTTTCAGAGGCCCAAAAGTCTTTTTAAGGACTACTGTGTGTGACAGCAGTAATATATATGTGTAGGGCCACCTGCGCTAAATTGCTAAAATTTTACAGACCCAAAAGTTATTTTAAGGACTATTGTGCGTGACAGCAGCAATACACTTTTTTAGCACATCCTGCGCTAAATAGCGTCTAATAGGCTGCTGCGGACAGTTAAAATATCTGCGCCACATCTCCTGTGTAAACTGTGACATCCAGTGTACTTTTCTGTAGACGGTGTCCGCTGCGGACAGTGACATTAGTTGCACCACATCTGCAGTGCACAGTGTGCGCTGAAAAAATGTATCTGTGACATTCAGTGTACTTTGTAAATATACTGTGTCCGCTTCTGACAGTGACATTACCAGCACCACTTTTCCACTGTAACATGAGCATATAAAATAGTTATCTGTGACATACAACCAGGGCCATAAATATTGGGACATCACCACAATTCTAACATGTGTGGCTCTATACACCACCACAATGGATTTGAAATGAAACAAACAAGATGAGCTTTAACTACAGACTGTCAGCTTAAATTTGAGGGCATTTACATCAAAATCAGGTGAACGGCGTAGGAATGACAACAGTTTGCATATGTGCCTCCCACTTGTTAAGTGGCCAAAAGTAATGGGACAGAATAGTGATCATAAATCAAACTTTCACTTTTTAATACTTGGTTGTAAATCCTTTGCAGTCAATTACAGCCTGAAGTCTGGAATGCATAGACATCACCAGACGCTGGGTTTCATCCCTGGTGATGCTTTGCCAGGCCTCTACTGCAACTGTCTTCAGTTCCTGCTTGTTCTTGGGGCATTTCCCTTAAATTTTGTCTTGAGCAAGTGAAATGCATGCTCAATCGGATTCAGGTCAGGTGATTGACTTGGCCATTGCATAACATTCCACTTCTTTCTCTTAAAAAACTCTTTGGTTGCTTTTGCAGTATGCTTTGGGTCATTGTCCATCTGCACTGTGAAGCGTCGTCCAATGAGTTCTTAAGCATTTGGCTGAATATGAGAAGAAAATATTGCCATAAACACTTCAGAATTCATCCTGCTGCTTTTGTCAGGAGTCACATCCTCAATAAATACAAGAGAACCAGTTCCATTGGCAGCCATACATGCCCACGCCATGACACTATCACCACCATGCTTCACTGATGAGGTGGTATGCTTAGGATTATGAGCAGTTCCTTTCCTTCTCCATACTTTTCTCTTCCCATCACTCTGGTACACGTTGATCTTGGTCTCATCTGTCCATAGGATGTTGTTCCAGAACTGTGAAGACTTTTTCCAATGTCATTTGGCAAACTCTAATCTGGCCTTCCTGTTTTTGAGGCTCATCAATGGTTTACATCTTGTGGTGAACCCTCTGTATTCACTCTGGTAAAGTCTTGAGAGTGCTCTTGATCTGTCCAACTGTTGTAAAGGGTGTTTTCTTCACCAGAGAATGAATTCTTTGGTCATCCACCACAGTTGTTTTCCGTGGTCTGCCGGGTCTTTTGGTGTTGCTGAGCTCACCAGTGCATTCCTTCTTTTTAAAAATGTTCCAAACAGTTGTTTTGGTCACGCCTAATGTTTTTGCTATCTCTCTGATGGGTTTGTTTTGTTTTTTCAGCCTAATGATGGCTTGCTTTCCTGATAGTGACAGCTCTTTGGATCAGTGATTGGATCTCATCTTGAGAGTGGACAGCAACAGATTCCAAATGCAAATAGCACACTTGAAATGAACTCTGGACCTTTTATCTCATTGTAATTGGGATAATGAGGGAATAACACACACCCGGCCATGGAACAGCTGAGAAACCAATTGCCCAATTACTTTTGGGCCCTTAACAATTGGGAGGCAAATATGCAAACTGTTGTAATTCCCACACCGTTCACCTGATTTGGATGTAAATATCCTCAAATTAAAGCAGTCTGCAGTTAAAGCACATCTTGATTGTTTAATTTCAAATGCATGGTGGTGGTGTATAGAGCCAAAAATGTTAGAATTGTGTTGATGCCCCAATATTTATGGACCTAACTGTACAGTGTACTTTTTCTGAAAACGCTGCAGACAGTGACATTACCCGTGGTTCTTCTCCTGTATAACGTTTCCTCATCCCAAATACCTGTGACATTCCCTATAATTTTTATTAGCCGCTGGTGACAGCATTGACATTATCTGTTATCTGCGGGATATCTCCTGTGTGACGTTTCCACATCCCAAATACCTTTTTAAATTTTTTTGCACATACACTTCCAAAATATAACCATAGCAAAGCCAGGTGCACTCTGCGGCAATACCAAACCCTCACACTGATAAAATTGAGAGGTTAGTTCGACATATCCTACTAGGAGGACATGTCCCAAGCCCGGACACCACGGCAAGGTCTCTCAAGTAGCCCAAGGCCCTACCACTCAACCTACCTGTGCCGTATGGGTGATACCAGGAGCAGTTGGGCATTACGGGAGCGTAAGGCCTGACTCACAGACAGCTCACCAGTGACCTCCAGCATGTAACCATGCTTGCAATGGGAGGTGCCTGTGAGCCCCATTCGATACCGGCTGATATGGCCCAGAGCCTCCCAGGTGCGCCTGAATGTAGCCTGTAGATGAAAAGCAGGCACATTTAAATCAGAGTTTATACACCTTCAAACCATTAGAAAACGTGGTGTGGTGTTTAACATGCAGGATATGCTCAACCCATATGCAGTTGTGCATGTATATAGGGGAGCACATCCTGCACTTGTAGTCCGTTGCTAGGGGCAATCAATAGCAAAAAATGCATACAATGGAAGATGCCAGCAACGGACTACAAGCACCACAATAACCATACTACATACGATAACAATAATGTGGATGTGGAGAACAATCAAAAACATAACCACTGGTCACTGGTGAGCTGTCTGTGAGTCAGGCCTTACGCTCCCATAATGCCCAATGGCTCCTGGTATCACCCATACAACACAGGTAGGTTGAGTGGTAGGGCCTCGGGCTACTTGAGAGACCTTGCCGTGGTGTCCGGGCTTGGGACATGTCCTCCTAGTAGGATATGTCGAACTAACCTCTCAATTTTATCAGTGTGAGGGTTTGGTATTGCCGCAGACTGCACCTGCTTTTGCTATGGTTATGTTTTTGATTGTTCTCCACATCCACATTATCGTTATCGTATGTAGGATGGTTATTGTGGTGCTTGTAGTCCGTTGCTGGCATCTTCCATTGTATGCATTTTTTGCTGTTGATTGCTCCTAGCAACGGACTACAAGTGCAGGATGTGCTCCCCAATATACATGCACAACTCCATATGGGTTGAGCATATCCTGCTTGTTAAACACCACACCACGTTTTCTAATGGTTTACATACACTTCCAAATCCTATGCTACTGTACGTGTGACATACTTTCAAGCATATATAACATTTAATATGACGAAGGCGAGCAGTAAGGGACGGGGAAGTGGCCGTGATGCTGATGGTGCATGCAGAGGCCGTGGCCCTGGGCACATTGAAACTGTGCCTGCTGCCAGAGCACAAGAAAAACAATCATCCACGATACCTAGCTTCATGTCCCAGTTTGCAGGGGGGCACAGGACACCAATCTTGAAGTCAGACCAGTGCGACCAGGTGGTCGGTAGGATTGCAGCAGATAATGCTTCCAGTCGGCTAAGCACCATCCTGTCTGCCACCAAGTCCAGTCTCAGTAGCCAAGGCCCTTGCATATAATGTTTTACAGGGTCAGCTCACCTGCAGGCCCTCGCATATAATTGTTTAGAGGGTCAGCTCACCAGCAGGCCATCACCTACAATCTTTTACAGGGTCTACTCACCTGCAGGCCCTTGCCTAAAACCATTTAGAGGGTCAGCTCAACAGCAGGCCCACACGAACAATCTTTTACAGGGTCAGCTCACCTGCAGGCCCTCGCATATAATGTTTTACTGGGTCATTTCACCTGCAGGCCCTCGCATATAATGTTTTACAGGGTCAGCTCACCTGCAGGCCCTCACATATAATGTTTTACAGGGTCATCTCACCTGCAGGCCCTCGCATATAATGTTTTACAGGGTCAGCTCACCTGCAGGCCCTCACCTACAACCTTTTAGAGGACCAGCTAACCAGCAGGCCCTCACCTACAATCTTTTACAGGGTCAGCTCATCTGCAGGCCCTCCCATATATTGTTTTACAGGGTCAGTTCACCTACAGGCCCTCACCTACAACCTTTTAGAGGGTCAGCTCACCTGCAGACCTTTGCATATAATGTTTTACAGGGTCTGCTCACCTGCAGGCCCTCACTTAAAACCTTTTAGAGGGTCAGCTCATCAGCAGGACCTCACCCCTAATGTTTTAGAGCATCATCTCAGCAGCAGGCCCTTGCTCCTAATGTTTTAGATGGTCAGATCAGCAGGCCCTTGTTCCAACTGTTTTTAAGAATCACCATCAGGCCATCAATCATAATTTTTCAAGGGTGTGTACAGGGCCGGCTTCAGCACCTGTCATACAAGGGCAAGTGCTGGGGCCCCTGCTCCTGGTGGGGCCCACTGAGCTGCTATGAGCACTTCCATCAATAACACTGCTGTCATTTCACTTACGCAGTACCACTTCTGTTGGGCCCTCGAGTCACACCAGGCCGGCTGTTGCAGAGCTTCAGACATGCCCCCTCTACACAGGGCGTGCTGCCTGAGGAGAGAGACTGCAGGGCTGGAGCAAAAGTGTGAACAAAATCTGTGAGTGAGTCTGCACTGTGACTGTCTCTTCTCTGTGGAACAGGAGGGGGCTGGGGGTCAGGAAACTTTCCCAGCTGCTGCTGGATGCTGTAAACCAGCAGCTTCATGCTATTTAGTTTTTTTCCTGCCTCATTAAGCAGTTTGCCTCCATGACACCTACTCCCCCCCCCTTTATATCCTGTTCTATCTCATCCTCATGAAGCCCCTTCTGTCTCCTTTCCTCCTAAATTTTTCCAGAGCTCCTGTTCCACCCTATCTCCTATTGTTGCCCTGCGTAGACATCCTGCCACTACTTCTTGTATGAATCCCGCTCAGAGCCTATTCCACCTTCTTGCTGTGTCCACCCCTCCTGTCCATCCAGGGCCCCCGGGCCACTGTCTCACTCCTCTGCCTCTCATTATGGTGGCGCCTGAACCGCATTCACCATAAGGACCTTCTAACGTCACAGGGTCATGGGACTGTAATTACACTGTTCTGGGGGCATTGGTGAGGGTCATAATACTGTGTGAAGGGCCACTAGAGGTCATTATACTTTATAGGGGCCAGTGGGGGTCATTATATCGTGTGGGAGCCATAGGGGGTTATGTAAATGTAAAAAAAATGGCTCAAGGGCCACATGAACCTGGAGCCGGCCCTGGGTGTGTATTATGTGTAACAAAGGGTGTATTGGAATTTTTGGCAGCCCTTTCATTTAGTGCATAGGCTTTATGAGTGTAGGAGTCCCACTACCTGAAAAATTGTACCACAATGTGAATGAGGCCCTCCTTTATGTGATATACAGGTTATATCGGAGTGCCTCTTGCTTGCAATTTTCAGCAGCACTTGCACTTTATATATAAGTAAATATACAGGAAAGAATGTTTCCTAACAATTTTTCCTCTAAAATCGATTTTATCTTCGGTTTTGTGCATATTATTGTCAGTCTGTAAATGTGGCGTACTATTTGGACAGCATCTTTCCCAGCAGTGACCTGGGAGTCCAAGATGCATCCAGACATCCTTCCCATGCTGTTCCCGAACCATTTCGGTGGTGTTTCCATCAATTTATGACCTTTTCCTATGAACCAGGCACCCTCCCCTCTTCAGAGCAGGGGCTGCCTGATTTAATGCTCAGGTTCTCCCACTGACTTCCATTGTGCTCGAGTGCTCTGTAGAGCACACGAGCATCCTGATGTGTTCGGCCCGAGCACTTGGGTGCTCGATGAACACTAAACCCTATCTTCCTTGGTCAATTGCTGGTTACTCTATGGTACTGTGGAAAGGTGCATAAGAAATATGTACTAGTTTTGGGCAAAAACATCCCTTGGTACAGCATCTGGGAGATGTTTCAGTTTGACCACATGGCGTGCCCTGTCAATAGTGAAATCTTGTGCAGAGCAGTCTGGAAAAAGAAACTAAATAAGATCTTTTATATATGGTTGGAGCTCTGAAGGCTGGACATCCTCAGGACATCCTCAGAAATCCCCTGAAACTTTGTTATTCCATCTGGATCTGTCTTCCAGGTCTGCTATCTTTGATCTCAATTCTTCCACATCAGATACTGTAGGTCATTATGGACTTCTATTAGTTGATTATGTGAAGATGCAAAGTCGGCCATTTTGGATTCCACATGCTGGATCTTGCCATCTAATTCTTTTACTGTAGATTGAAGTGGAGTCAGAAGATGAATCAGATTAGTTGTCATAGACGTGTTGAATGCTAGTAACATCTCGTTCAATAGGTTGCTAGACACTGGCATATCTGAACTATTGAAAGTTTGCAGTGCCTCTGTTAGTGCTGGAGGAACTGAGGATGCAGCGGCAGGACCTGCAGTGGCTATGGCGGAAGACCTCTGCCGTCTAGGCTTCCATTTTGCCGGGCTTGATGATGGTGTGGGTTAAAGGGCTGGTGTCACATGGTGCTGGGAGCCAGGCCTGGATCAATTTCCTCCAGGGGGGAGAACTGTATCCCCTGTGGAGATGATGAAGAGAGATACGGGGAGGCCGGTAATGCCGGTGGGGTATTGCGCAGCAGAGTATCACATAAAACAGAGCCCTTTTTCTGGGAGTTCTGTGGGCTGGAGTTGGAGGAAGAACGAGCGCTGGACTCTGCACCATCTTTGGCTCGCTCCAGGTGGAGTTTCCCCTGTGCTTTATGACTTGTTTTTCCTCTTACCATTTTCTGCATATTGGCTAGGAGTCCTGGGGTGTAAGCAGGATTGTTGGCTGCCGCTTTGACAGGTGATGCTTGGGTGGGTCGCCGCTATGGTGACAGAGCTCAGAAGTTATGCAGCCATCTCTTTCAGCTGCCTGGCCACACCCCCAGCAGGTCCTCTTTTTAGGTTATTAATGTAATGTTTTTTTTTCAGCTTAAAAAGTTTTTTCATATTGATGGCCTATCCTTAGGAGAGGTCATGAATATCAGATTGACTTGATTCCAACTCCCAGCATCCCCACTAATCAGGTGTTTTGCACTAGCTCCAGGGCTGGAAATAGGAGATGGAGCTACACATCCCTATCCACTATGTAGTGGACAAAGCTGGTTACTCCATCGCTGCTTCTATTCACTTAAATACTTGAAAGCTAGTGTGTCTTTGTATTTGTTTTCTTGTCTAATAGAAATCATAAATTAGAGGCCAAGGTATCTTACAATTCACCTCGTTGTGTTCTAATGTTATATGGAGAATGTTAAAAGGGTTACCCAATCCTATAAAAAGCCCCCCAATATGCCATGCCCCCCACACTGAATATACTTACCTCGGTCCCCGCTCCCTGCACCGCTCCTGGTCCCCGCACTACTGCTGCTGCGTCTCCCCATACGTGGATGAAAACATCCGGTGTCAGAGGGGAGAAGCCAATGCCAGGTGGTGATGGGGACAAGCCTCCCTAGCATCGCGGGTGACGCTAGGGAGGCTCATCCCCATCCCAGCCTGCCATTGGCTGCTCCCCCTGACACTGGATGTTTTCATCCATACACAGGGAGAAGCAGCAGCGGCGGTCCGGTGTCTAGGAGCAGTGCAGGGAAGCGGGGACCCAGGTAAGTATATTCAATGTGACGGGCCTGGCATATGGGGGGACATTTTATAGGATTGGATAACCCCTTTAAAGAAACAAAATTTTCATAGGTTCATTACAGTAAAGCTGATTGTACAAGGCAGTGGGAGTATGAACCCTGCCGATCTTATATTGATGACCTACCCTAAGGATAGGCCATCAATATAAAAATTCCAAGGAACACCTTTAAAGGGGTAGGTCATAGATATTAGATTGGTGTAGGTCTGAGTCTTGGCAGCCCGCCAAATAGCTGTTTGAAAGGGCTGCAGCTCTCGAGTAAGCATAGCAGACTCTTCCTTGCTTACATTGTTCCGTATGCATTTTCTATTAAATGGGCCCGATTCATTTATTAGAAATGTAACTTTAAAAGATCCAAGATATAGCAAAAGTTAACTGACAGTTGTAGGTTATTTGTTAACTCATGACTGTTGGCCCCATATAACACATTACTACTAGTATTTTAATACAAAATAATATTTTTTTTCTAGCATTTACCACTAATGAAAAAAAATTCTTAGACAATTCTTGGACACTGGTCCATGATAGATTCACCTTAAACACTGAAAGGTAAACTAATACTTGCCGAGATGACTAGCAGAATTCCAATATTTTGCTGGCAGCAAATTTGATTACTTAATACTTTTTTATCTGAATCTAGCACATGTATACCTTAATATAATTGCTACTGCTTATTAGCCCCAGACTGGCCTTGAGGCAAATGCTTACTTTACAGAATAAATATGTTCATTATACTGTCACACTAAAAAACATAATCAAGTGCATTTATGAAAACTGAAAGAAACTTAAAGATTACATGAGCATGACTGCAATTTTCAACAATTAGATTTTTTGCTACTTAAAAAGAAATTGCTACTATAAGATTGCATAGAGAATTTTGGGATGATATTTTTATACATAATCATTTTTCCTTGTTTGCAAATGTGTTTATCCAATCCTAGCATTTATGCATAGAGTAAATTGATCCTATTTATTAGGCTGACATTTGAGAAAAATACTTTCTATGCAGAAAAATATAATTTAATAGAGTTTAAAAAAACTTACAAAAAATAGTTGATTTAAATAATTTTTAATCCCCATAAAAAAATACCCAATATTTTTCTGTTCAAACTTTTTGACATATAAACTTCTGCTGTATACATTTAGAAATGATCAATGCTATAGGTTACCATCAAGTAGACAACTGAATTCATATCCAGCATTCTGTCTATAATAATTTTAGTGTTTATAATGTTTTGCAGAATTAGATTAAAAATGACCTATTCCAATGTTATATTCAGTTCCATGAAGTTTATAAAGTCAACTCTAATGATCACAGGATTCTCGCTATATCTGTACAGACAGTCACCTGGCTCTAAACTATGTGACTGGAGGGCAGTCTTGTGCTTTTTTCCACAATTCAATGAATCTAGAGTACACTGACTTATAACAGTAAATCAAATAACATCCCATATGAATGTTTTCCCTTAAAGGTGATGCTATCATTTTATTGCTTCGAATGCATCTAAAAAAGGAAAGGAAGCAACTTTGTAAACAGGCTTGATTAAAAACGCTCTGTGAACCCAGCTCTGGACTATCAGACAAACTATATTTCAAGAATAAGGCCCCTTTCAGACGAGCAAGTTCAAGAGTATGTCCAATACAAGAGTATAAGTAAAAATACTAAATACTAATGTCCCGCAGACGTGTAGTTGCAGCGAGTCCAAAAAGTGCTGTGGGTAATTCACACGTAGTAAATTGATAATGAAGTGGACCAAAATACACATAAGAAACAAAAGGGCAAAAGAAAGAGTTATGGTTAGTGTTATGTGTATTTTGGAACCGAAGGGTAAATTTTATTCTAATAATGAGTGTTGTGACAAGTGAATATGTATTATGGTGATACGTATGCATGTGTTCAATAGTAATTGGAAACAGTGGCAGGAGACATGAAACCTATAAAAAGAAAAGTGAATTGCATTGTGGGTAGACGCCCCTGACGAAGCGAAGTGGTGCGAAACCCGGGTCGGGCTGTTTTATATTTTATGCGAAGTTTTATACGACTTTTGTAAGTACAATAAATGATTTTTAAGCGTATATAATTGGCGGTATTACACTATTTGGAAGCATTTCACCTGCAGCTAAGATAAAGCCACTGTGGAAAGAGGCAAAGATTGTGAAGACGCTGAATGCGGTTTTGAGACCACGGAAGGCTGTTTTCCATCTGATGGCTTGTAAGTAGGTCTTAATTAGACCGCGATACATTTATTTAACAGTGCTTCACTATCGTATACTACGGTCATCTTACAGAACAGAAGGGGAATACACGGTTCAGCATATATCCTTGTTAACCCAGGAGGGCACCTATGTGAACAAAGGAGGAGAATATTGGAATAGAGCGCGGTCCACTTCATTATCAAGTTCAAGAGTATGCAGCAGCACCCATTCTGCCCTTCCAGCACTGACGGGGTCACATTGCATTATATTGATTTATGATGCTATGTAATCCTTAGAGGTCTGAAATGTATTGGATATCACTGACATAATGCTGTCAGTTTTATACAATACATTCCAGAATTGTAAGGGTTACACAGCATCATAAATCAATATAATGCTATGCGACCTCGTCAGTGCTGGGAGGTCAGGACGGGTGCTGCTGCATACTCACGCTGCGAGTCTGGAGAGTGGAACTCGCTCATCTGAAAGGGGCCCAAGGCAATATAATGTATTTACAAATCACTCACTTTGCTGTATAGATTGGATAAACTGCACAAAATTGTTTAACCTTTTAGTGAGCAGCCTGTTTTGGCCTTACTGACCAAGAGTTTTTCTTCCTTTTTTATAGTCGCGTTCCAAGAGCCTTAACTTTTTTATTTTTCCATCTATATAGCTTGAAGGCTTGTTTTTTGCAGGACAAGTTGTAGTTTTTAATGGCGCCCTTTTGGGGTACACATAACTTTCTGATTAACTTTTATTAACTCTTTCTGGAAGGGAGATGGGAAAAACAGCAATACTGCCACTGCGTTTTTACATTATAAATTTTACGGCGTTTATTTTTCGGTATAAATAACATAATATCTTTATTATCTGGGTCAGTGAGATTACAGTGATACAAAATACATACAGTTTTTTTTAGATTTTACAAATTTTTTGCAATAAAACTCTTTTTTTTAAAAGAAAAAAAATGTTTTTACATTGCCGCTTCCCAAGACCCATGACTTTTTTATTTTTATTTCTATGGAGATGTGTGAGGGCCTGATTTTTGCGGGACGACTTGTATTTTTCGGTGGTATAATTTTGGAGTAAATGGCGCTTTTTGATCACTTATTACGTTTTTTCAGTGGCAACTAAGAATAAATTAGCAATTCTGTTTTTTTTATTTTTATGGCATTCACCGTAGGGGTTAATTTATGTGATATTTATGTAGTTTGGGTCATTACGGATGTGGCAATACCAAATATACAGGGAGATATTTTTTTTTCTTTAAAAAGCATATTTTCAATGGAAAAAAAGTGTAATATCTTTTAGGCCTCATGCACACGACCGTTTTTTATGCTGTCTGCAAAAAGGGGTTCCGTTGTTCAGTGATCCGTGTCTGTTTTTGCCTTCCGTTGTGTTTCTGTGTGTCTTCCGTTTTTTTTTAGCGGACATGACCCAAAAGATTTTACCAAAAGACAGGCTGACAATTTTTGCCAAGTGCCTGCCAAGGGATCCGCAAAAAAAACGGACACGGAACACGGATGACACACGGATGACCATCCGCATTTTTTCACGGTCCCATTGACTTGAATGGGTCCGTGAACCGTTTTTCACGGACAAGAATAGGACAGGTTATATTTTTTTCACGGACTGGAATCACCGATCACGGACGCGGAGGACAAACCAATGGGTCCGCAGAAAATCATGAAAAACGGAGCAACGGACACGGAATCAAACAACGGTCGTGTGCATGAGGCCTTAATGGAATTTTTTTTATTTAATAAATGTGTTTTTTTTCCTTCTTTTTACCACTTAATAGTCCCACAAGGGGACTATAACAGACAGCATTTTGATTTTAAAATGCAATGCATTATCCCTATAATGCATTGCATTTTAATAGCAATGCTATTTTAACATTGACCAGCATGCTGGAAATTACTACAGCCGGGATCAGGGCCTACAACAGATGCCAGGTAGCCTTCAAACACATCGGCACCCCGCAATCGCATTTGGGTGGTGCCGATGGGAAACAGATGGTGTCCGCTCCCTCTGTCACCACTTTACAAAAAGTGTAAAGTGCTAAACAGCCCGGATCGGCACTCCTGCTGGTCCTGGTTGTTAGAGCAGGGCTGCGGCTTTCATGTGAGAGCCGGGTCCCCGCTCCCCAGGCGACCCGTGCAGCGCTTAGACTGGGCCGCCGTAAAAAAGTGGCCCAGCCTAAGACTCCTTAGTGACCGCTGTAAAAACACGTATCGGTGGTTACTAAAGGGTTACTAAGGGGTTAAAGGCAAGTGTTTGATAATGCTAAGGAAGACCGTCATTATGGTTTTTGTTGGTAACTTATATATCATTCTCTATACTCTTGATATGTGCTGGAGTTTAGGTATGCACAGACATCCCTCAAGTATTATTTTTCATTTTGAACAAAACTTATGTTGGTTTATTGTCTCTGCAACGTGATTTTGCAAAATATACAGAATGCCATTCAAAATGGGAAGAAAGTATATTAACCTAAAAAGTCAGGGATCAGGTAAGAAATCACAAACTTGCATGTTTTCACCCTTATTCTGATCAGAAAAAAAGATGTTTAAAGTCTATGCAAGCCTCAAAACTGCTTAGTAGTCAGACATTCACTATCCTATTTATCCACTGCAGTGGGCTCCATGTTGAGATATCAGCAAAAAAAAATGAATGAACTACTAAATGAATAATGCACCACTGTTTAAAACCACTGGCTCTGTACCAGCAGGAATAGAAATAAGGAAGACAGTCCACAGCAGTTGTCAGTTGTCATCAAGCAACTCGAACCTTGGCAGGGAAGGTGTGTAAAAAACTGTCTTCATCCTCACTGATTAGAGGAATGCATGCTTTTAAATTGTTTAGGGTGTTTTCAACTTGGATCATTATGGCCAGTGGAAGATTTACAGTAGGCACGCGCCTATGGGCAGACCTGATAGGAGGAAGCTTTTAAGAGGAAAATGTGCAAATGAACACATCTGTGCATTCTGCACTTGTATATAAGATGTGTATTTGTGTGCTTGTTAGACGCTTACCCTGGGTTCAGACCTGAGCGTTCTTAAAACGCGCGTTTTACGCGCGTTTTTGTCTCGCGTATTTCAGCGCGTTTTTGCAAATAGGAAACGCGCGTTCGTGCGCGCGTTCTTGTGATTGACTACTGTGGTGTCAATCACAAAACGCGCGACAAACGCCCCAAAAAAAGCTCAAGAACTTGTTTATGCGTCGGGCGTTTTACAGCGCGTTCAAACGCTCAAGTGAGAACCAGGGCCATAGGAAAGCATTGTTTTTCATGTGTTGAGCGTTTTACAGCGTGTTTGAACGCGCTGTAAAACGCTCAGGTGTGAACTTAGGGTTACAGAGTGAATACAAGGAGGGCACCCAGGAAAGGATAATGGGAAGCCTAGAGAGAGTGCTAGATTATACAGTAAAACCTGTTCTAACAACTGTTTGAGAGGAGCATCCCTTTATCTAGAATTTTCTGTGACCAGTTTTTTATTGCAATTCGGGATATTCAATATAGAGTTATCAGACTCTTAAGGGTTAATAGTACACCGCACACATCACACCAGTAGTCTGAGATAAATAAGACAAGGGCATTGTGGGCAATGCAACCTATATGAACTGTGTGGACAACTACACCAGTGGCGCACAAACAGGGGTCGCAGGGGTCTCTGGTGGCGACCGTGGGAGCGCACATAGAAGAGCGCTTTTTCCTATATTGTGCAAGCACGGAACCGCTGCTGGATTGCAGAGTGGTGGTTACCATGAAAATGAGCAGTTTGCTCAAATCCTTCTGTCTCATGAAATCCCAGTCAGACTGGGTGATGAGATCAGGGATCTGTGGGTGTCATCATCACTTCCAGGACTCCTTGCTCTTTATGCTACAGATAATTCTTAATTAGAGATGAGCGAACACCTGGATGTTCGGGTTCGAGAGGTTCGGCCGAACTTCCGGAAAATGTCCGGGTTCGTGATCCGAACTCAACCCGAACTTCATCCCGAACCCGAACCCCATAGAAGTCAATGGGGACCCGAACTTTTGGGCACTAAAAAGGCTGTAAAAGACACCCAGAGGGATAATATACCGCAATAAACGCATTGTGATTACAACTTTGAGCTAACGATCACCATGGGAACGCCTCCTCCAGTAGAATGTACTGTCGGATCTGAGAATTAAGTTGAAATCGCAATGCGATTCTTATATATTTTCCTAATCGCATTGCGATTTCAACTTAGCATTGCTAAATAATTCCATCCATATCGTTAACTTATTCCATCCATATCGTCAGTAAGTTAACCAATATGGATGGAATTATTTAGCAATGCTAAGTTGAAACGGCAATGCGATTAAGCAGATATATAAGAATCGCATTGCGATTTAAACTTAATTCTCACATCCGACAGTACATTCTACTGGAGGAGGCGTTCCCATGGTGATCGGTAACTCAAAGTTGTATCGCAATGCGATTAGCTAATACATAAGAATCGCATTGCGATTCCAACTTTTAGTACTCAACTTTTAAAATCGTACACCACTTTAAGTTCCAAAGTTGCAATCGCATTCGAATAGAACTTAAAGCTGTCTCTTAGTCAGTTTTAGTATTGGTGTGCTGTAATAGAAGTTACATTCGTGCCTGCGAATATAACTTAGAGCAATACAGTCAACTTTACACTGTTAGTTTTATTATCGCGATAATACAACTATTCAAGAATCGTGTACGTGCGTCTGTACGTGTGTGCGTTACCTCGGACACTATTCTATTTTGCCAGCCACAGCTGAAACCACTGATTTATGGTATTGCTATTTTGGCAATTGAATTTAACCCCAGAAAATAATCTATCCTTTGCCAGACAGCAGACAGTATTATACTTGTCTAACCAAAGCTGGAACACCAGATTTAGGGATTGGTATTTGGGCAATTGTATTTAACCCCTTAATAAAATATAGAAATTTCTTTCCTGAGTTTCTAGGGGTGACAATTAGCACAGCCAAGCCCCTGATGTAGGATATAGCAAAAAAACAACTAGTATTGATGGATTGATGGACTTGGTGGCAGCTTCTTCTGGCGCACCACAAGTCACAAAATGGCCGCCGATCAACCCAGAAAATAAGTGACAGAAAAACACTCTGTGCAGCCGAAAAACCAGCGAGCAAGTAACTAGCAGAAGTTCAATGATTCTCAGCTGTAAATTGATCCGTTCATTAGGTGCTGTTGCTGACTTTAACCTGCCTAATCTCGCCCTGACAGAAGCTGCGTCCTCTCCCTACACTAATCAGAGCAGTGTGACGTGCGGCGCTACGTGACTCCAGCTTAAATAGAGGCTGGGTCACATGCTGCACTTGGCCAATCACAGCCATGCCATTAGTAGGCATGGCTGTGATGGGCTCTTAGGGCAAGAAGTAAAACGCTAGCTGATTGGCTGCTGTGCAGCCCTTCAGAAAGCGGGAAGTAATCGACGAACACCGAACCCGAACCCGAAATTTTTTGAAAATGTCCGGGTTCGGGTCCGGGTCCCGGACACCCCAAAATTCGGTACGAACCCGAACTATTCGCGAACTGTTCGCTCAACACTATTCTTAATGACATAAGCTATATGTTTGGGGTTGCTGTCCTGCGGCAAAATAAATTTGGAGCCAATCAAATGCCTCCCTTATAGTACTGCATGATGGAAAAGTATCTGTCTTGATTTCTCAGCTTTGAAGACACCATTAATTTTGACTAAATCCACGACTCTAACTGCAACAGCAAAATGATTCCTCCCCTCCCTCCCCCAGACTAGTAGCTGCACACTATTCCTAAATCGATTTACATCATCCATCTCTGTATACACACTTAGGCCTCCTGATCACGACCATATCAGTTTTATGATCCGCACATTATGGCTCTCGCAATTTTCGTGGGGCCTACTGTAAAAAAGCCTTTTCTTGTCCACAAACTGGACAAGAATATGATTGCTTCTATAATTTGCAGCCTGGCCGCACAGATATGGATAAGCATACAGATGACATCCGTGTGTTCTGTTGTTTTTTTTGTGGACCCATAGAAATGAATGGGTCCGTGTGCGATCCACATATCTATCTGCATATCTAACAGACCAAAAATACAGTCATGTGAATGAGACCTTACAAAGAAAATGATATCAACCACTGATAACAGCTACCCCTTGTACAACCGAAGTCAGTAAAAAACATATTAAAATGTATAAATTACAAGTTTTACTGAACCTTTACCCACTTAAAAAAAAAAAAAAAAAAAAAATAAAATATATATATATATATATATATACGTATATCTGCTCTGCTTTTCCTGTCCTATAACATGCTTTCTGCAGATTGTACTGCATATGGTGGTGACAGGCAGTTACTACATAGCTCAATACTATTGCTTTTTGGTAAAAATAGTGAATTAACCTGATTTGGAACTGGAGTCAACTCTGGTGAACATGTCTATTTAGCCACATTGTTTCTATGCTCCATATGTAGCCTGCAGTGGAGAATGGAAGCAAACTTGGGCATTTGAAATGAGGCTATGGGCTCATTCACGTGACTGTATTTATGTGTCCCCATCCGTACTTTCGTTCCGCAGCCCCGCAAAAAAGAGCATGTCCTATTCGACATATCTATTATAGGGCTGGCCAGTGCATTCCGTTTTTTTGCAGAAAGCACATGGCCAGTATACGTGTTTTGCGGATCTGCAATTTGTGAACTGCAAAACATATATGGTCATCTGAATGAGATCTATAGCTGAGGCAAGATCATCACTGTTGTGTATAGAAGAATCAGGATGATCGTGTAGGCAAGCATACAGCACACTCAGGACACACTTCTCTATTGATTTGCAAGAGCAGGAAGGCATTTTAAAGAGAATCTATCACCACTATTTTACATATCCAGGTGAACTTACCCTACTAAAGTTGTTCTAGAAAATACTCTACAGATGGCTCCACCAAGCCAAAATGTCTAGAAATGACTCCTCAAATCATATTCCGCAGCGTTTTACAGACATTAGCATCAAGCTGTCCCCAATGGAGCTCACAATCCCTGTCAGTATGTCTTTGGAGTGTGGGAGGAAACCGGAGTACCCAGAGGAAACCCAAGCAAACACAGGCTGACCTTCGACCTGTGAACTAGTCAGCAGAATTGATCTCTCTTGGTTCCATACAGATATGTGAATTTCGGCGAAAATAAGAAATTTTAATGTATGCAAATAAGTCTCTAGGAGCAATGGGGGCTTTGCTGTTACTCCTAGAGGATCTGTTCTCCCTTCTGCTGCCGCACCCTCTGCTGAGGGCCAGCAAACACGGTTTACCAGACACACTTTGTGCAAGCCATCACACTCTGAACACCCTAGAGGGCCTGGGTACTCTTCACCCGCCTCCAGCAGGAAGGGGGATGAGGTGTCAAATATCAGGGCGGCTGATGGCTGGGTACACCAGCCACAGTGGGGTAAAACCCCAAAGTAAATACCGCGACACTATGCAATGGTCAATAGGGAAACACGAGAATGGTCGGAAAATGTAAGCCAGTGAACAAGAACCAGAAGACAACCAAAGCCAGAGTCAATAACCAGAGAAACCACTCACCAGATAGCATCAGATCCAGAGCCAGGGAAGCAACTGAATAATCAGCAGTGAGTGAGGGAAAAGACCAGGTTTAAGTATCCCTCCACAGATCACCTGACACTGAGGTCACACCCAATCTCCACCCTCAGACCAGGGAAGCACAGGTGAGGGCGGAGAGTGTGCAGAGGACAGAACCTCCCACCACATATCTAAGTCAGCAGACATGACAACAGAGGTTCCCTGGCAACAGCTGACATTAGGGGTTCCAGCGTCCCAGGACCCCTGACCAGCGTCAGCGTTTCAAATGACGTTGTCCCATCTCCAAGCAGTACTAAAATCCGGAGTGGATGTCACTGAGTGATGCATGCCCGTAAAGCGCAAACCTTTACGAGCTCTGCCCTCCAGGGGTGACACCCCGCCGTTCGTGACCAGCGAGGGGTGAGGGATGTCTCGCCAGAAGGCTAGAGACCCCCTGGGGGAATAAGAGACACATCTTCGCGTGGTGACATGCGTCCGGTGAGACTGCGTCTGCCTCCCTGGGTGCCTGGCCCTGAGTGCACAGGTCTAAAGTCAGCGACTTCAAATGTTATAAAACTTGTGACAGAAACCCTTTAAACTTGGCTTACTACTTTACAATATTTTATTGCAAATCATTACAAATGTGGTAAAATTGTATATGAAATAATTTGGTGAGAGATTTGAGTCACTAAGCTACCACTAACTCTGCATGTGATTTGATTCCTCCTATTCACTGCCTGCAAGTAATCATATCAGGTTTAGGACAAATTTGTATGAGACACCAGTTTGCTAAATCATGAAGAAGAAAATGACAACTGGAAGCAGTATAAAATGCATATTTACCATTATGGCGCTAAATGAAGTTTACATTTATATAATTCTGCAAAACGAATTTCATATCGATGTACCATCATCACAGCAAAATAATTTCAATTTATATAAAATATGTCTCCACGTGATAAAACACTTTACTTACACAAGAACTGGTTTAACTAAATAGAATGTAATTTTCAATTATGTTATCCACAAATAACAGAAAATGTTATAATATTTTACATACCACTAATTTTTAATAAAATATATATATTGAATTAGCAGTCTAAGGGGCCGTTCATACCGCTTTTTTTTGCCTCTGAATTTTGGCACTGACACCCATGCTGAAAATTTGACGGCAATTGTGGATATGTGCAGAAATCATTATACCGAGAGGGGGAGGAAGGGGAGGAGGAACTGAGCTGACCTCATGTGTCATTTGCCTTCAGCTTTATAACATACTTTTTTTTTTAGAATGCTATATAAGAAGTGCCACTCTTTAGGTCCTGGTGATTATAAAATTGATCTTAAAATTCCAAAATAATACATTTTCCCAATGTTTTTTTTTTTTTTTTTTTTTAATCTTGTTTGCACTTCTTACTGGATTTTGTCACAGGATGTTCAATTAGATTAACTCCATAGAAAAGTCTATAATAAAGCCAAACCAAACTTGTGACTAGAATGGCGTGTTGTCACTTATGTGAGATTCTAAGAAAAATGTCTAGCTGGAGATAATTCTAGGGATACAGAGAGTTGGAATGCACATATTTGAAAAGAACATCCTCAACTTGTCATGGATAATATGATTAGATTTTGCAGCATTACTGACTTGGTACAGTATTTCTCATGTCTAATCCAGTTTCCTTCTGAAATGTACCATGAGGATGTTGCAGGGTTAAAGGAGTCCTCCAGGAATAAAGAAAATGAATATACTCAAATATTACTTTATTATAAATATATTTCCAATTACATTTTATTAGTTATAGTGGCTCATTTTGTCTAGGGAGCAATTATTAAAAGAATTAAAATGGCCGCTTTCCTACTAGTCCACCCAAAACCTGTCACTCAGCAGCACAAGTTACTTCAGAACGCTGAGCTAAAAAATTGCCTCATCTTCCTCCTCTCCTACTTGTCAGAGATTATGATCCTAAATATACAGATGTTAAGAACTTCACGTGAATCTCTGTAGGAATAGTGTTCATTGTAACAGCGGTAGCTGTGCACCGCTGTTCCCCTACTTACCGCTACGGTCCCGGGCGCCGTGTTCAGCTGTGATCTGCTGCCAGTGTTTCCTTTCAGCACTGGCCACGGCATTCTTGCTGCTTGTTTCCTGCAGCATTTCCTTAAGGGTCGGTGCGCGTCACTTGTGTTTTATGGGTTGAATCATGTAACCTCGCCAACTAATCCTAGCCCTCCTGCACATATATAAGTGGCTCAGATGCCTCAGTGTCAAGGTCTTTGTGTCCTGCTAAGGTTTCTTATATCCGGTTGTGTTCTTTACTCGTACTTGTGTTCCTGGACTCTGCTACCTGTTTGATCCCTGCCTCCTTGCCTTGACTCTCCTGTTGCCGACCCGGATTGACTGACCTGTACCTGTGCCACCTGCCCTGACCTATTGCCTGTCTGACTTCACCTCTGCCTCATCCTTCAGTCCTGCACTGTTGCTCCTGGTAACGACTCAGCCGGCTGACAACGCATGTACCTCTGGTACCTTTCTCAGGTACCTCCTGGTCCGCCTGGACCAGCTGCCTCGTGTGCCTATCCTCAAGAGGTAGCGACATGGTGCTCCCCTCGGGAAATCTATCCCCACCATCAGGGGTACTGTGAAGATCGAGGGGTTCACTTAGACAATGCCCTTAGAAGAGGTAGGACACTTGGCACAGTGGGTTCACACCCGCTGGATCGTGACATTCATGAGGAGATATGAAGTACAGAGAGGATGGACAGGACAGACTGTGGTAATGTTGGGCTGTGGTAATGGAGACTGCATAAAAGTGCTGCTGCTCATTAGCCACATCTGCACATCCTCAACTTCCTCTCTGTACTTCATGTCTCCTCATGACCTCCATTCCTAAAGCGATTCTGCTAAAGATTTTATTAAACTGTATTCAGAAACAAAATCCCTGACAAGTAGAGCAGAGAGGAGGATGAGGCAGCTCTTTACTTCAGTGTTGTGAAGTAACTTGTCCTTTGTGCTTAGGACAGGTTCTGAGTGCACTAATAGGACGACGGACATTTTATTTCTCTCTAGACAAAACAAGCCATCATAACTAATGAAAGGTATTTGGAACTATATTTATAGTAAAGTAATATTTAAGTATTTTCAGTAGTTAGATTTTCTTAATTCCCAGAGAGCCCCTTTAAGGTACAGATTTATCCAATGATACAAACTATGCAAGATATCTAAACAGTTCACATACAACATACTATAAAACTGTATTTCTTAATTCTTTTTAATTTTTAGAGGCCATAAGCAAACATTTTTGCACTATATTTTCATTTTTCTCAATGGTCGTCTCCCTTGTTGCTGAAATTTCTAAAATGACAAGTATGTGGATATAAAAGTGCCATATTTACTCAGCACGTCCTTTCATTATTTTTGTTGTAAGTAAATGAAGATGATTTTTAAGTTGATAGTGTTAAAAAACAAAGACTTATTATGTTAGTATATCATTTTATTATATAAATATATTTTAGTATTGAAATATCATGTTTTCTACAGTGAAGTCATTGTAAGTCTCTTTAAATGAATAGCTGAACACACACTACAACCTAAGGTATATGACAATCTCTGTATTTAAAGGGGTTCTGCACTTTGTTTAAACTGATAATCTATCCTCTGGATAGATCATCAGCATCTGATCGGCGGGGGTCCGACACCCAGGACCCCAGCCGATCAGCTGTTTGAGAAGCCAGCGGCGCTCCAGGAGCGCCGCGGCCTTCTCACTGTTTACCACCGGCTCACTGACGTCACGACTAGTATCAATTGGCCTGGGCGGGGCTAAGCTCCATTGAAGTGAACAGAGCTTAGCCCCGCCCAGGCTATCCAGATGATAGATCATCAGTTTAAACAAACAGCAGAACCCCTTTAATCCATGAAACAAAATATTTGCTTTGGTAACTCTATAAAGCCACATTTATAAAGTCGCAAGTCATTTAATTTCTTTTAAATGGGCACTAAACTGAGAAAAAAAAAAGACAGAAAAAATACACTGATGTGTGAGTCTATAAATATGCAAGCTCCTTAAATCAACATTATTGTAGAAATCAAGACAAACTTGACCTCGCGTCATTCTCCATGAAGTATAGAAAGGAGGGAAGATGCAGACTTTGCTTGGTCTCCACTGGGACATGCTCTTAAAAGGAACTGTTACATCCCACAAGCATAAGTGCGGTTTTCCGGTGGTAAAATATTGATGACCTATCTTCAGGATAAATCATCAATATCTTATTTGTGAGGGTCCACTTCCCAGCATGCCCACCAATTATTTGTTTGAATAAGCTGAAGCACTCCAGTGAGAGCTGTGCTCTTCTCACAGCTGACCAATAGTGTTAAGCGAAGTGAAGTATTTTAAAATGAAATTCGTCCGAAGTTTAGGAAAACTTCAAATCCTAATTTTTTCGCGCTTCGTGGAAACTAATCAGGTTTTCCTAAAATGGTGGCTGCACGTGTTACAAAATGAAACTAAGTGTAGAGGACACAAGCCTGGGAATGCAAGATCACCCATAATGCTGTGCAGCCAGCCAATCGGCAGATAGCCATCCCCTATGATGTCACAGCCCTATAAAACTCTTATCCCGCGTGGTCTCCGCCATTGTCCTGTAAGCTAAGCATTGGGGGAGAGTTTGCATGCGCTCATGCACTAGAGACGGTGTCGCTGAAAATATTAATAGAAGAATATTGGAGAGGGAAAATGCAGGGAGACTTATGCTGTGTCAGTCTTCATTCCTACATTTACTTATTCCTACATCAGCCGTAAATGTAATTCAATACTAATAAGATGAAAGCCTTTATTATTCCACTGCCAGCGTGCCAACTAATACCATCCAGTCTGGTCTTAATGATGACCATCCTCATCTTTTGCTGCCTTTAATTGTTTCAAATAATCCTTCACAGTCTACAAGTCCTAGAAAAGTCAGCAAGATGCACAGAGAGGAGGAGCTGGATGTTCCTGATGACATATTCTCATCGATATTAAATGATGTGGAAAATGAGGAAAAGCAGATGGTAGAAAAGGGTCTCCCACCTATAGGGCAGGAGAGCGCTGGAGTTGGAGAAGTGCGTATGCCAGAGCTGATTAATATTTAGTGTTTACTGTCAAATAAACTGCAGGATATTTCAGGCCAGAACAGCAATAATTTGCATATTGTGCCCCCACCTAACTAGCCAAACCCCATATCAGCAACAGTTCCTGTTTAAAGATGCATAAAAGGGGGCCATTAACAATGAAGACTGACTATAGACTGTGGTCTTCATTATTAAATGAAAGGCAGCTCCCGGCTAATTGGCCATGCAGCTCTTCATTGCAGCATGGCTGCAACCCGCCGAGACACGACCGCTCCGTGTGGCTGTACCCTAAGGCAGAGTGGCCTGGCTATACCTGATTTATAGCGATTTGTAATAAATTAATTTGGAACAAATCAAATTTCTTGGTGAACTTTGGTAAAGTTGCAGAATCAATTTTTTTTAAACTTTGCTAATCGCTACTGACCAAGCACAGTGCCGTTTATTGTATAGCAGCTGTGCTTGGTACTGAAGCCTAGACCCATTAACTTGAATGGGGCAGAGCTGCACCTAGGCCATGTGACCACAATTTATGGATCGTCACCTACAACCGTATGTAAAAAACTTACCAAGTTACTTACATGATTCAAGTCAACTCATCTGTGACCTTAAACTTAATAGAGTGGCAGGAAATGTACGCTTTCCTAACTATGGACGTAACAGCCCTCTACACTAATATACAACACCATTTAGGCTTACAATACATTAAGACTACTCTAGAAACAGATCCTACTTTACCCCCTACTCAGATTAATTTTCTATTAGACAGTCTACTCTTTATATTAGAAAATATTTTTTTTCTTTACAATAATACCGTATACCGCCAATGTAGAGGAACCGCAATGGGGACACGGGTAGCGCCATCTTTCGCGAACCTCTTTATGGGGGAATTAGAAAAAAATTATATTGTAAACCATCCGATATATAAAGAACAAATTGTCTACTTTAAAAGATATCTGACTATTCTACCCCACCTGTTGATTCGGAAGGAACTGGCGCTTCCTTTTTATCGTCAGTTACTATGCCTGTATTAACCCAGGAGGCACGGGAAGCCTTGGGCAAGGAGATTACCAAGGAAGAGGTACAGTACAGTATAGACTCCCTTAAATTGGGTAAGGCTCCAGGGCCAGATGGCTATACAGCACTGTATTACAAAAAGATGGCCCCTACCCTCGCCCCTCACATTGCTAATTATTGCAATCATATTATGCAGGGGAACACTCCTCCTGCTGAATTTCTGAAGGCAATAATTACGGTTATTCCCAAACCCAATCGAGACCCCCTTCTACCTTCTAACTACAGACCAATTTCGCTTTTGAACTTGGATAATAAGCTTTTACGGCAATATTGGCACGCAGACTTAACAATTTCCTTCCACACCTTGTCCATAAAGACCAGGTTGGATTCGTACCGGGAGAGAGGCGCCGGATAACATTAGGAAAATTTTAAATCTTGTGCAGTCTGCCGGTGGGACCAATCAGCCTCTTGCCCTGTTGGCTCTTGATATAGAGAAGGCTTTTGACACCGTGACTTGGCCTTACCTGCAGTCTGTTCTCACTGCCATGGGAATTACGGGTCCTTTCTTATCTGCTATCCAAGCCTTATATTCACACCCGGAGGCATGCCTCAAATTACCATCTACCAAACCACTTCCTATCATTATCAGTAGAGGCACAAGACAAGGCTGCCCTCTCTCCCCGGCGCTGTTTGCTTTGGCCATTGAACCCCTAGCAATATCCATCCGGTCCCATCCAGATATTGCGGGGGTGAAGGTGAGGACTAAAGAATATAAGGCAAATTTCTTTGCCGACGATTTACTGCTCACCATTACCAACCCTTTAATTTCTTTCCCATCCCTTATGGGTCTATTAACCTCCTTTTCAGGCGCCTCTGGGCTCACTATGAATCATTCTAAATCGGAGCTCCTCCTATGTAACACTTCACCTTCTGTTAGGAATCCCTTCTACAAAATTTCCCCTTCCAATTATGTAATCGCTATATACCGTATTTGGGAATCTCCTTGCCCTCATCTATAGATACAGTGTACGATGTCAATTACAATCCAATGTTTAGACAACTCAGACGGGACCTCCTCTCCTGGCAGAGCCTCCCTATTTCTTGGGTGGGGAGAATAAATGTAGTCCGGATGGTAGTGTTACCTAAATTGCTCTATTTGTTTCGGGCGCTTCCTGTTCCTGTGCCGTTACGTGATCTTAAGTCATTTCAACGTGATATAATGCGATTTATTTGGGCGAATAAACGTCAGCGCATTTCTAGAACGACCATGTGCAGGCACAGGACTCAGGGAGGTCTCTCTGTTCCGGACCTGGTGAAGTACTATAGAGCGGCTAGGTTAGCCCAATTATCCCTAACATACTTGGACCCGAAAGAACATCCCTTATGGATTGAAATTGAGTCCGCTCGCTTAACTCCTTTACGTGGCAGGCGTTGTTGTGGTCTACTCGTCCGCTGCCGCCTTCTGTTCGAACTAACTCACTCCTCTCACACTTCTCCATCTTATTATGGAGATCAGTCAGATTCAAATTCCGCTTGCAATCGACTCCTACTCCATTATTATACCTATTAGGAAACCCTGACTTTCCGCCGGGATTACATCCTGCTAACTTTCATTGGTGGTCGGCTAACCGTCTCTGCACATTGTTCAAATTTCTGACCCGTGGCAGGTTACTTACCCTATCTGATTTTAAGGAGAAATTTTTGCCACCGGAGAGGGAAATTTTTGCAATGTCACAGATATTCTCCTTCCTACGCTCTCATATAATCACAGATAGACCTGTTGAATTCACCTCGTTTGAACGTATGCTTACATATTCTCTGTGCAGGAAAGGTTTAATTTCACAAATCTATGGGTTCTTAAATGAGCCTCCGGCGGAGGTTAAGCTTCCCTACATGCTCTCCTGGGAAGAGGACCTACACCAGGAATTTTCCATCTCTAGGTGGTTCCGGCGCTCCCAGACCATGACGAGGGATCGTGGCAGGTCACTTTGGCTGAATCTTCCATTAAGGTCCTACATAGAACCTACATGGTCCCTACGCGGCTACATAGCATCTACCCAGAAGTATCGCCTGCCTGTTTTCGGGGTTGTTCGACCCCGGTTCGGTTTTACATATATGGTGGGCTTGTCCTCGGGCTAAGAGGTTCTGGTCCCAGGTGACAACTTTATTGTCCTCAGTTCTTCACTGCGTATACCCTGCGACCGTACCTCTATGCCTTCTGGGTGACAAACCGAACTGGTTAAATTATGCCAGATTCAAACTGTCTCAATTTATTCTCCTTGCCGCAAGGATACACATTGCATTTAAGTGGCGAACCCCCACCTTGTCGTTCCAGGCGGTCCTAGATAGGATTAATAAGATAATGCTGTGTGAGCGCCTCTCGGCCATTCGGGAGGATAACTACGCATCCTTCGACAGGGTCTGGGAGCCCTGGCTGTCCTCATCTCACGCCCCGGATGTCAGGTACGCGATGACTCTCTGATATAGAAGGAGTTTGGAGTCTACCTACAGTCTGTACATTTCCACATGATCTCCCCTACATGCCCTTACTGGTGTATGGCTGCGCGGTTGTAGATCCCCCGGATGATATGAAGATATGATTATTCTTGAATACCCTATGCATTCCAAATGTACCCATTTTGCTTTTATTGTCATTGTATTGTTTACTTTCTGTCACTGCTCATCATCTGTTTATGTCACTCTGTACTTGACATACCTTGTGTAACCTTGAGCTGATTGGAATAAAATTTATTTTGAAACCTAAAAGATATCTGACAACCTATCCATTATATGGAATAAAGATGAGGCAACCGCAATGAAATTCCGTGAATCCATAAACATGACCAACTGGGGCATAATCTTTAGCCCAAAATTTAGCAAAAACTAAATCGAGTTTCTAGACATCATTGTCTCCATCCATAACAATAACAGCTCCACGAAAACATATTTCAAACCGGTCGACACAAACAGCTACATCCAGCACTCCAGTTTTCACCACAAACCATGGCTTCAAAATATACTGTACAGTCAATATAAACGGATCAGACGCAATTGTACCAGCACAAATGATTTCACGCAACAAAGCAAAGTTATTAAAAAAAGACTAGAAGACAAAGGTTACCCAAGTGAAATTATAAAAACTGCCTATAAAAAAACTTTACAAACTCCACAAGACAAATGCCTACGGAAAATCCAAAAGAACTCCACTGAACCAAACCTGGCTAATTTTATAACATAATACAGTACTTCCAACCAATACATCCGAGAAATACTCAAAAAACACTGGCATACAGCTGTGTTCAAATTTATTCAACCCCCAATGCTGTAAAGGGTTTTAGGGAATCTAGCGTACATTTGTAATTGTGTTCAGAATTAAATCTTACAAGGATTTTTTAAAGAACCAAATGCAACTAAAATGACATCAATTGTTTTTGTAATATAGTATTAAATGTTTTTTTTGTGATTTCTTCATTGACACAATTATTCAACCCCTTAAAGACTACCACTCTTATGAACAGAGGTTCATTCAAGTGTTTCGATCAGGTATTGAAAACACCTGTGGATGTCAAGGAGCAGCAATCAAGCATAATAAGCACCAATTAGGCAGATTTAAAATGACTGTGATACTCAGCTCCTTCTAGACATTTACTGGTGTGTTTACAGACATGGTGAAGTCAAGAGAATGGTCCAGGAAGACAAGAGAAGAGGTGATTTCTCTTCACAGGAAGGGCAATGGCTATAAGAAGATTGCAAAGATGTTAAACATACCAAGAGACACCATAGGAAGCATCATTCGCAAATTCAAGGCAAAGGGCACTGTTGAAACGCTACCTGGTCGTGGCAGAAAGAAGATGCTGACTTCGACTGCTGTGCGCTACCTGAAGCGCAAAGTGGAGAAAAGTCCCCGTGTGACTGCTGAGGAACTGAAAAAAGATTTGTCAGATGCGGGTACTGAAGTTTCAGCTCAGACAATAAGGCGCAAACTGCGTAATGAAGGCCTCCATGCCAGAACTCCCAGGCGCACCCCTTGCTGTCTCCAGAGTCGACTGCAGTATGCCAAAAGTCATGTGGACAAACCACAAAAGTTTTGGGATAGTGTTCTGTGGACTGATGAAACAAAATTAGAACTGTTTGGGCCCATGGATCAACGCTATGTTTGGAGGAGGAAGAACAAGGCCTATGAAGAAAAGAACACCTTGCCTACTGTGAAGCATGGCGGGGGGTCAATCATGCTTTGGAGCTGTTTTACTTCTACAGGTACAGGGAAGCTTCAGCGTGTGCAAGGTACCATGGAATTCTCTTCAGTACCAGGAGATATTGGATGAAAATGTGATGCAGTCCGTCACAAACCTGAGGCTTGGGAGACGTTGGACCTTTCAACAGGACAATGATCCCAAGCATACCTCCAAGTCCACTAGAGCATGGTTGCAGATTAAAGGCTGGAACATTTTGAAGTGGCCATCGCAGTCACCAGACTTAAATCCAATTGAGAACCTCTGGTGGGACTTAAAGAAAACAGTTGCAGCGCGCAAGCCTAAGAATGTGACTGAACTGGAGGCTTTTGCCCATGAAGAATGGGCGAAGATACCCGTAGATCGCTGCAAGACACTTGTGTCAAGCTATGCTTCACGTTTAAAAGCTGTTATAACTGGAAAAGGATGTTGTACTAAGTACTAAGATTGAATGTCACTTTGCCAATGCTGCGAAATCATCTCCCATGGACAAACTGCATTTACCTCAAATCATAACGGGATGCACTTTCCAATAAAACAACACATGACCTGTCACTCAACATATGTAATATATATGATCGAATGCAAATGTGGTCTACAGTATGTGGTACGTACCACGCAAGAACAACACTGTAGACTTAACCAGCACAGATATATCATACAACATTAATATCAGAAACACAGTCTATCTAAACATTGTTCTATAACACCCGAATGTGAAACACACCCAATCACAATCACACCAGTTGAATAAATCCCTGAAAATCCCTTCAACCGTTTTGATCAGCTGCAAAATGTGAGGTCTACTGGATTCACCAGCTAGATACCCTAATAAATAGATGATGGGAGAGATCTCTGTATTGACCCCTGATATATTTATACATAGTTATTAGATCTCCCCTCAGTCGTATTTTTTCTAAAGTAAATAACCCTAATTTTGATAGCCTTTCAGGGTACTGTAGTTGCCCCATTCCAGTTATTACTTTAGTTGCCCTCTTCTGAACCCTCTCCAGCTCTGCTATGTCTGCTTTGTTCCCAGGAGCCCAGAACTGTACACAGTACTCCATGTGTGGTCTGACTAGTGATTTGTAAAGTGGTAGGACTATGTTCTCATCATGGGCATCTATGCCCCTTTTGATGCAACCCATGATCTTATTGGCCTTGGCAGTAGCTGCTTGACACTGGTTTTTGCAGCTTAATTTGCTGTTTATTAAAATTCCTAGACCCTTTTCCATGTCAGTGTTACCGATTGTTTTACCATTTAATATGTACGGGTGACTTGCATTATTCCTTCCCATGTGCATAACTTTACATTTGTCAGTGTTAAACCTCATCTGCCATTTTTCTGCCCAAGCCTCCAATCTATCCAGATCCCTCTGTAGCAGAAAACTGTCCTCTTCAGTGTTAATTACTTTACACAGTTTAGTGTCATCTGCAAAAATAGATATTTTACTGTGCAGGCCTTCTACAAGATCATTAATAAATATACTGAAGAGAATAGGGCCCAATACTGACCCCTGAGGTACCCCACTAGTGACAGTGACCCAATCTGAGTATCTACCGTTAATAACCAACCTCTGTTTTCTGTCACTCAGCCAGTTACTTACCCACATACAGGCATTTTCTCCCAGTCCGAGCATCCTCATTTTATATACTAAGTTTTTATGAGGTACAGTGTCAAATGCTTTGGAGAAGTCCAGATATACAACATCCATTGATTCGCAGCTGTCAAGTCTAGAACTTACCTCCTCATAGAAGCTGATTAAATTCATTTGGCATGATCGATCCCTTATGAAGCCATGCTGATAAGGCGTTATTTGCTTATTTTCATTGAGATACTCCAAAATATCATCTCTTAGAAACCCTTCAAACAGTTTACCAACAACAGATGTTAAACTTACCGGCCTATCATTTCCAGGCTCTGTTTTTAGACCCTTTTTGAATATTGGCACCACATTTGCTATGCGCCAATCCTGTGGAACATTCCCTGTCAGTATAGAGTCCGTAAATATCAGAAATAAAGGTCTGGCTATGACATCACTTAATTCCCTTAGGATACGGCGGTGTATGCCATCCGGTCCTGGCGATTTGTCTATTTTAATCTTTTTAAGTCGCTGTACTTCTTCCTGGGTCAGACAGGTCACTCTTAATGAGGAATTTACTTTTACATTCTGCATTTCATCTGACAGTTTATTTTCCTCAGTGAATATAGTGGAGAAAAAAATATTTAATAGTTTTGCTTTATCCTCGTCGCTCTCTGCAACATCCCCCTCATTGCTATGTACAGGGCCGACTCCTTCAGATTTATATTTTTTACAATTTATATAATTGAAGAACATTTTAGGGTTAGTTTTACTCTCTTTGGCAATTAATCTCTCGGTCTCTAGTTTGGCAATTTTTATTAATGTGCTGATAGTGACTTACACTACCCTTCTGTGCTGCTACGAAGCGCCACTGAAATATACTTAACAGACTCCTAAGCTTGTGCTTGTAATGGAGAAGACCCTTTAAGCAAAGCCCAGAAGTCCTATCAATTTATTCTAACAGTGTTCTGGGGGACAATTACTGCCAACATATTAATTACCTATCTGGAGTCCATTCCAGCAGTGCTTTGTATGTAGTACATGTTGTGTGCTTGTGGAAGTTGATAGGCTCCCTTTAAAACATGCAGAACAGTAGAGAAGGTTTCTGCTACAGCAAAATAACTTTAAGCCAGAAAGGATTGCATTGAAAGAGAGAAAGAATCTGTTTTTCAATCCCTTTGGTCTGTAACAATTGCTGTTATTTTATTTATGCGCTTTGGCAGACCTTTAATGGGTTGGCCAATCTTGCACTTTGGTGGCATCTCCTTAAGATATGACACCAATTTCCAATAGATATCTCTAGAACAAGGCCCCCAAAGAGAATGAGGGCGCACTGCACACACATGGCCACTCTCCATTACCTTCTATGGGAGTGCCAGAAATAACAAAGCACTGGCAAGGCTTTTTTGGGAACTCCCATACAAATGAATGAATAGGTGACGGCACTTGCTCGGCTCACTGCAAACTCTCATAGAAGTGAATGTAGAATACACAGAGTATGCACGGTGCTCTTTCTTTTGCTTTGGGGGCCCTGTTCTAGAGATAGGCGCAGGCCCCAAAAGTCGGATCCACACCTATTGGACATTAGTGTCATATCCTAGCCGTACGCCACCAAAGTGCATGAAGGGCCAATCCTTTTAAATCCCTTTCAGTGGAAGCAAAGCTTTCCATCACAACACTCCCAACTCCTCTATGCTTCTGATCAGACATAATTTGGAATTTTAGATTTCACCTGCTTTCTCTTCCTCTGTGCTATGCTATGAATCCCATCATGCCTTAGCACAGCAACATATAAGCATTTAGGGCCTGTATCTTATCTGTCTGATGGGTAGAGGAACAGTGATCCTCTACTCCAGTATTATATGTACCGTATATAGTAAGGGAAGCCAAACTGTCATCTGATTATCAGTAAATCTGTTAGGTGTGTGTGTCACCATCACTCGTGCAGCACTTTTGTGCAACAGTTCATGGAGTTACATCATACAGAAATGTCGCCTGCCTATATGCAACACAGGCTTATCCTATTAACTCACAAAGCAAAAGGCGTGTGATCGAAACCTGATTCATACTGTTGCTATGCAGGGTGATGTAGTGATAAAAACAGCGAGTAGGAGACTGACACATGGAATTCATATACCAGAGAAAATGGGAATCAGTTTTGGTTTATAATAAATGTACGCAAATCCAATGCAAATTGAATCACAGTGAAGAAGTCACATAAAAGACAGACACATTCTTCTGTTTTACAACAAAGTATTGGTCATGATGCATTTCGCACAGAAAAATAGAGGACCGGATATTGACATTAAAGAAAGAGCAACGATCCAGTGATTGATCTGGTAAAAAGAAGTGTTAAATGGGGGATGACATTTCCATCATTAATTCCTGCCCCATGCTGTATAAGAAGGAGTCATTGGCTCAGGAGTCACAGTAATGACCCCTACTGCCTATATATATTACTTTAACTTCATAAAATCTTTACTAAAAATGATAAGAGGTAGATAGTGCACTAAAATAAAATACATCTTCTGGACACTTCATGATGCATTTAGAAACTCCTTGGTTAAATTTTCTCGATGTCTCTTTTCAGGCATACTGTATAATTTAATTTAATAATTGAAAAGTTCAGTACTTCCACTCTTTCAACCCTCCAGCATCTTAGACGCAATTTGGACTGAGTTCTGTGTGAAATGCACATTTGAATTTTGTAAATCAAAAAGGCATAAAGCATGAAAGAACTGCTTTTACATCCAGCTTAGACACCAAACCAGCACATAAAATGTAATTGTTACATATTCTCAAGTGTGTAATACAGAAACGTAAAGCTGTTTATTTGTCAGCAGAACAAATGGTAAGGTGCAGACCTAACAATATGCCGCTTGCCAGGCTATTAAAATGCTGCCATTGTCTTTGCTAAATGTGAAGTGACAAAAACACATTTTTTATATTAAAGCTTTGCTGTAAAGTGCAGATTCTCATATTTTTTCTAGTGAATCAATAAGACTGAATGGAATTTAAAGTCAAAAACTATATATCCAATGCATATGTCATGTTGTACTCTGCTTACTCTGCACAATTTCCTTTAGGCCACTTCCACCCAGCAGTATTCTGGTTACTATTTCACATCAATATGTGCATACCACAATTAGGAATGGGTCCAAAAGATGGAAAAGGAGCTAAACTTTCCATCATACTTTTTCTCTGTTTATGTTCAACATCTAGTTTTGGCTTATTATCCCAACATTTTTTGCTGTTTTTGCCATGGGTCCCATGGGCAGGAGCTAAAAGTGACAACTATGAGCAACTATTTCAAGGATTTCTTATGCTACTTCCCTTTACAAAGACATTCATAGCAATTAATACCCACACAGCTAACAAAATGATATCATTTGGCGCTAAGATGTAATGAATGAATGAATGAATGAATGAAGGTTGTTTTTTGTTTTTAATAAAAACCTAATGCTCTATAGAAATCACCTAAAGCTAAAATTGTCTTCCCCATGAAGTCAGTGCCGTTCCTAGAGACAGAGTTTTGGACTATGTATTAAATATGTAGTTGTCCTTATTATACCCATATAAAAATGACTCAGTGTAGGGTACTCTGTATGGCTTTCACACTGACGAGACACAGCTGAGACAAAGCCGAAAACCAGGCAGGTGTGCAAGTATGTGGAGTTTTCAAATAAACTGCACATACTGATTGAAAATACTTGTGCGGCTATGCAGATACTGTGTGACCACTATCAGTCAGCACCTAAAAGTGAATGTCTAATTAAAGAAGGAACAGACCTAAGGGTCTACATGGCCTTTGGCAGTAGACTGGGCTGCTATGTAGAGCCCTACTTTCCTAGCAGTACATGTTCTTCATACACATGGGCGTAGCTATAGAGGGTGCAGAGCTGGCAGTCGCTACCGAGCCCAGGAGCCTGAAGGGGCCCAAAGACCCTTGTGCCGCATAAGAAGACACACAAAGCACTAAGGGAATGGGGGCCCAAGCTGAACTCTTGCACCAGGGCCCATGAGCTGTTAGCTACGCCTCTGTTCATACATGAACAGAAGTGATGAGAAGTGATTAAAAAGAATGTCATGTATGCTACAAATGATAACATACAAAAGTGTACTGTAAAGGAGATAGATTTGTGCTGAGTGTGAAGTCAGCTGATTGTCTAGACTGGATGCAATTATAACAAAGTCTCAGATTTATGAACCACTAGGTCTGTTCAGGTTTGTAGACTCAGGATGTAGGTAAAAATGTTCCCATTCATTGACAGAATACACAAATATTGCACATTGTGAATAATTGAACCACAAAGTACATTAGAAATTTTCTAATGTTTTAATTATAAAAATAATTTTGCTTAATTTATATATAACAACAAAATCCTTTTAACTTTAGGTAATTGGAGAACATGGGAACAATGCAGCAAGTGGATCTCCTATTTTACCAGGAGCAAAATACCTCAGAATGGAAATGCACAGCTATTCTTGGAAGTCCCATAGCAGTGAATGGAGAGTAAGCCTGCATACACAGCCACTCCTCCATTCCCACTACAGGACTTCCGAATATAGCTGATCCAGCATCCCATAGTGGTGAAAGGAAGGGTGACTGCGAATGTGTGGCTTGCTCTCCATTCATATTGGGGCCCTGTTCTTGAGACAGGGAGGAGCATGTCCCAGAGGTGGGACCCGCACTTATCGGACATTTATGGCATACCCCACTGATGTCCAGATGAGAACATTTCTTTAAGTAATGGGTTAGTCTGGAGTTCAGGTAATAATATTTTCCACTTAAGTTTTTTAAATATAATTCTTCTAGTATTTCATAGCTGAAATACCAAGCATAACTAAAAACAGTGACTGTGATAATGAATGTATTCCTTTACAGAACGCTAATTACATGGCACCATGTACAAAGGCATTAATGCTAGCACTGGAAAAATAAAATCAAAGCATTAAATTACATTTGTGATTATTATATGATCATTGTACTTTGCCAGCGGTGCTACTGACCAAAATCATTTAGAAACTACAGAGGTGGAATTAATACAGCACCACATTTTTCTTCTGATTCAAGCTAGTAATACAAAGCATGACATTTAAATTAGTGCCCTATTTTTTAATGAGTCTATAAAAGCTTTAATGATCTTTCGAAAACCATTATCATTTTAATTGCAAAACAAGCTTATTGTATTTTTAATGTTAGGATGTTAGACTTCAGCTATTTTACTTATATTAAATGAGAGAAAAGGTTCTGTATTCCGCTCAGAAACCAAGACAAAAATATACAAGTGTGCGTACAATTATCATCTGTGTGATTTTAAAAAGTGTTCACACTGTGCTATAGCGATCAGCGGGATATGAGTGAAATCCCTGCCATCAATGTGTTCTCAGACAACCCCTTTAATGACAAAGCTTTAGGCCTCTTTCAGACAGGCTTCGCGGGTGAGGGCCGGATGTGCACGCAATTTCACTCAGTTTTGACTGTGTTTGCGTTGTTCAGTTTTTTACGCGCTAGTGCAATGCATTTTGCATGTGCGTGTGAAAAAACGGAATGTGGCACCCAGGCCCGAACTTCTTCAGTAAAGTTCGGGTTTGGTGTTGTGCAGAAAGGAAAATAATAGCATTCTTAATATAGAATGCTTACTAAAATGTGGCTTAAGGGATTATAAAATAAAAAGAGCAGGTCCTGTGGTGAGCATTATTTTGCCATCAAAGGTCCTTTTGCAGGTCCTCAAAGAAGAAGAAAGAAGATGATGCCCAGCTGCACGATAAATTGGATGAGGTGAGTTAAAAAAATTTAACCCCTTAAGCCACATTTAAGTAAGCATTTTATAATAAGAAGGCTATTATTTTCCTTTATAACCATGTTATAAGTGAAAATAATGCAGTAAATTAACTTTTATCAATTTACTAACATCATCTCCTAGCAACCATGCGTGAAAATCGCATTGCATCTGCACTTGCTTGCGGATGCTATGCGATTTTTATGCAGCCCCATTCATTTCTATGGGGCCTGCGTTGCGTGAAAAACACAGAATATAGAATATGCTGCGATTTTCACGAAAAGCACAAGTGATGCGTGAAAATCACCGCTCATCTGCACAGCCCCATTGAAGTGAATGGGTCTGGATTCAGTGCGGCTGCAATGCGTTCATGTCACGCATTGCATCCGCGCGGAATTATCGCCCGTGTGAAAGGGGCCTTAAAGGGGTTCTCCGGGTTCAGAATGACATTTTTTATCTGCCCAGAGTACCCCAACCACTGCAGATTTTTGTCCCATATACCTGATTATGTTGCTATGTTTTCTAACCAAATCCAGCATTAGCCATAAGCAGATTTCTTGAATTTTTTGGGGGGCCTGAATAAATCAAATCAGTCTTCAGATTTGATTCGGGCAAGAAAAAATTCAATTCAAATTAAAAGTTGCCTAATTGCTCTGAAAAGTTGTGTATGTAACTCTGAGGTCTCCTAGGACTGTATCCAACCCCCTTCATACTCTTTAACATCAAGACAGTATTAGTAACATCAAAGTGACAGTGGCAGGTGGCTATGGGTAAATGCATGGTTGATGGTGTTAACAAACAGGCTGTTTAATCCCTTCCCAACATCCGCTGTACATGTACGGCGAATATTGGATCTATAAAGATGCCGCCCACTCAGGAGCTGAGCAGGAGCCATAGCTGACAGGTGCCACAGCAGACACTCATTGGCAGAGTCTGGGCTTCTAACACCTCAGATGTCATGGCCAATTGTGACCATGGCATCTGAGCAGTCAAATACCCATAGTGTTGCTATTCTCCCATAGGCTGCAACACTAAAGCACAGCAGTCTATGGGAGAAGCAATAAGACAATTCCATGTTAAAATCCCCTAGGGGGACAAAAAATAAGTGTTAAAAAAGGGAAAAAACATTTTTAAAAAATTATAATAAATATGATTTAGAAGGTCATACACACTTAAAAATTGTATCAATAAAATCTACATCTCTACCTGCAAAATTGAGCCCTCACACAGATAAACTGTAAAATGTGGTATTTTGTAATTGTACTGACCTGGAGAATTAAGGTAACAGGTCAGTTTTACCGCATATATAACACTATAAAAACAAAATCCATAAAACGATGGTGGAATTGTTTTTTTTTTTTTCCAATTCCACCCATTTAGAATTTAGTTTCAGCATCCCACTACATCATATGCAATATAAAATGGTGTCGTTAGAAAGTACAATTTGTCCCACAAAAAAACAAGCCCCCATATGACTGTGAACAGAAAAATAAAGTTATGGCTCTAGGAAGGCAGGGAGTAGAATAAGAAAATGAAAGTATGCAAAATCACTGCATCATAAAAGGGTTAAAAACACACTGCACTTTTTTTTTTTTAATATGGTCCACAAATGATCCTTTTTGGTGGTAGATGGCTTCGTTGTCTTCTAATCTGTAAAATGGTAGCCTCCATTGTGAAAGATTCATCTGAATTGAATTGCAATGTATTTGACTGGAATGTAATTTTTTGGGAAATGAATTTAAATAGTTTAGAATCAATTCGCTCATCTAAATCCTGCATACTTCACTCTGTAATGTTTCTCCGGCTTGCGCTGCCTTTGCAGTAGTCACGGACCCTACACCTTTCCTCTCAGTGTTAGTTAGCAAAGCAAGCCATGTGGAACATTACATAGCTGAGTTTGATTAGACAACTTAACAGGAATTTGATGAAAAGAGAAGGTTCTGCATAAAAGTATCCTGCCAGGATACAGTAAAGGTAAGAAAAGAAAAGTGCTGACACGTAATACAGATGTATAGGGCAAAAAAAATATACAATATACAGTGTGGGGTACTCTGATCAAAGAAAAATAGTTTTCAAACAGAGGAACCCCTTTAAAGAGCCTGGTTTTATTGGGTTGATCATGCTGACAGAAGCTCCTTAAGGACTGATAAGGACCAACATTGTATTTTCTTTTTTTCATAGTTGTGATTTCAAGAGTCATACCTTTATTATTTTTACACCATGTTGCCATATGAGGGCCTGTTTTTTGCATTTTTCAGTGTCACAATCATGGGGTACATAAAACTTAGGATCTTTTTTGTTAATTATTTCTGTTGGAATGACTAAAAACAGCAATTTCCTCAATTTGTTTTTACATTATAAATGTTATGCTGGTCACTGTGCAATATACATAATTTTGTGGTCAGTATAATTATGGCACTACTTTAGGAAAAATAAATGTTGGCTTTGTGTCACCATACAGTATTTGAAATTCCATAACCTAATCATTTATTCATTAACAGAATCGTGTAAGTTGATGTTTTTATAGGTACAATTTTTGGGCACACATAACCCTTTGATCATTTTTATTCCAACTTTTGTGAAATTCACTATGTGGGTTAATCAATCTGACAATTTAATAGTTTGGGTCATTAGGGATGTAGCAATACCAATTATGTGTAATTTTATTCTCATTTTTTTTATTTAAAGTATAACTGTCAATTTTTTTTTTTTTTTACTATTGGATTCTGGTGATTAATATCACCTTGTTGGCCCTGTTTTAATTTCTGATTCTTAAATAAATAACCCCTAAAAGCCACCTAAAAGTCCCAAGTATTGGCTATTGTTACCTGAGATAAAATCAGGTTGCTATGCTCCTTCCGTCTACCAGATGAGGACGGAGCACGCTGCGTGCACTGGGAACTGATAGTGAGTCAGCATATGTAAGGGAATGTATAAAAAGCCAGGTTCTTCCTGACAGGAGATAACAGTGCTGGGCTGTGTGTGTGAACTTCTCCACATGCCTGTGCTTGGCAGACACTCCCTTAGCAGTGCTGGAGAATGTAGAGCCCAGTGTATAAATGACAGCCTTATCTGATAAGAGGAGAGCTTGTAGAAGGACTACAGGCTTCAGCCAGACCTGGGAACTTCACTGCAAGACTCCCTATACAGAGCTGGTCTTCACTAACTTCACTGCAGGTGTCCTATGGATTAGCCTCAGGGCTGAGGGCAGCCATCTTAACAGAATAGTGAAATTGTAGTTTTATGCAGACTGGTTGCTAAGGGCTGAATCTTATTAAATAAGGGCTAAGTAAGTCTAATAGTTATTGATTCAGGAATATTATCATATTAGTAACTACATATATGAAAACTGAAATTAGGGTCTAAATGTGACAGTTATCCTTTAAAGAAACATTTTAATGGGAAAATATATTTTTCATGATTTTTCCCTTTTAAAAATGTTTTAATTTTTTCATAGGGCACTTGAACTTGTAATACTATGACCCCTGAATAACACACTGCAATATTTATGTATTGTATTGTATTATATCTGTTTTATACTGAAAGGAAGCCTTTTCTGCTGCATGCAACTGGATGAGGTGAGTATGTATTTTTTTCCTCACAATTTACCCACAAAGCATGAGAAAATTCAGCTTCGTGGCTAATCAAATTTTTCCTGAAATTCTGATCTAAGTCAATTCGTCACTTCGATTCCCTCAACACTAATAGTCATAAATCCTTATACCCAGTAGATATACTGAACCACAGAAGAAAGCAGCACTGTTTATATTTTAGTAGACATACTGAATTGGTATTTAAGGGTATGTTCACATATTGCTGATTTCTTGCAGCCGTTGCTCTGACTGAAAATCTATGCCATATGTATGAACTGGGTTGTTTGTTAACATAGATTTTAGCAAATCCTTTTCCGATGTATAGAACAGTCATAAAATCATAGCTGAGGACAGGGGTGCTCCTAGCCTTTGTGCTGTCTGAGGTGAAAATCGAATTGTCAACCCCACTACCCATGCCAAAGGCCAAGTTATTAATCCAAAAACACCTTGCTAGCCCTACTGTTAGACATATATGGACATTACACACAGCGCTTTAAAATATACAGGGTAATATAGCATTACATCCAGTGATGTCTCCTCTGATGCAGACGTGCTCTTTCTTCATCTTCTCTATTCAGAGATCAGACTGCCTTGACAGCTTCTTTCAGCCACGTTACATCTCTGCAGAATTTGCCAAACTTGGGCATCCTCTAAGTCCTGCTTCCCCACCAATTTTACCCTGCAGCTATCCCCAATACTATGCCTGCTGTACTTTACTATACCTGCAAATAGTATACTTTAGAAATAACAGTGCCATACAGACAGTCCCCCCCCCCATAATAAAAATATCCCTACAGTTACTCCAAAAGTAATAATGTTCACCAACAGTGCCCCCATTAATAGAAGTTCTATATTGTGCCCAATAATAATGATGCTCCTACAGTACCACCAGTATTAATAATTCCCCCATAGGGCCTCTAGTAGTAACAAGGCCCCTCTATAAGACACCCATTTAGAGCCCCATATAACTTAGTAACACAGTTTATAAGGCCAAAAAAAGATATCTGTCCATCCAGCTCGGCCTGTTATCCTGCAAGTTGATCCAGACAAAGGCAAAAAACAACGGTGAGGTAGAAGCCAATTTTTCCCACTAAAATGGAAAAAATTCCTTCCTGACTACAATCAGATAATCAGAATAACTCCCTGGATCAACGACCCAGTGCTCTTACCTTAAAGAATCCTGTTCTATGTTGGTGTACAAACTTTCTTTCCTCCAGACACAAGCCTTCTACAAGATCATTAATAAATATATTGAAGATAATAGGGCCCAATACTGACCCCTCCACTAGTGACAGTGAACCAGTCTAAGTGTGTACCATTAATAACCACCCTCTGTTTTCTATTACTGAGGAGTTACTTACCCACATACAGACATTTTCTCCCAGTCCAAGTTTTATATACAGTACTAAGCTTTCATGCGGTACAGTGTCAAATGTTTTGGAGAAGTCCAGATATGCGACATCCATTGATTCGCCGCGGTCAAGTCTAGAACTTACCTCCTCATAGAAACTGATTATATTAGCTTGACATGACCAATCCCTCATGAAGCCATGTTGATATGGCGTAATTTGCTTATTTTCATTGAGGTATTTCAAGATAGCATCTCTTAGAAAACCTTCAAACAGTTTACCCATGACAGATGTTAAACTTACCGGCCTATAGTTTCCAGGCTCTGTTTTTGAACCCTTTTTGAATATTGGCACCACATTTGCTATGCGCGAGTCCTGTGGAACACTCCCTGTCAGTATAGAGTCCTATAGGTCTGGATATGACATTACTTAATTCTCTTAGGATACGGGGTGTATGCCATCTGGATTCTGGCGATTTGTCTTTTTTAATATTTTTAAGAAGCCGCTGTTCTTCTTCCTGGGTCAGACAGGGCACTTTTAATGGGGAATTTACTTTTACATTCTGCATTTCAACTGAAAATTTATTTTCCTCAGTGAATACTGTCAAGGCTCAGCGGGTGTGGACCCAGTGTGCCACTGACTGGCTATACTCTGGAGGGGAGTGTCTCAGCAACTACCTGGTATTCACTAGAGCCTCTGATGGTGAGGATAGACTTGAGCCCTTAGAGTAGTTGCCAGGGGCTACTCCACAGCAACCACCAAGTCAGCGGCAGCTGGTCCGGGCGGACCAGAAGGTACCTGAGTAGGTACCAGAAGTAAAAGCGTAGTCAGGCGGGCAGAGTCGTTACCAGGAGCAACGGTGCAGGACCAAAGGATGAGGCAGAGACGTAGTCAAACAAGCAATAGGTCAGGGCAGGCGGCACAGGAACAGTTCAGGAAATCCAGGTCGGCAACAGGAGCGTCAAAGCAAGCAAGCAAGCAGGGATCAGACGATAAGCAGAGTCCAGGAATGAAGCATAGATCAGCAGCACCAGTGGTTATCAGGCTCTTTAGCAAAAGACAAGGACCTTAACACTGAGGCTTCTAAGAAGAGGGCTGAGCCACTTAAATACCTGCAGGAGAGCCAGGTTTGGTCAGCGAAGTCACATGACCGAACCCAGCCAGACCAGGGAGTGATGCGTGCCACCCCTAGAGCAGTGTAACATGAAACAAGCCCTAATCATGCTGTGAGTAGGCTGACTAGAAGCTGTGGAATGGAATCCTCTGAAGCACAGCAAGCACCCCGACAGAGCCCAGGGCTGCAGAAGTAGTAGGGGGAACAGAGGTGTCCCACAGCCGCTGTTACAAATACAGTGGAGAAAAAAATATAGCTTTGCTTTCTTCTCATCGCTCTTTGCAACCCCCCCCCCCCCTCATTACTCTGTAGGGCCGACACCTTCAGATTTATACTTTTTACCATTTATATAATTGAAGAACATTTTAGGGTTAGTTTTGCTCTCCTCGGCAAATAATCTCTCAGTCTCTAGTTTGTCTGCATTTATTTGTTTTTATTCTATTTTTTTCCTTATAGTTTTTCAGTGCTTTCTCACTACCCTCCTGTTTTAGTGATTTAAATGCTTTCTTTTTGTCATCTATTGCTTTCTTTACAGTTCTGTTTATCCACATTGTTTTTTTCTTGCTCCATAATCTTTTGTTCCCATAAAGTATCCCAGTTGTCCCAGTTAGTTAGGCCTATGGCCTCTCTTAGTTGGCTAAATTTAGCTATTTTGAAGTTTAGTATTTTTGTTCCTCCCTGAAGAAACACTCTTTTGAATGACAATTGGAAGGTTATTAATTTATGGTCACTATTTCCTAGGTGTCCCTCAACCTGTACATCTGTTGTTCTATCAGGTCTATTGGTTAATACTAAGTCCAGTATAGCTGTCCCTCTAGTTGGGTCCTGAACCATTTGGGAAAGGTAAACATCTTTGATTATTGGCAAGAACCTTTATGAGATATACAGGTTTCAGTTTCCCAGTCTATATCTGTGTAGTTGAAGTCCCCCATAATAACCACCTCAATATGATCTGCCACCTTGTCTATCTCGTTTAGTAGTAGATTTTCCGTTGACTCTGGTATATTAGGTGGTTTATAATAAACTCCTATTAGTGTTTTATTATTGTTTTTGCCTCCATGTATTTCTACTCACAGTGACTCCACATGGTCATGTCCCTCATTTATATGTTCTCGGACTATGGGCTTTAGACAGGACTTTACATAAAGGCAGACCCCTCCCCCTCTCCGGCTTTGGCGATCCTTTCTAAACAGCCTGTAACCTTGTACATTAACTGCCCAGTCATAGCTATCATCCAGCCATGTCTCAGTTATTCCCACTATGTCATAGTCCTCCTCACACATCACTAATTCCAGCTCACAAGTTTTATTAGTCAGGCTTCTGGCACTAGTATACATACAATTAGGAGCTTTATGTATATTCTTTACCCTGAACTGTTCTAGTCCCTCCTTCCATTCCTCCCCCGTCCCATTACCTTGCCCCCAGTCTCTATCTGAACTATCTTCCCATCCTATAATGCAATTACGCTCTACCCCCCCCAGTCCCTAGTTTATACACTCCTCCAACTTTCTAGCCATCATCTCCCCCAACACAGCTGCCCGTTCCCCACTGAGGTGCAGCCCATCCCTATGATAGAACCTGTAGCCGACAGATAAGTTGGCCCAGTTCTCCAGGAACCCAAACCCCAATTTATTACACCAGTTTTTGAGCCACTTGTTAACCTCCCTAATCTCCCGCTGCCTTTCTTGTGTGGCTTGTGGTACAGGTAGTATTTCGGAAAACACTACCTTTGAGGTCTTTGCCCTAAGCTTGTGACCTAAATCCCTAAAATCATTTTTAAGGACACTCCACCTACCTCTAACTATTTAACACCACATTTTTTGATGGTTTATATATATGTACGGAGGTGTATAAACTCCAATTTAAATGTGCCTGTTTTTCATCTTCAGGTCACATTTGGGTGCACCTGCTAGGCTCTGGGCTATATCAGTCAGTCTTGGGTAGGGTTCATAGACACCTCCCACCTCCCATTGCAAGCATGGCTACATGCTGGAGGTAACAGAGGAGATGTTTGTGAGTCGTCCTAATGCTCCTGTAATTGCCCACTGGCCCCTGATATCGCCCATATGGCGCAGGTAGGTGAGTGTTAGGGCCTCGGGCTACTTGAGAGACCTTGACGCTGGTGCCCGAGCTTAAGACATGTCCTCCTAGTAGGATATGTCGAACTAACCTCTCAATTTTTAACATCAGTGTGAGGGTTTAGTGTGACGGCAGTGTGCACCTATCTCTGGTTCTGTGTTTGTTCTGAATTCTTGCCACATCCACATAAATTTCATCTTATGTAGGATGTCCATTGTGGTACTTGTAGTCCGTTGCTGGCATCATCCACTGTATGCATTTTTTGCTGGCGATTGCCATTAGCAACGGACTACAAGTGCAGGATGTGCTCCCCTATAGAAATGCACAACTGCATATTGGTATGAGCGCATCCTGCTTTTTTAACACCACATTTTTTGATGGTTTACCTCTAACTATGTCATTGGTTCTGATATGCACCATGACTGCTGGATCTTCTCTAACCCCTCCCAGTAATCTGTCAACCCGATCCGCAATGTGTTGAACTCAAGCGCCAGGAAGACAACACACCATTCCACGATCCCGGTCTTTGTGACAGATCACCCTATCTGTACCGTTAATAATTGAGTCTCCCACTACCAGCACCTATCTGGCCTGCAATGCTCTCCTGGTCCCTTGCTTACTGGAGCTGACATTACCCGACTGAGAGAGAAAATGTCAGGCTAGAGCAGTGCTCTCCCTGAACTGACATCCCCCTCATCTGCCAACCTTACAAATTTGTTGAGGTGTGTCAGATCAGGGCTAACCTCCCTGACACTCTTCCCTGTACAACACTTTCGCTACCACCTTCCCTCACATCTACCCCATGGAGTGCTTGCTCAGTGAGCAGCAAACTCTTTTCCAAATTGTCAACTCTTCTCAGTGTTGAAACTCGCCCAGTTAGATACACGATGTACTATTCCAAACGGGCAATTTGCTCACATTTTGAACAAAGATATGTACCCTGAAACGACTGGAGGACTGCATACATTAGACAAGCTGTGCACTGGACTGTGTTATCAATAATGGAACACATACTAAATGGGGATTACGCAAGAAAAGAGAAAAAATACAATATGGTGCAGTGATAAGAATCTAACTTACTGTAGTCCTCGTCTAAAGTCCCTGAATCTCAAGTCACGTAATCTAAAGTCACACACTTAAGAAAAAAACTTGAACTTGAACACACTTGAACTCAAACACATGAACGCTCACAAACTCACGTTGTTTGTCTGCTTGTATAAGCGCAGCTCTCAAATCAGACTGCTATTTTTCCTCTGGATTCAAAGGACTGAGCTGCCCTCAAGACTGGCTATTTAATTTCTTCAAATTAGATAGCCACACCCTAATTACTCACCTGTACAACACCCTGGAGAAGGAAGAGAAATAAAAATGTCATCACAGTATACTCTCAGCTGCTATGAAATAAACCTGGCAGCAAAAGCAAGTCACAATGTATAAACTAGACTACACTGCTCTGACTTGGTATAGAGTACAATAAAGTCAGGCACAGCCACTCAGCAATGCACACAAATAATTTAGCTCTTACAGATACTCCCACACATAATCTAAAGTCACACACTTAATAAAAAAACACACTTGAACTCAAACACATGAACGCTCACAAACTCACGTTGTTCGTCTGCTTGTATAAGTGCAGCTCTAAAACCAGACTGCTTTTTTTCCTCTGGATTCAAAGTAGTAATAAGGCCCCTCTGTAGGGCATCCCTAAAGTGTACCCAGTAGTTTTAATGCTGGGGGCATACCGTATTGATGAATATTGCCAGGGGTCGAGTCGAGGGGGAACGCGTGGGAACGGCGTTCCTGCACTTTTTTCATGGCAGGAACGCCGTTCCCTTTCAGGGCGAAAGGACCAGGAAGCGCTTTCTGGTCCTCGGCTGTCGGCTGTGAAGGCTGTGCACAGGAGTGAGTCGCTCTGTGACGTCATTCCGTACGCAGCCTTCACAGCCGACAGCAGTAGAAGAGGAGCGTCTGCGTCCAGGAGCAGGAGAGGTAAGTTGTTTTTTTTTCATATTTTATGGGCTGAATGGAGAGGCACTGACTGGAGGCTGGTGGATGGGGCACTGGGGGCTGGTGGATGGGGCACTGGGCGCTAGTGAATGGGGCCCTGGGGGCTGGTAAGAGGCTCTGGGGGCTGATGAGATCTGCTGGGGGCTGATAAGAGGCACTAGGGGCAGATTAGAGACACTAGGGGCAGATTAGAGGCACTGGGGGCTGATTAGGGGCACTAGGGGCAGATTAGAGGCACTGGGGGCTGATTAGAGGCACTGGGGCTGATGAGATCTGCTGGGGGATGATATAGAGGCACTGGGGGGCTGATGAGAGGTACTGGGGGCTGATAAGAGGCACTGGGGGCTAATGTAGAGGCACTGGGGGCTGATGAGATCTGCTGAGGGCTGATGAGAGGTACTGGGGGCTGATGAGAGGCACTGGGGCGCTAATGTAGAGGCACTGGGGGCTGATGAGATCTGCTGGGGGCTGATATAGAGGCACTGGGGGGCTGATGAGAGGTACTGGGGGCTGATGAGAGGTACTGGGGGCTGATGAAAGGCACTGGGGGCTGATGAGAGGTACTGGGGGCTGATGAGAGGCACTGGGGGATTGATGAGAGGCACTGGGGGCTGGGGCTATTATGCTATGAGGCTACTGGGGGCTGCTATGAGGCATGGGGCTATTATCTGAGGTCTGATTGGGGGTCATTCATATTGGGGTCTGATCTGAGGTCTTATTGGGGTCTTATTAACATTGGGGATCTTATTGGGGCTGTTAGCTGAGGTCTGATTAACATTGGGGGTCTGATTGGTGGTCTGACCTGAGGTGTAATGAAAAATATTTTTTTCTTATTGTCCCCCTCTAAAACCTAGGTGCGTCTTATGGGCCGGTGTGTCTAATAGGGCAAAAAATACAGTACTTGCTCCAGCCGACCTCCTCTGCCCTTTGCGAACGTCGCGCGCTGTGAGATCATGCGGAGGCACTTGCGTGAGTTCCCACACTTTTTTTCCCAGGACTTGACCCCTGAATATTGCCCTCAATATTCAGTTCATAGCAAAAATATATGGTATTATTTCACATTTCAAACAGTCTCTAATAATAATGTGCAGATAATGAAAATGCATGGAGGCACTGAGTCAGGCACTCCAGATGCACAGGAAATTTTCCCTGAAGGTATAAAGAATTTTAAACATCTGTACATTGTCAGCAACAAGTTTTATCCAGAGAGACAAGAAAGGTTTCATGGAGGAAAGTTGGCTTCCAATTAAAAGTGCATTAATGTGTGTATATAAAGTATTCATTTGTAAAACGTAGTCTACTTTCTCACTAGCGTTTTTGCTGGATCCGGCAAAAATACAACCATCTGCATCCCTTATGAACCAATCCGGTTGTAATATCTGTAACATAGCCAAGACGGATCCGTCATGAACTCCATTGAAGGTCAATGGGGGACGGATTTGCATTCTATTGTGTCAGAAAGTGTCAGAGTTAAACAGATCCGTCCCCACTGACTTGCATTGTGGGTCATGACCGATCCGTCTTGGTCCGCATCGCATGACGGAAAGAAAACTGCAGCATGCTGCGGTTTGCTCTCCGGTATGAGAACGCAACCAAGTGTAACTGTTCTGTTCAGTTACGTTTTGTCCCCACTGACAAAGAATGCGGACAAAACTGAATTTTTTTTTTAGGTAATGAGATCCTATGACAGATCTCAATATCGGAAAATAGAAATGCTAGTGTGAAAGTAGCCTTAGAATGCCCTAGCCAGAGCTGATGCTTAATGGATACGACTGGTCTAGATGATCAAACAAATAAGCATGTGCATTTCAATGACAACACGTGATTGGTTACATCAAATCGGCACATCACACTGAAAGCCAACAGAACTGGTGAGAAGACACTAGCATTGCCTCTCTGCATTATGCTACATGTATAGTGCTTCAGTCTACCTGTACTATATGCACTGTACTGCTATCTCTACTACATGTACTGTGCTGCTCTCTATCTGTACTAAATTTATTGTACTGCTTTTCACCTGTTCTACTAGTACTGTACTGCTCTTTACCTGTGCTACTTATACTGTACTGCTCTTTACCTGTGCTACTTATACTGTACTGTTCTATACCTATACCATATGTACTGTACTGCTTTCTAACTGTACTACATGTACTGTAATGCTATCTACTTGTAGTACATATATTGTACTGCTCTCTACTAATACTATATGTAGTTTACTATTTACTTGTCCTGTATTGTATTACTCTTTATCTGTGCTATGTGCACTGTACAGCTACAGTATCTACCTGTAGTATATCTAATGTACTGCTAACTACTTGTACAAAATGTTTATTACAGCACGATACCATTGCTACATGGACTGCACTACTCATCCCGTGCTATATGTACTATACTGCAATCTATCTGTACTATATGTGCTTTACTGCTCTTTACCTATACCAAATACTCTCAATCTGTACTACATGCATGCATGCACTACTATCTACCTGTACTATATCTACTGGATTACTCTATATAGGTAATGTCTGTACTGTATTACTCTCTACATCTACTATATGTACTGTAGTGTTCTCTATCTGTACTATATGTACTGTAGTGCTCTCTATCTGTACTATATGTACTGTAGTGATCTATACCTCTACTATATGTACTGTAGTGCTCTCTATCTGTAGTTTATGTACTGTAGTGATCTCTACTTCTAATATATGTACTGTAGTGCTCTCTACCTCTGCTAGATGTACTGTAGTGCTCCCTATCTGTACTATATGTACTGTAGTGCTCTCTATCTGTACTATATGTACTGTAGTGCTCTATACCTCTACTATATGTACTGTAGTGCTCTCTATCTGTAGTTTATGTACTGTAGTGATCTCTACCTCTACTATATGTACTGTAGTGCTCTCTACCTCTGCTATATGTAATGTAGTGCTCTCTATCTGTACTATATGTACTGTTGTGCTCTCTACCTCTGCTATATGTAATGTAGTGCTTTCTATCTGTACTATATGTACTGTAGTGCTCTCTATCTGTACTATATGTACTGTAGTGCTATATACCTCTACTATATGTACTGTAGTGCTCTCTATCTGTAGTTTATGTACTGTAGTGATCTCTACCTCTACTATATGTACTGTAGTGCTCTCTACCTCTAATATATGTACTTTAGTGCCCTCTATCTGTACTATATTTACTGTAGTGCTCTCTATCTGTACTATATGTACTGTAGTGCTCTCTACCTCTACTATATGTACTGTAGTGCTCTCTGCCTCTACTATATGTACTTTAGTGCCCTCTATCTGTACTATATGTACTTTAGTGCCCTCTATCTGTACTATATGTACTGTAGTGCTCTCTCTCTGTACTATATGTACTGTAGTGCTCTCTACCTCTACTATATGTACTGTCGTGCTCTCTACCTCTACTTTATGTACTGTAGTGCTCTCTGCCTCTACTATATGTACTTTAGTGCCCTCTATATGTTCTATGTGTACTGTAGTGATCTCTACCTGTACTACTGTATATGTACTGTAGTGCTCTCTGCCTCTACTATATGCACTTTAGTGCCCTCTATCTGTACTATATGTACTGTAGTGTTCTCTACCTCTACTATATGTACTGTAGTGCTCTCTATCTGTACTATATGTACTGTAGTGCTCTCTATCTGTACTATATGTACTGTAGTGCTCTATACCTCTACTATATGTACTGTAGTGCTCTCTATCTGTAGTTTATGTACTGTAGTGATCTCTACCTCTACTATATGTACTGTAGTGCTCTCTACCTCTGCTATATGTACTGTAGTGCTCTCTATCTGTACTATATGTACTGTAGTGCTCTCTATCTGTACTATATTTACTGTAGTGCTCTATGCCTCTACTATATGTACTGTAGTGCTCTCTATCTGTAGTTTATGTACTGTAGTGATCTCTACCTCTACTATATGTACTGTAGTGCTCTCTACCTCTGCTATATGTACTGTAGTGCCCTCTATCTGTACTATAAGTACCATAGTGCTCTCTACCTCTACTATATGTACTGTAGTGCTCTCTGTCAGTACTATATGTATTGTAGTGCTCTCTACCTGTACTATATGTACTGTTAAGCTCTTTACCTGCAGTATATGAGCTGGAATGAGCTTCTCCTCTAGACACCAACTGAGAATTATTCCATTTTAGATTTACTACACACTGTATGGAGGACGCTGAAGAACTCTACAAAGAAGGTGAGTCACCAAGTTGGGATTTCAAGCTATATATATATATATATATTTCAAAATATACATCAATATAAAAAGAAGTCCATAATCAATAATTTATATATGAAATCCCCTACCAAACCCCCCATGACCCCCCACGCTAAGAGAGCACATAGAACATATACATATATAAGTATGAGAAAAAACTCTCTCCTCCTTCAAAACTTGCTTGTTACAATCTCTAGCTTATATCCATGTCAATTAAGGTAAAGACACTTTGAAACATCTAAGAATAAATTCTCCATATCTTTCTATGAATATGCATTTTATTTTGCTTAATATATGTTGTTTTTTCAAGAGATATATTTAAATTCACTACATTTATCCACTCTCTCACAGTGGGTAAAGCAGTTCTCATCCATTTTCTAGCAATCAGTAAACGGGCCAAGAAAAATAGCTATATACCATTAGTTTAAGCTATAATAACTTCAAGGATGCAGAGCTGTCATGTGCCATTACATGTCGCCATTAGGGGGTAAACAGGGACCAAACACTGCTTCCCTTGTCATAACAACCAATTGCTGGGTGTAGAGAGGGTCAACCCACAACATGCTACAAGGTATGTGTCTGCATGTGTGTAAGCGTGTTAAGTGTGTATGGGAGCATTTGTTAAGATCTACACAGAGCAGTTAAAACTACACTAGTGGCAATTTACTGGGACATTAAAATAAGATGAAGCCAAAATAGTACCAATGCAAACAAACACATGCAGTGAGTGCTGCTTAACATGCAATGTCTGCAGTAATCCGAGACAAACCGCACTACTTGCTGTCACTTACTAATTACCTTTTTCTTATCAGTGAGCGTGGAAGAAAAAAATTGAAGCACCGTTTTTCCAGATAAAATAGAAAAGATAAAACGCAAGGCTAAAAGTTAGTTACAAGATGTGTGCTTGGATTTATTCAAAGCATTTCAGCAAAGTAAAATACTGAGAGGAAAGAAGGCTCTCCTCTACTGGTGTGTAAAGAGTGCATGTCACTACCTCTTCCAATCACTGTTATCTCATTATATATTCCTGTGAGATTATTCAGCCACGTGATTTGTTACATTTTAGTGTCCTTGAATCAGGACATTCAGAACAACCAAGTCTTAAAGAGCATCGGTCAACAGCATCAACCCTATTAAAACAGTCATAATGCTTGGTACGGCTGACCTTGCTAATTGAAAACATACCTTTCTTCCCCTAATATGTTGGTGAATTCAGGAAAAATAAGTGTTTTAAATATGCAATTTTGGCCATAAATGCACCTAGGGTAGGCCCTAGCAACGCTGTGCACCCTTCGCTCTACTTCCTTGGACATTCAACCCATGACCTGGATGTCAGTCAAGCAGAGGGGAGAGCGTTTAGGGAAACAGAGCAACGGAGCAAGTAGCATCATGATGTCATAGGCACTAATGTACCGGGAACTGGTGAGACGCTTGCGCTGCGGCTATTTAAAGCGACCATAAGCGATTACATGTGCGGGATCCATGGATGTCATGATGTACGCCGCGAGCCCCTGACACGCCACACTCCTCTACCAGAGAGAATTACCTCCCTGTAGGGTTATGGTGGTCTCTTTATCATGTTCTGACACGCAAGTAGCGGTCCTCTTGGACCACCTAGCAACACACTTGTTTATTGGTTGCAATGTCTTTGTACTTAATTGCTTATCATATTATATCTAAATCTAATAAGAAAAAGCTAAAGACATATTATTGATTTAATAAGTTTCATGGATTTACTCTTATTAAAATTACTAGTGGGGACCCATACACTCGTATGTATCACTACCTGTAAAAGACGTATATAAAACACTCAATTTATTAGAAAAAGTGTCCCGTGGGACTAAAAGACACATAAACCTCGAACAGGTAATACGGATCAGTGCGGGCCCGGAACCAGTGAAACCAAATAAACTGATTCCCAGGTCCCTGATCCGTCTAAAGTGCAAAAAAAACTGACCTAGTCACTGGGCATAAGGGGTTAATGTTAACCCACACAATGGCCTAGTAGACTAGAGCACTAACTCATAATTGTGGTACAAGCTGCAAAGATACAAAGTAACAGCCTCCCACATACGCAGCACGCAAACCGCCACTGATCACCACACTCAGCGAGGATACGCCATCGCAGACATGAGGGGTCAGAGCGGTACACACATGCGGCCGCCTATCAATAGACGCGCTCAACGCGTTTCCACAGAACTGGGATAATGTCCTGTATCATCAGGAGCACCATAGAGTGAGTCGGTAAGTTAACAAAAAGGAGCCAGACACCTTTTGCGTGTCACGGCACCGGCACTGTGATGGCCGTACGCGGCCCCCAGACTGCCGAGTTTAAGAGCCCCAAGACACACCCACTGGATGTCAGCTGACCGGGCGGGAGGCGGGGCAGCCATAGAAGCAGGGAAAGCCACCCACCGTGTCCCGCATCCCGTCCCCTCAATACCTAGCATTGACACCCTAATTAAAGGTGAGTATATGATGTACATGGGCATGAATCATCGCGGCGCAATCAGAAAACAATATCAGGCCGCAGGCACTGGGAAACAACCAGGGGGAGCATAACCGAGAAACAAAGCCAACCAAAGCCAAATAGAAAATAATGTCTAACAGAAGATCATAGCATAAAATAACAAATACGAGCATCGCGGTTATATCATATCATGCAACTTGTCGATTTTTTATATAAAGCAGGCATACGAGATAAACTCATTTAAGCCATGCGGCCGGACCGTTTGTAAATCGAACATCCATCTCGCCTCTTTCTGTAATAGGAGGCGATCAATATCACCACCCCGTGGTGATGGCCTCATCGTGTCAATGCCTTGCACAGTGAAGCACCTTCGTTCACCATTGTGGTGGTCATGCATGTGTCTCGCCACCGGAGTGTCCTTAGAGTCACGTATGTCCAAAAGATGTTCACCTATGCGTCTCCTTAGTTCTCTTTTTGTCTTACCCACATATTGGGCACCACACTGACAGGTGATCAGATAGATCACCCCCACTGTGGTGCACCGGATAAGTGAGCGGATCCGATATTGTTTCCCAGTGGAATGACTGATAAAGAAGGAACCCCTTCTCACCAGTCCACACATGAGGCAGGAGCCGCAAGGGAACGTGCCTTGCAAAGAGGTATTCAACCAGGTGGTACTCATAGGCCGTGTGAACATGCTGTGGACCCATACACTCACATAGTGGCAATAATATTCTAAGTGGATCAGATTTACATTTATTATTTATTTTTCCATCATAATCCCTTTTTATTCTACACCTCATGGTCATCAATTATTGTAGGCGCATTTTGGCTCTATTATTATATACTATTATAAGGGTATTTTCCCCAGGTTTAAGTGGTCATCTGATGAACTTGTACTGTGTGGCAAGGTGAAACGCGTTGGGACAATATTTATCTATTGATTTATATGCTGGGACTAGTTTTGTTGTTATACCTCTCCTTCTATGAATTTACTATGTGAATTTTTTATTTATTTGTAGATGAATGAAATCTAATAGATGACCTTTGATTATAGGGATCGTAAAACCATACTAGATCTAACTATTTTTGATTGACAATTTGACAATCTGACGAACACTTGGTGGTGGGAATCTCTAGCCTGTGTCAGGGTCAGTCCAGGGACATTAGAAGGATCCTGACATGGGATCGCCCCTGTCAGGGTGGCTATTCCGTTTATAGGCAGGGCTTGGAGATTAAGGATTTACAGGGATTTAATTCCTTCTCTAAGGTGTGCCCATAAGTCCTAAAATCACCTTATGGTACTCTAGGGTATTTTTAGAATGATCTAATAAAGGTTGTGTTTTAGTGATGATGGTCTGTGATACATTAGCGAAAGAATCCCACTATATTGAATTATTTGACTCTCGGACAGTCTATTGCTCAGCATGGTGACTCTACAAAATAAAAGAGTTTGGACTTCTCCAATTCCCGGTCAGACAGATTGGTCATCAAACAAATATTATGCTAACAGCAGGGCACATAATAGTCCACAAGGTCAAAAAGGAACCCAAGGTAACCTCTAAGCTAATGTCAGAAAGATCTTTAGTTGCTAATGGTAATGTTTATAGGCCCACCATCAGGAGTACACTGAACCACAATGGTGTGCATGATGGGATTGCAAAGAGAAAGCCTCTGCTCTTCAATAAACATTGCTGCCAGTCTGCAATCTGCTAAAGATCACATGGACAAGCCAGAAGGCTATTGGAACAATGTTTTGAGGACAGATGAGGCCAAAATAGAACTTTTTGGTTTTAATGAGAAGTGTTGTGTTTGAAGAAAGGAAAACACTGCATTCCAGCATCAAAATCCCATTCAATATGTGAAAAACAGTGATGGTAGCCATGTTACATGTTTCCGCCCCTAAATGGGATTTCCTGAACTTAGATATTGAGGGCCTATCCTCAGGATAGGTCATCAATTACACATTGGTGGGGGTAGCCAGCACCCATACTGATTAGCTGTTTCGGGCAGGTTCCAGTGCCGGAAAATGTACAATGGACAGAACTGGAAGCACAAGTGAATGGGAACTGAGCTCCAGTTTGCCAGTGCTGGAAACGACACAGTGGGAGAAGCCTTTAGTCCACTGTATACTCTCCGATGCTGGAGGCTGCCCGAAACAGCTGTCCGCTTGGGTACTTGCTGTTGTACCACCACCAATGTAATATAGGCCATCAATATTGAAGTACTAGAAAACCATTTAATCCCATGTTGTATAGGGGCACTATACAAAAGTCCCTATGGCCCTAGGATATCCATGTATATGCGCTGGGCAAATAGTTATGAAATGTACATGAGATCTTATAGATAATACCTGTGCTGTTGTCATAGTGGTATCGTACAACAGTGAGGTTTCTAGTCTTCTCTACACAATAACTTATATGTATTTCTTTCAGATTATGATTAATAGGGTGTTTTCTATTCATGGAATCTTATCTGTTGCAGTTGCATAAAAAAGTGTAGTGTATCAAAACGATATTTATTGAAAATGCTTAGAATTCTTTCTTATGCATCAGCAGATCGGTCAATTGATCCACTCTGTGTTTGTTATATATAACACTTTGATGGATTACTCTTCTCCACAAGCTAATACGCATCACTTTATTTATTTTATACAATACAATGTGTTTACCTTCTCAGACATGAATAATTATCTTCTGATGGATATTCCTGCTGAATATTTACTTAATCTGGGTGGTATATTAATACCACTGTCAGAGGTTTGTGGATAAGAAAGATAAATTACATATCATTCAGTTATTTCGGCATTTCATATAGAACAAAGGAGAGTGTAAGTGTGGCCTCCCTCTTTGTACGTGATGGGGTCAGAAGCCCCAGTGATCGTGAGAATAAAGGGGCTGCAGCACTGGTTTGACACTTTAGTCCCTTCACAATATTTCCATATACAGCTGTTCTCTAAAAAACTCACTATGTAGGGAAAACTAAGCAGGCACGGCAGCTCTTAACCAACACTGCAGCGCTTGGGGGTGTTCTGGCATTCAGTCCCCACTGATGAGAAAGAGATGACACCTTTTTGTAATATACTTTAATTACTGAAATCATACATTTCTATTAGAAAAATAACTCTAAAGTGGCCCATTTTGAGCCTTAGCAACGCTCCTCTGTCATCTGTTTACATAACACAGTCAGTATTGAGCCAGTCTCCACAGTTATGTAAACAGAAGACAGAGGAGCGTTGCTAAGGCACAAAATGGAACACTTTAATTTTCTAATAGAAATTTATGATTTCAGTAAATAAAGTATATTACAAAATAGAATTGCAGTTACACTTTAACCTCCTCAGGACCCTGCCATTTTTCACCTTAAGGACCAGGCTATTTTTTGCAAATCTGACATGTGTCACTTTACGTGGTGATAACTTTAAAACGCTTTTACTTATCCAGGACATTCTCTACTTTTAAAATAGATTGTAATACCTCCAAAAATAGTTATAACTTTACATTTCCCATATGTCTACTTCATGTTTGGATCATTTTGAAAATGACATTTTATTTTTTGGGACGTTAGAAGGCTTAGAAGTTTAGAAGCAATTTTTAAGAAAATTTCCAAAACCCAATTTTTTAGTTCAGTTATGAAGTCACTTTGTGGGTCTTACATATTAGAAACCACCCATAAATCACCCATTTTAGAAACAACACCCCTCAAGCTATTCAAAAATTATTTTACAAACTCTGTTAACCATTTAGGTGTCCCACGAGAATTAAAGGAAAATGGGAATGACATTTCTAAATTTCATATTTTTTTAGCAGATTTTAAATTTTAATCTATTTTTTCTGCAACACATCAAGGGTTAACAGCAAAACTTTAAATCTTACAGAAACACCCCATATGTGCTCAAAAACTGATGTATGGGTGCACAGCAGGCTTCAAAGTGGAAGGAGCACCATATGGTTTTAGGAGAGCGGATTTAGTTGGAATGGTAATTGGGAGCTATGTCGCAAATTAAGACACCCTGAGGTGGCCCTACAGTGGAAACTCCCAAAAATTTACCCTTTTTTGGAAACTACACCCCTCAAGGAATCTTTCAAGGTGTGTAGTGAGAACTTTGACCTCATAGGTGTTTCCTAGAATTAAGAAACACTTGGCAGTGAAAATTAAAAATTGCATTGCTTTACACCCACATTTTTCACTTTCCCAAAGGGTAACAGGACAAAATGCGCACCACATTTTTTCCCCATTTCCCCCTAATACGGAAAAACCCCATATGTGTTTAAAAAATGATGTATGTTAAAACTACATGGTACATCATGGATGAAATTAAGTTAATACTCCAGGAATGAGTGGTAGATTTTAAAACACTCCCGCATGCACAGGCCAGGTTTTTTAGGGCAGGTTTCACAGAGGTAAATAGTGACTTTTCTTATCCCCCCTTTGGAACACACCCTGCATCTTTTTTGGGTCCTTCCCTTCCTTTATGTCTGGGGGACTTGACCTGGAAAATGTTGTCCTGCTACAACACGGGCACCATGACTTCCTGAAGTAATGGGATGCTCCCCGTCCTGGATTTGAAAAATTAGAGCCTTGATAACCAACTCTTGGAACTGAAGGAAAGTTCCTGTGTGGCCTCCAGATTGAAATAGCACGTACGCATTGCACATTGCCATCTGTACAATGTGTATGGCCAGCTTTTTGTATCACACTTTCGTTTTTCGTGTGGCACTGTAGGGCTTCAGAAGTTGATCTGAAAGATCCACCCCTTCCATCTGCCTTTTGTAGTCCACAATACAAACTGGTTTGGGGGTAGTGGTTGTGGTACCTTGTACAGGAGCAGGGGAGCTGGTGTTAGTGTGAATGGTGGTCAGTACAAGGACGTCCCTCTTGTACTTAACCACCAGCATGTTCTCATGGAGGAGAGCCCTACTTTCACTTATTCTCAGTGGTTGCCCTACCAGGGATGTAGGAAGGCCTCTCTGATTTTTGCGCACTATGCCGCAAGCCCCAGTAACTCTGACAGTTAGGGACATGAATAGGGGTATGCTGGTATAATAGTTATCCACATAGAGGTGGTAACCCTTATCCAGCAGTGGGTGCAGTAAGTCCCACACGATATTCCCACTAACTCCCAGGATGGGGGGGCATTCTGGGGGTTCTATCCAGGAATCTTTCCCTTCCTAAATGAGGAACTTGTGGGTGTACCAGTAGCTACTCTCACAAAGTTTGTATATCTTTATGCCATACCTTGCCCGTTTGCTAGGCAGGTACTGGCGGAATCTAATCCTCCCTTTGAAGAGTAATAGGTACTCATCTGCACAGACATTTTTATCTGGGTTGTACACCTCAGCACACCTGGTGTTAAAGTGGTCAATGACAGGCTTAACCTGGAACAGACCGTCAAATGATGGGTCGTTTTGGGGTGGGCACTGTGCATTGTCATTGTAGTGTAGGAATTTCTGAATTGACTCAAATCGTTTCTGGGTCATGGTCTTACTGTAAATTGGAGTCTGGTAGAAAATGTCCGCACTCCAATATGAACTGCCCTCAAAATCCGGAATTTGGGGCTGATAATCGTCAGTGGGTGGGTTCCATATAGGCTCACTTTGGGGGGCTGCCTCAGCTGTTGTTCTGTGGCACCTTCTAGAGGGTCCCTCATCAGTGGATGATGATGATGATGAGGGGGTAGAGTAGTAGAGGAAAGTGGCATTCTATTCTCCCTCATTGGCAGACTCAGTTTCGGAAGCAAACATGGTGTATGTCTCTTCAGCTGAGTATACTCGTTGGGACGGACGGGCCTTTTTTATGTTATTGTGGTGTGACGTGTGAAATGTGTAAACCTTTATTTAGTGTGAGGAGTGTGTATGTTGTGTTTTCACATGTGAAGGGGCTTGTAATAAATTTGAAATATAGAGAAAAGGAGTAGAGAAAAAAAGTATGTTGTGAGTGTGCAAAAATCTACACTAACACTCTATAACTAAAATTAAACTACACAAGAAAAAAAAAATCTGCACCGTAAATTGAGCAGACCAATCAGAAAAATTGATGTTTCTGATCAGCACTCAGCAGGTGCAGGACGCACACACACACACAGATATTATGTGCGTGCAAAAATCTACACTAAGGCCCCTTTCACATGGGCGAGTATTCTACGCTGATACAGCATAGCGGCCGGCGAAGTATCAGTGTCACTAGAGTAAAAATGGCAGCATTCGCTTTATAAGACACACTGCCATTTTCCATCCACTTTTGGGGGGGAAAAAGTGCATCATAAAGCGAAAAATAGGGTATATATTCTAATAGTAAGATTCTAACTATTACTTAAGAAAAAAGATGAAAAAAAATCTGCACCAAAAGATGAGCCCAGGTGCTAAATAGTGTATTACAGACTGATCAGTGCTTGGCGGTCATAGCTTGCATGCAGAAAAAGTGGTTCAGAGCTGGAAAATTGTAAAAAAAAAAAAGAAGCGCACGGACCAAATGGCGTCTGTAAAAAAGGACGGGGGGGGGCAGTACAGGAATGGACAGGGACAGGGATGGAGGGTGGTTTAGGGATCTGGAACTTCTTTCAGCAGGAAAAGCTCAATTCGCAGTGGTGGTGCACCACAAGTCCCAGCAAGTCAACAAGCAGCAGAGAGGTTCAGATTTTTCCTGTGCTGCTATAGCACTGCCATTGGCTGGTGCGTTGTTCCAGTCGATCGCAGTGCTGGCAGGGGACGCCAAACACTGGAGTCCCCTGCCTGACCTCAGAGGAGACCGGAGCTGACTATTTTATCACCGGTCACCTCTCCATGACCATCCCAACCCGCCCCGCAGCTTCCTTCTGCTTCCGGAGCTGCAATGTGCTGGTCTTCACTGACTGGCCAATCACAGCGGTTGGAGCTGCAGGGGGGCAGAAAGACACTGGCGCCGTACTTGTATGGTACGAGTCCTTAAGGGGTTAAGGTCAGTTTTTTCTGCCCAACCCACTGCATCATTCACAAAGCCATAACATCTGTATAGACAAACACTTGCATCATCCATCACAGAGTTTCTACTTCTAGAAGTGACATCAGCATAGGAGCTGTAGTTGTAGAAGCTTCATGATTTCCACGGTCAAGCAACTACACACAGGCCAGAGATCAATCCACTCAATACCAAGCATTGACTAGAGTAATGAATCACATTTCACTCTCTGGTAGTCTGATGGATAAATCTGGGTTTGGTGGATGCCCCAAGGATGCTTGCTTCTAGAAAGTCTAATGTCTCGTGTACAATGGGGTACAACTCAACACTCATAGTTTTGGAATGGGATGGCCAATAGGCTCACACATGTGTGATCCTCAGTTGTCCATGTTTTTTCTGTCATGCAGTGTACCATGTAAAACTGTTTTCCTGCCAGATAAGTACTGGAATAAAAAGATCTACGTATATTACAGCTAATTCATCACAAGTAAAACAAATGTCCTACGAACACTAATGATACATGTAAAATTCAGTGTCCCTGCAAATTCCTTGCTCAATTATTCCCATGATTAAATATTAAAGGCCATGGAAACATTTGACAAGGAGAAAATTATTTGTACATATGATACTGATTACTTAGAACTAAGCAAAAAAAAAAAGGTGCACTAAGTTTCAAGCTGTAATTTGTATTCCTTCCTTCACATTTAGACCCTTGATATTCAGTTTGTAACCTGTTTCTAGTTTAAGACTTTTCTCCTGTGTTTGTGTCACTCCCAGTAATACATGCTAGATCTGTGTGTCCAGGATGCTGTAAACTTGCTTGTGTGCTTGTGTTTTCTTACAGCTTGCATGAGCTGCCCTCCTTTGAATCTCCTCCTTCACACACATCAGCGTGCACAACCTCCTGCTGCTATCTCTGGACTGAGAGAAGGGAAGGAGAGAGCAGAGAGAGCTATCACAAGTGGGAGCAAATCAGATCCTTTAGCAGAAAGGTGAGGGACTTAAACATACTCTGCAGAAGGAAAACGGTAAGAAATTTTTATGAAAGCTATTTAGAAAGCTGCCTAATTAACATATGAACAATACATAAAATTGTATAGCCTTTTAAAACTTCTCTATTAGGCCACACAAAACAAAACACTTTCCCAGTAGAAATTATTTTTACAAATTACTCTTATGTCTACACATTACATTTTCAGGCTTGATTTGACACCGCCTGTTATCTTATCTTATACCAGCGCTGCAGACCCTTCATTTTCAAAATCTGTGAGCTTTCCAGTGGTCAAATCATAAAGTAAGTTCGGATCCAAGTTTTAAAATGGTTTTCCACTTTAAAAATCAAATACAGAAGTTGTTCAACGAAGTCTTGTGAGACTTCACCTCATCTGAGGTCGTACATTTTAATGTACAGCATTAATCTGAAGCTTTTAGCGAAACAACTTTGGATCTAGGATGCGAAGCTCGCTTCTCTCATCACTAGTAAAGACAATCCTAAGGAGACTGGGAACACTCTTAAATTGCTAGGCAACCCCTTTAAGCAAGTTTCACATGGCAGTAATACATGAATATGAAACTTGTCTTAAAAATGGGAATGATTCCAATTATAGAGAACTGTGTCATATGAAATTTACTAATATGCAAGCGTAGACATTTACTTCTCCTTGTTCTATTTGTATGATACGGGATAGACTTTTTTTTAAGTAAGTAAATAGTTATAGCTTAAACAATCTCAGTACACCTAATTTTTCTCCTATATCTTGAATTAAAATTTTGTCTGTTACCATAATGAGAATAAAGTTCTGTTGATTTAGATATTCAAAATGAACATTGATTTTAGTGCCATGTAAAGTAGAACTATTATGGGTAATGATAAATTATGCCATCTTGCATTGCATTTACAAAGCAGTAATTGCTTTTTCCAAAGTATTTCGGCAGTTCCTACCCACTTTTATCTAATTACAGAGTAAAATTATCCCAATGCTATATAAATGACAGTAATGCAAATGTGTCTTAAAGAGATTTCTTCTTAAATTCATTAAAGTGGCAGATTGTGTGCTTGAGAACTAGGGCTAAGTTCCAGCTTGGTATCAGGGGTTGCTCTTTTCAGAGTGGGTGCCCTGTCAAATATACAATTGTTATTGGTGAGCAGAAGATGAATAGGGCTTTGTAGGTGCAACAGTACCACTAATGGTAGCATAATGCCTTGATTGTATAACAGCCAATGATCAGCTCCCTGCTCAGCTTGCAACAAGATCAAAATCCATGCATGGACACTTGGGGAAGCCATCCAATAGCAAGTAGAATAGGGAAGATAATGGGGATAATGATAGGGTCTGTTCAACAAGATAAACGCTTAGCAAATGTGGTGCCAATGTTTAAAAAGGGGTCAAAAACAGAGCACAGAAACTAAGTTTAACATCTGCTGTCTGTAAACTGTTTGAAGGTTTTCTAAGAGATGCTATATTTGAGAACCTCAATGATAATAAGCGAATAACACTATATCAGCATGGCTTCATGAGGGATCGGTCATATCAGACTAATTTGATCAGTTTCTATGAGAAGGTAAGTTATAGACTTGACCAATCAATAGATGTCGTATATTTTGACTTCTTCAAAGCATTTTATACTGTACCACATAAAAGGTTAGTATATAAAATGAGAATTATTGGACTGGGGGAAAATCTCTGTATGTGGGTAAGTAACTGGTTCAGTGATAGAAAACAGAGGGTGGTTATTACCGGTACACACTCAGATTGGGTCACTGTCACTAGTTGGGTACCTCAGGGGTCAGTATTGGGCTCTATTCTCTTCAACATGTTTATTAATGATCTTGTAGACAACACTAAACTGTGTAAAGTAATTAACACGGAAGAGGACAGTATACTGCTACAGATGGATCTGGGTAGATTGGAGACTTGGGCAGAAAAATGGCAGATGAGGTTTAACACTGATAAATTTAAAGTTATGAACATTGGAAGGAAAAATACATGTCACCATCACACACTGAACAGAAAAATACTGAATATCACGACATGGAAATGGACGTAGGAAATTTAGTTGACAGTAAACTTAAATTTTTAAGTTCAGCTCTGAACCCGGACATACCAAGAATTTCACCCAGGCATACCCCCTGACAAGAGCATTGGAGCATTTCATGCTCCGATGCTCTCCTTTGCCCTGCGCTGAATCGCGCAGGGCAAAGGCATTTTCAGGAGTTCCGGTGATGAACCAGGCTCTCCTTAGGGCTTTCAGGCGGAGGCTTCCACCCAGCAGTGAGCCTGGTGACGTCACTGGCACTGATGGGTGGGCTTTATCGCTGCCCTAGCCTGTAAAACGGCTAGGGCAGCGCTAAAGCCAGCCCATCACACCGTGATGTTACCGAATAAACTGCTGGGCAGAAGCTTCCACCCAGCAGTGTATTATTGTAAACAAAAAAGCTGGATGCCATGCTCCAATACTAACATCAGGGGGGCTGCCTGGGTGAAAATATGGGTATGTCAGGGTTCAGATCTGAACCCGGACAACAACCCCTTTAACTGTAGTAAACAGTGTGATTCTTTACTGTAAGAGCAGTAAAACTATGGAACTCTCTGCCTGAGGTGGTGGTGATGGTGAATTCACTAAAAGAGTTCAAGAGGGGCCTGGATGTATTTCTGGAGTGTAATAATATAACAGGTTATAGTTATTAGATTTTTGGAGAGGGGTCGTTGATCCAGGGAGTTATTCAGATTGCCTGATTGGAGTCAGTATTTTTTTTTTTTTTTAGTTTAGATTTAAATATGTATAAATAGTTCTGGCCTTGCATTAAAACTAGTATTATATACATGGACACACATTATAGTATTTATTTGTTCTCTATAATTGTTGAATCTGCTGTTTTTCTTTTTATAAAATGTTTATTTTTACATGATATTATATGTCACTTTTATGTTGGTGTAATTATTGTCAGGATACAGCCTGAATCATTGACACCCTAATGCCAGTACTTTAAATTTGCAGAAATGCTCTGATCTGTGTGCAATAATTCAGTATCCATCAACATTCTTACTTGTTTAATGAAGCATTTGTAAGTCAAACCTCTAAAATGATTTTACATAAAAAATAGGTGAGCAAATCTCAGCAATCAGTCTTTTGCCTAATATTTTCTGTCAGCAGCGCTGCATAAATCTGTTCGGCTGTATCAAGCAGCCTCACATGCCTGTATCTTGCTCTGTTCTCCAAAGGAGGTTTATCCTTTAGATTTATGACATAGTTCAATAAAAACGTTCACTGGAAAAGTCAACCAAGATTTATCATTAAAAACATAAATCCTGGTGATTTCTGCTTCTCCCCTCACCTCCACCTTCTCATTTACACAATTCATCAAGTTCCCTGCATATGATATTCTGAAAGTAAGTGTTCTACAGTAACGTAGTCTCTAATAGAAAGTGTACAGTAAGAAACTTTATGAATGACCAGGGTCAAAGCTATGTGTTTTCCATCCCAAAAGTATCTATGTTGCATTGTTTCTGGTTAAACCATGTCTCTGAACCAAAGAAAGTCTCATATTCATTTTCAGATGGTAAATCTCCAAGTTTTCTTTTGAGTTTTATAAGAAATTACCAGTTACAATCTTAACTCCTATTCTGCCTAGAATAAATGTCTCCATATTTTTTTAGACTCATATTTTTCAAAACACATTTAATATGTAATACATATCAAGACTTTTTCTCGGTGGAGGTTTGAGTGCTGAGACTCCCACCAAGCTCTAGAATGAGAGAAGTGCAAGCATATCGCGCTCTTTCTCCTCACTGCAAATCTATGGGCCTGTCCCAATTCTGTCTTCAGCAGCGAGTAGAGCGAGTGTGAAATGAACGCGCTTCTCTCACCTCGGTCTAGAGATTTGTGGGGGTGTCAGCACTCAGGCCCTCACTAATCAAAACCTTTGATATATTTGTATGACATATTCAATGCTTTTTGAAAAGTTAGTGACACTTTAAATTCTTATATAAATATTCTGGCTAAAGTTTCAGTGGTGAGACTTAACAAAAGCATTAAAGGGAATCTGTCACCTGCATATTACAAATTTTTTTTTTTCATTAATCCAGGCGTAATAAATTACCTTATTTCCATATGTCTTCTACTTTTAATTGTGTGCCTTGTCTTTTTTTCAAACAAACGCTTTATCCAATATGCTAATTAGGCTGTAAGGCGTTATTCCTTTTCCAAGGTGCCCAGGAACGCCCTCCTGATGTGCCTAAATTTGAAAAAAGAAAAACGCCTCGCACGGCAGCCCGAAATCCCACGCAGGCGCAGTGACGGTGTTGAGGCTGTTGCCCTCAGTTGCCGAACCATCACACAGGCAGCCGGCGGCACTGCGCTTGCACGGGATTTCGGGCTGCCGTGCGAGAGGAGGATCGGGGATGTTTCTAGCTCCTTACAGCCTAAATAGCATATCGGATAAAGCTTTTTTTTTTAAGAAAAGACAAGGCACACAATAAAAAGAAGAAGACATATGGAAATAAGGTAATTTATTACACCTGGATTAATGAAAAAATTTTTTTGGTAATATGCAGGTGACAGATTCCCTTTAAAGAAATAGATAAAGAGGATCAGTCAGAGGATATGAGGGAGCAATGGAGCTGCTTCAATGTCAGAAGGTCTATCAGTAATATTCAATTGGGTTCATGTGAACCAGGGAGAATGGCTGTCCTTACACTGAATACAACTAAAGATTTCATTTGAATGGAATGGCCCAGGAAGTTTTGAAAAAAAATTAGTTTTGGACACAAATTTTTAAACTGGATTAAACTAATCAAATAGTAAGAATTCATATTAATTAAACTTTAAAGTTGGAAGAGGAATAAAACAGGGATTCCCATCTCATCCCTGATATTTTGACTGAACCACTTGCTTTAATCATTCAAGGGCAGCAAAGAATTTAAGGCATATTCCTATCTGGGACTTTTACGACATATTCATAGGATGCCATAAAAATCAGATGAATATAGGTCCCACCTCTTGAACCCACACCAATCTTGGGAATGAGGCCCCATTTGCTGGCTGCAGTGCATTGAGTGGTGGCTGTGCATGTCCTCGGCTATCCTCGGAACTCTTGTAGAAGTGATAGAGGGAGCGGCACATACACAGCTGCCTCATCACATACCACAGCCAGCAAACAGGTCTCCATTCTTGAGACAACTTAGATGTCGGGTCCGGAAGTGAGACCCACATCCACTGGACTCTTATGGCTTTTTTTAAGGATATTTCATAAATATTTGAGATTGGAAATATTCCTTTAATATTTTTTTTTCTTGTGTGGAAAAATATCATTATATGCAGATGACATTTAAATATAATTAATCCAATATAATTTAAAATGGTCATACAGCCAAAAATTACACTTAAAGGGGTTATCCCGCAACAAAAAATCTACATATTTCAAACCAGTACCATGATTGGAATACTTTTGTAGATGCTTGTAATAAAAAAAATTTATATAGCCAGTAAGTTATTCAATAAAATGCATCTTTATAGCACTGTTTGTACTTGTAGTTTTCTGCAGCAATATTACTATGGTAGATGCACATGCTCCGTTCCATCCCTCACTTGCCACCAGCTGTATCTACTGTTAGTAGCTGAGACACTTAAAGGCAGAGAACTGCAGCAGAAAGGACACACCCCTGAGCTGTGATAGGGAGAGAGTAGCAAAGGACACACCTCTGAGCTACCAATTTGAAACAAATCTAGCAGAGAAAATTGAGCATGGGGAGATTTCTGGATCCATGTGAGGTACAGGGCTGGTTCTAGCTTTGTTAGAAAGAGACTGTCATGTACTATATGACATCTGATTTTCATTTTTATGCTAATTATGGGATAACCCCTTTAAGGAAAAGTTATACTATGTGTTTTAACCCTTTCAGCCCCAGAGGTTTTTCATTTTCTTCATTTTTGTTTTTCTCTCTCTGAGTTTCCAGGCTATAACTTTTTTTTATTTTTCCATTTACACAGCCCTATAAGAGCTTATTTTTTGCAGGATAATTTGTAATTTCTAATTTAATTATTTAATATTGCATACGATGAAGTGGAGAGTTGGAAAAAAAATTCCAAATGGGGTGAAGTTGGAACAAAAAAATGCAATTCTGTAACAGTTTTATGGGTTTTGTTTTTACGGCATTCCCTATGCTGTAAAACTGACCTGTTACTTATTGAAAAAAATAAAAAGCTTATAAAAATGTTTTTTTATTTTTGTCGTCATATTACTATAGCATTTTTGTAGTTAGGTAGTGTAGTGTGGTTTTATTGGCTTCATTTTTACGGCGTTCCCTATGCAGCAAAACTGACCTATTACCTTTATTCTCTGGATCAGTAAGATTACAGCAATACTGCATTTATATAGTTTGTTGTGCTTTAATAATAAATAAAAAAAAAATTTTCTTTGCATCGCTATACTCTTAACATTTTTCTTTTCTTTTTTTTTTTGTGGGGCGATCTGTAGATTTCATTGATACCATTTTGGGGTGTGTATGACCTTTTTATTACTTTTTATTCATTTTTGTGGTCGGAGATGCGACAGCGAATCAGCCATTTTGACTTTTTTTCATTTTGCCGTTTGTGATAAATATATGGCATAAATATTTTTTATATTTTAATAGTACAGACATTGTTCACACACAGTGATGCTCATGATGTTTATTTTTTTATTGTTTATGTATTTTTATTTAGATTTTGGGGAAGGGGGAGTGATTTGAATTTTTATAGTTTCTTATTTTTATATATTTTTTTCACTTTTTTTAATAGTTTGTATAGGGAACTATAACAAGCAATCATTAGGTTGTTTCTTTAATAGACTCCAATACATTAGCAGCAGCCTCATATCTCTCAGAAGTAAGAGGGGTAAGTGATGCAGCCTCCTTGGCCTGTGATATCACATGCTTTGTTCACATTTCCTTAATGCAGATCAAATCTATTCCAGTGAATGGCATTGGGTTACAATACCAAGCCCAACCTTTAAACTATGTAGAGCACTGTAGCCCCTTCAAAAGGCTGATCAGTGGAGGTGCAGGAAGTTGGACTCTACCTGATCTGATATTGATGACCCATGCTGAGGAAAGGTAATCAATATGTATCTTGCGGAAAAAACATAATATTTCATTTGAACCAAGTTTTTGTTAACAAGGTGATACCTCTACTTTTAAAGATTCATTTGTTGGACATTAAATAATATTATCAAAATGGACTGCAGTGAACCACCCAATAATTGGGGATTGCAAGCTGTCCTGATTTTCTGAAAGTTGAACACCTTGATTAGTTACTCTATCAAAGTATTTTTCAAAAAGGGGAGTTGTTGTATAGAGTTGTTGAGAGGCTGGGTTCCATTATTCTGAGAAACATACTCTTTTGTTCTTTCTATATCCAGTATAGTAATGTCTGTGTGGGGATGTGGGGAGGGGGGTTATGGGATGGATAAAAATATTACTGCAATATATGGTTAGGAATGTAATGTTCTTTCATAAATATTCATTACAAAAAATATTAAAATGAAAGGGGTAGTCCAAGATCACAATATTATAGTCATCAATATTAGATCACTGGTAGTCCAAGTGTAGGTATCCACATCAATCAGTTGTTTGAAGGGTCTGCGAGCGCTGCAGCCGCTTCAATGTTCACTTTGTACCATACACCAGAAAGCCCTAGACTTAACACCAGATCTTCTGTGTACTGCAGCACTGTCCCAATCACTTCAATGCCAAGTTTAATCTGTCCTAAATAACCTTAGCCTTTTCTCAAACAATAAACCGTACACACATAAATATTTATGTGAAGTATGAAATTATAATCATGAACCATCTTGTGTCATATCTGTTTGTCAATCAGCCAGCAACAAGCAGGATAGATCCTGACGTGCATTGTAATAATTATTTTTGGAGTAGTTAACTGCATCGTATCCATATTTGCTGTACAATTCAGGATCGCTCAATGCATTCACTGACAAGAAATTAAGACCAATCTGGACACCTTCAGAAACATTTACATACATATTTGTGAATATTACTAACATTTCACTACTTCTAGTTCAATTCTGGTGGCCATTTAATCTAAAAATCATGTACATGACCATATTACAGATCTGTGTAGTACAAGTCCATAACATACATGTTCCAAACAAATTATAGACTTATGCTATATATGTGTCCATTTGTGATCATTTTATGCAATAAGCTTCAATATGGCATATAAGTTATTTTTTTTCTAGAAGCACTGCTTCTAGAAGATGGTTCCTTAAAGGGTTATTCAAGCTTTAAAGTCCATTTCCAATTTGGCCAGTGGAGCACCGATCCTAAAGTAAAAAAGACACTCCTGCTCCCCATCACTCATTTCAGCACCAAGAGTCCGGTCAGGTGCCTTCTGGTTCATGGCCTGTACAGATCCGGATGGGGTCATGTGCACTGATGTGGTCAATCAATGGTCTCAGCAGTGGCATGTTCCCAAGTGGTATGTGACCCATTAGTGACATGCTGCTATGGGACACATAATTACTGATACCAGTGATTGGCCAGAAGTTTACACGCTGGGGACCAGAAGGAGCCAGACCAGACCCTTAACACTGGAATTGAGTGCTGGGGAGTAGGTGAGTAACATTTTTACTTTAGGATCAGCACTCGGATGGAATAACCCTAATAGAAGCAACATATAACTATGCATTGATTGTCTTACCATAGGGACTCTGTGTGCCATCACACATGTCCTAATGCCAGTATGTCTGAACCAGTGCACACAATTTCAACAGAATAGACAGCAGAAAAGAATAATGCAAATTAACACATAAACGAATGATCACTGCATAAATTCATTCTATGGTTATATATGGTAAAACAAACATTACCTTTGGATACTGTTTAACTGGTATCAGTACTCTTTCGGATAGTTTTATATTTTTGTTGCTAATGATGTCTAAGTATTTCTTTTCCTCATCTTCTTTCTTTGCTTCAGACTCTTGAAACTTTTCTATTTCTACAAAAAAAAACACAAAAAACTAGTAGGCCAACATGAAAAAATACATTAACCGATAATTCTGATTTGACATGGGAGCATAAAATAACCACCTTTGTTTATTTGGAAGGGCAGATACTTAGCAAGTACAGTATATATCAGGAGCAAGAACATTGATTATTGTGTCTGACAGATGGAAAAATATATATCGATAGTTACCAGGGATTCGAGAAAAAGACTAAAAAATGAGTGCTATAAAGACACGTGAGAATCAGAATCAATGAAGTCAGACTTTCTTGGATACTAGGACCTTCTTTAACACCTTAAGGTCCTTGCTATTTTTCACCTTAAGGACCTGGCCGTTTTTTGGAAATTTATGTGGTAATAACTTCAGAATGCTTTTACTTATCCAAGCCTTTTCTTGCGACACATTGTACCTTATGATTGTGAAAAATTTTAGTCAATATAATTCACCTTTATTTATTAAAAAATCTCAAATATAGTGAAAATTTTGAAACATTAGCAATTTAATTTTTATTTATTTATCTGCTTTTAAGGCCTCATGCACACCAATATATTTTCTTTCCGTGTCCATTCCGTTTTTTTTGCGGACCGTATATGGAACCATTCATTTCAATGGTTCCGCATAAAAAAGTGAAATTACTCCGTTTCTGTATGTCCGTATTTCGGTTCTGCAAAAAAATAGAATATGTCCTATTATTGTCCGTATTACGGACAAGGATAGTACTGTTCTATTACAGGAGATCTTTTGCGTTCCGCAAAATACGGAATGCACACGGATGTCAACCGTATTTTTTGCGGATCCGTTTTTTGCAAACCGAAAAATACATACGGTCGTGTGCATGAGACCTAAGTCAAATAGTGATGCATCATAAAAGAGTTATTACTTTACATTTGTCATATGTCTACTTTCATGTTTGCATCATTTTGTAAATGTAATTTTATTTTTTAGGATCTTATAAGGTTTAGAATTTTAGAAGCAAATTTTTAAATGTTTCCAAAACCCACTTTTTTAAGGACCACTTCAATTCTAAAGTCACTTTGTGGGGCTTACATAGTGGAAACCACCTATAAATGACCCCATTGTAGAAACTACACCCCTCAAATTATTCAAAACTGATTTTACAAACTCCATTAACCCTTTAAGTGTTCCACAAGAATTAAAGGAAAAAGATTACATTTTAAAATTTCTTTTTTTTGGCAGATTTTTCATTTCAATTCATTTTTCCTGTAACACATCAAGGGTTAACAGCCAACTAAAACTCAATATGTATTACCCCAATTCTACAGTTTACAGAAACACTCCACATGTTGTCGTAAACTGCTGTACAGGCACACTTTTTTAGAACAGTTTTTATTAGATTCCCTAAAGGAAAATCAGGTAATTCACAAATTCCTCTTGAAAGGGTGGTAGTATGCTAATTGAACTTATTCAGCCAATCATTGTCATCTGGCCAGTACTTTAGTATGTAAAGTGACTACCACATGTGCTCCCACAGTATGTACTGTAAGACTACCACATGTGCTCCCACTGTATGTACTGTAAGAATACCACATGTGCTCCCACCGTATGTACTGTAAGACTACCACATGTGCTCCCACCGTATGTACTGTAAGACTACCACATGTGCTCCCACCATATGTACTGTAAGACTACCACATGTGCTCCCACCGTATGTACTGTAAGACTACCACATGTGCTCCACCCGTATGTACTGTAAGACTACCACATGTTCTCCCACCGTATGTACTGTAAGACTACCACATGTGCTCCCACCGTATGTACTGTAAGACTACCACACGTGCTCCCACTGTATGTACTGTAAGACTACCACATGTGCTCTCACTGTATGTACTGTAATACTACCACATGTGCTCCCACCATATGTACTGTAAGACTACCACATGTGCTCCCACCGTATGTACTGTAAGACTACCACATGTGCTCCCACCGTATGTACTGTAAGACTACCACATGTGCTCCCACCGTATGTACTGTAAGACTACCACACGTGCTCCCACTGTATGTACTGTAAGACTACCACATGTGCTCCCACTGTATGTACTGCAAGAATATCACATGTGCTCCCACCGTATGTACTGTAAGACTACCACATGTGCTCCCACCGTATGTACTGTAAGACTACCACATGTGCTCCCACCGTATGTACTGTAAGACTACCACATGTTCTCCCACCGTATGTACTGTAAGACTACCACATGTGCTCCCACCGTATGTACTGTAATACTACCACATGTGCTCCCACTGTATGTACTGTAAGAATACCACATGTGCTCTCACTGTATGTACTGTAAGAATACCACATGTGCTCCCACCGTATGTACTGTAAGACTACCACATGTGCTCCCGCTGTATGTACTGTAAGAATACCACATGTGCTCCCCCTGTATGTACTGTAAGACTACCACATGTGCTCCCACCGTATGTACTGTAAGACTACCACATGTGCTCCCACTGTATGTACTGTAAGAATACCACATGTGCTCCCACCATATGTACTGTAAGACTACGACATGTGCTCTCACAGTATGTACTGTAATACTACCACATGTGCTCCCACCGTATGTACTGTAAGACTACCACATGTGCTCCACCCGTATGTACTGTAAGACTACCACATGTTCTCCCACCGTATGTACTGTAAGACTACCACATGTGCTCCACCCGTATGTACTGTAAGACTACCACATGTGCTCCCACTGTGTGTACTGTAAGAATACCACATGTGCTCCCCCGTATGTACTGTAAGACTACCACATGTGCTCCCACCGTATGTACTGTAAGACTACCACATGTGCTCCCACCGTATGTACTGTAATACTACCACATGTGCTCCCACCGTATGTACTGTAAGACTACCACATGTGCTCCCACCGTATGTACTGTAAGACTACCACATGTGCTCCCACCGTATGTACTGTAAGACTACGACATGTGCTCCCACCGTATGTACTGTAATACTACCACATGTGCTCCCACCGTATGTACTGTAATACTACCACATGTGCTCCACCCGTATGTACTGTAAGACTACCACATGTTCTCCCACCGTATGTACTGTAAGACTGCCACATGTGCTCCCACCGTATGTACTGTAAGACTACCACATGTGCTCCCACTGTGTGTACTGTAAGAATACCACATGTGCTCCCCGTATGTACTGTAAGACTACCACATGTGCTCCCACCGTATGTACTGTAAGACTACCACATGTGCTCCCACCGTATGTACTGTAAGACTACCACATGTGCTCTCACAGTATGTACTGTAAGACTACCACATGTGCTCCCACTGTATGTACTGTAAGAATACCACATGTGCTCCCACCGTATGTACTGTAAGACTACCACATGTGCTCCCACCGTATGTACTGTAAGACTACCACATGTGCTCCCACCGTATGTACTGTAATACTACCACATGTGCTCCCACCGTATGTACTGTAATACTACCACATGTGCTTTCACTGTATGTACTGTAATACTACCACATGTGCTCCCACCGTATGTACTGTAAGACTACGACATGTGCTCCCACCGTATGTACTGTAATACTACCACATGTGCTCCCACCGTATGTACTGTAATACTACCACATGTGCTCCACCCGTATGTACTGTAAGACTACCACATGTTCTCCCACCGTATGTACTGTAAGACTGCCACATGTGCTCCCACCGTATGTACTGTAAGACTACCACATGTTCTCCCACCGTATGTACTGTAAGACTACCACATGTTCTCCCACACAAACAGGACTTTAATTGGCTGCTTAGCAACTGAAGGGTACCCACTGTCATTAGTTCATCTCTCAGGTGACTAAATTAAAGCAGCCTGCTCAGGTGTTGAAATACATACATTCAATGCTACCAAACATACACTTCTGAAAACCCTATAGATGCAGCTCCCCAGTAACAAAAGGTTCCTGAACGTAATTCAACAAACAGAAAATCTGATTTACAAGCTATAGGATTTATAGACCGCATTGCCTCACATATTGCAGTCCTCCTTTCCCATCAAAAAGGAGCAGAAGCTGCCAAGGCCATGCCATTTCTCACTACACGTCTGTGCTGACCGCGGTGGAATTTGTGGATGTGGTACACAGATCAGTCAATTAACTGCAGTTGTTTTTTGGTTTGGAACATAACTGTAGAAAAGTAGTTCTGCCAAATTACCAGAAATAGTAAGAATCAATAACATTTCATAAGCAAAAACATGAGGGAACCAACCTAAAAGTTCATAGTTAGAGAAAGAATTCTATTGTGATTTTTTCCTAGTGTATGTGAGTATATTTCCATATGGACAATGTCTTCATCTTGTCAAAGTATGTGACAACAATCAGTAATTAGTTCTTGCTTCAGTTTAATACACTAGACTATGTTTACCCTTGTTTGGGGATTACATTTGATGGCACATATGCTGGTACGTCCCTGATCTCGTTTATAATTAATGCTAAAGGGAACCTGCCACCATGAAAATGCAGTGTAATCTTCTAGTAGCATGTTATGGAGCAGGAGGAGCTGAGCAGATTGATATATATGTTTTATGGGAAAAGATTCAATAGAACTTGTAATGTATTCATCTAAATTCCTGCTCATTCTGGACTTTGAAGCCCAGGAGGTGGTGCTATCAGTGATTGACAGGCTTCCCTCTATGACTGTCTATACAGAGAGCTGTCAATCACTCATAGGACCATCTTCTTGACTTCAAAGCCCAGAATGAGCAGGAAATTAAATGATTGAATGATTGAAATGCAAGTTATACTGAATATTTTCCAACAAAACTATATACCAATCTGCTCTGCTCCTCCTGCGCTATAACATACTGTTGGCAGTTTATACGGCATTTTTATGGTGACACTTTCCTTTAAAGCAAAGGTATGCTTACATATAACAACCAAATATAAGCCAAAGGGTAGTCTTTTTGGTATGCAATTGGCTAATGATAGCCTAAGGACACATTAGACATATACAGATGAGTCTATTTGGTAAAACTCCAATTTCTCACAAAACAAATTCAATACAGTATGAAATACAGTGCAATTCACATCACAACCACTGAGGGGCCACATACATACACATATCGGACAGACTGCTTGTGACAGAATATCACAAAATCGACTGGCCATCCCACCCCACACATCTTGGGATATGTTGAGCCAAGAGAAAAGGTAAGTTAGTAAACATCTATATGTCAGGACATTTTTTCAATGTCAAAAAGAGTTATATGAACCTAGCCTTAAAAAGGCTTTTATGACATGTCTGTTTTTCTAACTGCTTGCATTCCCCATGGAATAACAATTATGAAGCATTTATTCTCATGATTCTATGCTGTGCAGTTCCTCTATTATTCCTGTTAGGAGTTTATAAATAAAGCTAAAGCTGGGTGAAAATCGACTGCGACTAACTCTATACTCCTCTGGGGGAGTTACCATCCTTTCCCGCTGAGGAAGAGCATTCCGAGAAGCCAATATCTCAGGATACATAGAAACTGTTCATCTATGGATTCTTTTCATTCAGAATCCAAAAAATTAGACAACCGTCTGACCAAGAGGGGCTACCCTAGAAAAATCCTGAAAGAAGCCTTCCAACAGGCCCGCGAGACGGGAAGAGAAGGGTTAAATAAGTCCGACTTGCCTACTGCCTCACTGCCATCTGCAGCATCGAGACAGGAGGCAGCAGGACGCGGACAGACCGAGGCCACAGTAAGTTTTTTCTCCCTTGATGGGAACTGCATAAGAACTTTTCAAACAATAAGAGTATAATATCTGTTTGTTGCCTTACCTGCAGATATCCGTGGCCACGGCATCCGGAGGGGCAATCTATCTGTGACCCTTCAGGAGTTTGTGCCATCTCCCTTGGGAGACCACCATAAAGTAGGTCTTCATTTACTTTTTGTATATGGCATCTATATACTTCAACTAATATCACCCCCTGAAGAGCCCTATTTGGGTGAAACGCGTTGGGGTAGAAGCCATTTTTTGTATGTATTGGTCTGTCACAGGTTATAGGGCCAGTGAAGGGTTTTTGAGGGGAGGTTCGAGGACAGGGAGACCCCACCATTAGGAGTTGTCCCTGGGCTGAGGTTACATAGGGCCAGAAGTAGGGAGAGATACCCACCTGACCCTAGGACCCTCTTACTCTGCATTCCTTTTATCAGAAAAGGGTAACCTCCACCATCTAGACCCACTAGACCCTATATCCCAGACAGGGGACACGAACACTTTGTGTCTCTGATTCTAGAGTCATTTGAAATGTGTCTGCAGTATTGGTGACCCTGATTTTTAGAAGCACCTGCTATATCTGATTTATCCATCTGAATTATTAAAAGTTAAGTTTTAACACAAAGGATTTTCTCTGCTAAAATAAAGTTTTCTTTTTACACGAACAGGAGATCCTAGATATCTTTAAGTATCATAACCCGAGTAATTTTTGTTTTAAAACTGGGTGTTACCAGTTGGAGGTGTGTCCCTGCACAATCTGACAATGTGCAATCAGTGTTGTCAGACACCCAGTTCTGCCATGTGGTCTTCAGTTGTCTAAACTGGGTGCATTCTATAGTCCGCTGGATCCAATAGCCTGAAAAATACAAGTCTTGGAAGTACCTAATTTGATGTTTCATTTAAATTTGATGTATTCAAAAGCCAATCACTTTATTAGTACATTACTCAATTACTGAATGGACAGCTGCATTACTATAGTCAGGTTCGAGTGAGAAGCCTAATTTTGGGAGATGAATCTGTCCTCACCTGTGCTCGGCTAGGTGCGTGTGTATGAAAGGAGCTGACAGAACGTGGTGCTTATGCCTAGACCAGTTTTTTTTTTACTCTTTTGCTACAACATCGTACATGTACATGGCGCACGTGCAGCGGGCATCATGGCTGGCAACAATGCCAACTGCGATAATTAAAGGCTTTAGATGCCGTGATCAAGTAAGATGACGGCATGTAAATGCGCAAAAACCATGGGGCTGTCAGTAGTTGTTCTGAATGCTATCAGCCTCGCTGACGAAGCTGATAGTATTCATGCTGCAATTCTTATTTTGGCCACCAGATGGCATGCCAAGATAAGAAATGAGCAATTCACAGTAATAAAGTCATTTTAAAAATCCCTGATTGTACAAAATGAAAAATAAAAAAACACAGAATTTATAGGCTCATATATGAGCTTCAAAATAATTACAAAAAATAAAATGTATATATAAAAAATATAAAATATATATAATATAATATATAAAAAATAAAAAAATTGAAAAGTTTAAATCACCCCCTTTCTGTATAATAAAAAAATAAATATCTAAATAACAAAAAATATAAACATTATAGGTATCACCGTGACTGAAAACACCCGTACTATTAAAATAATATACGGTGAATGGCGTAAAGGAAAAAATTGGTCAAAATGGCCGATCTGCAATTTTTTCGTTGCTTTTCTTACCCCAAAAAATATAATAAAATGTGATCAAATAGTCAAACACACTCCAAAATTGTATCAATAACAACTACAGATTCTCCCACAAAAAATGAGCCCCTATACAGCTCAGTAGATCTAAGTTATGGGGGTTAGAATATGGTGATGTAAAAAAAAAAAAATTTTTTAACCACTTGAAGACCACAGGTCCCCCTAGTGACCAGGCCCTTTTTTACAAATCCGCACTACACTACTTTCACCGTTTATTGCTCCGTCATGCAACTTACCATCCAAATGAATTTTACCTCCTTTTCTTCTCACTTATAGAGCTTTCATTTGGTGGTATTTCATTCTTGCTGACATTTTAAATTTTTTTGATATTTTACTTTTTTTGACGAAATTTTTGCAAAAAAACGACATTTTTCGCTTTCTGTTGTAAAAATTTTCAAATAACACTACATTTCAATTTACATTTTTCTCTAAATTTATTGTTCTACATGTCTTTGATAAAAAAAAAATGCACTAAGTGTATATTTATTGGTTTGGGTAAAAGTTATAGCTTTTACAAACTATGGTGCAAAAAAGTGAGTTTCCGCACTTTGATTTTCTGAGCACCTGTCCTGTTTCCTGATGCACTACAATGCCCAGACAGTAGAAACACCCCATAAATGACCCCATTTCGGAAAGTAGACACCCTAAGGTATTCGCTAAGGGGCATAGTGAGTTCATGGAATTTTTTATTTTTTGTCACAAGTTAGCGGAAATGGAATTTTTTATTTTTTTTTTCAAAAAATTTCATTTTCCGCTAACTTGTGTCAATGAACTTACTATGCCCCTTAGCGAATACCTTGGGGTGTCTACTTTCTAAAATGGGGTCACTTGTGAGGTTTTTCCACTGCCCTGGCATTTGAGGGTCTCCGCAATCATTTCCCGTATGGCCAGAATTAGAGTTTCTGCTATTCTCCTTATATTGAGCATACGGGTAATGAGATTTTTTTTTCCGTTCAGCCGCTGGGCTGAAAGAAAAAAATGAACGGCACAGATTTCTTCATTCACATTGATCAATGTGGATGAAAAAATCTCTAAAAAATGCGCAAAAAAAAAAGAGGGGAAAGCTGTAAAGCTGCGATCGCTAAGGGACCCTTAGGCCTCATTCACACATCCGCAATTCTATGGGGACAGACTTTGTCCCGCTCGGATCCGGAATTGCGGATCTGCACTTCCGGATCCGCAAAAATATAGAACATGTCCTATTCTTGTCCGCAATTGCGGACAAGAAAAGGCATTTTCTATATAGTTCTGGCAATGTGCGGATCTGCAAAATGCGGAAAGCACATTGCCAGTGTCCGTATTTTGCGGATCCGCAGATCCATGGATCCGCAAAACACATACGGACGTCTGAATGATCCTTACAGGGGGGTGATTAGTGACAGGGGGGGTGACAGGGGGTGATCAGGGGGGGTGACATGGGTGATCAGGGGTTAATCAGTGATGGGGGGTGAGGGGGTGTAGTGATTGGTGCACTTTACTTATGTTTGCCCTGGTGGTCCCAGACAAATGGACCACCAGAGGAGCAAACAGCAGGCATATCAGACGCTGTTTACAAAACAGCGTCTGATATGCGTTTTAAATGCGTTTTTATTCGCATCTACAGCCTGCCAGCGCATGATCAGCGCTGGCAGGCTGTAGTTTCAGTTGTCCCGAGTAGCCATCAGAGGATGGGTAGCAGGTGGTCATGAAGGGATGGACATGGTCAGAAACAATGCTCAGGTAGCCCGTGGCATTTAAACGATGCCTAATTGGCACTAAGGGGCCTAAAGTGTGCCCAGAAAACATCCCCCACACCATTACACCACCGCCACCAGCCTGCACAGTGGTAACAAGGCATGATAGATACATGTTCTCATTTTGTTTACGCCAAATTCGGACTCTACCATTTGAATGTCTCAACAGAAATCGAGACTCATCAGACCAGGCAACATTTTTCCAGTCTTCAACAGTCCAATTTTGGTGAGCTCGTACAAATTGTAGCCTCTTTTTCCTATTTGTAGTGGAGATGAGTGGTACCCGGTGGGGTCTTCTGCTGTTGTAGCCCATCCGCCTCGAGGTTGTGCGTGTTGTGGCTTCACAAATGCTTTGCTGCATACCTCGGTTGTAACGAGTGGTTATTTCAGTCAACGTTGCTCTTCTATCAGCTTGAATCAGTTGGCCCATTCTCCTCTGACCTCTAGAATCCACAAGGCATTTTCGCCCACAGGACTGCCGCATACTGGATGTTTTTCCCTTTTCACACCATTCTTTGTAAACCCTAGAAATGGTTGTGCGTGAAAATCCTAGTAACTGAGCAGATTGTGAAATACTCAGACCAGCCCGTCTGGCACCAACAACCATGCCACGCTCAAAATTGCTTAAATCACCTTTCTTTCCCATTCTGACATTCAGTTTGGAGTCCAGGAGATTGTCTGGACCAGGACCACACCCCTAAATGCATTGAAGCAACTTCCATGTGATTGGTTGACTAGATAATTGCATTAATGAGAAATAGAACAGGTGTTCCTAATAATTCTTTAGGTGAGTGTATATTCCCTTAATTATATTCTAATGAATTTGAGCAAGTTAGTACAACCCCTGTATGGAGCACCAGAAAAGAATATCTCGTAGCTAGAACCTCTTATTATCTGACATTCTGCCTCCCCTCAGTCTCATTCTTCTTGACTAAGTAATGAGCCCGCTATTTGTTATATCATTCTCACAATGTTCAGAAGGTATAAAAGAAGCTTTGACCCATAACACCTTTTTGTTGTGACCTGAAAAGCCAATTAATCTATGATTTATCACTACATCTGCAATAAAAAGCTGCAAGAGATGACACTAACTGTGCATAATGAATGCACAGGAGAAAAGATATAGAAGACATTGCCTGCCTCTGCAGAATCTTAGATTTTCTTTATCAAATATTGACCATCATATCGTCTTTATTTACTGAAATGTTAAGAGTATTTATCCAAACTGGTATAAAAGAAAACGGGCTTAGTTGCCCATATCATCCAATAATACTCCACCTTTCATTTTTCAGAGCTCCTTTGGAAAATGAAACGTGGAATCTGATCGGTTGCTATGGGCAACTAAACCATTTTTCCTTTACACTCAGTTTGATAAATGTACCCCAGAATGTTATGTGAGTGCTATACCTTTTGGCTGTATTATAGATATCTGTAACCCACACTGTGACCATAGACTTCTATGAGTCCATACGATATCTTCTCCTGCATTCACTTTTATATTGAGGCATACAGAGGATTTTCTCACAGATTTTCTTATACGTTGTAAACAAATTGTAGAATGCCGCATCCAATGTCATACTGTGGAGGCATACTCCCCTGGACCCTATTGTACAGACTCAGTTAAGACACAAAAGACTATGGCCACTTTCACACAGCCAGTGTTTGGTCAGTGTTTCTCGTCAGTGATTGTGAATAGTGTTGAGCGAATCGAGGTATCCAAAGTAAACTTTAATACGAATTTCAGGAAAAATTCGATTCACCGCAAAGCCGAAAGTCCTCATGCTTTGTGCAGCCAAATCGAATTTTTAAGAACTTTGTTCATCTTTGATTATGAGCCAAAATCAGGTGCGGGTCAACATCACAGGACAGGATCAGATCTTTCCATTATACCTTATCTCTTGTAATCTCCTCACCTGGTTTAACCAACATACACTGATGGAAATCACTGATCAAACACTGACTGTGTAAAAGCAGCCTATGGGGGGAATGTATTGCAAGGGAAATATTTGAAATCAGTTTATCAAATATTGCAGGTTAGTTAAATTCGATACAGCTATAAACCTAAGGGTAATTTTCCACAAACAATATTTTCATCCAGATTTGTGAACGGACAGCATATGGACTGAACCCTGACCCATTTATTTGAATAGGTAAATGCAATTGAGAGTAATTTTTCATTGATCATCTTTAAATTCAGCAAAAAGTGTCCCTTGCACCATAGAAATTAGTGGGTCTATGTGAAAAAAATGTCTTGATATTTCTGGAACTGTCTGTAATTGGGATCGATTCTCAAAAAAATTTGTTGCAACACTGTACAGAGTGGGAGCTCCATACAGTATTAGAATGTATTGGCTCCAATGACCCAAAGTAATTACTTCACAAAGTCTCGCGAGACAGCGTGGAATAACTTTGTGAATTAATTATTATTGTAAAAAACCTGGATACCGATCTCGGGTTCGGTTCCAAGTCTGTAAAATGGAAAATGGTGTAAAGAGGACCTGTCACCGCTCCTGATATGCCTGTTTTAATAGCTTCAGGCATTCGTGTCATAACAATTCTGGAACATCTATTCTCGTGCCATTCCTTTATTATTTCACCTAGAAGTTATGAATAAATTGATAGCAGTCTGTAGTAAGGGTACAGAGGGGAGGTAACCAGTTGGGGGTGTTCCTGCACAGTCTGACAATGGCAGCACTGATTGGATAGAGTCAGACTAGACAGGGACACACCCAAATGATTACCTCCCCTCGGTACCCTTACTGCAGACTGCTAGCAATTCATTCATAACTTCTAGTAGAAATAATAAAGGAAGGACACAACATACTGACGTAAGAATTGATGCTCCAGAATTGCTATTACATGGGGAATGCAGGAAGCTATTAAACAGACGTGTCAGTTAGGCTTTATTGGATAAATGTAAAATTAAGCACTTGGGGGAAAGAGACCTGTGTTAGCCAGGACTGCAGAAGAGAAGAATGAAGGCTATATGGATTGTGTCAGGATCTGTTCAAATAAAACTGATGGTTTTGAATGCAAGTTCAATCAGTTTGTTCTGCGATTGCGTTCAGATTCCATCCAGATTTCATGCGTTTCTCATGTCCTTGAAGAAAAACTGAATAACCATCCACATCTCCTGGAAAACATCAGTAAAAAATGCATTGCATCCAGATACTTTCCATTTTTCATGCAAGCCACATTCACGTCTATGGAGCAAGAGCTGCATGAAAAACACACAATACAGAAAATGAGATTTTTCCTGAACGCAGCGACGATACTTGAAAAACGATACTCATGTACACAGATCCATTGAAATGAATGGGTAAGGATTCAATCCAGATGCTATGTGTTTGCTACATGCGTCCCACCAGGATGGAAAACTAGCTCGTGTGAAAGAGGCCTTAGAGATTTTTATTTCTGACGAGCTTCAGATTAACCAAGAGTGAGGCAGTAAATCAAATGGGATGCTGATCTGTATACTAAGGCCTCATGCACACGACAGTTGTTTTTAGCGGTCCGCAAAATGGGGTTCCGTTGTTCCGTGATCTGTGTCTGTTTTTGGTTCCGTTGTGTTTCTGTGGTGCGCCAGAAAAAAAGGAAGTAAAAAAAAAGTGTAATTTTAATATCTCCACCCAGGATAATGGAATATATATGCAGGTCACGGACGCGGATGACAGTCGGATGTGCCTCCGCATTTTTTCACGGTCCTATTGACTTGAATGGGTCCGCGAACCATTTTTCGCGGACAAGAAAAGTACAGGTTATATTTTTTGGACGGACAGTAATCACAGACCACGGACGCGGAGGACAAACGGTGCATTTGAGAAGTTTTCCACAGACCCATTGAAAACCAATGGGTCTGCAGAAAAGCACGAAAAACGGCTCACCGGACACGGAATCAAACAACGGTCGTGTGCATGAGGCCTTAGAGGTATAACCAGTAGAAAGAGGGGATTGTGATGCTACGGAATAGAGATCTTGTGCGACCATTGTAAGAGGGCGCAAGGTTCCATCGTCGACGGAAGGTACGTGTCACCGAGGTTCCTGGCCTCGGTGAGATAAGAGCCGGATTTTTTGTGTGTCAGCAGCAGCTAGTGCTGTTTGACACATTGATATTTAGTATGGCTACAAAGCCAATCCGGGCCGGCTCTTATTGGGAATAGTCAAGTGCTGGGTGGGAGACTATTCCCCACGGTCCAGGCCGGACTTTTTCCGGGCCTTTAAAAAAGCAGCCACCTCAGCAGGTGGGAGGTGATTATCCTGGAAGCTGCTGGTGTTGCTGTGGAGCTCTCAGGGCTGAGAGCAAGAGTCTGCAAACAGGCGTGCAGTCTACCTGGAAGCCGCTGGTGGAAACTTTGCGTGGCCGAGCTAACTGCCAGGTGTGAACTAACACCGACCACTCAGGTGACCTTGCTATGGGACTGATATTTTTGCCTTGTGTTTTGCCTCGTGTGAACAAGCACTAAGACTGTTTCTGTTTTGCCTCGTGTGAACAAGCACTAAGCCTGTTTTTGTGTTGCTGAGTGTGAATAAAACACTTCTGCTTTACCCAGAGAACTGTGTACCTTGCCTCTATACTGCGTCCGCAAGCCTGTCTACCAGAGCAAGTCCCCACACCATATATAGAATACTACGTTCTCTTCTCACCCACAAAAAGACATTGATAAAATAGAACAGGTCTAAAGACAGACAACAAAAAAGTAAAATGTATCAAGAAAGACTTAAAGAACTTAGGCGTTCATTTATCAAGATCAGTGTGTACTACACGAGTCTTGATAGGCCCTGTGCTGCAGGGGCAGGCATTTAATTTATGACGAGGCGCATGCCTTGTAGTAAATTAAATGTCTCCTCAGGCAGTCTGTAAACCAGACTGAAATCTACTGTACTCCGGCTTGTTGCTGGTGTCGATTCCAGTCATTATTTATGGAAGTTTTTCTGGCATAAATAATGATAAATGTGCAGCTTTTTAATGCCATAAAACCTGCATAAGTGGAATGAAAAAAAACACTCCACACCCCCGAAGTGCTTTTAATAAGAAACTTAAAGGGGTTGTCCAGGTTCAGAGCTGAATCCGGATATATCCCCTCTTCTCCCACTCAGCCCCTCTGAGATGAGCTCCGATGTTCTTCCTTGACCTGCACTGTACCTTCTTGCAGCGCCGTACATCATATAGCAGCTGTGCTTGGTATTGCAGCTCAGCCACATTCACTTCAATGGTGCTGAGCTGCGCTTGGGCTATGTGAACGTGACATCACATGCCATAGGCTAAGTTGTAGAAGGCACTATTGTGAGCGCCAGTTCCTACTGAAACAGCTGTTTAGCAGGATTCTCGGGTGTCAGACCCCAACCGTTTAGATACTGAAGCTCTATCCCGGGGCCAGGTCATCTGTATAAAAGTCTTGGAAAACCCCTTTAATAGAGTTTACACTTCTAAAAGTGTATTTCATTCATACAGTTAAAAAAGTTTATTCGAGACTGGGATATTCTTTACTGAAATCAATATGAATTAGGCCTCATGCACACGACCGTTTTTTTATGCTGTCCGCAAAAAGGGGTTCAGTTGTTCAGTGATCCGTGTCCGTTTTTGCCTTCCGTTGTGTTTCCGTGTGTCTTCCGTATTTTTTAGCGGACATGACCCAAAAGATTTTACCAAAAGACAGGCTGACAATTTTTCCCAAGTGCCTGCCAAGGGATCCGCAAAAAAACGGACACGGAACGCGGATGACACACGGATGGCCATCCGCATTTTTTCACGGACCCATTGACTTGAATGGGTCCGTGAACCGTTTTTCACGGACAAGAATAGGACAGGTTATATTTTTTTGAGGGACTGGAATCACGGACCACGGACACAGAGGACAAACGGTGCATTTGCCGAGGTTTCCACGGACCCATTGAAAACCAATGGGTCTGCAGAAAATCACGAAAAACGGAGCAACGGACACGGAATCAAACAACGGTCGTGTGCATGAGGCCTTATAAAGATCTAAAAGTAAGATCATTCTCCCATTGCTAGACAGGCTAGTTTATAACATTGCTAGTTTTTTGCCAATGTAAACTCCTCAACGTTGAATTTGCAACACCAAGAAGGAAAAGTCATGGAATCATGAAAATAACAGGATCGATATATAAAACAAAAGAGAAATAAAACATGCAAAACATCTTCATGTATTCAGTAACAAGTATGAGCGCCACATGCAGAATTACACACATTTACATGTCTTGGCTTGCTATCAATAAGGATATTAATAGTTGTCTGAGGAATGTTCTGCCATGCTAAATGAAAACATCAAGATCCGCTGCTGGCATCTCCCTTTGCAATTGCTGATTAATGATGTCCTCACTGGAGGCCGTGCTAGCATGTTTAGGCAATGCAGGCTGCTCACAGCAGCACAAGCAACATGTGGCCTGGTGTTGTCTTGAAAAACAGCTCCTGGGACACTTTGGAGAAATGGTCATACCACTGGCTCCACTACTAAATCGATGTAACGTCGAGCTGTTAAGGCCCTTCATGGTGTCCACATGGTCTTTAGATCAATCTCTGGCTATCATTGCATCCAAAACAAATGCAGGACTCATTGCCGAAGAGGATATCCCAGCCTCTATTGCGATCTTGCTGTGCACCAAAATAGCCTGTGAGAGCAGTTCAGCGAGGTCAATGGAACACCTGTAGCTGGACATCTGGCTTCTAGTCCAAGGTCATGCAAATGTCTTCTGATGATTTGTGTACACACTGTTTGCCACCATAGGCTTGGAATATTTCACTTGTAGTACAAAATGGATCACTACGCACCATTCTTATTACACAATGCAGAGGTTCTCCTCTGTGCACCTCTTGCTGTCATTCAAGGTGTTCTCCCAATCACGGTGACACGCAACCACCACTGTGACATCTTGGTCTAGGCGCAAAGCGATCTGCCAGAGTGATGAACCAAGGTCACTCAGTTCAATGATTCTTTCAATTTGTGACAAGGGGAAATGACTGGCATGTCAATGAACAGGAGGCATCTCACAATTATGCTACATGGTTTGATATGATTTTTGAGGTTTTATGTAGCTAAAAAAACTTTGCATTCAATCTGGCTTTTGAGCCCTTCCCACAATCCACAGATTGGAGCTACTGTAGGTGCTTGAAAATTTGATTATCTGCAGACCTTATCTACACCTGCTACTCCTCCAATCAGCATAACCTTACAGCTTGCGTTCCCAAGCACATACAGAGTAGCAGAACATTCCTCAGATAACCATGGCATGCCTCAGATAACCATGGCATGTCAAGGTATGTAAGTGCACTCATATGCAATACTGAATAAACTCAGATGTTTTGAATATTTTGTTTCAAATTTTTATCATTTGCATGTCGTTAACAATCCCATGATTTCCACAATCCCATGGTGTTTCCTTCTTGTGTTGCAACTTCAATGTTGAAAATTTTAAAAAATAGCTTTTTAAAATAAATCTCATCACACAAGTGCATATTACATCTGGTTAAGAACTGTTTCAGCTGTAGACTGATCCTTTATGTTCCTGCATGCACTTTACATCATCTGCTTTAGCATCTTTCAACCACTACACATGTGCATGTTTTTCTTCAAACATCTCCGGCAGCTCTCATCCTGGGCATGAGAATATACAGTTGCAGATCCCTTGATTCCTATTCACATTCTGGTTGACATACATTTGCAACAATTAGTTTATTCTCATCTCCTTGAAATGTTTTTGTTAGATATCCCCTGAGCACATTCTGTTTAAATCTGTTTTGTCTACCAATCTTGATAGCGTGAGTCAGTGAGATATTTTACCAGCAAGTGGTTAATTATATTATTATTTATCTGAAAACTAAATAAATTCAATGGGGATGTACATCTGAGAGGGGTTACACATAAATAATATAAAAACACAAATACAATAAGTATGAAACTATTGAAAGACTGGTACAGAAAAAGAGAGGACGCTGTGTGTGAGAGTTTACAATCCACATGGGACATAGTAGGTGAGGGTAAAAGCTGCTAATCTGGCTGTATGGTGGCAGCAAGCATATTGCAGTTCATAGAGGTGGGTTTTCAGATTGCTCTTTAAGGTTTGGATGTTGGGAGAGAGTCTGATGTGTTGGGGTTGTGAGTTCCAGAGTATGGGGGATGAACGTGAGAAATGTTATAGATGATTGTATGAGGAATTAACAAGTTGCATCTGGAAAGCAGGTTATTGATGTAAGGAGGGGACACATTGTAGACGGTATTATATGTAGCTGTCAGTATTTTCAACTGAATGTCCTGAGCAATAAGGAGCCAGTAAATGGATTGGCAGAAGGGAGAGGCAGAATAAAAACGAGGGGAGAGGTGGATTAACTGGGCAGTGGACTTGAGGATAGATTAGAGGGGTGGGGGAGTGCTAGATGGGAGGCCATAGAGGAGGATTTTACAGTAGTCCAGGCAGAAGATGATGAGGGCATGCACTAGCATTTTAGCTGACCCAGTGGTGTGGAAGGAGTGAATATGAGAGATGTTCTTGAGTTGAAAGTGGCAGGTGAAGGTAAGGGTTTGGATGTGTGGCTTGAAGGACAGGGTACTTCACCGGGTTCGCTCATCCCTATTCATGAGCTGTCCCAGACCAAATATATAAATGGATAAAAGAAGGGACCCAGGACAAGGCTTTGAGGGACACCAACAGATAGAGGGCATGATGAGTACATGGTGTATGAATGGGAAATGCTGAAGGTTCTGTTGGTGAGGCATGAGAAGATCCAGGATAGGGCCAAGTCTCTAATGCCAACGGATAAGAGGGTTTGCACAGGAGAGAGTGATCGACAGTGACAAAGGCAGAGGACAAGTCAAGAAGGAGGCGGACAAATGACGTTTAGCTTTGGCAGCTAGCAGACTTTGGTTAGCTCTGTTTTAGTGGTGCAATGGGGAAAGCTGGATTACAGTGGATCAAAAAGTGAGTGGGGTGCAAGGTGGCAGGATAGTCTGAGATGGACATGTTGTTCTAAGGGTTAGGAGGGGAGTAGTGAGATGGGAAATAGCTGAATAAAGAGGATGAGTCCTGGGAAGGCTTCTTGAGTAAGGGTGTTATGTGGGCATGTTCAAAAGAGGAAGTGAGGATAGCAGTGTTTAGTAATGAGTTGAAAAGTTGGGTTGGGGCAGGAATAACTAGAGTGGTGAGGTTAAGGATGAGGTGAGATGGGACTGGGTTTCATTTGGAGATTAAAGGAATTCTCCAGGAATGATTTGCCAGCAACCTGTCCTAGAATGTGAACAGGACTGGTCTCTATCACTTGCAGGGCTACCTAGGGGAGTGGGAGAGCCTCACTTCACACTATTCTCTGGCACTTGCATATACTACATATTGGTGAGTTTTCCTGTCAGGCTGCTCAGCCGTGGTGACATATCTCATGCAGCATTAAATCATTACTATCTATTGTAGAGCAGTGTAGTAAGGTTGAAGTTGAGGACAGCTTGTTGGTGTGTGATGAAGTCTTCCGTAGAGTGTTTTTTTTTCAAGCAGCATTATGCAAGTCTACAAACTTGTTTCTGTTTTTCTGTCTGGTGAGTGTGCCAGGGTTATTAATTGATTTGTTGTGTGTGAACGGGCAACTGGGTCAAGAGCTTAAGTGATTGTAGTGTCGAAGAAAGCAGCAGCTGTGTCAGCATTATGAAGGATAGATATAGTAGACAGCGGTGAGAGAGAGTCAGAGTGTGTGAATAGAGAAATATTAACTGTGCATATACAGTTGCAGGCACAAAAGCAGCATTTGTTTAACCCACTGAATTAAAGCTGAAAGTCTGAACTTTAACTGCCTCTGAATTGTTTTGTTCAAAATCCATTGTGGTAAAATGTTGTCTCTGTCCAAATATATATGGACCTAACTGTATATATGATATAGTATATTGGAGTAATTCGGCATTTTGTGAGCATTTGGCTGAATCAATCTATATTGTTATCTACACATTCTGGTCCATCTGTATACCTAAGAAGTCTGCCCAGTTTTACATTATTGGAAATTCAGAATTTAAATTCTTGTAAAATAGTGGAACTTCCTATAAAATGTTTATACAATAAGTAGACCCAATGTTAAATTTGAGCATGTACTTGTATAAACTACAGAGAATAATTTAATGAGCATAACATTTGAGTTTGATTCCATTCTTACCACTTGCAACTTATAAACAGAAGGTTGGAATATTCTACATATACAGTAACAGTTAAAGGTCTTTTCTGGGATTTTAATTTTGATGACCTATCCTCAGGTTGATGACACATCAGCAGGTTGAAGAGAAGGCTGCACAGCCTTTCCTCCATTGTTTACCCGCTCGACATCGCAGCGGTGAGCAGGTGTACCGTAATTACAAGTCATCCCATTCATTTCTATGGGACAGCTCCTTCCGATTCAAGTGTAAAGGATTGAGCCATCCCATAGAAGTGAATAGGACGGCTTGTGATTACACCTGCTCACCTCTGAGGATAGGTTATCAATATTAAAATCCTGAAAAACCCCTTTAAAAGCTATGAAAACTTTGTGGCCATTTTTTACTGAAAAACTACAGTAGGACTGGTTCGACATACTCAAGGCTGGTCATTGACACCTGGTATTGGTCCTGTGCGTCTCTACACTGTATATGATGGCGGTAGGTGTTTTCCAGCCCCCCTGCAAACTCTGATGCAGCCATCAATGGCAAACAATAATGTTCAGTGATGAAATCAGGTTCTGCCTTGGTACTAATGATATATAGAAAGGAGTCCCAGCGAGCATTCATATTCTTCAATCAAATGCTCTTTATTTTATCCATACATCAGAACATATAGAAATCGGCGCGTTTCGGCCCGTCCAGCCTTCATCAGCTCCTTTACCATCATGCAGCTGATGAAGGCCTGGACGGGCCGAAATGCGTCCATTGCTATATGTTCTGATGTATGGATAACATTAAGAGCATTTGATTGAAGAATATGAACGCTCGCTGGGAATCCTTTCTATATATCGTGGATACATTTCCTTCGCGTGCCGGCGTCCACTGGGTCTCAGTGCAAACAACGTGGCATATTTTAATTTGGTAATAATGATGGCTGTACCAGAGTGCATCCATCATGCATAGTGTGGCGATATACAGGACATTAGCATCCATGATCTGGTATTCGTGGAGGAAACACTGACCAGTCCTACTGCCTTTTTTGACTCAGCAGACATACTGCACATATTGTTCTGACAACAGACCACCTGCCCACACACCGCCTATACTACACAATGTGTTCTTCAGGGTATCCAGCAGCATTTCCTGGCCAACTTGGTCACCAGATCAAGAATGTCTGGGACTGGATGGGGTGATGGATCTTCCATGCACAGCAGCAGACAAACACACTGGTTGAACTATAGGTCCAAGAGCTTGGAATGAGATACCTCAGGAGGATATCCAACGTCTGTATGACAATTACCATGCCACAGTGGCAGCTTGTATTGCTGTAAGGGGAGATCCAACCCAGTATTAATGTTGTGACCCTGCCTCAAAATATACCCTGCTGCAGAACCCAAAATAAAAAGGGGGCGCCCCCTTGGTTGTGTGATCACTGACCAAACACCACAAGTAGTTTATATTCTGTCAATCTCAGCATTACTTTTTCCATTGTATAATAAGAAGTTTCTCTGAACCTAACACATAATTTTGCTAAGAAACGAGATGATGCTAAAAGGTGTTCAATTTAAACTATCAGTTCCTGCCCAGGTATCCACTGACCATTGCTTTTTCTCCACTGCTCATAAGGACAGCTATGGCTAACCTTTCCTTCTCTTTCTGTCAGCTAATTCTTTTCCAGCTTCCTTACAGTTTTCCTGTTCAACTCACAGCGATAGCACAGCTTCCCTACTTATACTAGCAATGATCGCTCTGCTCTTCTACTCATACTGACACCTACAGCCTAGCTCTCCTGAGTACTCTGACAGCTGTAGGCTAGCTTCCATGCTCATTCTGAAATTAACAGGATATCCTCTATTAAGGACAGCTACAAATCCAGCCCCATTGTTTATATCATATAACTTCTCCTGATAGTCACAGCTACTGGCTAGCTCTCAGTAGGCTTTGCTGACTTTCATCCACTGTGTATGGCTATCTTCAGAATGCAAAAACCTCACTATAGGGATACTACTAAAGAGAAATTTGATAGTCATTAAAAGGGTTTTCCAAGACTTGGGTCCCTTTCACACGAACAAGAATTCTGTGCGGGTGCTATGCGTGATGCGAACGCATTGCGCCCGCACGGAATCCGGACCCATTCATTTAAATGGGTCTGTGTATATGAGCAGTGGTTTTCACGCATGACTTTTTCACGCAACGCTGGCCCCATAGAAGTGAATGGGGCTGCGTGAAAATCGCTTCGCATCCGCAAGCAAGTGCGGATGCAATGTGATTTTCATGGATGGTTGCTAAGAGATGTTGTTTGTACACGTTCAGTTTTTTATCATGCGCGTGCAAAACGCTGTAAATCGCATTGCACCCGTGTGATAAAAACTGAACCAAACGCGATCGCAAGCAAAACTGAATGACTTTGTTTGCGAAATCGCCCAGTTTTTACTGAACGGATCTGCAACGCATCAGGACATAATCCGGACATGCTTGTCTGCAAGTGGCCTAAAAGGGGTTTTATCACTTGAGCAATAGTATTTACCATGTAGAGAAAGGTAATACAAGGCACTTACTAATGTATTGTTATTATTGTGGTAAGGTGCAAGGTACCGTGGTCGATGGCAGGTACGTGTCACCGAGGTTCCTGGCCTCGGTGAGGTAAGAGCCGGATTTTCCTTTGTCAGCAGCAGCTAGTGCTGCTTGACACCTTGAAAATTAGTTTGGCTGCAAAGCCAATCCGGGCCGGCTCTTACTGGGAGTAGGCAAAGAGTTGGGTGGGTGCCTACTCCCCACGGTCCAGTCCGGACTTTTGCCGGGCCTTTAAAAGGCAGCCGCCTCAGCAGCTGGGAGAGTGTGATTGTCCTGGAGCTGCAGATGGTGCTGTGGAGCTCTCTGGGCTGGAAGCAGGAGCCCAGCAAGGAGGAGTGCAGACGGCCTGGAAGCCTGAGGTGGATTATCTTGCGGCTGGGCCGACAGCCAGGTGCGAACCCGCACCTAAAACCTCCCAGGTGATTAGAACCTGTGTTTGGACATTTTGTTTTACCTCCCGTTTTCTGATGTGTGTGATTTAACACCAAGTGACTGTTCGCTGTTTATTTTTGATGCAAGTGTGAATAAAACACTGTTTGCTGCACCTTCTGGACTCCCTTTTGCCTCTATACTGCACCCGCACCGCTGTCTACCAGAGCGACTCCCCACATTTGGTGTCGGATGCGGGCATGCGCAATGAGGCTGGCGTGAGCGCTGAAGTTTTTTTGCTAAGCACGAGTGCATGGAATATATTAAGCCAGCAAAGTTGCAAGCAGGAATTTCTGGCAACATGGAGGCTGCTGTGAAGGCTCTCATAGAGGCTAACGTGCAGCAGCGGGAGACCAACCAGCTACTGTTACAGCACGTGATGGCTTTACAAGCTGCAGGAGCGTCCCACCACGTCCATGATGCCCGGAAGCGGTCCGTGCGGCGATCCCAAAGATGACCCCCTCGGACGGCGTTGAGGCGTATCTGGCGGTCTTTGAGAAGGTGGCCGTGAGGGAGAAGTTACCCGTGACCAGTGGGCCGAGGTGGTCGCTCCGTTCCTGGCGTCCGGACCCCAGCAGGTTTTTTGACCTAGCAGATGACCAGGCTGCTGATTACCCCACGGTGAAGGGGCGATCCTGGCCAGACTGGGGGTAAACGTGTTGGTCCGGGCTCAGCGGGTCCACCAGTGGGACTTTAAAGCGGCTGAACCCGCCAGGCCGCAGTACTATGAGTTGCTGCACAGGTTGCAAAAGTGGCTGCAGCCTGATGTTCTAAGTCCGGCTGCTATGCTGGACCGTCTGCTGGCCGACATGTTCTGGAGGGCCCTGCCTTACCCCCTTCAGCACTGGATCGGCCAGGTATCCCCCACCAATGCCCTGGAGATGGTCGACCTGGTGGAGCGTTACGAGGCCACCAGAAACCTGCAGGGGAGTCTTGCTGGGAAGGGGTCAGTTAAACCCCGGAGGCCTCCACCCCTGTTCCGACGACCGGCGACAGAGAGACCTGCCCGGAATGTACCCCCTGCGGATCCGCCACCCGTGGTATGCTGGAGGTGTCAGGAGCCAGGCCACGTCAGGGCCGACTGTCCGCATCAGGGTGAGCCGATGGATGTGAACTACGGGGGTCGCCACTCCCTGTATGCACGGAAGCTGTGAGCAACTGGCACCCGTGAGGTGCAGGATAACAACCACCTGTGTCAGGTAGAGGTGGGAGATTCTCGGGCGGTGGCCCTGCTGGACTCCGGGAGTCTAGTCTCCCTGGTAAGAGCTGCCCTAGTACGGCCTGCGGAGTATACCGGCCGTAAAATCGGGGTCCTTTGCATCCACGGAGACTTAAAATACTACCCCACTGCGCTAGTGACTTTGTCCACCGTGGCTGGTAAGTGGACCCACGAGGTGGCTGTCGCTACCAAACTCCCACATGAACTGATACTTGGGAGGGACTTCCCAGGTTTCCCGGCGCTGTGGCCGGCAATAAAAATGTCTGATGGACCCGAGACAGGGGTAACCCTAGTAGAGTGGCCTGATACCACTGGAAGGCCAGAACCCTGGGAGCCCGAATCTGAAGGGCCAGCGGTAGGGGTGACCTCTGCTCCAGCGGTAGAGGGGGAGACAACCCCACTGAGTGTATTGGTGGGAGACACGGAGGACTTGCCACCGGGACCTGAGTTGGCAGACCTCAATGTCTCCGGGGAAAATTTTGGGACCGCACAACACCGGGACCAAACCCTAACCAGGGCCTGGGAAAGTGTGGTTGATGGTAAACCCCAGAAACCTGGGGCTGAATTAATGTTTCCGCGATTTATTGTTCTTCAGGATATGTCGTATCGGGTGAACCAAATCCGAGGTGAGCCAGTTGAACAGTTGGTGGTGCCCACCGCATATCGCAAGCTTGTTATGGAGCTTGCCCACCAACATGTTCTTGGGGGGCACATGGGGTGGCAGAAAACGCAGGACCGTGTACTGCAGCGATTTTATTGGCCTGGTGTGTTTAAGGAGGTAGAAGAGTATTGTAAGATAAATAGCCCCCAGCCACATTTCCGTAGACCTCTGGTACCTCTTCCAATCATTGAGGTCCCGTTTGAGCGTATCGCTATGGATCTGATCGGGCCTGTACCAAAGTCTGCCAGGGGCCACCAACACATTCTGGTAGTTCTCGACTATGCCACTCGGTATCCGGAGGCGGTGCCTCTGCGACATACCTTAGCTAAGCTCATTGCCAAAGAGTTAATGGAAATGTTTTCCCGTGTGGGCCTGCCAAAAGAGGTTCTGACAGACCAAGGGACCCCTTTTATGTCCAAAGTTATGAGGGAACTGTGTAAATTATTGCGTATAAAGCAATTGCGGACGTCTGTTTACCATCCGCAAATGGACAGTCTTGTCGAAAGGTTTAACCAAACTCTAAAAAAATATGTTAAAAAGGGTGGTGTCTAGAGATGGGAAGGACTGGGATCTGCTTCTGCCCTATCTCATGTTCGCAGTGCGAGAGGTGCCCCAGGCCTCTACTGGGTTCTCGCCCTTTGAACTGCTTTATGGCAGACACCCTCGGGGCCTGTTGGATATTGCCAAGGAAGCGTGGGAACAACAGCCTGTCCCCCACAAAAGTGTCATTGAGTATGTCACCCAGATGCAGGAACGGATGGAAAGGGTGTTGCCGCTGGTTCGGGAGCATATGGAGGCAGCGCAACAAGCCCAGAGTAGGGTGTATAATCGTCAGGCTAGGGTACGGGACTTCAATCCAGGAGATCGGGTTTTGGTTCTGGTACCCACCCTTGACAGCAAGTTCCTAGCTAGGTGGCAGGGCCCCTATGAGGTGATTGAGAAGGTAGGGGAAGTAAATTACAAGGTACACAAGCCAGGGCGGCGCAAGCCGGAGCAGGTGTACCACGTGAATTTACTAAAGCCGTGGAAAGATAGGGACACGGCCGACGACCACAGCCCCCAGCCAGAGCTTCTAGGTGAAAAGGGTCCAGCCCCACAGTTCGAGGCCTGTGAAGCAGTAACCACGGTAAAAATTGCAGACAGCCTGTCTTCCAAACAAGTTCAGGAAGTCAGGGAGTTCATCAGTCGGAACACGGATGTGTTCTCGGACCTCCTGGCCGCACGTCTCTCATCCAACATGACATCGTCACTGAGCCTCAGGCCAAGATCCGGTTAAAACCATACCGGGTACCCGAGGCTCGGCGACGGGCCATCGCGGAGGAAGTGCAGTTAATGTTGAAGCTCGATGTCATTGAGGAGTCGAAAAGTGAGTGGGCCAGTCCCATAGTCCTAATACCCAAGCCGGATGGGACGTTGCGGTTCTGCAACGATTTTCGTAAGTTAAATGAAGTGTCCAAGTTTGATGCATATCCCATGCCCGGGTAGACGAGCTTGTTGAGAATTTAGGGCAAGCCCGTTATTTTTCTGTGCTAGACCTCACCAAAGGGTACTGGCAGGTACCCTTAACGGAGTCGGCCAAGGAAAAAACTGCTTTTGTTACCCGCAGGGCCTGTATCATTACAAGGTGTTACCCTTTGGCCTGCATGGCGCCCCGCCACCTTCCAAAGGTTAATGGACATTGTGCTGCGACCTCATCGTCGGTGCGCCTCAGCCTACTTAGATGATGTAGTCATCCACAGCACCGACTGGGAAAGCCATTTACCCAAGGTGCAGGCGGTAGTGGATGCCCTGAGGAAAGCTGGACTAACCGCCAATCCAAAAAAGTGTGCGATTGGGTTGGAAGAGACCAAATATCTGGGGTATGTAATTGGGCGGGGAGTCATCAAACCTCAGGTAACTAAGGTAGAGGCCATACGTAACTGGCCCCGACCGGTCACCACCAGGCAGGTAAAGTCCTTCCTGGGAATTGTAGGATACTACATGCGGTTTGTGCCCCACTTTGCCACAATAGCAGCGCCGTTGACAGACCTGTTGAAGGGGCGAAAGTCTGGGAAGGTTAGCTGGAGTGAGAAGGCGGAGGAGGCTTTCTCCGCGCAGAAGTCGGCCCTGTGTGGGTCCCCGGTTTTGGTGACACCCGACTTCAACAGGGAGTTCGTCGTTCAGACGGATGCCTCGGAGGTAGGTCTCGGTGCAGTACTGTCTCAGGAGGTCAATGGGGAAGAACATCCCATTGTCTTCCTGAGCCGTAAACTCACCCCAGCCGAGACCAGGTATAGTATAGTGGAGAGGGAGTGCCTGGCTATCAAGTGGGCACTCGAATCTCTCCGCTATTACCTGTTAGGGAGGAGGTTCCGTCTGGTGACCGACCATTCCCCACTCAAGTGGATGAGCCAAGCCAAGGAGAGGAATGCTCGGGTCACCAGGTGGTTCCTATCCTTGCAAAATTTCAAATTTTCGGTAGAACACAGGGCAGGACGCTTGCAGGGTAACGCAGATGCCCTGTCCCGCGTCCACTGCCTCACTTGTGTTCACCCCTCAGGGTTGAACAAAGGGGGGTATGTGGTAAGGTGCAAGGTACCGTGGTCGATGGCAGGTACGTGTCACCGAGGTTCCTGGCCTCGGTGAGGTAAGAGCCGGGTTTTCCTGTGTCAGCAGCAGCTAGTGCTGCTTGACACCTTGAAATTTAGTTTGGCTGCAAAGCCAATCCGGGCCGGCTCTTACTGGGAGTAGGCAAAGAGTTGGGTGGGTGCCTACTCCCCACGGTCCAGTCCGGACTTTTGCCGGGCCTTTAAAGGCAGCCGCCTCAGCAGCTGGGAGAGTGTGATTGTCCTGGAGCTGCAGATGGTGCTGTGGAGCTCTCTGGGCTGGAAGCAGGAGCCCAGCAAGGAGGAGTGCAGACGGCCTGGAAGCCTGAGGTGGATTATCTTGCGGCTGGGCCGACAGCCAGGTGCGAACCCGCACCTAAAACCTCCCAGGTGATTAGAACCTGTGTTTGGACATTTTGTTTTACCTCCCGTTTTCTGATGTGTGTGATTTAACACCAAGTGACTGTTCGCTGTTTATTTTTGATGCAAGTGTGAATAAAACACTGTTTGCTGCACCTTCTGGACTCCCTTTTGCCTCTATACTGCACCCGCACCGCTGTCTACCAGAGCGACTCCCCACATTATCCATATTGCTTCCTTTGCTGGCTAGACTCATTTTTCCATCACATTATACACTGCACGTTTCCATGGTTACAACTGCCCTGCAATCCAGCAGTGATGGTCGTGCTTGCACACTATAAAAAAAGCACCAGCCTATGTGCGCTCCCATGGTTCCGGCCACCAGAGTGGCCGGTATTTTTTCCTATTGTGTGCAAGTACAAGCACCACTGAAGGATTGCAGGGTGGTCGTAACCATGGAAACAAGCAGTGTATAATGTGATGGAAAAATGAATCCAGCCAGCAAAGGAAGCGCTATGGACAATCACCATACATTAGTAAGTGGCTTGTATTAACTTTCTCTACATGATAAATGCCACTTGCTGAAGTGACAAAATTTATTTAAATACTAACGACCTATCCTCCGCATAGGTCATCAATATCTGACTAAAGTGTTCAGGTATATAGTGTATCTTTGCTTTTACAAATCACTAATGGGAACTTTAGAAAAACTTTAAGAAAACTTCCGCAGACGGATCCCTAACACTAATGCTGGCTTCACACGTCTGTTAAACCCGGACATGAGCAGTCCGTGGTAATGCGGGCTGGATTTGTTCTTTACAGCCGGAGCGCACAGCGTCATTGGTTGCTATGACACTCCCTGCCACCAATCATACCAGTGAATTACTATCCTGCAGCGGCGGCAGGGAGCGCTACGGCTGTAAAGAACCCTCCCCTGGGCTTAACTAAGCCCTCTCCTGGGCTTAACTAAGCCTACAATTTTCAGGGCAGTGTAGGAATCAGCTACATATATACTCTGCTGAGAAGCCCCAGGCAGATGGGCGGGGAGTGCGCAATCTAAAAGAGGCCGCTACACTCAATATATACTACAAGAAAATTTAGACAAGTACATTGATAATCGCAGATGCATATCCATAAAGCTAACATGCAGGAAGCAAACAAAAAAGGTATGGCAGCACAATATTTCACATACAAACAATAAAACTTAGAAATAAGGATCCTTCTAACTTAGAATTCAGAGTATATATGTAGTTGGTTCCTACACCACCCTTGATATTGTAGGCTAAGGCTACTTTCACACTTGCGGCAGGGTGATCTGGCAAGCAGTTTCGTCGCCCGAAATGCCTGCCGGATCCGTCAATCTGCATGCAAACGGAAAGCATTGTAAGAACGGATCCGTCTCTCCGCTTGTCATGCGGAGAGACGGATCCGTTATATATTTTTTTCACATATTTACCGGTCTGCGCAGATGGATCCGGCATTGCGGTATTTTGAATGCTAATACATTCCAATGGGAAAAAATGCCAGATCCGGCATCCCGGCAAGTGTTCCGGAATTTTGAACGAAGATAAAACTGCAACATGCTGTGGTATTATCTCTGTCCTGAAATGTCAAAAAGACTGAACTGAAGACATCCTGATGCATCCTGAACGGATTTCTCTCCATTCAGAATGCATGGGGATAAAACTGATCAGTTCTTTTTTGGTATAGAGCCTCAACGACATAACTCTATGCTGGAAAACAAAAAAGCAAGTGTGAAAGTACCCTTAGTTAAGCCCAGGAGAGGCAGTTTTGTTGGTGTTCGGGACCCATCTGCAGAAGCCACCTTGACGCCTGGTAGATGGGCCCGACACACGTTTGATTAAAAAATGGCTGCAAAGAGCTTATTTTTTTCATTTTTAGTAGGTAAAATACCACTTTAAGTTAGAAGGATCCTTATTTCTCAGTTTTATTGATTGTATATGAAATATTGTGCTGCCATACCTTTTTTGTTTGCTTCCTGCATGTTAGCTTTATGGATATGCATCTGCGATTATGAATGTGCTAGTCTACATTTTCTTGTAGTCTAACAATGCATGACAGCAAAAGAGATGAACAATACAATTTCTATGATGTGATAACAATGTATATGTTTATGTATACATTTGGCTTTACGCTGAGAATATTATTGTATTGTCACTAATGGCCCATTCTATCAGCTTTGTCTGGTCAGCTGCAGACACTGATTTGTCCTGCATCAACATCCATTTTTCTCCAGTAATCAGTTCACTTTTCAGAATAATGATAACGATTACTGGCATGAGAGCAAATACAATATAGCTAGCAGTGTGCAGTGTCATCATCAGGGTTGATACATGTTCAATTACATTTTTCTCAGCTGTAGCCAACAAAATAGCCTGCAGAAAATAATTGCTGAAGAATTTATAATCCCTATAGGATCACCGAAATACCACCATAACAAAAATGTGCCAGTGGTATGATATATAGACATATTATGGCGTATTATTTTAAGAAGCGGTATGGCCTCAATGCTATAATTCTTTCTTTGTTCCACTAACTAATGGGGGAAATTCAGTACTTTCTAATTGTCTCCGCTTACTTTTCAGGCTGACGTCATGGTTTTCAGTTTCAGTGACTTATAATGAGCATTATCTGATTTGTATTGGATACAAACAGACTAATGATGCCACGTTTCCAATTTCTTTCCCCGAGTAGAAAAAAAAAATCAGCAAACTACATCATTTTAGCTGAAAGGAGCAACAAAATGCTGAGAAAACAGAACTATTGTCAACAGAGCTGTTGAGGATCCAGTGTTCTCTGATTCTGTCTAATTATTAGATACGCTGGATACTGTAATCAGTTACTGCCCCTTCTCATTGCCAATTCCTCTCTGAGTTGAAGACATAGGTAACCTAATGTAAGACAGACTGGTTTCTAGTAGCCTAACCTAACAACCTAATTTAAAGGGCATCTGTCTGCAGATTTGTCCCTATGAGACTGGCTGACCTGTTACATGTGCACTTGGCAGCTGAAGGCATCTGTGTTGGTCCTATCTTCATATGTGTCCACATTACTGAGAAAAATTATGTTTTAATTGATGCTTTAATTGTTTTAATTGATGCTTAAAGGGATGAGCAAATCGACTTCGAATGCTTAATCCGGTCAATTCGCATAAAACCTTGTATGAATACTGTACAGTGCGTACAATGGAACTGAGTATTCAAATGAAGTTTTATGCGAATCAACTTCGGATGAAGCATCCAAAGTCAATTCGCTTATCCCTAATTACAACTGTAGGCTCTGCTCTCTCTGCAATTACTGCACCCTCTGCGCTTTGCCAGGTTCAGGCAAAGAAAACGTCATCGTGCCTGGCACTGTCAATCAAAGTGCAGGGGGTGCACAGCTGCAGAGAGAGCAGAGCCTCTAGGAGTAACAACATCACCCCTGTTACTCCTAGAGGCTCATTTGCATCTATTAAAACATCAGTTTTCTCAGCAATGCAGGCACATATAAACATGGGACCAACACAGATGCCTTCAGTTGCCAGATCAGCCAGTTTCATAGGTACAAATCTGCTGACAGATGCCCTTTAAAAGGCAGTAGGTTTTCGGAAGTGCATCTCTAGCAACCTGTCCATCAAATGACTCAACTTTACAGATCAAAGCTGGCTTGGCTTTATTCTGACAAGAATTACGCCGTTTTGTGTAGTATAAGTAAAAATAAATGTAAAACTTCATTAAAGGGCTTCTGTAGCCAAAAGTAACACTTGCTGCTAGAACATATATGTGATGGTTTTACAAATATGTCCACGGGTGTATCTGTACCCTCTAAATGGCCACCGAATCCTTCTATTGAGATGAGAATATTTGCTTTCTTATACAGGCCAAGCCATTTATTACCTATGAATGCCTGCAGAACTGTAGTTGGATAAGTTTGTGTGGAGTAGTAGCCAAGAATGGGAGAAAATGACGATGCAATTGAGAAGAAATAGGGACTTGTAAGCCCAAACAAAATAGACAATTCAGCACTTTGACTTTCTAATCATTGCATTCATGGTAAAGAAAAACACATACTATAGTTAAGTAATATAATGGTAATTCAAGTTCTGTAGTTATAAAAATAAGAATAATTCACAGCTCACTACACAATTGTCCAGTGGTTAGGCATGGTCATCATACCAAAAAAACCAATAGAATAGATACAGTGGATATAAAAAGTCTACACACCCGTGTTAAAATGTCAGGTTTCTGTGCTGTAAAAAAAAATGAGACAAAGATAAATCATTTCAGAACTTTTTACACCTTTAAAGTGACCTAAAACCGTACAACTCAATTGAAAAACAAACTGAAATCTTTTTGGTAGAGGCTAGGTAGAGAGAAGAAAAAATATAAAAATAAAATAATATGGTTAGTGTGCACACCCTTAAACTAATACTAATACTTTGTTGAAGCACCTTTTGATTTTATTACAGCACTCAGTCTTTTTTGGGTATGAGTCTATCAGCATGGCACATTTTGACTTGGCAAGATTTGTCCACTCTTCTTTGCAAAAACTCTTCTTCTAGTGAAGCCATTCCTTTGTTGATTTGGATGTATGCTTTGGGTCGTTGTCATGCTGAAAGATGAAGTTCCTCTTCATGTTCAGCTTTCTAGCAGAAGCCTGAAGGTTTTGTGCCAATATTGACTGATATTTGGAACTGTTCATAATTCCTTCTATCTTAACTAAGGCCCCAGTTCCAGCTGAAGAAAAACAGCCCCAAATCATGATGCTGCCACCACCATGCTTCACTGTGGGGATGGTGTTCTTCTGGTGATGTGCAGTGTTGTTTTTGCACCAAAAATATCTTTTGGAATTATGGCCAAAAAGTTCAACCTTGGTTTCATCAGACCATAACACCTTTTCCCATATGCTTTTGGGAGACTACAGAAGTGTTTTTGCAAAATGTAGCCTGGCTTGGATGTTTTTCTTCGTAAGTAAAGGCTTTCGTCTTGCCACTCTACCCCATAACCCAGACCTATGAAGAATACGGGAGATTGTTGTCACATGTACCACACAGCCAATACTTGCCAGATATTCCTGCAGCTCCTTTAATGTTGCTGTAGGCCTCTTGGTAGCCTCCCAGACCAGTTTTCTTATCGTCTTTTCATCAATTCTGGAGGTACGTCCAGTTATTGGTAATGTCACTGTTGTGCCATATTTTCTCCACTTGATGATGACTGTCTTCACTGTGTTCCATGGTATATCTAATGCCTTGGAAATTCTTTTGTACCCTTCTGCTGACTGATACCTTTTAACAATGAGATCCCTCTGATACTTTGGAAGCTCTCTGTGGACCATGGCTTTTGCTGTGGGATGCGACTAAGAAAATTTCAAGAAAGACCAACTAGAGCAGTTGAACTTTATTTGGGGTTAATCAGAGGCACTGCAAATGATGGTAGGTGTATGCTGACTCCTATTTACCATGATTTTGAATGTAAATGCTTAATTCTGTACACAGCTACATCCCCAGTTATAAGAGGGTATGCAACCATATTATTTTAGTTTTTTTAGTTTTCCTTCTTCCACCTAAACGATTTCAGTTTGTTTTTCAATTGAGTTGTACAGTTTATAGGTCACATTAAAGGTCGAAAAAGTTCTGAAATTATTTATCTTTGTCTCATTTTTTTTTACAGCACAGAAACCTGATATTTTAACAGGGGTGTGTAGACTTTTTATATCCACAGTACACCACCTTCCTCTTGGTTTCTTCCTACGCATGTGTGTGTCTGTATATATATGTGTGTGCGTTTATATAGTTGAAGTACTTTATGCTAGATTTTGCGTTCAACTTTTGGAGCATTTTTGGCGCACATTGGTGCATCTTTCATAAGCACTCCTCCTTTCCGATAAGCTATGGCCCTTTTAATGAGTCTAAAAAATAGTAAAAAAACACTTAATAAATGTGGTAAAAAGCATGTGTTCCAGTTTCTAGGATTCTCTTGCAAATCTAGTTTGCTTCACAAATTACCACAGCATTGATTATCTGCATTAAGATTTTCTACAAGCACCTTAATAACCAGTAAACCATAAGGGTTCCGTGATATCTATCTATCTTCCACATGTAGATCTGTCTTAAGGACCTTATCTTTTATTTTACAGAGACACATTGGGGGTAATTAATTATGCCCATACACCAGAAAACTGGTGTTATAAAGTCGCAAACCCTGGTTTTGCGACTTTTTAAATTAAATTTGTGCCTAGATTTTTGCACAAATGCCATTTATGAAAGGTGAGTGTGGCATGGCTGTGGTATGGGTGGGACCATTGGCCCCAGCCATGCTGTCATCATTTATACCACTTTTCTGGAGTAAATGACTGAAACCTTGGTGTAGATTTCTTTCTAGGTGTATGGACTGTTAGAGGATGTTCTTAATTTATGATGAGGCATGCATAAAATTAATTGCATCCTCTGGCAGTGCAAGATAGATTATCTTGAAAAAACGTCTCCTATGGGACCACCTCTACTATTGTGGTTGCATTGGCTGGGTCTAAATTCTGGTTTAATTCATGCCAAAATTTGGTGCATTATTGGTAGAATTTGGTGTACCTTGTCTTAGACATATTTATGAATTGTTAGCCAAAAAGTATAATACACTGGGCTTCATCAGCCAAGTGACATGGAGTTGTAACATTTTGCTCCAAATGTTTTGCGTTTTACGCTGGTCTTAGAAATCTCCTGCTCTGTGGTTGTAACTTATTTATGATGGGCATAGGCCTCGTCATATATTATGTGCACTTCCAGCTGTTCATGTGCCAGTGTAAAATCTACGGCAGCTCTGAGCTGCCAAAGATTTCTGTCTTCATCTGAGACTGAAAATAGGTGCAAATGAAGATAAATGTGCTAAATCGGCTGGCCCCAATTCCCACCCTCACCACAATCCTTTTCAGAAAATGGCAAGGGCAGCACAGAAACATCAGTTATGACAACATTTGTCACAAGTGGCGTTTAAAAAGCTGCATATTTGCAACTTTTTGAACGCCACTTTTCTGGTGCAGGGAGATGATAAATCTCCCCCAGAGCAAGCTAAACAATAGGTGGTATAAAGTTAGACTGGACAGTCTAAAGATATACCAAATTTAGTGACTGAGTAAATCAGCTTATTTTATATTGTGCCTTTTTTATTATTAATTTTTACCATTAAGGATGTGAAATTTGTGACCCGTTTTGTCACTTAATAATGGCAGGGCAGCACACCATGACAAGGTGCTGATCGCACTGTTAATCAAGCTGCTGGAATACACAGAAACTAATATACCCAGTTATTAAAACTAATGGGATGAAATATGCAATATCTGATAAATTATTAAGAGAATACATTTGATACATTTTCCTGTTCTACCATCTTGATATCTCAATACACTACTGTGAAATATTTCGGTTTCAAGCTGTATCGTTAGACAGCTACACATGAAAAAAACATCCTCTGATAACATTTATGACATTTGGGCATATCATAATGATCGTAATTAGAACTAAGTAAAACTGCAAACTTTAAAATATGCCACTTCAGCTTCTTAAACTCTATATCATTGAAAAACCTTGATGACTTTCACCCTCTAAATTATGTTAAAAATTCCAAAATCAGTTCCCTTTTATTTTTCAGCTACTTGCTGTATGTCCTCAGGCCAGTGCACCCAGCTGTGCTTTCACAGCCAATCCAGAAAGTGAGATAGGCCAATTATTTTCATACCTAGTGTGGCTTTGTGAAAAAAAATCAAAAACAAGCATTCGCACAACCATGAAAGGTGTCATTACATTTACCTTTAGTAATAACTAGCTGATCTACATTCATAAATAATCCATACTCTGGAAGTGTCTGAAATGTAATGCGGCAGTTACAAAACAGAAGTTCTTAATAAACACTTCTGCTCTCGGCTCCATCCTTCTGAATTACTATCTTTGATCTTTTCTTAATTTCCTTTTCACAGTCATGATGATTAGTCTTTGATCTATCAAATCCTAAAGATTTTCTTAAAAAGGAAAAAAGAACACTCCTGGATTGTTTGATGAGAGAAATGTATGTTTTAGATTTCTCTTTGACTTTTGCCTCTCATAGACAATATAGAAAAGAAGGAGTAGTTATCATGTAGAGAAAGTTAATAGAAGCAACTTACTAATGTATTGTTATTATGCATATTGCTTCCTTTGCTGACTGGATTCATTTTTCACATTATACACTGCTTGTGTACAGCGGTTACGACCACCCTGCAATCCAGCAGTGATGGCCGTGCTTGCACACTATAAAAAAAACCCTAGCCTATGTGAGCTCCCATGGTCCTTGCCACCAGAGAGGCAGGCACTTTTTCTTATAGTGTGCAAGTACGGCCACCGCTGATGGATTGGAGGGTGGTCGTAAGTTCGTAACCATGGAAACGAGCAGTGTATAATGTGATGGAAAAATGAATCCATCCAGCAAAGGAGGCAATATGGATAATAACAATACATTAGTAAATGTCTGGTATTAACTTTCTCTACGTGATAAATGACATTTGCTGAAGTGACAAAACTCCTTTTATGTCTAAATCAATGGACCGCATAAAAGGAATACAAAGCATAATTTGCCATATTTCATTTTCTTATTGTAGGTCTATAAAATGTATCAGTAAAGAAAGTATCAGTATTAACACATTAAAGGGGTTTTCTGGGATTTTTTATTTTTTTTACTCATGACCTATTCTATGGATAGGTCATCAGTATCTGATCAGTGAGGGTGCAACATCCAGGACCCCCACTGATCAGCTCTTATGTCTAAATCAATGGATCGCATAAAAGGAATACAAAGCATAATTTGCCATATTTCATTTTCTTATTGTAGGTCTATAAAATGTATCAGTAAAGAAAGTATCAGTATTAACACATTAAAGGGGTTTTCTGGGATTTTTATTTTTTTTACTCATGACCTATTCTCTGGATAGGTCATCAGTATCTGATCAGTGAGGGTGCAACATCCAGGACCCCCACTGATCAGCTATTTGAAAAGGCACTGGAGCCAAGGCCTTCTCTCTGCTCACAAAGCACAGTGCCATCCATTGTATAGCAGCTATGCTTGGTATTCACTTCAATGGGGCAGAACTGCGCCTAGGTCATGTGACCGATGATGTCACAAGGCTTAGGCAAGGTTGGAGAAGGCCGCGTTGCTACTGCGAGCGCCGATGCCTTATCAAACAGCTGATCGGCAGGGCACCTGGGTGTCAGACCGTCACCATTCAGATACTGATGACCTATCTTCTGGTTAAATAATTCCGGAAAACCCTTTTAACCCCTAACATAACACAAATATGAAACCTGGATAAAGATAATTTAAACTCAATGCAACACGTATTTAATTCCCAAATCTAAACATGCTGAAAACTTTAGCAAACAGCTTAGAAGTAACTGTACCTTTAAAGGGGTATTTTAGGATTTTACTACCTATATGCCATCAATATCTGATTGATAAACTGCTCTGCAGTAGCTCCGGCACTGGAAGTTGGCATATCACTAAACACGGCTCCATTCATTTTGAATTGCAGTGCTGCACCAACTGAAGCGAAGGAGAACAGTTTGCAGTAACCAGTTCCATCTACTACACAGTTGTTGGAGCTGTGATTCGATTACCAATTTACACAGGATTAACTTGGATTTAATTTATCGGCGGGGGTACAGGTTTTTGGACCCTACTGATCAGATATTGATGGCCTACCCTGAGGACAGGCCTGTTGAGTGGTTCACTATGGGTCATGTGGTGCCTCCGTAAGCATTACTTCTAAAGGAAAATGTCTACACAATACAGTATGCTATGTAGCATGTCATTATTTGTTTCTCGGATTCTTGTGGAATCCATAAGAAAAAACTTTTGTATGCTCCCATTTGGAGGCGCACATAAATACCGGTATGCGCCCATCGATTTTGCTAGGTGATGTACTATGGATTTTTGAACTACCTTATTAACATTCACTGCCCACCAAAAATGAAGTGGCATTAGCTATAAGGTCTTATATAGATCAGCTTTATTTTTATTATAATCATAGACATGGATTCTTTACTATAAGAGCAATGAGGCTATGGAACTATGCCCAAAGATGTGATGCTTGAGCCAAAAAGTTCAAAAGGAGCCGGGACGCCTTTCTTGAGAGTAATAATATCACAATCTGTACCAGATTTCTGGAAATGGGAAGCTGAATCAGGGATTTATTCCAATTGCCAAATTTTTAGTCAAAATTATAATTTTTTTGCCTAATATGGGGTATTTCAGCCTTTGCCTGCCTCTGGTGCTCATAGGAGGGCAAGTCCAATCTATTTTATGTTCAGGTTTAGAAATCATACAAAGACGTGTCTTACTGGTGATGTAAAGCAGCCTAGGCTGTATGTTCTTAAACCATTGTGACTATTTAAAAAAGACTTATTTCACCACAGCGTCCCCTTAGCAACTAAGTGCTTTGTAATCTGAGAGAAAATCGAGTAAAGTCTTAATTAATCAGAAAGAAAACTCAATTAGACAGCACTAAACTCCCACTTATTCAGTTAAGGCACCCCAGCATGAGTCAGGTAATAATATTTAGCCTGTTCATTTGATAGAACTGAGATACACAATGTAGCACAGTAAGTTATTTAAATATAAGCACCTACAGTAGATGATAGGGAAAGTGACTGGGAAGTATTACTAAGGCCCTTATGCACACGGCCGTTGCCCGTATTACGGCCCACAAACAGGTTATCTCCGCATCCCATTCACTTCTATTTTTTGATGGTGCAGACAGATCACGGACCCATTAAATTCAAATGGGTCTGGATTCGTCGTGGCTGCCGCACGGTTGGGTTCTGTGCATTGGGAACTGCAAACTGCGGTCCCCAATGCATGGAACGGCTGCACAACGGCTATGTGCAAGAGGCCTTAAAGGGTTATTCCAGTTTTTTTATTTTTTTATTTATTTGTTCATATTATAGAATATTATACAATTTTAAAATATAGATGTATTTAACACTTGGCTTAAATACGTTTCTTATATCAGGTTGTTAACCCCTATCTGCACACAAGAATGGTTTAGCCCATGAATCAGTCAGTCCTGTGTAATGTATCCATGAAGTAACTGAAACATGGCATGAGTCATGTAACACACCACTGACATTAAGTAAGCAACAGTGTTACATGATGACATATGTGCTAGGTCAGCACACAGGACACTTCCATGGGATAACTACATAGGAGAAATGGTGGAAACCATTGTGGCTATAACAAAAAACTACTTCACTGTGTGTGTCTTTACATGGCTGCCTGTTTCCAGATTATTCATAAAATGGCTACCTCTTTAGGTGATGCCATCATGTTGTTAATAAAGTTAACTGTGAGAAAAATTGCAAACACAATACATACAAGGTAGACAGAAAGAACAGAGAGAGACATGGAATGCTGCTGCAGGAATTAATGCTGTATATACCGTATATTTTATATCTCAATAAACTGCTACTAACTTGTTAGATATCTGGACAGTTAACTGAATACCAAAGGCCACATGACAGATTTGAGGATCACATGACTGACGCCATCTTTAGTCCTACGGATGCATTTTACAGGACTAAAATGGGTCATACCATTTTTTTTTCTTTAGAGAGAAAGAGACTATTGTACTAATATAATAAAGTTCCGCAAGCAAAATTTTTAATACATGTAGATTAGAGAATTGGATAACTGCCTATTCTCTAACCAAATAAATGTAATCATTAAAACCAGAATACCTCTTTAAGAAAATAAAATGCAATTTCAAAGTAAAGCACAATTTGAACAAATATACAATAATGTATCCTATTATATTGATTTCTGTCATAAAACTGGTCTAGAAATCTTAAAGGTGTTCTCAAAATGGTGGAAAGTGACACACATTTTTAGAGACTAACCTTTGTATTACAAAAATAGACAATTCACTTAAAGTGTATATTAGACAACACAAATATCATATAAATTTCCATATAATCATTTGAATTTGAGCAATTATCGTTGAAAGGACTTGTTCACACGGGCGTGTCATGTTTTGCGGTCCGCCCTATATAGAAATGCCTATTCTTGTCCGCAAAACTTTTGCAGGGCCACGAAACGAAGCTAAAAATGCGGCTCAGACGCAGACCAAAACCACAGTCTTGTGAATGAGCCTTAAGGCTGAGTTCACATCAACCATCAAAAAGTGTGGTGATAAGAAAGCAGGATGCGCTCATACCCATATGCAGTTGTGCATTTCTGTAGGGGAGCACATCCTGCACTTATAGTCCGTTGCTAATGGCAATCACCAGCAAAAAATGCATACAATGGATGATGCCAGCAACGGACTACAAGTACCACAATGGACATCCTACATAAGGTGAAATTTATGTGGATGTGGCAAGAATTCAGAACAAACACAGAACCAGAGATAGGTGCACGCTGCCGTCGCACTAAACCCTCACACTGATGTTAAAAATTGAGAGTTAGTTCGACATATCCTACTAGGAGGACGTGTCTTAAGCCTCGGGCACCAGCGTCAAGGTCTCTCAAGTAGCCCGTGGGCCCTAACACTCACCTACCTGCGCCATATGGGCGATATCAGGGGCCAGTGGGCAATTACAGGAGCATTAGGACGACTCACAAACATCTCCTCTGTTACCTCCAGCATGTGGCCATGCTTGCAATGGGAGGTGGGAGGTGTCTATGAGCCCTACCCAAGACTGACTGATATAGCCCAAGGCCAAATGGTTTGATGGTTTATATATATATGTATGGAGGTGTATAAACTCCATTTCAAATGTGCCTGTTTTTCATCTTCAGGTCACATTTGGGTGCACCTGTTTGGCTTTCCATTCTTTTGATCCATCAGAAGAATAGAAAAAAATGAGATAACGGGATCATGTTGCATGAGATGTCATCCGTTTGAGCCATTTCCATCTGAGATTTGTTTTTTGCACTGCATGCAGGACTTTTTTCTGTCTAAAAAAAACGGATCTCTGGCGGAAATGGCTGAAATGGATGACAAATGATGCAACAGGACATTTTTTTTTTTTACAGGATCCTGTTTTTTTTTTTCTCTCTCTTCTTCTGACAGATCAGAAAAACAGAAAGCAAAATAGTGATGTGAATTCCCTCTAAATAATAGAATATAGCAAACAAAGAGTAATAAATTGTTAACTTTTTTGTGAAACAGACCTTTTAACCTGACATTAGTCAGAGCCATATGCCCTTGTCTAATCAGAAATCTGCCAGTAGTACATGGTGTGTTTGCTCTGGGGAAGAACGAGCAATGATGGCAATAATATTTAGTAATTATTGTCTTGTCTAGCTGCACATCTTTCAGATACAAGCGATTCACTTGCATCACAAATTCTCGCTTGCCGCTCGTTTACGAATAGGACCCTAATGGTGCATTTGGATGAGTGGATAATCTTCTAGGCAATTAACAAATCAATCACATTTAGCAACGTCAAGCTGATGGCAGACCAGTATTTTTATGCACAGATTATCGTGTACAAATTTGTTTACATGTGATTATTTATAGGGATGTGTGAATCGACTTCGGATGAAACATCCGAAGTCGATTCGCATAAAACTTAATTCCAATACTGTACGGAGCAGGAGCTCCGTACAGTATTAGAATGTATTGGCTACGATGAGCCGAAGTTATTGCTTTGCAAAATCTCACGAGACTTCGGGTAATAACTTAATAAATTAATTTGTACTGTAAAAAAACATTTCCCGAGCTCGGTTTCAGTTCCAAGTGGTACAATAAGTCATTTGCTACATACTGTACATTTACACTGCACTAACTTCCAACAGTGTTCGAATTGTACCAATAATCTGCTCCTCTAAAAGTGCCTTAAGACATACTGTTACAATGATCAAACCAATGCATCCATATTTAAACATGTGTATCCTAAGGTGAACTGATTTGTTACTAGATATGAGCCTTAGCCATTAAAAGATTTGATTCGGGTATTAATCAATTTGACCCAAACTGCAAGTGCACCAACTGGCCTCTCCTGTCTTTCCGTCTTGTTTTTTTTATTTTACTATGCATTTTTTCTGTGGTTCCCCTCTTTCAAGTTCTTTAACAACATTAGTAATGTCAGAGTGACATACAGTGGATATAAAAGGTCTATACACCCCTGTTAAAATGTCAGGTTTCTGTGCTATAAAAAAAATGAGACAAAGATAAATAATTTCAGAACTTGTTCCACCTTTAATGTGACCTATAAACTGTACAACTCAATTGAAAAACAAACTGAAATCTTTTAGGTAGAGGAAAGAAAACAAAAAAAAACTAAAATATTGTGGGTGTGCACACCCTCTTATAACTGGGGATGTAGCTGTGTACAGAATGAAGCATTTACATTCAAAATCATGTTAAATAGGAGTCAGCATACACGTGCCATCATTTACAGTGCCTCTGATTAACCACAAATAAAGTTCAACTGCTCTAGTTGGTCATTCCTGAAATTTTCTTAGTCGCATCCCACAGCAAAAGCCATGGTCCACAGAGAGCTTCCAAAGTATCAGAGGGATCTCATTGTTAAAAGGTATAAGTCAGGAGAAGGGTACAAAAGAAAATATGGCACAACAGTGACATTACCAAGAACTGGACGTCACTCTAAAATTAATGAAAAGACGAGAAGAAAACTGATCTGGGAGGCTACCAAGAGGCCTACAGCAACATTAAAGGAATATCTGGCAAGTACTGGTTGTGTGGTACATGTGACAACAATCTCCCGTATTCTTCATATGTCTGGGCTATGGGGTAGAGTGAAAAGACTAAAGCCTTTTCTTACGAAGAAAAACATCCAAGCCAGGCTACATTTTGCAAAAACACATCTGTAGTCTCCCAAAAGCATGTGGGAGACGGTGTTATGGTCTGATGAAATCAAGGTTGAACTTTTGGTCCATAATTCCAAAAGATATGTTTGGCGCAAAAAAAACACTGGACATCACCAAAAGAACACCATACCCACAGTGAAGCATGGTGGTGGCAGCATCATGCTTTGGGGCTGTTTTTCTTCAGCTGGAACTGGGGCCTTGGTTAAGATAGAAGGAATTATGAACAGTTCCAAATACCAGTTAATATTGGCACAAAACCTTCAGGCTTCTGCTAGAAAGCTGAACATGAAGAGGAACTTCATCTTTCAGCATGACAACGACCCAAAGCATACAATCAAATCAGCAAAAGGAATGGCTTCACTAGAAGAAGATTAAAGTTTTGGAATGGTGCAGCCAGAGCCCAGACCTGATTCTGATTGAAAATCTGTGGGGTGATCTGAAGAGTGATGTACACAGGAGATGCCTTCGCAATCTGACAGATTTGGAGTGTTTTTGGTAAGAAAATGTGCCATGTCAAGTCAAAATGTGCCATGCTGATAGACTCATACCCAAGAAGACTGAGTGCTGTAATAAAATCAAGAGGTGCTTTAACAAAGTATTAGTTTAAAGGTGCATTAGTTTAAGGTTTTATGCAGCCATATTATTTTAATTTTATATTTTTTTTATATTTTTTCTTCCCTCTACCTAAAAGATATCAGTTTGTTTTTCAATTGAGTTGTACAGTTTATAGGTCACATCAAAGGTGGAAAAAGTTCTGAAATCATTCATCTTTGTCTCATTTTTTTACAACACAGAAACCTGACATTTTAACAGAGGTGTGTAGACTTTTAATATCCACTGTATATGGGGAAATGCTTATCTGTACACCTATTACTGGTAGAAAATTTACAACAGGCTTTTGGGACATTTCCAGCCAAACTATAACTTGCTGGTGAACTAAACCTATTTGTGCACTTACTAAGTGAAGAAAATTAGCTACAGGTTTTTTTGGGAAAAAAATGGCACAACTGGGCAACCTCTGCAACTAAAATATACGCGGTGATGGTAGAAAAAACACTTATTGTGCACTTTTTAATTGTATAGGCTTTGCAACGGGTTGTTGAGGAAAAAACGTGCAACTGCTCAATGTTTGCAGTTAAAATTAGAGTTGAGCGATCTTCTATTTTTAGTTTGGCGTTCCAAAGTTCGGGTTCGGGTTATCGTCATGTGAACAGTGCAGGGGGCGTGGCTCAGCACTGGATTGGATAAGAGGTGATCCAGTACTGAGCAAAGCCCCCTGCACTGATCACATGACGGTGACGTCACCCCAGGTCCTTAGGGTTGTCCAAGGTTCGGGTTCAATGAAGCAGCCCCTTATAGATTCCAAATGCCGTTATGGTCCGCGGTAGCGGAATCCATAACGGGATGCTACGATAACCCGAACCCGAACTTTGGACGCCGAACTAAAAATAGAAGTTCGCTCAACTCTAGTTAAAATATATTAAAATATGCTTATTATACACATTAGATTTACTTTTGGCTCCTGGCTCCTACACATTTAAAATAAAAAAAGTATTGTCTCTTTAAAATGATGTGCATATGCAGTGCAGCAAAACCTGTATCTATTCGAGCAGCTCAAATCCTGAAACACACAGAATAAACTAACGGTCCCCATCCCGTCCCTAGTGTTGAAACCCATCTAAAAAATACTGTATATCTTCCTTATTTTTAACAATGTCTGTGGCGTTTCGAAATGTCAGCCTTATACAAATCATGCATCTGTGAGGTGACTTGTTGAATCAGTCATCCTCCACTTACAGTTTACGCATCAGACACCTAGGAGTTAATCAAGTAGTCTTTTAATCCGGAGATTGTATTACAAGATATGCAGGGAATCCAGATGGTAAAAGAATTATGCCTCTAATAATCTCCTTGATGAGATACTACACAGATTCTCCTCAGATTTTCCTCAGATTCTCCTCAGAATTACAGCACACACAAACAGCAATGCATGACAGGGAAAACAGGAGGTGGCTAGACTGAACCAAGTAGAAGCTGAAACAGAGGGGGGAGGAAGAGAGGAGCATACCAATACACAATGCAAGATACTGAAACAGAACACTCCCCGTCTGGTATCGGTAGATACCACTATGTATATGCATACAATGGAATGGTATAAATAACAATGAATAATGTCCATAAACCTGATGAATAGACAGATGAATAATGTCAATAAACCTGAAAAGGAAACATGCAATGAACATTTATTCAAACCAAAAAAGGATATGTCTTCAGTTCAGACCATAGAGCTGGTACTGGAAACAGTCCTAGAAGATGATGAGCATCTCTGGTAGAAGGAATCTCAACATGGAAGTTCTTTCCATCCGAACTGGAAACGACTTTAGTAATAAGTCCAGTAAGCCAGTGGAGACGATCAACTTGTTTGTCTCTTAACAGGACAAAATCTCCTTCCTTTAAATTAGGCCTTGGTTCTTGCCACCTTCCACGTTCTTGCAAGAGGCAGGGGTACTTTCTTCTCTAGCTTTTCCAGAACTGACTGGCGAGATGTTGTACCTGCTTCCACCGAAACTTAAAAAGGTTGTGCTCTTTAAAAACGCCAGATGGCACAGGAATATTTCCTATCTTTTCTGGTTTATTCTTGAGTGATCATATATGCACCCCAAATGTGGATTTCTTCTTTTTATTACAGGAGATTGTCTGTTTCTTTCATTAGAAGCTGAGTGAGACTTGGTTCTCCTTGATCTTGCCAAAGATTTAGAATGTGACTTCTCTGTCTGTGTCACCAATTTAGAGCAAGAGCGCTTATTTTGTGAGGCTGATTTAGATGTAGACTGCTTTTGGTCTATGAATCGTGAACGCAAATGCTCATGTCTGCTTTTCACTTCTAAAATGGGATCTGTCTTTGTACATACGGACTTGGGTTGTTGACATGCAGTATTTGTCATGGACATTGGTGGTGAACTTTTCCCTGTGGTTTCCAGAAAAGGCTGAGCAATATGAAGGTGCTCATCCGTTGAAGACTGGGAAGAACTGTAATCCTCTTGGGTGCAATCAACAACTGCAGATGGAACTGAAGGTTCTTGCAAAGTATCTGAAATGAACTCTTCCTCTGTTGAAGGAACCTCCTTTATAGAATGTTCAGAAGATACTTCTTTTACAGAATTAAACTCATTGTCAAACAGTTGACTGGAAGACTCACGTTCCTGCATTGTCTCATCAGAACTACATGAATCAGAAGGCATGTTGTCAGTGAAGATATAGGATTCATTATGATAAACTGTGTGAGGACTGCAAAGCTGGGAAGGGCTTGAAGAGGGCTCCAATTGAAATCGTGAAGGCCTTTCTACAAGCTGCCCTTCTGTCCAGGAACATTCTTCTGCAGCTGACTCCTTGGGATTTAAGCTGCTTTCTGATGTTTTTAGAATATTTGGGCAAGGCATATCTTGCACATAGTAGTGGTTAGGACACTGTCTGAAGTAAGAAGTTCGCCCCCCTATTAATACTTCAGTTCTGAAGGAGTGTACTTGGCAGGGTCTGCAGGTTCTGTCCAGACATACATCCCCCACGATGATCCAACCCACTGTAAGTTTCTGGGCATATGGAGCGTTTAAAGGGCTATTGCGAAGTTCAAGGACCTTATGAGCCTCAAGAATGTCTCTATCTAGCAAGAGTAAGATCTCGGCATGGTTATCAAGGGGAGGAATCTCTCTGGCTATGTTCCTGAGATGAGGGTGATGCTGTGCGGCTTTAGGTGTGGGAATCTCATCCCTCAATAAGGGTTGGAAGAGAGAGTTTCTTATGTCCTTTGATGGACTTTAAGGTGAAACCATTAGCTCTTCTTCCTGAGGTTGTCACAAGACCAGAGCATGTTCCTAGGGTGTAGGGTGTAGTCTCTCCCTCTATCCTGAACAGATCAAAGAACTTAGGGCTAGATAGGGAATGATTACTTTGGTCATCTAGAATAGCATACATTCTTATGGTCTTCTCTGGTTGTGCAGTAGGAAACACATCCACGAGGCAAATCTTAGAACAAGACTTACCGCACACAAGTCCTTCTCCACATACCTTTGTGCATCTGGGCGTGACGGTTGTGGTTGGTCGGTTGGCACTCTCCCCGCCATGACTCTCCCCACCTTGATCGGAATGGGGCTTGTGCCAGTTAACTGGTTCTAGGTTCCGCCTGATTGGTCCCGGGTGAACAGCGGTCATGTGTAGATCATTATTACATTCAGAACACTTGACTGGAACCTTACAGTCTTTGGCGAAGTGCTCAGTGGATGCACAGCATCTGAAGCAGATATTATGACTCCTTAGGAACTCCTTACGTTCCTCAAAGGGCTTTGCTATGAAGACACAGCATTTCCTTAAAGGATGTGGTTTATCATGGATAGGGCAATGATGAACGGGTTCCTTAGGGCTTTCATTTCCATTGTTAGTAGTGGGCACATCCCCTGTCTTTTTTACTGAAATTAGACCTTTAGGGTTTCTCTGTCTGGGACTGAAAGTCTCGTGTCTCTGTTTTGTAGAGTCAAAGATGTTGGTTCCCAAGGTGTTGAAGCTCGGATCGTTTTTAGCTCTAGCCAAGTTCTTGATGAACTTACAGAAGAATGAAAATGGTGGAAAGGGAACACGATGTTGCTCCTTGTATTTTGAAACTGTTATTGCCCATTGGTCTTGAATATTGAGGGGTAATTTCTCCACGATCAGGCCCACACCATGGGAGGTATCAAGAAAGCTGAGACCTGGTAGCTGCGGGTCTTCCTTGACGATTTCAAACTCAAGAAGAAGGTTGCTTAATTCCTGGAACCCTCGGCGGTCCGTATTGGATAATCCAGGAAAGTCGTATAGTCGTTTAAATAAGGCACGTTCAAATACTTCCGAGCCGCCGTATGTCTGCTCTAATCTTTCCCATGTTTGACGAAGGCCTTTGACTGGTTCGTAGATATAAATGGTTTTGAGTCTCTTAACACAGTTAAACGACCATGGACCTAGCCATCTAATTAGTAAATCAAGTTCTTGCATAGGCGGTACAGCAAGGGTTTGAACTGTTGTAAATCAAGTTCTTGCATAGGCGGTACAGCAAGGGTTTGAACTGTTGTCTTGAAGGTGGCCTTCCAACTTCTATAGTTCTCTGGGCGATCATCAAAGTTCGTAAGGCTAGTACTGATGAGATCCCTGAGAGTGAGGTACTTAGCGATTTCTGATGCGTTATTTCTTTCCTGTATCATGGCGATGGGAACTTCTCCCTCACTGGTGTTGTTGGCACCATCTGATACCCTATGTTTGGGGGTTGGAAGATGGAATGGAGTGGTAGCTGGGTTGAGCGTAAATGAAGGCTTCACATCTGGTAATCTTGGCGCCAGCGTCTTGGTTGCTATATAACTAGTCTCGGGAGGTTTTAATGTGATTTGATGAGCTTGAAGTGGCTTGGTCTCTAATGGCGCCTGAAATACTGTGTAAGGTGCCAGAGGTTTGAAAGAAAGAGAAATGTCCACTGGACTGGGGTCAACTGTATGGTTATCAGCTGCCTCTTTTTCTATCCACATGAGTTCAGCAGGCTGGCGTGCAGAGCCCAAATCTTCTGGTGCAAATGCATTGACTTTGCTTTGGTCTAGGATGAATTGCAGGGTACGGCCTTCTGAGTCATTAGATATCTTGGACATAGGATGATAAGCTTCTTCTTCTTCAGCAGCTTCTTCAAGAACTATGAGTTCAGCCATGGCTGCTGCTTCTTCCCTTTTCTTCTGAAGGACCTCCAACTCAGCTTCGGCCTTGGCTTTGGTCCCTTGTGCCTGTATAGCTGCTTGATTAGCTTGAGATTGGGCTTGTATAGCTTGCGCCTGAGCCTGTATAGCTGCTTGATTAGCTTCGGATAGGGCTTGTGTCTCTGCGACTTGTGCCTTAATGGCTGCTTCCTTTTTAATGCAGTGAGCTTGTACCTTCGCTGCTTCAGCTTTTGCGCGTGCCAACACCAATGAGGTACTCAGCGAAGAGTGCTGTGAGCGAGACCTTAGTGATGAGGACTGAGCAATAGATTTCAAGGAACAGGATGAAGCCTTGGAGTGCCTTGAAAGGTTAGAATGGCGGGACGCAGTTTCATATTGTTGTGATATCTTGTCCTCTAGCATTGACTTGACTGCCAGAAATCTGCTATATCTTTCATCATTAAGTGCAGTGTGGGTCTTTAATTCTAGGATGAATTCCTCTGAGTTCAGACAGTTTCTTATAACCTTCATAGGCCTTATTCAATTTTGTACACATGGCCTTTAATTGATCTTCATTATAGCCTGATCCATGTGCTGCATCCATACATTGTTCAGTCTTTTCCCACAAACTGGACAAATTATCTCATATCTCAATTTTGTCGGTTAAGAGGGCCTCTTTCATTTTTAATGAGGGTTTAGAAATCCTTCTAGCTGTGTCCTGCATTTCCATCTGTAACACAACAGCGACCTCTAGTGGTGATTCAGTCTTTTAATAGCTTACAGCAGGCAGACAATATTTACCTCATAAAACAGGCTGAATACAGTTCCTAGTCTGTATGAAACTGAAATTGCTAGAAGCTTCTGCGATTCTAGTGAATGCAGTACTGGGCAGTATAAGATATTACCTTTCACTTTAGCATAACAGGAGACAAATGATGATGGCTATTACTTGGAGGAGGGGAATATTCTTTTCTTAGCGGGAGAAGGAGAGTACGAAGACAATTCTTTTACTGAGGCATTTCGAAATGTCAGCCTTATATCTGTATCTGCATCTGTGAGGTGACTTGTTGAATCAGACATCCTCCACTTACAGTTTACGCATCAGACACCCAGGAGTTAATCAAGTAGTCTTTTAATCCGGAGATTGTATTACAAGATATGCAGGGAATCCAGATGGTAAAAGAATTATGCCACTAATATTCTCCTTGATAAGAACATGAGATACACAGATTCACCTCAGATTCTCCTCAGAATCTCCTCAGAATTAGAGCACACAAAACAGCAATGCATGACAGGGTAAACAGGAAGTGGCTAGACTGAACCAACTAGAAGCAGAAACAGAGGGAGGAGGAGAGGAGAGGAGCATACCAATACACAATGCAAGATACTGAAACAGAACAATGTGCCTGTAATCCCTAATCTCACTGTCTTCTGTGTCTAATTGCTGTGTCTGTGGCCGACATGTCCTATGACATCAGTGGCTGAGCTGAGCAGTGGCTGAGCTGACAAGTCAATATTGTCCCTCCATAATGCAGGTGAGTCTGACTGGAAGGCATTATGGGCAAGCAAAACACCCAGGGTGCCCTGTTTCTCTCACTAGTCTCCTCAATGTTATATGTAAAATGGCAAGCAGCATTTTGCACAATTTGCCTATATCGAATCACCAAAACTTCGGGTTCATTTTTGATAAATTTGCAATGTATTCAATTAGTTAGAATTGATTTGGTCATCTCTATTTATTACCATTAGATTATTAGTGCAAAAAGCATGCCCTCTCTTTAGGCCTCTTTCACACGGGCGTTGCGGGTGCACTCCGTCAAACAGTGCGGGTGCGTTGCGGGAATCGCCGCGATTTTTCCCTGCGAGTGCAAAGCGATGTCATGCGTTTTGCACGCGCGGGAGAAAAATCTGCACTTTTGGTACCCAGACCCGAACCTGCACTTCTTCACAGAAGTGCATGTTTGGGTCAGAAATTGTCCCGCTGGTATTATTTCACATTATAACATAGTTATAATGTAAAATAATACTCTTGGCCATCTTCCTAATGTTTAAACCGGTGCAGAATGGGTTAAAAATAATAAACTAATACTAATACCTGTTCCATTTGATCGCGAGCTCGGCATCCTCTCCGTTAGCTTGCTAGTAGGAAAGGACCTGTGATGATGTCACAGCATCACATGGCCCAATCACCTGCTCCATCACTATGGTGATGGAGCATGTGATTGGTCCATGTGACCATGTGACATCATCACAGGTCCTTTCCTACTAGCAAGCTAACGGAGAGGATGCCGGGCTTCGCGATCAAATGGAACAGGTAAGTTATTATTAGTTTATTATTTTTAACCCATTCTGCACCGGTTTAAACATTAGGAAGATGGCCAAGGGTATTATTTTACATTATAACAATGTTATAATGTGAAATAATACAGAAACGGTTACACATCCCGATGGTTGCATAGCAACCATGCGGGAACATCGCAAAGCATCCGCACTTGCTTGCGGATGATTGCGATTTTTCCGCAGCCCCATTCACTTCTATGGGGCCTGCGTTCCGTTAAAAACGCAGAAGATAGAGCATGCTGCGATTTTCACGCATCGCAAAAGTGATGCGTGAAAATCAACTGTCATGTGCACAGCCCCATAGATGTGAATGGGTCCGGATTCAGTGCGGGTGCAATGCGTTCACATCACGTATTGCACCCGCGCGGAAAACTCGCCCGTGTGAAAGGGGCCTTAGGGTGGCTTTAACTGCTGTGGTCATAAATAGATAGGAAAGATATGAAAGTAAAAACTTCAGTAGCAATATGGCAACAGAGGATCACAACAGAAGCTATGGAAAGAGAGCAAGGCTTATAACACTAGGTTCACATTTAGTATAATTATTACACAGATCCAATGGCCCACTAATCCTGAGTAAAATGCACAACCAAACATGCAGATGTTACATGTGAATTCTGTTGTAAATTTTAGTGCTGATAAAGCTCTGGGTTTCACTTGTAGCAATTACGTAAATCTGCTATGGAAATATTAAAAAAATTCTGCTACAGATAAAAGAGTTTGCTACAGATTAAGGCTACTTTCACACCAATGTTTTTGCTGGATCCGTCATGGATCAGTAAATAGGCTTCCATCATGAGAGAACCGTCTGCATCCATTATGAACGGATCCGGTTGTATTATCTTTAAAATAGCCAAGACGGATCCGTCATGAACACCATTGAAATTCAATGGGGGCCGGATACATTTTCTATTGTTTCAGAGAAAACGGATCCGTCACCATTGACTTACATTGTGAGTCATGACGGATCCGTCTTGCTCCGCACCACATTGCGGACTGAAAAACGCTGCTTGAGGCGTTATTCTGTCCGCGATGGGGACGCAACCAAACAAAATGGAATGCATTCTGGTGCACTCCATTCTGTTCATTTTTTTGTCCCCATTAACAATGAATGGGATAAAAACAGAAGCGTTTTTCTCCGGTATTGAGATCCTATGACGGATCCCAAAAGCGGAAAGGGAAAGCGCAAGTGTGAAAGTAGGCTAACAAATCAACACCTTGTCTAGAATATGCTGCAGAGTTTTTATACCGTGTGTTGATTCTGCAAATCAGATTCCATAAAATATAGGAGCCCAGCAAAATATAAATACTCCTTGTACAGTGGCAAAATATTCCACAGCACACCCTCCTTGAGCTGCAACAGCAGAAAGGCATCCCCTAACATAGGCTGATATGCGACGTTTCTACCTGTTGGAATTCCACCCTCCATATATTGGACCAATTATGTAAACAGAGAAAGGCCATAAACGATTTATTGATGATACAGGAGGACAGAGGTACTCCCCTGTGTAACTTCGATGTTAGCCAGTGGCAGCTCATGCGTGATTCCTGCCTTTTGCTCAGGCCTTTTGAAGAGGCCACTTTATTTGTCAGTCACCAGGACTACAGGATGAACAATGTCATTCCACTGATTCATGTCCTGTAACAGGTGCTGCTAAATCTGGCTGGTCAGGGGACAGGAGACGTGGCGACTACATCTCATGGCTATATGAGCCCTGTGGGGGCTGAACTAGAGGAGGAGGAGGACATTCAAGCACAAGCAATGCATAGAGAAATGGGTGGTTTTTCTAAACAGATGACAGGAAAGGAGGAGGAGGAGCAGCCAGAGGAGCTACAGAGCGATGAGGAAGACGGGGCAGAGGACCCAAACACACTGTGGCAGTATGCAGTGGAGATGGAGGCAGGGAGTCCTTCCGAGTTATCAGCGCAAATGGCCCGATGCATGTTCACTTGCTTGCGTAGTGAGAGTCGAATTGTCACTATTTTCTAGAGGGATAACTACTGGCTCTCCACCATGTTAGACCATTGCTACCGGTCCAAAATGGAGGCCTTTTTCACACCCGCTGAGAGGGAGGACAAACTGAACTACTAACAAGACATCCTATGTAGTCAGTTGGCCGCTGCCTATGTGCGCCATCGCCCATCCTCACGCAGGTCTGACTAGGGGGGGGGGGCCCTCTGCACTCACATTCCACTGCCATGGCTGCTGGGGGGTGGGGGGGCAGGAGCAGTACCAGCTCCATCAGCAGCAACTTAAGTCTAGAGTCGCTGATGAGCAGTTTTCTTCACCCGCCTACTGAAGAAACTACTTACCAGCAGAAGATCCCCTGGACTATTGGGCAGCCAAACTCGATTTGTGGCCGCAACTGGCCGAGTTTGCCCAGGACAAGTTTTGACAAAAGAGACCTGTTTCTTCTGGCTACCTGCTTCAGCTACTATTCTGATGGTGCCACCCGCCTGATGCCACACCTACTGCCAGGTTCTCCTACTGTCAGCCAGCATCTTTAGCTGATACTGATATTGGCCCCCACCTACCCACTCTGTCACTGGGCCACTCTGTTGTCTCCTCATGCTGCTGCCACTTCAACACAATGTCTCTGGGCCACTCTGTGGTCTCCTTATGCTGCTGCCACCTCAACACTATGTCACTGGGCCACTCTGTGGTCTCCTCATGCGGCTTCCACTTAACCACTATGTCACTGGGCCACTCTGTGGTCTTATAATGCTGCTGCCACTTCACCACTCTGTGGTCTCCACATGCTGCCACCTCAACACTATGCGGTCTCCTGATGCTGCTTCCACCTCGCCACTATGTTACTTGGCGACACTGTGGTCTCCTCATGCCACTGCCACTTCACCACTCTGTGGTCTCCTCATGCTGCTGCCAAAGTAAATATATTATGGCTAAAAACGTGTATATAGATATATATATATATATATATATATATTTAAATCAAGTTTAGCCTCTATTTCTCAAAGAGTTTGTGATGGGATTTGAACTCACAGCTTCTGCATCACAGCCCATAACCACTACACTATATAGCTGCCTAGCCAGACACTTAAAAAAAAAAAAAAAGAGACTTCTACTGTAGAGGAATACTTACTACTAGGTTTGGGCCCATTTCCCCCTAAACTTTAACCCAGTGCATATACATACATGGATGCATTTGCTATTTCAACACCAATCAACACCATATGTTTTATGCAGACATGTTACTTATTTAACATTACAAACAAGATTATTTACTTGTTCCCTCTCATATATACACAGTGGCTCCAAAAAGACCAATTTTTCAAGGTATTATCCCACAAATAGGACATCAAAGAGGTGGACATAAGCAGATTTACACATAAATGGTCATTTTTAACATATTTTTGCAGCTTGTGGCTCATGATTTGTAATTTAAATTTTGGGATGTATGTCTACAGGAAAATGAGGGGAAGTTTGTACTGTGAGAAAATGGACTAGGAGGCCACATTACAGCTCCGTGAGCAGATCTATCAGCTGCACAATCATTCTAAGAATCTCCCACAACGACACTTCCTAGGGTGCTGTACTGATGTCTGGTGAGTCAGCAGAACATTATAGTACAATGACAAGGAATTTACACTGCCATGTTTGTAAAATTAGACTGAATTATGTGTTTTGTAGCATGGCTTAATATCCTGCTGATTTAGCTATTAGAATTACTGATGCCCATGACCAGCAACAATACTCTGGTGTGAGGTTATACTGTAGTATTGGGACTTGAGCTTGTATGACCATCATTTACCAACATCCTGCTGATGGGATTACTGATCTTACTGCCAAGGACACCACAAGATAAATAGTAACATAGTAACATAGTAACATAGTATATAAGGCCGAAAAAAGACATTTGTCCATCCAGTTCGACCTGTTTCCTGCAAGTTGATCCAGAGGAAGGCAAAAAACCCCTGTGAGGTAGAGCCAATTTTCCCCACTTAAGGGGAAAAAATTCCTTCCCGACTCCAATCAGGCAGTCAGAATAACTCCCTGGATCAACGACCCATCTTTAGTAGCTATAGCCTGAAATATTATTACGCTCCAGAAATACATCCAGGCCCCTCTTGAATTCCTTTATTGTACTCACCATCACCACCTCCTCAGGCAGAGAGTTCCATAGTCTTACTGCTCTTACCGTGAAGAACCCTTTTCTATGTTTGTGTACAAACCTTCTTTCCTCCAGACGCAGAGGATGTCCCCTCGTCACAGTCACAGTCCTGGGGATAAATAGATGATGGGAGAGATCTTTGTACTGACCCCTGATATATTTATACATAGTTATTAGATCTCCCTCAGTCGTCTTTTTCTAGAGTGAATAACCCTAATTTTGATACCCTTTCAGGGTACTGTAGTTGCCCCATTCCAGTTATTACTTTAGTTGCCCTCCTCTGAACCCTCTCTAGCTCTGCTATGTCTGCCTTGTTCACGGGAGCCCAGAACTGTACACAGTACTCCATGTGTGGTCTGACTAGTGATTTATAAAGTGGTAAGACTATATTTTCATCACGGGCATCTATGCCCCTTTGATGCAACCCATTATCTTATTGGCCTTAGCAGCAGCTGCCTGACACTGGTTTTTACAGCTTAGTTTGTTATTTATTAAAATTCCTAGATCCTTTTCCATGTCAGTGTTACTGAGTGTTTTACCATTTAGTATGTACGGGTGACTTGCATTATTCCTTCCCATGTGCATAACTTTACATTTGTCAGTGTTAAACCTCATCTGCCATTTCTCTGCCCAAGCCCCCAATCTATCCAGATCCCTCTGTAGCAGAAAACTGTCCTCTTTAGTGTTAATTACTTTACACAGTTTAGTGTCATCTGCAAAATTGATATATTACTGTGCAAGCCTTCTACAAGATCATTAATAAATATATTGAAGAGAATAGGGCCCAATACTGAACCCTGAGGTACCCCACTAGTGACCGTGACCCAATCTGAGTGTGTACCGTTAATAACCACCCTCTGTTTTCTATTACTGAGCCAGTTACTTACCCACATACAGATATTTTCTCCTAGTCCAAGTGTTCTCATTTTATATACTAACCTTTTATGTGGTACAGCGTCAAATGCTTTGGAGAAGTCCAGATATACGACATCCATTGATTCGCCGCTGTCAAGTCTAGAACTTACCTCCTCATAGAAACTGATTAAATTAGTTTGACATGACCGATCCCTCATGAAGCCATGCTGATATGGTGTAATTTGCTTATTTTCATTGAGATACTCCAAGATAGCATCTCTTACAAAACCTTCAAACAGTTTACCCACAACAGATGTTAAACTTACCGGCCTATAATTTCCAGGCTCTGTTTTTGGACCCTTTTTGAATATTGGCACCACATTTGCTATACGCCAGTCTGGTGGAACATTCCCTGTCAGTATGGAGTCCGTGAATATCAAAAATAAGGGTCTGGCTAGGACATCACTTAATTCCCTTAGGATACGGGGTGTATGCCATCCGGTCCTGGCGATTTGTCTATTTTAATCTTTTTAAGTCGCTGCTGTACTTCTTCCTGGGTCAGACAGGGCACTTTTAAAGGGGAATTTACTTTTACATTTTGCATTTCATCTGACAGTTTATTTTCCTCAGTGAAAACAGTGGTGAAGAAAATATTTAATAGCTTGGCTTTATCCTCATCGCTTTCTGCAACTCCCCTCATTGCTATGTAGAGGGCCGACTTCTTCAGGTTTATATTTTTTACCATTTATATAATTGAAAAACATTTTAGGGTTAGTTTTGCTCTCTTTGGCAATTAATCTCTCGGTCTCTAGTTTGGCAGTTTTTATTAGTTTTTACATATTCTATTTTTTTCCTTATAGTTTATCAGTGCTTCCTGGCTCCCCTCCTGTTTTAGTGATTTATATGCTTTCTTTTTGTCATTTATTGCTTTTTTTACGGTTCTATTTATCCACATTGGTTTCTTCTTATTTCTTAGCCTTTTATTTCTATAAGGTATGCATCGATCACAATTTGATGTTACAATGCTTTTAAAAATCTCCCATTTTGTGGTTGTATTTTTATTTTTGAGGACTATGTCCCAGTTAATTGGGCCTATGGCCTCTCTTAGTTGGCTAAATTTTGCTTTTTTGAAGTCCGGTATTCTTGTTCCTCCCTGTAGAAACTCTCGTTTGAAGGATAATTGGAAGGTTATTACTTTATGGTCACTATTTCCCAGGTGTCCCCCGACCTGCACGTCTGTTGTTCTATCAGGTCTATTGGTTAATACTAAGTCCAGTATGGCCGTCCCTCTAGTTGGGTCCTGAACCATTTGGGAAAGGTAATTGTCTTTGGCTATTGCCAAGAACCTGTTTCCTTTATGGGATGTACAGGTTTCAGTTTCCCAGTCTATATCTGGGTAGTTGAAGTCCCCCATAATAACCACCTGATTATGGTTTGCCGCCTTGTTTATCTCTGCTTAGTAATAGATTTTCTATGGACTCTGGTATATTAGGTGGTTTATAGTAAACTCCTATTAGTAATTTATTATTGTTTTTGGCTCCATTTATCTCCACCCACAATGACTCCACATTTTCGTGTCCCTCACAGATGTCTTCCCGGAGTGTGGGCTTTAGAGAGGACTTTATGTAAAGGCAGACCCCTCCCCTCTCCGGTTTTGACGATCCTTTCTGAACAGATTGTAACCTTGTACATTAACTGCCCAGTCATAGCTATCATCCAGCCATGTCTCAGTTATTCCCACTATGTCATAATCCTCCTCACACATCACTAATTCCAGTTCCCCAGTTTTATTAGTCAGGCTTCTGGCATTAGTATACATACATTTGAGAGGTTTATGCATATTTTTTGCCCTACACCTTTCCTTCTGAACTTTTCTAGTCCCTCCTTCCATTTCTCCCCAGTCCCACTACCTTGCCCCCGGTCTCTATCTGCACTATCTTCCCCTCCTATAATGTAATTTCTCTCCCCCAGTCCCTAGTTTAAACACTCCTCCAACCTTCTAGCCATCTTTCTCCCCAACACGGCTGCCCCTTCCCCATTGAGGTGCAGCCCGTCCCTACGATAGAGCCTGTAGCCGATAGCAAAGTCGGCCCAGTTCTCCATGAACCCAAAACCCTGCTTCCTACACCAGTTCTTGAGCCACTTGTTAACCTCTCTAATCTCCCGCTGCCTCTCTTGTGTGGCTCGTGGTACAGGCAGTATTTCGGAAAATACTACCTTTGAGGTCCTTGCCCTAAGCTTTTGACCTAAATCCCTGAAATCATTCTTAAGGACGCTCCACCTTCCTCTAACTTTGTCATTGGTTCCGATATGGACCATGACCGCTGGATCTTCTCCAGCCCCTCCCAGTAATCTGTCAACCCGATCTGCGATGTGTCGAACTCTAGCGCCAGGAAGACAGCACACTGTTCGGCGATCACGATCTTTGTGACAGATCGCCCTATCTGTTCCCCTAATAATTGAGTCTCCCACTACCAGCACCTGTCTGGCCTGCCCTGCTCTCCTGGTCCCCTGCTTACTGGAGCTGACATTCCCTGACCGGCAGAGGAAGTGTCTGGCTGCAGCGGTGCTGTCCCTGAGCTGCCATCCCCTCATCTGCCAAACGTGCAAACTTGTTGGGGTGTGTCAGATCAGGGCTAGCCTCCTGGCACTCTTCCCTCTACCCCGCTTTCTTACTGTCACCCAGCTAGCTACCTCACTCTCCTCAGCCTCCTCGCTACCACCCTCCCCCACATCTACCCCAAAGACTGCTTGCTCGGTGAGCAGCAAACTCTTTTGCAAATTGTCAGTGGCTCTCAGTGTTGCAATATGCCCGTTTAGAGACTCGATGTGCGATTCCAAACGGGTAATTTGCTCACATTTTGAACAAAGATATGCACCCTCAAACGGCTGTTCCAGGACTGCATACATCATGCAAGATGTGCACTGGACGGCATTGTCAATTGTGCAAGACATACTAATGGGGATTACACCACAAAAACAAAAAAAAAATACAATATAATCTAGTTACAAGAACTGGCGAATTTCAGTCCCCCACTGAAGTCCCTGAATCTGAAGTCACTTAATCTTAAGTCACACTTACACAACCACACACTTAATCAACCACGCGTCGCGACCAACCTCGCGTTATATATATATCTACTTATATAGGTATGCTGTAAATGAAACTCAAATACACCAGCCTGTTTTTTTCCCCTCTGGATTCAAAAGCTTCCCTCTGGATTCAAAAGGATAATCAGAATTCATTTATATTAATTGACACCCAATCATTTGCCAAAGTGCTCTGCCTTTTCCAGTCAGGGAAATAACGTCTTAATTAAGCCAACCTTATAATTTATGTACACCTATAGTTAAACTCAGTATCTTACTTCTTCATTTCACCCTTCACCACCCTATTTACAGGGGCCCAGTCTGCTATGATATAGGGATTTATTTGATGGGTCCTCTTGATGGCGAGCTGGTGGTAACTGATAATTTTTTTACCTTATCTCCTAGTTCAGATAACAAAACAAGCAGGCAGTATTTACGGAAGAACAGTATTTATGCCGTATAGTCCTCTAATCTTCTGTGGCTTCATGTTTAGGGCAGATCTTCCTGCTCCCTGGTAACACACTATGTAAATCTTCTCAGAGCTACTACTCTTGCTGAAAAATGTGTGAGCTCTACTTATGACAATCAATTGGTTAGAGTCAAAAGGTGCCTTAAATTACAAGGTAACAAGCATTTCAAATAGGAGCTATGTAAAAATAGGCTTATGCTAAAATGTATAGTATCTGTCTGCTTGAATGGGAGCCATATTTACAATGGCAAAACTGATAAACTGGCTTATGCCAAATGGAGAGTTTAAAGGGGTTTTCCGGATAGGTCATTAGTATTTGTTTAGTGGTCGTCCGACACCCAGGACCCCCGCCGATCAGCTGTATTGAGAAGGCACCGGTGCTCCTGTGAGTGGTATAGCTTTGTCCATGCTTGTATTGTATAGCGGCTGTGCTTGGTATCGCGCTCAGCTCCATTCACTTTAATAGGGCTGAGTGTCTTACCAAACATAGCTGCTATACAATATACAATGCTGTGTTTGGTAAGTTGCAAGAATACAGCAATGATCACAGGAGTGCCTTCTCAAAAGAGCTACTCAACGGGGGTCCCGGGTGTTGGACTCCCACCGATCAGATACTGATGACCTATCCAGAGGATAGGTCATCAATATCAAAAGCCTGGACACCCCATTTATGGGGTTGGTTTACAACTTATATATTTGGTGTTCCCTGAGTCATGCACCCTCCCCTGAAAAGGGTTGTCTCACTGCAAATAATGGCATTTATCATGTAGAGAAAGTTAATACAAGGCACTTACTAATGTATTGTTATTATCCATATTGCTTCCTTTGCTGGCTTGATTCATTTTTCCATCATATCATGCACTGCCTTTTTCCAGGGGTTAAGACCACCCTGCAATCCAGCCGCGGTGGCCGTGCTTACACACTATAGGAAAATGTGCCAGCAACCCGCTTACTCCTAAAGGTTCATTTGTATATATTAAAACATAATTTTTCTCAGTAATGTGGGCACATATAAAGATGGGACCAACACAGATGCCTTCAGCAGCCAAGTGCACATGTAACAGGTCAGCCAGTCTCATAGGTACAAATCTGCTGACAGATGCCCTTTAACTGAAACTAAATAGAACATTTTATTATTATTATATTGCAATAATTCACTGCACTATTTCCAGATACGTAATATTCTATACATATAAATCGACAGATATACGCTATTATAAGAACATAACTTACAGTGAAATATAAGCAATAAAATGTCGAGCAAACAGCTTTGAAAATGCTGAATTGACAAATCAATTATCCGTTACTACTGTGTCGCTTGTTTACACATTTGCTTTTTATGGAGTCAGTTCTTGGTAATTGGGAAAAGGAAACATTTTAACATTAATGAATATTCAAGCATTCCTTAATGCCCAGGAGGATACTAATATAAACCTTAGGCTAAAAATATACTGCAGTAATTACTACATTTTCAAAGGGGTATTTCAGTCGTTTAATGTTATGGCATATCGGAGAACCAAGGGGCAGAGGACCCGTTGGCATCTCCTTGCAAAGCAGGTTGTCGGGATCGTTCAGGGAAAGTGAAGGCATCAGAGGACTTAAAGGGTGTTATCCCACAAGTAGAAAAGAATCTGGAGTAATGAACAAAATTATCAATGCATAAAACACTGTTTTCCAGTAATTTTCCCCTTGTTTTTTTTTTTTCTACCACACGCCTGCAGGACTCAAAAGGGTTGTGTCACTTCAGCAAGTGTCACTTATCATGTAGAGAAAGTTAATACAAGGCACTTACTAATGTATGGTGATTGCCCGTATTGCCTCCTTTACTGGCAATATGGGCAGTGGCGTTGCTAGGGCTGGTGTCACCCGGTGCGGTAGAAAATGGTGTCACCCCCCCCCCCCGCTAGCAGACAGATCGCCGACGCCCCCCCATACAAAACTAAACGCCCCCCCCAATACAAAACTACACGTCCCCCCCAATACAAAACTATAAGGTACCCCCCCTGCATACAAAACTACACGGCACCCCTTCCCTACATACAAAACTACACGGCACCTTCCCCGCTTGCAATATTACACGGCACCCCCTGCATGCAATATTGCACAGCACCCCCCTGCATACAATATTACACGGCACCCCCCTGCATACAATATTACACGGCACCCCCCTGCATACAATATTACACGGCACCCCCCTGCATGCAATATTGCACGACAACCCCCTGCATGCAATATTGCACAGCACCCCCCTGTATGCAATATTGCACAGCACCCCCTGCATACAAAACTACCCTGCATCCCTCCCCTGCATACAAAACTACACGGCAACCCCCGCCCTGCCTGCACACAAAACTACACGGTATCCCTCCCCTGCATACAAAACGACACGGCACCCCCCTGCATACAAAACGACACGGCAGCCCCCTGCATACAAAACTGCATTTTTACACCCCCGCATGCAATATTACACGGCCCCCTTCTGCAGACAATATTACATCCCCCTGCAAAATATTACAATGCCCCCTACAAATATTACACAGCACGACCCCCACCCAGTATACAATATTAAAGGCATCCCCACCTCTGCATACAGTCTCACACAGAATCCTTCACCATACAGTTCTCGGGCCCCCCTCCCCTCAGCACGTCCACAGCACACACATCTACCTCCAGCACTGACATTCACTCACTCTCTCCCCCCTCTATTAGTTAAGAGCAGCCATCTGTGACCTGCTCTGCAGACAGCCTGAGCTCGCCTCTGAGCTCTCTGGATTCCGACCCTGACTGCCGCTGCGCTGCCAATTCAGAGTCACGTGACAAGAGAATGTCACGTGACCCAGTGACGTCAGGAGGTCCGTCAGTGCAGCGCCGGGGGTGAGGGGCCTGGGGATGCTACTGGTGTTGGGTGGGGGGTCCGGGTGTCACCCCATCAGACTGGTGTCACCCGGTGCGGCCCGCACCCCCCGCACCCCCCTCGCAACGCCACTGAATATGGGCAATATGGGCTGCCAATATGGGCTGCCATCTCTGAATTTATTTTTCCATCACATTATACACTGCTCTTTTCCATGGTTACGATCAGCCCGTTAAGAAGCAACATGGATAAAAACAATATATTAGCAAATGGCTTGTATTAACTTTCTCTACATGATAAGTGACACTTGCTGAAGTGACACAACCGCTTTAAAAGAAGTGTCTCACCAAAAATGTTTCCTGCCAGTTAAAACCAGCATTTATTCTGTTTCCTGAACATCATTATGGGGGCTGCCATCTTGCCTAAGCTGTTCTTAAAGAGGACCTGTCACCGCTCCTGATATGTCTGTTGTAATAGCTTCATGTATTCCCCATGTAATAACAATGCTGGAGCGTCTATTCTTATGGTTCTATGTTGTGCCATTCCTTTATTATTTCTACTAGAAGTTATGAATTAATTGCTAGCAGTCCGCAGTAAGGGTACCGAGGGGAGGAAACAAGTTCTAGTGTGCATCTGCACAGAGTCACTCTATCCAATCAGTGCTGCCATTGCCAGACTGTGTAGGTACACACCCCCAACGTGTTACCTCCCCTCTGTACCCTTATTGAAGGCTAATAGCAATTCATTCATAACTTCTGGTAGAAATAATAAAGGAATGGCACAACATAGAGCCATAAGGATAGATGCTCCAGCATTGTTATTACATGGGGAATACATGAATCTATTAAAGCAGGCATGTCAGGAACAGTAAGAGGTCCTCTTTAACAGCATTTACAAAGCATTTAAAAATGGCTTTACAGCAGCCACATTGGCCATAGACACAATGGTCAGGAGAAGACCCCATTGACTTTTATGGGAGAGTTTTCTGTGACCTGTGCAGAGGTCATTGTACAAGGAAAGAATAGATTATATTTGACAATCACCTATTGTGAATCCTGCCTTAAACACAGAGGTGACATCTCCTTATCATTACAGGCAGGTTTAGAATAATATATAACTACATAAACTGTAGTAAAGTGATCTCTACAAACTAAGAAGAGGTGCCTATTTTTAGGCTTAGTGACCAGGGTAAAAACTGAAGGAATTTATGGTTTATGTTCAACTTGTAGGAAACAGGCCGAACTGGATGGATAAATGTCTTTTTTCGGTCTTATATACTATGTTACTATGTTTAAATACAGATATTGACATGGAAAATGAAAAATAACATCATCAAGAATTCTTTAAAAATATGTTAAACATAAAAACGTGTTTTAAACAACAGGTCATTTTCTGATGGCACATTCCCTAACACACAGCCCTACTGATTCCTCTAATAAATAGCACTATATAATGCAATTTCCTGTCCATTGATAGAGCTATATACGTCTATAAATTTAGAGGTAGGGGCGAATTAATGATAGTTGCCTGGTCTGCTTCACCTGCTTTCCTTTGTAATCACTACACTGGCCCTGAGATGATGGAGGAAGCAGGGACGCTAATGAGCATGTTAGTCCACCACAGAATGCAACAGAAGGTGGACTAGAATTTTTGATAAATGAGAAAGAGCACGGGGCGCTACCAGAGGCAGAATCTGCTTTCATCACGGAACACTATTGTTTGCCATTGATGGCCTCATGGCCTCATTAGAGTTCACAGAAGGGCTGGAGAATGCCAGAGCTAACACCAGATGTGTGGCATCATTAGCTACCATGGTAATTCCTGTGTAATATTGATGGGGGAACATTGACTAGCCTTCAGTATGTTCAGGACATTGTGGGATCAGTCATATTGACATCTCTGTCCCAGAAGATGTGGAGTTCCAATAAGAACACCAACCCATACTCTTTCCTTAACATGCTCTTCCAGGTATCCAGAAGCTCTCCTGGCCAGTTCGATTACTAGATCTCTCCCCCATCAAAAATGTCTGGGTCTGGATGAGGCGAACAATCTCCCATGCACAACAGCCAACCACCTTAGTTGAACTACAGGTTCAAGTCCAGCATCTGTATGAGAATTACCATGCCACAGTGGCATCTTGTATTGCAGAAAGGGGAGATGCCACCCAGTACTAATGTGACTCAACATATTTTACACATATGATCATAAACACTGCTTATTTCTAGCATAAAATATTTCTACCAAGTAACCTCGTAACAAAAGAATGCATCAGGCACAGAACATCCACTTACAATTTTAAACCAGGCAAGCACAGATATGAAGAATGGCAATAGCTGAAAACCGCTACAGCTATCTGTCAGTATTTCAAGGTTCACATTTGTAAAAAATTCCCATGACCACATAAGGGCTATTGAGGAAGCCATTTGTAGTTGTATGGCAATTCATAATTAATCTTCCATTGAGAAAAACATACTGTTCTTTGACAAAGCGCCGTACAAGCGTTGTACTGTGACTTACCATTCAAAATGATCAAAAATAGTATAAATGCAGTGTGTTCTTAGAAATGCTGCATAATCTGCCAAAGTGCGCCTAAAAACTCAGGTGATTTATAGAGATTATGAACTATTTGCATTGCAATAAGAAGTGGGGGTGGGAGGTTATATACGTCAAAGCCTGTGTATGCCATTATTTCTGCATTCTGACATATGCTTGGGATAAATGTACACCATAAAGAACACAAAGCATATTTCCTTTTACAACCTTCCTCCTCCAACTGAGGAGTTATTTAAATTATTAAAATGTTCCTGACAGATTCTGGACCACATTTTGTTAAAACGCTGAAAGTGCTTGCAGTAATAACCTTATTTAAAGCAGCTTTCTTCATCTTATAGTCATTTCCTACAGTGCCTCAATTATCACTGTACCAGGCTTGCCCTTTTCTTCCAGCTACTCTATTTATAACTTGGAGGAAGATCGCACTACCACATATCAGCCGTAAGAGATCAACTCATACAGACTTCATAAAATGCAAAGCCAGTTGAAAGATATGCATTTTGTTCATTTCAGATGCGGATTTAGTGTCGTTTTTTTATTTTATTTTTTTCAAATTGCTCACTTAGTTGTGGAGGTAACTATACATTTTTGTAACATGAAGTGTGTAGCTGTAGTAATTAAATGGGTTTATTTTTACATAGGACTTAAGTATGTGCTATCCAGCATCCCAGCCTGGCTATCCTCCATGCATAAAGCACACAGAGGTGGCTGTGGACAGGTCTAAGATGTGTTAATAAGATCATAACTCTGAACTATCTCTATATCATTTATTTGACTTGCCTAAATGGCCATCTAGAAATGCTCTCTTAGGCCTCATGCACATGACCGTATGTATTTTGCAAAAACTGATCTGCAAAAAATATGGATAACATCCGTGTGCATTCCATATTTTGTGGAACAGAACAGCTGGCCCCTAATAGAAAAGTCCTATCCTTGTGGACAATAATAGGACATGTTCTATTTTTTTGCGGAACGGAAATACGGACATACGGAAACAGAATGCACGCAGAGTACCTTCCGTTTTTTTTGCGGACCCATTGAAATGAATGGTTCTGTATACGGTCTGCAAAAAAAAAAAAAACTGAACGGAAACGGAATTAAAATACGTTCGTGTGCATGAGGCCTTAAATGGATTTTTTGAGAATCAAATATTGATGAACTATAATTAGGATAGGTAATGGATATCTATTGGTGACAGTCTGACTCCAGAATCCCCACCAATGAGCTGTTTAACCCCTCAGTGACCAGCCTGTTTTGGGCCTTACTGACGTTTTTCTTCCTTTTTTCATCGTCGCGTACCAAGAGCTATAACTTTTTTATTTTTCCATCTATATAGCTTTATGAGGGCCTTTTTTGCGGGTCAAGTTGTAGTTTTTAATAGCGCCATTTTGGGATACACATAACTTTCTGATTAACTTTTATTAACTCTTTCTCGGAGGGAGATGGGAAAAACAGCAATACTGCCAAAGCGTTTTTAAGTTATAAATTTCACGGGGTTCATTTTTGGGTATAAATAAAATAATATCTTTATTTTCTGGGTCCATTCCCTCTGTCAGCACTTTACATGCGGCGGGCACCATTGCCTGTGTCAACTAAAGTGTTAAACAGCCAAGATCGGCAAGAGTGCCGATCCAGGCTGTTAGAGCAGGGCCGCGGCTGTCATGTGATGTGAGCTCAAAAAGCCGACGACGAGACCAAAGGGCAGGGGCTTCTTCCAAAGGAGAGTGATTGGATTTGGTCCTCTATAAATCAGATAGTGATGACCTAAATTGAGGATAGATCATCAATATTTAAAGGGGATGTGCAGCTTGATTATATTGATAACCTCTCCTCCGGATAGGTCATCAATATCGGATATGTGGGGATCTGACCTCTGGCATCCCTGCAGATCAGCTGTTTGATGGGGTTACAGCACTACTTTTCTTTGTTTAACTGCGCGTCATCTATTTTGTAGTTGCAGTGCAGGTAAACTGTGACGTGGAAGCAGAGCTTGCATGAGAAACATAACCCCTTCAAACAGCTGATCAGCGGGGGGGGGGGGGGGGAGTTAGTCAGCTTCCATGAGAGCTGTAAACTTTATTTCCACCTTAGGCCACACTCATTGGGTATGGAAGCTTAGAGAGTGGGCATCATTATGTCTCTGCTTCAGGGGGACCCTCAGGACTGGGCATTTTCACTATCGCCCAACTCTTCAATACCACCGAAGGGCATTTGGAATACTTTGTGATGCCCTTTAGGCTGTGTAACGCCCCAGCTGTGTTCCAGAACCTCTTTAGAGATAGTTTCCGGGAGTTCATGGGTCAGTTTCTTGTGGTGTACCTTGACGATATTTTTTTCCCCCGGATTGGCCGTCTCATGTTATACAAGTGAGAAAAGTCCTCCACAAATTGAGCGACTATAAATTGTTTGAAAAATTAAGTAAATGTGAGTTTGGTGTAAGAGAAGTTATATCTTGTCACCCCAAATTTATTTTGGGATTTCGCAAAGGTGCGAGCCATAGTTGATTGGGCCAGATCTATCTCGTTCAAGGCCCTTCAACGATTCCTCAGCTTTGCAATTTATTATAAATGCAATTTATTATAAATATATTAAAAATGTTACAGCTATTGCCAAACCTATGACTGACTTAACCAGCAAGGGTCTTCTCCATTGTTCTCCTGAGTCTCTGTCCGCCTTTGATATACTTAAAGGAAGCTTCATTCATGCACCTGTACTAATTCAGATGGAGGTTACGAAACCATTCACTGTTGCATTGGATGCCTCTGAGGTAGAAGTGGTTCTGTACTAGCTCAGGAAACATCTTCCCTAAATAATTTGCAACCATGTGCATTTTTCTCCAACAAGAGGAATTATGATATTGAATATTGGTCATGTCACAGTTTCGTCTTTGTACTATGAATCCAAATACATGCTAGAACTTTGAAATCCTCTGGAATTGCATGCCTAACCAGAAAATGTACCCCAGCGAATGCAGGATTGCAGATACTATTTGCATAATGTACGCTTGTCACTGGTCACCTACTTCCATTGTAATTATATCCTATGGAACACTAATCAAATATACATCATTTGTTTGGGCTTACTACACTTCACAGCCAATTAAGTTTAAATTAAACAAATTAACTGCCTACTCACAGTATATACCGTATAACTGCTGCTTCCATTCACATTAGATAATAGCTGCTTTCAATTCAAATGTAAGATAAAGTAGATACCTGTCAGCAGGCTCAATGTCTTAACAATGAAATTTGGAAGCTGACAATTTGCTAAATAATTGACATCTACTGTGATAGCTTATACAAAGGAAACCAAAAATATACATGATACTGCACGCGAGAGGTACAACATTCACATTATATAAAAGGGATTGGCCAATGATTAATGTAAAAATGAAAATGTGTTAACATATAGTACATGCTAATCTCTTCTAACAATCACTTCTAACAAAGCTATAACCATCCCTGTATCTCACAAGGATCCATAGCTCCACCTATTCATTGCTCCAATTGCTCTGCTAGATTTATTTCAAGCTGGGAGCACAGGGAATGTATCCTTTCTCATGAGGGGTGTCCTTTCTGTTGCAGCTATCTCCCTATCACAGCTCTAAAGACGTATATTTTCTGCAGCAGCTCTCTTCCTATAACAGAGCAGGGTGTGTGGCCTTACTGCTGCAGTTCTCTCTGTAACCGTCACAGCTTCTATTAGTAGATATGGCTGGTGGCAGTTGAATGATGGAACTGAGCATGTGTGACCACCTCAGCAATGTTACTTAGATGGATGGAGAAATAAAGAAAAGAAAACACAGCAGATGGCACTATACAGATAAATTGTATAGAATAACTCAGTGGCTATACAAAATTTTTAATTACAGGCAGTTATAAAAGTATTCAGATGCAGGTGCGGGTCTGAAAAACGTAGAATATTTTTTTGTGGGAGAAATCCTTTAATTAGGTTTCATTTTGCCTATAAATCTAGACATCTCTAATCTATCTATTCATTCAGTTCATTTACAATATTTCTAAATGTTAGAAGGAGTTGTCCGGGCTGAGAGCTTGACCCAGACATAAACCCTTCTTCACCCAGCCCCTCTGAGTTGAGTATTGGAGCATGAAGCTTTTCAGCTCAGCTTTTTCAGCAGGTACTGGGTCCTGATGTAATGGGTCTCACCTAGTGTAGGGCCCAAGCCTGCCTTGAGTATTTTCCAACCTGCTGGTCAATGTCACTATAGCACTGACACTAAAATGCAATGTACTATAGGGATAGTGCATTGCATTTTAGAAGCAAACAAAAGATTATCCTCTACAGTAAATGCTGTAAAAAAATAAAAATAAAAGACTAAATTGCTTATTTATTCTTAGTCCAATACTGTATGGAGCAGGGGCTCAGTACAGTATTAGAATGTATTGGCGAAGTCTCGCGAGTCTTTGGGTAATAATTTCATAACTTAATTTGTACTGTAAAAAAAACATTGGAGCCAATACATTCTAATACAGTACGGAGCTCCTGCTCCATACAGTATGGGAACGAAGTTTTACGCGAATCGACTTCGAATGTTTCATTTGAAGTCGATTCGCTCATCCCTAGTCACCACCAAAAGAAAATGAATAACAAGCGATCAAACTTTTTTATTTACCCCAAAATGATACCACCGAGAAGTGGTCTCGTAAAAATGAAGTCCTCACACAATTCCATAGAAAGAAAAATAAAAAAGTGATGGGTCTTGGGATGTGGTGATGCAAAAAGATTTTCTTCTTTTTAAAAAAAGGGTTTATTGCACAAAAGTAGTAAAACGTAATAAAAACTATATGTATTTAGTATCGCTGTAATCGTACTGACCCATAGAAAAAAGATATTATGTTATTTATGCCAAAAAATTTACATTGCAAAATTTATAACATTAAAAGTCAGTGGCAGTATTGTTGTTTTTTCCCATCTGCCTCCCAGAGTAAAAAAAAAAAAAAGTTAATCAGAAAACTGTGTACCCCAAACGGCACCATTAAAAACTACAACTTGTCCTGCAAAAAAGAAGCCTTCATACAGCTACATAGACGGAAAAATTAAAAATGCGTAGCTCTTGGAAGGCGACGATGAAAAAAGGAAGAAAAATGCTTGGTCAGTAAGAACCAAAATAGGCTGCTCACTAAGGGGTTAAATGACAATCTATAATTATTGCTACTGATTACTGGAATCCTGTTCTACATGTTTCTATAATTTTATTGTATTGGAAATGTGCCATGTTCAGGATAGAGCGAAACAAAACCTGCAGTGCTCAGCTTTAAAGCAGTTCTCTCACTTGGCACATGGCATTTATCATGTAGAAAACATTAAAGGGGTTATCTCATGAATAATGTAAAAAATAAAAAAAAACAGATTTCATATAGTCCAGGAAAATCTCTTTCTAACAAATCTAGAACCAGCCCTGTACCTCGCATGGATCCCGAGATCTCCCCATTGATTGATTGGCTAGACTTATATCTAGCTGACAGCTTAAGGGGGGTGTCTTTTCTGCTGTCTTTTCAGCTCAGGAGGCGTGTCCATGCTCTCCCTATCACAGCTCAGGAGGCGTGTCCATGCTCTCCCTATCACAGCTCAGGAGGTGTGTCCATGCTCTCCCGATCACAGCTCAAGAGGCAGTTCAAAGATGAAACTGAGCATGTGCGGCCTTCTCAGTGAGCAGGACAAAGAAATAAGAAATTAGGTGGCACTATACAGAAAAATATTTTATTGAATAGCTCGGTGGCTATACAAAATTTTTAATTACATGCAATTACAAAAGTATTCAGATCCAGGTGCTGGTTTGAAAAATGTAGAATATTTTTCATGGGACAACCCCTTTAATACAAGGCACTTACTAACATACTTTCATTGTCTATATTATCTCCTTTAAGCCAGATATTGTATCCATTATGCTGAAAGATTTTACTTAAAAAGAAAAAAGGCCACTGCCTTATATTCTGGCCATGCTGCTGGAAGTCTCCCTGACGAGCCTGCTGTATGTTTAACAGGCGAAATGCTTAGATAGCGGTGTTCAGCACACAGGGCTAATTATCTTAGGCTAGGGATTAGGGTCCAGTGCCAGAGCAGGAGTCGCCCTTCTCAGGGCGGGTGCTCGGCCTACATCTGGCTATTTTGTACTGCTATTACCCCAGGAGACAGTTAAGGATCTTGTAGTGAACCCAATTTGATTGCAAACTGAATTTTTTTTTTAACACAGTTCACTAATCCCATGGGCTCTGATATTTGCTACTTTGCTTTATTGAATCACAAAGTCGCAGTTTTTAAAATACATCAATAAATGTTACATTTTAGATATTTCTCTTTTATGCCTGTTACCGCTACACATTCAGTTTCTCTTATGACATGTACAAAAACTGTTACACTTTACTCATTTTTTAGTACTATGAAGTTAAATTTGTCCATGATGGACAGAGACCTAACGTAAAGCCCCTGAATCAGTCCCAGCACAAAATGTGCAGTGGCCCCTGTCTACCCGGCGCCATGTACAATACTGAGGTCTTCTTATGTGGCACAGGGACTTTTTGGTCCCCTCTGGCACCATCGCTCAAGTATGACTGCTGTCACTACACTTATTCCTCTGATTAGGACAGTTTTTTTACTGATCTAATTAGAAAATAAGAGATGCTGTCAAACGTCTTCCCTCACTTCCTATTAATAGAGATACATATTTATATGTGTCATCCATTATTCCACAGTCAATGCACTTTGCATTTTACATATTGATTCTCATTTACTTCAATGCTTTTTACTGGAGAATTTATGAATATTATTAACGTGCTGAAAATGTGTTGTCTCTCAATTTATAAAAAGCATAATAAAAACTTTGTTGACTTACGAAGAGAAAAATGCTGGAAGCGTTCATTCTAAAAAACCATACTATGCATAACACATTATCCAATATATTTAGGTAGGAAACGTGAAAATCAATTATTGGGAAACCACATAAGAAGAAAATGTCAGTTCAGGGAAATAAAGAGCATAATGAATGCCTCCAAATCTCTGCAGGCCAGTGTTTACGTGGGAGGACAGGGCTCCGGGAGCATTTGTCTGACCTACTGTACCAGCAATCACTTTATAAAGATCTCCAGGAAATCCCTCTAAATCAAAAGGTTGCAGGACACAACGCTCTTCTATCCATCAGAGCGGCAATTGTCCAATTTGTGATTCTTCAGTAAATTATTATATTTGGCTGCTGACAGTTTGATTTTTAATTATCACCTTCTAGCCTTAAAAACCAGAATGTCTTTTTTCACTTTTAAAATGCTTTCACATATGGTCTATCACTGCTGCTCTGTACGACAGGGATGCCGGTATTACAATATTCCAGGTAATGCTCAATTCTATTGAATAGATGACCCTCTGAAGTACAATGTACATACTACATGCTTTTACGAGAATCTCATTTGCTGTATTCCCGTAGTACAAGGGCAGGCTTAATAAAATGATGGTTATTTTATAACAGAACTAGCTGGATTTACCACTCAGGATTTAAAGGAGTTGTCTCACCTCAAACATTGTTGGCATAATACTAGGATGTCAGGTCAGATAGGTGCGGGTCCCAACTCTGAGACCCACAACTATTTCTAGAATGAAACCCCCAAAGTGAACGAGAGTGCACTATGCATGCACAGCGTCCTTCATTCATTTCTATGGGACTGGCGAAAACAGACGAGCGCTGGCTTTTCCCAACTTTCCTAGAGAAGTGAATGGAGTAGCGGCTGTGTTTGCGCATAGCACTCTCAATTCATTTCTATGGGACATCCAAAAATAATCGCTATTTTCGGAACTCCCATAGAAGAGAGCATGCGGCACATGCGTGGTGAGCTCTCATTCACATTGGGGGCTCCGTTCTAGAGATAGGTGCGGTCCCTATGTGACATTGGTGGCATATCCTAGTGATATGACACAACCCCCTTTAAGGAAGGCTAGAAAATCCCAGTAAGAATTCTAATGGCAACCGTATCGTTTTCACTCAACTTTTTTGATAAGAAATGGCTAAAATAATGGGTTGAAACGGAGAATTCAATGAGACTTTGAGTTTAAAAATCTTGATGCTCTTCAAACTGTGTCCATAAAGCAGCCATGGCACCCAAACCCTGCCAGCCCACATACAACATCCTTCTCTTCTCCCCCGACTCATATCACTGAAAAATATTAGCGTGCAGCGTGATTTAGGGCTAACTTTGCATTTCTTGCTCATTTGAGTCATTACTGGAGACCAAGGACCTGATCCCCTTAAAAACTTAAGACCCCATATCAGACCAAATAAAAAACAGATCAGATTTTAGACTGCTCTATTTACCACTCACACACAAATGCCACATACACTATGCACAAGCACTGCACAAAATTACACACTACACTAAACACTACATACACAAAGGCACATACTACTTGCAACACACCACTAGGAGGCATCCCGCTGGTTCCCATGTGTCTCCAATGTACCTCCATATCTCCAGCAGTAAAGGCTGCTCCCTATGCCCCCTTTTTTTACAGATAGCTCCCTATGCCCCCAGCTTTCTTGCTCAGACTGATGCCCAATGCCCCTTCTTTCTCACATAATGTTCCCCAATAATATTTCATTATAATACAATACAGTTCTCTCACAAGAATACATCATATATATAAATAATATATAATGAGTGCCCTAAAATCAACTACTTGTTGAAACAACACCATAACAGGATGTAAGAATGGCACAGATAAAAGACCTGTGCCCGGAACATACCATGCACAGCAGGAGTCTGCTTTGACACACAGCTAGCACCAGCCATATAACCTTTATATGCTATGGTCACCGTTGAAGGGTACCTCTGCCGGTAATCCCATGTGTGCCAAGGTGTGTTCCCTTTTCCAGTGAACACCAACAAGCTAAATTCCTACTTAAAGTGCACGTCAGAAGAAAAAAGACAAAAGCATACATGCCCAGACCTAAACCCGGAAGAAGTGGGAACCCAGTATCTTTATCCTATATACGATCTAGACAAACCTCTATAAATAAAAAACCTAATCCTAATGAACACAGTAAAAATGTACAAATGCCATGAAAAAAATCCCACACAGCTCCTAAAACTACCATTGTAATGTAATAGAATACATGGATGTACTGCAACATTTTATACTCTTAAGTGCCTACAGATAAATATACAATGAGGAATGTCCCCACACATAACCTAATGCTATATAACTGACATCATGAGGTTACATTTCACGTCTCTGCACACTGAAATGAAGAGTGGGGTCCCGTGGCTAGGATTGAGGACCCATTAGGAGCACGGTTATGGGAAAAATGAACCTAGTGAAAGCTGGCCATACATTTTAGATAGCTGACGGCTAAGACACATTAGACAGTCTGCCAGTCCAGCCAACATTGTCGGATTTGGCTGCCATTAATTTAACCAGTCTGTACACATTAGATTAAATTTGATCAGCATGAATCTCTCCCAACACTCCCATACACATGTATGCTTGGATAATACAAGCGTGCATGTGTTTTCAATGGGAAGAGTGTAGTAAGCCTCTGGCAGTGGCTTCTCTGCTGTGAAAACAAAGGATCGGGCATGTTGAAATCCATCAGCCCAATCCTTTGATCGCCAGACAGCTGCTGTCAGGGAACAGTCGAAAGCCCTCAAAGACACTAGCTGGTTATAGAGGTTCCTTCAACATTAAACCAATTTGTATAATCAGCTTAAATCTAATATGGTCAACTGGAAATAGTTGTAAAATGGCTATTATCTATAAAAAATGAAGGCAAGAGAAGTCTGAAAAGCAAACAGCCGAGCTTACAACAGAAGAACGGCCGAGATTACTACATATACAGATTCCCAAGCACTGTCCAGACTTCATATTCTGCAGGAGGTATGCTTTGATTTTGAAACAAATGTAGATTCATGAATGTTCATATATTCATTATATGAACTGTGTACAAATAATCCTGATGCATTATGAAATTCTGGGCTCTGACAGCTAGCAGTGGTTCTTACATTGCATGTCCAGAAACGAGGATAGAAAGCAGAATTGAAGAACATGTGCTTTCATTCTGTCTTTCATTATCGCATAGATTTTTTCTTTTTTAAGGTGCGTAGCTAGGCAGAAAAAATATTGTGAATCTAGATATTATTTATGTTAGTTATTTACACCAATTACATGCTAGAGACTTGTAGTGAAAGGTCAATTCTAGTTTAGGGTGCAACTTCATCTGTAGCAGATGTTGCAAGTATGGTTGACAGTGCAAGAAACCCTAATAGACTAATGCAGAACCCATCTTGTTATGCTGGTGGCCTGTGCCCGCTGCTGCCCCGCTCCTCTGAGTGGGCGTGGACACATCACTCACCTAGCGGGTCCCTCTGCTTCCTGGCGGCTTGTCCTCTTCTAGCTATCAACAATGGGACAGTTTGTTGGCGTCCCACGTGCTCTCCTGCTGCTGACCACAGTCTGCACTTTTCCTCCAGGTCCAGTGGGTCTGTCTCTATGGCGCATGCTCTCTCCCTGGCTTTTAAAGGGCAAGCGCACTCACACCCTAATCTTCCTCATGGCTGGGTTCTGCTGGATACTTAAGGCACTTTCACCTGAAGAGGGTGCCCGAGCTTTAGGTTATGTAACTTGCTAGTCCTTAGTAAAGGTGTGCTGCTCTGTTTCTCTGCCAATGTACCAATCTCTGTTTACTGATTCTGAACCCTCAGCTGCCTGATCTGACCTTAAACTGTTTATGATATCGAACCTTTGCCATCTGCCCTGACCTGGGACTAGTTTTATGGATTCCCAAAAACTCTGCCTGCCCTGACCTCTGCCTTTTTCTTGACTATGAACATTGCCTGACTCTTCGGTTCTTCGCATCAGAGTCTCTGACCCCAGTGGGTTAGCTGCCAATCATACTGGGATTATTCCAAGAGGTAGTGGCCTGGAGGCTTCATAGGACAAATGCCTATCATTCTTTAATAAGCAGTAGTGAATGAGATAACGCTGCACACTTAGGGTTAGATGAAGATAAAAAATCCTCCATATAATAATGGCAATTAAGGACAAAATGCCTTCTTATATATGTGACTATAAATCTCTGATGTTTCGGTTTAATTCTAGACCTTGGTCACTTGGTCAAAGAACAACACAAAAATTGTTTCTGACTTGGCACACACAAGGTATAGGTTAGTTTATAGAAATGGATCAATAGACAGGGGAAATTGAGGTCACAGCCTGTATCTAGATATGTAAATATATATATGGGTCTGAGGCCAATATGGGTAAAGAGAAGGTTGCATATAGAGAGCTGCAGTGTACAGCCTTAGCTAAAGGAAAAATACAAACTATACAAAATATAGGGTATGAGTAGTAATAAATGGTACTAAGGTAGTTGGATAAGGCAGGGGTTGAAGCTTTCTATATGCAACCTTCTCTTTACCCCTATTGGCCTCAGACCCATATATATATATATATATATATATATATATATATACATATATACAGGCTGTGACCTGAATTTCCCCTGTCTATTGATCTTTTTCTATAAACTAACCTATACATTACGTGTGCCAAGTCAGACAATTTCTGTGTTGTACTCATTTCTTTTTTGTATTTTCTTTTTTTCATTAGTGACTCTGTGACCAAGGTCTAGGATTAGAGAATTATAGTCATATACATACAGTACGAAGGCATTTTGTCCTTAATTGCCATTATTATATGGAGGTTTTTTCATTCGCATCTAACCCTGAGTGTGCAGCGTTATATCATTCACTACTGGACTTTGGATTGTATCTACTCCACTTAGCACCTCAATTTTCTTGGACACCGAGTGCAGCCCAACAATATTACTCTATTCTTTAATAAGCAGTTATGTTGATCTACTTTTATCGTATTTGATGAAAAAAACATTACCCTCTACTGTAAAAATAATGGTGCATATTCTTCATCTGTAACATCTGAAGAATACCCATGAAAGGTTCCCATAGTTAGAGTTTTCTCACTGCCATCGGTGTATCTGTAGATGCCTTCACTATGTGACGGGTGGGGAGTCAAATGCTGAGATCCCATCGATGGCTAGAATGAAGAGGTACTGCACTGTAAAGCACAGAGGACTGTTAGAATTTTTTTCACTTGAAGGGAGCTATGTTTCAGTTCTCTGCCCTTTTGTTTTGGGGATAAACGGGGGATGGGTCCGCACAATTTAAGTAACTATAGCATATTTCTCAAGGTATCTTAGCCAACTAACCCAACTAAAAAGGACACCAATTCATACTGAAGGCTATGATCATGTGCGGCACTTATGCGGACAGTATGAGCACTCCTACACACATGATTGTGCCCTCTGTGGCACACATACAAGCTAAGAACCTAGAAGCCCCTAGGCACTAGAATATGACATCATTATTTCATTATTGTGGGAATCTCCTTTAACAATTTTTTTTTGGGGGGTGGGGGACTCTATGGGTGCCTTTAGTAAATGGAAATTATGTACATATGTACTTTGTATTTTCTATAACGCTTCTTATCTACCCTGTTGTGTTTTCCATGTCCTTGGAGAATGTTTCTGGAACAGATTTAAAAGAAGCACCACATTTCTTATGTAGTGTCTCAAACTTATGGAGGTAATGAACATTCCCTAAATTGTGCTCTGCAGCTGTGCATGTGAATAATCGGGTCACAGGGGTGAAGACCCTCCTCTGCTTAGATTTCGGTTTCCAGGGTCTATGTTACCTGGGGAATGCCTGCTTATTTATACGGAAAGAAATACGCAAAGTATTTTCTGTGCCACTATTAAGAAGTCAAAGGCTTCCCATGTTTCATCTTCAAAAACAACCATGCAACCAACAGTGGCCCAGATTTACTAATCCTATAGATGGCGTAAACTTAGGCCCCATTCACACGTCCGTAGTGTGTTGCGGATCCGCAACACACCTTACCGCCAGCCCCATAGAGATGCCTATACTCGTCCGCAATTGCGGGCAAGAATAGGACATGCTCTATATTATTGCGGAGCCGCCAGCCGGAAGATAGGCGGTGCGCTCCGCAAATGCGGATGCGGAGAGCACAGTGTGTGCTCTCCGCAACCATCACGTCCCCATTCCAAATAAATGGGCCCGCACCCGTTCCGCAGATTTGCGGAACGGGTGCAGACGAACATTGCGGACGTGTGAATGGGGCCTTAGACCGGCTGTCTAGACCTCGGCCAGATTTATTACAGGGCTCAGGCTGGTTGATAAATCTGGTGCATGAGGAGACACTTTTGTCTAAGGCTATTTCACACTAGCGGCAGGATGGATCCGTCAGGCTGTTCAGCATGTCGGATCCATCCTGCCGCTAGTTCAAGTGTGTCGCCGGACGGCCGCTCCGTCCCTATTGACTATAATGGGGGCTGGGGTGGAGTTCCGGTGCAGCATGGCAGCGCGCGGCGAGAAGCCGCCGGACTAAAACGACGACATGTTCAACATTTAGTCCGGCAGCCTTTCGCCGTGCACTGCCGTGCTGCACTGGAACTCCGCCCCAGCCCCCATTATAGTCAATGGGGACGGAGAGGTAGTCCGGTGACACACTTGAACTAGCGGCAGGGCGGATCCGACATGATCCGTCCTGCCGCTAGTGTGAAAATAGCCTAAGTCTATATCGACTATTAGATGGTTTACTTTGAGACAGAATTTTATGCCAGAAATGTGGAACAATTTTGGCACTAGATGGGGCATCTTAGTCCAAGCCCCTTTTCTTGTAAGCCACGTGACCTTGTCAAGCAAGGTGCAGAGGATCTGTCAGGAACTAGCTGTGCAAAATTATTCAACAAATGTGCCAAAGTGAGACAATTTGTACCAAGTTTAGGTACATTTTGGCAAAGTGTACAATAGCGTCTAGAAGCACTGACACTAGTAAATCAAAAAGTGCACTTTTATTACTAGTAATGGTACTAATATTAAATTAACTTCATTAAAGCCTTACTCCACTCGAAAATATAAAATAAAAGCATAACTCCACTCAGAAACTCAGCATTCCATTGGTCCCACGTGGAAGCCCAGAATAGGAGCTGTTGAACAAAATTGTCTTTGAATGTGTTTGGGGGTCTCCTCCATCTCTGATGCTCTGTTCCTGCAGGAGATAAGCCGCTACCAGAGGGGTCTAACGGTGACATATTCCACTCTCCTCCTGAAAAGAAACATGCACACTCAGCTGAGCCCAGAATGCATGTATATGGTGGAGTGGGGAGGAATAGCTATCAGCGGACAGCTATGTCAAGTGTACGGATAGTTTAACTATATATTGGGGGTCAATTATCATTCTGAAATACGCTCATGCCAGGTCTAAAAAAGTGGACCTGGCGTGGGTGGGGAAAGGGACGGGCCGGCAGGTCTGTCTCATTTATTATTTTCTACGCCTGTAGAAAGGAAGCTGCCTTACATTTAGAACTGGCAGAGGATCCACCAAAGTTATAAGGAGGCCGGTGCCTCTACGTAACTTCAGAAGATCCACCACCAGCTTAGGGCTTTATTAAGATTGGCGTCGAAAACTACAGTCTTAATAAATGTGCCCCATTGTCTTTAATCATGCCAGCATTTGTTTACTGTGACTCTGCCGAGCTACAGTTTTCAAGGGTAAAGGGACAGCTTAGGGTACTTTCACATACCTTAAAATGGACACAGCAGACATTTCCGGCAGAAAGAAGCATGCCTGAATTTTGCCGGATCCAGCATCGCCACATTCTACAGTTCATCTCTGGATCCCCATTGTTTATAGTGCCAGGTTTCTGCCGAACAAAAACCGTTGCCTGCTGGATCGGGCCGCAGGATCAGGCATGCCGCAGATGTGAACGTTCCCTAAAGCAACAAGGGAAGAAGTGCCAAACAATTTTCTACACCCCTGTAGGCCTGTCATTAGTGGACTCATAACAGGATTAACTAAACTACAGCTGGACCTGAGATTTTAGGTTCTGAGTGCTGCTGAGGTTTAGATATTGAGTCGTTCTATAGTCTATAATACAAGAGAAATATGCTACTATAATGACATAAACCTTAGATTCTGAATGTTTCCATCAGCATCATGGTTCTCATGATCCAGACATGGAAGGTGTTTTCAGATAACACAAGCTCCCCCGGCTGGTGACACAGAGAACTACACAAAAGTTTCTACCACAGCATTGTAAATAAATCCTAAAAGCAATTTCATATAAATACCATTATAAATATGTTATATATCGGGTTATAAACATTTGCAACCATAAAGTCATCTGTATTCAGCCAATGAATACATTTTCTGTGGGAAAAGAGACACACGTAATATCTAAGTAATATCTAATGCCATTTATAGACAAAAAAATCCTAAAACACAAAACAATACATCATCTGAACAACACACAGGACAACATCTAAACCCAGTTATAAACTTGGAAGAGATCCAAACCACGCTTGAGGATACTATGGACGTGTCTGTCCTGTCAGACGTATAAAGCTGCGTGTGACTACGTGGAATCGAATGTGTTTACATTCATTCATCCAACAGTGATATAGATAAGGCTATGTAAAAGTAGAAAAAGTGAACAAAAAGCGTTATGATCCCCCGATACCGAACTCTGAATTCAGGGCAACAGATTGGTACCAACTTGGTAACTTTTATGTAGATAAGGTTTAAAGGGCACCTCTCTAAGGGAACGATCCTAGTGGACATCCCAGTGGCAAGAAGTGTACATGTATTTCCATGCAATGTTCCTGGTCAAACAAATTCTGATATAAAAATACAAAAAACATAAAAAATGATCCAAGTACACAACATATATTGAAGAATATTTACATATGACCATTTTCGAGACATTTCGGCATTACAAGTCAACATATGGTTGGATCCTAGGGATTTTTGCACTTCAAACCATCCGGTTTTCTATAAAATAAACTGTCCACACGCGTGTCCTTCAAAGGGACAGACGACAATGTATAAGTGACAACATACGTCGACGTTAGCCCATTGTACAGAACAGACAGGCATGCCCATTCCACACTGCTACAGATGGGTAAATTGGTTCCCAAACTTCACTATTTGCAGTTCTACAATGGATTTTCCGACCTGCACCCACCGCACGGACTACGCGATTCACCGAATCTCAGATTTCATTCCCCCACTTAATAGGCAGCAGTCGATCTGCCCATTCTGTGCAATGGCTTAATATTTGCAAATTTATTGGTAAACTGTCATGAATTGATTTACTTCATCAAATAATTAGCACGAAAAGCGAGGACCTTTTACAGAACCTTCTAACCCCCCCCCCCCCCCCCCCAAAAAAAAAGGGGGGCAGCTGGGAACCCAAAAAGGTTACTCTGTGTTTCACCTTCTAAGGGAATCATATGAAGGGGAAGACACAATCCAGTGTGGCAAGGACATAGTTAAACTGAAGCATGCTGTATGCAAAGTGAAGCCGCCTTCTCCTCCAGATGTGGAGTACTGTACACACAGCAGCCCTGACATGGCACGGCGGGCACTCTCAGGGCTCCTTACCTTCTGCCAGGAGGCGCATGGCATGCACAAAGGATGAGTCCAGGCTGTCCTTCTCTGCCATCAGCTCCGGCAGGTATTTCTCCTCTTCCATCACACAGCTTCCACCTACGCTGAAGGGGCAGGCAGCACCCGGGAGAAGTGCTCTGAGCAGCAGAGATGCGGCCAGCTCCGGGGAGGAGAGCAGAGCAGCCCTGGAGCCCACACAACGTCCTCTCTCCCTGTCCTCCTGGTGCCGTGTGAGCGAGCAGCAACCATTCCACCAGCAGAGCAACGGCGCTCCCCCTGCTGGCGGCTCTGCTAACTGTAATTACAGGCACTGAAAGCCGCCCAGAGGGTCTGCAGAATAATATTACTTTACACACATTTCTGTTCAAACTACATATGATGGTAAATCAAATGATATAACAGTCACATATAGACATCTATCAATCCATGTGCCTTAGCTGTAGATCAATCACATATCTATCACTTTATCTATAGCCAGAATGAGATCCATCTGCCTCATATCCACCTGGCTCGCTCTATCTATCTATCTATCTATTATATCTATGTAATATATTCTATCTATCTATCTATCTATCTATCTATAATTTATCTATCACCTATCTATCTATCTATCTATCTATCTATCTATCTATCTAATCTATGTAATATATTCTATCTATCTATCTATAATTTATCTATCACATATCTATCTATCTATCTATCTATCTATCTATCTATCTATCTTTCTCATATCTATGTAATATATCTCATCTATCTATCTATCTATCTATCTATCTATCTATCTATCTATCTATCTTTCTCATATCTATGTAATATATCTCATCTATCTATCTATCTATCTATCTATCTATCTATCTATCAAGTTAAAGGGGGTCAGTCAGCACATCCCAATGCGCAGGTGCACGCTGTCATGGCTAGAAACACAAAGAAAAAAACACATTGCAACAGCACTCTGCAGACACAAATAAAGTACAATAATGCCATAGTAATAGAAAATATTCTGGTGCTAATGCTGGCCCGTCTGCCACATGTCAAGGCGATCTCTGTAAGACGGGAACCTAACACTAAATACTACCTGTAATGTGCCCTAACGACCACCATAAAATTCATGGAGTGCCGGTTCTATCTATCTAGTTATCTATTGATTATATATCTGTATCCCATACCTAAATATCTATCTATTTCTCATATCTATGTAATATATCTATCTATCTATCTATCTATCTATCAATCTATCTATCAATCTATCTATCAATCTATCTATCTATTTCTCATACCTATGTAATATATCCCTTATATCTATCTTAACAACAGTCTTAGATTTGGGACAGCACATTTTGGATATGTCCCTGAGGGTGGGGCGTAAGGGTACCTTCACATGGTGCAGATTAAGGGGGGTTTTTCCTGCATGGATTTTGTGCGGGAAAACTGCAGCATAATACAATGCCAGCAAAGTGTATGCGGTCAGACAAATCTTATATACACTGCAGCATGTCAATTATTGTTGCTGTTTTCTTGGGCAGGTTTCACCCTTTTCAATGGAAGAGTGAGATCAGTGGCAAAATTGCATCAAACCCACACCAAAAACCACATAAAAACGCACAAAAAAGAGGTCATGTGAAGTTATAATAATTTTTATACAATTTTCTGCACACAAATCTGCACCATGTCTTGATTTTGGTGTGTCTATAGATGTATAGAAGTATCCATGTGTTTCATCTCTATCTGTAAATGTAATAACATAATAGATATGTGTAACTCTTTATCTAGCTCATATCTATCGTCTATCTGTCTATTTTTTTTCTATCTACAGTATCTATTATCTATCTATCTATCTATCTATCTATCTATCTATCTATTCCTTCCTCTATCTATCTATCTATCTATCTATCTAATATCTACCAAATTGTAGGCACAAATTGGAGCACCCGGCTTTGGAAACATTAACAGCGCCTAGCTCATGAAGAGGCCTGGTATTCTGTGGTATCACAGGAAATGGGCATGAAATAAGATGCAACAGTTTGATCTAAAATTGTACCATAATTGTGACATAAAATTCTGTCTCAACCTAAGCCAACGTATAATTAATAGATTTAGACATGTGTCCAACCATGCTTCACATTTATCATCCAGCCTCAGTAACTGTGATACATTTGGTGCATGTCTAGACACCCTATGTATGTACTATTTACAGGACCAGGAGGTCTAAATGGTGCTGGTGTATTCCCACATAGAGCCAAAAAGCAGAGCATCCATGCCCACACAGAGTACTGCCAGGCAGCATAAACACGAGACCCATATTTCTTTTGCATACTCCCAAACAGTGCACTGATTGCCATGCAGTTACATTTTCCTCATTCCCACGCCGATCCTGCACTGAACTATGCTGCCCTCTACTGGAGGAGCAGGTGAAACTAATAATGACTTTTCTCATTGACTAGTGTTTCCAGGTCTCAGCAGAAGGATTGGCATCTAGCATGAAAATGCAGATCTGTCCCACTGTATCCACAACACTGGGGATGTATCTATACTGCAAAAGATGTGGAATTTCTAAGCTATGGTGTTCTCAACTATTCATCAACGGGGTCAGCCAGGTTTTCCTATTATGTGAAGGCTTGTCCTCTCTGCCCCTCTGTGCAGACTAGAATCTCTCGTCCTTGGCTGTGCACGACGTGGAGGACCTTTACAACAAAGCTTGTCAATGCATGAAGATCAGTGACGTTCGGCTGCGCCTGCGCTGCTCTCCTGCTCCTGTCAGGGGCGCACTTCTAGTCTGACAGAACTCTGAGCTGTGAAGCTCCTCCATGTTGCACTCAGCTATGGACGAGAGCTCCTGGTCTGCAGAGAAGGGCAGAGAGGGCGTGCCCTCACATAATAAGATAACCTGGTTGATCTGTTTAAGAACATATATTGGCAAGTTTAATATTTCCCTGCCTCCCACACAGTAGTAATGACTACACACGGAGTCGCCAACCCTTTAATGTTCATAAATTCATGTTTTTTCTATTTTTTTCTCTTCATGTTTTTTTCTGGTTTGGAAAAAGCAAAACACTATGGCAGTTTAGCTCATCTGAGAGAGAGAAGATAATGCCAAATGTTCCCTTCTAGTTAAAACGGTGTTAAAGACACACAGTGTGAAGCCAGCCCTAGTGTGACTTCACTGCAGGGACTGGGCTCAGGTGCCACCATGAAAACCTACATTAATGCACAGATCTGAAAGCCGGCAATGCCATACAGACTTCACTGCAAATTATGTTAGTTTCATTAATGCAAGTACATTGGTTGTGCTGTCTCGTCACGTCCACAGGGTGACAGAAATGGATGAGCCAGGAGCTGTCCGAGGTGCTGAGAGGAACGCTAAGTGGCTGAGTCGCAGATAGCTGTCTGACAATAAGGACAGGACCTGCACATCAGCCACTACTGAAGGTTAGGATAATGGCAGTCACTAAACACCACAAGTCAAAAGCTTTCAGGCTGTCCACATACGCAAACTATATGCACTCTATTCCAGAACGGCTCTCTATAGACAAAGAGAATAAGGTTAAAGGGACAGTAATGCCTGCATGACAGAGGGTCTTTTGAGTTTGGTGACCAGATCAGTTAAAATCCATACATTGTAGGGCCTGCTACTGTTTTATCAAAGGGCAAAAAAAAGATTGGACTTCTTAAAGGGGAATTATTTAAAATGACCGCCAGCAACCTGTTCTAGAATGTGAGCAGGACTGGTTACCTCCACTTGCAGAGCTTTCTAGGGTGGTGAGGGGTCGGGGTCTCACTACACACTGGCACTTGTATAAACTACATATTGGTGAGTTTTCCTGCGAGGCTGCTCAGCCATGATGGCACATCATAGGCCGGATCACATCATTACCATCTATTGTAGAACAGTGTGGCGGGACCCTGCTCTCTCACCTCCGCTAGGCAGCTCTGAAAGCGGTGGAAACTAGTCTTGTTTAAATTCTAGGACAGGATGCTGGCAGCCATTTTGAATAATTCCCGGAGAAGTAGTATTGTAATAACAGAGGAGAGATTCAGACTCACATACATGAATGCATCTGGCTACGCTGTCCTATATGATATTTGCACTACTCTTTTCAAGTCAACTGGACTCTGAGAGGGTAATGACCTCCAGATCTAGAAGCACATGGCATCCAAATTCCTTCTTCATGGGGAGGTGTGGAAGGTGTGGAAGCTGCACACACTTTAAACGAGGGTGTACTGACCCTAAAGTAATGAGCTGCACTGCAACTCCAATACTGTTCTCCTCTCTCCCACCAGAGAGAAGATAAGAAGTGAAGGTTCTGATGTAGAAGCGTGTTTGATCCATTAGAAGGGATATTTTAAGGAAGATAGACATTATACTGCTCTATGCCAAGAGCAGTTGAGAGAAGACAGCTGGCCCCAGTGGTGACAATGGAGAGCACATCACTGCTCTGAAGATGAGGAGGTAAGTCCACATATCAGTGCCAGTGCCAGGTTAGTTGGGGGCATGATGAAAATGAAAAACAGCGGCATAACCAGTGGTGAGACAGCTGTATAAGTTATGCCACCTGTTACAGGTCTTTGAGGATGTCACAGATCCTCTTTAACCCAGGGGTGCACTGCCAATGACGTGATGTTAGGCAATTGCCTCAGGTGGCGACAACTAGGGAAAAGAGGACTTGGTGGCAGGGTCATGGGCAATGATCACTTTCATTGTGGAAGTGCTAATTTCTCGATATTCTACTGTATAGTTACATGCTGTGACGGGGCACAGGAGCAATCTCCATGCCCGACCGTTCCCTCTGATAGGATTCAGGCCTATTGCCTGTAGCCTATGAGAGGCCGGCGCAGGTGGTGCAATGATATTATCATCATCGTGTCACCTGAACGAGGCAGCATACAGCTCAGGAAACAGACTGGAAGAGCCCTTGTCCTGCACCACACCACGGACAGCGGCGTAGAGGTAAGTATTTATTTATTTTTTTTCTTTGGCAGCATGCCCGTTATGGGGGGGGGGGCATTGTTATAACTGGGAGCATTTTTTTTTTTGTACTGGGAATTATTACCACAGGGGGCATTATGGTGGTCTTCATTACTACTGGGGAACATGCTTACTAGGAATAGTGGAAATTGTTATAGAAAGCAATTAAGGTTGGGGGAATTATGTCTGAATCTTTTATTTTCAATACAGTTTCCCTATTATTGTTGAGCGCGAATATTCGCAAAGCGAATTCTAATCGTGAATATCGTGATTTCGAGATTTCGCGAATATGTTAAATACATGACCTCATATTCGCTCTTAAGATGGATAGTCATAGGGAAACTGTATTAAAAATAAAAGATTCAGACATAATTCCCCCAACCTTAATTCATTTCTATAACAATTTCCACTATTCCTGTCACTTGAATATTTGCATTAATCTATTCGCGGTTTGTATTCCCTTTCCTACCAAGCATTAACAGGTTGTGTCAGACTCGAGTACGCTGCATGTATTGCGAAAATTTGTATATGTCTTTTTCGCACCTTTCCATTGGCACAAATGACTCCCGCCATTTCAAGCTTTCAATACATGTAAAGCTGTTTAAACGTTATTAATAACGAATAGATTCTATGTGCACGCAAATATTACTTGAAAAATTAATCGCAAGTCATGATATTGAATGCAAAATCGCGAGTATATGACGAATATGATGCAAATTATTCGTCAAATATCGCGAAATCGAATATGGGTCTTTGCGCTTATCACTATTACCTATCACTATCCATCTTAAGAGCGAATATTCGTAATTGCGAATGTGGGGTCATGTATTCAACATATTTGTGAAATCTCAAAATCACGATATTCGCGATTAAAATTTACTTTGCAAATATTCACGCTCAACACTAGTGTCAAACAGCAGAGACAAAAGATGGCTGAAAAAAATCATCATGGCTGTCTGGTCCGAATGGATCTACTATAAGAACGAGGGGGGAAAAGAAACAGATAAAGATACTTACTTGCTTGGCAGGTTCCTGAAACAAAAGGGCTTTTATAAATCTCTCAGACATGGAATCTTGGAATCTTTCAACTGCTGGTCCTGTCCATGGTTAGTTTAAATTTTGGAGACAGGTAAACTTAGCAAAAAGAGATAGAGTAACTCTCGGTTTTAGTTACAGTGTGGCAGGGGAAGCAAAATGAATGCACCCAGGGAAGTTTGTAGAAGACAGTTGTGTTTTTTTGTTTCTTTTGGATTGAATAGAATTAAACAATGGTGTATCGATGCCAGTATTATTGTGTTTGCCTGTTAATTTTTTAACTTTAGCCTTCCATTAAAAGCTTAGCGGAGCAGTTAGACTTTGCATTATACAATCTGGTAGAGGCAGGCACATCCTAGCTAAAAAAACTGACAGTTTGCAGTTTGTTTCTAAAGAGTATGTCAGGATTGTAGTTTAAAATTCCCTTTGTTTGGAGCAGTCACTTCAGCAGGTGTTTAAAGGCATGAAATAAACTGTAGTACAAGTAGAAATATAAGCACAACCATGGATAATAAAAAGAGATGAGTGAATTCACAGTAAATTAATCCAATTTGTTAATAATTCTTCTTCCAAACAAAGCCCAAATTTTGGCTATTTAATCTAGATGAATCATCACAAAACATTGTCCTTTTATGTATCAATATATATTTAGGAAGATATATTTAGTTAGATTTATTGACTTGATAAAAAGAATATATAAGACTTCAGCACAGAGTACTCTTTTGCCATACACTGTGTCCAATATGTTAAATATTGGCATCTACCCCTGTTACTTAACAATAGCAAAGACAAGTGCACGCTGCGGTAATACTAAATCCTCACGCTGATGTTAAAATTGAGAGGTTAGTTCGACATATCCTACTAGGAGGACATGTCTTAAGCCTCGTGCACCGCGCCAAGATCTCTCAAGTAGCCCGAGGCCCTACCACTCACCTACCTGTGCCGTATGGGCGATAACGGCGGCCATTGGGCAAATTACAGGAGCATAAGGCCTGACTCACAAACAGCTTACCAGTAACCTCCAGCATATAGCCATGCATGCAATGGGAGGTGGGAGGTGCCTGTGAGCCCCACCTGAGACTGGCTGATATGGCCCAGGGCCTAACAGGTGCACCTAAATGTAGCCTGTAGATGAAAGACAGGCACATTTAAATTGGAGTTTATACACCTCCAAAAATAAGAATATACAAACCATTAGAAAACGTGGTGTGGTGTTAAACAGGCAGGATATGCTCAAACCCATATGCAGTTGTGCATGTATATAGGGGAGCATATCCTGCACTTGTAGTCCGTTGCTGATGGCAATCAACAGCAAAAAAATGTATACAATGGAAGATGCCAGCAACGGACTACAAGTACAACAATAATCATCCTACATAAGATAACGATTATGTGGATGTGGAGAACAATCAAAAACCTAACCATAGCAAAGACATGTGCACTCTGCGGTAATACTAAACCCTCACACTGATGTTAATTTGTTCCTGGGGCTGTGGGAGAGGGAGACGGTCCTGAATGTGAGGAGTCATGACGCCGTAGTTTCATGGTCAAGATATATAGATGATGTTTTGTTTATTTGGCAGGGCTCGGCATCACACTTAGAGGAATTCCTACGTGAATTAAACAACAATGAGTTAAATATTAGACTCACTTGGAAATATAGCTCGGCATCGGTGGAATTCCTCGATGTTTTGATCCAGGTTGAAGAGGGTGGCTCCTTGGGTATGGATATGTTTAGAAAACCCACGGCAGCCAATTCCTTGCTACATTTCTCCTCTTCCCACCACCCACAGGTTAAAAAAGCTATACCTGTGGGTCAATTCTATAGAGCTAAAAGGATCTGCTCTAGTGATGTCAAATTTGAACGACAGGCGGCGGATTTGACCCGTAAGTTCCAGGAGAGAGGGTATAGTCGTCAGACTATACATAGGGAATATATGAGAGCTAAAAATATCCCCAGAGATAACTTGCTCCTGAAGAAGGGCAAAAATTGGAAAGAACGGGGCTTGGAGCATCCGAGATATATTACCCCTTTCAATGCTCAATGGCGTAAACAACTAGAGATTCTAAATAGGCATTGGCATGTTCTACTTACAGATAGAGATTTGAAACAGGTGATTTCAACACGACCGTCTGTGGCCTGGAAAAGATCGAAAAATCTAAAGGATATGGTTACTAGAAGCCACTATGTTGCCCCAGGAGTCAAGAGCCACTTTGGTGATAAGGGTCCTCAATGGGGTTCATTCCATTGTGGAAATTGTACTGCCTGCAGGTTGATGGTGAGAACTAACACCTTCACTGACTCTGGGGGCAATAAGGAATATAAAATAGTGCATCATATATCCTGCACTACGGAGGCTGTAGAATATCATGCCTGTTGCCCATTTGGTCTCATATATATTGAGATGACAACTAGAGCATTGAAAGTGAGAGTTTTGGAACATGCCCGGGACATCAGGGCAGCAGGAGAAATCTCAGATCACGAGGGACTTAAAAAGCTGAAACCTTTAGTGAGACATTTCCGTGATTTTCACGGGAGTAACTTCAACAAGATAGCCTTTAGGGGCATAGACCGTGTTCGACTGGGAGTTTGGGGCGGCGATGTAAAGCGCCGGCTCCTACAATTGGAGACCAAATGGATGGTGCTGCTCAACACTGTTCTACCATATGGCCTCAATGAAGCCTTGAGTTTCAAATCCTTTCTATAATTCTATTTTATTTTATGTTATTGTGGGTATATGTTTTTAATTAAGTTTATCTATTTTATAGCCCTCCCTGTAAGCCCTCCTTTTGGATAGCCATCTTCTTTTGGTTATTTGGACCGTTATTTGGATCGCTGCTTTACGGATGATGTATGGACGTCGATGGTCTCATTTGAATTAATTATATTTCCCACTATTCAAACTCTTTTACTATTTATCATGTACTATGTTGTACTATATATATTTTTGCACTTTTATGTAGTCACTTCATTATTTTTTTATATTTACATTAATTATGTTTGACACGTTTTTTATTCACTAATTATGTATTGCACTTTTGATCATGATTTTTGATTTTTGTTTTGTAATTATCAATTATTATCATCATTGTATATATTTTATCACTTAATGTCCTTCACTATTCCAGTCTTCTTTTTCATTATGTATTTTGAATGAAATATGTTATTTTTATCATGTATTCACTATCACATTCTATTTTGAGATCGTAAAGTTATGGCCATCTTTTTATTTTTATTTATTGGTCTTTTGGTCTTTGTATATGATTCCATATTGCAGATCCGGCTTCCGTTACATGCTGTGCTCCTTTGTATAGTTTATCACCATGACTACAGCTGTAGCGAGCTCCCGTGATGCGCTGCGGGCAGGTCCACGTGATGACGCCGTATGGTCTCCTTGGTAGCTGGACTGACGCGCCGGATGCGCGTCACTCCACCTCCTGATGAGCCGGCGTCACCCGGGTAAGCTCGCTCGATATTAAACAACGGCTGTTTTTCATTAGACAATCATTCTCTAACCAATCAAGGCGAGCACTGCACTATAACTAGGAAGGCTTTGGGGAATGTTATTGTACCTCCTGACAAAGCGAAGTGCGAAACGCGCATCGAGGGTGTCTGTTCCACTGGCGCTGATTCCCCCTTTTACTATGGCTAACGGTATGCTATTTGTGTCCTAGAATGTTTGATTATTCCATGCATTTTTTGGTTATGTGGTTCAATTTTTGGGGTGTATTATGACCTCTAGCCCTACCGTTGATATACTATTAAGCTGGTAATTATCTTATGTAGTATGGGGGACAGTTAGCATCAGTGGTGGTTCTTGGGTATTAATTCTGTGCTCCTCTACTGCACAAATTGTGTGCATGTATTTGTCATCAATTGTTTACTTATTTGTCAATAAACCTTTATACTTTTGTATATTTTGGTTGTGTCTTTTCCTGCTTTTGTTGAGCAATTATAGGATGTAGTAGGTGTGAACTAACACCTAAATCCTACAGGTGAACTTTTCCTTTGTTTTTGTTTTGCTGTGTGTGAATAAGCACCAAGACTGTGGTTTTGCTGTGTGTGAACAAGCACCAAGACTGTGATTTTGCTAAGTGTGAATAAAACACTACTGCTTGATTCAAGAACTGTGTACTTTGCCTCTATACTGCGTCCGCAAGCCTGTCTGCCAGAGTGATTTCCCACAATATTAAATTACATTTAATGCTGATGTAGAAATAAATAAAACTGAGGCAGCATAAATCTCCCTGCACTGTCCCTGCACTTTCCTTCTCCAATATTCTTCTATTAATCGTTTTCAGCAACACTGTCCCTAGTGCATGAGCGCTTGCCACATCTCTATGCTCAGCTCACAGGACAATGGCGGAGACCACACAGGATGAGGGTTTTATAGGGCTGTAATATCACAGGGGATGGCTATCTGCGGATTGGCTGGCTGCACAGGAATCTGGGTGATATTTTGTAACACGTACAGCCCCCATTTTGGAAAAACGAAGCATGAGAAAATTCAGATTTGTTGCGAATCGAAGTTTTCCTAAACGTTTGACCGAATTCCTATTCGAATGCATTGCTTCGCTCAATACTAGTAGTGGCTGTAGACTGGTGTACAACCAATTGAGGGTGATAATATCCTAGAATACTTTGTTTTCAGTTGGTGAAGGTTCACTGTGCTGGAAACCCTGAATACTTTTGCCAGTGTCACCTATTCAATGTAGTTTCAGATTGAGATGTTTTGTAACGGGGAGCCAGTGACACACTTCCTCCTTGCAGCGCCGCCAGCATCCCGCCTGTGTGCAGAAGCGAGGACGCAGATAGCGTTCTTGTCTCCAAGGGGACCAGGGGGTGGGGAGAACTCGGCCGCGCACGCCTCTTTAGCGCAGCCGGCGTTCCCCTAGACAACGATCTGCAGGGGAACTGAGCGCCGTTAATGATGAATCGGCGCTCGGCTATGTTTGGCTGTGTAATGTGAGTGACGTGACGCTGGCCATGTCATGTGACCACCATTCAGGGCAATTTAAACAGGCAGCCTGCTGGCCACAGGTTGCCTGTGATTGTTTTTTTGTTACCCTCACCAGCGTTCTTTAGGATTGTGTTTATCGTTTGTGCTTTGAGCTCGGCTTTGTTTGTGACCTTGACTTCACTACCTCCTTTTGTACTTGACGTGACCATTTGGCTTCTGACCTCGGCTTTGTTTGTGACCTTGACCTTGCTAGCTCCTTTGTATTTATGCATCCTCCTGGCTTGACCTTTTCTTTTGTCCACGGTATTCGTATTTGTCTTTAGGCCCCTGCACTTATCCAATTAAGGGACCGTTGCCAAGTTGTACGCCGTCAATTATGACAGGCCGTGCAAATAGGTAGGGACAGAGGTGTGGGTAGATACCAGGGCCGCACTTATCCTTCCCTACCGTGACATGTTTGGTGCCAATAAACAATATGCATTATATGTCCTAGGGAAGTGACACTGGGACAGTCACTTATAGAGAAGGATTTGGGTGTATTTGTAGATCACTAACTAACAGCATACAATGTCAATCAGTTGCTTCTAAGGCTAGCAGGATGTTGTTATGTATTAAACAAGACATGGACTCACAGACGAAGGATGTAATATTACCACTTTAGAAGGCTTTGGTGCAGCATTATTTGAAATATGCAGTTCACTTCTGGGGACCAGTCCATAGATAGGATGCCTTGGAGCTGGAAAAAGTACAAATGAGAACAACTAAACTAATAAGGGGCATGGAGGGTTTTAGTTATGAGGCAGTTATGAGGAAATATTTAAAGAATTAAATTGATTTAGTCTTGAGAAGAGATGTCTAAGGAGGAGGGCATGGTTAACCTATTCAAAAATATAAACTGGCCATACAAACAATATGGTGAAAAGATGTTCCATGTAAAATCCCCTCAAAATACAAGGGGGCATCTTGAGAAGAAAAAGTTCAGTCTCCAGAAGCGTCAAAGTTTCTTTACTGTAAGAACTGTGAATCTGTGGAATAGACTACCTCAGATTGTGGTCCCAACAGGAAAAGTGGACGGTTTTAGAAAGGGCTTAGAATTCTTAAAAGTAAATGACATTAATATTTATGAAAATGTGTAGAAATCTGGGTCTCACTCACCTTTTCTAAAGTTCACATCCCACCTATCACTTGGTTGAATTTGATGGACTTTTTTGTTTTTTCAACCGTATTAACTATGTAACTTTAACTGTGGCTCTTGGATGCTGCATCATCAGAACCAATTCTGGCACTCAAACCTGCATTAAGAGGGTGTTAAATATTAGAAAAAGAGTCATGACACATTAGAAAAAAGATGTGGCCTGCAAAAAAGGTCAATCATTCTTGATTCCTGATGTCAGAAATTGGCAAGTCTGAATAAAGCTACCTGCTAGGGTTGACCGAATCGACTTTGGATGAAACGTCCAAAGTAGATTCGCATAAAGCTTAGTTAGAATACTGTATGGAGCGAGCACATGTATTGGCTCCTATGAGCTTAAGTTATTACTTTGCGAGGTCTCGCAGGACTTCAGGTAATAACTTCAGAAATTAATTTGTACTGTAAAAATCATTTTACCGAACTCGGGTTCGGTTTCAAGGTGCCACTTGGAACTGACTGGAGAGGAAGATACCTCTTCTTACTGGTTCTATATTTTAGAAAATAGAATTGGGTTCGCTCTTTTATTTCCATTTTATAAGACACATTGTATCAAAACTGGTGTAAAGTAGAACTGGCTTAGTTGCCAAGGACAACCAATCAGATTCCACATTTCATTTTTCAGAACTTTGTTGGAAGAGGAAAGGTGGAATCTGATCAGTTGCTATGGACAACAAAGCAAGTTTTCTTTTACACCAGTTTTCATAAATCCCCCCTTCCCCCCCTCCTCTTTATTTGTCTCACTTATGTTTTCTGGTTATAGTTCCCCCCCAGGGTAGGGATATATTCAAATGAGAGTAAAAAATTGCTTTGTTATGAACATTTTTAGAATAGTTGAGGTCTATGGATGTGATCACACTATGTTTTAATTGACTGTGAATACTGGGTGTCAAAAATAGGATATATCCTATTTTGACTGATTTGACAGCCTGATGGCCTTAGAAGTCAATGGGTCCATTTTTAGCTGCCATTCTATAGAATGGAATCCGTTTGAAGGAAATTAAACAGGTTGGTTGCCAGAAGAAACTGAGAAGAGGCAGGAAGAATTCCCAGAGAAAATAATGCCTGGGCGGTTTACAGGGAGTTGGGAAAAAAGGCCAATGAAATTCACTTGTTTTTTTAACAGACATTAAAAATGGATGGTGAATAGATGACAAACGTCTGTTAAAAACAGACAGCCAGGAAGTGAATAAAAAAACTGTGACATATGAATGCAAAATGGCCATGAAAAACTGACAGTTTAACCATTTTAAGGACCATTTTGTTTTGCAAATGCGGCCGAAAGATGAGGTATTAAAAATACCCTCAGGCAGGGTTATGAGTGAATGACTCCTACTCGTATATCAGGGAGTTGCAGGTTATGCGTTATTCTAAGTCATTAGCTTAGCTCCAAACTTTAGCTTTACTGTCAAAAGAAATTGATTGACAGTAAATTCTTCCTTAATGATGGTGCTTTTGTACAAGTGATCAGTTCATGAGTGATATAGGCAAAAATTGATAATACAGTAAACTAGGTTTACTGCGTTATTGTTTTTTTACAACTCTTCTAGAATAATATATAAATATCCTGAGAATTTCCGTAATTCTTGCTTTTTCATTACTAATTATATACAATGAAGAATCAGCTTAGTGGCCTTTGAATATACAGTAAAAACATTTAACAGCATGTATCTGCTGATGCAGATAGCATATGTCCCACGAGTAAACATTTATGTTCTTTTAATGGGTTTGATCTGCAAAACACAGTGATGACACAGCATGATCAGATTTAATGGAGAATGCTTATTATTATGAAATTTGTCTGTTTGATTATAAAATAGGAAAACTTGGTACTACAGTTAATTTTAAATCTACTGTTGATATTTTTCCTTTTTTCCTTTTAAAACTAGCAAGGCTACTACTTAATTGTTTAACCACTTGAAGACCACAGGTTTATACCCCCCTAGTGACCAGGCCCTTTTTTACAAATCCGCACTACACTACTTTCACCGTTTATTGCTCGGTCATACAACTTACCACCCAAATTAATTTTACCTCCTTTTCTTCTCACTAATAGAGCTTTCATTTGGTGGTATTTCATTCTTGCTGACATTTTTACTTTTTTTGCTATTAATAAAAATGTAACGACATTTTTGCAAAAAAATGACATTTTTCACTTTCTGTTGTAAATTTTTTTAAAAACTACATTTCTATATACATTTTTCACAAAATTTATTGTTCTACATGTCTTTGATAAAAAAAAATCCAATAAGTGTATATTTATTGGTTTGGGTAAAAGTTATAGCGTTTACAAACTATGGTGCAAAAAAGTGAATTTCCGCATTTTGAAGCAGCTCTGACTTTCTGAGCACCTGTCATGTTTCTTCAGGTGCTAGAATGCCAGGAAAGTATAAATACCCCCCAAATGACACCATTTTAGATAGAAGACACCCCAAAGTATTCCCGGAGGGGTATGGTGAGTTCATGTATCATTTCATTTTTTTTCACAAGTTAGTGGAAAATGACACTTTCTGAGGAAAAAAAAATAATAATAAAGTTTCCATTTCTGCAAACTTCTGGCAAAAAAATATAAAATCTCAGACGGACTAACTATGCCACTCAGTGAATACCTTGGGGTGTCTACTTTCCGAAATGGGGTCATTTGTGGGGTGTGTTTACTGCTCTGGCATTTTGGGCGGGGCTAAATTGTTAGCAGCCCAGTAAAAGCTAAAGGTACTCGTTGGAATTTGGGCCTTTTGCACTTCAGGCAGCAAAAGTGTCACACACGTGGTATCGCCGTACTCAGGAGAAGTAGGGCAATATGTTTTGGGGTGTATTTTACATATACCCATGCTGGGTGAGAGAAATATCTCTGTAAATTGTCAACTTTGTATAAAAAAATTTAAAAAGTTGTCGTTTACAGAGATATTTCTCACACCCAGCATGGGTATATATAAAAATACACCCCAAACCTCATTTCCCTACTTCTCCTGAGTACGGCGATACCACATGAGTGACACTTTTTTGCAGCCTGGGTGCGCAAAGGGCCCTAAAACCAATGAGTACCTTTAGGATTTCACAGGACATTTTTACGCATTTGGATTCCAGACTTCTTCTCAGGCTTTAGAGACCCCTAAAATGCCAGGGCAGTATAAATACCTCACAAGTGACCCCATTTTGGAAAGAAGACACCCCAAGGTATTCCGTGAGGGGTATGGTGAGTTCATGTAAAATTTTATTTTTGTCACAAGTTAGTGGAATATAAGACTTTGTAAAAAATAAAATAAAAATAAAAAATATCAATTTCCGCTAACTTGTGCCAAAAAAACCATTCTGTGAACTCGCCATGACCCTCACGGAATACCTTGGGGTGTCTTCTTTCCAAAATGGGGTCAATTGTGGGTATTTATACTCACCTGGCATTTTAGGGGCCCTAAAGCGTGATAATCCAAATGCGTAAAATGCCCTGTGAAATCCTAAAGGTACTCATTGGTTTTAGGGCCCCTTGCGCACTCAGGCTGCAAAAAGTGTCACTCATGTGGTATCGCCGTACTCAGGAGAAGTAGGGCAATGTGTTTGGGGTGTATTTTTACATATACCCATGTTAGGTGAGAGAAATATCTCTGTAAATTGACAACTTTGTATAAAATTTTTTAAAAGTTGTCGTTTACAGTGATATTTCTCACACAAAGTATGGGTATATATAAAAATACACCCAAAACACATTGCCCTACTTCTCCTGAGTACGGCGATACCACATGTGTGACACTTTTTGCAGCCAAGATGCGCAAAGGGGCCCAAATTCCATGAGTACCTTTAGGATTTCACAGGGCATTTTTACGTATTTGGATTCTCACGCTTTAGGACTCCTAAAATGCCAGGGCAGTATAAATACCTCACAAGTGACCCCATTGTGGAAAGAAGACACCCCAAGGTATTCTGTGAGGGGTATGGCGAGTTCACAGAAAAAAAAATTTGGCACAAGTTAGCGGAAATTTTTTTTTTTTTTTACAGTCTCATATTCCACTAACTTGTGACAAAAAATAAAATTTTGCATGAACTCGCCATACCCCTCAGCAAATACCTTGGGGTGTCTTCTTTCTAAAATGGGGTCACATGTGAGGTATTTATACTGTCCTGGCATTTGAGGGTCTCCGCAATCATTACACGTATGGCCAGCATTAGGAGTATCTGCGATTCTGCTTATATTGACCATACGGGTAATGAGATTTTTTTCCGTTCAGCCTCTGCGCTGAAAAAAAAAAAATGAACGGCACAGATTTTTTCATTCGCATCGATCAATGTGGATGAAAAAATCTCTGCCAAAATCAGTGACTGCGGGGCGGTGGGCGCTAACTACCTAACAAGTAGCTAACTAACTGGCGGTGATAAGGGACCCTTATGCCCCATTCACACGTCCGCAATTCTGTTTGCGGAACGGAATTGCGGACCCATTCATTTCTATGGGGACAGACTTTGTCCCGCTCGGATCCGGAATTACGGATCCGCGCTCCGGGTCTGCACTTCCGTTCCGCAAAAATATAGAACATGTCCTATTCTTGTCCGCAATTGCGGACAAGAAAAGCATTTTCTATATAGTTCTGTGCGGATCTGCAAAATGCGGAAAGCACATTGCCGGTGTCCGTATTTTTGCGGATCTGTAGATCCATGGATCCGCAGATCCATGGATCCGCAAAACACATACGGACGTCTGAATGAGCCTGTAGGGGGTGATTAGTGACAGGGGGTGACAGGGGGTGATCAGGGGGTGACATGGGTGATCAGGGGTTAATCAGTGATGGGGGTGGGGGGGGTGTAGTGATTGGTGCACTTTTCCTATGTTTCCTCTGGTGGTCCCAAACAAAGGGATAACCAGACGAGCAGACAGCAGGCATATCAGACGCTGTTTAAAAACAGCGTCTGATATGCGATTTAAATGCGTTTTTTTCCGCATCTACAGCCTGCCAGCGCATGATCAGCGCTGGCAGGCTGTAGTTTCAGTTGTCCCGGCTCCGATCACATGAACGCGCGCGCGCGCGGCGCGCGCGCGTTCATGTGAAGTCTCAGGTCTCACGAGATGACGCCGATAGGCGTGACTGAGACCTGAGAGAGCCGCCGCCCATCGGCGTTAGCGTGGCGGCAAGTGGTTAAAGGGGTTGGCCCCTTGCTGGTTACAAATGTGTTTGTAAGATGACTATATGGCACTTGCTAATATAGTCTGTGTTGAAATTCTTTGCCATTTTCTAAATTTCTTAAAGTATTCCCTCTTGTTTGCCTAGTTTTTTGTGCTGTCCATAAAATTGCTGTCGGTGGAGGGTCATGTGACCAAACAAATCACCTCCATGTGATGTCTCCTTCATTCAAATACACTACACCTGCCATCTGTACTTCACAGTTGGGAGTTTAGTGCATATACAGTGTGTTTGAATATAGAAGGCTGAGTGATCTGTCTGGTCACATGATCTTCAATCTGCGGCAGTCTTATGTACAGGACCTCTATGTGAACAGCACAGAGGATCTGCCTAACAAGGGGGCATGGCTTATGAAATATAGGAAGCATCACAGAATATAAACAGAGACTATATTAGTATGTGCCCTAGAGTCATCTTATATACACATTGGTCAACAGTAGCCAGAAATTGGCTAACCACTTTATGAATAGCAGATAAAACATAATAAATAAGCTGGTACTAATAAATAATTTAACAAAGGGTTTCAATAAAAATTAGGCACTAAAACAACCATGAAAATATGTAAAGTCCCAGGGAACATGTGCTACTTTTTCTTGACAAGATAGTGGATCCTTATGGCTCCAAGAAGACTATACAATGGAGCATGGAATGGGAACATGGACAACAGGAACAGATCAGGAGCTGCATGTAACCATGAGCACAGACAACAGGGGAACAGCCAGGAGCTGGAAAGAAGAGCATGGCACAGTAACATGGAGCATAGCTCAAAACCATGGTCACAATGAAGGAAGATGGAGTGTGGTACAGGAACAGCAAGAGAATAACCAGGGTGTAAGAGTGATGTCACAAATGCTCACCTTAAATGAGCACTACGCACTTTATTATTATAGAAACAATCATGTGGCTGAAATAACTTATAGGTACAGAGGCAGGAGAGCCAGTAACCTCCTTTCCCAGAAACCTACCTTCTTAAAGTTGCTGCAGATCATAATCAATCATCTTGTAGCATCTTGCTACTGTCTGCTGCTGTGTGAGCAGGTAAAATATGGGTGCATCTGTATGGTGGGTCTCCAAAATATTTTTTACTGGTGGGCCCTAGACAGCCCAGTCCAAAACTGCTTACAGTCTATGGTCTGTGTGTAAATATGAATGTCCCTAAAGTAGTCTTTTGAAGGACAGAGGCCACCTGCAAGCCTTATGTGTGTCTTGCCATTGTTCTTTCAGCTGCAACCCCCCACAGTGGGTGAGAAAGAACAAGAGACCCCCTTGTCAGTCCCTCTCAGTCATATATAGCATGGATATAGGCATATCTATACATGTATGTGCTTCTACTTTGTCACATATATAAAAACACTCAAATATCAGCTATCAGCCTTGATGTATCCATACAGAGCTTCCATCCCCTTTGTGTACTGATATAGATAATGTTGGTGTAGTGTAATAAATCTTTTACATTAAATGCCATTTCAATTAATACTGTATCAAATTAATTAATGTTTAACAAAGCTCCATACTAAATAGTGGCCCACAACTTGGCAATAGTCTCTGACCTGACTAATTACAGGGGCCTAAATGGGTAAAATAATAGTCAGACAGAAAGAGGTCAAGGCAAAGCTATGACTGGATCAGAATCCAAAAGCTAAGGAAATACACAGCAGTGAAACCAGGAGATAACGTCAGCAGGCAAAGGCGAGGTTATAAACTAGTCCAGTACCAAACAGTATCCAATTTCAAGTAAGGGCAAATAACAAGCAGAGTCAAATACCAGGAAGTCACACCACAGGCAAAATCAGAATACAGTGGCAAAGTTAGAGAAACAGGCAAAAGATCACCAATCCAGAGTAACAAGGTAGGAATACCAATCACAGGCTATTGTGGCCAGAAGCTGCCTGTTTAAATAGCCCGCCCTCAGGAAGCAGGTGATGCCGGCACTGAGTCTGATTAGTTGCAGGGCTGGTTACCATAGCAACAGAGTGATGCCAGCGATGCCACCATAGTGTGGCCTGACTCACCGCAGGACGGCAGATGAGTAAGTATAAAGTATGTGACAAGCAAAACCAAGTTTACAACTCAGAAACAGCAGGCTGAGTTTGCAAAATTTGCATAAGAACACCTGACAGGCATATGCATTGTAGTACATGTTTTTTGAAAACACATTTGTCTCACAATTTAAGATCATTATAGGTCGGTAAAGTGACAATGCATCACATATGAATGTATGTACAAATGTAATAAACATGAGTTGTTTTTTTTTGCAGGTCATCAGAATCAAGTAGACCAAGTCAATATCCAGATTATATGGAATAGCTACATACTGTATAAGTTCTTGACTATAGAGGATAGAGGTTCTTGACTATAGAGGTTCTTGACAAATCACATCTAAAACTGGGAGATTCAACTAGACAGAGAGAGTGAGAAAGAGAGGGAGCACCCTGACAAATTATGGAGTGATGATTGGCTCCTATGGTGGCCGTGGGCAAAGTGAAGGCTCCCAGGTCTACCATAGTAAACTGAGGAAGAGAATTGAATGGCACTCTTCTAGGATGCAGGTGGTGCTCAGTGGTAACTGGATAATCGTAAATTTTTAAAAAGACCACGGCACTCAAAGTTGTATTTGCATGAATTTCTTAATTTATTTTGTTTTGATTTCAATCCATCCGGATAAAGTTATATTTTAGCCACTCGCCAACGTTTTGGTCTAACCTAGACGTTGTTCATGTTCTTAGTTATGGTGAAGATAGATTTGTAGGAAGGCACGCCATCCTACAAACCTATCACCACCATGACTAAATGGAGACACAAAAACATAATTTTTTTAAAAAAATGCGTTATTATGTAAAGCTGAAACAAACAAACAAATAAAGTAGACATATTTTATATTTTTGATTAAATTACCACTTTTTGATTAAATTACCGCTTTTTGTTTGTTACGGCACAGGGGTTAGCCGAGGGAAGAGCACCCTCGTCAGAGTGGGAACCTAGGTGGAGCCACTGTGTGCAAACGCCTTTTCTGATATATTTTAAATCATCACATCCAAAACAACCTGCTCTATAAAAATAGCACATGATCTAACCTGTCAGATGAGCGTTGTAAAACACCAAAAATAAAAACGGTGCCAAAACACCTATTCTTTGGTTACTTTGCCTCACAAAAAACATAATATAGAGCGACTAAAAATCATATGTGCCAAAAATAGTAACAATAAAACTGTCACATTATCCCGTAATTTCCAAAATGGGGTCGCTTGTTATTCCTTCTACTATAGGGTGCATCTGGGGGGCTTCAAATGGGACATGGTGTCTAAAAACCAGTCCAGCAAAATCTGCCTTCCAAAAATCATACGGCGCTCCCTTTCTTCTGCTCCCTGCCATGCGCCTATACAGAAGTTTACCACCATAAGAGGGGTGTTTCTGTAAACCGCAGAATCAGGGTAATAAATATTGAGTTTTGTTTGGCTGTTGACCCTCGATCTGTTAAAGAAAAAAATGGATTAAAATGGAAAATCTGCCAAAATCTAAATTTTTCTTTAATTCTTGTGGAATACCTAAACGGTTAACAAAGTTTGTAAAATCAGTTTTGAGTAACTTGAGGGTTGTAGTTTCCAAAATGGGATAATTTATGAGGGGTTTCTACTATGTAAGCCCCACAAAGTGACTTCAGACCTGAACTGGTCCTTAAAAAGTGGGTTTTAGAAATTTTCTTAAAGATTTTAAGAATTGCTTTTAAAATTCTAAGCCTTCTAACACCCCCAAAAAATAAAATGACATTTACAAAATGATGCCAACATAAAGTGGACATATGGGGAATGTTGAGTAATAAATATATTATGAGGTATCACTTTCTGATTTAAAAGCAGAGAAATTGCAGAGGCGGTGGACGTGGCGGTGTAGGTAGGAGTGGTGGTGGAGAAGGAGGAGGTAGCCAACACTGTTTTTGTGATTTTTTTTTTAACGTTATTTATTTTTTATTTATTTTTTATAAATTTGGGAAGACCCCAAAACATTAGTAAATAGAAAAGAGAATGCAAAGAGAAAGTGCGCTGGAGTATAACAATGGCTGGGTGCAGCCACAAGGTACGGACAAGTCCTGTGAGATCCATGCCTGGTTCATTTTAATGAACGTGAGCTTGTCCACGTTGGCTGTGGACAAGCCGCTGCGCTTGTCTGCGATTACCCCCCCTGCCATGCTAAACACACGTTCGGACAATACACTTGCTGCCGGGCAGGCCAGCACCTCCAAGGCATAAAGGGCAAGCTCAGGCCATGTGCCCAATCAGCTGCGTTGACGACTTCTTTCTCCTCCTCCTCTGCCTTCGCTTTGTGTTCCACTGAGCCCCCGCTGTCAGGTGTGAATGCCATCAGCAGCGCATCTACCAGCGAGCACTTGTACTCGGGCATCTTTTGATCATGCTTTAGTGACGGAATTAAGGACAGCACATTGTCCTTGTAGCGGGGATCCAGCAGGGTGGCCACCCAGTAATCAGCACTGGTTAGAACGTGGGCAACTCGGCAGTCATTGTGCAGGCACTGCAGCATGTAGTCACTCATGTGTGCCAGGATGCCCAAAGTCAACAACAAGGTTTCCTCTGTGGGAGGTGTATCGTCTGTGTCCTCTGTATCCCCCAGCCACCCACCAGTGATAGCCATGGGCTGCTTTGGGTGCCACCCTGCTGTGAACACAGTTCCTCATCATCATTCTCCTCATCCTCCAGAACTGTGTCCTGGCTGGACAGTTGTATACCTGACCTCTGTTGTTGCAGGAACCCACCCTCCGAGCCACTTGTGAATGACGGGTCTGGTAACCGTGGAAATGACCACCCTGTGGGTACGTTGCATATGAGGAGGTGAGTGGGAAAGCCCACTGCAGCGCAGACAGGCGAGCAGCAGCAGGGTGAGAACGACGAAAGTGTGCACAGAGGGCCCACACTTTCTGCAGCAGCTCTGACATATTGGGGTAATCTTTCAGGAACCTCTGCACCACCAAATTCAGCACATTTGCAAGGCAAGATATGTGCGTCAAACCGGCTAAGCCCAGAACGAGATTTCGCTGGTTATCGCACACCACCAGGCCGGACTTGAGGCTCAACGGCACCAACCACTCATCGGTCTGTTGTTCCATGCCCGTCCACAGCTCCTGCGCAGTGTGGGGTTTTCCCCCCAAACAGATGAGTTTCAAAACACCCTGCTGTCGTTTCCCCCTGGCTGTGCTGCAATTAGTGGTAAAGGTGATACAATGACCGGATGAGAAGGCGGTAGAGGAGGAAGCGGAGTACGAGGCAACAGGAGGCAACAAGAAATGTCCTGCAATCCTTGGTGGTGGTAGGACATGCGCCGTATCGGTAGTTATGTGGACCTTACCACAAATGGCGTTGCACAGTGCACACCTGCTTGGAACCACGTACTGTGAGACAGCCACCGCCATAAGGTTTTTAAAAGTCTCTGTCTCCACCAGACGGAATGACAGCATTTCAAAGGCCAGGAATTTTGAAATGCTGGCATTCAGGGCCAGGGATCGCGGGTGGGTAGGGGGGTACTTCCTCTTTCTCTACAGTGTTTGGGGGATGGACAGCTGAACGCTTCCATGAGACAGTGTGGACATGCTGGGTGACGGTGGTGGAGGTGGTGGTGTTGCTGCCACTTCCTCTGTTTGCGAGGTGGCAGGTGCCACTGTCACTCCAGAGGGGGCGGATGAGGCCGAGACCACAGCAAAAGAGGGAGCAAGAGGAGCCTGAGATCTTTTGTGGTTTTTCAGATGTGTTCTCCACTGCAGCTCGTGCTTTGTATTTAGATGCCTGGTTATGTAGGTGGTGCTCAGGTTTAGAACATTTATGCCTCGCTTCAGGCTCTGATCGCACAGCATGCAAACCACTCGCGTCTTGTTGTCAGCACATTGTATGAAGAACTGCCATGCCAGGGAACTTCGTGGAGCTGGCTTTGGTGTGCTCAGTCCCTGGGTGCAGTGGGCAGTAGCAGGCATACTGGCTAGGGGACAGCCACTCTGCTTATGCACCCTGCTCCCTCTTTTGCTGTGCGGCTGGCGCTGTGTGACCACCACCTCTTCCTACGAACTGCACACGTCACTCGCATGACCTTGATTCCATGTAGGGTCTAGAACCTCATCATCCTTCATATTATCTTTCACCCACTCTTCACCTCTGGCCTCCTTGCCGGTCTGTACATGGCAGAAAGCCGCAGCAGTTGGCACCTGTGTTTCGTTATCATCATTAGAGACGTGCTGCAGTGGTCCTCCCATGTCCATATCCTGAAACATAAGTGGTTAGTCATCAGTGCACTCAATCTCTTCAACTTCTGGGGCAGGGCTAGGTTGATGTCCCACAGAAACCCCGCCAGTAGAGTCATCAAAAAGCATAAGAAACTACTGCATGACTTAGGGCTCAGATTGCTTGGCTGGTTCGCAAGGGGGTGAGGTGAAAGACAGATGCCCATGGCCAGCAGGTGCCAACTCTGTGGTTTCAGCAGGGGACCGGGTGGGAGACAATGTGAAGGAACTGGAGGCACTGTCAGCCATCCAATCTACTACCGCCTCTACTTGTTCTGGCCTCACCATTTATACACCGGTATTCGGGTCTACAAAATGACGCTTAACATCCGGTCACCTACGTGCACCTGAGGAAGGTGTTTCATTTGGGTGTGCAGCTGGCACAGATCGACCACTTCCTCTTCCTGCAACAGGACCTCCACCAGCACCACAACCAGGGCCACATCCCTTATTTAATGCTCTCCTCATTCTTTAAGGTCACCCACCGAACTTACAGACAGATTAATGATATTAATTTCCATGTCACGTATGCAGTGCAGGTGTACCTCACACCAAAAATGGGAATATGTCACCCACCGAACCAATAGACGGATTAACTATATTAATTTCCCTATCTCGTATGCAGTGCAGTTGTACCTCACACCAAAATTGGGAATGTCACCCACTGAACTGACAGACGGATTAATTATATTAATTTCCCTGTCACATATGCAGTGCACGTGTATGTCACACCAAAAATGGGTATATGTTACCAGCCGAACTAACAGTCAGATTAACTATATTAATTTCCCTGGCACGTATAAGGAGCACGTGCATCTCACACCAAAAATGGGAATATGCCCCACCCACTGAACTAACAGACGGATGAACTATATTAATTTCCCTGTCACAGATGCAGTGCACGTGTGTCTCACACCAAAAATGGGTATATGTCACCAGCCGAACTGACAGTCAGATTAACTATATTAATTTCCCTGGCACGTATAAAGTGCATGTGTATCTCACACCAAAAATGGGTATATGTCACCCACCGAACTAACAGACGGATTAACTATATTAATTTCCCTGTCACGTATGCAGTGCACGTGTATCTCACAGAAAAAATGGGTATATGTCACCTATCGAACTAACAGATGGATTAATTATTATATTTTTGTGTCAGGGTTACAAAGATGGTGCATTGCACCCACAAAAAATGGCTATAGGTCATCCACAGAATTAACAGCCATATTTATTATTATATTTCTGTGTCAGGGTTGCAAAGCTGGTGTATTGCACCCACAAAAAATTATTATTGGTCACCCACAAAACAAATAGCCAGATTCCTAACACTCTCCCTCGCTTCCACTGCCTGCTTCCTGTCCCTGCACTACTCAGAGCTGATGGGCGGTTCTACACGTTATCCAGCTTGTATAGAGGCTGGGTCACATGATGCACCAGCCAATCACAGCCATGCCATTACTAGGCATGGCTGTGATGGCTTCTAAGTGCCCACAGCTTAAAAGCTTGTTGATTGGCTGCCCTGCAGCCTTTCCAAAGCTTTATTAAATGCTCAAACACCGAACTCGAACCTGAACTTTTCCGGCAAAGTTCAGGTTCGGGTTCAGATACTGGATCTTATAAAGTTCGGTACAGACCCAAACTTTACAGTTCGGGTTCGCTCAACACTAATTACCACATAAAGTGATACATGTCAGATTTTCAAAAATAAGCCTGCTCACGAAGGTGCAAATTGGCATTAAGGGGTTAAAATGTGGTATGGAGAGTCCCCACAGACTGAAATTGTAAACTATACCAAGCACCAGGAATCCAGAAACAAGGAATAATTCCAAAAAAAGAACAAAGCACCTTGAGGAGGCATCCATAGGAACAGCAGGTGGACAGAATTGTGTGAAGAACTGTACTGTCACTGTGCTGTAGCTGATATTCAGGCACCAGGAATATGGAGACCAGGAACAAAGCAGGAACAAGAATGTTTGAGGCAGGATCCACAAGAACAGTGGGCAGATAGAATCTTATCTAGTACTGCTTTGTAACCTGTACATTGACACTAATGCCCTGAGTATGGGAACTTGTTGAACTCATCAGAAACATTTGCATAGCAACGAACCCCAGAACCATAAAAAACTATGGACACTAAACACAGGAGTAAATCAGGAAAAATACAGACCAGGCCACTGGGATCAAATGGCATCAAGCCATGGGGGGCAATTATTGGGAACAAGCATTTCTACAAATTCTCATTTTGTAGGCCCGAATACCGATAATTGACCCAATGATAAATCTGTGTAAAAAGACATTAGCAGTGCTAGCAGTGCTATTCATGACGTGGCTATTCAATAGCACAAAACAGCCCCTTAAAAACAAATGTACAGTATAATACTACACAAAAATATTGCTGCACCAGATGTGGGTAAATTCAAATCCATTAAATTAAAAAATGTAAAATTTATTCATAGTGAACAGTATAAAAATCAAACAAAAAAGTTAATGTAAAGTGAAAAAAAAATGATGGAATATCTAACATAAAAATAAGAAAGTAGATGAACTGCAAAACAGGATAATGATGATCATGTAAAATTGGTGCTCTCTAAGGGTTGAAATATTGTTAACCTCTTAATACTGCATCACAAATGGGGGGTCAGTCAGCACTTTTGTATATATATGTGCCACAGTAACGTGCACCTGCAGACAGGGATGTGCTGACTGACCCCCCATTTGTGTTTCTCTTAATACTGCATGACATACCATTACAACACGACAGAAGGATTGTGCTATAATAGTACATTATGATAATGGTGCAGGCTCAGGAGCTTGGCGCGTACCATTGCTGGAAGGTGCTTACTGTATTATACAATAGGCAACTGCCAGGATCAGTGATTGCATTCATTAGGGAACAAAGGGAGTTCTCTCTGTCTAACCAAGAACTTGGCATGGCAGTCAGGGGCCTTCTGAAGGGCCCAAGGTCTGCAGTGTTCAGGGCGCTAATAAATCCTGTCTCCAATGTATTAGCATTACTGTCAGAATAACTATGCACTATAATATAGGAGTATTACAGTGCATAGTGGAAGAGATTAAATGATCCCAGATTCAAGTCCCATAGACTGAAAGTATAAAAAAAATACAAAAAAACTAAATATAAAAAAAACTAAAAACTTTTTTCCCAATTTCATCCTTTCACCTTAAATAATTGTTTTAACTAGATTAGATAAAAGCAGAGTTCTAACTTGGCACCACTTACTGGAGGAGAGCCACTTGCTGATGGGATGCTCCTCAGCCACAAATTATCTTACTTACTTTGCCAACTTTCTACACATGCTACACACACTTTTTTTACATAGCATTTTTGTGATAGTAATTCTGTAATATCATAAGTGGTCAAGGGTGATGAAGTAGTTAATATTTATTTTGCTGCCTAAAAGGTTATTATCTAATATCCTTGTTGATTCTGGCTGGTTTATTAGTAGAATCACAAAAATAAACGTGGCCTAAATGGGTGGGACTGCTCCAGACCCCAAACACTGTGGCGTGTTTCTAACTGGGGGGGCAGTTCCTCCGCATGTGGTTCGCAGCGAACGGCTATCCCCAGCAAAAATTGCATACAATGGAGGATGCCGGCGCGAACCACAAGCACCACACAAACATCCTACACAAAATAAAACATGTGCGGATGAAAATATATAAACACATAACTCACAGAAAAAAGATGCACCACATGGATAAGCAACTGACAACACTGGCTAATCCCTCACTCTGGTGTTAAAAGCTGAGAGATTCGCCAATATTTCCAATCAGGAACATATCGAGCCCCTTTAGGGCACCACTACACGGTATCTCAGCATGACATGGGGTCCTACCACTAGACTACCTATGGTGTGTGAACAAGGTCTGAACAGGTATTAAGTAGCCTACAGCCCCATCCCACTCACCTGCACTGCAGGACCAACAATGCAATGGGGAACACATGAGGCCGCAAGCTACACCTACAACAGACCATGTGACACCGGCTTCCAGGTGCAACAGAATGTTTACAAGCCATATGCAATGGCACATTCAATACATATAAAACAAGAATCACAAAAATAAACGTGGCCTAAATGGGTGGGACTGCTCCAGACCCCAAACACTGTGGCGTGTTTCTAACTGGGGGCAGTTCCTCCGCATGTGGTTCGCAGCGAACGGCTATCCCCAGCAAAATTGCATACAATGGAGGATGCCGGCGCGAACCACAAGCACCACACAAACATCCTACACAAAAATAAAACATGTGCGGATGAAAATATATAAACACATAACTCACAGAAAAAGATGCACCACATGGATAAGCAACTGACAACACTGGCTAATCCCTCACTCTGGTGTTAAAAGCTGAGAGATTCGCCAATATTTCCAATCAGGAACATATCGGAGCCCCTTTAGGCACCACTACACGGTATCTCAGCATGACATGGGGTCCTACCACTAGACTACCTATGGTGTGTGAACAAGGTCTGAACAGGTATTAAGTAGCCTACAGCCCCATCCCACTCACCTGCACTGCAGGACCAACAATGCAATGGGGAACACATGAGGCCGCAAGCTACACCTACAACAGACCATGTGACACCGGCTTCCAGGTGCAACAGAATGTTTACAAGCCATATGCAATGGCACATTCAATACATATAAAACAAGAATCACAAAAATAAACGTGGCCTAAATGGGTGGGACTGCTCCAGACCCCAAACACTGTGGCGTGTTTCTAACTGGGGGCAGTTCCTCACGTGTGGTTCGCGAGCGAACGGCTATCCCCAGCAAAAATTGCATACAATGGAGGATGCCGGCGCGAACCACAAGCACCACACAAACATCCTACACAAAATAAAACATGTGCGGATGAAAATATATAAACACATAACTCACAGAAAAAAGATGCACCACATGGATAAGCAACTGACAACACTGGCTAATCCCTCACTCTGGTGTTAAAAGCTGAGAGATTCGCCAATATTTCCAATCAGGAACATATCGGAGCCCCTTTAGGCACCACTACACGGTATCTCAGCATGACATGGGGTCCTACCACTAGACTACCTATGGTGTGTGAACAAGGTCTGAACAGGTATTAAGTAGCCTACAGCCCCATCCCACTCACCTGCACTGCAGGACCAACAATGCAATGGGGAACACATGAGGCCGCAAGCTACACCTACAACAGACCATGTGACACCGGCTTCCAGGTGCAACAGAATGTTTACAAGCCATATGCAATGGCACATTCAATACATATAAAACAAGAATCACAAAAATAAACGTGGCCTAAAATGGGTGGGACTGCTCCAGACCCCAAACACTGTGGCGTGTTTCTAACTGGGGGCAGTTCTTCCGCATGTGGTTCGCAGCGAACGGCTATCCTCAGCAAAAATTGCATACAATGGAGGATGCCGGCGCGAACCACAAGCACCACACAAACATCCTACACAAAATAAAACATGTGCGGATGAAAATATATAAACACATAACTCACAGAAAAAGATGCACCACATGGATAAGCAACTGACAACACTGGCTAATCCCTCACTCTGGTGTTAAAAGCTGAGAGATTCGCCAATATTTCCAATCAGGAACATATCGGAGCCCCTTTAGGCACCACTACACGGTATCTCAGCATGACATGGGGTCCTACCACTAGACTACCTATGGTGTGTGAACAAGGTCTGAACAGGTATTAAGTAGCCTACAGCCCCATCCCACTCACCTGCACTGCAGGACCAACAATGCAATGGGGGAACACATGAGGCCGCAAGCTACACCTACAACAGACCATGTGACACCGGCTTCCAGGTGCAACAGAATGTTTACAAGCCATATGCAATGGCACATTCAATACATATAAAACAAGAATCACAAAAATAAACGTGGCCTAAATGGGTGGGACTGCTCCAGACCCCAAACACTGTGGCGTGTTTCTAACTGGGGGGGCAGTTCCTCCGCATGTGGTTCGCAGCGAACGGCTATCCCCAGCAAAAATTGCATACAATGGAGGATGCCGGCGCGAACCACAAGCACCACACAAACATCCTACACAAAATAAAACATGGTTAATTAGTAGGCATTTAAAGGGGTTCACAGACAGCAACAAATTGAGCTGAATAGCAGGAATGTTATAAAATATACTGCAGTACCAGTGCTCCCCAGCTGGTGGCCCCGATGGTATTTGTTTCTAGTGCTGCAGCAATGACATCACTGACTACTCCATGTGACTATTGTAGCCCGTAACGGGATTCATGGGGTGGTCAGGTATGCCATCGATGCCACAATTTTCATTTTATAACAAAATTTCCTGGATTTCAGCTTCATTTTTTGGGGGTCTCAGAAAAAAAAATAATAATTATATAATAATATAGTTTATGGTTTAGGATAGTTAAGGGGTTAATGGAGGTGTTTTAGGTTAGAAAAATTGCATCTACAGTATTACTTAATTTTATTAATGTAAATTGGTCCTGAATTCTTCAACGAGTTATTCCATGAATTTAGATGTATTTTCATTTTCTAATTAAAAATATATGGACATTTCTTACATTAATTAGAGTCGCCAGAAATATGTGTTTACTCCTTAATCATGCCTTCAGCCCTTTTTCTTTGCCAGTTTCAAGATTTCATGCTTGCTGAATTAACTGATTAGAAAGAAAAACTTTTACAGATTGTATCTAATAGAGAAGATCAATTGCTTTGCTGTCATGCCTTTACTTGCTAAGATTGATTAGAACTTGGTGGCATACAGTCTAAGCAAAACAAAACTAATGAATCACTCTTATTTAATTAAAAACAGGTTACAGAGAGACTAATCTAAAAAATCTTTTTTCTGTGCTTTATGCAGTAAAATAGATACAGAAATACTGGGTATATTTTAAGGAGCTCCTACACCTTCAATAGCTGTTGGCCAAACTTTCATTAAAGCGACAGTTATTCCTCTTAACTCCCCCCTACATATGGATGCTGCATTCAGCTGAGAATGCATGTGTTTTAAATGGCAAGAAAGGAGAAAACCACTTCCAGACACCCCCCAAGGGGAACTTATCACCAGCTAGATAAAAAAGATCAGACACTGAAATTAAACTTGTCCATATTTCTGTGTCATTTTGAAGTCCATGAAAAAATCGTCCTTGTTTTATCCGTGATGATGTCCGTGAAGGATCCTTATTTGGTACTTGTGTCTATTACCCTCAGCTTTTCATCCGTAATCCATGGACGTTGCTCAGCTGAAAAATTAATTTCTACAGCATCTCCTATCAGTCTTCAGTGAAAAACGGATGCACCATGTGTTGTGTGTTTTTCTAATGACCCACGGTCAGTTAACCACTTAATGACACAGGGCGTACAGGTACGCCCTAATGTCCGAGTCCTTAAGGACACAGGGCGTACATGTACGCCCTGTGTTTAAACTGCTACTGTGCCCGATCTGAGCGCGGTAGCAACATGGTTCCTGCTGATGTAGATCAGCAGGAACCATGTTCTAATGCCGAGGGGGGTCATGTGACCCCCCCGTATCGGCGATCGCTGCAAACCGCAGGTCAATTCAGTTTTTAGCGGTTTTAGTTATCTCTGAGACCGCGGGGATCAGAGAGTTAATTGCGGCAAAGATATTTATTTTAACCCCCCCTGCAGCCCCCAATCTTGTTATGGCGGCGGGGGTGCAGGGGGGGTGGTTGCGGAGGCGGGAGGCGGTGCGGGAGGCCTCCCTTGTAATAATTCCCTGGTGTCTAGTGGTTCTATCAGAGTGCCAGCACATTGCTGGCACTCTGATAGAAAAACGGCTGGCATCTGTGCTGCAGTTGCCAGCCGTTTAACCCCTTCCTTACCGCGGTCCGGACGGACCGCGGTATGGAAGGTGTTAACAGGGAGGGAGCTCCCTCCCTCTCCCATCGGGGGGCTGCTGTGCCTATGCCGCCCCCCGCCAGGATGGGATCGCAGAGGGAGGGGGCTCCTCTCCCTCCCCATCCATCACCCACTACTCTCTAATGGCAGTGGGTGATGGTTACCATGGCAGCAGGACGCTTTCAGAAGCGTCCTGCTTGCCATGGTATAGTAACTCTGGTCAGACTTCTGCTAAAGGCAGAAGTCTGACCAGACTGTGAAAAGTGAAAAAATACAGTGCAGTACACTATATAGTGTACTGTACTGTATTATATAGACACCAGATCCACTGTATCTACAAGAACCAAGTGGGTCTGGGTCCAAAAATGTAAAAAGTGAAAAAAGTGAAAAAAAGTAAAACACAAATCACTGAATAAAAAGTAAAAAAATAAAATACACTACACATATTAGGTATCGCGCGTCCGTAAAAAACAGCTCTATAAAAATATTACATGACTGAACCCCTCACGTGAACGCCATAAAAAAAAAAAAATGGTGTAAATAAGCCATTTTTTGGCACCTTACATCACTAAAAGTGTAATACAAAGCGATCAAAAAGGCGTATGCCTTCCAAAATAGTACCAATCTAACCGCCATCTCATCCCGCAAAAAATGAGCCCCTTCATAAAACAATTGCCCAAAAAATAAAAAAACTATGCCTCTCAGACTAAATGCTTTTTAGTGTTAAATGTAAAAAAATTAAAAAAAAGTAGACATATTGGGTATCTCCACGTCCGTAAGAATCTGCTCTATAAAAATATCACATGACCTAACCCCTCAAGTAAACACTGTAAAAAAAAAAAAAAAAAACGTTGTCAAAAAGCCATTTTTTTGTCACCTTACATCACAAAAAGTGTAATAGCAAGCGATCAAAAAGTCATATGACCCCCCAAATAGTGCCAATCTAACCGCCACCTTATCCCGCAAAAATTATACCCACCCTGAGACAATCGCCTAAAAACTGAAAAAAATATGGCTCTCAGACTATGGAGACACTAAAACATGTTTTTTTTTGTTTCAAAAAGGATATTATTGTGTAAAACCAAAATAAATAAAAAAAAGTATACATATTGGGTATCGTCGCGTTCGTAACGACCTGCTCTATAAAAATATAATATGACCTAACCCCTCAGGTGAACGCTGTAAACATAAAAAATAAAAACGTTGTAAAAAAAGTAATTTTTTTGTCACCTTACATCACAAAAAGTGTAATAGCAAGTGATCAAAAAGTCATAGGCACCCCAAGATAGTACCATTCAAACCGCCATCTCATCCCGCAAAAAATGAGCCCCTACATAGGACAATCGCAAAAAAAAAAAAAAATATGGCTTTCAGAATGTGGAGACACTAAAAAAATCATTTTTTTCAAAAATGCTTTATTATGTAAAACTGAAACAAAAAACCCCAAAATGTAGTCATATTTGGTATTGTCGCGTCAGTAACAACCTGCTCTATAGAAATAGCACACAATCTAACCTGTCAGTTCAACGATGTAAATAACAAAAAATACAAAACTGTCCCAAAACAGCTATTTTTTTGCAAATTATCCATTTTAATCCATTTTTCCAGTAACAAAGCAAGGGTTAACAGCCAAACAAAACTCAATATTTATTGCCCCGATTCTGTAGTTTGCAGAAACACCCCATATGTGGTTGAGAACTGCTGTATGGCCAAACGGCAGGGCACAGATGGAAGGGAACGCCATATGATTTTTGGAAGGCGGATTTTGCTGGACTGGTTTTTTTGAGACTATGTCCCATTTGAAGCCCCCCCAATGCACCCCTACAGTAGAAACTCCAAAAAAGTGACCCCATTTTGGAAACTACGGGATAAGGTGTCAGTTTTGTTGGTACAATTTTAGGGTAAATATGATTTTTGGTTGCTCTATATTACACTTTTTTTGAGGCAAGGTAACAAAAAATTGAAATTCAGAAATTTCATCTCCATTTGCCAATAACTCTTGTGGAACACCTAAAGGGTTAACAAAGTTTGTAAAACTGGTTTTGAATACCTTGAGGGGTGTAGTTTCTTAGATGGAGTCACTTTTATGGAGTTTCTATTCTAGGGGTGCATCGGGGGGCTTCAAATGGGACATGGTGTCAAAAATCCAGTCCAGCAAAATCCGCCTTCCAAAACCCATATGGCGTTCCTTTCCTTCTGCGCCCTGCCGTTTGGCCATACAGTATTTTAGGACCACATATGGGGTGTTTCTGCAAACTACAGAATCGGGGCAATAAATATTGAGTTTTGTTTGGCTGTTAACCCTTGCTTTGTTACTGGAAAAAATGGATTAAAATGGAAAATTTTCCAAAAAATCGAAATTCAGAAATTTTATCTTTATTTGCCATTAACTCTTGTGGAAAACCTAAAGGGTTAATGACGTTTGTAAAATCAGTTTTGAGTACCTTCATGGGTGTAGTTTCTAGAATGGGGTCATTTTTGGGTGGTTTCTATTATGTAAGCCTGGCAATGTGACTTCAGACCTGAACTGGTCCCTAAAAAGTGGGTTTTTGAAAATTTCTGAAAAATGTTAAGATTTGCTTCTAAACTTCTAAGCCTTGTAATGTCCCCAAAAAATGAAATGGCATTCCCAAAATGATCGATACATGAAGTAGACATATGGGGAATGTAAATCAATAACTTTTTTTGGCAGTATTACTATGTATTCTAGAAGTAGAGAAATTGAAACTTGGAAAATTGCAAATTTTTCAAAATTTTTGGTAAATTTGGTATTTTTTTATAAATAAAAATGAAATTTTTCGACTTTATTTTGCCACTGTCATTAAATACAATATGTGACGAAAAAACAATCTCAGAATGGCTTGGATAAGTAAAAGCGTTTTAAAGTTATCACCACTAGTGTTGAGCGAACAGTTCGAGCATCGTTCGGGTTCGTACCGAATTTTGGGGTGTCCGGGACCCGGACCCGAACCCGGACATTTTCAAAAAAGTTCGGGTTCGGGTTCGTCGTTCGGCATGTATTTAGGCACATTTTGAAAGGCTGCAAAGCAGCCAATCAACATGCATCATACTACTTGCCCTAAGATGCCATCGCAGCCATGCCTACTATTGGCAAGGCTGTGATTGGCCGAGTGCAGCATGTGACTCAGCCTCTTTATAAGCTTGTGCGCACGTCGGGACGTGCTCACTCCCGATGTGAATAGAACAGGGATAGACGCAGCTGATGCTAGGGCGAGAATAGGCAGGGATAATTGAATAACTGGAAGCAAATTTCTCTCCTCCACCTGTGATTCATCTGAACAACTGCAGCTGAGCTGCTTTTTTGATAGGGATTGGCTATTTTTAGAGTGGCCAGAGTGATTTTTCCATCCACATGTACCTGGGCTGACCGCCGGCCGCCATTTTGCGACTTGTAGTGCTGCAGCAGAAGCTGCCACAGTGTGCATTCCAAAGCTCCAAACAAGTCAGACATCTACACCTGGGATTCAGACCAATAGCGATTTAGCAGCACAGTCCAAGGCTATTTTTTTAAAGGTTGTGCAGACCATTTTGTGGCACATGTTACTGGGCTGATAGGCGGCGGCCATCTTGGGACTAGTGCTGCAGCACAATCTCTCCCAACGTCCAATAATCACTTGTAATAGTGGTCTGTTCCATAGAAATCCTACATCAGGGACTTGGGTGTGCTTGTGTCACCCCTACTAATACCAGTCCACCTGTAATCCATACAGTCAAAAGACTGAAAGTATTCCAGTGAGGGAATTTTTTTTATTTAAAAAAGGCCAAGTTAGTTTATCTGGCGTTCAATATACTAGATACAGTTAGGCCTGCGTTTCATACATCTGGAATTAGCAAATTAATGTGCTGGGGTTGGGAAAACATATATGTACCCATACTAGAATCTGTCAAAGAAAGCGGTACTCACATATAACAGTCATTCCATCTGTAATCCATACAGTCAAAAGACTGAAAGTATTCCAGTGAGGGATTTTTTTATTTAAAAAGGCCAAGTTAGTTTATCTGGCGTTCAATATACTAGATACAGTTAGGCCTGCGTTTCATACATCTGGAATTAGCAAACTAATGTGCTGGGGTTGGGAAAACATATATGTACCCATACTAGAATCTGTCAAAGAAAGCGGTACTCACATATAACAGTCATTCCATCTGTAATCCATACAGTCAAAAGACTGAAAGTATTCCAGTGAGGGATTTTTTTATTTAAAAAGGCCAAGTTAGTTTATCTGGCGTTCAATATACTAGATACAGTTAGGCCTGCGTTTCATACATCTGGAATTAGCAAACTAATGTGCTGGGGTTGGGAAAACATATATGTACCCATACTAGAATCTGTCAAAGAAAGCGGTACTCACATATAACAGTCATTCCATCTGTAATCCATACAGTCAAAAGACTGAAAGTATTCCAGTGAGGGAATTTTTTTTATTTAAAAAGGCCAAGTTAGTTTATCTGGCGTTCAATATACTAGATACAGTTAGGCCTGCGTTTCATACATCTGGAATTAGCAAACTAATGTGCTGGGGTTGGGAAAACATATATGTACCCATACTAGAATCTGTCAAAGAAAGCGGTACTCACATATAACAGTCATTCCATCTGTAATCCATACAGTCAAAAAGACTGAAAGTATTCCAGTGAGGGAATTTTTTTATTTAAAAAGGCCAAGTTAGTTTATCTGGCGTTCAATATACTAGATACAGTTAGGCCTGCGTTTCATACATCTGGAATTAGCAAATTAATGTGCTGGGGTTGGGAAAACATATATGTACCCATACTAGAATCTGTCAAAGAAAGCGGTACTCACATATAACAGTCATTCCATCTGTAATCCATACAGTCAAAAGACTGAAAGTATTCCAGTGAGGGAATTTTTTTATTTAAAAAAGGCCAAGTTAGTTTATCTGGCGTTCAATATACTAGATACAGTTAGGCCTGCGTTTCATACATCTGGAATTAGCAAACTAATGTGCTGGGGTTGGGAAAACATATATGTACCCATACTAGAATCTGTCAAAGAAAGCGGTACTCACATATAACAGTCATTCCATCTGTAATCCATACAGTCAAAAGACTGAAAGTATTCCAGTGAGGGAATTTTTTTATTTAAAAAGGCCAAGTTAGTTTATCTGGCGTTCAATATACTAGATACAGTTAGGCCTGCGTTTCATACATCTGGAATTAGCAAACTAATGTGCTGGGGTTGGGAAAACATATATGTACCCATACTAGAATCTGTCAAAGAAAGCGGTACTCACATATAACAGTCATTCCATCTGTAATCCATACAGTCAAAAGACTGAAAGTATTCCAGTGAGGGAATTTTTTATTTAAAAAGGCCAAGTTAGTTTATCTGGCGTTCAATATACTAGATACAGTTAGGCCTGCGTTTCATACATCTGGAATTAGCAAACTAATGTGCTGGGGTTGGGAAAACATATATGTACCCATACTAGAATCTGTCAAAGAAAGCGGTACTCACATATAACAGTCATTCCATCTGTAATCCATACAGTCAAAAGACTGAAAGTATTCCAGTGAGGGAATTTTTTTATTTAAAAAGGCCAAGTTAGTTTATCTGGCGTTCAATATACTAGATACAGTTAGGCCTGCGTTTCATACATCTGGAATTAGCAAACTAATGTGCTGGGGTTGGGAAAACATATATGTACCCATACTAGAATCTGTCAAAGAAAGCGGTACTCACATATAACAGTCATTCCATCTGTAATCCATACAGTCAAAAGACTGAAAGTATTCCAGTGAGGGAATTTTTTTATTTAAAAAGGCCAAGTTAGTTTATCTGGCGTTCAATATACTAGATACAGTTAGGCCTGCGTTTCATACATCTGGAATTAGCAAACTAATGTGCTGGGGTTGGGAAAACATATATGTACCCATACTAGAATCTGTCAAAGAAAGCGGTACTCACATATAACAGTCATTCCATCTGTAATCCATACAGTCAAAAGACTGAAAGTATTCCAGTGAGGGAATTTTTTATTTAAAAAGGCCAAGTTAGTTTATCTGGCGTTCAATATACTAGATACAGTTAGGCCTGCGTTTCATACATCTGGAATTAGCAAACTAATGTGCTGGGGTTGGGAAAACATATATGTACCCATACTAGAATCTGTCAAAGAAAGCGGTACTCACATATAACAGTCATTCCATCTGTAATCCATACAGTCAAAAGACTGAAAGTATTCCAGTGAGGGAATTTTTTTATTTAAAAAGGCCAAGTTAGTTTATCTGGCGTTCAATATACTAGATACAGTTAGGCCTGCGTTTCATACATCTGGAATTAGCAAACTAATGTGCTGGGGTTGGGAAAACATATATGTACCCATACTAGAATCTGTCAAAGAAAGCGGTACTCACATATAACAGTCATTCCATCTGTAATCCATACAGTCAAAAGACTGAAAGTATTCCAGTGAGGGAATTTTTTTATTTAAAAAGGCCAAGTTAGTTTATCTGGCGTTCAATATACTAGATACAGTTAGGCCTGCGTTTCATACATCTGGAATTAGCAAATTAATGTGCTGGGGTTGGGAAAACATATATGTACCCATACTAGAATCTGTCAAAGAAAGCGGTACTCACATATAACAGTCATTCCATCTGTAATCCATACAGTCAAAAGACTGAAAGTATTCCAGTGAGGAATTTTTTTATTTAAAAAGGCCAAGTTAGTTTATCTGGCGTTCAATATACTAGATACAGTTAGGCCTGCGTTTCATACATCTGGAATTAGCAAACTAATGTGCTGGGGTTGGGAAAACATATATGTACCCATACTAGAATCTGTCAAAGAAAGCGGTACTCACATATAACAGTCATTCCATCTGTAATCCATACAGTCAAAAGACTGAAAGTATTCCAGTGAGGGAATTTTTTATTTAAAAAGGCCAAGTTAGTTTATCTGGCGTTCAATATACTAGATACAGTTAGGCCTGCGTTTCATACATCTGGAATTAGCAAACTAATGTGCTGGGGTTGGGAAAACATATATGTACCCATACTAGAATCTGTCAAAGAAAGCGGTACTCACATATAACAGTCATTCCATCTGTAATCCATACAGTCAAAAGACTGAAAGTATTCCAGTGAGGGAATTTTTTTATTTAAAAAAGGCCAAGTTAGTTTATCTGGCGTTCAATATACTAGATACAGTTAGGCCTGCGTTTCATACATCTGGAATTAGCAAACTAATGTGCTGGGGTTGGGAAAACATATATGTACCCATACTAGAATCTGTCAAAGAAAGCGGTACTCACATATAACAGTCATTCCATCTGTAATCCATACAGTCAAAAGACTGAAAGTATTCCAGTGAGGGAATTTTTTTATTTAAAAAGGCCAAGTTAGTTTATCTGGCGTTCAATATACTAGATACAGTTAGGCCTGCGTTTCATACATCTGGAATTAGCAAACTAATGTGCTGGGGTTGGGAAAACATATATGTACCCATACTAGAATCTGTCAAAGAAAGCGGTACTCACATATAACAGTCATTCCATCTGTAATCCATACAGTCAAAAGACTGAAAGTATTCCAGTGAGGGAATTTTTTTATTTAAAAAGGCCAAGTTAGTTTATCTGGCGTTCAATATACTAGATACAGTTAGGCCTGCGTTTCATACATCTGGAATTAGCAAACTAATGTGCTGGGGTTGGGAAAACATATATGTACCCATACTAGAATCTGTCAAAGAAAGCGGTACTCACATATAACAGTCATTCCATCTGTAATCCATACAGTCAAAAGACTGAAAGTATTCCAGTGAGGAATTTTTTATTTAAAAAGGCCAAGTTAGTTTATCTGGCGTTCAATATACTAGATACAGTTAGGCCTGCGTTTCATACATCTGGAATTAGCAAACTAATGTGCTGGGGTTGGGAAAACATATATGTACCCATACTAGAATCTGTCAAAGAAAGCGGTACTCACATATAACAGTCATTCCATCTGTAATCCATACAGTCAAAAGACTGAAAGTATTCCAGTGAGGGAATTTTTTTATTTAAAAAAGGCCAAGTTAGTTTATCTGGCGTTCAATATACTAGATACAGTTAGGCCTGCGTTTCATACATCTGGAATTAGCAAATTAATGTGCTGGGGTTGGGAAAACATATATGTACCCATACTAGAATCTGTCAAAGAAAGCGGTACTCACATATAACAGTCATTCCATCTGTAATCCATACAGTCAAAAGACTGAAAGTATTCCAGTGAGGAATTTTTTTATTTAAAAAAGGCCAAGTTAGTTTATCTGGCGTTCAATATACTAGATACAGTTAGGCCTGCGTTTCATACATCTGGAATTAGCAAACTAATGTGCTGGGGTTGGGAAAACATATATGTACCCATACTAGAATCTGTCAAAGAAGCGGTACTCACATATAACAGTCATTCCATCTGTAATCCATACAGTCAAAAGACTGAAAGTATTCCAGTGAGGGAATTTTTTTATTTAAAAAGGCCAAGTTAGTTTATCTGGCGTTCAATATACTAGATACAGTTAGGCCTGCGTTTCATACATCTGGAATTAGCAAATTAATGTGCTGGGGTTGGGAAAACATATATGTACCCATACTAGAATCTGTCAAAGAAAGCGGTACTCACATATAACAGTCATTCCATCTGTAATCCATACAGTCAAAAGACTGAAAGTATTCCAGTGAGGGAATTTTTTATTTAAAAAAGGCCAAGTTAGTTTATCTGGCGTTCAATATACTAGATACAGTTAGGCCTGCGTTTCATACATCTGGAATTAGCAAATTAATGTGCTGGGGTTGGGAAAACATATATGTACCCATACTAGAATCTGTCAAAGAAAGCGGTACTCACATATAACAGTCATTCCATCTGTAATCCATACAGTCAAAAGACTGAAAGTATTCCAGTGAGGAATTTTTTTATTTAAAAAGGCCAAGTTAGTTTATCTGGCGTTCAATATACTAGATACAGTTAGGCCTGCGTTTCATACATCTGGAATTAGCAAACTAATGTGCTGGGGTTGGGAAAACATATATGTACCCATACTAGAATCTGTCAAAGAAAGCGGTACTCACATATAACAGTCATTCCATCTGTAATCCATACAGTCAAAAGACTGAAAGTATTCCAGTGAGGGAATTTTTTTATTTAAAAAGGCCAAGTTAGTTTATCTGGCGTTCAATATACTAGATACAGTTAGGCCTGCGTTTCATACATCTGGAATTAGCAAATTAATGTGCTGGGGTTGGGAAAACATATATGTACCCATACTAGAATCTGTCAAAGAAAGCGGTACTCACATATAACAGTCATTCCATCTGTAATCCATACAGTCAAAAGACTGAAAGTATTCCAGTGAGGGAATTTTTTATTTAAAAAGGCCAAGTTAGTTTATCTGGCGTTCAATATACTAGATACAGTTAGGCCTGCGTTTCATACATCTGGAATTAGCAAACTAATGTGCTGGGGTTGGGAAAACATATATGTACCCATACTAGAATCTGTCAAAGAAAGCGGTACTCACATATAACAGTCATTCCATCTGTAATCCATACAGTCAAAAGACTGAAAGTATTCCAGTGAGGGAATTTTTTATTTAAAAAGGCCAAGTTAGTTTATCTGGCGTTCAATATACTAGATACAGTTAGGCCTGCGTTTCATACATCTGGAATTAGCAAACTAATGTGCTGGGGTTGGGAAAACATATATGTACCCATACTAGAATCTGTCAAAGAAAGCGGTACTCACATATAACAGTCATTCCATCTGTAATCCATACAGTCAAAAGACTGAAAGTATTCCAGTGAGGGAATTTTTTTATTTAAAAAAGGCCAAGTTAGTTTATCTGGCGTTCAATATACTAGATACAGTTAGGCCTGCGTTTCATACATCTGGAATTAGCAAATTAATGTGCTGGGGTTGGGAAAACATATATGTACCCATACTAGAATCTGTCAAAGAAAGCGGTACTCACATATAACAGTCATTCCATCTGTAATCCATACAGTCAAAAGACTGAAAGTATTCCAGTGAGGAATTTTTTTATTTAAAAAGGCCAAGTTAGTTTATCTGGCGTTCAATATACTAGATACAGTTAGGCCTGCGTTTCATACATCTGGAATTAGCAAACTAATGTGCTGGGGTTGGGAAAACATATATGTACCCATACTAGAATCTGTCAAAGAAAGCGGTACTCACATATAACAGTCATTCCATCTGTAATCCATACAGTCAAAAGACTGAAAGTATTCCAGTGAGGGAATTTTTTATTTAAAAAGGCCAAGTTAGTTTATCTGGCGTTCAATATACTAGATACAGTTAGGCCTGCGTTTCATACATCTGGAATTAGCAAATTAATGTGCTGGGGTTGGGAAAACATATATGTACCCATACTAGAATCTGTCAAAGAAAGCGGTACTCACATATAACAGTCATTCCATCTGTAATCCATACAGTCAAAAGACTGAAAGTATTCCAGTGAGGGAATTTTTTTATTTAAAAAGGCCAAGTTAGTTTATCTGGCGTTCAATATACTAGATACAGTTAGGCCTGCGTTTCATACATCTGGAATTAGCAAATTAATGTGCTGGGGTTGGGAAAACATATATGTACCCATACTAGAATCTGTCAAAGAAAGCGGTACTCACATATAACAGTCATTCCATCTGTAATCCATACAGTCAAAAGACTGAAAGTATTCCAGTGAGGGGATTTTGCTTATAAAAAATAATATATTTCATTGTGGTGCGAGTTGAATCGCAACAATGAAGAAAAATACTATTAAGGGACGAGGACGCGGTCGTGGTGGTGTCCGTGGAGCCTCTGTTGCTGGTAGAGGACGTGGCCGTTCGGCCCCAGGCGCACACAGTAGGGAACGAACTCCCTCAACTAGCCGGCAGAATGTACCGCAATATCTCGTGGGGCCCAATGCCGCTCTTAGGATGGTAAGGCCTGAGCAGGTACAGGCATTAATCGATTGGGTGGCCGACAGTGCTTCCAGCACGTTCACCACATGGTCTTCCACCCAGTCTTCTGCGGAAAGCGCACAGGTGGCACCTGAAAACCAAGCCCATCAGTCTGTCACATCACCCCCAAGCATATCAGGGAAGCGGTCTGAGCCACAAGTTATGCAGCAGTCTCTTCTTCTGTTTGAAGACTCTGCTTCCAGGGTTTCCCAGGGGCGTCCACCTAGCCCTTCCCCAGTGGAGGAAGACATACCATGCACTGACGCACAACCACTTATGTCTCCAGATGAAGAGGACATGGGAATACCACCTCATCGGAGTCCGCACGTCTCTGATGATGCGAAACACAGGTGCCCACTGCCGCGTCTTTTGCAGTGTGCAGACTGAACAGGAGGAGGTCAGGGAGGAGACTGGGTGGAAGACGATGCAGAGGACGATGAGGTCTTAGACCCCACATGGACTGAAGGTCGTGGCGATGACTTTCACAGTTCAGAGGAAGAGGTAGTGGTGAGACCGAGACAACAGCGAAGCCAAAGAGGGAGCAGGGGGCCAAAGCAGGCGAGCCGCCGCCCCAGAGTTCGCCTGCTACTGGACATCGCCAACAGGGACCCAGCCCCACAAAGGCAGCTTCAAAGAGTTCCCTGGCATGGCACTTCTTTAAACAATGTCCTACCGACAAGACCCGAGTGACTTGCACGCTCTGCCATCAGAGCCTGAGGCGAGGCATTAACGTTCTGAACCTCAGCACAACCTGCATGACCAGGCATCTACATGCAAAGCATGAACTGCAGTGGGGTACACACCTTAAAAACCAGGCACTCGCTGAGGCTCCCCTGCTCCCTCTACCGCTGCTGCCTCGGCTTCCGCCTCGAGAGGAATGTTGCCACCTGCCGAGCAGCAAACAGAGGATGTGCCACCGACACCACCACCACCGCCACCGTCAACTAGCGTCTCCACTATATCACACAGCAGCGTTCAGCTCTCAATATCTCAAACCTTAGAGAGGAAGCGCAAATTCCCCGAGTCACCCTCGAGCCCTTGGCCTGAACGCCAGCATTTCTAAACTGCTGGCCTTTGAAATGCTGTCATTCCGGCTGGTGGACACAGACAGCTTCAAACAGCTGATGGCCATGGCTGTCCCGCAGTATGTGGTTCCCAGCCGCCACTACTTCTCCAAGACAGCCGTGCCTTCCCTGCACATGCAAGTGTCCGATAAAATCAAGTGTGCACTGCGCAACGCCATTTGTGGCAAGGTCCACCTAACCACAGATACGTGGACCAGTAAGCACGGCCAGGGACGCTATATCTCACTAACTGCACACTGGATGAATGTAGTGGCGGCTGGGCCCCGGCGGACAGTTCCTTGGCGCACGTCCTTCCGCCCCCTAGGATCGCAGGGCATCATTCTCTGCCTCCTGTAGCCTCCTCCTCCTACTCGGCTTCCTCCTCCACTGCTTCCACCAGCTCATCCGGTCAGCCACACACCTTCACCACCAACTTCAGCACAGCCCGGGGTAAACGTCAGCAGGCCATTCTGAAACTCATATGTTTGGGGGACAGGCCCCACACCGCGCAGGAGTTGTGGCGGGGTATTGAACAACAGACCGGCGAGTGGTTTCTGCCGGTGGGCCTCAAGCCAGGCCTGGTGGTATGCGATAATGGGCGAAATCTCGTGGCAGCTCTGGGACTAGCCGGTTTGACGCACATCCCTTGCCTGGCGCATGTGCTGAACTTGGTGGTGCAGAGGTTCATTCACCACTACCCCAACATGTCAGAGCTGCTGCATAAAGTGCGGGCCGTCTGTGCGCGCTTCCGCCGTTCACATCCTGCCGCTGCTCGCCTGTCTGCGCTACAGCGGAACTTCGGCCTTCCCGCTCACCGCCTCATATGCGACGTGCCCACCCGGTGGAACTCCACCTTGCACATGCTGGAGAGACTGTGCGAGCAGCAGCAGGCCATAGTGGAGTTTCAGCTGCAGCACGCTCGCGTCAGTCGTACTGCCGAACAGCACCACTTCACCACCAATGATTGGGCCTCCATGCGAGACCTGTGTGCCCTGCTGCGCTGTTTCGAGTACTCCACCAACATGGCCAGTGGCGATGACACTGTTATCAGCGTTACAATACCACTTCTATGTCTCCTTGAGAAAACACTTAGGGCAATGATGTTAGAGGAGGTGGCCCAGGTGGAGGAGGAGGAGGAGGATGAGGGCTCGTTTCTAACACTTTCGGGCCAGTCTGTTCGAATTGGCTCAGAGGGAGGTTTGTTTAAGCAGCAGAGGACAGGTTCACAAGTCGCCAGCCAAGGCACTGTACTGGAGGACGAGGAGGATGAGGAGGAGGAGGTGGAGGGGACGAGGATGACGCAAGTTCACAGCGGGGTGGCAGCCCAGGCCCATCACTGGTGCGTGGCTGGGGGATACGGTGGACGATGACGATACGCCTCCCACAGAGGACAGCTTGTCCTTACCCATGGGTAGCCTGGCCCACATGAGCGAATATATGCTCCAATGCCTGCGCAACGACAGCAGAGTTGCCCACGTTTTAACGTGTGCAGACTACTGGGTGGCCACCCTGCTGGATCCCCGGTATAAAGACAATGTGCCCACTTTAATTCCTGAACTGGAGCGCGACCGTAAGATGCTGCGAGTACAAGCGCTACGCTGATAGAGGCGCTCTTGAGAGCATTCCCACATGTCACAGGGGAACAGGTGGAAGGTGAAGGCAGAGGAGTGGCAAGAGGTCGCCAACGCAGCTGTGTCACGGCCAGCTCATCTGAGGGCAGGGTTAGCATGGCAGAAATGTGGAAAAGTTTTGTCTCCACGCCACAGCTATCTGCACCGACACCTGATACGGAACGTGTTAGCAGGAGGCAGCATTTCACTAACATGGTTGAACAGTATGTCTGCACACCCTCCACATCCTGACGGATGGTTCGGCCCCATTCAACTACTGGGTTTCGAAATTGTCCACGTGGCCAGAGTTAGCATGTTATGCCTTGGAGGTGCTTTCCTGCCCGGCGGCCAGCGTTTTATCTGAACGCGTATTCAGCACGGCAGGGGCGTCATTACTGACAAGCGCAGCCGCCTGTCCACAGCCAACGTGGACAAGCTGACCTTCATAAAGATGAACCAGGCATGGATCCCACAGGACCTGTCCCTCCCTTGTGCAGAGTAGTCCTTATTAACTGCCTAAAACATGTCTTGTTGTGCTACGGGCCACTTCTTTATTTGATACAAATTTTATGAAACCCACAGTTGAATGAAACTCTTCTCTGTCTGGGCGCCGGGCCTAACCAGATGAAAGTGGCCGGTTAAACTAACTGGGTGACATGAAGCCATAACCTCTGCCATGCTACCTCTGTCTTCTGTCTGGGTGCTGAGGCCTAAGTCAAATAAAGCGGTCTTCTGCTGTGCTGGGGGATATGAAGCTAATCTCTGACCTCTCTCCTCTGTCTGGGTCCAAAGGCCTAAATCACTGAAAGAGGCCTTCTCCTGTGGTGTGTGATATGATGCCAGAATATGTGCTGTGGGGCCTCTCTCCTCTTCCTGGGTGCAGGGGTCAAATAAACTAAATTGTGGCCTACTCCTGTGGTGGTTGATATGATGCCTGATTCTCTGATGTGGAACCTCTCCTCTGTTTGGGTGAAGGGGTCAAAGTAACTAAATGGTGGCTTCTCCTGTGGTGGCTGATATGATGCCAGAATATGTGCTGTGGGGCCTCTCTCCTCTTCCTGGGTGCAGGGGTCAAAGTAACTCAATGGTGGCTTCTCCTGTGGTGGCTGATATGATGCCAGAATATGTGCTGTGGTGCCTCTCTCCTCTTCCTGGGTGCAGGGGTCAAAGTAACTAAATGGTGGCTTCTCCTGTGGTGGCTGATATGATGCCTGATTCTCTGCTGTGAAACCTCTCTCCTCCATCTGGGTGTAGGGGTCAAAGTCTTTCAAAGTCGCCTTCTCCTGTGCTGATTGATATGAAGCTGATGGTTGTGCCATCTGACATGGTTGCCGGGGTCCCATTAAATTGGGGCCTACTCCTGTGGTGGGTGATCTAAATGCCTGATTCTCTGCTGTGTAACCTCTCTCCTCCGTCTGGGTGTAGGGGTCAAAGTAACTAAATGGTGGCTTCTCCTGTGGTGGCTGATATGATGCCAGAATATGTGCTGTGGGGCCTCTCTCCTCTTCCTGGGTGCAGGGGTCAAAGTAACTCAATGGTGGCTTCTCCTGTGGTGGCTGATATGATGCCAGAATATGTGCTGTGGTGCCTCTCTCCTCTTCCTGGGTGCAGGGGTCAAAGTAACTAAATGGTGGCTTCTCCTGTGGTGGTTGATATGATGCCTGATTCTCTGCTGTGAAACCTCTCTCCTCCATCTGGGTGTAGGGGTCAAAGTCTTTCAAAGTCACCTTCTCCTGTGCTGATTGATATGAAGCTGATGGTTGTGCCATCTGACATGGTTGCCGGGGTCCCATTAAATTGGGGCCTACTCCTGTGGTGGGTGATCTAAATGCCTGATTCTCTGCTGTGTAACCTCTCTCCTCCGTCTGGGTGTAGGGGTCAAAGTAACTAAATGGTGGCCTACTCCTGTGGTGGGTGATATGATGCCTGGTTCTCTGCTGTGGGACCTCTCTCCTCTGTCTGGGTCCAAAGGCCTAAATCACTGAAAGAGGCCTTCTCCTGTGGTGTGTGATATGATGCCAGAATATGTGCTGTGGGGCCTCTCTCCTCTTCCTGGGTGCAGGGTCAAATAAACTAAATTGTGGCCTACTCCTGTGGTGGTTGATATGATGCCTGATTCTCTGATGTGGAACCTCTCTCCTCTGTTTGGGTGAAGGGGTCAAAGTAACTAAATGGTGGCTTCTCCTGTGGTGGCTGATATGATGCCAGAATATGTGCTGTGGGGCCTCTCTCTCTTCCTGGGTGCAGGGGTCAAAGTAACTCAATGGTGGCTTCTCCTGTGGTGGCTGATATGATGCCAGAATATGTGCTGTGGTGCCTCTCTCCTCTTCCTGGGTGCGGGGTCAAAGTAACTCAATGGTGGCTTCTCCTGTGGTGGTTAGTATGATGCCAGAATATGTGCTGTGGGGCCTCTCTCCTCTTCCTGGGTGCAGGGGTCAAAGTAACTCAATGGTGGCTTCTCCTGTGGTGGCTGATATGATGCCAGAATATGTGCTGTGGGGCCTCTCTCCTCTTCCTGGGTGCAGGGGTCAAAGTAACTAAATGGTGGCTTCTCCTGTGGTGGTTGATATGATGCCTGATTCTCTGCTGTGAAACCTCTCTCCTCCATCTGGGTGTAGGGGTCAAAGTCTTTCAAAGTCGCCTTCTCCTGTGCTGATTGATATAAAGCTGATGGTTGTGCCATCTGACATGGTTGCCAGGGTCTGATTCAATGGGGGCCTACTCCTGTGGTGGGTGATCTAAATGCCTGATTCTCTGCTGTGAAACCTCTCTCCTCCATCTGGGTGTAGGGTCAAAGTCTTTCAAAGTCGCCTTCTCCTGTGCTGATTGATATGAAGCTGATGGTTGTGCCATCTGACATGGTTGCCGGGGTCCCATTAAATTGGGGCCTACTCCTGTGGTGGGTGATCTAAATGCCTGATTCTCTGCTGTGTAACCTCTCTCCTCCGTCTGGGTGTAGGGTCAAAGTAACTAAATGGTGGCCTACTCCTGTGGTGGGTGATATGATGCCAGAATATGTGCTGTGGGGCCTCTCTCCTCTTCCTGGGTGCAGGGGTCAAAGTAACTCAATGGTGGCTTCTCCTGTGGTGGCTGATATGATGCCAGAATATGTGCTGTGGGGCCTCTCTCCTCTTCCTGGGTGCAGGGGTCAAAGTAACTCAATGGTGGCTTCTCCTGTGGTGGCTGATATGATGCCTGATTCTCTGCTGTGAAACCTCTCTCCTCCATCTGGGTGTAGGGGTCAAAGTCTTTCAAAGTCGCCTTCTCCTGTGCTGATTGATATAAAGCTGATGGTTGTGCCATCTGACATGGTTGCCAGGGTCTGATTCAATGGGGGCCTACTCCTGTGGTGGGTGATCTAAATGCCTGATTCTCTGCTGTGAAACCTCTCTCCTCCGTCTGGGTGTAGGGGTCAAAGTCTTTCAAAGTCGCCTTCTCCTGTGCTGATTGATATGAAGCTGATGGTTGTGCCATCTGACATGGTTGCCGGGGTCCCATTAAATTGGGGCCTACTCCTGTGGTGGGTGATCTAAATGCCTGATTCTCTGCTGTGTAACCTCTCTCCTCCGTCTGGGTGTAGGGGTCAAAGTAACTAAATGGTGGCCTACTCCTGTGGTGGGTTATATGATGCCAGAATATGTGCTGTGGGGCCTCTCTCCTCTTCCTGGGTGCAGGGGTCAAAGTAACTCAATGGTGGCTTCTCCTGTGGTGGCTGATATGATGCCAGAATATGTGCTGTGGGGCCTCTCTCCTCTTCCTGGGTGCAGGGGTCAAAGTAACTCAATGGTGGCTTCTCCTGTGGTGGCTGATATGATGCCAGAATATGTGCTGTGGGGCCTCTCTCCTCTTCCTGGGTGCAGGGGTCAAAGTAACTCAATGGTGGCTTCTCCTGTGGTGGCTGATATGATGCCAGAATATGTGCTGTGGGGCCTCTCTCCTCTTCCTGGGTGCAGGTGTCAAAGTAACTAAATGGTGGCTTCTCCTGTGGTGGTTGATATGATGCCTGATTCTCTGCTGTGTAACCTCTCTCCTCCGTCTGGGTGTAGGGGTCAAAGTAACTAAATGGTGGCCTCCTCCTGTGGTGGGTGATATGATGCCTGGTTCTCTGCTGTGGGACCTCTCTCCTTTGTCTGGGTGCTGTGGTCAAAATAATAGTAAGTGACCTTCTCCATTGGTGGGTGACTTGAAGCCTGATTCTGTGCTATGGGACCTCACTCCAATTAATATTGTTTAATTTTTATTTATTTTATGTTAACTCATCATTTCCCTATCTACATTTGTTTGCAGGGGATTTAACTACATTTTGCTGCCTTTTGCAGCCCTCTAGCCCTTTCCGGGTGTGTTTTACAGCCTTTTTAGTGCCCAAAAGTTCGGGTCCCCATTGACTTCTATGGGGTTCGGGATGAAGTTCGGGTCGAGTTCGGATCACGAACCCGAACATTTTTCGAAAGTTCGGCCGAACTCGTCGAACCCGAACATCCAGGTGTTCGCTCAACTCTAATCACCACATAAAGTGACACTAGTCAGATTTTGAAAAAATGGCCTGGTCCTTAAGGTGAAATAGGGCCGTGTCCTTAAGGGGTTAAACAATACATATATATACAGACACATTCTAATCAATGGGCATGTGTGCTGTCCGCAGAAAATGCAGACAGCATGCATCAGTGAAAATGGAAATGTGGATGACTCCTTATACAATCCTCAGCTATCATCTGTCAGGGGAAACTCAGGAGGCCCCCATACACATCAGATAGTCTGCCTGCCCCACCACAATAGGCAGGTTTGGCTAACAATAAGCTTTTGGGCATGGAGGTCTTTAGACAAAGGAGGATTTAAAGAGAATTGCTAGTGCCAGAAGTTCCACTGTGCTGCAGGAAAAACTTTGAATACTAAACCATTGCTGCAACCCCTTCATCGTAGGATTCCATGGCAGTTTAACCGTCAGCATTCAGAAAGTGATGGCATATAGTCATTGTTTAAGAGAAGAAACCCCTTTAACCTGATAGAGTGCTCACATAATATATAATGCAGTGCTCAAATAATTCAAGTCATTACTTAAATAATGCCACTATACATGCACCAGTTCAGAACCAGTTAGAATATAGGCAAATCCAAGGCAAACAGGTAATACAGACAAGAGACAAAACACAAAGCACTGGCAGAACCCATACATGCAGATTACTGGAACCCATTCAGACATAGCGAATACATGTGCCGTAACTTAGTAAGACAAATTACAGGAACCCATACAAACACAGTGGATATTAGATGACAGTGGTCAAGCCGTCTAGGTGGAAGGATGCACAAGACGCTTATACTGTCGCAAAAGCTCATAGTTCAGAAACAGCAGTACAGGACTCTACAGAGCATATATAATCCATTACCAAGTCAAGTAAACAGAGTCCATAGAATGCATAGAACAGAGATAAAGGCATACAACACCAGGTCAGAATTCAGACAGAGACATAACCAGAACGATCCAGACACAAAGTAAGGAACTCCAACACAGGGCACAGACAATCTCCAAATGAATCAAAGCAAGACATAATGTTGTACAGCCAGGGCAGGTCACAGAACTCAGGAGACATAAATCACTCTGACACAGAACTCAAGAATAATGATGAGTGAAGCAAGCTTCGGATTCTAGATCAAAGTCGCTTCGCTCAAAACTTCGGTTTAAAGCTGTATGGAGATCTGTCTCAGCAAAGGACAATTATTAAGTCTTGCAAGTCTTCAGTAAATAACTTCGGTATTTGATTTTAAAACTGAAAAAAAATATATATATATATTTTAAAACTTTGAATCCGACTTGGCTTCGGTTCCGAAGACTGTCTACTTTAAATGGATACCACCTATTTGCAACAAAATTTTAGCACATTGGTGCATATTTTAGCATTTTACGCAACACCGTTTTCTGCTAAGCCACAACCCTTTGCTGTACAGGTTGGAAGTAGTGGCACACAACATATTTTACATGTATTCAAACAGCATTTGGATCTAAATAGATTTGTAATTGTATGTATTGAATTTAGTATAGCAAGTGAGCTAATCAGTAAATTGTATTTGTATAGCGCCACCTGCTGTTTGTTCTCTTCCATATGTTGTGTCCATCTCACTGAGCTGGTCAAACGTGCTCAACTGCCACCAGCCAGAGTAATCTCTAATCCCTAGTTCTATTGTTTGCATGTACAACATGCTACTGCCATAGGTATTCTGTTTGCTGTCCGCATGTTAGCTTTAGGCCTTATGCACACGACCATTGTTTAATTCCGTGTCTGTTGCGCCTTTTTCGTGATTTTCTACGGACCCATTGGTTTTCAATGGGTCCGTGGAAAACTCGGCAAATGCACCGCTTGTCCTCCGCATCCGTGGTCCGTGATTCCAGTCCGTCAAAAAATATAACCTGTCCTATTCTTGTCCCCAAAAACGGTTCTCAGACCCATTCAAGTCAATGGGACCGTGGAAAATGCGGATGGCCATCCGTGTTTCATCCGCTGCTTGCATCAGCATTTTTTGCGGATCCATTGGCAGGCACTTGGCAAAAATTGTCAGTCTGTCTTTTGGTAAAATCTTTTTGGTCATGTCCGCTAAAAAAACGGAAGACACACGGAAACACAACGGATACAAAACGGATATGGATCACGGAACAACGAAACTCTGTTTTGCGGGCCACAAAAACAACTGTCGTGGTGCATGTAGCCTTATGGATATGCACCTGTGACTTTGGACGTGCTAGTCTAAATATTTTTGCAGCCAAATGTTTTGTTAGAAGCTGTGGCAGTTACAGGGAGAGAGCTGCAGCTGAAAGGACATGTCCCACGAGCTGCGGGGCTGAACATAATCTAGCAGAGCAATTGGAGCAGTGAATGCGGAGATCTCTGGCCCATGTGCAGCACTGGGCTGGTTCTAGCTTTGTTTGAAAAGTATTGCCATGTACTATATGATGTCTAGTTTTCATTTTTTCCATCAATCATGGCATAACCCCTTTAAAATAAAGTGTTTGAAACACATAAATATGTTGCAGCCAGTTTTTTTGGCACAAATTATGCCAGGATTCAGGCATATTTTGATTAGTAAATCTTCCTTTTGTCGTATTTATGATAACGCAGACAGTACTCAATTAATTGTACCACAAAACAACCTAATTATAAAATCACCCAATAAGCTTTCCATGATAGAACCTGTCATGTCAGTGCCATAAATTTGTGCCAGTTGCACAGTCGAACTTGTAAAAATGCCAGCCACGATGGCAGAAAAAAATGTTTTTGTAGTATTGCCAGCCCCATAGTTCTTGTATAAATGCCACCCACAAGTTCTTATAATAATGCCCACTGTAGTTTGTGATACCACTTATCCTTCCCATATTCTCACATTGCTCTCATTCACTGACAATCTCGAGGTTACAAGACAGCGGCAATTATCACATTGTTAAAGTCGTTTTTAGACACAGCAAAAACAAACAATGATAGACATATGAAACATACATTTGAAAATGTGAAATGATTAATAGAGAGGAAACATTTACTTTACTTTCCTCAACATTCATGGTTCACTCAGTAACTGCTAATTATTTTCATTATCTTCTCATATACTTCTGGCAAGATAAGAATATTAATTTACATATTTCCTATGATAGGAATAAAATGTAATATTGAAACATTAGAAGGCTATTTCAGTGCTGTCATACAAAATACATGTTAGTAAGGCTGATTAGTCAGCCTGCATTTGAGGGAGGGGCAGAGGCTCTTCATATACGAGCCACAGCCTCACTCACGGGCGTGTGTTCTCAGGTGCACAGCTGCCGCTGGGTGTCATTAGCAAACTAGCTTCTCTGGTGGTAGGATTCTTTCTTTGCAGCATGGAGCTTGTTATTTTGCTCTCTGCTACCGTAGCATGCACGTGCCATAATATGTAAGTAAGTTGGGCCGGGGCCGTCTCTCCTGGCCGGTCGGAACAGACTTCGCCTCAGAATCTGCTACCTCAGGTTTGTTCATTGGGGCTAAATATTTCTATTTCTTTTCAACTTTGTTTGTTTGGTAATAGGAGTTAGTTCCTATAAATCTTACAAGTTTTACTTTGCTTTGTTCGTCTCGTATGAAAAGTTACTTCAGCCGGTTTGCTGTAAGGCAGAGTTACCCGGGCTGCACGTGACATCATGTTCGGAGATTGGACGCAGCTGTTATTGTTTAGGCCTCTTGCTGTAGCTGTTCCTTGCCATGTGTCTCCCCCCTCCCCCCGCTACCACCATCTTTAGACTTCACGTATTTCACTGCTCATGTACTTAAAACCCTGCCGCACTTTTATGCTCTGCTGTTATCCTGAGCGGCATTTACACTTTCGGCTTTTATTTCATGTCTTATGCCTACTATTGTAACATGCTTTATATGCCTCACACCCTCAGATGCATCCGCATGTCTTTTACTGTCACAGTCTTTCCTACTCTGCTCATTCCCAGACCAGCCTTTACATTTGGCTGTTACGTCATGTTTTACTCCCTACTCACCTGAGCTGTGTCCACATGTCTGCTATTTTCATCATTCTTCACCCGTTAGTCACATTCAAGCTGCGTTCATCTGTTGGCTTTTACATCACATTACGTACCCAGCCGACATCCGGATCCATATTACACGTCTGTTATTACATGTTGTATACTCGGCTTTCAGCCATAGCTGCTACTGTTACTCCATTTTTAGTCTCTGGACGCATCACACTGGTGTTCACACCTTGCTCCACTCACAACCAGAGCTGCGTTCATGCGTCGACTGGTATACCATGTTTTCTCTGCACACAGTGAGAGCTGTGTTTACACGTCCGCTGTCACAACATGTTCATACTAGGCTTGTTTCAGAGCTGCATTCACTTTCACTGTTACATCATGTTTATGCTCTACTCACATTTAGAGCTGCTATTCTACCAATTTCATTCTCGGCCACACCCAGAGGTGCATTCACACTTACGCTGTCAGATAATTTTTTTTTTTCATCTTCTTTGCACTCCACCCACGACTAGAGTTGCATTCATACATCTATCGGTATATCATGTTTGCTCTACTCGCACCCAGAGCTGCGTTCACACATCCTATGCTACTACAGGTTCTTTCCAGGCCCATTTCAAGAACTGCATTCACGCCGCTGTTACATCTGTTATGCTCCGTTCACAACCAGAGCTGCTGTTATACCAAATTTCATGCTCTGCTTATACCCAGAGTTGTGTTCACACTCCTACTGCTACACCAGGTTGTATACCCCACTCACCAAAGCCGCTTTTCATGTCTGCTGTCACATCAAGTTAATATTTCGTTCACATCCAAAGTTGCGTCCGCATGTCTGTTTTACATCTTGTCCTATACTCCATTCACTACTAGAGCTGCGTTCACGTGTCTGCTTTTGCATCACGTCAATACTCTGCTCACTTTCAGATTGCATTTATACGTCTGCTTTATACCATGCTTTTCATGCTCTTCCCATACTCAGAGCTGCACCCATACCACGTGTTTTAGGTACCACTCACAAGCCGCATTCACCCATTTGTTGTTACATCATGTATTGTACTCTGCTCCCACTCAAAGCTGCATTCTCCTGTTCATTGCTACGTTATGGTTTTACTCAATAATCTCACCGGTGCCAGTCTGCACCCACCGCTTTCGTACCTTTCTCCCTACAAAGATAACTGCGTTCTTTTCAGGCTTACGTTTCTTCCTCGGTTGTCTGTTTTATTCCATAGGCCTACTTTTCTGTTGACTTCAGTTAAAAAAATTAAATTCATTATTTTGGTCTTCTTTAATGCTGGTTCATATTCACTCAGACTGGTCTCCTTTTACTTCTGGGTCGTATTCACTCTGATTGGTCTCCTGCCCCAGTTCAGCAAACAGCTCCTCAGCGGAGGTCAGTGGGCCAATAGGAGTAAGTTTCCTACTATGTTATCACAAGCTGTTCATTTGTTTGTCACGATAAGAGTCTTCTCTTAGCGAACTTGCAATGCCTCAGGCTCTTGTTTTTTTCCCATCTCTGTTTAAATTTCATGTTTGCGTTTCATGGTTCGCGGTGGTTAGTGTTTTATGTATGCACGTGCTTCGGATTACTAATGTCTATATTTTCAATGTCTGTTGGCAGTTATGTTTCTTAGGCCACCTTCTAGCCAATCCAATTCTAATTACTCATCGTCACCGCAACGGCTTCGGGGGCCCTATGACTGCTTCGGTCTATGGCTTCGGGGGCCCTATGACTGATCCAGCCTCATGGCTCCGGGGGCCCATGACTGTTTTTCATGTTTTGTTTGTTAGGGGGTACGACATGGTTATAGGCTGGTTGGTGTCCCAGGTTTGCTGTTGGAGGGCGTCATGGTTATGCAAATCCCCAAGGCATTCTGGTGCTGCATAAGTGGTTTATTTAAAAAAAAAAAGTCATAAGAGGCTCGCACGGGTGGCTCTTTGCTTATAGGACCTCACGATTTGGCACTGACACTTGTAGTTCGCACGGCCATCTGATACTTGCTCCTGCCATAAAAGACTCGCACGCATGGCTCCTGCCATAAGAGACTCGCACGCATGGCTTCTGCTATAAGAGGCTCGCACGAGTGGCTCCTGCCATAAGAGGCTTGCACGAGTGGCTCTTGGCTTAGAGGATTTTACAATTGACATCGACATTGGTAGTTCATACGGCCATCTGATACTATTTTCCATGGCACACCTTTCAGAAGCTTTCTTTTGTTCATTTATATTTTACAGATTAGTATTTGTGGTTCATTTCAGTCTTTTCCCCAGCCGTCCTTAATTCTTAAGGTTTGCATCCCAGCGGCTGCCTGGCCACATGGGCCCTGTCGCTTGCTTCGGCCCCATGGCTTCAGGGGTCCGACCAATGGTTGTCTGTTCACCTGTGCAGCTATGCTTTTAGTTTTGAATGACTCACATCTTTACCTGCTTGCCAGCTTATGTTATTTAGGTTTCATTTTAGTTAATGTCCGTTTTTATCTCCATTTTCTGTCACGTTTCCCTTCGTCTTTCCAGGTCACGCAGTTGAACTCATGTTGGGGGTCACCTCCCACGTTGGTCAGGTATCGTTGGTTTAATTTCACCACGTCTCATGGTTTAATTTCACCTGCACCTTATTCAGGTCATTTATTATAGTTATAATTTCTTGTTTAAAAAAAACAAAAACTCGGCCCCATGGCTTTGGGGGCCCGATGACAGCTTCGGCCCCATGGCTTCGGGGGCCCGATGACAGCTTCGGCCCCATGGCTTCGGGGGCACGATGACTGTTTTCAGCCCTGCTGGGCTGATTGCCTGGTTGGTTGTCCATCTGTGCATCTAGGCTGATTTGGCCCATATGTATCACATACATACCTGCTTCCCTAATCTAATAATCCATGTTGATCGCTCACTTTATGTTTTTGTCCGCAAACTGGTCCGGTTCGCCCTCCAGCATCATTGTCATGTCTTACGCAGATATTTAGTCTTGCTTTAATTGTTCATGTTCATGCTTTCGTTCAGGTCCTTTCAGAGGAGGAACAAGTAGAGTAATTCCCTCTAGCATTTCAGTCTCTGATCGTAGTCAATCATATCTGGTCAACCAGGTCCCCGCACAAAGTCTTTGCCTTTTTACTATGACCAGGAATTCTTTTTCGACAGTAGATTCATTGCAATTGTTTCCCTCACTCATGGGAGGGCATAGACAGAATTTTTATGGCTTCGTAGCTTCTTGCCGCACTAACCTCAGACTCTCTACAACCACGTTGAATCGGGTTTGGACAAGGTCCAGCATTCCCTCACGGTAGAAGATTCAGATAGTAGGTCGGTCTTCACGTCTCAGGCATTAAAACCATTTTCAGGGGTACACAGAAGATCAATGCACGGACCACGGCTAGCAGATAGCTGTTGTCTGGGGAACTATTTAAGGATTCTTTTATTATCTACATGGTTCTTTCTGGCACTCATTCCTGCATAGTCTAGGCAGTCAGGTTTCGGTTCCACGATCTCCTGAGGCTAGGGCATTGCCAGTACTCGCACTAGAACCAAAACTTTACAAGGTTCAGGTGGTTTTTCATGATCCATTTCACAACGTATTCCCAGTCCTCCATTCCACTTTGGGGCAGTATACGCAATATTGAGCATCATGTCTCCGGCCTTGTCATCCACAAGATGGGTTGTAGGTCTCCTTCTGGTCTTGCCTCATACACCCTGAATTTTCGCTCAAGATCCCTGACGCCTTGCTGTTGGCTTGGGGATTAGTTTGCACATGCCATTCGAGTTCCTTTTCTACCCTACTTGGCTTGGTTTTTGCCCTCTTATAGGCCTACCCACGATCATGGCTTAGGGCACACAACAAGTCATTTAGTCAGGTTAGCTAAGACATGCCTAGCTGGGTTAGGTTGTTCCCATTGTTTCTCTCCCTAGGGTTCTTATCTCTAGGCCGTAGCCATGACCACAAGTATTATGTGATAATTTATGTGATGAGATTCTAAAAATAAGTAAATATTTCCTATTTTCGAATTCACTAGGAGGTCTTAGTTGAAGATCCTTAAAGAGGACCTGTAACCCCTCGTAACATGTCTATTTTAGTAACTACTTGCATCCCCCTTGTAATAACCATTCTGGATCTATTCTTATGACTTTAGTATGTGTCATTCATTTATTCCTGCTAGAAGTTAAATGAATTACTAACAGTTTTCAGTGAAGGTCCAGATACCAGTTGGAGGTGTGTTCTTGCACATTCTGACATTGCTGGGTAACACCCAGCTGGACCTTTATTGCAAACTTTATTGCAAACTGCTGGTATTTCATCCAAAACTTTAAGCAGGAATAATAAAGAAGTATCTTTATAAAGAGCCTTAAACATACAGTGGATATAAAAAGTCTACACACCCCTGTTAAAATGTCAGGTTTCTGTGCTGTAAAAAAAGTGAGACAAAGACAGTGGCGTACACAAAATCCATGGGGCCCCGGTGCAAAACTAAATTATGGGGCCCCCTCCCTGTGGCCCGCCCCCAACCCGCCGCAAGAATTTACTCGGGCCCCCTGGATTGTGATTAATAATGCTCCGTGTCTCTCTGTGACCTTTTTACTACAAAATCACAGTGAGATAAAGTTGTCACTGTAATTTTGTAGTAAAAAGGTCACAGAGAGGCACAAAGCATTATCAATCATGTCAATGCTCCGTGTCTCTGCTGTCCAGTACGCGCTTGGCACTCTTTCACACAGCAGATTCCATGCACTGCATCCGCTCGTGTGAAAGAGCCCTAAGCCCAATGCATGACTACACTTACCCAGTCCTAACTAATAAAATCTGGTCCTACCTCATCCAGGGTGTGGCTGGCGTCGGCGTGATGTCCGCTGGATCCAGAACAAGGTCTCTGTGGGGAGAAAAAAGAATAATTATATAAGGAAGGGATGGCGACTGTCCCTGTGAAATCACCAGCAGGGGCGCTGTGCTGGCCTGGAAGACTGAGCCATGCCAATGTATAGCGGGGTAATCTAGTGCTACCACACAGTACTAATGCCCACATTGTGGCCCCTCACAGTACTAATGCCCACCTTGTGGCCCCTCACAGTACTAATGCCCACCTTGTGGCCCCTCACAGTAGTTATGGCCAGATATATGCCCCCTTACAGTAGTTATGGCCAGATATGTGTCCCCTCACAGTAGTTATGCCCAGATATGTGCCCCCTCACAGTAGTTATGCCCAGATATGTGTCCCCCTCACAGTAGTTATGCCCAGATATGTGTCCCCCTCACAGTAGTTATGCCCAGATATATGCCCCCTCACAGTAGTTATGCCCAGATATATGCCCCCTTACAGTAGTTATGGCCAGATATGTGTCCCCTCACAGTAGTTATGCCCAGATATGTGCCCCCTCACAGTAGTTATGCCCAGATATGTGCCCCCTCACAGTAGTTATGCCCAGATTTGTGTCCCCTCACAGTAGTAGTTATGTCCCCCCTTACAGTAGTTATGGGCAGATATGTGTCCCCTCACAGTTACAGGGGACAAATGGAATATATACAGAGGGGAAAAATGGATATATATAAAGGGGCCCTGTATGTATATATATTTATCCATTTTGCCCCTCTGTATATATTCCATTTGTCCCCTGTGTATGTATTCCATTTTTAAGTACAACAGCCACAGGACTTGCTTTCAATTATTTGACTCCAGATCACTGTGCCTTGTAGAACCCCTCCATCAGCAGGAATGCTAGTGCGTCAGGTTACCACATTCAGCAAAGGGGTGTTGCTCATCCCCACTCCTTTCCCTCCACCAGCCCCCTCCTCCTTCAGCCTTTTAATAACATTTGTTTAAAATTTCATCCACTGTACTTCTCAGTAGATTATCAGCCAAGAAATCTGTGTACTGTCTTGTGTGAACGTGCCCTAAAAGGAGAGAAAGCCTGAAGGACAGATACTACTTCTCCTTTTTACCCCCTCTGTATATATTTAATTTTTGCTATTGGGGGTCGGCCCCCACTTTGCTGCACTGCCAGATGCTCCCTGTGTTAGCCGGCACATACAAAAAAAAACAAAAAAACTTACCTACTCCGAACCTGCTCTGCTCCCTCCTGTCTTCTGGCGTGTGTCAGCAGCGTCGCGGGCCCGCGTCATCCCGTCAATCCCGCGAGACCTGGCGCGAGGTCACTGGTCTGAAGCAAGGCACTGGATGGGTGAAGGAGGGGCCACCGCGTAAGGCACAGAGGCCGGGGCCCGACCGGCCATATACTATTAAAAATACTATTAAAAATTTTAACATAATTTGCGGTGGGGCTGCGGGCCCCTGCCGACTTGGGTACAGCACTACTGCAGGGGCCAGGGGTTCACAGGCGGCCGGGCCCCCTGGAGTGCCGGGCCCGGTCGCAACTGCGACCCCTGCGACCCCTGTATGTACGCGCCTGGACAAAGATAAATAATTTCAGAACTTGTTCCACCTGGTCAGTAATAACGCCCCCTGTTGCCTCCTGAGTGCAGACTTGCTTGCAAAGGTACATACCATAGTTGCCCTCAATATGCAGGAACTTATTTTATTGGCTGTTAGTGATAAAACTCCATAGTCTGTTTGTGTCAGTACTCCCAGAAGATGAGAAGGCAGCCCTGCTTGCGAGATTACACCTGTAGACCCCCTTCCCATGAAGATACAGTATCTCTTGAGTATGGCACAGTCAGATGACAACCTGACAATATTGTGCTCTCCTTGCACTAGGCCTATCAGATTATTACATTTGGTTTGTATTGTACAGAAGTAAATGGCCATGCCTCAGCTGTCCTCACCCAACTGCATGGCCAGCAACAACAACCTGTGGCATATTATTCAGCCAAACTTGACCTGTTGCCAGAGGTACTCTTTCTGCATCAGAGCTGTAGCAGTTGTACAACCAAAGCGCTAAGATATTCCTGAACCACAAAAGTGACAGTACTTGTTCCTCATGAATGTACAACCCAAAAATATTTTTGTTGTCTGCCTTTTGAGAATGCAGTGTTCCATTTTGTTGCCTAACAATGTTACTGTCCAATGTAATACTTTGAATCCAGCCACCCTGTTGCCTCTGGAGCAAGGGGGAGGGAAGAGTTAGGGCACTTAAAAAACTTTTCTTCCAGATCCAGAGGAAGAGGATCATGACTGTTTGCAGATGAATGGTAAATGCAGATAAATGGTAAATCAGCCATTAGATAATCCAGATTATGTGCTCTTTGTGGATGGATCGAGGTAAAAATGACACTAAAAAAGCATAGTCTTTACCACCACACATGTCTGCCCAAGAAGCAGAGCTAAGGCTCTGGAGATGGCTTGCAGATACGCAGAGGAAAAAAACAGCCAACTTTGATGTTGATTCCAGGTATAGCCCATGACTATGGGCCCATTCGGAAGCCAGAGACTTTCTGACCGCTCCAGGTAAACCCATCAAAATGGGGAAGCAGTGAGGTCTCTGATGGAAGCCCTCATGTCGCCAACTTCAGTGGCGGTGATAAAAACAAAGGTAACTGTAAAACAAAGGGAAAATCCAAGGTTGATCAGGCAGCAACAATGGCTGCCAAATTGCCTAGACAGACCCCTGCCTTAGTGGCCACAGCTCAGGTCCCTGAAATAACTCCTCCTGTCTCCCCAAAAAGTTCTTAAGACATTACAGAACCAGGTGGGGAAGGAGAAAAGGGACTAGTAGATGTAAGAAGGGGGGACTGAAAATGAGGAAGGCCTAATACAGTTCCAAGGGAAACTGCCTTCCCAGATCTCTCTAATCCACGATGGCACAGGCAACCCATGGGGTGACGCACCAGTCAAAAAACTGCTTTGTGTGATTTAGTACATAACACATGGTACGCCCCAGGGTTCAGCACTGTAGCAGCCAGATATACTCAAGGATGTATGATTTGTACCCAGTACAATGTGGGCAAGGTGGTTAAGGTACCCCAGAAACACACGTCTTGCCCTTTGTATCTGTTTTAGCGCTAGCAGACTACATTCAACTACCCAAAGTGGGCATGTCTGAGTATGACTTGTTTTCAGGATGGCCAGAAGCATACCAGAAGTGGTAGCTGAGACCACAGCAAAGAAGATTATGACCTAAGTTGTATGCAGGTATGAGGTACCTTAGACCATTGAAAGTGACAGAGGTGTTCACTTCACAGGTGAATTGATGCAGGAGAGGATGGAGGTTTTCGGTGTCGAACACACTTTTCATGCATCATACCAACCATAAAGCAGCGGTAGGGTAGGAAAAAAGGAACTGAAAAGGACACTAATGTTAAAGATTCAAAAAGCCATGGACAGATTGCCTGCTGGTATCCCTCTTTCCAGTAAGGTATACCCCTAACCGTAAGACAGTCCTTATAGTCCCTATAAGGTCCTTTTGGGTCAGCCCCTAGGACAGGATTGTATTTCCCAAAGTAGCTCCAGATGCAACATGGTTGTCTGACAGATTATGTGATCAGTTTGCACAAGCATTTGACGAAAATACATTCTCATGTTTTTGCTTCACTTCCAGATCTTGATAAAGTACCGGGAACCCACTTGAGTCTGGAGATTGGGTGCTGCTAAAAAGACACATTAAAAAAGTCCTCAAACTCTGTTTTGATGGTCCATTCCAAGTGTTGTTGACCACAGGCACATTAGTGAAGCTCAAAGGAAAGCCTAATTGGATCTACACCAGTCATTGCAAGAAAGTGTTGAGTCTGGAGACTTGAAAGGATGGTGTTTCTTCTTCCCCCTTGTGTGACTGCTGATCCTGCCTCAAATAATATTTATTTCAAATTAGATAGTAAAAATACTTTTATGGGCCATGAAAAAGTTGTGTAAAAGGAAGAACAAAGCTGTTACAGTCTGATACTTCCAGCCCAGTGACCCATGGATAGCATTGCCCAAAGATGCCCAGTATTAATAGTTTTTATGTTCACAATAATCGAGAAGTTGAAGACTGAAACCCAACTAAGCATCCACCACTCAACATCACCCCCATATATTCTGTATTAGGGATAGGTGAGAATCTGACTTCCAATTGTATAAGTCCATTACGAGGGAATCTATCCTTTGTCTCCAAAGTGGTGAAACAACCAACAGGTACAATGGAAAAGATTGTAGAACCTACTACAGCTGAAATGGCTGCGAAAGGGGGACTGATAGAGATGTGGATATCATTCTTGATTAAGTAAGATTGCCCCCATATCCTCCAGCTCTCAGCTAACGCCTTATTCACTTGAGTTCCAAGAGAATCTTCCTCCCTGAGGTGTCATATATGACACATGCTGTACTGCTGCAAGTGTGAAGCCATTACAAAATTGTGCTTGCACTTAGATTCTTACATAGTTTGCATACCAAAGTTAGTAAAACAATGCACAATGCGCTTGATGCCAAGTGTTATCTCTTTTCATATTTTTGTATTCTAGCCAATAGAACAATGCCACGAGCCTCAGGGGGATGCCCCCTCTGATGTACTTATAAAAACTGCTTAACTTCCTGTGATAAAGGAGAACTGATTTGACATTTGTCTGGTGTCAGTGTAGTTTCTTCCATGCATGTAAAATCCTAGGATCAAAACCAATTTGGAGCAGTAGAGCAAAAGTAATTTGTCCTGATTGAGGGCATCTTTAACAATTCTGAAGGCCCACCTTTCATGTATGTAGGAACGTTACAGCCCTGTTTTATTAGGGGTCCATTATTGTCAGAGCCTGGGCCCAATGGAGGATCCTCTGATGCTCTGGTGGGCCACGACCCTGTCACAGATAGATGATTTGCCTCAGCCAGTGACTGGCTGAGCGGACAGCCCAAAAGTTTCCTGTATGTCGTGTGCTAGACCAGAAAGTGGACAGAGTGGGACCAGAGCAGCGGGGGGGACAGTAATAGCTGAGGATCAGTGAGGTAAGTACTGATTGGATTTCCAGGTCATCCCTGTTTTTAAATAAAATCATCCTTCTGGAAAACCTCTTTAAAGGAGTTATGCCAAATTTTCAAGTTAACCCCTATCCACAGCATAGGGGAAAAAGTAACTAACTGATCAATGGAGTTCCGTCCACTGACATCCCATTTCCCGATCTGATAGAGAAGCAGATCAGGCATCACTTAATAGCTAAGGGTACTTTCACACGTTGGCGGAACTGCCTGTCAGATCCGGAAATCCGTATGCAAACGGATAGCATTTGTTTCCGGATCCGGATTCGGATCCGTCTTACAAATGCATTGCAATACCGGATCCGCCTCTCCGGTGTCATCCAGAAAACCGGATCCGGTATTTATTTATTTCACAGATTTAAAGGTCTGCACATCCCTAAATTGTGGCTTATCCGTTTATTTATGCTCCAAAATACTTGCTAATTTATTCATAGTCCATTGTATATTATTATAAATAGCAGCATTCACAAATGGCATTGAGAATATAAACATTAACATAAAAACCTCCAGAAATGGACTGCAGTGGAGAAAAATTTGTTTCAAGATTTTTGAATGTCTTTGTTTTGTGCCTTTTTTCTATCATTTAAATTGCATGGTATTGCCATTTGCTTGACCTTTCTTAGTTCACCTTTTTTTCTGGCCTCTTTCTCATTAATTTTGCAGCTTCTCTTTTGATTGCCACTATTGCCAGACTGTATCCGTGAAGAGATGTGCTAGTAAATGGCTTCTGGTAATTTGTGTCAAGCCATGGCATTTCATTTTTACCTGCTCGTTTTGACTGGTGAAGGTGTTTTAATCTTGTCATACTGGATTAAAACCACCCAATGTTCTCCTAAAATTTACATACAGGATGCTAAATACATACACCGAGATCAAATGCTGCCATAAGACTGGATAAGTCATGGAAAAAAAACAATTTGTCATAAAATTAGGCTACCTTAGCAGAACGAAAGATTGCATTTTTAAATTGATGATCTGCAATTAACTAAGACACTATTCTAAGGAAGAAATATGATGGTTCATTATTGTTTCCTGTGCAACATAGATAACAAATGTAATCAATCAAACTTCTTAAACTTCTAAAAACAACACTTTCTTCTTGTAAGTTTAAATTAACTAATTAAAAAGGATCATGCTGCAATAACTTTTTTTTAAAGATTCTTAATTTATTTAACTGTACATAGTTGATGTAAAAGGTGCCCAAGTCAATATGGTAATCTGAAGATATAACTTGGATATACTATGAGGGCTAGATTGGTGGTGGAGCCAAAAACTGGCCCTATACTGAAATTACTAAGAGTGATTACTATACATTCACACGAAAGCAGGGGCGTAACTAGAAGTAACTGAGCCCCACAGCAAATTTTTGTACGGTCCCCCCCCCCCCACCTCCATCCCGTTCACGAACCATATGTCTTGGAGGGTATACAGTCGTGTTCATGGGCTCTTATTGGTGTATGTGTGTTGGTAAGGGGGGGGCAGTTAGTTGGTCACTAAAACCGAGTTTTTAGTATTTTTATAGTGAAGATGTTTTTTTTTTTTTTATGTTTATTTATCTTTATATAAAACATTGGGAAGGGGGGGGGGGGTGATTTGAACTTTTATCCCACTTTCTGCCAGGCTCCTGTTTATAGCTTGCAGTACATGGCAGCCTCTGCGCTCTGCCTCCGCTGCTCCGCCATGTACTAGTGCATATTATGGCAAACATATGCATGCATCTGATGCCAGCCCAGGACCATATTGGCATCATATGTGTGTATATATAACTTAAGAGTGCCATAGTATGCACTAGTAGATGGCATAACAGCGGAGAGGGGAGGCTGCCGTGTACTGCATGTTCCAGTAGGAGGCTGGCAGAGGAAGGAGTGGCCATAGGTTGCGATCTGGCTACCTGGCAGCTGCATGATGAAGGCTTCACCATGCAGCTGCCAGGTGGCCATCCCAACCTCTGCCAGCCTCCTGTACTATAACAGATGCATGCCTTTTATTATGTAGGAGGGTAGTGGGACTGGGATGGCAGCCTGTGGCTGATACATGCTGCAGCCTTCCCTGGCTGCACACTCAGAATTTTGCCTGCTGCTGTACCTGGCCTTTCCTCCTGCCACAGACTGGGAGAGGAGGAAAGGGTTAACCACTTGGACCCTGCCCTCATCCTTCCTCATGCTCAAAGAGGCCACAGAACCACTGTGCACTACTGCAGCAGCAGCAGGCAAGGCAAGGGGGGCAGGTCACATACCTGAAAAAACGAGTGCCGTGCGTGCCTGCTGTGGATCCCTCTGCCATCTGCTGTGTTGCTGCTGCTTCTCTGGCCTGCTTATCCCGCTCACTGTGCCCCTTGAGGGGGATTTCACTTGGTGGGCATGCGCTGCCTGAAGACAAAAGAGATGAATTTGAATAGCGCGCTGCTGACTTGTTCTGTGGCAGGCAGCATGCTATTCAGGCTGGTAGAAGAGGCAACTCAGCTCATTATCCTTCATGGGGGCAGTGAAGCGAGCCCTGTTTTAATTATTGTGAATGTGATGCCGGGAAGGTGGGCATGGTGAGCAGTGCCTTATGTGACCGCACCAAATGTGAAGGGGGGGCCCGGCCTGGTCTAAAAATTAAAAATTATGTACACACAGTAAGTGTGTGTGAGACACTGCTCCAGGGCCCCTTATCAGCCCGGGCCCCGAAGCAGCCGCTTCCCCTACTTCCCCGGTAGTTACGCCACTGCACGAAAGTTAAAAATGGCCGTGTGATGGCAGTTTTTAATACCATTTTCAGAACCATTGACATCTAGGGGTCTATTCACATGGCTTTTAATGGGCTTTGAATAATGGCTGTCAAAAAGTAGAACATGTCCAATTTTGTCCATTTTCATGGACTAAGATCCCCCAGGCAATTCAAGGGGGCTGTTTATAATGGCCGTTTTTCAGAAAGACCAGAGGTGTGTGTATACACTATTGTGTATAAAAAGAAAAAGAGCCCCCTTAGGAAACGGCGCCAAGAGCTGAATGTTGTAGGTAGAAGCGTCTGTATAAGATATAGCTGGTAAACTATAATAAGATAGGCACTATAATAGTACAATATATCAATACGTGCATCACAGGTAATATAGAAAGTTCCCTGGATGCAACACTCTAGATAAAGTAATATATATCAATGGGTTAAAAATAATAGTCACACTCACTTCACCCAGGAGGTTCCGAGTGGGATAACCTCAAGACACCCACCGGAGTGCCTCCTGCGCCTGGGTCGCCTTGTAGATGTCCGGGAATGACTGCAGTCCAATATGATCTTCTGGTCAAACACCTTTATTAACCACAGGGTGGGGGTGAGGAGCGGCTCAACGCGTTTTGGGGAGTATAATCCCCTTCATGAGGAGCATAAAATACATTCTTACTCCCTTCGGATTAAATAAATCGCTTGAATACTCAAACTACTAATGAACATACATCTATAGCTTGGGTTCCGTTGACAACCTCTTGTAATATAGGTTCATATCTAACCCATTTATTTATTTATCTATTTATTCATCGATTTTTTTTTTTTTTTGTCTCTGATGAGGTTTTTAAACTTTATGACGATGGATGATCCCTATGAATTAATCTGTGTATAATTATATATTTATGTATCTATCTAAAAACACTATTTTTTTATTAGGCTTTGAAATACACAACCTGTCCTCGGTTTATAATTTTCTAACCCTTTAGGTTTCTGTTTTCAGCTAGCAAAATAGACCACTTCCAAACTATACACGTCACTTCTGATTCGTATTGTTAAACAGCGGAAGTACCGCTGTCACTGCTTTATTATTATTCTTTATTTTTTATGTGCACATCAATTCATTCCCATTTACACCTATACTCAAAAAACACTAGCATCTTTTAGACCATAGAATATTCTACTCAGGGCCGGGCCGACACAGAGGCTGAGGAGGCTCCAGCCTCAGGGCGCTCAAGCCTCAGGGCACAGGTACAGGCCACTCTCACCAAGTCCCTGCTGCTGCCGTGTAGCTGTATTAGCAGCAGAGCATCCATTTCTGCGCTCTGCTGCAGTAACAGCCGGTCCTGCGCCCCCTAGTGGTGTTCTTCCTCCCTCAGTCTAGTGCAGTGTGCTGCAGCTCCATACCTTCCCCAGCCCCTGACTTCCTGCCTGTGTGTGCACCAGAGATTCACAACCCCCTCCCCCAGCACAGAGAGAAGAGCAGCGTCGGGACAGAGAAGGAGGAGGAGGAGGAATACTCTGCATCCTGCCTCTCCCTCCAAGTCACCAGAGACTGTACGTGCAGAAAATGTAAGGGGTTAAAGGGAATGGAATGGCAGTAATGTAATGTGCATATTGTGTGTTTTTATGTATGTGTGTCATATGTATGTCAGTATGTATGTATGTGTGTCATATGTATGTCAGTATGTGTGTGTGTGTCATATGTATGTCAGTATATATGTGTGTGTGTCATATGTATGTCAGTATGTATGTGTGTGTCATATGTATGTCAGTATGTATGTGTGTGTCATATGTATGTCAGTATGTATGTGTGTGTCATATGTATGTCAGTATATATGTGTGTGTCATATGTATGTCAGTATGTAGTGTGTGTCATATGTATGTCAGTATATATGTGTGTGTCATATGTATGTCAGTATATATGTGTGTGTCATATGTATGTCAGTATATATGTGTGTGTCATATGTATGTCAGTATGTATGTGTGTGTGTCATATGTATGTCAGTATGTATGTGTGTGTCATATGTATGTCAGTATATATGTGTCTGTGTCATATGTATGTCAGTATATATGTGTGTGTCATATGTATGTCAGTATGTATGTGTGTGTCATATGTATGTCAGTATATATGTGTGTGTCATATGTATGTCTGTATATATGTATGTGTGTCATATGTATGTCAGTATATATGTGTGTGTCATATGTATGTCAGTATGTATGTGTGTGTCATATGTATGTCAGTATATGTGTGTGTGTCATATGTATGTCAGTATATATGTGTGTGTCATATGTATGTCAGTATGTATGTGTGTCATATGTATGTCAGTATATATGTGTGTGTCATATGTATGTCTGTATATATGTATGTGTGTCATATGTATGTCAGTATATATGTGTGTGTCATATGTATGTCAGTATGTATGTGTGTGTGTCATATGTATGTCAGTATATATGTGTGTGTGTCATATGTATGTCAGTATATATGTGTCTGTGTCATATGTATGTCTGTATATATGTATGTGTGTCATATGTATGTCAGTATATATGTGTGTGTCATATGTATGTCAGTATGTATGTGTGTGTGTCATATGTATGTCAGTATATATGTGTGTGTCATATGTATGTCAGTATGTATGTGTGTGTGTCATATGTATGTCAGTATGTATGTGTGTGTGTCATATGTATGTCAGTATATATGTGTGTGTCATATGTATGTCAGTATGTATGTGTGTGTGTCGTATGTATGTATGTATGTGTGTGTGTCATATGTATGTCAGTATGTATGTGTGTGTCATATGTATGTCAGTATATATGTGTGTGTCATATGTATGTCAGTATGTATGTGTGTGTCATATGTATGTCAGTATATATGTGTTGTGTCATATGTATGTCAGTATATATGTGTGTGTCATATGTATGTCAGTATGTATGTGTGTGTCATATGTATGTCAGTATATATGTGTGTGTCATATGTATGTCAGTATATATGTGTGTGTCATATGTATGTCAGTATGTATGTGTGTGTCATATGTATGTCAGTATGTATGTGTGTGTCATATGTATGTCAGTATATATGTGTGTGTGTCATATGTATGTCAGTATGTATGTGTGTGTCATATGTATGTCAGTATATATGTGTGTGTCATATGTATGTCAGTATATATGTATGTGTGTCATATGTATGTCAGTATGTGTGTGTGTGTCATATGTATGTCAGTATGTATGTGTGTGTCATATGTATGTCAGTATATATGTGTGTGTCATATGTATGTCAGTATATATGTGTGTGTCATATGTATGTCAGTATATATGTGTGTGTCATATGTATGTCAGTATGTATGTGTGTGTCATATGTATGTCAGTATATATGTGTGTGTCATATGTATGTCAGTATGTATGTGTGTGTCATATGTATGTCAGTATATGTGTGTGTCATATGTATGTCAGTATGTATGTGTGTGTCATATGTATGTCAGTATATATGTATGTGTGTCATATGTATGTCAGTATGTATGTGTGTGTCATATGTATGTCAGTATGTATGTGTGTGTCATATGTATGTCAGTATATATGTGTGTGTCATATGTATGTCAGTATGTATGTGTGTGTCATATGTATGTCAGTATATATGTGTGTGTCATATGTATGTCAGTATGTATGTGTGTGTGTCATATGTATGTCAGTATGTATGTGTGTGTCATATGTATGTCAGTATGTATGTGTGTGTCATATGTATGTCAGTATATATGTGTGTGTCATATGTATGTCAGTATGTATGTGTGTGTCATATGTATGTCAGTATATATGTGTGTGTCATATGTATGTCAGTATGTATGTGTGTGTCATATGTATGTCAGTATGTATGTGTGTGTCATATGTATGTCAGTATGTATGTGTGTGTCATATGTATGTCAGTATATATGTGTGTGTCATATGTATGTCAGTATATATGTGTGTGTCATATGTATGTCAGTATGTATGTGTGTCATATGTATGTCAGTATATATGTGTGTGTCATATGTATGTCAGTATATATGTGTGTGTCATATGTATGTCAGTATATATGTGTGTGTCATATGTATGTCAGTATATATGTGTGTGTCATATGTATGTCAGTATGTATGTGTGTGTCATATGTATGTCAGTATATATGTGTGTGTCATATGTATGTCAGTATATATGTGTGTGTCATATGTATGTCAGTATGTATGTGTGTGTCATATGTATGTCAGTATGTATGTGTGTGTGTATGTCATATGTATGTCAGTATATGTATGTGTGTGTGTCATATGTATGTCAGTATGTATGTGTGTGTCATATGTATGTCAGTATATATGTGTGTGTCATATGTATGTCAGTATATATGTGTGTGTCATATGTATGTCAGTATATATGTGTGTGTCATATGTATGTCAGTATGTATGTGTGTGTCATATGTATGTCAGTATGTATGTGTGTGTCATATGTATGTCAGTATATATGTGTGTGTCATATGTATGTCAGTATGTATGTGTGTGTCATATGTATGTCAGTATATATGTGTGTGTCATATGTATGTCAGTATATATGTGTGTGTCATATGTATGTCAGTATGTATGTGTGTGTCATATGTATGTCAGTATGTATGTGTGTGTCATATGTATGTCAGTATATATGTGTGTGTCATATGTATGTCAGTATATATGTGTGTGTCATATGTATGTCAGTATGTATGTGTGTGTCATATGTATGTCAGTATATATGTGTGTGTCATATGTATGTCAGTATATATGTGTGTGTCATATGTATGTCAGTATATATGTGTGTGTCATATGTATGTCAGTATGTATGTGTGTGTCATATGTATGTCAGTATATATGTGTGTGTCATATGTATGTCAGTATGTATGTGTGTGTCATATGTATGTCAGTATGTATGTGTGTGTCATATGTATGTCAGTATATATGTGTGTGTCATATGTATGTCAGTATATATGTGTGTGTCATATGTATGTCAGTATGTATGTGTGTGTGTCATATGTATGTATGTATGTATGTATGTGTGTGTGTGTATCATATGTATGTCAGTATGTGTGTGTGTGTCATATGTATGTCAGTATGTATGTGTGTGTCATATGTATGTCAGTATATATGTGTGTGTCATATGTATGTCAGTATATATGTGTCTGTGTCATATGTATGTCAGTATGTATGTGTGTGTCATATGTATGTCTGTATATATGTGTGTGTCATATGTATGTCAGTATGTATGTGTGTGTCATATGTATGTCAGTATATATGTGTGTGTCATATGTATGTCAGTATGTATGTGTGTGTCATATGTATGTCAGTATATATGTGTGTGTCATATGTATGTCAGTATGTATGTGTGTGTCATATGTATGTCAGTATGTATGTGTGTCATATGTATGTCAGTATATATGTGTGTGTCATATGTATGTCAGTATATATGTGTGTGTCATATGTATGTCAGTATGTATGTGTGTGTCATATGTATGTCAGTATGTATGTGTGTGTCATATGTATGTCAGTATGTATGTATGTGTCATATGTATGTCTGTATATATGTGTGTGTCATATGTATGTCAGTATGTATGTGTGTGTCATATGTATGTCAGTATGTATGTGTGTGTCATATGTATGTCAGTATATATGTGTGTGTCATATGTATGTCAGTATGTATGTGTGTGTCATATGTATGTCAGTATGTATGTGTGTGTCATATGTATGTCAGTATATATGTGTGTGTCATATGTATGTCAGTATGTATGTGTGTGTCATATGTATGTCAGTATGTATGTGTGTGTCATATGTATGTCAGTATATATGTGTGTGTCATATGTATGTCAGTATATATGTGTGTGTCATATGTATGTCAGTATGTATGTGTGTGTGTCATATGTATGTCAGTATATATGTGTGTGTCATATGTATGTCAGTATATATGTGTGCAGTATATGTATATATGTGTGTCATATGTATGTCAGTATATATGTGTGTGTCATATGTATGTCAGTATGTATGTGTGTGTCATATGTATGTCAGTATGTATGTGTGTGTCATATGTATGTCAGTATATATGTGTGTGTCATATGTATGTCAGTATATATGTGTGTGTCATATGTATGTCAGTATATATGTGTGTGTCATATGTATGTCAGTATGTATGTGTGTGTCATATGTATGTCAGTATGTATGTGTGTGTCATATGTATGTCAGTATAGTATGTATGTGTCATATGTATGTCTGTATATATGTGTGTCATATGTATGTCAGTATGTATGTGTGTGTCATATGTATGTCAGTATGTATGTGTGTGTCATATGTATGTCAGTATATATGTGTGTGTCATATGTATGTCAGTAGTATGTATGTGTGTCATATGTATGTCAGTATATATGTGTGTCATATGTATGTCAGTATATATGTGTGTGTCATATGTATGTCAGTATATATGTGTGTGTCATATGTATGTCAGTATGTATGTGTGTGTCATATGTATGTCAGTATATATGTGTGTGTCATATGTATGTCAGTATGTATGTGTGTGTCATATGTATGTCAGTATGTATGTGTGTGTCATATGTATGTCAGTATATATGTGTGTGTCATATGTATGTCAGTATATATGTGTGTGTCATATGTATGTCAGTATGTATGTGTGTCATATGTATGTCAGTATGTGTGTGTGTGTCATATGTATGTCAGTATATATGTGTGTGTCATATGTATGCCAGTATATATGTGTGTGTCATATGTATGTCAGTATGTATGTGTGTGTCATATGTATGTCAGTATATATGTGTGTGTCATATGTATGTCAGTATATATGTGTGTGTCATATGTATGTCAGTATATGTGTGTGTCATATGTATGTCAGTATATATGTGTGTGTCATATGTATGTCAGTATGTATGTGTGTGTCATATGTATGTCAGTATGTATGTGTGTGTCATATGTATGTCAGTATATATGTGTGTGTCATATGTATGTCAGTATATATGTGTGTGTCATATGTATGTCTGTATATATGTGTGTGTCATATGTATGTCAGTATGTATGTGTGTCATATGTATGTCAGTATGTATGTGTGTGTCATATGTATGTCAGTATGTATGTGTGTGTCATATGTATGTCAGTATGTATGTGTGTGTCATATGTATGTCTAGTATATATGTGTGCGTCATGTATGTATATATGTGTGTCATATGTATGTCAGTATATATGTGTGTGTCATATGTATGTCAGTATGTATGTGTGTGTCATATGTATGTCAGTATATATGTGTGTGTCATATGTATGTCAGTATATATGTGTGTGTCATATGTATGTCAGTATATATGTGTGTGTCATATGTATGTCAGTATATATGTGTGTGTCATATGTATGTCAGTATATGTGTGTGTCATATGTATGTCAGTATATATGTGTGTGTCATATATATGTCAGTATATATGTGTGTGTCATATGTATGTCAGTATATATGTGTTGTGTCATATGTATGTCAGTATATATGTGTGTGTCAAATGTATGTCAGTATAGATTATCTAACCCAGTCCCCCTTCCCCATCAGCCCTTGTCCTACCCCCATCTATCCCACCAGACATTTAGATGTTATTTATTCCTGCTATTCTAATGCTCTGATCAGTAGATGGCTCAAGTCAAACCCTCACCCCCCAGCCATTTAGATATGTATGTTATCAATCATCCCCACCCCCGCCTTCCTTGTAATTTGCTGGCCCCCAATATCCATTGTGAGTCACAATCCATAACAGTGCCATCCACAGATCCCCCATAACAATGCGTCATCCACAGATCCCCCATAACAGTGTGTCATCCACAGATCCCCCATAACAGTGTGTCATCCACAGATCCCCCATAGCACTGTCATCCACAGATCCCCCATAACAGTGGGTCATCCACAGATCCCCCATAACAGTGTGTCATCCACAGATCTCCCATAACAGTGGGTCATCCACAGATCTCCCATAACATTGTCATCCACAGATCCCCCATAACACTGTCATCCACAGATCCCCCATAACATTGTGCAATCCACAGATCCCCCCATAACAGTGCAATCCACAGACCCCCCATAACATTGTGCTATCCACAGATCCTCCATAACAGTGTCATCCATAGATCCCCCCATAACACTGTCATCCATAGATCCCCCATAACACTGTCATCCATAGATCTCCCATAACAGTGTCGTCCACAGATCCCCCATAAGTGTGTCATCCACAGATCCCCATAGCATTGTCATCCACAGATCCTTCATAACAGTGTCATCCACAGATCCCCCATAACAGTGTCATCCACAGATTACCCCATAACAGTGTCATCCATAGATCCACCCCATAACATTTTCATCCATAGATCTGCCCCATAACAGTGTCATCCACAGATCCCCCATAACAGTGTCAACCATAGATCCCCCCCATAACAATGTCATCCACAGATCCTCCATAACAGTGCGTCATTAATTGATACATTAAACCGTGCATATTTATGTGTGATTACAACAGTATTTAGGAAAGACTCCACAAGTTGGGGGGAGGGGGCGCACTTGGGCAGCTCAGCCTCTGTTGGTGGTGGACCTTGTCCCAGCCCTGATTCTACTCATCTTCGACTCATGATCTTTTTAACCTTTCCGTTTTTCCTAGTCCTTCAGATTTTAGCTTTTAGCCAGTTTAATAGACCATTTTCAGATTACACACGTCACTTCCGGTCCGCAAGTTTTAACAGCAGAAAACACTACTGTGACTATAATTAATAATATTTTTTGTCGAGTATTGGTTTCTATCAGAATGGGGAACACACCACTCACCTCCAATATATGATTTTTTTAGCCCTTCAGATTTTAGATCTTAGCCTCTGGTTAGCATAATAGACCGTTCTCAGGTTATACGTCACTTCCGGTCCGCATGGTTAATAGCAGAACTACCGGATTGGTGTTCTTTTCTTGTTTATATATATTTTTTATATCACAATTTTCCTCGCGATCCTCTATACCACAAACTACTTGCCCATTTGGTTGTAGCCCCCATGAAAGGAAGCCAGATTCCACAACCCCCTCCTCTGCCGTTTTTTTTTGCCTTTACTACTGTAGAATCAACGCAACTCTTACAACAATGGACATTTTACATATTTTATTTAATATATTTTATGTAATATATTTTATTTGGAAAGAACAGTCAATCTCTGTTGTTCATAGTTTAGTTTGAATATTTCTTCATTCACTCACGGTGTGAAGAGTCGCGTCATTTCCGGTGCATCACTCCCGGTGCGTTCCGGAAGTGACGTGTTTCTCTTACTTTTGGCGCCTGATTCAGTTCTCTTTAAATATTGGACGCACAGAATGTATTTTAAGCTCATGATGAAGGGGATTATACTCCCCGAAGCGCGTTGAGCCGCTCCTCACCCCCACCCTGTGGTTAATAAAGGTGTTTGACCAGAAGATCGTATTGGACTGCAGTCATTCCCGGACATCTACAAGGCGACCCAGGCGCAGGAGGCACTCCGGTGGGTGTCTTGAGGTTATCCCACTCGGAACCTCCTGGGTGAAGTGAGTGTGACTATTATTTTTAACCCATTGATATATATTACTTTGTCTAGAGTGTTGCATCCAGGAAACTTTCTATATTACCTGTGATGCACGTATTGATACATTGTACTATTATAGTGCCTATCTTATTATAGTTTACCAGCTATATCTTATACAGACGCTTCTACCTACAACATTCACGTCTTGGCGCCGTTTCGTAAGGGGGCTCTTTTTCTTTTTCTTTTTATACACAATAGTGTATACACACACCTCTGACCTTAATATATTCACTGGTTTTCCCCCAGCAGATGTATGTGCCCCTTGGCAGCCTCGGCCTTATAAACCAACGTGTTCTAGACACCAACTGATCTTACACACCATTGTACTCCATAACTTTTGGTTCTCTCACCACTTTGGTTCTTCCTCTGGCACCCCGCCAGTTACTCTCAGTCATTCAAAGGTCTGCATTTAACCCTATTTTTTCTTTTCCTACTACCATATGTTTTTCAGAAAGGCATCTGAGAAAAAATGACAGTTAAAAATTAAACATTTTATTCTTCACTGTCATGTGAATATAGCTTTAAAAAGAGCACTAACCCTAGACATATATGCTAAAAGTAAACAAGAAATATGGTTGCCCTTACTCATTTGTCAGTCTGCAGAGCATTTTGCTTGAGCCTGACATACATCCGTGTAGAAATCCTGCAGAGAGCACAATAGTTAAAGGGGTTGTCCTGCCATATTCACTGATGAGCAAAAAGGTAACAATGTTTTGAACTTTTGACTTTCAGGCTCCATATCTCACCATCCACTACAGCTTCAAAAGTGAGACTACCATCATTTTATTGACAATAATCTTGGCTATCTCATACATAAATTTGACTTGCGACTATCTAGCATATGATTAGTTATACAGATTCTGCATTGTTACTGTTTTGCTCCTGGTGGTGTAACAATCCTTTTCTTCTTGTATACTACAAATTACAATACATACCCTAAATTGCCAAACTGCATCATGTGAGTGCCATGACAGTTGGAAGAAAACAAAATGAAGTCTGTCCATCCATTCCAATTCAAGAGGTGGACGTCCAGGCAAAAAATCGGTGTCACAAGGTCTAAAAACACGGCAGTGGAGGTGGCTAGTATGCTTCGTAAAAGTGAGATCACAGGCGTCCATGCACACACCATGCGACACGTATTATACAAGTCTGGAATGGTGGCCTGAAAAAAGGTGAAGAAGCCTCGACTTCCATATCGTCATAAGAAGCATTGGCTTGAGTTTGCAAAAAAGTACAAACAATGGACAGTAGAAGATTGAAAACGAGTGATTTGGAACGATGAGACGAAAGTCAGTAGACTGGGCTCTGATGGGTGCAAATGGGTCTGTAAGAAACAAGGGAAAAAGGGGGCTAAAGGATCAAGAAATTGAAGGCACTGTCAAGTTCAGTGGAGGAAGCCTTATGACATGGGGTTGTTTCACAGCCAAAGTCCGGATAACTGGTGGTCTAAGTGCTGAACTATATCTGAATATCCTACAAGACGAGTTGCTTTGTACACTCAAGTACTATGGGTACGAAAAGGACAACATAGTGTTCCAGAAGGACAATGACCTGAAGCATATGTTGAGATTGGCGAACAAATGGTTCAATGACAATGAAGTAGAGGTGCTGGATTGGCCCCACAGTCCCCAGAGCTCAACCCCCTAGAGTTGTTGAAAATGCTGTATTCACACCTAAGTGAGTCGACCAGAATGCACCAACATTGGGAACATGTAGAAGAGACCTGGGAGCAGATTTTTGGTTGAAACATGCTTGAATTTGATCGAGAGCATGCCCAGAAGGATTCCAGCAGTGCTCAAAGCCAAAGGTGGATTTACAAAATACTAACAACATAATAAAAATTACTATTTTTATTTTAGGAGCAAAACAGTAACAATGCAGTTACATGACAAGAATATGCTATATTCAAAGCTGTAGTGAATGATGATATATGGAGCCTGAAAATCAAAAGTCCAAAACATTGTTACCCCTTTGCTTGTCAGTGTATATTATTGACCTCTCGTGAGGATAGGCATTTAATATCTGATCTGCTGGGGTCCAACACAGGACACCTCCACCGATCACCTGTTAGAAGAGGAGGAGGCGCTCTATGTGAGCGCTGCTTCCTGGTCATTACACTACGCAGCACCTTCTGTGGAGCGGCAGCGTAGTGTAATGACCAATACTCACTTCTCTTCATTCAGCTGATCGGTGGGAGTCCGGTGTCAGGTCACTAATATATATGGCAGGACAACCCCTTTAATCTCTTACATAGTAACATAGTTTGTAATCCTGAAAAAGACATACAGTGCATCCATCCAATTCGGCCTATCACCTTCCAGAGGAAGGCAAAAACCCCATGAGAGAGAAGCAAATTCTTAAAAACTCCAAATCAGGCAATCAGAAAAACTCCTTGGATCAACAAACCTTCTAAAGAAATCTATAAACTATAATATTATTACACTCCAGCAATGCATCCAGGCCCCTCCTGGACTCTTTTAGTGACTTCACTATCACATTCTCCTCTGCCAGAGAGTTCCATAGTCTCACTGCAGTAAATAATCCCTTTCTATGTTGGTGTAGAAACTGTATTTCTTTGTAGTAGATTTTCCTTTGTCATGGTCACAGTCCTGGGTATAAATAGATCATCATGAGAAAGACCTCTTTATTGACCTTTGATATATTTACACTCAGTTATTAGGTCTCCCCTTAGTAATCTTTTTGTAAACTAAATAGCACTAATTTTGATAATCTTTCTGCATACCGCTCTCCATCCATTCCCTTTATTACTTTAATTGCCCAATTTTGAAACCGCTCAAGCTCCATGATGTCTTTCTTGTGCACAGAAGCCCATATTTGAACACAATACTCCATGTAAAGTCTGACTAGTGATTTTCAAAGTTGTAAAACGATGTTTTTGTCCTGTGTATCCAGGGCCGATTTTATACAAAATGTGGCCCTGGGCAAAATTAAAAGTGGGGCCCCAAATTCTGAAGTATTGTATCAACAGTCACATTTATTCACTTGATGCAAGGGGAGAAGTCGTCGCCATGGCCCATGATTGGCTGCAGGCAGCGTCAAAATGGATGATGACATCCAGGGACCTGAGCAGAGGTCGGAGAGCACTGGAGCCGAGAGCCAGTGTCAGGAAGCAGGTAAGGCCCAGTTCACACTTTAGTTATTTGGTCAGTTATTTCCATCAGTTATTGTGAGCCTAAACCAGTAGTGAAGGCTACTCAGAGATAAGGTATAATGGAAAGATTTCCTCCTGTTCTGTGTTTTTGACCTGCATCTGGTTTTGTCTCACAATAATTGATGGAAATAACTGCTCATCTGCAATATATGGGTACCAACCGTAAAGCACCATTCACTTGATTGGGTCTGCAATACAGACGGAGACATGGAACCCCATGGAAGCACTACAGAGTGCTTCCGTGGTGTCTCTCTCTGTGCCTCCCGCAACACAAAAAACAGAACATGTTCAATTTTTTTGCGGTTCGGACAGATCACAAACCCATTCAAGTTAATTGGGTCTGGATCCGTCTGTGGCAACCGCATGGATGTTGCCCGTGCATTGGGTACCACAAATTGCGGCCCCTAACGCACGTAACGGCCGACACACGTTTGTGTGCATGAGCCCTGAGTGTGCTTCCCTTACATAAGGAGACTTGCTTAACTCTCTTAAATAATCAGAAAACACCTGAAAATAGTCGCTGTTAACAGTGCTCTGTATATGGAGACAGCAGGGACATGTAGATAATTTGTTTTCTGCATTCAAAGTAAAAAAGTAAATAATGAATAGAAAGAAATATGAAAAAAATATGCTAAAAATATTTATGAAATTATAGAAGAAAGGCAGCATTCTGACTTCAGTGAAATAAGCGGATTTCTTTATTCACCCAAACATTCAATGGCATTGAGTGTTGGGTGAATAAAGGAATCCATTTGTTTCACTGAAGTCAGAATGCTGCCTTTCTTCCATAATTGTATCATTTTAAATAGATAGATAGACAGGCATACAGATAGTAGATAGATAGATAGATAGATAGATAGATAGATAGAAAGTTAAATAGAAACATAGAAAGATAGATATTAGATAGATAGATAGATAGATAGATAGATAGATAGATAAATAGAAACATAGAAAGATAGATATGAGATAGATAGATAGATAGATAGATAGATAGATAGATAGATAGTGTGTGTGTGGGGGTGGGGGGTGGAGCGATGCAACAGGACAGGTCCTGTATATTCTCTGCAGGCTATCTCCCCTCTTATTAGTCCAGGATCTGGACTGTCCAAGCAAGGGTGACATTCTCAATTCACCAGTAAACCTCGGGATCAGGCTAGAGGAGGCCATTACATTCACAGTACAGGACCTCGGTGAGAAAGAGGAAGGGGGTGGGGCCAAGGTCTGCCTGACTGCTGTGGAGCCGGTGCTATGTATGCAGCACCCAGCTCCTCACTACAGCATAAGGACCCTGCAGTCAACAGTGGGCCGGAGACCACGGACCAGCGCTCCTTGCTGTGCTGTCTGTGCTCTTGTCATGTGAGGCCACCAGCTGTTTTCCACATGTGTCTGGGCAGCTCAGCAGGGGGCCCCATTTAGGAATTGGGCCCTGGGTAATTGCCCTGTTTTCCTTTGCCCCCCACCCCCTAACGCCGGCCCTGTGTATATCTAAACACCTTTTGATGCACTCCATACAGTTAAGTTTACTGTCAAATAACATTCTTAAGTCTATTTCCATGTCAGTTTTATCTAGTATCTTCTCATTTACAGTGTCTTGAAAAAGTATACATACCCTTAAACTTTTCCACATTTTTTCATAGTTACATCCACAGACTTAAATGTATTTTATTGAGATTTTATGTGACAGACCAACACAAATTAGCAAGTATGTGTAAAATGAAAAGCAAATGATACCGGTATTTAAAATATTTAATAAATAAAAATCGTGAATATGTAGCATGTATTTGTATTCAGGCACCTGTACTCTGATACCCCTAAATAAAATCCAGCATGACCGACTGCCTTCAGAAATCACCTAATTAGTAGATAGAGTCCACCTGTGTGTAATTTATTTTAAATATTACTACTGCTGTTCTGTGAAGGTCTCAGAGGTTTGTTAGTGAACATTAGTGATCAAACAGCATCAAGAACACCAAGGAACACACCGAAGCTCTGAACATCTCACAGAGCACTGTTCAATCCATTATCCGAAAATAGAAGGAGTATAGCACAACTGCAAATCCACCAAGACATGGCTGTTCACCTAAACTGACAGCCCAGGCAAGAACAGCACAAATTAGAAAAGCAGCCAAGAGGTCCATGGTCACTCTGGAGGACCTATGGCAGAGATCCACAGTTCAGGTGGGAGAATCTGTCCACAGGACAACTAATAGTCATGTACTCCACAAGTCTGGCCTTTATGGAAGAGTGGCGAGAATGTTATTTTTTTTAAAGCAGGCCATAAGAAGTCCTATTTGCAGTTTGCCATGTAGGGGACACAGCAAACATATGGAAGAAGGTGCTCTGTTCAGATGAGACCAAAATTGACATTTTTGGCCTAAATGCAAAACGTTATATGTGGCAGGAAAATAACACTGCACATCACTCTGAACACACCATCTACCCACTGCGAAACATGGTGGTGGCAGCATCAGGCTGTGGGGAGGCTTTTCTTCTGTAGGGACAGGAAAGCTAGTTAGAGTTGATGGGAAGATGGATGGAGCTAAATATAGGACAATCCTGGAGGAAAACCTGGTAGAATCTACAAAAGACTTGAGACTGGGGAAGAGGTTCACCTACCATTAGGACAATGGCCCTAAACATACAACCAGAACTGCAATAGAATGGTTTAGATGGCCCAGTCAAAGTCCAGGCCTAAATCCCATTGACAATCTGTGGCAAGACTTGAAAATTGCTGTTCACAAATGGTCTCCATCCAATCTGACCTTGAGCTATTTTGAGCCTCTAGATGTGAAAAGCTATAGAGACTTAAATCAAAAGACTTGCAGCTATAATTTCGGCCAAAGGTGGTCCTACAAAATATTGACTCAGGGGGGCTGAAAACTAATGCACGCCATACTTTCCAGATTTTTATTTATTACACATTTTTAAAACCATGTATAATTTTCTTTTCACTTCACACCTACTTGCTATTTTGTTAAAAAACATTTGTTTGTGGATGTAACGTGAAAAAATGTGGAACAGTTCAAGGGATAAGGATACTTTTTTCAAGGCACTGTAATCTTGCCTACTCTATCACTTTCATCTTTGGCTGTGAATTGGATGAGGAGTTGGGCCTTAGCCAGGGGATGGGGCTTAATGTTTGTGGTTTGTGTCCAGCTGATTCTCAGCATTGTCTGCTGCAACAACCTTCCGGAATTCACACCGTTGGTGTGAAACAAGCCTATTTGGTTTAGGCTTAGACCGTTGGAGAGAAATAACAGTACTAATGGAATGGTCTAGGTTTCTAGAAATCTGCTTTCATAAATCATTCAACAAATGTCTATAGTAGAACACTAAAATGTACTCTTTAACAAATATTCTACAGTTGTGAGTTGGCCAAGGGCACAACTAGAAAATACTGGACTTCGTAGCAAACTACAGTACTAAAATATCAAATAAAAGTATTTTCACCGTTGGCAGATTTATTGCAGAAATTCATCTAAATGGGGTTGATTTGGCAGTTAGCACGTTTCTGCAATACACATTCATGAAAAAAAAAAATTCCCAACAAATCTGTTGCATGTGATTTCCACCTAATACTGCCATACAGTGCACTTGGATAGAAAGCTAGGATAGAAACAGAACATGAAATTAGCTGAATATAAGCACACATATACAGTATGTGTGTATTCACTACATACATGCAGGACTTTTTTGTCCGGTAAAAAACAGGATTCCAAACCGAAGCTGAAAGGACTCAATTGTAGTCGATGGAGTCCAAAATAAATCAAGGGCCCCCTTCCAGGCCCCACCCATGCCCTACCTCCAGCCACGCCCATGTTATACCTCCAGCCACACCTATATCCCGCCTCCACTACCTGGTCACACCGCCATCGTTATGGCTCTGATCCCATCACTACAGAAATACAGGGCGCTTACCTATTACGTCCAGTGACGTCTCCTTTGATGTAGATGTTTTCTGTCCTCGTCTTCTCCTTACAGACCTTCAGACCACACCGCCATGTTGTCGCCATTTTCCATCTCTGCAGTTTAACAAAAAAAAAATCTTAGTTTACTACTTTTCCATCTTCTGGACAAATCATCCTACTACCCCCAATACTACACTGCAGAAACAGATAATACCCCTGGTAATACTAGTACCACACAGAGCCCCCCATTTACAATACCCATTCTTTGTGGCCTCAGTAGAAGCCCCCATAGTGCCCCATAATAATGTGCCAGTAACATGTGCCTCTCCATGCCACCACATGTGCCAGTAATAAGTGCCTCTCTTGTGCCTCTCCCCCATGTGCCAGTAATAAGTGCCTCTTTTGTGCTTCCCCCCATGTGCCAGTAGCCCCCCCCTTATTATGTGCCAGTAGCCCCCCTTACGTGCCAGTAGTCCCTCTTATGTGCCAGTAGTCCACTTATGTGCCAGTAGCCCCCCTTATGTGCCATTAGTCCCCCCTTATGTGCCAGTAGCCGCCCCCCCCCCCCTTATGTGCTAGTAGGCGTCTCCCCTTATGTGCCAGTAGCCTCCCCTTATGTGCCACTAGTCTCCCCCTATGTGCCAGTTGTCTCCCCTTATGTGCCAGTAGCCCCCTTATGTGCCATTAGTCCCCCTTATGTGCCAGTAGCCCCCTTATGTGCCATTAGTTCCCCCTTATGTGCCAGTAGTCCCCTTATGTGCCAGTAGCCTGTCCCCCCTTATGTGCCAGTAGCTGTCCCCTTAAGTGCCAGTAGTCCCCCTTATGTGCCAGTAGTCCCCCTTATGTGCCAGTAGCCCCCTTTATGTGCCAGTAGCCCCCCATATGTGCCAGAAGTCCCCACTCATGTGCCATTAGTCCCCCCTCATGTGCCAGTAGACCCTCTTATGTGCCATTAGTCCTGCCTTATGTGCCAGTAGTCCACTTATGTGCCAGTATCCGTCCCCCCTTATGTGGCAGTAGCTTTCCCCCTTATGTGCCAGTAGCAGCCCCCTTAAGTGCCAGTAGTCCCCCATCATGTGCCAGTAGCCCCCCTCATGTGCCAGTAGCCGCCCCCTTTATGTGTCAGTAGCCCCCCCTTATGTGCCAGTAGTTTTCCCCCTTATGTGCCAGTAGCTGTCCACCTTATGTGCCAGTAGCTGTCCACCTTATGTGCCAGTAGCAGCCCCCTTAAGTGCCATTAGTCCCCCTTAAGTGCCAGTAGCCCGAAGAAAAAAAAAAAAAGAACACTTATACTTACCTCCAGCAATGCGATGCGATGCAGGCCTCTTCCGGCCTGTGTCTCAAGCTGTACCGCTCCGGCCGCACGATGACGTCATCGCGCCGCCTGCACCGGCCTCTGATAGGCTGCCGGCCTAGTGCTGGCAGCCTATCAGAGGAACAGGGAGAGGACACGCCTCTCCCTCCTCTGCCGCTGCACAAAACAGATGACTATGGAGATGAGCGCAATGGAAGCGCTCATCTCCTGATGTCCCCTGCCACTGCGTCTGCCCTGGGGGCGGGCCCCCTACTGGCCACGGGCCCTCGGTCCATGCCCGAGTGCCCTAATGGTCAGTCCGCCCCTGATGGAGTCTGTTTAGATCAGTTAGTGTCAGTTATGTGCCAAATTCGGCACTTCCACAATTCTTCTTGTTCTGCTAACTGCTTTAATGGAACAGAACAATGCAAATATATACTGGTGGTGTGAACTCACCCTTAGGGCTTATGCACATGACTGCAAAACTTGGATCCGCAAAAAATGACGTCCGTGTGCATTCCGTATTTTGCTGAAAGGAACAGCTGGCCCCTAATAGAACAGTACTATCCTTGTCTGTAATGCGGACAATAATAGGATATGTTTGGACATACGGAAACGGAATGCTCACTGAGTAACTACCGTTCTTTTTCAGACTGATTGAAATGAATGGTTCTGCATATGGTCCTCAAAAAAAACGGAACGGACACGAAAAGAAAATATGTGTGTGTGCATAAGCCCTTAAGCCCCTTTCACACGGGCGAGAATTCCGCGCGGGTGCAATGTGGGAGGTGAACGCATTGCACCCACACTGAATCCGAGCCTATTCACTTCAATGGGGCTGTGCAGATAAGCGGTGATTTTCACGCATCACTTGTTCGTTTCGTGAAAATCCCAGCTTGTTGTATATTCTGCGTTTTTCACGCAGCGCAGGGCCCATAGAAATGAATAGTAATGCGGGAAAATCCGCAAGCAAGTGCAGATTCGGTGCAATTTTCACACATGGTTGCTAAGGAGACGAGGGATGACCCCATTTACTTTATTATTTTCCATTAATAACATGGTTATAATGGAAAATAATAGCATTCTTTAATTTAGAATGCTAAGTAAAAGATCCATTGTGGGGTTAAAAAAAAAAAAAGAAACTGTAACTCACCTCATCTACTTGATCATGCAGCCTGGCTCGTCTTCCTTCTTCTTCTTCTTCTTCTTCTTGCAGGACCTGGCTGGAAATGGACCTTCGGTGACGACATCACACTCACCAAGTGGTGAGCGTGGTGACATCAGCGCAGGTCCTTAAGATAAAAGAACCTTTTTTTTTTTAACCCCACAATGGATCTTTTACTTACCATTCTGAATTAAAGAATGCTATGGCCTCTTTCATAAGATGCGGGTGCATTGCGGGAAAATGCGTGATTTTTCAGCGCGAGTGCAAACTGTTTTAATGTGTTTTGCAAGCGAGTAAGAAAAATCGGCAAGTTTGGTACCCTGAAGTTCGGGTTTGGGTTAGGTGTTATGTCGATTTTATTATTTTCCCTTATAACATTGTTATAAGGGAAAATAATAGCATTCTTTAATACAGAATGCTTAGTAAAAGGACAATTGAGGGTTAAAAAAAAATTAAGTCACCTCCTTCAATTGATCGTGTAGGTGCCGGTCTCCTGTTCTCTCTTCAGCTGTGGGTAAAGGACCTGTGGTGATGTCACTGAGCTCATCACATGGTTCATCACATGATCCATCACCATGGTGATGCACCATGTGATGAGCTCAGTGACATCACCACAGGTCCTTTACCCATAGCTGAAGAGAGAACAGGAGACCGACACCTACGCGTTCAATTGGAGGAGGTGAGTTAATTTTATTTTTTTCTAACCCTCAATTGTCCTTTTACTAAGCATTCTGTATTAAAAATCGCTATTATTTTCCCTTATAACCATAATATAAGGGAAAATAATAAAGATCGGGTCCCCATCTCGATCGTCTCTTAGCAACCATGCGAGAAAATCGCACCGCATCCGCACTTGCTTGTGGATGCTTGCCATTTTCACGCAGACCCATTCACTTCTATGGGGCCTGTGTTGCATGAAAAACCCAGAATATAGAACATGCTGCGATTTTCACGCAACACACAAGTGATGCGTGAAGATCACCGCTCATGTGCACAGCCCCATAAGAACGAATGAGTCCGGATTCAGTGCGGGTGCAATGCGTTCACCTCACGCATTGCACCTGCGTGCAAAACTCGCCCGTGTGAAAGGGGCCATTATTTTCCATTATAACCATGTTACAATGGAAAATAATAAAATATACAGAACACCGATCCCAAACCTGAACTTCAGTGATGCATTGCACTCGCGCGGAAAAAACTGAACAACGCAACGCAATCAAAACTGACTGAAATTGCACGTGCACTCACACGATTTCCCCGCCACGCACCCGCATCCTATCCGGCCTTCACACACGACCCCCGTGTGAAAGAGGCCTTAGGAGGACACTCAAATGGGAGTCTCTACATACATGTGCAGATTCTCACATATGTGGAGCGCAGTAACCGTTGGTATTATGTATGAACTGAATGGGTTATGCAAGCCAGGGTTAAGGGTACTTTCACACTTGCGTTGGTGCGGATCCGTCTGTTTATTTGCACAGACGGATCCGCACCTCTAATGCAAACGTTTGTATCCGTTCAGAACGAATCCGTTTGCATTAAGTTTAAAGAAAAATGACAAAGTCCAAAACGGATCCGTTTTGAATTACATTGAAAGTCAATGGGGAACGGATCCATTTTCAAATGCACCATATTGTGTCATTGACAACAGATCCGTCCCCATTGACTTACATTGTAAAAAAAACGGATCCGTTAGGCTCCGCCTCTTCAGACGGACACCAAAATGCTGCATGCTGCGTTTTGGTGTCCGCCTTCAAAACGGAATAGAGGCGGAACGGAGCCGAACTGATGCATTCTGAACGGATCCTTATCTATTCAGAATGCATTAGGGCTTAACTGATCCGTTTTGGACCGTTTGTGAGAGCCCTGAAACGGATCTCACAAACGGAATCCAAAACGCTAGTGTGAAAGTACCCTAATACAGTGAAATTCACAAAGAGATACTTACAAAAATATGGACCATACTCATGAAGATTTTGATGTCGTTTTGGCAGAAAATGCCACACTTTGTAATAGGGATGCAGTACTGTCGCCTTGGGGAGCTTGGGTCCTGGTCTGCAATGCTGGGGTCCTGAGTTGAAATCCAAAGAAAGGGCAACATCTGCATAGAGTTTGTATGACTATATATTAATGGAGTAGAGGCGACTGACTGCTTGACATTTACATGTGTGCTTAGTTTGACCACATGCTGAATATTGTTTGTTCTTTTGTCTTACAATCTCGATGACCCAATTTTTCCCCTGTTAAATAAATTGACACAAAATATCCTCAAAACATCAAAATTAGCCATTACTATACCATTCTTTTGTTAAGCTCTACATTGTTACATTGGGAAAGGTAAAATCTATTTTTGCCAAGTGACCATCTTTTGATGAATGAAGTATCAGGATGCACCATATTGTTTTTATGGTTTTGCACTGCATCTGGCACACAGATTTCAATACAGCTTGTAAAAGGTAAAATTACTCACGTTAGTTCATTACCCAGTTGCACAGCTTTCAATGCTCTGTAAAACTACTTTACAGTTATTGGAAAGCCAGTCTGGATATACATATTAAGAGACATATTAAACCTTTTTTATTATTACAAAAAATTGTATTTTTCCCAACATTAAACCCAAGCATCATAAACCTTCAATGTAGTTACAGCTACACTTGAAATATACAAAAATGGTGTACCAACATGTACACCAAATAACTAAATATTAATACCTGAATGAACAGCATTTTATAAAAAAAATCTTTTGTTTTTGTGTCATCATATTCTGAGAGCTATACCCTTGTTTTTTTTTTTTTTTGTTAAAATGGGTTTACATTTTAACTGGAACTTTGTTATGATATATTTTATTCTATCTAATTTTATTTATTAAACAGGTAATAAGTGGGCTGTGGATGATAATGATATCACATAGCCAAGACTGCTACTCCTCTCCCTCTGGTGTCCCTACACTACTCCTGCCTACCGGCAGAGTAACCACCCCGAGAAGGAAGACCCCACTTCTTGGTGGCTAAGCCATCACTTGATCCTTCAGTATACCTGCCTTAAAGCTCGCTCTCTGGGTGCCCCAATGTGTTTCCCTGACATTCAGTCAGTTCATCACGGGACCAGATCAAAAAATAAATCCATAGTTCAGTATTTCTTCATAGCAAATTAAATAGTTTTAAATAAAGGTACATAGACGAAATCTACAATGGCATGTAAGATTTAGGTGCTGCCCTTGTCTGCATGTCATGCCCCTAAATACCCCCTATGCCCCTATGTAACCACCCACTTCAGGTCACGTGCGTTCCACTTTGAAAAGCACGCTGGCATGCGCAAGCCATCCCACCCTATGCTACCAATCTCAGATAAGTCCCATGTGTAGAACCCTCTTCTATCACCAGAATGGGTGCCTTAAAAAAAACGGAGAGCAGCTGTGAATGCGCAGTCGCCCTCCATTCACCCCTATGGGAGTTCTAAAAATACCCAAGCATGGTGTACTCTCCTTAACTTCGAGGTCCCCATTCAGGAGAGGGTGTCAGAGGTGGGAACTGCACCTATCTGACATTGATGAAAAATCCTTGCAATATGCCATCAATGTCTCCGAGTGTTGACCTTTTCTTCTTTCCTTATTCAAACATTATTTTAAACTTTTTAAAAACGTTTTAATTTATTCCTGCTTAGTGACTGAAACACTTATCAGCCTGATCACGATATAATACAATGCAATACTTCACAGTAAAGCTAACAGGAAGCCTATTAGACTCTGTTTCTGGGAGGGCCTAAAAGATGCAGTAAGATAATAGACCAGTCCCTGGCTGCCATGATAACCCATCATCACCCCCTAATTACATTTTTAGTGGCTGATGACATGACAGAGGAAGCTCCCCCTATCTCTGCCTAACCACTCACATGCCACAGTCATTATTGACAGTGCCATCTAAGAGTTTAAACATCTGTGCTTGGAGTCGTCTCCAAACCTGGGTACTGTGGCAGGAGCTAGGCTGTGTGATACTGCACTGCACCTACTGCTGATCTCAGAATCCTTGACTAAAGCAGTGTTTCCCAACCAGTGTGCCTCCAGCTGTTGCAAAACTACAACTCCCAGCATGCCCGGACAGCCTTTGGCTGTGCAGGCATGCTGGGAGTTGTAGTTTTGCAACAGCTGGAGGCACACTGGTTGGGAAACACTGGACTAAAGGAACATTTACTGATGAGACAAGCAAACACAGGAGCTCCTAAATATGGCAGAGCCGGGAGCACAGGGCCTGTATGCATCCTGTATAAACAGCCTTCATGCACTGCCACACAGGTTCTGTTGGAATAATGCATGCAGAGAATGATTGGGATTTGTAAGGAGTCTAACAGAACAGATCTTATAACCCGGTATGAAATGAGGTATACAAAAGGACCAGAGAGTGCTCAATGGGAACCTTCTTTCTCTTGTATAAAGAACAGCCGAACACAGTATTCCTTACACAGCTGTGCAAATAAATGAACAAAAAAAATCATATACATTAAAAAGTACATAAGTAAAGCAAGTAAAGCAGGTAACATAATTTCAGATAGCGTTCAACTCTCAAATGTTATCAAAAGTAGAGTTTTAATTTAATTACTCCCAGAATGTTGTAGTAGTAGTGAAGAGTGATCCATAACTCAACAGCTTCTAAAAAAAATTGGCAAAAAAATAAAATATTAACTGGTAAAATACCCCTTACTGCCTGTGTGACATTTTATGAAATGTACATTGGAAAAAAAATAAAAAATAAATATCAATTTGATTTAAGACTCTAGCATTTACTTCAAAATTCTTCAGTAGTTGCCATGGTGATTTCTGATGGTTGCAAGCAGATGCTGGGAGCAATAGTTATATTCCTATATCATACCTGTCAAGTGGGTGCCAAGCAGCATGCCTTTTGTAGCACTGTACTGTTTTCCTACTTTGAAGCATAGCTCTCATTATAGCTATTGTGAAATCATTACAATATTTACATCTCTATACTCCAGTAATGACCTCTAGAATTTATGTTAAACAGCCTTATATATTATCTCAGAAATCACAGCCATAGATGTGTGGCATGTGTGAATGATGTGTTCAAAAGAAAGAATTTTGCTTAAGGACAGCAATGTAGTTAAAAGGAAAAATAATGTTGGCAGACTGAAAAAAAAGTAACAAAAGACAGAATGACTATCTCCTATATAAAACTGAAACAATGCAGTGAAGAGCTTGTGTATGAATGGATTGACTGAAAAGTAGTATTATATAAAAGTATGAAAGGTCCTAAGTATCAAAACACTTTTAGAGAAAAAGAAGGTCCTGTTGACCACCCATGGCAAGTGTGTTGGAAGTGGCAAATGTGGCATTGCATGGCTGGGACATCCAGCCAAAGCTGAATTGCGTAACTGCTCTTTTCTTGCTGTGGTTTACCAAAGTGTTCCTCAACTCCAATCCTTAGGGCCTACCTGCCGGTCATGATCTGAGAATATCCCACAGAATAAATATTACCTCCTCTATAATATGGAAATTCTGTGGTTCTTGAGGACTGGAGTTGAGGAACATTGGGTTACCAGATCCCAGTATATGTGGTTCCATCCTTCCACTGCATTTTTTATTATTAGTTCTGGGGTTACTGTGGATTACACTGTTAACAGGGTCATGTGGCTGACGTGCTATGTGAAGGGTCTTTTTGATATCTCTGGCTTATGTTGTAATAGGGACTCTGTGGCAGGCACTGCATTTGAGGTTCCCTTGCTGTCACTGTTATGGGGGTCCTGTTGTATTATGATAAATTGATGTAAAATAAAGCCATGAAGGACACACTCTAAATGTTTAATACCAAGCAGAGTAGATGGCAGCATGTCCTTCAAGGTTTCTTAATTCAAATTGGGTCCATAAAATTTACAAAAAGAGTCAAAGATAGTGCAACGTTTCGACTATATCCTAGTCTTTTTAAAGCATAAAGACTAGGATATAGTCCAAACGTTGCACTATCTTTGGCACTTTTTATACATATTTATGGACCCAATTTTAATAAAGAGACCTTGAAGGACATGTTGCCATCTACTCTGCTTGATGGGCGCTCCGTGAGCCAGGTGGTACTGCTACACAGGTCCTTGTTGGGCAAAACCTAAAGTGAGTATTGAGAATCACAGGTCCCAGCAGCTCACCAACTTGGCCTGCCGCCAGCCTATACAGGCGAATGAAAATCACCAATTGGTAAAGTACGATCTTTTCTTTTGCAAGGATTAATATTCAAAATCTTATACAGACATTTTGCCTGACGCTGGAAAGGGGACCATTAAGAACAATGTTTATTGATCCTCTATAACAACTCACTCATCGTTATTGTTTATTGATCCTCTATAACAAATTCATTTACTGTTATTGAAGATACATGATGAGAACGTCCATTTATTTAAGGATATACTGATTTAAAGTGAATATAAACCAATGATTTAAAAAATAGGTGGATCTCTCTACAAATATAAATACCAGAGCTATTGTCACAGGCATTATCTCCTATGTGATATCCCACTGGAACTTTTATGATTTTATTCTGGCTTTTTGCAGTTAATTTTATGCAGAGATTTTATTCGTTTATTTCTGCTGCTGTTTATTCTATTGTGTACATTATTTTATAGTTGCGAGTATTAGACTCAACTTTTATGCATATTCCATTGTTTCCTTTTTTACTGGTTTTGTAGCTACACACTATTGTTGTATATTTGTTTGCTAATAGACAGTATTTGTGTATATATTTCAAGTAATAAATAGTTGCACCAAATATTTGCGCCAAATTATATCCGTTTACTGCAAGCTATTGAGTGCCCTCCATCTATAGCTTTTATTTAAAAGGATCCAGAGGAGTCTGCAAAGAACAGAGCACAGCAATTCACACTGCTGTCTCTCTCAGAACTGCAAAAAAAATGCAGAAAATGGCTGTTGGGGAGGTTCTTATATAGTAAGGGGTAAGCAACTTTCCTATTGGTTGCTAGGGATGGTGCTAAGCTCAGACAAATATATTGCAGCCTTCTCATTGGCCCACAAGCAAGAAGCAGGGAGGGATCATGGGTTCAGAGGAAAAAAAATCTAGAATATTCACGAATATGAATATATAGCACTATATTCTAAATCATCACAAATTCTCGAAGTGGCGATATTCGCGATTAAATTCGCTATACAAATATTCGTGCCCAACATTAATAATTATAATGAAATGCTGTTTACATGTATCCATACTGTAGGGGATTAGCTCGGTTTCGGGGGTCACTTTCACAAGTATCTTCAGGACACACGGAATCAATTTCCAAACAGTGCATTTATTAGTGGCAGGTCACACAAAAGAATAACGCAATACAAAATAAACACCTGCCCGGCTGGGCTCTAACTAAACAGAAGTATTCCCTATCTCACCTCTATAGCGCTGTTCACACCTTGAACCGGCTGCGGCTTTCTAAGCCACTCGCCCAGCAGCCTCCTGGCTGTACCAATGTCCAACCAAATGTGACTAGCACCTAGCCCCGTGGCCCCTCAGCCCTCCTCAGCTGAGACCACGCTCAGAGCCTCCCTGGCTCTCCTTCACACACTTTCCCTGACACACACATAGAGGGTTGATTTATCCCTCCCTGATTAACCCTGCTGGCCTCACCTGGGCCCAGGGAACCTGTAATGGATTAGGGGTGTGGACTGAGAGACTCCTACTACCAACCTGACTCCCAGTCCAAAGAAATCCAGCCCATACAACTTTAACCAAACAATCTCCAGCAAGCTATGCTTTACTGAGCACTTTACTGTTCACATCCTCACAATACCCAGAACTTTGTAAGGGGTCATATAGGTCTGCAACATACACTACAAAGAAAGTAAAAACAGCCAGAGGCAAGGTCTAAGGGCTCATTCACACGAGCGGATGCCGTGAGATAAAGTTGTCACTGGGATTTTGTAGTAAAAAGGTAATGTTAATGCTCCATGTTTCTGCTGTCCAGAACAGGGCTTGGCTCTCTTTCACGCAGCAGACTACCGACACGGAATCCTCTCGTGTGAAAGAGCCCTAATAGTGTATTATATTTGTGATCAAGAACCCTAGAGAGGAAATTCAATATTCAAAAACATAAAAATAAAAAAACACACAAAAAACATTTTCAGCGTTTAAAAATGCATTTTGTAAAAAAAAATACACATAATTGCCATTGGCACATAACCCGAATTATTACATTTTGCTGTTTTTGTTTATCTAAGGTTTTGCATGATACCAGGAATACCAGATACTTATATATAGTATTGCTGGTATCATGTTTCTTCTGCATACAGCTACCTTGATAGAAAAAAAAAAAAGTTATGGCACTTGAAATGCGACAAGGTTTGGTCCTTAAAGAAACCCTTACTTGAATGTTTTCACATACTGGCAAGCAATATATGAATATCATATCTAATTTTCTTAAAAAATAATGGGTAGGAGAACATGCTGGCTGGTAGAGAATATTATGGCCGGATTTCTGTTATCCGTTTTCAAAAATAGCAGTAAGTGGCATAAGACACAAATGGGGTCATTTACCAAACTGGTGTAAAGTAGAACTGGCTAAGTTGCCCATAGCAACTAATCAGATTCCACCTTTTATTTTCCTAAGCAGCTGTCAAAAATGAAAGGTGGAATCTGATTGGTTCAAGAATGTATATATAGGTGCTCACCTAATACTAAATCATGTGTGGTGCTCAATGATCTATTCTGACTCACCCAGTCAGTAGCGGGAAGGTAGAGGATAAATGGTAATGTATAGATCGGCACTCAATATCTGGACACAAATAGAAAGAAGTATATAAAAGGTATAAAAAATATAGATTTATTTAAATATAAAAATAAAGATATAAAATTATAAAAAGGGTACCCTTATTGGTACAAAGGGTGTCCTTATTGGTACAAAAGGTGTGTACAGAGGATAGAATGTAGGATAAAATAGCAGATCAAGGAAATAGAAATCATACAAAGAAATATAAGTAAATCATACAAAATCTGATTGGTTGCTATGGGCTATTACACCAGTTTGATAAATGACTAAAAAAAAGGTGCTAAATTGTTGCCACAGAACTGGCGCAAAAGCCATTCTAAATATGGTACCTCTCATTGGGTTTAAAAAACATTACTCTCTGAAGGCAGTGTCCCTTTTATATTAAATGTATAGCATTGTTGTTAGATTGCTTTAGATATGGAGCTATTACTTGATTGTTATAGGTTGATTTGGGCTTATTTTCATAGGTGTATGTGATTACTACACTGCATAGCATGTAATCTGGGCTCTATTGTATATGGCGCATATACTTGGGCACTGTTGGAATGTTTTTCTGCACACTGTGAGACATTGTTTTTAGCTACACTAATATTTAGTGAAGAGTACTAGACTAGTTTAACAAGAAAGTTGAGATTTTAAAGTGAGTTTGTACTGAATCCGTTGAAATGTATGTGCAACTCGAAGTCACTAATGAATAAATGTCGCCTTTCCAGATTACCTGAGTTGCTCTTCTACAGAAATTAATACAGACAATAAAAAGGCCACAGAAAGAGCAACTCTTGTTTTAATGGCAAAATGAATCACCTACAGCCAAAAGCAAGTTTCTTTATTTTTATAGACTAGTGCTCTTGCCAGTATGATTAAAAAGTGATTGATTAATCTGCCCCGTGGTGTGCATGTCTTCACTGGATGTTTTGCAGTTTGTTCCATCCACCAAACAATCCCTAAAGGCATTTTCTTATTTCTCATTTTGTTTTTAAATAGGAGAGAATATGAAAGATGGGTTCAGACAGTGCTATGTACAGGTCTACTCACTTTTATGACAAGGCAGAATATACTTTAATTAAAGATAAACTGCTGTGCCAAAAATGGCCTCATCTATACAGTAACTTAATGTGTTATGGCGGTTTACAGGTCAACGTTACAAGGACAAATATAACTCTGCAAGGTTTCAAACAGAATTAGGCAAATACTATTTGCACAAGCATTACTCACATCCACCATCCCTGTCGTTGCTGTTTGGAACCTGCCCAAGTCCCCACAACTCTTCACTTCCAATCCTGGAAAATGCTGGGACAGGCCTTCTCATCCAGTCGTGGGTCTTACACGGGGTTCAGACCTGAGCGTTTTTGAAACGCGCGTTTTACACAGCGTTTTTGTCGCGCGTATTTTAGCACGTTTTTGCAAATAGGAAACGCGCGTCAAACGCGCGTTCGTGATTCTGGAGACCAATAGAAAAAGGCATATCTACACCTTTTACGCGCGTTCCCATTGAAGTCTATGGGAGGAAAAGCGCGACAAACGCCCAAAAAAACGCTCCTGAACGAGCTTATGCGTCAAGTGTGAACCACTCCCATAGGGATGCATTGGTTTTCATGTCTTGAGCGTTTTACAGCGCGTTTGAACGCGCTGTAAAACGCTCAGGTGTGAACCTAGGGTTAGTGATGTTCCATCGAGTGGGCAACTCCTGGCATTTCCAGTGTGTTGACCTAGGATAGGAAGTGCAGAGCAGCAATAGCATGGGATCGGTAGAGGTGAGTAATTCTTATTTTTTGTTTTTTATATTTTCTGGCCCATTTTTTACTTTTTTATTTCTTCCCAGAAAACATCTTTAAGGTTTTCTGAGAAGATATAAATAAGCTAATATTTTGCATCCGGGTTCATTACATGTGCAACTTACCATTATGTGCACTTTTATGGGATTTCTATAAAGCAGGCATGCTCAACCTGCGGCCCTCCAGCTGTTGTAAAACTACAACTCCCACCATGCCCTGCTGTAGGCTGATAGCTGTAGGCTGTTCGGGCATGCTGGGAGTTGTAGTTTTGCAACAGCTGGAGGGCCGCAGGTTGAGCATCCCTGCTATAAAGGATACTGTCTTAATGATTTATTTCTAGATAATTTTGTATTGCTCACTGATTAGGGTGGAGAGTAATTGAAGGAATTCAATGTATAGTTTTCAGCAATTTTACAATGCCCATCCATTAAGGATTCCTTCACTGTGCAAAACTTTAAAAAGATCTATTAGGTTTTCCCTATTAGGGTACGTTCACACGACGACAATTGTCGCGCGACAAATAGGGCACAACTTCACTGCAACATTTGTCGCGCGACATTTTGTCGCACTATTGTCGCGCGACAATTTTTATAATGGAAGTCTATGGTGTCGCATTGCGACATGCGACATGCTGCGACTGCGACGCGACAGTCGCAGAAAAACCCATCTTGAATGGATTTTCTCCGACTTTCGTGTCGCAGTCGCAGCATGTCGCATGTCGCACTGCGACACCATAGACTCCCATTAAAAAATTGTCGCGCGACAATAGTGCGACTTTTTGTCGCGCGACAATTGTCGTCGTGTGAACGTACCCTTAAATGTCTTACATTATTGCCCTCTCCCCTGGTGACCAATTGGTATCTTTCTATGGAGTAGCTAAGATGTCTTTTTAGTAAGAACCTGGTGAGGACTCTTTGTTTTCCATCTGTATTATGACATAGTAGATGAATATTTCTTGCCTAAGGTTTTTATTAAGATTAAATATTTCACATACGAGTTACCGTGACTGTAAAAAGGTGCAATGTGAACACTTTATAACAATAACAATCGACTTGATCATTGTTTGATAAACCTTTAAAAATTCATGTCGTTTTTGAGAATTGCCGAATATTTAATTGAGTAATTGGTTACTTCTGAAATAGATTGTAGGTTTCAAGGCTGACTGCTTTTGTTAATATAATCGAGAAAATGCTTTCCTTTCTGTTTAGTTTCACTGTACAAACATTGAAGAGCACAGGAAATATTAGAGTGGAAATCTATTGTGCTACATGGAGAATTACAAATTATTTAACACAGAGAAAGAAGAGTGCATAGTGCAGATAAACATGTTTTTTTAGGGCCAAAGCTATGGTGTGGACACACACAACAAACATTCAAAAATGCACATATACAGTACTATGACAATGAAATTATAGTAAAATAATCTGTGCATATTATGCAAACTATAAATAACACATAGAACTAAATAAAGGGGAACATTTACTAATCTATTTACACCCATTTTGTGGCATACATAGGTCGTAAATTTTGTCACACACCATTTGTGTGATAAAAATTGTGACTTTTCCTCGTTCATGCCACTTTTCCAGAGTGGCAAGAAAACGGGGCAAAGGCAGGGAAGCAAGTGGGCTCATTTATTATTTTCCATGATGGTTTTTGGAAAATAGCTTAAATCTACCCTGCAAGAGGGCTGGCATAGGGTTCATTTTGCAAGCAAGTTCAGTCAGTTTTGTCTGCGATTGCGTTCAGTTGTTCAGTTTTTTCCGTGTGGGTGCAATGCATTTTGATGCGTTTTTTCGCGCTCGTGATAAAAACGGAAGGTTTACAAAAAATGTCTCTTAGCAACCATCAGGGTAAAACGCATTGCTTGCAGATGCAATGCTTTTTTAACCCCTTAGTGACCACCCATACGTGTTTTTATGGCGGTCACTAAGGGGCCTTAGGCTGGGCCGCCGTGTTTTTACGGCGGCCCAGTCTAAGCGCTGCACGGCTCCCCTGTGCAGCGGGGAGCACGGACCCAGCTCTCACATGAGAGCCGGGGCCCTGCTCTAACAGCCCGAACCGGCAGGAGTGCCGATCCGGGCTGTTTAACACTTTACATGCCGGGCGCAATGGCGCCCGCTGCATGTAAAGTGGTAACAGAGGGAGCAGACTCCCTCTGTCTCCCATCAGCACCCCGCAAATGCGATTGCGGGGTGCTGATGTGCTGGGAAGCTTACCTAGCTTCCGATCAGGGCCCCCAGCCTGTCTTCCGGCATCTCCAGCAGACTGTGCCTCTCTGGCGCAGCCTGCTGGTCAATGTTGGAATAGCATTGCTATTAAAATGTAATGCATTATAGACATAATGCATTACATTTTAAAAGCAATCAAAATACTGTATATTATAGTCCCCTTGTGGGACTATTAAGTTGTAAAAAAAAAATAGAAAAAAAATACACATTTATTAAATAAAAAAAATTCCATAAAATAAAAATATATGCTTTTTTTTCCATTGAAAATACGCTTTTCAATGAAAAAAATTGCAAAAAGAAAATATCCCCCATATGTTTGGTATTGCCGCGTCCGTAACGACCCGGACTACATAAATATTACATAAATTATCCCCTATAGTGAACACCGCAAAAAATAAATAAAAAAAAGACAGAATTTCTAATTTATTCTTAGTTTCCACCGAAAAAAAAGCGAAAAAGCGCCATTTACTCCAAATTGATACCAATGAAAAATACAAGTCTTCCCTCAAAAATAAAGCCCTCAATCAACTCCATAGAATAAAAAATAAAAAAGTTATGGGTCTTGGGAAGTGGCAATGCAAAATAATTTTTTTGGTTAATAAAAGGGGTTTTATTGCAAAAAAAAGTAGTAAAACGTAAAAAAAATTATAAGTATTTAGTATCACTGTAATCATCCTGACCCAGAGAATAAAGATATTATGTTATTTGTACCGAAAAATGAACGCCGTAAAATCTATAATGTAAAAACGCAGTGGCAGTATTGCCATTTTTCCCCATCTCCCAGAAAGAGTTAATAAAAGTTAATCAGAAAGTTACATGTACCCCAAAATTGTGCTATTAAAAACTACATCTTGTCCCGTAAAAAACAAGCCCTCATAAAGCTATATAGACGAAAAAATAAAAAAGTTATAGCTCTTGGAATGAGACCATGAAAAAAGGAAGTAAAACGCTTGGTCATAAAGGCCCAAACAGGCTTGGTCACTAAGGGGTTAACGAAGTCCCATTCACGTCTATGGGGCCAGAGCTGCGTGAAAAACGCAGAATATAGAACATGCTGCATTTTTCACGCAACGCAGAACTGATGCATGGAAAAAAAAACACTGATGTACACAGACCCATTAAAATTAAGGGGTCAGGATTCAGTACGGGTGCTATGTGTTTATGTCACGCATTGCACCTGCGCGGAAAACTTACTTGTGTGAAAGAGTCCTAAAGGAACTATAAAAAAAGTATAAAAATAAATGTTTGTAAAAATCAAAAAATCAAAAATATAAAAATTCAAATCACCCTCTTTTCCCCAAAAAGTAAAATAAAAATACATAAACAATAAAAAATACACATCATGGGCATCACCCCGTGCAAAAACACCTGTACTATTAAAATGGTAAATATATTTATCCCATATAGCAAACGGAAAAAAAGTCTAAATGGCTGATTTACCTTTTTTTTTGGTCACTTCACCTCTCACAAAAAAATTCTATAAAAAGTAATGAAAAAGTCATTCACACCCCAATATAGGATCAATGAAAAATACAGATTGTCTCGCAAAAAATGAGCCCTCACACAGGTACACATAACTACAAAAAAGTTATAGGAGTCAGAATAAAGAAAAAAAAAATTTTTAAGGTTTTTATTTTACATATGGGTATAGGGAATGCCACAAAAACAAAACCCATAAAACTGTTGTGGAATGGTATTTTTTTTCCCAATTTCACCCCATTTGGAATTTTTTTCCAGCTCCACACTACATTGCATGAAATATAAAATGGTGGAATTAGAAAGTGCAACAAAAAAGCCCCCAAACGGTCTGGCCCCAGAAAGGCAGGAAGTAAAAAATGAAAACGCAAAGGAAAAAAAAAAAGGGTTAAACGACATCTATCATCTGTATTTTTTTACTAATTAAATCCAGATAGTGAAACATATTTAATTTCTATTTGTTTTTCATTTTCTGATTGAATTTTTTTATTTTTTATTTTGTGTTCAAAAATATTGGGGCAGCCATTTTGCTGGTTGTTGACAGCATTTAGAGGTATGCTTTACAGCAACCTCATGGACCACACAGAGATGTTCACTGACCTCTATGGGAGAGTTTTCTAGGGAAGCTCTGTGGCCTGTGCAGAGATCATTGTGCAAGGAGCAGGGAGAAAAGCTGTGACAATCATCTAATGTGAATAGTGGATCCTATCTTATTTATACATAGGTGTAGTAATAGGGTATTAACATGATAAACTAAAAATAACATTAACAAAAATTCTTTAAAAATATGTTTAACATAAAAATGTGATTTAAACAATAGATCAGTTTATGAGAAGTGATGACCTTTTATCCTTTTCCTGACATGGCAGTTTTCCGTTTTTGTTTTTTGTCTGGCTTTTTGTAGGTTTGGTGGTTTAATGTGGAGATTGGTCAGGGTGAGGAGGACATTGTCCGCATAAAGGGAGATCTTAAATTCCCTGCCCCGTACTTTGAGTCCCTGAATGTCGTGGTTCAGTCGTATGTGTGCTACGAGGGGTTCTATACACAATGCAAAGATAAGCAGTGAGAGCGGACAGACCGTATGTGAACCATTAGAAATATTGATCTGAATAGAGGAGCAGAAGGGCAACTTGACAAGCGCCGAAGGGGCAGAGTAGAAGCTGAGAATGGCTTGCAGAAAGGGTCCTGTGATACCGAAGGTTCGGAGGGTTTCGAAAAAGAAGGACCAATTGAGTCTGTCGAAAGCCTTTTCTGCGTCAAGGCTCAAAATAACTGTGGGGTCGAGGTAAAAGTCACCACATCAATCGACAACCCGGTGAGTGTTATCTCCGCCTTGTCGATAGGGGATAAACGCCACCTGGTCCTTGTGGACCAGGCTGGGGAGCCACACATTTAGGCGAGCGGCGAGAATACGGGTGAAATTTTTCAGGTCTGCATTAAGAAAGGCGATCGGTCTATAGTTAGCGCAGTCTTTAGGGTCTTTACCCGTCTTGTGGATGACTACAATATGGGATGACAGCATGGATGGCGGAATTTGGGAACCCAGTAAAAATGAATTGAGTAAGGCCAGGAGATAGGGGGAGAGTTCTGATTCAAATATTTTGTAGTACAGGTCTGTGAACCCGTCAGGTGCTGGAGATTTGCCTGAGGGGAGAGTTTTAATCATATCCCTGAGTTTCCTTGGCTGATATGGGGCTGTTCAGAGAGGTGACTGCCTCCGTAGAGAGATAATTTAAAAGAGGCTAAGTAATTCCATATGCGGAGTAGGGGGGGTGGGTGCGAGTGTTTGTCTGCAAGATTATACAATTTAGAGTAATAATCACGAAAGCATCGTGCAATCGCATCAGGGTGGTATTGGGAACAGCCAGCCGACTCCTTCACCGCCTGGGGAGCACGTTTGGAGGCAGCATCCCGTAATTGACCGGCCAAGATAGTGTGGGCTTTATTTCCCTTTTCGTAATATCGCTGATTACAGTTTTTTGTTTTTTTTACAGTGTTCATTATGCAGTAAAACTGACTTGTGCTCTTTATTCTCCAGGTCAGTACAAATCTGGTGATACCACATATATATAGTTTTTCTTGCGTTTTAATACTTTTCATCGCCATATTCTGACCCTCATAACATTTTCATAGTTATGTCTATAGAGATATGTAAGGGGCTCATTTTTTGACGGATGACCTGTAGTTTTAACAATACCATTTTGGGGTGTGTATGACTTTTTAATCAGTTTTTTTAAAAACTTTATTAGGAGATAAATGCAGAAAAAACAGTGAATCAGCCATATTTTGTTTCCATTAAGCTATTCACCATGTGATCTAACTTTTTTATATCTTAACTAGACATTAGGCCCGTTACAATAACGGGCGCTAGAACATTAGTTCTGACACTGGTATGGGGATCTGTGGATGGCACTGTTATGGGGGATCTGTGGATGATACTGTTATGGGGGATCTGTGGATGACACTGTTATGGGGGGATCTGTGGATGACACTGTTATGGGGGATCTGTGGATGACACTGTTATGCGGATCTGTGGATAACACTGTTATGGGGGATCTGTGTCTGGCACTGTTATGGGGGAATCTGTGGATGGCACTGTTATGGGGGATCTGTGGATGGCACTGTTATAGGGGATCTGTGGATGGCACTGTTATAGGGGATCTGTGGATGGCACTGTTATGGGGGATATCTGTGGCTGACACTGTTATGGGAGGGATCTGTGGCTGACACTGTTATGGAGGGGATCTGTAGAGGACACATTGTTATAGGGGATCTGTAGCTGATACTATTATGGGGGATCTGTAGCTGACACTGTTATGGGAAATCTGTGGCTGACACTGTTATGGGGGATCTGTGGCTAACACTGTTATGGGGGGGTCTGTGGATGACACTGTTATGGGGGATCTGTGGGTGACACTGTTATGGGGGTCTGTGGTTGACACTGTTATGGGGGTCTGTGGTTGTCACTGTTATGGGGGTCTGTGGCTGACACTGTTTTGGGGGGTCTGTGGCTGACACTGTTATGGGGGATCTGTGGATGACACTGTTATGGGGGGGTCTGTGGCTGACACTGTTATGGGAGTATCTGTAGATGACACATAGCATCGTATGCAATGTTTCATCCACAGATTCCCCATAACAGTGTCGATTGGAGTTTTCTCGAATCCGATGGTAAATTTAAACTTCAAGTGTCCCCATCACCACGGGAACGCCTCTATGTTAGAATATACCATCGGATCTGAGTTAGATTGTGAAAACTCAGATCCGACAGTATATTCTAACACAAGTTAGAATATACTAAGATGTGTTTACAGACCGGCCCCCTGCTGCCTGGCAGCATCTGATCACTTACAGGGATCTGTGACCCGCGCACAATTAACCCCTCAGGTGCCACACCTAAGGGGTTAATTGTGGGGATCAAAGCCCCCTGTAAGAGATAAGATGCTGCCAGCCAGCAGGGGGCCAGATCCCCCTCCCTCCCCAGTATTAAAATCCTTGGTGGCCAGTGTGCGGCCTCCCCTTCCCCCCCCCCATTAACTCATTCAGGACACATGACGTACCGGTACGGCATGTTTCCCGAATGCTTAAGGAGACATGACGTACCGGTACGTCATGAGTATTTCCGATCACTGCTGCTCAGCCGGCAGTGATCGGAGCAAGGTACCTGCTGAAATCATTCTGCAGGTACCTTGTTACAATGCCCAGGGGGGTCCTGTGACACCCCCCCCCCCCCTGTATCGGAAATCGCTGCAAACCGTAGGTCAATTCAGACCTGCGGTTTGCAGAGCTTTTTGCGATCTCTTAGTCTAAATGCCACCAAAGTACCCCCCCCTGCAGCCCCCAATCATATTGTGGCTGCGGGGGTGCAGGGGGAGTGGTTGCGGGTGTCGGCAGGCGGTGTAACATCGTTGGCGTCATATTGGATCTATCAGAGTATCAGCACATTGCTGACACTCTGATAGAAACGGCTGGCATCTGTGCTGCAGATGCCAGCCGTATAACCCCTTCCATACAGCGGTCCGTACTGACCACTGTATGGAAGGGGTTAACAGGGAGGGAGCTCCCTCTCCCATCGGGGGGCTGCTGTGCCTTTGCAGCCCCCCGACAGGATGGGATTGCAGAGGGAGGGGCCTCCCTCCCTCCCCATCACCCGCTGCTCAGTTCTGGCAGCAGGTGATGGTTGCCATGGAAGCAGGACGCTTTCAAAAGCGTCCTGCTCTCTCCATTGTACTGACAGTCAGACTTTGTACAGTAAAAAATACAGCACAGTGCACTATACAGTGTACTTTACTATATTATATAGACACCAGATTCACTGGATCTACAAAAACCAAGTGGGTCTGGGTCAAAAAAAAAAGTAAAAAAGTGAAAAAAAAAGTAAAAAAAAACAAAAAACATATCACTGAATAAAAATAAAAAAATTAAAATACACTACACATATTAGTTATCGCCGCGTCCGTAAAAACCTATAACATGACCTAACCCCTCAGATGAATGCCGTAAACATAAAAAAATCACAAAAAGTTTAATAGTAAGCGATCAAAAAGTAATAGGCACCCCAAAATAGTACCATTCAAACCACCATCTCATCCCGCAAAAAATGAGCCCCTACATAGGACAATCTCCCGCAAAAAATGAGCCCCTACATAGGACAATCTCCCCCCCAAAAAAAACTATGGCTTTCAGGATGTGGAGACACTAAAAAATCATTTTTTTAAAAAATGCTTTATTATGTAAAACTGAAACAAAAACACCCAAAAAGTAGTCATATTTTGTATTGTCGCATCCGTAACAACCTCTCTATAGAAATAGCACACAATCTAACCTGTCAGTTCAACGATGTAAATAACAAAAAATACAAAACGGTCCCAAAACAGCTATTTTTTTGAAAATTTTCCATTTTAATCCATTTTTCCAGTAACAAAACAAGGGTTAATAGCCAAACAAAACTCAATATTTATTGCCCTGATTCTCTTGTTTGCAGAAACACCCCATATGTGGTCGTAAACTGCTGTATGACCAAACGGCAGGGTGCAGAAGGAAGGGAAAGCCATATAGTTTTTGGAAGGCAGATTTTGCTGGAACGTTTTTTTGACACTATGTCCCATTTGAAGCCCCCCTGATGCCCCCCTACAGTAGAAACTCCAAAAAAGTGACCCCATTTTGGAAACTACGGGTTAAGGTGGCAGTTTTGTTTGTATTATTTTAGGGTAAATATTATTTTTGGTTGCTCTATATTACATTATATTATATACATATATATATATATATATATATATATATATATATATATATATATATATATTACTGAAATCTAATCTCCATTTGCCAATAACTCTTGTGGAACACCTAAAGGGTTAACAAAGTTTGTAAAACCGGTTTTGAATACCTTGAGGGGTGTAGTTTCTTAGATGGAGTCACTTTTATGAAGTTTCTACTCTAGGGGTGCATCGGGGGCTTCGAATGGGACTTGGTGTCAAAAATCCAGTCCAGCAAAATCTGCCTTCCAAAAACCATATGGCGTTCCCTTACTTCTGTGCCCTGATGTTTGGCCATACAGCAGTTTACGACCACATATGGGGTGTTTCTGCAAACTACAGAATCAGGGCAATAAATATTGAGTTTTGTTTGGCTGTTAACCCTTGCTTTGTTACTGGAAAAAATGGATTAAAATATAGAATTTTCCAAAAAATCTAAATTCTGAAATTTTATCTTTTTGCCATTAACTCTTGTGGAAAACCTAAAGGGTTAATGACTTTTGTAAAATCAGTTTTGAATACCTTGAGGGGTGTAGTTTCTAGAATGGGATCAGTTTTGGGTGGTTTCTATTATGTAAGCCTCACAAAGTGACCTCAGACCTGAACTGGTCCCTAAAAAGTGGGTTTCTGAAAATTTCAGAAAAATTTCAAGATTTGCTTCTAAACTTCTAAGCCTTGTAACGTCCCCAAAAAATAAAATGTCATTCCCAAAATGATCGATACATGAAGTAGACATATGGGGAATGTAAATCAATAACTTTTTTTGGCGGTATTATGTATTATGGAAGTAGAGAAATTGAAACTTGGAAAATTGAAAATTGGTATTTTTTTATAAATAAAAATGAAATTTTTCGACTTCATTTTACCACTGTCATAAAGTACAATATGTGACGAAAAAACAATCTCAGAATGGCCTGGATAAGAAAAAGAGTTTTAAAGTTATCACCACATAAAGTGACACTGGTCAGATTTTGAAAAAAGGGCCTGGTCCTTAAGGTGAAATAGGGCCGTGTCTTTAAGGGGTTAAAATCATTGGTGGCAAGTGTGCGGCCTCCCCTCCCCACCCCCCCATTAAAATCATTGGTGGCCAGTGTGCAGCCTCCCCTTCCCCCTCCCCCCCCATTACATTAAAATCATTGGTGGCCAGTGTGCAGCCTCTTCTCCCCCTTATTAAAATTATTGGTGGCAGTGGCCACAGGTTAACACCCGCCCTCCCCCTCCCCTCCATCATTGGTGGCTTCTTCTGCTGGTAAGTGACAGGTCTGTGCTATAAGCAATGCGCCGCACAGACCCGTCACTTACCAGCAGAAGGATCGCCGGGCAGACACAGACAGCGCAGGTAAGTATAACGCTGCTAAGTGACCATGACAGCCAAGACTTCAGTAGCATCCTGGCTGCCATGGTAACTGATCGGAGACCCAGCGATTACACTGGGACTCCGATCGGAACTGCCGCTCTGCTGCCACCAGTGATGGGGGGGGAGGGGCGGGTGTCAACCTGTAGCCACTGCCATCAATGATTTTAATAGGGGGGAGGGAGGGGAGGCCGCACACTGACCGCCAATGATTTTAATACTGGGGAGGGAGGGGGGTCTGGCCCCCTGCCAACTGGCAGCACCTGACTTCTTACAGGGGGCTGTGATCCCCACAATTAACGCCTCAGGTGCGGCATATACAGACTTCTCAGTATATTCAAACTTGAAGCGTGCCCATCACTATGGGAACGCCTCTATGTTAGAATATACTGTCGGATCTGAGTTTTCACGATCTAACTCAGATCCGATGGTATATTCTAACATAGAGGCTTTAGTAAAGTTATTCATAGTATTTCTACTCTGAGCGGGGCCCGGTGTAATATAGTGAGTGCACCGGGTCCCGCTTCCATTATAATAGGATCCCGCACATGTAGTGTGTGCCAAATGCTCTGTGTGCCGCGCATGCGCACTTGAGTATTTGGCAGACACGCACGGACAGCAGGGACACAGGGCTTTTATTAACATAGATAGTATGGGCCTTTTTTCATGCGGTGATGCCCATGATGTTATTTTTTTTAGTTGTTTGTTTATTTTGATTTTAATTTTGGGGAAAGGGGGTGATTGGAGTTTTTATATTTTTTTACATGCTTCAAAACTTGTTTTACTTTTTTCTTTTACTTTTTGTTAGGTCCCCAAGTGGAACACAACTTGCAGTCATCAGATTGCAATTTATACAAAATAATGGAAATCGATCCATTATTCTTTATAGAAATCACTAAATCACAGTTCAGTGCTGCCACCTAGTGGCATGAACTGAGATATACTAATAATTAAACTGGAAGCCTTGTACATGCTCCGACTCATTATTAGAACAGGATGCTTACAGTTTTTAACACTCTTTAACACATTTGATCACGGCATCTGAGTGGTGTAAGAGGGTGCAAGGTGTTGTATTTGATAGCAGGTACGTGTCACCGAGGTTGCTGGCCTCGGTGAGGTAAGAGCCGGGTTTTTGTCTGCAGCAGCTAGTGCTGCTCTGTTAAATAGCATGGCTGCAAAGCCGATCCGGGCCGGCTCTTACTGGGAGCAGCTAAAGAGTAGGGTGGGTGGCTGCTCCCCACGGTCCAGTCCATGTTTTGGGCTGGGTATAAAACGCAGCCAGCAGCTGTGTCTGAGGGTGTGATTATCCTGGAGCCTGCAAACAGGGCTGAGGAATTCTCTGTCCTGGAGGAAGGAGCTCAGCAAGGTGGTGTTTCCCTGCGACCTGAAGGTGGAATCGCCTGCGGCTGAGCCGACTGCTAGGTGTGAACCCGCACCTAAACCACCCAAGGTGACTGGACCCTGTGTTGGCCTGTTTTTGTTTTGCCACAGTATTTCCGTTGTGTGTGAACTGTCACCAAGAGACTGCTTTTCATTTATGGCGTGCAAGTGTGAATAAAACACTGTTTGATGCACCATCTGGACTCCTTGTTTTGCCTCTAAACTGCACCCGCACCGCTGTCTACCAGAGCGACTCCCCACATTTGGTGTCGGATGCGGGCATGCGCAGTGAGGCTGGCGTGAACGCCGAACTTTGTTTGCTGAGCAAAAGTGTATGTCCTATATTAGGCCGGCAAAGTTGCAGCCTGTGATTTCTGGCAACATGGAGGCTGCTGTGAAAGCCCTCATAGAGGCTAACGTGCAGCAGCGGGAGACCAACCAGTTATTGCTGCAACATGTGATGGCATTACAGGCGGCAGGAGCGTCCCACCACGTCCATGATGCCCGGAAGCGGTCCGTGCGGCGATCCCAAAGATGACCCCGCAGACGACGTGGAGACATACCTAGCCGTCTTTGAGAAGGTCGCCGTGAGGGAAAAGTTACCCCGTGACCAGTGGGCCGAGGTGGTTGCTCCGTTCCTGGCAGCCGGACCCCAGCAAGTTTTTTCGATTTGGCAGATGTCCAGGCAGCTGACTACCCGACCGTGAAAGGTGAGATTCTAGCAAGACTGGGGGTGAATGTTTTGGTCCGGGCCCAGCGGGTGCATCAGTGGGAATTTAACCCGGCTGAACCCGCCAGACCACAATACTATGACCTGCTACATCGGTTGCAAAAATGGCTGCAGCCAGACATACTGACTCCCACTGCTATGCTCGACCTTCTGTTAGCAGATATATTCTGGAGGTCTTTGCCATACCCTCTCCAGCACTGGATCGGCCAGGTATCCCCCACCAATGCCCTTGAGATGGTCGACCTGGTGGAGCGATATGAGGCCACCAGAAACCTGCAGGGGGTTCTTTTGGGAGGAGGCCAGTCAAACCCCGGAAACCTCCACCCCAGTCCCGGCGGCCGGCCAAACCCGCCCGGGATGTACCCTTGCAGATCCCTCCCCAGTAGTCTGCTGGCGGTGTCACGAGCCTGGCCACGTAAGGGCCGACTGTCCACAGTGGGGGAACCCATGGAGACTAATTATGGGTACCGGGCTTCCCTGTATGCCCGGAGACTGTGTGCGACCGGCACCCCGAGACAATAGACAATCGACATATGTGCCAGGTGCAAATCGGGGATAACCTGGCAGTGGCGCTGTTGGACTCAGGGAGCCTGGTAACCCTGGTAAGTGCTGCCCTGGTACAGCCCACCCAGTATACGGGCCGGAAAGTTGGTGTGGTGTGTATACACGGAGACTTAAAGGACTATCCCACGGCTGTAATGTCTCTGTCCACGGCGGCCGGCACCTGGACTTGTGAAGTGGCGATCTCCACAAAGCTGCCCTATGAACTAATAATTGGGAGAGACTTCCCTGGTTTTCCGTCACTGTGGCCTGAGATGAAAGTGACTAATAGCCCTGAGACAGGGGTAACCCTAGCAGAGTGGCCTGATACCCCTGGAAGGCCAGAGCCCTGGGAGCCCGAGTCTGAAGGGCCAGCGGTAGGGGTGACCACTGCTGCAGCGGTAGTGGGGAGACAACCCCACTGAGTGTAATGGTGGGAGACACGGAGGACTTGCCACCGGGGCCTGAGTTGGCAGACCTCAATGTCTCCGGGAAAATTTTGGGACCGCACAACACCGGGACCAAACCCTAACCAGGGCCTGGGAGAATGTGCTGGAAATTGATGGTAAACCCCAGAAACCAGGGGCTGAATTAATGTTCCCACGATTTATTGTTCTGCAGGATATGTTGTATCGGGTGAACCAAATCCGAGGTGAACCTGTTGAACAGTTGGTGGTGCCCACAGCGTATCGTAAGCTTGTCATGGAGCTTGCCCACCAACATGTTCTTGGGGGACACCTGGGGTGGCAGAAAACCCAGGACCGCATACTGCAGCGGTTTTATTGGCCCAGTGTGTTCAAGGAGGTAGAGAATTATTGTAAGTCCTGTCCGACCTGTCAGATAACTAGCCCCCAGCCACATTTCCGTAGTCCTCTGGTACCTCTGCCAATTATTGAAGTACCGTTCGAGCGAATCGCTATGGATTTAATTGGGCCTGTACCAAAAGTCTGCCAGGGGCCACCAACACATTCTGGTAGTTCTCGACTATGCCACTCGGTATCCGGAGGCGGTGCCTCTGCGACATACCTCAGCTAAGCTCATTGCCAAAGAGTTAATGGAGATGTTTTCCCGTGTGGGCCTGCCAAAAGAGGTTCTGACAGACCAAGGGACCCCTTTTATGTCCAAAGTAATGAGGGAACTGTGTAAATTGTTGCGTATAAAGCAGCTACGGACGTCCGTTTACCATCCACAAACAGACGGTCTGGTTGAGAGGTTTAACCAAACTCTAAAAAATATGTTAAAGAGGGTGGTGTCTAGAGATGGGAAGGACTGGGACCTGCTTCTGCCCTATCTCATGTTCGCAGTGCGAGAGGTACCCCAGGCCTCTACTGGGTTCTCGCCCTTCGAACTGCTTTATGGCAGACACCCTCGGGGCCTGTTGGATATCGCCAAGGAAGCATGGGAACAACAGCCTGTCCCCCACAAAAGTGTCATTGAGTATGTCACCCAGATGCAGGAACGGATAGAAAGGGTGTTGCCGCTGGTCCGGGGAGCATATGGAGGCAGCACAACAAGCCCAGAGTAGGGTGTATAATCGTCAGGCTCGGGTACGGGGCTTCAATCCGGGAGATCGAGTGTTGGTTCTGGTACCCACCCTTGACAGCAAATTCCTAGCTAGGTGGCAGGGCCCCTATGAGGTGATCGAGAAGGTAGGGAAGTAAATTACAAAGTACACCAGCCAGGCGGCGCAAGCCGGAGCAGGTGTACCACGTGAATTTACTTAAGCCTTGGAAAGATAGGGACACGGCCGACGACCACAGCCCCGGCCAGGGCTTCTAGGTGAAAGGGTCCAGCCCCACAGTTCGAGGCCTGTGAAGCAGTAACCACGGTAAAAATTGCAGACAGCCTGTCTTCCAAACAAGTTCAGGAAGTCAGGGAGTTCATCAGTCGGAACACGGATGTGTTCTCGGACCTCCCTGGCCGCACGTCTCTCATCCAACATGACATCGTCACTGAGCCTCAGGCCAAGATCCGGTTAAAACCATACCGGGTACCCGAGGCTCGGCGACGGGCCATCGCGGAGGAAGTACAGTTAATGTTGAAGCTCGATGTCATTGAGGAGTCGAAGAGTGAGTGGGCCAGTCCCATAGTCCTAATACCCAAGCCGGATGGGACGTTGCGGTTCTGCAACGATTTTCGCAAGTTAAATGAAGTGTCCAAGTTTGATGCGTATCCCATGCCCCGGGTAGACGAGCTTGTTGAGAGTTTAGGGCAAGCCCGTTATTTTTCTGTGCTAGACCTCACCAAAGGGTACTGGCAGGTACCCTTAACGGAGTCGGCTAAGGAAAAAACGCATTTGTTACCCGCAGGGCCTGTATCACTACAAGGTGTTACCCTTTGGCCTGCATGGCGCCCCGCCACTTTCCAAAGGTTAATGGACATAGTGCTGCGACCACATCGTCGGTGCGCCTCGGCCTACTTAGATGATGTAGTCATCCACAGCACCGACTGGGAAAGCCATTTACCCAAGGTGCAGGCGGTAGTGGATGCCCTGAGGAAAGCCGGACTGACCGCTAACCCAAAGAAGTGCTCCATAGGGTTAGAGGAGACAAAATATCTGGGATATGTAATTGGGCGGGAGTCATCAAACCTCAGGTAACCAAGGTAGAGGCCATTCGTAACTGGCCCCGACCGGTCACCACCAGGCAGGTAAAGTCGTTCCTGGGGATTGTAGGTTACTACATGAGGTTTGTGCCCCACTTTGCCACAATAGCAGCGCCGTTGACAGACCTGTTGAAGGGGCGAAAGTCTGGGAGGGTTAGCTGGAGTGAGAAGGCGGAGGAGGCTTTCGCCGCGTTGAAGTCGGCCCTGTGTGGGTCCCCGGTTTTGGTGACACCCGACTTCAACAAGGAGTTTGTCGTACAGACCGACGCCTCGGAGGTAGGCCTCGGTGCGGTACTGTCTCAGGAGGTCAACGGGGAAGAACATCCCGTTGTCTTCCTGAGCCGTAAGCTCAATCCCGCCGAGTCCAGATATAGTATAGTGGAGAGGGAGTGCCTGGCTATCAAGTGGGCACTCGAATCTCTCCGCTACTACTTGTTAGGGAGGAGGTTCCGTCTGGTGACCGACCATTCCCCCCTCAAATGGATGAGTCAGGCCAAGGAGAGGAATGCTCGGGTCACCAGGTGGTTCCAATCTCTTCAGAATTTCAAATTCTCCGTGGAACACAGGGCAGGCCGCTTGCAGGGCAACGCAGATGCCCTGTCCCGCGTCCACTGCCTCACGTGTGTTCACCCCTCAGGGTTGAACAAAGGGGGTGTAAGAGGGTGCAAGGTGTTGTATTTGATAGCAGGTACGTGTCACCGAGGTTGCTGGCCTCGGTGAGGTAAGAGCCGGGTTTTTGTCTGCAGCAGCTAGTGCTGCTCTGTTAAATAGCATGGCTGCAAAGCCGATCCGGGCCGGCTCTTACTGGGAGCAGCTAAAGAGTAGGGTGGGTGGCTGCTCCCCACGGTCCAGTCCATGTTTTGGGCTGGGTATAAAACGCAGCCAGCAGCTGTGTCTGAGGGTGTGATTATCCTGGAGCCTGCAAACAGGGCTGAGGAATTCTCTGTCCTGGAGGAAGGAGCTCAGCAAGGTGGTGTTTCCCTGCGACCTGAAGGTGGAATCGCCTGCGGCTGAGCCGACTGCTAGGTGTGAACCCGCACCTAAACCACCCAAGGTGACTGGACCCTGTGTTGGCCTGTTTTTGTTTTGCCACAGTATTTCCGTTGTGTGTGAACTGTCACCAAGAGACTGCTTTTCATTTATGGCGTGCAAGTGTGAATAAAACACTGTTTGATGCACCATCTGGACTCCTTGTTTTGCCTCTAAACTGCACCCGCACCGCTGTCTACCAGAGCGACTCCCCACATTGGTTACATGTCCGTGGTCGGCATTACCGCCAGTCACAGACATTAGCTGCAGGTGCCTGCTGTATGAAACAGCAGGCACCCAGCATCTATGGTGCTTGCTCTGCTCCGAAGCAGGCACCATCTTTAAAGACCCGACATGCGCCAAGGGGAGGGGTCTAACACTTAGCGGCAGATTTATCAAAACCGATATAAAGGAAAACTGTCTTTGTTGTCCATAACAACCAATTGGATGCCAACTTTTTTTTTTCCAAAGAAGCTCTGAAGAATGAAAGGTGGAAGCTCATTAGTTGCTATGGGCAACTAAACCAGTTTTCCTTTACACATCCATGTGGTATCATCGGGGGATCCTTCTAGCAAAAAGGTATTTTCCAAAGAGTATTATTCATTTCATCTTTTAAAAAAAAGTTGCATTCTTCTACTATATTCTAGGCTCCATTTAATGACTTTTTAATTAAGGTTGTGTCTAAGTTTATTTATTTATTTTATGCACTTATATAAAAATATTTTTTAGCCGTACTTCTCAAACACATGAGATATGCATCATATGTATATTGGGTGTTTGGTGTTCAATTATTCATGTGAATATGTCGGCTTTTTCCCAAGTCAATGATGGAAATCAGCATACGTTAGTTATGTATTGATTGTGTATTGCTTTACATGTCTTTTTGACTGTGTATAAGCAGATATATGTGACGGATAACCTTTCTGCTTTCAAGAGAGATACTTAATCAATGGGGTAATGATTGCATTGAATATTTGTGGATCATTTAAATGCGGTCCTTTTATTGTTTAGGATACTTTATATTTGTAAAGAAGTGAGTCTATTAAAGCTTGATCACAGCTTTGAGCATGTAATGTTAGATACACCTCAAATTACATGTTTTTATTAAAGCACAACGCCACTTCTGCCAACATCTGCAGGATCCTTTTACAGTTTGACAGTAGATCTTTAGGTCGGGTTCACATTACCATGTAGTTTTCTGTTCATCTGGTCCGTGAGAAGAACCGAAAAATAAACAAAAAATGGATCCTATATTTTAAGCAGCTGTCATGCTCAGCTGTACGCATTTTGCATCCGTTTTAGCCATTCCCATCTGAGATCCGCTATTTTAGACCGGGGAAAATGCAGGACTTTTTTTTCTATTCTTCTGATGGATCAGAAGAACGGAAAGCTCAACGGTGATGTGAACTCAGCATTAGCATCCAACAGATTGTAACTTTCCTAGTATGTGCTTAGAATGGCAATTTGTTGCCAAATTCTGAGAAGCAGCTGAAATAATAGGAAATGATATAAACCGCATGTTATTAATCCCTTCAGGACCCTGTCATTTTTCACCTTAAATTGGACCTTTCATTGGTCCAGACATTATTAAATAACTAGCAGTTTATGTAGGGCACTATGCACAGATGTAATATTTCTTACTAGTTTGTGTGGGCACCGCTCCGTTCGCCCGCTGTGCCCCCTGCAGTTTTCCCGGCTGGTATGCTAATGAATAGCATTGGTACAGGAAGGAGGAGACTGCCTTGTTTCTTAATGGGCGTATCCTTCTCTCGCTGTAGCGCCGTCCAATCGCAGCAGAGAGCGTCACAGCCAGAGAGAAAAAAAATCTCACCGTCTTGTTTTAGCACAGTTTTTATTTTATTTTTTTCTACGGTGTTCAGATGAGGGGGTGGATCATGTGGACACAATTTCTATAATTTATTTTTTTTTTTTACTTGAAACATTGAAACTTTATTTTGTTATATTTTTTACTTTTTATTTTTGTCCCACTCTGGGACTTCAACTTCTGAGGTCTGATCCCCTCTGCAATGTATTACAATACATCCTGTATTGTAATACATTGCATGTCGGCTTGTATGCTGACAGCCTGCCTGTGAGACCCAGCCTACGGGCTGGATCTCACAGGCTTACGTAGAAGGCAAGCCCGATGCCTTCCATGCCTTTTCTTTCATCGGGTCCCTGCCAATGCAGCACGGGGACCCGATGGAGATGTGGAGAGCACCCGCACCCTCCACAAACCCTCTGCATGCCGCAGTCAGCTTTGACTATGGCATACAAGGGGTCATATGGAAATCATTCTTAGCCTCAGCTAAGAAAGCTCCCATGTACTCCAGCTCTAAGACAACATCTTATCTCCTCCAGAGCACGAAGGTTCCATCCTACCAAAGAAACCATGCCTCCTTGCTATGTCATATATGCTTTTCTGCTGTTAGTATAGACTCCATTACAAGATGGCCGCCATAGCTGGATGTTTACATACCAGAGTTAGTAAAACAATGCACACTGCGCAGATGCCAGTGTAATCTCTTTTAATTTTTTCATATTACAGCCAATGTAACAATGCCACATGCTTCAGAGGGAATCCCTCTCTGATGTCTATATAAACTGCTGTACTTCCTGTAAAAAATTAGAAATTACTTTATCCACAATGTGTGTCATGTGTGTTATTTTGTAGCTCAGTGAAGGAAAAAAAAACATTTTTTTTCTGGCTGCTTAAGTCCCCTATATTGCCTTTTGTATGTTTAAGGGGTGACATAGTCCATTTGTCTAGCCTGGGCTCTGTGGTGCCACAGAGCACTTTTGTATACTATGCACTAAACCGTATATTCCATTTCAGCTACCAAATGGTGCATCAGTGTATTTTCAGGGCCGGTGCATGGATTTTTGCCGCCCTAGGCAAAGATCCATTTTGCGCCCCCCCCCCCCATGTCACTCACTCACTGACAGACACGCACTCACTGACAGACAGACGCACACACACAGAGACAGACACACACACACACACACAGACAGACACACGCACACTGACAGACAGATACACTCACTGACATACACACACACACTGACATACACACACTCACTTAATGACAGACACAAAGACATTTACTGACAGACAGACATACACTCACTCACTGACAGACACACACAGGCAGACACTCAGTCAAACACTTAAACACTCACCTCCCTCGGGTCCAGTGTGGTGTAGCTCCTCAGTCTTCCAGCGCGCCGTTTATTATGCCAGGCCGGAATGAAGTTAGCGAGGGAGGAGTGTGGAGCTGCTAGAACAGGCTCCCTTGCCGCCCGCCTCCTCTGCTACAATAATTTACTGGCAGTGCAGGCACCTGCCATCAGGGTAAGCAGGTGCCTTCTCTGCCATATTTAAGAAGGACCTCCACCTCCTGGCCCCCATGTAATGGCGCTGGGGGTGGCTCAAGAGCCGCTCATCCAGTGCTGCAGCCCCAGACAGGGGGAGCCCACCAGCACGCCCCCAGCAGGCCAGCACCCTAGGCGAACGCCTAGTTCTCCTAACGGTGACGCCGGCCCTGTGTATTTTAGTTAAAAAAAAAGTGGTCATCCTGATCCACCAAGCCTATTTTACACCGCCAAAATATATATTTGACATTTCTGCAGTGAAATAGAGAATTTGTGTAATTTTGAGGAATAAAACGTATTTCTTGTCCACAAAGAAGTTCTGCATACACCGTCCAACGACATATTTTATATTTCTGCATGGAAATAGTGCTTCTTTGTTCTTATAGAAAAAAAAACGTTATTCAAGGTCCACCAAACAGTCTGAAATAACCATTCCAACCACCTATTTTACATTGTTGCTGTGAAATACAGCATAAGTGTATTTTTTTTACAAAAAAAGTGGAAATCCTGATCCACAAAGCATTTTGAAATACACCGCCTTAATACCGATTTCACATTACAGCTTAGAAATAGTGCATTATTCTTTTTTTGTGTGTGAAGAAAGCCAAATTCCTGCTTCACAAAGCAGTTGTACATACACAATATAAATACCTATATTTAATTTACAGCAGTGAAAAACTGCATTTGTGAATTTTGGTGACAAATGCCGTGACATAGTCCATTTGTCTAGCTGGGCTCTGCATACACCGTCCAACGACATATTTTATATTTCTGCATGGAAATAGTGCTTCTTTGTTTTTTATAGAAAAAAAAACATTATTCAAGGTCCACCAAACAGTCTGAAATACACATTACAACCACCTATTTTACATTTCTGATGTGAAATACAGCATAAGTATATTTTTTTGACAAAAGAGTGGTAATCCTGATCCACAGAGCATCTTGAAATACACCCCTTAAATACCGATTTCACATTACAGCTGAGAAATAGTGCAATATTCATTTTTGTGTGAAAAAAGCAATATTCTTGCTTCACAAAGCAGTTGTACATACACGGTATAAATATCTAATTTAAATTTACAGCAATAAAAAACTGCATTTTGGGGTTTTATTTAAAATATCTTAGGCCGAAAAAACAGTTGTGCTTCCGTCGTTTAAATAATTATTTCCAATTTATAGCAGCCTAATACTGCATTTGTGAATTTTGGTGACCAAATCCGTGTTCTGGGTCCCCAAATCTGGTGTCCATACAGAGTATAAATATCTATTGTTAATGTACAGCAGTTAAAAAATGCATTTTGGGGTTTATTGAAAAAGGCCATGTTTTTAGGCCGAAAAAACTGTTCTGCATCCGGCGTATAAATAATTAATTTCAATTTACAGCAGTGAAATACAAATTTTCTGTATTGTTTTACAAAAATACTTGTTCTTGTTCCACAAACCACTTGTGCATACAGCGTAACATTTTTTTGACACGGGCACTGCCTTAGCGAACGTAATTGTCGACTAGTGGCAGGTAAATTGACAACGGATAGAGACCAATCTTTCAGCTTGGTGGGTGAATGCAAATAATGAGGAGAACATCAAATAAGGGACGTGGGCATGGTCGTGGTGGTGTTGGTGGAGCTCCTGTTGCTGAGAGAGGACGTGGCAGTTAAGCGCCAACTACCGCTCCAAGTCAAACTCCTTCCTCTGGTGCGAGTAGGCAACAGAATCTGCAGCGTTATTTGATAGGCCCAAATGCCGCTCTACAGATGGTGAAGCCAGAACATGTACAGGCGATAGTAGATTGGGTGGCTGACAGTGCCTCCAGTTCCTTCACAGAATCTAACACCCAGTCCCCGGCAGAAAGCTCAGCGTTAGCACCTGCAGCCCATGCCCATCAGTCTTCCACCTCACCCTCCTGCAAATCAGCCAAGCAGTCAGAGCCCCAAATCATGCAGGAAAGTCTTATGCTTTTTGATGACTCTGTTGGCACGGTTTCCCCGACCCATCCACCTAGCCCTGCCCCAGAAGAGGAAGACCTTGAATGTACTGATGCTCAACCACTTTTGTTGCAGAATGAGGACATGGAAATACCGCCACAAAACGTGTCTGATGATGACGAAACACAGATGCCAACTGCTGTGGCTTTCTGCAATGCGCAGACCGACGAGGAGGGCAGGGGTCATGAATGGGTGGAAGATGATGTGGAGGATGATGAAGTCCTAGACCCAGACTGGACTGAAGGTCGTGCTAGTGAGGAGTGCAGTACTGAGGAAGAGACGGTGGTCACACAGAGGCAACAGCATAGCAAAAGTGGGAGCAGGGTGCAAAAGCGCAAAGGCCGTTCCAGAGACAGTACGCCTGCTACTGTCCACCGCACCCAGGCACCGAGCACACCAATGCCTGCTCCAAGGAGTTCATTGGCATGGCAGTTCTTCACACAATGCCCTGACAACAAGACATGAGTGGTTTGCATGTTGTGCCATCAGAGCCTGAAGCGAGGCATAAACGTTCTTAACGTGAGCACAATCTGCATGACCAGGCATCTACACACAAACCATGAACTGCAGTGGAGTAAACACCTTAAAAACAAGGAACTCTCTCATGCTCCTCCTGCTCCCTCTTCTGCTGCTGGCTCAGCCTCTCCCTCCACCTCTGGCGTCACCGTGGCACCTGGCAACCAGCAAACAGAGGATGTTCCACCAACACCACCACATACGACACCATCACTAAGCATCTCCACCATGTCACACGGCAGCATTCAGCTGTCCATCTCCCAAACATTGAAGAGAAGGAGGAAATACCCACCTACCCATTATCGAGCCCTGGCCCTGAATGCCAGCATTTCAAAATTAAATGCTGTCATTCCGTCTGGTGGAGACGTACTGTTTCAAACAGCTGATGGCGGTGGCTATCCCCCAGTACGTTGTTCCCAGCCGCCACTACTTTTCCAGGCGAGCCGTCCCTTTCCTGCACAACCAAGTGGAGGATAGAATCAAGTGTGCGCTGCGTAACGCCATCTATAGAAAGGTCCACATAACCACAGATACATGGACCAGTAAGCACAGCCAGGGTCGCTATATCTCCCTAACTGCACACTGGGTAAACGTAGTGGCAGCTGGGCCTGAGGCAGATAGCGGTTTGGCGCATGTCCTTCCACCACGGAGGTCGCAGGGCATTATTCATGGCCTCCTGTTGCTTCCTCCTCCTACTCCACTTCATCCTCCTCCTACTCCACTTCTACCACCCCACACATCCGGTCATCGAAAGAACATCACCCCCAACTTCAGCACAGCCGGGGGTAAACGTCAGCTGCCGATTTTAAAACTCATGTGTTTGGGTGACAAACCCCACACCGCACAGGAGCTTTGGAGGGGCATAGAACAGTAGACTGATGAGTGGTTGCTGCCGGTGAGCCTCAAGCCCGTCCTGGTGGTGAGCGATAATGGGCGAAATCTCGTTGCAGCTCTGGGACTAGCCGGTTTGATGCACATGCACATCCCTTGCCTGGCGGATGTGCTGAATCTGGTGGTGCAGAAGTTTGTTAAAAACTACCCAGACATTCGGAGCTGCTGCTAAAAGTGCGGTCCGTATGTGCGCGTTTTTGGCGTTCTCACCATGCTGCTGCTCTCCTGTCTGCGCTGCAGCGTAACTTCGGCCTTCCTGCTCACTGCCTCATATGCGACATGCCTACCAGGTGGAACTCCACCTTACATATACTGGAGAGACTGTGCAAGAAGCAGCGGGCAATAGTGGAGTTTCAGATGCAGTATGCACGGGTCAGTCGCTCTGCGGATCAGCACCACTTCACCACCAGTGACTGGGCCTGCATGCGAGACCTGTGTACCTTGTTGCGGTCTTTGGAGTACTCAACCAACATGGCCAGTGCTGATGACACCGTTGTTAGCATTACAATACCCCTTCTATGTCTCCTTGAAAAAAATATTACGGCGATGATGGAAGAGGATGCGGCACAGGAGGAGAAGGAAGAGGGGGCATTTCACAGGGTTTCAGGCTGGTTATACAGAAGTGGCTCAGAGGTTGGGTTCCTGCACCAGCAGAGGCCAGGTACACATGTGGACAGCCAGAGCACACTTCTGGAGGACGAGGAGAAGGAGGATGAGGTAGAGGAGCAGGAGGAGGGGGAACCGGTTTCACTGCAGGGTGGCACCCTACGCAGCTCAGGGCCATCACTGGAGCGTGGCTGGGGGGGATACGGAGGACACAGAAGATACGCCACCTACAGAGGACAGCTTATTGTTACCTCTGGGCAGCCTGGCACACATAAGCGACTACATGCTGAAGTGCCTGCGCAACGACAGCAGAGTTGCCCACATTTTAACTTGGGCTGACTACTGGGTTGCCACCCTGCTGGATCCCCTCTACAAGGACAACGTGCTCACCTTAATTCCTGCACTGGAGCGTGATAGGAAGATGGGCAACTACCAGCGCACGCTGGTAAACGCCCTCCTGAGGGCATTCCCAACTGACACGGGGAGACAAGTGGAAGCACAAGGCGAAGTCAGAGGAGGAGGAGGAAGAGGTCGCCAACACAGCTGTGTCACGGCCAGCTCCTCAGACAGCAGGGTTAGCATGGCCGAGCTGTGGAAAAGTTTTGTCACCACGCCACAGCAAACTGCTCCACCAGCTGATAGGGAACGTGTTAGCAGGAGGCAGCATTTCAACAACATGGTGGAACAGTATGTGTGCACACGCCTCCACGTACTGACTGATGGTTCTGCCTCATTCAACTTCTGGGTCTCCAAATTGTCAACATGGCCAGAGCTTGCCCTTTATGCCTTGGAGGTGCTGGCCTTCCCTGCGGCTAGTGTATTGTCTGAACATGTATTTAGCATGGCAGGGGGCGTCATTACAGATAAACGCACCTGCCTGTTCACAGCCAACATGGACAAGCTCACGCTCATTGTACCATTATTTTGGGGGCAACCCCAAATTGAATGAACCTGTTCTCTGTCTGGGTGTCAGGGGCCTAAAATTCTGTTAATTGCCTGCTGCTTTGGCTTGTGACATCAAGCTTGATTTTCTGCTATTTGACCTCTCTCCTCTGTCTGGCTGCTGTGGCCTAAATAACTGAAAGTGGCCTTTTCCTTTGCTGGGTGACATGAAGACTGATTTTCTGCTATGGGACCTCTCTCCTCTGTGTGGCTGCTGGGGCCTAAATAAAAGAAAGTGGCCATTTCCATTGCTGAGTGACATGAAGACTGATTTTCTGCTATGGGACCTCTCTCCTCTGTCTGGGTGCCAGGGGTCTACATTTCAGATAATCACCTGCATTGGTGGGAGAAATTAAACTCTTTATACTGTCAAATGGCCGCCCCATTGTCTGATTGTCAGGGGCCTATATTTCGTTTCATCGCTTGCTGCATAGGTGGGAGACATTATCCTTTTTTTAATGTCAAATGACCGCCCCATTGTCTGGTAGTCAGGGGCCTATATTTCGTTTCAGCGCTTGCTGCATTGGTGGGAGACATTATCCTTCTTATGCTGTCAAATGACATTTACATTGTCTGGTTGTCAGGGGCCTATATTTCGTTTCATCGCTTGCTGCATAGGTGGGAGACATTAACCTCTTTTTACTGTCAAATGATGCCTACATAAATGATAATGGCCTGTTCCATTGCAGGTTGACCTGAGGCCTGTGTTGCTGTTACGGGACCGATCTCTTCTTTGCGAGCGCCATGGTCTTGAATTAGTGAATGAGGCCTGTGGCACTACTGGGTGAAATCAATACTGTTTTGGCATGATTGTAATTCTCCTCTTTATGGGTGACATGGGTCTGAATCTGTGAATGAGGCCTGTTGCATTGCTGGGTGAAATCAATACTGTCTTCGCCTGATTTAAACTCTCCTATTTGTGGGTCCCGTGGGCCTGAATGTTTGAATGAAGCCTGTGGCCCTGCATTCAGACATGATTCCTTCTTGGCTGAGATGACAACTTCAACTCCCATGTATAGTTGCCATTGGCCTGAATCTGTGATTGAGGCCTGTGACACTGCTGGCGGACATGAATCCTTCTTGGATGTGATGTGAACTTCAACTCCCATGTATGGTTGCCATGGTCCTGAGTCTGTGAATGAGGCCTGTGGCACTGCAGGCAGACATGAATCCGTTCAGGCTGTGATGAGAACTTCAACTCCCATAGCATTCCCACCTGACATCACCCCAACCTCCTATTCCACCTCCTCCTCCAAGTTACCAATTGATACTGGTTAATTTTTATTTATTTTATTTTAAGTCATTTCCCTATCCACATTTGTTTGCAGGGGATTTACCTACATTTTGCTGCCTTTTGCCGTTCCTGGGCTATTTTACAGCCTTTTTAGTGCCCAAAAGTTTGGGTCCACATTGACTTCAATGGGGTTCAGATTCGGAGTGAAGTTCGGGTTAAGTTCGAATCCCAAACCCGAACGTTTTCGTGAAGTTCGGCCGAACCAGGTGTTCGCTCAACTCTAGTCAGGACCAGTAAAAGGTCCTCGTGGATAGGGGCTAACTATTAAATCAGTGTGTGTCCTACTGCTGGGACCCCACTAATCATGAGAACTGGTACCACACAACCGCCCAAAGCGGCAGGTCTGGCATGCTTACTACTTCCCCATTGATTTCTGTGGTAGTTCCTGAGACAACCGACTACAGCCCTCCCCTATTTTTGGAATTCTGATAAAGATAAATAGAGTGATTGTCTACAAGCCCGACCTGCTGTTCTGTTCATTTCAGGGCAGTCTGAGGGGTACTGGGTCCCCGTTCTTGTGACTGGTGGGGGTCCTAGCTGTAGGACCCCTATTGATCTTAAAGTTATCCCCTATCCTGTGACTAAGGGATCATTTTTAACAACCAGAATATCCATTTAAGACAGTCCCAATCCCCATTTAGATGCCATGCCTTCAGCCAGCCACACTGCAGGCGCTACACACAATTTGTCACATATGCACTGTTCGGATTGGTCCAAATTGTGTGGTTTATGTTGATGCAACTACACGAATACACGTTCATGCCATAATAACCTGGACTGTATCTGGATACGTTTATGCATAAGAATAAAAGCAAACACAAAAGAGCTTACATTCGTTAAGTGTCATTGATTTTTATGCTGATTTATCCTTGGATAGGTGACAGGTTGTTCAAACTTTAAGACTGAATAAATGGAAATTATTTTCTTAAATTGCTAAAATACGTGTAAGCAATCTCGTCAGGTAAAACATTTCATAAGGCTTATGGCTACAGTGCTTAAATAGCCTTTTCTGTTACTGCTTATTGTAACCTAACGGTGCATGTATTATATGCAGACTTTTACATGTGTTGACTGTATATATAGCTACTGTATACAAGCTCCAAATTCCAATCTATTTTGGTGCACTACGTACTTAGCACAAACCAAACAGTATCAGATGGCATGGAATCACTGTCCTAATGTAAATGGCAATTGGTAAACTTGAAATACTCGAACCCATTTTTTTTGTTATATTATCATATGCATAACTACCTTCTCCCGTAGTTGAATATTGGATTTCTTCGTTTTATTTGCTTTTATTCCCAATTTTCCTTGCCTCTTTATTCTAGCATGATCCTCTAAACTGTTGAGTAAGCCGGTTTAAGAGTGGCAGATTAACATAGAGCCCTTTGTCAATAATTAACAGGTTTGAATACTTTAGATATTGTGCTCTGTCTCTAATGTACAAGTGTCCGCTGCCCACCCACTGTTACCGGCAGAAAGAAAAACTTGCTTGCCGTGCTTAATTCATTTTCTTAATCACTATAGATAAATCTTGAGAAGAGAAGGTGCACAAAGAATCAGCAGGTATGTTTAATTCACTTTGAGTATTAGTCTAGGGGATAAAGCTCTTACGTTCTATTATACATATATGTATTGGTTGCATTTATAAAACAAACTGCAGCTATAGACTACAGTATTATAGTTAAAATTATGTTTTTTTTGGTTTGTTTTTTTGCAAAATGTAATTTCAGATTGTTTAACCTTACTCAAGCTGTCTTCTACTAACCTATAAGAAAGGAAACAGAGTTCAAAGTTTAGGTTCCATAAGAAACTATCTGATCCTCAAGTTATTCATTAGAGTAAATATACTGTTCTACCTTGCCAATAGCTTTCAGTGTATATTTGTGTCTGAATATTTATAGCCACTTTTAGTACTTTTCTTATTCTTCCATTGTAAATCAGCATTTCTTCTTAAAGGCATAATACAGATAATGCAAGAGTAGGCATTGAGCGCAATAGTGGTGTATGGAGACTTGATGTATAGTTGCTTATGATCCACCTTTGGTGTAATTACAAAGCAGAACATCTCTTCCCGGCTCTTCCACTGAGCACGATGCAGTGACATCATTATGTCTACATTTACCATAATGCTAGCATACTGCTGAACTGTATTGTACTGTACATCATGGGAATGAGGTTAGGTGAGCAATTTATTTATATATATATATATATTTTTTTTTTTTTGGGGGGGGGGGGGCTTTATGCTATGGCACTAATGTGAGGCACTTTATGTGTGGAGCAAAAGAGAGTTATTATAACTTTATGGGGACACTTCACTTGTCTGTAGGATATAATGTGCACTAAGGGGCACATTATATCTGTAGGAGCAACAAGGGAGCACTTTAACTGTGGCAGCACTTTAAGGCTACATGCACACGACCGTTGGTGTTTTGCTGTCCGCAATTTGCGGAACGGAACGCGGCCCATTATAGAAATGCCTATTCTTGTCCGCAAAACGGACAAGAATAGGACATGCTCTATTTTTTTTGCGGGAGCACGGAACAGAGCAATGGATGCGGACAGCACACGGAGTGCTGTCCGCATCTCTTGCGGCCCCATTGAAGTAAATTGGTCCGCGCCCGAGCCGCAAAATATGCAGCTCGGACGCGGACCACGACGCGGACCACAACAACGGCCGTGTGCATGAGGCCTAAGTGTGTGGGGAAAACTAAATGGTACTTGTGTGTGGGGGCACTAATGAGGCACGTTAACTATGTATGGGGAACTAAGGCTGAGTGCGCATCACCTTTTAAAAAGAACAGAAAAAATCTGTTATTTTGAGCATCAATTATGATAATTTTCCATCGGTTTGTGTCGCTTCCGTCACAGATCAGTTATTTTTGACGGGAGAAAAAGTCCTGATAAAAGTACTCTTTCTACCATCAAAAATAACATGTCTGATGGAAGTGACACACAAACTGATCATAACTGATGTTCAAAATAACTGATGCTCAAAATAACTGATGTTTTTTTTCTTTTTCTGTTCTTCTGACAGGTAAGAAGAACCGAAAGCTAAACGGTAATGTGTATTCGGCCTTAGGGGTACTTTAAACTGTGGGGCACTATTACCATGAGGAGATCACTAAAGGGGTGCTATTAATGCATAGAATTTATAAGGTTGATGCCACAGGGAAGGAAGTACTATTACTTTTAGATGGGAAGAGAGGCAATAATTACTGTGTGAAAATGGTAACGGAACATTATTACTGATAAAGTCTAGCTATATTTCTAAAAAAATGTAAACATTAATTGTGGAAAAAACATACCTTGGTAACCTAAAACAACATACATGTAGACAATGTGGCAGGAAAATACTCCTGGGCAACGTGTTTCAGACCTGCTGGTCTTTTTTCACAACCAAAAGATCATTAGGTCTGAAATATGTTGGCCAGGAGTATTCTCCTGCCACATTATCCACATGTATGTTGTATAAGGTTACCAAAATATGTTTGTCTAAAGTACGTTTTAAAAGTGTCTGGAAATACAGCTAGACTGTAACATGTTGTGCTGTTATTCCTTTCTTGAGTTTTGCTTGTTCATCGGGTGATCTGTGGCACCTTTACAAGAGTCAATTATTGAGAACAAGCGTTCATAGGAACATCAGCTGTGTAAACTCAGCATAACTTTACGGTAATTCACATTCAGTCTCATTTGCCAAGTGAATACCCAAACACTCAGTGTCCAAATCATGTTATAGTTTATGGACATCTTTCATAGACTGTACAGTACTACATAGCTTGATGTCATCTGCAAATATAGAAATAGTGCTATTAATCCCATCATCTATATCATTAAAGGGGTTATCTGGGTATAAGTTTTTCTGTGTGTGTCCCCTGCCAGGACCTGCAGTTTACTAATGTGCTTTCGCTACTTTTTCGGCCTCATTCTGGAGATCAGGAGAGTATTTCCTCTGACATCATGACCAGGCTTCCCATTATAACCTATGTCTGAATACCTACTCGAGTGGTCTTGATTAGTGTTGATCGAGCACCCAAGTGCTCGGGTGCATGGGCCGAGCACATCGGGATGCTCGGGGCCTCCTGAAGAGGGGAGGGTGCCTGGTTCAGAGGAAAAGGTCATGAATTGATGGAAACACCACCATGGTTCGGGAACAGCATGGGGAGGATGTCTGGATGCATCTTGGATTCCCAGGTCGCTGCTGGGAACGATGTTGTCCGAGTAGTACGCCACTTTTACAGACTGATAATAATACGCACTAAACCAAAGATAAAAACAATTTTAGAGGAAAATTTGTTAGGAAACATTCTTTCCTGTATATTTACTTGTATATAAAGTGCAAGTGCTGCCAAAAATTACAAGCACTCCGATACAACCTGTATATCACATAAAGTAGGGCCTCATTCAACTTGTGGTACAATTTTTTATGTAGTGGGACTTCTACACTCATAAAGCCTATGCACTAAGTGAAAGGGCTGCCAAACATTACAGGGAAACGGCACTCCAATACATCCTTTGTTACACATAAAGGAGGGCATCATACACAACCTTGAAAAATTATGATTGATGGCCTGCTGGTGACCCTCAAAAACATTTGGAGCAAGGGCCTGCTGATCTGATTATCTAAAACATTATGGGCGAGGGCTTGCTGCTGAGCTGACCCTCTAAAACATTAGGGGTGAAGGTCTGCTGGTGAGCAGACCCTCTAAAGGATTGTAGGTGAGGGCCTGCAGGGGAGCTGACCCTGTAAAACATTATATGCGAGGGCCTGCAGGTGACCTGGTCGCACTGGTCTGACTTCAAGAGTGGTGTCCTGTGCTGCCCTGGAAACTGGGACATGAGACTAGGTATCGTGGATGATTGTTTTTTTTTGTGCTCTTGCAGCAGGCACAGTTTTAACGCACCCAGGGCCACGGCCTCTGCGTCCACCATCAGCATCAAGGCCACTTTCCAATCCCTTACTGCTAGCCTTCTTCATATTACATGTTATATATGCTTGAAATTATGACACACATACAGTAGTGTAGAATTTGGAAGTGTATGCACAAAAAAATTTAAAAAGATATTTGGGATGTGGAAATGTTACACAGGAGATATCCCGCAGATAATGTCAATGCTGTCACCAGCAGCTAAGAAAAAATTACAGGGAATGTCACAGGTATTTGGGATGAGGAAACGTTATAAAGTAGAGGTACCACTGGTAAGGTCACTGTCCTCAGCATCTACAGAAAAAGTACACTGTATGTCACTGATAAATTTTTTACGTGCACACGGTACACTGGAGATGTTCTGGTAATGTCACTGTCAGAAGCGGACACCGTCTATTAAAAGTACATTGTATGTCACAGATAAATTTTGTAAGCGCACACATTACAGTTTAGATGTGGCACTGGTAATGTCACCGTCAAAAGAGGACACCGTCTATTGACAAAGTACACTGGATGTCACAGATACATTTTTTAAATGCACACGGTACACTGGAGATGTGGCAGTGGTAATGTCACTGTCAGAAGCGGACACCGTCTATTGAAAAAGTACACTGTATGTCACTGATAAATTTTATCAGCGCACATGTTACACTGCAGATGTTGCACAGCTAATGGCACTGTCTGCAGTGGACACCGTCTATGGAAAAAGTTCACTGGATGTCACAGATATTTTTGGGATGCGCTCACTTTACACAGGACATGTGGCGCAACTAATTTAAGGCCTCATGCACACGACAGTGAAAAAAAAGTCTGTTAAAAACTGACATATTTACCGGTCGTTTACGGTATTTCACTGATGCTTTTCTGAGAAACGGACATTAAAAATGGACACATTCAATTATATGAGGGCAGTCTGTCAGTGAAAAACGGACAAGATAGAACATGTTATATTTTTTATGTCCGTTTTTCACTGACAGTTAAAAAAACTACTGTGTGAACAACCCCATAGACTAACATTGGTCTTAAAACAGACGTGTGATGGCCATTAAAAAAATGTACATCACACGTCCGTTTTTCACTGTCGTGTGCATGTAGCCTAACTGTCTGCAGCAGACACCGTCTACGGAAAAGTACACTAGATGTCACAAATATTTTTGTGATGCGCACACTTTACACAGGAGATGTGGCGCAGATAATTTAACTGTCCACAGCAGACACCATCTACACCGTCTACGGAAAAAGTACACTGGATGTCACAGATATTTTTTGGGATGCACACACTTTACACAGGAGATGTGGCGCAGATAATCTAACTGTCCACAGCGGACACCGTCTACACCGTCTACGGAAAAAGTACACTGGGTGTCACAGATATTTTTTGGGATGTGCACACTTTACACAGGAGATGTGTCGCAGATAATTTAACTGTCCGCAGCAGCCTATTAGACTCTATTTAGCGCAGGATGCGCTAAAAAAATATATTGCTGCTGCCACAAACAAGAGTCCTTAAAAGGACTTTTGGGTCTGTAAAGTTTTAGCAATTTAGCGCAGGTTGCGCTACAAACATATATTGCTGCTGTTACACACAATAGTCCATAAAAGGATTTTTGGGTCTCTGAAAAGTTTTTTTAATAAAACTAGTCCAATATCACTCCCTACACTGTCTGTCCCTTCCTATGCACAGCTCCCCCTGACTAAGACTGAACCTAACACGCGCCATCGGGTACTATATAGCACCCGATGACACGTTCCGGCCAGCCAATCACTGTAATGCCAGTAACCAACATGGCTATGGCATTACAGTGAGGGCAGTACTTAACTGCACGTTTATTAGCTGCGTAGTCGAGGAGACTCGAGCATTGCGCTCAAGCACATGCTGTATTCGGCCGAATACCGCCATATGCCGAGCATAGCAATGCTCGAGCTGAACTGGTGTTTGGCCGAGCATGCTCGCTCAAAACACTAGTCTTGATGTCAGACCCATGTGATCTTGGAGTAAACAGGTTGACACTCTTAATCCACAAGCAGGGTAGGCAGAGTCCACTGCTTCTCATCTTAAAGCTGTACATATGGCAAGAGAGAGAGAAGGCGCTCATAGGGTAGTACGTTACTTCCAAAGGATTGGACTAGAGAAGTGTGAAAATTAGGCTCACCTTGCGAGGTTGTGCTATCTTAAGGCACAACTCTTGTACAGGCGATGTGAGGAGGTAGGTGCCGCCAGATGATACCGCAACAGTCCGATTGGGTGGTTTGCCAGAACCCCCAAGGTACTGGAATAAGGAACACAGGCGAATAGGATGTGCAGAGTACCTGCACTCCCAGTGTGGTATTGGATGGGGCGCACTCGAAAGACCTCAAGACAGGAGTATTCTTTTTTAGGGATTTATTGACAACGCGTTGGGCATACACGCCCTTTTCAGTCTGGAGTGCCGTGCTTTTGAATAGAGTACGCCAAAGATGTCTCTCAGGAGTGGCTCCGTGACACGTGGGAACGCCAGCAGCTCGGCTCAAGAGCCGAGCTGCTGGCGTTCCCACGTGTCACGGAGCCACTCCTGAAAGACATCTTTGGCGTACTCCTATTCAAAAGCACGGCACTCCAGACTTGAAAAAGGGGCGTGTATGCCCCGAAACGCGTTGTCAATAAATCCCTAAAAAAGAATACTCCTGTCTTGAGGTCTTTCGAGTGCGCCCCATCCGATACCACACTGGGAGTGCAGGTACTCTGCACATCCTATTCGCCTGTGTTCCATCTTAAAGCTGTGTATGAAGAAACATTAGGAGAAGAGAGCAAGGGGATGATGAAAGGTGTAGTGGAGTTTTGACCCAGTTGTGGCTGCAGATCATCTGCGCCCACATCGTGCAAATTCAGGTTGCAAACAATCAAGCACAGCAGAAGCATAAAGATTGAAGTGGACACACTATTGTGCTCTGTGAATGACCAGATGAAGTTTAGATAATTAAACAACATTTTTAGGACCCTACACAGCCTCTTAATGAAGTTAACTAATAGCATACCCAGCACTTAACTTTGGGGTACACCACTTATAGCCGATTGACCATTCAAAATAGGAATGAATGACCACAACTTTCTGGACATGTTTCAACAGCCAGTTTGAAATCTGATTACAACCTATACTTTCTAAACCTATTGACCTTACTTTCTTATTAAGTGTCTATGGGGGACAGTACCAAATGGTGTGGCAGTATTATCTGTTAGCACTATAGGGGCATTATTCCATTACTATTTGGCGATAATGTGTGGTCTTGGTGTAGAGGTATTATTCAGACACTATAAAGTGGAAATACAGTATGTGGTTGTGGTGTAGAGGTATCTTTTGGTAACAGTATGATGGTATTACTCAAAAACTATGTGGCAGTAATTTATGGCCATGGTGGATCCTTAGGTATTATTTGGCCCTTGTGGATTAGTATTACATGGTAACTGTATGACAATATTAATTAGAAGTTGTGTACAGTATAGCAGAAACTGGTGGGCAGAGGACACGGCTGCCTTTCTCCACGAATACTAGCAGCCACATCCTCTTCAACAAAGTCTGCTGTACTGAACAGCCTGACCTGCCTGTCCTAGAGTTTAGTGTGCACAATATCTTGAGTCCAGTCAAAGCTTCATAATGATATTTTTCTAAATTCAACCCCTTTATGATATCCTGCATATGCCCCATCTAAGAGGGAGGACAGTGGCAGACATTAAGTGAAGAGATGCTGGTTATGTCTTTCGCATAGCTGAAATACATGGAAATGCAGTAATGTATATATTATTTAATATAATGTATACATGAGTATACTGAGCATATTGAACTTCAGCTGCTTTGTTTAGTGTTGCTCAAAAGTTCTGTAAAAATGTAGATGTGATATATAGCACCCGATGATGTAGATGTGTAGATGTGACATATTCTAATACTCAATTCAGCACCTAAATCTAGATACTGGATTGTAAAAGGTCACAGTAACTAATAGCAATCATTACCATAGAATTCCACACTTAAAAGTTCCAATAATTCTGGCATTTTTATAATGTTTAGAGTAATGGCTCAAGAAATTATAGACCTGTCTCTCTAGGGAATTGTGAAAACATGCATAGTGCACTCTGATAAATTATCAGAGTGCACTGATGATGCGGCAATTTCAATTTATAAAGGGAGCACTGTGGAAAAACTCTTGAAGATCCGATAACCTCAAACAGAGAAGTATTTTTTGTACGTGTTATCTTTTTTCTATTCAATAGTATTTTTGGAGGCTTTCTCACTATCTACTGAGTTTATGCCTGCTGGCCTATATACATGTAACAACTTTAGACTGGTTTTCTGTATGCAGCACTGATGCTGAGATTATAACTATGTTTTAATTTACTTCCTCGTCTGTAGTGCTAGATTTTGCAGTGTAAGGGTAACTGAAACCCATACGTAAGGAATAGATTAGTAAAGTACATATGACATGGTAAGTTAGTCCTATAGATTTTACATTCATTAGGCACCATCAAAATTGGAAAATGTTACTATTTTGTTGATTTTGATAGCTAACCGGGGATTAATAGCATGCACAGAAGTCTGTGATGCCATCCCCTGGGGATAGGTACAGGTAACACAGGGAGACAGAATCTTTTTTTTCTTTCGCCTTGCAGCCTGTCAGTACTCCCCAGTGCCCTTCTTCATTTTGGCTGGCTGAGATCACAGCCAGCCGAAAAGAGTAAGGAGGGCTGTTTAACCTTTCATATTTTGGACTGATTAACACCTACAGATGCTGAAAATCTAAGCTTTTAACAAAGACTACGATCACAATGCTATGTGAAATTCATGGAGAGATACAGCAACCGCTTGGGAGTGAAAGCTGCAAGTATATACAGGGCTGTATCTTACAATGTACCAGGGCTAATACCACAACACTGGTCTTGTTTAAAAGAATAGGTTATCAGCTTTAAAACAGGACCAATAAATTGTGACTGTATCCTAATGACGGCCTAAGAAATAGGCCTTATTATTGGCCCTACTTCTGTAGCCATATAGCCCCAGAACAGTATGCTTTCAAAACAATATTGTCCTTTTCTGCATGTAGGAATATTGTTCAGGATGATCAGTTGGGGAGTTAAATTCTCAGCAAGTCGATTTTTGCTGTGAATTTTTACCGTAGCTTTTACCCTTTCGATTCATGAAGTAAAACCTGCAGCAAATCAGTAGCAAAATGTGCACTAAAATACACATGTAACTCATGTGGATATTGATGTCGACCACTGTGGATTTTGCTACAGGTCCATGGCATAATCCTTGGCAAATGTTCGGCAGCAAAATACATCCTGTGTGGATGTACCTTTGGTGAAAATGAAAAAGTAGCAAATACACGGTAGTGTAAATTTCTACCTAGCTGGACCTGCATTATTTTCCTCATAAACAAACACACTGTGAATAAAATTGTAATACTCACATGTGCATGTGACTTATTGCCCATAATCCAACATTTATTTTGTAAGTTGAAAAATTAAATGTGCACTAGATTGGTCACTTATGGAAAACAAAGCCATTGCAATACATCATGTCATATGTGCCATTGTGCAATTGACTAAATATTTTCTCCACTCTGCTTAGATGAATAAGGCTGAGAGGTAAGGCAGACGCAGTCCCTGGACATCCATTGTTACTAGAAGAAAGAGGCTGTCTTCTTTTATTTAAAGAGCACCTGTCACCACTCCTGACACGCCTGTTTTAATAGCTTTATGCATTCCCTATGTTATGATAATTCTGAAACATCTATTCTTATGGCTCTATGTTGTGCCTTTCCTTTATTATTTCTACTAAAAGTTATTAAATAATTGCCTTCAGTAAGGGTACAGAGAGGAGGTAACCAGTTCGGGTGTGTACCTGCACAGTCTGAAAATGGCAGCACTGATTGGACAGAGTGAGTCTGTGCAGGTACACCTCCCCAACTTGTTACCTCCCCTCTGTACCCTTACTGAAGGCTAATAGCAATTATTTCTTAACTTCTGGCAGGAATAATAAAGGAACTGCACAACATAGAGCCATAAGAATAGATGCTCCAGAATTCTTATTACATGAGAAATGCATGAAGCTATTAAAACAGACATGTCAGGAGCGGTGAACGGTCCTCTTTAATTCAACTGATGTGGTTCATGTTACACTGCACTGAGAATTTGTTACTGAAATTTTCTAATAACTCTATGGTTTATCACTTGCAGCACAGAAAAATGAATATGAAGCCAGTCATTGTAGTCCATGGTGGTGCATGGGCAATACCAGATGATCTCGCAGACAGCAGCAAACTTGGTGTTAAAAATGCAGCAACGTTTGCTTTTTCAATACTTGCTAATGGTGGGAGTTCTCTGGAAGCCGTAGAAGCTGCTGTTCGGATCCTAGAAGACAATATGGCATTTGATGCAGGTATTAATATGAATGATATAAACCATTTTCCCCTTTTCTCTTTTGCATCTTTCCACTATCATTCGCTGCGAAAGGGAGTTAGGAGAACCCCATGCACCTTAGATGCTTGGCCAATCCTGCCAAAATCAGTTGGTTCAGCCAACATTAATTTAATGTATATAACCTTTATTATCACTAGAGCCAGTATTACATTGTGACACTGATACCATCAGACTGGTGCTACATCTTTGGCTACCAGGTGAAGGCTGCTGTACTACACAGGATCCTGAAGAAGCTCCTGTCCTCAGCATAGTGAATTACAGCTTTCAGTAGTTCTCTTTGACTTTTATCAGTAAGCACTTGCTTTATCTGTATTAATTAGAAGTATATTTTATTTCATATTTCTTCTTATTTTGTGTTTACATTTTTGGGGTTTGCAACCAATTACACATAGTTATGATCTCAAATTGCAATTGTTGTCCTGGAAAGGACAGTGTTAACGAGTCGACACTTGACAGTATTTTCTGATGTACTTTTATACATGGCAGTTAACAGTGAAGACAGAGCTGCTAACAGCTTGGAGGGAAGTTTTAGGGATCTTATGTTAAAGTCCCCTAGGGAAAAATACATATAAATAGATATAAATAAATAAATAAAAAGGTATGGGGGATAGAATATGGCAATGCAAAGAAAAAAATTATTTTTCCAAAGTTTTTATTTTTTTTAAATCATTAAAACACTAGAATCCCCCCCCCATTCCGAATGGGATGGAATTGGGGGGATGGGGGGAATTCTAGTGTTTTAATGATTTAAAAAAAAAAAAACTTTGGAAAAAATATTTTTTTTCTTTGCATTGCCATATTCTGTCCCCCATAACTTTTATTTATTTATTTATATCTATTTATATTTTTGCCATTAAAACAAACAACTTGTTCTGCAAAAAAACAAACCCTCATGTGGCTAAGAAAAAATAAAAATAAAAAAGTTATGGCTCCAGGAAAGTAGCTAGTAAAAAACAAAAGGGTCTTGCAGGGGTTAAATAGGTAGTGTTAATAGAGGCACACAGAAAAATATTACAATATATGACACAAAGAAAACTGAAGGATAAAATTTGCAGTCATTATTTTTAATATAATGTGTGGTAATAATAAAAATGAAAAATCATTTTATAAACCACAGGAAAAATAACATTACATTCATATTTCCACCCTAAATAATATGCTTAGAAGCTGTTTCTATCCTGCTTATGAGAGGATGTTGTTTTTTATATTATGTGTGTTCCCATCTGGTGAGAAAACCACCAGCTTCCTGTATTTAGCTGCAGAATGAATGAGACTAGTGCCCTGCATACTTTATGATTAAGAAAATAGAAGACTGAAATCTTTATGACTAAAACAATGCAATGATATTATTATATTGCCAGCAGCAATGTATTTACTTAAAAGCTTGTGACAATAAAAGCAAATATTTTTTACTGTAATCAAGTCTAATAGCTGCCAGGATAGTTGTAGTAAATAGCTTTGAAATGGTTTTTCTAATATTTTTTTGAAAGCTTTAGGGCAGTAATGTTTCCTATGTTTCAAACTGAATTGCTTCCTACAGGTCATGGGGCTGTGTTGAATGCGGACGGTGATGTGGAACTTGATGCAATTATAATGGATGGCAAAAATCTTGCTGTAGGAGCAGTTTCTTGCATCAAGAATATTGCTAACCCTGTCATGTTTGCACGCACCATCATGGAGCAGGTACAACACTATTCTTAATTCTTTGTCTTTAGGAGGCAAATTGCATGTAAATCAGAAGCATCCAAAGACCAAAAAAAAAACAAATTCCAGAAATGCAATGTTTTAGGAGACATGGTTGTAATGCGATGAAATACATCTACAATATTACCATCTGAGCTTGATTAAGCTTGTGCTACACTTCAACTATTGGTTTTATAAGAGCAGTTGTAAAATTGAGTCATTACCATGACACAATACTTCTCTATGAGAAGCAAAATCATGGGTGACCTGGTGACCATTATATAAATTCAGGCCCATTCTATTTTTTGTGTAAAGCCTCATTTACACGTCAGTGTTTTGGTCTGTGGTTTCCATCAGTGATTGTGAGCAGTGTCGGACTGTTGTGCCCTAGGCCCCTTCCAGTAAAATGTATTTTGGAAGCCCACCATACAGATACATTCAAATATTACCTGCTCACACAGCAGCAAGATGCTACCAGATGACTGAATATAGGAGTCCCTGCAGCAGCTTCGAGAAGGTAGGTCCTGGGGAAAACAGGATACTGGTTAGCTTTCCTCCATAACTATCATCTCAGCTCTGAGAATGTCTATAATAATAAACTGGGGAGTTTCTTTAATAATTAAGTTTTTTATATGAACATAGGCTAGTGGAGGTGTTGTACATTGAATATATGTATATAGTGCAGCAAGTCTACTGTCTTAAATGCCACTTGTGCAGGGGGTGGGAGACCAGGGGCCCTTCTTGCTCAGGGCCCCACTGGGGGATTCACCTGTACCCCTGTGGGCAAGTCCAAGCCTGATTGTGAGCCAAAATATAAGGTATAAGGTATAAGGGAAAGATCTGGATTTGTCCTGTGTTTAGAGCCGTTCCCAATCACTGACCAAAACACTGATGTGTGAATGAGGCATAGGTCGCATGTTAATGGTTTAATTATACTGCAGCTCATGGGTGACCAATAGCCACTGAGTAACCTAAGCCTTGGGCCTCATGCACATGACCGTATTCTTCATCTGTATGCTATCTGTAGTTTTTTGAGGATAGCACACTGACCAATTAATTTCTATGGGGGTGTGCAACCATCCGTATTTTTTGCGGATCCAGGTGGCTGTTCTGCAAATTATAGAAGATGTCCTATTCTGGTTTACGTTGTGAACAGGAAATGTAATTTCTATTTATGGGAGTGAGAAAAAAATGTGGATTTGTGGTTTGTGGACTGAAATACGGACACAATCATAATCCCTTATTTTTGCAACAACTTCTCATAAATGTTCTATTAGCCACGTCATCAATAAGGCAAAATGTAACTTTCCTGATTTTTTAAAAAAATTTCTTATTGCACTGACCTAAGAAAAATAACTTTTTGTTGATATTTTTTATAGTTCAGAGTGACCAAAGTGCTGTCCTGTCTTCAAATACCAGACTAGCACATGGAGACAGTAAACCCAGAAAAGCCAAGTTATTCATAGCACTGTGTAGAAGCACAAATCAATAGCAATTGCCTGATCTGGGAAAAAAAAAAGCTTGTTTGCAAAACTCTATGGCCCCTTTCACACGGGCGAGTTTTCCGCGCGGGTGCAATGCGTGAGGAGGACGCATTACACCCGCACTGAATCCGGACCCATTCATTTCTATGGGGCTGTGCACATGAGCAGTGATTTTCACGCATCACTTCTGCGTTGCGTGAAAATCGCAGCATGCTCTATATTGTGCATTTTTCACGCAACGCAGGCCCCATAGAAGTGAATGGGGCTGCGGGAAAATCGCAAGCATCCGCAAGCAAGTGCGGATGCAGTGCGATTTTCCCGCATTGTTGCTTAGCAACGGGACCCAATCTCTATTATTTCCCCTTATAACATGGTTATAAGGGGAAATAATAGCATTCTTAATAAAGAATGCATTGTTAAATGATGAGGAAGGGGTAAAAATAATAAAAGTTAACTTACCTTAGCCACTTGATCGCGTAGTCGCGATCTGTCCTCTCTTCCCTGCAGCATCTATGATCTAAAGGACCTGTGATGACGTCACATCATATGGCCCAATCACATGCTCCATCACTATGGTGATGGAGCATGTGATTGGGCCATGTGATGCTGTGACATCATCACAGGTCCTTTTCCTACAAGCAAGCTAACGGAGAGGATGCTGGGCTTCGCGATCAAATGGAAAAGGTATGTTAATATTAGTTTATTATTTTTAACCCATTCAGCACCGGGTTCAACATTAGGAAGATGGCCAAGGGTATTATTTCACATTATAACTATGTGAAATAATACCAGCGGGACAATTTCTGACCCGAACCTGCACTTCTGTGAAGAAGTGCAGGTTCGGGTCTGGGTACCAAAAGTGCCGATTTTTCTCCCGCGCGTGCAAAACGCATGACAGCGCTTTGCACTTGCAGGGAAAAATCGCTGCGTTTCCCGCAACGCACCCGCACTGTTTGACGTTTGAAGTCAATCTGTTGTACAAAAGCGTCTGCTACACATGTTTGCATTTTAAAGGTTTAATACACTAGAAGCATTTTATTCTCAAACAAGACCCTCCCCACTTATCAATTACTATGATAAATCGCCCTGACCAGGACCACTTTGACAGGACAAGGAAGTAAAAACATGATAAGGCCTCACCCTGTAAATTAAAGTGCAGAGGGCATGGCAGATAGAGCAGAGCCTCTATGTGCAACGGCAATGCCCCTGTTGCTCCTACAGGCTTATTTGCATATATTAAAACATCATTTTTCTCAGTAATGTGGGCACATATGAACATGGGACCAACACAGATGCCTTCAGCTGCCAAGTGCACATGTAACAGGTCAGCCAGTCTCATAGGTACAAATCTGCTGACAGATGCCCAATAGATAGCCCATGATCTTTCTTTTTAGAAAAATATGAGAAAAATATCTCCTTCCTATGAGTTATCCCACTAGCAATATTACAAAAAACGTAAGCCATTCAAAACCACACATGAGTCCATCTACGATCATCCTCTATGGCTGGTTTTTATTGATTTTGCTAAATATTGCTGACAAAGCTTTCATATTTATTCTGCCTTATTAATAAATAACAAATGCAATGTTATTCTCTTACCCCTTCCAGAAAAATGTTCAAGCTGAGGTGGCCTTTCCAGCTTTGCTTTGAACATCAGAATGGTTGTTGTGTGTGATTTGTAAATTGCCCCAAATCCAAAAGTTATGGCTTTTTTGTGAAGGTGGTATTCCTCGTTTGTGACATAACTGTGGGTGGCAAACATAACAGAATATTTTTTATATTTATAAAGTAGTGGATACTGTTTTCTTTGTTGTGTGAGTTAAAATGAGTTACACACCTTGAGGGTTTTTTGTTCACTATCCACTTTGCAGTTTCTACCAGCCGGTAATATTTTTTCATCTGAGGAAGTTACTCTCTTCAGTACCCCCCAATAATTGTGCATTCATTAACCCCTTAAGGACTGGAAGTTTTTTATTTTTTTATTTTTCGTTTTCCGCTCCCTGCCTTCCCAGAGCCATAACTTTTTTATTTTTAGGTTCACATAGCCATATGAGGGCTTATTTTTTGCGGGAAAAGTTGCACTTTTCAAAAACACTATTTATTATTGCATATGATCTATTGGGAAACGGGAAATAAAATCCAAATGGGGTGAAATTGTAAAAAAAAGCAATTCCACCACAGTTTTGCGTGTTTTTAAATGTCAACGTTCGATAAGCGATAAAACTGACCAGTTACTTTTACTCTACAGGTCAGTACGAATCCGGCTATACCCTATATGTATAGGTTTTCTTGCGTTTTGATAGTGAAAACAAATTCAAAATTGGGAAAAAAAAATCAGTTTTACATTTTTTTCACCATGTTTTGACCCCTATAACTTATTTTTTATTATATGTACAGAGCTGTATGGGGGCTCATTTTTTTGTGTCATAATCTTATCTTTTTAATTATACCTGGGGTGTGTATGACTTTTTGATCACCTTTTATGTAATTTTTTGTGGAAAATTAAGCGACCAAAAATGGCAAATCCACCATTTGGACGCTTTTTTCCGTTTTGCTGTTTGATGTATGGGGAATATTTTTTTTATATTTTAATAGTATGGGCATTTTCTCACATTGCGACACCCATTATGTGTATTTTTTTAATTTTTTAATTTTTTTTATTTTAGTTTTAGCAAAAGGGGAATGATTTGAACTTTTATGTTTTTTAATTTGTTTTTTTAAACTTTTTTTGTTTGTTTTTACACTTTTATATAGTTCCCATAGGGAACTATAACTTAAAATCATTTGATTGCGATTATCATACATTCCAATGCAATAGCATTGGAATGTATGAAAAAATCACATATTTCCTTTGAAGCCTATTACAGGCAAGGCTCCATAGGAAATACTACAGAGCTGCCTGGGTTTCATTTATAAAAACCCAGGCTACTACACGCGTGCTCCGGCTCCTCCGATCGCCACACGGGGGAGCCGGAGCGCAAACTGAAAATAAAACTTTCGGTTTGTGCGCACTCAGATGCCGTGGTCAGGATTGACCACGGCATCTGAGGGGTTAAATGTCCGCGATCGGCATTGCTGCCAGTCATGGATATTAGCTGCGGGTGTCTGCTACAAGAACCATGAGGACTCCCGCGGCTTAGGCGCCCGCATGAAACAGGAGCGGGCGCCATCTTTAGGGACAGGACACAGGACATACGGGTACGTCCTGTGTCCTTAAGAGGTTAAGGAGTGAATATTTTTACTAAAAACAGTACCTGACGTGACTTTTGTGAATATTACTTACAATCAGTGATAATGATTGTAAGTCAATATTTATCATATTTTATACTTAATAATTGACCTGGTAATTTGAAAAAAAGTAGAATTGTAGAATTCTGTAAAAGAAACGGTCTTAGATAAAAACAAAAAAGAATTCTGAGACAAAATGTCTCTGTTTCTACCTAGTAAAGTCAGAATTAAAAAAAAAAATCTGAATCGTTAGTTAAGTCACAATAATAACTTTTTATCTCAGAATTCTAACATCTGACTTAAATATCTGATTTAAAGAAAGGCTGCGCATCTTTGTATAATGATAACCGTGAAGAAACGTGTCATTTTTGGGCTTTTCTAATGTCTTTGTCAGCCATATTACTCCCTGCTTCAGTTGCACAGCTACATGTATTTCATTCAGAAGCTGTGGATGTATCCCTTCTGTGAAATCTGCCAACACTGTATTGTGCTGTGACATTCTTTCCCTTACACTCCACTATCTTTGCCTTCAGGAACGGAAAAACCACACTGTCACAAACCAGCGGGTGTTAACCCACTGTGCCACATGACCTACCTCCTGTAAGGGCATTGTCTAAGTGAACCCTTGGATCTTCACAGTACCCCTGATAGTGGGGGATCGACTTTCCCAAGGGGAACACCAGGTTGCTACCTGTTGAGGAGGATAGGCACACGAGGCAGCTGGTTCAGGTGAATCAGGAGGTACCTGAGAAAGGTACCAGAGATGCAGGACTGAAGGATGAGGCAGAGGTGTAGTCAGACAGGCAAAAGGTCAGGGCAGGCGGCACAGGTACAGGTCAGGCAATCCGGGTCGGGAACAGGAGTGGGATCCGGGTCAAGGCAAGCAGGTAGGGATATAACAGTTAGAAGAGTCCAGGAATACAGATACGAGTCAGGAACACAAGAACACAAGCTGAAAACAGGAACCTTAGCAAGACACAAGGACCTTGACACTGAGGTACCTGGGAAGGGGGCTGAGCCCCTTATATATATGCGAAGGAGGGCTAGGATAGGTTATCAAGGTCATATGACCTTGGTTCACTAACCCATAAAGCCCAGGAAGTGACGCGCGCCGGCCCATTAGGTAGTCCTGCAGAAAACAAGCAGAAAGAATGCTGTGGCCAGGGCTGAGAGCAAACTGTAGAGCGGATTCCAGAACAACAGAACCCACACAGACAGAGCGTAGGACTGCAGCAGTGAATAGGAAGTATCAGGCGTAGATCACCGCTGAACACGGAGCCCGGGACCGCAGCGGTAAGCAGTTTCACACACTTACAGAAAGGCAGGTGGTTCCTGTGAATTCAGAAGTAGTCTAGAAGCAGTTCTGTCATCAGGTTCAGGATATTAGTGTCCCCACTTCCTCTCTGCCATCTGTTACTAAGAATGAATCTTGCCTGACAACAAGCAGTTGACTGCAATTTAAGTGGAAGTAATAACCCTAGTGGCCGTGACTTTACAGCTTTTTTCAGGTGGATCCAGTCATATTTTTTAAATGAAGTTAGAAAGTTACTAGTTACACCATTCTCTATCTCTATTAAATGAAATGAAGTTGTGTGAAAGTATAGTGACTTTTTAACTTTTTTACTTTCTTTCTTAGAATTCTGTTATTTTTTTACATGCCCCACAGATAAATGTGGAATATTCCACAAAAATGGCATGAATGGATTAGTAAATGTCTCCCTATATTTTATATATATAATCAAAAATACACAGTTTGCAACATGTCAGTTACATTATTCCTGAATCCCTAATATTCTAGATACCTGTCACACGCATATCCACAAGCTTTGCAGATTAGACTTGTCATGATGACCCAGCATATAAGGAATAATTTCTCTTTGATGCAGCCGAGATTTTTTTTTATGTGGAAGACTTAGTTGCTAAATCATGTAGCCCCCAGATGAACATGTTTAATACATCCATGGAATATAAAATGTATCTGTTTGGCTAATGCATATCTTTTGTGTTTAATGATATTTATATAAAGGGAATATGGTTATCTAAGCTACTTTCACACTTGCAGTAGCCTTTTTTTTAGACTGGATCTGTGCTACCAGCCCCATTCACTTTAATGGGGGTGAACCGGAGGTCATGCCAAGAGGCGGCCGGACCTCCGGCCCGCCCCTATTATAGCTAAAGGGGCCGGAGCTAACCTCTGGCAGCACGTTGGACTTGCGGTAGCATAGATCCAGCAAGCTGTTCCACCGCTGCAACAGCCTGCCTGAAAAAGCCTACCGCAAGTGTGAAAGTATAGCCATAGTCAGTTTTACTGAATGACAACAGGCCTTTTTGCCATAATATTTTTTATGTTAGTAGTATATTGATATTTCACATACGTCTTGCTTTAATCATGTTTTCTAGACTCCACATATTATGCTAACTGGAAGTGGAGCAAATAAATTTGCTGAAAAGATGAAAATTAAAAAAGTCCCAACAGAGGAATTGGTAACTGAAAATGCTGTGAAGGAATGGGAAAAATACCAGAAATATAAGCAAAGCGTTACAAGTCTTTTTAATACCGAAAAGTAAGTGCAAGCTAAAGATAATGGATGTGTGTACTTAAAAAAATAATATATCCTTTTGTCATTTAAATCTACAAGATTTCCTGTGCTCTTGCTGTTATTAAGTTATAATAGTACTGTCTGCACTATCCTCATTCAAAAAGGATGAATGGGAGTCCCAATGGTTGCATGTTGTATCTTGTATCAAGCAGATTGATCTAGGAGACTAGAGATGAGATGAGCGAATTTTTTTAAAAATTCTATTCGCCGGTTCGCCATTTTTTGGGGGGAAAATACATTTCGACCCAAAATTGTTTGCGGTGAATTTGGTAAAAAATGGCTATTTCCTGGGTGCAGAGAGCAAGTCTGAACTCAGCCTTACAGGTGGATGTTAGCACCAAGAAGAAGCGCACTCCTTTTACACCGTCGTCAGCTGATTCCACATAGATGTCTACAGAACCTGTTCCATTAAAGGCTTATACAAGTGGAGAGGGTGTCAGCAGTAAGTTTATGTCAACGTCACTGATTATTTTGCCCTTCCTCTGATCCATCAGAACAATAACCCTCAAAAAAAGAATCCTGTCTGTTGAGCATTTGCCTTCACTTGGTCAGCATTTGCTGACCATCAGCATTGCTAATGCCAAGAGTGAAGTGGATCTGAAACAGAGATGACACGTGAATGGAATGTTTGCATGTCTTTTGTGTTTTGTACCCCCTCCTGCTTTTGGCTATTAAATAAGAAGCCAATCCTAAGCCTTACAGCTGCTACACAGACAGGATCCATTGTGCATCTTATTTTTCCTTCCTTCTTACAGATCAGAAGAAGGGTCAAATAAATGATGATGTCAGCCAGGCCGAAAGGCAAAATAGTGGCCCAGTCAAAGTCCACAGAGTGGCCCTATGACATAGTGGTGAGGTGGAAGCAGCATGTGCAGGCCACAGAGTGGCACAAGGACAGTGTGGAGGTAGCAGCAGCAGCATCAGGAGGAGGCCACAGAATGGCACAATGACAGTGTGGAGGTGGCGACAGCATCAGAAGACCAGAGAGTGGCAAGGTGACATAGTGTGGAGGTGGCAGCAGCATGAGGAGACCACAGAGTGACCTGGTGACAGATTGTGGAGGTGGCAGCAGCATCAGGATGCCACAGAGTGGTAAGGTGACATAGTGTGGAGGTGGCAGCAGCATGAGGTCACAGAGTGGCACGATGACGAGAGATTGGGGAGGTGGCAGCAGCATAAGGAGGCCACAGAGTGACCAGACGACGAGAACGGTGAACGCGAACTTCCGCAAATGTTCGCGAACGGGCGAAACGGTGAACCGCCATAGACTACAATAGGCAGGCGAATTTTAAAACCCACAGGGACTCTTTCTGGCCACAGTAGTGATGGAAAAGTTGTTTCAAGGGGACTAACACCTGGACTGTGGAATGCCGGAGGGGGATCCATGGCAAAACTCCCATGGAAAATTACGTAGTTGACGCAGAGTCGGATTTTAATCCATAAAGGGCATAAATCACCTAACATTCCTAAATTGTTTGGAATAACTTGCTTTAAAACATCCAGTGTGTGTATACGATCAGGTATGATGTAGTATCGATCAGGTAGTGTAAGGGTTACGCCCGCTTCACAGTGACAGACCAAACTCTGACAGACCAAACTCCCCATTTAACGCACCGTAAACAACCGCAAACAGTCCATTTGCACAACCGCAAACTCCCCATTTGCACAAGGTTGGATACCAAGCTAGCCATATCCCGTTCCTTGTCCTCACTGACGTCATTGAAGGTCTCTTCCTCCACCCAGCCACGTACAACACCAAGGGTCCCCGAAAGGTGACAACAAGCCACCTGGGACGCCTGCTGTGGTTGGTCTTCCACCTCCTCAAAGCCATCTTCCTCCTCTGACTCCTCTTCTTGAGACTCCTCTCTCTGCATTGCCGCAGGTCCAGCAATCGACAACGACAAGGCTGCTTCTGGTGGTGATGGTGACCACAACTCTTCCTCTTCATGCTCATCTATGGCCTGATCCAGCACTCTTCGCAGGGCACGCTCCAGAAAAAAACGCATATAGGATGAGGCCAATGATGTTGCCTTGGGTTTGACTGACCAGGTTTGTCACCTCCGCAAAAGGACGCATGAGCCTACAGCCATTGTGCATGAGTGTTCAGTAACGCGGCCAAAAAATACCCAGCTCCGCAGAGATTGTCCTCTCTTTTTTAAATTAAAAAAATCTGTTCTTACCAGTTTAATCTCTGTTTTGTCCCCTATCAGGGGCGGGTGTATGGAATAGATTTTAGAAACTGGGAGATGGAAAAATATGGTTGGTCGTCCTCTTCCTTCCAAGTTGGGGCACTGCGCATGCGCCGTGCAATGTACTGTGCCACCCTATATGAGTGGTGTGTTAAGTAGTATTATTCCTATCAGTTTAATACCTGTTACGTCCCCTATCAGGGGACGTGTATCGAATAGATTTAAGGAACCAGGAGATGGAAAAAGATGATTGGTCGGTCCTCTTACTTCCAATTTAAGGGCACTGCGCGTGCGCCGAGCAATGTACTGTGCCACCAATACAAATAGTGTGAACTACTATTCTTACCATTTTAATCTTTGTTAAGTCCCCTATCAAGGGAGGTGTATTGAATTGAATCCTTGCATGGGGAGATAAAGAAAAAAGCTTGCTCTGTCCGCTTCCTTCTAATTTTGGGCACTTGCAATGGAATTTGCCACCAATGCAACTAGTGTTAACTAAGTAATATTCCTATCAGTTTAATCTCTTATCAGGGCCAGGGCCGGTGTAGTGAATAGATTTTTGGAACCGGGAGATGGAAAAAGAGCCATGCTGGGTCCGCTTCGTTTGAATTTTAGGTCACTGCGCGTGCACCGGGCAATGTACTGTGACACCCTATATGAGTGGTGGGCAGTGGGCACATTACAGTCTGTGGGCCTGACACACACTGACAGGCAACTGCAATTATACTAAAGGGTAAAAATTAAATGACTTTTTTATCTGCAAGGTACTGTGCCACCCTATATGAGGGGTGTGCACACAGTACAGTCTGTGGGCCCGCGGCCTCTCACACACGGGCAGGCAACTGCAATATATATATATATATATATATATAGCAGACTGAGGTACCAGCACAGGGCTTTTTGGTGTTGCTGTCAGGACGCTGTCCTTACAGCAGATGGCCTCTTTCACACAAGAGAGTTTTCCGCGCTGGTGCAATGCGTGATGTGAACGCATAGCATCCGCACTGAATCCTGACCCATTCGTTTCAATGAGTCTGTGTACATCAGCGTTTTTTTCACGCATCACTTGTGCGTTGCGTGAAAATCGCAGCATGTTCTATATTCTGCGTTTTTCACACAGCCAAACCCCATAGAAGTGAATGGGGCTGCGTGAAAAACGCATTGCATCCGCAAACAAGTGCGGGTGTGTTGCGTTTTTCACTGATGGTTGCTAGGAGATGTTGTTTGCAAACCTTCAGTTTTTTATCACGCGCGTGAAAAACGCATCAAAACACATTGCACCCGTGCAGAAAAAAATGAACAACTGAGCGCAATCGCAGGCAATACTGAATGGCTTTGCCTGTGAAATCACACAGTTTTCACTGAACGCATCCGCAGCGCATCCGGACCTAAGGCCCCATTCACACATCCGCAATTTTTTCCGCATCCATTCTGCAATTATGCAGAATGGATGCGGACCCATTCCGCAATACTGCGGAATGGATGCGGACCCATTCGCTTCCGCATTTGTGGAGCCGCGGCCCCGAACTTCCGGGTTTCAGCCCCGAAAAATCCGGCCGCGGCTCCGCAAAAGATAGAGCATGTCGTATTCTTGTCCGCAGCCTGCGGACAAGAATAGGCATCTCTATGGGGAGTGCCGGCATGGTGTGTTGCGGATCCGCAATTTGCGGATCAGCAACACACTATTGACGTGTGAATGGGGCCTAATTCGGACACGCTCGTGTGAAAGAGGCCGATGAGTCTTTGAGGACTGGAGTGGACACAGAACACTGGCCTAGCTAATGCTTTCCCTGTTAATTCAGCAGCAGCAGCACTCTCTCTGCTCTAACTAACACTGCAGCTTCAGAATGAATCTAAGATGGATGCTGTCCTTGCTTTTTGATAGGAGGTGGGTGGGTCTGGGAGGGAGGGTATGCTGATTGGATGGAATGTGTCTGCTGACTATGAGGTACAGGGTCAAACTTTGCTCAATGATGACATATAGGGGTTGAATCGAACATTGCATATGTTCGCCTGCCGCAGCGAACATGCAATGTTTACCAGGAACTGTTCGCTGGCGAAATAGTTCAGGACATCTCTAGTGGCAGCAGCATGAGGAGGCCACAGAGTGGCACGACAATGAGAGATTGTGGAGGTTGCAGCAGCATGAGGAGGCCACAGAGTGGCACAACAACAAGAGATGCAGAGATGGCAGCAGCATGAGGAGGCCACATAGTGGCACGACGACGAGAGATTGCGGAGGTGGCAGCAGCATGAGTAGGCCACAGAGTGGCATGACGATGAGAGATTGCGGAGGTGGCAGCAGCATGAGTAGGCCACACAGTGGCACAACGATGAGAGATTGTGGAGGCGGCAGCAGCATGAGGAGGCCACAGAGTGGCCACTTCGTCTATTCATTTATAGGGAATATGAGACAAAACAGAAGGTTAAAGTATTACAACTTCATAAAGTGTTGCTTAAAACACGATTTAATAATACATGTTCTCCGGCACAAAAGGCTTGGCAAATTGATTGTCCGGGAATTTTGCTTGAAGATTGGGATAATATATTGTTGAATTTAAGTTTACTTTCTTATAATTTAAATCAAGTTTTGGTTCAATTAATATTAAATATTTAATAAATTTATTTTAAAAAATTATGTGTTGCCTAAGACAGGAGAAATTCGGCCAGTCTTCTGTTTATTCGATGATGTGGTTGCAATGGAGAAAGCATTCCAAAAAACAATTTATCTCCACCTGGAGACAAATCCTCTCAAGATTGATGAAAGTGCTGTATCGGCTGCTCATCGAGCCAGATACTTCTGGGGGAACCTGCCTGGCATGAACAGGCCTCTAGTAGCTACAGTACAGACAATGAGAAGACAAAGCTTCAAGATTGCTTGGAGCCCGGAGTCATGAAGTTCATCAAGATTCAAATCATAACTACCAGCCCCTGGTCTCTTCATCAGGGAAAACATCACGAGTTCCCAGTCATCATGGATGTGAAGGAAGACATCCTGTGGTGCACGGAGATGGAGAGGGTCTCCGGATACCCCCGCACTATACGGACGTCTCAGAAATGAACCGCTGCTCCCGACAGCAGATCCTAAAGGATTCTTTTGAGATTGTGTAGAAGCTACACGGGGCACACACGCTGCAGATTTATCATGCAGACACCGGATTTTATAATATTACATTATTATATAAATAAATAAATAAAAAGAAGCCCCTTCGTCACCCAGCTTCCAAGTGTGATGGCTACATCATCATCATCAAGTACTGTCTGCACGTCACTGATGTCCTCCTCAATGGTCTCTGGGTCAGGAGCCTGACCGCTCACAACACCAGCTTCCATGCCACTCTCCTCATCACTTATTGCCTGTCTAGTGGAGGAAAGGACAGAGGCAGGTTGAGGACAGGGGAGGACATACTGTTAGATCAAATAATCAAATATTAGATCAAATATTTTTTATTTTGCCACTAATACACGGCAAATTGGGCTTCAGAATATATCAATGCACCGCAGAACGGCAATCAGGCCCTAATTTTTTTAACTTTTACTCAAAAGGCTTTTCAACAGATAAGTGCAATGCTGAACTGCGAATATATTTTTATTTCGGAATATTTTTTTATTTCGCCATTAATATACAGCAAACGGGGCTTTTGAATATTTATATCACTACACCGCAGAACGGCAATTAGGCCCTAATATTTTTTCCTTTTACACAACACAAAAGGCTTTAAAACAGATAAGTGCAACGATGAACAGTGAATATATTTTTATTTCGCCACTAATACATGGCAAATGGGCTTTTGAATATATCACTGCATCGCAGAACTGCAATTAGGCCCTACTTTTTGTCCACTTTTCCACAACACAAAAGGCTTTTCAACAGATAAGTGCAACACAGAATATTTTTATTTCGCCACTAATACACGGCAAACTGGGCTTTTGAATATATATTTCTTTTGCCACTAATACACGGCAAAAAGGGCTTTAAAACCTATAACTGAACCGCACAAGGGTAAATAAGACGTACTGTAGAAATATTTATTTGTAATAAACCCTATTAATGGCTGTATTAAACAGCACTTGCACCCCAATAACAAGAACGGTTTGCTGGAATGTTAGAACTGTATAATCGCAATTTGGATCCCCAGTCAGTGCACCAAGGTGTAATAGGATTGTTCCTATTACCCAGTTTGTAACCTCTCCTACTGAACCCCGTTCTACATAAATGCTCTTGAACGATCTCTCCCTATCCTTTCTCTGCACCTATAAATCGATTTTTCACCACAATTCAAGTCTTTCCTATGCCTGTCCCTAGCGCCTGCAGACACGTCTTTCCCTGCACTAAGTACGCTGGGGAATGGCAGAATCTAAGATGGCTGCTGCTATTCAAAGGGCTGTGACATCACAGGGCTGGCTGCTAATTGGCTGCATGCATGTCAGTATTGAATTCCACTTCGTCAACTTCGATTCGCTCATCTCTAGTTATGATGTCTAAATGATCTATCATGATGAAACCACATTTCAATACTATTATTTTAATAATATTTTACATTGATAAGAATGAGTCTATAACTGAACCTGTCATCAAACATGTCTGGAAAGAATGTAATAAGGCCTCTTCTGATACAGCAGAGAATGGATTTATAACATTAACTCCATGTCCTCCACAATTTTGCTGTACAAAACAAAATGTCATTTTTGTATGCGGACATAAAATGAGATGCCACTCTGATGTACAGGCTCTGTAAAGGACGCATAAAAATCACGATATTTGTAGAAGACTAGGAGAATGGCATCAAATCCCAATACAGCTTACATTTTCAGCAGTGAACCATTTTGTGTACTTTTGCCATATACAATACTTTATTGCAAACTGCTGTTCTCTTTTACTACTTGCAGCACATTAGCTAGACAACTCTCTGCAGCGCTCTTCAATATCACACCGACATTTCTTTAGTGACTATTATGGCTATTACCTTTTTTTTCACTAAATTGGCCCTGCTCTGAGTGTATAGCCGACTTCCATGGGTATTACTGGAAATGAGGCATAGTGGAAAATTAGGTCACTCAGCATATTTGTTATATAGAGGATGCAGGTATTATTTGGAGGACCATCTCAATGAGTGTCTTTCTCCCATCTGGCAATTGCTTTGTCTTTTCAGAGTTAGCTGCTTTATGTCTGGGTCAAATAAAATGATTGCCTTGAGTCGAAATAAAAGTAAAAGCATGAATCAAAATAAATACTATGACTCACAAAACTGTACTATTCTGGACAGCAGATTATCTTACTGAGCTGACAAGCTGGACAGTTCCCCTCACATTTTTAAAGTTATACTTCATCCAGGCCTGATAATTGCTACTGTCTTGTTTTATGATTGGCTCCTCTTATGTATGTCTTTCCTGTTGCCAAATTATTGTACCTTTAATCTCTAGTCTAGCTAGCCTTTTCACATATAAGGGCTCATGCACACGACCGGATGCATTTCTTTCGATCCGCAAAACACAGATCTGCTAAAAATACGGATGACAGGGGCTTAACTACCAGAGCAACAGACCATGCGACTGCTATGGGGCCCAGGGCAAGAGGGGGTCCAGTTAGGATGTTCTCCTCTTCTGCTTGGGTAAAAAATTGGTCAGGACTGAAAAGAAACAAGTTTTGGCAAATCAGGCAGTGGAAAAAATGGCCCAAGGGTCACTGAAAGGGATTTAGGCAGAAACTCTTCTGTTCTGTGTGGGGACTTGGTTTTCTCCTTCCTTTAGGGCCCTTACTTCTCTATGTACACCACTGATTGCATCTGTTCTTGTTTTTTGCGGATCGATTGTAACAATGCCTATCCTTCTACGCTCTTTTTTGCAGAACGGCCATGAGGACATACGAAATGAATACACACAGAGTCATTTCCGTTTTATGCGGACCCATCAAAGAGAATGGTTCCGCATACGGACCTGTAAAATAAACTGAGTGGAAAAAAATACGTTTGTGTGCATGAGCCCTTGACATGTTACCCAATTCGTCAAACTGATTGATTGGGTGCTAGGTCCCGCATCATGACTTATCATTTCCATCTTTCATCACAATCTCATGGGAGCTGTTCAGTGTCCCCATATGATTGCGACAGATCTTATCTATAATACACAGACAGGCTCCCGTTATCATATGGTTATGCCCACAGGAAAAAATAAAGTTATTGCTTTCTGATTGCGGCATTCCCAAAATAACTTTTGTGCAAAAAAAAATCTGTTTTTATTGAATTTTAACGGAGGGACCTGTAAAGTTCCACAAAGGAGAATATATGTGGTCTATATAACATACACACGTAGATTTATACAGTTTTTATGTCTTACTACTTTTTACAAAAAATATTAAAAATCATTTGCCTTGCTTTATTCTAACAGCCTTAACATTTTTTAGTTTTCTGTCAATGAGCTTGTTTATTGTGGGTACATACAGCTTTTTAATAATTTGTTATGTAGCCAGGTGGCCAAAAAATAGCAATTTTGTGAATGTGATTTTTCTTTTTACCATTGACCGTGCAGGATGAATAACATGATATCTTAACTACTTCCCCATCCGGGCCATTTAACCCCTTCCTGATCGAACCATTTTTTGCAAATCTGACATGTGTCCCTTTATGTGGTAATAACTTCGGAACGCTTTTACTTATCCAAACCATTTAGAGAATGTTTTCTCGCGACACATTGTACTTCATGATAGTCATACATTTGAGTCAATATATTTCACCTTTATTTATGAAAAAATCCCCAAATTACCAAGAATTTTGAGATATTCGCAATTTTCAAATTTTCATAAAATATTTATTACTTAACATTCCCCATATGTCTACTTTATGTTGGCATCATTTTGTAAAGGTCATTTTATTTTTTAGGATGTTAGAAGGCTTAGAATTTTAGAAGCAATTAATAAATTTTTTGAGAGAATTTTCAAAACCCACTTTTTAAGGACCAGTTGAGGTCTGAAGTCACTTTGTGGGACTTACATAGTGGAAACCCCCCATAAATGACCCCATTGTAGAAACTACACCACTCAAGTTAATCAAAACTAATTTTACAAACTTTGTTAACCCTTTAGGTTGCGGTTTACATAAACACCCCACATGTGGTCGTAAACTGATGTAAGGGCACACGGCAGGACACAGAGGAAAAGGAGCACCATATAGTTTTTGGAAGGCAGATTTTGCTGGACTGGTTTTTAGATGCCATGTCCCATTTGAAGCCCCTCTGATGCACCCTTACAGTAGAAACTCCCCCAAAAAGTGACCCCATTTTGGAAACTAGGGGATAAGGTGCCAGTTTTATTGGTACTATTTTGGTGAACATATAATTTTAATTGCTCTATATTTGGTTTTATGAGAGGCATGGTAACCAAAAAATGGCTGTTTTGGCACCGTTTAAATTTTTAATTTTTTACAACATTCATCTGACAGGGTAAATCAAGTGCTATTTTTATAGAGCGGGTTGTTACGGACGCAATTATATCAAATATGTCTACTATTATGTTTTTGTGTGTCGCCATTTTCTGTACGCCATATTATTTTTACTTTTCTGTAGATCGCCTTGTGCAGGGGTTTGTTTTTTGCAGGAAGAGTTGACGGTATTATTAGTACCATTTTTGGGTACGTATGATTTTTTGATCATTCATTATTAACACTTTATGGGGCAAGGTGACCAAAAGATTAGTTGTTTTAGCACAGTTTTTGTTTATTTATTTTTACAGAGTTCACCTGAGGGGTTAGGTCATGTGAGCAGATTGTTACAGATGTGGCAATACCTAATATGTATACTTTTTCTCATTTATTTAAGTTTTACACAATAATAGCATTTTTTTAACCAAAAAAATGATGTTTCAGTGTCTCCATAGTGTAAGAGCCATAGCTTTTTTATTTTTTGACCGATTGTCTTAGATCATTGGTTCAGGTCTCATTATTTGTGGGATGAGATGACAGTTTTATTGGTACTATTTTGGGTGGCATACACCTTGCACTTTATGTGATATTAGGTGTGTAAACAGCGATCTAGAAGGCAGGGACACCTTGGAAACTGTCCCTGCCTTCTCTCTGGGGTGCCCTGCTGTCACTGGCAGCGGGCCCCTGACACAGCAGCTACACGATTAGCACAACATTTTTAAGCACTAAATGGGAAACGGAACCTTTCTTGACCTTTTAGTATTTTTTTAACTCTCATAAAGGGGTTGACCGTTTTCCTATATTAATGACCTATCCTCAGGACAGGTCATCAATATCAGATCTGCAGGGGTCCAACTTCCAGCATCCCTGCCGATGAGTTTGAAGAGAACATAGTGCTCATGCGAGCACTGCATTCTCTTCACTGTTTGCCTGCTCGCCTGTGACATATCAGCAGAGAGCAGGTATAATTCTAAATCCTATTCACTTCAATGGGAAGAAGCAGGCAGAGGATACCTTCTCCACCCCATGGAAGTGAATGGGACAGCTGAGCTGTAATTACACCTGCTTGCTGCAGGGGAAACAAATTCAGCGCTCACACGAGCGCTGCCTTGTTTTCAAACAGCTGATTGACAGGGGTGATGTGAGTCCAACCTCCCCCAATGTAATATTGTTGACCAATCCTGAGGATAGGTCATCAATATAGGAAGCTGGTCAACTCCTTTAAGAATGTTTTTGACATCCACTCAGTCCTGCGTCTACCCTCCTCAATTCCCTGTGACCTATGTATGTACATTTATTTCACATGTCAGAAAGGGGTTAAGGCTTGTGGTCTGTGTTTATTTTGGGGTCTAGCTTAAACTGGTATTTATTTGGGGGGTTCATTCTGTTGTAATAAAGCATAGTAATATCTACCAACGTATACCTTTGCTCTGGGACCAATAATGTGTTAAAACATCTCTGATTTTGATGCCTAGAGATTATTAGAGGCATATGTTTTATTTCTAGTTACTTCAATAGTTCACAAAATCTTTAATAAAATACAACCAGTGGAGTGTATAGGACCAAGGGAAAAAATGCATGAATCCAATTGCTTGTGAACTTTGCCCAAGGCAGTGATTGCATAGCTAAAAACATGAAAATATGCTCATCTGTTTGGCAAACAGTTTATTAGACTGAGGTACTCATAAAATTGAGAATAGAATTACTGTCTAAAACTGACTCTAAACCATAAGTAACATACTAAAATGTAATATACTGTATACTGATTTTCAGTCAACAATCATGTGCTACAAGGTTTAGTGACTCATCCTGGGGCAGTGCCTGGAATTACAGCTCAGTCCCATTCACGGAAAACATGCACTGGCACCCTAAATTCTTCAGATCAGCGGGGATCCTAGTGGTCACTCTGCCACTGATTGCATATTGACAGCTTTTCTTAAGGATTACAGATTAATATTTTAATAGATATAGTTGCCTGCCAGTGTGTGTCAGGCCCACTGACTGTACTGTGCCCACTGCCCACCACTCATATAGGGTGTCACAGTACATTGCACGGATCACGCCCAGTGACCTAAAATTCAAACGAAGCGGACCGAGCATGGGTCTTTTTCCATCTCCCGGTTCCAAAAATCTATTCACTACACCGGCCCTGGCCCTGATAAGGGACAAAACAGAAATTAAACTGATAGGAATAGTACTTAGTTAACACTAGTTGCATTGGTGGCTAATTCTATTACAAGTGCCCAAAATTAGAAGGAAGCGGACAGAGCAAGCTTTTTTCTCTATCTCCCCATGCAAGGATTCAATTCAATACACGGCCCCTGATAGGGGACTTAACAAAGATTAAAATGGTAAGAATAGTAGTTCACACTGTTTGTATTAGTGGCACAGTACATTGCTCGGCGCACTTGCAGTGCCCCAAATTGGAAGTAAGAGGACCGACCAATCATCTTTTTCCATCTCCCGGTTCCTAAAATCTATTCGATACACGTCCCCTGATAGGGGACGTAACAGGGATTAAAATGATAGGAATAGTACTACTTAGCACACCACTCATATAGGGTGGCACAGTACATTGCACGGCACACGCGCAGTGCCCCAAATTGGAAGGAAGAGGACCGACCAATCATCTTTTTCCATCTCCCTTTCCTAAAATCTATTCCATACACCGGCCCCTGATAGGGGACAAAATAGAGATTAAACTGGTAAGAACAAATTTTAATTTAAAAAAAAGAGTACAGCCTCTGCGGAGCTGGGTATTTTTTGGCCGTGTTACTGAACGCTCATGCACAATGGCTGTAGGCTCATGCGTCCTTTTGCGGAGGTGACAAACCTGGTCAGTCAAACCTAAGGCAACATCATCAACCTCATCCCATATGCGTTTTTTCTGGAGCGTGCCCTGCAAAGAGTGCTGGATCAGGCCATAGATGAGCATGAAGAGGAAGAGTTGTGGTCACCATCACCACCAGAAGCAGCCTTGTCGTCGTCGATTTCTGGACCTGCAGCAATGCAGAGAGAGGAGTCTGAAGAAGAGGAGTCAGAGGAGGAAGGTGGCTTTGAGGAGGTGGAAGACCAACCACAGCAGGCATCCCAGGGGGCTTGTTGGCACCTTTCGGGGACCTTTGGTGTTGTATGTGGCTGGGTGGAGGAAGAGACCTTCAATGGCGTCAGTGAGTACAAGGAACGGGACATGGCTAGCTTGGTATCCAACCTTGTGCAAATGGGGAGTTTGCGGTTGTGCAAATGGACTGTTTGCGGTTGTTTGCGGTGCGTTAAACGGGGAGTTTGGTCTGTCAGAGTTTGGTCTGTCACTGTGAAGCGGGCGTAACCCTTACACTACCTGATCGATGCAACATCAAACCTGATAGTATACACACACTGGATGTTTCAATGTACATTTTTCCAAACAATTTAGGAATGTTAGGTGATTTATGCCCTGTATGGATTAAAACCCGACTCTGCGTCAACTATGTAATTTTCCATGGGAGTTTTGCCATGGATCCCCCTTCGGCATGCCACAGTCCAGGTGTTAGTCCCCTTGAAACAACTTTTCCATCACTATTGTGGCCAGAAAGAGTCTCTGTGGGTTTTAAAATTCACCTGCCTATTGAAGTCTATGGCGGTTCGCCGGTTCACCTGTTCGCGAACATTTGCGGAATTTCGGGTTCGCCGTTCGCAAACGGAAAATGTTATGTTCGCGACATCTCTACTAATTATTTGTATTTTAAATATGAGCTAACTATCTAATGTAATTAAATAAGGATCCAGATGAGTCTGCAAAACACAGAGCACAGCAATGACACTGCTGTCTCTCGCAGAACTGCAAAAAACAGCAGAAAATGGCTGCTGAAGAGTTTCTTATATAGTAAGGGGTAGACAACTTTCCTATTGGTTGCTAGGGATGTTGCTAAGCTCTGACACACATATTTCAGCCTTCTCATTGGCCTACAAGCAAGAAGCAGTAGTACTGATTAGTGATGAGTGAGCATGCTCGGCCGAATATCTGTTTGACTCGAGCATCGCTATGCTCAGTACATGGCGGTACTCGACCGAGTACCGCATGTGCTCGAACGCAATGCTCGAGTCTCCGCCCCCCATTTTTGCGGGTTTTAAGCAGCCAATAAAGGTTCAGGTAAGTACTGCCCTCACTGTAATTCCAGTAGCCATGTTGGCTGCTGGCATTACAGTGATTGGCTAGCCAGAGCGTGTCATCGGGTGCTATATAGCACCCGATGACGCATGTTCGGCTCAGACGTAGACAGGGAGAGCAGAGCGTAGGAAGGGAGAAACAGAGTAGGGAACGATTTTCCCAGTTTTTATTCTGAGAAAGCTTTTCCTTTTAATGACTACTGTGTGTGTGTGTGTGTTTTTGAGTAGCAATCTATTTACCTCCTACAGTCTCAGGGACAGTACAGGGAGAGAAATTTACTGTTTTTACAGCTAAAAACTTTTCAAAGAGCCCAAAGTCCTTTTAGAGACTACTGTGTGTTTTTGACAGCAGGAAGATATTTTTATTTTATACCTATTAGTTACAAATACTGTACATCTAGTGTCCATAGTGTGTGGCTTTGTGTAAAAAATACTACTAAACTACATCTGCAAACAGTGTCTGTATTACAATTTCCGATAATCTGGGCCTAATATAGCGTCCATAATCTGGGGTGTTCTGTAACCAATACTGTGCTACATCTGCAAACAGTGTCTGTATTGCAAATTCCAATAATCTGGGCCTAATATAGTATCCATAATCTGTGGTGTTCTGTAACCAATACTGTACTACATCAGAAAACATTGTCTGTATTGCAAATTCCAATAATCTGGGTCTAATATAGTGTCCATAATCTGTGGTGTTCTGTAACCAATACTGTATTGCATCTGCAGTGTCTGTATTACAAATTCCAATTATCTGGGCCTAATAGAGTGTCCATAATCTGTGGTGTTCTGTAACCAATACTTGTGGTCGGGGCTCCAACATGAATGGAAACCTAACTAACTAATTTCTGGATAGGCGGTTAGATTTGTGCCGTAACCGCAACGTTGTAGGGATGACTGAAGGGGGCCATCCCCTGGTGTGACAATGGAATAGAGGGTAGGGAGAGTGGGTGCGCTGGAACGACGTACAATGTGGGAGAAGGAGTGTGGCCCTAAAATAGCGGGGCAGAGCCCCTCCCACAAATACAGGCCAATAAATCGGCCTTAATACTGTACAATATCTGAAAGCAGTGTCTGTATTACAAATTCCAATAACCTGGGCCTAATATAGTGTCCATAATCTGTGGTGTTCTGTAACCAATACTGTACTACATCTGCAAACAGTGTCTGTATTACAAATTTTAATAATCTGGGCCTAATATAGTGTTCATAATCTGTGGTGTTCTGTAACCAATACTGTACTACATCTGCAAACAGTGTCTGTATTACAAATTCCAATAATCTGGGCCTAATATAGTGTCCATAATATGTGGTGTTCTGAAACCAATACTGTACATCTGCAAACAGTGTCTGTATTACAAATTCCAAAAATCTGGGCCTAATATAGTGTCTGTAATCTGTGGTGTTCTGTAACCAATACTGTAAAACATCTGCAAACAGTGTCTGTACAAATTCCAATAATCTGGGTCTAATATAGAGTCCATAATATGTGGTGTTCTGTAACCAATACTGTACAACATCTGCAAACAGTGTCTGTATTACAAATTCCAATATTCTGGGCCTAATATAGTGTCCATAATCTGTGGTGTTCTGTAACCAATACTGTACTACATCTTCAAACTGTGTCTATATTGCAAATTCCAATAATCTGGGCCACATCTAGTGTCCATATAATCTGTGGTGTTCCTTAACCAATACTGTACTACATCTGCAAACAGTGTCTGTATTACAAATTCCAATAATCTGGGCCAAATATAGTGTCCATAATCTGTGGTGTTCTGTAACCAATACTGTACTACATCTGCAAACTGTGTCTATATTGCAAAATCCAATAATATGGGCATAATAAAGTGTCCATAATCTGCGGTGTTCTGTAACCAATACTGTACTACATCTGCAAACGGTCTCAATATTGCAAATTCCAATAATCTGGGCCACATCTAGTGTCCATAATCTGTGGTGTTCTGTAACCAATACTGTAGAACATCTGCAAACAGTGTCTGTATTACAAATTATAATCATCTGGCCACATCTAGTATCCACAATCTGTGGTGCTGTATAAGCAATACTGTAGAACATCTGCAAACAGTGTCTGCATTACAAATTCCAATAATCTGGGCCTAATATAGTGTCCATAATCTGTGGTGTTCTGTAACCAATACTGTACTACATCTGCAAACAGTGTCTATATTGCAAATTCCAATAATCTGGGCCTAATATAGTGTCCATATTCTGTGGGTTTTTGTGACATATACTGTCCTGCATCTGAAAACAGTGTCTGCAGCTCAAATTCAAATAATCTGGGCCTAATCTAGGGTCCGTACTGTGTGTCTTTCTGTGACAAATTCTGTAGTACATCAGAAAACAGTGTCTGTAGCGCAAATTTTAATAATTTGTGCCGCATCTACTGTGTGTGCGTTTAATACATATCAATGACATATACTGTACTTTATCAGTAGACGGTGTATGCTAGTCTGTGACATTATCAGGGCTACATCTCCTGTGTAATGTGTGCGCATCCCAAATACCTTTTTTAATTTATTGGCGCATACACTTACAAATCCTACCCTACTGTACGTGTGACATACTGTTAAGCATATATAACATTTACTATTAAGAAAGCGGATTGTATGGGCCGTGGAAATGGCCATGATGCTGATGGTGCATGCAGAGGCTGTGGCACTGGGTGATGAAACTGAGTAAAAGAATGTAGCTGAGGGCCTCCAGGTGCGCTAGCCCTCAAAAACATTATTTGGAAGGGCCTTCCGGTCAGATGACCCTCTAAAACATCATTTGCGAGTGCCTTCTGGGAAGCTGACCCTTTAAAACATCACCTGCGAGTGCCTTCACGGCAGCTGACCCTGTAAAACATTTTATTTGAGGGCCTGCAGGTGAGCTGACCCTCTAAAACATTATATATGAGGGCCTGCAGGTGAGCTGACCATCTAAAACATTATATGTGAGTTCCTGCATATGGGCTGACCCTCTAAAACATTATATGTGAGGGCCTGCAGGTGAGCTGACCCTCTAAAACCTTTTATGTGAGGGCCTGCAGGTGAGCTGACTCTCACAAACATGATATGTGAGGGCCTGCAGGTGAGCTGACCCTCTAAAACATTATATGTGAGGGCCTGCAGGTGAGCTGACCCTAAAAAACATGAATTGTGAGGGCCTGCAGGTGAGCTCACCCTGTTAAACATTATATGTGAGGGCCTGTAGGTGAAATGAACCTAAAAAATATGAATTGCGAGGATCTGCAGGTAAGCTGGCCCTGTTAAACATTATATGTGAGGGCCTGCAGGTGAGCTGACCCTCTAAAACATTATAAGTGAGGGCAGCCTAAAAAGCATATTGATATGATGGAGGAGGAGTAGAGAAGTCAGGGGCAATCCAGGCCTTGTTCATTTTTATAAGAGTAGACCTGTCAGCATTTTCAGTTGACAGACGGATGCGCTTTTCAGTTATTATGCCCCCAGCAACAGTAAATACCCGCTCTGACAAAACACTGGTGGCAGGGCAGGCCAGCACCTCTGAGGTGTGGAGTGGCAGTTTGTGCCACATGTCCAGTTTGAACACCCAATAGTTCTAAGGCACAGAGGAATCACTGAGGATCACTGTACTCCTTCACCATTTTCCAAAATGTTTCCCGCCTTGTGACACTAGGCCACGCATCAGGGTGAGGGTGCTGGCGGGCTGTCATGAAACTGTTCCAGGCCTTAGAGAGTGTTGTCCTGCCTAATTTGAACTGCTGTGTGTTCCCCTCATCTCCCCTCCTGGGTTGCACAAGGAACTACGTACTCTGCCACCATCGTTCTGTTCTAATATTATTATGGTTTGTGGTTGTATTATTGTTAGTATTGTTATTAAGGTTTATAGCTGTAAAATATGTTATGGGTATTTGGTTATTTATGAGTAAATTAACAGGCCATGCCATTGGTTTACCTCCACTCTCGTGTGTTATGTTTTTAGTTATATTAATGTATATGTTTGGGATGTTTGTTGTGCATGGGACATATATGCTGTATGATTGCCATGTGTGTGAGCTTGCCAAGCTCCAAAGCTGCCAAGTTACGACCATTCTCAGACACAACAACCAACCATGCCTGGTTGTCGGTTGAGTGGCGAGAGCCACAGCTTAGTTTGGTCCCTTATACCCTGCCGCAGCTCTGCGACGGTGTGCTGTTTGTCACCTAAGCAAATGAGTTTCAGCACGGCCTGTTGCCGCTTCCCCACTGCCGTGTTAAACTGCTTCCAGCTACTGACTGATAGCTGACTGGTGCTGCAAGATGAGAATTCAGAGGTGGAAGTGGAGTAGGAGTAGGAGAAGGGGGGTTTTCTGTAACTAATGTAGGTGGTGGTGAAGATCCTGATGGAATGGGGGCCCGCAATCCTTGGCTTTGGTAGCACCTGTGCCATCCCAGGGTACTACTAGCTACCGGCCTCCACATGGTTCACCCAGTGTGCCATCACGGAAATGTAGCATCCCTGGCCAAAAGTACTTGTCTGTGTGTCAGTCGTTAAGTGGACCTTCCCAATAACTGCGTTGGTCAGGGCATGGGTGATGTTAAGGGACACAATTGCTGGTGTAATGCGGGGACGGCACACCGAGAAAAAAAGTGGCAGCTGGGGACTGAGGGACGTCCGCCGCCATGAGGCTGATGAAAGCCTCAGTGTCTACAGGCCTAAATGGCAACATTTCCAGGGCCAGCAATTTTTAAAGGTGTGCATTTAGTGCTATGGCCTGTGGGGGAGGTGGTTGGGTATTTGTGCTTACGTTCAAAGGCCCTGGTTAAGGACATCAGTACGTGGGCCTATTTGGTGTGGTTCGCCTTCTCTCTTTTGCCATCCCACAGCCTCTTCCAGCCTGTTGTGGTGCTGTTGATCCCTCCCCCTCTGTACTACTGTCCTCGCCTGGCTTGTCACCTTCCCAGGTTGGGTCAGTGATGTCTTCCACTTCCTCACTCGGGTCATCCTCCTTGTGTTGTTGTTCACCGGCAGGCCCTCACCTACAATATTTTAGAGGGTCAGCTCACCTGCAGGCCCTCACCTACAATATTTGAGAGGGTCAGCTCACTTGCAGGCCCTCACCTACAATATTTGAGAGGGTCAGCTCACCTGCAGGCTCTCATCTACAATATTTTTGAGGGTCAGCTCACCTGCAGGCCCTCACCTACAATATTTTAGAGGGTCAGCTCACCTGCAGGCCCTCACCTACAATATTTTAGAGGGTCAGCTCATCTGCAGGCCATCAGCTACAATAGTTTAGAGGGTCAGCTCACCTGCAGGCCCTCACCTACAATATTTTAGAGGGTCAGCTCACCTGCAGGCCCTCAACTATAATATTTTACAGGGTCAGCTCAGCAGCCGTCCCTCACGTACAATATTTTACAGGGTCATCTCAGCAGCAGGCACTCGCCCATCATTTTTTGCAATGCTCAGCAGCAGGCCCTCACCCCTAATGTTTTAGAGGGTCAACAGTAGGATCTTGCTCCAAATGTTTTGGAGGATCACCAGCAGGCCATCAATGATCATTTTTCAAGGGTGTGTATGATGCCCTCCTTTATGTGTAACAAAGGTTGTAATTTTCAGGCAGCCCTTTCACTTAGTGCATAGGCTTTATGAGTGTAGGAGTCCCACTACCTGAACAATTGTACCACAATGTGAATGAGGCCCTCCTTTATGTGATATACAGGATGTTTCAGAGTGCCTTTTTCTTGTACTTTTTTGCAGCACTTACACTTTATATACAATTGAATATACAGGAAAGAATGTTTCCTAACAATTTTTCCTATGATGAAATTGATTTTTTGGGGGGGTTTTGTGCGTATTTTATGTCAGTCTGTAAAAGTGGCGTACAACTCGGACAACATGGTTCCCAGCAGCGACCTGGGAGTCCAAGATGCATCCAGACATCGTTCCCATGCTGTTTCTGATCCATTGTGGTGTTGTTTCTGTCACTTTATGACCTTTTCCAATGGACCAGACACCCTCCCCTCTTCAGAGCAAGGGGTGCCTGGTAGTCTCCCATTGACTTCCATTGTACTCAGGTGCTCGGCCGAGCACACAAATATAGCAATGTGTTCGGGTCGAACACCCGAATACTTTTGAGCTCGATTATCACTAGTACTGATGAAAAGAAAAATAATTGGACATTTGCGATTACGAATATATAACACTATATTCTAGATTTTCGGGAATTTTCAAAGTGCCGATATTCACAATAAAAATTTGCGATTAGAATATTCGCGATCAGCACTAATTGGTACTGATTTACATTTATGGCTGATGTAGGAATAAGTAAATCTATGAAAAATAAATAAAACTGATGCAGAATAATTCTCCCTGCACTCTCCCTGGAATCTCCCTCCAATTTTCATCATGTTACCTCACCTAGGTAGTCCAAATACAACCAAGGGGGATTAGGCTTTGAACAGCCACAACAGGTTATGCAGTCAATGACTCTATATGAGCATTTCAGCCCAGTATTTCTACCCACAATAATGAGCCCAACCTCTCCATCTAGAATTACTTCAGGTAAGGTGAAAATGTTGTACTGGAGTGTAAGGGAATGGCAGGTCCAGTGGAGTAGGGATTGCCATAGCAGCCACAGCAATGGCTATGGCAATAGCTGCCGGCTGAGGAGCGCAGTCTTGCTGGGGGCGCCGGCGCCGCTCCTACCGGTCCAGCGCCGCCTCCTAGCTAATTTATTCACTACACTTGCCTCTAATTGAAGAGAATCAACGTATTCTCACATAGGCGCACTGGCAGAGGCATCGAAGTGCGCATGTGCTGTCTTCCTGGCCTCTGCCAGTGCTCCTGTGTGAGATTACGCCGCTTCTCTTCAATTAGAGGCAAGTGCAGTGAATAAATTAGCTAGGAAGCGGCGGGGAGGAGATCTGTGGATGACACTGAAGGGGGGATCTGTGGATGACACTGAAGGGGGATCTGTGGATGACACTGAAAGGGGGATCTGTGGATGACACTGAAAGGGGGTCTGTGGATGACACTGAAAGGGGGATCTGTGGATGACACTGAAAGGGGGATCTGTGGATGACACTGAGGGGGGGATCTGTGGATGACACTGAAAGGGGGATCTGTGGATGACACTAAAAGGGGGATCTGTGGATGACACTGAAAGGGGTATCTGTCGGTGAGACTGAAAGGGGGATCTGCAGATGACACTTAAGGGGGGGATCTGTGGATTACACTTAATAGGGGTGATCTGTGGATGACACTTAAGGGGGGATCTGTGGATGACACTTGGGGGGGATCTGTGGATGACACTTAAGAGGGGATCTGTGGATGACATTTAAGGGGGGATCTGTGGATGGCACCTAAGAAGGGATCTGTGGATGACACTTAGGGGGGATCTGTGGATTACATTTAAGGGGGATCTGTGAATGACACTTAAGGGGGGATCTGTGGATGACACTTAGGGGGGATCTGTGTATGACACTTAGGGGGGATCTGTGGATGACACTTGGGGAGGGACCTGTGGATGACACTTAAGGGGGGATCTGTGGATGACACTTAGGGGGGATCTGTAGATAACACTTGGGGGGGGACCTGTGGATGACACTTAGGGGGGATTTGTGGATGACACTTAGGGGGGATCTGTGGATGACACTTGGGGGGGACCTGTGGATGACACTTAGGGGGGATTTGTGGATGACACTTAGGGGGATCTAGGGAGGGGTGTGGGGATGTTGGGGTGGGAGGTCCTACAAGGGTTTTTGCGTGGGAACTCTGGAAGGGGTGGGAGGTCTGACAGGTATGTGGGGGTGGAAGATCCGGGAGGGGGCCATAAAAAATATTTGCTATGGGGCCCAGTCATTTCTAGCTACGCCCCTGGGCAGGTCCCTCTACAAACCTACCCATGCAAATGCAGGCCCATAACACACTTTTAAAAAAGTGCTTCAGCAAGCTACATTTTGCAGAAAAAAATTCTCAGCTTTGCTATGGGCCCCTGTGATTTCAATGTACTCCCTTGAATATATGTACATTTGTAAAATAAATCAAATGTTTGGATATGAAAAGTAAAAAGTATGCTACTGTTAACTTATTTTACTCAGATACGTGGAGAGAAAAACAGCACGTTTTCTTTCTAATAGAACATAGCAATGCCATTCATATTGCAGACATATGGGATGGGATTAAAGTAGACCAGCAGGTGCGCTGGGATGCCTGCCAAAAGAGTTTTACAGAAGTATGCTTTCATTGTCACCTTGAATTTACCAGGATATGAGCTAGCCAGAAAACATGTGAACAGCTCTTCTACTGATAGCATAAAATAAGGTGATTTCCTACTGGGTAACAATAAAAATAGCCTGGTATCTCTCCTGTGTGGCAACGTGCTAATTTGGTACCATTCATCTTATGTCTAAACTTCATTACTGATGACACTTGTGTGAGTAATGTTTCTACTATAAGAACCGTCTTCCGCTGATCACAGAACATTTAGAACTCAATTACTGTTGGCACATTGGAGAATATTTAACTGCAAAATGTGATGGTCTTTTTTGACAAAGTGGGAAACTTTCTTGTAAAATATTTCAATTACTTTCAAAGTTTGGATTATCCCAATGACTGCTTTGTTCACCATGGTCCACAGATTACAATCAAGTTAAATGGTACTGTGTTGGCAAGAGTCTCAGACATATTGAGATGTAATGAGGCTCATATCTAGGGGCACAAAAATGACATTGAAGATGAAAATGTACAAAAATAAACATAAATGAAAAGAACTAGTCAGCGAGGATCCAGATAATGAAAATACAGTTAGAAAGCGATTATTCGACTCTCTTTATCTTGTGGATGTCCAGTTTTTATATGCTTTAAAATTTCAACCTCAGCCTGCTTTACGTGTGGAAATAATCATGCTCCCTGCTGCTGTGTTCTAGTTCCCTGGCTTCCTTAACTGGTCTTCTGGTCCACATCTGTAAACCTCTAGATCAGGGGTCAGCGACCTCTGCCAAAACTAAAAGTCCCAGCATGCTTCACTCACTTCTATGAGAGTTTTGAGAACAGCCAGGCAAGCATGCATGCTGAGAGTTGTAGTTTCACCACAGCTAGAATGCTGAAGGTTGCTGATACCTGCTCTAGCTGGACAGGGTCACGTTTACAGCCATTGGCTGAAGCAGAGAACAGGACCTTGTCCATCTGGAAGTTTACAGATGGGGACCAGTAGGGAACAGAGCAGTGGGGAGCAGGTGAGTATGTTTTTCCCACATGTACAAAGGTTGTAATTTTAAAAAGTTAAAAAAAATCTTAACAATCTCTTTAAGGTAATTAAGCTTTGGGAAAAAAAGAACAGTTATTTGATATAGAATACAGTGAGAATCATAAGTGTTTGATTTCCTGGATTATCATAATTGTCTGAAATTGTCTCCTACCAGTCACCAATGTGTCGACCATGACTGATGAGAATTTTCCATTTCTTAATCCTTGGTATGCAATCTAATTAATGATTCCATTCTAATTTTTTTCTCAGTGTATTATATTTTGACAAAATCTTTTTCTGGAATAGGTAAAGTTCAAATAATGATAGATAGGCCTTATTTACATTAACATATCCGATTTGTGTCGACAATAAAATGACAGTCTTGTAGCCATATGAAAGTCTGTATTGTGTCCATGTGTGTTCCATGTGTCTGTTTTCTACGTTCATTTGTCATCTGTTTTTCTTTTTCACATTAAAAATTTCTTTCTGGTTTCTATATTTTATTAGTGTTGCTTAATAACAGGCGCATGAAAAACAGATATCACATGAATGTCCTCCATGCTCTGTCCATTTTTTCCCACTCCCATAAACTTTAATTAGCAAGTGTGGTCTGCAAAAATGTACCAGAATAGAAAATGCAGTGAGTTTCTCAGTCTGGGCAACCGTCGATAAAGATCTTTCTGGATCAGTTAGTGTCAGAATTACATCACCCACATACAACTCTATAACATGAGAATGGGTCGTCAGTCATCCCCACGAATACATGAGTCAATGCATATTTTTTCCACTTCATCACTAAGGCAAGACGAGGAGGGGCAGTAGGCAGCCCTTTTGGGTGCCATTGTTTTTCCAAATATTTAGAATAAAAAACACTTATGCAGAGGCTTATGTATATAGATTCATAATAGCAGTCAGAATGGGCCCTTGAAAATGGCACAATGTCAGAACGGGCCCTTCAAAGCCAAATTTCAAAAGCGCTGCTGGCAAAAACCTCCAATGCACACTGTCAAACGCTTTTTCAGCATCAAGGGAAACAAATATAATAGGGCATTTGGATAGCTGAGAGATCTGCAGAAGCTCAATCAGCCTTCTAGGCACTGATGTCCCCAAATCCTACTTTATCTAAGAAAATAAATTTGAGAAGAAGAATGTGGATTCTCATGGCCAGAATTCGCCCCATCCGTCCCACACAAATGGCTTGAAATAGAATCTTTTTATGATGTAAGTGGTCTCTTAAGGGACTATTGACTGCCAATTCCTTGGCAAATATCAGATGTAACCTCCCTCCTACAATCATGCACACTGCCTTATGTATCTGGAATAGCTTATTACAGACAATTAAATTATTTCCCCACATACCCTAATCCCATTAGTGGCTTTTAGATTTCACATACAAGGATTTAACTTGGTTCTGTTAGCTTGGGTGACCTGAGAAAGCTTCTTTCAGACAGCGGTTTGATGGACTTTGAAACACTGCATCAGACCTTCCTCTTTCCAAATTCCTGGTCTTATCAATTTCTTCAAATAGGCCACGTACTTGGCTCTATAGGCCTTCCTCCCGCCTTTCTAGGATTACGACATTCCATATAAGGCCTATAAATTGCATACCTCTCCTTTAGCTCATCATTAGAACCTAAAACTGAACCTAAAGCTTTTCTTTGGGCTGTATCTTGGCCACATTGCATTAAACGCATGGAACAATCGTAAGATACAGTTCAGGTGGTATTTGACACCGATGCGGCTAGCTCACATAATTCCTGGGTACGAGCCTTACTGTTAGTGAAATTGTGGAGAACACAGAACATTAGCCCAAATGTAATGGCAGAGCCCTTTGAATCTCCCATTTTATAATGAGGTATTTAAGCTCATATCTCATCTTTTGCAAACTCAACTAGTCCTCTCCCCAGCATTAGCTATACTGTGTATTGGAATGACTGACATTTTTTGCGGCTCTAAATGGTTGGTTGTTAATATTCTAATGACCACCAAAAAAGTAATTGCTAGATCTTGAAAATTGCCCATAATACCAACTCTTTCTAATGTTATAGTGAATGTATACAAAATGAGCTTATATATACTAATAACCTGCTGTCTAGATCTAAATCTCGAACTCCAAAAACTGTAAGAATAGGCGTACCCTATAATTTGACTTAAATATCACAGAGTAGAATGGGACGCTACAAAACAATAAACTCTAAAATATTACTTTATTGTTTCCTTGGAAATCTAAATATAGAAAAGGGAGGGGGGGGGTATGTTCCAATCAAAATCGCATGTTGTAACACTGGGTGTGTTTCGGTGTTGCTGTGTGTGTGACTCAGACAGATGTACCGCAATGAGCGCGTAGATAACGCATCCTACTGTCAATCAGTGACAGTGCACACACACCATACGGGCGCGTAGGAGACGCACCCTGTTGTCAGTCAGTGACAATTCACACACACCATACAGTAACATCACACTGCGGGGGATATACACGTGTGATGGGTTAGGCGGGTAAACCTGAGACCTAAAAAAAACACGTAATATCCCAAAATAAAAAGATATCCACCTAGTTGTGATCATCAACGAATCTGTGCAAGCATGGATGCAGCAGGGAAATCAAAGTGTGATGGGTAGGAGGACCATCAGCCCATGCCCACTATGTGAATGCTCTGGCTGGTGATCTCTCCCCCACACTCCCCAAGCTGCACGCTCAGTTAAGTCACTGAAACATAGGTGGATAATAACTAACTACTGTTCCTGCCTATACTGATCCCTTAATAAGTAGATATCCCCATATGCTCTGCTCGACGCATTTCGCCACTTAATTGGGCTCGTCAGGAGCTATTGCAGGGGTAAGAGCCGAGGTAAATAGGACAGTGTACTCCGCCAAATCGCATGGCAGAGTGTCGGCATAGACTGGCCGTACGCGGCCGCCGGAACATGAGGCTTAAATGGAAAAAGCCCCACCTCCTAGGCGCGTCATGACCCAGCATCATCAGCGGGGCGGGCAGTGGGCGGGGTAAAACCCCGTGTCTATCCCGCCTCCCCTGGACCTCTGCACTATGATCAAGCGCACCGCATTGTAAAACAATGCAAAATGATAAAGGGGACCAATCGGTGGATTATTAAGAAAAAGCTGCTAGATCCACATAGGGTTGAGCAACTGGTCAGGCGGTATGTCAGGGAAAAGGGACACAGACCAATCATATTAAGGGGAGTCACATAGTGCACAGATGATGTATGCATGTAGATGATGGGATATCTGGTGGTATCAGCATTTTTTTTGATGTGAAAATCCCAAGATTTTGAGTTTTATATGTGAGAGCCCGACGGAACCTCCCATGGTGTAAGGTAACAGGAAGTCCCAGGGATGGGCAATAAGAAACCAAAAATAGGGACAACAGAATGTCAAATGAAACACACAAAGGAATTATATTCATTCAATCCATGTGGTTTCAGTGTTCTCAATCTGAAAATCCACTATGTTTCTTTTTGAAGTAGTTTCCTATCGTGATCACCACCCCTGACAGACCTCCTGACCTCTTCAATACCCTGAAACGTGACTGCTGAAACGCTGCCACCATGCTCAAGGTTTATGTGCTGCGCTACCGGGGTGTCAGTGTTATTCTGGATGTCGTTGAGGTGCTCCCCAATTCTCCTGCGGAACTCACGCACCGTCTTCCCTACATATTGTTTCCCACACATGCAGGTCACTAGGTATACGACACCCCGATTTTTGCAATTTATAAAGGACCTGATGGAATAGGTCTCCTGGGTGACACTACAGGTAAACTGTTTCCCATGTTTAATTACAGGACAAGCAATGCACTGTCCGCATTTGAACGTGCCCATTAAAGTGTTTTTTAGCCATGTGGACGAGGCCGGTGTCTGGAAGTGGCTGTGGACCAAGCGGTCCTTGATACTACGACCACGGCGATAAGTAATTTGGGGACGATCCCCCACCAGGTGGCCGATATCAGGGTCCGTCTTGAGGATACCCCAAAAGTCCGTCAGGATCTCTCTGACTCTCTGATGTGCTTCATCGTAAGTGGCCACAATACGTATCTGGTCATCAGACTCCTTCGCCCTCGGTGCCAATAGGCTATTACGGTCACTACTCAATGCATGTTGGTACGCTTGCTTAAGGATTTGATTAGGGTAACCACGGTTGGTGAACCTATTTGAGAGGTCATCAGAGGCCCTTTTGAAATCTGTCAAACTGGAGCAATTACGACGTACTCTTATATACTGTCCCTTAGGGATTCCCCGTTTAAGAGGGACAGGATGACAACTCTCCCATTTCAGGAGGCTATTGGTAGCCGTTTGCTTCCGAAATAGTCTGGTGCCTATGTGGCCCCTACCATCCTTCTATATTGTAAGGTCCAGGAATGTGATTTGAGAACTCTGAATTTCGAAGTAAAAAATAGTCCTAGGCTATTGATGTTCATCTCATCCACAAATTCACCAAATTCGGCAGCAGTGCCTGACCACAATATCAGGATATCATCGATGAATCTGATCCAAAGATCAATCCGATCTCCCCATCGATTGTTATCTGAAAAGACAATTTCGCGTTCCCACCAGCCCAGGTATAAGTTTGCAAAGGTTGGGGCACATGGGCTGCCCATGGCAACTCCCCTGAGCTGGTGGTAAACGCGACCGTCAAAGGAGAAGATGTTGTGTTCCAATAGGAAACTCAAGAGTTCAAGCACAAAGGCATTATGCTGCCAGAGATGGATGTCACGTTGATTCAAGAAGGAAGCCACAGCTCCACACCCCCTATCATGGAGAATGGAGCTGTACAGGGCTTCAACATCCAAACTGGCTAATAATACATGATCCTCAATGGTAATGCCCTCCAAACGTTTGATAACTTCCGTAGAGTCCCGGACGTATGACGGTAGGGCCAGAACAAAAGGGCGCAGGATCTGATCAACATACATGCTGATGGGATGTGTCAAGCTTCCTACCCCTGATACAATGGGTCGTCCCTTTAACGGGGATAACCCCTTATGGATCTTGGGTAATCCATAGAAGCACGGCATTTGGGGATGTTTAGGAAACAGAAAGTCGCCTTCAGAGCGACCAATTAGTTTGACATCCAAGGCTTGATCCAGAATCACCTTCAATTTGGATCTAAATTCCTCAATAGGAAAACTTAAAACCTTGGGATTTTCATATCAAAAAAATGCTGATACCACCAGATATCCCATCATTTACATGCATACATCATCTGTGCACTATGTGACTCCCCTTAATATGATTGGTCTGTGTCCCTTTTCCCTGACATACCGCCTGACCAGTTGCTCAACCCTATGTGGATCTAGCAGCTTTTTCTTAATAATCCACCGATTGGTCCCCTTTATCATTTTGCATTGTTTTACAATGCGGTGCGCTTGATCATAGTGCAGAGGTCCAGGGGAGGCGGGATAGACACGGGGTTTTACCCCGCCCACTGCCCGCCCCGCTGATGACGCTGGGTCATGACGCGCCTAGGAGGTGGGGCTTTTTCCATTTAAGCCTCATGTTCCGGCGGCCGCGTACGGCCAGTCTATGCCGACACTCTGCCATGCGATTTGGCGGAGTACACTGTCCTATTTACCTCTTACCCCTGCAATAGCTCCTGACGAGCCCAATTAAGTGGCGAAATGCGTCGAGCAGAGCATATGGGGATATCTACTTATTAAGGGATCAGTATAGGCAGGAACAGTAGTTAGTTATTATCCACCTATGTTTCAGTGACTTAACTGAGCGTGCAGCTTGGGGAGTGTGGGGGAGAGATCACCAGCCAGAGCATTCACATAGTGGGCATGGGCTGATGGTCCTCCTACCCATCACACTTTGATTTCCCTGCTGCATCCATGCTTGCACAGATTCGTTGATGATCACAACTAGGTGGATATCTTTTTATTTTGGGATATTACGTGTTTTTTGAGGTCTCAGGTTTACCCGCCTAACCCGTCACACGTGTATATCCCCCGCAGTGTGTTGTTACTGTATGGTGCGTGTGAATTGTCACTGACTGACAACAGGGTGCGTCTCCTACGCGCCCGTATGGTGTGTGTGCACTGTCACTGATTGACAGTAGGGTGCGTTATCTACGCGCTCATTGCGGTACATCTGTCTGAGTCACACACACAGCAACACCGAAACACACCCAGTGTTACAACATGCGATTTTGATTGGAACATACCCCCCCCTCCGTTTTCTATATTTAGATTTCCAAGGAAACAATAAAGTAATATTTTAGAGTTTATTGTTTTGTAGCGTCCCATTCTACTCTGTGATATTTAGATCTAAATCTCAAAAAAGATGGGAAACTTAGAAGAATGGACCCTATGCATGTACCTTATTTACCACTGCACTGTAATTTATCGCTAATTTCTGATATGGCCTAATTGTTGTATATGTACTTTTTGATTGAAAGTTTAATAAAAAAAACAAAATAAAAAAAGTGTGAATGGCTTCCTTGACTTATACAGGTTAGTGTGCTATCCACTATTAAAACAGGCACCATACAGACATGAAAACATTTATGTGAATAAGAGTTTTCTAAGCTACTCTATCAATGATTCCAGAGATCCTCTGAATCTTTGGGATTACTTTGGGAAAGCAGAAGATGATTCTCACTCTATTTGACTTTGATGTTAATTTTTAGAAGATACAATGTTAGCTATTAGGATATTTTCACAGGTTGTGATTATGTAAAGTTAATTCCTGTATTTGATGGAAAGTAAAATCAATATAAATATAATATTTTCCTGTTGTCCCTAGGATGCATGATACTGTTGGTGCTGTAGCAATTGATTCAAAGGGCAACATATCCGGTGCTACATCAACTGGTGGCATAACAAATAAAATGGTTGGACGGGTCGGAGACAGCCCAATCATAGGTATGTTAACAAGAGAAAGTAAAATTATTTATAGTAGAGTTTATTTTTAATAGCTATGATTTGTCAAAATTTCATTTATTAGCCTTTTTATACCTTTATTACGATTTTTGCTCTATTTAAATGATTGTACATTATTGCATTTTTATTTTGCTTTATTGTAAGTTGAGCTTACAAGTCTAAAATACATTTTATAAGGGCATTGTAAAAGTCCCCAGGCTAAGATCTAGTAAATTTCTTACACTTAGTCTTGAATTAAGCTCTATATGCTATTCTCTGTTCCCATTATTTCACTCTTGGTCTTGCACTTGGGACAATAGACTGCACATACCCGTGAAAATTACTGAGCATAGAAGATCTTTCAGACACTGGAATTGCCACAAGTGCTCACATTTGGCTCCTTTCAGCTGCACTATACACTCCCCAACCAAGCATATCTCCAACTTATAATTTTATATCTGGGGCAATATAGACCATACTGTATTTTGTAATATCTAGTTATGAGCAAACTATATTTTGAAAGAAAAGAAAAAATAAGTACCTAAACTAGTAAATTGGGATAAGCTGTAATGTACCCTGTGCTTTAATTAAAGGTGAACATCAGTCATCATATGCCATTTCAAAAAGAAACGGGCTGACATATTATATTTGTAACTTTGGAAGCTCCACAGGGGCCCAGATGGTAGGAACCCCACTGTCACCATAAAACCTGCTTTCTGCACCCTTTCCTTATTCTCAGGCATTTGTTGATTGTTAGATAAGCATTATGAGGTGCTCTATATTGAGTGGTTGGAGAGCCAGGGGCTTATATACTCAGGGGCGTAGATAAGGGGGGGCTAGGGGGGGTGTCTGTCTTCCTAACATGCCAGAGAACGACCCGGGCGTGCCGCTGCCTGCAATAGCGGCGCGGGCAGTGCGGCACACAGAGAGTTGATGGAGGCTGCAGGGCGGGCAGTGCAGGGGGGCAGGTACGGCAGCACAAGTAACTCACAGACACACACAGGGCAGCCAGGCAGGGATGACGCTGATGATCACATGGCATGCACGCTGCCTTCAGGCTCGGCCTCCGCCTGTCGTACGTCTGGAGCCCGGCCAGCTTCCTGCCTGCGCGTGCCTGCTACTCCTGGGCGGCGGCTGACAGAGCACAGAGCCTGGAGATCTCAGAAGATTAGAAGAGAGAGAAGAAAGAAAAAGAAGTAGTTTAAAAGAGAGACACACAGAGACTCTGGAGCACTAGTGTAAGTAAAAGTAATAGTTAAAAAAGAAAATCAAGAAGATTCAAAGCCCACCCCCACACCACCCACACCAGGCTACAGACAGTGTCTATTCATATATTTAGTCCAGCCCCCAGACACTTATGAATTGAGGGAATTGTGGACCATGCTGGTCCACATCACTTATTGTGCAGGCTGCATGGTTTGATGTATTTTTTCTAGTCTCTCACACTCTAGTCTCCTCAACAATAAAGAAACGCAATTTCTTATGGAAATTACAAGAGTAAGCTAGCATGTCATGTGTCATGCGTGCCATAGACTGTCACTCCAGACTGAGTCCACAGTCACACATGCTGCACATATGGTGTCAAACAACTAAATCGGTATTGCTCAAGGTAAAGGATTGGTTTAGGAATGATATGGCCATAGGCGTGCGCATGGGGTGTGCCGAGTGTGCCTGGGCACACCCTAATCAGGGTGCTGGCCAGCGAATACTAATGAATACTCATTAGTACCTGAGAACTTACCGCTTCCTGGTCCTCTGCTGTCGGCTGTGCAGGGCTGTGCACAGCTTGCCGTCACACTGTGCACGCCAGTTTAGAGCGCACAGCCGAGAGCGGACATCAGGAGGAAGAACAGGCTGTGAGGAGCGGCGGGGTCCAGGAACAGGAGAGGTAAGTGTTTTTTTATTTTATAAAAAATGAGGGTGCTGGGGGCATAATGAGGCACATGGGGGCTAATGAGGCATAATGGGGGACTAATGAGAGGCACATGGGGGCATAATAAGGCACATGGGGCTAATGAGAAGCATAATGAGGGCCTAATGAGAGGCATAATGGGGGGCTAATGAGGCACATGAGGAGCTAATGAGGCACATGGGGGGCTAATGAGGCACATGGGGGGCTAATGGAGGCTAATGAGGCACATGGGGGGCTAATGAGGCACATGGGGGGCTAATGAGGCACATGGGGGCTAATGAGGCATATGGGGGGCTAATGAGGCACATGGGGGGCTAATGAGGCATAATGGGGGCATAATGAGAGGCATAACGGCGGCATAATGAGAGGCGCATGGGGGCATAATGAGGCACATGGGGCATAATGAGGCACATGGGGGCCAATGAGAGGCATAATTGGTGGCTAATGAGCGGAAAAATGGGGGCTACTGAGGCAAAATGGGGGCTAATAAGGCATAATGTGGGGCTAATGAGGCATAATGGCTGATAATGGGGGCTAATGAGGCATAAGGGCTGATGATGGGGCTAGTGAGGCATAAGGGCTGATGATGGGGCTAGTGAGGCATAAGGGCTGATGATGGGGGATAATGAGGCATAATGGGGGATAATGGCATAAAGGCTGTTATTGTGGCTAATGAAAGGCATGGGGGTTGATATGAGGGTGATAAGAGGCATAATGGGGGCTAATGAGAGGCATGGGGCTGATATGGGGGTGATGAGAGGCATGGGGCTCTTATCTGAGGTCTGATTGGGGGTCATTTACATTGGAGTCTGAGCTGAGGTTTGATTGGGGGTCTAATTTAAGGTCTTATTGGGCTCTGATTAACATTGGGGGTCTGATTGGAGGTCTGACCTGAGGTATAATGAATTTTTTTTTTCTTATTGTCCCTCTCTAAAACCTAGGTGCGTCTTATGGGCCGGTGCATCTTATATGTTTCCTTTCTGAACGGCAGAGCAGTGCCCACTTCCATCCCTGAGCCCAGCTGCCCAGAGCACTGATCCTGAGCCGCTGGAGTCTTCATGACTGTAAGGATTTACAGTCATTCACTGTAAGCTTTATTATTATATATTACTTGTTTTATGTGAATAAGGCTGCTGGGTGGTTGGAAAAGGAAGAGGGAGGGGTACAATGCAGAGGGTATTATAACTAGGGGTATCAGGGTGCATTATTATACAGGGGTTATTTAACTTATTTTTGTTTATATTAATAATTAAGAGTGCGGCTCTGTATGCATGCAGAGTGTATATATATATATATATATATATATATATATATATATATATCAAACAGTTTAGCAGCACCACAAAAAAAAGCAACGGAGTGCCAGCGGCTGTAGGGTCGATCCAATGTCCCAATACTCATACAAAAAAGGAAGGGTCCACGGCACCTCCAGTGACAAGTGTTTTTTATTTACACCAACGCAACGTTTCGGTCCGCACAATGGAACCTTTTTCAAGCAGTGATACAAAACAATGCAATACTGCTAGTATATAAAGGTCCCCTCATTAAGGTCTCATCAATTACATAATCAATTGTAATAATGTAATAAAGCCAAATAATGGTGATATACATACATAATACATGTAAAAGAAAATAAAGTGCATCAATGTAACATCTATGTGTATTACGTATAATATATTATACATACACACATACATACACACGAGCGCGCGGCGTGTGTTTGTGCTTTAGGGTGCACACCCTAATGCAATAGGCTGCGCACGCCTATGGATATGGCTGGTATATTGTTTTCAAACCCTGGTGTGTCTGCTAGATAAAGATTTATAAGTTGAGAAAGCTGAACCCCCCCCAGGAAAAAAAATTATCTACGGCCCTGTATATACTAGTCTTGCTCCGGGGTCCTCCTCTCCTGTCTTTGTCCACCCCGATCAAATATTTTAATATAATATGATGATTAAAATAAAGTGAGATATATTTACAATAATGACGACTGCAGATCTTCAGTAATGCTCATTTTGTCACAGGGAGAATACTACCATACGGTATAGCCTTAATTGTATAATGAATAAATTATACTTTAAACTGGTTGAATCACTGTATGATTATTTATGCCTGACGACTCTGCTAGTAGGATTTCCTGATAATGGAAATCTTGTATAGTTGTAAATACTAAAACTGCAAGCTAGACAAGACAATGAGTGTACTATGAGTTCAGTGAAATTGTGAAAGAAAGACACCAGCTCTTGGGATGTGCTATGCATTAAAGTAAATTATTTAGAGCAAATTATCAAAATCTCAAGATTGTAATGTCTTTTTAGACTGCAAATAGTCCTTTGCAATGTACAAAATTGCTTACACTTTCCCTTACAGTAGACATCATCATTAATGGCTTTACAGTCATTGTCTGGAATCTGGATAGAGACTACTACTCCATTTTAAATGCTAAACATAATTTATCCAGCTAGATACCTAGAACCAAAACCTCCCAAGAGCTACTTCCAGGGTACCACAAGTTCCCCTGTTCTTACCTCAAAGTATTTTGGTGTAAAGGTGGAGGCAGAGATGTGACTATACTTTTACCAAACATCTATAAGCAGGTTAAATTGACTTTGTAACTCCGTATCTCCATCGGGTCCCTGTGCTGCAGTGGTGGGGGCCGGATGGCAGAGAAGGCATCAGGGCTTGCCTCCTACGGAAGCCTGTGAGATCCAGCCCCTAGGCTGGGTCTCACAGGCAGGCTGTCAGCATAAAACCTGACAGGCAAATGCATTACAATGCAGGTTATATTGTAATGCATTGCAGAGGGGATCAGAGCCCAGAAGTTAAAGTCCCATATTTGGACAAAAATAAATGTTAAAAAAGCAAAAAAAAGTGTTTTTCATAATAAAATAAAAAAAAATTCAAGTAAAAAAATAAAATAAAATTTCCCAAAATAAAACACATAAAATTGTGAAAAAAATAGAAAAAAAAATAAAAAGGTGTTGCCGCATCCGTAACAACCCGTAACATGGTCCAACCCCTCACTTGAACGCCGTAGAAAAAATAAAATAGAAACTGTGCTAAAACCACCTTTTTTTGTCACCTTACATCACAAAAAGTGCAACACCAAGCGATCAAAAAGGTGAATGCCCCCCTAAACAGTACCAATCAAACCGTCACCTCATCCCACAAAAAATAAGTCCCTACATAAAACAATTAGGAAAAAAAAAAACTATGGCTCTAGGAATATGGAGACGCCAAAACATGATTTTTTTTTTTGTTTCAAAAATGCTTTTATTGTGTTAAAAATGAAAAATTAGACTTATAAGGTATTCTCGTGCCCATAACAACCAGGTCTATTAAAATATCACATGACCTAACCCCTCAGATGAACACCGTAAAAAAAAAGAGTCACCTTACATCACAAAAAGTGTAATACCAAGCGATCAAAAAGTCATACGCACCCCAAAATAGTACCAATCAAACTGTCATCTCATCACACAAAAAATGAGACCCTACCTAAGATAATCATTCTAAAAATAAAAAAGCTATGGCTCTCAGACTATGGAGACACTAAAACATTTTTTTTTTGTTTCAAAAAGGCATTAATTGTGTAAAACGTAAATAAATAAAAAAATTTGCATATTAGGTATTGCCGCGTCCGTAAGAACACCTCAGGTGAACACCATTAAAAAAAAATGTCAAAAAAGCCATTTTTTGTCACCTTATATAAAAAAGAATGTAATACCAAGCAATAAAAAAGTCATATGCACCCTAAAATAGTAGCAATCATACCGTCAGCTTATACCCGAAAAGAATTAGCCCCTACATAAGACAGCTGCCCAAAAAATGAAAAAAACAGTCTTTCAGAATATGGAGACACAAAAAATTTTTTTTCTAAAATGCTTTATTATGTAAAACTGAAACAAGCAACCAAAAAAGTAGTCATATTTGGTATGGTTGCGTCCGTAACAACCTGTTCTATAAAAATAGCACATGATCTAACCTGTTAGATGAACATTATAAAAAACAAAACATAAAAACGATGCAAAAACGGGTATTTTTTGTTACCTTACCTCACAAATAGTGTAATATAGAGCAACCCAAAAATAGTACAAACAAAACTGCCACCTTATATCGTAGTTTCCAAAATGGGGTCACTTCTTTGGAGCTTCTACTCTTGGGGCACACCAGTGAGTCTTTAAATGTGACATGGCAACTTAAAATGATCCAAGTGAAATCTGCCCTCTAAAAACCATATGGCTTTCCTTTCTTTCTACTCCCTGCCGTGTGCCCATACAGCAGTTTACGACCAAATATGGTGTGTTTCTATAAACTGCAGAATCCAGGTAATAAATATTGAGTTTTGTTTGGCTATTAAACCTTGCTTTGTTACTGGAAAAAATGGATTAAAATGGAAAATATGCAAAAAAAAAGTGAAATTCTGACATTTTATCTACATTTTCCTTTAATTCTTGTGGAACACCTACAGGGTTAACAAAGTTTGTAAAATCAGTTTTGAATACCTTAAAGGGTGTAGTTTCTAAAATGTTTTGGGTGGTTTCTATTATGTAAGCCTCACAAAGTGACTTCAGACCTGAACTGTTCCTTAAAAAGTGGGTTTTGAAAATGTTCAGAAAAATTTTAAGATTTGCTTCTAAGCTTCTAAGCCTTCTAATGTCCCAGAGTGCAGATGGGAAGAAACGCCATATGGTTTTTGGAGGGCAAATTTCACTAGGATAATTTTAATTTGCCACGTACTATTTGAAGACCCCTGATGCACCCCTAGAGAAGAAACTCCAAAAAAATGGAAGGGAAGAAGTGCAGCCCTGATATCCACCCACACCTTTATCCCTACCTACTTGCACGGCCCAGGGAGGGAGGGAGGGAGGGAGGGAGGCGGACTTCCAAAATCAATCACATTCAGCCAATCACTTGTTGTCAGATGATTTGAATTAACAAAGTATTCGTCAATATGTGTCTGAAAGCTATGTCATACAACTGCATTTAAATTCCCACATCTGAAAGAGTCACCGTATTGTTCACATGAGACTCCAGACTCTGTACGGCTCACAGACGGCGCGATGACGTCATCGCGCCGCCTGTACCAACATCTGATAGGCTGCCGGCCTAGTGCCGGCAGCCTATCAGAGGAGCAGAGAAGGGAGACGCCTCTCCCTCTCCTGCACCGCAGCACAGCCATCTGTATCGCTGTCCTGGGGACGGCGATACAGATGACTATGGAGATGAACGCTTCCACAATGGAAGCGTTCATCTCCCTGTGCCCCGCTACTGCTGCACACATTGCCCTGCGAAAGCTGGGGGGGATTTTTGCATACCCGTCCCCCCCGCATTATTTCTTGGGGGGGATCCGACCCCCCCGTCCTCCCCGCTTCCTACGCCCGTCCTTAAGGACACAGGTGCAGGCACAGATGTCAGCCGTTTAACCCCTTCCATGCCGCGGTCCGTAGGGACCACTGTATGGAAAGGGTTAAGAGTGAGGGAGCTGCTGTGGGGGGCTGCTGTGCCTGTTGCAGCCCCCCTAGCTCTAGTCCCCAGCTTCCCTCCCTCCCTATCCTCCGCTACTCTGTTATAGAAGAGGAGGATGGTAACCATGGCAACAGGACGCCTTCAGGCATCCTGCTTGGCATGGTAATAGAAGTCTAATTAAACTTTTGCTAAAGGCAAAAGTCTGATCAGACTAAGTGTAAAGTAAAAAAAATACAGTACAGTACATTATATAAAGTACTGTACTGTATTATACAGACACCATATCCACTGGATCTTCAAGAACCAAGCATCTGGGTAAAAAAAAAAAAAAAAGTGAAAAAAGTAAATAATTTTTTTTTTTTAAAGAAAATACACTACACATGCTATATATCACCGCGTCCGTAGCGACCTGATCTATAAAATGTGTTTGTTACTTTCCCCGTATGGTGAACGACATAAAAAAAAAAACATGATAAAATTGCAATTTTTCCCACCTCACTTCCCAAAAAAGGTAATAAAAGAGATCAAAAAAGTTTTATCTACACCCAAATGGTACTAATCAAACCGTCACCTCATCCCGCAAAAAATGATACCTTTCCTAAAAAAATCGCCCAAAAAATAAAACAATTATGGCTCTCAGGCTATGAAGACACTAAAACGTGATTTTTTTTTGTTTCAAAAATGATATTATTGTGTAAAATCTAAATAAATGCACATATTAGGTATCGCCTCGTCCGTAACAAGCGGAACTATAAACATGACCTAACCCCTCAGGTGGATACCGCAAAAAAAATTAAAAATACTGTAAAAAGCAGTTTTTTGTCACCTAACATATTAGGTATTGCCGCGTCCGTAAGAATCTGCTCTATGAAAATAACACATAACCTAACCTCTCATATGAACACAGTCAAAAAATTAAATAAAAACAGTCCCAAAACAACTATTTTTTCCAAATTTTTTATTTAAATCAATAGATCAACGGCTCGACTGTTGGGGGAATGCAGTAAGACAGCGTTCACACATATGGTCTGACATTACATAATAGAAAACACTGATTTAAAAGAAAAAAATCATCCTGGATCACATATGCACATGAGCAGAATTGGTTAATCCGTCGGGTAATCCGACCTTTTCAATAGCAAAGAGAATTAACCCTGCGATTGTGAACAGTTACAGAGATGAAGTGTTTCGCTGCATTGGAGGTGTTTAACGCAGAGGGGTTTAGGACATAGTTCACATGCTCCAAGAAACGGTTTTTGAACATACGGGTGGTGCTCCCGACATACATAAAATAATGTACACTACTCCTGTAGTATTGCAATTAATATAAGAATTAATAGCAAAGGTCTGTGTATGATCTGAATTTTGAAAGGTTGTCGTTACCTTAACAAAATTGCATGTTTTACAGGGATAGTGTCCGCAGTTTGTAAAAACCTTTGTAAAGCAGCCAATTTCGTGGGGTTTTGTTATATAGAGATTTTTGGAACAGAGAAGGTGAAAGGGAGACAGAAATAGTTGGAGCTCTCCTAGATACTATATTGCATCCTGGTCTGAGTATACCATGTAGATATTTATTTTCATATAAAATAGGCAAACAGCTCTTGATAACATTGCGAATCTCCTCAAATTGACGACTATATGTCAGGACTAAAGTTGGCATACCCTCTTTATTTTCTGCCCTGTCGCTCTCATTTGAAGTGTAAGTTTTTTTCTTTTGAATCTCCTTATTCTTTTTATTTCCAATAGCTGTATTAAACAGTAAATGATTTCTAGGTTTTCTGGATGCAATTTCCATACCCCTTTGTAACATCAATTTAGGATAACCTCTATTTGAGAATCTCGTAGTGATGGTTTGACATTCCATTAAAAAGTCCTTCTCTTTGCTACAATTTCTCTTAGCAAAGACGTATTCCTCCACAGGGGGGGGGGGGGGAGGGGTGGGAGGGTTCCCAGGGAGCTTTGCACTGCTGTGTTGAGACGCTTAAATGAGGCTCCACAGTGTTTTCTGTAGCTGGTCTCCCTAAGATCAGCTATTGTCTTGTCAAAGAAGATAAGAGGATTACTGTAACAGAGTCAAGAAAGCCAAAGTCAAAGTCAGGAGTTCACGCAAGTACACATGGATCAATACAATAACAAGGTCAAAACAATCAGAAGTCAGAAGCTTAGATGTCATGTCAATTCGAGGGAGGTCACGGGGTTGAGGTCAAAAGCAAAGCCGAGATCCAAACACACTAAAGACACCATATGCACAAATGCTGGTGAGGGTAGCAAGACCAATCAAAAGCAACCTTTGGCCAGCAGGCTGCCTGTTTAAATAGCCCTGACTGGTGAGTCACGTGACGTGGCCAGTGTCACGTGACTCACATGACACATCTCAACCCAGTTGAGCGTCGATTCATCCTTATCGGCACTCAACTCCCCAGCTGCTCATTGTCAAAGGGATGGAGGACGCCGGCCACGCTAAGAAGGCGTGTGCGACCGGGTCCTCCCTGCCCCCTGGTCACTATGGAGACGAGGATGCCCGCCGAGTCCTCGCTCCTCTACCTACGTGGGATGTTGGCGGCACTGCGAAGGGAGAGCGTGTCACCGGCTCCCCGTAACACACCTTTTAGATAAGGTAGCATTTTTATTGGTACTATTTTAGGATACATATGATTTTTGGTTGCTCTATTACACTTTTTGTGAGACAAGGTAACAAAAAATAGCTGTTTTTGCACCGTTTTTATTTTTTGTTATTTACAAAGTTTATCTTGTTGTTATGTAGTATGTAGTATTTTTATAGACACAAATACTACATATTACATAATAAAGCATTTTTGAAAAAAATTATTTCTTATTGTGTCCATATTCTGAAAGTCATATTTTTTATTTTTTGGGCGACTGTCTTATGTAGGTGCTCGTTTTTTTCAGTATGAGATGACCATTTGATCTGTACTATTTTAGGGTGCATATTACTTTTTGATCTCTTGGTATTACACTTTTAGGTCATGTGATATTTTTATAGAGCAGGTTCTTACGGACAAAGTGTTACCTACTATGTATACTTTTTTATTAATTTAAGTTTTACACAATAACAGAATTTTTTAAACATAAAAAAATCATGTTTTAGTGCCTCTATATTCTGAGAACTATAGTTATTTTATTTTTTGGGGCGATTGTCTTAGGTAGGGTCTCATTTTCTGCGGGATGAGATGAGTAATTGATTGGTATGACTGTGGGGTGCATATGACTTTTTGATCACTTGCTCATATACCTTTTGTGATTAAAGTGACAAAAATTGCTTTTTTGGCAGTTTTTTTTTTACGGTTTTCCTCTGAGGGGTTAAGTCATGTGATATTTTTATAGAGCAGGTCATTACAGACGTGGCAATACCTAATATGCATATTTATTTATTTATTTAAGCTTTACACAATAATATCATTTTGGAAACAAAAAAAATCATGTTTTAGTGTCTCCATAGTCTGAGAGCCATAGTTTTTATTATGATTTTTTATTTTCTGGGCGATTGTCTGAAGTAGGGTATCATATTTGGGTGATGAGATGACGTTTTGATTGGCACTATTTAGAAGTGCAAATGACTTTTTGATCGTTTGCTATTACACTATTTGTGATGTGTAAGAGGGTGCAAGGTGTCATATTTGATGTCAGGTACGTGTCACCGAGGTTGCTGGCCTCGGTGAGGTAAGAGCCGGGTTTTTTTGTCTGCAGCAGCTAGTGCTGTTTGACTCTGTTAAATAGCATGGCTGCAAAGCCGATCCGGGCCGGCTCTTACCGGGAGCAGCTAAAGTGTAGGGTGGGTGGCTGCTCCCCACGATCCAGTCCTGGTTTTGGGCTGGGTATAAAACACAGCCAGCAGCTGTGTCTGTGGTGGTGATTATCCTGGAGCCTGCTAACAGGGCTCTGGAGTTCTCTGTCCTGGAGGAAAGAGCTCAGCAAGGAGGTGGCTTTTGTTCCTGGCTACCTGAAGGTGGATTCTCCTGCGGCTGGGCCGACAGCCTGGTGCGAACCTGCACCTCCACCTCCCAGGTGACTGAACCTATGTTGGCCTGTTTTGTTTTGCCTCCTTGTTTCTGACATGTGTGAACTACCACCGAAAGACTGTTTGCTGTGTATTTTTGTGTCAGTGTGAATAAAACACTGTTTATTGCACATCCTGGACTCTTTGTTTTGCCTCGGTACTGCACCCGCACCGCTGTCTACCAGAGCGACTCCCCACAGATGTTAGGTGAAAAAATGGCTTTTTGACACCGTTTTTTTTTTTTAACGTTGTTCACCTGAGGGGTTAGGTCATGTGGTATTTTTCTAGAGCAGGTTGTTAAAGACACAGCGATACCTAATATGTCTATTTTTTTTATTTTTCTACATTCAACACAATAAAGGCATTTTTGAAACAAAAAAAGTCATGTTTTAGTGTCTCTATTGTCTGAGAGCCATAACTTTTTAACTTTTTGGATGATTGTCTTAGGTAGGGGCTCATTTTTTGAGAGATTGGTTGACGGTTAGATTGGTACTAGTTTGGGTGGCATAAGCCTTTTTAAACGCTTGGTGTTGCACTTTTAGTGATGTAAGGTGACCCAAAAAGTTTTTTTTCAGCACAATAGGAGCATACAAGTAATGGGACAGGCAATTAATAATAGAGGAGAGAAGTATAAATGGTTATAAATCCTATCCTACTAATACCAGTAAATAATGTGCAGAGTGCCATACAAATGCTGAGTACAAAAAGTGTAGATGATAGTAAAGTATACCGACCAGAAAAGTTCATAGCTACCCCAACGCGTGTTTTGCTTATCGCTGCCTCAGTGGATATGTAACAAAATGCATTCCATTCCGTTCTCATACCGTTCTCATGCCGGAGACCATGTTGCAATTTGCTTTCCGTCCTTGCATGCATAGCAAAACAGATCCGTCATGCCCCACAATCCTAATCAATGGGGACGTTTTCTCTGACACAATCTGACACAATAGAAAACGGATCCGTTCTCCATTGACTAATAATGGAGTTCATGACGTCTTGGGTATGTTAAAGATAATACAACCGGATCCGTTCATAACGGATGCAGACAGTTGTATTATCAGTAACGGAAGCGTTTTTGCTGAACCCTGCCGGATCCAGCAAAAATGCTAGTGTGTAAGTAGCCTACCTCTCCTATGCCACAACTCCTTTAACCCCTTCCCGACTGCCATAGAGCTATATATGCCCTATCTGCACATGCCCAGTGCAAATTACACATATATAAACGTTATGGCAGCTCTTTAATCCAAGCGCTGCAAAACGCTTTGATTAAAGGTTCTGCCCCTGCACTGCCGCTGTCACGGATAGCATATAGTCCAGTAATGCCGGCAAGGGACCAATCAGAGTGGTCCCTTGCCGGCGATCGATCTAATTGGATAGTCTGTGCAGACTAACCAATCGGATTGCGGCAGTGTAAAAGTGCCTGTTTCAGGCTTTCATCTTTAAAGCCTGAAATCAGGTAGTCTGTGCTCCATGCCCCCGATCTGTGGGCCCCATCTATGCCCCCTGCATTGATCTGTGTCCCCCCCCCCCCCAATGTCCCCTGCCTCCAACCTTTGTCTTTGCCGGCCATGTGCTCTCCCTGCCGGTATCTGTGCCCACCTGCCCCCATCCATGTAGTCTGCTCCCATGAGTGTCCCCTGCCCCCATGAGTGTCCCCATCCCTCACCTGTACCCCCTTGTGAGGTCCCCCTGCTGTATGTGATGGTGGTGGCTCTGTTTCCGGGCCCCAGCCATCCGCAGCGTGTGTCAGCTGTATACTGACACTCTGCTGTGAACCCTTAAATGCCACAGTCAGCGGCAACCAAAAGGTTTTCAGAGGGAGGGGGCTCCCTCTCAACCGACAGGCTGTTGCAAAGGCATCCAGTATTGCCATCTATCAGTGTAAGGGCTCATGCACACAAACGTATTTTCTTTCCGTGTCTGTTCCTTATTTTTTTGCTGACCGTATACGGAGCCTTTCATTTCAATGGGTCCGCGAAAAAAAACGGAAGGTACTACGTGTGCATTCTATTTCCGTATGTCTGTATTTCCGTTCCGCAAAAAAATTGAACATGTCCTATTATTTTCCGCATTATGGACAAGGATAGGACAGTTCTATTAGGGGCCAGCTGTTCCGTTCCACAAAATACAAAATGCACACGGACGTCATCCATATTTTTTGTGGATCCGTTTGTGCGGACTGCAAAATACATACGGTTGTGCATGAGGCCTAAAACTAATAGTTTTAAACTTTGCAATGCAAGAGCATTCCAAAGTATAGAACAGGCATCAACCCCACTGGATCTTCAAGATCCAAGTGGGACTTAATAAAAAAAAGAGTGCAAAAATAAAAAAAAGTGCAAAAATAAAAAAGAACGCAAAAAAATCAATGTAAAAAAAGAAATAAATAAAAAATAAAATGAATTGACTTTTCCCGTATCCGCTCTTTTATAAGAGATTAAAAAATGAAAAAATAAATAAATAAACTACACATAATTGGTATCGCCGTGTCCATAATGACCTGATCTATAAAATGATCATGATAATAATCTCGCATGGTGAACGCTGTACAAAAAAAAACAATGGCGGAATTGCTGTTCTTTTTTGCCTTACCTCCCCAAAAAATTGAATAAAAGCAATCACAAAGTCATATGCATCCCAAAAATGAAACAAAAAAAATATACAGCCCATCCCGCAAAAAATAAGCCTTCATACAACTATGTTGACAGAAAATAAAAAAGTTATAGGTCTTAGATTTTGGTGGTGCAAAAAAAACGTTTAACAAAAAGTGATTTTATGATATAAAAATGGTACAACATGAAAAAAAAAATACAAATTTGGTGTCGCCATAAGCATATCAACCCACAGAATAACATTATCATATCAAATATACCACATAGAGAAGCCCATAAAGATAAAAAATAAAAAACACTAAGAGAAATGCAACTTTTACCAACTTTACCTCCTAAAAAATGGAATAAAAAACGCTCAAAAAGTTATGTAAACCCCAAAATTGTACCAGTAAAAATTACAGCCCATCCTGCAAAAAACAATCTCTCACACAACTACATTGACGGAAAAATTTAAAAGTTATGGGTCTTCAATTTGGTGATGCAAAAAAAAAAGTAAAAAAAAAAAGTCATTTTATGATACAAAAGTGGTAAAACATGAATAAAACAATAAAAATGTAGTATGTCCATAACCGTATAAACCGACAGAATAAAATTATCTTATCAATTATACCACATAAAAATTAAAAAAAACACTGGCAGAATTGCTTTATTAGCCCATTTCAACTCATAAAAAATTAAATACAAAAGCGATCAAAAAGTCATATGTACCTAAAAATGGTACCATTAAAAAATACAGCCCATCACGCAAAAAAATGAGCCTCCACACAGCTCAGTCAACAATAAAATACATTATGTCCCTTTAAATCTATTTTAGCAAATTCCATGTTAGAAAATGCAGATGCATCTGCTCATACAGCAGTTTATGACCACATATGGGGTGTTGCCATATTCAGGAGAAAATGGGTAACACATTATGAGGTGCATTTTCTCCTGTTAAAGTGAAAAATTTGGGTTTAAATGACTTTTTCTTTTAAAAAATATATTTTTTTTCCACAGCCAAGTGTTTCTAAATATTATGAAATGCCTCTGAGGTAAAAGTGGTCATTAGACACCTCACAAAATTCTTTGAAGGGTGTAGTTTCTAAAATGGAGTTACTTTTACTGGTTTCTACCGTAGGGGTGTCTTAGTGTGCCTTTAAATATGACAAGCCATTCCAGCAAAATCTGCCATCCAAAAACCATATGTTGCTCCTTTCTTTCTGTGCCCTGCTGTGTGCCCATACAGCAGTTTACGAACATAAATAGGGTGTTTCTGTAAACTGCAGAATCAGAGTAATAAATATTGAGGTTTGTTTTGCTGTTAACCCTTGCTATGTTATAGGAAAAATTGGATTAAAATTAAAAAATCTGTACAAAAACTGAAAATGTTAAATTTCACTTCAATTTTCCTTTAATTCTTGTGGAACACCTAAAGGGTTAACATAGTTTGTATAACCAGTTTTGAGTAATTTGAGGGGTCTAATTTCTAACATGGGGACATTTATGGGTGGCTTCTATTATGTAAGGACCTCAAAGTGACTTCAGAACTGAATCGGTCCTTGAAAAAGTCGGTTTTAAAAATTCTTTATGGTTGGTTGTATGGATAGTTACCATGGCAACTGTTACCATGGCAAATGGATGCCATATGTAGGCATCCAGTTGCCATGGTAAGTAAGCCTGATAGGCAGCAGCCTGATCAAGCTTCCTATGAATTAAAAATACACTGCAGTACATTATACAATGTACCATAGTGTATTGTAGAACCATCAGACCCCCTGGATCTTCAAGAACCAAGTGGGTCTGAGTAAAAAAAAAAGTGTAACAAAGTGCAAAAAAAAAAAAATAAAAATAAAAAAATTAACATTTTTCAAAATATGCACATTTATAATTGGTTAAAAATTAGGAAAAAAAAATACCATAAACATGTTTGGTATCGCCGCGTCCGTAAGAACCTGCTCTATAAAATTATCACATGACCTAACCCATCAGGCGAACACAGTAAAAAAAAAAAAACGTGCCAAAAAGACATTTTTTTTGTCACCTACCATCACAAAAAGTGAAACCCCAAACGATCAAAAGGGCATATACCCCTCAAAATAGTATTAAACCGTCACCTCATCCCGCAAAAAATGAGACCCTACATAAGACAATCAGCCAAAAAATAAAAAAACTTTGGCTCTCAGACTATGAAGACACTAAAACATTATTTTTTTTGTTTCAAAAATGCTACTATTATGTAAAAATTAAATAAATAAGAAAAAGTAAACATATTGGGTATCACCGCATCCATAATGACCTCCTCTATAAAAATATTACATGACCTAACCGATCAGGTGAATACTGTAAATATAATTAAATAAAAACAGTGCAAAAAAGAATTTTTTTTTCTCCTACCTTCACAAAAATTGCAACACCAAGCGATCAAAAAGGTGTATGCCTCGCAAAATAGCACCATCAAATAGCAATATCAAACAGTCACCTCATCCCGCAAAAAATGAGACCCTACCTAAGACAATTGGCCAGAAAATAAAAAATCTATGGTTCTCAGATTATGGAGACACTAAAACATATTTTTTTTTTGTTTCAAAAGTGCTATTATTGTGTAAAACTTAAATAAATAAGGACAAGTATACATATTAGGTATTTCCACATCCGTAACAATCTGCTCTATAAAATTATAAAATGACCTAACCCCTCAGGTGAACGCCATAAACATAAATAAATAAAAACAGTGCCAAAATTACACATTTTTGGTCACCCTGCCCCAAAAAGTGTAATAATGAATGAACAAAAAATCATATGTGCCTAAAAATGGTACCAATAAAAACATCATCTCTTCCTGCAAAAAACAAGCCCCTGCACAAGATGATCGACAAAAAAATTAAAAAAATATGGCGTTCAGAAAATGGAGACACAAAAACATAATTTTCATTTTTTATGATTTATTACTGTATGTAAAACTGAAACAAACAAAGAAAGTAGACATATTGTATTGCCGCGTCTGCTCTAAAAAACAGCACATGACCTAACCTGTCAGATGAATGTTGTAAAAAAATAAAAAAACTGTGCCAAAACATCCAATCTTTGGTTACCTTGCCTCACAAAAAACATAATATACAGCGATTAAAAATCATATGTACCCCAAAATAGTACCAATAAAACTGTCACCTTTTCCCATAGTTTCCAAAATCTGGTCACTTTTTGATTGTTTCTACTGTAGGGTGCATCAGGGGGGCTTCAAATGGGACATGGTGTGTAAATAACAGTCCAGCAAAATCTGCCTTCCAAAAACCATACAGCGCTCCTTTTCTTCTGCTCCCTGCCGTGTGACCATACATCAGTTTAGGAACACATGTGTGGTGTTTCTGTAAACCGCAGAATCAGGGTAATGAATATTGAGTTTTGTTTGGCTGTTAACCCTCGATGTGTTAAAGAAAAAAAGGAATTAAAAAGGAAAATCTGCCAAAAAAGTGAAATTTTGAAATTTCATCTCCATTCTCCTTTAATTTTTGTGGAACACCTAAAGGGTTAACACAGTTTGTAAAATCAGTTTTGAGTAACTTGAGGGGTGCAGTTTCTAAAATGGGGTCATTTATGGGGGGTTTCCACTATACAAAATACAAACTACAAAATATATAAAAAGAAAAACACAACAGAGGCCACTGCTACCTCCAGGAACTACGCAAAGCATGTATTTCTATGATTATTTTGTTTTCAAATATGATATACAAAAAAATGCATGTATTTGACAGGTTGTAAACACTTTCAAGATTGTAAATTGCTTCATTTCAGTTCTATCTTTTGAAATAGACAAGCCCATTTATATGAGAGTCTGGCATTTGGCACCGGCCACCAGTAGCTTGTAAATACTTCATTTAAATCTCCATATTTAAAAAGTTAAAAACTGCCAAACTGATTTAACTACCGCTTCAGCTCTGCCAAGTGTAGAAGGGATCTGGAAATGGATCAAAAGAAAAATTATGTCCACAAGTAGTTTGTTTTTTATTTCATTGCTTACTGCTACCTCGAAATATGTTCTCTCGACAGATGCCAATGTATTTCTGGAAGAGAGCTGCTTGTAAATGTTCACACTTTGTATATTTTTACTATGATTCGTTGGGTTCTGTTTGATTCAGTTCTGTCATTGTCTTTCACAGATACTCAATTTTCTTTAGGCAAACTTGGTATCAGAGGTATAACTTGAAGCTTCTGGGCAAAATTCAAAAATCTATCAGGGCGCAATGTGAGATTTAAATTGCCAGTTTCTTCTTATGTGGTAGAAGGCCTGGGTACCACTGCTACCCCTGTACCACCTAAAGCTATGCCCTTGATTGTTTTCTTGAATTCACTTAAGAGTTTATCCACACATACATATTCATTTGGTCTGTCAAATTATGCAAAACATATTGAAATAACTTAAAAAATGCTCCTATGTCTAGATATTTCTGTTACACATTTGTTATGGCACCCCTGGTGTTTTTTTGATTCCTTCATAGAATGTTCCCAGTACAGGTGGACAGACATACTCAGTCCCTTCCTGTACATGGGTGGACCATGCTATTGTGATGCCAGTCAGTAAGGACAACAAGTGGCTTCTTCTCACCAGTACTGGACACATTGGGTCGACATTTTGAGAGGAAATCACAATAACAGCAGGGGGCGACAAATCAAGTATGCAGCAGCAATATGTATATAGATATACAAAAGAGACTTTTTAATAATTCTACTTTTTAAAAAAAATGTTTTTCTTGGACAGAAGGTAGCTTTGATTTTTTTTATTATAATTATCCTATTAGTTTGTAACATAATTGAAAAAATATTTTAAAATTCTACTTTTAACGTAGTTTACCTTTAAAGATTTTGTGGGACATGTATTAAGGCCAGAGTTTTCTGGTCTCAAGTCCCTGTATGCTGCCGGAGGAAGCAACAAAGTGATGTAGAGGTGCAGACCTCTACATACGATTGGCGGTTCTTCCGGCGGGCGATAGACTTACCTCTGCGCCGGCCCCCTTTCTGGGGTAAATTTAAGGCATTTTCCACACCAAAAACCGGTATGGAAAATAATAAATGAGCTTGGCCTGCTAGCCCACCCACTTCATCACCCACGCAATGCCCCCTTTTTTGCCATGTGAGGAAAAGTCGCAAAGTTTTGCGGCACATAAGCCATGTGCCAAGACTTGTGACACCATTACACCACTTTTGGCATGATAAATGTCCCCCTTTATATTTATGTAACACAATGATCTCACATATCTAGTTTAGGCTGGGGATAGCACTATAACAATTGATGGGAGATATAATGTATCTTTAATTTCATTGGTTGTATTATTTTTATAATATTTTTAATTTTAATGAACAATGAAAAGTATTCCTATTAGGGCTCCTGCAACTAGCATCCTAGAAATCAAATTGACATAACCACAAGAACCAAAATTTAGAGCAATCTGTTCCCGGTGTCTATATAATAATTTATTTTATCTGTTGGTATAATAATTAGTGGGGAAAAAATGAAAATGTAAGTATGTATACTTTATGTCTTTATTTTCCAGGTTCTGGAGCATATGCAGACAATTTTATTGGGGCTGTGTCTACAACCGGCCATGGAGAGTCTATCATGAAAGTTACACTTGCAAGGCAAGTACTTTTCAACATGGAAAAAGGTAATTCTTTCTGTTAAACTAATAATAGGCCATTATAGTTATTATTTCCAGCAATTATTTCTGTGTCTGTAGTTCTGCCTCTGAGTACTACTTTTTTTTCTACAAAATATAATAATTGCTTTTACTTCTATTAGTACATGTGTTCTGTTTCAGCAGGAATGGTATTGGCAGTACTGATCTGTTAGGTGCCCTTGGTTGTCTATTCCCTGTCAATCATAGCAACATACAACTCAATATATAAGTGCATTCTAATTTTGATTTTGCTGTCAGGAAAATTGGCCCCGGCCTTCCTGGGACATAGACATTAGATTCTAAGCTCCACTGGAGAGGAACTAATGTAAAGCAGTACAAATTATGGCAGAACTACATAAATAATTTAAAAGATCTCTATTGCATTTTTGAGTATAAGTTGAATGAGTCATGACACAGTATGATGACATTATCAAGTTAAGTGTGATGATGTGTGTGCGTATGTTTGCAATCTCAAAATGCATGTTGCTTATAATAGTTTACCTAAAATTGTCTTCACTGAATTCCAATTTACTATCAGACATTGCATTCCGGAGTCAGCAAAAAATATACCAATCAATTATTATATACTCCTCTCAAGGTGAGTCCAGAAACAAGCACCAGCTGAAGCTCATATATGTTGTATTACTGCAGCAATGTACTTTGCATTTTACATATATCTACATATTTTCTTAATTTTTAAATTCTGAGCACATACTTTGTTGGTTTTAATTACTTTAGGCTTACCAAACTGGAAGCAGATTCAGCAATGAGACAGATAGCTAGTCAATGCATTAGACCAGTACAATGGTATAGTTCTAAAACCTGGTCCCAGCATGGCAGCTAGTCAGAACAGTTGATTATCAGGGGTCTAGAGAGTCCGACTACTGCTGATCTGATAAGGACAGATCATGAGTAGTAATTAGTCCTGGAAAACCCCTTCACAACTGCCATTGGAATGTCTTCATTATTGTCATCCATAGGCTAAATCCATATAGTAATCTATTAGTGTAATCACTAATATTATGTGCACAGTCCTTCATGTCCTTAAAAATATTTCAAAAGGCAATTTTTCTTGGATGGACCTTGTAATGTTAAGGAATCCATAAGATAGCAAAAAAGAGTCGGTTGCTACATTTTCACCCACATAGGGGTGTGGCTGTTGGTGGTTCAGAGGTAACAGAGGTAACAGTTGCACCCAGACCCTGGTGCTTGAGGGGGCTCAAAGTTCCTGTGGCCATGAATGAAGACCTTAGTATTATATATAGCGAATGTTAGTGAGAGCCCAATTATTTAGCATTGAGACCCAGGAGAGTGAAGGAGTTGTCCACTCCTTTTATATTGATGACCTATCCACAGGATAGGCCATCAATACCTGATTTGTGGGGCCAATCAGCTGTTCCGGAGTAGCTCCAGTGCCAAATAATAGCAGCACTGCTATAACTAGCTTCATCCAATGCACAATGGATGGAGCTGAGTAGTTCAGGTATTAGAACTACTCCAGAATAGCTGGTTGGTGGGGTGCTGGGTGTCAGAGCCCTGTCAGCCTGAGAATAGGCCATTAATATAAAAGGACTGGACAGTCTCATTAAAGTTACACCTATGAACCCACAAAATGGCCCTTTCTCCCGTGCTGCAAATTAATACACCAAATTTTGGGAGAAATATTATAGTTGTCAAATATTTGACTAGGTCATACAATACCATAATGAACACGAAGACCTTTGCTAGTATAGTCATTATTATACAGATATATATTATTATAAACATTTATACAAAAAAGCTTTCTAATATTTTTACTTCACCTAAAAATATGAATATTGCTTCACATGCATAGCCTTTTTACCCTTAAGAATCTCATATCAGGGGTTCCAGCCCATCCCTTGATGTGCTGTTTTTGGCCCAATATGTTGGCCCATATTAACAGTTATGGTTATGTATAAGAAGAAATCCTAGTTTGGCCTTAGAAATAGCATTTAAATGTGTCAAGATATCATTTTATCTGACACTTCTAGACCCTACTGTGTGTCTTTAGGTAAAAAAATGAATTTCTAACCACTACCATCATTGCATACACCTACTGTACCTAAATCAAATCAAATAATTTATGTAACGTTTCTATGAAACAATTAATAAAGAGTGGGGGTAGGACATACCGTGGATATAAAAAGTCTACACACCCCTGTTAAAATGTCAGGTTTCTGTGCTGTAAAAAATGAGACAAAATCATTTCAGAACTTTTTCCACCTTTAATGTGACCTATAAACTGTACAACTCAATTGAAAAACAAGCTAAAATCTTTTAGGTGGAGGGAAGAAAACAAAAAAAAAAACTAAAATAATGTGGTTGCATATAACTGGGGATTTAGCTGTGTTCAGAATTAAGCAATCACAATTAAAATAATGTTAAATAGGAGTCAGAATACAACCACCATCATTTAAAGTGCCTCTGATTAACCCCAAATAAAGTTCAGCTGCTCTAGTTGGTCTTTCCTGAAATTTTCTCAGTCGCATCCCACAGCAAAAGCCATGGTCCACAGAGAGCTTCCAAAGCATCAGAGGGATCTCATTGTTAAAAGATATCAGTCAGGAGAAGGGTACAAAAGAATTAGATATACCATGTAACACAGTGAAGACAGTCATCATTAAGTGAAGAAAATATGGCACAACAGTGACATTACCAAGAACTGGACGTCCCTCCAAAATTGATGAAAAGACAAGAATAAAACTGGTCTGGGAGGCTACCAAGAGGCCTACAGCAACATTATAGGAGCTACAGGCACATCTGGCAAGTACTGGCTGTGTGGTACATGTGACAACAATCTCCCGTATACTTCATATGTCTGGGCTATGGGGTAGAGTGGCAAGACGAAAGCCTTTTCTTATGAAGAGAAACATCCAAGCTAGACTACATTTTGCAAAAACACATCTGAAGTCTCCCAAAAGCATGTTGGAAAAGGTGTTATGGTCTGATGAAACCAAGGTTGAGCTTTTTGGCCATAAGTCCAAAAGATATGTTTGCCGCAAAAACAACACTGCACATCACCAAAAGAACACCATCCCCACAGTGAAGCATGGTGGTGGCAGAATCATGCTATGGGGCCATTTTTCTTCAGGTGGAACTAGGGCCTTAGTTAAGATAGAGGGAATTATGAACAGTTCAAAATACCAGTCGATATTGGCACAAAACCTTCAGTCTTCTGCTAGAAAGCTGAACATGAAGAAAAACTTCATCTTTCAGCATGACAATGACCCAAAACATACATCCAAATCAACAAATAAATGGCTTCACCAGAAGAAGATTAAAGTTTTGGAATGGCCCAGCCAGAACCCAGACCTGAATCCGATCTGCGGGGTGATCTGAAGAGGGCTGTGCACAGGAGATGCCCTTTCAATCTGACAGATTTGGAGTGTTTTTGCAAAAAAGAGTGGGCGAATCTTGCCGAGTCAAAATGTGCCATGCTGATAGACTCATACCCAAAAAGACTGAGTGCTGTAATAAAATAAAAAGGTGCTTCAACAAAGTATTCATTTAAGGGTGTGTACACTTATGCAACCATATTATTATTACTTTTTCTCCCCTTTACCTAAAAGATTTCAGTTTGTTTTTCAATTGAGTTGTATAGTTTATAGGTTGAAAAAGTTCTGAAATGATTTATCTTTGTCTCATTTCTTTACAGCACAGAAACCTGACATTTTAACAGGGGTGTGTAGACTTTTTATATCTACTGTATAGAGGGACATTTATGAAGACTGGCAATTTAGACACTGGTCTTTGTCCCTCCTGCGCTGGCGGTTCATCTGCCTAGGTTATGTGGAGGTACCGGCCTCTATATACCTTAGGCAGACTTTACACTTGTCTAAATCTACGCCAGCTTAGAAAATTATAAATGAGACTATCACCCAGTCCTTTTCTCTGCCCACCCCACACTCCCTTCTTTAGACCTGGTGTGAGCGTTGGAAAAGGGGAAAAGGTAGCAGATAATAACGTTGGCGCCGCAAAAAATGGCTTATATCTGTTCGTAAATGACCCCCATAGTACCCAGCAGACCCAACGGATAAGTAGCCCCTGCAGTCATTCTAGTAATATACATGGAGTAGATGTAGGCAACTATTGTATTTTTTATTTTTTCAAATTTAATTTAATGTTTCTTTTTTATTTAAATTAGGTGAGACTCCACAGAGTGCTGCAGAACATGCTCTGGAATACATGAAAAACAAGGTACATGGCAGAGGAGGACTAATAGTTGTTAGCAAGTCTGGAGAATGGGCGGCAAAATTTACAACAAAAAGAATGGCATGGGCTAGTGTGGAAAACAATATATTAACCTATGGACTCAATCCTGGAGATAATTTTCAAGAAAAATTAGACTTGTGAAGATATAAGGTGAATTAATGCTATTAATAATGTATTGCTATTGATATGCACATTGGAAACATACATGTCACAATGATAACTCAAACGATCCCATTAGCTTTATCTATCATATATTGTAGAATCCATTTTTGCCATTTTCTGTATGTAGTATGCTTCTGCAACTTTTTTTTAAAATTTTAGGTGGTAAGTAGTATTTTCCAGAAACATTAATAGAGTTCAATTGAATCAGTTAAAGCAGATCAGTCATCTGAGTATGCTGTCCTATGTAAAGGCAGCTTATTACAAATAAAGGTCCATACTCCCAGTAGCCAGAATGGCACATTAAAAATTTAGAGCTGCTTGGCTAATAGGAGTGATGAAATCATTCAGCAGACTCATCCTTGTGTCTTTATAACGCTGGGTTCACACCTGAGCGTTTCTGAGACGCGCGTTTTTGTCGCGCATTTCACGTGCGTTTTTGTGCGCGTTTTTGGCAATAGTAAACGCGCATTTTACGCGCGTTTGTGTGATTGACTGCAGTGTTAGCTTCTCTCCAAACTGTGCCTAGCACCTGGGGTTTGGCCTTTCCAGCATGTTGCAAATTCATAAACACGCGTTCGAACGCGCGTTTTCAGTGTCAAAACGCGCAAAATACAAGCGCGACAAATGCCCCAAAAAAGCTCAAGTACTTGTTTATGCGTCGGGCATTTTTCAGCGCGTTCGAACGCGCTGTAAAACGCGAAAATGTGAACCAGTCCCATAGGGAAGCATTGGTTTGCATCAGTTATGCGTTTTACAGCGCGTTCGAACGCGCTGTAAAACGCGCAAGTGTGAACTGAGGGTAAGGGGTGTGTTCCCCTCACCTCTTCTCATAACTCAGGATGGTGACTGAAAGGCTGCAGAGTAAATGCATAGACAGGACTGCACTGGCGGAGAATATAGTCAGAGTCAGAGAGAGGGCTTCCGATCGCCCTACTTCCCCATTCCGCAGCCTAGGTATTAGAGACACTGACTGGCACTGGCCATAGTCTAGAGCTTCAATTTGCATGTGGTCAAGTCACGCTGGCCATTAGGCCATAGTTTCATAGAATATTACCATAGAATATTCCCAGACAAAATAGTAACAAGCAATTCACAATTATGTGTAAAAAGGTAGAAATATACTGATAACTGTCACTGACACTGTTATCAGTATATTTCTACCTCTTTACACATAATTGTGTATTGTTTGTTACTATTTTGTCTAGGAATATTCTGTTCTATAATCAGTATACAAACTCCTAATGAAAATGTCTCCAAAACCGTTAAATAATAAAGTTATATGTGGTTAAATGTCACCTATTTGTTTGTGATTTTTAAAATCCGTAATTTGGAAAGACAAATGTGACTGTTTTTAAATAAAAAACAATTTGGAAGTGACCCTCCCGAGACCAGGCTCTGGATCCGCCACTGCAGGACTGTCAGATACAACGGGAGGTGGAGGGGGCAGCGCTCCCCTTATAAATATACTGCCTGATAAGTATGAATCTGCTGTATTCTTTTATCCTTTCTATTAGCCAAACTGCACATGTATGTTGTGCCATGTCGTGCTAGTTGGAGTACTATGGCTGTAATATTCTTATTTTACTTAGCATAGCATACTCAGAAGATCTGCATTAAATTTTCCATTATAACAGAATCTTTTATTTGTCTTATGGTGCATGTTATTCACACCATTATACTGGCTTCTAACATTTCGACATTTTTGTTTCTGTCTTTCTGTATTCTCATAGGGGTTCTATGTACAGTACTGGAGAAAAGAAATGATTGAAATAAAAACTAAAATGTTAAAGTTATATGAAAAATTTATATATCCAACATAAGTAAATTTGAATTGTAAGGTATAAGTTAAAATAAAATATTTCATGTATTTTTTGAAATAATTTTACACTGGGAATGCACTATGGGGGACATTTATGAAGAGCGGCAACTTAGACGCCAATCTTCGTCCCTCCTGCGCTGGAAGTTCATCTGCCTAAGTTATGTAAAGGTGCCGGCCTCTTTATAACTTACGCGGACTTTACACTTGTCAAAATCTATGCAAGGGCTCTGGCATAGATTTACACCATTTTCTATGCCTAAAAAAACAGGCATAAAAATGATAAATGAGACGGGCCTTTCAGACCGCCATTTTCCTTGCCAACGCCACCCCCGACACCCCCCCCCCCCCTTTTTAGATCGTTCGTGAGTAGTGGAAAAGGGGAAATAGTGGCTTATATTTGGTTGTAACTGTCCCCCTATGTGTTTTAATGTGTATCATCTGGTTAAACTGTATCTGTAATTACAATATAAAACTAATACTTGTAAAGCTGCCAAACTCAGTTCACTGCAGACCATACTGTACATGCATGTAAAAATGAAGGGGTTAATAGTTCTTAGTAATGACTGACTGCTTAATCAGAGTAAGATATCCACTATCCAGACCAGCATTCAAGCTAGTATTATGAAGGGAATAACCATTTATTTTCTACTTTAAACGTCTTTAACCAAGATAACAGTGCTCCTTTATTCTGGATAAGGTGGTGTCCTGTGTTTCTACACATGTTTTTGTTATTTTGAAAATAAAAAATAGTTTTTGCTTAAAATAAAAAGTGAGTGTGTCATCTTTAACTTTATAATCTTTTGGAGATCATTTCATCTTCAACTTGCTTAACTGTTCACAGTAACATTAATTCTGACCAAACTTTTGCATGCAACTGTATGTACTGTTATCTATTCTATAAAACACATCTATTAATTGGTATAAAAGAGTATCTTACATATGCATAAGAAGTCACAGAGTTTTAGGAAAAGTAAAGTTATCTCTAGATGCGTCAAAACATTTCTGCCACAGATTACATAACAAGTGCACAGTGAATCTGCATAAAACTCTGCATGTGCTACACATGATTTCACCCTTGCTGTACTGAATGTGAAATGAACTCAGCAGTGAAAATCCACAAAAAATCCAGAATTAGCATACAAATTTTTCAGCCAGAAAAATATCCTAAGGTATTGTGAAATCTCATTCCCTGCAGGAGATTTAACCTGCACAAATTTGCAGATGAAATCTGAAGTGAATTTTTTCATCGCTGAATTCACCAAAAAGATATAATTCTTAGAAGGATATAAAATACTTACCATATTATTGCCCTATAAGATGCACCGGCCCATAAGACTCACCTAGGTTTTAGAGGAGAACAATAAGAAAAAAATATTTTAATCAGACCTCAGCTCACAGCCCCAATCATACCCCCAATGTTAACAAGACCCCAATAAGACCTTAGATCAGACCCCCAATCAGACCTCAGCTCAGACCCCAATGTGAATGATCCCCAATCAGACCTCAGATAAGAACCCCATACCTCTCATCAGACCCCCAATCAGCCTCTCATCAGGCCCCATGCTTCTCATCAGCACCTATATGAGCCCCCATGCCTCTGATCAGCACACATATGTGCCTCTCATCAGCCCCATATGAGCCCCCATGCCTTTCACCAGCCTCCATATGAGCCCTCATGCTTCGCATCAGCCCCCATATGAGCCCTCATGCCGGTCATCAGCACCCATATGAGCCCTCATGCCTCTCATCAGCCCCCATATGACGCCTCATGCCTCTTATCAACTCTCATATGAGCCCCCATGCCTCTTATCAGCCCACATATGAGCCCCTATGTCTCTTATCAGCCTGCATGCCACAGAGAACTTAAAGTAAAAAAACACTTACCTCTCTTGCTCTGGACACTGCTGCTCCTCACCTACAGCACGATCCTCTTCATCCTGCTGCCGGCTGTGCTGTGATTTGACGAGCACAGCATGAGGTCACAGAGCACCCTCACGCTGTGCGCCACCACTGCACAGCCGACAGCCGAGGACCAGAAAGCTGTGAGTACAGAGCCTTCACCGCTTCCTGGTCCTCCAGTACTGTTGAGCGCTTCGATAATGGAAGAGCTTATTAGTATTCACCCCATAAGTTGCAGGGACATTTTCCCCCTACTTTTGGGTGAAAAATGCATTTTATGGGGTGAAAAATAGGGTGTATTTTCACCTTGTTTCAAGATTTTGTCTGCAGTACTTTGATCTGTGTTGTGATACAAGGTAACTATATAGTTATTACTAGTGATGAGCGAAGTTTTGTATAATCACACTTACCTCATCCATTTGATCGCGAATAGCCGGCCGCCGCCATCATGATTGAAGATCCAGCGCGAAATCTTGTGCAGGCCATGAAGACACCTGTGATCTTCAATCAAGATGGCGGCGGCCAACTCTTCGTGCTCAAACAGATGAGGTAAGTATGATTTTTTGAATTTTTTTTAACCCATTTCAGGGAAAATTGATTTGCTACCACTAAGCATGAGGAATTTGGCTTCGCCGCGAATCAAATTTTCCCTGAAATTAAGATGGAAGTCCACTTCGTGGACTTCAGTTCGCTCAACACTAGTTACTAACCGATCCTGAACTATCACTAACAAAAATATACTACATTTTTTAAGAGTAGAGAGGAAAAGTGACTAGTGTTTAGGAGGGACGGGGCCATAATTTATGCCACTTTCTGTCTATGGCAAATTAAGTCTACAACAGGTTCTCTGCCAAATTGGCTCCATTATATTGGGAAATGCGATATTACAGGACAGTAATATATATAAGTAAATCCTGAGAAAAATCGATTTTAATGTCATATTAATTAAATATGTCTCCTGCTCCACTGTCACCTGCAAACATTGGGACTCAGATCATACAACCATCTCATTCCCTCCTGCTTGTGCATTATATGAAAATCAATTCCCCTGCATTGGTCATGTAAGCTTGTCAGATGCTCACTTTTCCAATAGTTCTTATTTGTACAGTGCCAGATCTATTGGAGAAAGCAGCTACATGATCATGAAAAAGCTCTTTCTGTTAAATATACAGGTAGGGAGAAAAGGCTTGAATTACAACTATGCATAAAAGAGGACACATGGTGCAGCCCTGTCTGGTACTGTTGGTTAAAGAAAAGGTATCATAGATGGTTCAGTTGACGTTTAACTTGGCAGATGGTGAATAATAAGGGATGAGAATTATCACAATGAATGCAGAACCTACGCCCAGTTGTTACTGAAGATGTGACCTTGTTGATATTTAGATCTGCATTCAACAAGGAACTAGTCCTACAGTTGGTCTTTGTTCTGCTTTGGAAGGAGAGCAACCAGGTAGTCAATGTTTCTCAACTGAACACTTAAGACCATAAGCAAGATGACAGGATTAGCAGAAATCATATAAAAGTTTTTATGTATGACCTAATTGTTGTTCACTTTCACTTTGGAAAACTCCCAATTTAAATAATATAAAAAAAAAATCTGCTCATTCTTACCTTACCATATCTTCAAATCTGCAGCATGCTGTATATGCAGTGAAACTGGCCCAATTTTTGCCAAGGATATGTGACATATGTAACACATGGAGCATTTTGACAATTTCTACATAGTAGTTTTCCAATGTTTAGGAACTTAAAGGGATTGTGCAGTGCAAAGAAATTAATGAATCATCCTCAGGATAGGTCATCAATATCTGCTTGTCAGGGGTCTGATTCCTGCAACTCCCACCGATCAGCTGTTTGAAGGGGTAGTGGCGCTCATGCAAAAGCTGCTTCTGCTTCAAGATTACCTATGTGCCATGCAGCCATGACACAGTGTAATTACAACTTCTCTTCCCATGAATGGGATAAGCAGTTGTACTTACAATGTGCTGCCTCGCACGAGCACCACTAGCCTTCAAACAGTTGACCAGCAGGAGTCCGAACCCCGCCAATCTGATACCGATGACCTCAATATCTTTGTGCTGCACAATCCCTTTAACCTTATAATAAAATGCACTAGCCCTAGAACTTCCTTCTTAGGGTACCCTTATAGAGCACAATCCCTTTAACCATGTAGTAAAATGTACTAGCCCTAGAACTTCCATCTTAAGATACCTTCATAGACAGCAGATTTTGTTGCAGAAATTTTTCTGCAACTGAAAAATAGATCCATTCATTTGAAAGTGTTGTTTTGGCGGCAAGCACATGGATTTCTGCAAGCCCTATTCGGATGAAGAGATCTGATCTTCATTTGTAGAAATTTTCTGCAACAAAATGTGAGGCATGTGAAGGAACCTTTAGGCCTCTTCCACACGGGCGTCATGAGTGCAACCTGTTTTAATCCATTTTGCGCGTGAGAAAAATCGGCATGTTTGGTACCCAGACCCAAACCCAGACTTCATCACTGAAGTTCGGGTTTGGGTTAGGTGTTATGTCAATTTTATTATTTTCCCCTATAACATGGTTATAAGGGAAAATAATAGCATTCTTTAATACAGAATGCTTAGTAAAAAGACACTTGAGGGTCAAACATAAAAATAAAATTAACTCACCTCCTCCAATTGATCGCGTCTCCTGTTCTCTCTTCAGCTGTGGGTGAAGGACCTGTGGTGATGTCACGGAGCTCATCACATGGTCCATCACATGATCCATCACCATGGTTAATGTGTTAATTGTTATTGAGTTAATTGTTTAATTTTTTATTTTTAACCCTTAAGTGTCCTTTTACTAAGCATTCTGTATTAAAGAATGTTATTATTTTCCTTATAACCATGTTATAGGGGAAATAATAAAGATTGGGTCCCCATACCGATCGTCTCCTAGCAACCATGCGGGAAAATCGCACCGCATCCGCACTTGCTTGCAGATGCTTGCATTTTCACGCAGCCCAATTCACTTCTATGGGGCCTGCGTTGCATGAAAAACGCACAATATAGAGCCTTAGGGTACTTGCAATGTGCAAAAGATCTGTGTGAATTTCCTTGCAGATTTCTGTGCATTTCTGTACCCAAATCGCACAATTTTTAGCAGTGGTTTTTGGCGAGGATATGATGCATTTTTGCATTTCATTAGAAAAGGGTGAAATTAGCAGCTAAAACAAAGAACATAATAGACATACTATAGATTTCTAAGTCTGCACAGCAGGTCAATTTCTGTACTGTAACATCCGCAATGTGTTCATGAGATTTGCTTAATCTCATACACTTTGCTGGTACTATACTACACTGCGGTTCTTCAGCATGGGAATCAGCACAGAAAAACTGTGCGCATTTGCTACATAAGTAGGTAGCCTAAGGAGGATGTAGAGGTAAGCCTTCATCAGAAAAAAGCTTCATCTGGGGCTTTTTAAGTTGCTGGTAATAGAAACCTAGGTGTGCCAGGATTTGAAGTACAGGCAGGGGAACAACAAAAGAAGTTATATGAATAAATATAATATTTAGAATGCTACTGAGATTTTAGACATAGTGCGTATGCAATAATCAATTTCTAAAACTATGTGAGATGATGGGCATATAAGTGATGTTGCCAACTCTCCTAAATTTGAAATAAAGCTTATTGCAGTGCCTTGAACAAGTATTCATACCTATTAAACTTTTCCAAATTTTTTAACGTTATACCCACAAACTTAAATGTATGTTATTGGGATTTTATGTGATAGACCAACACAAAAAAGTATGTGTGAAGTGAAAAAAAAGTCGTACATGGTTTTTATTTTGGAAAATTGGAAAACTGTGGCATGCATTTGTATTCTTCCCCTTGTACTCTGATACCCTTAAATAAAATCCAGTATGACCAATAACCTTCAGAAGTCACCTAGTTAGTAAATAGAGTCCACCTGTGTATAATTTGTTCTCATTATGACTACTGCTGTTCTGTGAAGGCCTCAACAGTTTGTTAGAGAATATTAGTGATCAAACAGTGATAAAACAGCATGAAAGCCAAGGAAACACCAGACAGGTGAGGAATAAAGTTGTGAAGAAGTGTAAAATAGGGTTAGGTCATAAAAAATATCCTAAGCACTGAACATCTCATGGAGCAATGTTCAATCCAGGTGGAAGAATCTGTCCACAGGACAACTATTAGTCATGTACTCCAACTTTTCCTTTATGGAGGAGTGGCAAAAAGAAAACCATTTTTGAAAGCAAGCCATAAGAAGTCCCATTTGCAGTTGGCCACAAGCCATGTAGGGGACACAACAAACATGTGGAAGAAGGTGCTCTCGTCAGATGAGACCAAAGTTGAACTTTTTGGCCTAAGTGCAAAACGCTATGTGTGGCAGAACACTAACACTGCACATCACCCTTAACACACCATCTCCACTGTGAAGGTGGCAGCATCATGCTGTGGGGATACTTTTCTTTAGTAGAGACAGGGAAGCTGGTCAGAGTTGATAGGAAGATGGATGGACGTAAATACAAGGCAATCCTGGAGGAAAACCTATTAGGGAGAGTTCATCTCTGTTTCATTTTCTGATCCATCATAAGAACAGAAAGAAAAAAAAGAACAGTATCCTATTGAAAAAAAAAACGGCCTTGTGAATCAGTGATGTGCATTTGGCACCCGTTTGAGCCATTTCCTTCAGAGATTCGTTACTTTTTAATTTTTTTCCATCTGAAAAAAACTGATCTGAGTCGGAAATGGCTCAAACGGATGCCAAATGTGCAACAGGAGCCATTTTTTTACACTATCCTGTTTTTTTTCTGTTCGGATCAGAAGAACAGAAAATGTAATGGAGATGTGGACTCTCCCTTAGAGGCTGCAAAAGACTTGAGAGTGGGGTAGAGATTCACCTTCCAGCAGGACAACAGCCCTAAAAATACAACCAGAGCTACAATTGAATGGTTTAGATCAAAGCATAGTCATGTGTTAGAATGGCCCAGTCAAGGTCCACACAATCTGTGGCAAGACTTAAAAATTGCTGTTCACAGACGCTCTCCATCCAATCTGACTGAGCTTGCGCTATTTTGCAAAGAACAATGGGCAGATATTTGAACCTCTAGATATCCAAAGCTGGTGGAGACATAAGCCAAAAGACTTCCAGCTGTAATTGCAGCAAAAGATGTTCCTCTAAGGTATTCACTCAGGGGGGCTGAATACAAATGCATGCCATACTTTCCAGATTTTTATTTATAAAAAAAATTAAATTATGTATAATTTTCTTTTCACTTCACACATACTTGCTACTTTGTGTTGGTCTTTCACCTAAAATGCCAATAAAATACATTTGTTTGTGGGTGTAACATGAAAAAATGTGAAAAAGTACAATGGGTATGAATACATTTTCAAGGCACTCTACCAGGTCTCAATGGGTGAAAAGTTTTTGATTTAAGTACCATAGTTGGTTTCGAAATATGTCTCCTGGAAATATATTATTTAATTTTTTTGCTTGTGGTATATTTCCTCGTCTAGAGGGTTTATACGTAGCTCCCACTTCACTGTACAGACATGTCTCACATTGACAATTTAGGGACACACATTGAATCCTTAAAATGAGAAAGGATAAACAAAGCACAAAAAGAAAAAAAAGAAGGAAAGAGTTACAAATAACAAAATGTAGGTGAAGGCTTACTGATGCAAGTACTATAGCCATCATTGCTTAATAATGACTACAGACATTTGTAAGAGCCTTGCTCTCTCTTACAATAAATTGCATATCCTATTACAGTTGCAATGGATTATCGTTTGACCCTTTTGTGGAGGCTATTCCAACTAATTTTAACTGTTACTATTATATGACTTAGTTATTTGAGATTACTAAGAAATATAACACTAAAACATATGTTTATTGCATTAAATCTCCCTGAACCTAAGTGTGCCATATAACTTGCATATGTCATTTTAATGTGTACTGTGAAATGGTGAATAAAGTAGTGATGACATGTCTACATAGCTGCACACTGATCGCATGCTGCCACTCTGAGGAGTCATATTGTCTTAGGTAGGTAAAATGAATTGCCTGGAATTGCTTGGAATGATCTGCATTGATTAGGCTGAGCCATAAGGTTATTGAGAGGGCAACTCTGTTGGCATCCCCATACTAGCTGCCCGTCCTTCAGGGGGAAGAAATGCATTGAGTTTTGTGTCTGATGCAAGAATCACAGGAGACACAACTGAAACAACACTAAGAACTTGAGCTGAAAGATATATTAATTTCTGTGCATAGCTATCTGAAACTTGAGATAAGCAGTAATAGCTACAGTGGCTATAAAAAGTCTACACACCCCTGTTAAAAATGTTAAAACATGTTAAAATGTCAGGTTTCTGTGCTGCAAAAAAAAATGAGACAAAGATAAATCATTTCAGAACTTTTTCCATCTTTAATATGATCTATAAACTGTATCACTCAATTGAAAAACAAACTGAAATCTTTCAGGTGGAGGGAAGAAAACAAAAAAAACCTAAAATAATGTGGTTGCATATGTGTGCACACCCTCTTATAACTGGGGATGTAGCTGTGTTCAGAATTAAGCAATCACATTTAAAATTATGTTAAATAGGAGTCAGCATACACGTGCCATCATTTACAGTGCCTCTGATTAACCCTAAATAAAGTTCAGTTGCTCTAGTTTGTCTTTCCTGAAATTTTCTTAGTCGCATCCCACAGCAAAAGCCATGGTCCACAGAGAGCTTCCAAAGTATCAGAGGGATGTCATTGTTAAAAGGTTTCAGTCAGCAGAAGGGTACAAAAGAATTTCCAAGGCATTAGATATACCATGGAACACAGTGAAGACAGTTATCATCAAGTGGAACAAAATATGGCACAACAGTGACATTACCAAGAACTGGGCTTCCCTCCAAAATTGATAAAAAGATGAGAAGAAAACTGGTCTGGGAGGCTACCAAGAGTATACAAACCATTTGAAAATGTGGTGTTTAACAGGCAGGATATGCTCAAACCCATATGCAGTTGTGCATGCATATAGGGGAGCATATCCTGCACTTGTAGTCCGTTGCTGATGGCAATCAACAGCAAAAAAATGCATACAATGGAAGATGGCAGCAACGGACTACAAGCAGCACAATAACCATCCTACATAAGGTAACAATTATGTGGATGTGGAGAACAATCAATAACTTAACAATAGCAAAGACAGGTGCCATTTATATAATTGAAGAACATTTTAAGTTGTGGTATTGAACAGGGTAATTTTCTGTCAATGGGCTTTTAGTGACATTTCTTGGCTACTGCTTGATTATGCACCTGGTGAATGTCCAGGAGGGTCATAGCATTGCACTGAAGGAGCTTGTTAAAGATTACTTGATTGAGTCAGCATCCTAGTATTCAGATTATTTTTTCTCTGTTACAATTTTATATGTTGACCATGTGTTTCCATTTAAAGGGATATGAAGGGTCTGTTGTTGAACAGTATTTTACAGGGAGTTGAGGATATCTGAAGTAATGGTTTACAGGAGTTTTTACATGTGCTGATACACAGGTAATTACTGGGAAGAAACTGAACATCCCTGATAGTTGCCTGATTGTTGAGCCGAGCTGATCGTTTGTCCCCATACAGAGTCATTTACATAGGACGATGCGCTGCAGGGAAACAATGATTCACCTGGGCATCATTTTCTTTCTTCTTCTTCCAGGACCTGGCAAAGGACCTTCTATCCTCATTCAGCAGGACCTGCGCTAATGTCACCAAGCTCACCACGTGGTGAGCGCAATTTCGTCATCAAAGGTCCCTTTGCAGGTCCTGAAAGCAGAAGAATTAAGATGATGCCTGACTGCGCGATCAATTGGATGAGGTGAGTTAATTTTCTTTCTTTTTTTAACCCCTTAAGCCACATTTAAGTAAGCATTCTGTATTAAGAATGCTATTATTTTCCTTTATAACCATGTTATAAGGGAAAATAATGCAGTAAATTGACTTTTATCAGTTTACTTACATCTTCTTCTAGCAACCAGGCAGGAAAATCGCATTGCATCCGCACTTTTTCGATTTTCACACAGCCCCATTAATTTCTATTGGGCCTGCTTTGAGTGAAAAACGCAGAATATAGAACATGCTGTGATTTTCACACAACGCACAAGTGATCCGTGAAAATCACCGCTCATCTGCACAGCCACATTGAAGTGAATGGGTCCGGATTTAGTGCGGGTGCAATGCGTTCACATCATGCATTGCTCTTGCGCGGAATTCTTGCCCGTGTGAAAGGGGCCTAAGTTTTTGTACTATGGTCTTCCCTGATAATTGCCCCCAATCCCTGGGGCGTTCTTATTTGTTTAGCAAATGTCATAACATAAGCTTTAGTTAGCATTAGTAGACAGGGGTTCTCCGTCTGGAGACATCCAAAGTATAGGATGGGCTTTCTATGGAGAAAAATTGGTAGAGCATGATGTTTGGCTTTGAAGATCCAGGGTGCTCTGGAGCAATACATTCTAAAGATCACTGTGTGCAACACAGCAGTAGTCCCTGTTAGGGTTTTTCCCCTATTATGCCCATTTGGAATGTATTATTTAGCAGTTTCTTCTGCATGCTTACTATTCATTGGCCTTACCTAAACTGCTTGAAAATGTTTTATGAATGTGCACATCTAAACAAATAAATATATTATGTGGTTGAAGCGTATTACTTTTGATGAGCCCTGGAGAACCTTTTTTTTGTGTTTTACTCCATTTCAAATTTCGACCAGGATATGTCATTCTTTTTATACTTTACAATATTCATCTGAAATTTTTTTTTTTAGATGTCAGTGCTTGAATAGCCCCCGGTATCTATAGTAAGTCATTACATGATAATTCTAAGGCATCAAAGCTTTTAAAACACAGCAGCACCTATGATAAACATCGTAGTATTCATAGCCAGCTTAACTAGTGTAATAACCACTTAACATGTACAGTATCTGCACCAATTACCAAGCCAATGGAACTTTTCAGAAGAGAATAGGAAAGGATTTGTTTGTTGTTCTCATTCTTCCTGTCACTGTTCATAATGCAAAGCTTACTGAGGAAATTTTCCCTGGAGAGAGTTACATAGAAAGAGAGACAGAGAAGATAAGCCGGAATAACAAACAGGACAAGAAAAGACAAGAATGCGGAGATATCATACATTCAAAATAATGTAGCTCACACAATTAGACTCTTGAAACACTTAATAAATGGACAAATGTTGATGGTTTATTCAGTATAATACATTTATATCATTCAAGTTGATTAGTTCATCATTTTCAAAGTCCTATGAAATTCCTGAAGTGCTAAATATGGGGAGAAGGAGTTACTTATGTCATCTTATTGAAAAGTGTCAGCATTGCAAGAAGCCCCAACATGCGCAGGGGAACATGGAGCTGTCAGAGCAGCTGCAGGTTTGTCCTTATGAGCAGTTGCACAGACAAGCTTAGTTCCATTGAATTCTTCTGAAGACTTCTTGACCATGCTGCAGTTCACAAACTCGTGCCTATTATGACAGCTCCCTGCCGACACACACACGCTCTACATTTATATAGCTTTGCATATTTTGACACAAAGGGATCTTTTTTTATGCCTTTCAAATTAAAGCTATATGAAAAGGTTAATAGTTTGCAGCTTGTTACTTGCCCATCTGAGCTATATTTATCAATGTTTAACAACAGAATTTTTTCTTACAGAAGTTCAGTAAGTCTACAGGAAGTCAAAGCTGTAGAACTGGTGCTGCTTTATTACAGTTCATAGAAAAGATGACTAGAAACCAGTAAGCCCCCTGCAAATGATTAACTTTATCTGGTGATAAGCTGAAAAAGTGCTGTGTTCTCAGGAACACCGAGTGACATAGCTGATACTCCTAGATTGTCCCATAACACACGTATGTACCTCAACAAACAGGCTAGATCTTGTACGTCAGCAATTATCTCTGTAGCTTCATCTACTAACTGAAGAATGTGTGAATACTATAAATAAGTGATCTTATATCTTAAACAAATTGTGGATGGCAACAGGAATACTTTGGAAGTATGTGATGGAGGTTCAAAAGCCACACAGACCAACAGTGGCTCCCACTGTTATCTATAACAGTTGTTTTCTAACCCATGGCTGTGCATCTATTGTGTAATTACAAATTGATGCAGGACAGACAGGCCTGAAAACATATCTCAAAGGAAGGAAAGAGCATCTCTACTGGTGCTGCTCATAGTCCCCAAATATAGATGAACCATCAAAGATGACAACTGCAGTTCAGGGAACTATGCTGTTTAACACTCTAGCCTGAACTATGTTTGTCAGGAGGTACCTTGGTTAAAGTTATGAACACATTTTGCAAGACAGCAAATAAAGTAACCTGAACCTCAATTGCCATCTTTATAGGTTCCTCAATAGTCCAGGACCATGAGTAGAACCAGTAGATGTTGTTGTCTTTTACTTTGTAATATATCTCTGTATCTCTCCAAATGCACTGTTGGAACTGCTTGGAGAGACTGCTGATGACATAGCTAGATATTCCGGGCCCCATTGTTTGATCTGTGGACCAAAAGGTGCTCTATAGAATAATGTCTATCTTTAGCACAACTCCCCCAGGTGAGAGTACACTCATTTGTGTGTCTTTTAATACAACATATGTAGCCTGAGCCCTTTAAAATGAGACAGTGCCTTTCACTCCTTTTCCTCACATTTTTTCCACATCCAAGTGTTGTTCCATAGCTTTCAGGCCTAAACAGTGGTGGACTGGGAACTTAAAGTGGCCCTGGCAAATGTTATAGGTGGTTCCAAATTGGCATAGTGGTGTGTCAGCAAAACCATAGTGCAGTACAAAATACCTTCCCAGCAGAACCAAATACCACAGTGCAGCACAAAAAATACCTCCCTAGAAGCTGACCCTCTGTGATGGCCAGTCCCAGCTGTCATGTCCTGTCCTCCTCCTCCACTGGTATCTCTAAAATTTTAAGAGGGGCTGAGGAGATGAGACATGGGCCACAAAGCCAGCCCTACTTTTATTATGCTGCCTGGTTTTTCAGCATTACCAGACATGCAGGAGAATACATTACATACCTATTAAATACAGTGATATCTCCTCTGAATGTAGATATTCTCTTTCTGTTTCCATTCAACCAAAACTGCCATGACGACTTCTTTCAGCCACACCTAGTCTCTGTAGAGTTTGCCATATAGTCATCTTAGGTTCTCAACAATATCCTGGTGCCCCAACAGTGTCATCCTGCTGCCACCCCCAATACTGTGCCCACTATACTCCCCAAAGCCCATAAATACTTAACTGCATAAAACACGTAATACTTTATAATATCCACCATAAAGTAACACCATGACCTTACAGAGCTACTCGATAATTAATATTCAACCAACAATAATTGAATATAACTCAGTTCCTTCTTAAAATCAACTATATTTATTTTAATTGTCTAAAACAAATTACATTTCATAATTATAGTAGCCAAATTAAATATAAAGCACCCTCAAAAATATGGTCAATATATCAAAACCGATATAAATATATCAATATTGCACCTTATCCCTGATAGTCCTATTATAGATCACTGTAACATATAGGGGGACTAAAGAAGATAAATATGTATAGAAAAAAGCCCTAGTATTACGACCTCCGGGCTATGTAACCACAAGCCTGATAAATGCAATATTTGTTGTGACTAACTTACTATTAGTAACTATCAACCTAATAGTTAGAAATACAGGCAGTGACAAATGATGTCAAAAAATTATGTCTGTGACAAATGCATAACACATACTGAGTAATGAGTGAAGATGGCACACCCCCTCGACGTGCGTTTTGCATGATGCTTCCTTAGGAGGAGAGACTGTGGGAAATGCCTCAGATCGGGAGACCTTGGGGGCCATTCAACTGGCCCACAACGACCAATCCACTTTCCAGGAAACTATTCATCTAGGAATGCTCGGACCTGACACACATAATGTGGTGGTGCACCATCTTGCTGGAAAAACTCAGGGAACATGCCAGCTTCAGTGCATAAAGAGGGAAACACAACATCATGTAGCAATTTCGCATATCCAGTGGCCTTGAGGTCTCCATTGATGAAGACTGGCCCCACTATCTTTGTACCCCATATACCACACCATACCATCAATTTTTTTGTTCCAACAGTCTTGGAGGGATCTATCTAATGTGGGTCAGTGTCAGACCAATAGCGGTGGTTTTGTTTGTTCACCATTCACATAAAAGTTTGCCTCATCACTGAACAAAATCTTCTGCGTAAACTGAGGGTCCTGTTCCAATTTTTGTTTTGCCCATTCTGCAAATTCAGTGCGCCGATCTGGGTCATCCTCGTTGAGATGCTGCAGTAGCTGGAGTTTGTAAGGGTGCCATTTGTGAGTAGCTAATATCCGCCGAAGGGATGTTCGACTAATGCCACTCTCCAGTGACATGCCGCGAGTGCTACACTGTGGGCTCTTAATGAATGAAGCTAGGACAGCGACTGATGTTTCTTCATTAGTGACAGATTTCATGCGTCCACATTTTGGCAAATCGAACACTGAACCAGTTTCACGAAACTTAGCAAGCAGTTTGCTAACTGTAGCATGGGAGATGGGTGGTCTCGTAGGATATCTTGCATTGAAATCTGCTGCAGTGACCCGGTTACTGCATTCACCAGACATCAACACAATTTCTATCCGCTCGTCACGTGTTAACCTCGGCGACATGTCAATGGCTGTAAACAAAGAGAAACTTGTAAATAACTCATGAAAGAATAAAGTTACGTTAAAACCAAGCACACCATTGTTTTTCTTGTGAAATTCCCAATAATGATGTGTCACATGACCCTCTTCCTATTGAAAAAACAAAAGTTAGATTCAAAAGGGCCGCTATGGTCGCCACCCATCTTGAAAAGTTTCCCCCCTTACATATACTAATGTGCCACAAACAGGAAGTTAATATCACCAACCATTCCCATTTTATTAAGGTGTATCCATATAAATGGCCCACCCTGTACTTCTACCATGGTATTGGGTAGAGAAAAATGAAAATAGCTTTTTTCCCCAAAATTTTTATTCAGTGTCCTGTTTTTCACATCTGCCACGTGTCCTTGAAGAAAGACTTATTCCACACATTCATATACATCTGCTGTTTGCAACAATACTCTATATGCTCTTTTTTGTTTGGGCTCATAGCAAGACCTTAAATGACTGGACCACATTATCCAGGTATATCTCAATAAATTAGAATATCATTGAAAAGTTAGTGTGTTTATGTCAGTAATTTCAAAAAGTTAAATTCATATATTATATAAATTCATTACGCACAGAGTTTTCTATTTCAAGCATTTATTTTATGGCTTACAGCTAATAAAAACGCAAAGGTTAGTATCTCATAAAATTAGAATATTTTATATGTAGTTGCAGTGTTTCATTGTTATTCATAACTAGCAGAAGGACCCGGCTTTGTACGGGAATATTTAATCTATTTCATTTAATGTTTGTGTGTGTTGTTAAAGATATCAACAGCATCCACTATAAAAGTGACATCTACAGTACTCCGCCCCTTTAACAGTGACCTCCACAGCTGCCTGCCCCCTTAACAGTAAAATCCACAGCGCCCTCCCCTTTACAGTGACCTCCACAGCAGCTGCCCCTTCATTAGTGACCTCCACAGTACGCCGTCTCAACAGTGATTTCCACAACACCCCATACCCTTAAGAGTGGCCTCTATAGCAATCTTTCCCTTAACACTGACCTCCATAGCGGACCATCCCCTTAACCGTGACCTCCACAGCAGCCTGCCCCTAGGGTGGCCAGAGGTCCAGTTTTAGGCCGGACAGTCTGGCTTTCAGACTTACTGTCCTCTGTTCAGCGCAGGGCCTGGATGGACACAGGGATGTCTTTTTGAGCAGCTCACTCTCAGACAGCAGCACTGTGCTGTCTGAGCATGAGTTGAATGGGGAAAGTCACCCTCTCTCCCACCCCTGCAACTGACAGAAGTTGATTTGTACCTCCATTTTTTCAATCCTCGTCAGCTGCAGAGTGGTAAGGAGCGTGGCCTAAATAGGGCAGGGGAGTGGCTTTGCTGGACCTGAATGGCCACCCTACCTGCCCCCTGAACTGGGACCGCCACAGCACTTCGCTCCCTTAACAGTGTCATCTGCGAGCTTCTATTGGCTGATAAGGGTCATGTGACCAGGCTTCTATTGGCTAATGCATTTTTTTGGGAATATCTCAGGAACGGTGCGTGCTAGAGAACTGAGACCTGGTCTAAAACTTTCCCAGACACCTGATGTACCTGTGTGCCAAATTTCGTGATTGTAAATGCGACGATGCGGATTCCATTAATGGACACACACACACATACACTCAGCTTTATATATTAGATTTGAATGCAAGAAGTTGTTACACCCATTTTACCCACTATACTATAAGAGAGATTCCACTTTTACTATAAAAATAAAAGGTTGTTTTCAGGCAATGCTTAAATTAATGTCAAGCACACTAACGCTTTATCAATTTTGTGGTAAATTTAAATAAATGGGGCAATGTTAGGCCTTTTGCACACAAACGTATTTTCTTTCCGTGTACGTTCATTTTTTTTTTTTGCGGACCATAGGCGGAACCATTCATTTTAATGGGTTCACAAAAAAACCCTAAGGTACTCCGTGTGCATTCCGTTTCTGTATTTCCTTATATCCGTTCCCCTAAAAGGTAGAACTTGTCCTTTTATTGTCCGCATAACAGACAAGGAGAGTACTGTTCTATTAGGGGCCAGCTGTTCCGTTCTGCAAAATACGGAATGCACATGGATGTCATCTGTATTTTCTGGGGATCCTTTTTTGCAGACTACAAAATACATACGGTCGTGTGCAAGAGGCCTCATGTAAAGGGTGCGGCCATGCCTATAGAAAACATAACCTGTAAGACTTGATATAGAAGACTTATAAATTGCCTAGGTACCAGAAAGAACAAAAATTTCCATATACAGACAGTTATATTTCACCAGTTTTTATGTTATTATCACCACAATTTCTCTATGCGAGTTCTTTTTATATAGATTTGCAATGTAATTTACTGTACAGGGAATAGCTATAAAAAAAATTGCATAATGCATCAGACGAGTGTATCACTGATCATCAAACTAGAATACATTAGCAGGTTGCTCCAGCTATAATTTAGGTATTCATCCTGATGCAATTAATGCAAATCTAATAAATACAATTCCTGAAAAGATCAATAACCCTTTGCTTTTGACTTATTCAATTTCAAGAATGCATGTTTTACTGAGGGCACTAAAATCCACTTGGCAGGGAAAGAACTCTGCTATGGCTTGTGGATAAATAACAATGTGTTGTACCAGTCTGGTTTGTGCTCAGTTGGCCATGACAAGTGGTGAGATAAAAATTGAATTTAAAGAAAACTGACAAATTTATTCAGCAGTCACAATGATTGCTTCCACAATAAGACACTGCATTTCCGCATGTGAGGTGGCCCTTCTCAGTTTCGCAGAACAATGGCAGGAACAGGAATAATTAGACTTTACCAGTTACACAAAATGTAAAAGCTTCAACTTTTATTTCAAGTCAGGTCCTACAGCTGACTTGAATTTGCTGCTTCATAACATAATTAGTAATAAAGTAAACCTGAGAGTGAAATTGCTTTTGACAGTGTGTGGATCATAAAATGGCAATGTAGAGCAGGAAAACAAAAACAAACAGCTATGAGCCTCAGGGGAAGCCATGGGTGTAAAAATCTGACCCCATTAAGTTGTGCGAGTTCTTTTGATGTGCTAGCAATACATACCCAAGAGATAGAAAAAAAATGAACATACTAGTGTTGCCTTAGATAATAGAGAAATAAAACTAAAGAGCTAAGCACAACAGGAAAAACAACTGCACATAAGGTATTCTTTTATTCTGTGTATTATTACTTTAGTAGATTTTTTTATTTTTATTTTCATCAATTAGCTAACTTCAACTAACAGTAATTTATTAACATACATTTATAGGGGTTGGAGCTACAGAATCAAAAATCTCCGGCATAGTCATAGAGTTAAAAAGATACAATTCAGGTCCTCAAATTACACCATTTTGGGACTGGGTTCTATGAATGATTAACACTATTGGGGTCATTTATAAAACTTGTGTAAAGTAGAACTGGTTTAGTTGCTCATAGCAACCAATCAGATTCCACCTTTCATTTTCCAAAGGAGCTGTCCAAAATGAAAGGTGGAATCTGATTGTTTGCTGTGGGCAACTAAGCCAGTTCTACTTTACACCAGTGTGATAAATGTCCCCTTGTATGTGCTACCTCCCACCAACTTTCTTTAAAGGGGTTGTCCAGGCTCTTACTGAGGATAGGTCATCAATATCAGATTGGTGAGGGTCCGACACCCCTACTGATCAGCTGTATGAGTAGACTCCCTTCTCTCTTCCTGTCCACTGCTGCAGTCTATGTTCTTTGCCATAAACAGCAACTGTGAACAGGAAGAGAGACGGGAGACGGCACTTGCTTAGTGCGCACACCATCTCATCATACAGCTGAACGCTGGGGGTGCTGGGTGTTGGACCCCCACTGATCTGATATTGATGACCTATCCTGAGGATAGGTCATCAATAATAAAAGCCCGGACAACCCCTTTAACAACACTATTTTTTTAATATGCCTATCAACTCCCCAGAAAAAAAACACTAAACATTCTCCTTTCTTTCTTACTAGAAGGAGCAAAATTATTAATTCCACCATAATGAAGGTCCACAAATTGTCCTACTATCCCTAAGTGGCTTGATAAAGTTGACCAACTCTTTCACATTGAAAAATGGGCAGTTTTTCTAACCATTCTTATCAAAGGTTCGGGAAGATATAGGCACCTCGGCAAGTGTTCCATAAATCAGACGAATACCTTACATTACTAACTTTGCAACACGGAGGAGACATCAGCTTCTCTCCCTGAGCGTTCCTTCTCCCAACCGCAGTGCAGAGCTCACAGCCAGGGAGAAAAAAACCTCCCAGGCTGTGAGCTCTGCGCTGCAATTGGACAGCGCTACAGCCAGGGAGAAGGAACGCCCAGGGGGAGAAGCTGATGTCTCCTCCCTGTTGCGAAGTTAGTAGCAACTACCATACAGCGCGGGAGAAGGTAACGGGGCCACATCGGGCGAACGGAGCGGCACCCAGAGATAATAGTAAGTGCAGTGAGATCTCTGGGAGCCGCTTTACATGTCCAGATAGTTATCTTACAATGTTCGGACCCATAAAAGGTTCTCTTTTAGTACCATTAAATTTCAATTCTGTGTTTAAGATGATAGATTTCAGCCTCGTGAAAGGCATTCTCTGTTTTGAATTATTTGCTAAACTGAATTGTGCTCACCACGGACACTATATATTTATTGAGATTCTGCTGATTTCTGCATTGAAATGCCTCTGTTCACTTTGCTTTTCTTTAATAAAAAAGACCAGTTAAGAGAAAAAGATACCATTCTGGTTGATTACAGACACCACTTGAGGGATACTAGGGTACTATTGAGTTCAATGTATAAATAGTATACAGAAGGCTCCTTATTTCCCTCTAGTGGTGGTTGCAGTCAGACAGAATTGTATCTGTTAAGTCTATGCCTACAAAGGGGATTTGGAGTACTGTATCAGAAGGAACTTGCACGCCAACCATTGAATCTAAAAAGGACATGATTTTAAAAGGAGAATCACCTGAAATGGTTCTGAAGTTGCAGATATAGTAAAGTCATGTTACTTCTGAAGGCATGGGTTGGTTTATGTAAGTCTGCAACATATTCGGCATCCTCAATTTTCTATTTGTGCCTATATTACTATGTGCCTCTTAGCCTTCACTTATACAAATGGGAAGAGAATATATTAATACTGGCATTTCTTTACCAGGCTTAATATAAGCCCCTGTGGCATATGATGCAACATAATTATTAACCCCTTAAATGGGTTATCTAAGAATAATTACTTTTTATTTAATATAAGTAAAACTTCATGGCACTCGTTGGTTGCTGCCGGAAGTTGGGTTCCCACCCTGTCTTGCAATGAAAATAGAAACTCCAGCAATGAGATTGCAAAAGTGTAGACGTTTATTAGGAAGTACGACTGTACAATATATGTGACGTTTCGGCCACACACTGGCCTTTCTCAAACTGGTGCCGCTGTGGTGTACGGCCGCACTTTCTAATAAACATCGACACTTTTGCAATCTCATTGCTGGAATTTCGATTTTCATTACTTTTTAATTAATGTCAGCACACTGCCTCCTGAAACAGAAAATTCATACTTACCTCCACTTTGCCTCTGGTGCGTCCATATTCCGGTCCTCGGAGTGCTTACCAGAAGCGCTGCATAGGCATGGTCGTATGCTCTGCAGCAGCCAATGACTGGCTTCAGCGTTGATGTTCCACTTGTGGCCACATCACCACTGAAGCCAGTCATTTGCTGAAGCAGAGCATGTGACCATGCCTTTGCAGCAATGAATATAAACACTCCGGGGACAGGAACATAGACACACAAGAGGCAGCATGGAGGACTGAGCAGGTAAGTATGAATTTTCTGCCACGGGCTTTAGGAAATTATTCCCAGATAACCCATTTTAAGACCAGGCTGCTTCCTTTTTTCATTGCAGAGTGCTCATTAACCACTATGCACCAAGCACAGGAGAAGGCAGAAACAGTAAAAAACCTCTTTTGTCTTCTCCTTCTGGTCCTCAGCTGTCGCTGACAACTGGTAACCTTACTTACTCCTACTAGATTGCTAAGATTTAATCCCGTGTCTGTACATATATAGTGATCTGGATTAAAGCCATTAAGAAGCAAGTTAAGAAGGGATAGTTCTTATGAATCTTTAGAAGTTTTGTGCACCAGAACATAAAATCTATTCCAGCAAGTGAGCTAGTGTAGATATCAGGTGTAATGTAAACTCGTTTTCTGGCACACGTTTTGGTTAATGTGTCCACTCCTGCCACACCCCACCCACTTTTTGTAAAAGAGAATAACAAAAAAGTACCAATTAGGGATGAGCGAATCGACTTCGGATAAAACATCCAAAGTCGATTCATATAAAACTTCACTCTCATACTGTACAGAGCAGGAGCTCCGTACAGTATTAGAATGTATTGACTCCGATGAGCCGAAATTATTGCTCGCGAGACTTCAAGCAATAACTTCATAAATTAATTTGTACTGTAAAAACCCATTTCCCGAACTCAAGTTCCGTTCCAAGTGGTACCTTGGAGCCAAAGCCGAGTTTGGAAAAAGTTTTTTTTACAGTACAAATTAATTTATGAAGTTATTGCGCTAAGTCTCACGAAATTTCGCAGCGCAATAACTTCGGCTCATCGGAGCTAATACATTCTAATACTGTACGGAGCTCCTGCTCCACACAGTATTAGAATGAAGTCTTATGCGAATAGACTTCAGATGTTTCATCCGAAGTCGATTCGCTCATCCCTAGTACCAATATTTGTCTTTTCTATGCCTGAAAAATGGCATACAAGAATGATACATTCTCTTAAGGCATAGAAATTACGACTACAGTGAACAAAGAAGATATCAAGTAAGCTTATAGTGTGTTGGGATTAAATGAATCCCTTTACATAACTTGTATGTTTTATCCTTAGAATTTGTAATAAGATAAATACAACAATAGAACAAATGACTATTTGGATTTGGTACTTATTTTTGATAATTAAAATTAAAATGTAATACTTGATACCTTAATGCATATTGCTGTATATGTACATGAGTGGGCTGCTGTGGTGCCTCATCCTCATACTCATACAACAGACACCCGGCCGCAATGACGGGTAACAGCGATCATGGCAAACCTCATCATTTAACCTTTGAGATGCCGCGATTAGTGTAGAGCGAATCGAAGTTCACGAAATAGACTTCGATCCGAAGTTCAGGGAAAATTCGATTTGCTGCAAAGCCGAATTTTCTTGTGCTTTGTGAAAACGAATAAATGTTTCCTAAAATGGCGGTAAAAAAAAAAATTATACTCACTTCATCTATTTGTGCGTGAAGAGTCCGCCGCAACAAGCTTGATTGAAGATCTCGCGTGAATCTCGTGCATGGTGATGTATGACATCAACACGCCAGCGTGATGACATTATCATGCACCGTGTGAGATTTTGTGCTGGATCTTCTAGAAAGATAGCTGTGGAGGACTCTTTGTGATCAAATGGATAAGGTGAGTAGTTTTATTTTTTTTTAACAGATTAGGGATGACAGGTGGTGGCGTCATTGTGTCTGCTACTCACAAAGAAATGCTCTTTGTGATGAAGTAATTTGTCACAAAGCAAATTTCTCTGTGAAATTCAATGAAGCAGCTAAATCGGATTTTTGAGAACTTCGCTCATCTCTAGCCGCGATCAACACCAATCGTGGCATCTGTGAGGTAAGGCAGAGGGATGTGGCTCTCTCTGCCTTCCAATCAGAGCCCCCGCAATGAAGTTGCAGGGCTCTGATTGATTACCATGGCAGCCTGGACATTTCTGAAGCTTCCCATGACACAGCTCAGCATAGACATTGTCAGAATCCCATTCACCCTAAGGCCCCTTTCACACGGGCGAGTTTTCCGCGTGGGTGCAATGCGTGAGGAGGACGCATTGAACCCGCACTGAATCCGGACCCATTCATTTCTATGGGGCTGTGCACATGAGCGGTGATTTTCACGCATCACTTCTGCGTTGCGTGAAAATCGCAGCATGCTCTATATTGTGCGTTTTTCACGCAACGCAGGCCCCATAGAAGTGAATGGGGCTGCGGGAAAATTGCAAGCATCCGCAAGCAAGTGCGGATGCGTTGCGATTTTCCCGCATGGTTGCTTAGCAACGGGACCCGATCTCTATTATTTTCCCTTATAACATGGTTATAAGGGGAAATAATAGCATTCTTAATAAAGAATGCATTGTAAAAATCAAGTGGAAGGGGTTAAAAATAATAAAAGTTAACTTACCTTAGCCACTTGATCGCGTAGTCATGCTAGTCAACCATGTTATAAGGGAAAATAATTAATTCTCCAGAAGACCCGAAACCGGACTTCAGTGATGAAGTCCGGCTTCGGGTTGGGTACTAAACATGGTGTTTTTTCTCACGCGCATGCAAAACGCGTTACAAACGTTTGCACCCGCGCGTGAAAAACGCGCATGTTCCCGCAACGCACCCGCCTCTTATCAAACATGACACCCGTGTGAAAGAGGCCTAAAGCCTCTTTCTTTTGTCTGGATTAGGTCCGGATGCGTTGCGGATGCATTCAGTGAAAACTGTGCGATTTCGCAGGCAAAGCCATTCAGTTTTGTCTGCGATTGCATTCAGTTGTTCAGTTTTTTCCGCGTGGGTGCAATGCGTTTTTCACGCGCGTGATAAAAAACTAGAGGTTTACAAACAACATCTCCTAGCAACCATCAGTGAAAAACGCAACGCACCCACACTTGCTTGCGGATGCAATGCATTTTTCACGCAGCCCCATTCACTTCTATGGGGCCAGAGCTGCGTGAAAAACGCAAAATATAGAACATGCTGCGATTTTCACGCAACACAGAAGTGATGCGTGAAAAAAAACGCTCATGTACACAGACCTATTGAAATGAATGGGTCAGGATTCAGTGCGGGTGCTATGCGTTCACCTCACGCATTGCACCCGCGTGGAAAACTCGCTCGTGTGAAAGGGGCCTAATAGATCTCTATTAGGGATCATGCACACAACCGTGTTTTTTGTCCACATTTTCTGATCCGCATTTTTATGGGTCTGCAAAAGATGTGGACAACACACTATGTACTATCCGCATCCATAAGTCTGGCCCCGCAAAAAAATAGAACATATCTTACTCTTGTCTGTTTTACGGACAAGGATAGGACAGTTCTACAGACGGCAGGACGTTTCCTTCTGCAAAATGTGGAACGCACATGGCCTGTATCCATTTTTTGCAGGTCCGCAATTTCCACACAGCAAAAACGCCAAATGAACCTTAGGATGAGTAGGACAAAGGATCAAAAGATCCCAGGTACTAACCCCCTAAGGGGACTAATAGTTATTAAATAAATGTAAAAAACAAACAACACCAAAATATTAAAAGTTTAAATTCCCCACTTTCCCAATTTTACATATAAAAATGTATAAACAATAAAAAGGAAACATATTAGGTATTGCTACATCCGAAAATGTCTTAACTATTAAAATTGTTTTTAAAAAATTTCCTGTGCGGTGAACACTATAACAGAAAAAATGAAAAACACGCGATTCGCCATTTTCTTGTCATCTTGTCCCCCCAAAAAATTAAATAAGGCTGAGTTCACACTTGAGTTATTTGGTCAGTTATTTCCATGAGTTATTGTAAGCCAAAACAAGTGGTGAAGCCTCTACAGAGATGAGGAATAATGGCAAGATTTGCACCTGTTTTGAGTGTTTTTGACCCAAACCTGGTTTTAGCTCATTATAACAGATGGAAATAACTGACCAAATAACTGAATTACGAACTTGGCCTCACAGTGCTGAAAAAAGTAGTACATACCATCATATGTTACTAATAAAAACTACAGTTCGTTTGGCAAAAAATAAGCCCTCATACTGCTCTGTAGACTGAAATATAAAAAAGTTATGTCAGAAAATGGCGATGCAGAGAAAAAAATAATTGAACAAAATAAAAGCTACACAAGTTTGGTATCGCTGTAATCGTATTGAGCTGCCGAATAAGGATGTGATATGAATGCCATGATATCAAAACTCCAAAAACCTTGGTGGAATGCATTTTATTTTATTTTTCAGTTTTATCTTACAAATAATTTTTTCCCATTTTCCAATACAAGACTGGTGGCATTAAAAATTTATCTGGTGCCACAAAAAATGTGAACAGAAAAATAAAAACATGGGGAGGAAAAATCTAAAAGGCTAACCTAAAAATAGGCCCAGTCTTTAAAGGGTTAAAGTGCTAGATCAATGCCAAACACCAACCCCACTATAAAAAAAAATATTATATTTCGCATGTATCTATTCTGAGTAGTGTTGATCGAGCACCAAAGTGCTCGCGTCAAACACCTCGGGATGTTCGGGTGCTCTACAGAGCACCCAAGCACAATGGAAGTCAATGGGTGAACCCGAGTATTAAACCCCCTCTAAAGAGGGAAGGGTGTCTGGTTCATAGGAAAAGGTCGGAAATTGATGGAAACACCACCAAAATGGTTCAGTAACAGCATGGGGAGGATGTCTGGATGCATCTTGGACTCCCAGGTTGCTGCTGGGAACGATGTTGTCCGAGTAGTACACTACTTTTACAGACTGACAATAAAACGCACAAAACCGATGAAGATAAAATCGATTTTAGAGGAAAAAATGTTAGGAAGCATTCTTTCCTCTATATTTACTTTTACATAAAGTGCAAGTGTTGCCAAAAATTACAAGACAGAGGCACTACGATATAACCTGTATATCACATAATGGAGGGCCTCATTCACATTGTGGTACAATTGTTCAGGTAGTGGGACTCCTACACTCATTAAGCCTATGCACTAAGTGAAAGGGCTTCCAAAAATTACAAGGAACCGGCACTTCAATACACCCTTTATTACACATAAAGGAGGGCATCATACACACCCTTGAAAAATTAGGGTTGATGGTCTGCTGATAACCCTCAAGAACATTACAGGTGAGATCCTGCTGCTGAGCTGACCATCTAAAAATTTACAGGTGAGGGTCTGCTGCAGAGCGGACTCTCTAAAACATTAGGGGCAAGTGCCTGCTGCTGACTGACTATTGAAAAAATTATGGGCAAGTGCCTGCTGCTTAGCTAACCATTGAAAAAATTATGGGTGAGGGCCTGCTGGTGAGCTGACCCTGTAAAACATTATGGTCGAGGGCTTGCTGGATAGATGACCCTCTAAAAGATTGTAGGTGAGGGCCTGCTGGAGAGCTGACCCTGTAAAACATTATGGTTGAGGGCCTGCTGGTGAGCTGACCCTCTAAAACATTATATGCAATGGCCTGCAGGTGAGCTGACCCTCTAAAAGATTGTAGGTGATGCCTGCAGGTGAGCTGACCCTCTAAAAGATTGTAGGTGAGGGCCTGCTGGTGAGCTGACCCTCTAAAACATTATATGCGAGCTCCTGCAGGTGAGCTGACCCTCTAAAAGATTGTAGGTGAGGGCCTGCTTGTGAGTGGAAGCATTATCTGCTGCAATTCAAATGACCCCCTGGTCGCACTGGTCTGACTTCGAGAGCCTTGTCCTGCGCCGCCCTGCAAACTGGGACATGAAGCTAGGTATCGTGGATAATTGTTTTTCTTGTGCTCTGGCAGAAGGCACAATTTCAATGCACCCAGGGCCACGGCCACTGAGTGCACCATCACCATCACGGCCACTTCCCTGTCCCTTACTGCTTGCCTTCTTCATATTAAGTAGTTAAGGCTGCAAGCAGCCTGTATTTGTGGGAGGGGCGTCTGAGCCCTATTTAGGCCCCCAGGCCCCGTGCGCCAGCGGTGTGTCTCGTGTACATCTCACGAGGTAGAGTCACATCCTGCTTCCGGCTTGTGAAGGACCAGCGTAGGCGTTGCGGTGCGGGGTCCAGGTGCGGTGTCGTCCGGCCGTTCGTGGCAGCAGCGCAGGGTGGTGTTCAGCGGCAGAGGTAAGCACGGCTCAGCGAGCGAGCCGAGCAGGAGCAGCCGTGATCTCTCCTCTGTCGCGAGGTTTGCAGTCCGGCGTGCGTTCCACGCTGGAGCGCAGACGTTCAGCCAGGCCGCGGCATGCCTGGCTGGCAATGCAGAGCGCCACTCTTCTATGGGGCTGCCGGGCGGCCTGGCGTCCGGCCGGGGGGGGGGGGGCAAGAATATTAAGATAAGGAAATTTGAAAAAATAAAAAAGAGGGGGGGGGAAATTCATCAGGGGAACACATGTCCTAAGTGGCAACGCTGGGATCACACATGGGAATAGTACCCCAGCTCTGGCCACAGTCTGAGAGTTATGCCACGTCCCTCCCTTGCTATTAAAGGCCAAGGGTTAAGGGTGTCATGCTTTACCAGTGGCCGGTAACCAGTCCCAGGCTCTTCCTTCAGTGGGTGCTAGATGACATAATATTGGTTAGGGGGTTCTGAGTTATCAGTTGCATTGTGGCAGGGATGTCTTAGTCTGGTGGGTTGGGTCTGTTTAGGTTTTTTTTAAAATGTTAGGCCACCTGAGCTAGGTTGGTTTCGTGCCACTGGGGGTTGCCAGGCCATCACTATTAATATACTATAGGGTTTTATATGTCCCCTGGATCGCCCAGGCTCTCTGTCGTTTCCATGCTATGTGTTTTTGTATGTTACCTGGATCGCCCAGGCCAAGACAGATGTTATATGTCCCCTGGATCGCCCAGGCTCTCTGTCGTTTCCATGCTATGTGTTTTGTTTGTTACCTGGATCGCCCAGGCTCAGCCAGATGTTATACGCCCCCTGGTTTGCCCAGGCTCTCTGTCGTTTCCATGCTATGTGTCTTTGTGTGTTACCTGGATCGCCCAGGCCAAGTCAGATGTTTATGTTCCCTGGATCGCCCAGGCTCTCTGTCGTTTCCATGCTATGTGTTTTGTTTGTTACCTCAGATCGTCCAGGCCGTTCGTGGCAGCAGAGCAGGGGTGACCAGCAGTAGAGGTAAGCACGGCGAGCAAGTGCGAGCGAGCTGAGCAGGGCAGCCGTGATCTCGCGAGGTTTGCGGTCCGGCATGCGTTCCACACTGGAGCGCATACGCTCAGCCGGGCCGCGCCATGCCTGGCTGGCAAGGCAGGCCACCGCTCGTCTCACGGGCTGCCGGGCGGCCCGGCGGCCAGGCAGGGGGAGGGGAGGGCATGAATATTAGGACGGGGGTTTTTAACCGGAAAAAAAAAAAAAAGCTCAAATTTAAAAGAAAAAAAAAAAAAAAAGGGGGGGGGGGGAGAGAGGAAACTGGTTAGTCTTTTCTTCTTCTCTCTTCAGGGGAACACATGGCCTTAGTGGCAACGCTGGGTTCTTCCATGGGATTGGTAGTCTAGCTAGCCATAGTCCGATAGGGAGGCCACGTCACGCCCTTGCGATTAAAGGCCTAGGGTCAAGGGAGTCGCCTTACCAGCGGCCGGTTTCCTGTTCAGGGCCTTCCTGCAGTGGGTGCTAGATGACGCAATGTTGGTGAGGGGGTTCGGAGTTATCGGCTGCGTCTGCGGCAGGGAGGTCTTAGTCTGGTGGGGTGGGTCTGTTTGGGGTTTTCGACCCGGATCGGCCGGGCTCTCTGTCATTTTCCTTGCTATGTGTCTGTGTTTGTTACCTGGATCGCCCAGGCCGTGTCAGTCGTTATATGTCTCCTGGATCGCCCAGGCTCTCTGTCATTTCCATGCTATGTGTCTGTGTTTGTTACCTGGAACGCCCAGGCCAAGTCAGATGTTTATGTTTCCTGGATCGCCCAGGCCGTGTCAGTCGTTATATGTCTCCTGGATCGCCCAGGCTCTCTGTCGTTTCCATTCTATGTGTCTGTGTTTGTGACCTGGATCGCCCAGGCCGAGTCATTTGTTATATGTCCCCTGGATCGCCCAGGCTCTCTGTCATTTCCATTCTATGTGTCTGTGTTTGTGACCTGGATCGCACAGGCCGAGTCATTTGTTATATGTCCCCTGGATCGGCCAGGCTCTCTGTAGTTTTCATGCTATGTGTCTGTGTGTGTTACCTGGATCGCCCAGGCCAAGTCAGATGTTTATGTTTCCTGGATCGCCCAGGCTCTCTGTCGTTTCCATGCTATGTGTCTGTGTTTGTTACCTGGATCGCCCAGGCCAAGTCAGATGTTTATGTTTCCTGGATCGCCCAGGCTCTCTGTCATCTTCATGCTATGTGTCTGTGTGTGTTACCTGGATCGCCCAGGCCAAGTCAGATGTTTATGTTTCCTGGATCGCCCAGGCTCTCTGTCGTTTCCATGCTATGTGTCTGTGTTTGTTACCTGGATCGCCCAGGCCAAGTCAGATGTTTATGTTCCCTGGATCGCCCAGGCTCTCTGTCGTTTCCATGCTACGTGTTTTGGTTGTTACCTGGATCGTCCAGGCTCAGCCAGATGTTATACGCCCCCTGGTTCGCCCAAGGTGGGTCCACTGTCAGGCTACCTTAGTGCACAGTCGTGTAAGGGGCTACGCAGTCCTCTTCTGTTGCCACGGTTACGGTATCCAGTCCACTTCATGTTCCCTCAGTTTCGCGGAAATACCTTCCGTCCGTTGTTCGCTTCTCGAATCGAGCAAGGCTCTCTATAAGGTAAGGATTTGGTGCATGGGCCGAGGAGGCCGCCAGGGTCCAGGTAGGTACGGTGTCAGTTTGGGCTGGTCCATCCTCGGTGTGACTGGGACGAGGTCACTTATTTACTGGTGTTCATTGCATTTTGTCACTCCGAACTTAAGCTGTCTCTCAACACCGTCAAGCTGTACCATGCTCGACAACCCAGGCCGCAGGTCTATCTGGTCCTATCAAGCCATTAAAGCAGCGCTTAGGGGTGTCCAGAAAACGGCGACGAACGCCTCGCCCCGCGGGCAGCCGGTATCTGGTGAACTGTTCAGAGGATTATCTGCGGCGCTGGATGGCGCCCCTTTTGGGCCTTTTACCAGTATGGTCATTCCAGCGGCCATGTACCTCGGCTTTATGGGCTCCTCCGGCCGGGAGAGTTCACCACTGGTTCACCGGATCACGGCTGCCTGCGCAAAGAACAGCTGTCCTGGCATGACACCTACTTCAACCTTAGCATTCATTCCACAAAGACTAGTCAGACAGGTCCACCCACGTTAATCAAGTATTTCCCCACTCAAAATGACTGGTGTCCGGTCAGAATCCTCACAAGGTTGTTGGGCTTGCTACGAACTGCTTCACCTGACAGCCTCCTACTCCCCTACAAGAGGAAACCGCTCTCCACGACTCAGTTCATATCCCATATTCGCTCGCTGGTAGCGGGGCTAGGACGTAACCCGAAGGACATCTCGGGCCACTCCTTTCGTATCGGGGCCGCCTCGGCAGCTTCCAGTCATCAGGTGCCAGCGCATGTCATCCGGTCAATGGGTCGTGGAGATCCTCTTGCTTCAGCAGATATGTCCCGAATCCGCACAGGGAAATTTCACAGGCCTATCGGTCGCTGGCTCTGTAATCCGTATGGGTGGTGTCCTTGCCAATAAATTGGTTAAATCAAGCATAGTGTCCTTGGCTTCTTTTGCCCTCTCCAGGCCTATCCGCGCACGTGGCTTCAGGCACAACCCAGCCAACCAGCTCAGGGTATGTCGTACCCACGGTCATTGCGTGATAGCCCGGACCACAAGTGTTTAAGGCTGCAAGCAGCCTGTATTTGTGGGAGGGGCGTCTGAGCCCTATTTAGGCCCCCAGGCCCCGTGCGCCAGCGGTGTGTCTCGTGTACATCCCCCCCTCCCTCCCCTATTCTACATTCTCCTCCAGGGTATGCCCTCTCCAGGCCTATCGGCGCACGTGGCTCCAGGCACAACCCAGCCAACCAGCTCAGGGTATGGCATGTCGTACCCACGGTCATTGCGTGATAGCCCGGACCACAAATGTTATATATGCTTGAAAGTATGTCACACGTACAGTAGTGTAGGATTTGTAAGTGTATGCGCAAAAAGAAATTAAAAAAGGTATTTGGGATGTGGAAACATCACACAAGAGGTATACCGCAGATAATGTCGCTGATGTAAGCAGCGGCTAATAAAAAATTACAGGGAATGTCACAGGTATTTGGAAACGTCACACAGGAGAAATACCGCTGATAATGCCAATGCTGTCACCAGAGGCTAATAAAAAATTACCAGGAATGTCACAGGTATTTGAGATGTGGAAAGGTTACACAGGAGAAATAACGCAGATAATGTCGCTGATGTCAGCAGCAGCTAATAGAAAATTACACTGGATGTCACTGATATTTTTTGGATGTGCACACGTTACACAGGAGATGTAATGCAGCTAATGTCACTGTCCGCAGTGGACACCGTCTACGGCAAAAGTACACTGGATGTCACAGATATTTTTGGGATGCGCACACGTTACACAGGAGATGTACCGCAGATAATGTTGCTGTCTGCAGCAGCCTAACTATTGCACGCTATTTGCGCAGGTTGCGCTAAAAATATATATTGCTGCTGCCACACACAACAATAGTCCTTAAAAGGACTTTTTGGTCTCTGACAAGTTTTTCAACTTAAAAAAAAACTAATTTCTCTCCCATCACTATCTTTCCCTTGTTCAGCACAGCTCTCCCTGACTAACACGAAGCAGAACACGTGTCATCGGGTTCTATATAGCACCCGATGACGCGTTCCGGCCAGCCAATCACTGTAATGCCAGTAACCAACATGTCTACGGCATTGCAGTGAAGGGCAGTACTTTCCTGCACGTTTATTGGCTGCTTAGCAGCCAACAAATGTGCTGGGAGGAGACTCGAGCATTGCACTCGAGCAGATGTGGTAATCGGCCAAATACTGCCATGTGCCGAGCATCGAGCAGCTCGAGCTGAACTGGTGTTTGGCCGAGCATGCTCGATCAAGACTAATTCTGAGATATAAAGTTGGGGTAATTAAAGGTGTGACCAGAAGTGATAGGATATTGGTTAAAGTATAACTGTCAAATTTTTTTTTTTTTTACTATTGGATTCTGGTGATTAATATCACCTTGTTGGCCCTGTTTTAATTTCTGATTGTTTAATAAATAACCCCTAAAAGCCACCTAAAAGTCCCCAGTATTGGCTATTGTTACCTGAGATAAAATCAGGTTGCTATGCTCCTTCCGTCTACCAGATGAGGACGGAGCACGCTGCGTGCACTGGGAACTGATAGTGAGTCAGCATTGTAAGGGAATGTATAAAAAGCCAGGTTCTTCCTGACAGGAGATAACAGTGCTGGGCTGTGTGTGTGAACGTCTCCACATGCCTGTGCTTGGCAGACACTCCCTTAGCAGTTCTGGAGAATGTACAGCTCAGTGTATAAATGACAGCCTTATCTGATAAGAGGAGAGCTTGTAGAAGGACTACAGGCTTCAGCCAGACCTGGGAACTTCACTGCAAGACCCCCCTATACAGAGCTGGTCGTCACTAACTTCACTGCAGGTGTCCTATGGATTAGCCTCAGGGCTGAGGGCGGCCATCTTAACAGAATAGTGAAATTGCAGTTTTATGCAGACTGGTTGCTAAGGGCTGAATCTTATTAAATAAGGGGTAAGTAAGTCTAATAGTTATTGATTCAGGTATATTATCATATTAGTAACTACATATATGAAAACTGAAATTAGGGTCTAAATGTGACAGTTATCCTTTAAATCAGATTTTATTGATGTTCGTGAGGTACAAAACAGTGTGACAATGCAATATACAATATACAGTGATGCTTGAAAATGTTTTAGTCAATAGGATGCCAATCAGGTATGAGCGGGAGACATGTTTTATTTAAAGAACAGGGATCTATCAAAGTCTCAATTTCACAACACGTTTGTAGAGGTGTATCATGGGCCGAACAAAGGAGATTTCTGAGGACCTTTGAAGAGTTGTTGATGCTCATCAGGATAGAAAAGGTTACAAAACCTTCTTTAAAGAGCTCAGATTTCACAAATCCACAGTAAGAGAAATTGTGTTCAAAAGGAGAAAATTCAAGGCCATTATTACCCTCCCCTGGAGTGGTCAACCAATAAAGATCATGCCAAAAGCAAGGTGTGTAATAGTCCACAAGGTCACAAAGGAACCAAGGTTAAATAGCTTTCTCACATCAGCTAATGTTAATGTTTGTGAGTCCACTGTCACGAATCAGTGAGTGTGAACCCACTGTGTCAACTAACCGATTTGGCTTTGGGCAAAACCCTAAGGCCTCTTTCACACGGGCCTCATGTTTGACGCCCGGATAAGAGGCGGGTGCGTTGCGGGAATATGCGCGATTTTTCCACGCGGTTGCAAACGTTTGTAATGCCTTTTGCACGCGCGTGAGAAAAATCGTCATGTTTGGTACCCAGACCCGAAGCCGGACTTCATCACTGAAGTCCGGTTTCGGGTAGAGTATTCTGGAGAATTTATTATTTTCCCTTATAGCATGGTTATAAGGAGAAATAATAGCATTCTTAATAAAGAATGCATAGTAAAATGAAGAGAAAGGGGTTAAAAATAATAAAAGTTAACTTACCTTAGCCACTTGATCGTGTAGTTGCGATCTGTCCTCTCTTTCCCAGTATCAGCTAGAACTAGATGACGTCACATCACATGGTCCAATCACATGGTCCATCTTACCATGGTGATGGACCATGTGATTGGACCATGTGATGTGACGTCATCACAGGTCCTTTAGTTCTTAGCTGATGCTGGGAAAGAGAGGACAGATCGCAACTACGCGATCAAGTGGCTAAGGTAAGTTAACTTTTATTATTCTTAACCCCTTTCTCTTCATTTTACTATGCATTCTTTATTAAGAATGCTATTATTTCCCTTTATAGCCATGTTATAAGGGAAAATAATAAAGATCTGGTCCCGTTGCTAAGCAACCATGCAGGAAAATCGCAACGCATCCGCACTTTCTTGCGGATGCTTGCGATTTTCCCGCAGCCCCATTCACTTCTATAGGGCCTGCGTTGCGTGAAAAACGCAGAATATAGAGCATGCTGCGATTTTCATGCAACGCAGAAGTGATGCGTGAAAATCACCGCTCATGTGCACAGCCCCATTGAAATGAATGGGTCTGGATTCAGTGCGGGTGCAATGCGTCCTCCTCACGCATTGCACCCGCGCGGAAAACTCGCCCGTGTAAAAGGGGCCTAAGGGTGTTATAGTCAGAGAGTAGATACCATTATGCAAAAAGGACAGTATTTGTTTCTGACCTGCATCATGGTTTTCAAGCTCTTAGATGCAATGAAAAAGCAAGTTTGCTGCAGCAGCATCGCTGACAAAAAGAAGTATATGATCACACTATCTAAAACTTCATATGTTTATTGGTACTTAAACACAGACTAATTGAATCAATAAATACTTGTGGGTTTTCCTACCGAGCAATGTATAATTATGATGATTTGTGCTCTGCCTAGTAAAATTACAAATATAACCCAACGCCATACATTAACGCCTTTCAGAAATCTACTCAGTGTTTTACACAACTTACTTTTATCACTAAACATAAATGTCTGATGCATGCTAAGACCTACGATAAATTTTACATGAAATTAAGCTCTGGATGCAAGCAGTGTAAATTTATCCAAAAGTCAAACTTATGAACATTAACACTTCCCATACTGGACTGTAATAGTACATTGATGGAACTACACAGTTTCCAGGTGCGCCTACACCATTAAAGGTTGGTGCTAACTGTATTATAGAGCTGAAACCCAGCAGTTCAGCTTGAACTGATTCAAGCTCTTTAACCCATGATATGCTGTAGTCCATGCTTAGTGCTTAGACTAAGAGAGAGGAGTATTTCTCCATATGTCTATTGGCCAAACGGTAATGTGATTTCAGGTCTCCAGATAGACTGGTATAGCAGAATATTGCTAAATACAGAAGTCTTTTAGGCCCAGTTCATCCCAACTCCAAAAAAAACAAATACTAATGGTTTTTTTAAGCAAATATTGAACCGAAATAAGATAAAATTAAAAGTAAAAATGAAAACAAAACAAACACGAAAACAAAAGTTCACCATTGCGTTCGTTGATGTGTAAGCGGCTTTGCAGACCTCCGAGTGATCCGGGTCACAATCACATAAAATATGGGCTAGACTGATGGAATCTATGGACCTGGTTTTGTGATTCTCTTAAGGTGTGTTTTTCACAGTTTTATTGTGAGTATAATTTAAAAAAAATTGTAACTCAACTTTGCGGCCCTTCACTATGTGCCCGAAACTTTGATTCTGCAGGAGGGTTGCTTTGAGGAAAGGCTACTATCCCGCGGGACTCGAGTGTATTAGCTATATCAAGGAGATTACCGCTTTCCTTGTGAACAGTGTGTGAACTGGGACGTATACCAGGCAGCGCGACCATTTTTTTGTGCTAATGGTCTTTTTGCCTGGACCGATAATCAGGCTAATCATGAATGAGTGTTTGTAGAAACGCTTGTTCCCGATAACTGGCCTGTTTAAATGTTCATTCATTCTGTGATAATGTCTTTCAGCCAGCACATAAAATCATTGTTTCAGTGTTTCCTGTGGAAAGATCTGCTGCCAAGAAACAATTGTTTTCTACGGGGCCCGGCGGGGGGAGGGGGCCCGCTGCGCTCACATTTAATGGGAGTGCTCTGACAGGGCCCGGCATGAGGTACATTGACGATGCCGGGCCCCGTTAGAGCGTTTTTCGAACATGTATATTATGCACCCCAGGCACACAGACAAGAGGGGGCACAGAGGGAAATGGTGGGGGGGGGGGGGCGACACGTCTCCAGAGTGAAGCAGGGAGATTTCTCCGCTCCCTGCTTCACTGTTTTTCTGAGCTCTGGCGCTCCCCATGCTGCCCGCACATCGCACTGCTGGCTGAAAGCCCGGGAATTGGTCTTCAGCACAGCCAGCAGCACGAGTGTGGGAGCACGTCATCAGGGAAGAAGGTAAGTGTGATTTCTTTTTTTATTTGTTTGTTTTTTTAAAAGCTGCAGACTGGAGGCAAAAGGGGTTCACAACAAGAGTGAGGGGGCAAAAAAGTGGGTACCTAATCTGTACATTGAGGGGGCATCTAATCTGAAAACAACTACTGTGAGGGGCACATATGTGGGCATAACTACTGTGAGGGGGCACATATCTGGGCATAACTACTATGAGGGGACACATATCTGGGCATATTACTGTGAGGGGGCACATATTTGGGCATAACTACTATGACGGGGCACATAAATGGGCATAACTACTGTGAGAGGGAACATATCTGGGCATATCTACTGTGAGAGGAGCATATATCTGGGCATAACTACAGCGAGGGGGCACAAAAGTGGGCATAACTAATGTGACAGGAACAAAGGTGGACATAACTGCTGTGAGGGGCCAAAAGGAGGACATAACTATTGTGAAGGGGCGACAAGGTGGTTTCATTACTGTGAGGGGCCACAATGTGGGCATTAGTACTGTGTGGCAGCACTTAGGGGAAATGTCCTAGATTACCCTGCTATACATTGGCATGGCTCAGTCTTACAGGACCAGCACAGCGCCCCTGCTGGTGATTTAATAGGGGCAATCACCATCCCTTCCTTATGTGATTATCATTATTTTCTCTATCACCACAGGGACCTTGTTCTGGATCCATTGGACGTTACGCCAACGCCAGTGACACCCTGGATAAGGTAGGACCAGATTTTATTAGTTAGGACTGGGTGAGTGTACCATGCATTGGGCTTAGTGTAAAAAAAATTGCCTGCCTCTTAGTATAAATTGGGGGGGGGGGCAATGCAAAGTTTGCACTGGGGCCCATAACACTCTAGTTACACCACTGACTGTAACAATCGTTTGTCCTCATACAGCAGAGGTGATTGCTGCATGTATATGCAGTTCTCATGAACCTGTTGATCAGACAATTATCAGGAACGTTGCCTAAAACATCAGTCAATGAATAATAACCTTAACACCTTAATGCTGCAGTGATTTAATTTTTTACTCCTTGCCTGCTATGAGCTAAAACATTTCTATTCACATAGCTATATTAGGGCTTGTTATTTTTTGAAAAGTTATACTTTCCAATGGCACTATTTAATATTGTGTTCAATGTAATGGAAAGCTGGAAAAAAATCCATATGGGGTGGAATTGAAAAAAATGCAATTCTGCCATAGTTTTATGAGTTTTGTTTTTACAGTATTCCCTATGTGGCAAAACAGGCATGTAAACGTCATTCTGTAGGTCAGTACGATTACAATGATACCAAATTCTATATAGTTTTTCTTGTGTATATTTTGACCCGCATAACTTTTTTACATTTATGTCTATGGATCTGTGTGAGGGAATATTTTGTTGTGAGGTGATGTGTAGTTTTTGTTTTTATTGTTACCAATTTGGGGTGTGTATAACTTTTTGATCACTTTTTAGTCTATATTTTTTGGGGGGACGGTGAAGCAACCAAAACAAGGGTTACTCGGCCATTTGTTTTTTTCCCGTTTTGGGCATTTTGGGATGTGGCTATTAAAAAAGATGTACCCCATGTCCATTACTAAAGATGTACCCCATGTCAATGACTAAAGATGTACCACATGTCTATTACTAAAGATAAACCCCATGTCTATAACTAAAGATGTACCACATGTCTATTACTAAAGATGCACTCCATCTCTATTACCAAATATTTACCCCATGTCTATTACTAAAGATGTACCCCATGTCAATGACTAAAGATGTACCCCATGTCAATGACTAAAGATGTACCCCATGTCTATGACTAAAGATATACTTCATGTCTATAACTAAATATGTACCCCATGTTCATTACTAAAGATATACACCATGTATTTGACTAAAGACGAACCCCATGTCTATTACTAAAGACATACTCCTTGTCTATTACTAAATATGTACCCCATGTCTATTACTAAAGATGTACCCCATGTCTATTACTAAAGGTCTACCCCATGTATATTACTAAAGATGTACTCCATGTCTATTACTAAATATGTACCCTATGTCTATCACTAAAGATGTACCCCATGTCTATTACTAAAGATGTACCCCATGTCTATTGCTAAAGATCTACCCCATGTATATTACTAAAGATGTACTCCATGTCTATTACTAAAGATGTACCCTATGTCTATCAATAAAGATGTACCCCATGTCTATTACTAAACATGTATTCCATGTCTATTACTAAAGATGTACTCCATGTCTATTACTAAACATGTATTCCATGTCTATTACTAAAAATGTACCCCATGTCTACTACTAAAGATGTACTCCAAATCTATTACTGAAGATGTACCCTATGTCTATTAATAAAGATGTACCCCATGTCTATTACTAAAGTTATATTCCATGTCTATTACTAAAGGTGTACCCATGTCCATTACTAAAGATGTACTCCATGTTTATTACTAAAGATGTACCCCATGTCTATTACTAAAGATAAACCCCATGTCTATAACTAAAGATGTACCACATGTCTAATAGTAAAGATGCACTCCATCTCTATTATTTAAGATGTACCCCATGTCTATGACTAAAGATATACTTCATGTCTATAACTAAAGATATACCCCATGTTTATTTCTAAAGATATACCCCATGTCTATGACTAAAGATGTACCCCATGTTTATTACTAAAGATATACCCCATTATGATGAATAAACATGTACTCCATGTCAATGAAAAAAGATGTGCACCGTGTCTATGACTAAAGATGTAGCCCATGTTTATTACTAAATATATACCCCATGTCTATGACTAAAGATATATCCCATGTTAATTACTAAAGATGTACCCCATGTCTATTACTAAAGATGTACACCATGTCTATGACTAAAGATGTACCCCATGTCTATGTTTAAAGATGTACCACATGTCTATCTTTAAAGATGTACACTATGTCTATGAATATACCAGGCTTTCCTGGTATGTCCTATTGATGAATCTGCCAATACCAGATTCAACCTGCAAGCGGATTCAGAAATACAGAGTTCAGATTAATTGCCATATTTCTAATAAGTGTATACACCAAAACATATATGAAAAAAGTGGTAGATCAAAACCCTGGGGGGTATTTATCATTGTAGATGTATTTGATGTTAGATTTTAGATTGGAATTGCTATGTACACCTGCACTGAATTTGTGAAAATGGCGCACCATAATAATACATTTGGCGCAAGTGCAATGTGGTTGTGCCTACTTCAGTAAAAGTATGCCTGGGGAAGCCTGGTGTGGAGTTTCTTACAAAAGTGATCTACGCTGAATTTCTGACCAAATATTTACCCCAAATCTGTAGGTTTAAAGAGCAGTGCTCAAAAAGTTGCAACATTTTTGCCAAGTGACCCCAAAAAGTTGCAAACCTTCCTCCACCCCAGTGTTTTACAGTTGATTCAAGTATGAAAGAATAAATAGGATCACACACAATAACTGAGGGAAAAAATATAGTTACATAATTGACAAAAACATGAAAAATTCTATAAAGACAAAAATATAGAAGAGAGACAAAGACAAAGCAAACACAATATCAAAAGATTATATATAAAGACAGAAACCTACAAGACATCAAAATATATCACCAAAAGATACTTGAAAAGACATAATCAAAGCATATTGTTGTTTGCATCCAAAGTCTGAAAACAAGTTGTTTTACAGTAGATGCAAACTTGAAAAATAATATTTAATAGAATATGGTTTACTTAAAGGAGCTATCCCATTATTAATCAAAAAAATGACAATTAGACATCACATACTACATGACAATTAGAAATGAGCGAATCGACGCTGACGAAGTGGAATTCGATCTGAATTTAAGGAAAAATTAGATTCACACAGAAGCCAAATTTCCTCACGCTTCGTGGTAACAAATCAAATTTTTTGCTCAAAAGGCTGCTACACGTGTGAGGACATGGGGCAAGGAACTCTGGGAAGGCAGGATCACCCATACTGACATGCATGCAGCCAATCAGCAGCCAGCCCTGTGATGTTACAGCCCTATAAATATCTTAGATTCTGCCATTCACCAGCCTGCTTAATGCAGGGAGAGACGTGTCTGCAGGCGCTAGGGACAGTGATAGGAAAGACTTGATTGTGGTGAGAAAAAAACTATTTACAAGTGCAGGGAAAGAAATACTCAAGGTGTAGGGAAAGGATAGGGAGGAATCATTCCACAGCATTTATGTAGAGCAGGGTTCAGTAGGGGAGGTTACAGCCTGGGTAACACCTTGCTGACTGACTGGGGATCTAAATTGCCATTATACAGCTCTGTAATTTCAGCAAACCGTTCTTGTTATTGGGGTGCAAGTGCTGTTTGATACAGGCATTAACAGGGTTTATATAAAGAGTAGACTGGCACTCATCCAAATGGAGTCACGTGGAAATATTTATAAAGTGCCTTTAATATGTTCCTAAACAAATACATAACATATTGCACATATAGTTTGCACACAATAAAACAGTACAACAAAGGAATAAAATAAAACAATATATTCAAAAACATAAAAATTAGGACTATATGTCGCAAATTGTCCCAATTTTAACGTTTTGAATATATTGTTTTATTTTATTCCTTTGTTGTACTGTTTTATTTTGTGCAAACTATATGTGCAATATTTTATATATAAGTATAGGAACTTATTAAAGGCACTTTATAAATATTTCCACGTGACTCCAATTGGATGAGTGTCGGTCTACTCTTTATAGAATTTTTATATTTTTTTAAAAGGGTGATTCAAAATAGATCCAGAACACCACACCACAGTAACAAGTAGTGAGCCGTCTTTTAATTGAATATTAACAGGGTTTATTACAAGAAAATATTTCTATGTTTTATTTGCCCTTGTGCGCTGCAGTTATATGTTCTAAAGCATTTTTTGGCTTGTATTAGTGGGAAAAAAGGGCTTATTAGCCGTTGTGTGGGGAAGGGCGAAAATTACAGCCCTTTTTGTTATGTATTAGTGGCAAAAGTAAAATATATTTGCCATTCAGCGGAGCAGTTATAAAGCCCTGTTTTAAAGCCCTTTTTTCTGTGTATTAGTAGAAAAAGAAAAAAAATATTTGCTGCTAAGCAGTGCAGTGATATATTCGGAAGCCCTGTATGCCATGTATTAGTGGCTAAATAGAAATATATTCGCCGTCCAGCGTTGCATATATCTGTTGAAAAGCCTGTTGTGTAAAAGTAGAAAAAAAATTGGGCCTAATTGACGTTCTGTGGTCCAATGATATATTGGGAAGCCCAGTTTGCCGTGTATTAGTGGCGAAATAAAAATATATTCGCCATCCAGCGTTGCATATATCTGTTAAAAACCCTGTTGTCTAAAAGTAGAACAAAATTTGGGCCGAATTGACTTTCGGCGGTCCAGTGATATATTGGAAAGCCCAGTTTGCCGTATATTAGTGGCGAAATAAAACTATATTCGATGTCCAGCGTTGCATATATCTGTTGAAAAGCCTGTTGTGTAAAAGTAAAAAAATATTTGGGCCTAATTGACATTCTGTGGTCCAGTGATATATTCTGAAGCCCTGTTTGCCGTGTATAAGTGGCGAAATAAAAATATATTCGCCGTCCAGCGTTGCATTTATCTGTTGATAAGCCTTGTGTAGTGTAAAAGTTTAAAAAAATAAAGGCCTATTTGCCATTCAGCGGTGCAGTTATATGTGGTAAAGGACTTTTCGCGGTAAAAATTTTTCTGCGAAGTGGGCTTTTTTGGGGAAATTTCATGGGTGCCTGTACACCCCCTTTTGCTGTATGGACCGAATTACTGAGTGGTAAATTTTTTCTATTAAACAGGCTTTTGGGGGGAAAATTCATGGGTGACGGCACACCTCCTTTTGCTGTATGGACCAAATTGCGGTACATGCCAAATTACGTAGTGGTGAAATTTGTAATATGAAACTGGCTTTTTTGTCAAATTTATTGGTGATTGTACACCTCCTTTTGCAGTATGGACCAAATTACTTAGTGGTGAAATTTATAATATGAAACTGGCTTTTTTGTCAAATTTATGAGTGATTGTACACCTTTTGCAGCATGGGACGAATTACGTAGTGGTGAAATTTGTAATATGAAACGGGCTTCTTTTAGTCAAATTCATGGGTGACTGAACACCTCCATTTGCGTAATTACATTGTGGTGAATTTGTAATGTGAAACTTTTTTTTTTTTGTCAAATTCATGGGTGACTGTACACCTCTTTTTGCGGTATGGGCCAAATTATGTAGTGGTGAAATTAGTTAGATAAGACTGGCTTTTTTCGTCACATTTATGGGTGATTGTACACCTCCTTTTGCAGTATGAACACAATTACTTAGTGGAGACATTTGTTATATAAAACTGGCTTTTTTTGGGAAAATTGATGGGTGACTGTATGGCGCACGTGTTCAATCTGGTTGTCAAACGGTTCCTGAAGTCTTCCACCCATCTGCAAGACATCCTAAAAATGGCCAGGAAACTTTGCCACTCGTACACCGCAAAGCACCCCCTCCTTGGGCTTCAGCGGCAGAACGGCATCCCCCCAACATTGGCTAACATGCAACGTTTCCACCTGATGGAATTCCACCCTGCATATGTTGGACCTACTATACCAACAGAGAAAGGCCATCAATGATTTCTTGATGATCCAAGCGGACAGGAGTAGTCCCCTGTGTAACTTCGATGTCAGCCAGTGGCAGCTCATGCGTGACACATGCCGTTTGCTCTGGCCCTTTGAGGAGGCCACGTTATTTGTCAGTCACCAGGACTACGGGATGAATGATGTCATTCCACTGCTTAATGTCCTGGAACAGATGCTGGTTAATCTGGCTGGTTAGGGGACTGGAGATTTGGTGCCTAGAAAGATGGCGTCAGAGTTTAACACATTTGTCTGTCAAGATCTCTGTTTACAGTCAGTGAACGAGAACATCATTTATTACAAGGATATGCAAACACCAACCGATGGGGTGTCAACCCCCAGAAGTAGGTCATCGGCACAAAGGAGCAGTCATTTTCACAGCCTGAGGTATCCCTCCGAAAGCTTGACCTCTGGACGTCCATGGTCTGCATTGCGAAGCCTGGCTAAAACAAAAATTTCACAGTGCACCCCGCCAAATTCACAAAGACCCCCGACAGACAGTGACAATGAAGCTGATCTATAGTTGATCTATACCTTCACTACTGTGTTTAGGTGAACCTTGGGGGGGGGCACCACAAGATTAGCTCACACAGGGCACCTGAACACCTAAGGCCAGCCCTGCAAGCACCTGTCTGCCCACACAGCTGTTGAGAAGCAGAAGGGTCTTGCCATTGAAGTAGGCTCAGAGTTTAACCTAAAAGACAAATTTTCCTGTTTACCTGGACTCATAGGAAAGGACAGAGATGCACTGGCTGTGTTCATAAAGATTTCATCCAAGCCTCCACTTACCAAGGCCAGCACGGAGGACTGGATTGTGTGGACAGGTTGATTTTACGGGAAGTACACAGAGGACGATCTATTGGAGGTGTTACCAAAGACTTGCCTCCCGCTCTTCCTTTGTAATGGCTCCGAGGCGCTCACGGCTATCGTAGGGATGTGGTTCCAAAGAAACTTTGACTGTTGTTTCGGTAAGCTGTTGATCAGTTCTCAGGACCTTACGTGGCTAGCAGCAATGTGGACCGGGTATGACGTATCTGAATCGTCCACAGAGCTTGTTTTCTCTGTGCCCATTGAACCTCGCATGGACATTTCTTATGCCATCCACGCAGAGGATTTCAAGACTTTATGGAATTATATTCATAAATCAAAGGATGAGGTCATGTTGTAGGAAGTAGACAATTTTTGTCCAATGTCTTTACACACATTTCTTCAGACACTTTAGAATCCACTTATCAGCAACCAAGCTCGTCAAGGTAACAACATCTGTGGTATCAGCGCATTGTGAAGGAAAAGTGAAGTTCCTCAGTAAGGACTACCGAATCAGAGTGCTGGGATTCATCATGGAGCTGGCCATCAATAACATCCAATATTGAACACATGGACGACTCTCATCTCGGACCTTTCCCACAGTGTTCGGGACCCCCCAGACGTCTTACATGTCAGCGCCGGATCAGCTGTCACACACCATCAGTGTGACGGCGCTTGTACACCCACCTAAATAGCGCTATTGCTCCTGATGATTGAATACAAGAAATGCGTCGAGTTAGATGCTAGCTAGTGAGGTGTGAACCTAGTTTCCTTATGCTAGGTAGTTAGGGTGAGTCTATGCAGGTTCAATTGCTTCGGCGTGCAAATGCTGTCCTCCCAACACACCAAATGTAAACTAGGGTTTAGGGCGCTCATGCCTATACATTAGCAATGTGTAACCTCATCTCTAATGGTGTGTGTTCCACTATTAGGCAGTGATTTCTGACAATAGGGGAAGTCTTGTACCCCTCAGATTTTTCACTCTATTGCCGGACTAATAGTGGTCACACACCAGTGCGGTTGTAATTCCCTAAGGTGAACTGTAGTCCAAAAATCACCATTTTGGGCCTCCGGATGCCCATCCATGATTTATGTGGTCCCAATCCGCTGGATGGACTACCGACTGACTTACCAGGGATACATCCACTTTTTGTTATTTTGTTGACCTTTCCCCCAAGGATTATCATTTTAATGTATTTTTGAATAAAAGTATATTTTAACGTTCCCTCTACACAGTGAACCCCTTTAAGTATTAGGGACCTCTACCTATACTACGCCAGCTTTTTCGTGAATTAGTCTTAGACATGATCCCTGTGGTGCATACTTCATCTTATAATGCTTCTTACCGTTCTGTTACAGCGGCTGTGAGACCTGCACATACTAAGGCTTATTTATGAAGATTTTCATGTGGTGTCTGAACCGACCAGTTACCTTCCACCTGTGATTGTGTAGCCTGCACTGTAGGAATGAGCTAGAGTTGGCTTGTTTGCTGGACTGTCCTCCAGTTATCAGCCATAACCTCATACATTTCATTATCAATATGCATTACCATTGTGGTCACCCCGACACTGGTCGTCAATCCATTCTTGTTGATGAAGCACTTTCTTTTTCAGTTTGTCTTTAAATGTTGTGGTTATGCCCCTTCTGTGTTGCATTTTATGTGTGTTAATGTCCTGTTTGTTAAATAAAGTTTTTTTTTTCTCCCCCGTTAACAAAAAAAAAAAAAGAATTGGCTTGTGATTTGGTAGCCAAAAGCGCTTCTTCTTGACGCTAACATTGACCTGTAAGCAGTGGTGTATCTATCACAAGGCAAACGAGGCATATGCCTAGGGTGGCACTTGCCAATGGGGCAGCAAAATGCTGGTATACTCAGATCCGATGGTATATTCTAACCCCCAGCCAGACGTTTCCATGGTGACAGGGACGCTTGCCTGGGGGTTAGAATATAGAAACATAGAAACATAGAATGTGTCGGCAGATAAGAACCATTTGGCCCATCTAGTCTGCCCAATATACTGAATACTATGAATAGCCCCTGGCCCTATCTTATATGAAGGATGGCCTTATGCCTATCCCATGCATGCTTAAACTCCTTCACTGTATTTGCAGCTACCACTTCTGCAGGAAGGCTATTCCATGCGTCCACTACTCTCTCAGTAAAGTAATACTTCCTGATATTACTTTTAAACCTTTGCCCCTCTAATTTAAAACTATGTCCTCTTGTAGCAGTTTTTCTTCTTTTAAATATTCTCTCCTCTTTTACCGTGATGCTTCCCTTTATGTATTTAAAAGTTTCTATCATATCCCCTCTGTCTCTTTTTACTTCCAAGCTATACGTGCTAAGGTCCTTTAACCTTTCCTGGTAAGTTTTGTCCTGCAATCCATGTAGTAGTATAGTAGCTCTTCTCTGAACTCTCTCCAAAGTTTCAATATCCTTCTGCAGATATGGTCTCCAGTACTGCACACAATACTCCAAATGAGGTCTAACTAGTGCTCTGTAGAGCGGCACGAGCACCTCCCTCTTTCTACTGTTAATGCCTCTCCCTATACACCCAAGCATTCTGCTGGCATTACCTGCTGCTCTATGACATTGTCTGCCCACCTTTAGGTCGTCTGATATAATGACCCCTAAATCCCTTTCCTCAGATACTGAGCTTAGTACTGTATCACTGATTTTATACGGGGCCCGCCGCTCACAGGATTATACATTTATTAACTGTAATCTGTAACTTTAATTTTAAATGAGCGCTTATCTCTTTACTAGGGTATCTTGCTATCAGCTCCGGTAACAGGCAGTGCGGGCGGTGCTCACTCACTGATGTCACGTGCCTGCTCCTCCCACTAGGCGGTGCAGGAGCGTGACATCAGTTAATGAGCGCCGCCCGCACTGCCTGTTACCGGAGCTGAGAGTAAGATACCCTAGTAAAGAGATAAGCGCTCATTTAAAGTTAAAGTTACAGATTACAGTTAATAAATGTATAATCCTGTGAGTGGCAGGGAGGGGGATTTGTGGATGGCACTGTCATGGGGGAGGGGTATCTGTGGATGACACTGTCATGGGGGGGATCTGTGGATGGCACTGTCATGGGTGGGGGATCTGTGGATGGCACTGTCATGGGTGGGGGATCTGTGGATGGCACTGTTATGGGTGGGGGATTTGTGGATGGCACTGTTATGGGGCCGGATCTTTGGATGACACTGTCATGCGCGGGAAACTGTGGATGGCACTGTCATGGGTGGGGGATCTGTGGATGGCACTGTTATGGGGGGATCTGTGGATGACACTGTTATGGGGAGGGGGATCTTTGGATGGCACTGTTCAGGGGGGAATCTATGGATGGCACTGTTATGGGGAGGGGGATCTGTGGATGGCACTGTTATGGGGGGGATCTGTGGATGGCACTGTTTAGGGGGGAATCTGTGGATGGCACTGTTATGGGGAGGGGGATCTGTGGATGGCACTGTTATGGGGGGGATCTGTGGATGACACTGTCATGGGGAGGAGGATGTGTGGATGGCACTGTTTAGGGGGGATCTGTGGATGGCACTGTAATGGGGAAGGGTATCTGTGGATCATGGATTACTGGTCTTTGTGAAGTGGTTGAATTTACACTTTATATTATTATATCTAAAGATTCTCTTTAAATAATAGATGCAACATTTGACACAGAAAGCACAAAATATTGGCCTTCGTTATTCACTTTTAAAATTTGCCAAACTAGAGACCGAGAGATTAATTGCCAAAGAGAGTAAAACTAACCCTAAAATGTTCTTCAATTATATAAATAGTAAAAAATATAAATCTGAAGGAGTCGGCCCTCTACATAGCAATGAGGGGGGTGTTGCAGAGAGCGACGAGGATAAAGCAAAACTATTAAATTTTTTTTTCTCCACTATATTCACTGAGGAAAATAAACTGGCAGATGAAATGCAGAATGTAAAAGTAAATTCCCCAATAAAAGTGCCCTGTCTGACCCAGGAAGAAGTACAACAGCGACTTAAAAAGATTAAAATAGACAAATCGCCAGGACCGGATGGCATACACCCCCGTATCCTAAGGGAATCAAGTGATGTCATAGCCATAACCTTTATTTCTGATATTTAAGGACTCTATACTGACAGGGAGTGTTCCACAGGATTGGCGCATAGCAAATGTGGTGCCAATATTCAAAAAGGGTCCAAAAACAAAGCCTGGAAATTATAGGCCGGTAAGTTTAACATCTATTGTTGGTAAACTGTTTGAAGGTTTTGTAAGAGATGCTATCTTGGAGTATCTCAATGAAAATAAGCAAATAACGCCATATCAGCATGGCTTCATGAGGGATCGGTCATGTCAAACTAATTTAATCAGTTTCTATGAGGAGGTAAGTTCTAGACTTGACAGCGGCGAATCAATGGATGTCATATATCTGGACTTCTCCAAAGCATTTGACACTGTACTTCATAAAAGGTTAGTATATAAAATGAGGATGCTCGGACTGGAAGAAAATGTCTTTATGTGGGTAAGTAACTGGCTGAGTGACAGAAAACAGAGGGTGGTTATTAACGGTACACACTCAGATTGGGTCACTGTCACTAGTGGGGTACCTCAGGGGTCAGTATTGGGCCCTATTCTCTTCAATATATTTATTAATGATCTTGTAGAAGGCCTGCACAGTAAAATATCTATTTTTGCAGATGACACTAAACTGTGTAAAGTAATTAACACTGAAGAGGACAGTTTTCTGCTACAGAGGGATCTGGATAGATTGGAGGCTTGGGCAGAAAAATGGCAGATGAGGTTTAACACTGACAAATGTAAGGTTATACACATGGGAAGGAATAATGCAAGTCACCCGTACATATTAAATGGTAAAACACTCGGTAACACTGACATGGAAATTTTAATAAACAGCAAATTAAGCTGCAAAAACCAGTGTCAGGCAGCTGCTGCCAAGGCCAATAAGATAATGGGTTGCATCAAAAGGGGCATAGATGCCCGTGATGAGAACATAGTCCTACCACTTTACAAATCACTAGTCAGACCACACATGGAGTACAGTGTACAGTTCTAGGCTCCCGTGAACAAGGCAGACATAGCAGAGCTGGAGAGGGTTCAGAGGAGGACAACTAAAGTAATAACTGGAATAGGGCAACTTCAGTACCCTGAAAGGTTATCAAAATTAGGGTTATTCACTTTAGAAAAAAGACGACTGAGGGGAGATCTAATAACTATGTATAAATATATCAGGGGTCAGTACAGAGATCTCTCCCATCATCTATTTATCCCCAGGACTGTGACTGTGACGAGGGGACATCCTCTGCGTCTGGAGGAAAGAAGGTTTGTACACAAACATAGAAAAGGATTCTTCACGGTAAGAGCAGTGAGACTATGGAACTCTCTGCCTGAGGAGGTGGTGATGGTGAGTACAATAAAGGAATTCAAGAGGGGCCTGGATGTATTTCTGGAGTGTAATAATATTACAGGCTATAGCTACTAGAGATGGGTCGTTGATCCAGCGAGTTAATCTGACTGCCTGATTGGAGTCGGGAAGGAATTTTTTTCCTCTTAAGTGGGGAAAATTGGCTTCTGCCTCACAGGGGTTTTTTGCCTTCCTCTGGATCAACTTGTAAGAAACAGGCCGAACTGGATGGACAAATGTCTTTTTTCGGTCTTATATACTATGTTACTAAATACAGAAAGGAAGATGTGAAGCTCTAACAGGAAAGGGCAGAGCCTAAAGATGAAGGGGTGGGGTTTACATAGGAAGGGGTTTGGCCTTGACAGGAAGGGGTGGGTCAAATTTATATTAGGGGGGTGCCCGAGTTTAGTCTCGCCTAGGGCAGCACAAAATCAAGATACACCACAGCCTGTAAGGCTGAGTTCATACCTGAGTTATTTGGTCAGTTTTGGCCCTGTGACTGCACAAATAAGTGAAGTATGCAGTGATTCTTAGAGCGACACCTGTCATCTGCATGTCATACGGACTCACAGTATTATTTCACTATCCAAGCAGACTCCCTGTGTGTGTTACTGCAAGGCACAGTGTTCTACACCACTATAAAATCTCTCAGCAGCCAGGAAATAGCTTTTTTTTTTAACATAATTCGCTGCAAACATATTCGGATGGAACAAATTTTTTCCTGAAAAATTCGTCTCATCTCTAATGACAATCTTTATCTCAAAGCTAGAACCAGCCCCGTATGTTACATGGATTAAGAGAACTCCCCAATCATGGTTCCAATTACTCTGCTGGGTTCTCTTCAGGTGGTGTGTCCTTTCTCTGCATCGGTCTCTGGACTTTCCTTTCTGCTGCAAGTCTCTCAATATCACAGCTCAGGGGGCATGTCCTTTCTGCTGCAGCTTTCTTTCTGCAACTGCCCCAGCTCCTAATAGTAGATATGGCTGGTAGCAGTTGACAGAAGGAACTTACGCTCGGTTCAGACCTGAGCTTTTCTGAGACGCGCCCTTTCCGCGCGTTTTTGTCACACGTTTTACGCGCGTTTTTGTGCGCATTTTTGCCAATAGTAAACGCACGTAAAATGCGCGTTTGTGTGATTGACTGCAGTGTTGTCCAATGACCAAATATCCCTGTCTATATGAAGTTTGGCCTTTCCAGCATGTTGCAAATTCATAAACGCGTGTTCGAACGCGCGTTTTCAGTGTCAAAAGTGCGCAAAATACAAGCATTGCGCGTTCCCATTGAAGTCTATGGGCCAAAGTGCGCGACAAACGGCCCAAAAAAAGCTCAAGTACTTGTTTATGCGTCGGGCGTTTTTCAGCGCGTTCGAACGCGCTGTAAAACGCGAAAATGTGAACCAGTCCCATAGGGAAGCATTGGTTTGCATCGGTTATGCGTTTTATAGCGCGTTCGAACGCACTGTAAAACGCGCAAGTGTGAACTCAAGGTTAGCATTTGTGACCTGCTCATTCAACATGATGTACGCATAGCTATACAGACTGAACACCAGAAGATATAATTATAATGAGATCAAGCGAATATCTTGAAAATGAAGCATTTTTGTAACAGAAAGTTAATGCATAAAAGTAATCCTTTTTTTATATGCTGAATAACATTAAAATAACTTTTAATATTGGGGAAATCTCTTTAAATGTGCAAAACAACTGAAAGAATAGCGTGGTGTTAAACAGACAGGAAGTGCTGAAACCCAAATGCAGTTGTGCATATATATACAGGGGAGCAGATCCTGCACTTGTGGCCCGTTGCTAATGGCAATCCCCAGCAAAAATGCATACGGTGGAGGATGTCTGCAGCAGTAGGATATGTTGGCTAATCTCTCAATTTTAACATCAGTATGAGGGTTTAGTAAGACCGCAGTGTGCACCTGTCTTTTAATTTGTTATTGTTATATTGTTTATCACATCCACACAATTGCCATTTTGTGTAAAGTGTCTATTGTGATACTTGTGGTCCACTGCGGGCATCCTCCACCGTATGCATTTTTGCTGGGGATCGCCATTAGCAATGGGCCACAAGTGCAGGATCTGCTCCCCTGTGTATAGATGCACAACTGCATTTGGGTTTCAGCATTTCCTGCCCGTTTAACACCATGCCATTCTTTCGGTTGTTTTGTACATATAGATGCTTGGAGGTGTATAAACTCCTATGTAAATGTAGCGTGTTTTCCATCCACAGGCTACATTAAGGTGCACCTGTGAGGCCTGGGCCATATCAGCCAGTCTTGTGTGGGGCTCACAGCCTCCTCCCTCCTCTCATTGCAGGCATGGTCACATGCTGGAGGTAACTGAGGAGTCTGCTGCGAGTCGGCCTATACATTCCTGTAATGCCCACTGGCCCCTGGTATTGCCCATACAGCACAGGTAGGTGAGTGTTAGGTCCCGAGCTACTTGAGAAACCTTGGCGTGGTGCTCGGGCTTAGACATGTCCTACACAGTAGGATATGTTGACTAATCTCTCAATTTTAACATCAATATGAGGGTTTAGTAAGACCGCAGTGTGCAGCTGTCTTGTCATTTGTTATTGTTATATAGTTAAATCTTTTTAACTGACAGACAAAACATGCCAAATATACTGTATGTATATAGAATGAGAAAGATACAGAGAGACAAAAAAACACAAAAGATCAAAAAATATCATCAAAAGCTACAAAAACATAAAAGATATCAAAAGACATTAGACAAAATCAAACAATATCAATCGACACATACAGGATAAGGCCTCTTTTACATCAGCGTTTTTTTTCCATTACTCTGCTCAATTACATGAGAAGAACAAAAATGACAGAAGTGGCACATTCGGTACATGACTGAAGCAAACGGAGCTGAGCAGACCCAGTTGACTCTAATGCAATCCGTTTGGTTTTCTCCCCAAGTTTTAATGAATTCTGTGCTGAGGCCCCGAACAGAGCGTCCAACTCCAAAGTGAATGTAGCCTAAATAGTTCATGAACAACATGCAATACACTCAACACTCAGCCGCCTTGATCTTCTGTGGGAGCCCCTTTGATGTATATTAAAACACCTGAATGCTTAGTTGTCCTGAGTCTCAAATGAACCTATGTACGCCTGATGATACTAGGTGATGCTATGTGATCTTTATTTAACCAGTGAGGTCTCTTCATATCAGCTAATGAGTGTCTACTCAGGAGTTTCTTTGTCCTAGAAAAAGAGTTAAAGGGGTTGTGTGACCAGTAGCATTTTTTAAAGGGGTCAGAAATATTCATGCTGTTCCCATTTGTATACTTCTTGGTTCATCTACTGGTCCCTTTTGACACAGGAAATGTGACTGCTCAGCCAGTGATTGGCTGATTGGTCACATTTCTGGATCAAGCAGGATCAGTTAGTAGAGATTGGTGGGTAAAATCTGAAGCGTTGGAAGGAGAGTGGTAAGAGATTGGTGAGGTAAGTATAACTTTTATTATGTTAAGCCATTCTAAACCTTTAAAAGCTATCCTGGGTTGACAACTCTATAATTTAATTTTGGGGCTTATAATTTTAACGCTTATTACACACCGGAATTGACACAGGTGATGGTTTAATACGAGAAAGATCATTGGTATGCTAGTGTCATCTGGACAAGGCCATGCCATCAACGTCTATGCTGAATTGGATGGATGTACAGTATGACTTTTTTCAGCATTACATACTATTATATCTTACAATGTAAAAAAATTAATGATTCAGGTCCCTTTCAGAATTGGACACATTCATCCTGAAACTCCTGTTTCACCTACAGTTACCATCAATAAAATTGGAATCAGCAAAGTAATGGGTTGTCACATATGCATACAGTGAATGCAGGACCTTACACTTCTGCAAGGATGGAGTAATTCAATGTATGAAGCCCTATGATTTTTTTCCCCCCAACTTTTTGGAACTTTATATGCTCCCATTTACACATGGCATTTATAGTACAGATTCTGCATCAGAAACCCTCAACACATTACAGTACAATGTAAATGAATTTAACAACAATACAGACACATATTTTAGGGCATGTCCGGTATTTTTCAAATCTGCAGAATGCCAAAAACTTGCACACTTCTTTCGCAATTTTCCATGAATTTTACCCATTGTAATAGGGTATAAGAGCCCTCTGTAATATTCATATCAGCACACAAACATATGTTACATGGACAGCTTGTGTTCTTCAAAGTGTGACGGATGATTTGAAGACCCCGTCTAGCCCTGTACAGATCTATGATATAGCAACATCACCTTATCTCGCAGTTAAAGAATTTTGCCACATCCCTTGGCAAGCATGTTGGACAAAATGTGACTGGGACACAGCAGGACAGTAACTTCCCCTCATTTTGTTGTGTGTATAACACCCAAAAACCACAAGTAGATTGCACTATGACATCAAGCCTTCAAGTGACAATATTTTTATATAGTCCTAGCATAAATGTCAAATATGCTACTATATTACAGGGGCTGTTCTATGTCATTTTTTATGACAATTTTAAGTTTTGCAGCTACTTCTTTTCAAACTATTGGACGCAGGGGTGCACTTAGCCAGTCTTCTGCATGAGGCAAAAACTGAAACGCCCCCCTCCCCCCCCCCCCCAATGTCAATTTCTACAGAGCTACAAAACATACAGGGTAATACAGAACCACATACCTGTTACATCCAGTGAAGTGTCCTCTGATGTAGATGTCCTCTTTCGTTATCTTCTACATTCAGACCAGACCGCCATGATGATTTCTTTAATCCATCTCTTGTTTCTGCAGAGTTTGACAAACAGACATCTTAGTTTCCTACTCTTTCATCCTCCTTTCCACCTTCTGAACACCCCACCTCTAATACTGTGCCGACTGTGCTTCCCAATACTATACTATAGAAACAGATAATCCCCCTGAAAATACTATTACCACACAGATAGTCCCCCTTCAATAATTATTGGCACACAGTGCCCTAAAAAATAACTGTGCCCAGCAAATAGTGTCCCTGAAGCTTTATGGTGCCGTAAACATAGTGTCCTCCAAAAATAATTGTGCTAAGCTGATACTGTGTCAGAGTGCCTCCCAATGTAACAGTCCTTCCAAAAGTCCCATCAATAGTAATAATTCTCTGCCAGAGTGCACTATGTAAGTAACAGTGCACCCAATAGTAATAATGTCCCTCATTTTGCCCCCAAAAGTAATAATGCCCCATAGTGCCCCCAGTAGTAATAATTTCGCCTATAATGTGTGCCTGTGCCAAATATATCCTCTTATGATGTGTGCAACAAATGACCCCTTATAATGTTTGCCAGTAAGATAGTTCCCCCTTGTAATGTGTGCCATTGCTCCCTTATAATGTGTGGCAGTACAAAAATATATCCTTATGTGTGCCAATGCAAGAAATGCTCCCTTATAACTTGTGCCAGTACAAAAAAAAAACCTTTTAATGCCTCCTGTACAACAAATGTCCCCATAGTGACCACATTAAAATATCTACCGGTAATTTTATCCTTATAATATGTGCTAAGTACAAAAAATGCGCCCTTATATGCCAGTACAAAAAATGCTCCCTTATAACGTGTGTTAGTACAAAAACGACCCCCTTTTAGTGCCCCAGTAGAATGAATGTCCTTACAGTGGCCCTCTTATAATGTGTGTTAGTACAAAAATGTCATAGCCGCAATGTCCCCATAGTGCTTTCTGCAGTTACAAAATAATGACCCCCACCCCATTGTGGCCCAACAGCATGCTGTCAAATAAAAATAATTACCTCAAATACTTACCTCCATTTTGCTGTCAGCGATGCAGTGCAATACACAGACTTCTTCTAGTCTGTGCCCTGAGCTCTATGCAGCTCAGCTCAGGCAGAGCTATAATGATGACACTGGCCTCTGATAGGCTACAAGAACTAGGACTAAAGCCTATTAGAGGAAACAGTGGGCCAGGACACATTGCTCCTGTGCCCCGTCGTGGCATTTAACTCTATTGCTGTCCTGAGTACAGCGATGCAGTTGAATGTGTAAAGATGCCCATCTCTTGCCCTTACCTGGTGCTGCCTGAGGCAATTGCCTCACCTCGCCTCATTGGCGGTGCACCCCTGATTGGACAATCTCCAGGCCTAGATTAGGATGATCAATTGAAATTACACTGCAGTGACTCTACCAGCAAGACAACGCTCAGGTAATTTTGAAACTGATGAAACATTTCCGCGAGAACCAGTACCTCATCAAACAGCTGATCAGCAGGGGTGTTGGGAGTTAAACCCTGGACAATCTGATATTGATGACCTTTCCTGAGGATAGTTCATCGTTATTTTGGCACTGCAGTGCACAACCCTTTTAAGGGTTGTGGATACCAGAACAACAAAATATTGCAATATACTATTAAAGTACATCACATCCAGAGGTAGCACTATATAAGCTGAGATTACACATGCACACCTCTTCTAACGTATATTCAGATGTTATTTGTTGGGTGACTAGACCCATCAGGTAGCAGTCTAGCGTCTCCATTTTCTACTATAGCCCCTGTCTTCAACAAGCTCTTCAAGTCTATAGGACTGGTGCTCACTGTTAGCTTTAAATGGTTACTAACCCTTCACACAACTTGTGGGGGTAGCTGTACCCCATTCAGAAGAGGGTTACAGAAGATGTGAAGTGGATAAGAAGTATTGATTTATATTTTTTGTAGTAGTTTATTGTGAGGCTGTCGGGGCCCCGGCTTTTCCTAGATAGGATGGTGTTTTTGCTATTTGTGATGAGCTGGTGTTCTAGACTTCTCGAAGTCCTGACAAACCAAGATACATATACTGTACAAGTTGTAGCATCATTGCTCCTGATCATGTTCACTTCAATGTTAGATTCTTTCAACAGGACAAAGCACAAGGGCCTTGTCATGTCTCATAAACAAGCAGGTGATTAATTATAGTATTTTGGGTGCAAAAACTGCAGGAGTTCATCCAGGACACTGACCAAAGCCCTCTGTTAGTTCATTAGAATTGCAGACTAGGCTAGCCTTAGGTTGGATGGTGCCTTGTGAAATGTAGTCTTTTGATGCCACCTTATGGTGTACCATAGAATGTCCAAATAATGCAATCATACCGCATTCAAAAAAATACAGCATTGCTATACAGGGTCCAAACAACCCTAGCAGATATTTGCCTGCAGATATTTGCCTGAATAACACAACCCAATAAAAATGGGAAATGTTTCCTGTCTATAGATTCGTGCAACAATTGTGGGATCAGCTATGCAAGATCCAGGTGCCTAGGTCATCCAGGCTAATGATGATGCTTCAGAAGTGACGGGTGATGCAGTTTGTACGTCCCTATGAGAGGGCATGATTGTGGGCTCAGTACAGGATGCAGTGACATTTTAGCAGTTGGAGCATGCAGAAGAAGCAACAAAAAGAAATGGTGTGGACGGGAAAAATGATGAAAAATGCATAATTCAGGTGGAACCATGGTGAGAATTACTGTTATTACCCATGTACACACAGCGGATTATTCCGAAAATTTACTTGGAATTACATGCTTTAACATCCAATTCTTAGTTACAATATTCTTTATCTAGTGCTGTCCCCTTGAAGCATTGCAACTCATGTTTTTTCAAGTAAAAACTAGCACGAACAATACCATTTATATTCTAAAAGTTCATATTAATTATTAATCTATATATATAAAGAAGGACGTATATATGTGTGTGTGTATGTTCCACGAGCAGTCAAAACCACAACTAACGATTTCAACGAAACTTGGAATACACATCCCTTGCTACCTGGAAAGAAATCTTTTGGGGGTTACAGCTCTCTAGGACGTGCCGTTCCTAAGATATTCCCAAAAAATGACCTGCATTAGCCAATACAAGCCTGCAAGTCTTTCTCTTCATATCCCAACTGCCATACACACGGTCACATGTCCCTTATCAGCCAATAGAAGCTCGCAGGCCCTAAGTATCTATATACACATAGTTTTACTCCAGGTTCCCATAAAAACCCAGCCATTTTTCTTCACTGCTGTAGGTCAGCTTTAGGCTAGGGCCGCACGACACATAGGGCACATCTACACTGCTACATGCATCCATCTTGGATGGATTTTTTGCGACTGTCATGTCACAGTCCCAGCATGTCACAGTGCGATACCATAGCCTATCATTATAAAAATTGTTACGAAACATTTGTCGACAAAATGTCGCGCAAGACATGTCGTCATGTAGCCCTAGCCTTAAAGGGGCAGGGCGCTGTGAAGGTCACTGTTAAGGGGGCAGGGGCCACTATTGAAAGGGTAGCTGCAGTGGAGGTCACTGTTAAAGGGGCGGGCACTGTGGAGGTCACTGTTAAAGGGGCAGGCCACTGTGGAGGTCACTATTAAAGGAGCGGGCACCGTGGAGGTCACTGTTAAAGGAGCGTTCACTGTGGAGGTTACTGTTAAGGGGGCAGGGGCTACTATTAAAGGAGCAGCTGCTGTGAAGGTCACTGTTAAGGCAGCAGGGTCACTGTCAAGGGAGTGGGGTGCTGTGAAACTCACTGTTAAAGGGGTGGGCTGCTGTGACGGTCAAAGTTAGGGGATGGGCTGCTGTGGAGGTCCCATTTTAAGAAGGCGGGGCACTGTGGTGGGGGGGTCAGTGTTAAGGGGTGGGGGAGCTGTAGAGGTCACTGTTATGGGGGGATACTGTCGATATCTATTAATGACACACACAAACATTAAGTGAAATAGAGTAAATATACCCGTGCAAAGTCGGGTCCTTCTGCTAGTCTAATATATAAAGCTGAGTGTATGTATGTGTGTATGTATGTCCGCTAAAGGAAACCACACCATCGCATTTACAATCACGAAATTTGGCACAAAGGGACATCGGGTGACTGGGAAGGTTATAGACAAGGTCTCAGCTCTCTAGCACGTACTGTTCCTGAGATATTCCCAAAAAATAAATTAGCCAATAGAGGCCTGGTCACATGACCCTTATCAGCCAGTAGAAGCTTGCAGGCCCTTAGTCTCCATTTACACACAGTTTTACACCAGGTTTCCATAACAACCCAGCAATTTTTCTTCACTGCTATAGGTCAGCTTTAAAGGAAATCAGTCACCGGGATAATCGCTATTGATGTTTTTTATCCTCTGAAAATCCAGTTTATTTGGTATGCCAATGAGCCAGTTAGGTGCCCAGAGGGGAATCATTCTTGCAGGAAGGGGCCCAGGCACGCCTCCTGCCACAATGTGTACATCCACCCCTCCCACATCACATTGAAGCCATAACACTGCCCCTCTTTTCCCTGCTCCCAGCATGAGAGCGGGCTTGATCACTAGCAGGAGGCGTGCCTGGGCTCCTTCCTGCAAGAGTGACGCCCCTCTGGGCACCATACTGGCTCGTTTGCATACCAAATAAACTGGATTTTCAGAAGATAGAAAACATCTATTGCTGAAACAAAGGCACATCTAGAAATAAGGTACTAAGTGCTATTAGGCTATGGCTTTACTATAATAGTGATTATCCTGGTGACAGATTTCCTTTAAATGGGAAGGGTGCTGTGGATGACACTGTTAAGGGAGCGGAGTGCTGTGGAGGTGACAGTTCAGGGGCAGGTAGGGTGGCCATTCAGGCCACCCTCAAAACATGGCCTTAAAGACCCTGCCACAAGGTCCCGCTAAGCCAAGGTCACGACCCTCCCACTCCGCAGCCAACGGGGATTGAAAAAATAAAGGTAAAAATCAACTTCTGTCAGCTGCAGGAGTGGGAGGGAGGGTGACTTTCTCTCTGCAGCTCATGCTCAGACAGCACAGTGCTGCTGTCAGAGAGTGAGCTGTTCAAATGGACATTCCTGTGTCCGTCCAGGCCCTGCGCCGGACAGAGGACAGGGAATCTGAAAGCCGGACTCTCCTGCCTAAAACCGGACCTCTGGCCACCCGAGGGGCAGGCTGCTGTGGAGGTCACAATTAAGTGGATGGTCCGCTATGGATGGTCATGTTAAGGGGGCAGATTGCTGTAGAGGCCACTGTTAAGGGGGCGGGATGTTGTGGAAATCACTGTTATAGAGACAGTGTACTGTGGAAGTCACTAATGAACGGGCGGCTGCTGTGGAAGTCACTGTTAAAGGAAGAGGATGCTGTGGAGGTCACTGTTAAAGGGGCAGGTGCTGTGGAGGTCTCTGTTAAGGGGGCAGGGAACGGTGGAGGTCACAGTTAAGGGGATGGTACGCTATGGAGGTCAGTGTTAAGGGGAGGGGTGCTGTAGAGGTCACTGTTAAGGAAGCGAATTGTTGTGGAGGTCACATTTTAAGGGAACAAAGTTCTGTGGAGGTCACTGTTAAGGGGGCGGGTTAATGTGTAAATCACTGTTAAGGAGTACTGTGAAGGTCACTAATAAAGGGGCGGCCGCTGTGGAGGTCACTGTTAAAAGGAATGGTGCTGTGGATGTTACTGTTAAGGGGACATGCCGCTGTGGAGGTCAATGTTAAAGGGGCGGCCACTGTGAAAGTCACTGTTAAGGGAGGAGGGGACTGTGGAGGCCACTACTAAAGGGGCAGCGGGGTACTGTGAGGTCACTGTTAAGGCAGCAGGGTACTGTGAGGTCTCTGTTAAGGGAGCCGGGAATGGTGGAGGTCACAGTTAAGGATACTGTAACCTACGGTCAGTGTTAAGGGGCAGGTACTGTAAAGGTCACTGTCAATGGGGCGGGCCCCTGTGAGGGTCACTGTCAAGGGGGTGGGGTGCTGTGAAACTCACTGTTAAAAGGGCAGGCTGCTGTGAAGGTCAAAGTTAAGGGGGTGGGCTGCTATGGAGTTTTGGCACTGTTGGGGGGGGGTTAATGTTAAGGGGTGGGGGGCTGTGAAGGTCACTGTTAAGGGGGCGGGGTACTGTAGATGTCATTGTTATAGTGGATACTGTCAATATCTTTTAACAACACACACAAACATTGAATTAAATAGATGAAATATACCCATGCAAAGGCGGGTCCTTCAACTAGTTCAATTATATAACAAAATATGAACTTGTGATAGAATACTGTAATTGATTTTCATTTATATACCAGTTGCCATATCATAATGTCATCCACTATTCTGAATTATTACATTTGTCTTAAAGGGGTTGCCCAATGAAAAATATTCTACAGTGTTCAAACCAGCACCTGGATCTGAATTCTTTTGTAATTGCATGTCATTAAAAAAGTATTATTCAATTAAATCTACCCGTATGGCGCCACCTGCTCAAATTTCTCTGTCCTGCTCACTGAGACAGAAGCACATGCATCCTTCAACTGCTACCAGCTGCAACAAAAAGGACACACCACTGCAAAAGGACTAGTCCCCTAGACTACAAGCTTGAAATATGTCTAGCAGAACAATTGCAGCAATGAATGGGGTGATCTCTGGTTCCATGAGAGGTACAGAACTGGTTCTAGTCTTGTTAGAAAGATGTTGTCATGTACTACATTGTGTATAATTTTCACATTAATCATGCAATAACCCCTTTAACTGCCATTTCTTTATGAACTACAGTAAAACCTCTTGGCGTCAACCACCCATATTTTCACAGAAAAATTGTATTCTATGGGGGTAGGTCCTCTGAAAGAAAAAAATTTATAAATAATGCAAATTAAAATGTCTAATGGAATCACCAAATATGAAAACTCCCCAAAAAACACAAATGATAAAAGCCCAAGTCAGGAATGTTATGCTGAGACTAGGACTAATAAAACAGCTGAGGTACTATGCACAAGTCACCCTAGCCCCTCCGAATAACTAAAGGTGACCTCTCTCTTTCCCAAAATGTTGGTTTGGACTGGAGCAAGGCACCTCTATTATTCTTGGTGCCCATCATGATACCACTCCAAATTGTGGTCCCCAGCATCTTATTCCTAGTCCTCAGCAGAGTTCCCCTGTCAATCCTGGTCGCCATCAAGGCTCCCACTCTCATTACTGGCTGACAGCATGGCTTAGCCCTCCAATTCTTGGTCCACAGCATGATACCCCACCAAATTTTGGTCCCCAGGATCTTATGCCTAGCCATCAGAATAGCTCCCTGAGTCCCCTCTCATTCCTGTTGCCCATCATGGCTTCCACTCTCATTTCTGGTTGAGAGCACAGCCTCTCATTCTCATTCCTGGTCTCCATCATGACATCCCTCTAAATCTAAGCCTCCAGTATTTTATTCCTTTTCCCTAGTATGGCCTTTCCTTTCATTCTTAGTCTCCAACATTGCTTCCCTTTTCATTGGCAATCTGTAGATACCCTTGTTTAGCAATATTACACACATTATTTATACAGCATGTTGGAATGCACAGCAATTTACATAAATCGTCAGCTTACAATGGCTAGTGTGGCTGAATTATCTATGGGGACACTTCCTTTAGGTGTTCCAAATTTAGTAACATAGTAACTTAGTTTATAAGGCTGAAAAAATACATATGTCCATCCAGTTCAGCCTGTTATCCTGCAAGTTGATCCAGAGGAAGGCAAACAAAAACTGTGAGGTAGAAGCCAATTTTCACGACTCGAGGGGAAAAAATTCCTTCCCGACTCCAATCAGGCAATCAGAATAACTCCCTGGATCAACGTCCCATCTCTAGTAGCTATAACCTGTAATATTATTACACTCCAGAAATACATCCAGGCCCCTCTTGAACTCTTTTAGTGAACTCACCTTCACCACCTCCTCAGGCAGAGAGTTCCATAGTCTCACTGCTTTTACTGTAAAGAATCCTCTTCTATGTTTTGTGTAGAGACGCAGAAGAGGTCTTCTCATCACAGACCTGGGGATAAATAGATGATAGGAAAGATCTCTGTACTGACCCCTGCTATATTTACACATAGTTTTTAGTAGTGTTGGGCGCGAATATTCGAATCGCGAAATTTTATCGTGAATATCGCCACTTCGAGAATTCACAAAGATTTAGAATTTAGTGCTATATATTTGTATTTGAAAATATTCTAGATTTTTTTTTCATCTGAACCCATGATCCCTCCCTGCTTTTTGCTTGTCTTTGTCAGAGTTTAGCAACATCCCTAGCAACCAATAGGAAAGTTGCCTACCCCTTACTATATAAGAACCATACATGCTATATACATAATGCTATGATGTCACAAGTTCACAACAATAGTTAGAGCACCAATCAGTAATATATAATCAGACCTGTTAAAATATGAAGTTGAACGTATTGCACCAGAATATGCGCATCATTAATTGCAGATTTGCGCAATCGCAAATATATTGGAGCACTCTATCTGCATATAAAGATATTGTAATGTTCTGCCATTCCAACCATTTTCTTCAGTCTCAGGAAACTTCTAGCAGAAAAATGTAGCAAAAGTCACTTACGCCTGTATTGCTCACGCATATCACATTGCTGATTTTCGCAATCAAAAAAATAATGATGAATTCTTGAATATTCGCCCAAATATTCGTGAAATATTGCAAATTCGAATATTGCCCCTGTCCTTGCCGTCTTTTTTCTAAAGTAAATAACCCTAATTTTGATAACCTTTCAGGGTACTGTAGTTGCCCCATTCCAGTTAATTACTTTAGTTGCCCTCCTCTGAACCCTCTCCAGCTCTGCTATGTCTGCCTTGTTCACAGGAGCCCAGAACTGTACACAGTACTCAATGTGTGGTCTGACCAGTGATTTGTAAAGTGGTAGGACTATGTTCTCATCACGGGCATCTATGCCCCTTTTGATGCAACCCATTATCTTATTGGCCTTGGCAGCAGCTGTCTAACACTGGTTTCTACAGCTTAGTTTGCTGTTCACTAAAATTCCTAGGTCCTTCTCCATGTCAGTGTTACCCAGTGTTTTACCATTTAGTATGTACTGGTGACTTGCATTATTCCTTCCCATGTGTATAACCTTACATTTGTCAGTGTTAAACCTTATCTGCCACTTCTCTGCCCAAGCCTCCAATCTATCCAGATCCATCTGTAGCAGAAAACTGTCCTCTTCAGTGTTAATTACTTTACATAGTTTAGTGTCATCTGCAAAAATAGATATTTTACTGTACAGGCCTTCTACAAGATCATTCATAAATATATTGAAGAGATTAGAACCCAGTATTGACCCCTGTGGTACCCCACTAGTAACAGTGACCCTATCTGAGTGTGTACCATTAATAACCACCCTCTGTTTTCTATTACTGTGCCAGTTACTTACCCACATACAGACATTTTCTCCCAGTCTGAGCATTGTCATTTATAGACTAAACTTTTATGTGTTACAATAACAAATACTTTGGAGAAGTCCAGATATACGACATCCATTGATTTGCTGCAGTCAAGTCTAGAACTTACCTCCTCATAGAAACGGTTTAAATTAGTTTGACATGACCGATCCCTCATGAAACCATGCTGATATGGCGTTATTTGCTTATTTTCATTGAGGTAGTCCAAGATAGCTTCTCTTAGAAAACCTTCAAACAGTGTACCTACAGCAGATGTTAAACTTACCGGCCTATAGTTTCTGGGCTCTGATTTTGGTCCCTTTATGAATATTGGCACCACATTTGCTATGTGTCAATCCTGTGGAACACTCCCTTTGCATATCAATGGTTATTTTCTGCTACAGGGCTAGGGTCGTCTCTGCAGCATTTCCCTAAAACCTGGATATAAAGCCATATTCTTCACTACAGTTTCCCAATGCAACTGCAGCAGTAGTATCTGTAACAACCAGATGTCAAGCCAAAATGCCCACAACACCAGCATAAACTTCCTTCATTCATGGCTGTGGCACATAACCAGACTCTCTGCACCAAGAAGCAACATAACATACCTTACAACAAAAGACCAAGATCAACTGTCACAGCAGTAGACCCATAGTTAGTCCACCTCCCCCACCAACACATTTGAAAAGGGAAAAACATATCAACAGAGCACACAATAATAAAGCATATTGTGTCAGGATTCTTGGGACAATTGGGAAACGCATAAGGAGCAGCAATCTGAACAACTCTAGGACTGAGTCACTCCACCTCCCACATCTCTGGTTTGCTTGGTGACATCCTTGGCACTGGACAACACTGGAACTGCAACTCACAGTTTCTTAAAGACAAACTCCCACAAATATTTTTATTCTCTGACCTGTTAAAGAGGTACGTGTTGTAAACTGTAGTGAATTTAATCTTCTCATTAGTGACTGTATTTGTGAGCTATTCCCTCGCTTCTGATTCTTAGCTGTGTCATGTGACCAACTTTCTGATCTCCAACTGACACAGGACAGGAAGTCAGTTACGTCTATATTCACTCCTATGAGACTGACATTGAGGCTCCTATAGGAATACACAGAGAAACAAATTTCCTGTCCACACATAAGCTGCTGTGTTATTTGGAAAGTCTGATTGCTGGTCACATGACACAGCTGAGAAGCAGAAAGGAGGAAAAAACTCACAAATACAGACACTGGCAGTAACATCACCTTCACTACAAATGACATCATGTATCTTTCTAACAGGTCAGAGAATAAAATTTTTGCGGGAGTTCTTCTTAAAGCACGATGTTACAGCACAGGCTGTCCTGCTTAATCTGGACAGCGGCCTGGAAACACCTCCTTGCCGCTGGGTCTGCTTTGTTCCTCCATCGAGGCTGCAGCCTGCTTGCCAGCAAAACCTCTCCTCTTCCAATAGGGTGCACACGCATGCAGCTGCTGCCTCCAACTCTGAAGGGGGCCGACGTACCCTCATCTTCACCAGCCAATGACTGGTAACCCTGGAGAACTTAAGGCACCTTTTCCTGTGGGAAGCTGTCCGAACAATAAGTTCCATAGCTTACTAGTCCCTGCATAGGTGTTTGTCTGCCCGGGTACTGACCTCTGCCTATTTACTAGACTCTGACCGTCCACTGCCTGGCCAGGCCTGACCTGTGTCTGACCTCTGTATTTACCCTTCACTGCTGCCCTGACCTTGGATTGTTTACCGTTTAGCTTGTACTCTGCATGTAATCACTTTGGCTTGTTCCTTACGACGTTTTGCCTGAACCTTTGGTGCCCTGCACTGACGTTTCTGACCCCCCTAGGTCAGCTGTTATTGAAATGAATGGGGCTAAGCTGCACCTAGGCCACATGAAATAGTTGTAACATCACTGGCCTGCCAGCACCACTGCCTTCTCAAACAACTGATTACATTATTTAAAAAAAAAAAAATGTAAAAAATAAAAAAATGAAAAGCAAATCAACAAATGATTTTCTAAATCTAATTTCTATTTTTCTTTTCCAAGCAGAAACACACAGGATGCAATAAGAAGAAGCCAGAGTGTTTTGGCTATCTGGAAACACGAAAAACTTCAGGGTAATAATAGTTATACAAGAGCACCATCTAGTGGTCAAACTGGAAACTTCATAAACTGTTGAACAGTGAAGTCACATCTACTCTAAGAATAATTGTCAGCAATGTAAAATGCACATAAGATATGTAATTTAATGTGTCATTAAATACTATAAGATTTCTGCATCTCTGTTATACTGGTGAACAGAGGGTCTTCTATTTTAACCTGATGTTTTTGTTCATCGTTCACAAAGGGGTATTTATATTTGAGTTTTTAATGCCTCTTGGAGTTGCTCATAATTCTGGACGGTACTGTCACTGTACAATATCTATATGATATATCTATATGGAGACTTTTTGACTTCAAATACGGAGCTACAGCTACAGAACAAATCGATACACTGAGCTACATCTTGTGGACTGCAGTAGTCCCTCAATCAAGTACAGGAAGTGCAGAATTATTAGGCAAGTTGTATTTTTGAGGATTAATTTTATTATTGAACAACAACCATGTTCTCAATGAACCCAAAAACTCATTAATATCAAAGCTGAATATTTTTGGAAGTAGTTTTTAGTTTGTTTTTAGTTTTAGCTATTTTAGGGGGATATCTGTGTGTGCAGGTGACTATTACTGTGCATAATTATTAGGCAACTTAACAAAAAACAAATATATACCCATTTCAATTATTTATTTTTACCAGTGAAACCAATATAACATCTCAACATTCACAAATATACATTTCTGACATTCAAAAACAAAACAAAAACAAATCAGTGACCAATATAGCCACCTTTCTTTGCAAGGACACTCAAAAGCCTGCCATCCATGGATTCTGTCAGTGTTTTGATCTGTTCACCATCAACATTACGTGCAGCAGCAACCACAGCCTCCCAGACACTGTTCAGAGAGGTGTACTGTTTTCCCTCCTTGTAAATCTCACATTTGATGATGGACCACAGGTTCTCAATGGGGTTCAGATCAGGTGAACAAGGAGGCCATGTCATTAGATTTTCTTCTTTTCTACCCTTTCTTGCCAGCCACGCTGTGGAGTACTTGGACGCGTGTGATGGAGCATTGTCCTGCATGAAAATCATGTTTTTCTTGAAGGATGCAGACTTCTTCCTGTACCACTGCTTGAAGAAGGTGTCTTCCAGAAACTGGCAGTAGGACTGGGAGTTGAGCTTGACTCCATCCTCAACCCGAAAAGGCCCCACAAGCTCATCTTTGATGATACCAGCCCAAACCAGTACTCCACCTCCACCTTGCTGGCGTCTGAGTCGGACTGGAGCTCTCTGCCCTTTACCAATCCAGCCACGGGCCCATCCATCTGGCCCATCAAGACTCACTCTCATTTCATCAGTCCATAAAACCTTAGAAAAATCAGTCTTGAGATATTTCTTGGCCCAGTCTTGACGTTTCAGCTTGTATGTCTTGTTCAGTGGTGGTCGTCTTTCAGCCTTTCTTACCTTGGCCATGTCTCTGAGTATTGCACACCTTGTGCTTTTGGGCACTCCAGTGATGTTGCAGCTCTGAAATATGGCCAAACTGGTGGCAAGTGGCATCTTGGCAGCTGCACGCTGACTTTTCTCAGTTCATGGGCAGTTATTTTGCGCCTTGGTTTTTCCACACGCTTCTTGCGACCCTGTTGACTATTTTGAATGAAACGCTTGATTGTTCGATGATCACGCTTCAGAAGCTTTGCAATTTTAAGAGTGCTGCATCCCTCTGCAAGATATCTCACTATTTTTGACTTTTCTGAGCCTGTCAAGTCCTTCTTTTGACCCATTTTGCCAAAGGAAAGGAAGTTGCCTAATAATTATGCACACCTGATATAGGGTGTTGATGTCATTAGACCACACCCCTTCTCATTACAGAGATGCACATCACCTAATATGCTTAATTGGTAGTAGGCTTTCGAGTCTATACAGCTTGGAGTAAGACAACATGCATAAAGAGGATGATGTGGTCAAAATACTCATTTGCCTAATAATTCTGCACTCCCTGTAGTGCTGCAAGTCTTTGTGCAGCCCAGGCCTATTAACAACAGGGTGCTACCATTCCCCTTGTGAAAAGGTGTCCATACATGCTCTGATACTTTCAGCAATGAAAGGGAAAGCCTGTATAGAAATACGTCCCTTTAAAAGGTACCAATGCAGCCGAGCTAAACTTGATGGTTAATGCGTTAAGTACAGAATGGCAAGAAAAAGCTAACTAACTTTTCAATGGCTTTTATTACAAGATAACCAAGATAACAATGTGGCATTTGTTATCAGAGTCAAGTTTTGCTTTGCGACTTCTGTAACTGGTAACATGCAGTTGTCAAATTATTCATGCAATCAGTCTTACTATTTTATGAGAATAAAACCTGTTAGCACAGGAAATTATGTTGACTATAGAGTGTGGCAGGGAAAAGGTTGGGAAGTGGGACATGTTTGGGGAACATGTCAAGGCCTATGGTCTACTTAATGCATCACTAGATACAATAACAGTTCAGGCACCAGAAGGAGCTTAAATACTTGACACTGTTGTGTCATGATGCAACTGCATATCTTAAAGGGGTTGTGCATCCTGTTTATGTTGTTGATCTAACCTCATCATAGGTCATCAATATCTGAACGGCAGGGATCCGACCCCTGGAAACACGACGATTATCTGTTTGAAGAAGAGGTGGCGCTCCATGAGAGCTCTACTTCCTCTTCATTACACTACTTGTCATCTCCCCTGTAACGGTGGCATAGTGTAATAACAAATATTCGCTCCATTGAACTAATTCAAAACAATTTCTGCTGCACTGAAATTTCCCGAGAGTAATTATTAAATGGAAGAATTTTGGAGTGCCACACCAAACTAAGTAATCATGGCAGAAAGGCCTTATTAAGAGAGGTGACCAAAAACCCAATAGTCACTCTGGCTGAGCTCCAAAGATCCTATATGCAGATGGGAGAAACTTCCAAAACGTCAGCCATCACTGCAGCACTCCTCCAATCTGGGCTTATTGCAGAGTGGCCAAATGAAGACTCTCCTCGGTAAAAGATGCATGAAAGGTCGCCTGGAGTTGCAAAAAAGCACCTAAAGGACTCTAAGACTATGAGAAACCTGATTGTCTGGTTTTATGAAACGAAGATTGAACGTTTTGGCCTTAATTCTAAGCATCATGTCTGGAGGAAACCAGGCACTGTTTATCTAATTGCAAAGAAAAAAAAAGGTCAGTCAACACATCCCAATGAGCAGGTGCATGTTGCTATGGCTGAAAACACAAAGAAAAAAATACAATGCAACAGCACTCTGCAAACCAAATAAAGTAGAAAAAAGTATTCTAATGCTAATGCTATGCTTATTAAGTAAATTTGAGATTCTTGGCAAATAAATTTTGTACAAAATTATTTGGGCCCGTCTGCCACACGTCAAGGCAATCTCTATAAGACGGAAACCTAACACTAAATTCTACCTGTTATGTGCATTGACGGCTACCATAAAATTCAGAGAGTGTATGTTCCACATGCATGCTGGGCCCACCTTAATTTTTGTCATTTTTGGTGCCAAAATGGCCTCCATTAAATCCAGGGAATGTAGGGAATGTAGGTACCAACATGCATGCTGAGACCACTCCACACCTCTCCTGGTGCCAGATGGCTCCCAACGAATTCAATGAGAGCCCACCCTATGCCTTTCCTGGTGTCAAAAGGCTTCCAGTGAGTGAGGGAGAGTAGGTTAAGCTTTATACTTACACTAATTGAAATCAGCCTATGGGGCAGACAGGCTGGTCAGGAGTGCACGACTAAAGAGTCAGCCACCTACCTACACTCGTTCTCTGCAATTTGTAATGAAGGTGTGGCTGACTCTTCAGTCCTGCACTCCTGACTAGCCTGTCTGCCCAATAGGCTGATTTTAACTAGTGCAAGTATAAAGCTTAGCCTGCTTAGCCTTAGGTATAGAGTGGCCCTCATTGCATTCGTTGGGGGCCATCTAGCACCAGGAGAGGTGTTGAGTGTGCTCGGCATGCATGTTGGTACCTACATTCCCTACATTCCCTGGATTTAATGGAGGCCATTTTGGCACCAAAAATGACAAAAATTAAGGTGGGCCCAGCATGCAAGTGGAACCTACACTCGCTGAATTTGATGGTACCCGTCACGGCACATAACAGGTAGAATTTTTTTTACAGGGATCGCCTTGCCGTGTGGCAGACGGGCCCAAATAATTGACAAAATGTTTTTGCCAATAATCTCACATTTAGCATAGCATTAGCATTAGAATACTTTTTTGTACTTTATTTGGTTTGCAGAGTGCTGTTGCATTGTATTTTTTTCTTTGTGTTTACTGCTCATCTAATCCCTAGAGTGAAGCATTGCGGTGGCAGCATCATGTTTTGGATGTGTTTTTCAGTGGCTGGAGCCCCAGTTATGGGTCTACAACACAGTGAAAGCCAGATATCCCTCCGAGGGATATCTGGCTTTCACTGTGTTGTAGACCCATAACTGGGGCTCCACAATCTTTTTGCATTTTATGTTTCCCAGGGAGCTTTGCACTTTGGATTGCTGTGTTTGAGACTCTTAAGTGAGGCTCCACGGTATTTTTGTAGCTGGTCTCCCTAAGATCAGCTATTGCTTTGTTTCAGTGGCTGGGACAGGGAAGCTTGTCAGGGTTGAAGAGAGCTGAATTGAGCAAAGTACAAGATATTCTTAATGAAAATCTGATCCAGAGTTCTCTGGACCTCCGACTGGACCGAAGGTTTGCCTTCCAACAAGGTAATTAACAAAAGTACACAGTCAACACAACACAGCAGTGGACAACTCTGTGAATGTCCTTGAGTGGCCGTACAAAAGCCCCGACTTGAACCCAATCGAACTCTCTGGAGAAACCTGAAAATGGCTATCCACTGACAGTTCCCATCTAACCTGACAGATCTTGAGATTATCTTCACAGAACAATGGCAGAAAATCCACAAATCCAGGTGTGTAAACCTTGTGGCATCATATCCAAGAAGACTGGAGGCTGTAATCACTGCCAAAAATGCTTCAACTAAGTACTGAGTAAAGGATCTGAGTACTTATGTTAATCATTAGTTTTTCCTTTTCAATAAATTAGCAAAGATTTTGAACATTCTGTTTTCATTTTCCCAATATGGGATATTAAGTGAAGACTGATGCGGAAAAATGTGACGTTTTTTTTATTTAATTTTTAATTTAGCACAAGGCCGCATCATGACAAAATGTAAAAAAAAAAAAAGTGAAAGGTCCGAAGACTTTCCAAATGCACTGTATGCTCACTTTTAGCGATATCAAAAATCATAGCAAAGTACAAAATCAGCAAATAAAATATATATTAAAATTAATCTGAATCACTTGCCCTACACATTTAAGAAAAAATAAATAAATGACAGTTACACTTTAAGCATTAAAGGGGCTGTCTAAGTTCAGAGGGAAATCTGACCATACAAGGGACCCGCTTGCAATAAAAAAAAGTGATGAACCTGGCCAATCCTGCACTGTTGCTTCTGTTCTTCCAGCTGAGCTGGAGACATCCAGCCGGGAACTTCCAGGTAAGTAATGATCACTTCTTTATTGCAGGAGGCTCCCCTTTATAGTCTGGTTTCCTCCTGAAACTGAACACCCCCTTTAAGTGTAACAGATCTGTTTCAGAGATACCCAAATAGACATTGATAAACTGGGACCATATATTTCACCTTAAGGCCACCATTATCCTGTAACTTTGTTTAGGTCCTTTATATTGTGTTGGCCTCAGTGTATGTTGGTTGTCTAGTAGTCAATTCTCTGTATACCTTTACAGAAAGGAGGGAGGTAAAAATGAAGGAGCAAGTTGTTGCTGGTGGTAATCTGGCTGGGTCAAAAAAAAAATGTAAAAATAGATGAAACACCACAGAGAAAGTCAGGCCACAGTTGAAGCATGGAGCAGTCAGAAGCCAAATAATAATTTATAGTCAGAAGACAAAAAGTCTATGAAAACCTACCATTCCATCACTTACTTAAAGAGGACCTTTGAGCATGAGCTGTGCGCTGTGATTGGCCAGCTCTGCAGCAAGGGACACGCCTGATACAAAGTCCCCGCCCCATACAACAGAGGGAGCTCGGACACCGGAGCCTATACCGGGCAAACGGAGCGGCGCCCAGACATACAAGTAAGTGCAGGGGGACCCCTGGGCGCCGCTCTGCCCACAGGTATAGTTAGTTTTTAGTTTTTAAATCGGTGAAAGGTCCTCTTTAACTGGAGACTTCAAATGCTTCAATTTTATAGAAGCCTTCCATCCTCCAGTCATTTTAGTGAAGAAAACAACAAATATTCAGACCAAATAAATCATCCATACAGTTTTAATAGCATATGATCAAGCAAACCTTATAACAGTGGTAAAATGTTAGATTTCAGTCAACAGGGCTTTTAATAATCTCATTCCCATATTAAGCATTTAGCACAATTAATACACCATTATTGAGTATTTGAGTAATTGTGCTAGCATTTAGCACAATTAATACTCAATAAGTCTTTAGTTTGTCTTTAGCCACCTACCTAAAGATATAAATCTCTAAAGCAAAAATATAATTGTTCTAAAAATCTGAATAGTGTGTCAAAGCATAAACTTAAATTAAAATGAAGCTTTACAAATGAATCTAAGATATATTAATGTATATGAAAACTTTATAAAATGTAGGTACAATTTAGTCATTAGGAAAATGCCAGAATTCAGTGTGTATAGTTTGTCTAAACTTTGAAACTGTGAACGTTTTATTTTTTTAAGATGTTGATTTAGTATTTTATATGAAATATTCAAGAAATTTGTTTCTCTCAGAATCAACCTCTTCTGTTTGTAACTCATAGTGTTTCATTGCAATAAAATAGTGAATAAATGGTTCCCCCAAAGCTGCTCTGATACATTTGTCTTCTTGAAGTGCAGACAGAGCGTCCTCTAATTTTAGTGGAATAGATGATGCTTTAAGCACAGGAAGATCTGTGCTGCTGTCTATGCTTTTAAAGAAGTTTAGACCCTTCTTGATCCCATCCAGTCCAGCAGCTACTGTGGCGGCTAAGACTAGGTAAGGGTTGGCCATTGCTGTGCATATATTGTTTTCTATGTAAGTTCCTTTATTACTATAGGATTTTACATTGTATGTGGAAGAGTTATTATTGAATCCCCAGGTGGCAGAGATGTTGTCCCGTGACTCCTTAATGTCTTTTGACAAATGTTTTCGGCAAGCAACTCCTGGAGCAACTAGGCAACTGAGTGCAGCAGAATGGAGAAGAAGCCCAGATAGCCAGTTTTTGCCAATATCTGTAAGTTCTTGCATATGAGTTCCACTGTAAAATAAATTATCCTTCCCATTTATGTCCCACAAGCTATGTGATAAGACACCAGAATTATAGAAACCCACCATATCAGTATAAAAACTTGCGATGCATCCATGTTTTTTAGCCACTTCTTTGATGGCAGTCTTAAAGGTGAATGCAGTGTCAGCAGCCTGCAACCCATAATCAGGTTGAAATGAAATCTCCATTTGTCCAGGTCCGATAGAAGATGAAAAGCTTTCAATGTTTCCACCAATGTAGTACATTCTATCAAACAGCTCTTGCATAAATAACTGGTCATGGTCAGTCAACAAAGTTGCTGCGGGAAATGAGATTGTTTTGGAATTAATAATTTCGGTGATACCAAATATACAAAACTCATAGGAGAAGGCCCCATGTAGCAAAAACCCAATTTCCTCCAGCTGATTAAGTATTCGTTTAGCTAAAAAGCGTGGGGAGGTAAGAAGTGGATCTCCCATAATGTTAAATGAATCGCAGATTACTCTTGCAGATTTTTCACTCCAAGGCAGAATTCGGAAGGTTTGTAAGTCTGGTTTTAGGATGATGTCACTGTTGGAATGCATGGAGTTGATGTGGTCTACTTCACTGTCCTTAGGGCTCAAAGTTAATTCAAGATAACTCCGTGGAAAATAAATTCCATTAAGTGCCCTTTCCTGCAAAACATTAGAAAATATTGTTTCTTTTATAAAATAAATTGGTATGCAACTATGTATAACTAAAGGCAGTGGTCCCCAACCAGTGGGTTGTGTCTCTTTTAGGAACACTGCATCATTGTTCCATGCATTGGTTACAATACAACATAAACACACGTACAATATGGCAGACACGCCCTAACCCCTGATCAGCGCTCATTTAACCCCTTATGGACCGGGCTCATTTTCACGCTAAGGACCAGGCCTTTTTTGCAAATCTGACCAGTGTCACTTTAGGTGTGAATAACTTTAAAATGCTTTTACTTATCTAGGCCATTCTAAGAATGTTTTCTCGTCACATATTGTACTTCATGGCACTGGTAAAATTGAGTCAAAAAAATACATTTTTATTTATAAAAAAAATACAAAATTTGGAAAGATTTGGAAAAATTTGCAACATTCCAAGTTTCAATTTCTCTACTTCTATAATACATAGTAATACCGCCAAAAAATTAATAATTTACATTCCCCATATGTCTACTTCATGTATGGATCATTTTGGGAATGCCATTTTATGTTTTGGGGACGTTACAAGGCTTAGAAGTTTAGAAGCAAATCTTGAAAATTTTCAGACACTTTAAAAACTCACTTTTTAAGGTTTGATTGGCACTATTTTTGGTGCATATAACTTTTGGATTGCTTGCTATTACAGTTTTTGTGATCTGAGGTGACCAAAAATTTTTTTTACATTGTTTTTATTAAAAAAAATTTACGGTATTTACCTGAGATGTTAGATCATGGGATATTTGTATAGAGCAGATGATTACGGACGCGGCAATACCAACTACGTATACTTTTTTTCTTTATTTTACTTTAACACAATAAGCATTTTAGAAAAAAAATAATGTTTTAGTGTCTTCATAATCTGAGAGCCATATTTTTATTTTTTTGGGTGATTGTCCTATGCAGGGGCTCATTTTTTGTGGGATGAGATGGCGGTTTGATTGGTACTATTGTGGGAGTCATACGCCTTTTCGATCACTTGGTATTACACTTTATGTGATGTAAAGTGCTTTTTTACACCATTTTTTTGTTTTTGTTTTTTACGGTATTAACTTGAGGGGTTAGGTCATGTGATATTTTTATAGAGCAGGTACGGACGCGGCGATACCTAATATGTGTAGTGTATTTTATTTTTTTAATTTTTATTCAGTGATATATGTTTTTTTTTATTTTTCTTGCAGATCTTGAAGATCTAGTGGGTCTGATGTCTGTATAATACAGTACAGTACACTATATAGTGTACTGTACTGTATTTTTTACTTTACCCTTAGTCTGAACAGACTTCTGCCTTTAGCAGAAGTCAGATCAGAGTTACCATCACCATGGCAAGCAGGATGCCTCTGAAGGCGTCCTGTTGCCATGGTGACCATCACCCTGCCAGAACAGAGCAGCGGGTGATGGGGAGGGAGGGGAGCCCCCTCCCTCTGTGCTCCCATCAAGAATCGGGGGCTGCAAGGGCACAGCAGCTCCTGATGGGAGAGGGAGGGAGCTCCCTCCCTGTTAACCCCTTCCATACAGCAGTCCGTACGGACCGCGGCATGAAGGTGTTAAACTGCTGACATCTGCACCAGCACAGATGTCAGCAGTTTATAGAAGAGTGTCATTGACAATTTTAGGCATTTTTTAAGTCTCTGATCCCCACGGTCACAGACCGCAGGATCAGAGACTGCCTAAAGCACTGCAAACCGCAGGTCTGAATTGACCTGCCGTTTTCAGCGATTGCCGATAAGGTGGGGGTTACATGACCCTCTAGGCATTGTAACAAGGTGCGTGCTGAAAGATTTCAGCAGGTACCTTGTTCCGATCACTGCCGGCTGAGCAGCAGTGATCGGTAGTACACATTACGTACCGGTACGTCATGTGTCCTTAAGTACCAGGACACCATGACGTACCAGTACGTCATGTGTCCCCCAACAGGTTAAAAGGTATACATTAACACCAGTGTATGAAATTTCACAAGAAAACATTTTCAAATCACATGCTAATATTTATTCATGTTTTATATAAATGTATACATTGGACTCCTGACCAATACTCAGAGTTGAATATGGCTCATAAAGAAAAAACAGCTGGGGACCACTGCCTTACAGTATATCAATATACTTCAAATAAACCAGATCACATCTACCTCGATCCTGACGCCGGAGTTTTTTCATTATGCACTAGTCACTTTCGGGGGCCAGGATCGAGGTAGATGTGATCTGGTACCCTGTTGCGATGTCTGAATTTGATGCTATCTTGTTGCAATGTGCGGCGATTGTGTGTGCCGCGATGTACAACAGCTAAAAAGTATATGAGAGGACAGACCTGTGACGTGTGTAGACCATGTGACTATGAGGTAGTTTGAAGGAGGTGTGGCTCTGTACACATCTCTCTCTCTGTTTGGTCTGGTCGTTAGGCAACTCTTATGAGAGTATGACATGTGACTGTGAGGTAGTGAAAGGGGGTGTGTTTTTGCACACACCCCTCTCTTTGATTGGTCCTCGTGGCAGGCACTTTCCTTAGCAGCATAACGTACTACACAGGTGTTTGTACTGATTTTTAATACATGTGGCTATATAATGGCGTCCATCCCATTGCTCCTCACTTCCCCTGACGAAGCCTTCGGCGAAACGCGTAGGGTGAGTGAGGGACACTGTGATGGGTGAGATGGCTGCACACAATTTCTGAAGTGTTTTTGCAAATGTTTATTCTTTGATGCACTGGCTTTGTCGATCTGTGACCACTGTTAGCGGGGTCATTTTTACTTTATGAAATAGAGACTCTTGATTAGTCCTCATTCTGAGTACCCTGCTATTTTTGTCCCTGATTGAAGCCAGCACTTTAATGGGCATGTACCTTTTGCACACTTCTATGTACCTGTATGCATTTTATTAATTCTTAATAACGTGGTGCATGTTCTGTTCTCCCCCTCAGTGTCCCCTCATTTCTTTTCTCCTCCCCCCAGTATTTTGTTTCGATTTTATGTTAATCAATCTCAATAAAGTTTTGCAGTTTTTTCACATTTTGTCTGTTTGTCTTCATTTGTAGACACACAATTTTTGTATTTTTTTATATTATACTTTCAGAAACATTTGACAAATGTCACAAAAATTACAAACACCTCACACATCACAGCTTCCTCTGGCAGAGAGCTCTATAATCGTACTGATCTTACAGTAAAGAATCCCCTTCTATGTTTGTGTAGAAACCTTCTTTCCTCTAGATGTAGAGGATGTTCCCTTGTCATGGTCACAGTCCTGGGTATAAACAGATGATGGGAGAGATCTCTGTGATGACCCCTGATTTATTTATACCTGGTTATTAGACCTCAGTCGTCTTTTTTCTAAACTAAATAACCCAAATTTTGATCCTCTTTTTGGGTACTGTAGTCCACCCATTCCAGTTATTACTTTAGTGGCCTTCTTCTGAACCTCTCTAGCTCTGCTATGTCTTTCTTGTTCAAAGGAACCCAAATTGGCCTTGGCAGCAGCTGACACTGGTTACTACAATTCATTTTACTGTTAACTAAAATTCCTAGGTCCTTTTCCATGTCAGTGTTACCCAGCGTTTTCCCATATAGTTGGTACCAGTGACTTGCATTCTCCCTTCTTATGTGCATAACCTTTATTTATCAGTGTCAAACCTCATCTGCCACTTCTCTTCCCGAGCCTCCAATCTATCTACATCCATCTGTAGCAGTATACTGTCCTCTTTTGTGTTAAGTTACACAGTTTAGTGTCATCAGCAAAAATTCATATTTTACTGTACAAGCCTTCTACAAGATCATTCATAAATATATTGAAGAGAATAGGGCTGAATACTGTCTCCTGTGGTACCCCACTAGTGACGGTAACCAGGTTTGGACTGGCCCACAGGGGAATAGATGAATCCCCGGTGGGCCCTTAGCAAGGTTGTCCCCTAGTACCCCATCCCCTACACAAATGATACATGGCACAGTAGACTGACTACACTACATACTGATACTAACAGCGTACAGCATCTCAACCAGCCTATAAGTCCATTTAAAACTAGGTAGATTATTTAACAAACTACACAGCATATTATTATAAATGCATCAGGTTGCTGAGATCACATTTAGGCAGAGGAGGGCCAGCAGTATGCTTTTTCATCAGGGATCCTGAATTCTTGAAGTGGCTACAGGGACCTCCATTTAGCCGCTGCCGCTGTGTCAGCAGATAATATTTGCATGTAACGTTACAGTGAGGCCCTAGAACAAATTTAACTGGTGGGCTCAAGGCAGCCCAGTCCGACATTGACTTTGACCCAATCTGAGTATGTACCATTAATAACCACCCTCTGTTTTCTATCACTGAGCCAGTTTCTCACCCACATACACACATTTTCCCTGAGTCCAAGCATTCGTATTTTATGTACTAACCTTTCATGTGGCATAGTATCAAATGCATTGGAGAAGTCCAGATATATGACATCCAATGACTTACCCCTGTCTAGTCTACAACTTACCTCCTTGTAGAAACTGATCAGCTTAGTTTGACATGACCGATCCCTCATGAAGCCGTGCTATTATAGTGTTATAGACTTATTTTCATTGAGATATTCCAGAATAGTATCTCTTAGAACAGGGCTCGACAAATCCAAGGCGCCAGGTCGCCATGGCGACCAGGAATTTGGTCCTGGCGCCTGGGTATTTGTCAGCCCGTTGTGTCAGGTGGCCGGGCGCAGGGCCGGCGCGGACTAAGAGCGCCGGCCCCCTTCATGCTGCAGCCGCCCGAGCGCTCCGTATAGAGCCTCAGGCGGCTGCAGCACTGCCCGGGCTGGCGCGTCCATGAGGGCGCACCGCTCGGGCACAGCATGAAGAGAGGGACTGACAGGAGGGAAGCGCTCAGCGCTCACTCCTGTCAGTCCCTCGTCATAGCGTGGCCGAGCCCTGTATGGTCCGCGGTACAGGAGCATCTGTCTCCTGTACCCGGCCGGACTGACATGAAGTGCGCACACAGTGTGCACTTCCTGTCAGTCGCCCGAGTACAGGAAACTGAAGCTCCTGTACCCGTGGGACGCTACACTAGAGGCAGGGGAGGAAGGGGGAGTGAATGACAAGGGGAGTGAATGACAAAGGGGAGGGAGAAAGTGAATGACAAAGGGTGGGGGAGAAAGTGAATGACAAACGGGGGGTTGAAAGTGAATGACAAGGGGGGGAGAAAGTGAATGACAAGGGGTGGGGAGAAAGTGAGTGACAAGGGGGAGGGAGAAAGTGAGTGACAAGGGGGAGGGAGAAAGTGAGTGACAAGGGGAAATAAATGACAAGGGGAGGGAAATGAATGACAAGGGGGGTGAGAGAAAGTGAATGACAAGGGGGGTGGTGAGAGAAAGTGAATGACAAGGGGGAAAGATAATGACAAGGGGAAAGAGATTCACAAGACGGACCCCTCTGCCCTCCCCTCCGGACCCCTCTGCCCTCCCCTCCGGACCCCTCTGCCCTCCCCTCCGGACCCCTCTGCCCTCTTCTCCGGACCCCTCTGCCCTCCCCTCCGGACCCCTCTGCCCTCCCCTCCGGACCCCTCTGCCCTCCCCTCCGGACCCCTCTGCCCTCTCCCTCCCGGACCCCTCTGCCCTCTCCTCCGGACCCCTCTGCCCTCCCCTCCAGACCCTGTAATCCTTGTAAGGGTTTCCACATGTCATGGCGGCCGCAAGTGGCGATCACTTAGACGGTGGCAGCATCTGACGTGTCATATAACCTATTGAAAAGGGAAGCATTATGGGGGCCCTATATACTCGCACATTATGGGGGCACTATGGAAAACAGGGGTAGGAACACTATGGGGCCCTATGTACTGGCATGCATTATTGGGGGCTCTATAGAGAAGTGGGGGGGGAGCACTATGGGGGCATCTATTGTGGGCTTTATGACGCGGCTCCGCCTGGCTCCTAACTTTTTTAGCTGGCTCCTAGATTCAAAGGAAATTTGTCAAGCCCTGTCTTAGAAAACTTTCAAACAGTCTACCCTCAACAGATGTTAAATCTACTGGCTTCGTTTTTGACCCTTTTTTTGAATATTGGCACCATATTTTCTAAGCGCCAATCATGTGGAACAGGTCAATATAGAATCAGTAAATATCAGAAATAAAGATCTGTCTATTATATTTATTAAATCTCTTAGGGGGTGTATGCCATCTCGACCCAGTGATTTGTCTATTTTAATCTTTTTAAGATACCACTGCACTTCTTTCTGGGTCAGATAGGCCACATTTAATGGGGATTTTACTTTGACACTTTGCACTTCATTATCCATTATGTTCTCCTCAGTGAATACAGTGGAGAGAAAAATTATTCAATAAAATGTCTTATTCCTCATCATACTCTACAACTACTCCCTCATCACTCTTTAAAGGGACAACATTTTCAGGTTTAGACTTTTTAAGATATATATAACTGAAGAACATTTTCAGGTGATTTTACTGAAGCTTTGCAACCTCTACCTGTCTTTTACATATTCAGTTTTCTTCCTTATATTTTTCTGGTGCTTCTTCGCTACCTTCCTGTTTTAGTAATTTAAATGCTTTCTTTTTGTTATTTATTGTCCCCTTTACATTTCTATGTATCCACATTGTTTTTTTTTTTTATCCTGTTCCTAACCTTTTTTCCCATAAGGTATGTACTGCTCACAATTAGAGTTTAGGATTCTTTTAAAAATATTCTATTTTGTGACGGAATTTTTATTTCTAAGGACATTGTCCCAGTTAGTGAGGCTATAGCCCCTCTAAGCTGATCAAATTTTATTTTGTGCCTCCCAGACAAAACACCCTTTTGAATGTCAATTGGAAGTTTATAATATTATGGTCACTATTTCCCAGATGTCCTCCAACCTGCCCTTCTGTCATTCTTTCAAATGTATTGGTTAATACTAAGTCCAGTTTGGGTATCCCTCTAGTTGGATCCTATACCAGTTAAGAAAGGTAATTGTCTTTGGTTATTGCCAAGAATCTGTTTCCTTTATGAGATATACAGGTTTCAGTCTGCCAATCTATATCTGGGTAGTTGAAGTCCCCCATAATAACAACCTCATTATAATTTACCTTATCTACATCCCTTAGCAGCAGATTTTCTGTTGGGTGGCTTATAACAAACCCCTATCAGTATTTTCTTATTGGTTTTCTCACCTGTAAGTTAACTGCCAAGTCATAGCTATACTGGCTGTAGGACGACTCCTGTGTATGCTGGTTGTTGCGGCTGCATGCTGGCTGCAGTGTTATTTGTGAACTGTTGCCTATGTGTTTCCCCATATCCGTATTTCTGTAGTTCCTGTCAGTGGTGCGGTGCAGGCTGGCTGCAAGCGCTTTGTGTACTGGCTGTGGGTGTTCCAATGTATGCTGGTTCTGTGATGTGTGCCTGCTGCGGACTTGAGTGTGAACAGGCTCTTAGTATGGATGCAGTGTGCTGTTCTGTCACTCCTTGTTGTGTAGACTGGCTGCCTGTACCTTGTACTGGCTATAGTTTCCTGTGTATGCTGGTTGCCGGTTGGGACATGCTGGCTGCAGCATTCTGTGACTGGTGTGAACTGACACAAGTATTGTTTGTTTGTTGGTTCTGGTTTCTCCTAGTTCTGGTGAGGTTAACATTCCCTGGTTTGGGCCTGGGTGTGGCTTATCAGGTGCCCTCATTATGGCAGCTATTTATTTCTGTGAGCTGTCGGGCTTGGGGTCAGTCTGTCTTCTGCCTTGCTGGGTATAGACCCTTTGCTGTTGACCCAGTTTTTTTTGGCAACTGCCCTTCTGTGTGGTGTCGCCTGGTAAAGTGGTGTTGTTGATGTTGTATCCTGTCTGTTCCATGTTTTGCCTTGCAGTGTAACTATTTCTAATCCTGTGTGTTCTATGTATAGCCTGGCAGTGCCTTACTACTACTGATCCTGTCTGTTCCATGTACAGCCTGGCAATGCCTAACTACTTCTGATCCCGTTTGTTCCATATATAGCTTGGCACTGCCTAACTGCTTCTGACACTTGTATTATTTGTTCGTTGGTTCTGGTTTCTCCTGGTTCTGGTGGGATTAACATTCCCTGGTCTAGGCTTGGGTGTGGCTTATGTGGTAAGGTGCAGGGTGCCGTCGTGGATGGCAGGTATGTGTCACCGAGGTTTATAGCCTCGGTGAGGTAAGAGCCGTTTTTGTTGATGTCAGCAGCAGCTAGTGCTACTGACATAGTTTTAAATAGCATGGCTGCAAAGCCGATCCGGGCCGGCTCTTACCGGGAGCAGCTAAAGTGTAGGGTGGGTGGCTGCTCCCCACGACCCAGTCCTGGTTTTGGGCTGGGTTTAAAAACTCAGCCAGCACCAGCAGCTGGGGCGGTGATTGTCCTGGAGCTGCTAACAGTCCTGTGGAGTTCTATGACCTGGAGGAAAGAGCTCAGCAAGGGGGTTTTTTCCCTGCAACTTGACGGTGGAATCTCCTGCGGCTGGGCCGACTGCTAGGTGTGAACCCTCACCTAAACCTCCCAGGTGACTGAACCCTGTGTTGGCCTGTTTTGTTTGGCCACATTATTTCTGTTATGTGTGAACTATCACCAAGAGACTGTTTTTCATTTATGTTGTGCAAGTGTGAATAAAACACTGTTTATTGCACATTCTGGACTCCTTGTTTTGCCTCAGTACTGCACCCGCACCGCTATCTACCAGAGCGACTCCCCACACTTATCAGGTGCCCTCGTTATGGCAGCTATTTCTTTCTGTGATCTGTGGGACTTGTGGTCAGTCTGTCTTGTGCCTTGTTGGGTGTAGCCCCTTGCTGCTGACCCAGGTTTTTTTGCCATCTCACCTGCTGAGTGGTATCGCCTGGTAAAGTGGTGTTGTTGATATTATATCCTGTCTGTTCCATGTTTTGCCTGGCAGTGTAACTGCTTCTCATCCTGTCTGTTCTATGTATAGCCTGGCAGTGCCTAACTGCTTTTGATCCCGTTTGCTCCATGTATAGCTTGGCAGTGCCTAACTGCTTCTGATCCTGTCTGTTTCATGTATAGCTTGGCAGTGCTCAACTGCTTCTGATCCTGTCTGTTCCATGTCTAGCCTGGCAGTGCCCAACTGCTTCTGATCCAGTCTGTTCCATATCTTGCTTGCAGTGCCTTACTGCTTCTGTTCCTGTCCTGTGTATGTCCTGCCTTCGTGAGACTGCTCCTGGGTTCTCCGAAGGGAGGAAATCTAGTCTGTGTGCAGCTCTGCCTGTGACTGCCATGCTTCCGTTCCGCATGGGGTCCAGGCATTTGCTTGTGTGCTGGTTCCTGTTTGTCATCTGATCTATGTCCTGAGTTTGTTTGGGTTCCAGTCCTTCTGTTGTCTGTTCCGCTGGTGCTTGCACCAGCGTGGTTCTCTGCAGGCAGCAGCCAAGTGTACTGGGACCATCCTGGAGGTGCAACCAGTCAGCCCTCGGCCAAGTTAATCCCCACCACTAGGGGATCTGTGAAGAATGGGGCTCGCTGGTTCTTCGCCCTCTGGGTTTGGCCTCCTGGCTTGCCGATGCACTTGGGTCAGTGATAGTGCTACCACTATAGCCTTGCCTGATGTTCCTGTTACTGTCATGTTCATTTATTACATGTAGGGTTGTTTCGGGTATCGAAGTTTTGATACCCAATCGATACTTTTCTCTGGTATCGCGCTCAATACCAGGATTAGTATTTTATCGATACTGGACTGCGCTACTGCACAGCCCAGTATAGGAGAGCGTGGCTGCTCTGCTCTCAGCGCGGCCATGTTCTCCTCGGCAGCACATGGAGAAGGAGGCAGTCTCTCCCGCCCCCTGTGCTGCCGCTGCAACCAATAGAGGGAGAGGGGCGGGGCGGGAGCACTGGTCAGCAATGCCTAGTAACGTTTCATATATAAATGCAGGCAGAAGACACAGGCTGCCGGCACCTGCCTGTGAACGCACTGCGATCAGAGGCAATTAACCCCTCAGGTGCCGCACCTGAGGGGTTAAACGCCGCGGATTGCAGCGATGGGTCACAGGCAGGTGCCGGCAGCCTGTGTCTTCTGCCTGCATTTATATATGAAACGTTACTAGGCATTGCTGGGCATTGCTGGCCAGTGCTCCCACCCCCCGTCCCTGTATTAACACATTGGTGGCCAGTGTGGCCCCCCCTGTCCCCAGTATTAAATACATTATTGGTGGCCAGTGCGCCCCCCCCCCATCCTCCCTCCCCCCAGTAATAAAAGCATTGGTGGCAGTGGCCACAGGGTCCCCTCACCGCCTCCTCATTGGTGGCAGTGATCGGAGCCCCAGCAGTGTAATGCTGGGGCTCCGATCGGTTACCATGGCAACCAGGACGCTTCTGAAGTCCCGGCTGCCTTAGTCAGTTCCTTGCTGCTGTGTCCACAGAGCACAGGGCAGCAGGGAGAGGGTGAGATCCTATTCACCCTGATAGAGCTCTATTAGGGTGAATAGGATGAGAATATCCCAGGTTCTAGCCCCTAAGGGGGAAATAGTTAATAAATAAACTGTAAAATGAAAAAAAAAAGTTAACAAAGTACACCAACATATTAATTATAAATCACCCCCTTTCCCAATTTTAAATATAAAATATAAACAATACATAAATAAAATATTACATATCGCCGCGTCTCAAAAGTCCAAACTATTAAAAAATCCACTTTTATGCGGTGAACGCCGTAAAAAAAAATGCATGATTCGCCATTTTCTTTTAGTCGCCACAAAAAAGTAAAAAAGTAGGATAGGACTGTTATATTATGAGCCGGCGGTTCCAAAAATGCGGAATGCACGCGAATCAAAATTTTGGTACCGAAACAACTCTAATTACATGTGTAATAAAGTATTCAGTTGGTTCATGGTCTGTAATCTATCTGTCTTGTCCTCCCGAACATGACACCGTCCCCATTAAGGTGCAGCTAATCCCTACAATAGAGCCTGTAGCCGACATAGAAGTTGACCCAGTTCTCCAGGAACCCAAAATCACTCCTTCCTACATCAGTTCTTGGGCCATTTGTTTACCTCCCATATCTCCCATTGCCTTTCTGGTGTGCTTTTCAGTACAGCTAATACTTAAGAGAATACTTCCTTTGAGGTCCTTGCCCTGAGCTTGAGACCTAAGTTCCTGAAATCACTTTTAAGGATCCCCCACCTTCCTCTAACTCTTGCATTGGTGCCAATGTGCACCATAACCGCTGGGTCTTCACCTGCCCTTACTAGCAATCTATGAACCCAATCTGTGATTTGTTGAAAATGAGCACCAGGAAGACAACACACTGTTCGATGATCCCAGTCTTTGTGACAGAACACCCTATCTGTACTCCTGGTAGTCTCCCACTACCAGCACCTGTCTGGCCTGCCCTGCACGCCTAATCCCCTCCTTGCTAGAGCTGACATTGCACTGGCTGGCAGAGGAACTACCATGCTACAGCAATGCTACTCTTGAAATGACCCCCCCTCATCTGCCAACTTGGCAAACTTGTTGGGGTGTGTCAGATCAGGGCTAGCCCCCTGACACTCTTCCCTGTACCATGTCTTCTAACTGTTACCCAGCTAGGCTGTACTGTAGTGAGTTTGTGATTTTAAGACTATTTAAAAAGTCTCAGTGAGAAGTTTGGAGCAAAACTCATTAACATAGCTAACTGTGTCCTATTTACCACCTGCTTTTCAAAACTGGTAAAAATGTAAAAAGTTGCAAAATTTTAGTGAAAGGGACCGAAAAAAAGGTCACAAACCACCTATTTTATGACTTTTTTTTTAGCCAGAGTTCTGGTTTGTAGGGTGTGATATATTCCCCTTAAGCTTCTCCTCACTGAAGAATTTCTTTGTCTATAACATACCAAATATAACTTACCATAACCAAATACCAAGATAGCTAAAACAGCTTTTCAGTACCAAATACCACCAAAGAACACCCTTATCTGGTGAGTTATCTGGTGAGTATGACAAAACATGGTCATTTGCACCCTCTTACTTGAAAAAAGCGTGCAGGAATTGTTTTTGACCTCGACACGCCATGCAAATCAGCAGCTTCAAATCTGACAAAGTGTATGTCTTCTCTAGCAATCTGCTGTTTAATATGTTCAATGCAAGAAACCATTTGAAGAGGATTTTGACTTCCACTTGAAGTTGATGAAATGTTTTTACTACTGGAACATATGCTTTCTGAAAAACAGGCAAGAAAAGAATAATGATATTAATATAGTATGTACATATAGAAGTCTGTTTGATTCAATTTTTGGAATACTAAAGGACAACTGGCCAGATAATGAGCCAATTAGCCATATTCAGAATTCAGCTAATTCTGCTATACATAACTAAACTTTCAACTGTCTAGTTTACGACATTATTTGTTAATCAACTCCAATTCATTGCAGCTGCCATAAAGCACACATACCCTGCTACACTGTTTATGCAGACAATTCAGGAATAAAAATTGTATATCTACAACATTAAACTAAACATTATTTCTCCTCTACATACTTAAAGGGGTTGTCTTAGCTGAGACATTGTTGGTATATTGCTAGGATATTCCACCAATGTCAGATATTTCTTGAATGGGACCCCAGAAGTTAACGGAGAGCAGCTGCACATGTGTGGCCATCCTCCATTCATTTCTATAGGACTGCTATAGAAATGCGCTTTCTTGGCTATTTTTAGAACGCCAATAAAATGAATAGTGAGCATGTCACAAATGCACAGTGCTGTCTCCTTCACTTTTGGAAGCCCACAACTGGGACCCACATCTGTTTGACAGTGGTGGCATAACCTAGTAATTTTCCACCAATGTCTCATATGAGACATAAGATTATATCCTCTACAATCTTAAAGTATCAATCTGTCTTAATTAATACCATATTCACCCTATAAGACACACGTTTCCCCCAAAGTATGGGGAAATGTCAGTGCGTCTTATGGGGCGAATACTAATGAGTGTTTCCATTAGGGAAGCGCTCATTGGTACAGGACGACCGGGAAGTGGTGAATGCAGCACTCTTCTGGCTCTATATTCACCACTTCCTGGTCTTCACTCGGCCGCTCACTGTGCTGTGACTGCGCACAGCGGGAGGACGTCGGCACTCTCTGTGACCTCACGTTGTGTGACGTTGGGTCACAACACAGCACGGCAGGAAGAACAAGAAAAATATGAATATCAGGAGCAGCGGCAGCCAGAGCAGGAGAGTTAGGTTATTATTTATTTTATTTTTTTGTCTGCTCTGAGTATGGGGTTCTGATCTGAGGTCTGCTTGGGGGTCATTCACATTGGAGATCTGATCTGAGGTCTGCTTGGGGGTCATTCACATTGGGACTGTGATCTGATGTCTGAATGGGGGTCTTTTTCATATTGGGGACTGATCTGAGGTCTGATTGGGGGTCTTATGAACATAGAGGGTCTGAGCTGAGGTCTAATTAACATTGGGGGTCTGATTTGAGCTTTGAGCTGAGGTCTGATTAACATTGAGGGTTTGATTGTGGGTCTGAGCTAAAGTCTAATGAAAAATATTTTTTTATTATTTTCCTTAGATATGTCTTATGGGCAGGTGTATCTTATAGGGCGAAAAATACGGTAATTTAATTAACTAGAATTAAAGTGATGCATTCCCTTTAAATCAAGAACATTCACATTTGTAGTGTTTACCCACTACATGGGTTAGACATCAACAATTCAATCAGCCATAGAAGGAAATAGTGTTATATATGTACACGCTAATGGTTTTAATTATTAATATAGAGAATTATTGACTCACAAATATGTTAATATGGTGTCTGATAACTTGGTGCACAAAAACTATAAAACATAAAACTATAAGGACAAGCTAACAGAGTAGTCACATCGGGCTAGATATAGTAAGCTTCTATGTCATTTTTCTGGCATAGAAGAATTGCTAATTTTAGTGCACCGAAATTTGTGACTTTCTGCACTTTCCGACAGTCTCACCACTTTTGTAAAGGATGAGCAAGGAGTGGGCAGCAGTAGGTGAAGTGTGGAAGGGAAAGGGTGGGCCATGGCTGGAGTAGGTTTCAGTTATGGAGTATTTCCATTTTAGTATTTTCATTTTAATAAATGTGGAAACATTTCTAAAATACTGTTTTCACATTATTTTGGGGTATTGAGTGCAGATTGATGGGGCAAAAACTAGATTTTTTTATTTTAGCACAAGGAAGCAAAATAAACAAAATGTGAAAAAACTTAAAGAGTCTGAAGGCTTTCCAAATGTATTGTAAATAAATCTACAAACCCATAACAGGTACTGTATAAATATTTCAGTGACGAATACCGCACTTCACAGCCCTGGCTGATGTCAACTAGGACGAGCTAACGTGGTAGTGAACTTTTGTCACTAGTTACCAAGACGTGATGTTACGCCCTCCCTGGGTGTACGTAAGGTCAGCTTGGCACAGTTTACACAGACACCTCCTGTCCACACGGACACAGGGAGGCATGGGGAGTGAGAGAGGGAGGTCCAGGCTGTGACGCACGGCATGGCACAACACTCACCCACATCCCTGACAAGCTGAGAAAGCCTTTTCACTGCCCCAGTAAAACAGAATCCTGTCAGCTCGGTAGACTGCCACCGGTTCCTTGTTAGATATTATATTGGGTCAGAAACTAACCCGGGTAGCTTATAACTTATTATGACGAAACACGGACATGGGGTTTCGTGGATCAAGATACAAGAACAGTGCAAGATTAAATTATATATTTAATTGCCTTAAGGGCGCACTAGACATAACACTATATAAACACAGGTATATACAATGTTCGGAGGTGCAAATACAGATAATAGAGTACAAACAAAGTTAAACAGAACAGAAGTCAGTTACCGGGTAGGTGAGTAATATTTTGGGTTATAATGATAAATTCTTGGTTGCTATAATACTTAGCTGTATTCACACAGGAGGCAGAGAGGACAGCGAGTTTACTAGGTCTCTCCAAACATGTTACACAACGTGAACCCCCTTCAGAGAAAGACCCTGGCCTCTGGCCTGCATGGGCCTTTTCACCTGTAGTCGTTCACTCCCCTCCCTCCCCAAGGGGAGGACCCCACTACTCCTGGCTCCGGTGAGGCAGCTAAGAATCAAAAACCTATTATGGATCATATCTCCTCACTGGAAGATTATAGGGAGATGGTTCTGGCAGCAAAGGATCCGGCTGGGTTACGGCTACGATTGGAGACCAAACATTGCACTGTTATTTGGTTCCTACTGGGAGTTCTCCATATCTCCCCTTCCTTGCACCCTACCGGCACAAGACAATCGGGAGAACGTCTGTCTCAGTCCCAGGGTCACAAATATGTAACCGGTTTATTTCTGTGATGGACAGGCAATTCATAATCCTTTATGAACTCCCGGTACCATGATGTCTGATGGATTTGAGTGATCTATCTAATTGGATCAGACCACCCACAGGGGGGTTTTCCTGTAGGATGAGTTAGCCTCCATGCTGGCTGAGTGTGGTGTGAACTGTAAACACGTGGCTGCACTTTAAAACAGCGCCCCCCTGTGGAGCTTGATTTCCTCTGCCCACTCCTGGAGACAATGGCAGGAATTAAATCATAACTCCACATTCCTCACAATGTCTAATCAATCAAGAACATTATTACCAAATTGTTCAGCTATTACACAACACAAATCATTATACATGCCTCCCAACAGTCCCACAGTCCCAGGACTGGCATCTCCTGACTTCAACTGTATGTGTACAAACACAGAAATGCAACAGCACTCTGCCACTAGCATTTTGTCCTGCCTCTATGCTAAACGCTATCAGAGGTCGTTGGTGTACATTTTGATAAAAAAGTAATAGGCCACTCGCCACGCCAAGGCCACCTCCATGAGTGGGCCTAACGCTAAATCCCACCTGTTATGGGTCACAACGGCCACATAGAATCCAGGGAGCGTGGGCCCAGCATGCGTGTCCCGATCAACCATGCTTATCAATCCTTTCTCGTGCTGTAACAGCCTCCATTAGAACCAGGGATGCAGGTACCAACATGCATGCCGAACGCACTATATATACTCCCCCTGGAGCCAGAGGGGGGGAACGGAATGTGTATTATCCAGGTGTTGAACTACCGCTATAGAAACTGCAGTGGCTGCTACTAGGCCTGCAGCGGTAAGAGAAACCAGGCTGTAATGGATGTCTCCCTTGCATTACGGCCCAGGCTACATTCCCCAGCCTTTGCTCTCCCCAGCAGATGTGATGTATTAATATCATTGCTCCTGCTGGGCTGAGTACAGGGCATGGACCAAAGAACATTCCTTGTACTGTCCCTGGTCCGTGCGCTTTCTCAGCCCAGCAGGTGCGGTGAATACACTGCATGAAGCCTTCTGGGAAGAACAGGATATGCTCATTTATCAGGGGAACAGAGCTAGATGAATATTACTGGTGTTTATTTTATTTAAACCACAGGGGATTCACTACAATAAGGGGGCACAAAATGGAGAGCACTACTGTGTGGGTGCACTAAGTGGCCATAACTACTTTGTGGGCAGGAAGGGGGCTAAGGGTGTGCATTTCTGTGCGGGTCCACTAATGGGGAGCACAACTGTATAGGAGCACTAAGGGGAGCATTGTACTGGTTGAGGGAACTAAGGGGCAAAACTACTGTGCAGAAAGCATAACGGTTCATAACTACTATGTGGAGGCATTAAGGGGTCATAACTACTGTAGAGAGGGCACTCAAGGGTGTATAAATACTATGTGATGTCATTAAGGGGGCATAACTAGTGTGGGTGCACTAATGGGTTAAAACTACTGTTAAGAGGGCGGTAATGGTGCATAACTACTATATGGGGAGCCAAGGGGCATAACTACTGAGTGGGTGGGGGTTTGTATGTGTAGGTGGTCTTGACTAGTTGTGGGAGAGGGGTTGCGGTGAAGTTGCTGGAGCATAGAGCTGTTCAAACATTTGCTATTGGGCCCAGCATCTTTATTTATGCTCTTGCAATCATCAGGCTGCACATACAGTTGAACCATTCCCCTGCTGCTAGTGATTTAGCGCAGTCAGGATCGATACAGTGATATCACCATGCCTGCTGTGCCAACCCACAGGCAGCACAGACCTGTTTTAGAGCACTGATCACTGGAATGTGGAATAGGTGACTATTCAAACTAAGGAGGCAGTACTGTGTATGAGGGGACTTAATGGGGCCTTTGTTTAAGGGGCACCTACGGGTCCTTATAATGTGTGTGGGGGGCACTTAAAGGGGCCTCATACACTGTATGGGGGCACTAAGGCGGGCATTACACTGTGTGCGGGCACTTATGGAAACTTACTACTGTAAGGGGGACATCATACTGTGTAAGGGGCACTAAGGGGGAATTCTTACATTGTTGGCACACTAAGGGGATATTCTTATTATGACTAGGTCGCTATTACTTTGTGGGAGCACAAAAGAGACTGAACGGGATTGCATGTGCATAGACAGATATTGGGCAGACTTAGAGGCGAGGATTAGTGAAAATATTGTTCCTCCTTGGGCTTTTTTCAAAAAGTGTGAGGCATGAATTAAAGGAAATCTGTCACTCCTTAATATGCAAATTAGGCCTTTGGTCCCCATTGCTCTTGTTGCACCCAAGCTCCACTAATTTCTGTGACAAGCCCCTCAATGGTTATGCCCTCATTGTACCAAAAGCCTAATCTGCATATTAAGAAAAAGAAAAAGTATCATAACTCAGGAATGAAATCTCAGATCAACAAAAGAAATCAGGTGATCTACTTATACGTGTCTACACAAACATTTTGATAGGGAGGTCGCTGGTGACAGATTCACCTTAAATATAGTTACATTGAATGGGTCATAGCTTAGAGTACAACCAAGACAGTATGGAATCTGTATTCTTACCATCAGTCGGAGGATCAAACTTAATACCATCATTGTTTGATTTATCAGGTAATAACTTCTGATTTCTATCAAATGACAGAACAGACTGCATTAATTGTTCATCTTTTTGTGGCTCTGTGTGGTCTGATAAAATCTGCCCCATTAACAAATCACGGGGTTCATTTACTTCCGATACTTTTGTGGATTGTAACTTCTGATTTTCTTTCCCAAAATGTGGTTTAAATGTTTCAAAAGTTAAACCTGATTTTTCACTTGACTTCTCAGCTCGGTTTGAAGGATATATCAGAGTTGTGCTAGTAGTAGATTTTGGATTCCATTTGTTTTTACAAATAATCAATGGGCTCTCCTTGAGAATATTTTTTAACTCTTCCAGTGTCTCCTTGGGCATAGCTGATCCCAAAGGTAACATATCTTCATTAGGATTTTCATGAATATTTTTAACACTTTGTTTAGAGTTCATTTTTTCTTCAGGCATTATCCTCAGCATTTTTGGTGCTAGAAGTTTGTATAGACACTGCTGATTCCATTCTTTGCTTCTCTTGTTCCGTTTTAGATGAGCTATCTCCTTGGTTATCTTTTTGTGCAGAGCTTTGGCTTTCATCCTTGAGAGGTAGTGTAGTAAACACAGAAGATGCTTGAAAATAATTTTACATATCATCATATATGTTTTCAGAATAAGAATAATATTTTTCGGACCATAAGACACACTGTACCGTAAGATGCACCAATAATCAGAAACATAAAAATTGGAGGAAAAATGTTACTGTATATATCCTGAAACGACATCAGATTGCCAGGCACAGTGCTCCCCATGCCAACCACAGTGCTCCCTGAGTGCATGTGCATGGGAGATTGAGTGTATACATACATTAGGTACAGAGTGGAGGTGATGGGGAAAAGTGAGTATATGCATAGAGTTGAGCGAATTTCTTGAAATTCATTTTGTGTCTGATTTGGCAAATTGTTAAAAAAGTTAGATTCAGACCTCCATCCAATGTGGTCCAATTGCTCTGAAAATTGATATATAACAGTCTCTGGTTTCCTAGGACTCATTTCTTCTAAAAAAAATCATAGAAAAAATATGAGAGATAGAGAGACATGCAATCCAGTTCTCTTTCAAAAAGGACAAGAGTACTGGATGTCCCAGTATTACACTCCCTCAGTGATATGTGCAATCCAGTTCTCCATAAAAAGGACAAGAGTACTTGGTTTCTCAAGAGAAAATTGCCCTGGTTAGCTCAGTGGCCTTAGGGTGCTCTTTCTCATTTGGGAGAACAAACAAGTATGCATGAGGAGTATTATAGTCCAGCCAACACTGCTCAGTCTTTCTGGGAAATATATATATATGCAATTTTTGTATTTTACATCTGCTGGCAACAAATAGGCATAGTGTTCTTTTCATTTTTTGGAAGGAAGGCTAATTTTTATACCTTTGGGTTTCTGGGAAATATATTCAAATTGGGTTTCCTTCCAAAAAAAGAAAAAACACTATTCCTATCTGATACCATTTGCACATATGTTTCCTGGAAAGGTTGAGCAGTGTTAGCTGGACTATAATACTCCTCTTGCATGTTTGTTGGTCTCTCTGATGAGAAAGAGTACCCCAAGGCCACTCAGCTTACCAGGGTAATTTTCTCTTTTGTCCTTTCAGAAGGAGAACTGGATTGCATGTATCATTTCCAGTGGAGTATTCTCTCTCTTAGTGATCAGGAGAGTGGATTGTGTGTATATGGACACAGAAATGTAGAATTATTTCACGGCACTCCATTATTCTTGCAAAAAGTGTCACATTTAATTTGTGCAAAATTCCAATGGTAGGTTCATTACATACATCCAGGTTGGAGAAAGTGCATAATTAGCCACATGTATAAAGTATCCTGAACATTTCGGTCAAGGAATGACCTTCCTCATTGGAATCTTAATGGCGTGGAGAAGAGAGATCCTGGATGATCTGCACTATCCAGGATCTCTCTGCTCCACGCGATTAAGATCCTGCTGAGGAAGGTCATTCATTGACCGAAGCGTACGTGATACTTTATACATCTGGCTAATTATGCACTTTCTCCAACTTGGATGTATGTAATGAACCTACTATTGGAATTTTGCACAAATTAAATGTGACACTTTTTGCAAGAATAACGGAGTGCTGTGAAATAATTCTACATTGGCTTCTTATCCTTCACGAGCACCCGATCGGTCTGTTTAGGAGTGCTGAGTACAAATCCTTCTATGGAGACAGAAAGGCTGACTGGCTCATCGTAATGTATAGAGAAGTAGATTGTACAGCATGGTGTGCCTAAAAGGTGCTGGCAGCACACACATCACTGGGATTTACCGTGCTGTGTGTACAAATATGTGTGCTATTTGAGCATGTCTGTGTGTAAGATGTGACTGTTCAGTGAGCAAAAACAAAGACTATGGTTGGAATCTATCATGAGGGTAATATCCGAAAACAGTAACAAATCTGGGCTGAAACCAATTAAATTAACTTAGCTAACCACGCACACTTTCCAAAACTGGAGTGGTGTAAAAATGAAAAAGTTGCAATGTGTAAATCCAAAAAGATGCAAATTCCTATTTTAAGACTTTCTGGGCCTCATAAATGCCCACCCATTAGGTACAAACAGCACAGTACCTGCTGCTGTCATATAACTGCACTGTCAGGACCTTTCACTCTCAGAGATCACAGATCTCAGAGTGTCCTGCTTTATTACACTTGAGGCTGCCAGTATTCATACTGTTAGATCCATCAGATGATTTCAGCACTGTTTAGAGGATGGAAAAAGTGCATCAAATAGTCCGAAAAATACCATTTTTGAGGAACTTACAGAATTGGTTGCATTTATCTTCTCCCACTCTAATGGAGGTAAGTATTTGGCAGTAACTTTTACTCCTCTCCGTCTTCTAAGATTTGATAAAATGGTGCCATCTACTTCATCACATCTGGTATAGCTGGGATCCTAATGTCATAAAAAAATTGTAAAGTTGTTAACAAAATTTAAACAAGAAAAACATCAAGCAGAAGGTGGTTGATCTACCGTCTGTTGGATTGTTCATATGTAGAACTAGCTAAAAAAAGGGGGGGGACTTATAAAACGTAACTTTCAATAATAAAGAGTAAAATACAGCGGAGGGTGATTGCCCTGTATATCAACAGAATGCAAAGAGATACAATGACTAGTACCCCCTAAAAAATTACAACAAAAGGGAAATGCAACATAGATGGGTCTCTTTGTGTTCGGTAGGACCTGGAATGCCCAAATAAGTCCCATGTAATCCAAGATGGGGACGCTGACAGCGGGTTATGCGGGAAGGGAAATAAAGCGTGGTTTTACTCTACCTATTACACCCTAAAGGAGCATGGGGGAGGGGGCCAATACACCCTGCCTATCAATTACAGAGCACACGCCCCAATAGGGGTGACCCCATCAGGAACCTGACCCTCAAACGGCCATATCCCTAAAAAAGTCCCTCACACCACTCCCAATATGGCATGTTTCATCCTATGGGTTAGGAATCATCAGGGGATAATTGGTGCCTATTAGAGGCTATTAATATCCAGTAGTGTAACAGCCAAGGGATATCTTGCCCAGTAACAAAAACAAACGCCCTGTCAAATAAATAAGCAGTTAAGTAACAGCCTATGGCCAGTCGTCTCAAGCTAACTGGGTGTAAGATAAAGTGGCGGCAATACCTCATGGTGTCCGGCGTTCATATAGTAACAGGCCAGCGTCTCCTCAAAGTGCTGCGGAAAAGTTGAACGGCACTCCTCTTTTGTGCAGACGGTGCTCAGTGGTATTTTTAAGGTCATATAGTAGAAGATAGACCATGGCACGCTAGCTGCTGATTTGTCAGAAATAGCTTTTATTTAGTTAATTACATTTTAGCATTCATCCAGAAGGTGAGAATATAAGTAAATACTGGCCAACTTTTCGGTCAAATCAAGACCTTGGTCTCGGCCTTAGTATATATGTAGAATAGTTTAGGGAAACCAGGGAAACCATTCTACATATATACTAAGGCCAATGCTAAGGTCTTGATTTGACCGAAACGTTGGCCATTATTTACTTATATACTCACCTTCTGGATGAATGCTAAAATATAATTAACTAAATAAAAGCTATTTCTGACAAATCAGCAACTAGAGTGCTGTGGTCTATCTTCTACTATATGTCCTCAAATTGTTGACTTCTGCCCAACACTATGCCAGTGGGTGGCGCCGAGGCAGAAATTATCATATACAAGTCAAAGTAACAGTTCCTCTGTATGAAACACTTTACTTATTTTTAGGCTTAGCATACCCTTATAATTGTATTTTTTGCCTTTAGACTTTAAATGGTTCTTGATCATTTTTTTCTACACCTCCGCATTTGGAATTTGCACATACAGATTTGTTAATGTCTATCAGAAGTAGAATTGAGCGAACAAATGGATGTTCGGGTTCGAGAAGTTCAGCCGAACTTCACGAAAATGTTTAGGTTCGGGATCCGATTTGACCGGAACTTGACCCAAACCCGAACCCCATTGAAGTTCAATTGGGACCCGAACTTTTGGGCACTAAAAAGTCTGTAAAATAGCCCTGGAAAGGGCTAGAGGGCTGCAAAAGGCATCAACATGTAGGTAAATCCCCTGCAAACAAATGTGGATAGGGAAATTACTTAAAATAAAATAAATAAAAATTAACCAATATCAATTGGCAACTTGGAGGAGGAGGTGGAATAGGAGGTTGGGGTGGCGTCAGGTGGTAATGCTATGGGAGTTGAAGTTTTCATCACAGCCAAAAAGGATTCATGTCTGCCTGCAGTGCCACAGGTTCACTCACAGACTCAGGCCAATGGCAACCATACATGGGAGTTGAAGTTGTCATCACAGCTAAGAAGGAATCATGTCTGCCTGCAGGGCAACAGGCCTCATTCAAACATTGAGGCCCACGGGACCCACAAAGAGGAGAGTTAAAATCACGCCAAGACAGTATTGATTTCACCCAGCAATGCCACAGGCCTCATTCACAGATTTAGACCCATGGTACCCACAAATAGGAGAGTTACAATCATGCCAAAACAGTATTGATTTCACCCAGTAGTGCCACAGGCCTCATTCACAAATTTAGGACCATGGCACCCACAAAGAGGAGAGTGGTCCCGTAACAACAACACAGGCCTCAGGTCAACCTGCAATGGAACAGACCATTATCATTTATGTAGGCCCCTGACAACCAGACAGAGGAGAGGTCATTTGATAGTCTAAAGAGTTTAATGTCTCCCACCAATGCAGCAAGCGATTAAACAAAATATAGGCCCCTGACAACCAGACAATGGGGCGGTCATTTGACAGTAAAAATAGTTTAATGTCTCCCACCAATGCAGCAAGCGATGAAACGAAATATAGGCCCACTTCAACCAGACAAAGGGGCGGTCATTTGACAGTAAAAAGAGGTTAATGTCTCCCACCAATACAGTAGGCAATGAAACAAAATATAGGCCCCTGACAACCAGACAATGTAGAGGTTATTTGACAGTCTAAAGAGTTTAATGTCTCCCAACAATTCAGCAAGCGATGAAACAAAATATAGGCCCCTGACAACCAGACAATGGGGCGGTCATTTGATAGTCTAAAGAGTTTAATGTCTCCCACTAATGCATCAAGCGATGAAACAAAATATAGGCCCCTCACAACCAGACAATGGGGCGGTCATTTGACAGTAAAAAGAGGTTAATGTCTCTCACCAATACAGCAGGCGATGAAACAAAATATAGGCCCCTGAGAACCAGACAATAGGGCAGTCATTTGACAGTAAAAAGAGGTTAATGTCTCCCACCAATACAGCAGGCGATGAAACAAAATATAGGCCCCTGACAAGCAGACAATGTAGAGGTCATTTGACAGTATAAAGAGTTTAATGTCTCCCACCAATACAGCAAGCGATGAAACAAAATATAGGCCCCTGACAACCAGACAATGGGGCGGTTATTTGACAGTCTAAAGAGTTTAATGTCTCCCACCAATGCAGCAAGCGATGTAATGAAATATAGGCCCCTTACAACCAGGCAATGGGGCGGTCATTTGACAGTAAAAAGAGGTTAATGTCTCCCACCAATACAGCAGGCGATGAAACAAAATATAGGCCCCTGACAACCAGACAATGTAGAGGTCATTTGACAGTGCCAGGCTGCCCAGAGGTAACGATAAGTTGTCCTTTGTAGGTGGTGTATCGTCTGTGTCCTCCGTATCCCCCCAGACATGCTCCAGTGATGGCCCTGAGCTGCGTAGGGTGCCACCCTGCAGTGAAACCGGTTACTCCTCCTTCTCTACCTCCACCTCATCCTCCAGAAGTGTGCCCTGGCTTTCCACATGTTTACCTGGCCTCTGTTGGTGCAGGAACTCACCCTCTGAGCCACTTCTGTATGACCTGCCTGAAACCCTGTGAAATCCCCCTCTTCCTCCTCCTCCTGTGCCACATCCTCTTCCATCATCGCCGTAATATTTTTTTCAAGGAGACATAGAAGGGGTATTGTAATGGTAAAAAAGACCGCAACAAGGTACACAGGTCTTGCATGCAGGCCCAGGCCCAGTCACTGGTGGTGAAGTGGTGCTGGTCCGCAGAGCGACTGACCCGTGCATACTGCATCTGAAACTCCACTATCGCCCGCTGCTGCTCGCACAGTCTCACCAGCATATTTAAGGTGGAGTTTGAAGTTACGCTGCAGCGCAGACAGGCGAGCATCAGCAGGGTGAGAACGCCAAAAGCGCGCACATACGGACCACAATTTCAGCAGCAGCTCTCACATGTCTGGGTAGTTTTTAAGAAACTTCTGCACCACCAGATTCAGCACATGAGCCAGGCAAGGGATGTGCGTCAAGCCGGCTAGTCCCAGAGCTGCAACGAGATTTCGCCCATTACTGCACACCACCAGGCCGGGCTTGAGGCTCACAGGCAGCAACCACTCATCAGTCTGCTGTTCTATGCCCCGCCAAAGCTCATGTGCGGTGTGGGGTTTGTCACCCAAACACATGAGTTTTAAAATTGCCTGCTGACGTTTACCCCTGGCTGTGCTGAAGTAAGGGGGTGAGGTTCTTTCGATGACCGGATGAAGGGGTGGTAGAAGAGGAGGAGGATGATGCGGAGTAGGAGGAGGAAGGAAGAGGAGGCAACGAATAATGCCCTGCGATCCTTGGTGGTGGAAGGACATGCTCCAAACCGCTATCCGCCTCGGGCCCAGCCGCCACTACGTTTACCCAGTGTGCAGTTAGGGAGATATAGCGGCCCTGGCCGTGCTAATTGGTCCATGTATCTTTGGTTATGTGGACCTTGCCACAGATGGCGTTGCGCAGCGCACACTTGATTTTATCCTCCACTTGGTTATGCAGGGAAGGGACGGCTCGCCTGGAAAAGTAGTGGCGGCTGGGAACAACGTACTGGCGGACAGCCACCGCCATCAGCTGTTTGAAACAGTCCGTCTCCACCAGACGGAATGACAGCATTTCAAAGGCCAGTCATTTTGAAATGCTGGCATTCAGGGCCAGTGCTCAAGGGTGGGTAGGTGGGTATTTCCTCCTTCTCTTCAATGTTTGGGAGATGGACAGCTGAATGCTGCCGTGTGACATGGTGGAGATGCTTGGCGATGGTGTCGTATGTGGTGGTGCTGGTGGAACATCCTCTGTTTGCTGGTTGCCAGGTGCCACGGTGACGCCAGAGGTGAAGGGAGAGGCCGAGCCAGCAGCAGAAGAGGGAGCAGGAGGAGCATGAGAGAGTTCCTTGTTTTTAACCACTTCAGCCCCCCTACCTTAAACACCCTTAAAGACCAGGCCACTTTTTACAATTCCGCGCTACGCTACTTTCACCGTTTATTGCTCCGACATGCAACTTACCACCCAAATGAATTTTACCTCCTTTTCTTCTCACTAATAGAGCTTTCATTTGGTGGTATTTCATTGTTGCTGACATTTTTACTTTTTTTGCTATTAATAAAAATTTAACGACATTTTTGCAAAAAAATGATATTTTTCACTTTATGTTGGAAAATTTGTCAAATAAAACTACATTTCTCTAAAAAATTTTCTCTAAATTTATTGTTCTACATGTCTTTGATAAAAAAATGCAATAAGTCTATATTTATTGGTTTGGGTAAAAGTTATAGCGTTTACAAACTATGGTGCAAAAAAGTGAATTTCCGCACTTTGACTTTCTGAGCACCTGTCCTGTTTCCTGACGTACTACAATGCCCAGACAGTAGAAATACCCCATAAATGACCCCATTTCCGAAAGTAGACACCCTAAGGTATTCACTGAGGGGCATAGTGAGTTCATGGAAGTTTTTATTTTTGTCACAAGTTAGCGGAAATGGATTTTTTTTTTTTTTTACAAAGTCTCATATTCTACTAACTTGTGCCAAAAATACAATTTTACATGAACTCACCATACCCCTCACAGAATACCTTGGGGTGTCTTCTTTCCGAAATGGGGTCACTTGTGGGTATTTATACTGCCCTGGCATTTTAGGGGCCCCTAAAGCGTGAGAATCCAAATGCGTAAAAATGCCCTGTAAAATCCTAAAGGTACTCATTGATTTAGGCCCATTTGCGCATCTTGGATGCAAAAGTGGCACACATGGGGTATCGCCGTACTCAGGAGAAGTAGGGCAATGTGTTTTGGGGTGTATTTTTACATATACTCATGCAGGGTGTGAGAATATCTCTGTAAATGACAACTTTTAAAAAAATTTATACAAAGTTGTCATTTACAGAGATATTTTTCACACCCAGTAGGGGTATATGTAAAGAATACACCCTAAAACACATTGCCCTACTTCTCCTGAGTACGGCGATACCCCATGTGTGCCACTTCTTGCATCCAAGATGCGCAAATGGGCCCTAAATCCAATGAGTACCTTTAGGATTTTACAGGACATTTTTACGCATTTGGATTCCAAACTGCTTTTGACGTTTAGGGCCCCTAAAATGCCAGGGCAGTAAAATACCACACAAGTGACCCCATTTCGGAAAGTAGACACCCCAAGGTATTCGCTGATGGGCATAGTGAGTTCATGGAAGTTTTTATTTTTTGGCACAAGTTTATGGAAATTGATTTTTTTTTTTTTTTACAAAGTCTCATATTCCACTAACTTGTGCCAAAAATACAATTTTACATGAACTCACCATACCCCTCACGGAATACCTTGAGGTGTCTTCTTCCGAAATGGGGTCACTTGTGGGGTATTTATACTGCCCTGGCATTTGAGGGGCCCCTAAACGTCAGAAGCAGTTTGGAATCCAAATGCGTAACAAATGTCCTGTGAAATCCTAAAGGTACTCATTGGATTTAGGGCCTCTTTGCCATCTTGGCTGCAAAGAGTGGCACACATGGGGTATTGCCGTACTCGGGAGAAGTAGGGCAATGAGTTTTGGGGTGTCTTTTACATATACCCTTACTGGGTGTGAAAATATCTCTGTAAATGACTACTTTGTATAATTTTTTTTAAAAAGTTGTCATTTACAGAGATATTTCTCTCATCCAGCATGGGTATATGTAAAAATACACCCCAAAACACATTGCCCTACTTCTCCTGAGTACGGCGATACCTCATGTGTGCCACTTTTTGCATCCAAGATGCGCAAATGGGCCCTAAATCCAATGAGTACCTTTAGGATTTCACAGGACATTTTTACGCATTTGGATTCCAAACTGCTTTTGACGCTTAGGGGCCCCTAAATGCCAGGGCAGTAAAATACCACCCAAGTGACCCCATTTCGGAAAGTAGACACCCCAAGGTATTCGCTGATGGGCATAGTGAGTTCATGGAAGTTTTTATTTTTGGCACAAGTTTGCGGAAATTGATTTTTTTTTTTTTTTTTTTTACAAAGTCTCATATTCCACTAACTTGTGCCAAAAATAAAATTTTACATGAACTCACCATACCCCTCACGGAATACCTTGGGGTGTCTTCTTCCGAAATGGGGTCACTTGTGGGGTATTTATACTGCCCTGGCATTTGAGGGCCCCTAAACGTCAGAAGCAGTTTGGAATCCAAATGCGTAAAAATGTCCTGTGAAATCTTATAAGTACTCATTGGATTTAGGGCTCTCTGCGCATTTGGCTGCAAAGTGGCACACATGGGGTATCGACGTACTGGAGAAGTAGGACAATGTGTTTTGGGGCGTATTTTTACCTATACTCCTACTGGGTGTGAAAATATCTCTGTAAATGACAACTTTGTATAATTTTTTTAAAAAGTTGTCATTTACAGAGATATTTTTCACACCCAGTATGGGTATATGTAAAAGTACACCCCAAAACACATTGCCCTACTTCTCCTGAGTACAGAGATACCACATGTGTGCCACTTTTTTGCAGCCAAGTTGCGCAATTCGGCCCTAAATCCAATGAGTACCTTTTAGGACGGTATTTTTACGCATTTTTCTTCTCACGCTTCAGGGCCCCTAAAATGCCAGGGCAGTATAAATACCCCACATGTGACCCCATTTTGGAAAGAAGACACCCCAAGGTATTCTGTGAGGGGTATGGTGAGTTCATAGAAGATTTTTTTTTTTTGCCCAAGTTAGCGGAATTTGATTTTTTTTTGTTTTTTTCACAAAGTCTCCCTTTCCGCTAACTTGTGACAAAAAGTTCAATCTTTCATGGACTCAATATGCCCTCAGCGAATACCTTGGGGCGTCTTCTTTCCGAAATGGGGTCACATGTGAGGTTTTTGTACTGCCCTGGCATTTGAGGGTCACCGCAATCATTACACGTATGGCCAGCATTAGGAGTTTCTGCTATTCTCCTTATATGGAGCATACGGGTAATGAGATTTTTTCCGTTCAGCCTCTGGGCTGAAAGAAAATGAACGGCACAGATTTCCTCATTCGCATCGATCGATGTGGATGAAAAAATCTCTGCCAAAAAATATGCAAGAAAAAGAGGGGCCTGGCGATTGCCAGGGACATAGGGGCTCCGCCCAAACATCCATACCCACTCAGCTCCTATGTCCTGGCAAACGTGATTTCTCCATTCACATCGATCAATCCATCGGTGTGGAGGAAGACATCTTTGCCAGATTTTTTGATACAAAGTGTTTGCCAAAGCATATGAACTCCAACACCTCTCCTCAGCTCACATGCCAGGGCAAACGTATCTGTCCTGCAGAGGAGAAATCTCGCCTTGCAGCGCCGCATACACTGACTTCACGTGTCTTCTGATAGCAGCAATGCTTCTCTCAGAATTCACATCAGTGCTGCGGCGTTTGCCGGTTGGTCCGTTGGTCTGTTGGTATACCTGGAAAATAAAGGGTGGTTATGGGGAAAAAAAAAAAAAAGAAGAAAAACAGGCAGCAGGCACATGACTTGAACGTTGCAAACTTTATAAAACCAGAACATTTTAAAACTTTTATAAAACATGAACATAAAAACCTGAACTAACTCAAGATTTTTTTTCTTGCTACCTGTTTAATTTTTTATTTTTTTACCATTTCACTCTTTATTTTCCTAGCAGAAACCTCTCCTTTCCCATGGGACAATGTGTAAAGTGTAAATCACACAGAGATGGTGCGAAGTACATTATACGCAGTTATCCCAAGTGAAAGGAGAGGTTTCTACCGCTTTCACACTTCTGCTGTAGCACACCAGCACCGTCCCTATGTGTTAGGGTCTCTCAAAACCTAGTGTCCTGAGAGACCCTAGAGCCTCAGTGGAAAAAAAACTACCTGTGTAGTGCTGTCCCTAGGTCCCTAAGTGTACCTGAGTGTGGTACTTCCGGAAACACTCTCCAAGGCATAGGGCAGGGTGGTCAGGACAGTCAGGACAGAAATAACGGGTGTCACGCCTTATTCCACTCCTGCTACAGACACGACATTTTTTCGGGTGGCGGTTGGTTTGAGGTACCCGGCACAACGCTAGGGAAGTGCCGCCGTGTAGACGGCTAACTACACTGGTGGATGGGGCCACGGAACCTCCTGGGTACAGGAGGTTCTCGACGATCTCTTCCTGGAATTTTAGGAAAGATCCAGTTCTCCCAGCCTTACTGTAGAGAACGTAACTATTATATAGAGCCAATTGAATCAGATAAACAGACACTTTTTTATACCAGCGTCTGGTCTTTCGGGAAACCAAATAAGGGGCCAACATCTGGTCGTTGAAGTCCACCCTCCCATGTGGAGGTTATAGTCGTGGACTGAGAGGGGCTTTTCAACGACACTGGTTGCCCGTTGAATTTGTACTGTCGTGTCTGCGTGAATGGAGGAGAGCATGTAAACGCTCACGCTTGTCTCTCCATTTCACCGCGAGCAGTTCGTCGTTACACAGTGCAGCCCTCTGCCCCCTTGCAAGTCGGGTGGTAAGAAGCCGTTGGGGTAGCCCCGGCGACTAGGTCGCGCGGTGCCGCAGCAGCCAATCTGTTCTAGGAACAAATGCTTGAAGAGGGCCACACTTGTGTAAAAGTTGTCCACGTAAAGATGGTACCCCTTGCCGAATAAGGGTGACACCAAGTCCCAGACTATCTTCCCACTGCTCCCCAGGTAGTCAGGGCAACCGACCGGCTCCAGGGTCTGATCTTTTCCCTCATAGATCCGAAATTTGTGCGTATAGCCTGTGGCCCTTTCACAGAGCTTATACAATTTGACCCCATACCGGGCGCGCTTGCTCGGGATGTACTGCTTGAAGCCAAGGCGCCCGGTGAAATGTACAAGGGACTCGTCTACGCAGATGTTTTGAGCAGGGGTGTACAAATCTGCAAATTTCTGGTTGAAATGGTCTATGAGGGGCCGAATTTTATGGAGCCGGTCAAAAGCTGGGTGGCCTCTGGGACGGGAGGTGGTGTTGTCACTAAAGTGCAGGAAACGCAGGATGGTCTCAAACGTGTCCTGGACATGGCAGCAGAGTACATGGGCATGTGATGAATTGGGTTCGTGGACCAATATGACCGCAATTCATGTTTTTTGGTTATGCCCATGCTGAGGAGAAGGCCCAGAAAAGTTCTAAGTTCGGAAACTTGACTGGTTTCCACCGGAAAGGCTGGGCATAAGAGCTTCCCGGGTTGTCGGCGATAAATTGAGTGGCATATCTGTTTGTTTCTGCCACGACTAAGTCAAAGAGCTCCGCAGTGAAAAACAGCTCAAAAACCCCAGCGCCGATCCTATCTGAGCTGTTTCCACCCGAACTCCTGACTGGGCGGTGAAAGGGGGAACTACTGGTGCGGCTGAAGATGGGGGCTGCCAATCAGGATTTGCCAGCACCTCAGGGACTCTAGGGGCTCTACGGGCCTGTCTGCGCGGTGGCTGCGACGGGGAAACTACTGCACGTGCCACCGCACCAGCTTCTACTGCCCTTCTGGTGCTCGCCACTTCACCATGTTCTACGGCAGTGCTGGTAGAAGGTCCAGGACGGGCTGCGCTGCTGGTGTATGCCTCACCACGTAATCCGGCAGCGCCAGCCCCACTCTGCTGCCCTTGAAGCGGATCCTGCGCAACCTGCGGTCTAGCAACACGGGGCCGGGTACGCCTGCTTCTATCAGGGACCTCCACCTCCTCGTCAGAACTTTGGGTCAGAGAGCCACTGCTTTCTACAGGTTGGTATTCTGACCCGCTGGATTCGCCAGATGAGGGTTCCCACTCCTCATCCGACTGGGTCAGAATCCTGTAGGCCTCTTCAGAGGAATACCCCTTGTTTGACATTTGGCCGTCTAAATTTAGGGGTATTCCCTGAGACTACCCAAGAAAAAAAGCAAGCCTGTCTTACAATTGAGAGGGTAGCGAGTACAGAAGCCGCTGCGATTGATAAAAAGATCAAAACTGATTTTTTTATTACCGCAGCGCTTGTGAAGGGATTGTGCAGTGATTACAAAAAAAAATTTTTTGTCACTGCGGCGGGTGGGCGTGGGTGAACGCACGTAGGGCGACCGATCAGGCCTGATCGGGCAAACACTGCGCTTGGGGGTGGAGGGCGAACTAAAGTGACACTAGTACTATTATATATCTGACCGTGATCAGTTCTGATCACTTACAGATACTATAAGAGTACAAACGCTGATTAGCTCTACGCTAATCAGCGAACCAGTGACTGTGGTGCGGTGGGCTTGGCGCTAACGCTAACTACCTACCAAAGGGGACTAAACTAAGCTAAACCTAACAGTCAATCTTAGTGAAAAAAAAGTGACAGTTTACACTGATCACTTTTTTCCCTTTCACTGGATGATTGACAGGTGCTGAAAGGGGTGATCAAGGGGTTAATTTGGGTGATGGGGGCTGATCAGGGGCTATGTGTGGTGCTTGGTGTACTCACTGTAGAGGTGTGCTCTCTCCTGGGTCCAACCGACGAAAAGGACCCAGGAGAGAGCACAGAAGCCATTTAATCCATCATATTTACTAATATGATGGGTTAAATGGCTCCTGATTCGTTTTTTTGAATGTCATCAGCCCGCCAGCGCTGCCGATTGGCTGGCAGGCTGATGACCAAGTTCTTCTGTATTCACTGCTATGCGCGATCTGCGCATGCGCGGGCGCTTGTGCCCGAAATCTCGCGCATCGCGAGAGGACGCCCCGATGCGTCCAAACAGAAGATCCCGGCCGCCAGCAGGACGCAATCCTGCGTACGGCGGTCGGGGACTGGTTAAGGTGTTTACTCCACAGCAGTTCATACTTTGCATGTAGATGCCTGGTCATGCAGGTTGTGCTCAGGTTAAGAACATTTATGCCTCGCTTCAGACTATGATGGCACAACTCGTGCAAACCACTCGTGTCTTGTCGTCAGGACATTGTGTGAAGAACTGCCCCGCCAATGAACTCCTTGGAGCAGGCCTTGGTGTGCTCGGTGGAAGAGGTGGAAGACTGATGGGCACGGGCTGCAGGTGCCAACTCTGAGCTTTCTGCAGAGAATTGGGTGTTAGATACTGTGAAGGAACTGGAGGCACTGTCAGCCACCCAATCTACTATCGCCTGTACATGTTCTGGCTTCACCATCCGTAGAGTGGCATTTGGTCCTATCAAATAACGCCGCAGATTCTGTCGCCTACTCGCACCAGAGACAGGTGTTTGACTTGGAGCGGTAGTTGGCGCTGAACGGCCAGGTCCTCTCCCAGTAACAGGAGCTCCACCAACACCACCACGACAATGCCCACGTCCCATATTTGATGTTCTCCTCATTATTTGCGTTCACCCACCAAGCTGAAAGATTGGTCTCTCTCTGGTGTCAATTTACCTGACACTAGTCGACAATTACGTTCGCTAAGGCAGTGCCCGTGTCATAAAAATGCTCTGTGGACCCAGAATAATGTTTTTGTGCCCAAAAGACACTGATTCTCAATTTCTATGCGGAAATGTAAAATTTGTTTTTGGTACGCTGTATGCACAAGTGGTTTATGGAACAAGAACAAGTATTTTTGTAATAAAATACAGAAAATAAGTATTTCACTGCTGTAAATTGAAATTAATTATTTATACGCCGGATGCACAACTGTTTTTTCAGCCTAAAACACGGCTTTCAATAAAACCCCAAAATGCAGTTTTTAACTGCTGGACATTAAAAGTAGATATTTATACTATGTATGGACACCAGATTTGGTCACCAGAATTCACAATTGCAGTATTAGACTGTTATAAATTGGAAATAATTATTTAAACGACGGATGCACAACAGTTTTTTCAGCCTAAAACACAGCTTTTTTTAATAGCACCCCAAAATGCAGTTTTTAACTGCTGTACATTAACAGTAGATATTTATACTATGTATGGCCACCCGATTTGGGGTCCCAGAACACGGATTTGGTCACCAGAATTCACAAATGCAGTATTTAGCTGCTATATATTGGAAATATTTATTTAAACGACGGATGCACAACTGTTTTTTTGGCCTAAAACACGGTTTTCTTCAATAAAACCCCAAAATGCAGTTTTTAACTGCTGTACATTAACAGTAGATATTTATACTATGTATGCACACGAGATTTGGGGATCCAGAACACGGATTTGGTCACCAAAATTCACAAATGCAGTATTAGACTGTTACAAATTGGAAATATTTATTTTAACGACGGATGCACAACGTTTTTTTGGCCTAAAACACAGCATTTTTTAATAAAACCCCAAGATGCAGTTTTTAACTGCTGTACATTAAAAGTAGATACTTATACTATGTATGGACACCAGATTTGGGGACCCAGAACATGGATTTGGTCACCAAAATTCACAAATGCAGTATTAGACTGTTATAAATTGGAAATAATTATTTAAACGACGGATGCACAATAGTTTTTTCGGCCTAAAACACAGCTTTTTTCAATAAAACCCCAAAATGCATTTTTTACTGCTGTAAATTTAAATTAGATATTTATACCGTGTATGTACAACTGCTTTGTGAAGCAAGAATATTGCTTTTTTCACACAAAAATTAATAATGCACTATTTCTCAGCTGTAATGTGAAATCGGTATTTAAGAGGTGTATTTCAAGATGCTCTGTGGATCAGGATTACCACTCTTTTGTCAAAAAATACACTTATGCTGTATTTCACATCAGCAATGTAAAATAGGTGGTTGTAATGTGTATTTCAGACTGTTTGGTGGACCTTGAATAATGTTTTTTTTTTCTATAAAAAACAAAGAAGCACTATTTCGATGCAGAAATATAAAATATGTCGTTGGACGGTGTATGCAGAACTGTTTTGTGGACAAGGAATATGGTTTTTCCCCAAAATTACACGGATTCTCTATTTCACCGCAGAAATGTCAAATATATATTTTGGCGGTGTAAAATAGGCTAGGTGGTTCAGGATGACCACTTTTTTTTTTAACTAAAAGACACTGATGCACTAGCTGAAATGGAATATACGTTTTAGTGCATTGTATGCACAAGTGCTCTGTGGCACCACAGATCCCAGGCTAGACAAATGGACTATGTCACCCCTTAAACATACAAAAGGCAATATAGGGGACTTGAGCAGCCTTCACTGAGCTACAAAATAGGATTAGGCTGATGTCCCTGGCAGGCTGGCAGACATGCAGTACACTGCAGTGCCTAAAATGGTCGCCGACGCCCACCTCAGTAACAGATGGATTACAAAAAAAATCGCAGTGGCTGGGTACAGAAATGTTGGATTGCTGAGGCTCCCTCTCTCTCTATGTGCTGTATATTGTGGATTAAAGTTGCACAGGTTCTTCAGATTTCTGCCCTATTCTGTCCCTGATCGCACCAGCAGCAACCTTGCTCTAATCTCAATTCAGCAGACTGACGTGCGGCAGTATGTGACTCCAACTTATAAAGAGGCTGGGTCACATGCTGCACTCAGCCAAGCCATTAGTAGGCATGGCTGTGATGGCTTCTTAGGGTAAGAAGTAAAACGCTTGCTGATTGCTGATTGGCTGCTTTGCAGCCCTTCAGAAAGCAGGAAGAAATCGCCGAACAACAGACCCGAACCCAAACTTTATTGAAAATGTACTATACAGTTCGGGTTCGCTCAACTCTAATCAGAAGCTATCAGCCCACTTTTTCTCAAGGGTTTCACAATCATAGACAAATATTCTACAATAATAATCCTGGTGCTTATAGTTTACTGGCTGATGTATTTTCGTGCTTCATACCTGCACTGGACTCTGTTCAGTTGATAAATTTATATTTCAGCAAAGTTTCTTAAAAAAAACAGTCTAGTGTACCTGACTAGAGATGAGCGAACTTCTATTTTTAGTTTGGCATCCAAAGTTCGGTTTCGGGTTATCGTAGCATCCCGTTATGGATTCCGCTACCGCGGACCATAACGGCATTTGGAATCCATAAGGGGATGCTTCATTGAACCCGAACCGTGGACAACCCTAAAGACCTGGGGTGACATCACCGTCATGTGATCAGTGCAGGGGGCGTGGCTCAGTACTGGATTGGATAAGAGGTGATCCAGTGCTGAGCCACGCCCCCTGCACTGATCACATGACGGTGACGTCACCCCAGGTCCTTAGGGTTGTCCACGGTTCGGGTTCAATGAAGCATCCCCTTATGGATTCCAAATGCCGTTATGGTCCGCGGTAGCGGAATCCATAACGGGATGCTACGATAACCCGAACCCGAACTTTGGACGCTGAACTAAAAATAGAAGTACGCTCATCTCTATACCTGACCTGACATGTTCTTCTGCATCATTCACTGCTATGTTGTGGTGGGCTCCGTTCAATTGTGCATTTTTTCTAAATGTTATTACAAAAATGTAATTAATCATAGACTAGTTTATCTGACATGTTGTTCTGGGTCACTGATTGTTATATTGTAGTGGACTCTGTCTAATTGACTTTTTTTCTGAAAATGTGTTGAAAATTGTATTACAAAAATTCTATTTATCACCGACTGGTGTAGCTGATGTGTTGCTCTGCATCAGTCAAGGTTATATAATATTGGCCTCTGTCCAATTGGCCATGTTTTCTACAAAAATGTGGTTCAGGAGCAGGTAATACTGTGGCTGCTTTTGGTGCAGGCTCAAAAGCTGTCACATGTAAGTTAGGCATCGGTGGTGGTAGTAGTGGTGGCAGAAATGTTTGAACATTGTTGCTAGTGGGTCTGTGCAGGTATCTCTCGCGTGGGAATTTTACTCCACTGTGCTGGCCGATATTGTAGTGGACTTTATCCAATTGCTCTTTTGCTTTTTTCTAAAAAATTCTTAAACTTTTATTACAAAATTTCATTTTGTCACAGACTGGTGTACATAATGTGTTGTTTTGCGACACTCACTGTTACATTGTGTGAACTCTGTCCAACTGACAATTTTTTACTAAAAAAAAGTTACAAAAATTTCATTTGGCACAGGCTTCTGTACCTGACCTGATGTATTGGTCTGCCTCACAGTTGCCATACATTGTTGTCATACAGTGTGACCAATTGACAATTTTCTCTACAAAACCGTGGCTCAGGAGCAGGTGATGCTGGTGCTGTTGGTGCAGGCTCAAAAGCTGTCAGACCTAGGGCAAGTTGGTTGGTGTTAGTGGGGATGGCAGAAATATGTTGAGTGTTGCTGGAAGTGGGTCTGTGTGGGTATCTCCCGTATAGGAAGTTTTTCTCCCCAGTGCCAGCCAACAAAACCATTTCAGTGTGCAATATCTACAGGCAGAGAGTAAGACATGACTGTTCAAGCACAAATGAAGAAGCTATGGGGGATATTTATCAAAAGTGGTGTAAAGGAAGACTGCCCATGGCAACTAAACAGACTCCGTTCTTTTATTTTTCAAAAGAGCTCTGCAAAATTAAGGATGAAATTATATTGGTTGCTGTTGGCAACTAAGCCAGTTTTTTTTTTTACACCAGTTTTGATAAATCTACCCAAATGGCCCTCCTTGAGCACATGAAGCTGCATCAGCTGTTCACACTAAAAAATCAAATTAGCCAGCAATGTGAGCAAGACTGCTCTCCTTCGCATTTCTGATGAATATAGTATATTAGGGAAATCTAAATCTAGTTAGTATCTGTGTCCCGATAGTTTCCACACTCATCCTTCGTTCCAGAAGATCATGATAATGTAGAAGCAGAAGATCGTGATAATGTAGCTACAGGAATTTACTCAATATTTCATCTTGATGATATCATGAAGTTTGCATGCCTGCGTCTTGCGCCCAGCCTTGGATATCTCTGCAGAAATACATCTGGATCACAGGCTTTGTTGACCTTTATTTGTTTACTTGAAGAATCTTTTCTATGATTGGTGTTTCATCGATTGGCTTTCTAGTTGCTGAGGAACCGCTTCAATAGTGTTATCTGTCACAATGGATTCGTAGTTGAGCAGCTTCTTAAAATGCTCCTCCCAGCAGTAAAAGATGGCAGCTCCATCTATCTGAGGTGTTCCATCTTGATAGGTGTGGGACTATTTTACCTGGGTTTCTAGAGAGTCATCATCTCAAAGAAGCTCTGCAAGTATTAGCAAAGCTTTGCATCTACTTAGCTTTCTCTTCCCATCATTCTTTCTTGATGTTGTCGATTTTCCCTTTCAAGGCCAGCCAAGTCAGTTTGCAAATTTAACAAAAAACTGTGGGGGTCATTTACTAAGCTACTAAGCTTTCATTTGCTAAGCTGTTTTAGGCGTAGAAAATTGTCTACATTTAAGACAGCTCGGAAGCTGTCTTACATTTAGAACTGGTGCTGGCTACCTTGGGGCACTTTAGGCACCTTCCCCTGTGAGAGGATACCTCAGCAATAGGTTCCCTAGCTTGCCAGTATTCAGAGAAGGTGTGTTGTGTTTTTGTCTGCCTCTGTACCGACTTTCTGCCTGTTTCCTGGACTCTGACCCTCTGCTGCCTGACCTTACCTGTGCCTGACCGCAGTATTGACCATTCGCTGCCCGCCCTTACCTTGGACCATTTACCGCTCTGCATGTACTCTGCCTATCTTGACCTCTGCTTGTTCTTGACTACAATTTTTCCTGAGCCGTTGGTGCCCTGCACCAGGGTCTTTTGACCCCCGTGGGTTGACTGTCAATCATACAACTACTTCAAGGGGTAGCAGCCTGCTGGCTCCCCTAAAGCAAAGTCCAGTATAGGGGTTAAAGAGTGAAAGCAGGAGAATGCCAGGATAACCCCATTAGAAGTAGCCCCAAATTAAATCTGTGGGTTGACGCAGTGGTTCCACACCAATTGTTATAACAAAAAGTAGTATTTCTCCCATCTTTTCCCTTGTCAACCTTTCTTACTTTTTCTAAAGATTACTTCTCACCCTTCTCAACTAAGCTTTGTAAAAGGGCTTAAAAATTGAAAAAAAAGTTAATTATGGTGTAGATTGTTTCCTTATTGATTCTGACTTGTCCCTGCACTGCCAATACTTATCCTTCCTGATCCTTGTTTATAAACTGGAGCTTAAGATGTGAAGTCTAGGTTACATCATGTGACAGCAGCAGCCAGTCAAGGCACACGTGGATGGCATTTTGTCTCTGCTCAAGTCAGGAAGTTTTTATGAACCTTAGTGATTATTACCATGATCAAGTGACGAAATGTCATGTGCATGTAACCTCATTGTGTACACTTTGTAAATAAGAACATATTCAAGCCTGGTTTCACAACAGGGTAACAGTACATAAGAAGTAAGTTAAGTAAATTACCATTTTTTCGTTTAAAAGTGGATAGATAGCGCTTTTAACTCTAACAGGACACAGCTAAAATTTATTTTTGAATTTCCTATTTTCCTTCCACACCTTGCGAGAACCATAATTTATTTTCGTTTTCTGCTCACATAGCCATGTGAAGGCTTTTTTTTTTTTGTGTGGGACAAGTTGTACTTTTAAATTTTATTCTTTATTTGTACCATGGCTTGTATTTAAAATAAGAAAACATTTTTTGTGAGGCTAAATTAGAGTCTTATTTTTACAACGTTCACAGTTTGCTAAAAATTACATGACAATCTTTCTCTGAGGGGCAGTACAATTACAGCAATACCAAATTTATATACTTTTTACTATGTCTTACTACTTTTAAAAAATAAAAACCTTTGGAAAAACATTTTTATTGCATTGCCATATTCTGACAGCCAAAACTTTTTTATATTGCTGTCTACAGAGCTGTATGAGGGCTATTTTTTAGCAGACTGAGCTGTAGTTTTCATTGGTATTTATTTGGGGGTACATAAGACTTTTTGCTCACTTTTTATTAATTTTTGGAGGGGCAAGGTGACCAAACAGCCTTTTTTTTTAATTTTTCATTACGTGTTTACCGCACAGAAACATATCTTTTATATTTTAATAGTTCAAACGTTTTCAAATGTGGTGATGCCAATGATGTTAAATATTTTTATTATTTACTAGCAAAAGGACCCGGCTTCGCATGGGTATATTTAATCTATTTCATTTAATGTTTGTGTCTGTCGTTAAAAGATATTGACAGTATCCCTCATAACAGTGACCTCTACAGCACCCCAACCCTTTAATAGTGAACGCCACAGTCCCTCACCCCTTAACACTGACCCCCCCCCCCCCACAGTGCCCCACTTTAAAATGGGACATCCACAGCAGTCCATGCCCTTAACTTTGACCTTCAAAGCAGCCTGCCCCTTTAACAGTGAGTTTCACAGCATCCCACTCCCTTGAGATTGACCTCCTCAGGGCCCTGCCCCCTTAACAGTGACCTCCACAGAGCCCCGCTGCCTTAACAGTGACCTCACAGTACCCTCCTGCCCTAACAGTGACCTCCACAGCAGTTGCCCCTTAAATAATGGCCCCTGCCCCCTTAACAGTGACCCCCACAGTGTCCGCTACTTTAATAGTGACCTCTACAGCAGCCTGCCCCCTTAACAGTAACATCCCTTTAACCGTGACCCCTACAGTGCCCTGCCCTTTAATGCTAGGGCTACAGGACGACATATGTCGTGCAACATTTTGTCTCAACTATTTTTATAATGATAGGCTATGGTGTCTCACTGCGACATGTGACATGCTGCGACTGCGACACAACTGTTGCAAAAAATCCATCAAAGATGGATTTTAAAGCGACTGTCGCATCGCAGTCGCAGCATGTCACATGTTGTAGTGCAACACCATAGACTATCATTATAAAACTGTGTGTATGTGGAGACTAACGGCCTGCAAGCTTCTATTGGCTGATAAGGGACATGTGACCGTGTGTATGACAGTTGGGTTTTTGAGTGATCGCGAAACATAAATACATACACACACATATATACGTCCTTCTTATATATATATATATATAGAATTTTCTATGTAAAATTGAGAAAGGAGGGTCATTTCAGTTTTTAATATTTAATACTTTTTGCACAGTAATTTTTAGTCCTCTTTGGGAACTTAAACCTGCCATCTTCTGACTGCTTGTTCCATACACCACAATAGAATACAACTGCGGGTTTCTGACACACTGCTTGTAAAGCTGATTTGGAAAGACTTATGTCCCAGGAAATACGACTGTGGTGGGACCGTGCTACATTATTGAAATATCTTGAAAAAGCAATGATACCAAGGGGATTACACATTAAAAAAATCCCCACCACCGTCTTCTCAGAGGACTTTGTATCTCGATGGAATGCGATCTTGTCAAAATGCTCCACACAGTTGATGCAACTTATAGTGGAGCAAGAGGAGGTTAAACTGATTCCCATACAAGGAGAAATTGATACATGCATGCAATCTCTGCATCAATATGAGTCTTTCTCAGAATATTCAACCGGTCTGGAAAAAGTTAATTCCTCAATCAAGGAGTTAGAGGATTACATCACACAAGTGAAACATACTAAATTCTAGCGTGATCTGTATGACTATGCAAATGATCAGGTTTATGAATGGGGGAGAAGGGACAATATTCGCCGTATTCCAAAATCTATCCGGAAAAAATCAAAGGGCTCCAAAAAATTAAAATCACCGAAAGTGAGTTTTTTTCCCTCAGATCCGGACACTTCTGATTTAAATAGTGATTCTGAAGATTCTATAGCGGAACAAACTAACAGCGATAGGGACCATACTTCCAGCCAGCCTAAGATGTCTTATTACAAAAAGTCTAAAAATAAGGGTAAAACCAAAAAAGCAAAAAATGACAAAGGAGGGGGGTTGGAAACATGGAAAATATGATTACACACCAACACAAGAATTGAGTTGTCAGCAACATGATTTTTTAGATATTATGAATTTATCTGCATATGAGTTGACAGAACAGCAACAACATGTTCTTAGGTTGGGTCTTAATTTTGCACCTGCATGTGACTTTGACTTGTTTTCCACCATCATTGATATTAATAAATTTGTCAGAAATCTTACTGTCATATGACATTTTGATGGTTTGGAGAACAACTCAGAGCCACAAACCAAAACAAATTATGTCACTGTCATATCTCACAGTTAAGTAAGGACTGATGTCCGAAACGCGTCAACTGTACAGGAGCACGACAATTATGGGGATCGACTTGTTGTAAAACTATTTTACCACCACAATAAACTACTGGCTTGCAACATAAGTGAAGTGCTGGAACCTTTTTGTTTTTTCCTATTGCCAAGAGGTCTTACTCGTGTTCCGTGGCACCGAGGGATAATTGGCCAAGACAGGTGAGCTGGATACACATGTATATTTGTAGACTGTCAGATACCCTCACGTGCCGCCAGTCTCTCCGATCTTCTCACCTCTGTCATGGGAGGGACCGTGACAGTAACCCCCCCCCCCTCTACGGATGACCTCTGGACACCCAGGGCCGACTTTATCAGGATGAGCCCTGTGAAAAGCCTTCACAAGGCGACTGGCATTAACGTCGGTCACAGGAACCCACATTCTTTCCAGTCTTTTCCGTAACCTTTGTAGTGCACGAGATACTGAACAGATCGATGGAGAATTCATGAGTTCACTATCCTGGCAATCTGAAATTCAAGATTAACGTCCACCAAGACAAGAGCAGGAGGTAAGGAGGACGGTTCAGCAGGTTCGACATATCTTTTCAGTAATGATTTGTGAAAAACATTATGAATTTTTAAAGCCTGTGGGCGTTCAGGCAGAAAAGCAACCGGATTAATAATGGCAGAGATCTTATATGCCCAATAAACCTTGGCTCCAACTTTCAAAAAGGTACCTTCAACTTAATTGAAGACACACAGAGTCACCCCCTCTCAGGTCCGGACCACTCATATGTCTCATGTCATTCCATACGTTAGTTTTTAATTGTTTCGAATTTTCCGCCAAATAGATGACAACGAAGAGGAAAATCTTTCTTCTTCCGGTATACCAGGGGTCTCAGTACCAGAAAACGTGCCAAACTGCGGGTGGAACCCATATGGTCCGAAAAACGGCGACTTATCAGTGGACTCCTGCCTACGGTTATTTATGGCAAATTCAGCCAACGACAAAAATGAAGACCACTCCTCCTGATTCTCCGAGACAAAACATCTCAAATAAGTCTCCAGATTCTGGTTAGTGCACTCAGTCTGTCCGTTCGACTGAGGATGAAAAGCCGAAGAGAAGGACAATTGGACCCCCAGGCGAGTACAGAACGCCTTCCAGAATCTGGAAACAATCTATCCCCCTATCAGATACCACATCAGAGGGGATACTGTGTAGTTTCATGATTTTATTGACAAACACTTGTGCAAGAGTTTTAGCATAAGGAAGACCTGATAATGCTATAAAGTGCGACATCTTGCTGAAGCGATCAACAACCACCAGAATCACAGTTTTCACTGAGGAATTAGGCAAATCTGTGATAAAGTCCATGAACACAGTCGAGACGGGATAGATAAGGGAAGTAGAGATCCTGAAGGCCGAGTATGTGTCATCTTGGCACGTGCACAAGTCTCACAGGCTGTCACATAGCCCTCAATACATTTACGCAATCCTGGCCATCAGAATCTCCGGGAAATTAGAGGAGGACAAGAGTCAGGTGTATCTCCCTGGGCCTCCAACACCTCTGCCTCAAGTTCAGGATAAAGAGCAGATACAACCCCCCCATCAGCTAATATCGGGCCAGGATCCTCCGAATCACCACCCCTGGGTAAAGCTACGCGACACAGCATCTGCTTTGATGTTCTTAACCCCAGGGCGATAGGTGACAACAAAATTAAATCTGATAAAAAAGAACGACCATCTAGCTTGTCTCGGGTTCAGACATTTAGCCGACTCCAGATAAGCCAGATTTTTGTGATCAGTAATTAACGTAATGGGATGAATCGCACCTTGCAACCAATGACGCCATTCCTCAAAAGCCAACTTAATGGCCAGCAACTCTCTATTACCTACATCATAATTTCTTTTAGTAGTAGAGAGCTTTTTAGAGAAAAAAGCACATGGGCGCCATTTGCTAGGAGAAGGACCCTGCAACAAGACTGCTCCAACCCCTACCACGGATGCGTCAACTTCCACAATGAATAGTTGTGACACATCCGGTTCCACCAGTATAGGAGCGGAAGCAAAACACTCCTTCACTGCTGAAAAGGCATCTAATTCCTCATCAGACCAGACTGAGAAATCCACACCTTTCTTAGTCATATCTGTTAATGGTTTAACAACAGTCGAGTAATTCAAGATAAATTTACAGTAGTAGTTGGTGAACCCCAAAAATCGCATGAGCGCTTTCAGATTTTCTGGTCAATCCCAGTCAGTCCAACACAGCAGACTTTCTCCGGATGAGATGAAAGTAGGTAACCCAGGAATTGCACACAATCTTAGCATACAATTTATTCTCCCTTAGGATCTGTAAGACCTGTCTCACGTGATCCTGATGCGTCTCCATGTCAGGGGAATAAATTAAAATATCACCCAGATACACCACCACAAACCTGCCCACCAGATGATGAAAGATGTCATTGTTGAAATGTTGAAAAACCGCAGGAGCACTGTTTAACCCAAAAGGCATGACCATATTTTCAAAATGACCCTCAGGGGTATTAAAGGGTGTCTTCCATTCGTCCCTCTCCTTGATCCTTATCAGACTATTTGCCCCCTCAAATCCAACTTCGAGAACACCTTGGCACCGACAATCTGATTGACCAAATCCGGGATCAAAGGAAGGGGATAAGGATCACGGACAGTAATGCGATTAAGCTCACAGAAGTCTAAACATGGCCTAAGAGTTCTGTCCTTTTTCTTAACAAAGAAGAACCCTGCATCCATTGGAGATTTGGATGGTCTAATATGACCTTTTGTCAAACTCTTTGTGATATATTCCCTCATGGCAGCTCTTTTGGGTTCGGAAAGATTATACAACCGAGACTTGGTCAACTTAGCTCCGGGAACAAGGTTGACGGGGTAATCATACTCCCGATGTGGAGGCAACTCCTGGTCTTCACTTTTAGAGAATACATGAGAAAAATCCAAAACAAACGAAGGTACAACTTTAGTGGTTACACCAGAAAGTGACGTGCTAAGACATTTGTCTATGCAAAAATCCCTCCAATCAAAAATCTGTCTCGCTTGCCAATCGATGATAGGTTTATGTTTGGATAACCACGGTTAAGCTAGCACCAGAGGAGCAGGCAGGCCCTCCAGCACAAAACATGAAATGGATTCTTGATGAGAATCTCCCACCTTTAGGCGAATGTCCTGCACTATTTGTGACAAATACTTTTGTGAAAGTGGAGCGGAATCAATTGCAAACACCAAAATATTTTTGTCTAATGCGCTTGTTGTTACACCATGCATACAGATAAATTGGCCATCTACTAGGTTAACACCTGCCCCACTGTCAATAAATACTTTAATTCTCACAGTTTTAGAGTCTAGCGCCACCTTGGCATGCAGGAAAAATCGGGTACTAGCGGTAAATGACAAAAGTACATTCTCAGATTCCCCACCCACACCACCAAGAGTGAGAAGAGGACTAAACACAACAGTTTTTTTTTCCCTTTTTCACCATAACGTTTAACATAAGGACATACGTTAACAAAATGTCCCCCATTACCACAGAAAAAGCAGAGTCTTTTCTTAACCCTAATGTTTTTATTACCAGGTCCAGGAGTGACTTCCCCAACTGCATTGGCTCATCATCAGACATGAGCTCAAGTGCCTCCCTACCCAAAATGTCAGAAGAGGCCGCCTCCCCATATGATGCGTCCCGAGCGAGAGAAACCTTAGACCTCTCCCTCAGGCGTCTATCAATACTTACAGCCAGAGACATGGCTGCCTCCAATGACTCTGGATATTCGTGAAATGCCAATGCGTCCTTCAGGTTCTCGGATAACCCTTGACAAAATTGATTACAGAGGGCTGGGTCATTCCACTCAGTATCAGTTGCCCATCTCCTAAATTCAGAGCAATAGGACTCAGCAGAATGTTCTCCCTGCCGTAAACTACGCAATTTAGTCTCGGCCAGGGAGACCCAATCTGGGTCATCGTAGATAAGTCTCAGAGCTCTGAAAAATCCATCTACCGACCGGAGGGATTGTGATACGGTCTGCAAGACTGAGACTGAGAGTCACCTTTCAGTAATAAAATAATATTTGACTCTTGTCCCCAGAAGAGTTAGGACGTAGTCTAAAATATAGTTTGCACGACTCCCTGAACCGAACAAAGTTTTCACTTCTCCCGGAAAACCTATCCGGGAGAACGACCTTTGGTTCCAGGAAGGCCTGGTTCCCGCTGCTGGAAGCCGCCACCTGGGGTCTCTGAAACTGTGAAACGTCCATGCGGAAGTCAGCTCCTGCAAATGATCGACCAGTGCAGAAACAGTATCCATTGCTGCACTGACACAAACAAAATGACAGTTTAAGGCAGTTGATAATGTCACAAGTATAGGGAGGGGAAAACACCAGAACACACACAGAAGGAAATAGACAGGAGTCTAGGCCTCAAAGCTAAGGGAGGGGGATGGTGACCTCCTAGGAATCCCTAGACCTCTCTCTGACTCCTGCCAATATGAGTAGACCCTGAAGGTGGGAATACTCATAAACCGGAACCTAAGCCCGACCCTGGAAAGCCCTAGGAGTGGTGGCAGAAAATGAGACTACTGGTTCCTTCCCAGATGAAGGAACCAGCGTCTCTCTGAGGCCTAGAAAGCAACTAACAGGAGCGAACAACAAAATGCACTTAGCTTAAAGCAGAATGGAGGAGCAGGAGATCCAAAGGAACAACACACCAGCTCAACCAACTCCAGCAGGAAATATCAACCGCATGGTAAGAAATGTGAATCAGAACTAAATAGGGCCTCAGTTATTACTACAAGCTGCACCTGACAAGAGGTGTGGTCATTTCCAAACAACAACACTACAAGGAGAAAACAGAGAGAGACTGTCAGATACCCTCATGTGCCGCCAGTCTCTCCGATCTTCTCACCTCTGTCATTACCTGACGGACTGTCGGTGCCTGACGATATTTAAGGCTGAGCATCCCTTAAATGCTCAGCCTTAAATATCGGCGGGCACCAACAGTCCATCAGGTAAAATCTATGCCCGCGACACTAATCTTGACCCGCAACTGGAGGAGGAGCATTTGTCATCGGTCCTGCCCCTTATTCTCTTTTGCACCAATCAGTGCAGTGTATGTTTGCTGGGTACTATGTTCCCTGGCAAATTAGGCAACCCCCAGCCCGTCCTTTTGCTCCCCTGATGAGAGGTTTTCCGCTTCAGAAACGTACATGTTGGGACCTATTCAGGGCAAACTATGGAACGCAATTCCAGGGTTAGGTTCCGGACGGGGGCCCAACTAGTGGGACACTCTGTGGATAGGCCAAGACGGTTATTGTAGGCTCCACGCTAGGGTCTCCTAGGGATATATAGGGCATCTTCCTTTGATCCCTCTCAGATTTTTTGGACCTCCGACTACAATACCGGACCACCCTCAAGGGGAAGAAATCAAGAACAGGTGTCTGAATCACCCAGCAACTGTAGGGTAAGACACCCGGTTATATTATATTTTTGGTATAGGTGCCGCTGTGCACCAATCTATTAGGTGCCATTGGGCACCCAGTTCTGTTGTTTTTTTTGCCGCTGTGCAAAATATCAGTACTGCCGTGCATCGTTATATACAATTATTACTGAAAACCAAACTTTGGGTGCCAGGGTACACCCGCTTTTGCTGTTCTGAAGTGCTACCACACGAGAATCTAAGTGTGGGTGCACCAACTTCGTCTCCAAAAACATCCCTCATTGTAGGGACTTTGGAGAATTGTGAACATACATGTTTTGATTAATCTATGAGTATTGAGGGATACATATTTTAAATATATAGCGAGTAAAAGTTACGTTTTAATGATTCCAGATCACTACATAGACTAAGTATCAATAGAGTTTTTTTCTTAGTTTTATTACAATTTTCAAATTGAACATTTCCAAAAATAAAGAATTGAAAAAAAGGTATAGACTTTAAAGAGCATCTGTCAGAAGCATCAACACTATTAAATCAGTACAACCGTAGCTCATGCGCAGTAGATCTCATTGTCATCATACCATGACATAGAAGACTACTGGATATGAGATAAGGGTGTACTGTACCGTGAAGTCACAAGATAACAGGGCAAAGCACAATGACACTTCTGATGCCTAGCCCTGTGTAGCGGGACAGTCCAGTAATTCAGAGCAAAAGAACTAAGATGCACCAAATGGCTAGGTCAGGGATCAGCAACCTTCAATACTCCAGCTGTTTGCGAAACTACAACTCCCAGCATATATTATTACTCGGCTGTTCTTGTAACTCCCATTAAAATGAAAAGAGCATTCTGTGAGTTCAGAACAACTGGAGTGCCAGAGGTTGCTGATCCCTGGGCTAGGGCCTGCCCCTGGTGCCCTAATTTTTATGGTCGTTCAAAGAAGGATTTCTCTAATGTGCTACAGCAGATCAGCTTCAGAAAGGTATGACTTTAATCTGCAGGGTCAGCCCTATCAGTCATTATGCCTGGTTTAAATGAGTTAATGCTGCTAACAAATGCTTTTTTTTAAAAATGTATCTGGTTGAAACTTTTTCCACAAAAAAAGGCACAAAATGCTACCAAAAATGCTGCAAAATGCTGTGTGTAATTGTATTGTAAGGATATTTTTAAGTGACTGATTGGTTCTCCTCTTTAATTCTGTTTAACCCCTTAAGGACACGGCCCTATTTCACCTTAAGGACCAGGCCATTTTTTCAAAATCTGACCATTGTCACTTTATGTGGTGATAACTTTAAAACGCTTTTTCTTATCCAGTCCATTCTGAGATTGTTTTTTCGTCACATATTGTACTTCATGACAGTGGTAAAATGAAGTCGAAAAATTTCATTTTTATTTATAAAAAAATACCAAATTTACCAAAAATTTTGAAAAATTTGCAATTTTCCAAGTTTCAAATACTCTACTTCTATAATACATAGTAATACTGCCAAAAAAAGTTATTGATTTACATTCCCCATATGTCTACTTCATGTATCGATCATTTTGGGAATGCTATTTCATTTTTGGGGACGTTACAAGGCTTAGAAGTTTAGAAGCAAATCTTGAAATTTTTCAGAAATTTTCAAAACCCACTTTTAGGGACCAGTTCAGGTCTGAAGTCACTTTGTGAGGCTTACATAATAGAAACCACCTAAAAATTACCCCATTCTAGAAACTACACCCCTCAAGGTATTCCAAACTGATTTTACAAACGTCATTAACCCTTTAGGTTTTCCACAAGAGTTAATGGCAAATGGAGATAAAATTTCAGAATTTCGATTTTTGAAAAATTTTCCGTTTGAATCCATTTTTCCAGTAACAAAGCAAGGGTTAACAGCCAAACAAAACTCAATTTTTATTGCCCCGATTCTGTAGTTTTCAGAAACACCCTATATGTGGTCGTAAACTGCTGTATGGCCAAACTGCAGGGCGCAGAAGGAAAGGAGCGCCATATGGTTTTTGGAAGGCAGATTTTGCTGGACTGGATTTTTGACACCATGTCCCATTTGAAGCCCCCGATGCACCCCTAGAGTAGAAACTCCATAAAAGTGACTCCATCTAAGAAACTACACCCCTCAAGGTATTCAAAACCAGTTTTACAAACTTTGTTAACCCTTTAGGTGTTCCACAAGAGTTATTGGCAAATGGAGATGAAATTTCCGAATTTCTATTTTTGTTACCTTGTCTCAAAAAAGTGTAATATAGAGCAACCAAAAATCATGTTTACCCTAGAATAGTACCAACAAAACTGACACCTTATCCCGTAGTTTCCAAAATGGGGTCACTTTTTTGGAGTTTCTACTGTAGGGGTGCATCAGGGGGCTTCAAATGGGACATAGTGTCAAAAACCAGTCCAGCAAAATCTGCCTTCCAAAAACCATATGGCGTTCCCTTCCTTCTGTGCCCTGCCGTTTGGCCATACAGTAGTTTACAACCACATATGGGGTGTTTGTGCAAACAAGAGAATCAGGGCAATAAATATTGAGTTTTGCTTGGCTGTTAACCCTTGCTTTGTTACTGCAAAAATGGATTAAATGGAAAATTTGCAAAAAATAGCTGTTTTGGGACTGTTTTTATTTTTTGTTATTTACATAGTTGAACTGACAGGTTAGATTGTGTGCTATTTCTATAGAGCAGGTTGTTACGGACGCGACAATACCAAATATGACTACTTTTTGGGGTTTTTGTTTCAGTTTTACATAATAAAGCCTTTTTGAAAATAATTTTTTTAGTGTCTCCACATTCTGAAAGCCATAGTTTTATTTTTATTTTTTTGGGCGACTGTGTTATGTAGGGGCTCATTTTTTACGGGATGAGATGGCGGTTTGATTGGCACCATCTTGGGGTGCATATGACATTTTGGTCGCTTGCTATGACACTTTTTGTGATGTAAGGTGACAAAAATGGCTTTTGACAACCGTATTTTTATTATTTTTTTTGCTGTGTTCAGCTGAGGGGTTAGGTCATGTGTTATTTATATAGATCAGGTTGTGACGGACGCGGCGATACATAATATGTATACTTTTTATTTATTTATATAAGTTTTACACAATAATATCATTTTTAAAACAAAAAAATCATGTTTTAGTGTCTCCATAGTTTGAGAGCCATATATATATTTTTTTGGGCGATTGTCCTATGTAGGGGCTCATTTTTTGCGGGATGAGATGGCGGTTTGATTGGCACCATCTTGGGGTGCATATGACTTTTTGATCGCTACTATTACACTTTTTGTGATGTAAGGTGACAAAAAATGGCTTGTTTGACAACGTTTTTATTTTTTATGTTTACGGCGTTCATCTGAGGGGTTAGGTCATGTTATATTTTTATAGAGCAGGTCCTTACGGACGCGGCGATACATAATATGTATACCTTTTTTATTTATTTTGGTTTTACACAATAATATCCTTTTGAATGAAAAAAACATGTTTTAGTATCTCCATAGTCTGAGAGCCATATATTTTTCAGTTTTTAGGCAATTGTCTCAGGTTGGGTATCATTTTTGCGGGATGAGGTGACGGTTAGATTGGCACTATTTGGGGGTCATATGACTTTTTGATCGCTTGCTATTACACTTTTTGTGATGTAAGGTGGCAAAAAATGGCTTTTGACAAAGTTTTTATTATTTTTTTTACAGTGTTTACTTGAGGGGTTAGGTCATGTGATATTTTTATAGAGCAGATTCTTACGGACGTGTAGATACCAAATATGTCTACTTTTTAATTTTTTTTACATTTAACACTAAAAGCATTTTTGAAACAAAAAAATCATGTTTTAGTCTGAGAGGCATAGTTTTTTTATTTTTGGCCAATTGTTTTAGGTAGGGGCTCGTTTTTGCGGGATGAGATGGCGGTTTGATTGGTACTATTTTGGGAGGCAAACGCCTTTTTGATCGCTTTGTATTACACTTTTAGTGATGTAATGTGCCAAAAATGGCTTATTTACACCATTTTTTGGTTTTTTTTATGGCGTTCACCTGAGGAGTTCAGTCATGTGATATTTTTATAGAGCAGGTTTTTACGGACGCGGCGATACCTAATATGTGTAGTGTATTTTATTTTTTTAATTTTTATTCAGTGTTATGTGTTTTTTCATTTTTACTTTTTTTCACTTTTTGACATTTTTTTGGACCCAGACCCACTTGGTTCTGAAAGATCCAGTGGATCTGGTGTCTAGTATAATACAGTACAGTACACTATATAGTGCACTGTACTGTATTTTGTACTTTAGAAAGTCTGAATAGACCTTTAGCAGGTCTATTCAGACTTTCAGCACCATGGAGAGCAGGACGCTTCTGAAAGCGTCCTGTCTCCATGGCAACCATCACCCGCTGCCATAACTGGGCAGGGGGTGATGGATGGGGAGGGAGTGGAGCACCCTCCCTCTGCGATCCCATCCTGTTGGGGGCTGCAAAGGCACAGCAGCCCCCGATGGGAGAGGGAGGGAGCGCTCCTCCCTGTTAACCCTTCCATACCGCGGTCCGTACGGACCGCGGTACGGAGGTTAAACGGCTGGCATCTGCAGCACAGATGCCAGCCGTTTCTATCAGAGTGTCAGCAATGTGCTGGCACTCTGATAGAACCACTAGACACCAGGGATAGATTACAGGGAGGCGGGCAGGGGATCGCAATCGCGATCCCGCCCGCCGCACCGCCCGCCTCCCGCCGCCCGCAACCACCCCTTGCACCCCGCAGCCACAATATGATTGGGGGCTGCAGGGGGTTAAAAACAGTTTGGGGGCATTAACTCTCTGATCCCCGCGGTCATAGACCGCGGGATCAGAGATCGCATAAGCGCTGCAAACCGCAGGTCTGAATTGACCTGCGGTTTGCAGCGATCGCTCATATGGGGGGGTCACAGGACCCCCCTGGGCATTGTAACAAGGTACCTGCTGAATGATTTCAGCAGGTACCTTGTTCCGATCACTGCCAGCTGAGCAGCAGTGATCGGAACAGCTCATGACGTACCGGTACGTCATGTGTCCTTAAGGACTCGGGAAACATGCCGTACCGGTACGTCATGTGTCCCAAAGGGGTTAATACTCTGTGTAATACTTTATAAGTTTCCCTTGTAATGAAGTGGGTTAGAGATAGTACCCATCCCCCATTGTGCTGATAAGACCACATTCCTGAGTGATCTCAGAGACATGCATGATGCACACTGGAGGAGGGGCTAACAGGTTTAAACGCTGTGACCCACATTTTCTCATGAGACTTCACAAGGCCCTCCATTCTAGGTAGGATGTGAGTATGATTGTCCTATCTCTCTTGTACACCCTGAGGTGTCGGTCATGTGTAATAACGGGGTAGATAGCCATGAATTATAGCATGATCTACGGAGTCTCCACCCCATTTAGGCTAGTGATGTTTATTTACTTTTTATTATTCTGTATGTGATTTCTTTATGTTATCGTATATTTAATCACGTAGTAAATGTATTTATTCACGTAGCCTGCGTAAGCTTATTCATTCTAAAATCTTTCTAATTCACTTTATAATACAGTAATGCCAATATAATCAAATGAGTCAGAATAAATTAGTATCAAAACAATAGATTACCAGGGATCAGCCAGCTAATACTCAAAGGGTAATCACTAAAACATTTATTGTTGTATTTTTTAAATTAAATCTTCCAAAATAAATTGTGCCAAACCTGTGTCCAACAATACGGACACCAAAAACCATACGTGCTCCAAAGTATGTACACGATGGAAAGCAACAGGAAAAGTAATAACAAAAAAAGAAAACAGTGCACAGCGGCACTTAGTAACCAGCCTTTGTCCTACCAGTTCCTCAAGAGGTTCATCATTACCGACAGATTCAAGGGGATACGCCTTAAAGTCCTGAAACCATCTGTGGATAATACAACCACTTCAATGGTTCTCGTGTGTAAGGTCCCTACGAGTGCCCTGTATAACTCTGCTGGCTGTACCCTGCCACTAAGATATTGCGAGCAGCCTGCCACTAAGATGTTACGAGTAGTGGATAGTAAAGTAGTAGTTGTTGCTATCCATACCTGTAGGGGGTTGTCATACCCTCCCCACTTGTAGGCTGATTTATCATATATAACACAATTTAACTTTAGGAGGGCCCTGCTACTTTGGTACCCTCCACTAATGCTTGGGATATATTTTTCCAATTTGTACCCCTTGCTTACAATCACTTAGCTTTAGTTACTTTCCTCTGATGACCCTGTACGAGTTTGTACGGTGAAACGTGCATGTAGGGAGTTTTATTAGGATAGGGTTTAATAGGGCCAGCACTGCCAGGGAGAGGTTCCGGGCAGGGTCGCCCTTTTTAGGACGAGTGGCCTGTGGTCAGGCTGCTTGCAATATCTTAGTGGCAGGGTACAGCCGGCAGAGTTATACAGGGCACCACCCATAGGGACCTTACACACGAGAACCATTGAAGTGGTGGTAGTATCCAAAGATGGTCCAGGACTTTAAGGTGTGTCCCCTTGGATCTGTCCGTAATGATGAACCTCCTGAGGAACTGGTAGGACAAAGGCTGGTTACTAAGTGCCGCTTTGCACTGTTTTCTATTTTTTGTTATCTCTTTTCCTGTTGCTTTCCATCATGTACAGTCGTGGCCAAAAGTTTTGAGAATGACACAAATATTAGTTTTCACAAAGTTTGCTGCTAAACTGCTTTTAGATCTTTGTTTCAGTTGTTTCTGTGATGTAGTGAAATATAATTACACTTCATACGTTTCAAAGGCTTTTACCGACAATTACATGACATTTATGCAAAGAGTCAGTATTTGCAGTGTTGGCCCTTCTTTTTCAGGACCTCTGCAATTCGACTGATCATGCTCTCAATCAACTTCTGGGCCAATTCCTGACTGATAGCAACCCATTCTTTCATAATCACTTCTTGGAGTTTGTCAGAATTAGTGGGTTTTTGTTTGTCCACCCGCCTCTTGAGGATTGACCACAAGTCCTCAATGGGATTAAGATCTGGGGAGTTTCTAGGCCATGGACCCAAAATGTCAACGTTTTGGTCCCCGAGCTACTTAGTTATCACTTTTGCCTTATGGCACGGTGCTCCATCGTGCTGGAAAATGCATTGTTCTTCACCAAACTGTTGTTGGATTGTTGGAAGAAGTTGCTGTTGGAGGGTGTTTTGGTACCATTCTTTATTCATGGCTGTGTTTTTGGGCAAAATTGTGAGTGAGCCCACTCTCTTGGATGAGAAGCAACCCCACACATGAATGGTCTCAGGATGCTTTACTGTTGGCATGACACAGGACTGATGGTAGCACTCACCTTTTCTTCTCCGGACAAGACTTTTTCCTGATGCCCCAAACAATCGGAAAGAGGCTTCATCGGAGAATATGACTTTGCCCCAGTCCTCAGCAGTCCATTCACCATACTTTCTGCAGAAGATCAATCTGTCCCTGATGTTTTTTTTGGAGAGAAGTGGCTTCTTTGCTGCCCTTCTTGACACCAGGCCATCTTCCGAAGGTCTTCGCCTCACTGTGCGTGCAGATGCGCTCAAACCTGCCTGCTGCCATTCCTCAGCAAGCTCTGCACTGGTGGCACTCCGATCCCGCAGCTAAATCCTCTTTCGGAGACGATCCTGGCGCTTGCTGGACTTTCTTGGACGCCCTAAAGCCTTCTTAACAAGAATTGAACCTCATTCCTTGAAGTTCTTGATGATCCTATAAATTGTTGATTGAGGTGCAATCTTAGTAGCCACAATATCCTTGCCTGTGAAGCCATTTTTATGCAACACAATGATGGTTGCACGCGTTTCTTTGCAGGTCACCATGGTTAACAATGGAAGAACAATAATTTCAAGCATCACCCTCCTTTTAACATGTCAAGTCTGCCATTTTAACCCAATCAGCCTGACACAATGATCTCCAGCCTTGTTCTCGTCAACATTCTCACCTGAGTTAACAAGACTATTAATGAAATGATCTCAGCAGGTCCTTTAATAAAAGCAATGATATGCAGTGGAAAGGTTTTTTTGGGATTAAGTTAATTTTCATTGCAAAGAAGGACTATGCAATTCATCTGATCACTCTTCATAACATTCTGGAGTATATGCAAATTGCTATTATAAAAACTTAAGCAGCAACTTTTCTAATTTCCAATATTTATGTAATTCTCAAAACTTTTGGCCAGGACTGTACATACTTTGGAACACTTATGGTTTTTGGTGTCTGTCTTGTTGGACAGAGGTTTGGCACAATTTATTTTGGACAATTTAATTTTACAGTAATGCCAGCCATAGTAAATGAAATTGGCCAGCAGGTATAGAAGTTATTTTTTACTCTGAAAAGTTTGTTCATGTCATTTTTAGTTTTCTTTATTTAAGGACCTTGGAATAATTTTTTTACCGTAATACATGTATTACATTTAGGCTAAAAATAATTTTGTAGTTACCGGTAGATTCTATTGGTATTTTGACTTATACAGCTCCCATGTATATAGCTCCTCCAGTTGCCATGCCTTTGTGGTCTATTAACTCTTTCAATGCCTCAACAACCTTATATTACCATTCTGAAATTATAGAAAAATGCTGGGCTACACCAGACAGGCCTTTTCCTTCTGGGTTCACTATACTATTTAAATGTTCAGGCTGCATTACTCACATCACATAACGAGAAACTAAATAAGAGTATTGCAGGTATGATAACTTTTAATGGCTAACAAAAATAGAGCTCAAATAGCCAGCAAAACATTGAGACATATGCGTGACATATCAACGTAACCACTGTGATGTGACCAAGTCATAAACATGGAACATGCTCACCAGATCCTCGATGTGGTCAATCGGAGAGGAGGAGGTGGACTGATGAGATGGCCACCGTGAGTAGATGGAGTCAAAGTCTCGGTTGGTTGCTGTCAATTCTGTACATAAGATGGACAGGAAGAAGGGACTCTGCATAGGAGGAAATAGCAGGGAGCTGTAAGTGCCCTATGGATACCCTATGAAGGGAAAGGGAACTAACAGACACCCTACCTACCTATACAGAGCTACCCGCCCCGAAAGGGGCGACCCCGTCCGGTTGCCTGTCCCTAACACGGCCCGGAGTCCCTAGTTAAGCCCTAGAGAAAGAAAGAGCTCCCAAACACATGAAAAAATATAGCCCCATTTTTGTCCACCACTCCCCTGATGATTTCTGAGGCACAATTGAAACGTGGCACGTCGGGAGATTTTTTTCATGTGTTTGGGAGCTCTTTCTTTCTCTAGGGCTTAACTAGGGACTCCGGCCGTGTTAGGGACAGGCAACCGGACGGGGTCGCCCCTTTCGAGGCGGGTAGCTCTGTATAGGTAGGTAGGGTGTCTGTTAGTTCCCTTTCCCTTTATAGGGTATCCATAGGGCACTTACAGCTCCCTGCTATTTCCTCCTATGCAGAGTCCCTTCTTCCTGTCCATCTTATGTACAGAATTGACAGCAACCAACCGAGACTTTGACTCCATCTACTCACGGTGGCCATCTCATCAGTCCACCTCCTCCTCTCCGATTGACCACATCGAGGATCTGGTGAGCATGTTCCATGTTTATGACTTGGTCACATCACAGTGGTTACGTTGATATGTCACGCATATGTCTCGATGTTTTGCTGGCTATTTGAGCTCTTTGAGCCTGGTGATTGGCCAAGGGCCCAATAGCTGTGTCTTCACCTTTTTGTGTAGTATTTTTTACTACTACCTGGCGCATATCTTATATTTAAGTATTAAAAGTTACGTTTTAGTTACATCATTCCCCCTCTATCCCCCTCAGGGATCAGTACATTTGTTTAGATATCTGGGTGGAAACAGGCTGGGGACAGCACGTTAACCCCGCCATTTGTGTATTATATATTCCACTTCAGAGCATGGCAGGTTTCCTTGCCACGGGTTTTAATGCTGAGGAATGGCTAGTGGAAGCCAAAGATATCTTCTCAGATAAAGAATTTGCCCCAAAAAAGTACACCCCTTCTTTTAATACAGCCTTCAAGGAACTTACAGACATATACAAGGACCAGATTCTATCGTGGTGGGAGGTCCAGAGTCTAGAGAACTATTTGAAACACAATATTGTACCTAGAGGTTTAAGAATCTCCCTGCTTCCAGCAGCTAGAGTCAGAAATCCTGGGTTTTTGAGTAAATGGGAGCAAGAAGCCACCAATAGCTCTCTTAGGCTAATGCGTCTCCTCCTAGCAGAGGAGAAAATTAACCTTGAGACCTTTAATAGGAAATTGTCAGAACAAATTGAGGTTGTCCAGACCTTCACACACGAGGCGGAATTTGCTAATAAAGAGAAACAGCTCCAGAATACCCTTGAAAAGTTCCAATATCATCTTAAGGAACGGAAGCACCGCCAGTTTGTGAGGGACCTTGCTGATTTTAAAGAGAATAAAATCTATTCCTCCATCACCAATAGGAAAAACCCAGCACCTGACTATACTGATCAATCCTCAACTGAGACTGATATCTCAGATACCGACAGTCAATTCCGTGGTGGGCCTAGAGGTAGGGACAGGCGTTTTTTAGGGGGAGGAGGGAGTCAGAGTCTGAACCAACTGACTTCAGCTCCAGTGTACCCTCTACGAAACCGATCCCAGCCTCAGTGAAACCCACAGGACCACAGGTAATCAATCTATCCTCACGTACCCTGTCTCTGGCTGAGATCCAGGTTCTCGAGATGGGATTCTCCTTTGTACCAACTCCGGAATACAACAGCTTTAATATCATTATGGATCTTCACTTATTTTCTCGGAAGCTGGGTTGGCATAAACACTTTAAGCAAAAGGAGAGGATCCAAGCTCGCGAACTGGGTATCCCACCAGAAATTCTTGGGGATGTACGGTTCCTATTTGACCTTATCAGCGAACCAGACCACCATGAAGGTCTGGGTCCTTTCACAGATCTTAAACCCAAGAGTGTCCTGATGCCACCCGTGTGTGGCGAAGTATCGTGCATTGATGTGTTTCTCGACACGGTTTCTAGACAGATAGAAGAACTTAAACCTCCACACCACTCCAATCTTGATCTGGCCCATATGTCTGCTATTAGGGATCTGGAGAGTGATCGCTCCATTACAATCAAACCCTCCGACAAGGGTGGCAACACTGTCGGTATGGACCATGATCAATACCGAGTGATGTGTGAGGCATTATTACATGACGCCTCCACATACGAGGTATTAGGGAATGACCCTACCAGGGAATATGTTGGAGAACTAAAGGCCATTCTAGATGAGGCCAGAACCTCTAAAATCATCTCTGATTCAGAATATAAGTTCCTATTGCCATCACATCCTAGGCTTTCCACCTTTTATTGCCTCCCCAAAATTCACAAGGGGACCCAGCCGCTCAGGGGACGTCCCATCGTGTCAGGAGTGGATAGCCTTTGTCAGAATCTGGGTATTTACGTTGATCAGATTTTGTCTCCATTCGTTACTGCACTACCCTCTTACACCCGTGACACGATGGACCTCCTTGGGCGCCTGGAGGGGATTCATGTGGATAGCGACACATTTTTGGCAAGCATAGATGTGGAGGCGCTATATTCCAGTATTCCACATCCACTAGGATTGAAGGCTGTCGATCACTTCCTGAGTATGCGGGGATGTCAATACCGCGCCCACAGTCTTTTTGTTCTACAACTACTCGAGTTCACCTTGACTAGGAACATTTTCTCGTTTAACGGCAGGGTCTACCACCAGCTCAGGGGCACTGCTATGGGGAGTTCTTGTGCCCCATCCTATGCAAATCTGTTCCTGGGCTGGTGGGAGGAGACCCTGGTGTTTACGGAGGAAAGGTCAACTCTGATGGACCGGGTAGGACTGTGGGCGCGGTATATCGATGACATTTTCATCACTTGGAATGGCGATCTGGTGGGTTTTAAACGTTTGTTGGAGGGTCTTAACGATAACTCCATAGGGATGCGATTTACCTCCGAGATCGATGCCCGATGCTTGCCATTTTTGGATGTTCTCATTTCTAAATCAGCTAACGGTGAACTCGAAACGTCTGTATATAGGAAGCCCACCTCTACAAACACTCTATTGAGGTGGGAGAGCAGCCATCCCCTACCACTCAAGCGTGGTATTCCCAAAGGACAATACCTCCGCTTGAGGAGGAACTGCTCCAATAAGGGGGAATTTGTCAGGCAAGCACGGGACATGCGTATTCGCTTTCTAAACTGGGGGTACCCTGATAAAGTTCTTAGAAAAGCGTATAGGTATGCACTCCAGGAGGATAGGACCCACCTGTTAACCCCCAAATCCAAACCTATCCAGACTCCAAGACTGATCCGTCTTATTTCCACCTTTGACAGAGCAGCCCCGGAAATACGGAAGGTGATCCAGAACAACTGGGCAATTCTACAACTAGACCCAGATCTACGCGAGGTAATAGGTGAATATCCACATATCACCTACCGCCGAGGCCGTAGTCTACGGGATAGACTAGTGTCCAGTGAATATATCCCTCCTGTCCCCTCTGGCTGCGATTGGTTACGATCTAACATCAAGGGCTGCTACCGATGTAGTGGCTGCATTGCTTGCAAGCACTTGCAAACTGGCAGATCATTTCGCAGTCATGTGACAGGGAGGGAATACAGTATTCGCCATTTCATTAACTGCCGAACTCGCGGAGTAGTATACCTACTGGCTTGTGAATGTGGGAAGGAATATGTCGGTAAAACCATCCGCGAGTTCCGTAGAAGAGTTGGCGAACACTTAAACGACATTGAGAAACTTAGGGACACACCAGTAGCAAATCATATACGTTGTCACCACAACGGCCGTGCTAAGATTACCTTTATGGGCATCGACAAGGTTTCTCCGCCACGACGTGGTGGGAATTGGGACCGTTTCCTGCTACAATGTGAAACACGATGGATTTTCTACCTGAAAACCATTGCCCCCCTAGGTCTGAATGAACAGTTACATTTTGGCTGTTTTATTTGACCTACATTACCCCCATCATGGAGATTCACTATTATGGATTGTATATCCTGTTGCGGACGAGTGGTCTCGTGCATTTTTCTTTCTTTTTTCTTTTTATGATTTCCTACATTTGTGTGTACTTCAATCTGCGGCATTATCTGATTTTACTTTCCATGGTATTCCTATGCTGGCCTCCCCCTCCTTGGACCCCTCTAGCAGGTCTGAACCTGTCAGGAAGCTCTGTTTATTTATTTATTTATTTTTGTTTACTTGTGGTATTATATTTTACCATTAGGGAATGGAATCTTTCTTCCCTTCCTCTGGCATAGGTTTGCGCCCGGCGGTCCTATTCAGTATGCCTCTCCTGGGTTGCCGCGAGTTGTGGGGCGCGGTTTACTCCTGCGCTCCGCCCTCTGGGCGTGGCGGGAGGTGGTGGAACGCAGCATTGTTTCCCTGCGTTCCACGGCTCACCGTTGCGCTCGTCATGTGACCGGAAGTGTCAGTCGTTACAATGTGAAACACGATGGATTTTCTACCTGAAAACCATTGCCCCCTAGGTCTGAATGAACAGTTACATTTTGTCTGTTTTATTTGACCTACATTACCCCCATCATGGAGATTCACTATTATGGATTGTACATCCTGTTGCGGACGTGTGGTCTCGTGCATTTTTCTTTCTTTTTTCTTTTTATGATTTCCTACATTTGTGTGTACTTCAATCTGCGGCATTATCTGATTTTACTTTCCATGGTATTCCTATGCTGGCCTCCCCCTCCTTGGACCCCTCTAGCAGGTCTGAACCTGTCAGGAAGCTCTGTTTATTTATTTATTTATTTTTGTTTACTTGTGGTATTATATTTTACCATTAGGGAATGGAATCTTTCTTCCCTTCCTCTGGGCGCGGCGGGAGGCGGTGGAACGCAGCGTTGTTTCCCTGCGTTCCACGGCTCATCGTCGCGCTCGTCATGTGACCGGAAGTGTCAGTCGCGTCACCTGCGGAGGCGCGGCCGCTTACTGTTGGCGCGAACTCTTTGCCCATTTAAAGTCGCCACGCAGGTGAGATCAGCTGCCTGTGTACAGAGGGGGGTACTCACCATTGGATGCCTCCCGTTTTTGACTTGTCCCCCTTCCCACTGGACTAGGGAACGTAGTGATTATATTTTGTTGCCCACTGGCATCTCCATAATCCAACTCTTTTTCCTGGGCCTTATACTATTATATACTGGTTTATGGCACTTGAATATTGATCCCAGTAAATATTTATAGAGGCCCTTGTTTCTATAGCCCCATTTTTGTCCACCACTCCCCTGATGATTTCTGAGGCACGATTGAAACGTGGCACGTCGGGAGATTTTTTTCATGTGTTTGGGAGCTCTTTCTTTCTCTAAGGCTTAACTAGGGACTCCGGGCGTGTTAGGGACAGGCAACCGGACGGGGTCGCCCCTTTGGGGCGGGTAGCTCTGTATAGGTAGGTAGGGTGTCTGTTAGTTCCCTTTCCCTTCATAGGGTATCCATAGGGCACTTACAGCTCCCTGCTATTTCCTCCTATGCAGAGTCCCTTCTTCCTGTCCATCTTATGTACAGAATTGACAGCAACCAACCGAGACTTTGACTCCATCTACTCACGGTGGCCATCTCATCAGTCCACCTCCTCCTCTCCGATTGACCACATCGAGGATCTGGTGAGCATGTTCCATGTTTATGACTTGGTCACATCACAGTGGTTACGTTGATATGTCACGCATATGTCTCGATGTTTTGCTGGCTATTTGAGCTCTTTGAGCCTGGTGATTGGCCAAGGGCCCAATAGCTGTGTCTTCACCTTTTTGTGTAGTATTTTTTCCTACTACCTGGCGCATATCTTATATTTAAGTATTAAAAGTTACGTTTTAGTTACATCATTCCCCCTCTATCCCCCTCAGGGATCAGTACATTTGTTTAGATATCTGGGTGGAAACAGGCTGGGGACAGCACGTTAACTCCGCCATTTGTGTACTAACAAAAATAGATCTTACAGATCTAAGCGGTAAGAAGGTTTTCACACAGATTGTGATATTAAGTTGTAGGGACAGGCCAGAGTTGTCTTGAGAACTTGCTATGTAACACATTGCTTCTATTTTTGTTTGTATCAGACCTGCAAGACTTTTTTGGTTTCTCTTAATGAGAGCAATAAACCTGTTTACTACTGGCTAATATGGTGCCAGACTTTTTTTCTTTTCTCATAATATACACGACATGTGTTGTGTTACAATTCACAAGTGCATGAAATTTTTTGTCTAAGAATTATAATATGAGTGTCAGTAACTACTTTACCAGTACTCAATAAGGGCATAACTTACATATACTAATGCCACATCTATACAGTCCTTGTGCAGTGAGCCAGTGTCTATGTTTAGCCGAGGAATTCATAGACGGAGAGAGCATGTTTCGTAGAGTAAAGCTGCAAAAATGCTCCGTAAAATACTGTGTGTAATTCCGGCCATAGGAAAATGAAATCAGGCAGTGGAAGCATTTTTTACTGTATGCATGTATTTTTAGCTAAAATATTTTTGTGACTGGGTTTTGTTAATAGTTTGCCTCGTTTGATGGCTGCAGCTTCTATATATTACAGTACATAGCAAAATGTCATTCAGAGTTTGAGAGCTCATAAGATGGCTGTGTCTCCAACCCCTTTTGTGTTCTCCTGAGTAACTCAGGAAAGTCAATTATGGTCAAATCAATATTGAAGTAATGAAAACACATCAACAACTTAAAATAGAATATTGAAAATATTACTTCTACTGTGCTAGTCATTAAAGGGGTTTTCCGAGATTTTCATACTGGCGACCGATCCTCAGGATAGGTCATCAGTATCTGATCGAGGGGGTCTGGTACCCGGGACCCCCGCCAATCAGATGTTCGAGAAGGCATTGGCGCTCCTGTGAGCTTTGTGGCCTTCTCTCAGCTTTTCCCAAGCCAGTGAGGACACATTTATCAGTCACATTGCCTAGGCGCAGCTCAGCCGCATAGACGTGAATGGGGTTAAGCTGCCATACCAAGCACAGTCGCTATACAATGTACAGCGCTGTGCTTGGTAAGCTGCAAGAAGGCAGCAACACGCCACAGGAGCAACATCCGGCACCTCCACTGATCAGATACTGATGACCTATCCAGAAGATAGGTCATCAGTATGAAATTTGCTGTCATAATGTTGATTTTTTTTTTGTATTCCTATTTTAGATCCATATACTTCTAATCCTTATAAGGGCTTAAAATGATTCTATTTTATAAAACAGAATTTTAAATTTGATGCTCTCAGTATCACAATTCACACCACACAAATTATCATACAAAAATCAAAAACACAGTTATTTTAACAGAGAGACTGTTCTTTACCTCTAGCATGTTAATGTCACTGTCCATTCCAGTTGGAGGTTAGGTCACGTCACCATCTGGAACAGATTTTATAAACCATAAAAGAAAAAGAAACTTGGCAATATTTATAGGTAAATTCACAATACAGTGATCTAGAAAGCTTTCATGCTCAAACACTTAGATATCTAACACATGAGCATAGTGTGCTAGAATAATGTTGGAGTGGTCAAATGATAGCACAAACTGCCAGTATCAAACAAAGAAAACAAAAGCCATGAAAGGCTGACTGATCATTCTATGTGTGCAAACCACTGAATGTTTAATTCTAGCAATTGAATGACCTGCTTTTAGTCAGATAGCTGACTTTAGGTGTGGAAATGGGGTATCACGTTTCAGTTATATCCTCTGTCAGGGTTTTAACCTGTTCAGGAACAAGCCAATTTTGGCAACAACGTTGCCTTTTAAGCCACCATTTAATAGTTTATATAAGGCATTGCAAAATTGTAAAAAAACTAATAATATTTGCAGGGTGAAATAGAAACACAATTCCTCATTAGATTTCGCTTTCACGACATTCAATATGTAATAATTATATGACCTTATTCTGCGGGCAGTACGATTACGGCAATACCCATTTTATATAGTTTTATTATGTGTTACTGATTTACAAAAATTAAAAACAAAACACCTGTAACTTTTTATATTTCTGTCAGCAATGTCCTGCGATTGGTTGTTTTTTGCTAGGTCAGCTGTTTTATTGGTACCATTTTGGGGTACAGTACAAGAAACTTTTCAATAATTGTTTAGTCAGTTTTTGGGGCAGCTTGGCTCACATCACTGTTGCTTTTCCATTTTTCTGTTCTGATATAGTAACAGAATAAAATGAAGCACCAGCATATGTTGGAAATCAACATTGCTTGAAGAATTGACAATAATGGGTTTCCTTGGGTTTCTATCACGGTTTCTACGATTCTACCAGAAACAAGGTGTAATAGGAATCTGAAAGCCTTGAAATTGTGTGGTGGAAATACAGTGATCCCTCATGGTACAATGGCCTCAAGATACAATATTTTCAACATACAATGGTCTTTTCTGACCCATTGTAAGACTCAACATACAATGTCTCAGACTCAGATCCAACCAATTAAGGCAACTTCTCTGCTATAGCTACATATATTAATTGCTCTGTTAGCAGCTATTCCTGACTGTTATATGTAAGGACTTGTTTTATCTGTCTTAGTTATCTGCTAATTTTTCTTAAATCTATATTTTCTCTTATCTTGGATGACATTTTGGGGCTTTGGAACCGTTTACTCAAGTTACAATGGTTTCAACATACAATGGTCGTCCTGGAACCAATTAAAATTGTAACTTGAGGGTGTATTACAGGCATCCTCAAACTGCGGCCCTCCAGCTGTTGTAAAACTACAACTCCCACAATGCCCTGCTGTACGCTGATACCTGTAGGCTGTTCGGGCATGCTGGGAGTTGTAGTTTTGCAACAGCTGGAGGGTCGCAGTTTGAGGATGCCTGGTGTATTAGGTAGATGCTTTGGTTGCTATAGACCACAACATCATAAGGGTTAAAGGCTATGTACACCTTTGGAGGCAATTTTTGTTGTGCATTTTACTCAATTTTAGCTAAAAATCATATTTTCAATTGGCCTTTATTAAAAATATTGAGCCGTTCTGTCACAAACGATTAACTATTTTCCTAACTGTACGACTGGTACTTCTACTACTACTTTCACTTTGTGTCGGTAATCTAATAACTCATCTCTAAACCAATAAGAGGTCATAAACACTTATTTAAGCCAAATTATTATCAGTAAGATAAGGATTGAGCCTTGATGACTGTTTATTATGTCAGAGAGCAGACATAAGAAGTCCAAAGCTCCCCAGATGATGGAAAAGACAATAAATCCACAGGCAGATAGTAAAGCATCTCAGCTATCTACACAAAAAAGGCTTCCTTAGTTTTAATGAAGACCAATAGAAAAAAATATTTTTAGCTCAAAATAAGTACAGTGCAATAAATAATAAAATAAAAAAACTGCCTGCAAAGGTGTACATAGCCTTTAAATGGCTGGAATTGGAGTTATCTCTGAACTCGAGGAGGAAGTAACCTTGCTTCTCCTAGCTTGGGGCCCTGATTTTGGGAGAGGGTTTTTTTTGCACTGTGCCTGTCTTGTAATACAGCTCGTTTTAAAAACAAAAAAATGCAATTTTGTTAGTCAATGACTGCAGTGAAGCTTACGCTTTCTAACCTTAATAAGTTCTGCAGTGTCTTTATGAAGAAATGATATATACTTATTGTAAATTGTATAGGGTTTTTCCAAGTGTTTTATACTGATGACCTATGCTCGTTGAGAGTCCAACTCCCAGCACACCCACCGATCAGCTGTTTGAGGAGTGAACACTGCAGCCTCCTCATATCTTACCAAGCACAGCGCTGTCCTTGGTATCGCAGGTCAGCAATATTCAGTTGAATCGGATTGAGCTGCACCTAGGGCATGTGACCGATGAACGTGACATCACTGAACTACAAAGAGGCTGCAACACTCACAGAGCACCACAGCCTCTTCAAACAGCTGATTGGTGTGTTAGGAGTTGGACACCCACCGATCAGATTCCGATAACCTACCCTGAGGCTAGCTCATCAAACTAAAACACTGGCAAAACCACTTTAACTCTTAGGATAGGTTTATTGTGTTTGCATTTTCATTTTTCTTCCCTATCCGTCTTGAGGCATAACTTTATTTTTCCGTTCACATGCATGTATGAGGGCTTATTTTTTTGCGGGACAAGTTGTACTTTCTAATGCCACAATTTAATATGGCATACAGTAGTGGGAAGTAGGAAAAAAATCCAAATGGGGATGGAATTGGGAAAAAACGCAATTCCTGCAATGTTTTACGGGTTTTGTTCCCACAGCATTCCCTTTGCATCAAAACTGACCTGTGCCCTTCATTCTCTAGGTCAATACGATTACAACGATACCACATGTGAATACATATGTACACATATGTATTTTTTACCATTTTCCAATAACAGCCATGGTAAATTAAATGGTGCCCTTAAAAAATACAACATATCCCACAAAAAAATAAGTCCTCATACGGATATATGAATGGAAAATTAAAAAAAGTTATGTCTATGTTGGAACGTGAAAATTCAAAACAAAAAATGGGCCAGGTACTTAAGGGGTTAAAGAACCGATGTCTTTAAAAGGTAAGGAACTATTTGTAGAAAATTTAGCTAGAGATACATCTCCTTTAGAATACTCAACAAAAGTTTTTTCATTTTCCTCACCAAACGGAAGTCTATAGCTCATAGTGTTAGGTTCAAACACTTTCCAATCTGGAGCCCTCCATTCATGTCTGACAGAATGCAGATTTTTTATGCAGTGGGAATACATGCTTTTTCCTTTCCTCAAGACCTGAGAACATTTCATCATGCACAGTCCTTTGAACTTTTAACATCTTATATATTTATAGTTGCACAAACAGCTTTCATCAGTACAAATGAAAAGAAATATTTTCTATATTCCGAATCAACATCAGACAAATAATGTGAATCACAGGAGGAAGATGTTAAAGTACCCGTTTTATATTTGTATCTAGAGGTAGACAGAGTAGGTGTACACAAGGAAACAAATTTAACAGAACTAATTTCACATTTAGGTACAAGGAGAGAGAGGGTAAAGCAATATGCAAAGAGGCTAATTACAATGATGGACGGGTTGGCCAAAGACGTTACAGGGAAATTCCCTGGTGGGCCGATGTCCAGTGGGCCACCCAAGCCCTCCCCTCTGCCACCGTACAGGTACATAAAAACATGATGCTGTCAGCATTAATTAATGTAGGAGCATCAGGCACTCATGCACCTGACTGGCAGCCACAGCCCTTGTGAATTCAACTGTATTGATTTCATGAGGATGATGGTACAGTTTCATATTGTTGCGCAAGGCGGCAGTATTTTGTGCTGCATTGTGGTATCTGGTTCTATTGGGTTGGTATTTTGTTTTGCACTATGGTATTGCTGGCCCCGCCTACCTCTGTTATCTCACCTTCTATTCATTTAGATCCGCCTACAACATGGGGCCCCTTTTATTTTTTTACAGGGCCACTCCTAATTTCCAATCCGTCCCTGATTACAACACAATGCTGCATGGGCTCCACACCATCCGCTGGCTCAGACATTTTTGATAAGGGTCCATACTGACCAGGGACAGAGGGGTAAAGGGGTTGTCCAAGTTTAACAAAAACCTTGGCAGCGCCTAAACATGTGCTATGATTTTCTCCACTGCCACTTCTGGCAATGTGCTCTGTCCATGGAGCCAATAACTGAACTCAAGGACATCTCCAAGGTCTGTGATTGGCTGCAGCGGTGATCTGTGTCAACTGAATTGGGAACTTAAAGGGAATGAGTCATAAGAAAATGACCTGTTGTTTAAATCACATTTTTATGTTTTTAACATATTTTTTAATAATTTTTGATTATATTATTTTTAATTTTCCATGTCTATTTTAAACAAAAACCATTAAATCCAGCAGTTTTTACACTGGCCACTAAGCCTAATAAATACGCGCCACTTCTTGGTCTGTACATATCACTTTACTTCATTTACCTGCTTATCTGTCATTCTAACCCTGCCTGTAATTATATCTCATCTGTGTATAGATTAACCACTTCCAGTCCGGGCCATTTTCCCCTTCCTGACTAGGCCTAATTTATGTGTCACTTTATGTGGTGTTAACTTTAGAACACTTTTACTTATCCAAGCCGTTCTGAGATTGTTTTCTCGTGACATATTGTACCTAATGATAGTCATAAATTTAAGTCAATATATTTCACCTTTATTTATTAAAAAATCCCAAATTTCTCAAAAATTTTGAAAAATTAGCAATTTTTCAAAATTTCAATTTCTCTGCTTTTAAAACGGAAAGTGATACCTCATAAAATATTGATTACTTAACATTCCCCATATGTCTACTTTGTGTTGGCCTCATTTTGTAAATGTCATTTAATTTTTTTAGGATGTTAGAAGGCTTAGATGTTTAGAAGCAGTTCATAAAATTTTTAAGAAAATTTTCAAAACCCACTTTTTAACCACTTCAGCCCCCCTAGCTTAAACACCCTTAATGACCAGGCCACTTTTTACAATTCCGCACTACACTACTTTCACCGTTTATTGCTCCGTCATACAACTTACCACCCAAATGAATTTTACCTCCTTTTCTTCTCACTAATAGAGCTTTCATTTGGTGGTATTTCATTGCTGCTGACATTTTTACTTTTTTGCTATTAATCAAAAGTACCGAAATTTTTGCAAAAAATGACATTTTTCACTTTCTGTTGTAAAATTTTTCAAAAAAACTACATTTCTATATAAATTTTTCTCTAAATTTATTGTTCTACATGTCTTTGATAAAAAAAAAAGTCCAATAAGTGTATATTTATTGGTTTGGGTAAAAGTTATAGCGTTTACAAACTATGGTGCAAAAAAGTGAATTTCCACATTTTGAAGCAGCTCTGACTTTCTGAGCGCCTGTCATGTTTCTTCAGGTGCTAGAATGTCAGGATAGTATAAATACCCCCCAAATGACACCATTTTATAAAGAATACACCCCAAAGTATTCGCGGAGGGGCTTGGTGAGTTCATGTATCATTTCATTTTTTTTCACAAGTTAGCGGAAAATGACACTTTCTGAGAAAAGAAAAAAAAAAAAAGTTTCAATTTCTGATAACTTCTGGCAAAAAAAATAAAAAATCTCAGACAGACTCACTATGCCCCTCAGTGAATACCTTGGGGTGTCTACTTTACGAAATGGGGTCATTTGTGGGGTGTGTTTACTGCTCTGGCATTTTGGGCGGGGCTAAATTGTGAGCCGCCATGTAAAACCTAAAGGTACTCGTTGGAATTTGGGCCCCTTTGCGCAACCAGGCTGCAAAAAAGCGGCACTTTTGTGGTATCGCCGTACTCAGGAGAAGTAGGGCAATGTGTTTTGGGGTGTATTTTTACATATACCCATGTTGGGTGAGAGAAATATCTCTGTAAATTGTCAACTTTGTATAAAATTTTTTAAAAGTTGTCGTTTACAGAGATATTTTTCACACAAAGTATGGGTATATATAAAAATACACCCCAAAACACATTGCCCTACTTCTGAGTACGGCGATACCACATGTGTGCCACTTTTTGCAGCCTGAGCGCAAAGGCCCTAAACCAATGAGTACCTTTAGGATTTCACAGGGCATTTTTACGCATTTGGATTCCAGACTTCTTCTCACCCTTTAGGGGCCCCTAAAATGCCAGGTGAGTATAAATACCCCACATGTGACCCCATTTTGGAAAGAAGACACCCCAAGGTATTCTGTGAGGGGTATGGTGAGTTCATGTAAAATTTTATTTTTTGTCACAAGTTAGTGGAATATGAGACTTTGTAAAAACAAAATTAAAAAAAAAAAAAACAATTTCCGCTGACTTGTGCCAAAAATAAAAATTCTGTGGACTCACCATGCCCCTCACGGAATACCTTGGGGTGTCTTCTTTCCAAAATGGGGTCACATGTGGGGTATTTATACTTACCTGGCATTTTAGGGGCCCCTAAAGTGTGAGAATCCAAATGCATAAAAATGGCCTGTGAAATCCTAAAGGTACTCATTGGTTTTAGGGCCCTTTGCATCTTGGCTGCAAAAAGTGTCACTCATGTGGTATCGCCGAACTCAGGAGAAGTAGGGCAATGTGTTTTGGGGTGTATTTTACATATACCCATGCTGCGTGTGAGAAATATCGCTGTAAACGACAACTTTTTACATTTTTTATTCAAAGTTGTCAATATACAGAGATATTTCTCTCACCCAGCATGGGTATATGTAAAAATACACCCTAAAACACATCGCCCTACTTCTCCTGAGTACGGCGATACCACATGTGTGACACTTTTGCAGGCAAGATGCGTAAAGGCCCAAATTCAATGAGTACCTTTAGGAGGGCATTTTTACGCATTTTCTTCTCACACTTTAGGGCCCTAAAATGCCAGGGCAGTAGAAATACCCCACGTGTGACCCCATTTTTGAAAGAAGACACCCCAAGGTATTCCATGAGGGGCATGGCGAGTTCATAGAATATTTTTTTGGCACAAGTTAGTGGAAATTGATTTTTATTGTTTTTCTCACAAAGTCTCCCTTTCCGCTAACTTTTGACAAAAGTTTAATTTTTCATGAACTCATTATGCCCCTCAGCGAATACCTTGGGGTGTCTTCTTCCAAAATGGGGTCACATGTGGGGTATTTATACTGCCCTGGCATTTTAGGGGCCCTAAAGCGTGAGAAGAAAATGCGTAAAAATACCCTCCTAAAAGGTACTCGTTGGAATTTGGGCCCCTTTGCGCATCTTGGCTGCAAAAGTGTCACACATGTGGCATCGCCGTACTCAGGAGAAGTAGGGCAATGTGTTTTGGGGTGTATTTTACATATACCCATACTGGGTGAGAGAAATATCTCTGTAAATTGACAACTTTGAATAAAAAAATGTAAAAGTTGTCGTTTACAGCGATATTTCTCACACCCAGTATGGGTATATGTAAAATACACCTCAAAACACATTGCCCTACTTCTCCTGAGTACGGCGATACAACATGTGTGACACTTTTTGCAGCCAAGATGCGCAAAGGCCCAAATTCCAACGAGTACCTTTAGGAGGGTATTTTTACGCATTTTCTTCTCACGCTTTAGGACCCCTAAAATGCCAGGGCAGTATAAATACCACATGTGACCCCATTTTGGAAAGAAGACACCCCAAGGTATTCGCTGAGGGCATAATGAGTTCATGAAAAATTAAACTTTTGTCAAAAGTTAGCGGAAAGGGAGACTTTGTGAGAAAAACAATAAAAATCAATTTCCACTAACTTGTGCCAAAAAAAAATTCTATGAACTCGCCATGCCCTCATGGAATACCTTGGGGTGTCTTCTTTCAAAAATGGGGTCACACGTGGGTATTTCTACTGCCCTGGCATTTTAGGGGCCCTAAAGTGTGAGAAGAAAATGCGTAAAATGCCCTCCTAAAAGTACTCATTGGAATTTGGGCCCTTTGCGCATCTTGCCTGCAAAAAGTGTCACACATGTGGTATCGCCGTACTCAGGAGAAGTAGAGCGATGTGTTTGGGGTGTATTTTTACATATACCCATGCTGGGTGAGAGAAATATCTCTGTATATTGACAACTTTGAATAAAAAATGTAAAAAGTTGTCGATTACAGCGATATTCTCACACGCAGCATGGGTATATGTAAAAATACACCCCAAAACACATTGCCCTACTTCTCCTGAGTACGGCGATACCACATGAGTGACACTTTTTGCAGCCAAGATGCGCAAAGGGCCCTAAAACCAATGAGTACCTTTAGGATTTCACAGGCCATTTTACGCATTTGGATTCTCACGCTTTAGGACCCCTAAAATGCCAGGGCAGTATAAATACCCACATGTGACCCCATTGTGGAAAGAAGACACCCAAGGTATTCTGTGAGGGGTATGGCGAGTTCACAGAAAAAAAATTTGACACAAGTTAGCGGAAATTGTTTTTTTTTTTTTACAGTCTCATATTCCACTAACTTGTGACAAAAAATAAAATTTTCCATGAACTCGCCATACCCCTCACGGAATACCTTGGGGTGTCTTCTTTCTAAAATGGGGTCACATGTGGGGTTTTTGTACTGCCCTGGCATTTGAGGGTCTCCGCAATCATTACATGTATGGCCAGCATTAGGAGTTTCTGTGATTCTCCTTATATTGAGTATACGGGTAATGAGATATTTTTTTTCCGTTCAGCCTCTGCGCTGAAAAAAAAAAAAAATGAACGGCACAGATTTTCTCATTCGCATCGATCAATGTGGATGAAAAAATCTCTGCCAAAATCAGTGACTGCGGTGCGGTGGGCTGGGCGCTAGCTACCTAACAAGTAGCTAACTAACTGGCGGTGATAAGGGACCCTTATGCCCCATTCACACGTCCGCAATTCTGTTTGCGGAACGGAATTGTGGACCCATTCATTTCTATGGGGACAGACTTTGTCCCGCTCGGATCTGGAATTACGGATCCGCGCTTCCGGGTCTGCACTTCCGTTCCGCAAAAATATAGAACATGTCCTATTCTTGTCCGCAATTGCGGACAAGAAAAAGCATTTTCTATATAGTTCTGGTAATGTGCGGATCTGCAAAATGCGGAAAGCACATTGCTGGTGTCCGTGTTTTGAGGATCCGCGGATCGGATCTGCGGATCGGATCCGCGGATAGGATCCGCGGATCCGTGAATCCACGGATCCGTGAATCCACGGATCCGCAAAACACATATGGACGTCTGAATGGAGCCTTACAAGGGGTGTGATCAATGACAGGGGGGTGATCAGGGGGTCTAGATGGGGTGATCAAGGGGTTAATAGGTGAGGGGGGTGGGGGGTTAGTGTAGTGTTTGGTGCAACTTTTACTGTGTTACCTGGTCCTCTGGTGGTCGATCCCAGAAAATGGGACCACCAGAGGACCAGGTAGCAGCTATATCAGACGCTGTTCATAAAACAGCGTCTGATATAGCTGTTTGATGCGATTTATATCGCATCTACAGCCTGCCAGCGATTGATCATCGCTGGCAGGCTGTAGTCCAACTCTCGAGACGCGCGACGCGTTCACAGGAACTCTCGCGTCTCGCGAGATGACGCCCCGGCGCGTCCAAACAGAAGATCCCGGCCGCCCGCAGGACGCAATCCTGCGTACGGCGGTCGGGGACTGGTTAAGGACCAGTTCAGGTCTGAAGTCACATTGTGGGGCTTACACAGTGGAAACCCCCCATAAATGACCGCATTGTAGAAACTACACCCCTCAGGTTACTCAAAACTGATTTTTACAAACTTTGCTAACCCTTTAGGTGCTCCACAAGAATTAAAGGAAAATGGATATGAAATTTTAAAATTTCATTTTTGGTAGATTTTCCATTTCAATCCATTTTTTCTTTAAAACATCAAGGGTTAACAGCCAAACACAACTTAATATTTATTACCATGATTCTGCGGTTTACAGAAACACCCCACATGTGGTCGTAAACTGTTCTAAGGGCACACGGCAGGGCGCAGAAGGAAAGTAACGCCGTATGGTTTTTGGAGGGAAGATTTTGCTGAACTCATTTTTAGATGCCTTGTCCCATTTGAAGCCCCCCTGATGCACCCTGACAGTAGAAACTCCCAATAATTGACCCTATTTTGAAAGCTAGGGGATAAGGTGCCAGTTTTATTGGTACTATTTTGGGGTGAATATGATTTTTGATTGCTCTATATTACATTTTTTGTGAGGCAAGGTAACCAAAAATGGCTGCTTTGAAACTGTTTATTTTCAATTTTTTTTTAAACATTGATCTGACACAGTAGATCATGCACTATTTTTATAGAGCAGGTTGTTACAGACGAAATTATATAAACAATGTCTACTTTCTTTTTTTGATTGTTTGTTTTAGTTTTTACATAATAAAGCATTTTTGAAAAAAAAAATTATGTTTTTGTGTCTCCATTTTTTGAACGCCATATTTTTTTTATTTTTCTGCCGATCGTCTTGTGTAGGGACTCGTTTGTTGCAGGAAGAGTTTATGTTTTTATTGGTATTATTTCTGGGTACATATGCTTTTTTGGGCATTCATTATTACACTTTAGGGTGCAAGGTGACCAAAAAATTTGTTGTTTTAGCACAGTTTTTATTTATTTATTTTAACAGCGTTTCGTTCACCTAAGGGGTTAAATCATGTGATATTTTTATAGAGCAGGTTGTTACGGATGTAGCAATACCTAATATGTATACCTTTTTTTATTTATTTAAGTTTTACACAATAATAGCATTTTTGAAACCAAAAAATTGATGTTTTAGTGTCTCCATAGTCTGGTAGCCATAGCTTTTTTATTTTTTGACCGATTGTCTTAGTTAGGGGCTCATTTTTTGTGGGATGAGGTGACGGTTTGATTGGTACTATTTTGGGGGGGAATATGCCATTTTGATCGCTTGGTGTTGCACTTTATGTGATGTTAAGTGACAAAAAATTGCTTTTATGGCACTGTTTTTATTTTATTTTTATTACGGTGTTTATGTGAGGGGTTAGGTCATGTGATATTTTTATAGAGCTGGTTTTTACAAATGCGGCGATACCTAATATGTATACTTTTTTTTCACTTTAACACAATAATAGCTTTTTTAAACAAAAAATTATGTTGTAATGTCTCCATGTTCTGGGAGCTATTATTTTTTAATTTTTTGAGTGATTTTCTTATGTAGGGGCTAATTTTTTTGCGGGATGAGGTGACAGTTTTATTGGATTTATTTTGTGGGACAAATGCGTTTTTGATTGCTTGTTGCTGCACTTTTTGTGATATAAGATGGCAAAAATGTTTTTTTTACACAGTTTTTTAAAATATTTTTATGGTGTTTATCGGACAGGGTGGATAATGTGATATATTTATAGAGATGGCCGTCACAGACACAGCAATACCAAATATGTCCAATTTATTTATTTTTTTCTATTTTTAACTTTTTTTTATTAATTAATTGGGGATTTTTTTTGTCAAACCATTTTTTTATTTTTTTTAAAAACACTTTATTTTTTTATTTTTTATTTTGCACTTTGCGTCCCCCATCAGGGCCGTCTTTAACAAGGGGCAAAAGGGGCACTGCCCCGGGCCCAGTTGCTCCTGGGGGGCCCAAGGCAGCTGCCTCTTGAGCCCTGCTAGCCACTGCCCCAGGTGTCAGGCTGTCAGCTACACAGGGGGTGCTGCCATGCCATGCCTGCCGGCACTCCAGGCAGCGTACTGTGAGAGCTGTGATTCTCTAGGACCTTAGATTACATCATTACCATGTGACCAGTAACCTAGCAATATTACTGGTCACATGGCTATGAGGTCATCAAGGTCCTTTCTACCAGGAGTGTTGCGGTAGAAGTTTTTCTTAACTGTGGAGCTTTTTTTTGTGAAGATTACATCAGAAAAAGGTTACAGGGGCTGTTATGCTAATATACTGTAAACTACTGTATAGTGGGGTGCTGTATAGTGTGGGGGGCTGTATACTGTGGGTGCTGTATAGTGTGGAGTGCTATACTGTGGGGGGCTGTATACTGTGGGTGCTGTATATTGTGGAGTGCTATACTGCTGTACTGTATAGTGTGGGGGGCTGTATGGTGTGGGGTGCTGTATTGTGTATAGTTTGGGGTGCTGTATACGGTGAGGTGCTATACTGCTCTACTGTATACTGTGAGGTATTGTATACTGTGGGCTGCTATACTGCTCTACTATATACTGTGGGGTACTGTATAGTGTGGGGTGCTATACTGCATACTGTGAGGTATTGTATACTGTGGGCTGCTATACTGCTCTACTATATACTGTGGGGTACTGTATAGTGTGGGGTGCTATACTGTATAGTGTGGGGTGCTGTATACGGTGAGGTGCTATACTGCTCTACTATATACTGTGGGGTACTGTATAGTGTGGGGTGCTATACTGCATACTGTGAGGTGTTATATACTGTGGGCTGCTATACTGCTCTACTATATACTGTGGGGTACTGTATAGTGTGGGGTGCTATACTGCATACTGTGAGGTGCTATATACTGTGGGCTGCTATACTGCTCTACTATATACTGTGGGGTACTGTATAGTGTGGGGTGCTATACTGCATACTGTGAGGTGTTATATACTGTGGGCTGCTATACTGCTCTACTATATACTGTGGGGTACTGTATAGTGTGGGGTGCTATACTGCATACTGTGAGGTGTTATATACTGTGGGCTGCTATACTGCTCTACTATATACTGTGGGGTACTGTATAGTGTGGGGTGCTATACTGCATACTGTGAGGTGTTATATACTGTGGGCTGCTATACTGCTCTACTATATACTGTGGGGTACTGTATAGTGTGGGGTGCTATACTGCATACTGTGTGGTGCTGTATACTGTGGGCTGCTATACTGCTCTACTATATACTGTGGGGTACTGTATAGTGTCGGGTGCTATACTGTATACTGTGAGGTGTTGTATAGTGTGGGCTGCTATACTGCATACTGTGTGGTGCTGTATACTGTGGGCTGCTATACTGCTCTACTATATACTGTGGGGTACTGTATAGTGTGGGGTGCTATACTGCATACTGTGAGGTGTTATATACTGTGGGCTGCTATACTGCTCTACTATATACTGTGGGGTACTGTATAGTGTGGTGCTGTATACTGTGGGCTGCTATACTGCTCTACTATATACTGTGGGGTACTGTATAGTGTCGGGTGCTATACTGCATACCGTGTGGTGCTGTATACTGTGGGCTGCTATACTGCTCTACTATATACTGTGGGGTACTGTATAGTGTCGGGTGCTATACTGTATACTGTGAGGTGTTGTATAGTGTGGGCTGCTATACTGCATACTGTGTGGTGCTGTATACTGTGGGCTGCTATACTGCTCTACTATATACTGTGGGGTACTGTATAGTGTGGGGTGCTATACTGCATACCGTGTGGTGCTGTATACTGTGGGCTGCTATACTGCTCTACTATATACTGTGGGGTACTGTATAGTGTGGGGTGCTATACTGCATACTGTGTGGTGCTGTATACTATAGGTTGCTATACTGCATACTGTGGGTTGCTGTATACTGTAGGGTGCTATACTGCATACTGTGGGTGCTGTATACTATAGGCTGCTATATTGCATACTGTGGGTTGATGTATACTATAGGGTGCTATACTGCATACTGTGGAGTTCTGGGGTGCACTGTAACGCTAGGGTGAGCCGAGCCCTGGTCTCCTTCCTGCAGAGCGGTGCCCACTTCCAGCCTGAGCCCAGGTGCCCAGAGCACTGATCCTGAGCCGCTGGAGTCTTCAGAACTGGAAGTATTTACAGTCACTCACTGTACTCTACCAGATGTGTGGATTTTTTGTGTGTGTGTTGTGGTGGAGGGCGTGATTGCATGCTAAGGTGTGGGAAGGCGGGATCCAGGTTGCCCAAGTAAATTTTTGCCCAGGGTCCAATCAATGTTAAAGACGGCCCTGTCCCCCATAAGGTCATACAAGACCTCTAGGAGACATTTAACTTCACTTTTTTTTTTTTTCCCACTATTGATTTCTCCTGTAACTGGGGCTGACATAGTAGCCCCAGTTACAGGTGAAATACACCCCCCCCAGAGAGGCTGTACAGCAGAGTACATCGCTGTACAGCCTCAGTGCAGGGCTGATCGAGGTCTGTGGAAGACCCGACCGCTCCTGCACTCTCCCAGACCCCGCGGTCACATGACCACCGGGCCGAGACAGGAAGCGCATAGCAGACATAGTGCTCACCGAGCATTGTGTCTGCGGTGATTTAGAAGGCAGGGACACCTGGGAACTGTCCCTGCCTTCTCTCTGTGTTGCCCTGCTATCACTGACAGCGGGCAACCTGCTCGGCATCTGCATGATTAGCCTGCAGATGCCGTCTCTGAATGGACGTTCTAAAACGTCCATTCAGAGATAAACAACCGCCCATAGGACGTTTATAGTCTATGGGCGGTCGTCAAGTGGTTAAACAGAATCCTCCATTCACAATAGGTGATTGTCAGATCTTATCTATTTCTTCCTTGTACAATGACCTCTGCACAGGTCACAGAGCATACCTAGAAAACTCTCCCATACATAACTACTGTGAATCTTTGGAAGAGTCTACCTCAGGATGGGGTCACAGCAGGAGATTTACTGTTTTAAATCAGGGTTAGACCAAAACAACATTAACGCTTATAAAAAATATGTGGAATTCTGGTTTCCTACTCCTCTTCCCTTCATCCACATCAACTCACATCCCCTGGTTGAATTTTATGGACATCCTAGCTGAAGGACCCGGCTTCGCACGGGTATATTTCATCTATTTCATTTAATGTTTGTGTGTGTCGTTAAAAAATATCGATAGTATCCACTATAACAGTGACATCTACAGTACCACGCCCCCTTAACAGTGACCTCCACAGCCCCCACCCCTTAACACTGATCCCCCACAGTGCCCCCGTCTCCTTAAAATGGCCTCCACCAGCACCCCACCCCCTTAACTTTGACGTTCACAGCAGCATGCCCCTTTAACAGTGAGTTCCACAGCACCCCACTCCCTTGACAATGACCATAGGTTATAGTCCCTTTAACTGTGACATTTACCATTCCCAGCCCCCTTAACAGAGACCTCCACAGCGACTGCCCTTTTAACAGTGACTGTCACAGTACCACGCTCCCTTAACAGTGACCTCCACTGTTCCCCACTCTCTTTACTGTGACCTCCACTATACCCCACTCCCTTAACAGTAACCTCACAGCACCCCACTGCCTTGACCCTTTAAGGACCCGTGACGTACATGTACGTCACAGGTCCGGTCCCTAAACATGGCGCCCGCTCGCACGTGCAGCGGGCGCCTTAGCCGCGGGGTTTCTGCTATTTTAAATAGCAGAGACCCGCGGCACATGTATGCAATCAGCCATAAGGCTGATCGCACAGATCTTACCTTTTAGATGCCATGGTCAAATGTGACCACAGGATCTGCGCACTTCCGGTCCGGTAAAAGCGTTCCCCGGCTGAGATTAGGGAACCTGTTACCTTGCGCTAATTGACTGAAGCCTCAAGCAGGCTTCAGAGTCAATTAGATGTACATATCTATACAGGCCACTAGGTGGCAGCCTTGTATTGATACAGTGTAAATGAAGTCTTCAATGATGGCTATTTAGCCATCACTGAATACTATGGGCAATCGAACGATTGTCAGTTATTGTCACCCAAGGTGACTTAAAAAAAATAAAAAAATGTAAAAAAGTTTTACAAATATAAAAAAAAATAATAATAAAAGTTCTAATCACCCCCCTTTCCTTAAAATCCCCCCGCTGGCCCGCTCACAGACCGTATGTCTCGGAGGGCATACCATCGTGTGCAAGAGGCCTAAGGCTGACTGACACTTTACTGCAGTCAGAGGGACATTGCTAATACACATTTCACCTTTAGACACAATCTTGGTAAGCCATATCTTAGCCCTGTACCCCTCAGTTGGGAATTACAGCCACCATTGCAAAAGTAATATTGGCAACCTTAGATTCTGCTGAGAAACTTTGAAAAGATAGAAAGGAATGACTACTATAATCCCCATCCTGGCCTGGGAAGATTTGCACTGTGATTTGGAACAGTATTTTCATTCTGTTTAATGTACTACAACTCCTATTCTGCACTTATGTAAAGGGAGATGTTTAATTTCCTACAACTGGCCTAGTTAACCCCCTAAGGACCAGGCCATTTTTTGCAAATCTGACATGTCCCTTTATGTGGTGATAACTTTAAAGGGATTCTGTCACCACCTATACCCCTGTGAGCTAAACATATGCTCATGTCCAGGGTTATAATAGGATCCCTAAGGTGGCCTTATAAACCTTATTTTTGGCTTTATTTTGCTAAAAAACAGATACCAAATATGACAACTTTTTTGGCTGTTTGTTTCAGTTTTACATAATAAACATTTTTGAAAAAAAATATTTTTTTGTGTCTCCATATTCTGAAAGCCAGTTTTTGTTTTTTTTTTGGGGGGGGGGGGGGCAACTGTTTTATGTTGGGTCTCATTTTTTTCGGTATGAGATGACGGTTTGATCGGTACTATTTTGGGGTGCATATGGCTTTTTGATTGCTTGCTATTACACTTTTTGTGATGTAAGGTGACAAAAAATAGCTTTTTTGACACACTTTTTATTTTATTTTTTTACGGTGTTCACCTGAGGGGTTAAGGTCATGTGATATTTTTATGTGGCAGGTTTTTACGGACGTGGCGATACATAATACATATCATGTTTTAGCGTCTCCATAGTCTGAGAGACATCGTTTTTTTTATTTTTTGGGGCGATTGTCTTAGGGTACTTTCACACTAGCGTTTTGGATTCCGTTTGTGAGATCCGTTTCAGGGCTCTCACAAATGGTCCAAAACGGATCAGTTCAGCCCCAATGCATTCTGAATGGATAAGGATCCGTTCAGAATGCATCAGTTCGGCTCCGTTCCGCCTCTATTCCGTTTTGGAGGCGGACACCAAAACGCAGCATGCAGCATTTTGGTGTCCGTCTGAAGAGGCGGAGCCTAACGGATCCGTTTTTTTTTACAATGTAAGTCAATGGGGACGGATCCGTTGTCAGTGACACAATATGGTGCATTTGAAAACGGATCCGTTCCCCATTGACTTTCAATGTAAGTCAAAACGGATCCATTTTTCTTTAAAGCTAATGCAAACGGATCCGTTCTGAACGGATACAAACGTTTGCATTAGAGGTGCGGATCCGTCTGTACAAATAAACAGACGGATCCGCACCAACGCTAGTGTGAAAGTACCCTTAGGTAGGGGCTGATTTTTTGCAGGATGAGGTGACAGATTGGTACTATTTTGTGGGGCATATGCCTTTTTGATCGCTTTGTGTTGCATTTTTAGTGATGTAAGGTGACAAAAAAAATGTTTTTTTTAGCAGTTTTTTTTTTAACGGTGTTCACCTGAGGGGTTAGGTCATGTGATATTTTTATAGAGCCTGTTAATACAGTCGCAGCGATACCCAATATGTTTTTTACCCTAAAAGTACGCATTTTTTTTTTTTTTTTTACTTGAAACTTTTCTTTTTGAAAAACTTGATTTTTTAAACCTTTTTTTTTTTCGTCCCACTCTGGGTCTTCTTTTGGGGGTCTGATCCACTTTACAATGCATCACAATACTTCAAGGGGGCTGGATCTCACAGGCTGTCACGGAAGGCAGCCATGATGCCTAAGGAAGGCATCGGGCTGCCTTCCCTGCCATCACGTCCCTGTGGGGGTGACTGCCGGACCCCTGCCACTGATCGGGCAGGCACAGCTCCTGCACCCTCTCGATCAGCCCACTGTACATGTATGGCGCTAGTCCTTAAGTCAAGTCCACCAGCGCCATACATGTACGATGCGGGTCCTTATGGGGTTAATCATCATACGCCAGCCACTGCACCTCCATACCCTGCCTTGCACCCATACAAAACCTTAACACCAAGGGCACACCAACTACCGTCAAGCAGGAGCCCCATCATCAGGGCATGCCGTGAGGGAAGAAGTGAACCCTCCTATCACCGCTATGGCACTGGGGAGCATTAGTGTGTGGATCGCCACTGTGAATAATTGTTGCATCGAAAGGCACTACCACTCCCATCCTCCACTGCTCTTAGCAAATGCATTTTAAAAAGGTCTCTAGTATTTTAGCTGAGGCCTGAACTAAAGAAAAAAAAGACACAAAAACACAATAACATGGTCGCAGCACTGAAAAAAAAAAATGTTCTAAATCCGTGTGAATCCAGAAGAAGCACAGTTCTAGAGCCGCTTCTCTGGAGAACCATTTCATGGTATGGCGGGGGCAGCACAGAACCGGCCGAGCAGCTGACCGCTTGTGTGGAAACTAGGAGAGAGTGAGTCACCCACTAGGACCAATCAGCGCTTCCACCCCGCCATGGAAACATGATATCAGCAATCTGATTGGTCACCAAGGACAACACTAGCTGTGCGTTTCCAGTCATTATGGCTCATGTAGTACGCCCGCGCCCGGTTTTGGGTCACTCTCTTCCCCCATTACGACCACCGTCTCAATCCCGACAAGCCCCAAAACCCTATCACACGGCCGCTCTAACGACACCTCCGCAGCGCCCCTCCCCCAACAAAGACGACGTGTGCTCTTTGATTGTTCAACCGGTTCGCACTGGCTTTTAGCGGATTGACGTCAATGAGGCACGTCTCCCGCCGTAACACCCCTTTCCCCGATAGCGAGCTGCGCCGTGATTGGCCAGGCGACAAGACACGTCACGGGCGATATATAATGTAGGCTTTGTGACGCAGGCAGCCCGGCGTAAGTGTGAGTCGTGCGTGAGCCGCGTCCCATGCTGGTTACTGGTCACGAAGAAGAAGTCAGCGAGAGGAGGTCGGGGCCGCATCCAGCCCGTCACCGGAGCCTGCAACACCCTGCCCTGCCCACGGGATACAGCGTATTGCTGTATGCGCCATCACCGGCCGCCTCACGGCTCCACCACCGATTCTTCCTAGGGACCGGCTATATGATTAAGATACAATCTTCAATGAGTAAGCATAGCCCTGTAAGTATCGGCAGTGGGAGGCTGGGTACAATGCTGCGTGCTCCCCGCACGGAGCACATATGGCTGCTGGACGCAGCACGGCCGCCATGTCTGCTGCTGGCTCATTGTGTTCTCGTAATGTCTGGCTGGTGGTCGGTGTCCTGGATTATAAATGAGGCTGGTGGGACATGTCAGGTCTTGTCAGCTGCTGGCACCATGCTGAGCTGGTCTCTGCAGCCCTGGATGAGAATTGTAGGGGGTCCAGTACACTTAGGTTGGATTGTTCTGTCTCAACCGTGGTGTCCATCTCCCTGAGTTCTACATCTTTTCTCGCCTTGAATTTGTTTAGTTTTTAGTGTCTTGTAGCGCCAACAGACATGTCCCCAGCGGCGCTCACGATCGAAACCCCCCCCAAACACACGGAGAACGTACTCCTTGGTCAGAGTTGAACCCGACACCAATGAGCCAGCATGCTGCGCTTTATATTGTGTTGTGTGACATTGTATCTAATGATTGTCGGTGCTGTTGGCAGTTCAGAAGGATTAGACCACAATGCATTGTGCGTGTTAGTGACTTGGCGCACGCTTTTCCGCTATTTGGGTGTGTATTTACAGCCAAAACGCAGCGCTACAATATTTGAGTAACAGCAAGTGGCATAAATGTTTGTCATGTTACAGATGTCACTTTGTAGTCCTGGCCCTAAAGACGTGGCCCTCAGGATGGGCCATCTCTAGCTGATAGACGCAGGTCTGGCACCCCACACCACTGCCGACCAGTGCGCCGTAGTATCCAGTTACCTCCACTGTAGTTGACAGAGGTACACCCAAACAGCTGATCAGAGGAGATATGGGGTGTCGAAACCGTGATGGCCTAGCCATAGGATAAGCCTTAGGTTAAAATGAGTTGTCCAGTTCTTATTAAGCTATTTGTGGAAGTCACTACCGGGACTTGGGCCCTTTCAACGCCAGCCTAGTCTAAGTGCTGCGCAGGTTGGCGTATGATGGGCATGCGCTGTGATTGCCCATCAGGGATGGCAGTGCCTATCAATATACAGTTGTCTGATTATTTCTACCGCTTAGTACTTTCAGCTCATACCTCATGAACTAAGTCTCGTATCATGAGCTTCCTTGGTGGGTATGGATTACCATGCTATAGGTGGGCTACGCACATTTCCCTTGTTGCTGTCATAGGTAAAAGGACGATTTGAGAATTGCAAAAAGGGACGATTATTGGCTTTTGGGCCAAGGTATTTCTGACACTGAGCAGTTTGTGAGCCGTTCTGGTGTGGTGAAAGTATAAAGTAAGAGGACAAGTGGCACCATTGTGAATAAGGGAATACTGAGGCACACCGCATGCTATTGATGCGAGGTAAACATCGGCTATGAAGGTGCGTGATTGTCGACAGGCGCTACGGAGCAGATCACCACCAAACTAAACCAGGGGGCTACCATACATGTCTTAAACAGGTCAATGGGTTTTCCAAGACCTGCTGGATTGGGTCTGTCATGGTGGGGACCAGATAAATATGACCATGACCTTGGGTCGGCCACTGTGGGGAGATCTGGATTAGTCATGGATAGCCCATTTCAATGAACCCTACGACTTAAGGGGCTCCAAAGCAGACAAATTGTCACTGAACCTCTAACAAAGCTGCAAAGCACAAAGGGCTTTACTTTTCATGCAGTATCGGCATTTTACCTGGGCCGATTGGCAAAGGGTTGCTTTCAACCAGCCGCGTTTTCTGCTTCACTGAACGAATTGACGTTGGCGTGTCAGGTAGAAAAGAAGAACAAACGCCCTGCAACCGTTGCTGGATTAAATCAAGCTGGTGGTTGACAGTTAGAGGTTCTCAGTGTTCAGAGCTGCACCTGGATATGCCTATATTTTCACCCAGGCAGCCCCCCTGACTTGAGCATTGGAGCAGTTCATGCTCCGATGCTCTCCTTTGCCCTGCGCTAAATCGTGCGCCAGCAAAGGCATTTTTCGGAGTTCCAGTGACGAACCGTGCTCTCCATGGGGCTGCCAGGAAGCCCGATGATGTCACAGCCACTGATGGGCGGTCTTTAGTAAAACGGCTAGGGCAGCGCTGAAGCACGGCCATCAGAGCTGATGACGTTGCCAAGCTTCTGCCGGCAGTGTTAATGTAAACAAAAGAGCCCTTGCCCTGTGCGATCTAGCGCTGGCGCAAGGGAGTGCATCGGAGCATGAGATGTTCTGATGTGATCATCAGGGAGGCTGCCTGGGTGAAGTTATGGGTATGTCCCGGTTCAGCTCTGAACCCAGACAACCCCTTTAAGATCTGGGGAATGTTTTTGTTCTCTAGGCCCACTCATCCATGTGAAGGCACTTGACAGAATTGATAATACAACCGTCTGCATCCGTTATGAACGGAGCCAAGACGGATCTGTCATGAGCACCGTTGAAAGTCAGTGGGGGATGGATCCGATGAGAAAACAGATCCGTCCCCTTGCTCTGCATCCAATGACTGAAAGAATACCGCATCTTGCTGTGGTTTGCTCTCCGAGAACGCAACCGAATGGAATGCGTTTTGGAGCATAACATTCTGTTCAGTTACGTTTTGTCCTCATTGACAATAAATGGGGACAAAATGTAAATGTTTTTCTCCGGTATTGAGACTCTATGATGCATCTCAATACTGGAAAATAGAAACGCTCGTGTGAAAGTAGCCTAAGGGTCCTTTCACACTTGCGTTCTGAGGATCCGGCAGGCACTTCCGTCCTGCCGGATCCGTCAGAACGCAAGTCACCTGAAGCATTAGAAGACTGATCAGGATCCTGATCAGTCTTCGAATTGCTTTCAGGTTACTATGGCAGCCAGGACGCTACTAGCGTCCTGGTTGCCATAGTAGGAGCGGGGGAGCGGCATACTTACATTCTGTGCGGCTCCCGGGGCGCTCCTGAATGACGTCAGAGCGCCCCATGCGCATGGATCACGTGATCCATGCGATCACGTGATCCATGCACTGGGGCGCCCTGACGTCATCCTGGAGCATCCCGGGAGCCGCATGGAATGTAAGTATGCCGCTCCCCCGCTCCCTGCTACATTTTACCATGGTAACCAGGACTTTAGCGTCCTGGCTGCCATGGTAACCAGTCAGAAAAAGCTAAATGTCGGATCCGGCAATGCGCCGAAACGACGTTTAGCTTAAGGTCGGATCCGGATTAATGCCTTTCAATGGGCATTAATTCCGGATCCGGCCTTGCGGCAAGTGTTCCTGATTTTTGGACAGAACAAAAAGCGCAGCATGCTGCGGTATTTGCTGCGCCCAAAAAACGTTCCGGTCCTGAACTGAAGACATCCTGATGCATCCTGAACGGATTTCTCTCCATTCAGAATGCATGGGGATGATCCTGATCAGGATTTTTCCGGCATAGAGACCCGACGACGGATCTCTATGCCGGAAAGAAGAACGCAGGTGTGAAAGGACCCTACTTGTATTGATCCGGAGTTAGAGCCGTGGTCCGCCATTCAGAGGCTTTAGAGCTTGCGACTGAACGTCTGCACCGCAGCGAGGGTCTGAGCCACACATCTCCAGGCCATAGGCATAACCAGTAGTGTAAATTATAAAACCGAGCGACGTGCTCTGTAAATGCTGCGCAGAGCCTAAGCAGAAGAAATAGAATGGAAAGATTGAGTTTTCATTGCATCCACTTCTGATTTTGGTTTCCAAGTACTGCAGTATGTGAATTAGGCCCTAAAGGGATTCTGTCACCACCTATAAGCCCTGTGAGCTAAACATATGCTCATGTCCAGGGTAATATTATGATTCCTAAGGTGGCCTTATAAAAGCTATTTGTGGCTTTATTTTGCTAAAAAACAGGCTTTGCTAACCTGTCAATCACAGATTTAAAGTGCCCAAGGGGAGGTCTGTAGATGCATGGTGCCCGGCCGTACCCAGCGCCGCCTTCCCTGCGTTCAGCATAGTCTACTACACCTGCTCCGCCTCTCCCTCCTGCTTCCAGATCCTGCACGTGTGCACAGGCTCAGCCTGATGCACCCCTGCAGACTGCTGGCATCGGGTTCTTTTTGCGAAGTGCACATGCACAGGTCATCCCAGGGTTGAGTGAAGTGCGCATCAGGCTGGCGCATGCGCACTTCGCATGAAGAAGCCGATGCCAGCAGTCTGCACGGGCGCATCAGGCTGAGCCTATGTGCATGCGTGGGAACTGAAAGCGGGAGAGAGGCGGCACAGAGGTGTAGTAGACGGCGCTTAACGCAGGGAAGGCGGCGATGGGTGCAGCCGGGCACAATGGATCAACGGACCTCCCCCTGGGCACCTTAAATCAGTGATTGACAGGTTAGTAAAACCTGTTTTTTTAGCAAAATAAAGCCACAAATAGCTTTTAGAGGCCACCTTAGGAATCATAATGATACCCTGGACATGAGCATATGTTTAGCTCACAGGGGTATAGGTGGTGACAGAATCCCTTTAAGGTGTCCCACCACTGGGGAGCAAACAGAGGCCTTGCGTGCTGTCCTCCATCTAGTTTAGCTGTAGATGTTCTAGTTCTCGAGCTCCTTTTCTGCCATCTAAGACTGCTGCACCGCCTCTTGGAGTAGCTGGTGCATACTGTGCATTTGGTAGCCCAAGACACTTCCTACAACAGACTTTTGGATTGGCCAGCACTGGTCACGTGAGCAATGCTGTCCAATCCATGAGCAGGGCTGAGTAAGCAGAAGTGTCTTGGACTAACCTCTGTGTATAAGGTAGTTTAAGATGTGGTGATGGAAGTCAATGAATTGGGCACCATGTCAGTAACACGTCGACGCGTGATGGCTGCAGCCAGTCGCTGCCCTCTTCAGTGCACTGCTGAGGCCAGTGATCGGCTGCAGCAGTAACATGTTGACATGACGTCACTACAGCGACCAGGTAAATAAATCCCAGCCAGGAGCGGCAGTGATCTGCCAGGTATATAATCACTTCTTTATTACAAGCATTAGTATTGTCAGGTTTCCTCCTGAAACCGGACCGGTGCTTTTAAGTGGTTGTCGGGCTTGAGATTTTGATGACCTGATCAGCTGTTCTCGGCGGGTGCTGTGTAGCGGTGGTTCAGGTTACGGTTGCTCAGCTCTTTGCGGTCTTTAGTTTCTAGCAATCTATGATGTGCGCTGGTATTTATGCATTTTAATAGAACCTAAACAATTATTATTTCTGCTCAGTTTTAGAATTTCTGAGGGTGTAGATGGGTCCTCTTGATTCGGCTGGTGACAATGACCCCTCAGACTCTCTTGGCATAGGGCTGAGTTTTCTGATCATTGATCAGCTGTTTCCTGATATAGCTGGCGGTGGGCGGACAGGACTATTAATATTCCTTCACAGTTCACTATGTGCCTTGTTGGTGTGGTATTTCTGCTGTGTCTTCAAGGTGAGAGTTGCAGCGACATAGAAGTGCTATTTTTATGAGTAAAGGATGGAATTTTCCAGTGAAAACCCTTATAGCAAACATGGATGATCAGGTTGTTAAAGCGGCTCCATCTACTGGGGAACAGACACTTACCTGCTGTCCTCCTTTGCATCTTAGCTGCAGATTAGGGATGAGGAAAATGGTCTCCTCAAGCAGTGTTCACGTGTGAGGCTGTCCCTGCTCATGAAGAGTATCCCCTGGTCCTTGAATGATAGTGGGACATCTCCCCTGACAGTCTCACAGCTGCACCTCTGCTCTGAGTAGTGGCCTACTGGTTAGTGGCGCATGCACAGTTGCTACACTGGAAGCAGAGGTAGAGCCTCTAAGCCTCCGCCATAGGCGCAGTATAGTCGGGGACTGGTGGGAGGGGAGGAGGGGGCTCTTTAGGGTACTGTCACACATGATGAGATCTTGGACAGCCCATCTACTTGCTCCAAAAGCTTGTGATCGTTGCTGGTACGTGACTGTAAATGGTGCAGTAGGCCGTTGGACTGTAAAATATTGTTCATCCTGCACCTGGTGTGGAAGCACTTGTGAACTACTGTAATGGGCAGTATGGACACAAATGTGTCTGCGATGGTTCACAAGACGTTAAACAGCAATTTCTGCCCCAGTTTTGGTTGTTGCTACATATGAAAAGATATGTGGTCTACCACCCCCCAAATAAATGGGCATATTTTACTTAAAGGGGTTGTCCCATCTCAGACAATGGGGGCATATAGCTAGAATATGCCCCCATTGTCTGATAGGTGCGGATCCCACCGCTGGGACCCGCACCTATATTGAGAACAGAGCCCCGAAAATAAAGGAGGGTGCACTGCGTATGCGCAGAAGCCCTCTATTCATTTTCTATGGAGCCGGCTTATTTAGCCCAGCGCTGGCTCGGCTATTTTAGTTGTCCCCACAGAAATGAATAGGAGCATGGGCCGCACATGCCTGGTTCGCCCCCATTCACTTCTACAGGAGCAGAGCTTAGTGGTGGACGGACACCGAGAAATCTGGTGTCCTCAAACCACAGCTCTACCTGCTCCGTTCTCGATATAGGTGTGGGACCCACACCTATCAGACAATGGGGGCATATCCTAGCGATATGCCCCCATTGACTGAGATGGGACAACCCCTTTAATGTATTTTTCATCCTTGAGGTGGAGACTGGAGGAGATAAAATCTAAAATTTCACCATTTTTAATAGATGGCCACCTTTTTAATAGAAGAGCCAAACTTTTGTGGAGTGTCCACATGGGATGTAAAATACCGCAGATATGTCCGCTGCTAATTGTGTGTAGAACCGCTGCAGCCTGACAGGATGAATTGCATGAAGTTGTTACTGTGGAATGTAGGGTGGTCACAATCCCAAAATTTTGCTTCAGTTTCAATACCATAAAGTGTTGTGATACTCGATACCACGCGAAAAAATAAACACCAAAATGCCGCGTGCATTCTGTATTTTATGGAACGTCTGGCCCATAATAGGACAGTCTTATCCTATTTTTTTTTTTTTGGGGGGGGGGGGGGACGAGGTGACTAAATGGCGAATTACACAGATTTTATTTGTTACGCCGTTCACCGCATAGGAGATAATTTTTAATAGTTTGGAATTTTTGGACGTGGTGATATGTAATGTTTATATATTTTATATGCAAAATTGGGAAAGTAGTGATTTAAACTTTAAAAAATTTTTTTTTTTACTTTTTATTTAATAACTATTAGCCCCCTTAGGGGCTAGAACCTGATCTTTAAATCCCTTGTCCTATTTACCCTAATACAGATGTATTGGGGTGAATAGGACTTTACACTCTACCTGATGCCCTGTGCTTTGTATGGCAGCCAGGGCTTAAGTAGCTGGAAGCTGCCACTGCACCACCAATGAAGGCAAAGGGACCCTGTGGCCACTGCCACCAATGACTTTAATACTGGGGGGGGGGGGTGTCCGGCTGCAGAATCGCATACCCGGCACCCGACCTCTATGACAAGGCACTGCGGTCTGTGGCAGTTAACCCCTCAAGTGCTGCACCCGATGGGTTAATTGCCGCAGATTGTAGCGCCCAGTTATAGAGGCTAGGTATGTGATTCTGCCGCCAGCACCCGCCACCTGCATTAATGGGTTAGTTATCTTTGGTGGTGCAGTGGCCACAGTCCCTCCCCTCTCTCGTCATTGGTGGGGGACTGCTTCCTTCTTCCCTGTGCTGCTGAGAGCAGCGCGCGCCATGTCCTGATTCTAGGCTGCGCAGTAGCACAGCCTAGTATCAGTAAAGGCAAATCCCGGAATCAAATGGCCTTGGCACAGCTTGGTCCCATTGAATGGGCCTGAGCTGCAATACCAAACAAACGGCGCAGTGCTTGTAAATTGTGAGGAGACCACGGCACTCACCTTGGCCTGATTAAACAACTCAACCGACTAGCGGGGGGGCTTTTGTCGGTCATCAATATTAGATCAGCAATAGTCCAACACCTGGAAACCCCTTTAAGTAAAAGACATGGCGGCAGATTTTAGCGGTTTTACTACGCTAGGTGTTCTGTGATGTGACAACTGTCATTTTTCTTTCTTTTTACAGCAGTTCTGTGGTGTTCTTGGTCACACATTTATGGAGTTTCTGAAGGGCAGTGGAGACTACTGCCAGGCACAGCATGACCTCTATGCAGACAAGTGAACCGTAAAAGAAATCCATTACTACTCCACTAAGAAACCCCCCTAAGAGCAATCAACCTGGACAAGAAGTGTTGGCTTGAATTTGGGGCTGTTACCTGGATGGGGTAAACGTCAGTGCCCTGCTTGTCTTTTGTCTCAGTATTACTGGATTGAAGATTTGCTACTTCTCGTGAGGAGGCTCATTTCATATCCATTGCTTCCATCCAAACAGGCGCTGAGAAATTTGTGGAGTAGCAGGAAGCTGACTTCAGTTTATAAACGTAATTTCCTTTTGTGATTAACTTTTTAAGTTTACAACTTTTTTTTCTTCCAACTATCGATTGTTTTTTTTCTAAATTGGTAAAATGGCCCGAATGAACCGCCCTGCTCCAGTGGAGATAACCTACAAAAACATGAGATTCCTCATCACCCACAACCCCACCAATGCCACCTTAAATAAATTCCTAGAGGTAAGTGTCCGTGTGAAGTAATAAACTCAACTTGTCTGTTCCCATTGCCGTGAAAAGATGTTCTGCCCAGGAGGTAACGGTCAGGTTTTCTTTTGGGGGGGACAGGCACCAATGCTGGGGCTTGGCCTTGGTGTGGTCATCTTTTAGTGACCCACAATTACTGATTTCAGTGCCACGCTAAGCACCTAGATTTTGGTGTAAGTTGTACCAAAATGCGTCTAGGGTTGGTAAAATGATCTGTGCCTGGCCCAGAAAGGTGTGTGGCCATTGAAAAGTTATGGCCTTCAATTTAGCACCATAATTGGGCCATAATTTTGACATCAATGTTCTCTCTATGTAAACCAAGCAATACGTTTTATACAGGTAGATGGGCATCTAGCCATGCACCAAATGCATCTCCTGGCCTCAGCTAGGATGAATCTGACTGTCCAGACAGGCAGACTTAGCAGATCTGCCCCATTATCTTGACTATTAACCCTTGGATTCTCAGCAGTGTGCATGAAATTCCAGCATACCTGACATTTCTACAGAGATGCTACAGATAGTGAGTCTGCCCATGTAAAGGGGCCTTCACATCTACTGAGGAGAAGCATCTTGTGTCATTATCTCATGACTTCCATGGTTGGGAAACCACCAATTGTAGGAGAGCTGTTGGGTGTTAACCCCATAAGACAGTTAGTTTTGTAATGAAGAATAATCTAACTGAAATAATTTTTGGCTTGTTCCAAAATAAACACTGCCTCATAATAGAGGACAGAACAAGTATTGGGCAAGGACACTGGTTACATGGAAGTTGAAGGGCTTTTCGGCATGTTGATGCTCTCTACTCATCATAGGCCATCAATATCAGATTGGTGTGGATCTTTTCTCAGTACCCACAGTCCCACACAGATCTGTGTGACTACTGTGCCCTGTTTCTTTAAATCTGTTGGTCTGCCTACATGCTCTCCAGTTGGCACTGGCACTGCAGGTTTTCCCTGTGCGTATATTTTCATGTTTTGCTTTACGGGTGAAGTAAACCCCGTTTTGGTCTGTTTGTTAGATCATGTTGTATTGTAATATGCAGTCTTTGTAAACATGACTACCTTTTTGTTTTCCCTCTCCCTTTACCAGGAACTTAAGAAGTATGGCGTTACTACAGTTGTAAGAGTGTGTGAAGCCACCTATGACACTGCCCTAGTGGAAAAAGAAGGAATTCAAGTTTTGGTAAGTATAGATGTAATGCTTGGCTGAGGTTTCATAGGGGAAATAATCTTCTGTTATGCCATTGATAAATTGAGATGGTTTAATCGTAAAGGAAGTCTGTCAACAGTATTGACCATGCAAATCTGCTGATTGCCAGTGAGAGGAGGACAAACATACATTTTGCTGGGCTTTTTTCAGGAGTAGTGTGAAAATGAAGTTGTTGTGTGTTTTTTTTTTTTTTTTTTTTACCGGGCACCTTCCCTTCTGCTCTGACAACTGTATTGGGCTCCTGGTTGGATGCTACACCTATTACTCAGAGCAGAGGGGAGTGACTGTGAAGCGGCTCATTGCATAGAGCACTTCCTGGAGAAGCCCCACCACCAGTCCACTGGTAGAATCAGAATAAATGTTCATATTCACACTACTCCTGTTAATGAAAGGTATGCTGGCACTACACTCAACATACACTAGCTAGTGTTGGCTGCAGTTTTGCATAGTCAAATGTTTTGACTAGTAGTAACATAGTACATAAGGCCAAAAAAAGACATCTGTCCATCCAGTTTGGTCTGTCATCCTGCTAGTTGATCCAGAGGAAGGCAAAAAACCCCTGTGAGGTAGATGCCAATTTTCCCCACTTAAAGGGAAAGAAATTCCTTCCCAACTCCAATCAGGCAGTCAGAATAACTCCCTGGATCAACGACCCATCTCTATTAGCTATAGCCTGTAATATTATTACGCTCCAGAAATACATCCAGGCTCCTCTTGAATTCCTTTATTGTACTCACCATCACCACCTCCTCAGGCAGAGAGTTAGTAGTTTTGACTCAACTACTAACCTTGTGTGGGCACCCTGAAACCACACAATCACAGCTGGTATCCGAAATGAAGGTGCTCTGTCTTCTGTTAATGAAAATATGAGAGAACCCTAATTTAACATGGCAATGACTTATTTCATTGCCAAGACTGTTTTGTTGGATTTCTAATAACAAAAATATTCAGGTAACCCCTTTACGACCTACAGAGCGCTGAAGTCTGTCCTTTAAACATTGCACCCACTAAGAAGCCGAGCGAGCCATTTGGTTGCTGTGGCAGCCTCCCTGCCTGTTGCAGGAACCTGGTGAATCTCCCATGGGCTGCAATGTTAAGTCATTACAGTCTATGGAAGAAGCGTTCAGACGATCTCATGCTCAAGTTCCCTAGGGGGACTTAGTATGAATAAAAGTTTGGTGTTTTTTAATAGAAAAAATATAAAAATTTAAAATCTCTCCCACTTTCCCTATATTAAAAATTGAAATCCCCAAGGGGGAACTTAAATCTTAAAATCTTTCAAGTAAAAAAATTCAAATAACCCACCTCACCGTATATTAAAAATAAATAGTAAAAAATGTAAAGATCATAGCATTGCTGCGTACCAAAATGCCTGAACTATTAAAATATAAATGCATTTATCGCATACATACAGTGAACAGAAAAAAGATCAAAATGGTATCCGTAAAAAATGAGCACTTACACAGCTGCGTAGAAGTAAATATAAAAAATTATAGGGGTCAGATTACAGCAATGCAAAGTTTTTACTTGTCAAAGTATTACAACACAAGAAAAACTATATAAATGTCATACTGACCCGGAAAATCAAGGTAGCATATCGGTTCTATCACAAGGGAAACCATAAAACTGGTGGAATTCCATATCCTATTGCCTGGTTTTTGTTTTTGTTTTTTCCCTAGCCTTCCACTACATCATACGCAGTATAAAATGGTGCAATTACAGAATACAACTTGTCCCACAAAAAACAAGCCCTCATACAGCTAGATGACTGGAAAAATAAGAGTTATTGCTCTGGGAAGGCAGGGAGTAAAAAACAAAGTGTCTGGTCTTAAGGTGTTCTATAAGAAATTGGTCATTGTGGAACAGTGGTGGTCCGAAATAATGCTTCATCGTGTGTATCTTGTGATAAGAAAATTATTTTGATTGAATTGCTTTAAGTGGAGTACTATGCTTCAGTAAGCATTCACGCTTTTTTTTTTTTCCCTTTTAATGCAGGATTGGCCCTTTGATGATGGTGCCCCACCTTCTAATCAGATTGTAGATGACTGGTTAAGCCTTCTGAAAGCTAAATTCCGTGAGGAGCCTGGCTGCTGCATTGCCGTGCACTGTGTTGCTGGGCTGGGAAGGTATGTGGTGATCTAGCATGTTGCAGTATTAGAAGTGTGAGTAGCACCTTCTAGAAGCCTTATCTGTTTGCATTGGATGGGAGTGCATGTTCCTCATTTTGCCCCTATGGAGTCCTCGTATACCATTGCGGCCTGACTGCATGCCTGCAGTGAACCAATCGCCACCTTACAGGACCTGTCACTTCTCGTGACGTGTCCGTTGTAGTGACCCCTTGTGTTCTTTATGTAATAATTCTGGAGTATCTATTTGTCATTCCCCTATTTTTCCTACTAGACACTTCTAAATGAATTTCCAGCGGTTTTCAATGAAGGTCTGACTGGATGGCATCAGGGTGTGTCCCTTCAGTCTCACATTATCCAGTCAGAGCTGCCAGTGTCAGATTGTGCAGGAACACTCAGATGAACCTTCACTGCATACCACTGGCATAGGAATAATAGAGGAATGACGCAACATAGTCATAAGAATAGATGCAGAATTGTTGCATTGGGGAATCCAGGTTGTCAATTATTGGTGGGGGGCCCCAGCTGATCAGACACATGCCCGTCTGGTGGCTTTGTAATAGGACAGCCCCTTAAAACTATTAAGTATGGCCTATTTTCATGCTGTTCTGAATGCAGATTATTTGTAGTGATGGTGGTTAACTTAAACCTGGTTTCATGCCCGTTGAGGACAAAGATGGGGGTACATTGCGAATCCCACCAGTACCACTCGTATAATCCACAGCCACATATCACACTTGGGGCTCATTCGGGCGGCTTTATGTTTTGTTCCGCATTTTTGTGGAACAGTGCAGACCCATTCATTGCCGTTCTCTTCCACGGGACCGCAAAAAATAGAGCATGTCCTATTCTTGTCCGCAATTGCGTACAAGAATAGCCATTTTCTATGAGTGACAGCGACCAGCAGTCTGCAAATTACAGAACGCACACATGCTTGTATCTGCGTTTTGTGGATCCGCAACGCATACGGCCTTCTGAACAAGCCCTTTCTAGAACCCCTTCTGCCATGTTTCTGCAGAATACCACTAAGTTATTTAAGGTGATGTCTGACTGCATCTTCTCTTTCAGAGCTCCGGTACTTGTGGCCCTTGCTTTAATCGAATGTGGGATGAAATATGAAGATGCTGTTCAATTTATAAGGCAGTAAGTATTCAACACACAAGCGGCAAACCTCATAAAATTCTAGGTGTACGTTTAGCTTGTGCGTTTCGAGTGAATAACTCGTTGAATGTGAGGCCAAGACTAAAACTGGAACAACTGGGCGTTGGTCACTTCATCCGCTGCTGCCTCTGTAAACCCATGTGCATATTTGCAGTTGTCAGTATGCTGCAACTGTAAAGACAGAACTATCATATCTCCATGTGTCCTGTCACTCGAGTAGGAATTCCTGGTAGTCTTCTAATGGGTACTTGAGTTAAATTTATGAATCAATAATTTTACAGTACAATGCACAAAAAATGAAGGCAGAACATGCTCTATAGCAGGGACCAGCAACCTTCGGCACTCCTGCTGCTGTGAAACCACATCTCCCAACATGCTCCCTTTCTTGGCTGTTCTTGTAACTCCCATGGAAGGGAAAGGAAGGTTCTGGGAGTTGTAGTTTGAGAGCAGCCAGAGGTTGCTGATCCCTGCTATATAGTATGAGCTTCACAACACAGCCGGAGGTTGCTGATCCCTGCTATATAGTATGAGCTTCACAACACAGCCGGAGGTTGCTGATCCCTGCTATATAGTATGAGCTTCACAACACAGCCGGAGGTTGCTGATCCCTGCTATATAGTATGAGCTTCACAACACAGCCGGAGGTTGCTGATCCCTGCTATATAGTATGAGCTTCACAACACAGCCGGAGGTTGCTGATCCCTGCTATATAGCATGAGCTTCCAACACTAACTTTTTGAACAATTTTAAAAGGACTAAGATGTAAAATCCACCAACCTTCGAAAGGATATGGGTGACCAGTTGGCCCGTATACCAGCCAAGACATGCCGTGAAGTAGTGGTAACTGGCCTATTGAGTTAACCATGCACAGTTCTAAGTTTTTGCTTTCCGGACATTATGGATAATTCGGTTCCCATTGTTTTGTTTCTGCAGGAAACGTCGAGGAGCTTTTAATAGCAAGCAGCTGCTTTACCTGGAGAAGTATCGTCCTAAAATGCGGTTACGCTTTAAAGATCCCAATGGCCATCGGAACAACTGTTGCATTCAGTAGAAGCTCACCTTGTAGCTCTCGAATAAAATGACAATTGTAGACCCAAACAGGATCCAATGCTAATGCCTGGTTAATGTTTTATAGGTCAAGTGCTTTGGAAAATGTGTAGGTCACAGCCTGCCCTCCCATCAAGTGAGGAAGTGGCTGAAGTCGCGTAGATAAATGATGTAATTGAGCTTGATTTATTTGCTTACTTGTTGTGATTTATTTTTAAGTCCCTCCTTACTACTTAATCCAATAGTGCAGTAAAAAAAATCACACAAATGGTTCATCTCTTCCCAAAACTTGTATCCGTGAAACGAATGACCGTACAATGCCAAAACTCCCAGCAAACCATTTTTATAGTGCAATACTTTTCATTATAGTCTGAAAGATATTGCTTGAATATTTGCTGGCTGCTCACTGTATGTTTACATCTTCTCCCACACTTGCCGTAAGTCAGGGCTTGCACGAGTCTGTTGTGCGAGTTTTTTTTTTTAATTTTCTTTTTCATAACATTGCCAATCATGCGTGGCGTAGGCTAAATGCCATATCCTAACCTTTTCCGTTCTGTGAAAGCACACCGACCACATTGTAGAAGTCTCCAGACAAAGCCTTACTATGAATTAATGTCTGCGCCCTGTGGTGCACCTTACATGGAGGACCTTAGTGTATTTTCTTTTGTTTTTCTTTTTTTTTCCTAGTAAAATGTTGCCTTTTGTCTTGTGCAGGAAGTGTAGAATATGCCATTTTCTTCCGTAACTCTTTTTAAACAAAATGTAGATGCTTTAATGTAGCTGGATTCTTCAATTTCTGAAAGGTCCTTTCTTTAACTGTGCATTTGGACAATTTTTTTTTCCAACGATCGCTTTGTGACTTCTTTTATCCTCCCCTCCGAGTCTGCTTTTGCAAAGGCAGCACTCGGTCTGTAATATTTTGTATGCCTTTTGAGCTGTGTAACTTAATATTTGGATACTTGATGATTTTTGTTTTATTATGTAATTGATAAAAAAAAATGGTGATCTGTATCAATGTTAGCTCAACCATATATTTATACTGTCTTGGGAATGTGTGGTGTTAGTACTGTGGGAGAATAAGTTACCAGTGTTTCACCAGCTTGTAAAATGTAGTATGGAAGCATAAACCTCTAAATAAAGAAGGATACAAAGTCTGATGCTTCATTGGGCTTGTCCTAAGCATGGAATAAGTGTATGCGTGGCAGATTTTTATTTTCATGAATGATGGTTTGAAAAATCTAATTGTCAATTCTGCAAAAAAAATTGCATTGCTTTCTTGCGTCAACTGGTCTGGTAGTTACAAAAAGTTAAAGGGTGGTTATTAATTTGTATACAGACGTTATATTAAGCTGTATCCCCAAATTTTTATAAAAGGAACTGTTACCCAACTTCCAAATACACTTCCGGTATCGTGCAAAAAGCACAGACCAGCACATCTGAACTGGTGCTCGAGCCCTGGCTTGATGATGCAAGAACAACCAAACACCTTGAAGACCTTTGTGTCCTCACAGAACTAAACCTAACTGCATAGCTATACAGCCTCCTCTTCACTTTTAGAGGTGGTTCAGTTTTTTTTTATATTGGCAGTTTACTTTTGGAGGAGTGTCTATCTCCACATTGGTCATGTACTCTTTTTGTGGATTGTTGCCTACTTGCCCCAAGTCACTTTTATATGCTTTGGCCTAAGAGGTAAGTTTGGTTTTCATCTGAAGAGGTTGGGCTCACATAATTTCATCAAAATGTGTGCTGAGAACTTTAAACATGTGTTGAGGATTTCATTGAAGGCCTATCCTCTGCATCGGCCATCATTGTCTGAGCGGTGGGAGTCTTGCAACCTGCAACCCCACTGATAAGCTGTTTCAGCACCAGAAGTACACAGCTCTGTCCATAGTGTAGTAGACAGAGCTGGTCACTGCGGCGCTGCTACCATTCACTTTAATGGGAGCCACCTTGCATTAACCAGTGTCGTTCTGGAGCTACTCAAACGGCTGATTTGAGGGAATGTAGGTGTCCTTTAGATATTAATGGCCTATCCTGATTCCTGAGGATAGGCAATTATTTGCAAAATCCAGGACAGACCACTTTCTGTAGCAATACTTCATGGCTTTTAAGATCTGCTTGCAGTCATTCAGTAGAAGTTTATTGTAGTTTTCTTCTGTCCATGGGTGTATGACACCCAGGTCATCAGCTTATTACATGGCATGGCTGTGGTAACTGTTTTGGCTCTGTATCCATTATATAACCAGGACAGACTTTTAGTTGACAGTTCCTATTCGGTGACTGCAAGATATTAAACCTTGAATTGGTATAGAAAGTGTACTGGAAAACTTTCCATTCTACAAAAAAAATAAGCTCAGCAGCCCCCCTTCCCACTACTGCTGGACCTGTGGAGGGAAGCATGCATACCTGCTCTTCACTGCTAGGTTCCAGCTCTCCATGCGTTATGTGGCAAATGCAGTGGTGATGTGTCCTTTGTACATTGTGACCCAGTGATGATGCATGGAGGACACAACTGCTGCAGCCAGTCATTGCTTGCAGAGACTGCTCCCTTAATGTATTAACTTGCAATGCAGTAATGTATTACATTGAGTCTGGATTTGTTAATGATTGGACCACATCATTAATCAGGGTTCGGATTCATAATGTAATACATTAATGAATGCAATGCTATGTAAAGTAACGGTGCATGCATGAGATTACTGAAGTCTCGGGTTAACCGCCATAATCTTGAAAGGTCCTCATCTGAGGCAGTACATTTTAGTCATGTATGGAGCTAGGGATCAGGAATGAATATAGTATATAGATGAACAAAGCAGGAATGGTTCGCACATCACGAATTGCAAACCAAAGTAGGAGTGGAGGCTAACAGAGAATAAGGTATAAGGGAAAGATCTGCCCCTGTTCTGTGTTTAGAGCCGCACCTGGTTTTGGCTCAATCACTGACTGGATATTGACTGTGTAAATAAGGCTTAATTCTGCAAATCTGACTTATGACAGTTTGTGGTACTTTACTTACTGTATTTTTCCCTTTAATTCTCCATGATGGCATACCATGAGCGATGACCTGCCTCCAACCAAGTACGGACAGGAAGGATAAATTTGACCCTCCTCAGTGTCTTCCTGTCCCTCCAAGTGGGAGATGGTTCATCCTCATAATACTTGCTATGAGCCCAGTTTCTGTTCTAAGGCATGCAGAAGCTCTGAAGAGAGGGAGGGAAGCAGGCAGCACCCGTGCCTTAGTTGGGCATTGTGCTGAGAAGCCAGTCAAGATCCCTGCTCTTTACCTCCCGCTCAGTGCGATGGGCATGGAGGTCCATGTGCGACTGGACACTCAGGGAGTCCCTCCAGTCTGTTGGTAAGCTCCTCATCGCGATCAGATACCAATGTCAATGCTAGTTAAAGGGGCAAATGCGCTTCCATTTGAAAACATGGGGACCCTAAAAAGACCCCATGGCCAAGAAAGCAGATCAGACTTTAAAAAAAGACCCGGGCGTGCTGCTCTGTTCAAACCTAATCTGGAAGTCATGTCAGTTTCTAGATCCTAATGTTTGGTAAAGATTTGGAGACTATTTTAGAGAAGGCCTCAGACTTGTCGTCGTGTAGACCTAGCCCATTTGTCGTGCGACAATAGGGCACAACTACACTGCAACATTTGTCGTACGACAATTTTTATAATGGTAGTCTATGATGTCTCATTCCGACATGCTGCAATGCGACAGTCGCAGAAAAATTCCATCTTGAATGGATTTTTTGACTGTCATGTTGCAATGCGATACCAGTGTATGTACCATTATAAAAATTGTTGCGTGACATTAAATGCAACAAAATGTTGTGTGACAAAAGTCGTTGTGTTGACCTAGTCTTAAAGTCCTTCCCTAAGGATACAATTTAAAGAAAATTTCCCTTTCGAAGAGTTAAAGGGGGTTCTTTTTAAACAATTAGAAAACATGGTGTTAACAGGCAGAACATGCTCAAACCCATATGCAGTTGTGCATGTATGTAGGGGAGCATATCCTGCACTTGTAGTCCGTTGCTTATGGCATTCAACAGCAAAAAAATGCATACAATGGAAGATGCCAGCAATGGACTACAAGTACCACACTAACCATCCTACATAAGGTAACAATTACATGGATGTGGAGAACAAGCAAAAGCGTAATAATATCAAAGACAGGTGCACTCTGCGGTAATGCGAAACCCTCACACTGATGTAAAATTGAGAGGTTAGTTCAACATATCCTACTAGGAGGACATGTCTTAAGCTGGGGCACCGCGCCAAGGTCTCTCAAGTAGCCGAGGGGTTCTTTTTAAGCAAAATGATCCACTAGGGAAACATTGGTCTAAAGGGAAAAATCAGAAGAGTGGAAACAGGTTTCCTGTTTACCCCAAAAAATACAGATCCTTCTAAACAATGACGCCAGGATTCAGGTGGGAGGAAGACTGAGGTCTTTTGTAAAAGAATGGGGAAAGATCACAGAAAATCCCTGGGTATTTATTATCGCAAAAGGTTACAATATTACCTTTCGTCTTCCTCCTCCCTTAACCGTCTTCAGGGTAGCCCCAACTCGGAGATCGGCCATCTTACAAGAAATGGGGATTCAGAATTTGTTGGCTCAAAAAGCCATTATTCTGGTTCCTCTCAACAAAAAAGGCTATTTCTGAACAGTGTTTCTGGCTTATAATAAACAGGTTCATAAAGTATGACAGATTCAAAATGGAGACCATAGGATTCACAATAAGTCTGTTAAAAGAAGCTGATTTTTGCCATCAATAGATCTAAAAGATGCGTATTACCATATTCCGGTAGGCGAGGAATCCCAGAAATTCATAGCTGGGTTCTTAGTGAAAAAAAACATAATTTCCAGTTCCAGGCTCTTCCTTTTGGCATCACTTCCGCCCCGAGAGTGTTTAGCAAAGTAATGCTAGAGAGAGTGCCTCATTTAAGGAGAAATATCCCAATTATTCCCTATTGAGAAGACCTGTTAAGTGTAGGTGACTCGGAACAGGCACTGGAAGACAATTTGTTCATAACTTGTCAGACCCTTTATCAGACAGGTTCACTTGCCAGAAAACCAGTCCCTACAGTGGTGGAAACATACAGAACATCTGATGAGAGGAGTCCCATGGAATCCCTAGCATCTAATTATTATCCCGACAGATGCAAGCCTTTGGAGCTGGGGAGCGCACTGCTCTCATCTCTCTTCATGGGAAATAGTCAGACAGTCAAAAAATTCCTCTCTTCAAATCAGAGAATTGATGGCAGTCTGGGAAACGATAAAGGCATTTTCTCTTTATATATAAGGAAAAGACCTCTAAGTAAGAACGGATAACACAACAGTAGTTGCCTACCTAAATCATCAGGGCGGAATAAGAAGCCTGGTTCTGGGCCAGTTAACGGAAAAAATATTTTCCTGGGCGGAAGTTTGTTTAATATCCCTGTCTGCCATACACCTAAAAGAGTCCCTAAACACAAAGGTGGATTTCTTAAGCAGAACCTCCTTAAAATCAACAGAATAGAGCCTTAAAAACTGTTTTTTTTTTCTCCAAATCACAGAATTATGGGGGTCTCCACAAGTGGATCTATTTGCCTCAGCAGCAAACGCAAAATTAAAAAAGTTTTTTTCCCCTGAATTCCTTTGACAGGAATATAGGCGTGGACGCTCTATCACAAAAGTGGGATTTTCAACTAGCGTATGCTATTCCCCGTTCCTAAAAAAAGATCCGGCTAGACAAAGTCCATTTTATTCTGATGGCTCCCCCGTGGTGGAAAAAAACATGGTTCCCCTTGCTGAAAACCCTATTAGTTCAGAGCCCATAGATTCTTCCTTGGGAACAAGATCTATTGTCGCAGGGTCCTATCTGTCATCCCAAGATAGAAAGGTAACATTTTGCAGCTTGGAATCTGAAAGGGTAATATTGAGGTCTGGGGGCTTATCAGATACTGTTATCAACACCATGTCAGCCAGCAGAAAGGAAGTGACTTCAAAAATCTACAATAAGGTTTGGAGAAGTTCCTGTAATTGGTGTGTTCAAGCTAAAATATCAGCCAGAAGTTCTCGGTTTAGGCAATTTTAGGATTCCTGCAGTCAGGTTTCGAGAAGGGATTACGCCCCGAATACCTTGAGGGTACACATATCGGCGTTAAGTGTTGTATTTGATGAGAATATAGCAGACCACCCACTGGTTATCCGTTTCCTGAAAGGGGCAGATAGGTTAAGACCATTCTTAAGACCTGCTGTTCCCCCCTGGGACCTCAATATGGTTCTATCAGGACTGACAAATGCTCCTTTTGAACCCCTGTCTGAGGTCTCTCTAAGGAAAGAGCTTATTCTTGGTGGCAAGTACATCAGCACGTAGAGTAAGCGAAATTCAAGGTCTGAAAATAGTGAAACCCTTCTGTATCGTCTTCTCTGACAGAATTGTATTCAGATTAGATAATTAATTTCTTCCCAAGGTTGTATCAAATTTCCACAGACAAGAATAAATTGTTGTCCCATCGTTTTTTTAAACCCAAAAACAGAAGGGGAAGATAAATTCCACAGGTTGGATGTTCATAGGGCTGTTCTACTCTATCTCGAAGCCACAAAAGCGTTCAGGAAAGCAGACTACTTATTCGTCCAATTCAGTGGAGCACACAAGGGTAAGGCTAGGTTCACACAATGACATTCAAATAGGGCACAACTACACTGCGACATTTTGTTGCACCAATGTCGCGCTACAATTTTTATAATGGTAGTCTATGGTGTTGCACTGCGACATGAAACATGTTGCGAATTGAATAGATTTTTTGCGACTGTCGTGTTGCAGTTGCAGCATGTCGCAGTGCAACACCATAGACTACCATTATAAAAATTGTAGCACGACATTGGTGCAACAAAATGTCGTCGTGTGAGCCTAGCCCAGTGATGGGCAACGTGCGGCTCTCCAGCTGTTGCAGAACTACAACTCCCAGCATGCAAAGCCTGTCTATAGCTATCAGCCTACTGCAGGGCATGGTGGGAGTTGTAGTTTAGCAACAGCTGGAGAGCCGCACGTTGCCCATCACTGGCCTAGCCTAATAAAGCCACAAAAAACTCTGTCTAGATTGATAAAAATAGCCATCTCAGAATTCTACAAATCTTTAGGAAATTCTCCACCAAAATCCTTTACGGCACACTCTACAAGATCTGTTTCAGCATCTTGGGCGAAGAGGGCGAGCGCTTCATTAGAACAAATATCTAGAGCAGCAACATGGTCAAGTCCTTATACATTCATTAAACACTATACTATACTGGATACTAGGAGAGTCAAATTTATCCTTCCTGTTACTCCCTGGTTGGAGGCGGGTCATCTCTCATGGTATGCCGTCATGGAGGATTCATGAAAAGGGAATTACCGGTAAGTAATTAGTTCTTTCTCCCTATAAGACACACTGGCCCATAATACGCACCTAGGTTTTAGAGGAGGGCAAAAAGAACAAAATATTTTTCACTAGACCTCAGATCAGACCAGCAATCAGATCCCCAATTTTAGGAACCCAACTCCTCAGACCCCAATGTTAATGAACCCCAATAAGACCCATTGGCGGATCCAGGGGCAATTGCCCCCCACGAGAATGAGGGCAGCGGCGGAAGGGCACAGTCATAGTCATCTGTATCACTGTTCTCAGAGGCGTCTCTCTTCCCTGTTCCTCTGATAGGCTGCCAGCATAAGGCCCGCAGCCTATCAGAGGTTGTTGCAGGCGGCGCGATGACGTCATTGCGCCGCTTGAGCCGTACAGCGCGGGACACAGGCCAGAAGAGGCCTGAATCGCATCGCTGCCATTGAGGTAAGTATAAGTGTTTTTTTTTATTTCTATATGGGACAATGTTACTGGCACATGATGGGGGGGGGGGAGGCACTTGTTACTGGCACATGATGGGGTGGAGGCACTTGTTACTGGCACATGATTGTGTTGGGGGGGGGGGCTCATGGAGAGGCACTTGTTAATTGCACATGATTGGGGGGGGCTCATGGAGAGGCACTTGTTACCGGCACATGATTGGGGGGGTGGCATGGAGAGGCACCTGTTACTGGCACATAATGGGGGGGACATGGAGAGGCACTTGTTACTGGCACATTATTGTGTGGGGGGGAGAGAGGCACTTGTTATTGGCACACGATTGTGGGGGGCATGAAGAGGAACTTGCTACTGGCACATGATTGGGGAGGAGGCACTTGTTACTGGCACATGATTGGGGGGCATGGAGAGGCACGTTACTGGCACATGATGGGGGGGCATGGAGAGGCACTTGTTACTGGCATATGATGGGGGGGCACTTGTTACTGGCACATGATTGACGGAGCATGGAGAGTCACTTGTTACTAGCACATGATTGGGGGGGGGGGCATGGAGAGGCACTAGTTACTGACACATGAATCGGGAGGCATGAAGAGGCACTTGTTACTAGCATATGATTGGGGGGGCATGGAGATTCACTTGTTACTGGCACATTATTGGGGGGCATCTATGGCGGGGACCTCTTACTGGCACATTATTGGGGGGACAATATGGGGGCATCTACTGAGGCCACAATGAAGGGGTATTTTATGTGGTACTAGTATTATCAGGGGGTTTATCTGTTTCTGCATTATAGTATTGGGTAGCACAGCGGCACAGTATTGGGGGTAGTAGGATGATTTGCCCGGAAGATGCGAGGATAATGGAAAATTAGTAAACTAAGATTTTTTTTTGTTTTTGTCAAACTGCAGATATGAAAAATTGTGGTCTGGTCTTAAGTTGTGAAATGAGAAGATGAGGAAAGAGAACATCTACATCAAAGGGGACGTCACTGGATGTAAGAGGTATGGGGCGCTGTATTACCCTGTATTTCTGTAGTGATGGGAGCAGGGGCGTAACGATCGCCGGAAGTGCCCCTTCCGAGACCAGGCTCTGGATCGGCCACTGATCAGGGCCAATATAAATTAGACCCCCTCCCCATTGAGAGCTCAGATGATACCTCAGATCAGACCGCCTTCTCATTGATATATGATGCCATCATCCTCCATATCAACGTGCAGCCCGTGCCTCAGAGCACATAAAATAAAAGTCAACTTGCCGCTTCTCACCTCCAGCATTGTTCTTCCCGCCACAGCACAGCCAATGGTAGAGGACGAGGAAGCTGTAAGTACAGAGCCCGGGGAGTGCTGCATTCACCACTTTCTGGTCCTCTGGTACTAATGAGCGCTTAACAGACGCAGTAACATTTTCTTATGGAGCGAAAAATATGATATTCAAGCGATTCTGTGATTTATATATTTTTTTTACCTATTGAACTAAATTTGAGTCTGTTTTACCTTTTTATTTTTTAATTTAAAAAAATTGGAAAAAGTAGCAGTTTTCTAATTTTTAATTTCTCTGCTTTTAAGACAGTTATACCTCACAAAATAGTTCATATTCACCATCCGTCTACTTTATGTTGGCATCATTTTGTAAAAAATTTTTTATTTTTTAGATTAGAAGGCTTACATTTTATAAAGCAATCTTTCATTTTGCAAGAAAATTTCCCAAACCAACTATGATCAATTCAGCTTGCATAATAGAAACCTCCTATAAATATCCCCATTTTAGAAACTTCACCCTTTTAATTATTTAAAACTGATTTTAGAAATTAAGTTTCCACATGAATTAAAGCAAAGGTGGTGGTGACTTTTTTTTTTTTTTGGCATTTGAAGAGACCCTGAGGTACCCTTACAATAGAAACACCCAGAAAGTGACCCCATTTTGGAAACTACAAATGTCAAGTAATTTTTTGAGAGGTGTAGTGAGTGCTTTGATCCCCCAGGTGTTTCATAGAATTTAGAGATGCTCTGCTGTGAAAATGAAAAATTACAATTTTTTTTCCAATTTTGCTTTAGCCCCTCACTTTTAACTGGAGAAAAACAACCCCATAATTGGTTTCCCATTTACTCCTAAATATGGCAACACCACATATGTAGTGGCAAACTGCTGTATGGGCACACCACAGGGCTCAGAAGTAAAGGAATACCATTTGATGTTTGAAGGGCAGATTTCTCTGGAATGGTCCTCAGGTGTCATGTCACATTTGCAAAGGCCCTGAGGTACTAGTACAGTGTAAAACACCAAAAGTTATCCTGTTTTGGAAACTTAATCCTTCAAGGAACAGAAGCAGATCTTTCTCTTATACCTTAGGTCTGTGGAAGCCCAATCCTGGTGTTGGCTCACAATCACTGACCAAAACACTGACGTGTAAATGAGGCTTAAGTGGTGTAGAACAGTGGTCCCCAACAGTGGCCCCCAACAGTGGCGTAACTAGAAATGACTGGGCCCCACAGCAAATATTTGAATGGGGCCCCCTCCCTCAGTAAGTTTTCTTACTCTCTTATACCTTAGGTCTGTGGAAGCCCAATCCTGGTGTTGGCTCACAATCACTGACCAAAACACTGACGTGTAAATGAGGCTTAAGTGGTGTAGAACAGTGGTCCCCAACAGTGGCCCCCAACAGTGGCGTAACTAGAAATGACTGGGCCCCACAGCAAATATTTGAATGGGGCCCCCTCCCTCAGTAAGTTTTTCACAACCCCTTCCTTTCATGCCGCCCCCTTTCCTGTGGCTAGCAAAGATCGCTCTCTCAGACCAGGCCTGGCAGCTGTTCCATCCGTTTTCTACACTGTCTATACTGCCACTGTATATAATTTCATTGTGTAATAAAGCAGCCCCAAAGCAGCCGCTTCCCCTGCTTCCCTTATAGTTACGCCCCTGGTCCCCAACATTTTTTGTACCAGGGACCGGTTTTATGCCAGGCAATTTTCCTGCTGGCAGGTGGGGGAGGGGTAATCTACGCATATAACAAAACATTGATTGATATTTGTTTAGGCCCCCACTCAGTGACTTGCAGGTGATGTCTCTTCTGAATGGAGTTGTTCTCCCCCCCATCCTTCAGTCAGGCACATCACTCTGACGAAGTCTTCTAACCACAAATTGTTTCTGCGCCCTGCACTTCTTCTAGCGTAGTGCGCATGCGCCAGCACTTCGCTAGAAGAAGCCGATCCAAGCAGTCCGTACGGGCGCATCAGGCTGAGCCTGTGCGCACGCGCGGCATCTCACAGTGGGAGGAGGGGGAGGGAGGAAGAGCCGGCACAGAGGAGTAGGAGGCGGTGCAGAACTCTCGGAAGGCGGCGCTGGGCACGAACGGCGATGGCTGCAGCCGGGCACCCTGCATCCCCGGACCTCCCCTTGGGCACCTTATTTGTATGATTGACAGGTTAGTAAAACCTGTTTTTTTTCAAAATTGTGCCACAGATCTCATTTATAAGGCCACATTAGGAATCATAATGAGACCCTGAACATGAGCATATGTTTAGCTCACAGGGCTGAAAAGTGGTGACAGAATCCCTTTAATGTCTTCATTGCATGCCAATGCTGGCTATACCCCTCAGTCCACTGCAGCCCCCAATTGCATAAAAAATAAAAGACATTCTCAGGAACACTACAACTTATTTTCAAGACAAATATTGTAATCATCAGGATGAACTCTGCACAACAGAATGCCTGGTTTGGTTTATTAGGGTTGATCCTGCTGACAGATGCTCTCTAATTGACTGGCAACTGCCTGCTTATCGGTAATGGTCTTGTGGCATCTTGGGACCTGCATGACCCTAAGCAATAAGCAAGGAACTGCCAATCAGTTTTTAACAATTAACATCAAACAGCTGCGGCCCACATGGCTGCACAGTTTTCAGCAGCATCGCAGCTGCGTCCCCACCACGTGCTGGCTGTACCCTTAGGCTACCTGTACACAGATCCAGGTTTCAAAACAGAAAATCTGCACAGTTTTTCGCATGGCTTCGTATGCATTTTCGTACCAAATCCACACCAAAAAATGCATGTGGTTTTTGGTGCAGATTTTCCACAGATCTCACCCTTTGCATTGATAAGGGTGAAATCCGCATAAAAAATATATATATATCACACAAAGAACTGAAATGCTGCGGATTTCTCGCTGCGGACTCGAAGCGAGGCACCTGGCTGGAATCACATAGCATTATATTGATTTATGATGCTATGTAACCCTTAGGCCTAATTCACACGTCCGCAAAATGGATCTGCATCCCATCCGCAATTTTGCGGAAGGGTTGCAGAGCCATTCATTTCAAAGGGGCAGGAATGGATGTGGACAGCACACTATGTGATGTCCGCATCCGTGTTTCCGCATCCGTGTTTCCGTTTACGCAAAAAAATAGAACATGTCCTATTCTTGTCCGCAATTGCGGACAAGAAAAGGCATTCTCTATATAGTGCCAGCAATGTGCGGTCCGCAAAATGCGGAATGCACATTGCAGCCTTCCGTGTTTTGCGGATCCGTGTTTCCGCAAAACACACTACGGACGTGTGAATTATGCCTTACTGTTCTGGAATGTATTAAATTACACTGACTTAATGCATCGGTAGTGCTGAAAGTTTAGGCCAGGTGCCTCGCTGCGAATCCGCAGCGAGACACTCGCTCGTCTGAAAGGGGCCCTAGGGTAATTGCACACGGTGCAGATTGCATTTTCCCGTGCAGAAAAACCACAGCATTAGACCTCATGCAGACGACCGTGGCCGTTTTGTGGTCCGCAAAAAACGAATCAGTGTTTCCGCATTTGGTTCCACAGTGCTTCCGCATCTGTTCCTCTTGTCCGTAAAATACATCTGAGATGTTTCAGTTTGTGTTCTGTGGTCCACAAAAAAAAAACGGAAGGAAGAAATTGTCAGAATGGAAGCAGAAACGCCCAGGAAACATGTATATATGAAGGTCACATGACTGGTGGCCATTTTCTACTGCTTTTTACAGAGTAGAGAGTTTGGTTTGATTTCTTTGCTTGGCTGGCATTGTATTCTTGCATTTTCTGTCCTGGTACCACCATGGCGGAAGATTCTGAAGATGAGGTTCTACTTCATTAGCTTCTTTCTTGCCAATGCAGACGGCAGTCACCTCTGCACGACGAAGAACCGAGGAAGAAGAGGAGACCCTGGGTTCACCCCATTGTTTCCCAACGGTACAGTTAGGGGCACTTCCACACCCTGTACACCAACCTGCACCAGCAACCGGGCAAGTTCCATGGTTTCTTTTGTATGTCAGTGGCTACCGTGGATCTCCTGTTGTAGTCTCTACGTCCTGCCCTCACCTTCCAGGACACCAACATGAGGCGCTGCATTTCTCCAGAGGAAAGGCTCATTGTCACACTGAGGTAAGATCCCTTTCACAGGCTGTTGATTTTGGGGCCTATGGAAGCATGTCTGATGCCTGCATCGTTTTGTGCTTCTAGAATGGGTTATTGGCTTCAGGTCAACCAGCTTGCCCTGCCAGAACCCGGAAGACTGCTGGATCTGCTGGACCACCTTTGTGATCATGGCTGACAAAGGGTTTGCATTGACTCCTCATTTTATGCGGCCCTTCCTAAGATGTGATTTGGATGACAGGAGGCGTATCTTCAACTACTGCTTGACTCGTGCCCGTCGGTATGTGGAGTGCGCTTTTGGAATACTCTAGTAAGTGGAAGGTGTTTTTCTCATCCTTACAGATGGATCCGGACAATGCCAGCCTGGTGATTCAGGCTTGGGTTCTTCTACACAACTTCATCAAGATTCACAGTGCTTCCGTGCAGTTCGGGAACTCTATGGACTCTTCTTCAGCAGCCCAAAGAGGGAATGCTATTCGAGGCAGTCGTTGATTTCTTCTGGACACTTTTTTTTTTCTTTCTAGAAAGTAATTTTGTCTGTATGATTTAGTCGGTGTAGAGACTTGCAAGAGAATGAGACCCCTTGACATGGGTTGCGGGTTGAGGTATTTGTTTGACCAAATTCAACTTGCAACAATATTATTATTAGAATATGGCCAAAAATACCATCTTATACCTCATTACAAAGTAATGTGTTCCTTCCCGGCATTTGCGTACTTGTCCTTGAAGCAGAGCGCTGTATTTACATGCTGCAACCTTTGTAACAGTATGGTGAGTGCCCTGCCATCATTTAACATTTATAGATTTATTATACTTGGAACGGGTGAATCCATTAGCAGGAGCACCTCATTCAGGGTATTCACACTTTCTTGTGCGACATTTCAACTTCTGATATTCACTTGCTCAATTTCACCTCTTTATGTCTGCACAGAATTTGCTGAACACCATGAATATTTGGGACCATATAGAGGCCAAAATACAAAAAGTAGAAAAGTTTTCTTTTGATGAGACTGAGACAGATTTGATTAAGAATCAAATTCCTATGAGGAATATTTTTAAAGATCTGGAAGTACTTTTGTTAAGGCAGTTGAGACAACTATGGGAGGTTAGAACATTGAGAAGATATGTGGAATGTGACAAAATCCCAAAAGGTCTTAAAATATCTAAAACACCATCTCAGGACCTTTGTAACCCTTTATTTAATGAACAATGGGATAAGACACTACATGAACACTCTCTCTCCCTTATGAACTTAATCATTAATAGAAGGTTGGAGATTTTAGATGAAACCTCAAATAAAATCGATGAGATGAAAATAACCATTGAGAAATTACCCAAAAACGAAGAATACAATTTATGGCAATCACGCATATGCCATAGTTTAGATAAAGTTGAACGTGAAATCATTGATAAAAAGACCAAAAAATTGAATTACAATATTGATAAAAGAACATATCAGAGGGGTAATGATATAGAAAGAATACAAAGAAACACTACCATAGAAACTTGCACAGAGAACAATTCACAGATTGCCGAAATTCATGTCAATAATACACAAGGTAACACTAACTTCATGATACCGACACACAATAGATTTGAAATTTTTGAACAGAGAGAACGTTTTTTAGACAGAGCTCCACCAAATCACAGAACACATCCAAAACTGAGATCACCACAGGGAAGAATACGAACACAGAGATCACCATTACAACCTGAGGAACAGGCCACAGCCTTCACAACAAGAAGGCAGAACACATCACCAGAGGACAGATTGGCCCCACAGTCACCAAGAACACTACATAACTTCCATGTCCATAACCTCTCGCGGAGAATCTACTTTTGAGGTCCTCTGCCTGAAATTCAAATGCTTGATCAGATGAACAGATTCTGCGAGCCCGCAGAAACTGTTCCACAGGGATGTTTTTTATCAAAAACCGGGATGTGACGAGCTAACATGTAGCAGGGCATTAACTGAAGTTTTCTTCAAATCCTTTTGGACCAACACGGAGGGCCACATCCAAGAAATCAACGCCTGTCCGGGCTACCTTGAAGGTAAGTTTGATATTATAGGGGTTGTTATTTAACAAATTGATAAAGGTGCTATATGCTAGCTCGTCACATCCCGGTAATTTGATAAAAACATCCCTGTGGGACAGTTTCTGGACAGTTATGGACAGCGTTGTATTCAGCATGCCTATCAAAGAGCAAGACTAACTACTAGACGTGAGCTGCTCCATAAAAAGGTGAGGAAAGAAGATAAGCAGACGATTAGATTTATTACCGGGTAGAACAACAAATGGAAGGAGGTCAATGCAGCCTTGAGGAAATATTGGGAAGTTCTAATGTGTGACCCTCAATTAAAAACTGTTCTACCATCCCACCCTTCGATAACTTACCGTAGGGCAAAAAATCTATGTGACCAATTTGTTCTTAGTTACTATGTCCGTAAAGATCAGAAAAATATATTTGGGTCCAGAGGCCCCCCATGGGGTAGTAGGGAGTTTGTGGTCTGCAAAAAACGAATCAGTGTTTCTGCATTTGGTTCCACAGTGCTTCCGCATCTGTTCCTCTTGTCCGTAAAATACATCTGAGATGTTTCAGTTTGTGTTCTGTGGTCCACAAAAAAAAAACGGAAGGAAGAAATTGTCAGAATGGAAGCAGAAACGCCCAGGAAACATGTATATATGAAGGTCACATGACTGGTGGCCATTTTCTACTGATTTTTACAGAGTAGAGAGTTTGGTTTGATTTCTTTGCTTGGCTGGCATTGTATTCTTGTATTTTCTGTCCTGGTACCACCATGGCGGAAGATTCTGAAGATGAGGTTCTACTTCACTAGCTTCTTTCTTGCCAATGCAGACGGCAGTCACCTCTGCACGACGAAGAACCGAGGAAGAAGAGGAGACCCTGAGTTCACCCCATTGTTTCCCAACGGTACAGTTAGGGGCACTTCACACCCTGTACACCAACCTGCACCAGCAACCGGGCAAGTTCCATGGTTTCTTTTGTATGTCAGTGGCTACCGTGGATCTCCTGTTGTAGTCTCTACGTCCTGCCCTCACCTTCCAGGACACCAACATGAGGCGCTGCATTTCTCCAGAGGAAAGCCTCATTGTCACACTGAGGTAAGATCCCTTTCACAGGCTGTTGATTTTGGGGCCTATGGAAGCATGTCTGATGCCTGCATCGTTTTGTGCTTCTAGAATGGGTTATTGGCTTCAGGTCAACCAGCTTGCCCTGCCAGAACCCGGAAGACTGCTTGGATCTGCTGGACCACCTTTGTGATTATGGCTGACAAAGGGTTTGCATTGACTCCTCATTTTATGCGGCCCTTCCTAAGATGTGATTTGGATGACAGGAGGCGTATCTTCAACTACTGCTTGACTCGTGCCCGTCGGTATGTGGAGTGCGCTTTTGGAATACTCTAGTAAGTGGAAGGTGTTTTTCTCATCCTTACAGATGGATCCGGACAATGCCAGCCTGGTGATTCAGGCTTGGGTTCTTCTACTCAACTTCATCAAGATTCACTGTGCTTCCTCAGATGTTGACCTGACCCAACTTTTAATATCGTCACGTGTTGGTTTGGATCAGACCCTGCATAGACTGCAGGCCGTGCAGTTCGGGAACTCTATGGACTCTTCTTCAGCAGCCCAAAGAGGGAATGCTATTCGAGGCAGTCGTTGATTTCTTCTGGACACTTTTTTTCTTTCTAGAAAGTAATTTTGTCTGTATGATTTAGTCGGTGTAGCGACTTGCAAGAGAATGAGACCCCTTGACATGGGTTGCGGTTTGAGGTATTTGTTTGACCAAATTCAACTTGCAACAATATTATTATTAGAATATGGCCAAAAATACCATCTTATACCTCATTACAAAGTAATGTGTTCCTTCCCGGCATTTGCGTACTTGTCCTTGAAGCAGAGCGCTGTATTTACATGCTGCAACCTTTGTAACAGTATGGTGAGTGCCCTGCCATCATTTAACATTTATAGATTTATTATACTTGGAGCGGGTGAACTATTAGCAGGAGCACCTCATTCAGGGTATTCACACTTTCTTGTGCGACATTTCCACTTCTGATATCCACTTGTTCAATTTCACCCCTTTATGTCTGCACAGAATTTGTTGAACGCCATGAATATTTGGGACCATATAGAGGCCAAAAGACAAAAAGTAAAAAGTTTTCTTTTGATGAGACTGATTCAGGATCAAATTCCTATGATGAATATTTTTAAAGATCTGGAAGTACTTTTGTTAAGGCAGTTGAGACAACGATGGGAGGTTAAAACATTGAGAAGATATGTGAAATGTGACAAAATCCCAAAAGGTCTTAAAGTATCCAAAACACCAGTTCAGGACCTTTGTAAGACACTACATGAACACTCTCTCTCCCTTATGAACTTAATCATTAATAGAAGGTTGGAGATTTTAGAGGAAACCTCAAATAAATTCGATGAGATGAAAATAACCATTGAGAAATTACCCAAAACTGAAGAATACAATTTATGGCAATCACGCATATGCCATAGTTTAGATAAAGTTGAACGTGAAATCATTGATAAAAAGTCCAAAAAATTGAATTACAATATTGATAAAAGAACACATCAGAGGGGTAATGATATAGAAAGAATACAAAGAAACACTACCACAGAAACTTGCACAGAGAACAATTCACAGATTGACGAAATTCATGTCGATAATACACAAGGTAACACTAACTTCACGATACCGACAAACAATAGATTTGAAATTTTGGAACAGAGAGAACTTTTTTAGACAGAACCCCACCACATCACAGAACACGTCCAAAACCAAGATCCCCACAGGGAAGAATGCAAACACAGGATTTTCACACAGATCACCACTACAACCTGAGGAACAGGCCACAGCCTTCACAACAAGAACGCAGAACACATCACCAGAGGACAGATTGGCCCCACAGTCACCAAGAACACTACATAACTTCCATGTCCATAACCTCTCGCGGAGAATCTACTTTTGAGGTCCTCTGCCTGAAATTCAAATGCTTGATCAGATGAACAGATTCTGCGAGCCCGCAGAAACTGTTCCACAGGGATGTTTTTATCAAAAACCGGGATGTGACGAGCTAACATGTAGCAGGGCATTAACTGAAGTTTTCTTCAAATCCTTTTGGACCAACACGGAGGGCCACATCCAAGAAATCAACGCCTGTCCGGGTTACCTTGAAGGTAAGTTTGATATTATAGGGGTTGTTATTTAACAAATTGATAAAGGTGCTATATGCTAGCTCGTCACATCCCGGTAATTTGATAAAAACATCCCTGTGGGACAGTTTCTGGACAGTTATGGACAGCGTTGTATTCAGCATGCCTATCAAAGAGCAAGACTAACTACTAGGCGTGAGCTGCTCCATAAAAGGTGAGGAAAGAAGATAAGCAGACGATTAGATTTATTACCGGGTATAACAACAAATGGAAGGAGGTCAATGCAGCCTTGAGGAAATATTGGGAAGTTCTAATGTGTGACCCTCAATTAAAAACTGTTCTACCATCCCACCCTTCGATAACTTACCGTAGGGCAAAAATCTATGTGACCAATTTGTTCTTAGTTACTATGTCCGTAAAGATCAGAAAAATATATTTGGGTCCAGAGGCCCCCATGGGGTAGTAGGGAGTTTGTGGTCTGCAAAAAACGAATCAGTGTTTCTGCATTTGGTTCCACAGTGCTTCCGCATCTGTTCCTCTTGTCCGTAAAATACATCTGAGATGTTTCAGTTTGTGTTCTGTGGTCCACAAAAAAAAAAACGGAAGGAAGAAATTGTCAGAATGGAAGCAGAAACGCCCAGGAAACATGTATATATGAAGGTCACATGACTGGTGGCCATTTTCTACTGATTTTTACAGAGTAGAGAGTTTGGTTTGATTTCTTTGCTTGGCTGGCATTGTATTCTTGCATTTTCTGTCCTGGTACCACCATGGCGGAAGATTCTGAAGATGAGGTTCTACTTCACTAGCTTCTTTCTTGCCAATGCAGACGGCAGTCACCTCTGCACGACGAAGAACCGAGGAAGAAGAGGAGACCCTGAGTTCACCCCATTGTTTCCCAACGGTACAGTTAGGGGCACTTCCACACCCTGTACACCAACCTGCACCAGCAACCGGGCAAGTTCCATGGTTTCTTTTGTATGTCAGTGGCTACCGTGGATCTCCTGTTGTAGTCTCTACGTCCTGCCCTCACCTTCCAGGACACCAACATGAGGCGCTGCATTTCTCCAGAGGAAAGCCTCATTGTCACACTGAGGTAAGATCCCTTTCACAGGCTGTTGATTTTGGGGCCTATGGAAGCATGTCTGATGCCTGCATCGTTTTGTGCTTCTAGAATGGGTTATTGGCTTCAGGTCAACCAGCTTGCCCTGCCAGAACCCGGAAGACTGCTTGGATCTGCTGGACCACCTTTGTGATTATGGCTGACAAAGGGTTTGCATTGACTCCTCATTTTATGCGGCCCTTCCTAAGATGTGATTTGGATGACAGGAGGCGTATCTTCAACTACTGCTTGACTCGTGCCCGTCGGTATGTGGAGTGCGCTTTTGGAATACTCTAGTAAGTGGAAGGTGTTTTTCTCATCCTTACAGATGGATCCGGACAATGCCAGCCTGGTGATTCAGGCTTGGGTTCTTCTACTCAACTTCATCAAGATTCACTGTGCTTCCTCAGATGTTGACCTGACCCAACTTTTAATATCGTCACGTGTTGGTTTGGATCAGACCCTGCATAGACTGCAGGCCGTGCAGTTCGGGAACTCTATGGACTCTTCTTCAGCAGCCCAAAGAGGGAATGCTATTCGAGGCAGTCGTTGATTTCTTCTGGACACTTTTTTTTTTCTTTCTAGAAAGTAATTTTGTCTGTATGATTTAGTCGGTGTAGCGACTTGCAAGAGAATGAGACCCCTTGACATGGGTTGCGGTTTGAGGTATTTGTTTGACCAAATTCAACTTGCAACAATATTATTATTAGAATATGGCCAAAAATACCATCTTATACCTCATTACAAAGTAATGTGTTCCTTCCCGGCATTTGCGTACTTGTCCTTGAAGCAGAGCGCTGTATTTACATGCTGCAACCTTTGTAACAGTATGGTGAGTGCCCTGCCATCATTTAACATTTATAGATTTATTATACTTGGAACGGGTGAATCCATTAGCAGGAGCACCTCATTCAGGGTATTCACACTTTCTTGTGCGACATTTCAACTTCTGATATTCACTTTGCTCAATTTCACCTCTTTATGTCTGCACAGAATTTGCTGAACACCATGAATATTTGGGACCATATAGAGGCCAAAAGACAAAAAGTAGAAAAGTTTTCTTTTGATGAGACTGAGACAGATTTGATTAAGGATCAAATTCCTATGAGGAATATTTTTAAAGATCTGGAAGTACTTTTGTTAAGGCAGTTGAGACAACTATGGGAGGTTAGAACATTGAGAAGATATGTGGAATGTGACAAAATCCCAAAAGGTCTTAAAATATCTAAAACACCATCTCAGGACCTTTGTAACCCTTTATTTAATGAACAATGGGATAAGACACTACATGAACACTCTCTCTCCCTTATGAACTTAATCATTAATAGAAGGTTGGAGATTTTAGATGAAACCTCAAATAAAATCGATGAGATGAAAATAACCATTGAGAAATTACCCAAAAACGAAGAATACAATTTATGGCAATCACGCATATGCCATAGTTTAGATAAAGTTGAACGTGAAATCATTGATAAAAAGACCAAAAAATTGAATTACAATATTGATAAAAGAACATATCAGAGGGGTAATGATATAGAAAGAATACAAAGAAACACTACCATAGAAACTTGCACAGAGAACAATTCACAGATTGCCGAAATTCATGTCAATAATACACAAGGTAACACTAACTTCATGATACCGACACACAATAGATTTGAAATTTTGGAACAGAGAGAACGTTTATTAGATAGAACTCCAACAAATCACAGAACACATCCAAAACTGAGATCACCACAGGGAAGAATACAAACACAGAGATCACCATTACAACCTGAGGAACAGGCCACAGCCTTCACAAAAAGAAGGCAGAACACATCACCAGAGGACAGATTGGCCCCACAGTCACCAAGAACACTACATAACTTCCATGTCCATAACCTCTCGCGGAGAATCTACTTTTGAGGTCCTTTGCCTGAAATTCAAATGCTTGATCAGATGAACAGATTCTGCGAGCCCGCAGAAACTGTCCCACAGGGATGTTTTTTATCAAAAACCGGGATGTGACGAGCTAACATGTAGCAGGGCATCAACTGAAGTTTTCTTCAAATCCTTTTGGACCAACACGGAGGGCCACATCCAAGAAATCAACGCCTGTCCGGGCTACCTTGAAGGTAAGTTTGATATTATAGGGGTTGTTATTTAACAAATTGATAAAGGTGCTATATGCTAGCTCGTCACATCCCGGTAATTTGATAAAAACATCCCTGTGGGACAGTTTCTGGACAGTTATGGACAGCGTTGTATTCAGCATGCCTATCAAAGAGCAAGACTAACTACTAGACGTGAGCTGCTCCATAAAAAGGTGAGGAAAGAAGATAAGCAGACGATTAGATTTATTACCGGGTATAACAACAAATGGAAGGAGGTCAATGCAGCCTTGAGGAAATATTGGGAAGTTCTAATGTGTGACCCTCAATTAAAAACTGTTCTACCATCCCACCCTTCGATAACTTACCGTAGGGCAAAAAATCTATGTGACCAATTTGTTCTTAGTTACTATGTCCGTAAAGATCAGAAAAATATATTTGGGTCCAGAGGCCCCCCATGGGGTAGTAGGGAGTGTGGTAATTGTGTAGCCTGCACAAATATGGAAGGAGCTTCTCACTTCCACAACTCTTCCCATGACAGGTCTTTCAGGATCACACACAGCCTTAATTGTTCCACTACTATTGCCCATGTGACGCAATTTATGTCGGCATGACGTCCCGTCCACTACGCAGGAGAGTGCGAGAACATGTTTTGGCTATAAATGCTGCAAAGGATGAGGAGGATACAACCACGTTGAAAACTTTACCGAGACACTTCAAAGAGAAACATTATGCTGATGGATCACTGTTACGTGTTCATGGAATTGATCGAATTATCATATCACCCAGAGGAGGTAATTGGAAGAAGTCTCTTAACACTGTTACTCCATCAGGCCTGAATGAGAGTATCAGTTTTGCCCCTTTTCTATAAGAGTATTTTCCTGTTCCCACAGATTTATTGAGTGTGTATATTGACCTTTTCTCCTCATTGGGGGTTTCTTGCTCGTTTTCCTCTGTGACCTTAAGTCTCCGGCCGAGTAAACAGGTTTGTTTTTAATTGTTTTTATTATGTTTATGATCTTTTGGTTTTAACAGTTGTACTGTCTCCTAATCACATTTTTATATATATTTTAGATTCCCCTTGAAAGTGGCATACTGTATAGACGTGATATGAACTGGCAATGAGATTTAGCCTTTTTGAGGCTCCTTGGCTTTATTATTACTGAAGATACAGTGTTTTGCCTTCTTTTTATGTAGAGATATTGAAAGAAAAGAATATGATGCGGCAGTCTTTTATAACTGTGTCCCCTCACTTTAATTTCCACTGGTGCACTTCATATTTTTATTCTTCTTTTCACTCTTTTCTGCATGAGCACTGTCACCTATGCACGTTTGTCACTTTGGCACTGTACGCACTTTTATGTATACATTTCTAGGTTTTATAACTATATTTATGAATTGATGAATTTATGCACAATTTTTGCCGCATATTAGCGGTATTATCACTCGATTTATGTACATAATTGTTATATGAATTTATGATATTAACTTACAGTATATGTAATATATGCATTTCTGATATTGCACATAATGGGCCGCATCATATTGATAGGGTCACAGGACCTATGTATATGAGGCTAGTTTTGCGATTGTATATATATTTTTCTAACAAAGTGGGGCCGATAATCTTTTTTAGTATATTGTATGGCTATAATTAATTGTCTCAAATAATTATTTCTTGGTCGTACAGTTTATCGTTTATATCACGAGACTATGTATTGTGTATTTGGTTCTGCCGCTGGGTGAACTCTCGCGCGCTTATAGTGACGTCTCCGCTATCGCGGGATCCCGCGTGTAATTTTGAGCTACCGCTCCTATTTATTTTTAGTGTTTATTACACTCCATTTATAATAGCGTTTCCCTGAGGCGGTACCATATACATATACATATATATATATATATATTCTAATTAGGATTTTTGTGAATGTGCGGCCCCGCGCTGGCAGTGACGTCACGCGCGATTTGATATTATCGCAAGAGTATAGGAGGTCTGACGAGGCGGCGATCACAAGTTGTAAGTCCCGTGTTTTACGCAACTGTGGGGAACTAATTAATTAATTTTGGGTATATAGGGATGTGATGGGAGGGTGCCATTATGCCCCTTGAAAAAGCAGGCGCGAAACGTACGTTGGGGTCAGCTCGGCGCCACCCGGAGGTCCGCACGATATACTGACGGCTACCCAGGTATAAGAGTTATGTTTGGTGTCTTTAGTAACTGGATAATGAATGGTAGGAGCTTTTGCAGCCAGATTTATATGTAAGGAGTAGTATAGACACATCTCATCGGATACTACCCTGTGTGTATATATATACCTATTTATTTGCCATATTTGGACCTTCCGGTGGACGCAGGAGCTCCTGGCTTTTAGCCACCACCTTCTATTCTGCCATTCTTTGTAATATGTAACATGAATTTATGGTGTAATTAATATTACATGTTCAATAAAGTTTTTTGTAAGTGTAATGCGTGTCCCTATTTTTCGCATACAGTTGACATTGTACACAAGCTTGGTTGGCCATAATGGTCCCACACATTTTTGCAGTTTTTAATATAAATTGTGTGTTTCATTTCTGCTAACTATATTTGCCTACATTAGAGTGTTCATGCATTCCTTTGAATACTTGCTTGCAATAATAGGCCAGTGTAACGATGACCAAATTACGTAATATCAATCCGAAGGGCTAAATTGCAACTGCAGATCAGTATTACAATTGTCAGGAAGGAAGTGTTCCTTCCCGGTATTTGCGTACTTGTCCTTGAAGGAGAGCGCTGTATTTACATGCTGCAACCTCTGTAACAGTATGGTGAACAGCGTTCGCTAATGCGATTGCTTAGCCCGAAACTGATGTAATTTGATGAATATAGCCCTTTATACTGGCTGTGAAGCCACCCAAGACTTGTTATAGAGCATTCTTGGGGACGCTAATTGAAATTATTTGGCGTATAAAAGGTTTCCCGATTTACCAAATGAAAGAGATAAACGCTTATTCATCTGGTAATGGCATCATTCAGGTGGTAAACTGATATGTGGTTTGTTATCAGCAGATAGTGCTGTTTTAAAAGCCTTTGTTGCTGGCCATGATCAAATCTGTATGGGGATAAGCGATAAGCGATGTCATTAGCAAACGCTTAAACACATACTGTGGAGTAGATTTCTTTATGTCCATGGGGCTGGCTCCTCCAGGGACAAGCAAGCGATTGCCAGGAAGAAACACTTCCTTTCTGTCAATCATCTGAGGAATGGCAGAATCCTGTCTCAAGAAAGGCAAATTTTTAACAAAAGAGCAGATTAATGGCCACAAACATTATTGTGAACACTTATTCCTGACAATCTGCCGCTGGAAAGGTTCTGGCAATCAACCAATGAACGAGCGAAACACGTGTTCCTTCAGTGATCATGTTTGCGCGGACACCAAAATTATCGTTTATGGTCAGCAGATCGTGCTGTGTTAAACATAATCTGCTGGCCATAAATAATGCAGATGTATGAGGATGAGCAATCACAGTAGTGATCCCTTGTTCACATACTGTTGAGGCGATAGATGCATGTAGTGCTTCACTTTCATTTAAAGAGCTGCCAACTGTCTAGCTTATATTAGACAGGTAAATAATCTGGCAGTGTAATACTGCTGCCGATTACCCAATGAACGAGCAAATGCTCATTCATCTGGTAATTGGAATATTTCAGCAAGTTAGAAAATCATCGTTTAGTGGCAGCAGACTATGATGTCTAATCACGATGTGCTGCCGGCAAACAATTAGTCAGTGTGGTGACGAGCGATGGCATTAGCGATTGCTCCCCACCATATTTTGGAGGAGATTGCTGCATATCATAGCAGCGGTCTCCTCCGCTAGCAAGCAGGCGATTGCTGGGAAGCAACACTTCCCTCCCAACAATTGCATGTCTGATCTGCCTGTCTTAGATACAGTAAGCCAAAGGAAGGGACGCTTCCTCCTCTCAAATAGGCTGCTTCTAGGATAGTGTTGATAAAGGCAGGCTAATGTCTTGACGTAAACGTTCCTTCATGACAATCAAAGGCATGTCAGAAAATGATAGTGTTTGAAAACTATTCTGCAATCACCATGGGTTTGATCAATTGCTAATGCAATTGCTCTCCAACATAATGAATCATAGTTTGCAGTGTGTGAATAGATGTCACTTGCTGATGTAATCCAACAACGATTTGGTAGTCAGCCAACCCAATAATATAGTTTAAAATTTAGACTTTAGCATTGAACATTATACCAGGCATTCTTCACATTGGCCTAACCAAAAATGAATTGTAGTATGAACTCCAAAAATCTAAAAAACACAAGACATGTCCAAATACAAACAGACTTTAATTCCGACAAAAAAACAAATCACATATCTAGCAAATCTCAGGTAAAAGAGCCGGTAACATAGGTAGCTGATTGCCAAACCTCAGCATGTTCTGGGGCCCCTGACATATATTGACCAGGGTAAGGATCCTGGGGAACTGGTGGATATTGCTCATGGGTCTGATAAAAACACGACTGTTGCCCATATGGAGCAGGTGGTGGAGCATGGCATGGGCCTTAAGTAGACACACTTGCAGAGGGTGGGTTAATTACCTGCCTCTGAACCTTTTCAATGAGGAGATGGATGTCGGCCAGGTAGGAAGGCGCATACATCTCCAGGACTACAGCTAAAGAGGTGATTTACCTAAATTGCTGCTCCTGAGGGAAACGTCATAGTAAAGGGCCAATCCCCTTCATCATGGCCTTCAGTCCTCCTCCGAGTACCTTTCTTTAGTGGAGTCCAGATGTTTGACTGCAGGACTGGAACAAGGTGAAAACACCGGAGCAGGCTCGGGCAGTCCCATGTCTGAGGCTGGGGATTCTTTAGCCTCTGGGTCACCCAGAGTGTCCACAGTGATTTTTAATTTTATTTTTTTAAACAAATAAATGATTAGTACACAAACCTAGCTTAGTTTGTGAGGCACTGCTATTCTTTAAAACATTGTGGTGCCAGGCAAACAGTTATGTGACCCTGGACCCCCAAGCTAACTCGGAAAAAGTGAAGGTAGAAAAACGAAGTGTAAACTCTTTGATTGTTGGGTGTTTGCCCACTGAAAACACTACCAACCACGAGAAACAGGTACCCTGTCCCCCCTGGTGGCCCACTGAAATTAACATTGTGTACGGTGAGCCTTGTGTTTCTCCAAACAACTAATTTGTGGCTGAATTCTGGAGCTAACCAAGAACTGAACTTCACTTTCTAGGGTGCTAACTGAGAAACGAAGAAAGCAGCTATGTGCATGTTAAACTTGCCACTTCTATCATTTCTGTAGGGCTACAGGGTCCTCTTTCTGGTTATACTTGTTTGTCCCAGTGGGAGTACATACAAAAGTGTTGTCCACTATAGTGAGTTTCCAGACAAAATTCAGACCCCTTGGATTAAATATTCTGAGGATAAATGATGTTTTGCGTAAAATAGAACGCTTAAATCTGATTATCCGTGGGGTCAAAAGGTGCACACATTTACATGACGAACAAAAAAAACAGTTGCTCATCACATAATAGATTGGTTTGTGTTGTCACTTAAAATGATGGTTGAAGGGTCATGATCATGATGTGGAACTAGTCCTTGGCTGTGCAACGAACCAGCATGTGTATTCACAATAACAACACTACCTAATACTAAATGCTGAAGACTTAAACACAGATGATCAACCAATCATCTGCTAAGTAGAACTATGTCTAAAGGTACCTTTAAAGTAAACAGGATATCCTTTAACCCCTTAAGGACACGGCCCTATTTCACCTGAAGGACCAGGCCATTTTTTCAAAATCTGACCATTGTCACTTTATGTGGTGATAACTTTAAAACGCTTTCTCTTATCCAGGCCATTCTGAGATTGTTTTTTCGTCACATATTGTACTTCATGACACTGGTAAAATGAAGTCGAAAAATTTCATTTTTATTTATAAAAAAATACCAAATTTACCAAAAATTTTGAAAAATTTGCAATTTTCCAAGTTTCAATTACTCTACTTCTATAATACATAGCAATACTGCCAAAAAAAGTTATTGCTTTACATTCCCCATATGTCTACTTCATGTATCGATCATTTTGGGAACGCCATTTTATTTTTTGGGGACGTTACAAGGCTTAGAAGTTTAGAAGCAAATCTTGAAATTTTTCAGAAATTTTCAAAAACCCACTTTTTAGGGACCAGTTCAGGTCTGAAGTCACTTTGTGAGGCTTACATAATAAAACCACCCAAAAATTACCCCATTCTAGAAACTACACCCCTCAAGGAAATAAAAACTGATTTTACAAATGTCATTAACCCTTTAGGTTTTCCACAAGAGTTAATGGCAAATGGAGATAAAATTTCAGAATTTCAATTTTTGTAAAATTTTCCATTTTAATCCATTTTTCCAGTAACAAAGCAAGGGTTAATAGCCAAACAAAACTTAATATTTATTCCCCTGATTCTGCAGTTTGCACGAACACCAAATATGTGGTCGTAAACTGCTGTATGGCTAAACTGCAGGGCGCAGAAGGAAAGGAACACCATATGGTTTTGGAAGGCAGATTTTGCTGGACTGGATTTTTGACACCATGTCCCATTTGAAGCCCCCGATGCACCCCTAGAGTAGAAACTCCATAAAAGTGACTCCATCTAAGAAACTACACCCCTCAAGGTATTCAAAACCAGTTTTACAAACTTTGTTAACCCTTTAGGTGTTCCACAAGAGTTATTGGCAAATGGAGATGAAATTTTCGAATTTCTATTTTTGTTACCTTGTCTCAAAAAAGTGTAATATAGAGCAACCAAAAATCATGTTTACCCTAGAATAGTACCAACAAAACTGACACCTTATCCCGTAGTTTCCAAAATGGGGTCACTTTTTGGAGTTTCTACTGTAGGGGTGCATCAGGGGGCTTCAAATGGGACATAGTGTCAAAAAACAGTCCAGCAAAATCTGCCTTCCAAAAACCATATGGCGTTCCCTTCCTTCTGTGCCCTGCCGTTTGGCCAAACAGCAGTTTACGACCACATATGGGGTGTTTGTGCAAACAAGAGAATCAGGGCAATAAATATTGAGTTTTGTTTGGCTGTTAACCCTTGCTTTGTTACTGGAAAAATGGATTAAAATGGAAAATTTGCAAAAAAATAGCTGTTTTGGGACTGTTTTTATTTTTGTTATTTACATAGTTGAACTGACAGGTTAGATTGTGTGCTATTTCTATAGAGCAGGTTGTTACGGACGCGACAATACCAAATATGACTACTTTTGGGGTTTTTGTTTCAGTTTTACATAATAAAGCATTTTTGAAAAAAATTTTTTTAGTGTCTCCACATTCTGAAAGCCATAGTTTTATTTTATTTTTTGGGCGACTGTCTTATGTAGGGGCTCATTTTTGCGGGATGAGATAGCGGTTTGATTGGCACTATCTTGGGGTGCATATGACATTTTGGTCGCTTGCTATTACACTTTTGTGATGTAAGGTGACAAAAATGGCTTTTGACACCGTATTTTTTTTTTTTGCTGTGTTCAGCTGAGGGGTTAGGTCATGTGTTATTTTTATAGATCAGGTTGTGACGGACACGGCGATACATAATATGTATACTTTTTATTTATTTATATAAGTTTTACACAATAATATCATTTTTAAAACAAAAAAATCATGTTTTAGTGTCTCCATAGTTTGAGAGCCATATATATATATTTTTTTTGGTCGATTGTCCTATGTAGGGGCTCATTTTTTGCGGGATAAGATGGCGGTTCGAATGGTACTATCTTGGGTGCATATGACTTTTTGATCGCTTACTATTACACTTTTTGTGATGTAAGGTGACAAAAAATGGCTTGTTTGACAACTTTTTTATTTTTTATGTTTACGGCGTTCATCTGAGGGGTTAGGTCATGTTATATTTTTATAGAGCAGGTCCTTACGGACGCGGCGATACATAATATGTATACCTTTTTTATTTATTTTGGTTTTACACAATAATATCCTTTTTGAATGAAAAAAACATGTTTTAGTATCTCCATAGTCTGAGAGCCATATATTTTTCAGTTTTTAGGCAATTGTCTCAGGTTGGGTATCATTTTTGCGGGATGAGGTGACGGTTAGATTGGCACTATTTGGGGGTCATATGACTTTTTGATCGCTTGCTATTACACTTTTTGTGATGTAAGGTGGCAAAAAATGGCTTTTTGACAAAGTTTTTATTATTTTTTTTTTAAAGTGTTTACTTGAGGGGTTAGGTCATGTGATATTTTTATAGAGCAGATTCTTACGGACGTGGAGATACCCAATATGTCTACTTTTTAATTTTTTTACATTTAACACTAAAAAGCATTTTTGAAACAAAAAAAATCATGTTTTAGTCTGAGAGGCATAGTTTTTTTTTTTTGGCCAATTGTTTTAGTTAGGGGCTCATTTTTTGCGGGATGAGATGGCGGTTTGACTGGTACTATTTTGGGAGGCAAACGCCTTTTTGATCGCTTTTTATTACACTTTTGGTGATGTAAGGTGCCAAAAAATGGCTTATTTACACCATTTTTGGGGTTTTTATGGCGTTCACCTGAGGAGTTCAGTCATGTGATATTTTTATAGAGCAGGGTTTTTTAATTTTTATTCAGTGATATGTATTTTTTTCATTTTTACTTTTTTTTCACTTTTTTACATTTTTTTTTGACCCAGACCCACTTTGTTTTGAAAGATCCAGTGGATCTGGTGTCTGTATAATACAGTACAGTACACTATATAGTGCACTGTGCTGTATTTTGTACTTCACAAAGTCTGAATAGACCTTTAGCAAGTCTATTCAGACTTTCAGCACCTTGGAGACAGGACGCTTCTGAAAGCGTCCTGTCTCCATGGCAACCATCACCTGCTGCCAGAACTGAGCAGGGGGTGATGGGGAGGGAGTGGAGCTCCCTCCCTGGTAACCCTTCCATACCGCGGTCCGTACGGACCGCGGTATAGAAGGGGTTAAACGGCTGGCATCTGATCAAGACCCACTAGACACCAGGGATACATTACAGAGGAGGCGGGCGGGGGATCGCAATCGCGATCCCGCCCGCCGCACCGCCCGCCTCCCGCACCGCCTCCCGCAACCACCCCCCCTGCACCCCCGCAGCCACAATATGATTGGGGGCTGCAGGGGGGGTTAAAAATCAAGACTTTGGGGGCATAACTCTCTGATCCCCGCGGTCACAGACCGCGGGGATCAGAGATCGCACAAAGCGCTGCAGCGATCGCCCATATGGGGGGGTCACAGGACCCCCCTGGGCATTGTAACAAGGTACCTGCTGAATGATTTCAGCAGGTACCTTGTTCCGATCACTGCCAGCTGAGCAGCAGTGATCGGAACAACTCATGACGTACCGGTACGTCATGTGTCCTTAAGGACTCGGGAAACATGCCGTACCGGTACGTCATGTGTCCTAAAGGGGTTAAATTACCCCCAAAAAACACCCCAAAAAACCTGATTCATTCTGCCTTTTTGGCACATTGAACAGAATAGAGACTGATAATCATATTTGTGGCTAAAGGTGCCTTTAGATGGGTCAAATCAGCCAGCGAATGACGCAAAGGAATTGGTCCTTCCCGTCATCCCCCTCATCAGTGAATGTAAACTCAGCATTTACATACAGACGTCCACTATAAAGTAAACGGATGATTGACTGGTCATGCCATCGCTTCCCCATAGTGACTTGTTTGCCCGCATCAGAGCAAGTTATGATGGGCCGAGAAAGTCCAGCAAGCGCCAGGATCGTCTCCTAAAGAGGATTCAGCTGCGGGATCGGAGTGCTACCAGTGCAGAGCTTGCTCAGGAATGGCAGCAGGCAGGTGTGAGCGCATCTGCACGCACAGTGAGGCGAAGACTTTTTGGAAGATGGCCTGGAGTCAAGAGGGGCAGCAAAGAAGCCACTCCAAAAAGAACATCAGGGACAGATTGATCTTCTGCAGAAAGTATGGTGAATGGACTGCTGAGGACTGGGGCAAAGTCATATTCTCCGATGAAGCCTCTTTCCGATTGTTTGGGGCATCTGGAAAAAGTCTTGTCCGGAGAAGAAAAGGTGAGCGCTACCATAAGTCCTGTGTCATGCCAACAGTAAAGCGTCTTGAGACCATTCATGTGTGGGGTTGCTTCTCATCCAAGGGAGTGGGCTCACTCACAATTTTGCCCAAAAACACAGCCATGAATAAAGAATGGTACCAAAACACCCTCCAACAGCAACTTCTTCCAACAATCCAACAACAGTTTGGTGAAGAACAATGCATTTTCCAGCACGATGGAGCACCATGCCATAAGGCAAAAGGGATAACTTAGTGGCTCGGGGATCAAAACGTTGACATTTTGGGTCCATGGCCGGGAAACTCCCCCGATCTTAATCCCATTAAGAACTTGTGGTCAATCCTCAAGAGGCGGGTGGACAAACAAAAACCCACTAATTCTGACAAACTCCAAGAAGTGATTATGAAAGAATGGGTTATCAGTCAGGAATTGGCCCAGAAGTTGATTGAGAGCATGCCCAGTCGAATTGCAGAGGTCCTGAAAAAGAAGGGCCAACACTGCAAATACTGACTCTTTGCATAAGGCCCCTTGCACACGACAGTATTTTGCGGACCGTATACTGGCAGTTTTTTCAGTTCAGTATACTGACAGCAAAACACGGAAACCGGCAATGTGCGTTCCGCAATTTGCGGACCGCACATCGCCGGCACTCTCATAGAAAATGCCTTTTCTTGTCCGCAATTGCGGACAAGAATAGGACATGTTCTATTTTTTTCGGGAACGCAATTGCGGACCCGGAAGTGCGGATCCGCAATTGCGGACCCGGCCGGGACATCGTCTGTCCCCATTGAAATTAATGGGTCCGCAATTCCGTTCCGCAAATGCGGAACAGAATTGCGGACGTGTGAATGGACCCTTAAATATAGACCATGTCCTATTCTTGTCCGCAAATCACGTTCAATGGCTCCATTCAAGTCAATGGGTCCGCAAAAAAAACGGAAAGTATACGGAAAGGCATCCGTATGTCTTCCGTATCCGTTCCGTTTTTGCTGAACAATCTATTGAAAATTTTAAGACCAGCCCAATTTTCATTATGGAATTAATGTATACTGTATATGCCAAACGGAAAAACGGAACGGAACAACGGAACCGAAACGGAAACAAAACGGAAGCAAAAAAACTGAAAAACGGATCCGTTATAAACGAACAGCAAAACACTGAAAAAAAAATAAGTTCGTGAGCAAGAGGCCTAAATGTCATGTAATTGACGATAAAAGCCTTTGAAACGTATGAAGTGTAATTATATTTCACTACATCACAGAAACAACTGAAAGAAAGCTCTAAAAGCAGTTTAGCAGCAAACTTTGTGAAAACTAATATTTGTGTCATTCTCAAAACTTTTGGTTACGACTGTATATTGCCCAACATGGATCATTCTGATATCTTCTATTACGAAACAGTCTGATATACAATAACTTTGCAGTACCGCTGCAGTATCGCAACATTCAATATACACCATTTGTTCAACTGAGGGCAACACAGTTCAACGAAGAGGACGATGTAATATGATTGAACATAACAGTATATGAATTTATAACATTAGTATCAATGTGTGAACTCTATGAACTGCACTATTGAAGGAAAAGAACACACGATACTAATCAAGGAGATTAAGGTTCTAGAAAACAAATCCCTCAACTTGTAACTACACATGTTTGAGCTCTGCATGTGATAAGATCAAAAGGGACCAAGCCCGATTCATTTCATTTTTGAGTTTACTATATATTTCATTGGGGAGTATATCTCCTATGAGATCTCAATGCACTTTTTTTTTAATAGTTTTTTATTTTATTAAGGGGGTGCATGTTTTTAAACAATAAATGTGATGTTTTACCGTGAGCTAGCCAATTATATATTATCTAGTGTTTAGGCTTCATGCACATGGCCGCTGTGTGGCCGTTCTGTGCTTCGGGGACCGCAATTTGTAGGCCCCAATGCACGGGCAATGTCCGTGAGGCGGCCGGGATGGATCGAGACCCATTCAACTTAAAGGGGTCCGTGAACTGTCCGCACCGCAAAAAAATAGAACATGTTATATTTTTTTGCGGTGCGGAGGCACGGACAGAAACACCACGGAAGCACTCCGTGGTGCTTCCGTGGGGTTCTGTGCCTCCGTTCTGCACCGCAGCTCCGGATTGCGGACCCATTCAAGTGCGGGGAGCACACGGCCGGTGCCCGCATATTGCGGACCCGCTGTTTGTGGGATGCAATACAGCCACGGCCAGGCAACAGCTGTGTGCATGAAGCCTTTTGGTAGAGGGCAGGCTGAGCTCCGGAGTGTTAGTATCTGGTGAGCCTACCCAGTTTGCAAAGGCTCAGAAATTGACCTGTTGTGTGGATTTTCAAATCTGCAGCATGTCAGTTATGTTTGCTGTTTTAGCAGCAGATTTCACATTTTTAAAATCCCAAAACTGCAATGGATGTAGAAATGCACAGAAATCCGCACAGAAATTCGTGTGGATCTTCTATATTTTAACTCGCACCCATGTACAAGTACCCATAGGGCTCATGCACGCAAATGTATTTTCTTTCCGCGTCCGTTCGATTTTTTGCGGACCGCAGTATAGTGGGGCACATTTACTAAAGGACTTGTGACTATTTTATGCGTAAAATAGTTGGAATTCCCATATAGTCTCATGGCCAGTTTTATACCGTGTCCGCCAGCTGGGAGTCTCGGGGGCTGTGTTGGGGCCAGTACTCCAGCCCTGGCAAAATTACTAACATTTACGCCTGGAAACAGGCATAAATATTAGTGAAAAACTATACTGGGCTCAAGAACTGCCACAGATGCACCTAAGGAGGGAGCACATACCTTATAATAAATTAGGCTACTCTAATGGCAGCGCCGAGGGGGAAACTAAGACTGGCATAAAAAGCCACTCTAAGTAAATGTGCTGCATTCTTCATGACAGCACTCAAAGCAAATATAAAGACAAGGGATAAAGTGAGAAACATTAGCCGCAGCAGATGTGTGTTTATGTCGCCCCCTTCTGGCCAAAGACCATTCATACCGAATATGCTTTGTATTTTAAAGGTAATTAAAAAATTAAACATTTGGGCATTTTTAAGTTTCTGATCCGATCAGAAACTTGGAAAGCGCGGCAAGCTGCAGGTCTGAATTGACCTGCGGTTTGCAGCAATTGCCGATACGGGAGGGGTCACAGGATCCCCCTGGGCATTGTAACAAGGTACCTGCTGAATGATTTCAGCAGGTACCTTGTTCCGATCACCGCCCGCTGAGCAGCAGTGATCGGTAGTACACAGGACGTACCGGTACGTCCTGTGTCCCCAAGAGGTTAAAATACATGATCCATTTTTGTTTATTTTTCTGTTCTTTAATTAAACGGATCAGAAGAACAAAAAACGAAATAGTGATGTGCACCCGGTCTTAGGCCTCATTCACACATATGTGGATTTTCACGGACCACGGTCCGTGAAAACCCGGCGTGGCATCCTGCTAAATGCGTGGATCATTGCTATGACGCCGTGCACTTCATGCCGCCGCCGCTGTACAGTAATACACTTGAGTTTAATACTGTACAGCGGCACGAAGCGCACGGCATCATAGCACGTATGTGAAAATCTACGTATGTGTGAATGAGGCCTTACTCAGGAATTACTGATTGGCAGGGGAGCGTCATTTATGGTCCTCTCTGATCTAATATTGATGGCTTTCCATTTGTGAGATCTGTTCAGGGCTCTCACAAGCGGTCCAAAACGGATCAGTTTTGCCTTAATGCATTCTGAATGGAAAAGGGTCCGCTCAGAATGCATTGGTTTGCCTCCGTTCAGTCCCCATTCCGCTCTGGAGGCGGACACCAAACTGCTGCTTGCACCGTTGTTTTGCTGTCCGCCTGACGAAGCGGAGCCAATGTAAGTCAATGGGGTCGGATCCGTTTTCTCTGGCACAATAGAAAACAGATCGTTCCCCATTGACTTTTCGTGGTGTTTAATACGGATCCTCTGATCAGCCCCGGGATTGTGGCCTGTTATGCCTGAAAGCCACAGCCTAAGGCCTCTTGCACACGACCGTATGCCCTCCGAGACATACGGTCTGTGAGAGGGCCATATGTCCCGGAGCGGCATTGATCGTGCACATGGGAACGCACAGCAATAGCCCAGGGGACTATTGTCCCGCACGTTGCCCATACGCTGCGCACTTCTGATGTTGCCCTCACTTCCCATAATTCTCTTCTGCAACGCATCGGGAGCGCGCCTAAGATCCGGATCCTAGTGACCTTCCCGTTCAATTGTTATCATGGTATATATGCTCTGTATAGGAAAACTGATGTGATCTTTTTTATGTATGTTTTTAAAAACCTAACATTTATATTGGCTCTGTTGTGAAAATATAATCAATCAGTCTTTGAGCTGATCGTGACTTCTACAAACCGCTTGGGGACAGAATGCACCCCAAGGGTGATTTTCCCCCATTTGGGAACACTCTGTCCCCAAGCTGTCAGCCAGGGTGCCCCCACAATGTATGCTTGACACCCTAGCTGACAGTCTGGTGACAGAATGCACCCCAAGGGTGATTTTCCCCCATTTGGGAGTACTCTGTCCCCAAGCTGTCAGCCAGGGTGCCCCCACAATGTATGCTTGACAGCCTGGTGATAGAATGCACGTAAAGGGTAATTTTCACCCTTCGGGAGCACTCTGTCCCCAAGCTTTCACCCAGGGTGCCCCCACAATTTACATCTTCATGAAAGTTTATAATCTTATCCTTAGTAAGTATTTTAATCTATTATTTCTTTTTCTAGGCATCGGAATTATCAACGCCATGTGATGAAAATGTTATTTATGTAAACGAGCTATCAGATACTTCTGATGAGGTAAGACATTTTTTTTTTCATTTTCTATTTTAAAAGTCGTTCTTTCTATTGTAATGAAATCATTTATTTACATTTCTTTATAGGATTTTGTTAAAGATTCTGATAGCACTGACACTGACATTGAGGTTGAAAAGAGACCGTCTTTGTGTATTCGTGATGATCCGGTAATTAAATCCGCACACATACAAAAGATTGGAATATTTACTTACCTATTTGTTGTGAATGCAATGAAAAACACATAACTGTAATTATTAGCTCATGTATCAATATCTTTATTTATCTACAGGAACTTCTAGAATTACTAGACCGACTACACAATAAAAATAAGGAAAAATCAAGATATTTTGTACAATGCCTTCAGAATAATCCTGAATGGGAAAGTTTGGATGCCATTCCAATAGATACTAACTACGTTAGTGAGAGCGTTGGCAATACCAGTTGGTGCACTTGTGGCCACTGTATCTCCATGCCAACTTTTATAGAGAGCAAAGGCTGTCAGGAGGAAGACGCTCTAAACCCCTATTTTGATACAGGCCTAACATGCATCACTGATTACAAGGAACTGACCGAAGTTCATTTGACGGAGAACATATTAGATATGATGATGACCTACAATGGAAAAGTGACAAGTACAGAGCTACAACAGTGTTGTAACAGGTAAGTTATCGGGTGCATTATTTCTGGGTGATTGTTCCAGCAAGCGATTGTTCTATAACATTGATGCTCAACCTGTGACCATTCTACTGCATCCAAACTACAACTCCCAAAATGCATGGACAACGTACAGCTATTATGACATACTAGAAGTTGTAGTTATGCTGCAGCTGGTGGGCCTCAGGTTGAGCATCATTGCTCTACGCCTAAAGAGGGTGGTATTCTACTTGTAGACCCTAAATCATGATAATAGTTTACTACATGTAAATGTAAAATAAAGTTCAAAATCAATATCATTCATGACCAAAAGCATACATTTGGATTTGTAAAGGTCACAACACCATTGGTGTGATGAATGGAAGTAAACATTCAATGTTGCACTTGCTTTTTAATTTAAGAGGACCTTTCACCGCTCCTGACACGCCTGTTTTAACAGCTTCACGCATTTCCCATGTAATAACAATTCTGGAGCATCTATTGTTATGACTCTATGATGTGCATAGTAATATAGTAACATAGTATATAAGACCGAAAAAAGACATCTGTCCTTCCAGTTCGGCCTGTTTCCTGCAAGTTGATCCAGAGGAAGGCAAAAACCCTGTGAGGCAGAAGCCAATTTTCCCCACTTAAGGGGAAAGAAATTCCTTCCCGACTCCAATCAGGCAGTCAGAATAACTCCCTGGATCAACGACCCCTCTCTAGTAGCTATAGCCTGTAATATTATTACACTCCAGAAATACATCCAGGCCCCTCTTGAATTCCTTTATTGTACTCACCATCACCACCTCCTCAGGCAGAGAGTTCCATAGTCTCACTGCTCTTACAGTGAAGAATCTACTTCTATGTTTGTGTACAAACCTTCTTTCCTCCAGACGCAGAGGATGTCCCCTCGTCACAGTCACAGTCCTGGGGATAAATAGATGTCGGGACAGATCTCTGTACTGTCCCCTGATATATTTATATATAGTTATTAGATCTCCCCTCAGTCGTCTTTTTTCTAAAGTGAATAACCCTAATTTTGATAACCTTTCAGGGTACTGTAGTTACCCCATTCCAGTTATTACTTTAGTTGCCCTCCTCTGAACCCTCTCCAGCTCTGCTATGTCTGTCTTGTTCACAGGAGCCCAGAACTGTACACAGTACTCCATGTGTGGTCTGAATAGTAATTTGTAAAGTGGTAGGACTATGTTCTTATCACGGGCATCTATGCCCCTTTTGATGCAACCCATTATCTTATTGGCCTTGGCAGTAGCTGCCTGACACTGGCTTTTGCAGCTTAACTTGCTGTTTATTAAAATTCCTAGATCCTTTTCCATGTCAGTGTTACCGAGTCTTTTACCATTTAATATGTACGGGTGACTTGCATTATTCCTTCCCATGTGCATAACTTTACATTTGTCAGTGTTAAACCTCATCTGCCATTTCTCTGCCCAAGCCTCCAATCTATCCAGATCCCTCTGTAGCAGTATATTGTCCTCTTCAGTGTTAATTACTTTACACAGTTTAGTGTCATCTGCAAAAATAGATATTTTACTGTGCAAGCCTTCTACAAGATCATTAATAAATATATTGAAGAGAATAGGGCCCAATACTGACCCCTGAGGTACCCCACTTTTGACAGTGACCCAATCTGAGTATCTACCGTTAATAACCACCCTCTGTTTTCTGTCACTCAGCCAGTTACTTACCCACATACAGACATTTTCTCCCAGTCCGAGCATCCTTATTTTATATACTAACCTTTTATGAGGTACAGTGTCAAATACTTTGGAGAAGTCCAGATTTACGACATCCATTGATTCACCGCTGTCAAGTCTAGAACTTACCTCCTCATAGAAGCTGATTAAATTAGTTTGGCATGACCGATCCCTCATGAAGCCATGCTGATATGGCGTTATTTGCTTATTTCCGTTGAGATCCTCTAAGATAGCATCTCTTAGAAACCCTTCAAACAGTTTACCCACAACAGATGTTAAACTTACCGGCCTATAATTTCCAGGCTCTATTTTTGGACCCTTTTTGAATATTGGGGACCCTTTTTGAATATTGGCCATTCCTTTATTATTTCTACTAGAAGTTATGAATGAATTGCTAGCAGTCTGCAGTAAGGGTACAGAGGGGAGGTAACAAGTTGGGGTGTGTGCTTGCAAAGACTCACTCTATCCAATCGGTGCTGCCATTTTCAGACTGTGCAGGTACACACCCCCAACTGATTACCACCCCTATGTACCCTTACTGCAGTCTGCAGACTGCTAGCAATTCATTCATAACTTCTAGTAGAAATAATAAAGGAATGGCACAACATGGAGCCATAAGACTAGATGCTCCAGAATTGGTATTACATAGGGAATGCATGAAGCTATTCAAACAGGCGTGTCAGGAGTGGTGACAGGTCCACTTTAATTTTAAAAGTGAGACACGTAGGATACTGACTCTGATGTAGCCATTTGGTATATCAAAATTATGTAGAGGCCATATGTCGTAGTTTTATTCCGGCCGCCTCTCGGCATGCTTGGTGTGCTGCTGCTGGACCTCCGACCTGCCCCCATTATAGTGAACGGGGCCGTAGCGGAGTTCCGGCAGTATGCTTGCATTAGTGGCGACACGGATCCGGCAAGCTGTTCACCTGCTGGAACAGCCTGCCGGAGAAGGCTGACGCTAATGTGAAAGTAGATATTGCGGCGGAACGCGCGGCGAAAGAAGCCAGGTCTCTGGCGAAACGGCGTTGGGTCAGGAGGAGGCTGAGAGATCGACACACCATCCAGGGTATGATTACTTTCCTTTTTCCAAACTCCAAGTTTTTGCTCCTACATTTACCTTTGCTGCAATATTTGCCTGGGGTTTATTGCTCATTGGAGCCTTGGAGTTTCATTTATTCATTTTTTCTCTATTAGCAATTTTTTCTCTCCCTGTCTTTTGGTGTGCTGACCTCCCAGCCCCCCCCCCCCCCCCCCATTGATTCCTGTTTGTCATCTTTGCGTTCCACCTTTGTGCTGTCTTGTTTTAACATGTATGTATTTATAATTGTTAATAAAGTTTTTTCGATTTTCATTCGCTGAAAATTGTGGTCCAATTTTTGGGTGATATATATGGCTTCATGTATCGTGAGTCAACAATTTGCTATTTACTTCTGTCCGGTAATAATTGGGTGGCTAATGTGAAAGTAGCCTAAGGGCTCTTTCACACGAGTGGATGCCGTGCGGGTAATCTGCTACGTGAAAGACTGCCAAGCCCAGCTCTGGACAGCAGAGTCACTGGGCATTAACATGATTGATAATGCTCCGTGCCTCTCTGTGACCTTTTTACTACAAAATCACAATGAGATAAAGTTGTCACTGTCATCCTACATGTGTTTGCGCACCACCAGATATGATTTTTAATCAGTGCCACCCAAGCAGCAAGAGCAGAGCTTCTTGCTAGATAAATTATGCTCCTTATCTAAAAGCTTACATTGTACTTTTTTATGGACCTTGCTAAAGTGAGTTTTTTTATTTTATTTGAGTAAACACGTCTTGGATCTGTTTAAGTTGACTTATCTTTTGGACTCCAAAATTTGTCAACAGATTGAACAAATGAAGTGCGTATTTGTGTTAGGAGCTTCAATTGTGCAACCGTCCAGTCTTAGTTCTACGTTTTTGATTGTGTGCAAAAACTGGTAATTTACACTCGTCCAATGACTAGGGAAAACTGTGGGAATGGCATCCCTATGTAGAGTTCTTTTTTTTTTCAGAATGATGCATGTAAGCATCTTGTTGAAAATGTAAAGAATACATTCTGTAAGTGTCAAACTTTTTAGCATCCAAGACCTTCTGAGCAAAAACATCTACATTGCCCAAATTTTGCCCTGTCAGCTGAAGTCAAATCTTTATTAAATGTAAGTTTTTTGGGGGGAAACGTGTAATATTACACTTGGGTTGCGAACTTAGCCACCAGAAAAACATCTGGAAACCACACGCAAGAAGAAATAGAAGAAATAGAAAAAAAAAATGGTTGGTACTAATTGAGTTGAAAAATGTAAGTATGATTATGAATATTGTGGAAAAAGGGCTGTGTTTGTGCAATGGATGGTTACTATTTGGTTCAATTACACGTATGTCTGTCATGTGTTTCTTTTGCGATCTCAACAGGCACTAAGGAAAAAATAAAACTTCCGTTTACACTATGTGTGCTCTCATTTTCACAAAATCCAAATTCACTAAAGAATAAAAAAGGGGGCGGGGGGTTGATATTTACAAAGGGATTCACTGTAAGTCGGGTTGACATACCGGCACACTGTAGACTCACCAGTCTATCAAGGTCGCACGAATACTCTCGCCTAATGAACCTATCCTGAAACTCAGTGAGCTTTAAGAGGAAGGCTATCTATGTCATTTTTTTGTGTTGAATAATTTTGATTTACAATACACTTACCTTTTTAGTACAGTTCTAAAGAAGACAGAATTCCAGATCCTATTGCAATGTGGTCGGATTACAAGGATGTCCGTAGATAGTATACTGTATGAGTTTAGGAGGCCCGAGAAAAAATTAAAAAAATAGATTGTGTTCTACCATTCAAGAACAACGTCAATTCTGTAAAAATTTTTAAAAAATCATAAAATAATAGTTTAAGTAAATCTGTATGTGTAAGTAAATCATGTGATCTGACTTCACCGCTGAACCTAGGCGAATCACTAAAGATTCCACGCCAGCATATCTCAACAAGAGCACCTTGGCTATGCTTATCTTTTAATTTTTTTCAAAATTTTTGAAATAACTTTTTTAGGCCAATAAGGAGAAAAAAGAAATAATCGTACTTGCACAATGTCATTAGATTACACAGATAATGGTAGATAGTGTGCCTTATGAATTTTATGTCGGGGGGGGGGACTAACACTAAAAAAGGGACTAACACTAAAAAGGGACTAAAGGGACATTACCAGTGCACAGATAAGAAGCAAGCAACAGTCAGTGCCTTGTAAGCATGTCCCACCCTTGGCCCATTCCAGAAGCTGGAAACATTGGAATGTAAAAAAAGGCACACCGGGCTTACCTTGCAGAAGCAGGTAATGGTCACATTCAAACATGTCAAAAGCTTTGTGCCTTGGGGAAGCAGTGACCAGTCCTATATTTTCTTGTTACACCAGATTTGAATGGTGGAAGAAGGAAAAATTCATAGGAAAACTGTCATAACATGTGGGCCTTGCAGAGGGAGCATTCAATCACGTTAGTATGTTACACCCAGTACAATGTAAGGGGGTCAATTATCATAATGGTGTAAAGTAGAACTGCCTTTGTTGACCCTAGCAACCAATCATATTCCTCCTTTCGTTTTGGGCATCTCTTTTTGAAAAATAAATTAGGTTTTTGTATTGTTTGCTATGGGAAATTAAGCCAGTTCTACGTTCCAACCGTTTGATAAATGACCCCCTAAGAGCGTCACAACCTTTTGTGCCTGTGTCAACCAGAATCTGTTCAGATTTCTGCATGTCAGTTTCAATTTGTCCATTTATATCTGGCCTATGAAATCGATAATGGCATGCTATGTATCTATAACATGCAGTACAACGTACAACCGTTCCAATAGATTTGAAACAGGTTACCAATAAATTGAAACAATATTGTAGTATAAAAGTAAAGCTAATCGTCAGACATATTCAAGCACTACATCCAATGTGGCATGGTTTGATGCTTACCATTCATGAAATATAACTTTTGCTGGTAATATGTCCCAAATTTCTTCCAGGCACACACAAAAAGACTGAAGAGGAAGGTTACAGTGAGATCTCGACTGGCACACTTTGGATATGCAAGTCTAAGCCCACCTCCATGAGCTCCATTGCTAGGAATAAGTGGAAAAATAAGGGAGTGAGAGAGCTCTTTGGACCCTATACAAACACAAATTACACAGTAATGATTATGCACTTACCCTTGAAAAAATATAACGTTGAGAAGATAAACTTGTTCAATATCTTTGAGGTGCAGAGCCCAGGAATGTAGACATGCGGCAGTAAGATGACTTCTAGCATGCATCTCCCGGCACTATTCCTCTTGCTGCGCTTTTGCTGTACAAGACTCCGTGCAATGCTGTGACATCACCAGCAAAGAGGAAGCTGGGTAATGAGAGAGCATTCCGACAGTGCGGGAGCGCACATTGCATTGCAAACAGGAAGCAATCCGTAGACCTATGGAGTAAGTCAGTCTACGGATTATGCCTGACAACAGAAGACCTCCTCAATGTTTGTGGGTAAGATGACCGTGGAAACCGCAAAAGTGAGGACACATAGAGGATTTATGAACTACTTTTTAATAAACAATATAATATACATTTGAAGGTTAAGATGACAGCTACTGAATTAAGAAAAAAATATTAAAATGATAGGTGCACTTTAAATTCATTGTCGTTTGCAATGGAACTAACTATGCTATTTCAGAGTTTGAAGACATCTTGGGGAAATAAAAACAAATGTAGTAGACCTCTTTCCCAATCTCCACTTCCCACATCCTGTACAATCTCTGGAGGCAGTTCAAAATGTTTTACATGAATATGGTAATATTGCATATTATAAAGTGAATACTACTAAACAGGGGTGTATTAAAGGTACAATGGGCCGCAGGCTATACAGAAAGTGTGGGCCCTCATACACTTTAGTTTGTTAAAATGGTTTTCCACACCACAAGCCACACCTCTGTTTGTTGGCTGTGTACTTAGGGTAATTGTCTCATTAGAAGGTAAACCTTCAGCCCAATCTCAGGTCCAGAGCACTATGGATTAGGTTTTCATAAAAAAATTCTGTACCTTGCTCCATTCCGGTTTCCTTTAACAATGACCAGTCTCCCTATCCCAGTCGTTGAAAAACACCCCCACAGCATGATGCTGCTACCATCCATGCTAAACTGTAGGGATGGTATTGGGTAGTGACTGGTTTTCTCAAAACATGATACTTAAATCTGAGGCCAAAATTTTCGATCTCAGTTTCCTCAGAGCAGAGAATCTTGATTCTCACAGGATGAAAGTCTTTTAGGTGCTTTTATTACAGACTTTCATGTGTCTTTTACTGAGGAGAGTCTTTTTCTGGCCACTTTGCCATAAAGCCCAGATGTCACATAAGGTAGGGTTAAAGTGCAGCCCTAAATTTCACCCACACCACTGTCCCTATCAACTTGAACAATCCGCTTTACATGGTAACCCTCCAACTGGGCGACTGTCCCTCACTTGGGCCTAAACACGGGGCATAAGGGGCAGCCAGACAGACTAGGTCAGAATCAGATGGGCATAACTAGGATTAAATCAGAATCCAAAAGCAGGACCAAATACAAGCCAAAGTCCAAGTCAGAAAGTAATGTCAGAACTAAAATATGAAACAAACACAGAGTCCAATACCAGACAGAGTCAGCATCAATAGATTATGTCACTAGCAAAATCAGCAGTCAGGGGTGAAGTCAGAGGCAATCCACTGGTCAGAGATCCTGGAATCCAAGAGGTAGTTAGTTAAGAAGACCAATCACCGACGACTACGGCCAGCAGTTGCCTGTTTAAATATTCGACTGTAAGGAAGAAAGGGATGCTGGAGATGGCCTGATTGGCCTGGCATCCCTGCTGATAGGTCCAGCAGCCATGATATCAACACGCATGGGACATTGGTGTCAAGCCTGATTGGCCCGGCGTCACTGCAAACTGATAGGCCAATGCCATAGAGAACTTGGGCTCACTGTGGGAGCAGAGACAGGTAAGTACCTGACGCCAGATTGCTGCAGTGATGGGTGACCTTCTGGAAGTTTCTCCCATCTGCACACAGGATCTTTGGAACTCAGCCAGGGTCACCTCTCTTACCAAGGACCTTTTCCCCCGATTGCATAATTTGCTGGAGCGGCCAACTCTAGGAAGAGTACTGGTAGTTCTAAACTTATATTTAAGAATTATGGAGGCAACTGTGCTCCTGGGAACTTTCAATTCAACAAAAAATTCCTTGTACTCTTCTCCCAACCTGTGCCTCCACAAGATTCTGTCTCTGGGCTCTACAGAAAGTTCTTTCCTCCTCATGGCTTGGTTTTTGTGCTACTATGCACAGCTGTGAGGCCTTATATAGACAGGGGTTTGTCTTTCCACATCATGTCCAAATAGCTACATTTACCATAGATAGACTCCAATTATGGTGTTGAAACATCTCAAAGACCAGGAGAAATGGGAGGCTCCCCGAACTAAATTTCAAGTGTCATTGCAAAAGTCTGAACACTAATGTCCATGCGATATTTTAGTTTTCACTTTTTAATACATTTGCAAATATTTTTAAAATATTGTTTTGTTGTAAGGCGGATGAGTGCAGATTCAAGGGGGAAAACGTGACTTAAAAAAAAAAAAAACTTTAACATAAAGCCTTTAAGCCTAATGCAGCCATGCAGTGTGGAGGACCGCCCCTGTGTCTTCTGTTTATATTAAAAGGAAGACAGACAAGCCATAGCAACGGTCTTTTAAGGGAGCAGTGGAAAGGGACAGAGGATATTATTGAAAGCTGTTATTATAAGGTAATTACAGATCTTTTGACAATCATTGACAGACTAACTCATGTATATATGCCTAGCTTTAATAAACTAGCAAATAAAAAAAACATACCAGTTACCCTTTAAAAGTGTAGCAAAAAAAATATTAAATATATATATATATATATATATATATATATATATCAGCTAAGGGACGAATGGGAATGGGACCACTGTGATTCTTAAAGGGGTAGTACTAAATTAAAAAGTAATATAGTTGCTGTCTTCCAGGAAAGACACCACTCTTGTCTAGACACTGTGGGGGTCATTTATTAAGAAATATACGCCAGTGGCGTATTAAAGGTGTAGATTTTGTCGCAAAGGGGTTTCGTGGCAAAATCTGCAGCTTTTCCCCGCTTATGCCACTTTTCCAAGGTGTCGAAAAAAGGGGGCGTGGCGTCGGCAGGGAAGAGGACGGCCGGCCAGCCTGTTTTATTTATAATTTTCTACACCAGCTTGGAAAATGGTCTTAAAGTACGCCAGCAAAGGAGCTGGCATAGTTTAAACCATGTCGCACGGCCGTCATCACCAAGCGTCAAAGTTATGTAGAGACCTGCGCCTCTACATAACTTTGTTGCATCCGCCGCCAACACATGGGGATTAAGACCAGCTTATAAATCGTTGGTCTTAATAAATAACTCCTTGTGACTAGTATTTTAACATAGGCGCTTTTAGTTATACTGGGCCGAACTGCAATACCCAATACAAGTCACAGACATGGATGGTGATGGTTCTTGAAGGAGCAGTCATTTTTTTATTTTATATTACCACTTTAAGTAGATTATCACTTAGCCTCGGGCTACACTGCAACATTTTTTGAGCAAAAAGGGGTACAATTACAGAATGTTGTGCGTAATTTATTGTAAATATAGTCTATGGTGTCGCACTACGACATGCAACATAATGTGACTGCGATACGACAATCGTACAAAAATCCAACTTGGTTAGATTTTTTGCGACTGTTGTGTCGGAGTCTCAGCACAATACCATTGAGTGTCACAGTGGTGGACATAGTGACACAGTTTATAATGCGTAAAAAAGACATTTGTCCATCCAGTTCGGCCTGTTTCCTACAAGTTGATCCAGAGGAAGGCAAAAAAAATAACCCTGTGAGGTGGAAGCCAATTTTCCCCACTTTAGGGGAAAAAAAATTCCTTCCCGACTCCAATCATGCAATCAGAATAACTCCCTGGATCAACGACCCCTCTCTAGTAGCTATAGCCTGTAATATTATTACACTCCAGAAATACATCCAGTCCCCTCTTGAATTCCTTTATTGTATTCACCATCACCACCTCCTCAGGCAGTTCCATAGTCTCACTGCTCTTACCGTGAAGAATCTTTTTCTATGTTTGTGTACAAACCTTCTTTCCTCCGGCCGCAGAGGATGTCCCCTCGTCACAGTCACAGATGATGGGACAGATCTCTGTACTGACCCGATATATTTATACATAGTTATTAGATCTCCCCTCAGTCGTCTTTTTTCTAAAGTGAATAACCCTAATTTTGATAACCTTTCAGGGTACTGTAGTTGCCCCATTCCAGTTATTACTTTAGTTGCCCTGCTCTGAACCCTCTCCAGCTCTGCTATGTCTGCCTTGTTCACAGGAGCCCAGAACTGTACACAGTATTCTATGTGTGGTCTGACTAGTGATTTGTAAAGTGACAGGACTATGTTCTCATCACGGGCATCTATGCCCCTTTTGATGCAACCCATTATCTTATTGGCCTTGGCAGCAGAAAACTCAACAGCTTTTGCGCTCCATCCAAGCAAGGGACCTTGATGTTGAGCAGAGGGAAGCTCCACCGTCCACCTCTAGAGGGCAAAGGGCCTTCAAAGTGGACGAGAACCTGAAGAGGTTAATGCAGACTGAATGGAAGCACCCGGAGAAAGCTCCGGTCCTTAACAAAAGGTTTAAGCTCATATTCCCGATCCAGGAGTCGGAGGCTTATACCTGGTTTCCGCCACAAAAGTCGACATGGCGATTGCTAAGATGTCCAAAAGGACTTTGGTTCCGTCAGATGACGGCAGTAATCTTCAAGACACCCTTGATCGGATCTATCGCTTCTTCGGAAGTTTTGGAGTTTGTCAGTTCGCGCATCCTTCGCATTCAGTCCGATCTTGAATCCGGAGTAGCCAGGACCAATATCCTGGACCAATTTAAAACCCTGCTCTTAGGGTCGGATTTCCTCTGCGATGCCTCTACGCAGAACCTAAAACTTGCTGCGAAAGGGATGGCTCTTTCTTCAGCTAGCCGTTGCCTCCTATGGCTGCGTCCCTGGGTCGCAGACAACGCCTCCAAATTTAATCTCTGTGGTCTCCCCTACGAGCCTGGCAAGCTCTTCGGCTCCAAGCTGGATAAGATTATGGAGTGCCTGGCAGACAAAAAGGGGATGAATCTCCCCCAACAGTCATTTTGTGGCCGTTCCCAGGCCAGAAGTTCCAGAACACCTGGTCTCTCCAGGTCCCAGAGGCGCCCGGAATCTTCCAGGCGAGGAAGAGGTCGTGGGAAGGATCGCAGAGCGGACCTATGACTCTATGACTCTCCCGCTTCCCCTCCCCCTTCCCCTCCAGGCCCGAAGTGCGATGCACAGACTTTAATTTCTCCTCCGGTGGGAGATCGTCTTCGTTTTTTTCAACGGACCTGGCTTCAGGAAATTCCGGACCAGTGGGTCCTCAATATAATTGTGTTCGGTTACATGATAGACTTCATGTCTCCTCCACAAGAGAAATTTGTGTTGACCCGTCTCCTGGCCCAACCCAAGCAGAAGATCCTGGAGGATGCAGTTCTCCTGTATCTTCAGAAGCAAGCTCTCGAGGAAGTTCCCTCCCACGAGCAGGGGCAGGGCGTGTACTCCCCCATTTTTCTGGTCTCGAAGCCTTCTTGGGATTGGCGCATGATAATAGATCTGCGTTATCTAAATCGCTTCATAAGAAAGAAGCATTTTCGTATGGAAACCATTCGTTATTTACTCAGCATCTTAAATCCCGGGGACCTTATGGTCACCATAGATTTAAAGAACGGTTATCTCCACGTCCCTATACATCCAGCTCATCGAAAATTCTTAACAGTTGCAGTCTCCATAAAGGGTGTAGTAAAGCACTATCAGTTTGCTGTTCTTCCCTTTGGCATCTCTTCCGCTCTGCACACCTTCACCAGGGTTGTGGCCCCGGTCGTTGCCAAGCTCAGGCTTCAAGGACTAGAAATCGTGCCATACCTGACGACTGGCTCTTAAAAGCCGTTTCTCTAGACGTTCTTCAATCCCATCTTCAGCTGGCTCTTCAGACACTCCAGCAGTTGGGCTGGTTAATAAACTGGGAAAAGTCCCAAATCCTGCCCTCCACTACCAGGGCCTTTTTGGGCTTCATAGTCGACTCTCAGGAGATGACACTCTCTCTCTCCAGAGAGGAAGGACAGAGTCACAAGAGCCGCATAGTTCCTCATGGAACCCTCATGAAGATGTTGGGGCACATGTCAGCGTTCGTGGAGGCAGTTCCCTGGGCCCTTTGGCACCTTCGTCCACTCCAGGAGGAAGTGTTGACAGTCTGGAATCGCAACCCCAGGGGGTTGGATAAAATGCACTCCCTGTCTGTCCAAGTCCGGTCCTCCCTCAAATGGTGGAGGGACCTATCAGATGGGTGGTCCTTGATTCAATCTCGTTGGATCACGTTGACCACAGACGCCTCCCTTCTAGGTTGGGGAGCCCATCTGGAAGACAGTCCATTACAGGGTACTTGGACTCCACAGGAGAGGCTTCTCTCATCCAATATGAGAGAATTGAGAGCGTACGTCTAGCTCTCTGTCATTTTGCTCCTCTCATCCGCGGGAAGGCGGTGAGAGTCCGCTCGGACAGTACGACAGTGGTCGCCTATATAAATAGACAGGGAGGTACGCGATCTCAGCCTCTTCTTCTGGAAGTAGGTCTAATTCTCGCTTGGGCAGAGCGCTGTCTATCCCACCTTTCCGCAGTTCATATTAGAGGGGATCTCAACATAGTTGTGGATCAGCTCAGTCAGGGTCTGCCAGTTCCGGGCGAATGGTTTTTGAACAAGGACATCTTCACCCAGGTCTCTCTCCGTTGGGGCATGCTGGAGATCGACTTGATGGCAACACGGTTGAACGCGAAGGTGGACAAGTTCTGCTCCCTTTACAAAAAGGACAAGCCTGTGGCGATAGACGCTCTGTCCATACCTTGGATGTTCAGGCTGGCTTACATCTTCCCTCCACTTTCCATGATACCAAGGGTATTGGCGAAAATCAGACAAGACCAGACCCCGGTCATAGCAATAATACCATTCTGGCCTAAGAGGTCTTGGTTTACCCAGCTAATGAAGATGAGTCAGGGCAACTACTGGAAGCTTCCCCCAGTGCAGGACCTAGTGTATCAGGACACAGGTCCATGCCTAGATCTGAGGAGACTCAGTCTGACAGCCTAGAGACTGACAGGTCCCTACTAGAAGCTAGTGGGCTCTCTGCGGCAGCCTTGAGAACCATCTCACACTCCCGGGCGGAGTCTACAAAGAAGGCCTACTCAAGAATTCAGAAGATATTTCTTCAGTGGTGTGCTGGCAAAGAGGTAGTTCCCTCAGATCCTCCTCTTTCAGCTATCTTACAGTTTCTACAGGACGGTCTAGACAAGGGTCTAAGACCGTCAACTCTCAGAGTCCATACCAGTGCTCTTTCTGCCTTTTTAGGCAGACCATTGTCTCAAGACCCACTACTCAGGAGGTTCCTTAAAAGAGCCAAAAGATTGAAACCTAGAATCCTGAGACCAATCCCAGAATGGGATCTATCTATTGTTCTTAAGGGGCTATCCTCTCCCCCCTTTGAACCCTTGGAGACCGTTCACCTTAGGTTTCTATCCTTAAAGGTCACATTCCTACTAGCGATAACATCGGCTAAAAGGATTGGAGAGTTACAGGCCTTAGCGGCTGCTGAACCCTATAGCCTCTTTCTCCAGGACATTGTCCTGTTGAGATTTTTGCCATCCTTTACTCCAAAGGACCCAACATTTGCTAATTGGAATCAGACCATCTCCTTGCCGGTCCTGTGTCCCTCTCCCTCTCCATCATCTCCTGAAGAGGAGGCTCTTCACTCCCTGGACTTTGCCAGATGTCTCAAGATTTATCTTGACAGGACTGCAGACTTCAGAAGATCTGAACACCTTTTGCTATTCTTTTCAGGCCGGAACAAAGGTCTAAAGGCTTCCAAACCCTCTCTAAGTAGATGGGTGAAGGAAGCAATCAGCGAAGCTTTTCTTGCTCAGAGGGTATCACCTCCATCCTTTGTTACTGCCCACTCTACAAGGGCAGTATCCACCTCCTTTGCTGAAAGGAGCTTGGTTCCGCTGGACCAGATTTGTGCTGCAGCATCATGGAGCTCCCACAGCACTTTTATTAAGCACTACCGCTTAGACTCTAGGCACTCTGAACGGGCTGTGTTCGGGCGTACGGTGTTGTCCGCCGCCCTCCCATAAATAAAAAAAAAAAACATTTTTAATTTTATATACATAATTTTATATAAGACTTATTCTTTCCTAATTATGTACACTTTGATGACCTAGTACTACAGCATCCTCCCAATTTGTAGGGATACTTGCTAAGTCCCCACTTGTGCTTCTGTAGGACGTAAGGGAAGCGTCAATTTTGACGTAAATTTGTTTTCCCTTAGTCCTATCAGCAGCACACAAATGTCCCCCCCTTACTGGAGATTTATGTTCTTGTAAATAAGCCCTGGCTCCATGGGCGGGTAGCCCTTTATAGGGGTGGGTTTTTTAGTAATTAATCAATTATTACTTGCTAGGGAATTTATTCTCAGCAAAAATTCTGCTGTCCTATTTGTTCACAGGGGAGAAATCCCCACTTGTGCTGCTGATAGGACTAAGGGAAAACAAATTTACGTCAAAATTGACGCTTCTTGTTCCTTAACCTTTTATTCCTATAAGGTATCTACCTCTCACAATTAGATTTTAGGATGCTTTTAAAAATATCCCATTTTGTGGCTGTATTTTTATTTTTGAGGACTTTGTCCCAGTTAGTTAGGCCTATGGCTTCTCTTTGGGTACTTTCACACTAGCATTCAAGTTTTCTGGTGTTGAGTCCTGTCATAGGAGCTCAATACCGGAAAAAAACGCATCAGTTTGTCCTAATGCATTCTGAATGGAAAGCAATCCGTTCAGTATGCTTCAGGAAGTCTTCTGTTCCGTCCCTTTTATTGTATTTGGCCGATGAAAATACCGCAGCATGCTGCGGTTTTTCTCTGGCCAAATTTTCCAGAACACTTGCCGGATTGCTGGCATTATTTTCCATTGAAACATATTAATGCCGGATCCGGTACCAAGTGTTCTGGAAAAACGAATCCGGTTTTCCGGTCTGCCAGATTCTTCTAACGCTAGTGTGAAAGTACCCTTAGTTGGCTAAATTTAGCTTTTTTGAAGTTTGTTATTTTTGTTCCTCCCTGAAGAAATACTCTTTTGAATGATAATTGGAAGGTTATTACTTTATGGTCACTATTTCCCAGGTGTCCCCAACCTGCACATTTGTTGTTATGTCAGGTCTATTGGTTAATACTAAGTCCAGTATGGCCGTCCCTCTAGTCGGGTCCTGAACCAGTTGGGAAAGGTAATTGTCTTTGGTTATTGCCAAGAACCTGTTTCCGTTATGAGATGTACAGGTTTAAGTTTCCCAGTCTATATCTGGGTAGTTGAAGTCCCCCATAATAACGACCTCATTATGATCTGCCGCCTCATTTATCTCATTTAGTAGTAGATGTTCTGTGGACTCTGGTATATTAGGTGGTTTATAATACACTCCTATTAGTAATTTATTATTGTTTTTTGCTCCATGTATTTCTACCCACAGTGACTCCACATGTTCATGTCCCTCATTTATATGTTCTCGGACTGTGGGCTTTAGACAGGACTTCACATAAGGGCAGACACCTCCCCTCTCCGGTTTTGGCGATCCTTCCTGAACAGATTGTAACCCCGTATATTAACTGCCCAGTCATAGCTATCATCCAGCCATGTCTCAGTTATTCCCACTATGTCATAGTCCTCCTCACACATCACTAATTCCAGTTCCCCAGTTTTATTAGTCAGGCTTCTGGCATTAGTGTACATACAAGTAAGAGGTTTATGTATATATTTTACCCTACACCTTTCCTTCTGAACTGTTCTAGTCCCTCCTACCATTCCTGCTTCAGTCCCATTACCTTGCCCCCGGTCTCTATCTGCACTCTCTTACCATCCTATAACGTAATTACAACCCCCCCCACCACCACCACCACCACAAACACTCCTCCAACCTTCTAGCCATCTTCTCCCCCATTGAGGTGCAGCCCGTCCCTACGACAGAGCCTGTAGCCAACAGAGAAGTCGGCCCAGTTCTCCTGGAACCCGAACCCCTCCTTCCTACACCAGTTCTTGAGCCACTTGTTAACCTCCCTAATCTCCCGCTGCCTTTCTTGTGTGGCTCGTGGTACAGGTAGTATTTCAGAAAGCACTACTTTATCAGAAGAAGATGGAGCTGTGGCTAGGAAACAAACCAGACTTTGAAATCAGAACACAAATGAATATATTACATATTAGGGAGATTTATCAATTTCGGCACAATTTGTGATGAAAGTGGTGAAAGTTGAGACCAAAGGTCATAAAGAGCATAATAAATCAACCGTAGTGCAGACTTTTGCGGCATTTTCCAATAATTGTAAAATTTTTATGCCAGTTTATGGGAGAAGACAAGAAAATACGACTTTTCACGAGTTTACCTTTTTCTGCAGTGTGCTTACAACATTGCCTATATTTGTTCCTTTTCTCTGATTCACAAATATAACAGTCCTAATTACACCCACTTTTCTCAGCAGATTCCTATTTTGGCATAAATCCTTCTTTACAGAGAGAATACTGATGTTGGCATGTAATAAACTTGCCATATATTAGATGGCTTGTAATTTTGTGGCATTTTGAATTACCTTTTTGGCGCAGATTGCTTGATAAATCTGCACCATTTTGTATTGCAGTATAGTATTAACAAGTGGCCACATTCCTGTCTGCCCCTTTTGGAGTTGAAGCTAGCAGCAGAAATAATACCGCTAGCCAAGTGGAAACTGACAGCCGAAACTTAGAAGGGTAGCAAATATACTAGATTTTAAGGTGCAAGAAGATTTGGAGTGAATGGTGGAAGGGCAAATCCTCAGTCAAATGCTTTGCCTCAATACACCCATAGTTAGGGCCCACCAAGGTGCTACTAATGACAGCAGCCAGTCAATGGACCCTCATAATAGCAAGAGAAGCAGAAGAAGAGTATTATAAGTCTAGCAGGAGCAGTCACTGGTTGATGGTGGTCAGATGGACTCCCAGCTATTTGAGAGACTTGCTGCTCTCTTGGGGGTCCTCCCTTGTTTCTGCAGACTATTGGGCAATCTGAGTAGGGAATAATCTTCCAGCTTTACCAAGTTCTCAGCAACTTCCAAACGGGAAATTGCTGGCCAATACCAGATACCAGCTAACCCATTATTTCCTGGGTACTCCATATTTCCCTAACCAGGGGTGGGCTGACCATTGCAGTATTAGGGCAGTGCCGAGGACACAATCGCAAGGAGGCACCACAGACCGCTCAGTTGAAGCAGTCCTTTAAATTTAAGTGCAGGACCTGCAAACAATGCATGTGACATGCCAACTCTCAGTTTTCCTGGGAGTCACCTCCGTTATGGGTCCCCTTTCTCTGGTCACCAGGTCAATTCACATAGGCTCCGGGCCCCCTGCATTCAATTGTATCCAAAGGACACCGATGTAATTGAGCCTGTATTGGGGGTCAGTATTTACACACGGGCACTGTTAATGGGGGAGGGATCTGTGGATGATGCTATATATGTGTCATCCACATATCCCCCCCCCCCCATAGCAGTTTCATCCACAAATCCCACCATCACTGTGTCATCCACAGATCCCCTCATAACATTGTGATTCCCAGATCCCCCATGACATTGTCATCCACGGATCCCCACAGATTCCCCATAATAGTGTCATCCACAGATTCCCCCCTAACATTGTCATCCACAGATCCCCCATAACAGTGTAATCCACAGATCCCTATAACAGTTTCATCCACAGATCCCTATAACAGTGCCATCCACAGATCCCTCATAATAGTGTCATCCACAGATCCCCCATAACAGTGTCATCCACAGATCCCCCATAACAGTGTAATCCACAGATCCCCATAACATTGTCATCCACAGATCCTCCCCTAACATTGTGATCCACAGATCCCCCATAACATTGTCATCCATGGATCCCCACAGATTCCCCAGAACAGTGTAATCCACAGATTCCCCATAACAATGTAATCCACAGATCCCCATAACAATGTCATCCACAGATCCCTGTAACAGTGCCATCCACAGATCCCTCATAATAGTGTCATCCACAGATCCCCCATAACAGTGCGTTATCCACAGTAGGGTTGTTTCGGGTATCGAACTTTCAATACCCAATCGATATTTTTCTCTGGTATCGCACTCGATACCAGGAAAAGTATTTTATCGATACTGGGCTGCGCTACTGCACAGCCCAGTATAGGAGAGCATGGCTGCGCCGCTCTCAGCGCGGCCATGTTCTCCTCGGCAGCACAGGGAGAAGGAGGCAGTGTCTCCCTCCCCCTGTGCTGCCGCTGCAACCAATAGAGGGAGAGGGGGGCGGGAGGAGGCGCGGTCGCACTGGCCAGCAATGCAGAGTACCGTTTCTTATATAAATGCAGGCAGAAGACACAGCCTGCCAGCACCTGCCTGTGACCCAGCACTGCAATCAGAGGCAATTAACCCCTCAGGTGCGGCACCTGAGAGGTTAATAGCCTCTGATCGCAGCGCCGGTCACAGGCAGGTGCCGGCAGCCTGTGCCTTCTGCCTGCATTTATATATGAACGTAATTAGGCTGGCCAGCGCTCCGCCCCCCTCCCTAGTATTAAAACATTGGTGGGCAGTGGGCAGTGTGCCCCCCTCCCTAGTATTAAAACATTGGTGGGCAGTGGGCAGTGTGCCCCCCTTCCCCCAGTAATAAAATCATTGGTGGCAGTGGCCACAGGGTCCCCTCAGCTCCTCCTCATTGGTGGCAGTGGCAGTGATCGGAGCCCCAGCACTGTAATGCTGGGGCTCCGATCGGTTACCATGGTAACCAGGACGCTTCTGAAGTCCTGGCTGCCTTGGTCTGCTCCCTGCTGCTGTGTGCACTGTGCACAGGGCAGCAGGGAGAGGGTGAGATCCTATTCACCCTGATAGAGGAGCTGTATCAGGGGGAATAGGATGAGAAGATCCCAGGTTCTAGCCCCTAAGGGGGAAAATAGTTAATAAATAAACTGTAAAAAAAAAAAAAAAAGTTAAAGTACACCAAAATATTAATTATAAATCACCCCTTTCCCAATTTTACTTATAAAATATATAAACAATACATAAATAAAATATTACATATCGCCACGTCTCAAAAGTCCAAACTATTAAAAAATCCACTTTTATGTGGTGAACGCCGTAAAAGAAAAAAAAAGAAAAAGAAAAAATGCACGATTCGCCATTTTCTTTTAGTCGTCTTGTCCCCACAAAAAAGTAGGATAGGACTGTTGTATTATGAGCCGGCGGTTTCATAAAATGTGGAATGCACGCGGATTTTTTGGGCGTTTTTATTTTTTGCGTGGTATCGAATGGTATCGAGTATCGCAATACTTTTTTATGGTATCGATACCGAATCAAAATTTTGGTACCGAAACAACTCTAATCCACAGATCCACCATACCAGTATTATCCACAAATTCTCCATAACAGTGTCATCCAGAGATCTCCCATAACAGTGTCATCCACAGATCCCCCATAACAGTGTAATCTACAGATTCCTCATAACAGTGTCATCCACAGATCCCCCATAACAGTGTAATCCACAGATCCCCATAACATTGTCATCCACAGATCCTCCCCAAACATTGTGATCCACAGATCCCCCATAACATTGTCATCCATGGATCCCCACAGATTCCCCAGAACAGTGTCATCCACAGATCCCCCCCTAACATTGTCATCCACAGATCCCCGATAACAATGTAATCCACAGATCCCCATAACAATGTCATCCACAGATCCCTATAACAGTGCCATCCACAGATCCCTCATAATAGTGTCATCCACAGATCCCCCATGACAGTGCGTTATCCACAGATCCCCATACCAGTATTATCCACAGATTCTCCATAACAGTGTCATCCAGAGATCTCCCATAACAGTGTCATCCACAGATCCCCCATAACAGTGTCATCTACAGATTCCCCATAACAGTGTCATCCACAGATCCCCTATAATAGTGCCATCCACAGATCCCCCATAACAGTGTCATCCACAGATCCCCCATAACAGTGTCATCCACAGATCCCTCATAACAGTGTCATCCACAGATCTGAGGGGTGGTATAAAGTGCCACACCTGAGGGGTTCATTGCCGCGGATCGCAGCGCTCTGTCAGAGGCAGGGTCTGGGCAATGTGTTTCTAATGCCTGCGTTTGTAATATCTTAAACGTTATTATCATTGGTGGCCAGTGTGCCCTCAGCCCCCCTGTCCACAGTATAAAAAACATTGGTGGCCAGGGCGCCCCATCCCCCCTCCCCCCCCATCCCTTCAGTATTAATATCATTGGTGGCAGTGGCCACAGGGTCCCCCACCATCTCTCTTCTGATCGGAGCCCCAGCAGGGTAATGCTGGGGCTCCGATCGGTTACCATGGCAGCCAGGACGCTACTGAAGCCCTGGCTGCCATGGTTCCTGCTGCTGTGTGCCCATAGCACAGGGCAGCAGGGACAGTGTGAGATCCTAGTCACCCTAATAGATCTCTATTAGGGTGAATAGGACAAGGGATGTAAAGAGCCCAGGTTCTACCCCTAAGGGGGGAAATGGTAATAAAATAAAAAGTAAAAAAATTTAAAATAGTAAAAAAAATCAAAATATTAAGTATAAATTAACCCTTTTCCAATTTTACATATACAATAAATAAAAAAACATATCGCCGTGCCCAAAAAGTCCAAACTATTAGAATATTTTTTTTTTTTAAATCGTTGAACGCTGTAACAGAAAAAAAAAAATCCAAAAATTAAAATGCGCAAAATATCGGTATAAAATATCGGCTATCGGCCTGAAAGTTCACGAATATCGGTATCGGCTCTAAACAATCAATATCGGATGACCCCTACCATCCACAGATCCCCCATAACAGTGTCATCCACAGATCCCTCATAACAGTGCCATCCACAGATCCCCCATAACAGTGCCATCCACAGATCCCCCATAACAGTGCCAGCCACAGATCCCCCATAACAGTGCCATCCACATATCCCCGATAACAGTCCCAGCCACAGATCCCCCATAACAGTGCGTTATCCACAGATCTCCCATAACAGTGTCATCCACAGATCCCCCATAACAATGCGTTATCCACAGATCCCACCATAACAGTGTCATTCACAGATCTCCCATAACAGTGTCATCCACAGATCCCCCATAACAGTGTCATCCACAGATCCCTCATAATAATGTCATCCACAGATCCACCCCATAACAGTGTCATTCACAGATCTCCCATAACAGTGTCATCCACAGATCCCCCATAACAGTGCCATCCACAGATCCCCCATAACAGTGCCATCCACAGATCCCCCATAACAGTGCGTTATCCACAGATCCCCCATAACAGTGTCGTCCACAGATCCCCCATAACAGTGTGTTATCCACAGATCCCTCATAATAATCTCATCCACAGATCCACCCCATAACAGTGTCATCCACAGATCCCCATAACAGTGCGTCATCCACAGATCCCTCATAATAATGTCATCCACAGATCCACCCCATAACAGTGTCAGCCACAGATCCCCCATAACAGTGTCATCCACAGATCCCCCATAACAATGTCAGCCACAGATCCCCCATAACAGTGCCATCCACAGATCCCCCATAACAGTGCCATCCAAAGATCCCCCATAACAGTGCCATCCACATATCCCCGATAACAGTCCCAGCCACAGATCCCCCATAACAGTGCGTTATCCACAGATCTCAAATAACAGTGTCATCCACAGATCCCCCATAACAATGCGTTATCCACAGATTCCCCATAACAGTGTCATCCACAGATCTCCCATAACAGTGTCATCCACAGATCCCCCATAACAGTGTCATCCACAGATCCCTCATAATAATGTCATCCACAGATCCACCCCATAAGTGCCAGCCACAGATCCCCGATAACAGTCCCAGCCACAGATCCCCCATAACAGTGCGTTATCCACAGATCCCCCATAACAGTGTCATCCACAGATCCACCATAACAGTTTCATCCACAGATCCCTCATAATAATGTCATCCACAGATCCACCCCATAAGTGCCAGCCACAGATCCCCCATAACAGTGCCATCCACATATCCCCGATAACAGTCCCAGCCACAGATCCCCCATAACAGTGCGTTATCCACAGATCTCCCATAACAGTGTCATCCACAGATCCCCCATAACAATGTGTTATCCACAGATTCCCCATAACAGTGTCATCCACAGATCCCCCATACCAGTGCCATCTACATATCCCCGATAACAGTCCCAGCCACAGATCCCCCATAACAGTGCGTTATCCACAGATCCACCATAACAATGCGTTATCCACAGATCCCACCATAACAGTGTCATTCACAGATCTCCCATAACAGTGTCATTCACAGATCTCCCATAACAGTGTCATCCACAGATCCCCCATAACAGTGTCATCCACAGATCCCTCATAATAATGTCATCCACAGATCCACCCCATAACAGTGTCATTCACAGATCTCTCATAACAGTGTCATCCACAGATCCCCCATAACAGTGCCATCCACAGATCCCCCATAACAGTGCCATCCACAGATCCCCCATAACAGTGCGTTATCCACAGATCCCCCATAACAGTGTCGTCCACAGATCCCCCATAACAGTGTGTTATCCACAGATCCCTCATAATAATATCATCCACAGATCCACCCCATAACAATGTCATCCACATATCCCCATAACAGTGCATCATCCACAGATCCCTCATAATAATGTCATCCACAGATCCACCCCATAACAGTTTCAGCCAGAGATCCCCCATAACAGTGTCATCCACAGATCCCCCCATAACAGTGTCATCCACAGATCCCCCATAACAGTTTCATCCACAGATCCCCCCATAACAGTGCGTTATGCACAGGTGCCCCCATAACAGTGCGTTATGGGAGCATCTGTGGGGTCAGGAGCGTAACGTCACTACGTTACACGCCTGCTCCTCCAACTCCCGTTAATTTCTATGGGGCTGATGACAATAGCCGAGCCAGTGCTCGGCTATTTTCGCCGCCCCCATAGAAAATGAATGGAGGGCTGTAGAGCATGCGCAGTGCGCCCTCCTTCACTTGTGGGGCTCCGTTCTCGACATAGGTGCGGGTCCCAGCTATAAGACAAAGGGGGCATATCCTAGCGATATACGCCCCCATTATACATGATGAGAAAATCCCTTTAAATAGTAGACTAATGACGCCATATAATCTAGGCCACGCCCCTCTAAAGGGCACCCCCATTTTTTGCTGCCACCTAATGCGTATCACCAGGGGTGCACCACAAATGAGGCCAGGTGAGGCAATCGCATCAGGCAGCACCAGGTAGGGGCAAGAGGGGGGCAACGGAAGGGCCATGGGCAAAGAGCACTTTCATTGTGGCAAAGGGGTTAGGTTAAGAAATTGGCATTGAGTGGCACCTTTTCAGTTTTGGCCTCAGGCAGCAGAAGGGCTAGGTGCACCCTGCGAATGCACATCATACACTGTAAAATGCAGCATGTATCAGGAAAGGTATGCTCATTAGTAAATGCCCCCCAGTGTCCATGTGACAAAGATATAGTAGCAGTGGCATCACACCAGCATGCACTGGGACTGGGTGTGCAGGTATGACAGGAGCATCGCCCCTGTCACACACACAGCGGACCTATTCCAGAAGCGCCACCACCTCCGCTCAGCTTACACGAGAGCGCGCAGCAAAGTCCTGACTGTCACGTGATACAGTACAGGCGCTCGGGGACGCGCATTCGCTTGCGATTAGCAGCGCGCTGGGTATGAGGCCGTAGACATGAGCAGCTCGTCACCGGTGACCGCCCCCATCTCGGTAAGTGGCTCTCTAGAAATTGGGGTCACCAACACACCCGCTTCTCAGGCAGCGCTCAGTGTGAGGCGACTTGTGGCTGAAGTTTTGTGTGTGTGGACGTTGTCGCCTGGAAGAGCGTAGGCCTCCTCAAATGGTTGCCCGCGGGCGCCTGTGTGGGGCGTGTGTGTTTATGAGGCGGCGTTCTCACGTTGTGTGCACACGTATGTCAGGTTGTCATGGCTTGTTCAGTGTGTACATGGTGCAAGAAGCATGACGACATGGCTTGTTTTCAGTATCATGTATGCCATGTGCACATGCGTGTTGTCCTGCGGGCCTGGGCTGCACTTGTGGGGCCTGGGCTGTGTGTACTATACATGTGCTGAGGTGTGTGCCCTGTACACTGTGTGTACTATACATGTGCGGAGGTGTGTGCCCTGTACACTGTGTGTACTATACACTATACATGTGCTGAGGTGTGTGCCCTGTACACTGTGTGTACTATACACTATACATGTGCTGAGGTGTGTGCTGTGTGTACTATACATGTGCTGAGGTGTGTGCCCTGTACACTGTGTGTACTATACACTATACATGTGCTGAGGTGTGTGCCCTGTACACTGTGTGTACTATACACTATACATGTGCTGAGGTGTGTGCCCTGTACACTGTGTGTACTATACACTATACATGTGCTGAGGTGTGTGCCCTGTACACTGTGTGTACTATACACTATACATGTGCTGAGGTGTGTGCCCTGTACACTGTGTGTACTATACACTATACATGTGCTGAGGTGTGTGCCCTGTACACTGTGTGTACTATACATGTGCTGAGGTGTGTGCCCTGTACACTGTATGTACTATACATGTGCTGAGGTGTGTGCCCTGTACACTGTGTGTACTATACATGTGCTGAGGTGTGTGCCCTGTACACTGTGTGTACTATACACTATACATGTGCTGAGGTGTGTGCCCTGTACACTGTGTGTACTATACACTATACATGTGCTGAGGTGTGTGCCCTGTACACTGTGTGTACTATACACTATACATGTGCTGAGGTGTGTGCCCTGTACACTGTGTGTACTATACACTATACATGTGCTGAGGTGTGTGCCCTGTACACTGTGTGTACTATACACTATACATGTGCTGAGGTGTGTGCCCTGTACACTGTGTGTACTATACATGTGCGGAGGTGTGTGCCCTGTACACTGTGTGTACTATACACTATACATGTGCTGAGGTGTGTGCCCTGTACACTGTGTTTACTATACATGTGCGGAGGTGTGTGCCCTGTACACTGTGCTGTGTGTACTATACATGTGCGGAGGTGTGTGCCCTGTACACTGTGTGTACTATACATGTGCTGAGGTGTGTGCCCTGTACACTGTGTGTACTATACACTATACATGTGCTGAGGTGTGTGCCCTGTACACTGTGTGTACTATACACTATACATGTGCTGAGGTGTGTGCCCTGTACACTGTGTGTACTATACACTATACATGTGCTGAGGTGTGTGCCCTGTACACTGTGTGTACTATACACTATACATGTGCTGAGGTGTGTGCCCTGTACACTGTGTGTACTATACACTATACATGTGCTGAGGTGTGTGCCCTGTACACTGTGTGTACTATACACTATACATGTGCTGAGGTGTGTGCCCTGTACACTGTGTGTACTATACATGTGCTGAGGTATGTGCCCTGTACACTGTGTGTACTATACACTATACATGTGCTGAGGTGTGTGCCCTGTACACTGTGTGTACTATACATGTGCTGAGGTGTGTGTACTATACACTATACATGTGCTGAGGTGTGTGCCCTGTACACTGTGTGTACTATACACTATACATGTGCTGAGGTGTGTGCCCTGTACACTGTGTGTACTATACATGTGCTGAGGTGTGTGCCCTGTACACTGTGTGTACTATACATGTGCTGAGGTGTCTGCCCTTTACACTGTGTGTACTATACACTATACATGTGCGGAGGTGTGTGCCCTGTACACTGTGTGTACTATACACTATACATGTGCTGAGGTGTGTGCCTTGTACACTGTGTGTACTATACACTATACATGTGCTGAGGTTTATGCCCTGTACACTGTGTGTACTATACACTATACATGTGCTGAGGTGTGTGCCCTGTACACTGTGTGTACTATACATGTGCTGAGGTGTGTGTACTATACACTATACATGTGCTGAGGTGTGTGCCCTGTACACTGTGTGTACTATACACTATACATGTGCTGAGGTGTGTGCCCTGTACACTGTGTGTTCTATACACTATACATGTGCTGAGGTGTGTGCCCTGTAAACTGTGTACTATACATGTGCTGAGGTGTGTGCCCTGTACACTGTGCTGTGTGTACTATACATGTGCGGAGGTGTGTGCCCTGTACACTGTGCTGTGTGTACTATACATGTGCGGAGGTGTGCGCCCTGTACACTGTGTGTACTATACATGTGCGGAGGTGTGTGCCCTGTACACTGTGTGTACTATACACTATACATGTGCTGAGGTGTCTGCCCTGTACACTGTGTGTACTATACACTATACATGTGCTGAGGTATGTGCCCTGTACACTGTGCTGTGTGTACTATACATGTGCTGAGGTGTGTGCCCTGTACACTGTGTGTACTATACATGTGCTGAGGTGTGTGCCCTGTACACTGTGTGTACTATACACTATACATGTGCTGAGGTGTGTGCCCTGTACACTGTGTGTACTATACACTGTACATGTTCAGAGGTATGTGCCCTGTACACTGTGCTGTGTGTACTATACATGTGCTGAGGTGTGTGCCCTGTACACTGTGTGTACTATACATGTGCTGAGGTGTGTGCCCTGTACACTGTGTGTACTATACACTATACATGTGCTGAGGTATGTGCCCTGTACACTGTGTGTACTATACATGTGCGGAGGTGTGTGCCCTGTACACTGTGTGTACTATACACTATACATGTGCTGAGGTGTCTGCCCTGTACACTGTGTGTACTATACACTATACATGTGCTGAGGTGTGTGCCCTGTACACTGTGTGTACTATACACTGTACATGTTCAGAGGTATGTGCCCTGTACACTGTGCTGTGTGTACTATACATGTGCTGAGGTGTGTGCCCTGTACACTGTGTGTACTATACATGTGCTGAGGTGTGTGCCCTGTACACTGTGTGTACTATACACTATACATGTGCTGAGGTATGTGCCCTGTACACTGTGTGTACTATACATGTGCTGAGGTGTGTGCCCGGTACACTGTGTGTACTATACACTATACATATGCGGAGGTGTGTGCCCTGTACACTGTGCTGTGTGTACTATACATGTGCTGAGGTGTGTGCCCTGTACACTGTGTGTACTATACACTATACATGTGCTGAGGTGTGTGCCCTGTACACTGTGCTGTGTGTACTATACATGTGCTGAGGTATGTGCCCTGTACACTTTGTGTACTATACACTATACATGTGCTGAGTTGTGTGCCCTGTACACTGTGTGTACTATACATGTGCTGAGGTTTGTGCCCTGTACACTGTGTGTACTATACACTATACATGTGCTGAGTTGTGTGCCCTGTACACTGTGTGTACTATATATACTATACATGTGCTGAGGTGTGTGCCCTGTACACTGTGGGAACTATACACTATACATGTGCTGAGGTGTGTGCCCTGTACACTGTGGGAACTATACACTATACATGTGCTGAGGTGTGTGCCCTGTACACTGTGTGTACTATACACTATACATGTGCTGAGGTGTGTGCCCTGTACACTGTGTGTACTATACACTATACATGTGCTGAGGTGTGTGCCCTGTACACTGTGTGTACTATACATGTGCGGAGGTGTGTGCCCTGTACACTGTGTGTACTATACACTATACATGTGCTGAGGTGTGTGCCCTGTACACTGTGTGTACTATACACTATACATGTGCTGAGGTGTGTGCCCTGTACACTGTGTGTACTATACATGTGCGGAGGTGTGTGCCCTGTACACTGTGTGTACTATACACTATACATGTGCTGAGGTGTGTGCCCTGTACACTGTGTGTACTATACACTATACATGTGCTGAGGTGTGTGCCCTGTACACTGTGTGTACTATACACTATACATGTGCTGAGGTGTGTGCCCTGTACACTGTGTGTACTATACACTATACATGTGCTGAGGTATGTGCCCTGTACACTGTGTGTACTATACACTATACATGTGCTGAGGTGTGTGCCCTGTACACTGTGTACTATACTCTATACATGTGCTGAGGTATGTGCCCTGTACACTGTGTGTACTATACATGTGCTGAGGTGTGTGCCCTGTACACTGTGTGTACTATACACTATACATGTGCTGAGGTGTGTGCCCTGTACACTGTGTGTACTATACACTATACATGTGCTGAGGTGTGTGCCCTGTACACTGTGTGTACTATACATGTGCTGAGGTGTGTGCCCTGTACACTGTGTGTATTATACACTATACATGTGCTGAGGTGTGTGCCCTGTACACTGTGTGTACTATACATGTGCTGAGGTGTGTGCCCTGTACACTGTGTGTACTATACACTATACATGTGCTGAGGTGTGTGCCCTGTACACTGTGTGTACTATACATGTGCTGAGGTGTGTGCCCTGTACACTGTGTGTACTATACACTATACATGTGCTGAGGTGTGTGCCCTGTACACTGTGTGTACTATACACTATACATGTGCTGAGGTATGTGCCCTGTACACTGTGTGTACTATACATGTGCTGAGGTGTGTGCCCTGTACACTGTGTGTACTATACACTATACATGTGCTGAGGTGTGTGTACTATACACTATACATGTGCTGAGGTGTGTGCCCTGTACACTGTGTGTACTATACACTATACATGTGCTGAGGTGTGTGCCCTGTACACTGTCGGATCCGCAAAACATAATAGAACAGTCCTGTCCTTGTCCGTAATGCGGACAAGGATAAGACATGTTCTATATTTTTGCGGGGCCGTGTAACGGACGCGTGGGCTTCTGTCCACATCTTTTGCAGCCCCACTGAAGTGAATTGTGTCCGCATGCGACCCACAAAAAATGTGGCTCAGATGTGGACCCAAACCACGGTCGTGTACTTGAGCCCTTGGGCTGGCGTTAAGGTCCTTATACATGGACCCATACATCAGGCAATTATCCGGAATTAACTGGAAGACCCCACCACCTCGCTTGTCCTATTATTTAGGGCATATTTTAGACGCTGGTCTTAATAAGCCCCTGCGTTGTCGGTGGATCCGCTGAAGTTATGAAGAGGCGCCGGCCTCTAGAAGTCGACGCCAGTGGATTAACCCTTCTATGCCGCAGTCAGCACTGACTGTGGCATAGAAGGTGTTTGCAGCGGGTGAGGATCTCCATCAAAGATCCCTGTGCTGCGGTGACGGGGACCTGATGGGTGAAAGGCTGCCCGATGCCTTGTAGAGGTATTGGTACCTGCCTTCTACGGAAGCCCGGGTCTCCTAGGCAACTGTTAGTGTTGCAGACGAGCGTGAGCGGATTAGGTCCGGATCCGTTGCGGATGCGTTCAGTGAAAACTGCGCAATTTCACAAGCATTATGTATTGTAATGCATTGCAGAATGGATCAGACCCCCAAAAGTTGAAACTCTAGAGTGGGACAGAAATATATATATAAAATTATAAAAGAAAGGAAAAACTGAAAAAACACCCCTTTCACTGATTCTATGATAATAATAAAAAAAATAAAACACAACACACATATTAGGTATCATTGTGTCCGGAACGACCGGACAAATATATCACATAATCTACCCCGTCAGATAAACGTCATAAAAAATAAATAAATAAAAACTGTGCCAAAAAACAACAACAACATTTTGCTCACCTTGCCCCATAAAGTGTAATATTGAATGATCAAAAAATCATATGCCCCAAAAATGATAAATAGCTTTTGAGGTATCACTTTCTGATTTAAAAGCAGAGAAATTTAGAAAATTGCAAATTTTTCTAAATTTTTGGTAAATTTAGCATTTTTTCATGAATAAAGGTGAAATATTTTGATTTAAATTCTCGTGACACATTGTACTTCATGACAATCTCAGAATGGCTTGGATGAGTAAAAATGTTCCAAACTTATTTCTACATAAAGTGATGCATGTCAGAATTGCAAAAAATGGCCTGGGCAGGAGGGGTTAAAGTGTAAGGCCTATTGCAATACACGAGCACCGTTCCGTGGCCATTCCCCATCACGCAAATCCGGAGGAACGGAATGACGGAACAGAACACTACGGTAGCACTATGGAGTGCTTCCGCGGGGTTCCGTTCCGTACTTCCATCCCGCAAAAAGATAAAACATGTCCTATCTTTTTGCAGAATGGGCAGATCGTGGACCTATCAAGTGAATGGATCCGCGATCCACTGCGGCTGCCCCACGGTCGGTGCCCGCGCATTGCGGGCCAACTATGGCCGTGTGAAAGAGGCCTAACTGTCAAACCTTTTTTTATTTTTGTAATGTATAGGGGCATACTGACCATATTTGTAATATACTTTACCGTTGTGCGGCTGTGCCGACTGGGAGGGATCAAGACCGATTCAACTTGAATGGGTCCGTGATCCGTCCGCACCGGAAAAAAATAGAACATGTTCTCCGTAGTGCTTCCGTTCCGTGCTCCCATTCCGCATCCCTGTGTTTGCGGACCCATTTAAGTGAATGGGCCCACATCTGTGATGCGGAGTGCACACGGGCCGGTGACTGTATTGCGGACACGCCGTACAACCACGGGCACACAACGCTCGTGTGCATGAGCCCTAACTGTTTTGCCCGAGTCTAGCTTGGGCTACATGCACACGACCGTTGCCTTCCTCCGCGTCCGCTCCTCCTGCAAATTTTGCATCCGTCAAAAAAAACGGATGACGGACAGTTTTTTTTAACGGATCCGATTTTTATGGCAGATCCATTGTAAAAATGCCTATCCTTGTCCGCAAATGTGAAAAAAATAGGACATGCACTTTTTTGACGGACCCATTGAAATGAATGGGGAAGCATCCTATCCGTGAAAAAAACCGGAACGGACGCGGAAACAAACAACGGTCGTGTGCATGGGGCCTTAGGCAGTGGGAAAAGTAGCTAACTGGAGGGGGAGTGCTGCTTCAGATGGTGATGTCTCCTGAATGGCAGCAGCTAGAAACCTACAACTGCTCATGGTTGACAGCCGACATTCCAAGCAACACCAGAATGACGGCAAGAGGAAGATATGACGGATAGAAATCGCCACACTGCGAATGCAGCTGAAAGTGAAAGTAAAAACAGAAATCGAGTTGGGAATAATCGTGGATAAAACCTAACATTGATTACTCCTCTGTTACTTTAGTGGTCATGTCAGCTTTCAAACAAGACCAGTTGTAGGTTTCTAGCTGCTACCTTTCAGGAGATATCGCCATCTGAAGCAGCACTCCCCCTCCAGTTAGCTACTTTTCCCAAAAACAGTTACAGTACATTTCTATTAGAAAAATAGCTGTAAAGTGGCCCATTTTGAGCTCCATGTCTTCTCTTTACATAACTGTGGAGACGTGCTCCTCCTGCTCTATAACATGCTGCCTGCAGATGGCGCTGCATTTTCATGGTGATAGGCTCACAATAAAGAGGACCTCTTACTGCTCCTGACACGCCTGTTTAATAGCTTCATGTATTCCCCATGTAATAACAATTCTGAATCGTCTATTCTTATGGCTCTATGTTGTGTCCTTCCTTTATTAGGGTACTTTCACACTAGCGTTGGTGCGGATCCGTCTGTTTATTTGCACAGACGGATCCGCACCTCTAATGCAAACGTTTGTATCCGTTCAGAACGGATCCGTTTGCATTAGGTTTAAAGAAAAATGACAAAGTCCAAAACGGATCCGTTTTGGATTACATTGAAAGTCAATGGGGAACGGATCCGTTTTCAAATGCACCATATTGTGTCACTGACAACGGATCCGTCCCCATTGACTTACATTGTAAAAAAAAACGGATCCGTTAGGCTCCGCCTCTTCAGACGGACACCAAAATGCTGCATGCTGCGTTTTGGTGTCCGCCTCCAAAATGTAATAGAGGCGGAACGGAGCCTAACTGATGCATTCTGAACGGATCCTTATCCATTCAGAATGCATTGGGGCTTAACTGATCCGTTTTGGACCGCTTGTGAGAGCCCTGAAACGGATCTCACAAACGGAATCCAAAACGCTAGTGTGAAAGTACCCTTATTTCTATCAGAAGTTATGAATGAATTGCTAGCAGTCGGCAGTAAGGGTACCGGGGGGAGGTAACAAGTTGTGGGGGGGGGGGGGTGCCTGCATAGTCTGACAATGGCAGCACTGATTGGATAGAGTGAGTCTGTGCAGGTGCACACCCCCAACTTGTTACCTCCCCTCTGTACCCTTACTGCAGAATGCTAGCAATTCATAACTGCTAGTAGAAATAATACAGAAATTAAAACAGGCGTGTCAGGAGCGGTGACAGGTCCTCTTTAACCCTTTAAGGACCCCTGACGTACATGTACGTCACAGGTCCGGTCCCTAAACTATTTAGCCATCACTGAATACTATGGGCAATCAAATGATTGGCAGTTATTGTCACCCAAGGTGACTTCAAAAAAGTAAAAAAAGGTTTTTACAAATATGATATAAAACCTAAAAGTTCAAATCACCCCCTTTCCTTAAAAAAACAAAGAAAAACATAACCAATAAATAAAATGAACATGGGCATCGCCGTGTGCGAAAATGCCCATACTATTAAAATATAACAATATTAATGGCATACGGCAAATGGTGTAGCAGGAAAAAAAATAAAAACTGCCAATTTGCAATTTTTTGTCACTTCAACTACCCAATAATTGTTTCATAAAAAGTGATCAAAAAATCGCACACACTTAAAATTGGCATCGCTGAAAAGAACAGATCGTCCCGCAAAAAATGAGCCCTCACACAGCCCCGTACACATATCTACAAAAAAGTTATAGGGGTCGGAATATGGTTATGAAAAACATTTTCTTTTCCTCAAAGGTTTTAATTTTTTTTCAGTATTAAAATGCAAAAAAAATTATACAAGTGTGTTATCGTTGAAGCAGTTTTGATCTGGAGAATGAAGATAACTGGTCAATTTTACTGCATAGTGTACAGTGTAAAAAAATAAAAACCTTTGTCAGAATTGTGTTTTTTCCCAATTCTACCCCATTTGGAATGTTTTTCCTGCTTCCTACTACATGGTATGCAGCTGTAAATGGTGCCATTAGAAAGTACAACTTGTCCAGCAAAAAATAAGCCCTCACAAGGCTATGTGAATGGAAAAATAAAAAAGTTAGGACTATGGGAAGGCGGGAAGTGAAAAATGAAAATGCAAAAATAGAAAATTCCATTAAGGTCCTTAAGGGGTTAAATATATGATTACTCCAGAAATCTGCATAAGGTGGAGGCTACATATAGTCTCTTCTCTGCCTGAAAAACGTAGTCTAAATCAGGGATGCTCAACTTTTGGCCCTCCAGCTGTTTCAAAACTACAACTCCCATCATCCTGGACAGCCTACAGCATGGTGGGAGTTGTAGTTTTATAACAGCTGGAGGGCCTCAGGTTGAGTATCCCGGGTCTAAAGGAATCCATTAAGTAGTGGGGAAGTGAATATATGAGGACGCGACATGTCAGTTGCCCGATGCAGAACAGTTTCCCTGTCACCGTGACGTGCAGTGTGCGGACAGCTTGTCATAGAGCAGGAGAAGCGGAGCAGACTGACGTATGGGAAAAGATTCAGCAAAACGTATGTAGGCTACTATCACACTAGCGTTTTTCTTTTCCGACATTGAGTTCCGTCGTCGGGGCTCAATACCGGAAAAAAACGCTTCAGTTTTATCCCCATGCATTCTGAATGGAGAGAAATCCGCTCAGGACGTCTTCAGTTCAGTCACTGTACGGAGAAAATAGCGCAGCATGCTGCAGTTTTATCTCCGTCCAAAATGCCCGAACACTTGCCGGAATGCCGGATCCGGCATTAATTTCCATAGGAATGTATTAGTGCCGGATTCGGCATTAATTTCCATAGGAATGTATTAGTGCCGGATTCGGCATTAATTTCCATAGGAATGTATTACTGCCGGATTCGGCATTAATTTCTATAGGAATGTATTAGTGCCGGATTCGGCATTAATTTCCATAGGAATGTATTAGTGCCGGATCCGGCATTAATTTCTATAGGAATGTATTAGTGCCGGATTCGGCATTAATTTCCATAGGAATGTATTAGTGCCGGATCCGGCATTAATTTCCATAGGAATGTATTAGTGCCGGATCTCGGCATTAATTTCCATAGGAATGTATTAGTGCCGGATATCCGTGCATTTAATTTCCATAGGAATGTATTAGTGCCGGATCCGGCATTAATTTCCATAGGAATGTATTAGTGCCGGATCCGGTATTAATTTCTATAGGAATGTATTAGTGCCGGATCCGGCATTAATTTCCATAGGAATGTATTAGTGCCGGATCCGGCATTAATTTCCATAGGAATGTATTAGTGCCGGATTCGGCATTAATTTCCATAGGAATGTATTAGTGCCGGATCCGGCATTAATTTCTATAGGAATGTATTAGTGCCGGATTCGGCATTAATTTCTATAGGAATGTATTAGTGCCGGATTCGGCATTAATTTCCATAGGAATGTATTAGTGCCGGATCCGGCATTAATTTCCATAGGAATGTATTAGTGCCGGATCCGGCATTAATTTCTATAGGAATGTATTAGTGCCGGATTCGGCATTAATTTCTATAGGAATGTATTAGTGCCGGATCCGGCATTTAATTTCCATAGGAATGTATTAGTGCCGGATCCGGCATTTAATTTCCATAGGAATGTATTAGTGCCGGATCCGGCATTTAATTTCCATAGGAATGTATTAGTGCCGGATCCGGCATTAAAAATACCGCATTGACGCATCCGTTTAAAGATGTGAAAAAAAAACATAACGGATCCGTTTCTCCGGATGACAACCGGAGAGACGGATCCGTTCTTCCAATCACAGATTGCAGGATCCCTGTGCCACAAGTGTGAACGTACCCTAATGCGTTAAAATCCCTGCTCTTTCTGAGCTCAGTAGCCAAGTAGGCGTTCTCATTAGGGAGGGATAGCATTCCCTGTATGAGTGTATAGCAATCTTTAGTTTCTTCACATACCACTGTTTGCCGCGCGCTTTTCCCTTACATGTGGCTGTTTTGAACCCTACATGGCTCCTCTGCCAGTTCTCTGAGGCCGAAACTGCCTGCCCTCACTTCTCACACACTTGCTTTAGCCAGCAGCTTCCTCCCAGCCAATCAGATTGGATTTCTGAGAGACACGCCTCCTCACTCTGAAGCCTGTCTTCTGTTTACACTAAGGCCCCTTTCACACGGGCGAGTTTTCCGTGCGGGTGCAATGCGTGAGGAGGACGCATTGCACCCGCACTGAATCCGGACCCATTCATTTCTATGGGGTTGTGCACATGAGCGGTGATTTCCATGCATCACTTCTGCGCTGCGTGAAAATCGCAGCATGCTCTATATTGTGCGTTTTTCACGCAACGCAGGCCCCATAGAAGTGAATGGGGCTGCGGGAAAATCGCAAGCATCCGCAAGCAAGTGCGGATGCGTTGCAATTTTCCCGCATGGTTGTTTAGCAACGGGACCTGATCTCTATTATTTTCCCTTATAACATGGTTATAAGGGAAATAATAGCATTCTTAATAAAGAATGCATAGTAAAATGAAGTGGAAGGGGTTAAAAATAATAAAAGTTAACTTACCTTAGCCACTTGATCACGTAGTTGCGATCTGTCCTCTCTGTCCCTGCATCAGCTAAGAAGTAAAGGACCTGTGATGACGTCACATCACATGGTCTAATCACATGGTCCATCTTACCATGGTGATGGACCATGTGATTGGACCATGTGATGTGACGTCATCACAGGTCCTTTAGTTCTTAGCTGATGCTGGGAAAGAGAGGACAGATCGCAACTACGCGATCAAGTGGCTAAGGTAAGTTAACTTTTATTATTTTTAACCCCTTCCACTTCATTTTACTATGCATTCTTTATTAGGAATGCTATTATTTTCCCTTATAACCATGTTATAAGGGAAAATAATAAATTCTCCAGAAGACCCGAAACCGGACTTCAGTTAAGCGCTCCCTCCTGTCAGTCCCCCATTGTAGCGTGGCCGAGCCCTGTATAGTCCGCGGTACAGGAGCAATTGTCTCCTGTACCCGGCCGGACTGACATGAAGTGCGCACACAGTGTGCACTTCCTGTCAGTCCGCCCGGGTACAGGAAACTAAAGCTCCTGTACCCGTGGACCATACAAAGCTCGGCAGCCACGCTACATTACAGGCGGGGGAGGGAGGGGAGAAAATGGCAAGGGGGGAAAAATGACGGGTGGGGGGGAGAAAGTGAATGACAAGGGGGCGGGGGAGAAAGTGAATGTCAAGGGGGGGGGGGAGAAAGTGAATGACAAGGGGGGGGGGGGGGGAGAAAGTGAATGACAAGAGGGGAAAGAGCTTGCCGCTGTGTTTGTGCCCTCCGGACCCCTCTGCCCTCTCCTCCGGACCCCTATGCCCTCCCCTCCGGACCCCTCTGCCCTCCCCTCCGGACCCCTCTGCCCTCCCCTCCGGACCCCTCTGCCCTCTCCTCCGGACCCCTCTGCCCTCTCCTCCGGACCCCTCTGCCCTCTCCTCCGGACCCCTCTGCCCTCCCCTCCGGACCCCTCTGCCCTCCCCTCCGGACCCCTCTGCCCTCTCCTCCGGACCCCTCTGCCCTCTCCTCCGGACCCCTCTGCCCTCTCCTCCGGACCCCTCTGCCCTCCCCTACGGACCCTGTAATCCTTGTAAGGGTTTCCACATGTCATGGCGGCCGCAAGTGGCAATCACTTAGACGCTGGCAGCATCTGACGTGTCATATAACCTATTGAAGAGGGGAAGCATTATGGGGGGCCCTATATACTCGCACATTATGGGGGGCACTATGGAGAACAGGGGAAGGAACACTATGGGGGCATCTACTGGGGGCCCTATGTACTGGCATGCATTATTGGGGGCTCTATGGAGAAGTGGGGGGGGGACACTATGGGGGCATCTATTGGGAGCTTTATGACGCGGCTCCGTCTGGCTCCTAACTTTTTTAGCTGGCTCCTAGATTCAAAGGAAATTTGTCAAGCCCTGTAATATGGCATACAATGTGGGAAGCGAGAAACAAATTCCAAATGGGGTGTTCCCTTTGTGGCAAAACTGACCTGTGCCCTTTATTCTCTGGGTTAATACGCTTACAACGACACCACATATGTATAGGTTTTTTATGTCTAAATAGTGTAAAGATAAATTAAAACTTTGAAAAAAAAACATTTTTTTTTTGTTTTTGCATCACCATATTCTGACCCACATAACTTTTTTTTATAGTTATATCTACTGAGCTGTGTGGGGGTTCATTTTTTGCAGGAAGATCTGTAGTTTTTATTGATACCATTTTGGATTGTGTTTGACTTTTTGATCACATTTTTTTACATTTTTGGGGTAACAGAAGTATTGAAAAAATAGCAAATCGGGCATTTTGACCCTTTTTATCGTTATGCGATTTGCTGCATTGGAAAAATATTTTTATATTTTAATAATACGGGTGTTTTTGGACACAGTGATGCCCGTGATGTTTATATTTTTTGAGGCTACAAAACTCATTATTTTTGTTAATTCTGAACCACCATGGTTCTTAGATCCATGATGAGAGGAGAAGTGCTCATTTCTTATGTTGCCATGCCACCTGCTGGCCAAAATAGGAATTGCAGCTTCAATACCCTGGGTCTCTTCAAAGAGAACCAGCATTATGAATTCAATTACCGTTATCCTCATTGGCCGCAGAGGATGCTGGTAAGAAGCCTGGAAGTTCATGCTTCCGGATTTTTGAGCTTTTAGATGCCGTGATCTCACGCAAATCGCCGGTCCATAAAATACGGATGTAGTTCATATGCTGTCTGCATTTTCTTTTTGCGGACTTCAATGGGTCTGTGGTCTGCATTTTGGGTCTGTGGTCCGCTTCCGTCTTTCCATTCCTCTAATCATAGGCCTCGTGTGCATGAGCCCTTAGACTGTTGATCCATCCTTCTGACATGGATGCCATCTTGCATCTAATGTGCCAGCTTTGGGTGCTGTGTAGCTTGTCATCTGAGCTCCCACAGTACATTGCTCTCCAGCCACATTTTGACTTTGGCATTCTATCTGAATGGAGAATAAACATAAGTAAAAATGTGTTTGCAAAATTATTCAACATTTTATGCAGACCGAATCTGCAGAGTGTTGTCCGTGTTATTAAAAAGTGTTAAAGAAGTTTTTTTTTTTTACAGGACTGAAATATACAGAATTCTTCATGGATATAGTTGACACATTCAACCATTTAATCCCTAGTGAACATTTGGATGATGCCCTATTTCTAGGCGATAACCTAGAAGGTGAAGGCTGTGACGAATTTGCCACAAGCCAACATGTCATTGAAGACTCCCTGAAGAACATGCTCAGTGACAAGGATCCCATGCTTGGATCTGCAAGCACCCAATTCTGCCTACCTGTTCTGGATAACTCTGAACCCAGTTTCCAATTACCAACCTCAACAGGTGTGTAAAAATATCCGTCTGATCCAGCAGGACAGCCTCAGAACCTCTGTGTCTGCTAATCTCTGCAGGAATGATTCCTATGTGACCGCTCAATACTGAGCTGCAGTTTAAGTATATAGAAATCGTCGACACATTGGTTGATAGCTGACCACTATTTAAGGTGCATGGGCAACTTCACCTACTGCAGTGTTCAGAGATAAAGACCGTAATATGCTTTTCTGGGCAGTGCTAAAGTTGCCTTAAGGACATATACAATGCACTCGGAAAGTCTTCCCTTTTTTTTCACATTTTTTTATGTGCTAAATTAAAAGAAAATCACGTTTTCCCCATTATTCTGCACTCGGTACCCTATAATGAGAAAGTGAAAACAGAATGTTTAAAGGAAACACTAAAATCTTGCATTGACATAAGTATTCAGACCCTTTACTCAGGACTTAGTTGAAGCCCCTTTTGAAGCGATTAGAGCCTCCAGTCCTCTTGGTATGATGCCACAAGGTTTGTCCCTCTGGGTGTCCTGCCATTCTTCTCTGTAGATTCTCCCGAGCTCTGTAAGGGTGGATGGGGACAGCTAATGGGCAGCCATTTTCAGGTCTCTCCAGAGATGTTTGAGGTCAGGGCTCTCACTGGGCCACTCAAGGACATTCACAAGCCCTAAGGGTACTTTTACACTTGCGTTGGTGCGGATCCGTCTGTTTATTTGCACAGACGGATCCGCACCTCTAATGTAAACGTTTGTATCCGTTCAGAACGGATCCGTTTGCATTCGTTTTAAAAAAAAATGACAAAGTCCAAAACGGATCCGTTTTGAATTACATTGAAAGTCAATGGGGAACGGATCCGTTTTCAAATGCACCATATTGTGTCATTGAAAACGGATCCGTCCCCATTGACTTACATTGTAATTCAAAACGGATCCGTTAGGCTCCGCCTCTTCAGACGGACACCAAAATGCTGCATGCTGCGTTTTGGTGTCCTCCTCCAAAACAGAATAGAGGCGGAACGGAGCCGAACTGATGCATTCTGAATGGATCCTTATCCATTCAGAATGCATTGGGGCTGAACTGATCCGTTTTGGACTGTTTGTGAGAGCCCTGAAACGGATCTCACAAACGGAATCCAAAACGCCAGTGTGAAAGTACCCTAAGTGTCCCTAAGACGCTCCTGTCTTGTCTTAGTTGTGTGCTTAGGGTCATTGTCTTGCTGACAGATGAACCTTCAGCCCAGTCTGAGGTCCAGAGCACCCCGGATCAGGTTTTCATTAGGAATATCTCTGTACTTTGCTCCATTCAGCTTTCTTCAACTCTACACCAGTCTCCCTGTCCCAGCCGCTGAAAAACACCCCCACAGCATGCTGCTGCCACCATGCTTTACTCTAGGGATGGTAATGGGCAGGTGATGAGCAGTGCCCGGTTTCCTCCAGACATGTCACTTAGAATTGAGGTCAGACAGTTTAATCTTGGTTTTATCAGACCAGAGACTCTTGTTTCTCACAGACTGAGAGACCTTTACATGATTTATTTTCATGCATCTTTTACTGAGAAGAGCCGCTCTGCCATAAAGCTAAGATCAGTGGAGTGCTGCAGTGTTGGTTGACCTTCTGCACGTTTCTCCCATCTGCACACACGATCGCTGACGCTTAGATTCCTGGTATCATCTCTTACCAAGGCCACTTCCCACCAATTACTAAGGCTACTTTCACACTAGCGTTTTTTGCAGCTCCGTCATGGATCTGCAAAAACACTTCCGTTACAATATTACAACCGCATGCATCCGTCATGAACGGATCCGGTTGTATTATGTCTTCTATAGCCATGACGGATCCATCATGAACTCCATTGAAAGTCAATGTCGGACGGATCCGTTTTCTATTGTGCCAGATTGTGTTAGAGAAGCGTTTGGCTCCGCTTCATCAGGCGGACAGCAAAACCCCGCAGGGAGCGTTTTGGTGTCTGCCTCCAGAGTGGAATGGTGACTGATCGGAGGCAAACTGATGCATTCTGAGCGGATCCTTTTCAATTCAGAATGCATTAGGGCAAAAGTGATCCGTTTTGGACCGCTTGTGAGAGCCCTGAACGGATCTCGCAAACGGAAAGCCAAAAAAAGATTTTAAAATTCAGTTTTTTCTTTCTCATTAAGGGGGATTGAGTGCAGATTGATGGGGGAAATATATATATATTTTAAGCACAAGGCTGTTAAAAATGTGAAATAAGTGAAAGGGCCTGAAGAATTTTTGAATGCATTTGTAAGTATTTAAAACACTGCTCATATATATGGTTTATACATTTATTTTACTCACTTATATAGCGCTGACATAGTCCACAGTGCCTTACAGACATTATCATCACACTATCCCCAATGGGGCTCACAATCTAAGGTCCCTATCAGTATTAATATATCTGCCTATTGAAATAAGTCATCGGTGCTAAAAAACTGAAGATGAAAAAATGTACACCATAATCTATATATTATTTAGAGGGCTTGTTTTTTGTGGGACAAATTATACTTTCCAATAGCATCATTTTATAGTTTATATCATATGATGTAGTGGGAACCCAGAAGACAATTCCAAATGCGGTATAATATAAAAAAAAAAAAAAATAACAGAATTCTGCCATAAGTATTATGGGTTTCGTTTTTACGGCATTCCCTATGCAGTAAAACTGACCTGTTACCTTAGTTCTCCGGGTCAGTACGATACCGTATATATATATATATATATATATATATATATATATATATATTTTTTTTTTTTTATAGTTTTATAAAAATGAGGGCTCATTTTTTGTGCTGCGATCTATAGTTTTTTTGATACAATTTTGAAATATGCTGGATTTTTTTGATCTTTGGTAGTCAATTTCTTTGGAAGGTGGAGTGACAAAGAAACCAGGCAAAATGGCCATTTTGATTTTTTTTTCCAGTTATGGCATTCACCGTACAAGATAAATTTGTTTATATTTTAATATTATGGTCATGCTTATTAACTTTTTTTTTTTTTTTTGTTTTTAATATGGGGAAGGAGGGTGGTTTGAATTTTTATATTTAAATTTTTTTAGTATTTTTTTTTCCCCTCGTTAACATACGATCGTCTGATTGCCTTTCCCACAGACTGCAGTGATTTAACATTGCAGTCTATGGGAGATTCACTTTGTTCCAATGGGGCCCTGCCACAGGGGCAGTTTGTAATGGCAGCGACAGACTGCACTCTGAGAAAACATGGCAGCAAGTCTTGAATTCGTCTGTGGTGCCCCTTTCTAAGATCAGCGGTCTGCCTAAGTACCGCATGGACTGATTGGGTTCTGAAAATTATCTATCTAAAGAATCCAATAACGGAGGGGCCATCTTTTGCTGGGTTATTAGGTTTTTACTGGAATCTGTGTCTATACCAAGTGATCAGTATGCATGATGCTAAATGATTCTGCTTCTTTTTAGGAGGAAAGTGTAATTGCTGTTTTGTACATTTTTTTTCCGGATTTCAGTTCCCAGCATCTAATCATTTATGCTTTTTTCTCTTAACAGTAATCACATGGAATCATTTTAATGTTTTTTTTAAGACCGCTAAGCTCTAGACACAAGTTAAAATCATTAACAGAATGATTCGCTTTAGTCTGGGAAATATGTAATCAGAAACAAATATATGTGCACATAGCAGCCTAAAAATCCACAAATTGCAGAAAATCTGCGCCCTCCCAAGCTATTGCATTATGAACACATGAACAGGACTCCTGACAGGGAATGTCTTCCTGCGAGATTTTCAACTGTTTTTCTTTTAATTGTTTTTGGAGGTGTCGGCCTTGATGACATAATGGACGTGGGTGTCGATAAAGTCACTGTGAATGATGTGGAAGATCTGATTCTTTCTGAAAATAAACTGGATGAAACAGCTAGGAAATCCGTTAGGAAATCGCCACGTTTAAAAACACAGGGTAAGTTTTTTTTTTTTCCTCGTTTCAGCCTAGTGGTACCTGATGCCTTTTTTTTAAATGGTTCAGAACCGCCCCCCCCCCCCCCATAGCTAATACCTAAAGAGGGCCTGTCACCTCGTCCGACATGTCCGTTTAGCATTACCCATGTAATTGGAGAATCTATTAGAATTCTATGTTGTGTAATTCCATTATTCTATTGACAGCAGTCTGCAGTAAAGGTACTGCTGGGTGTTACCAGTAATGAGTGTGTCTGACTCAGACCATTCAGTGCTGCCAGTATCAGACTGTGCAGGGACACGCCCCCCAACTGGTAACACACATCGACAGCCTGCACAAGAATGGGCAAACCAGTAGTGCCAAAAAGACAAGGCTTCATATAGCCAATGTGAAACCTTTAGAGGTTGATGGTAAGTAGGTTGTTACCAAGTGGATATGATAGCCCAAGGATGCATTCATCTATTAGTCCTTCAATACCAGTAACGGTTTCTTCACTAACAATTCATACTTTTAGTTCTTTCTTAGGCAAGAAGGAACACATCTGCTCGAGCTTCCCCTTTTACACATGAGGACATGTAGGAGGTGGCCTCAGGCTTCTTGGCTGTTCATCTTAAAGATTGACTGCTTCTGTGATAACAGCACTGGAGGGTGAAACTGTGCTCCTCATGCTGTAATATAAATCAGATGGTTTTAAAAATCATTTTTTTGGTAAAAATGTTATTTCTCCACTACACTTTTGCTTACATCGTGGGGATTACAAATTTGTTTTGTGTATGGAGCAGCATGGAAGCACTAACTTGCTATACAGTTCGATTACAAAATTTCTACCTTTTCCAGATATAGACCTATGCGAATTTAGAGCAGCTTACAATCCGACACCCATATTCTATAAAAAAACGCTGTATTTTCAAAAGTGCACTGATTGTAAATTGAGTTCTAGTTCTTATCTTATCTTAACAGAACCCACAAGATCGCTGAGGCAAAGCACTATTGAGAAATCTTTGAATTCTGTAAAGGTTTCAAGTCCGAAGAAAGCTAGAAATTCAAGGAACGATAAAGCAGGAGATAAACTGAAAGATGAGGAGGACGTTCTACCTCCAGGGACTAACGATCTAAGAAGCAAAGGAACAATTCCGTTAGAAGAAGCAAGTGCATCTCCAGTAAGTTCAAGGAGATCCTCAAGAATAGCAAATAAAGAAGTCAAGGATAAAATGAATACTGCCGAAAATAAGACACCAGACGAGTATTCCAGTCCAGCGAATGAGGTTTTAGCTGAGAAGAATAGCATTTTAGAAAAAGGCGGAGACAAAGAAGAGATTTTGCATGAGGATGCCCTTATTTTGCTAAACGAAAGTGCTAATAAAGTTTTGGATGAAATGACGGAGCGTGATTCAAGTAATTCACAAGGAGAACAGGCTTTGGACCAAACCTTAGCAGAACCAGGTGAAGGTAAAGAATTTGAGTTATATCAGCCTGGAGATAAAAAGACAGATGTAATATATGATAAAGTTCATCAGGAACTTGCCCTTTTATCAGGGGTTATTGAATGTAACCTGGATGTGAAAACAGTGGTAGCCTCGGAAATGAATGACGAATGTATGGTGCAAAATGCTGATCAAGGATCTACGCAAGGTGGTGATACAGAACCGCATTTCATTCCTTCTGAAGTTTCAGATCCCAGCAATAAAGTTCATACTGAAACAGATACTTCAGCTCCTGAAAGCAGCAGTCAGAATCCTCCGGAAAGTGAAGAAAAAGTAAAGGCTGCACAAAAAGAGAAAAGTCATAACAGAAAAGGTGGTAAAAAAGTAAAATCTACTGCCGCTAAATTGCCGGTATCTGAGGAGAATACAGAAAAGAGCGTTGTTGCTGCAGATGATGCTGTCTTAAATACTAAAACCCCAAAAATAGGACTAAAATCGCTAAGAATCTCAACCCCCAAGCTATGAGCCAGATGGAGAAGATGAAAATTGCTAAAGTAAAGAAAAAAATATCTGAAAGTACAAGGATTGATAAAGTTCCTTTAAAGAGTAAAATAAAAAAGACGTCAGAGCCGGGGGGCAAAAAACGTAACGCGCCTACGCTGTTAAAACAATTGGATGATGCGCTGAGAGATAATCAAGGAAGTTTAAAAGAAGTGGCACAAGTGGTCTCTTCTCGGTCTCGTTCTAGGAGCTTGTCTCATTCTAGTGACAAAGCTGTCAGTAAACAGATGTCTTCAAAAGTGAGTACTCAAATCAAGGATGATGGGGAAAAGAAAGACACAACTGAGCAGCCAGAAGAGAAAACAAAGCTGAAGAAGTCTCTTCCGCCTCGCCAGAGAAGGAGTAGTAAAAGCATTTCTGTGGATGAGCCGCCATTGTTTATTCCTGATAACATTCCTACTATAAAGAAAGAAGGAATAGACGTGACGTCTCCAACTGATAAGTATATTTGGAACCCAACCAGGCATTGTAGTTCTTGCAGAAAACTTCATGGAAATAGGTAGGTTGTTATTTTTTGTTGTTGTTTTTTTAATCATTATTAGGCCACTGTCTAGTGTAAATACTGAGGTCAGTCAGTCCACTGTCTAGTATAAATGCTGAGGTCAGTCAGTCCACTGTCTAGTGTAAATGCTGAGATCAGTCAGTCCACAGTCTAGTGTAAATGCTGAGGTCAGTCAGTCCACAGTCTAGTGTAAATACTGAGATCAGTCAGTCCAGTCTAGTGTAAATGCCGAGATCAGTCAGTCCACAGTCTAGTGTAAATACTGAGATCAGTCAGTCCACAGTCTAGTGTAAAGGTCAGTCAGTTCACAGTCTAGTGTAAATGCTGAGGTCAGTCAGTCCACAGTCTAGTGTAAATGCTGAGGTCAGTCAGTCCACAGTCTAGTGTAAATGCCGAGATCAGTCAGTCCACAGTCTAGTGTAAATGCTGAGATCAGTCAGTCCACCGTCTAGTGTAAATGCCGAGGTCAGTCAGTCCACAGTCTAGTGTAAATGCTGAGGTCAGTCAGTCCACCGTCTAGTGTAAATGCCGAGATCAGTCAGTCCACCATCTAGTGTAAATGCTGAGATCAGTCAGTCCACCGTCTAGTGTAAATGCTGAGATCAGTCAGTCCACAGTCTAGTGTAAATGCTGAGATCAGTCAGTCCACAGTCTAGTGTAAATGCTGAGGTCAGTCAGTCCACAGTCTAGTGTAAATGCTGAGGTCAGTCAGTCCACCGTCTAGTGTAAATGCTGAGGTCAGTCAGTCCACAGTCTAGTGTAAATACTGAGATCAGTCAGTCCACAGTCTAGTGTAAACGCTGAGGTCAGTCAGTCCACCGTCTAGTGTAAATGCTGAGATCAGTCAGTCCACCGTCTAGTGTAAATGCTGAGGTCAGTCAGTCCACAGTCTAGTGTAAATGCTGTGGTCAGTCAGTCCACAGTCTAGTGTAAATGCTGAGATCAGTCAGTCCACAGTCTAGTGTAAATGCTGAGGTCAGTCAGTCCACCGTCTAGTGTAAATGCTGAGGTCAGTCAGTCCACCGTCTAGTGTAAATGCTGAGGTCAGTCAGTCCACAGTCTAGTGTAAATGCTGAGGTCAGTCAGTCCACTGTCTAGTGTAAATGCTGAGATCAGTCAGTCCACCGTCTAGTGTAAATGCTGAGATCAGTCAGTCCACAGTCTAGTGTAAATGCTGAGATCAGTCAGTCTAGTGTAAATACTGAGATCAGTCAGTCCACAGTCTAGTGTAAATACTGAGGTCAGTCAGTCCACAGTCTAGTGTAAATGCTGAGGTCAGTCAGTCCACAGTCTAGTGTAAATGCTGAGATCAGTCAGTCCACAGTCTAGTGTAAATGCTGAGGTCAGTCAGTCCACAGTCTAGTGTAAATGCTGAGGTCAGTGAGTCCACAGTCTAGTGTAAATGCTGAGGTCAGTCAGTTCCACTGTCTAGTGTAAATGCTGAGGTCAGTCAGTCCACCGTCTAGTGTAAATGCCGAGATCAGTCAGTCCACTGTCTAGTGTATATATAGGCGATATTACACAGTCCGATGTGCCAGATGATTGATTGGAGTAAATTTTTGAGCATTTCAGCAAAAAATAAAAAATAAAATCTAGAACGTGGAAAAACAATTATGTACGCCGCCTGGCAGTTTGAGTTGCATCCTAATAGTATACCCTTTCTGATGAGACCGATTCTCATTCTTCAGGTTCATGGTGGGATGTGGAAGATGCGATGACTGGTTCCATGGCGAATGCGTTGGCTTAAACCTCGCTCAAGCACAGCAAATGGAAGTGGATGATAAAGAATACATTTGTGCTAAGTGCTGTGCAGAAGAAGAAACCATGGATAATACCGAAACAGATGTTTCTAGTGATAATCAGAAAACCGATTTGCACCAAGATCTCAAAACTTTGGAAAGTGAGAAATCCATGAGTGCAGAAAGCCATACCTTACCACTAGAAAGATCCAAGCCAAATGATGAGGCCATGAAAAACAAGGAACACAAAGTTAAGATTTCCAAAAAGGTAACCCTGGCCATCTGGCTCTTATCTTGTCTGGTTTCATGTTTGATCTTCTTGCAGCAACTGGATTGGGCAGAAAGCCTAAATTGTCAGTTCCCTGTCCTTAAAAGAAATGAGTTCCTGAGCGCAAAAGCGGTTCTGCAGTAAAAACCAGGACATCATTGCTGACTTCATGGGTTTTCTTGTAACAGAGGTAGTTAAGAGGCTTTGTGGGAGAACATGTTTGCATGCTCCTTCACACCGGGCCCTGTGGGCTGTATGTGGACATGTGGTGAACACAACGATCACGTGTGCTCTGCTGCTATGAGCATCAGGTCATTTATGGGGCTGGACTGAATCAGAAAAACATGTCTGCTTCCTTTCAAAACCAGCGCCACACATTTCCTCAGGGTTTGCGGTATTGCAGATCAACCTCCCTGACTTCCGTAGAGCTAGGCTGCATGTTTTTCTCATTCAGTACAAACCCTTTAATTTCTTGAGACTCAAGCAAGATGTGTTCATGTCACAAATACGGTTACAAGAAAGTGTAGGTGAACCCGCTTGGGAATGTACTGGGATAGCTGGGTTGGGTAGTTAGTGCTTACACCTTTAGCAGTTAAAACATCAAGTATTTTTGCTCTTAGGTGCCCGGAGATACCAGGCATTCCACAGAAAACAAGGATGCAGATATTAGGAGACAGCAGGCCATTAATCGCAAGAGCTCTGCCACAGCAGTCCACCGGGTGTCGGAGGAAAGACGTGAAAAGCCTTCGAAGGATCCGCCAACCACTTCAACTCATGATGAAAAGACTACAAAGCCTGGTAAACCGAGATCATACATGTACCTACAAAGGCTTGTCCCCTATATTTATTTTTTTCTTAGGTTCATAAGGCCATAAAATAATCAGTAGTGATAAATCAGTTCCCCTCTGGTCTGTGCTTCATGAACCTTCTCACATAGACATGTCCACTCGTCCAGTCACTGGCTGGTGAGGGGTTACAGTGGCACTCACGACAAAGCTCTCCATTAGAAATTTCTAACATAGAATATTTTCAGATTATCAGGTCTGGAGATTTAGGCCTTTCACACGTGTAGCTAACCACCCTGTCGAGTGTGCTCTCACTACAGTGGAGATGTTTTAGGTGCCTAGACAAGGGGCGGGAACTTTATGCATGGCCGCTGTGATTTTCTGGAGCATTTACTGCTGTTTTCTTTTTTTTTTATTATATTATTTTTATTGTAAATACATAAACAATCCACAACATATTTTCATCCAAATAAATTATTTCTACTTTTCCCCTATACAATACAATTCCCCAACCCAAAACCCTTGCGATGCGTCACCTATAGCCCTCCGTCTAAAAACCGGAGGGAGACTACTGGGGGGGAAAGCAACCTAGGGTCTCCACTGTCCCCAAATCTCGCCCCATTTTTCTTCACGATTCTTTTGTTTATACAAAATGCTTTCATCTCTCTTAACTTTGTCGACCATGTTCAACCAGGAATAAACAGTAGGAATATTGGTTGAAAACCAAACTCGTGTAATTAAGTCTGGCCAAAAAAGCTATTTTCACCAATAAAGTTTTTTTATTTTTAGGACAATTGACATAGAAAAAATCGTCAAGAATCTAACATTCTGGAGTGTGTGGAATTGTCATTTTAACCCTTTCAGAAATCAGCTTGGCTATTGTGTCCCAGTATTCTATTAGTTGTATGCAGAACCAGAACATGTGTAAATAGTCTGCCCCTGATGAATTACACCTTCTCGGCCCACATCTATTAAGCCAAACTGGCGTGACATGTAATCTGTGTAAAATATTAAACTGAACCATAACGTGGTTAAAATGATGTGAAACCAACCGAAGATTAGTCATTATGTTCCCCCAGTCAGATGTCTGGACTATTGAATCACGCTTCCATGCCCTCTACCGGGGGAAGAAATTCCCTTGAATTGTAAATATTCGAGATTTTTAAGTTATGTCCCAAGTTAGGGGGTCGACCGATTATCGGTTTGGCGATATCGGCCGATATTCATGATTTGCACAGTTTTCTGTATCAGCACCTAACCAGGCCGATATACCGATAACTGTGCTATCACAGAACATGAGCGCACCGGTCTCAGCACGGCCATGTTCCCTCAGCAGCACAGGGGAGAAGGAGGCAGTGTCTCTCCCTCCCCCTGTGCCGTGCTGCCAATGGAGAGAAGAGGAGGAGGGGCTGAGGGCGCACTGGCCACCAATGGACAGAGAGAAGAGGAGGAGGGCCTGAGGGCGCACTGGCCACCAATGGACAGAGAGAAGAGGAGGAGGGGCTGAGGGTGCACTGGCCACCAATGGACAGAGAGAAGAGGAGGAGGAGGAGGGGCTGAGGGCGCACTGGCCACCAATGGACAGAGAGAAGAGGAGGAGGAGGGGCTGAGGGCGCACTGGCCACCAATGGACAGAGAAGAGAGGAGGAGGAGGGGCTGAGGCGCACTGGCCACCAATGGACAGAGAGAAGAGGAGGAGGAGGGGCTGAGGGCGCACTGGCCACCAATGGACAGAGAGAGAGGAGGAGGAGGGGCTGAGGCGCACTGGCCACCAATGGACAGAGAGAGAGGAGGAGGAGGGGCTGAGGCGCACTGGCCACCAATGGACAGAGAGAAGAGGAGGAGGAGGGGCTGAGGGCGCACTGGCCACCAATGGACAGAGAGAGAGAGGAGGAGGAGGGGCTGAGGCGCACTGGCCACCAATGGACAGAGAGAAGAGGAGGAGGAGGGGCTGAGGCGCACTGGCCACCAATGGACAGAGAAGAGGAGGAGGAGGAGGGGCTGAGGCGCACTGGCCACCAATGGACAGAGAGAGAGGAGGAGGAGGGGCTGAGGGCGCACTGGCCACCAATGGACAGAGAGAAGAGGAGGAGGAGGGCTGAGGGCGCACTGGCCACCAATGGACAGAGAGAAGAGGAGGAGGAGGGGCTGAGGGCGCACTGGCCACCAATGGACAGAGAGAAGAGGAGGAGGGGCTGAGGGTGCACTGGCCACCAATGGACAGAGAGAGAGGAGGAGGAGGAGGGGCTGAGGGCGCACTGGCCACCAATGGACAGAGAAGAGAGGAGGAGGGGCTGAGGGCGCACTGGCCACCAATGGACAGAGAGAGAGGAGGAGGAGGGGCTGAGGGCGCACTGGCCACCAATGGACAGAGAGAAGAGGAGGAGGAGGAGGGGATGAGGGCGCACTGGCCACCAATGGACAGAGAAGAGGAGGAGGGGCTGAGGGCGCACTGGCCACCAATGGACAGAGAGAAGAGGAGGAGGGGCTGAGGGCGCACTGGCCACCAATGGACAGAGAGAAGAGGAGGAGGAGGAGGGGCTGAGGGTGCACTGGCCACCAATGATAATAACGTTTCAGATATTACAAACGCAGGAATTAGAAGCACATTGCCCAGACCCTGCCTCTGACAGAGCGCTGCGAATCTGTCAGAGGCAGGGTCTGGGCAATGTGTTTCTAATGATGACACTCCTGAGGAAGCCGGATCATACCGGCGATACGCGTCGAGTTTGCTTTGTGCCCCCACCTTGGACCCGTGCATTACCATGTGATTTGATAAGTATTGCTGCTCTCTAGCATGCCTCAATGCTAACCTGTTTACGTTACATCAGTTATGCTTGCTTCTTGCTGTTTGATTGTGAGGCATTTCTTTAGGGGTTGCATTATGGGATTATCAGTATAGGGTCCTGTGGTGGGTGCCAGTGTTGGATTATTACTCCACACTGTTGACCATTCATTGTATACAATGTTTTAATCCTTTTTCTTGCTTGTGTCATGTTTTGCGCTTTTAAACAATACATTTGTACTATTTATATGATATTTCTGATGTGCGGCCTCTCTGTGTGCAGTGTTCTGTGTTTATACGTTTGTATTATTGGTTCACACTGCTGCCGGCACTCGGTTTGGATAGATAGGTGTGCCCCCTGATACTACATTTCAATATCTGAAACGTTATTATCATTGGTGGCCAGTGCGCTCTCAGCCCCTCCTCCTCCTCTTCTCTCTGTCCATTGGTGGCCAGTGCGCCCTCAGCCCCCCCTGTCCACAGTATAAAAAACATTGGTAGCCAGTGCGCCCTCCCCCATCCCCCCTCCTTTCCCCCCCATCCCTTCAGAATTAATATCATTGGTGGCAGTGGCCACAGGGTCCCCTCACTTCCTCTCTTCTGATCGGAGCCCCAGCAGTGTAATGCTGGGGCTCCGATTGGTTACCATGGCAACCAGGACGCTACTGAAGCCCTGGCTGCCATAGTCAGCTCCTGCTGCTGTGTGCCCATAGCACAGGGCAGCAGGGAGAGTGTGAAGTCCTATTCACCCTAATTAGGGTGAATGGGACAAGGGATGTAAAGAGCACTGGTTCTACCCCTAAGGGGGGAAATAGTAATTAAATAAAAAGTAAAAAAATTATAAGTATAAATTAACCCTTTTCCAATTTTACACATAAAATATATAAACAATAAATTAAAAAAATATCGCCGTGCCCAAAAAGTCCAAACTATTATATTTTTTTTAAAAAAAAGCGTTGAAAGCTGTAACAGAAAAAAAAATTCCAAAAATTAAAATGCGCAGAATATCTGTATAAAATATCGGCTATCGGCCTGAAAGTTCACAGAATATCGGTATCGGCTCTAAAAAATCAATATCGGTCGATCCCTATCCCAAGTTTCAGAACAAATCATTTCTAGGTGTACCAGTATTTATCAATAGTAGAGCTGAGCATTTTCTACTAGTGAGCGCTGATCGCAGCTGTAGATAAACCAGGATAGATTCACCCTTTGTGTGAGCTCCAAAAATGAGTATTTCTCCATTATTTACTACTTGTGCCACATAAAAAACATTATTTTTCTGCCAAAAACTTCCTCCAACTCCGGAAAATGATAATTGTGCCATAGGGGTGTCAAGTGCACCTTTTATACCAAACCACTCTCTGATAGCACCCCATGATTTAAAGAATAGCTTCCTGGTTTCGATCCTGCTGCGATCCGGTTGATAACCCAGCCTCTAATAATGTGAACATATTACCGTGTATAGATCTACTCAGTGAGTATCTACAAAGAGGGCCCTCCTCCCAGTGTTTGTATAACCCAAACCACGAAGCAATAAAGTACCCCTTAAAAAACGGAAGGTTGAGTTCTCCTTGTTCAATTGATTTATATAAATATTTCATTGTGAGCCTCACCTGCCGGGGTAGCAAAATGAGTAAAAAAAAGCTTTAGTCCCAATATTCTACCAGTGGGAGCCATTTAAAGTCAGAATGAATTGGATAGGCCTTGGCAATGAAGGTGTTAATGCCAAATATGACATGGTTTCCAGTGGCTCTCCAACTAAGAATATCTAGGCAGTGTATTCCTATTAGTAAGAGGTTGATGGGCTAAACGGCTTTCCTGTCTGTCCGCTGCAGAATGCCTCCTCCCTAGGCCACCTTTCTTCTCCCACCACTGTCAATGAAACCTCGCCAGTCAAAGACAGGTTTTCTCTCTGACAGGCTTGTGAAGTAGAAGCCTTGATACACGTAGATGGATAGATGGCATGATCGGTCTTGTAATGCCGTTAAAGTGACACTTAACATATTTCACTGATTTTTAATGCAGCTGTTACTGAGAAGATAGACACGAAAAAAAGGAAACTGGAGAAGAAAGGGTCATCATCTGGTGTTACCTCCCCGTCTACACCAAAACCATCTGTGGAGCAAATAAGACAAAGCGTCCGCCACTCTCTGAAGGATATTCTAATAAAGAGGTAATATCTGATGCCCAGAGTATTGAGATAATATCTGATTCCCAGAGTGTTGAGGTAATATCTAATGCCCAGTGTGTTGGGGTAATATCTGATGCACAGAGTATTAAGATAATATCGGATGCCCAGAGTATTGGGGTAACATCGGATGCCCAGAGTATTGGGGTAACATCTGATGCCCAGAGTATTGGGGTAACATCTGATGCCCAGAGTATTGGGGTAACATCTGATGCCCAGAGTATTGGGGTAACATCTGATGCCCAGAGTATTGGGGTAACATCTGATGCCCAGAGTATTGGGGTAACATCGGATGCCCAGAGTATTGGGGTAACATCGGATGCCCAGAGTATTGGGGTAACATCGGATGCCCAGAGTATTGGGGTAACATCGGATTCCCAGAGTATTGGGGTAACATCGGATGCCCCGAGTATTGGGTTAACATCGGATGCCCCGAGTATTGGGTTAACATCGGATGCCCCGAGTATTGGGTTAACATCGGATGCCCAGAGTATTGGGTTAACATCGGATGCCCAGGGTATTGGGTTAACATCGGATGCCCAGAGTACTGGGTTAACATCGGATGCCCAGAGTATTGGGTTAACATCGGATGCCCAGAGTACTGGGTTAACATCGGATGCCCAGAGTACTGGGGTAACATCGGATGCCCCGAGTACTGGGGTAACATCGGATGCCCCGAGTATTGGGTTAACATCGGATGCCCAGAGTATTCAGGTAACATCGGATGCCCAGAGTATTCAGGTAACATCTGATGCCCAGAGTATTCAGGTAATATCTGATGCATACTCTCTTGCATTCTGACTCTGCGCTCCCACAAACCAGCACACCAGAACCTCTCCGAGTCCTCTCCATTATGTGGGTGAGCTTAGGAGTCCTCACCATGCATTTTCCAGCTGGTTTGTGAAAATCCTGGTAGATTTATCGCAGATCCCACTAAAATGCCGCTACAAATGATAGTTCAATACATTTATTTTCAAGACCCATTGGGCATGGAGAAGGAAAAACCTGCATAGAACTTAGGGAAGTGTACATGAGGAGCAGATGGGGTGAGTTCAGAAGAACCCTCTGCATTGTAAAGGGCGAGACGCACGGCAATCCTGGAGTATAAAAGGCATACTGTAGATATGAAGATCAGCAGCCGGACTTATCTCAGCTGCCCTGCACCTGTCGTTGTGATGTTGTCCATAGCTCATGCACAGACGTCTACACGCTGTTAGTTAGATGGCAGTAGAATATATCTTGTAAAACTTCTTCTGTCACAGTCCTTTAAGACATGCCAAGTATGTGTACAAGAGGACCAACCCTTTTAAAACTCTCTGCACATTTGAGGTGGTTCATATTTGCTGCTGTACTAATTCTACTTTCACACTGGCGTTTTGACTTTCCATTTGTGAGATCCGTTCAGGGCTCTCACAAGCGGTCCAAAACGGATCAGTTTTGCCCTAATGCATTCTGAATGGAGAAGGATCCGCTCAGAATACATCAGTTTGCCTCCGTTCAGTCACCATTCCGCTCTGGCGGCGGACACCAAAACGCTGCCTGTAGTGTTTTTCTGTCCGCGATGTGATGCGGAGCGGGACAGATCTGTTTTCTCTGACAAAATAGAAAATGGATCCGTACCTCCATTGACTTTCATTGGAGTTCATGACGGATCCGTCTTGGCTATATAAGACATAATACAACTGGATCCGTGCATGACGGATGCATGCGGTTGTATTATTGTAATGGAAGCGTTTTTGCAGATCCATGACGGATGTCGCTAGTGTGAAAGTAGCCTAATAATGTGATGTTTTGTCCTGCTATTTGCACCGAACAGTGACCTCAAATTACATAGAATACCGTAGACATGTTATCACAATTACTAAATGCTAATTCTCCATTTGAGGTTCAGGGAACAATCGGACATTTATCGATTTTTTTTTATCAGGCTTTCAGAGTCAAGCTCAAAGATTCCTGAAGAAAGAGCTACAAAAGTATCAGCCAAGATCGAAAAGGAGCTGTTTTCATTTTACCGCGATACAGATGCCAAATACAAAAATAAGTACAGAAGCTTAATGTTTAATTTGAAGGATCCTAAAAACAATGTAAGTTTCTATATAATCTAAGCACTGTATTTGCTAAGCAGCTGAAGCCTCTCTTCTCTATTTACGTAGCCACATGTACATTGGGTTTTCATTTTGCTTTGCCAGGTACTTTACAAGAGAGTACTCAAAGGAGACATCACGCCTGAACATCTGATCAAGATGACCCCAGAGGAATTAGCCTCGAGAGAGTTGGCAGCATGGAGGCAAAGAGAAAATAGACATGTAAGACGGCGGCCTTAACTGCCTGCTACTTAATTAACTCCCTAGGTACCACGGTCAGTAACAGCCATGGTATTTAGGTGCTAAGACCAAGGGCCTCCCCCCCCATATCAGATCCTCAGGTCCAGCAGTCTCTCCTGCAGTCACTCTCCCTGGTCTTCTCCAGGCCTGCGCTGCACTGTGACCTGACTGCGTACGACGTCAAGTCACAATGTGTGCACTATGTCCTGGCACTGTACGCAGTCAGGGAGCATTGAGTACAGCCAGAGCAGCACTTCACCCACTGCTCCCGGAGCCTCCTGCATACTAGGGATTACTTCCATGATGGAAACATTAGCTTTATAAGACCCACTGACAAATTTTCTCCACCTTCGGGGGGAAAAGTTTGTCTTATCAAGCAAAAAAAAAAGTATATTTCTAGAAAAATGGTTTCCTTTTGTAGAAGTGTTAAAAAAAAAGGCACATACAGTATATGATACTGTATATGGTATTGCGATATTGCCACAATCTTAAGCACCCGTATGATAAAATGCACAGTGAACAATGTATAAAAGCAAGAAAACAGTGGAATTGCTTTCTTTTACCCCTATCCCTCCCAAAAAAGAAAAAATAGTTTACATGTACCCCAAAATGGTACTATTAAAAAAACGTCAGCCGTCCTGCAAGAAAAAAAGCCAGCCATCCTGCAAACAAGAATATACAGCTCTTCCCATGAAAACAGCTACATCGGTGGAAAAATTAAGAACACTATCCACGGGAAAAGGTATACGTTTCTGATCAGTGGTGTCCAACTGCTGGGACCGAAATGAAAAAGGATCGCAGCACTCCAAGGTCTTCTAATGTTCAAAGTTTAATCCACCACGTGAAAATGCGACGTTTCGACCCAGGGGGGGTCTTTATCAAGCATAGAACCAACTGCTGGGACCCCAATGATCAGGGTGAATGGAGTCGCAGTCCCATGTGCGCTCCTGCTCTGTTCAACTCCATGGGACTGCAGAATAGGAGCCAACTCCAATGCTTTGCTTTCTCTGCTACTACCATAGAATAGATCGGTAGTTTGTATGCGTGACTGCTGCTCCATTCATTCTAGGGGCTCCATCTCCTTATTTTTCTGATTGCAGCGGTCTTTCTACCCCCCACCCACCCAAATCGCATATTTATCCCCTATCCTGTGGACAGAGGATATGTTCTTATGATGGGACAACCCCTTTAATAAGTTGTGGCTCTCCGAAGGCAGTGACACAAAAATGAAAACTTTTTACCAAAATAGCCTCAATAATGGCCTCCAGTAATGAAGTGGTTAAGCTGATGACTGTTCTTTTAGGGTAATTGTTATGGGATAGTTAAGGTTTTCAGGTTTCACTTGGACAGACAGGTTTAGGCTACAATCACTCAACCATATGTATTTTGCAGTCCACAAACCGCGGATCCACAAAAGACGGACACCAGCTCTGTGCATCCCACACTTTCCTCTGGCCCTTGTATAGAAATGGACCAGAATAGGACACCTTCTATAATTTGCAGAACGGTTAGATGCGGTTATCCGCGTGCTGTCCTTATTTTTTTCAACCCCATAGAAATTAATTGGTCCGCTGCAATTCGTAAAAAATCCAGATTGAACACGGACCCAAAATCCAGTGGTCTGGATGTAGTTTACAGTAAATTACCTTATGATAATGCCGGGGCACGTGACATGACTGTAGAAGCAATCTGGTTACAATAATGTAATGAATCAATGTTTATCCAGTCCTCTGTAGCTGCCATTTTTGCATTTTCATCATGCATTAATATCCGAAGTTCTGAGCGACCTCATGTTTGCTCTTTATTCTCTTTTTAGACCATTGAAATGATTGAAAAAGAACAGCGTGAAGTTGAGCGCCGTCCAATCACCAAAATTACACATAAAGGGGAGATTGAAATAGAAAGCGACGCTCCTATGAAAGAACCAGAAACCATGGACACGGAGGTACATCTGTCTTTCCACCCCTGCTCAAGTTTTTTCTACAGTATTCTGCTACGATACCAGTTTGCACTTATTACCAGAGCTGCTTCTATGGGAAACCACATACAATAACTGATTGTCTCTTTTACATCCAGTTTTCTGTCTTTGTTTTTCCTTCCAATGAAATTAGTGGGGAAAAAGCTGCGTGAAAATGGCATGAATAAGGCCGCTGTATTTATAAGAAAAAAGGCAGCACCTTATAGAGGAAAAAACGTGAACTTTAGCTAATGCAGCCACTTGCTCCTTTTCTGCTGTGGACCTTTAGTTAACAGTTATACTACTGATCTGTTTTCTTCATATCTGTATGTTTTCTCCATTGCAGTTAGTGGAAAAAAACAGAAAAAATAGCTCTTTTCTTAGGACTCTATGCTGTGCTTTTTCTTTAGGCCTCTTTCACACGGGCGTTGCGGATGCACTCCGTCAAACAGTGCGGGTGCGTTGCGGGAATCGCCACGATTTTTCCCTGCGAGTGCAAAGCGCTGTCATGCGTTTTGCACGCGCGGGAGAAAAATCGGCACTTTTGGTACCCAGACCCGAACCTGCACTTCTTCACAGAAGTGCATGTTTGGGTCAGAAATTGTCCCGCTGGTATTATTTCACATTATAACATAGTTATAATGTAAAATAATACCCTTGGCCATCTTCCTAATGTTTAAACCGGTGCAGAATGGGTTAAAAATAATAAACTAATATTAACTTACCTGTTCCATTTGATCGCGAAGCCCGGCATCCTCTCCGTTAGCTTGGACCTGTGAAAAGGACCTGTGATGATGTCACAGCATCACATGGCCCAATCACCTGCCCCATCACTATGGTGATGGAGCATGTGATTGGTCCATGTGACATCATCACAGGTCCTTTTCCTACTAGCAAGCTAACGGAGAGGAGGCCGGGCTTCGCGATCAAATGGAACAGGTAAGTTGTTATTAGTTTATTATTTTTAACCCATTCTGCACCGGTTTAAACATTAGGAAGATGGCTAAGGTATATTTTACATTATAACTATGTTATAATGTGAAATAATACAGAACCGGTTACACATCCCGATGGTTGCATAGCAACCATGCGGGAACATCGCAAAGCATCCGCACTTGCTTGCGTTCCGTTAAAAACGCAGAAGATAGAGCATGCTGCGATTTTCACGCATCGCAAAAGTGATGCGTGAAAATCAACTGCTATGTGCACAGCCCCATAGAAGTGAATGGGTCCGGATTCAGTGCGGGTGCAATGCGTCCTACTCACGCATTGCACCCGCGCGGAAAACTCGCCCGTGTGAAAGGGGCCTTAGTCTTGCTGGAAGTTATGAATGAATTACTGGCAGTTTGCGGTGAAGATCGAGGTTGTGTGTTTGCATTTGGGAGTGTGTCCCTGCACAGTCCAACACTATCCAATCAGTGACACTGGTGTCTGACTCTGCAGGTAACGCCCATCTGGACATTAATTGCAAATTGCTGGAAATTAATTTGTAAGTTCTAGCGGGAATAATAAAGGCATGACAGAATTATAAGAACAGATGCTCCAGAAAAAACACATGTCAGTAGAGGTGGGTTACAGGTCCCCTTTAAAAGACAAAAAAGCAGCACACCCTGTCTATATACACAGTGCTTAAAACCGTAAAATAACTAAAAACTGTGGCAGAACAGCCATTCTTTGGTCTCCTTGTCCCCAAAAACCATAATTTCAAGGGATCAAAAAAAAAACCACGTACCCTAGAATGGTACCAGTGAAAATGTCACATCATCCCACAAAAAACAAGCCCTCTCTCAAGACCATTACCAGAAAAATTGTTATGTAATGCTCTTTGGCGACTCCAAAACATGATTCTTTTTCCCAAAGATGCTTTAATTGTGTAAAAATAGCAAAACTGAAAAAAATATATATATAACGGGTAACCCTGTAATAAAACCCAAAAGGCAATGGCAGAGTTGCTGCCTTTTCTTCATACTTTCCAAGAAGCTAAATAAAAAGTGATCATAAAGTCGTATGTACCCCAAAATAGAATCAATGATAATGACAACTCATCCAGCAAAAATATAGGCCCTCCCAGAGCTAAATTACTCTAGTATTGCCATATGGTGTAACTATATGTGATTATTGACATATTTTCATATTGATGGCTTATCTTCAGGATCAGTCATCAATATCAGATAGGCAGGGGTCCGATTCCCAGCGCCCCCACTGATCAGATGAACGAAGAGGTCACTGTGCTCTGGTGAGCTTAGGCCTCTTCCAAGGCTATGTGACGTCACATTCATCGGTCATAGGAACAGCTCTTCCCATTCAAGTGAAGAGGGTTAAGCTGCCATAGCAGGCACAACCTCTGTCAAATGGATGGCACTGTGGTTATTAAGCTTCGAGGAGATCTCATCACTCACCTGAGGTCTGGTGAGCATTGTGACTTCCTCAAATAGCCGGTTGGCGTGGGTCCTGGGATTCGGATCCTGTGGATAGGCCATCAATATGAAAATCCAGAAAATATGCCAATAATCACAGAGGTATCCACAATATGACAAATCTGGCGCAATTTACACCACCGATTTGTGGCTTAGTTAACTACACAAATTTGCAGCAAAATATTGGTGCGTTTTTATGGTGCACGTTGTTGCATTTTACACCATGCCCTCTTTTCTCAAACCAGGGATCAGCAACCTCCGGCACTCCAGCTGTTCTGAAACTACAACTCCCAGAATGCTTCCTTCACTCCAAGAACAGTTACCAGAACAGCTAAGCAAGTGTGCATGCTGGGAATTGTAGTTTCACAGCATCTGGAGTACTGAGGGTTGCTGACCCCTGTTGCAAACTATTCCCCATGATTCTGGCATGGAACAGCTTTGAGTATGTCAGAGTCATCTGTTGTCATTTAACCAACATAAGTGGAAACTCGCTAAAATATCTTGTCCTAAAGACCAAAAAATGTAAAGGTTGTACCCATTACAGACTCTTTCCCCCCATCCTCTGTAAAGGGGATAAGCGTCTAATTGGTGTGGGCCCAGCCGAGTACAAATGTGTGGCTATCTTCATTAATCCCATAGAGTTGTAATGGAGCAACGGCGCAAATATGTGACTGTCACTTCAATCAAACGAGGGAAGACGGGTTAAACTCCTGCCGATAAGACACTTGTCACCTGTCCTGTGGATGGGTGACATGGAACAATCCCATTAAGGGGTTAAACTGTGTGTTTGATTGGCTTTATAAAAAGCAGTTGGGAGATATGCAACTTCCTGTTATATTCCGTTAATTCCTCTTTTGTTGGCATGTAAATGAGAAATGATGTGGGATACTGGTCTGAGCATATTGCTGTCAGGAGAGAATGTGTTAGGGCAGGTACCCTGCTTGGTGCCCCTCCATTAGCCATTGCCATTATAAAGAGAAGCTTCATTACGCTGTAGGGAATTGGTTCCTATACCCTAGGTACACACCTAAGCGTTTTACAGCGCGTTCCAACCCGCTGTAAAACGCACAACATGTGAAAAGCCATGCTTCCCTATGGGCATGGTTCACATTTGGGCTTTTTACAGCGCGTTTGAACGCGCTGTAAAACGCCCAACGCCCAAACAAGTACATGAGCTTCTTTGGGGCGTTTTAACGCGCCTATGGACAATGATGCCATAGGGGAGAATCACTGAATCGCGCGTATGACGCGCGTTTCATAGTTTCAAAAACGCGCATCCAAAAACGCGCGATTCAGAAACGCCTAGGTGTGTTCCCAGCCTAAGGGTGGGTTCACATCATGTTTTTCCCATCCTTTTAATGTATACAAAACACGTATACGTTAAACGGATACCTCAGAATGATGCCATACAGTGGCATCCGTTCACCATAGAGTTTCATTGTTAAAAAAGTATACTTTTATTTTATTTTTTTACCATTGCAAAAAAAAGTATATATTTTTTTTAACCAGACTGTAAAGAATATAAAAACGTGGTGTGCTGCGTTTTTGTATCTTTTTTTTTTTTTTCGTAACGTATATGTCAAATGGAGGCATAAAACGTGTGAACCCACCATTAATTTGCTGAACCCCTAAGCATATCTGCTGTTTGCCAGACACAGTGCTTAAACAAGGTGACGTTCTGCCCGGTCAAAGCTCAAAAAGGATAGCGTGGACACCTTCGTCTTTATGGTATTCCTAGGTATTGCTTTTAATGTTACCCCTATGTGCCCTACATTTCAGGAATCTGTTGCAAAACCAGTTGAGAAGGAGGAAGAAGTTCAGAAAGAAAAGGAGGATCCTGTGGAATCTACATCAGATACAACCGCCCAGCACAAAAATCATCTCTTTGATCTGAATTGCAAAATCTGCACAGGTTTGTTAATTCGTATAAGTTATACCTTTACAGGAGACGTGCCGATGTTAGTCAAGGAACCTCCACACGTGCCAGTGTCTGTCGAGCAAGATGAATGTTAGATCTTTATAAGGTGAACAGTTCTGCCAGTTAGGCCAGGTTCTCTTACATCCGGTTTTTAAAATCGCAGCCAGATCGCTGAACCAGCTTTTGGACGAATCTTGACGCAGGTGATCCAGGAGCTCTCTGCTTTGCCATTTGCTGCACAAGCCACAGGTCTGCTTTGGGCTTTGTCCTATGCAGACTGCCAAGGCCATAGGCTGGAAGAGACTCCAGACTAGCTGAGGTAGCCAGTAAAATACATTTTCCCCACATACTTTCTGGGGGCACAGTCTGGCACTATTCCTGGGGTCACTTCCTCTGTCACTCTCACTGCAGTGTATTGTAGTATTTTTGGTACAAGCCTACCAGTCCTTCCAAGATTGCTCAGCAGTCTAACTTCCTTCATTCTTCTTCAGACCTCCTTGATATACAGTTTGCAACCTGCTCATAGCTTCAGCCTTTTCTCATGTGAACATGACCCTTTCAGTAATCCATGCTGCAGTCAGTATCTCCCATGTATCTAATACAGTCCCTGCTGCCTCTGTGTATGGGACTCTCTCCTCCCCTGTAGATTGTGCTCTCTTTCTACTCTGATGACGCCAGTCTGCACCTTCTCCCTACAGGTCTATCATGGCTTCTTGCCTCGCTCTCTATGCAGTCTGTCACTTCTTCCCCTGCAGACTTTTGGTCTTCTCCTCCTCCACTAAAACAGTTTATTTTGCCATCTGCTACCTTCTGGGTGAATCTCTTACATGGCGTGGAGATAAGGGGAAAGCAGAAAGCCCTGAACTGTCAGGAGCAGTATACTCTTGGGTAAATGTCAGAAACCGCCAGCTTTCTAAAGCAGTTCATATTTAAGGAAGACTGTTTAGAAAGTTGCTTATCCCCTTAGTGCATTGTGACGTATTTGTATGTTACTTGTGTGCGTGGAGTGTACAGAACAGACTGGAGATGAGCCCGATCCATGGGAGTCAGATATGTCTGCAATGTCCAGGATCGGATTGGGAGTTGAGGATTACGCAGTGAAGGCCCCCTTCCATGGCCCGATTTTAGCAATTGATGTATCTATCGGTCCTTCCTGACAATCGCTTGCCCGTCAGTGGAGGAGAAAGGTGCAATCTTCCTACTGAGAACACATGTCTGCTCGCCCCACACTATGCAGGGAGCTGCAACATAGTTCATAGTTACTGTGAAGGGAAAATTAGTGGAAAAGCTGCACTGATGATCTGAAGATCAGTGGGGGTCCTGGACATAACTTTGTACAGGGAGAATCCCCTTAAAGGGACTGGGAAACATACAGAATTACATGGTGACCCGCTTTTTATCTCTTCAGCTGCAGATCTGCCAATTCCTGAGCTCTTCTTCTGTCATCCACGATGGCCGCACTACTTCTCAGACTGCCTGATGCAGACCGTGCATTTAGTAGCTCAAGACACTTACTGCAACCCTTGGATTGTCCAGCACTGCTAACATGAAGAGTACTGGCCAACCCAAGAGCGGAGCTGGACAAGTAGTCTTGGATTACCGATGTACAATATGCATCAGATAGTCTGAGGAGTGGTGCGGCCATCTTGGATGACAGAAAAGGAGCCCAATATTGAGATGATCTGCAACTAAAAAATGAAAAGGAGGTCACCATGTATTTGTTTAGTTCATTCCGCAGGACCTATCACCTCTCATCATGTCTGTTTTAGCAACTACTTGCATTCCCCATGGAATATAAATTCTAAAGCATCTATTGTGTGTTGTGTCATTCCTTAATTATTCCTTCTAAAAAGTTAGGAATGAATTGCTAGTAGTTTGCAATGAAAGTCCAGCTGGATTTTACCATTTGGGGAGTGTCCCTGCACAGTCTGACATTATCTAGTCTGCATTGCTAATGGCAGATTATGCAGGAGCAACTGGTAACACCCATCTGGATCTTCACTGAAAACTGCTAGCAATTCATTTATAACTTCTAAAAGGACTAATAAAGGAATGGTTCATCATAGTCATAAGACTATGTTCCTTAGTTTAAAAGGGGTTGTGGACCTTTGGCAGACCTGCAAATGGAAAAGACACCTACCTGCTTCCCGTTGCTGGCTCCCAGCTCCTTCTCTCCCCAGCCTTGGCTTATCTGCTCTGCTCTGCTCCCAGGATGTAAACTTCCATTTTGACGACGCTGCAGTCAATCGCTGGCCGCACCGGTGACCTGTCCCTCTTGCGTCAGACAACTATTTGGCATGACGGAAGGGGGGCAGATCACCTCTGCGGCCGGTAATTGGTTGCAGCAAAACGAAAGTTTACATCCTGGGAGCCAAGTGAAGAAGCTGAGGGGAGAAGGAGCCAGCCCCCCGTCCTCATATACATATTAACTATAATGAAATCTATATATATTATATATATATATATATATATATATATATATATATATTATTTTTATTTTTTTTTAAGGCCGTATGGCCCCTCCTGCTGAAGATCTGTCACCTAAGAAAGCGAAATTGGCCACCAATGTCATTCATAAGCAGTCAGAAACTGAAGCTGATAATGGAACCGAAACTGCTTCAAGTGTGCCTGGTTCTCTGGATGTAGACATGTTAGAAACCGAAAAATCAGACTCACCAAAAGACACCTTCTTCCCAGCAGCCAGGTAACTGTGCTTTAATGTGATTCAAACAGTGTTTTATTATCATGTTTAAAGGGAGTGTGTCATCAGAAACTGACCATTTGTTCCAATCTACATTTTATGTTAGGCTACTTTCACACTAACGTTTTTACTGGATCCAGCAAGGTTCAGCAAAAACGCTTCCGTTACTGATAATACAACTCTCTGCATCCGTTATGAACGGATCCGGTTGTATTATCTTTAACATACCCAAGACGGATCAGTCATGAACTCCATTGAAAGTCAATGGAGGATGGATCAGTTTTCGATTGTGTCAAAGAAAACGGATCCGTCCCCATTGACTTGCCTTGTGGGTCATGCCCGTCTTTCTCCGCATCCCAGGACAGAAAGCAAACTACAACATGTTGAGGTTTGCTGTCCGGTATGGGAACAAAACTAAAAGAAACAAAGTGCATTTTGGGGCATTCTGTTCTGTTCAGTTGTGTTTTGTCCACATTGACAATGAATTGGGACAAAACTGAAGCTTTTTTTACGGTATTGAGCCCCTATGACAGATCTCAATACTGGAAAACTAAAACGTTAGTGTGAAAGTAGCCTTAAACATATTGTTAAAGCATTTTTGGTGTTGTTTTTTTCTTAATTTTCTCACCATCTCGAATTTAAAAGAAATCCTGAAATTTTGCAGTTTTTTCCTATACAGATCACTTTTGAGCAGTCATCTCATTATCATCACAGGCAGGATAACGATGTAACAGCTCTGCATAGATAACACAGGATACATTGTACACAAATGGTAATGGTCACAGCTTATCTACTCCCTCCCTTCACTATAACATTTTTTTTTTCCGTCCACAAAGCTGTGTGATGGCTTGTTTTTTTAAAGGAGTTGTCCGGGATCAGAGGTGAACCCGGACATACCCATATTTTCACCCAGGCAGCCCCCCTGACAAAAGCAACAAAGCATTTCATTCTCCGAGGCTTTCCTTTGCCCTGCGCTGCATCGTGCAGGGCAAAGGCATTTTCATGAGTTCCGGTGACGAATCGGGCTATCCTTAGGGCTGCCAGGCGAAGGCTTCCGTCCAGCAGTGTGCCCAGTGTGTAAAACGGCTAGGGCAGCACTAAAGCCGACCCATCAGAACTGGTGACGTCACCAAACACACTGCTGGGCGGAAGCTTCTGCCCGGCAGTGTGTTATTGTAAATAGAAGAGCACTTGCCCTGCGCAGGGAGGCTGTGTGGGTGAGAATATGGGTATGTCCGGGTTCAGCTCTGAAGCCGGGCAACCTCTTTAAGGGGAAGGGTTGTCGTTTCGCTGGAGCCATATTGGGCAACATACCAGTGTCTGTTCACTTTTTATTGCATTTTTGGTGGAATTGACAGAAAAAAGCTGCAATTTTGACTTTTCTTTTTTGACAGTGTTCAACATACAGGATAAGATACATGACCGTTTTATTCTTTTGGTCTTTAAGGATTCATCAATGGCAATTATTTATAGTTTTTCTAAGCATAGGGGCAATTTTTTGGGCTATTTTGCTTTTTTTTTTTTTTTTTTACAAACTATTTTTGTAAATTTATTTTTCCAGTAGGGAACTTAACCACTTGCCGCCACGCTAACGCCGATGGGCGTCAGCGCGGCGGCTCTCTCAGGTCTCAGTCACGCCTATCGGCGTCATCTCGTGAGACCTGAGATTTCGCATGAACGCGCGCGCGTCGTTCATGTGATCGGAGCCGGGACAACTGAAACTACAGCCTGCCAGCGCTGATCATGCGCTGGCAGGCTGTAGATGCGGAAAAAAACGCATTTAAATCGCATATCAGATGCTGTTTTGTAAACAGCGTCTGATATGCCTGCTGTCTGCTCGTCTGGTGGTCCCTTTGTTTGGGACCACCAGAGGAAACATAGGTAAAGTGCACCAATCACTACACCCCCCCCCCCCCTCATCACTGATTAACCCCTGATCACCCATGCACCCCCCCTGATCCCCCCCTGTCACTAATCACCCCCCTGTAAGGCTCATTCAGACGTCCGTATGTGTTTTGCGGATCCATGGATCTGCGGATCCGCAAAATACGGACACCGGCAATGTGCTTTCCGCATTTTGCAGATCCGCACAGAACTATATAGAAAATGCTTTTTCTTGTCCGCAATTGCGGACAAGAAAAGGGCATGTTCTATATTTTTGCGGAACGGAAGTGCAGACCCGGAAGCGCGGATCCATAATTCCGGATCCGAGCGGGACAAAGTCTGTCCCCATAGAAATAAATGGGTCCACAATTCCGTTCCGCAAACAGAATTTCGGACGTGTGAATGGGGCATAAGGGTCCCTTATCACTGCCAGTTAGTTAGCTACTTGTTAGGTAGCTAGCGCCCAGCCCACCGCACCGCAGTCACTGATTTTGGCAGAGATTTTTTCATCCACATTGATCGATGCGAATGAAAAAATCTGTGCCGCTCATTTTTTTTTTTTTTTTCAGCCCAGAGGCTGAATGGAAAAAAAAAATCTCATTACCCGTATGCTCAATATAAGGAGAATCGCAGAAACTCCTAATGCTGGCCATACGTGTAATGATTGCGGAGACACTCAAATGCCAGGGCAGTACAAACACCTCACATGTGACCCCATTTTAGAAAGAAGACACCCCAAGGTATTCTGTGAGGGGTATGGTGAGTTCATGTAAAATTTTATTTTCTCGCACATATTCATTGGGGGACACAGGAACCGTGGGTATAGCTATGTCCACTTGGAGGCGTTGACACTAGGCTAGAATTGTTAGCTCCTCCTCCGGCAGCTATACCCTCTCCAGCCTGGAGAAGGAGCTTCAGTTTTAGCTTAGTGTCTAAGGAGGTAAGACATCCCTGCTCTGCAGGGTGGCTTCCTTGAAGATTTTTTATTTTAGTTTGTTATTTTTCTTCTTGCAGGTGGGAAAACAGTGGACACCTAGTCTCCCTGTTATCCCGGGGGAGCACGCCAGTGTCGCCTCGCCTCACTGCCTCCTCCCCCCCAAGAAGCAAAAGGAGGACCAGGGCAGCCTCGCTCCCCTGCTCCCGCCAGCCAAGGGGTCACCTAAACCGGCCAGCCCTCCGCCATCCAGACTCCTGCCACTTCGGTGCCAGCAGCTGAGGAGGTGACCCTGCTGGAATATGTGACCTTGTGGTTCACTTGAGGAGGGTGAAGAGAAGAGGATGAAGATGGGGTGAGTAACCGGGATTCGGTAAGTATATCCCTTTCCCCTTACAGAGTTGTCTCCTCTCCACCCCCCTTTTAACATGGCGACATGTGATGTCTCCCTCTCCACTCCCCTTTTTACACGACGACATGTTAGATGTCGGCCTCTTTTTCACTGGGGGACTGGGGTTAATAACTTGCTTCCAGTCCCCAAAGGGCCCATAGGCTACAGGACTGTCTCACAGTCTCGTCCCGGACCAAACCCCCCGCACCCCAACACCCCCCCCCCCTAACAAGCACTGCTGTGCTGGTGCATGAGCGCTTGTATGTGCCCGTCAGCGGCGGTGTGGGGGTTAAATTTGCACTTCTATAGGCGCCAGCGCGCCACCGGCAGTATGGGGGTTAACTGTACGGGGGTTAACTGTATCTCCGGAGGCTTGGGCTTCTCTCCCAGTGCCTCCGGCCGGGGCTGTTGTTTAGCGGCCGCGCTCTGCGCTCCGCGGTCGGCCGTGTTGTTATTTGAGGCCGCGGCTCGGCCCTTGCTAGGCCGCACTGTATTCCCGCCACAGGGCGGGTTTCGGGAGGTCCGCTCCTTTCCCGCCTTAGCGGATGGGAGTGTCTCTGTCGCTGGCCGTGCGCAGCGCGCTCAACAGGGCAGCGGCTAGTTAACCCTCTAGCCGCCGCTGCCCTGGGCGTTATGCATCATTGGGGAGGTGCGGGGGCCATTCTATCTACAGTACTGCATAGGCTACGGACTGCTGTAAGTGCCCCAGCTGAAATAAGTATATTATTACGGGATCATCTATCTCCCTAGTCCTACAATGTCCTCAGATGCCATATTCTGCATCCGCTCAGTTGGGTGCCCAGACCTGACGTAAGGATACAAGCAAAAAAAAAAAATCTGTATCTAGTGGATTCACATGGAATAACATCCTCCCTGTATTCTGCCCGTTGCATTCCCCGCTTCAAGGTGTAATGCACTACAGGGGCGAAGGTACTGCTGTCGGCGGCCATGTGCGTTACCCCCTTCCAGGGGCGAAACTGCACTCTCATTGGATACGGTGTGGCCTTGTGCATACCCCCTTCCATAGGCGGACATTGCACTCTTACTGGATTGGTGCGGCCGTGTGCATGCCCCCTTCCATAGGCGGACATTGCACTCTTACTGGATTGGTGCGGCCGTGTGCATGCCCCCTTCCTTAGGCGGACATTGCACTCTTACTGGATTGGTGCGGCCGTGTGCATGCCCCCTTCCATAGGCGGCAGATTGCACTTCACGAGATACACCGCTGGAGATACACCGTTGCCGTCTGCAACTGCCGCCAACTCCTTCCATAGGTGGCATATTGCACTTCACGAGATGCAGTGCTGGATGGGTACAGACCCCCCTTCCTTAGCTGGCGTAGGTACTCTCACGGAATACTGTGCTGGCCATGTGCATACCCCCTTCCTCAAGTGGAATATTGCATGTGCATAACCCCCTTCTGGGCGGAATACTGCACTCTCACTGACTACGGTGCTGGCCATGTGCATGACCCCCTTCCCAAAGCGGCATGCTGCACTCACTTAAAATGGTGCTGGCCACATACATAACCCCTTCCATAGGCAGGATTTTGCATAGGCGGCATACTTGCACTCTCACTGGAGTGGTGCTGGGCATGTGCATAACGCCTTCCTTAGGTGGAATTCTGCACTCTCTGGATACGCTGCCGACCATGTGCATGACCCCGTTCCTTAGGCGGAATTCCGCATAGGTGGCATACTTGCATTCTCACTGAGTGGTGCTGGGCATGGGCCTAACCCCTTCCATAGGCGGAATATTGTGCTCTAACGGGACACACATGCTGACCTTGTACTCGCTCCCCCTTTCTTGGGCGGCATTTTACACACACACAAGCACTGCTGTGCTGGCCACATGCATGTCCTCCTTCATTGGCGGAGTGGTTGCACTGTCACAGAATACTGCGGGCCACACGCTTGGCCCCCTTACTTGGTGGATTGTAGCACTCTTGCTTAATGCGATGCTATCCATTGTCCCCATTCTCTAGACGGACTTCCTACGTTCCTTCTCGTTACAGTGTGGTCATGGGAATTACCCCCTTCCGGGCGGAATATGGCACTTCTCTGGATGCGGTGCTAGCCGCGCAGATGTCCTCCTTCTCTGAAGACGGTACTGGTATTGTGCATCACTCCCTTCTTAGGCGGGCTATTACACTCTTACCGCACGTGTTGTGCCTGTGCATATCCCCCTTTTCTAGGCTGACTGCTTGTGTTCCATCGCATACTGTACTGGTAATGTCCATCACGGGGCACACTGCACTTCCCTAGATGCTGTGTGGCTCTATCGTGAGCCCCTGCAATGAGTCATGCGATCCGAGCTAGGCGGGGCGTATCCCTGGTTGGCCGGTATTTGGCGGTTCCACTCTTTGGCAGTATCCACCATACTCGTGGGCAGGGGCTCTATCATTGCTACGGTTCCCTCATCTCCTGCTATTCCCTCCTCTTCGGATGTAGTGTGAGTGTGGTATGAGTCTTAACCATGGTCGCCCTCTGCCGACTGCTCTCCTCTAGAGGGTCACCCAGCTGCCCCTGGGTGCTTGGGGTCTGCCTGGACCGGGGACCTCCACCTTGGGTTCTTCATGGTATTCGGCCTCTGCAAGGCGGCATGCCAGGTGACACGTGGAGTTTTGCGTGTTTTACCACTTGAGCTGTTCCGCTCTGATGCTGGCTACCCTGTTACCCACTTCTCCTTCCCGGTGCAGTGGTTATGCTTGCGTTCTGTCTTGGCTGCTTCTTCTCGCTGGTTCGTTTTTTTTTTTGGCTCCCGCTCGGGCCCCGGCCGGGCTCGGAGTCTGTTCCTTCACAACTCTCTCCTTTAGGGAGAGTATGGTTGTTGATTTCCAGTCCTTGTTACTGCAGATGGTTCCAGAGTTCCTGTTGTGACCTCAGACCGTCTCCCTCGTGCACACTAGCTGTACTAGCTGTGTGCCCATTTAGCGTGACTTCCGCGTTCTACGCTCCCGGTTAGGTGAGAGATTACTCCGTTTTTAGGCGGTGGTCTTGCTGTACTCTTATCCTCTCGGTAGGTTGACCCCCAGCGTTTGGATCTGGACCGCTGCCGTTTGGTAACTGTAGTGCTTCCAGCACTTACTTTCTATTCCTTGCCATTTTGGCCCCTGACGGTAGACTGTAGCCTCTTCGCTCCCTGTACTGGTCTTCCGTTCGCTCGGGACTACGGTAGTGATTGTGCCCACAATTATACCTCATCTGTTTCGAGATTAGTTATTCTCTACCTTAACTGCCGTTGCTCTGTAACCCCTATCTTCTTATTGTACTGAAGGTTGCTGCATTGCATTCTACAGCAAGGCCATCTACATCCCTTCCTGAGGTAGTCCTTGCTTGGGGACTGCTCTTTGGACGGGGTTTGTCCTTGGATCTGCCTACCGCTTTTCCCCCGTCAAGGGGTTGGCTGCATGTTTCCTCTGGTGGCACTATCGGCATGGTCTTTTTTTGTGAATTGCTCCTGGCATCTGTCGGATGCTGGGCGGCCCCTTCGTTACTCGGTCTGCTCTTCTGCTCATCCGCTTCAGGCCAACACGGGGAAAAGTTTTGTGTGCCAATGAGACCAGTTTTTGCTGGACTCCTCTGCCCAGGTTACTGGGCTGCGCCTGCTCCCGGCGTTTTTTTCTCGCCTGTCTAGTCGATATCCAGTGGGCACGCTAGTTTCCGCTCCCTACATTACCTCCACCGGAGGTACTCTTCTTTTTCTTTTTTCCTGTCCTTCAGCAGCTGCTTCGCTCTTGCTGATGTGCATGCTTGTTCAACTTCTTGGAACAGGGCAGTTCTCTCTCAGCGTCCTCGCACCTTCTCGCTGCCAGGGCGGGTACATTTTTAGGGGTCTGCTTCGATCCTAGAGCTCTTCTCGGTTTTGTCGAGGCTGCAGAGTTCCTCACTTCGTTCCCGCTCCTTTCGTCTTCCTGCTATCTGTGCTGGCCTTGGGCCTATGGCTGGGTAATCTGGGACGCATGTCACTTGTCCCTCTTCTCCGGGGTCTGCCGGTCCTCTGTTCCAATCTCTATTCTGCTGGGGGGAACCTTGGTTCCCGTGGTGTTCCTCGGGTCTTAACCATCAGGGTTACATTCATTTTCTCCATCTGTGCTCTGTAGCAGCTTGCACTTGCCTTCCTGACATTGGGTTCTTCTGGTGCCCATTCGCCTGTGGCACAGGTGTCTGTTGGCGGCTCATTGCTGTGCGGAGCCCTGCTTCTATTTCGCAATGGGTGCCCTCTTCGGGTGCCCCTGTTCTGTCGTGGATGGGCTGCCTTCCTTATCCCTGGGGAGTTTATTCCTCCTCAGGGTGTCTCTCCTCTCCCTCTCCAAAGGTGGCGGGTTGTCTCATCTGGATTTGGTGAAGCCTGAGGCTTCTTTTCTGTCTCCAGTTCCTACGATGTGCGAGTCGTCTTCTTATTGGTCCTAACGATCCTGTCGTGGACACTTCCGGGTGATTTTCGAGGTGGTTCCTCCCACCGCGGAGATTTCTCTCCCCAGTTGGGGTTCCGCCCCCTACTCACGGCTTCCCCGCGGTGGTGGGCGTTTGAATCTTATCGCATCATATCTCGCCGCCGCTGCGTAGACAGCTGCTTGGCTCCTGTGCTCTGGGGAGTTCTTCCCAGGCGCGTCTTCCATCGGCTGACTCTGCCTGGGCCGACTGGTCGTACAGGCGGCAGGGTTCTGAACACCACATCTGGTGGCGTCCCTGCGTGGTCTGTGGTTTTTTCCTCCCCGTTGACTGCTTTTGGACGTCCCACGGTTCCTGTGTCCCCCAATGAATATGTGCGAGAAAACGAGATTTTGTATAACTTACCAGTAAAATCTCTTTCTCGCTCTTCATTGGGGGACACAGCACCCACCCAGTATTGTGTTCTGCAGATTGGTGGTGCTTGCCGGTGGGCCTTCGTATTCTTCGGTCCTTCGGTTTTGGGTGTTTCTCTCCTTTTTAGTAGTTGGTCTGCTTCTCCTACTGCTTCTGCACAAAACTGAAGATCCTTCTCCAGGCTGGAGAGGGTATAGCTGCCGGAGGAGGAGCTAACAATTCTAGCCTAGTGTCAACGCCTCCTAGTGGACATAGCTATACCCACGGTTCCTGTGTCCCCCAATGAAGAGCGAGAAAGAGATTTTACTGGTAAGTTATACAAAATCTCGTTTTTTGTCACAAGTTAGTGGAATATGAGACTTTGTAAAAAAAATATATATATATCAATTTCCGCTAACTTGTGCCAAAAATTTTTTTTTTCCTGTGAACTCGCCATGCCCCTCACGGAATACCTTGGGGTGACTTCTTTCCAAAATGGGGTCACATGTGGGGTATTTATACTGTCCTGGCATTTTAGGGGTCCTAAAGCGTGAGAATCCAAATGCGTAAAAATGCCCTGTGAAATCCTAAAGGTACTCATTGGTTTTAGGGCCCCTTTGCGCACCCAGGCTGCAAAAAAGTGCCACACATGTGGTATCGCCGTACTGAGGAGAAGTAGGGCAATGTGTTTTGGGGTGTATTTTTATATATGCCCATACTTTGTGTGAGAAATATCTCTGTAAACGACAACTTTTAAAAAAAATTTATACAAAGTTGACAATTTGCAGAGATATTTCTCTCACCTAACATGGGTATATGTGAAAATACACCCCAAAACACATTGCCCTACTTCTCCTGAGTACGGCGATACCACGTGTGTGACACTTTTTTGCAGCCTGGGTGTGCAAAGGGGCCCAAATTCCAACGAGTACCTTTAGGTTTTACATGGCTGCTCACAATTTAGCCCCGCCCAAAATGCCAGAGCAGTAAACACACCCCACAAATGACCCCATTTCGGAAAGTAGACACCCCAAGGTATTCACTAAGGGGCATAGTGAGTCCGTCTGAGATTTTTTTTTTTTTGCCAGAAGTTAGCAGAAATGGAAACTTTATTATTTTTTTTTCCCTCAGAAAGTGTCATATTCCGCTAACTTGTGAAAAAAAATGAAATGATACATGAACTCACCATGCCCCTCCGCGAATACTTTGGGGTGTCTTCTTTCTAAAATGGTGTCATTTGGGGGGTATTTATACTATCCTGACATTCTAGCACCTGAAGAAACATGACAGGTGCTCAGAAAGTCAGAGCTGCTTCAAAATGCCGAAATTCACTTTTTTGCACCATAGTTTGTAAACGCTATAACTTTTACCCAAACCAATAAATATACACTTATTGGATTTTTTTTTATCAAAGACATGTAGAACAATAAATTTTGTGAAAAATGTATATAGAAATGTAGTTTTAAAAAAAAAAAATTACAACAGAAAGTGAAAAATGTCATTTTTTTGCAAAAATGTCGTTGCATTTTTATTAATAGCAAAAAAAGTAAAAATGTCAGCAAGAATGAAATACCACCAAATGAAAGCTCTATTAGTGATAAGAAAAGGAGGTAAAATTAATTTGGGTGGTAAGTTGTATGACGGAGCAATAAACGGTGAAAGTAGTGTAGTGCGGATTTGTAAAAAAGGGCCTGGTCACTAGGGGGGTATAAACCTGTGGTCTTCAAGTGGTTAAACATGTGAACCTCTGATCGCCCATATAATACACTGTAGTGCTCCTGTATTGCAATGTATTTTATCGGCAGAATATACATTGTTAGGCCTCTGGTTGCCATAGCAACACATCACAGCATTGACTGCGACTTCTAAGGGATAATTGCCAGGATCTGAGGTATCTGCCATCTCGGCAGTGAGAGCCGGTAATAAGCTATATTATATATCTGACAACCGCAAGTGATGGCAAGGGTAGAGCTCCTAAGCCATAATAGCGCATCGCTCAGTGTTAACTACCTGCTTGCATGTCGCTGAGCAGGGAGGGTTAAAAGCTGGACTTGACAGATCCGAAGTAGCCACTACATTGGTAAAGTTTTGACTGGCACCTAACTTTAGTTTTTTATGAAATGCCCGTTACCTGGCCACTGATAAATTGAGTTGCCACCAAGGGTGGTATGACTGGCTCTTGAAGTCCATATTATTTGTGTTCTTGTTACAGAATGTTATTTGTACGTGTGTTGTTGATGTGCATTAAAAAAATCAATGTTTAATGTGAAATGGTTCTTTTTTGTGTAATTTCATAGCTCTGAGTCATTTAGTATTACGGACACAGCGGAAGATGAATCTACTTTTTTAGCCCGTTTAACCTACATTTGGAAAGGATTTCTTAATATGCCTTCTGTAGCGAAATTTATGATCAAGGCTTACCCCGTGTCTGGGTCACTGGAGCATTTATCAGAGGTGAGAAAATATTTGATTTGGTTTTAAATTGTGATGGTTGTTTTTATATAGTGCTTTAACATTGCTTATATAAAGTGGTCTGTCGTGTTTTTTTTAGTTATATGAATTATATGTCTACCTTTAAAAAATGGAAATGATATACCAGGAAAGATAATATTGTGTAACACATCACATTATCTAACATTTTTCCTAAAGGCTGGGAGTGTGTTAAATTATAAAAAAACAAATACCCATCTAAGCCACCTCTGGTCGCGCCAGTCTCCGTTTACTTGTGGACATCTGTCACCTGCCATCTAAGCGATATTACTGTTAACACCAGTTATCGGCATCAGCCTCAGTTGAGACCCCCATCAGCCTTAGTTGAGACCCCCATCAGCCTTAGTTGAGACCCCCATCAGCCTTAGTTGAGACCCCCATCAGCCTCAGTTGAGACCCCCATCAGCCTCAGTTGAGACCCCCATCAGCCTCAGTTGAGACCCCCATCAGCCTCAGTTGAGACCCCCATCAGCCTCAGTTGAGACCCCCATCACACCCCTTCATCAGCCTCAGATCGGACCCCCATCAGACCCCTTCATCAGCCTCAGATCGGACCCCCATCAGACCCCTCCATCAGCCTCAGATCGGACCCCCATCAGACCCCTCCATCAGCCTCAGGTCGGACCCCCATCAGACCCCTCCATCAGCCTCAGATCGGACCCCCATCAGACCTCAGATCAGGCATTAAAATAAATAAGCTTACCTCTCCTGCTCCGGATGGCGCTGCCACTCTGCAAATCCACGTGCCCACCACTTGTCTTCTTCCGGCCTGGGTTGCACTGTGCCCTGACGTTGCACAGCGTCAGGTCATACTGTGTGCCTACAGGCACTATATCCTGAGTGCAGAGCGGGGCCCATAAGAAGACAAGAGAAGGTGAGTACAGCCAGTACAGCGCTTCCCTCACCGTTCTCCGATGACCATGGTTATTGGCATTCGGACTATAAGACAGACTGGCCCTTTTCCCCCACTTTTTTTGGGGGGAGGGGTCTTAAAGTCCCAAATATATGGTAAAGAGAAGATTTGGGATGAACCCTTGTGACCCAAAATGTGGTAGATTTTCTAACATACTTTTGGAAAACATTATACGAAGGCCCTGATACCTTTATTTTACAAATACTGTGACGTTTTTTACACTCGCAAGCAGCAATACTAACTTATTTGGATGCTCGTCATGTTGTTTTTGTGTGGCTTGGAAGGGGTTAGCCACTTTTCTGATAAAGTTTCAGAAAATGTCATGTCTGATATGTATTTGAACGTGTAAAATTGATAATTTCTTACCCTGTGACTTACCCAAGTGACCACCTTCCCGGCTGCTGTCTCTTCTGCTCTGTTGCCAAAAGTAATCAGCGCATGTGCAGATACATGCACCATTATCTCCTGTATCTGCACATATGCTGAAGACATTCAATGCCGGCACAGCAGAAGAGGAGGAGGCTGTCAAGTGGGGAAATCATTTGACGATTGCCATCATGGGAGCCATGGACATGGCAACTTTCAGCTTGCAAGCTGGGGTGAGGAATGATTTTACACGTTCACCTTCCAGTGCACATTAGATATCTGTAAGTCTCCTTACACCGATTAAGGCGCTCTCTCCCCAAGGAGAGATGGTACCCCCCAAATCCTGAAATTACATTAGAAAGTGGCAAACCCCTTTAAGTGCTCTTCATTCATTTGCTGTGTATGGCAACTGTATATCTTAAAAGCCCTTACCAACCTGTATAAGTGTATTATGTTTTTGCATACCAATCAACAGAGTCTTCATAGAGTCTGTGGTCTGCATTTTGCGGACAGGTATAGGACATGTACTGTCTTTAGCGGCATGGACATACGGATAAGGAAAGCACACAGATGAGTTCCATGTGCTTTCTGCATCTGTATGTCTGTTTTTCAAAATATAGAAAGATATAACCAAATTGCACATGGACCAGATCCTTATTTTGCGGATCCGCGGTTTGCAAACTGCAGAATGTACACGGTGGTGTGCATGAGGCTTTACTGTGGCATTTGGGTACAGGATACTTATGCATTCATTTTTTCAGACAGCATAGAGTTTGATCTGATTATTTCCATTCTGGGTATTCTGCTGTAACATAGTAACATAGTACATAAGGCCGAAAAAATACATCTGTCCATCCAGTTCAGCCTGTCATCCTGCAAGTTGATCCAGAGGAAGGCAAAAAAAAAAAAACGTGTGAGGTACAAGCCACCTCCTTCCTGACTCCAATCAGGCAATCAGAGTAACTCCCTGGATCAATGACCCCTCTCTAGTAGCTATAACCTGTAATATTATTACACTCCAGAAATACATCCAGGCCCCTCTTGAATTCCTTTATTGTACTCACCATCACCACCTCCTCAGGCAGAGAGTTCCATAGTCTCACTGCTCTTACCGTGAAGAATCCTTTTCTATGTTTGTGTACAAACCTTCTTTCCTCCAGACGCAGAGGATGTCCCCTCGTCACAGTCACAGTCCTGGGGATAAATAGATGATGGGAGAGATCTCTGTACTGTCCCCTGATATATTTATACATAGTTATTAGATCTCCCCTCAGTCGTCTTTTTTCTAAAGTAAATAACCCTAATTTTGATAACTTTTCAGGGTACTGTAGTCCATCCATTCCAGTTATTACTTTAGTTGCCCTCCTCTGAACCCCCTCCAGCTCTGCTATGTCTGGAGCCCAGAACTGTACACAAACCACACCAATGCCCACGTTGTACCCTCAGGATACTACACATTTATTTACAAAAAGGTCACATAGACCTACTAACTCCTTTTAGGGGTTACAACATAGATATTAAAACGTAACCTTTATTATATTTTTATAAAAGCTGATACATTTATACACCCAGTCCCATTAAGATTATCAGGGAAGGAATCAGATATTCCACTCAATACTGAATGTGTGTAATCCTCTTTTACTTGGAGGTACTGCTTATGGCTGCAGTTCACTTTGCTATGTTATAATGTGTGCATCTTCCATAGGTTAATTCATATGTTTTTCTACATTCCTATCAGGAATCCAGCGCATTCGTTGCTCAAAATTGTGCTTGATGGCAACCTACAACTTTGTTGCAACACTGGAATGTGTAGCCAATTGCTCACTCTTTGAAGCTTCTTGGCAATCAGATTCCGATAAGTCAGTATAAGTCAGTGTTGTAACACTGTGATTGTATAATAGAGCAGATTTCTATTTGCTCCTACTGCACTTATATTATGGCGCTGGAACCACTTGACTAATTCCTAGGTTTGTGCACACATGCTTTGTCACACTATGGCTCATGAGAGAGGAAATAGATTCCTACAAAATTACCAGGGAATGGTTTCCCTATTTTATTGTAAAGGGGGCGCCCACTGCTCACCCCTCTTTACTAAGAGCCAACTTTCTCAGCCATGCAGATACACGCCATGTCTCCGTTATTCCCACTATGTCATAGTCCTCCTCACACATCACTAATTCTAGCTCACAAGTTTTATTAGTCAGGCTTCTGGCATTAGTGTACAAACAAGTAAGAGGTTTATGTATATATTTTACCCTACACCTTTCCTTCTGAACTGTTCTAGTCCCTCCTTCCATTCCTGCTCCAGTCCCACTACCTTGCCCCCGGTCTCTATCTGCACTCTCTTACCATCCTATAACGTAATTACAACCCCCCACCACCACCACCACCACCACAAACACTCCTCCAACCTTCTAGCCATCTTCTCCCCCATTGAGGTGCAGCCCGTCCCTACGACAGAGCCTATAGCCAACAGAGAAGTCGGCCCAGTTCTCTAGGAACCCAAACCCTCCTTCCTACACCAGTTCTTGAGCCACTTGTTAACCTCCCTAATCTCCCGCTGCCTTTCTTGTGTGGCTCGTGGTACAGGTAGTTTTTTGGAAAACACTACCTTTGAGGTCCTTGCCCTAAGCTTTTGATCTAAATCCCTAAAATCATTTTTAAAGTACTCTCCATCTACCTCTAACTTTGTCATTGGTTCCGATATGCACCTTGACTGCTGGATCTTCTCCATCCCCTCCCAGTAATCCGTCAACTGGATCATCGATGTGTCGAACTCTAGCGCTGGGAAGACAACACACCGTTCGACGATCCTGGTCTTTGTGACAAATTGCCCTTTCTGTACCCCTAATAATGGAGTTTCCCACTATAAGCACCTATGTGGCCTGCTCTGCTCTCCTGGTCCCCTGCTTATGAGAATTGACATTCCCCTGACTGGCAGAGGAAGTGTCCGGCTGCAGCAGTACTCTACCTGAACGGACATCCCGTCATCTGCCAACCTTGCAAACTTGTTGGAGTGTGCCAGATCAGGGCTAGCCTCCCTGGCTCTCTTCCCTCTACCCTGCTTTCTAACTGTTATCCAGCTAACTACCTCACTTTCCTGAGCCTCCTCGCTAATACCGTCCCCCACATCTACCCCATAGAGTGCTTGCTCAGTGAGCAGCAAACTGTTTTCCAAATTGTCAACGCTTCTCAGCGTTGAAACTCGCCCGGTTAGATACTCGATGTACTATTCCAAACGGGCAATTTGCTCACATTTTGAACAAAGATATGCACCCTCAAACGGCTGTTCCAGGACTGCATACATTAGATAAGATGTGCACTGGTCTGTGCTAGGGGTCGACCGATTATCTGTTTGGCCGATATTATCGGCCGATATTCATGATTTGCACAGTTATCGGTATCGGCCCCTAACCAGGCCGATATACCGATAACTGTGCTATCACAGAACATGAGCGCGCCGCTCTCAGCGTGGCCATGTTCCCTCAGCAGCACAGGGGAGAAGGAGGCAGTCCCTATTGCCGCGGATCGCAGCGCTCTATCAGAGGCAGGGTCTGGGCAATGTGCTACTAATGCCTGCGTTTGTAATATCTTAAACCTTATTATCATTGGTGGCCAGTGCGCCCTCAGCCCCCCCCTGTCCACAGTATAAAAAACATTGGTGGCTAGTGTAGTGTAGTCCAGCATGGGAGCTGGTGTAGATCTCTTCTATAATCAAAGCCAGTTTCCTGGTGTAGATTATAATACATGTGATGGACCTTCTACTCTGGCCCCTCATTGCTTGCCTCTTTGGAAAGTGGCGAGTGGTGAGAAAACCCTCAAAAAGTCAAAACATTTTGTGCAACAGCAGTGTGCGCCAAAGTTTGTGACTTTTTGGCCCTCCCTTTCCGCCGCAAAGGGGATGATAAATGCCCTCCTGTACATTTACAAAGGTAATCATCTTTTTGTTCACATAATATCTTGCTGGTATTATCCTTTTAATATTTTTATTGCATTTTGTATTTTATGATCAGGACCTTCCGGAAAGCATACAAGTAGGTGGAAGGATTTCCCCACAAACTGTTTGGGACTATGTAGAAAAGATAAAGGCCTCTGGAACCAAGGTAACATAATCGGGATTATCAGCACTTTCATGAAGTAATATATTTGACTAACATTTTGAAATACACATTATCATTTACATGTTTAAAGGCCATGTACACCTTTGGGGCCCATTTTATTTTTATTATTAGTGCATTGTACTCATTTTGAGCCAAAAATATTTTTCCCAATTGGTCTTTATTAAAAATATCGAGTCGTTTATCTGTACAGGGCTGAGATGCTGTAGTAGCAGGATCTGAATTTTGTCTTTTTTCCATCAGCCAGTTTCCCTGATGGCTCCTGATCTCTGATCTCATATAAACACTCATTATAGCTCAGTTCTTATCTTACTGATAAGTGAGCTTAATAAGTGTTTATGACCTCTTAGTAGTTTAGAGATAATGTTTAGGCTACGTTCACACGACGACAATTGTCGCGCGACAATTTGGGAACCACTACACTGCAACATTTGTAGCGCGACATTGATGTCACATTAATGTCGCGCGACAATTTTTATAATGGGAGTCTATGGAGGTGTCGCACGTGCAACATGCGACATGTTGCGACTGCGACACAACAGTAGCAAAAAATCCATCCCGGATGGATTTTTTCCAACTCTCGTGTCGCAGTCGCAGCATGTCGCACTGCGACACCATAGACTCCCATTAATAAAATTGTCGCGCGACAATAGTGCGACTTTTTGTCGTCCGTGTGAACGTAGCCTTATTAGGTAACCTGCACAAAGTGAAAGTTAAAATAACTGTCACAGAACGGCTCAATAGTTTTAATAAAGACCAATTGAATAAATGATTTTTAGCCTCCGAATAAATTGCCTCCGAAGGTGTACATAGCCTTTAAAGCCTACCAGTCACTGGCAACAGAAGCTTGCCTAATTTAGAGGGCTTCTCCTCACATTAACTGTTATTTTAATACAAATTAGAATGGAAAAACTAGTTTACAAATTTATTTTCTGTAACAAAAATTCCCTGGTTGCGAATATTCCTTTTAGGCCAGTCTCACTCTAGTGCTATACATCTGGCAGGCTGTACATCCTCACGCAGCGGTTTTCTTCCAGCCGACTCTCTGCATTTTTGTCCGGTTGCGGCCGGATCTCCGTTACAGTTGGTGGGACTGGACAGAGATACCTCCAGCAAAGAGATCCGACAGGCCTGCCAGAACAGACCGCCGTATGTATTGCGCTAATGTAAAACTAGCCTTACTTGATTGTAATTGTGCCCCCTGGTTTTAAATCTGTGTAGTAAAGTGCACCCCTTGCTACATAGCTAAAAGAGCAGGCCACACATGCTCACTTCCATCCTTCATCTGCCACCAGGTGGATCCTTTAGTAGCTGTGACTGTTGCAGGGAGAGTGCTGCAGCAGAAAGCACGGGTGAGCGTTGTGCTCCTGAATCGGTCTGCTGAATTCTGGCCACGCTCCGCTAGCACAGCATTGGCAGGTGGCATCTCACTGGAAAGAACATTTGGGAGGAGCAGAACCTGTTTCTTAGCTGACTGCAGTCAGCTTTTCTGAGTGGATTTCTGGTTATGCTTACTGGCTGAGAGCAACTGACAGGTGGCAACTTCTCCACAGATTTGATGCCAGGCGCATTAATCCCTTCAAGACTGGGTGATTTTTAATTTTTTTCATTTTCGTTTTTTACTCCCAACCTTCCCAAAGCCATAACTTTTGTATTTTTCCATTGGGCTTGTTTTTTGTGGAACAAGTTGTACTTTCTAATGGCACCATTTACGGCTGCATACAATCTGGTGGGGAAGTCCAAATTGAGTGGAAACTTTTAAAAAAACTAAATTTTACTTTGCATTGCAGCGAATGAACCAAATATGTGCATTTATGCAAAGTTTGTTGTACAAAGTACAGTGACCATTTTATTATTACTTCATTTACAGGAGACCTGTGTAATACGGTTTACTCCGGAGACGGAAGAAGATCAGATATCTTACACACTGCTATATTCTTACTTCAGTAGCAGAAAACGTTATGGTGTAGTCGCAAACAACATGCGGCAGGTGAAAGACATGTATCTCATTCCCTTAGGAGCCTCTGAAAAGATTCCACACTTCTTTGTACCCTTCGATGGGCCTGGTAAGTTTTAATCACTTAAGATGATCTTACTTGGTCGGGCTTGTTCACATTGCATTTTCTGTATTTCTGTTTTGTTAGAGGGACAGAAAATTTGAGGAACAAAAAAAGGAATCAGTTAAAAAGAATCCGTCACCCTGATGTTGGAGCATTATCTAAAGTAATACATGAGTAGTATGCAGATATGGACTACTGATCACTATTCTCCCGCTGTCAGCTCTCAAACAGCGTTGAAATACATTGTGAGGACTGCTGTGCATGTGCGCACGAGTCCTCTACATTATGTTACAACAGCGCAGCAGTCCGAACTGTCTATTTTAGTTCAGCTTTGAGTGCTGACAGCAGCGAAACTGGGGGCTGTCGAAATGTAAAAAATAGTGATCTGGATTCCCTTGAAATGAATTGAATGACTGATGAAAATGGTTTCTGTCATTCGTTGACTTCACTGTTAAAGGAAAAAAAAGTTAAGCCCCTTTCTACGGGTGTTTTTCATTATTTTTCGTGAAGAAAAGCGCAGCTGAAAGCACTTTTCTATTTTCTTGTCAAAGATAATGGAATCAAATGGTGGGCTTACTTGGAAATTGGTTTTGATGGTGGCACATTCCCTTTTAACATTACATTTTGAAATGCGAATGACTGTACCTTGTATTTAACAAAATAATATTTACATATCCCTCTTATTTATTCACCCACCTCAAGTCACGCCCTGCCGTCCTTGATTGACAGGGCCAGGCAGCGCTCGTCTCCTCCTGCCGACCCTGCGTGCTGGGACTGCGCATGTGCAAGATGCATACAGGGCCAGCCGGAGAAGACGAACGCTGGCCCTGTCAATCAAGGACAGCAATGCGTGACTTGAGGTGTGCGAACGGAGCTTCTAGGAGCAGGAACAACCGGCCCGAGAGGCTAATTAGCATATTATAAAAGTTTTATTTATATTGTGCATTAACGGGGGCATCCAGAATTAAATTGTGCAGTAACGGGGGCATCCAGAAGCATAAGATTAGGAGAGTTGGGGTCTGCTGACATTAGCACATCGCTAATGTCAGCCATTTTAATAGGGTTAAATCTGGTGACAGAAACCCTTTAACTCACCAGAAGCTCTTTTCAATTTTGACCACAGCAGCCGAGTAGTCAATTATTTATGCCAATTGAACTTTTACAAATTTTTTCACCCACAAACCTAATTTTTATTATTTTTACTTAAACATGCGATCTTCGGATCACTCATCTCATAGACCGCAGAAGTGATCCTATTGCAGTCTATGGGATTTTCATTGTTAGCTATAACAGACCTGGGAACTTTCCCAAGGCCCCAGGCTGTCATAGCAACTGATCAGAGCCCAGCGATTTCTCAGTGAGGGCTTCGATTAGATGGCTGAGAGAGCCCCCTCTCTCTGCTTAACCCCACAAATGCCACGATCACTATTGACTGCGTTATCTGAGGGGTTAAATTACTAGGTTCAGCGTCATTGCTAGGTATTGCACATCCAGCACCTGCTGTAAATCAAGCGGGCTCATACTCCGCACTACGACATATCTGTACATCATGGTGAGTGTAAAGGTTAAACAATCGGACATTTTCTGATTACACATTTCCTTTATAGGAAATGTGTACTTATAAATCAATATTTCTGTCTTCTGATATGTCCTAGATAAATGGGGTATTGGTGGGAATCTAGGCATTTCTTTCTCCACTAGAGGTTGTAACTAGCTGGAAGCAGCTTCTATAGGCATGACTTAAAGGATAACTGTCACATTTTTTTTTTTTTCAATATCTTAATAGAGACCATCTTCATGACATTAGTGGCCATCTTCATTTTTTTTTTTTTTTTATTATCCCTGAACCCCTATAAAACTCTCATTTTGCCCCCCTCAGCGCCTATTTTCACCCTAGCCTAAAAACAGGTTGCTATGTGAGGTCCGTCTATCTCCTGGAGGACGGGAGACGCACAGTAACTTGTACGTGCGCGCTCCCGGAAGTGAGAGCTCTCTATTATGCCGGTTTCAGGCTGCGATCTCCACTCTGGAGACTGCAGTCTGAAATCGCGTTAGTGCCCCAGTCTGCTGCCGTGCCCCCAGTGCCTTTTTATAAATAAATGCCCCCACTGCCCCCACATGCGGCCATCATTGCCACCATATGCCTCCATATGTCACCCGCTGCCCCTCCGTTCCTCCTCCTGGTTGTTCCCCCTCTGCTCCGCTCCTCCTGCTGCCGGCTGTATTCATCAGCGAGTGTTAGCTGTGACTTACAGCTAACACTCTGCTGCTACACCCCAGATCGGTGCTGACACCGATCTGGGGCGTTTAACCCCATAGATGCCGCGGTCAGCAGCCGCCCGCGGCATCCATGGGGTTAAGAGGGATGGAGCTCCCTCTCTCTTCTATCGCGCTGCTGCTGCGATCGCTCCACTCTGGAGATCGCAGCCCCCCGTGCGGCCATATGTCCTGCTGCCCCCGTTCCTCCCTCCTCCTCCTCCACCACGTGGCTCCTCCCTCCCCCTTCTGCTCCAATCCTCCTCTGCTGCCGTGTGTAATCTGCAGCGAGTGTTAGCTGTAACACACAGCTAACACTCTGCTGCTATGCCCCAGATCAGTGCTGGCACCGATCTGGGGCATTTAACCCATAGATGCCGCGGTCAGCAGCCGCCCGCGGCATCCATGGGGTTAAGAGGGAGAGAGCTCCCTGCGATCCGCTGCTGGTGCGATAGCAGCGGTGCGATCAGTTGTCATGGCAACCAGACGCCTTACAAAGGCGTCCTGGTTGCCAAGTTATCTAAGGCTGATGAGACCCTGAGGGTCTCATCAGCCTTAGTGTAAATGTAGCACTGACTATACAGTGCATTGCAATAGATGACTATTGCAATGCACTGTACAGTGATCAGGCCCACTGGATCTTCAGGATCCAGATGGGTCTTGATAAGTTAAAAAAAAAAAAAAAAAGTTAAAAAATAAATAAATAAAAATTTAAATGAGAATAAAATAAAAATGGTCTTTTTTCAAATCTGTTTGTCATAAAAAATAAAAAAATATACATAATTGGTATCGCCACGTCCGTAAAAAACAGCTCTATAAAAATATCACATGACCTAACCCCTTAGGTGAACACCGTAAAAAATAAAAATAAAAACCATGTAAAAAGCAATTTTTGTCACCTTATGACAAAAATTCGAACACAAAGCGATCAAAAGGCGTACGCCGCCCAAAATAGTACCAATAAAACGTCACCTCATCCTGCAAAAAATGAGCCCCTACCAAAAACAATCGCCCTAAAAATTAAAAAACTATGGCTCTGAGACTAAAACATGATTTCTTTTGTTTTAAAAATGCTTTTCGTGTTAAATGTAATTTTTTTTAAAAAGTAGACATATTATGTATCGCCACGTCCGTAAGGACCTGCTCTATAAAAATACCACATAACCTAACCCCTCAAGTGAACACTGTAAAAAATAATAATAAAAACTTTGTCAAAAAGCCATTTTTTGTCACCTTACATCACAAAAAGTGTCATAGCAAGCGATCAAAAAGTCATATGACCCCAAAAATAGTACCAATCTAACCGTCACCTCATCCCGCAAAAATGATACCCAACCTAAGACAATCGCTTAAAAACTGAAAAACGATGGCTCTCAGACTATGGAGACACTAAAACATGATTTTTTTGTTTAAAAATGATTGTGTAAAACCTAAATAAATAAAAAAGGATACATATTGGGTATCCCCGCGTCCGTGAGGGCCTGCTCTATAAAAATATCACATCATCTAACCCCTCAGCTGAACACCGTGAAAAATAAAAATAAAAGCAGTGCCAAAAAGCCATTTTTGTGAACTTACATCACAAAAATTGTAACACTAAGCGATCAAAAAGGCGTATGCCCCCAATATAGTACCAATCAAACCGACACCTCATCCTGCAAAATTGAAGACCATATCTAAAACAATCAGTCAAAAATAAAAAAGCTATAGCTCTCAGAATATGGAGACACTAAAACATCATTTTTTGTTTAAAAAATGCTATTATTGTGTAAAACTTAAATAAATAAGAAAAAGTATACATATTGGGTATTGCCACATCCGTAACGATCTGTTCTATAAAAATAACACATGATCTACCCTGTCAGATGAATCTTGTAAAAATAAAAATAAAAACAGTGCCAAAACAGCCCTTTTTGGTTACCTTGCCTCACAAAAATGTAATATAGAGCAATTAAAAATCATATTTACCCCAAAATAGTACCAATAAAACTGGCACCTTATCCCCTAGTTTCCAAAATGGGGTAAATTTTTGTGAGTTTCTACTGTAAAGGTGCATCAGGGGGCTTCAAATGGGACACGGCATCTAAAAACCAGTCCAGCAAAATCTGCCTTCCAAAAAATGGCGCTCCTTTCCTTCTGTGCCTTGCCGCCTGTCCTTACATCAGTTTACGACCACATGTGGGGTGTTCCTGTAAACCGTAGAATCAGGGCAATAAATATAGAGTTTTGTTTGGCTGTTAACCCTCGATGTGTCCCCATGACAGTAATTCTGCCGCCCATGTATGTCCCCCTATCACAGCAGTGATACAGCACAGATGTGGCCCCATGACAGTAATTCTGCAGCCCGTGTATGTCCCCCTATCACAGCAGTGATACAGCACAGATGTGGCCCCATGACAGTAATTCTGCAGCCCGTGTATGTCCCCCTATCACAGCAGTGATACAGCACAGATGTGGCCCCATGACAGTAATTCTGCCGCCCGTGTATGTCTCCCTATCACAGCAGTGATACAGCACAGATGTGGCCCCATGACAGTAATTCTGCAGCCCGTGTATGTCCCCCTATCACAGCAGTGATACAGCACAGATGTGGCCCCATGACAGTAATTCTGCCGCCCGTGTATGTCCCCCTATCACAGCAGTGATACAGCACAGATGTGGCCCCATGTCAGTAATTCTGCTGCCCATGTATGTCCCCCATCACAGCAGTGATACAGCACAGATGTGGCCCCATGACAGTAATTCTGCAGCCCGTGTATGTCCCCCTATCACAGCAGTGATACAGCACAGATGTGGCCCCATGACAGTAATTCTGCTGCCCATGTATGTCCCCCTATCACAGCAGTGATACAGCACAGATGTGGCCCCATGTCAGTAATTCTGCTGCCCATGTATGTCCCCCATCACAGCAGTGATACAGCACATATGTGTCCCCATGACAGAATATATATAGTGTAAGGCAGTGCTATTATATTATAAAGACTAGTTTACCATTAGTTTTCTTTGTCCACGCAACAGAGAATGTTCACACAGTTCTACCACTTGTGTATGTGATAGCAGGAGGGGGGCGTGTTTCAGTGTGGAGAGCACCTATTGGTTGAGGTGCAGAAACTAGTGCACGAGGAGCTCAATGCATTGTGGGTAGTGAGGGCAGGCGGGATTAGCCTCAGGGTGAGGGCAGCAGCAGCCATCTTAACTGAATAAGGAAATTGCAGTTTTGTGCAGACTGGTTGCTAAGGGCTGGATCTTATGAAATATGGGGCGAGTAAGTCTAATAGTTATTGATTCTGGAATATCATGTTATTGGTAACTACATATATGAACATTGAAATTTGGGTCTAAATGTGACAGTTATCCTTTAAATTCACTCAGAAGTCATGGTGCCAGACCTTTAAAGGGGTTATCAGGCAGGATACAGAGTTGCGGCATCTTGGGGATTTGTTAGTTTGTTTCCTCTGATCATGGCACCACATACAGGGCTTACAACAGATTGTTGTCTTAAATAGTACCTGTGCTGTTACATTGTTTCTTTATGGTATAGTGCTGTGGAAACACTATTTCCCTATAAATGAGGAGCAATTGTCTTATGCTCCCTTTCAGATTGCTGGGTATACGTTTTTCTTCCTATTTGGAGATATGGTCCATCCAACATAGACCGATGCTACACACTGGTCTAATCCTAGTGTAACACGCAAATATCCATAGCGGCACCCTCCTTGTGGATTGATGGACCTGACTTTTGAATAAAGTTTTTTTTTAACCCCTTAAGGACACGGCCCTATTTCACTTTAAGGACCAGGCCATTTTTTCAAAATCTGACCAGTGTCACTTTATGTGGTGATAACTTTAAAACGCTTTTTCTTATCCAGGCCATTCTGAGATTGTTTTTTCGTCACATATTGTACTTCATGACACTGGTAAAATGAAGTCGAAAAATTTCATTTTTATTTATAAAAAAATACCAAATTTACCAATTTTTTTTAAAAAATTTGCAATTTTCCAAGTTTCAATTACTCTACTTCTATAATACATAGTAATACTGCCAAAAAAAGTTATTGATTTACGTTCCCCATATGTCTACTTCATGTATCGATCATTTTGGGAACGCCATTTTATTTTTTGGGGACGTTACAAGGCTTAGAAGTTTAGAAGCAAATCTTGAAATTTTTCAGAAATTTTCAAAAACCCACTTTTTAGGGACCAGTTCAGGTCTGAAGTCACTTTGTGAGGCTTACATAATAAAACCACCATTCTAGAAACTACACCCCTCAAGGTATTCAAAACTGATTTTACAAACGTCATTAACCCTTTAGGTTCTCCACAAGAGTTAATGGCAAATGGAGATAAAATTTCAGAATTTCAATTTTTTGTAAAATTTTCCATTTTAATCCATTTTTTCCAGTAACAAAGCAAGGGTTAATAGCCAAACAAAACTTAATATTTATTCCCCCGATTCTGCAGTTTGCACGAACACCAAATATGTGGTCGTAAACTGCTGTATGGCCAAACTGCAGGGCGCAGAAGGAAAGGAACGCCATATGGTTTTTGGAAGGCAGATTTTGCTGGACTGGATTTTTGACACCATGTCCCATTTGAAGCCTCCCTGATGCACCCCTAGAGTAGAAACTCCATAAAAGTGACTCCATCTAAGAAACTACACCCCTCAAGGTATTCAAAACCAGTTTTACAAACTTTGTTAACCCTTTAGGTGTTCCACAAGAGTTATTGGCAAATGGAGATTAAATTTCCGAATTTCTATTTTTTGTTACCTTGTCTCAAAAAAAGTGTGATATAGAGCAACCAAAAATCATGTTTACCCTAGAATAGTACCAACAAAACTGACACCTTATCCCGTAGTTTCCAAAATGGAGTCACTTTTTGGAGTTTCTACTGTAGGGGTGCATCAGGGGGCTTCAAATGGGACATAGTGTCAAAAACCAGTCCAGCAAAATCTGCCTTCCAAAAACCATATGGCGTTCCCTTCCTTCTGTGCCCTGCCGTTTGGCCATACAGCAGTTTACAACCACATATGGGGTGTTTGTGCAAACAAGAGAATCAGGGCAATAAATATTGAGTTTTGTTTGGCTGTTAACCCTTGCTTTGTTACTGGAAAAATTGATTAAAATGGAAAATTTGCAAAAAAATAGCTGTTTTGGGACTGTTTTTATTTTTTGTTATTTACCTAGTTGAACTGACAGGTTAGATTGTGTGCTATTTCTATAGAGCAGGTTGTTACGGACGCGACAATACCAAATATGACTACTTTTTGGGGTTTTTTGTTTGTTTTACATAATAAAGCATTTTTGAAAAAAAAATTTTTTTAGTGTCTCCACATTCTGAAAACCATAGTTTTATTTTATTTTTTTGGGCGACTGTCTTATGTAGGGGCTCATTTTTTGCGGGATGAGATAGCGGTTTGATTGGCACTATCTTGGGGTGCATATGACACTTTGGTCGCTTGCTATTACACTTTTTGTGATGTAAGGTGACAAAAATGGCTTTTGACACCGTATTTTTTTTTTTTTTTGCTGTGTTCAGCTGAGATGTGTTATTTTTATAGATCAGGTTGTGACGGACGCGGCGATACATAATATGTATACTTTTTATTTATTTATATAAGTTTTACACAATAATATCATTTTTTAAAACAAAAAAAAATCATGTTTTAGTGTCTCCATAGTTTCAGCAGGTACCTTGTTCCAATCACTGCCAGCTGAGAAGCAGTGATCGGAACAACTCATGACGTACCGGTACGTCATGTGTCCTTAAGGACTCGGGAAACATGCCGTACCTGTACGTCATTTGTCCTAAAGGGGTTAACGGTCTTTCACAGGCAGTTAGATTTGACCTATCAGAAGTTAGGATAATCGACACAATCAGGTTCTTAGCAAATGGTTAATTCAGCATTGTACTGCTAATGAATAATTATTTCTTTTTTATATGAATGCTTACTAGCTATATATGTTTATTGTCTCTACAGGCCTAGAAGCACGTAGACCAAATTTACTTCTGGCTTTGATTATTCGTCAGAAAGTGAAACGACAGCACAGTACAAGCATTGATGACGAGCATTTAGGTTCCTCAGTTAATGTCCCAGAAAAAAAGAGGAACAGAATTGAAATAGAGGATGACGACGAGGAAGAAGATGATGAAAATGATTTTTTCAATTCCTTCACTGCTGTGTTGCATAAGAATAGAAACAGAGCACAGATTGCAGAAAACGAGGAACCACAGGCAACTGTTGAAACTGTACCAGAAACAGTTAAATTGGATCCTCCAAAGCCACTACGATTTCTACCAGGAGTATTAGTTGGATGGGAAAATCCACAGTCTACCTTAGACCTGGCTAACAATCCTTTACCTGTTGATGATATATTACAGTCTCTTTTAGGTACTACAGAAAATGTGTTCGAATGTAAACCACCATCTATAGCAAATAATGATAAGCCACTAAAAGAAGAAAAAAGTCAAGTAACTGATGAATCATTCACATCTGAAATAGATGTAGAAATGAACACGACATCCAGTACAGTAGAAGAAACAAGGGAAAATCAAACTCCTATAACCACATTATCTGAATCATCTGTAGGTCTTTCTCTGAAAGATAAACCTCCTGATGTTCCCACAGAAGTGTTTTTAAGTACAATGAATGTTCTGGGTGAGGAAACGGTCGATAAAAGTCTTTTAGCAGAACAAGATGAAGTCAAACATAATGTTGCACCAAATTCAAATATGTCTTCAATTTCAGTGACAAAAAGTAACGTTGATGATGATGGTAATGTTGCTTCTGTGGATGTTAGTTCAAGCCCCAAGAAATCTCCAAAGTTAATACACAGTAAAAGGGATCCTAGACAAGCAGCTGGAAGAGGTCATCATATTACAACTTCAGATACAAAAGATTTGGAATCAGACTCTCATCAGAATAAAGGATCCCCTGACAGTACATCACACCACAAGAAAGATAGGACAAAGAAACATGCTCACGAGGAACCTGATGTATCTTCACCTAAGAACAGACCAAAAGCCAGTTCGTATTCTTCTTCCACTGACATTGAAACGGATATAGCTGAAGAATTGAATACTGAAAAACCGTTCCCTCCAGATCTGCTTATAGATGACACTGATCCTCTCCAGCAATTTAGACGAGCTTTAGCCGCAAACAAATCCCAGACACAACCATTAAACGCTCCACACTCTGAAAATTCAGGCAAAAATCCAGTTCCTGCATTTTCAGGAACTTTTTCTCCATTAAGGTTACAACAACCTTCTTTCTTACCTTTAAAGAGTAGCCCTCCAGCTTTTCCGTTCCAACACGCTCCCGGCTTTCCTTTGCCGGGTAATCCACTATTCCCCTATGCGCCTCACATACCGCCTCTCTTACCAACACCATTAGGTATTGGCTTTCCAAGACCACCCAGATTTCAGTCTGCAGAATCCACTATCCATAACCCATTAGTTGCCTGGCACCCAGCACTTCAGTTAGCTAGACAGCCACCTCATTTTTATGGGCAAGTTAGTACTGGACCCCTGTTAAACACTGACCAAGTCAGGTACCAAGCACCACAAACGCTGTATCATAAAGACCACAGAGGTCCAGAAAGACGTCACAGTGATCCCTGGGACAAGCAAGATCGTATATCTGAAAGAAGTTCTAGTCGAGGAAGCAGAAGTGATCACAGGAAAAGATTTTATAGTGAGTCCCATCACTCAAGAGATAAGAGGCATGAGAAGGAATCTGGGAGCGATAAGCATGGAGATAGAGACTCTGAAAGAAGCAGGCGTAAGGATCGAGACAAAGAGAGAAGTCATGACCGAGATCGGAAAAGCCGTGATGAGTCACATAGGGAAAAAGAAAGATCTCGGTCTTCTCATAGTGACAAGTCTTCAAGTAAAGAAGGAAAAAGTGATAAATCTAAAAGTGAGGATCGTTCTCATGACAAAGAAAAAAGTCGGGATAAAAACCGAGATCGGATGGAGGAAAAAGAAAGGGATCGGCACCACAAAGACAAAAGTAGGGACCACAGTGATAAAACTAAAAGTAAACGATAAACTCATCCTGTTAGTTTTATCTCTTACTTGGTTGTGCCATCAATTTCTTATCAAATGTCAGTGTTTTCCAGACACAAACTGTTGTAAGCCTGATTGCCCGTTATGTTTTTTATGCTCAATTCTCACTAATCTTAAACTTATTTAACAAACCTTTTACACAAATGGAAATATGTTATGTCCAATATATTTCTTCCTAAATATGCTAACGTGTAATATTTAGTTGAAAATTTTGTGTAGAACAAAGCCGCTTTTTACACGCTAAGGTGTTAACATTTTAAAAGACAATTCAACAAAATGTTTTTAATTGCACAGTTTTTAAAGCCAGAATATCTTGAAGCTCTACAAAATCCTATTTGGAGATCTCGATAACTATTTGGTGCTGGAGAAAACAGATAACTTTTGGCAAATATTAATAAGTCTCCATGAGTTTCTTATTATGGTCAGCATATCAGAGTTGATTATGTTATGAATTATTGAATCAAAGCCGTTCGGTTAATATAGCTTTGAAATGCACTTGCCATAGGGGTTATATAGGCTAATCTTTCGAGCTTCAATTTCTTAGTAAGTTAAATTTAGAAATTTTTGTTTGTGCTTTAAATACTTGAAAATTCAGCTTGTACATTCTTGTGTTTTACTATTTTTTTATACTGTAAAATGTAAATATTTTAAGGAATATTTTGATTTTAAATATAAAAAAACTAACATATTTTGTCTCATTCCACTGTATGTAATGTTGTGCTTAATTCCTGTTATACAAAAGTAAAAGTTTTAGTAATATTTCTTGCATTTGCTGTACATGGATCCTTTTTATTGTAATGCGTTTATCTTTTCTACCTGTCAAGTATACATTTCTAGGTTTGCTTGTCACTTTATACATATTTGCATATGACAACATTTTTGCCTCTCACCAAGTAAGTCCACTCTGTGAAAACATTGGTTCAGGAAGTTAATGTTACAAACCCCTTTACATTCCAAGCACCTTTTATTTTGCTCTTCAAATATTATATCAACAGCAATATTCTGGTGTTTAATGCAAAGATGCAATTGGTGCCGCCATTTTAAAGGAACATTTTCATCAAAATTTTTATTGCATATTAACATGTATGTGAATACTCTGTAATTTTTTATATATTAAAAAAATATAGATTTTTTTTCTGGATATAATTTTTTGAAAACAAAACCTGTCCTAATCACACATCAGGACACATTACTTCAGCACACTGAGGTAAAGAACTGCCTCATCCTGCCCTGCTCTACTTATCAGGGATTATGATCCCGAATACAGATAAGATCTTCAGCTGAATCTCTGTAGGAATGGAGTTCATGAGGAGACTTGAAGCACAGAGGAGGAGGTGATAATGAGCAGTAGCACTTGTATGCAGTCTCCATTACCACAGCAACACATTAACACAGTCTGTCCTGTCCGTCCTCTCTGTACTTCATGTTTCTTCATGATCTCCATTCCTATAGAGATTCGGCTGAAGATCTTCTTTGTTCAGGATCATAATCCGTGACAATTAGGAGGGGAGGCTGAGGCATTTACCTCAGTGTTGTGAAGTAAGGTGTACTGCTGTGTGATTAGGACAGGTTTTTTGGACGGCGACCATTTTTATTTCTCCTAATGATTGCTCAATTAAACAATAAACCTTTCGGCACACTGATTATTTGCTAGGAGTCAGGTTCCTACCCCGCTTAGTATATGAAAAGATAACTCCAGCTTTATGCGTTTCAAGGTGCTTTTATTGAAAATGCGGCACGTAATAGTGACATTTCGGCCTAGATGGCCTTTATCAAACGATTGCCGCTGGTGGGTATAAGGTATAGGAAAAAAGCGCTGTGGGTAGAAAGAGCGTGAATCCACACGCTTGTGAGAGGAGCGCATCTCGCATCTCCTCTCACAAGCGCGTGGATTCACGCTCTTTCTACCCACAGCACTTTTTTCCTATACCTTATACCCACCAGCGGCAATCGTTTGATAAAGGCCATCTAGGCCGAAACGTCACTATTACGTGCCGCATTTTCAATAAAAGCACCTTGAAACGCATAAAGCTGGAGTTATCTTTTCATATCCTAATGATTGCTCCTCAGACAAAATGAGCCATTATAACTAAAGAAAGGTTTTTGGGAATATATTTATATTAAAGTAATGTTTAAGTATTTTCATTTTCTTAATTTCCGGAGAACCCCTTTAAGGCTGCATTGATGTCTGTGTTGTGAACTCCGAACTCCGTTCACTTTATGCGGCGTAGCTGGATACCATTCACTATAATTAGATCCGATAGGGATCCGGACGATTCTCGGCCTATATGCCGCCTTTCAGACTGACAAAACAAATGTGTGGTATTTCTTATCCGCCCGAAAGCTGACATATATTCTGGATACAGTGACTGGAAGAGAGTGCCAGAGTTTACAACACAGATGTGAACCTGTCCTTATTTCAGTCAGGCCATAACTGCAGCCAGTAAATGAAGAAGGGTATGAATGACTCAATTAGATCATTACACTGATAAGTACAATGCTCTTCTTTGGGTGTCTTTATCTAGGCCTTTCAGAACAATAATGCTGTCATACTGTTATCCCAATTCTACAGCAGCAGTAAACTAACAGCGGGTTACCAATCTATATAGGAGGTCTTATCTTTTGTGTGGACTGCTACAGAAGGACAATACTTTTTATTTACTTTTCAATGGTTTAGTACTGAAGGTATGCCTAACCTGCGTCCCTCCAGCTGTTGCAAAACTACAACTTTCAACATGCCCGGACAGCCTATAGCTATCAGCCTACAGCAGGGCATGGTGGGAGTTGTAGTTTTACAACAGCTGGAGGGCCGCAGGTTGAGCATCCCTGTTCTATGAATACTGAGTTGTTGTTGTTTTTTAAATGCTGCATTCTGGTAAAAATTACAGAGTTTCTTTTAAAAAACACGTCTTGCAACATTTTGTTTTCTTTACATTTAACAAAAACATACCAATATGTGAAATTGCTCTTCGTGAAGAGGGCCTTCTTGTATGAGAGGTGAAATTAGATTGTGCACTACAGGACAGGAACTGATGTGAATGATTACAATAGAAGTATGACACTGTGGACTATGTTGGTTCTATGAAAAAACAAAGGGATGTAAATGTTAAAGGGATTAAAACCTCTCAACAGCAGGAGGCATAACTTTAGGGGGAAAAAGGACCATATTCGATTTTTAATCCTCAGCTGCCCCAGTCCACAGCCTTCAGCTGGTTGTTTTCATTGCTGAAGCGGTTACGTGCATTAATAAACCATGGACTGACCGTTCTGGAGCAGTGGGGGATTGATAGGTGTTGCCTATTTCCATTTAAGTATACTTCCAGAGATCTTTTTAGGCTTCTTTCACATGAGTAATACAGATTGTGTCCGGATCTGTTCTGTGAAAAACTTATGGTTTTTGCATGCAAGTTCAATCCGTTTTTTTGCAATTTGTGTTCACTTTTCATTTTTTTACATCTGAATTGCATTCGTTATTCAGACGCATGATGAAAAACTTAAGAGTAACCATCTACATCTCCTAGCAACCATCAGTGAAAAACACATTGCTTCCGGATACTTTCCGTCCCATTCACTTCTGTGGAGCCAGAGCTGTGTAAAAAACGCACATTATCGAACATGCTGCAATTTTTCCTAAACAAAAAGATGATGCATGAAAAACTGCTCATGTACACAGATCCATTGAATGTGCATTGCATCCAGAGGGAAAACTGGCTTATGTGATAGAAGCCTTAGAAACTTCTGCTGTGCCCTGTTCTATAAATTAGCTTCATTTGCTTGTAGACATGCACCAATGCCAAAGAAAGGCCTAACCCTATTTTGACCCAGGTATAAAGTAAATATTAAAACTTCACTTTTAATTACAAATAGAAATAAAATGGCTGTGAGCCATACAAACAATTAAAATACGTTGTTGTCGCTCTAAGAGCTCTGATATTATTTATTTGCAAGGAAACCGAGATATGCACAATCTCTTATCCTGTGTTGCCAAAGGGTACCAGCGTAGGTTGAAAGCCAGTATAACAACTACTATGTAACTGACAGCCAGCGTCATTGACCTAATATGGAAGGCTACTGCAAATGATGTGAGGCGTCCGCTGCAGATGCCAGCGCCCCACTTGCGCAGAAATGTGGTGTGTAGAGGGCCGCCTATGGTTCGATACTAAGTGTTGATTGTTGATGGTTCTAAAGGATTAACTATGCTGTTTACAGACTATCTCACAGACTATCAGAGCTCTTAAAGTGACAACAAAGTATTTTAACTGTTTGTATGGCTTACAGCCATTTTGATGCAAAGTTTGATAAATTTGGTGCAAATAATGGCAATACAGACTCCTGCAAAACTGACTTGAAAAATTCCCCTCGTGATATTTCTCCCCAAATGATTGTGGCCCTTGGTAATCACCCCCAAATGATTTCAATATGGTGCCATTCATATGGTTTATGTTCCACGACTGTCCTAAGAAAGGTCATGTGTTTTCTTGGCACAGTGGTTGCACAGATACTGCTGGAAACTGTAGCGGGTGTCTGCTTATGGTTTGAAGGAGTTGTCCAGTATAAAAAAAACATGGCCGCTTTCTTACAAAAAGCACCATCCCTATGCGCAGGCTGTGACTAGTATTGCAGCTGAGCTCTATTGAAGTGAATGCGGCTGAGTTGTAATACCATACACAACCTGTAGACAGGGGTGATGTTGTTTTTGTTAGAAAGCAGCCTTGTTTTTCTCATCCTGGACAACCCCTTTAACTCCATTACATGGGGCTAAACTGTCAGCAGGTCCTCCGCATTCAAATTGAAAAGCCCCTCTGGTTTTTGCCACAAAATACTTGCCTTTGACAAGATCCCCGTTAACTAACCCTTAGATAGCTACAGTATGTTATTTTTTTTTAGAGGTAAATTATGCCATATGCAAATAAGCTGGACAATCCCTATGTGTCCTGTGTGTTGGGATCTTGGGCCTTCATGGAGCAGACTTGTTTTCCAGCCTATGCTACTGATGTGAAATCTGCCATTACGGAATATCATAGCCATCCTAGCCATATACTTGTCAAATAATGTCCACGTAAATGCCATGATCTAATTTTTCATAGCAGAACATTTCCTAGAGCACACTGCTTCCACCGCTTCGCCTACTCCACGTTGTGCAATTTGGTGCCATCTCTTCCCCTGGTAAGTGACACACACACACCAGGCGATTCACATGATGTAAGACCAGGCCACCTATTTACTTTCCACCAGGCCTTCTTCCATTTACACCTACACATAAACAACCCCCAAAGCTCAATCGTCTAATCATATTGTTTTATGGTGGATTTTAAGATTTGGGAGTAAATAGGCTTAAACTATTACTATGCAGTGTTACAAGACATATACAGTGGTTCTTGAAAGTTTGTGAACCCTTCAGAGTTTCTGAAGTCCTAAAAGTAGATACAGATAACCAAATCAAACGAGTGAGTCAAAAAAATTAGACTGGGTCATTTATTTATTGAGGAAAATGATCCAATGTCAAATATCCGCGAGTGGCAAAATATGTGAGCCTTTGCTTTCAGAATCTGATATGACCCATTTGTACAGCAACAACTGCAATTAATAATTTCTGGTAATTGTGCACATTGTAACTCATTCTTCAATACCAGACTGCTTTATATCTATGTTGGTGGGTTTCATATCATGAATGGCTCGCTTCAGGTCCTTCCACAGAATTTCTATTGGTTTATGGTCAGGACTTTGACCATTGCAAAAGTTTAACTTTATTCTTCTTTATTCTTTTGTAAAATGACTTATGTGCTTAGAGTTGTTGTCTGCCTGTATGAACCACGTTCTTTTTGCGATTCAGCTCACAGACCGTTTTTCTGTAGGATTTGCTGCTCTAACTGAGAATTCATGATCAATGATGGCAAGTTTTCCTGGGTCAAATAATGATACTACCACCATGTGTTTTACAGATGGGATGAGGTTTGTATGCTGGAATGCATAAGACCAAGTCAGTTTTTCTCCAAACATAAGTCTTCAGGCTTCAGGAGAACTCTTGAACATAAAAGGGGTTGTGCAGGGGTTTTATATTGATGACCTATCCTCAGGATAGGTCATCAATATCTGATCGGCGGTGGTCCGACACTCGGGACCCCTGCTTATCAGTTGTGTGAAGAGAAGATGGTGCTTTTTCCTCTTCATTACACTACGCTTCGTTTCCCCTGTAGTGGTGGTGTAGTGTAATTACAAGTACTCACCCCATCCAAGTGAATACAGCGAGTATTTGTAATTAGACTGCACCTCTGAGATGACGAGCAGTGTAATGAAGAGGAAGCATTGTTCACACTCTTCAAACAGCTGATCGGTGGGGTTCCAGGTGTCTGACCCCCGCCAATCAGATTTTGATGACCTATCCTGAGGATAGGTCATAAATATAAACAGGCTGTACAACCCCCTTAACACTAGCTAATGTGAGAAAGGTCTTAAGTTGCTTAGAGGTTACCTTGGATCCCTTTCTGACCTTGCAGACTGCCATATTTTTCACGTGATATCTGTGTTGGTCTACCACTCCTGGGGAGAGTAATAGTGGCCTTGAATTTCCTCCATTTTTACACAATCTGTCTGACTGTAGACTGGTGGAGTCCAATCTCTTTAGGGATATTGTTGTAACTTTTTCCTGCGTGATGGGCATCAACAACTTCTGAGGTATTCAGAAATCTCCTTTGTTAATGCCATGATACACTTACACAAACGTGTTGTGGAGATCATACTGATAAATCCATGTTCTTTAAATAAAACAGGTTGCCCACTCATCCTATTAACTTTAAACACCTGCCCATAATTTCACCTTGAAATTATCTGGTAATCCTAAAGGTTCACATACTTTTGCCAATCATATATGCATATTGGATAATTTTTCTCAATAAATGACCAAATCTAGTATTTGTTTTATTTGGTTAACTTTATTTACTTTTAGGACTTGTGTGAAAATCTGTAGTTTTGGGTTTAATTTATGTAGAAAATTCTGAAGGTTTCACAACCTTTCAAATGCCTCTGCACAGACTAAGCAGTTATAAATCACATACAGCTTAAAGTATAGAAACAGTTACTTAACTTGAAGTCAGTTTTCCTACTCTGCTGACCAGCACCCAAGATGGTAGATACAAGAGACAGGGTAGTCTTCTCACACAGGTATTTTGTTTAGAGCTTCCCCTCTATTACATTTAGAGACCTTGCAATACAGTTGTTTGAAGAGGAGGTGGCACTTCAAACAGCTGTATAGAAATTGACCCCTCCTAAGAAGCCTCCAATATATTGTGCAGTAAATATGTGCTGAGCTAACCACTTAGGAATGCAGATACAGTTCATCTTCATACTAGATTCTAGTTTTGATATCTGTATACTATCTAGTCTGGTTCGGTAGGCTACACCCTCATGGGGAAGACTGCTGACTTGACAGTTGTCCAGAAGACAGTCATTGACATCCTCCAGAAGGAGGGTAAGCCACAAAAGGTCATTGGTAAAGAAGCTGGCTGTTCACAGAGTTCTGTCTCCAAGTATATTAATGGACAGTTGCATGAAAGGAAAAATGATGATTATACTTTACCGGTAATCGGATTTTCCAGACCCCACGACAACACCACAGAGAGAGGATCTGCCCCCAGGGACAGGAAACCTATAGAATAAAAAGGTGGAGACTCTATCCCTTCAGTTGTTTTCAGAGAAAGAGAGGAACTCCTACCTTCATTAATCACACTTGATGCAAACTATACACCGAAAAAGATTTTTAGAAACATAAGAAATGTATATATATCCATTTTTTTTTTTTTTCACCCAGTGCCTAAGAAAGGAAAAAAGCGAGAAACCACCAGGGAGGGAATAAGAAACGGTGCTGTCGTGGGGTCTGGAAAATCCGATTACCGGTAAGTGTAATCATTTTCCCCTTCCCCCACGACAGCACCACAGAGAGAATTACAGAGAAAATCACCCTTCCTTAGGAAGGAACCACCACTTGTAAGACTTTCCTACCAAAGGTTAGATCAGAGGAAGAGTTTAGGTCCAAACGATAGTGCCAGAATAAAGTACAGGGAGAAGACCATGTGGCTGCTCTACAAATTTGCTTAATAGTTGCACCAGATTTTTCAGCCCAAGAAGTGGAAACAGAACGAGTGAAATGAGCCATTACCGAGATTGGAGGAGATAGACTCCAAATAAGTCTGGACTATACAGTGTCTGATCCATCTAAACGAGGTACTTTTTGTAGCCTTCTTACCCTTGTTTGGCCCAGAGAATAGGACAAACGAGGCTGAAGACTTTCGCCACTCCTCCGTGGCACTTAGCTAATGCAATAGGCATCGTCTTACATCTAGGGTATGAAAATTGCTTTCCTTGTGTTTAGGATGGGCACAAAATGTAGGAAGCGCAATTTCTTGGGATCTATGAAATTTGGAGGAAACTTTGGTTAAAACGTCCGGGTCAGGTTGGATAATGACTCTATCCTCAAGAATAGTAGTGAAGTGAGGATTCTTAGAAATAGCATGTAACTCGCTTACTCTGCTGGCTGTGGTGAGTGTTACCAGTAAAACCAACTTATAGGTAAGAAACTTGATACTGGATGATTCAAGGGGCTCAAAAGGCATCTGAGTCAAAGATTTTAGTACTAGATTCAGATCCCATGAGGGAACCTTTGGGGATAAAACTGGAGTCATCCTATCTACTGCCTTAAAGAAAATAAGAACCCAAGGATCAGAGGCAAAATTTTCTTCAAAAAGTACCAACAGGGCAGAAGCCTGCACCTTTGTGTTCTTTGCTAATCCCAAGGTTAGCCCTTTTTGAAGAAACTCCTGAATGTAGGAGATAGGAACTGGATGAGGCAGACTATCTGGATAAAATTTACAAAACTCTATAAATTTCCTCCATGTTCTTGCATAAATTGAAATTGTTACCGGCTTTCTACTCTTACTAATAGGCTTCTTTCAAATTCCATGCAGCTAAATGACCACTTACTGCTGGATGGAGGACCGGACCCTGAGATAGTAGATCTGGAATTTCAGGGAGAATCCAAGGGTCTGACAGTGACATCATCCTGAGAGGAGTAAACCATGCCCTCTTTGGCCAGAACGGAGCTATCAGGATTACTCTCACCCTGTCTTTCCTGGTCTTTTTCAGAACCAGCGGAAGTAACTGAAAAGAGGGGAAGGCATAGGCTGATGTGGTCCCATTTCAGGAGAAGGGCATCCACCCCATAAGGGGATTTCCTTGGATTTAGGGAACAAAAAACATCTACTTTCTTGTTTTGAGTGGTCTACACCGGCATTCCCCATAATCTTGTGTTAATGGTGAAGACCGAACTGTTCAAGGACCATTCCCCTTGCTTTAAAAGAACTCTGCTCAGGAAGTCCGCCTGAACATTCCACATAGTATATAAGACCAAAAAAAGACATTTGTCCATCCAGTTCGGCCTGTTTCCTACAAGTTGATCCAGAGGAATGCAAAATACCCCTGTGATGCAGAAGCCAATTTTCCTGACTCCAATCAGGCAATCAGAATAACTCCCTGGATCAACGACCCCTCTCTAGTAGCTATAGCCTGTAATATTATTACACTCCCGAAATACATTCAGTCCCCTTTTGAATTCCTTTATTGTACTCACCATCACTACCTTCTCAGGCAGAGAGTTCCATAGTCTCACTGCTCTTACCTTGAAGAATCCTTTTCTATGTTTGTGTACAAACCTTCTTTCCTCCAGACGCAGAGGATGTCCCCTCGTCACAGTCCTGGGGATAAATAGATGATGGGAGAGATCTTTTATATGTAGGGCAGAAATATGAGCCACCTGGTACTCTAATTTCCTCAGTAACCGATGAGCTTCCCATCCAAGGGCCACTAAATACCGCTCCGATGACATACAGCTACGTCATCGGTCGTGAAGAGGTTAAAGTCCACTGACCCTGAAAGTTGTAACCCCGGACATGAGCTCCCCACTCCCAAGGGCTTGCATCCGTCATTAAAATTACCGGATCTGGATAGGACCATGGGATACCCTGCATCAGATTTTCCCTGTCTTTCCACGAGGTTAAATCTTTCATTGTTGTGCTTAGGATTTTTATTCTGACATCTAGTGCCCCTTTGCTGCTTTTGAATGCTGCCAAAATATCCATCTGTAGTTGACGGGAATGTAGCTAAGCCCATTCTACCACTAGAATACAGGACACCAGGGCTCCCAAGACTGACATCACCCTCCGAATCGTCAGAGTGGGAGAGGAAAGGGATTTTATCTGACTGGAAATCTTGGTTATCTTTTCCTCCAGAAGAAATACTGTCTGAGATACAGTGTCTAAAAATAGGTCTAGAAACCTCTGACGCTTTCTTGGATTTGGCCTGGATTTTTTGTTGTTGATCATCCAACCCAAATCCTGAAAGGTGTTTACCACCATCCGGACTGCCTCCCTGCAACTGTGATGAGATTTTACAATGATCAAAAAGTCGTCCAGGTACGGTACCATCATCACATCCTTTAGCTTGAGAACCTCCAGCTCTGGCCCTCTGATCAGTCAAAAAGTGGGACTATCTACCATCGCACCATATTATCCTACCTAGAGCTGATACTCCAAGCAGCTGTGAATACCTGCACCGAACTCAGGTACACTGCACCAGAACGAGGAGGTGTTGAAACTCCAATTTTTCTGGAATAGGGTTCAACCTGTTCTGCACAATACTTCCCACTACTGGAGCTCCCCTGGATTTCAGAGGTCATGAGTAATATTTCATAACTACAATTTTTACATATACGTTCTATGTAACTCCTTGAGGGAGACGAAGAGTGGAGTACCCCCTATATATGATTAAACATACTGGAAGCTGCTCTATGATATGGTGAAATACGGAAAACCAGTAGCTCCTTCCACACCTAATAAAGTGTCAATAAATCCTGAAATGGAAAGTTTCTTCACAAGACTGCTCCAAATCTCGCACACAAGAATCCTACCGCGACAGCCGCCATTGTGGACCAACGAGAATGTATAGATACTGGTGCCAAAAGTGAAGACGCGACTCCTGAAAGAGACATGCAACTGGTCACCACAGAGAAAGCCTTGCAACATAATATCGAAATGGCTCTCCGGCCAGTACTATCTGAACTTTCTGACATTAAACAAGACATTAGAGATATTGGAGAGAGAGTTGACAAATTAGAAGCAAATTAAACTGCCCTACTATCCTTTGGCAAAGCTACCACTGAGGCGTTTCAAGCATGCCAGGTCCGATTAAATAATATGCTATCCTACCTCGAAGACCAAGATAATAGAGGGAGGTGAAACAATTTAAGGATCAAAGGGGTCCCTGAACATGTTATGGACTCTGAAGACCTAAACCCAAAGAAAGAGAACCACCGAGGGATATAATTTGCAAAGTTATGAACTCTCAACACAGAGACAATATATTGAAAGCTGCCAGACAAGCGACAGAAATATCATACGAGGGATAGGATAGGATAAGATCTCACTATACCAGGATCTTTCGGCTGTTACTCTCAACAGGAGAGGATAGGGCATTTTCTGCAGTCTCTACACCTCCCAGTATTAACAGAGGCACAAAAAGAGCATCTGTCGTTCGCCTTTTCGTTAAAAGAACTGCAAACAGCGCTCAGAGACCCCTACAGGTAAAAGTCCAGGACCGGATGGCTTGACAACGGGGTGTTATAATATATTCTCTGACATACTTCTTCCACGCTTCCTAAAAGTGGTCACCACTGTGGCTAAGGAAAATGATTTCCTAACTCAATCATTAGAGGCGCACATTACTGTATTGCACAAGGAGAGAAAAGATGCAAAGTCATGTGGCAGCTACCGGCCGAGTTCTTTACTGAACCTAGACATAAAGTTATATGCGAAGATGCTGGCAAATAGAATCCAGAGTCTTCTTCCCTCTTTGATCAATCATGAACAAGTTGGATTCATTAAAGGGAGGGAGGGAAAAGGTAATACCCTTAGAATTTTAAATCTCATTCAGTATGCTTGGACAAAACATGTACCACTATCGACTGATGCCGAAAAGGCATTCGATAGAATCGACTGGGTGTTTATGAAGAAAACCCTTGAGAGGTTTGGATTCCCCGGGGAGTATGTCAGAGCAATATTTGCCCTGTATTCCAGACCGTCTGCAATGCTCAAAATAAATGGTACCCTGTCTTGGAGATCACCAACGGCACTATGCAGGGGTGTCCCTTGTCACCTTTGCTTTTTGTGCTAACCATGGAGACTCTGATACAGAGTATTAGACAACATGCATTAATCAAGGGAATCAAGATCGGAGACTTCTGACACAAATCGCTAAACCATGTGCTAAAACCATTTACACACAACCCCCCCACATGTTTGGTCAGCGTTTGCCGGCGTCTTCAGGGGATGACGCTACCCGATCCCCTAAAGACGCCGTCAAATGCTGGCGAAACATGTCTGGGGGTAGTGTGTAAGTGGTTTTAGCACATGGTGAACAATCCACAATTAGCAATGATAGAGATATAAGTTAGTGGGAGCAGAGGCGCGCGGCTGCTCTTAATTGAGATAGAGAATACTACTGATACAATTCAGTGCTGTATAGGATTGAGACCCATGGGATTTTAATAGTGGGTGAGGGAATTGTCTAACTCAAATAAGGAATAAAAGTTAAGTTTTAGTGGTACCAGATGGCAAGAGTAGGCAATAATGTAATTAATATTGGGGATATTTAATGCCTCTACATCTGGGGGGGTTATAAAGAAATTTATGTTAGAGAGGCAACACACAGACATAGAAATATTGGCTGCCCAAAAGTTACCAACACCTAAATTGATTGCCACAGTCTCTAAAATACTGTCCAACCATATTAAAGACCACCCTACCGCCTATATTAAAGCGTGGAAAAAAGCACTAAAAGTCAATTTTAAGGAGGATGAGGTGAATACCATCTATAGGAGCTCATGCGGGCCTTCCAGATGCGTTACTCTACAGGAGACTTCATATAAGGTAGTTAGTAGATGGTACAAAACGCCAGTAGTCTTACATGCCATGAACTCTAACATTCATGTCTCCTGCTGGAGATGCCTCAAGGACAAAGGGACCTATTCACACCTATGGTGGGACTGCCTCTTAATGAAACCGTTTTGGCAGAAGGTTTCACAGATAGTTGAACACATATGCCCAGGCTCCCCGCCTCTGACCACACAACTACTGTTTCTAAACCTGTCACTGGGAATAAGACACACATTTAATGAAGTGCTTTGGAAACACTTGATTTTGATAGCTAAAAGCATTATACCTTTATATTGGAAACAGAGTCTCCCACCTCCTGTGAATCACTGGCTACAGAAAGTAGGAAAGGTGGCAAGGCTTGAAGAAATTGGTTCGGGTTTTGGCAGAAGCTAGATCAAATTCCACAAGGTTTAGGATCCATGTTTAGACTTCGTCAATAGCCCTGACTATCAACAGTTCATGATGAGAGAGTGAGGGGTTCTTCCTCGCACGTTCCACGGGGCTTCTCTGGTGTGTTGTTAGATACACTCGATTACGAATGAAACTCAATTGACTGTTTCAACTTTGTCTTGGGGTGAATACGTGTGATTGTGTAGATTCCTGCAGACATTTATTTACTTATTGTCTAATCGTAGAAAGTGATCTTTCTGGAACTAGAGTAATCCAGACACAGTTTCTCAAGAAAATTACTTTATTGTTATCTAACTGCTGTTTCATTACAAATCTTGTGCAATTTTGTAAGAACAAGAAAATCCTTTAAATAAAGAATAAAAATAAAAACTGCATGAACTTTGACAAGTACAGCTGAATTTTTGTTCAAATCTGCATACTGTTGAGATTTATCAAAACTGATGAAAAGGAAAACCAGTTTAGTTGCCCATAGCTACCAGATTCCACCTTTCATTTATCAAAGGCGCTCTGAAAAATGAAAGGTGGAATCTGGCTGGTTGCTATGGGCAACTAAGCCACTGTTCTTTTACACCAGCTCATAAATTTCCTTCTGTGTTCTGAAGCTCTTTGCAAACACCTGTCTGGACATCAAGCAAAAGATCACAACTACAAAAAACAAAACTTCAACTTGAAAGCAGAAAGGGCCTGACAAATTGCACCACATAATAAGCATTAGCACTGACACAAAGTAAACATCGAAAGTGTGCAGGCCAGGCAATTTATTGAAATAAAATGTTTAGAAAATGAAATCAGTACATAATGCTAAAAAGGCATTATTAACCACTTCAGTCCCCTAGCTTAAACACCCTTAATGACCAGGCCACTTTTTACAATTCTGCATTACACTACTTTCACCGTTTATTGTTCCGTCATGCAACTTACCACCCAAATGAATTTTACCTCCTTTTCTTCTCACTAATAGAGCTTTCATTTGGTGGTATCTCATTGCTGCTGACATTTTTACTTTTTTTGCTATTAATCAAAAATGACCAAAATTTTTGCAAAAAAATGTCATTTTTCACTTTCTGTTGTAATTTTTTTTTAAAAAAACTACATTTCTATATACATTTATCTATAAATTTATTGTTCTACATGTCTTTGATAAAAAAAAATCCAATAAGCGTATATTTATTGGTTTGGGTAAAAGTTATAGCGTTTACAAACTATGGTGCAAAAAGGTGAATTTCCGCATTTTGAAGCAGCTCTGACTTTCTGAGCACCTGTCATGTTTCTTCAGGTGCTAGAATGTCAGGATAGTATAAATACCCCCCAAATGACACCATTTTAGAAAGAAGACACCCCAAAGTATTCGCGGAGGGGCATGGTGAGTTCATGTATCATTTCATTTTTTTTCACAAGTTAGCGGAAAATGACACTTTCTGAGAAAAAAAATAATAAAGTTTCCATTTCTGCTAACTTCTGGCAAAAATCTCCCACGGACTCACTATGCCCCTATGTGAATACCGTGGGGTGTTTAATTTCTAAAATGGGGTAATTTGTGGGGTGTGTTTACTGTTCTGGCATTTTGGGCGGGGCTAAATTGTGAGCATCCCTGTAAAACCTAAAGGTACTCGTTGGAATTTGGGCCCCTTTGCGCACCCAGGCTGCGAAAAAGTGTCACTAATGTGGTATCGCCGTACTCAGGAGAAGTAGGGCAATGTGTTTTGGGGTGTATTTTTACATGTACCCATACTGTGTGTGAGAAATATCTCTGTAAATGACAACTTTTTAGAATTTTTTATACAAAGTTGTCAATTTACAGAGATAATTCTCTCACCCAGCATGGGTATATGTAAAAATACACCCCAAAACACTTTGCTCTACTTCTCCTGAGTACGGCGATACCACATGTGTGACACTTTTTTGCAGCCTAGATGCTCAAAGGGGCCCAAATTCCAATGAGTACCTTTTTGGAGGGCATTTTTACGCATTTTTCTTCTCACGCTTTAGGACCCCTAACATGCCAGGGCAGTATAAATACCCCACATGTGACCCTATTTTGGAAAGTAGACACCCCAAGGTATTCCGTGAGGGGCATGGCGAGTTCACAGAATAAAACATTTTTGGGCACAAGTTAGCGGAAATTGATATATTTTTTTTTTTTTTTTACAAAGTCTTATATTCCACTAACTTGTGACAAAAAAATTTTTTTTACATGAACTCACCATACCCCTCACGGAATACCTTGGGGTGTCTTCTTTCTAAAATGGGGTCACATGTGAGGTGTTTGTACTGCTCTGGCATTTGGGGGTCTCCGCAATCATTACACATATGGCCAGCATTAGGAGTTTCTGCTATTCTCCTTTTATTGAGCATACGGGTAATGAGATTTTTTTTTTTTCCGTTCAGCCTCCGGGCTAAAAAAAAAAAAAAAATTAACGGCACAGATTTTTTCATTCGCATCGATCAATGTGGATGAAAAAATCTCTGCCAAAATCAGTGACTGCGGTGCGGTGGGCTGGGCGCTAACTAACTGACGGTGATAAGGGACCCTTATGCCCCATTCACACGTCTGCAATTCTGTTTGCGGAACGGAATTGCGGACCCATTCATTTCTATGGGGACAGACTTTGTCCTGCTCGGATCCGGAATTGCGGATCCGCACTTCCGGGTCTGCACTTAAGTTCTGCAAAAATATAGAACATGTCCTATTCTTGTCCGCATTTGCAGACAAGAAAAGGCATTTTCTATATAGTTCTGGCAATGTGCGGATCTGCAAAATGCCGAAAGCACATTGCCGTCGTCCGTGTTTTACGGATCCGCAAAACACGTATGGACATGTGAATGGGGCCTTACAGGGGGATGATCAGTGATGGGGGTGATCAGGGAGTCTATATTGGGTGATCAGGGGTTAACAGGGGGTTAATAAGTGAGGGGGGGGGTAGTGTGGTGCTTGGTGCTACTTTACATAGCTACCTAGTCCTCTGGTGGTCTATCCCAGCAAATGGGACCACCAGAGGACCAGGTAGCAGGTATATCAGACGCTGTTAACAAAACAGCGTCTGATATACCTCTTTGATGCTTTGTATTTTGCATCTACAGCCTGCCAGCGATTGATCATCGCTGGCAGGCTGCAGTACAACTGCCGAGGCGCGATCTGCTGTGAACGTGCGCGTGTTCACGGCAAATCTCGCCTCTCGCCGCCGCCTGGACGCAGCCCTGCGTTAGGCGGTCAGCAGGCGGTTAAACAATGCAATAAATACCTAATAATACATAAAAGTGTATTCATTATGCTAAAAAATGCTTTTGGCGCCAGTGTTTTTGGACTGCATATAGAGATGAGCGAATCGAAGTTGACGAAATGGAATTCAATCCGAATTTCATGAAAAATTAAATTCGCACCAAAGCCGAATTTCCTGCGCTTCGTGGTAACGAATCACATTTTTTCCTAAAATGGCTGCTGCACGTGTGAGGACATGGAGAAAGGAACTCTGGGAAGGCGGGATCACCCATATTGACATGCATGCAGCCAGCCAGCCCTGTGATGTCACAGCCCTATAAATAGCGGCAGCCATCTTAGATTCTGCCATTCACCAGCGTACTTAGTGCAGGGAGAGATGTGTCTGCAGGCGCTAGGGACAGTAATAGGAAAGACTTGATTGTGGTGCAAAAACGATTTATAAGTGCATGAAAAGGATAGGAATCGTTCGAGAGAATTTATGTAGAACGGGGGTTCAGTAGGAAAGGTTACAAACTGGGTAATAGGAACAATCCTATTACACCTTGGTGCACTGATCCAAATTGCTATTATACAGCTCTGTCATTCCAGCAAACCATTCTTGTTATTTGGGTGCAAGTGCTGTTTGATACAGCCAGTAATAGGTTTTAATATAAGGAAATATTTCTACAGTACTAATTATTTGCCCTTGGTTGGTGCAGTTATAGGTTTTAAAGCCCTTTTTGCCGTGTATTAGTGGCAAAAGAAAAATATATTTGCCCTTGTGCGGTGCAGTGATATATTCTAAAGCCCAGTTTGCCGTGCATTAGTGGCGAAATAAAAATATATTTGCCATTAGCCTCGTGGAGGCTAACAAAACCAGTTGCTACTACAACACATGATGGCTCTACAGAGCAACCCCGAGCGTCCACAATGCCTGGAAAGCAGTCCGTGCAGGGATTCCTAAGATGACACCCACAGACGACATCGAAACCTACCTGGCGATGTACGAAAAAGTGGCCACAAGGGAGAAGCTGAGGTCTGAGTGGGCAGAGGTCGTCGCTCTGTTCTTGGCATACGATTTTGACTTGCCGGACGATCAAGCGGCCGACTACCAGAAAGTAAAGGTTTCGATTCTGGCAGGACTGGGGGTAAGTGTGTTGGTCTGGGCCCAGCGGGTACATCAGTGGGGGTTTAAGTCGGCTGAGTCTGCGAGACCCCACTATTATGACTTACTTCACCTCTTGCAAAAGTGGCTACAGCCGGATGTGCTGAGTCCCACGGCTATGCTGGATAGACTATTGGCTGATATGTTCTGGAGGGCTCTGCCACCTCCTCTCCAGCACTGGATTGGCCAGTGGAAATGCCCTGGAGATGGTGGACCTGGTGGAGCGCTACGAGGCTACTAAGAATCTCAAGGGGGGTTCTTTCGGGAGGGGGGCAGTCAAACCCCAGAAATCCCAACCCCAGGCCCAGAGATTTGAGCCGATGAAACCCACCCGGGAGGTTCCCACTATGGGACTTGCCCTGTTAGTCTGCTGGCGGTGTCAGGAACCTGGCCATCTAAGGGCTGACTGTCCTCATTGGGCTGAGCCCATGGACACTAATTGTGTTTACCGTCAGTCGCTGTATGCCAGGAAACTGTGCCACAAGTACTCCCGAAGCTCTAGACCACTTGTGCCGGGTGGAAGTGGGAGATACTCAAGAGGAGGCACTACTGGACTCAGGAAGCCTGGTGACCATAGTAAGGGCTACCCTAGTACGGTCTGCTGAGTACTGAATACTGGCTGGAAAGTCGGGGTGATGTGCATTCACGGAAATTTAAAAGACTATCCCACAGCCCTGGTGTCTCTAACCATGGTAGCCGGCAGGTGGACCCACGAGGTGGCAGTCGCCACAAACTATGAACTTATGATAGGGAGAGATTTTCTGGGTTTCCCAGCCCTGCGGCCGGTTGTGAGAGCTACTTATACCTGTGAGTCAAAGATAAACCCAGGAGATTGGCCTTGTTCAGGAGCAGGCCAGAACCCTATGGAACCTGAGGCCGAAGGGCCAGCAGTAGGGGTGACTGCCATTTCGGTGGAATAGGGGGAGACAACCCTACTGGGTGTAATGGTGGGAGACGTGGAGGACTTGCCACGGGATCCTGAGTTGGCGGACCTCAATGTCTCCGGGGAAAACTTTGGTATAGCACAATGCCGGGACCCCCCGCAATCCCGGGCCTGGGAAAATGTGGTAATAGTCGAGGGTGAGCCACAACAACCTGGGCCCAAGTCTATGTTTCCCCATTTTGTGGTTCAACAGAGTATGCTGTATCGGGTAAACTGGCGGGTGAACATATTGAACAGTTGGTGGTGTCCCAGGCTTATTGCAAACTTGTCTTAGAGATAGCCCACCAACATGTTCTCGGGGGTCATCTGGGAATGCAGAAAACGCAGGACTGGCTATTACAGCGATTTTACTAGTCCAGTGTGTTCAAAGACGTGGAAAAGAGTTGTGCCCAACCTGCCAAACAACTAGCCCCCAGCACCTTTTCCGCAGTCCCTTAGTACCTCTCCCGATCATTGAGGTACCGGTTAAGAGAATCGCTATGGATCTCGTAGGCCCTGTACCGAAGTCCACTAGAGGGCACCAACACATCGTCCTAGACTACGCCACTCGGTACCCGGAGGCGGTGCCGCTGCGACATACATCGGCCAAACTTACAGCTAAGGAGTTAATAGAGATGTTTTCTCAAGTGGGGCTGCCCAAAAAGGTTCTGACTGACCAGGGGACCCCTTTTACGTCCAAGGTCATGCGGGAACTCTGTAAGTTGCTGCACATCAAACAGATACGCACGTCCATTTATCACCCACAAACTGACGGTCTGATAGAAAGGTTTGATCAAACGTTAAAAAGGGTGGTGTCTAAAGATGGGAAGGACTGGGACCTTCTCCTGCCCTATTTTATGTTTGCAGTGCGAGAGGTGCTCCAGGCCTCTACTGGGTTTTCGCCTTTCAAACTGCTATATGACAGACATCCCTGTGGTCTGTTGGACATAGAGGCATGGGAGCAACAACCTACACCCTATAAAAGTTTTATTGAATATATCATCCAGATGCGGGAACGAATGGAAACAGTGTTGCCTCTTGTAAGTGAACATATGGGGGCAGCTCAGCGAGCTCAAAGTAGGGTCCATAATCGGCAGGCTCGGGTCCAGAACTTTAACCCGGAGATCAGCCAGGTGGCAGGGCCCCTACGAAGTACTTGCAAAAGTCGGAGAAGTAAACTACAAGGTACACTAGCCAGTGGTCACATTCCTGACCCAGAGACTGTTGAGGAGGACATCAGTGACGTGCAAACAGTACTCGATGATGATGATGATGATGTAGCTGATCACACTTGGGAGCCGGGTGACAAACGGGGCTTCATTTTTTTATTTTTTTCTTTCTTTATATAATAATGTAATATTATAAAATCCGGTGTCTCCGTGATAAATCTGCAGCCTGGGGGCCCCGTGTGCCTTCTACACACTTTCAAAATAATCCTTCAATGGGGCGAATAGATGCCAGATGACCGGGACTCTCTGTGACCTTCCCAAGAGCTTCTGTTTGGAGCATCGGTTCATTTCTGAAACGTCCGTATAGTGCGGGGGGAATCCAAAGACCCTCTCCATCTCCGTGCACCACAGGATGTCCTCCTTCCCATCCATGGTGACTGGGAGCTTGTGAGGTTTTCCCTGATGAAGAGACCAGGGGCTGGTAGTTATGGTTTGAATCTTGATAAACTTTGTGACTCTTCTGGGCTCCAAGCAATTTTGAAGCTTTGTCTTCTCATTGTCTGTAGCTACTAGAGGCCTGTTCATGCCAGGCAGGTTCCCCCAGAAGTATCGGGCTCGATGAGCAGCCGATACCGTACTTGCATCAATCTTGACAGGATTTGTCTCCAGGTGGAAAGAAATAGTTCTTTGGAATGCTTTCTACGTCGCAACCACGTTCTCGAATAACCAGAAGACTGGCTGATTCTCTCCTGTCTTAGGCAACACTTTATTGAGTAATTGCAGAAAGTCAAAAAACAGTTGTCCACTGCCCCCATAAAGGCCTTTCCGGTGCGGGTTAACCACAGATAAGCCATTACAAGGACTGCCGCCAATTAACAGATTGAATTAATTGAACCAAAACTTTATTTAAATTTTAAGAAACTAAACTTAAATTCAAACTCAGGAAAAATATTGGGGCTCACCCCCCTGTTGCTATAGATGTGGTGCTCTTGTCCAGTTGACTCACCCTGTCAATGTGATAAGTATATGGAATTATATTTGAGACAGGCACGATCCTAAACTTAAATTCGCCAATATATTTTCCCAATCTTCGAGGGAAATTCCAGGTCAAACAATTTGCCAAGCCTTTTGTCCCAGAGAACGTGTTTTATTAAATCGTGTTTTAAGCAGCACTTTATAAAGTTGAGAAATTTTAACCTTCTGTCCCATATTCTCTATAAATGAATAGACAAAGCGGGGAGATCGAGAAAACGATTACACAGGGCATGGGGGAGGAGGGATCAAACATGGAGGCAGAGGAGGACACGGAGCAACATATATTCGAAACTTCAAACCGGTAACCAGGTCCCAGCCGACACCGAAGATCCAAGGAGGGGGGTGGCAGGAAGCAGTGGAGACCGAAACATCATAAGGAGGGCGACCGCCCCATCTGCGAACGAGCCAGCAAGCAGACAAGGCGGACAAATGCAGGGGATCCACCCAGAGTCCGGTCCAGCAGAACACAAAGGGCCCAGAGTTGGGGGTGTCCCGCGGTTCAGATAGAGAGGCTCGTGTCTTGCATAGTGCGGCGGGATAGAATGGTCAGAGGGAGGAGCGACGTAGCAAACCTACGTCATCACATCTTAACCTTCTCTGGCGAAGGGGATTCATTATCGGGAGAAGAGGGTGGCAGCTTGCCCATGAGGCAGCGGCGGAGCCAGCAAGTTACTAGCGTGGTCAGGAGTCAGCAGTGTGGCAGCAGTGTGAGGTCAGAAGCCAATCGTGCCCGGGGTAGACCACCCACTTCACAGGAGCCTACGTGCACGGGAAGTAGTGGTGCATGGGTTCAATGAGGCAGCGGCGGTGGCAGTTAGTCAGTGCGTAGTGTTGGGGGTAAAATCACCTACTTCGGGTGTCGGTTTTTTGTTAAGCTGCCGGAGGAGATGAACATAGCCATATGTAGAATCTGTGGGCAGAAGGTGAAGCGTAGCCAGGGTGCCAATGTTGGCACCAAGACCCTGCCTCAACATATGCAGCATCACCATAAAGTGGCCTGGGTGAACCGTGGCTCCGATGTGGTGGTCCAGCCTGCCGCAGTAACCGCTACATCACCCAGTGGCACGCAGCCGATTTCAGGCAGTTAAGGCTCCACCACCTCAGCCGATGGGAGCTGTCTGTCCTTCCCTTCTGCACCTTGTTTGCTCCACAGACAGGATCAGTTTTTTGGGGGTTATTGTTCTGACAGATCAGAGGAAGGGCATAATAATCAGTGACGTCAACACAAACTTACTGCTGACACCCTCTCCACTCTGTCGGGGGCGCTCTACCTGTATAAGCATTTAATAGAACACGTTCTGTAGACATCTATGTGGAATCAGCTGACGAGGGTGTAAAAGGATTGTGCTTATTCTTGGCGCTAACATCGACCTGTAAGGCTGAGTTTAAACTTGAGTTATTTAGTCAGTTTAATGGATAAAATGTAATGGATAAAATTACTTTATACGAATTGTAATCCAATTATTGCATGTTATAGTCACCTAAGGTGACTTAAAAAAGTAAAAAAAATATAAAAGTTCAAAACACCCCCTTTCCCCAAAATAAAATCAATATAAATAAAAATAAATAATCCCATATGGCAAACAGTGTAATGGAAAAAAAAAATTTGTTTCATTGCTTCACTTCTCCCAAAAAATTTACTAAAAAGTGATCAAAAAGTTCTGGGGGTCAGAATAAAGCAATGAAAAAAAGAAAATTTTTTTCAAATTTTTCCCCCCCAGTATTTAAAATCAAGAAAAACTAGACATATGTGCTATCATTGTAATTTTACTGAGTTGGAGAAAGAAGAGCACAAGTTGGTTTTGCTGCATAATTAACCCATAAAACTGGTGAAATAGCTTCTTCCAATTCCACTCCATTTTAAATTTTTTCCAGCTTCCCACTACATCCTATACAATAGGAATGCCGGAGGGGGATCCATGGCAAAACTCCCATGGAAAATTATGTAGTGGACGCAGAGTCGGGTTTTAATCCATAAAGGGCATAAGTCACCTAACATTCCTAAATTGTTTGGAATAACGTGCTTTAAAACATCCAGTGTGTGTATACGATCAGGTATGATGTTGTATCGATCAGGTAGTGTAAGGGTTACGCCCACTTCACAGTGACAGACCTAACTGTGACAGACCAAACTCCCCGTTTAACGTACCGCAAACAACCGCAAACAGTCCATTTGCACAACCGCAAACTCCCCATTGGCACAAGGTTGGATACCAAGCTAGCCATGTCCCGTTCCTTGTCCTCACTGACGTCATTGAAGGTCTCTTCCTCGCGCAATGTACTGCACCACCCTATATGAGTGGTGTGTTCAGTAATCAGTAGTACTATTTTTATCAGTTTAATCCCTGTTACGTCCCCTATCAGGGGACGTGTATCGAATAGATTTTAGGAACTGGGAGATGGAAAAAGATGCTTGGTCATTCCTCTTACTTCCAATTTGGGGCACTGCCCGTGCGCCATGCAATGTACTGTGCAACCCTATATGAGTGGTGTGTTAACTAGTACTATTCTTATCAGTTTAATTCCCGTTACGTCCCCTATCAGGGGACGTATATTGAATGGATTTTAGACAACCGCAAAGAGTTGTAAAAAGTTGACAAACTGATTGCAGAAATTGTATTAATCTGTGTGTGCATCAATCTTGTTGTAGTGATGACTGAGCTTGTGTGCACGTTCGGGAGATTGAATTGAATCCTTGCATGGGGAGATACAGAAAAAGCTTGCTCTGTCCGCTTCCTTCTAATTTGGGGCACTACAGAGAGAACCATTACGACATCATGAAATAATAATTTTGTTCCTCTGAAGTACGTTGAGTATTCAGCTATACTGTTCTGAGCTCTGTACTTGCTCTGCCAAGGGAATGAGTTCTGTAGTTCTTTCATTGTCACTGAAAAAGTGCTTAACCTCTTGCCGACCGCCTAACGCACGGATGCGTCCAGGCGGCGGCAAGTTTGTTCCTCCTGGACGCATCCGTGCGTCATCTCGCGAGAGCCGAGATCTGCTGTGAACGCGCGCGCGTTCACAGCAGAGCGCGGCTCTGCAGTTGTACTACAGCCTGCCAACGATGATCAATCGCTGGCAGGCTGTAAATGTAAAATAAATGAGATCAAAGTGGTATATCAGACGCTGTGTTGCTAACAGCGTCTGATATACCTAATACCTGGTCCCCTGGTGGTCCCATTTACTGTGATCGACCACCAGAGGACCAGGTAACAATGTAAAGTTGCACCAAACACTACACTAACCCCACCCCCACCCCCTCACTTTATAACCACTATTAACCCCTTGTTAACCCCTGATCACCCCATATAGACTCCCTGATCACCCCCCTGTCACTGATCACCCCCCCTGTAAGGCTCTATTCACATGTCCATATGTGTTTTGCGGTACGGCGGATCCACAGATCCGTGCCACGGATCCGCGGCGCGGATCTGCAAAACACGGACACCGTCAATGTGCTTTCCGCATTTTGCAGATCCGCACATTGCCAGAACTATATAGAAAATGCTTTTTCTTGTCCGCAACTGCGGACAAGAAAAGGGCATGTTCTATATTTTTGCGGAACGGAAATGCAGACTCGTAAGTGCGGATCCGCAATTCCGGATCCGAGCGGGACAAAGTCTGTCCCCATAGAAATGAATGGGTCCGCGATTCCGCTCCGCAAACAGAATTGCGGACGTGTGAATGGGGCATAAGGGTCCCCTATCACCGCCAGTTAGCTAGCTACTTGTTAGGTAGCTAGCGCCCAGCCCACCGCACCGCTGTCACTGATTTTGGCAGAGATTTTTTCATCCACATTGATCGATGCGAATGAAGAAATCTGTGCCATTCATTTTTTTTTTTTTTTTTCAGCCCTGAGGCTGAACGGAAAAAAAAAATCTCATTACCCGTATGCTCAATATACGGAGAATCGCAGAAACTCCTAATGCTGGCCATACGTGTAATGATTATGGAGACCCTCAAATGCCAGAGCAGTACAAAACCTCACATGTGACCCCATTTTGGAAAGAAGACACCCCAAGGTATTCCGTGAGGGGTATGGGGAGTTCATGTAAAATTTTATTTTTTGTCACAAGTTAGTGGAATATGAGACTTTGTAAAAAAAAAAAAAATAAATAAATTTCCGCTAACTTGTGCCAAAAATTTTTTTCTGTGAACTCGCCATACCCCTCACAGAATACCTTGGGGTGTCTTCTTTCCACAATGGGGTCACTTGTGGGGTATTTATACTGCCCTGGCATTTTAGGGGTCCTAAAGCGTGAGAATCCAAATGCGTAAAAATGCCCTGTGAAATACTAAAGGTACTCATTGGTTTTAGGGCCCCTTTGCGCATCTTGGCTGCAAAAGTGGCACACATGTGGTATCGCCATACTCAGGAGAAGTAGGGCAATGTGTTTGGGGTGTATTTTTACATATACCCATGCTGGGTGAGAGAAATATCTCTGTAAATGACAACTTTTAAATTTTTTATACAAAGTTGTCAATTTACAGCGATATTTCTCACACACAGTATGGGTATATGTAAAAATACACCCTAAAACACATTGCCCTACTTCTCCTGAGTACGGCGATACCACATGAGTGACACTTTTGCAGCCTGAGTGCAAAGGGGCCCAAATTCCAACGAGTACCTTTAGCTTTTACATGGCTGCTCACAATTTAGCCCCGCCCAAAATGCCAGAACAGTACAAACACCCCACATGTGACCTCATTTTGAAAGAAGACACCCCAAGGTATTCGCTGAGGGGCATAGTGAGTCCATGAAAATTTAACTTTTGTCAAAAGTTAGCAGAAAGGGAGACTTTTGAGAAAAACAATAAAAATCCATTTCCACTAACTTGTGCCCAAAAAATCTTCTGTGAACTCGCCATGCCCCTCATAGAATACCTTGGGGTGTCTTCTTTCCAAAATGGGGTCACATGTGGGGTATTTATACTGCCCTGGCAATTTAGGGGACCTAAAGCGTGAGAAGAAAAATGCATAAAAATGCTCTCCTAAAGGTACTCATTGGTTTAGGGCCCTTTGCACATCTTGGCTGCAAAAGTGCCACACATGTGGTATCGCCGTACTCAGGAGAAGTAGGGCAATGTGTTTGGGGTGTATTTTACATATACCATACTGGGTGAGAGAAATATCTCTGTAAATTGACAACTTTGTATAAATTTTTTTAAAAAGTTGTCATTTACAGAGATATTTCTCACACCCAGTATGGGTATATGTAAAAATACACCCCAAAACACATTGCCCTACTTCTCCTGAGTACGGCGATACCACATGTGTGCCACTTTTTGCAGCCAAGATGCGCAAAGGGGCCCTAAAACCAATGAGTACCTTTAGTATTTCACAGGGCATTTTTACGCATTTGGATTCTCACGCTTTAGGACCCTAAAATGCCAGGGCAGTATAAATACCCCACAAGTGACCCCATTGTGGAAAGAAGACACCCCAAGGTATTCTGTGAGGGGCATGGCAAGTTCACAGAAATTTATTTTTTTGGCACAAGTTAGCGGAAATTGATATATATATTTTTTTTTTTTACAAAGTCTCATATTTCACTAACTTGTGACAAAAATAAAATTTTACATAAACTCACCATACCCCTCACAGAATACCTTGGGGTGTCTTCTTTCTAAAATGGGGTCACATGTGGGGTATTTATACTGTCCTGGCATTTTAGGGGCCCCTAAAGCGTGAGAAGAAGTCTGGAATCCAAATGCGTAAAAATGCCCTGTGAAATTCTAAAGGTACTCATTGGATTTGCCTTAGCATCCAGGCTGCAAAAAGTGTCACTCATGTGGTATCGCCGTACTCAGGAGAAGTAGGGCAATGTGTTTGGGGTGTATTTTTATATATACCCATACTTTGTGTGAGAAATATCGCTGTAATCGACAACTTTTTAAATTTTTTAAACAAAGTTGTCAGTTTACAGAGATATTTCTCTCACCCAACATGGGTATATGTAAAAATACACCCCAAAACACATTGCCCTACTTCTCCTGAGTACGGCAATACCACATGAGTGACACTTTTTGCAGCCTGAGTGCAAAGGGCCCTAATTCCAACGAGTACCTTTAGCTTTTACATGGCTGCTCACAATTTAGCCCCGCCCAAAATGCCAGAACAGTAAACACACCCCACAAATGACCCCATTTCGGAAAGTAGACACCCCAAGGTATTCACTGAGGGGCATAGTGAGTCCGTGGGAGATTTCATTTTTTTGCCAGAAGTTAGCAGAAATGGAAACTTTATTATTTTTATTTTTTCCTCAGAAAGTGTCATTTTCCGCTAACTTGTGAAAAAAAATGAAATGATACATGAACTTACCATGCCCCTCCATGAATACTTTGGGGTGTCTTCTTTCTAAAATGGTGTGATATGGGGGATATTTATACTATCCTGACATTCTAGCACCTGAAGAAACTTGACAGGCGCTCAGAAAGTCAGAGCTGCTTCAAAATGCAGAAATTCACTTTTTTGCACCATAGTTTGTAAACGCTATAACTTTTACCCAAACCAATAAATATACACTTATTGTATTTTTTTTTATCAAAGACATGTAGAACAATAAATTTTGCGAAAAATTTATATAGAAATGTAGTTTTTTTAAAAAAAAATTACAACAGAAAGTGAAAAATGTAATTTTTTTGCAAAAATTTCGGTAATTTTTGATTAATAGCAAAAAAAGTAAAAACGTCAGCAACAATGAAATACCACCAAATGAAAGCTCTATTAGTGAGAAGAAAAGGAGGTAAAATTCATTTGGGTGGTAAGTTGTATGACGGAGCAATAAACGGTGAAAGTAGTGTAGTGCAGAATTGTAAAAAGTGGCCTGGTCATTAAGGGTGTTTAAGCTAGGGGGGCTGAAGTGGTTAATATACAGAAACCAAATCTGAAACTCTTTATAGATAATTTTTTAAAATTTGATCTAAGGGAATTGCAGTTCATTTTAACACTGACATCGAGATAGACCCCTATTATTAGTTACATATGTTCCTAGTAAAACCCAGTAGACTTTAAGTCACGGATTTCCTTCAGTAGTTGCGCTTCTTTATACAATGATTTTGGGTTTCTGGATACAAAGTGAGGTTCTGAGACTGTCCTATTTGTAACCATGAGTCCTGTACAATTGGTCTGACCCTTTGCATTTCCACCTTGGAAGAGTGTAGACAGCTGTACATTGTTTCTCTCATCAGTCTGTACATTTAGACCAATTTGTATTTGCACTGTCACAGACTCACAGTATATATTAAAAAGGAAAGCGTAACAATGTTAATACACTACACTGTTTTGTTTGTTTTATTTCTTTAATCGGGTGAAAAGTCTAAGTTGTATTGAAATTGATGGGCATTTTTTTAATTATCTGCATTATTTCTAATAAACTATTAAGAGACTTAATTTTGATTTTTTTTATTTAATGTATTAGAAACCCATACAACTTGAAAAAAAAAATTTCACAAAGAAAATTAATGTTTTTTCTATGAAAAATTATCCAGCCGATGGCTTTTGGTCTGATCCCAATGAAGCAGTTATCATCTGGGGTGTGCCAACATTGCCAACAAACTCATAGAGGTGATCGCTTCATTGTGATACGCAAGCCCCTTCACCACAACAAGGTAACGGTCACGAAGGGGAATTGACACATGTATGTGTCTTTTTTTTTGTTTTGTTTTTGCAGCCACAGTGCAGCATCGGAGGCCAGAAAAATTAGGCACATGCCTGAAAAATAATGGCATTGTTGCAGCCGCTGCTGTAGCAGTGGCTGGAAAATTTATGTTTTCCCGGCAGAAAGTGTACTAAAACATTTGGGCCTTGAACCCTAGTTGGTGGCGGAGAAGTCACACAAATCATCCGGCATGCAGAGATTAAATACAGCAACATGGGGACAATTTTTAGCCCAAGGCATCTAATCAGGTCTTTTTTTAGTCAAATGCATCCTCCACTGTCAGTCCCTTCGGTATCCACGCCTCATTCATCTTAATAAAGGTGAGGTACTGTACACTTTTTTGACCTAGACGACTTCTCTTGTCAGTGACAATACCTCCTGCTGCGCTGAGGGTCCTTTCTGACAGGACACTTGAAGCGGGGCATGCCAGAAGTTCTATCGCAAATTGGGATAGCTCAGGCCACAGGTCAAGCCTGCACACCAAGTAGTCAAGGGGTTCATCACTCCTCAGAGTGTCGATATTTGCAGTTAAGGCGAGGTAGTCTGCTCCCTGTCGGTCGAGTCGTTCTCTGAGGGTGGACCCTGAAGGGCTGTGGCGATGCGTAGGACTTAAAAAGCTCTGCATGTCCTCCATCAACAACACATCTGTAAAGCGTCCTGTCCTTGCCGGCGTGGTAGAAGGAGGATTACTTTCACCTCTTCCCCTGTTAGATTCCCGTTGTGCTGTGACATCACCCTTATACGCTGTGTAAAGCATACTTTTTAACTTGTTTTGGAAGTGCTGCATCCTTTCCGAATTCTGGGAATTTGGTAACATTTCAGCCACTTTCTGCTTATACTGGGGGTCTAATAGCGTGGCCACCTAGTACAGGTCATTCTCCTTCAGCCTTTTTATACGAGGGTCCCTCAACAGGATGCCGAGCTACTCATGTCCTGTTCCTCGTCCTCACTGAGGTCATTGAAGGTTTGTTCTTCCCCCCAGCCACGTACAACACCATGGGTCCCAGATAAATGACAACAACGAGCACCCTGGGATGCCTGCTGTGGCTGGTCTTCCTCCTCCTCAAAGCCACATTCCTCCTCTGACTCCTCTTCCTCAGACTCCTCTTCCAGCGTTGCCGCAGGTCCAGCAAGCGATGATGATAAGGCTGTTTCTGGTGGTGATGGTGACCACAACTCTTCCTCTTCCTCTTCACGCTCATCTATGGCCTGATCCAGCACACTTCGTAGGGCACGCCCCAGGAAGAAAGCAAATGGGATGAGGTCGCTGATGGTGCCTTTGGAGCGACTGACTAGGTTTGTCACCTCCTCAAAAGGACGCATGAGCCTACAGGCATTGCGCATGAGCATCCAGTAATGTTGCAAAAAAATACAAATACTTGTTGACGGCTTTTTCTTGTTGGGCACGAGGTCGAACATTAGGAGTGTTGAATTCCAACGTGTCGGGCTGTCGCAAATCAAGCGCCTCACTGGAATGTTGTTTCGCCGCTAAATATCGGAAAAGTGTGCCATGGCCGTGTAGGAGCGCCTGAAATGGCCACACACCTTCCTGGCCTGCTTGAGGACGTGCTGTAAGCCTGGGTACTTACACACAAAGCGTTGTACAATCAGATTCAACACATGTGCCATGCACGGCACATGTGTTAACTTGCCCAAATTCAATGCCGCCAACAGATTGCTTCCTTTGTCACACACCACTTTGCCGATCTCCAGTTGGTGCGGGGTCAGCCACTGATCCACCTGTGTGTTCAGGGTGGACAGGAGTGCTGGTCTGGTGTGACTCTCTGTTTTCAGGCAAGTCAACCCCAAGACGGCGTGACACTGTCGTATCCAAGATGTGGAATAGCCCCTGGGGAGCTGGGGGGGTGCAGTTGATGATGTTGAGTAAGACGCAGCTGCGGAAGAGGACTCAGCCGAGGAGGTTAGCGAAGAGGATGGAGTAGGAGGAGTAGAGGAGGTGGCAGCAGGCCTGCCTGCAAGTCGTGGCGGTGTCACCAACTCCCCTGCAGAGCCACGCTTTCCATACTTGGCAGCCGTCAGCAGGTTTACCCAATGCGCAGTGTATGTGATATACCTGCCCTGTGTCACGACTGTGACTGATCCAGATAGGTCTGGGAAGAGAAGGTCGCAGCGACTTGCTACTCGCGATAGCTTGTGAGTTTGCTCCGTGGTTCAGGGTATGTCATCCGGGTTTTGCCTTGTGAACCTTTTTGTCCTGACTGGGAGTTTGTAGGCATTCTTCTCAGGTGAGTGCTGTCTGCCACTCCCAGCTACTATATTAGTTTCAGTTTCACTTGCAGTCAGAACTATTCCTTGGTGGTCAAACCACTGACGGACATGACCCGAAAGGGATCCGATTTTTCCAAATGGTCACATGCAGCCAAAACTGCCTTTACATCTCTGAAGGAAAGATTCACCTCGGCTCCTATTCTCGTACAGCCAGATGTCTCGCTTCCTTTTATTGTAGAGGTTGACGCATCAGAGGTGGGGGTGGGAGCGGTACTATCTCAGGGCCCGTCCCCTGGTGAATGGCGTCCGTGTGCTTTCTTTTCGAAGAAATTGTCTACTGCAGAAAGGAACTATGACATTGGCAACAGGGAACTTTTGGCTATTAAGTTGGCCTTAGAGGAGTGGCGTCATTTTTTGGAGGGAGCGGTTCATCCCGTCAGTGATTACTGATCACAAAAACTTAGTATATCTGGAGTCTGCTAAACGTCTCACCCCTAGACAGGCTCGGTGGTCGTTATTTTTTACTAGGTTTAATTTTGTAATAACCTATCGCCCGGGGGCCAAAAATACTAAGGCGGATGCATTGTCTCGAAGTTTTCCTGGAGGGGGTGATGATGATGTTCCAGAGCCTATTTTGCAAAGGGGGGTGGTGGTCTCTGCATTATACTCAGGTTTAGAGGGGAGGGTGTTGGAAGCTCAGGGGGACGCCCCGGCCTCCCGCCCCTCGGGTAAACTGTTTGTGCCAGAAAATTTACGCCTGGAGATACTAAAAGAACACCATAACTCCGCACTGGCAGGACACCCAGGTAGTAAGGCAACCTCTGAATTAGTGTCTCGTCGGTTCTGGTGGCCTAAGTGGCGCCAGGAGGTGTTGAATTTTGTGTCTGCATGTCCTACCTGTGCTCGTTCTAAGGTGGATCATACTCGTCCGGCAGGGCGTCTTTTACCTCTGGCCATCCCCAACAGGCCTTGGACGCACCTATCAATGGATTTCATTACTGATCTACCAGTATCAGCGGGGAAGACTGTTATTCTTGTTGTTGTTGACAGATTCAGTAAAATGGTGCACTTTATTGCTCTGACCGCATTGCCTAATGCTAACACACTGGCTCAGGTTTTTATTGACCACATCGTGAAGCTTCACGGGGTCCCTTCCGATATTGTTTCGGATCGTGGTACCCAATTTGTTTCTAAATTTTGGAAAGCTTTTTGTTCTCGTTTAGGGTTCAACTGTCGCTTTCTTCATCTTTCCATCCACAGTCCAACGGTCAGACTGAACGTACTAATCAAAACCTAGAGACATATTTGAGATGCTTTGTTTCCGAAAATCAGGAGGAATGGTCATCTTATTTACCGTTAGCCGAGTTTGCCATTAATAATCGTCGTCAAGAATCCACCGATAAGTCACCATTTTTTGGTGCGTATGGTTTCCATCCTCAGTTTTGTACGTTTAGTGAGGGGGGGCCGTCTGGGATTCCCGAGGAGGAACGATTTGCGTCTTCACTTTCATCAGTGTGGCAGAGTGTGCAAGAAAGTTTGAAGAGAATTGGTGGTAGATACAAACGTGTGGCTGATAAGAAGCGCTCTGAAGGTCCGGACCTTGGGGTCAATGACTTAGTGTGGTTGTCTACCAGAAATATCAAGTTGAAGGTTCCCTCATGGAAATTAGGTCCGAGATTTATTGGTCCTTATCGGGTAATTAAGATCATTAATCCGGTGGCTTTTCGTCTGGAGCTACCTCAGACTCTAAGGATCCATAATGTCTTATCCCAGCAGCGGTCGTGTCGCACCAGACGGAGGGGAAGGGGGACCCTTATCTACGGATGGGAAATAGAACGGCCACCCCTGACAAACCCTAAGCTGGCACCTGTCTGCCCTGATACCCTAGACGGGGTGTGAACCCGTGCGGCGAGCAGGATGCCTAAACCCTGAGTCACCCTCAGAAGACTAGACTGGGGAAAGGCAGATGGGAGCACTAGTCACCATCACTCATGTCTAGGAGAACAACAGGGGAAGACAGGGTAAGACAGCAACAAACAAACAATCTCCAGCAGAGATAGACTTATCCAGTCACGAGCAGAGAAGATGATCCCAATAACGACAGTCCACGCCAGACAAGAGCTCCACAGCAATACCGTCAAACGATCTCCTTCAAAGGTCAGAATAGCACTGGAAGTAAGGACTATATCTGGCAATGACTGCAAGTGAAACTGAAACTAATATAGTAGCTGGGAGTGGCAGACAGCACTCACCTGAGAAGAATGCCTACAAACTCCCAGTCAGGACAAAAAGGTTCACAAGGCAAAACCCGGATGACATACCCTGAACCATGGAGCAAACTCACAAGCTATCGCGAGTAGCAAGTCGCTGCGACCTTCTCTTCCCAGACCTATCTGGATCAGTCACAGTCGTGACAGTACCCCCCTTTCTACGAGGGGCCACCGGACCCTCAAGACCAGGCCTCTCCGGGTGGGACCTATGAAAAGCCCGAATGAGTCTGTCCGCCTTTATCTCTGATGCTGGCACCCACATTCTCTCTTCGGAACCATAACCTTTCCAGAGCACCAGGTACTGAAGAGAGCGGCGAACATATCGTGAATCAACAATCTTTTCTACCTGAAACTCAAGACTGCCATCAACAACCACCGGTGGAGGCGGTAGTGGCAATGGTTCAGGAGGTTCTACATATCTCTTAAGCAGAGATCTGTGGCGGTCGTGACACCCTGACTGTGCTTTGCAGACCAGGTATCAGTGGTCAGATGACCTTTGCCCCAACACTGTATGCCAGACATGTCATGACTTCCTTTTCCACAATAGAGTACCGGTTGGGTATAGCCTTTTGTGAAAAATAATTTCGGCTGGGTACCTTCCACTGCGGTGTCCCAATAGCTAATTTTTTTTGTTGAAGGCCTCAGACTCCATCAGCTTGTATGGTAAAAGCTGGCGGGCTAAGAGTTCCGTCAAGTCAGCTGTCAGACGCCGGGCAAGGGGGTTACTCTGTGACATTGGCTTCTTATGCTCAAACATGTCCTTGACAGACACCTGACTGTGGGCAGATGAGCAGGAACTGCTGAAGGTGAGAGGCGGAGTGGCGGGTGGTTGAGAGGGGGCAAGGAGGACAGCAGTGGTTAACGTGGCTGAAGATGCTGGACCAGGAGGAGGATGGTGGCTTTAAGTTTGTGTGCTGCTTGTACTCATGTGTTGATCCCATAGGCGTTTGTGATGTGAGATCATGTGCCTTCGCAAAGCAGTTGTACCTAGCTGAGTGTTGGACTTCCCACGACTCAGTTTCTTTTGGCACAGGTTGCAAATGGCATCGCTGTTATCAGAGGCAGACACACAAAAAAAATGCCACACTACTGAGATTTGCAATGACGGCATTCTGGTGGTGGCAACAGCATGCGTTGATTGGCGTGCTGTCTGGCTGACCCCGGGTGCCGATACATGCTGTCTGACTGTGCCACTAGCTCCTTGCGACGACCTCCCCATGCTTCCAACTCTTTTCCTCCTCCTCTCTGTCTCCCCATCGGAACTTTCACCCTGTTCGTCTTCTCTTCGAGCGGGCACCCACGTGACATCCAGGGACACATTGTCATCATCAACCGCTTCACTTGTATCTGACAACTCAGCAAAGGGAGCAGCAGCGGGTACAACATCATCATCATCACACCGTACGTCCATGTGTGTAATGCTGCCTGACTGAGACATATCCCTGTTATCTACATCCTTTGACAAGAATGGTTGCGCATCACTCATTTCTTCCAACTGATGTGTAAATAAAGATAAATCCTCTGTGTAACGGTCCTTGGCTCACCTGAGTCAGAGGACAGCCGGCTGGTGGTTGGAGTCCAGTGGCAAAGACCCACCGAAGCAGGAGGCAGGTAGCGTGGTCGATCAGTCCGGGTCGGCAGTAGAGATGGCAGCGAGGTAACAGCAGGAGTAGACAGAGGCGTAGTCGGTGGAAGGCAAAGGGTCAATGCAGGCGGCAGTTCAGCGAGGTCAAACGGTCCGGGTCGGCAACAAAGGTAAACAGCAGTAGTCGTGGAGGAGCAGAGAGGAAGCTTGCTACAGGCTTGGAGGCACAATAACCAGCAAAGGGCTGGGTTCAAGGGCTGGGTTTTATAGGGAAGTAGCAGGTGCAAGAGATTGGGATAATCAGCAGGACAAGGCAAGGACAAGAGAGGTAGTAGAAGTTAGAAGTTAGCTAGAGAATAGTCCAAGGAGAGACGGTAGCCTAGTGGGTAGAGCTACCGTCTGGGACATGACTGGCCACGGGTTCGAGTCCTGACAGTACTCCCCCCCTTCCAAGGTGACCTCCGGGCACCGCAGGGGAAGGCTTATCTGGGTGACTCAGATGGAACTCCCTGACAAGTCTGGGGGCATGAACATTTTCTTCAGGCTCCCAAGAGTTATCCTCGGGAGGGTAGCCCTCCCACCCAATTAGATATTGCAATTTTCCTCTGTGGATCCTGGAGTCAAGGATCTTCTCGACAATGAACTCTTCCTCACCTTGTACCCTCACGGGTGGTGGAGGGGGCGAGTGGCGGCCAGTGAAGGTATTCTCCACGTATGGCTTGAGGAGGGAGCAATGGAAGACAGGGTGCACCCTAATGGAACTGGAAGGTCAAGCCGAACGTGACCTCATTGATTTGTGCGGTGACCTGGAACGGACCCATGTATTTTGGGGCTAACTTTTTGGAGGGGACCTTCAGTCTGAGGTTCCTGGTGGACAGCCATACCTTGTCTCCTACATGGAAGCCCGGGTGGGTTTGCGGCGCCTGTCTGCTCCCTGTTTAAAGCGCCTCTGGGCGAGCTGGAGGTTGTCTATTATGTCCTTTTGTGCCTCCTGTAGGGTTGTTAGGCGCTCGGCCACTGCTGGGAGGGTGGAGGCAACGGGCAGGTGGGGAATGAACACGGGGTGCCAGCCTGTGTTAGCAAAGAAAGGGCTGTGCTTGGTTGAGCTGTGCTCAGCATTGTTGTAGGCGAACTCGGCTGTGGGGAGATGGTCGAGCCAGTCATCCTGCAGGTGGGAGCTGAAACAGCGTAGGTACTGCTCTAAGGTCTGGTTAGTTCTCTCCGTCTGCCCGCTTGACTGAGGGTGGAAAGCGGAGGAAAGGTTCACTTTAACCCCGAGCGCCAGGCAGAAGTCCTTCCAGAACTTTGAGGTAAATTGTACGCCTCGGTCTGAGACCACGTCGTCCGGAATCCCATGCAGCCTGAAGACCTCTTTGAGGACAAGATCAGCCGTCTGTTTGGCCGTGGGTAGGCCCTTGTAGGGAATGAAATGGGCCATTTTGGTGAGGCGGTCGACCACGACCAGGATGGTGTTCATCCCTTTGAAGGAGGAAGGTCTACCACAAAGTCCATGGAGATCGAGCCCCAGGGGCGGGAGGGAATTGGGAGGGGTTGTAACAGACCCACGGGAGAGGAACGAGGAGTCTTATTGCGGGCACAGACCGTGCACGAGGAGATGTACTTCTTGGTGTCCTCCTTGTATGTTGGCCACCAGAAGGAGCGGGAGAGAAGCTCCTGGGTCTTTCTTGTGCCCAGATGGCCGGCCAACTTGGAGTCATGGTTAAGTTTGAGCACTTCGAGTCGTGCGATTTCTGGTACATAAAGTTGTAGGTCCTGATGAAACCAATGACCATTTTTAAACGTGAGGCTGACATTCCTTGTGGGGTGGGTGAGGAAGGGGTCATTTTCGTATCCTTCTTTGATTGTGACCAGGAGTTCTTTAGAGTAGGTGGCCCCCACAACACTTTTCTCGGATAGGATGTTGTCTTGGCCCTTATTACTCTGTGAGGGTTCCGAAAACATTCTGGAGAGGGCGTCAGCCTTGCCGCTTTTTGATCCGGGGCGATATGTGATGAGAAAGTTGAAGCGGGAAAAGAATAGGCTCCATCTGGCCTGTCTGGCTGTGAGTCTCTTAGCGCTGCGGATGAACTCGAGGTTTTTGTGGTCGGTTAGTACGATTATGGGGTTGGCAGCTCCCTCCAGCAGGTGTCTCCACTCGGAGAAGGCTTCCTTGATCGCCAGTAGTTCTTTGTTCCCGATGTCGTAGTTCTTCTCGGAGGGGGACATCTGGCGAGAGAAATATGCGCACGGGTGTAGTAGCATCTTCTCCCTGTCCGTTATGACAGAACTGCCCCTACCGCGGAGTCAGATGCATCCACTTCGATAGTAAAAGGCAACTCGGGGTTCGGGTGGACTAGGATTGGAGCAGAAGTGAAGAGGAGTTTCAACTTCGTGAATGCCTCCTGGGCCTCGGGTGTCCAGGAGAAGGGGACTGCCTTTTTGGTGAGTTGGGTGATCGGTGCGATGACCTTGGAGAAGTCCCGGATAAACTTCCGATAGAAGTTGGCAAAGCCAATAAATCTTTGTACCTCCTTCACGTTTCTTGGAATGGGCCAGTCCAACACGGCTTGGACCTTCCCTGGGCCCATACTTAGGCCCTCTGGGGAGATGATGTACCCGAGGAACTGAGTGGTGGTTCGCTCAAACTCACATTTCTCGAGTTTGATATAAAGAGAGTTCTGGCGGAGTCTCTGCAATACCCTGCGGACATGTTCGCGGTGCTGTTCGAGGTCTTCTGAGAAGATCAAGATGTCGTCCAGGTAAACGACTACAAACAGATCCAGCATGTCCCTGAGGACATCATTAATGAAGTGCTGGAAGGTGGCGGGAGCATTACAAAGTCCGAAAGGCATGACCAGGTACTCGAGTGACCATAACGTGTCCGGAAGGCGGTCTTCCATTCGTCCCCAGGGCGGATTCGACAAGGTTGTAGGCCCCTCGAAGGTCAAGTTTGGTGAAGATTTTTGCTACCCGGAGTCTCTCGAGGAGTTCAGAAATCAGCGGGAGCGGGTACCGGTTCTTAACGGTTATGTCGTTTAGCTTCCTGTAGTCAATGCAGGGACGCAAGGATGAGTCTTTTTCTCCACAAAGAAAAAGGGGGCTCCTGCTGGGGAGGTAGAGGGCCGGATGAACCCTTTCTTTAGGTCCTCGTCCAGGTATTCTTTCAGAGCCTTGAGTTCAGGCTCTGAGAGGGAATAGATACTGCCAAAGTGTATTTCGGCCCCGGGCAACAGTTCTATTGGGCAGTCGTAGGGTCGGTGTGGCGGCAGCTTGTCTGCGTTTTCTTGTCGCAGACATCTTGGTACTCACGGTATTGAGGGGGTAGTAGATTCCTGACGGATACTTCAGAGATAGTCGTGTCTTCGGATGGAAGGACGGGTTTGTGGGAGCAATTGAGCGAACAAAACTCAGACGGAAACCGTAAGCAGCGGGTTTCCCAATCCACCGAGGGGTTGTGGGTGGCCAACCATGGAATTCCCAGGATCACCGGGAACTTTGGGGAGGCGATCAGGGAGAAGTGAATGGTCTCCTGATGATCGGGTTTGATGAAGAGTTGAAGGTCAGCGGTCTGGTGCGTAACCGGCCCAGAAGAGAGCGGGGTCCCATCGACGGTTTCCAGATCGAAGGGGCTGCCCTGGTTACCAGTGGTATGTTGTTCTCATGGGCGAAGGTCAAGTCCATGAAATTTCCGCCGGCCCCCGAGTCAAGCATTGCAGAGCAGTGAAGCTGTCGTTCCCCAATGGTGATAAGGATGGATACAATGAAGTGGGACCCGGTACCTGTAGTGTCTATGGTTTCAGAGGCCAAGGGTGAGGTTGTGGCCTTTGTAACTCCCGTAATTCTGTGACAGCGATGGTTCGGCGAGTCTTATTGGGGCACCTAATAGCGAAGTGCCCTGGCTCGCCACAGTAAAGACAAAGGCCTGCGGATAGTCGTCTCTCCTTTTCAGCAGCCGATAGAGTCTTGCGCAGTGCGCCGACCTGCATGGGCTCGGTGGAGGATTGGTGAGCCGGCTGAGTCGTTGGAGTGAAAGGGTACACGGGCCTGTTATCTAGGGACCAGAGTCTTTCTCTCCTTCTTTCTGCCAGTCTCCGGTCAATCCGGATGCACAGTTGGACGAAATCATCCAGATCGTCTGGGGCGTCTACCCTGGCGAGCTCATCCTTTATAGGTTCGGAGAGTCCACGGCGAAATTGACTCTTCTGGGCAGCTGGGTTCCAGGTGGTGTCCGTGACCCAGCGGCGGAACTCTGAGGAATACTCGGCTACAGAGCCGCCTTCCCTGCCGTAGACTGTGCAGCCTAGCCTCGGCCGTCGCGCAGCGGTTAGGGTCGTCGAACACTTGGCTCATGGCTGTGGTGAAGTTGTCTAGGTTATTCAATACGAGACTGTGGGATTCCACATATGGGGATGCCCATGCCAGGGCCTCATCAGTTAGAAGGTTGATGATGAACAGGATCTTCTTTCTGTCTGAGGTAAAAGAGCCCGGCTGCATCTGAAAGTAAATACGGCACTGGTTGAGGAACCCCGAAATTGGTTCCGATCGCCGTTAAACTTTGACGGGAGAGGCATACGGGTGTCGGTGACCACGCCGCGTACGTCCAGTAGTTGACGCTGCAAGTCGATAATTTCCTCTGTTGGCTCTGGATTGCGCCTTTAAGTTGAGTAATTTCCTCTTGGGCAGTGGTGCCAAACTCCTGAAGTTCGGAGACCTGCTTGCGCAGAGTGGCCATTGCGGACTCCATGGTAGGGCTGGTTATTCTGTAACGGTCCTTGGCTCACCTGAGTCAGAGGACAGCCGGCTGGTGGTTGGAGTCCAGTGGCAAAGACCCACCGAAGCAGGAGGCAGGTAGCGTGGTCGATCAGTCCGGGTCGGCAGTAGAGATGGCAGCGAGGTAACAGCAGGAGTAGACAGAGGCGTAGTCGGTGGAAGGCAAAGGGTCAATGCAGGCGGCAGTTCAGCGAGGTCAAACGGTCTGGGTCGGCAACAAAGGTAAACAGCAGTAGTCGTGGAGGAGCAGAGAGGAAGCTTGCTACAGGCTTGGAGGCATAATAACCAGCAAAGGGCTGGGTTCAAGGGCTGGGTTTTATAGGGAAGTAGCAGGTGCAAGAGATTGGGATAATCAGCAGGACAAGGCAAGGACAAGAGAGGTAGTAGAAGTTAGAAGTTAGCTAGAGAATAGTCCAAGGAGAGACGGTAGCCTAGTGGGTAGAGCTACCGTCTGGGACATGACTGGCCACGGGTTCGAGTCCTGACACTCTGACAGATCAAATGAAGCGGCTGTGGTGCTAGTGTTGGTGGTGGCGGCGGCGGCGGGCGGGCGAGTGGTAACTTGAGAGGTGCCCAAAGCTGAGCTGGAGGAGGATGGTGCGTCAAGGTTCCGACTGGCAGCTGTAGAAGATTGGGTGTCCTGTGTAAGCCAGTCAACTATGTCCTCAGAATTTTTCAAGTTCAGGGTATGTGCCCTCTGAACACTGGGCATTATTCTATGGCCAAAGGAAATCACAGCACCACGACGGCCCCTGCAGGGTGGCCTGCCTCTGCCTGTCATTTGTTTTTTAATAGTGGTACTATGCGTGCAAGGTACTGTGCCACCCCGTATGAGCGGTAGGCACTGGCAGTGGGCACAGTACAGTCTGTGGGCCTGACGCACACTGGCAGGCAACTAACTTTAGATTAAAGGGTAAAAATTAAATGCCTTATTTATCTGCAAGCTACTGTGCCACCAAGTATGAATGGTGGGCACACTACAGTCAGTGGAAGTTAGCCTGACACACACTGGTAGGCAACTAACCTTAGATTGTGAGTTCTAACTGTAAAAAAAATTGGCACATCCTATAAAATGAACTAAATGGGTGGGTGTGAGTCACTGTGACTGATATACAAAGGAAAACAGCACTCTGCAATCACTGTGTATGCTAATGCTTTATTCACTATATGCATGAACCGCATTCATTATTATATAGTGAATACAAATAAAATTTAAAAACTCATACTGTATATTCAGTGCTTGCAGAGTGCTATTGCATTGTGTTTGTGAGCTCCTGATTTTGTATGTAATGCAGAACACCATAATGAAAGTAAGCTTACGCTTTAAAATGCCAATGTCATCAAAGCTACAGTTCAAATTTAGACTATGCATATAAAGATATTATATATATATATATATATATATATATATATATAGCACAGATAAGCAAATGTTACAGAATTTACTTAATCAGAAGTGAGGTAGACATTATATATAAATCCAATCAATTTACTGTTATTGGTAGAATATGACCGTATACAAGTAACTGAAATGAAATCATAGATACATAATAAGTATACATATATAGTATAACTACATATATAGTATAATGATGTGTGGGTTATGACATTTATAATCTAAAGAGATAGAAACCACTTTAAAGATATATTCAGAAGACTCCACATTTAAAAGAAGCAACTGTGGACTTCTTTTTCCTGTGCATTCTGGAGGTCTACTGTTTCCCGTTTCTTATTCTTTATTGTCACTTTAATAATATATTAAGAAATAAGTCAGCACCACACTGTGAACAAATTTAGCTAAAAAAGTAATATTCAGTAGTGGGCAGTCAGTTTAAGCTGATCATAGATGGCTGCTTTCTAAGTGACTTGTTTTTCATGGTTGGTCTGTGATGGTTTTTGTTCTAGATGACAATGCCGTAAGTTAAAATTAAAAATCTGCATTTAGTATATTGTTCTCTACCTTGATTTGATACCTGGGTTGGATTTCTTTAGACGTAGTGCACATTTGTCATTTGACACAAATATTACAATGACTGCGCCTGACAACAACTGAAAATATCCAATATAGCTTACTGCTTTTCCACAGATCTCACTATTCTGGTCAGTATTTTGCATTAGTATTTTTAAAACATACCTAAGATAAAAAAAAAAAAATAAGTTTGAATAATGGCTGTGCTTTTTTGTACAATCATAAATGTAAAGGAACAGTTATGTTTGGTCTTCCCTAATGTTTTTTTTTTTTTAGCTGCTCAGCTAGATGCATTCCTCTCACAAGCAATCCCTGCTTTTGAAGTCTCCCAGCACTGTATGCTTTGATGTCCTTTCCCTTACTTCCCACTATGTTTTTTCCCACTATGGAGCTCACAGAACAGATAAGGAGGGATAAAACATACTTACAGAAATGCAGGAAGCTCCTGTGATGTACAAAAGCAATTCTTTCATTAGGTTCACAATTAGCTAGTTCTGACATACCCCAACTTCCTCACAGCTGTCTTCTGAGTGTCTATTACCAGGGACGAATGTAGCCTTACAACAGGCAGTGGACTGCAATTTAGGTGGAAGTGAGATCCCTATTGGCCATGACTTTACAGCTTTTTTCAGAAGGATGCAAGCATATTTTTTTTAATGAAGTGATTTAGAAATTTGCTAATTACACCATTATCTATTGAATGGAATGAAATTGTGTGAAAGTACAGTGACTCTTTAAGCCAAAACCAAGAATCATACTGTAATAAAAACATTTGAACCTCTTCCATATTCTGGGACCATACCTAGATTTGGCTTGCAACTACTGATGTAAAATTGTAACGAAAACACTGGCATGTAAAAGTGGGCCATAGGTCATATCTTGGGATTCGGTAGAAATAATATTGCTTGTGAGGAAATTTTAATTGATTACAAGTCACAGAGGTCATAGTTATGCACAGTTTATGACATTTTGGTCCTAATAACTGAGCCTTCATCAGACACATTGCTGTGGTGGTAGAAACAACAAGCAAAATGAACACCATGGAAGAATGATAATAGTATTGCTATGAAGGCCACGCAGAGAACCACTTACACTCAGTACCACTGGCTTCAGTGGTCGCATGGTATGCGGACACATCATCGCATTAGCCACACAAACAAAGCACAGCCAGGAGGATCAGACCTTTGGTGCTGGAAATGGAAGTCAATGCAAAAAGTGAGTATATGTTCTTTTTTTTATTGACCATTCCTGCTTAGGGGGAAGGTTTATAACTCTGACAACCCCCTTAAGTGTAGGGGTACCTAGATTGGTTAGAAGCAACATCACAGTGGGATCATTGTCCATAGGAATGCATTGAATAGCTTGAAAGTCTTCAAAATTGATCCAGGAAAACATGCAGCTGATGATTTTTTAACCATTACACACTAAGATTTCTGAGCAATGTTAAATCAGAGTAGCTACTTTTGTCCTGCATGGAACATAAACATTGCATGAAAACCACCCATTAAATGTTTTGGTATGTTTTAAAAGTACAGTACAGAAATTCTAGGTGTAGTCCTGTAAAAAGTAACAGAGACCCTAAGGGATGTGGGGTCCACAGGGCTGGCTGCAGAAGTTTCTATAATTCTCCTGTTTTTAGAGGAGGCACAATTTTTGTGACCACCAGGTGGAGTATTATACAGTGATGCTTCCTCATTCATAGAAAATTTCCAGCTCACCCATATGAAGATTCCAGCGTGCACGGTAGTTCAGAGAAGCTTCTGAATGGTAACTTCAGGTGCATAAAAAGGATGTCCAGCACTGCTTGGTTGTTTGGTGCAATATCTTCCTTTTATTTACGTGGCAACAAGATTTGTACAAACACACTGTACAGCGGTAAAATTGACGCGTTTCAGACCCTGGGGTCCCTAGTCGTAACAGTAGGTGAAGGGACCCTGCAGGTATATATATACAACTTATACTGGTTAGGAACCGCCCCTCTTCAATCCGGTCAGGGAGCAACCCAACACAATTTGTAACTGCCTGCACCTGAGCGCCTCACCTACTAGTCGTACTACAAGTACAAAACAACACAGTGATTTAAACATAAAAAATATAGTTGTGTGTCATGACATTAAGTACAATCACATTTTTAAACCTGTCAGACTTACAACAATCAATATTAAAACCAGGTATTGAACAATAATAAAACCAATAGTACTACAAGAACATGGCTGAAGTATCGCATTGTGTGAACTGTTATCTAGACATACAGATACATGAGTTCCTTGCGTAAGTTTAGTCCATTAGGTACTCTGGTATTGAGTTTTAGGATCCAGTATGCTTCCCGCAATAGGATTTGTTTCTTATGATCACTCCCTCTTATTAATTTTTTTAACCCTTTCTATCGCAAATACTTTGAAAGATTGTACCTTGCGGTTATGCACCGTAATAAAGTGTCTTGCTGCATTAGAAATGTTGAGGGCTGAAGGACTAGTCACATAATTGAGATGTTCCAACACTCTAGTTTTTAGCTTACGAGATGTGCTGCCTACATACATCATATCTCAAATAGTGCATATGATGATATATACAACACCTTCACTGCTGCAGTTAATGTAGTTTTTTATTGTAAATACCTCAGTATGGTCTGCATTGGTATTGAGTTTTAGGATCCAGTATGCTTCCCGCTGGTAGTGAAATATGTGCATGCTTAAGGACCAGTAAATAAAATTCAGAGAGGAAGAAGGACAGCCTTTGCTATTATTCTACCCCTTCGTGCAAATTGGAGAAACTGATGCAATATAGAGAGAGTCATCCCTGGTGCTATAGCTGCTAACCACATGCTTCCAGGATCAATATCTATATATTTTTGCTAATTGGTGCCTCAGCAGGGTATCTTTTGCAGGCAGGAGGGACATGACATTATCCTGATATACGGTATTGCTGTGGAAATTGGCTGCAGATAAGTACAAGCAGTAACCTAGTAAAATTTCATCAGGAGATACCAATGTCCTACCTGCAATAGGTGTCTGTGTCACAGGAGTGCAGTATATTCCCCTGCGTGTGGCTTGTGTGCATCATATCTCTGTAGATATCTGCCTATTCTAATGTTCTCTAGACTACTGCTACTATTGTCCTCATTGACCTAGTACACCCGTTGGTGTCTCCCCCTGTGAGTCTAGTCTTTCCACGTCTCAAGACAGTGGTATTTTTTCTGATGAGACATATATTAATGTATTTCTTGTGCACATAATGTAACAGTTTATCAGTGGATAACAGTGCTTATAAATCTGTTTGGCCCAGACTAATGTGGCTACACCTACATATAATCTCATGATAACAAAACCTGTGCATAACATAACTGACCGAATTATGACGTTTTTGTATTGTGTAGGTATGAGGTTATCTAATCCCTGTAATGACCCCCCCCCCCCAGAATGCCCCGAACCCTCCTCTACAGCATACCTTGCAGCACCCGCGTCCCTCCGGATTGCTGAAAGCCGCTGCTGCTTTCCCTTGTCGCATGGATCAAAACATCCGGCGACTGGGAAAGCAGCCGATAGCAGTCCGCCATGGTGACCAGCTTCCCTAGTGTCACCCGTGATGCTAGGGAGTCCAGGTACCGTTGTGGCCTGCTATTGGCTGCTCCCCCTGCAGCCGGATGTTTTAATCTACCGACAGGGAGATGCAGCAGCGGCCATGCAGCAATCTGGAGGGACACGGGTGCTGGGTAGCAGGTAAGTATGCTACACGGGTGCTGGGTAGCAGGTAAGTATGCTCTAGAGGAGGGGCCGGGGCATTCTGGGGGTCATTATAGGGATTGGATAACCCCTTTAACCAATATATTAGCCTATATGTGAATGTTCTATATATTTTTATTTTTACAAAAAACAATTGATGGTTTTCTGCATATAATTTTTTGCCATCACTCCAAGTATTCTACTTCCAGCACTGACTCTTTAACCCCCTTAAGTTTTTTTTTTTTTAAGTATTAAAGCACAAGAATAACTATATAAATGTGGTATCACTGTAATTGTACTGACCCGACAAATGAAAAATGAAAAGCACGGGTCAGTTTTACCTCATAGGGAATGCCGTAAAAATGAAACCCATAACACTATAGTGGAATTGCATTTTTCCATTTGGAATTTCCTTCCAGATTCCCACTACATTGTATGCAACATTAAATGGAGCCATTAAAAGGTGCAACTTGTCCCACAAAAGACAAGCCCTCATGTGAACGGAAAAAGAAAAGAAAATGTTATGACTCTGGGAAGGCAGAGAGTGAAAAATAAAAATGTAAAAAACAAAAATCGCTGCATTATGAATGGGTTCACTTCCTCCCTTGTGTGGACCTTTAAAAGCACAGCAAACAGCCTCGCTTGACTTTCTCAGTCGGACCATTCATTCTGTCTGACCAGACAGGGAAGGGAACTGAGTGACTCCTTTAGAACAACAGATATTAAACTGAGAAGTGCAGTGCTCTTCTGTGGACGATAGAGCTGTCGTACGGTTATCCCAACTCTACATTTCCTTTTCATAATGAGGATTTACTTATAACATCACAACAGCAGTAATCTGACAAAGCATTACCTATCTATATGTCCGTTTTATCTGTACCGACTGCTACAGAAGTCTCCCTTTAAAAAATACACAAGTCGTTACAAATAAGCTGCATTCATACGTAATTTAAGAAATAAATATGGCAATGATTCAAAGAATCAGGGAGGAGTAGAGCATCGTTTTTTTTTGCTATTTTTTGAATTACAGTAGACACCTGAAATCATAAGTCTTGCTCCTTTCACAAGGATACAGAGGCACTCGTCTGTCAATCCATTGAGATTCACTTCTAAGTGGTAAATTATGTGTGTTGTCTGCCCTTAGCTGTAAAGTATCATGCTTCAGGCCCTGCCACCTTAACTGAGATGGATTATGTTTCTTCTGAAAAAATTGGTGTGTTTGAGATTGAAAATTTATGTTCCTGTATTCTTACTTTGATTGCTCATGACATTTGGCCCAAATAGCCCTGGTTACAAGGACATTTTCTCAGATAAATGACAAGATGACATTCACATGTAAAAACATCACAGCGGGACTGCTGTGTAACGAGGGCTTTATTATCTATTAATGGTGTATCATACAATTGCACGGTTATTTGTGATGTCAAGCTCCTACTAGCAACCTCCTCATGATCACCTTAATGATGTTTCAGCAGCACAGAATAGTGTTATTATACATGGGCGTATTTTATATTTATGTGCTTCTCGATTTACCTGAACAAAAATTTACTTTGTCTATAATGTGCGGTGTTTTAGTTTTGAGTTTTCATATTTTCATATTTCATGTACCAAATCCTTTGCTTTGTTAACAAGTGTGTTATGGCATAACTTTTTCTCTTATCAGAATTTTCTATTTCAGTATCTTTTGTTCAGGCTATTGTATATTTGTCATGCATAAAATGTTAGCATATGGAATCATTTAATAAGTCAGACTTTGTCTTATAATACCCTTTATATTTTATGATTTATTTAAAAAATGGAAATAAAACTACACAATGATAAACCAAAATGGGAATAAATTGTTTTTTGTTGAAAGAAGTTTTCATTTCTTTAGACATCACGACATCATGAAATGCGGTGCAACCTGCTGGCAGCATGTTATAGAGCAGGAGAAGCTGAGCAGATTGGTGTATAATTTTGAAAATGTCATGAGTAGTACTGCAGATAAAGGAGTCCAGATCACAATTTTTTTATTTTTCCTCTGCCCTCTGGAATACGCTGTCAGGACTGCCGTGGTTGTGCACAGAAGTCCTCTCCCTTTCGTTAGCATAGCACAGTGGCCCGGACTGTGTGTTAGAGAGAAGCTTTGAGCACCGATTGTAGGGAAACGGGGGGCAGTACGAAAATATAAAATGGTGATCGTGAGTTTTTATTTGCAGCATTACTCATGTAGTACTGCAGATAATAGTCCAAGATCATGGTGACAGCAGTTTCTGCTTTTTCTGATTTCAGTTTACGCAGGGGCCGTCTTATCAATGACTCAGAGATATCTATGTAGTCTCACACAGAGAATGCTATCAGCCACTGATAACAGATGAGTGGGCAGTCGTGAGCTCAAACGGAGCAGATTTTTAAATATATAAATAAGTTCTGCTAAATCTTTTCCCCCAAAAAGACTATGGACAAAATTGTTGGTACCTTTCCATTAAAGAAAGAAAAACCCACAATGGTCCCTGAAATAACTTGAAACTGCCGAAAGGTATAATAAACAAAAATGTACTAAAAATTAACTAATGAAAAACAGACATTGCTTCTGAATTGTGGGTTAACAGAATAATTTATAAAAAAAACTAATGAAACTTGCATGGACAAAAATGATGGTACCCTCGACTTAATATTTTGTTGCACTACCTTTTGAATTGTTTTTCTGTGGGAATGTCTTAGTTTCTATGTTATAATGTTTTGTTTTCAAATATGTTCTATTCAGGGGTGGACTGGGAACTTAAAGTGGCCTTGGGAAAAACGTAAAAGTGGCCCCATGTTGTAGACAGGTTCAAATTGACAGGAGGCAGGGCCAACACTGCCATAATACAGCGCGAAATGCTGCCCCAGCAGTACCAAATGCACAGTGCAGAACAGGCCTAGGCGGATCCTTCTGAGTTCGAGCCCCCTAGTAGCTGCTTCCATTATAGTTACAACCCTGAACATCACCTATATGTCCAATAGAAATTCTCATCGAACCCCTGATAAAGTTAATCTTATTATTCTTACCTGTAAAACAACTAAAGTTAACGTCATTTTACCGAAATTCGAGTTGCTAATTTGCCTCAATTATTCACTCTGCAAGTATCAAAGTTGTCGAATACATTATTTTTAATCCAATTTTTTATTCTAGACCTATTGCAAAATTACAGTACAGTACAGTAGTTGTAGATACATTGGCAAAATGAAAAATATGGTTTTGACGGTAGACATAGCCTTTAACTGAGGAGTTCCCTTAATATTTCGACGCATCTTGTCACAATCCTTTTTTTCTACCATTTTCCCTATAACCCTAACTAATTGATATTATTTCAACCATTATCGTTATTGTAGCTTTAATGATAAAATTATAGTTACTATCTTGAGAGTGCCAAGCAGAAACTATGACTGAATAATTAAGGAGAATAGACCAGCTTTTACACCAGTCTTTTATATGCCCTGCACTGCTGGAGGATGCACTTAGTTTATGACATAAATGTTAGTGAATTTGCCTTGTCTGATGGCTCCGCCCCACCAAGCTGCCACACCTTCCCCACTACTCCCAGTGTTGAGGGCGGCATAGAAACGCCACATATATCGCATCTATATTTAGGCACATGGGCGTTTTAGAAGTCACAAAACAGGTCATGCCAAAAACTGGTGTAGAGAGTCATTATAAATGACCACAAATGTGTCATTAGAAAATGACCTATTATTTAAATGATATATTATGTTAAACATATTTTAGGAATCCTAAAATCCTGCAGTTTCCACACTGGCCACAAAGCCTAATAATGCTTGTTCTGTAAAGATCACTTTTCACAGTTATCACAATGGCACAATAGGTGAACATCACAATTTATCTATTCCCCCTCCCTGCACAATGACCTCTGCACAAAGCATGCCTACAAAACTCTTCCTTAGAAGTCCATGAACATTTCAAGACCATTGTGGTCTACGATCTGTGTTACTGCAGTAAATCATAAATCCTGTTAGCAACTCAGCTCAGACAAAATTCATGTTATGGCAGAGATGAACTAGACTTTCTGTTTTCCTTCAGTTGTTTCAGAAGGTTCTAAAACCCCTGCAGTATAAATATCTATCCATCCTCTTGCTTACAGGTCCTTTTTTCAGGTGCTTGTGGCTGTATCTTGAACTGAGCTCTACCATTCTTTCACTCCTTATTTTATTTTGTAGAAAATTAATGAAAAAAATGAGAAACATGATGATGCAATTGAGTATAATTAGGACAATCTTTGGTATGATAACCATAATGTGAAATGTTACTCTTGGCAGTAACTATATACAGTATTAACCTGTATACTATAAAATCCACATAGGATTTAAACAGAAATGTATTCTACACAAAAAGAAAGAATATCCTAAATGACAAATTCTACCAAACCCAACCTTTCGTTAATAGGTCGTATCATTTACTCCGTTGTCAGAATGTGCTAATTTAAAGCTGACTTCCTAGAGACTGCACTGGGATTTGAAAACCACTCTTCTAGCTTTGGCACTGCCCTAAAGGTAGAAATGTCTGCACTTTGAATGCTGTGATATCTCCTTTACCTTGGGAGAAACATCTGCGATAGAGTCATTAAAAATATCATTTCCAATAAGTGAAGTCTGTAGAAAACAAACAAATCATCAACTGTGAGAAAGAATTGACAAGTAGAAAGCTACCCCATGCTGCTTGTAATGGGCTTCACTTTTGCCGTTTCTAATACCCTTCAGTATATAAGATAAAATTTCCAACTACTTCTTTCCCTCGCGGATAGAAATGACTTACATCAATATGCCTTGTTTATCATACAAGAATGAAATGTCAATTTTGTAGACTGCTATACAATGAAAGTCTTATCATCGCCTTGTTCTTTTTATTTTGTGTCTGAAATCCTGGCGGTATAACCCTTAAGGCGACTGATCCAATTATCATGGACACCGTGTATATTACAGTATCTGTGCTATTGTCTTAATTGCAGGCCCCAAAATATGAAAACAAAAGTTATATCCATCCAATGTAATCCTCTTACTAGGGATTGAAAAGCAATAAATGATTTACATTAATTGACGGAGATAAGCTGCTATTCTTTGGCTTCCGCAAATAAGGCTCATTTCACACCAGATCATTACTAAAATGCAAAGGTAAAATACCTGCTAAATGAAGGATGTTACACCGGAAAAATATATTTCATGTCTTTCTCACTCGCAAAATAAAATTAGTTTAAAAAGGCATTGGAGTCAACTGCTTGTAGATATTTTGTCATAAAGCATTATTCATGGTCACACACCAAATATAAGGTTTCACCTATAAATATGATCTCCCATTGCATTTGGATTACAGGACTCGAAGTGGGGTCAATGGAAAACAAATAATGATCAGAGAAGGATAAGAAGGATGACGTACAAGCCAAATATCTTATCATGTGCATTATGTATAAGGCTACTATTCAGAACCTCAAGGAGGTTCATTTTTTTTTACCAAATTTTCTCATGTGCACTTGCTGTAATACAAATAGTCTCTTGTATGTATTGCCCTTAGAAATCTGCTCTACACCCGTCAGCATAGAGTAGAGTTCTGGAAGTGACAAAGAATAATCCACAGATGAGTGTCTGTGGTTAGATAATACCAGCAACGATTTGACTAGTTCCAAAGGCACAGAATTTTAGTATGCCTACTAGCACCACATTTGGTCCCTCAAGTTGTGCATGATAGCTTTCAACCCAGCATCATATGGGGAAGGCTACTTCTGGCTTGACATTGATGTTGAGAAGGGTTAAGGGGATGTTATTCTTAATACATTCAGTCCAGAAGTTTGTTAGTGTTACAGCAATGGGTGTGGAACTACTGTGTCAACCAACAGATATGACTTTGGGCTATTCCTATGGGCATTATCCTGGCAGTCCCCTGGTCTTTTAACCCTTTAATCCCTGTACAAGCATCTAGACTTCACTGCAGGGAAAGCACCAGGCCATTACCTCCTGGAGTAGTTTCTGTATGACTGACAGCAGACCTACTGAGGTCAGAAACACAGAGTACCGAGGGGGCCAGGCCAGGTTAGGGCAGATGGAGTAAATCCTATACAGTAAATGAACCAAGCTCAGGAAAGGCAGTAAAATGTTGATAGAGGTCAGGAAGCTGAGGGTCAGAATCCAGTAAACAGGCAAAGAGTTGGTAACTGGCAGACAACAGAGACAGCACACATTCACAGGAACCTATAAAGCTATGGAACCTCTTCTTCACACAGGCATAGGTACTGTAAGTACACCGGGGTTGCCAGCCATTGGCTGGTGAAGATTAGGGTGCAGCCTGTGGGCACAGGAGGAGTGGCCTTGAGGGCAAGCAGGCGACAGTCTGTATAGAGGAATAGAGAAAGCCCTGCAGATAGGTCATCAATATCTGCTCGGCGGGGGTCCGACCTGATGATCAGCAGTTTGAAGAGGAGGCAGCACGCCTTGTGAGAGCTGCTTACTGTACATTACACTGCCCGTGTTATGGTGCTGCAGTGTAATGACAAGTACTCGCTCCAATCACTTGAATGAAGCGAGTGCTTGTATTTACACTATGCCACCACTCCACAGGAGACGATTTCTAGTGGAGTTAAGAGGAAGAAGATATTGATGACCTATCCTGACGTTAGGTCATCAATATAAATGGCATGACAGCCCCTTTAAGTGCTCTCCCTCTTATAAAGAAAATATATATTCTTGTATATGCATCCTATTGTTAACCTGTTGCTATAGGTTACTCCTGGGCCCTGTGGTGGTGGGCTTTCACCGAAGCTGAACTACGTGACTGCAACATGCCAAAATACTGGAGTATGTCAGTATTGTATAGGTATGTTATTGTTTGTTTCATGTGATTATGTCTCCCTGCCATGTAACTTGCATTCATGTTTGATATGCAAACATACTGTGCCTTTAGTTTGATGTGAAATATCTGCTAAGGCCTCTTGCACAATTTCAATGGATCCGCAAAAAAACAGAAGGTACTCCGTATGCCTTCCGCTTCCGTATTTCTGTTCCGTTCAAAGATAGAACATGTCCTATTATTATCCGCATAATGGACAAGGACAGTACTGTTCTATCAGGGGCCAGCTGTTCTGTTCCGCAAAATATGGAATGCACATGGACGTCATCCGTATTTTTTGCGGATCTGTTTTTTGTGGACCGCAAAATGCTGAAAAAGCCATACGGTCGTGTGCAAGAGGCCTAACATGGATCTCATGCCACCAAGGAATGTCAGTCAGTGTACTTTAAAAAAGGTATTGCAATAAGGTGTACATCTCCATACACAGATGGTCTTTAAGGAAAGCCAGCACCCTGCCTAAGCTGCATCCAAGGTATCACACTCAGAATCCTACGCCGTACTGTATGGCTCAGCACCCCAAACCCGCTGTGTACGGAGGGATGGATGGCTTTGCAATTGTCCCTTGTCATGTCCCAAGGCTCTGACTCATAGGGAGCTTCTTTGCAAGCATCTTTTGAAATACTTTGTGGTTAATAAATCATATAATCAACTTTACAGCTAAATATTTCAGGAAAAAAATTGTTTTAATATTAATGTTTTTGTGTATTTTTTAAAATGTCTGGTGACAAAGCTTGTCAGTTAAATGAGGATGTTCAGCTGTCTAATGAGAACTGCCCCTGGCAGGAGCTTCCTTGTCACTCCCATCTTTGCTTTAGTAAATGTGCAAGCTTTATACATTTTTACTTTCAGAGCACAAGCTGTGTGTCTGCATAATATGCCCATGTTCTGTATTTAGCCAAGGAGAAATTCCTCATTTGCTATAGTGTGACACATTTCTATGTCTACTGGGAACAGACGTAGCTCCCTAGAGGACATATTTCTTCCAAAGATAACTCTATATTGAGTCATAAGCAGGTGTCTTTTGAGGGCTTTCCACCGTCAGCAATTAATGCTACACATTATGCCCGAGCAGAATTGTTTTATTAATTGCAGGAACTAGAACTAAACAAATTTGTATCTGTAAATACACAATTGAACATTTGCCCATTAGCTATTAATATATATTCAAGAGCCGTGCTATGTGGATGCCATAGATCTAATTAAGATTTTCTCCCTGTGGTCAATATTCTGTGAGCGAGCACATGTAGCATGCATGTTAATCAGTGCATTACAACTGTTAAGGTACATCCACATAGATATGTCACCGTACATAATTTGTGGATGAGATATTCACAGTGGATTTTGCAGTAGATCTGTTAAATCCGCAAAATCTGTGACTTAATCTGCATGAGTTACCTGTGGATTTGTTTTAGGTGAACGCGTGAAATCCACAGTGGAAATCCATTGCATAAATAAATCCGCACTGCGGGTCAATTAAGATTGCACATTTTTGCTGCAATGTATAGACGAGATTCACTAAAATCTTATCCACTTTGCTGTGACTGTAATATGCTGTGGATTTACAGCATGCAAATCCGTGATCAGTGGCGTAACTAGAAATGAGTCCCATAGCAAATTTTTGAACTGACTCCCTACCAGCTACTTACCTCGCTAGAGCAGATTGCCAACCCTCGCCTTGGTCAAATAAGAGAGAAATAAACTAACCAGCAGGGTTGGATTTTTCATGATTCTGGGGTTGGGGTCACAGCAACCTGCAAGTCGCGCTGTGGCCTCATTTATTTCTATGGCTGCACTGCTACCCTGTAATCTTTTGTTGCGTGAGGTCTGTAGCGTCCAATATCACTGTGTAGCCACAGCCTAACACACATTAACACTGCACGAAACTGAACTGTATTGTTCACTGCCATACATCAATATTGTTGGCTAGGGATCAGCAGCTGTGAAACTACAACTCCCAGCATGCACCATTTATTTGGGTGTTCTTTCACTTCTGTGACAGTTACAAGGAGGGTTCTGGAAGTTTCAGAACAGCTGGAGTGCCAGAGGTTTCAGATTTTTGTTGTTAGCTATCAATACGGATCATGGGGGTCTGAACTCCAAGCCCCCCACCAATCATCCCTGGAGGTCTGCTTTCCTGCTAGTCATACACCCTGTTTTTTTTTACCATAGGAATGTAGTGCAATTCTCATAGACTCCAATGCTAATGGAGTCTATGAGAGAAGCAACCTAATGACTGCTTGTTCAAGTTTCCTAGAGGAACTATTAAAAAGTGAAAAAGATTTTTTTTTTAAATATAAAAAATATATATCACAATTCAAATCACCCCCCTTTCCCTAAAAATAAAATAAAAATAAGTAAACAAAAAATTAAAGATCATAGGCATTGCAACATGTAACATATAAAACATACAAATATTTATCCTGGCAATAATTTTTGTCACTTTACCTTCTCAACTCAAATTCAATAAAAATGTATCAAAAAGTCACACTCCAAATTGATATCAATAAAAACTACATATCATCCTGCAAAAATAAGCCATCAGAAACGTGGCCCATAAAAAACAAGCACTAATACGGCTATATGAATGGAAAAATAAACAAGTTATGGTTCTGGGTAGGCTGGAAAAAACTGCAAATGGCCTGGTCCTGAAGGGAATATAGTTTATAGTGAGTAGTGAGTACACATACAATTTATAATATATAATTAGGGACGAGCAAATCGACTTTGGATGAAACATCCGAGTTCGGGAAATGTTTTTTTACAGTACAAATTAATTTATGAAGTTGATGCTTCGTGAGACTTCACGAAGCAATAACTTTGGCTCATCTGAGCCAATACATTCTAATACTGTACGGAGCTCCTGTCGATTCGCTCATCCCTATATATAATCAGTAGTGCAGTGTATACGCATTTGAGTCAAATTGTTATGACTACCATAATTCATAATATCATTCTTTGACTCCTTGATATAAACGTTCTTCAAATAGTGTAAATGTAGCAGAAAATGTGAGCTTCATTAATTACTCACAGTTAAGTAGTATGGTGTCTTTCCCGATTCCGGTGGCGTCCCATCGAGTAACAAGCTACCACTCACCCTTTTGTTGGGCCACGCTGCCTTTGGTACCTGCGTTGAGCTGGAGCAGCAGTTCTCTAGTGCCGCGTTCTGTGGCTTCAGTTCCCCGGTCTGTTTGCAGGATGGCGTCTCACGTGTCGCGCTTCTGATCACATGGCTCCTATTCGCAGTCGATAGTTTGCTGACCACTTCCATTTCTATGTAGTAGTTTCGTTCTTTCTCCTCTTATTTGATAAAGGTTGAGAACAAATGTAGAAGGATGTATATATCTTTTCTTTTAAAAGTCCCGGTGTTCAATTGCCAAACACGTTTCGAGGTATCCTCACCTCTTCCTCAGTGGCTTTATTCCAGAAGGTGGGACTACCTTCTTATATAACCACATTTAATGGTTCCAGTCAAAAATCCGGCATGGAGTTTATAATCAGATATGCATGTACAAGGATAATGCAAAAACATATCTAGTCATTATATGCCATTATAAAAAAGACCCGTTATTCTATGTCATGACCCTCACAACCTGACGGAGTTTCTTTTATGGGATTGGCATATTTTTTATTTATCATACCATTTTTTTGGTTTATATATATTGTTTTATTTTACTTTGATTTTATCTATCTGTTAAGGTATATTATGTGGTAAAGGTCGGCCTTTTGTATATATACTCCTCGAAATATCCTTTAGATATTGTGTACGTCTGTCTACAACTATATGATTATTTATGGAATTATTAAATACACATTAATTTTGAGTCCTATACAGAGCCAGAGGCTGAGTCCCTTGTTTTAAAAAATTTTATTTTTTCCCCCCAAAAAAGTTTATGTGACTGGTAGTGATGATCGAGCACCCCGATGCTCGGGTGCTCTGCCCGGGCACATCGGGATGCTCGGGTGCTCTACCGAGCACTCGAGCCCTATAGAAGTCAATGGGAGAACCCGAGCATTAAACCAGGCACCCCATGCTCTGAAGAGGGGAGAGTGCCTGGTTCATAAGAAATGGTCAGAAATTGATGGAAACACCACCGAAATGGGTCGGAGACAGCATGGGGAGGATGTCTGAATGCATCTTGGACTACAATGTCGCTACTGGGAACGATGTTGCCTGAGTTGTAGGTCACTTTTACGGACTGACCATAAAACTCACAAAACCGAAGAAAAAAGCGATTTTAGATAAAAAAAATTGTTAGGAAACATTATTTCCTGTATATTTACTTTTATATAAATAGCAAGTTTAGACAACTTTAAATAGGAACGGAGTGGACGTTGAGCAAACCAGTGACCGTGTATATAAAATTGTAGGTGAGGGTCTGCTGCCGCTTTGTTAACTCTAGATAACTTCTAAGCTGATTGCATGTCCCCGTGATGTTGACGATCTATCGATGTCTGCTCTTTCAACTTTGATGTTCTTTTAAGCGCCTACCATGGTAAACACGAGTAATGGGGAACTCAGGGTTTGCTTCCGGAGAGATGGCCACGGCTATCACTTCCAAGAAAGGCAGGCGGGGGCCCTCCATTTTCCCAGTACTGCCTCAGAGAGGTAGTGACGATAAATAACAATACAGGACTCTTAAGAGAGCCTGTCATTGGAACGAGTACAAAAAAATTACAGGGAATGTCATGGGTATTTAGGATGAGGAAACGTTATACAGGAGGAGAGGTAAAGTATGATTGATGGCCTGCTGGTGACCCACTAACACATTAGGGGTGAAGGTCTTCAGCTGAGCTGACCATCTAAAACATTATGGGTGAGGGCCTGCGGGTGAGCTGACCATCCGAAAAATTATATGCGAGGGCCTGTGGATGAGATGACCATCGAAAACATTATTTATGCGAGGGCCTGTGGATGAGATGACCATCGAAAACATTATTTATGCAAGGGCCTGCGGGTGAGCTGACCATTGAAAACATTATTTATGCGAGGGCCTGCGGGTGAGCTGACCATCCGAAAAATTATATGAGAAGGCATATAAGGGATGGCATTATATGCGACAATTAAGCATGTAGATATGATGGACGAGGAGGATGAGAAAAGGAAGATTCAACCATATACCCTTTTTTGTGGCGGAAGGGGTGCATGGGAATACAGAGTATTCAGTACATTCTAAACAACATATTTAAAGTGCCTTGATATTCAGTCGTGGCTTTTCTCTGGTGGAGTGGAGAAGTCGGGGCAATCCAGGCCTTGTTCATGTTTACACTTATCTGTTATAATGCCACCAGCAGCACTAAATACCCGCTCAGACAAAACGCTGGCGGCAGGGCAGGCCAGCACCTCCAAGGCGTAGAGCGCCAGTTCGTGCCACATGTCCTGCTTGGACACCCAGTAGTTGTAAGGCACTGAGGCATCACTGAGGACGCTGACACGGTCTAGAAATAAGTGTAGATTTGCGTCTCACTGCTCACAGCAAGCAGAGTTTGTGGAATACGGAAAATGACTGTCTGTCACTGGTATTTTTGAATTAAATATAGGCCGCACACAGTCTAGATATAAGTGTAGATTTGCATCTCACTGCTCACAGCAAGCAGAGTTTGTGGAATACAGAAAATGTCACTAACGGTCGCCCTAAAAAAAAAAAAATCCCCCAAAACAATTTGGGCTGCCTGCCACCTCTAATAATAATCCTTAAAAGGACTGTTAGTTCTTTGAAGCGTCTTCTCAATGATAATTTTTTGATGAAATTCGCCCCACGCGTCATCCGGCCAGCCAATCACTGTAATGCCAGTAAAAAACATGTCTAATGGCATTACAGTGATAGCAATACTTACCTGCACGTTTATTGGCTGCTTAGCAAGCGCCAAACGTGTGGGGAGGAGACTCAAGCAGAATAAAGTATATAGTCAGTAGTGAGGACACATGGAGAATATAGTATATAGTCAGTGGTGAGGACTTATGGAGAATATAGTCTATAGTCAGTGGTGAGGATGCATGCAGAATATAGTATATAGTCAGTAGTGAGGACACATGAAGAATATAGTATATAGCCAGTAGTGAGGACACATGAAGAATATAGTATATAGCCAGTAGTGAGGACACATAAAGAATATAGTATATAGTCAGTAGTGAGGACACATGAAGAATATAGTATATAGTCAGTAGTGAGGACACATGGAGAATATAGTATATAGTCAGTAGTGAGGACACATAAAGAATATAGTATATAGTCAGTAGTGAGGACACATGAAGAATATAGTATATAGTCAGTAGTGTGGACACATGAAGAATATAGTATATAGTCAGTAGTGAGGACACATGAAGAATATAGTATATAGTCAGTAGTGAGGACACATGAAGAATATAGTATATAGTCAGTAGTGTGGACACATGCAGAATATAGTCAGTGGTGAGGACTCATACAGTATGCATCTTGTCTCCTCTTTATTTTCCTGCAGCCTTGTCCTCCGCGTTTCTCTCTTGCTCTGCCCCTTTTTCTTGGTCCTGCTATCTTCCCCCTCCCCTATCATGAACCAGAACAGCTAAGGTTCTTATTTGGCAGCCACTTCCTCTTCTGGCTTGGCGAAAATGCAGATGTTCACAAGCACAGCGCTGGATGGAGGAATCAGACTGTAGGGTATGCCAGGCCCCTTGCTGCAGCTGGTAGTGGGCCCTGGATGTAGCTAAGCAATAGTCCTGGCTTCTTTCCCAGTGAACCCCCTACTGGTGTGGGCCCCATAGAAGCTGCTACAGCAGTAGTTACACCCCTGTCCATGGAGATTATTGCTAAGTGCCAGACTGCATGTTTTTGTCATTTGAAGCATGTAGGAAATTCTCCTGATGTATATGTTTAATCTGCCCAACTACCCATAGGTTATCATGGCGTATGTTTGGTGTTTGGACTCTATAGGATTTCTTGCCTAAACTGTTTTAAAAAGCACAGTCATCCCATTCTTAGCTATAAAATCCACAAAGTTCCTACCACTGGGACCCTGCTCATCACAAGAATGGGGACTTCTTACCCCCTAGGGCCCTAAAAATGTTGAGGCAGGTCGAGCAGGTGCACTGCCACCTCATTCATTTCTATGGGAGTTCCAGCTGAGTACAGGGATTAGCTATTTTTGGAACTCCCATAGAGATGAATGGAGCGGCAGGGCACAAGCCTGACCTGCTGCTATGTTCATTTTGGGGGGCCTCCAGAGATACAGGGTTCCTGTTTTTGTGATTGGTGGGAGTCCCAGCCATGGAATCCTCACCAATCTAGTAATTATCCTGTGGATAGGGAATATGTTGCCACTACTGGAATACTCCCCTTTCATTGTAAAGATATTTAAAAGCAATGCATTTAAATGTGCTGTATATATGTAAATTAAAATAAACCGTCTCCTGGTTACTATATTCAGTGGGGACAGTGAACTATCTGGTGTATTATACTGAAGAATGGAATACCTATTCCCAAGCTACTTTGGACTTGCCATTGTTCTGAAAAATACAAATCATTAACAAATAGCCCCAACATTAAAAACCCCTAGATGACATGTGCCATACATGTATAGCATATGCCGCCCCTTTAAAGATGGCGCCCACTCCGGAGTGGGGTGGGCACCATAGCTGCAGGGTACCTGGTGTTTCATACTACAGACTCCCAGTGCTAATGTCTGAAATTGGCAATAACGCAGATAGCAAACACTTAACTCCTCAGATGCTGTGGTCAATTGAGACCACAGCATCATAGTCAGCTTTCCCTGGAAGCTCTGCGCTCCCGGGAGAGAACAGTTTCCCCGCCCAGAGATAGGGGAAGCTGTTCATTCTACTCATTTTATTCTGAAGAGTTTCAGGCTTTTACAGCTTATGGTGCCTATACATTCTTATGGTGGCCATAGTGAATCTGCCATAAACGGAAATGCTAATTCATTCATGTATAAGAAGGAGCCCTAGGAATGGGCTTTAAAAAAGAAGTAAAAAAAAAAATGTTTCTAAAAATGTAAAAATATATAAAAATTCAAATCAATCCCCTTTCCCGATAATAAAAATAAACAATAAAAAATAACACTATTAAATGCCAACACTATTAAATTATAAATGTATTTATTTAATACGTTGAATGCCTTAATGGAAAAAAAAAAATCTAAAAGGCAGATGTGCTGTTTTTTCGTCGCTTCACCTACCCCAAAAAATAAATAAAAAGTGTTCAAAAAATCATGTACTCTCCAAAATGATATCTATAAAATTTACAGATCGTAATGCAAAAAAATGAGCCCTAAACAGCTTGGTAGATGGAAATTTAAAAAAGTTCTGGGGGTCAGAATATGGCGAATAATTTTTTTTTACAAAGTTTAAAGGATAACAGTCGCATTTATTTTGACTATTGGATTTTGGTGATTAATATCACCTTGTTGGCCCTGTTTTAATTTTTGATTGTTTAATAAATAACCTCTAAAAGCCACATTGTTGTCCTCAGTATTGGCTATTGTCACCTGAGATTAAAATCAGGTTGCTAGGCTTCTTCCGTCTATCAGTTTGCTCAGACGTAGACGGAGGACGCACAAGCAGGGACAGCTAGAGTAAAAGTTGTAAGGGAATGGATAAAAAGCCAGGTCCTCTCTGACAGGTGATAACAGTGCCTGGGCTATGTGCACCTCTCCACATCCCTGCGCTTGGCAGACACTCCCTTAGCAGTGCTGGAGAATGTAGCTAGAGCAGCCGGGGAAGGGAGGTCTGCCGCCTGCTCAGTGTATAAATGAAAGCATCATGTGGTAAGAGGAGAGCTTGGGCAACCCCTCTGTGTTGCAGGAGGACTACAGGCTTCAGCCAGACCTGGGAACTTCACTGTAAGACCCCCCTATACAGAGCTGGTCTTCACTAACTTCACTGCAGGCGTCCTATGGATTAGGCTCAGGGCTGACGGCGGCCATCTTAACAGAATAGTGAAATTGCAGTTTTATGCAGACTGGTTGCTAAGGGCTGAATCTTATTAAATAAGGGGTAAGTAAGTCTATTAGTTATTGATTCAGGAATATTATCATATTAGTAACTACATATATGAAAACTGAAATTAGGGTCTAAATGTGACAGTTATCCTTTAATTTTTTCAGTATTGAAAGACAAGAAAAACTAATTAAATGTGCTATTGTTGGCATTGTACTGATTTGGAAAAATGAAGGGAATGGGTCAGTTTTACTACAAGAAACCCGAAAAGGGATCCATAAAACAATGGCACAATTACATTTTTTTTCCAATTCCATCCCATTTGAGAATTTGTTTTCCATCTTCCATCTTCCATCTTCCCATTACATTGTATGCAATATTAAAGGGTGTCAGTACAAAGTCTGATGAAGGGGACTCGTGATGTCTCGAAAGCTCGCTATGTAACATCATTACGTCTATTTTTTTAACCATTAAAAGGTATCAAACCTGCAATACTCTTAGGCTACTTTCACACTGGCGTTTTGTGTGGATCCGTCATGGACGGATCCGTTCAGATAATACAACCGTCTACGTCTGTTCAGAACGGATCCATTTGTATTATCTTTAACAAAGCCAAGACGGATCTGTCTTGAAGACCATTGAAAGTCAATGGAGGACGGATCCATTTTCTATTGTTCCAGATTGTGTCAGTGAAAACGGATCCATCCCCATTGACTTACATTGTGTGGCTCAGTGTCATCAGACGGACACCAAAACGCTGCAAGCGGAATGGAGACTGAACTGATGCAAACTGATGCATTCTGAGCGGATCCTTTTCCATTTAGAATGCATTAGAATGCAAACTGATCCGTTTTGGACCACTTGTGAGAGCCCTGAATGGATCTCAAAAACGGAGAGCCAAAACGCCAGTGTGAAAGTGGCCTTATTTTGTTTCTCTTATGAGAGAACTAAACTAAAGTACAACTTGTCTCACAAAAAACAAGCCCTCATATGTCTGAGTGAACAGGGAAGGCAGGGAGTAAAAAATGAAAACGGAAAATCGCTATGTCCTGAAGTGATTAAAGAGTAAATGTCCTTTCAACAAACTATGTATAAATCAGTAGGGCAAAGATAAGAAACTGAGTAAAGGCGGGTTTACAGCGCACTATGTCACAGCCGATTGTCAGGAAGGAAGCGTTCCTTCCCGACAGTCAGCTGCTCGTTTAGTGAAGGAGACCTTCACAGTATGAGGATGAGTGATCGTTATTGCGATCCCTTGTCCTCATAGAGCTGGACTGTTTCTGGACGGCAGATCGCTGTTTAGACAGAAATGATAAGTTATGTGCCTGCATGAATGACAGGATCACTCAATGAACATGCGTTTTGCTCGTTCATTGGGTGATCAGCAGCTTGTTTACAGAGGCAGAATGACGGGAACGAGCGTTTGCTGGAACGGTCGTTCCCGATAATCTACCCAAAAATCAGGCGGTCTAAATCCACCTTAATTTATATTACAAGAGAAAACGGCCTCTTTCTCTACTTATAAGACCCCTTCCCTAGAGTCCTCCTGCACTGAACCAGAACAACTATATTGATGTACGTGCCGCAGCCAATAAAGGCTATTATTTCCATGATTCGCATCCATGCATTTTTTATCCAGTGCCATTTAATGTTCTGTGCTTATGCCACTGTGCGTACAATATCTATGACTATGCCACAATAAGCCAGGGACCAAAGTGCGAAGCTCATGACCATATTACTGTCTTATACAATCTCCAAGTGGTACACAGCTATAATACACGTATAAGGTCCCTTACTCTACCGCCATACGTTTAGGCATATGGAAGATTTTGTGTCAGATTCTTCCATGCTTCATCGGATGCCATATGGATTGAGTTATTAAATCGCAGAAGCCTTGCTGAGAGGTAACATTTCTCTGTATATACATGCAGCATCTGAACAAGCAGGGCATGACCGACCACAGAAATACACATGCTGCCATAGAGGCTTGGTCACTAGGCTCTGATATGTGCATTGAAATGTATGTTTTAAACTGATCCAACTAAGCATACGATTTTTTTTTTAAAACACACTGTACAATTAGACATGTCATTTTCTACTTCTACCGCAAAGGAGTTTCCAGAATACATCTGTAATGTATATTGGCATAGCATAACCCATATAACGTACTGTAGGTAATCAAGTACTGTAAGTGACATTTCGCTATCCATTAGTGAGTGTAAGCACATTTGTTGTATCTGCTATGGCTTCATCAGGTTTAACTGAAATTGACTTAATTATAGTTAATTCCAGATGAACTCCAACTTTATCATGTCTATCCCTGTCTTTCATGCTATGCTTGGGGGATATGGTCTAATTAACATGTTAATAGACAATCCAGTGTGAGCACAGCTGCTCCATATACACTACCCATATCACAGCCAACAATAAGACTTTTTCTCGTTGGCATTTGTCTTCATAGATAATCAACCCATTAATTGCCTAAATAATCATGCTGTTGAAGCCTGCAGCAATCAATGAGTTAATAAAGTCCTGACCACCGCTAGAAAACGTAATATCATGCACGACTCTACCTCACCCTCTTTCAAATGAATCTCACAAGTGCACAAATAATTCTGGTACTTGTGATTCCTCATACAGCTTTTATTTCTGTTAGAAATTTGCTTTTTGAAAATGGTTTCCATAGAAACTAAATAATATGAAAAAAAGCTTTCAATAGGGTTCACTTTACAACATAAACCCACAACTACTTATGGCGTCTAATAATAAATGCGGGACCATTTAGTTTAACCTTGCAGACTATGTCATGCAAAAACCTAATAATAAAACTACATTATGTTTAAATTTGTTTTGTTAAGCCAAATAATGATATTTACTTATAGTGGATGTACTTACAAGTGTCAGATGTATGTAATACCGCAGTGATCCACTTGAGGGCAGCAAAGAACAAGCTAAAGATCAAGCAGAAGCCAACTATACTAATGAGCTATAGAAATGGCAGAACTCGTATATAATTATGTGCTATTCTCGATTTCCACTGCATTTTGATAAAAAATAAGGTACAAAGTGGAAATGTTTTTGAGCAATTAGATGTTATACATCATTTTAAGAACATCTTCCACATGAAACTTAATTTCTGCAGTTGTTTTCATGTTTTTGTTGTAGCTGCAGCACATCAAACAACAATTATCTTATTTTAATTACTGCACCCTCATCGAACCATTGAGTACAAGTGGAGAAAATGGGGAATTATGCAGCTGTACTGTATATTTCTTTACGTTTTCTCCATGGCCTTGGCTGTTCTTTAATCCATTGTGTGTGGCCTTGTGTGTGCATTTAAGTCTACTTTCACACTCACGTTTTGGCTTTCCGCTTATGAGATCAATTCAGTTTGTGAGATCCGGATCAGTTTGCGGAAAGGGATCCGCTCAGAATGCATCAGTTTGCATCAGTTCAGTCTCCATTCCGCTTTAGAGACGGACACTAAAACGCTTGCAGCGTTTTGTTGTCCGTCTGATGAAACTGAGTCAAACGGGGACGGATCCATTTTCACTGACACAATCTGGCACAATAGAAAACGGATCCGTCCCAAATTGACTTTCAATGGTGTTCAAGACGGATCCGTCTTGGCTATGTTAAAGATAATACAAACGGATCTGTTCTGAACGGATACAGATGGTTGTATTATCTGAACAGATCCGTTATGTGAAACGCGAGTGTGAAAGTACCTAATAGCAATAATTATTTGAGATATCTGTGTAGTCTGAAGAGAGATCAATCTATTGTGCGAAACCACAGAAACCATACAGTAAACAGCTTATATGCTGAACTTTGTATTCCAGCGCAGTGGGAAATGACTCTTTAGGATATCTGCAATTCTGCAGAGCCAGGAGTGCATGGATGGGAGAGTTTGCATTGCCTGCAAGGAACTGTATATGACAGCAATCTCTGACAATCATGCTTAGCTAGTCATGTATGTAGTCATTTACTGTATTCAAGTGTAAGGAAATTCTCTTGGCACTTCCAAGATGTGATATGTTTAGTTCATCTTACTGTTTTTATAGAAGATAATGTTACTGTATAATAAGTATTAGATGCTGTCAGTGTGTGGTCTAGCTTAAAGGGGTGTTCCGGTTTTCACCAGCATCCTTTAAAATAATCACACATTAAGGTAGCTGTACTTCTGTAATGTATTTCTTTAACCTTTATTGCTCTTGCCTCCCATTCTGGGCTGTAGTCACATGACCATGTCCATGCAGCTCTGTCCTATTTCCTGTGATGTTATGTCCATGGGCGTGTCAGTGATAGGGGAGTGTCTATGCAACAATTTAGGTGGGAGGGGCTATAAACTAGCTGAGTGTTGTTAGGGGCAGAGATAGGGGAGTGTCTATGTAACTAGCTGGGTGGGAGGAGCTATAAATTAGATGGACATTGTTAGGGGCGGTGATAAGGGGGTGTCTATGTAATTAGCGGAGTGGGAGGAGCCATAACCTATCTGGGCATGGTTATGTGCAGAGCCTTAATGGCCACAGGAAATGTGACCACTCAGCCAATCTGTATGAGGGGTGAGGTTATATTGATCCTGGTGATATTAATGTTATAACACCACTGTATGTTTGTCAAGGATCTTTTAGGGCTCTCTGTGATGCATCGTCACTTGATAAAAGAATATAATGAATAGCATCAGTGATGGTTTTGGCCAATGGATAGTCAGTCAGTGATATTCTTCTTGTAACTTATACAAACTTTTCTAGTTATGACAGTTTCTAATGGTCCACAGCACATTAGGTATGAAATATAAGAATGCTGCATTATTCACTTTTATTATCTATAGTCTTTCTTGGTGATACCTAGCTAATCTATGAGGTATTTTGCCCTATTTCTAGTATTGACCACCTCTGCTATTTCTAGCGGGAATATACACTGGACCTGTTGCCTGCCACCACCAGCATACTATTCCATTTCCTGTCTGCTAATGAACATGTGGCATGCAAAATGTTCCAGTGGGTCTTCAGTGGGTGGGTTCCAGTGGGTGGTCTCCAAGAGCTTTTTACAGCACAGGACCTTAGATTAGCTGACCAGGAAAGTATTGCATCACCCCTCGTATTATCCAATTGTGATAATGTCCTCCCTCCTCTCATACTGCTCACTTTTTAATCAGCTGCAATCCGGCTTCAGACCCAATCATTCCACTGAAACTGTCCTAACCAAAGTCGCCAGCGATCTACTAAATTCCAAAGCTAAATGTCAATACTCTGTGCTCCTACTCCTTGACCTGTCCACTGCCTTTGATATTGTTGACCACTCTCTCCTGTTACAAACCCTCTTCCTTTGGCATCAAAAACCTGTCCCTCTCCTGGATCTCCTCGTACCTCACCAATAGAACCTTCAGTGTTTGACATTCACACACCATTTCTAAAACTAAACATGGAGAAAACATAATTCATTGTCTTTCCCCCATGTCACTCAGCCCCCCTACCAGACCTATCCATTAGAGTTAATAGCACAATGCTTTTGCCAGTCTTGCAGGTCTGTTGCCTTGGGATAACATTTGATTCTGCCCTGTCCTTTAAACCACACATCCAAACTCCACTTGTCGCTTACAACTTAAGAACATCTTTCGTATTCACTCCTTTCTCAGCCCCTGTGTCAACTAAAATGCTAGCGCACGCCCGCATCATCTTCCACATGGACTACTGCAATATTCTCCTCTGGCCTCCCATCTAGCACTCTCGCACCCCTCCAATCTATTCTCAACTCAACACCTCTCCCCTAGTTTCTTCTCTAACTCAATGCTTTTCCAAGTGTACATGTTAGTATTTCTCTCCAAAAGATCACATTTTTGATAAAACCACCCTGCTAGCTACACCACATTTCCTGTGGCAGATTTTTAGTTCCATGTGTGTTGATCAGGTTTATCGATTATGGCCCATTCCTCTTTCTACATGAGCAAATCATAGATACTAATCTCATGTTTGCCCCCCAATAATGCAAATACATTACCTAAGACTACCTTAAAACTATGGGAAAAATAGTCAGGTTGGATTCTTTAAACTCAAAGATGCCATAGTATCTTGATTAAAGTAGGTTTTGCATTGTACAATACAAGCATCATGAGAAAAGTCAAGCATGGGTGGGTTTCAGTGAAACGAGGGATGGTTATTACACTGTGCTTCAGGGTCTGTAGACTTTTTCAGAAAAGCTCCAGGTTTGGCACTGTACCAGTAATTTCTTAGGAGATTTACATGGTCATCTCATCTGTATACAGAAGCATAACTGGGTTATATAACAATGATCCAAAAACACAAAATGTCAAAATTTACAGTTTTGTCCTTACCATAGTGGAGAGGTTGAATGAAAACAGCTCTTGTAAATGAACCTAACAAGCTACAAGCAATTCTGATGTGATGGAGTCAGCATGATGCTGTAGGCCAGAGATCAGCAATCTTGAGCACTCTAGCTGCTGTGAAACTACAACACCCAGCATGCACACGTACGGGGCTTTTCTTGTAACTCCCATAGAGGTTGCTGATTTTTGCTGTAGGCAGTGTTCTGCTGAGAAACCTTAGGTCCTGGCATACAAGTGAATATTACTTTAACATGTACCATCTACCTACACCTTGCTGCAGACCAAGTAGACCTGTATACCTCTCAAAGGCAACCTTATTCTCTGTTGGTAGTGGCCTCTTTCAGCAGGATAACATGCCCTTCCACACCGCAGAAATGTTCAGAAAAATAACAAAGACCAATGTGTTTACTGTCCTTTAAATTCCCCTGATCTCAGACTGAGATGTGGTGGGAAGTGCTGGAAAAAAAGGTTTGGGAGGTAATGGATATGCTGCTAATATGTTGGTTCCAGATACTAAAAACCTTTAGAGATTCCATAAACGTCAGAAGAGTCTTTGCTAGTATACAGTGTACGGCGGATAATGGGGGAGACAGAGCGATTTTATACCTTGACGCAGCCAAAGCGTTTAACAGCATAGAATGTGGTTATCTATGGTGCACACTGCGGATAATGGGATTTGGCGAGTACTTTATCAAGTGGGAGCAGATGCTATATTCTGCACCAAAGGCGCGGATTAGAGTTAATGGAGAGTTGTCATCAAATTTCAAGCTGTTTAGGGGGACGAGGCAGGGATGTCCACTGTCTCCTTTGCTATTTGCACTTGCGATTGAGCCCTTGGCGGCTGAGATCAGGTGTTCACAGACAATTACTGGGTTTAAATATGGCTTGATTCACAATAAGGTGGCCATGTATGCTGATGATACCTTACTATTTTTGGGAGACACAGCGACGTCCCTGTCGGAGTCCATGTTGCTACTCGGCCGTTTTGGAAGACTGTCAGGCCTGACTATAAACTGGCACAAATCGGCGATTATGTTTTTGGATGGGCAAACTTCCTCAGCGGTGCCTACATTGAATAAAATTCCCTGTGTTGCAACCATTAAGTACTTAGGGATAAACATATCACCTAGGCTGACAGACTTTGAAGAGTTAAATTTGTCCCCTATGTTAGCTAAATTCAGACTCCGCTCCAAGACATGGTGCAAATTATTCCTGTCAGTGATTGGTAGAGTTAACCTGATCAAGATGGTCATGATGCCCCAATTACTATACGTATTGCATAACGCCCCGACGTGGATCCCACTTGACAGATTTTGGAAAATTAATTCCATATTTAGGGACCTGGTATGGAAAAAAGGCCAACCTAGAATAAAACTAGAGACCCTACAATATCCAAAATCGTCAGGGGGGCTGGCATTGCCCAACCCATGGTTATATTATCTGGCGGCGCAGTGTCAGCATTTTAGGGGCTGGATAGAACTTGACACGACAGACATGACAAGTCAAATACTGAAGCACGCATTGGGGGGGGGAGGGAGCTGCTGTGGATATTGGAGGGGGCAGGAGCACCCCTGGTGGATAATCGTTCGCACTTGGTCTGCCTGATGAGGAAGGTCTGGGAAAAGGTCAAACAGTTAAAGGGTGTGGTAGGAATTACGGAACTTACACCTTTGTGGCAAAATCGTAATGTACCTGAATTTCTACATCTGAAGGGATTTGTTCGACACTGGCAAAATAGAGGAGTAACCAAAATTGGGGATATAATAGAGAAGGGAGTACTCAAAGCATTTACTAAACTGCAAAAGGAATATAATATACCGAAAAACAGATTTTATCAGTTCCTACAAATACGGCATGCATTTAATGAGATGTGTAAAGACAGTAATATCAAGATACATAATGATGCTACCCTGCACTTTATTGTGGAGAAAGGAGATAAGAAAGGGATCATTTCAATGATATACCAAATATTATTAGATAAATATTTGGAATCGTTCCCCTTATCCAGAATGAAGGGTTGGGAAAACGACATAGGTGAAATAACCCGAGAGCAATGGGAAGATATATTAAAAGCCGTACCGAAAGTATCATTAAGTGAAGGTGGGAAGCTGTCTCAGCTTTTCATTATACACAGAGTTTACAAAACTCCGGTCTTTTTGCACCGAATTGGCATCAGGACAGATGCAAAGTGTCCGCGATGTCAAGTAGAACCAGCTGACCTATTGCATATGCTGTGGCAGTATTCACATCTAGACAGCTTCTGGTCCGAAGTATTGACAGTGATTCAAACCACCTTTTCACTGCAAATACCTAGAGAACCAAAAATCTGCATCTTAGGTTATGTATCAGCTATTGGTAGGGAGGAGACGGATAGGATTATAGCTGGCAGATTATTATATGTAGCAAGGAAACTGATTGCCTTACATTGGATACAGTCATGTCCCCCAGTCATTGCGGAATTCAGAAGGAAAGTAAATACAATGTTAATAAATGAAAAAATGGTGTTCAAGAAGAGGGGTTGTCCTCAAAAATATGAAAAGTTGTGGGGCCGCTGGACGTTCAACATCGGATGATATTATGATAGTCTGTAGAGTGCTGAAGTGGGAGTTGGGTGGTTGGGAAGGGGGAAGGGTATGGAACAGAAGCTTATCAGTTTATATGTACATACGCTGATGTGTCATATTGTATAGTTGTATGTCCAATTTTATGATACAACATGTCTAATCTCTGTAACGTGCTTTCATGTTTAAAATTTGTGCAATAAAAAAAAGATCTGATTTAAAAAAAAAATAAACTTTAGAGATCTTGTGAAGCTATGTCTCAGTGGGTCAGAGCTGTTTGCTGGTACAAGGTGAACCTACATAATAGTAGGCAGGTGCTTTTAACTTTATGACTGATGGGTGGTTCTTCCACCCCTTGACAGGTGCCATTTTTATTCCCTCCAAGTGTCAGTAGATTAAGGCTGTATTTCTATATTCAGGTGCTTTTGATGCAGTTTTAGATACCAAAAGCCAGGTATGAATGAAAAAAGTAGTTTTTCTAAATATGATCTGTTCCTGGCTTTGACTTGAAAAACTGCAATACAAAACCTGAATGTGGACACCCAGCCTAAATGTGATGGCTGACTGGTTACAGCACTTATTGAGAGCCATGTTAGAAGCAATCCAAGAGGTAAAAGCAGTAAAGGATTACCTCTGCCTTCTAACTAGAACATTTAGCTGAGCGTGAATGTGAGGCTGTAAAACTGTTAAATAAAGATTCTCCAATATTATAACCGGTGTTTTCTCATATTATTATTATTTATTATTATTATGATAATGATATAACAGTACAAAAATTGTTATATTTACTGTATCTTTGTAGTATTGCTATCAATTATTTTTCATTCAGCACATGAGATTGTAGTAATAGGATGCCTAATTGGCTAAATCTGTCGAGGATTGTCTGTTCTTTAAGGCTGGATGGCTTCTGCTCCCATACAGCTTGTTTATGGGGTCAGAAGATAACAGTGATGGCTTCTGACTCCATCAATATATCCAGTAATGGTCTTCTCAATTTGAGAGCTTTATTAGAGGATGTGGGGATCATTTTGAAGCTACACATGCTGTGCTACCAGGACAAATATCCACTATCATGGCGTTCGCAGCATGCTTGGACAGCATCGGGTTGACAGTGTAGTTATTGAGGAATTACTGGAGAAAAATACAAATACGTTTTACTAAATAACACCCTCTTCGAACAGATTTACTATTCTCAAAGAAAATGAGCTGTCCAATGATAAGAATGTCTTTATCACTAGATCAATCACTAAACAAGTGAAAAATATTGCACAGAAGTAGCATAAATTGACAGTGGCGATGTGTTATCTCAGGAGGGCAGAATGCCACTTACATATTAACTCAAGAAAATAGCAGCTATACATACAGTATAAACTATACACAGAATGAGCTTAAAGGGCATCTGTCAGCAGATTTGTATGTATCTATAAAACTGGCTGGCACTTGGCAGCAGAAGGCATCTGTGGTCCCATGTTCATATGTGCCCGCATTGCTGAGAAAAAAATTGCTGCCTCTAGGAGCAACAGGGTGGCGCCTTTACACCTAGAGGCTCTGTCCTCTCAGCAACTTCCTCACTCTCTGCACTTTGATTGACAGGACCAGGCAGTGAAAACATCATCACACCTGCCTGGCCCTGTCTATCAAAGTTGTGGAGAGAGCAGAGTCTCTAGGTGTAACGGCAATACCCCTGTTGCTCCTAGAGGGTAATTTGCATATATTTAAATTGCATTTTTTTTCTCAGCAATGCGGGCACATATGAACATGGGACCAAAACAGTTGCCTTTAGCTGCCGAGCGCACATGCAACAAGTCAGTCAGTTCCATACAAATCTGCTGACAGATGCACTTATAAAAGGCTTACATGAATTGTCTAAATAAATTGAAGACATCATTCCCAACATGAGATCTTTTTCATTTAATTCACCCATGTGTTATTTCAGGTATACATATAGGAGGAGAATTATTAAGACTGGCATTTCAGATGCTTTAAAATGTAGTTCATTGGATTGAAATGTTCCACCTTTATTTCCATGCCTCATAATAACATCTTGGATTGTTCTAAAGATATCAAAAGCAATTTGTTTCACTTTTTGCATTTCCTAATGATAAATCTGTCCTAATCTTGTTGACTCTGCCCGTCCTGGATAACCCTGTTCTCTTTTTGGCACTTTTCAAAGGTGTTGAGGCGAGGGAAGTTGCAAATGGTAGCTAAAATAAGGCATGCACCAAAGCTTTTTTTTTTTTTTATGCAAAAATATTGTCTCAAAGCATTTGATACATTTCCATAATAGTCACTTCCAGTTGTAAAAAATACTCTAAATTGACTTGGAATGTAGGAAAATGGTCTAAACCTATATAAATATAAGGAATAATGACTTCGGCTTGTTTGGAATAGATACACTGCTCAAAAAAAGTTTGGGATATTTGGTTTTCGGGTGAAATTTATGGAAAACACTAAAAAGTTCACACTACAGTGATATTATATCATGAAAATAGGGCATTTAGGTAGAAGCATGCAATGGTGATTTCCTCATCTCAAACGATTTATTGAAACAAAATCCAACAACAACATCTCAGGCTGTTCACCAGTTGACTTATTGTCTGCTGAGCCATGGCATCCCACTCTTCTTGAAGGGCGGCCCTCAGGTCATTGAAGTTACGAGCCTCTACATGGCGACTCAGCTGATCCCATAGGTTTTCAAAGGGATTCAGGTCTGGAGAAAGTGCAGGCCATTCCATTTAAGGTACCCAAGTCTTCAGCAGCCATTCCCTAATGATGCAACCTTGATGAGCTCGTGCATTGTCATCCATGAAGATGAAATTAGGCCTGTGTTGTTTAGGCAGAGGCACAATGACTTTTAGTGATGTTATTCAAGTAGTATGGGCTTGTTGCTGTACCGTTCACATGGTGTCCTAGGTCCGATAATACAAATAAACGTACAACCAGGAGATGGTGCATAAACTGTTTATTGCCCTAAATAAACATGGTGTGGAGAATAAGGGCCGCAATGTCCTATTACTTTACCAACCATATAACTAAGAGAACCACACAACTGTCCGCTCGAGCAATGATTGACTTACCCCAATAACAGGACATCGCGACGGACTTCCGATTTGAGGGAGGGAGGGAGCTTGAAGTTCCAGTGCCGAGAATGCGCAATTAAATGACTCCTCACCTTATTTTACAGGTGCCACATGCCAGGACCGTTGAGCCATCCACCAATAAAGATCCAGGAGCTGTCACCCGACTGAAAAGCCGTTGACCTCCAGCTCAAGACCTAACACATGGTAAGTAACTTTATTAATAAATAGCACATACACAACAGAAAGTATTATACAATGGATGGAACCAGGACACCATGTGTCCCCTCCATTGTATAATACAATGGGTCTGGGGCCCTTCATGGTGTCCTAGTTCCGATAATACAAATAAACGTACAACCAGGAGATGGTGCATAAACTGTTTATTAAACTGTTTATTAAACATGGTGTGGAGAATAAGGGCAGCGATGTCCTATTACTTTACCAACCATATAACTAAGAGAACCACACAACTGTCCACTCGAGCAACGAGCGACTTACCCCATGCCGGAACCAGAAAAACTTGGAACAAAAAACCCAAAACTGAAACCGTTAAATAATAACTTATAGCTGTCCAAAGGTTTGGATAAGAGTCTAGCCAAGGGGTTAACTCTGCTATTTTCACTGGCATCCAAGCCCTTTTCATGACCATCCTTTGAAGCGTTACCTTGCTTTTTAAAAAATCTGAAAGCGAGGTGATTGCCAGTGCAGGACGAGCATTCATGCTTGTATTTACAGCCATTGCCCCACCTGCACTGGCTTTCATTGTAGGAGAAACAGATACCGCGTCTAGATTAGGGGCGAAAAAGCTGCTGCCGGTTTGGCAACATCAAATTGAGCCACAGGCCAACATCCTTCGATCCCCACTCCAGACTGGGGTAAACAGACAATTTCTGACAAAACATTTCGTCGTAAGTATACCAGGCGTTGCCGCCAAAATTCCTGTAAGCCTCAAGGATGGAATCCTGATGGAAAAAAAGGTTACTACATAAATCAGGATGTTTCTCGCCTAAAACAGCAGAATAAATGGAAAAGGCTTGGATCCAGTTGAAAATAGATTTAGAATGCTGGTTCTTCTCATCGTCATTTTTTAAATCCTTTTTATCAGACTTAGCCTATTTAGAGGATGGGAGCAGGGAAAACAAATCAATGTATTCCCTGCTCCAGATTATTTCTTTGATGCCAGGTTGAAGATGATACCCCAGGGGTAGTCCTGGCAAACTAGAGCCTCCTTGTACACAGATTCCAAGACAGGAGTATTTGGTGCCAAGACAGGCTGCAGATTGTCAGTGGAAGGATCCGAATCCTGCCAGACCTTTTTAAAATCAACATCTCCATGTTTCTCCTTAGAGGACAAGAACTCCAAAAAATCAGTAAAAAGGTCCAATTTATCCAAATCAATGCCCGGGGAACGGTTGGGTGAGACAGGGGAATCATCCAAGAAAATTGTCTCACCCACTGCAGCACGTGAAGCCGAAGTTGACGGAGGAGCTGGAATTGCAGGAGGAGCAGGCGCAGAGGCGTTGCGATGACTCTTCTTATGGGAAGACTTTTTCTCAGTAGGAGAGGGCTTCCTATTCCGGTGGGCAAATTGATCGGGTGAAAAGATCACCCGATCCTTTCGGCGGCGCTTGGGGTCCGGAGGCTGTGAAACGGCACTGCGCGTGCGCGCGCCAGTGAAGCAGGATGAATCTCCAACCTCCATGCCCAAGCCAGAAACTGCGCAGGAAGGAGTCACAGATGAAGGAGGAGCCGACACAGACACGGGGGGAGGAATTTCAAGGCACTTGCGAAGCCAATCCTCACCCCCCTGGTCCTCAGCTCTGGCAATCAGCTTCTTCAGGAGGTCATCCATCGCAAAGGGGTGATGCAGGACTGACAGCTTGAAGTGAGAATGGGCAATAACTGACTCCTCACCTTATTTTGTAGGTGCCACACACCAGGACCATTGAGCCATCCACCAATAAAGATCCAGGAGCTGTCACCCGACTGAAAAGCCGTTGACCTCGAGCTCAAAACCTAACACATGGTAAGTAACTTTATTAATAAATAACACATACACAACAGAAAGTATTATACAATGGACGAAACGAGGACACCATGTGTCCCCTCCATTGTATAATACAATTGGTCTGGGGCCCTTCAAAGACACACCTGCCCACACTGTAACACCACCAAAGGCTCCTCTAGTAACCACAGTGTCTGATGCATAACGCTCTCAAACTAAACACCACAATACCACACTATACCACACATCAGTATATATTGATTGACATCTTTATTAGAAAAACATCCATAAAAAATGAATAACATGCATAGCAATAACAGACGATAAAAGTATCCCAAATGTGACAAAAGGCAGCGGAACAATAACAGCACATATCACTTAGCCAAAAAGACTCCTACTGGTAGGAAGGGATAGGCCCACAAAAGTGCAAATGCTTAATTAAAAGCACCCCTAAATGTAACAACTACTGTACATGCCATTGGAAAATACCAAAAAATGGGAGGTGCCAAAATCAAAGCAACCACAACCACCACATAATAATAGCAGGTAGACAATAAGTCAAGCCTTAAATAAGCAACAAATACACATATCCGATGGTAGGTATGTCAGAATGTAAGTAACATCACAGAAGATACATAGAACACCAAGGAGACTAAGCAGGATAAATACAAACCGCAATGCCATGGAAACACTGCCACTACCCGACGTACATTTCTTCCTTCTTCCAGGGGGCATTGATAGCGCTTTCCTTGACATCTCCAACATCATTGGCGGCCATCATTTCTGCTCAGCGTGAATTGACTTTCATCAGTGAACAGCCCACGGGTTTCTCGTCCAGCTTAGATGCTCCCTGGCCCATGCAAGACAATAAGGCCTGTGGTCAGGTAGTCTTGGACGCAGACCACGCTGCTGTCAATGTTTTCAAATGGTCTGTTGTGACACATTTGGGGTGTCTCTCACCTCCCTTAAATGTGCCTGGAGTCATGTGGCATTCATTATCCGGTTCTGCAGGCCATTGTTCACAATAAAGCGGCCATCAGTGTGGTATGTAGCCAAAGGCGGTCCACTTTTATGCCTTTCTGTGACTCTTCCAGTCTCTCTGAAACTCTGTTGCAACCTGCTGATGACACTTTGTGACACTCTAAGCTCAGTGGCTACTTCCGTCTGAGAATATTCTGCTTGAAGCCTCGCAATGGCAAGGTATTGTTGATCAATTGTTAGATGTTGTCTTGGTCTCATGATGTCAAAATGTGAACGCCATTGCGCCGTTTTCCTTAGGCCAGAGCCTGATCCCGTTGCACGCCAGACAGGGCCATAGAGCCCGATCGCATTGCAGCATTCTGCTACCCACTGTGGGTACTTTATCTTCATCTTTATGCTTCCTCTTCTATGCGGCTCAACCAGTTAAACTGAAGAAGGCTATATGCCGAAAAACATTTTTTGACTGGTAACCGCTTTTGAATAAAGCATCGACTTACTTGAATAGAAAAGTGGAGTACAGGAGTCTGTATATTTACTATGACCTGGCCTGGGAACCATCTCCTGCTGCCCACACACTCAACCCTTGGAGTACCATCCAACCTTATATCATCGTCAAAATGTGAACAGCATGATGAGGAGGACTGTTTAAATACCAATTCTAATTGAACCAGGAAATTTATTGGACGATTGATGTGTCAAACACCTGTTGTGAATTTTTCCGTTGAGCTCCTTGTTAGAGAACAGACAGCAAGTTGCGCAAAAATTACTGAAACATTGAACAGTTCAACATGCGCATTCAAAAGTTTAGAGAAGGTCACATTAAGTTCACCTGTAAAGGTTAGAGTGCATTTTAGGTTCATCCTGAAATTTTACCCACAAACCAAATATCCCTAACTTTTTGTGAGTAGTGCATATCATTATAGATAAGGGTATATTAGATGGGCAGATTTTCTGCCCAATGATCACTGACGAGCATTCGTATGAATGCACGTTAGCGATCATCTTGCAGTGTGATACTGCCGCCGATTGCACATGCTGAAAGATCAGGATCGTGGTGTCTAATTATGCCACCGGAAACCACTGTACAGCATGGGAACAAGTGACGGCATAGCGATCGCTCCTCCCCATGTTCCTGAGGATACTGCTGCATGTAATAGCAGCAGTCTGCCCAGCAAACGAACAGGCAATTGCTGGGAGGGAATGCATCCCTCTCGACAATCGTGAGCGTGATTGAGGTATCTAATATACCAGATAGATAGGTAGATAGATCCTTGGTGGAGGTAAGTATTTCTACTATTTTATGAAAGGTACCACAATATTCATAGTCTTCAAACATTTTTATAGACAGTAATTATTGGTTTACATGTAGATTCCTGGCAGGGAAGATGGGAGAGTGAAACTTTCAAGTGTTATACATCTGACTACTAAAAACTTATCATAAATTAATGACTGCAAACATTTTTCATACTACATTTAGCCCATAACGGATGACATTAATGTTGATAGAGTGTGTGGCATTTCTGATGTTTTGCGCTCCTAAGCATATCTCGAGAGCCCTGAATGTTAATACAGTATATTCTTTCATAGATCCCAATAATGTTTGTTTGAAAAATGCTGCTTCAACACATTGCACCTGAAAGACAGCTATAACACAGTTTCTCTCGGTAAGATCCACATGAAGAAAAATAGAAATGGATTGGTTTGGATGCTATGGAAAGGCATTGATGAATCGCACTATTTGTGCAGTTTATAGGTTTCTCCTTCAAAGCATGTGCAACATGATCAAAGCAATCTTTTAAACAGTGCTCTGAATAACACTTTCATTGCTCATCACCTATGTATCTTCCTGGTGCATACACCAAGCCATTGCACAGTAAAATCCAATGAAATTCTTACCGCTTTCATTTACATAAATAGATTTGTTCTCCGCAATATAGTACATTAGGCTTTGATTATTGAAGAGACGCAAGAACTAAGAGTGAAGCAAAGGTCAATAATAAAATCTAAAGTGTACATGACATCTACAAATTGCTATCATTTAGGTATAATGCTCTTCCCGTAGCAGAAAAAATATTGCTCACAAATAAAACTGTCAGTCCCTTTGTTCTCATGCTCATCATACACAAAGCAGCAGTTATGTAGTTGGACAATTCATTTGTCAGCAAAGGTGGGCAGACAGCTGTGGAACAACAATTGCCAATATTTGAGTATATTTATGACATTGGTTACATATTAGTCAATATTCTAATAATGAAATCTACCTTCTAAGATTTAACATCAGATGTAAAGCACTTTCCAGTATCTTTTGTTAAAGTAATCATCCTATATTATGTCAATAACTCATTTATTAAGAACGATTACATGCTTTGAAGTGTAGTTAAAACATATGAATCATTCAACAAACACTCCTGTTTTATGTATGTGCTATTTAGAAATGAATATGTAATGTACTGTATATATTTTTTAACTCTACAAAAAGCATACACATGCAAATAGACCGCTTTTTCATATGAACGTAGAATAAGAACCAAATACCGAAAACACAGTTACAACTAAGTACATTCATAGATACAGTTATTGCTACATGCTTGATACTGATACAGTAATGGAAAATAAGGATAATATCATTACCAGAGGTATTCATTTTATACACTTATTTGTGCACTTTATGTACTATCGCCTGCAGTGCTTTACAGACATTAGTATCAAGCTGTCCCCAGTGGGGCTCACAGTCTAAGTTCTCTATCAGTATGTCTTTGGAGTGTGGATGTTAACCAGAGTATCCAGAGGAAACCCATGCAAACACAGGGAGAACATACAAACTCCATAAAGATGCTGTCCTTGGTCGGATTCAAACCGCAAGGCGCCAGTGCTAGTCGCTGAGCCACCGTGCTGCCCTAGGAACAGTTGAGCCACTAAGCAAACTTTTTTAATGGGCTCCCAACCCCTGCCCCCAAGCAGATACCATACAGTGAAATTTAAACGGATGATACGGGATGTTTTTTATTTTATTTGGAATAGACAGTTTTATAATAATTAAAAAATGATACCACACTGAATACCCTCTGTTTGAGTGCCTCAGCACCTCTCCTGATCACTGCTGCAGCCACCATGTAATGCTTTGTAGTGTTAAGCGCGAATATTCGAATAGCAATTTTTGTTACGAATATCGTCACTTTACTAATTTGCGATTATTTAGAATATAGTGCTATATATTCATAAAAAATGAATATTTGTTTTTTTGTTCACTCTGAACCCAAGATATCGTTAACGATGATAGAGAACATAGCGCTATATTCGTTATCTTCATTAAGAACGAAGATATCGAAATATTCTCTATCTTCGCTATTAATGAAGATAAAGAATTTAGCACTATATTCATATTCGTTATCTTTGTTAATTCTAGCAAGCCAAGTAAACTTGCCTATACACAGCTCTAAGTTGGATGCGCAATGTGAGAATATTAAGTAATATTTCTTCCATTGCATATTCAACTTAGAGCGGAGTATATGCAACTTACTTTACTATTGTTTGGCTGGGTAGAATTAACGAACATGACGAATACGAATATAGCGCTATATTCTCTATATTCGCTAATTCTAGCAAGCCAATGGGAAAGTTGCCTATAGACAGCTCTAAGTTGGATGCGCAATGCGAGAATATTACTTTACCTATTTTTTGCAATAAATAGAATACTGAGTCATTATTCTATTTATTGCAAAAAATAGGCAAAGTAATATTCTTGCATTGTGCATCCAACTTAGAGCTGGGTACAGTCAACTTTCCTAATGGCTTGCTAGAATTAACGAAGATAGAGAATATAGCTCTATATTCGTTATCTTCGGTAATTCTAGATAGCCAACCAATAGTAAAGTTGCCTTTATACCCCGTTCAAAGTTTAACTCATAATACGCAAATAACTAAATCGCATATTATTCGCGATAAATAGAATAATGACGAATATTCGAATATTCGAAATATCACAAAATCGAAAATGGCACTTCCATTTCCCATATACCGCACAAATGAATGTCAGTACGAATTCTCAACAATAGGAGGTGGATTTTGTGCAAATTCCCAATTTTTTTTGCATGGAGATCTATGCATGAAAACCGCTGTGTGAACAAGCCCCTAGTGGCATGCAATCTTTGTAGCGGCATAGAGTAAATCATCCTTCCCTGCTGAAAACAGTCCACTCAAATGGTCTGTAGGCAGGGGCTTGGTTGTAAGGGGTGCAGAGGTAGCAGTTGCTGCCGGGCCCAGGAGCCTGAGGTGGCCCAAAGACCCTTCTGACTCATAAGGAGACACTGATATTATAGAAAGTGCTGTTTCAATTTTTGCCTCAGACGGCATGAAGGCTATGTGCTTCCTTGCCCCTGGCAGCAAAGCACTGAGGGAAGGGGGACCCAAGCTAAACTCTTGAACCAGGGCCCATGAGCCTTTAGTTACGCCCCTGCCTGTAGGTTATAAGTTGTATAGCACTGTTATCAGATTACCTTATGTATGAAGATATTATTTGGTCACTGTATGGTAGTATTTATTTTACCATTGTGTGGTACTGGTATTTAGGCATATATAAAATATATTATTTTTGCAGTGTAGTGTACAGCTATTTAGGCAAATGTTTGGCATCTTATGGCACAGTTTTTGGGACGCAGTCGGTATAGTGCTTGTTTGGTATGGTTATTTGTACACTATGACATATGATGGGCGGTCAAAAGAAGGTACCAAATAGGACACAATCTATCATAAGCCAGGCCAGTATTTAAATATATATTAATAGAGAAGTGAAAATGGTGTCACTGTAACAGACTGTTTAGCCCAGAGTCTTATTCCCTCCTATTATACCTTTGTACTGATCAGTTAGCTATAATTTGTCATTCAGTGCTGTTTCATTCTGATGTAAGAGGTATTGCTTTCTGAAAGTCTCATACAAGCCCATGCAGTGCAGAAACTAATATAACTTTCTGCATTTATGAATGTTCAAATACTTTTTTAGTATCAATATGACGGCAAGAGACAGTATTTTAGTGTTATATATAACCTCAAAAACTTGATTAACCACCATACATATTATTGCCATTGTTCTGTCAAAGAAAATATAATACAGAAGGATATTGAAGCAGCAAAACTAGAACGTATTCAGAGCTTTTTTTACAAGCTATAGATCTGAGTCTCTATTTCCTTATGTCTGTAATTCATCAGCAATACCAAGGGTTTATGAAGGTGACAAGTATTGTTCTTGTACTGGCATTGTACAGTGTAATACTCTAGTAGTTGGAGAACATGCCATGCATCATTCTGTGGGATACAGTATGTGGGACACAGGCAATAACGAGCAATATCGAGAATCGTCTTTCTAAATGTCATAGGTAGAGATCCGCAAGATCATACCCCTTCTTGCACCGTGGACCTTTAAATTCTATACATTGCCTAAAGCCCCTTCAGATAGTACCACAAATGTGTAGATTGCCTCTCTCTAGCACAGTTTGCCTCCATTTTCTTGATTTCAATAGAAAAGTAGTGCAAACTAAAAAGTGCCAGCTGTAAAGTGCATTAAAACATTTAGCCAGAGTGGATTTTTTTACCGGATTGCCAACGTATCACTGCAATCAGTGGTGAAATAGGGTAAGAAATTATTGTGTCTGAGGATAACAGATTCAAAGATGTTGGGAAGTAGCGGGTTCTCAGGTCATATTCTGACAGGTCATCTTCTGTGAGATATTTTATCTTGGACTTTACCTTTGAATGTTCAATAACCCTGAAATGCAAGCTATTTTTATATTCACATTTGTAAAAGAGCAGTAATACTAATTCTATATGTCGTCTTAACATAGGCATCTAAAATGGTAACACATTTTCTAGAGTAGTAATAGTGCTGCTCATTATAATACAACACAGTGCACACAGTACTAAAAACATATGATCGATAAAGTAGAGCTTTACAGTGCGATACACTAATAACTAGATTAAATAAAGCAAGGAACGTAATAGTCTGTCCAGCCCACAGCTATCTGGTCACAAGGCATGCTTGTCCATGTCTGGTAGTTGCTCCTGTGTTTTTTATGCTAGTGACTAGTAAGTGCTAATAATGGTGACACGAGTGACCATCTCTAGGACCCCCATATATTGGCAGAATGGAGATTTGTGGCACTCCAAAAATAGGGAGGTGAGGTAGAAAGAGAAGAACAAGATATTACTCAGTAACTATGTATTTTATGTAGGTTCTTTGGTTGTTGGAATTTCAGCCTCTTCACAGTACACCAATAACAGCGGCGTACATTGTATAGCGGCTATGCTTGGTATTGCAGTTCAGGCGGTTTTCAATGGACAAGACAACAAGGTGAATTTGTAGTGTAGTGCTTAGCTTACTAAACTGATAGAGAGGGCAGGAAACAAGGTTGGGCTGAAATAAAAATATTGAAAAGCATCATCCCAAGACTTGTATTGTAAGCACTTTGTAACAATATGTCAATAAATCAGTTAGTAGACAATGGAAATCAGTACCTTATTTACTGCTGTATGATTTATCCAGTTGAGCCTTGTTTACAATCAGTTTTCAATATTACTTAAGTCTAAATGAAGTTCATTTTGACGCTTAGTAAATCAATCAGAAAGGTCCTTAAGGAAAAATGATGTAATTCAGTAACTCAAAGCATGCCTGTAAAATGCACAATGCAGGCATTTACCAAGCTTTATATTGACTATTATCTATCTATCTATCTATCTATCTATCTCTATTTTGTCTTTCTGTCTTCTTTTTAAAAGTGCAGCAATGCTGTAGTTCTGGTTCTGGTTACATCTCTTTTACTATAGGGAAAAAAACAAAAACAATAAACACGGTAAACACAGCCATTTAAAAAAAGACACTAAAAATGCTACAAAAACTGTAGCAAGACAAACAAACAGAAAAAACATGCAGGTGCCTTAAAAAAAACACATGAGCATGAACATACAGTATTATGAATTTTTTTTTTACTGGTAAAACAAATGTCCGTGTAAAATGTCTGTGTGTACCACCCCTATTGCTGCATTTTTGTTGTTGTTGTACTGAAAGTTTCCATCTCAGCTAAAAGCACAGCATAATTAACTCTTCGTAAAAGCTAAGGAACAGCAAGGTCAGCAGGGAAGACATTAATAGTTAATGCAATAACCAGGACTATTGGCATGCTATCAGTACAAAGAATTTAATCAAGTAAAGATCTTCTAACTGTGACATATCTCTAAGGTGGCTCATTTCTGCTTCATATTGATGCATACCTTGGATACATTATTGATTCAATCTTTTCAATTAAATCATTGTTGGGAACAAGTTGATTCCACATTGAGGTTTCCCTTCACATTCCGCAGCTTACTGTGGCTGGTAGTTAATGTAACAGTCATTCATTAACAGACAGAGTGCTTATTTAAAATTGCCCTTTTTGTCTATAACGCATTTGTTAGTGAGCTGTTGTGGTGTTATACGTCCTGCCAAAGCCTGCTGTCTAATTATGATTGAAAAGAAGGCCTATACGGTAAATAGAGGAAATGCATTGCTGTTATTAAGCAAATCGGTTCACTTTGCATATTACAGAAGATGTCATTGCAAGTCCTGAAGAGTAACATTTTTGTAGATATTAAGCAGAATTGGCTACAGTGTATTGACAAATTCATCACAACGACAGGCAAGTCACCTTCCTTCCAAAGAATACATTTTCAAAATGCACACAGGTTTTCCACTTGTCTCCGCTACGTTGGATGTCTCATGTATCTATCCTCTTCTTTATCTTGGGAGCAGATAAAAAGACTGGATTTTTCCTTTGTTTCAGGAACATGTTCATTGCACTAACACCCACACTAACCCCCACTGGCAGTAGCATAGCTGTACCACCACAAAGGTTTTATCTCTAGCAGCGCAATTGATCTTAGAGGCCAGGAAGAGCTGCATCATATTGCAAGTTTACTTAGCTTTATGTTGTGCACTTACCAGCTCCTCCACTAAAAAAACTGGTAATCATAAGCTATTTACATACATGTGTATAACCTGCTGGTAATAAGATGTATATCTGCATATAATAGACAGCTTCTGGAAAAGATAAGCAATATGTACTTAGTGACAAGCACACAGCTAGGGCAAGCCAATAATGATATTTAACAAGTTCTTTACAGCAACTCAGGTTTAATGTCGACATGAGCAAACCTCATCTTATGACCATTATAATGTCTATTGCCTCTCATACAACTACATTTTTGGACAGTTGAAGACACTCGTACCATAAAGCCATTGTGACAAATGTATCTATATTTCCTGTATTGTATCCATAGTGTTTCAGTGGCTTTGTCAAATTGCAATTTATTCTTAAAACTAGTATTTTTTTTTTTTTTACAGTATCAATGCTCCCGCTTTTTGATACAGCAAAAATAAAATAAAAAAATTAATCAAGTTGTGAAATAAATTAAGAAATATATAGGGTATACTTTTTTAAACATTGAATGACCTAAGCAACTGTATATTGGTGGATACAATGTGAGATAATCTTGTATGCACCATTTGTGCAAAAATCGAAATTTGAACCCAGTCATAATTGTCAGCTTTATTATATAGACTAGACCGAATGAGCAGAGTCATCTCACTATCTTTGGAGGCTGGGTTATTTATTGACAGTTCGAGTGTACTACTGAACACCTATATATGATAGTATAGCAACAGGGATGGGGATGTTCTGCTGGAGACTGTAACAGTTTCCAGGGCTGTAAGGATTAAAAGGTTACTCTGTCAATTGACTTCCAGTCATTTCAGGTGCCATAAAGCATACAGACTCTATTGCCCTGACCTTACTAAAAAATTGAATCCCCTAAGGAAAATAAAAAAAAAATTATATATTTTTTTCTTCTAGAAAGCAAAAAGAGTCAGAAGACTCCAGACACAGGCTGTATAAATCTTCAACAGTTTAATAGTAGCAGATAAAACAGTACTAAAATAATAACACAATGGTAAAATATAGTACATTATAATGGATTGAGAACCAAAGACCCTAAGAGAATAAAGTAATACTATGCAAAAATAAAAGTGTATGTATTATCCCTAGGGTTGAGCGAACATGTTTATAAAAGTTCAGGTTCGAGATCAGTGTTCTGCGATTAAATGGAGCTTGTTGAAAGGCTGCAGGGCAGCCAAATAAGTGTTTAACTAGTGTGCCCTTAGAAGCCATCACAGCCATACCTACTAATGGCATGGCTGTGATTGGCCAGTGCAGCATGTGACCTAGCCTTTATATAAGCTGGAGTCACGTAGCGCCGCACGTCACATCAGCTCTTACTAGTGTAGGGATAGGATGCTGCTGCTGTGAAGGAGAGATTAGGAAACAATTCTGATGTATATGGTGTTGTTAAATCTGCACACTACAGAGTTTATTTTTGTGGGTGCTATGCTACATTTTTGTACCCATGAGCCCAGTGCCACAGAGAAATAGGCTTTAATCAGTCTGTTTGTTAGGTGGGCGTCAGCGACCATTTTTGCAAGTGAAGTGCACTTGCAACTGCATGTGTGCCAGGGACATTACTTTAATCCTGTTCTGGTAGCTCAGTGGGCGACATCGAGCCATTTTTTAAGGATACCTGCACTGCATATGTGCCAGGAGAAGGGAAAATAATATAGGTAAGGGTACATTCACACTTGTGGCAGGACAGATCCGACAGGCTGTTCACTATTTCGCCGTGCCGCCGGACTGCCGCTCCATCCCCATTGACCATAAAGTCGGACATGTCGTAGTTTTAGTCCGGTGTCCTCTCTCCATGCACTGCCGTGCTGCGCCGGAACTCCGCCTCCATTATAGTCAAACTAGTCTAATCCGTCTGTGACTTCAGGGCCCCGGGGGGGGGGGGGGGGACATATTCCCACTTTTTACTGTGAACTACCCCTGTGCTGATTTTCTGACAAGGAAAATCTATTCATTAAATCCATCTGTTAGATTCTAGGGGGGCAAATTTCCTTTTTTTTGGTGGTCAAGTACCCCTGCGGCTGCAGTGCATATCTGGCTGTGAAAATAATTCAATGACATTAGTTTGTCACATATTTGTGTGACCTAAAGCGATTTCTTCTCTTTCGGACACCAGCACTGCGTATCTGACAGTCAAATTAAACCAGTAAATACTGCTGTTACATTGTTGGTTGACAAATTCCCATTTTTTGTGCTAGAAAGTACATTTTTTGGCCTGCACTGCATTTCTGATAAAACCATTAAATATTGCATTTACATTTTTGGTTTAAAAAAGCACACTTTTTGTGCTAGATAGTACATTTGCAGCCTGCGCTGTATTTCTGACAGTCCAATAAAACCATTAAACACTGCTGTTACATTGTTAGTTGAAAAAAACACACTTTTTGTGTTAGATAGTACATTTGCGGCCTGCGCTGCATTTCTGACAGTCCAATTAAACCCTTAAATACTGCATTTACATTTTTGGTTTAAAAAAGCACACTTTTTGTGCTAGATAGTATATTTGCAGCCTGCACTGCATTCCTGACAGTCCAAATAAACCGTTAAATACTGCATTGACATTTTTGGTTTAAAAAAGCATACTTTTTGTGCTAGATAGTACATTTGCAGCCTGCGCTGCATTTCTGAGAGTGCAATATAACCAGTAAATACTACTGTGACATTGTTGGAGAAAAAAATCACTTATTTTTTGCCATAAAGTACATTTGCAGCCTGCACTGTATTTCTGACAGTGAAATATAACCAGAAAATACAACTGTGACATTGTTGGTGAAAAAAAACACGTATTTTTTGCCATAAAGTACATTTGCGGCCTGCACTGCATTTCTGAGAGTGGAGCATAACCAGTGAATACAACTGTGACATAAAGTTGAAAAAAAACACTTATTATTTTGCCATAAAGTACATTCGTGGCCTGCACTGCATTTCTGAGAGTGGAGCATAACCAGTGAATACAACTGTGACATTGTTGGTGAAAAAAACACTTATTTTTTGCCATAAAGTACATTTGTGGCCTGCACTGCATTTCTGAGAGTGGAATATAACCAGTGAATACAACTGTGACATTGTTGGTTAAAAAAACACTTATTTTTTGCCATAAAGTACATTCTCCAAAAAGTGGCTTGGAGGGTGTTTTCCTGCTGCACTGCATACCTGACAGGTAAATAAATTCTGTAAATTCGGCGGCATTTAGATTGTTGGGTGATCTGTACCCCATTTTTCTTCCACACTACCCCTGCACTGCATACCTGACAGGTAAATAAATTCTGTAAATTCGGCGGCGTTTAGATTGTTGGGTGATCTATACTCCTTTTTTCTTTCGAACTACCTCTGCACTGCATACCTGACTGGGAAATATATTCTGTAAATTCGGCGGTGTTTAGATTGCTGGGTGATCTGTACCCCTTTTTTATTTCACACTACCCCTGCACTGCATACCTGACTGGGAAATATATTCTGTAAATTCGGCGGCCTTTAGATTGTTGGGTGCTGTAGTTATATGCTGTAAAATCTCCACAATGTCACCATGATAAATCTGCAGCGTGAGGAACCCGTGTGGCTTCTACACACTTTAAAATAATCCTTCAGAGAGGCAAATAGATGCCGGATGACTGGGACGCTTCAAGATGACCCCTTTTTTCTTTCAAACTACCCCTGCACTGCATACCTGACTGGGAAATATATTCTGTAAATTCGGCGGCGTTTAGATTGTTGGGTGATCTGTACCCCTTTTTTCTTTCACACTACTCCTGCACTGCATACCTGACTGGGAAATATATTCTGTAAATTTGGCGGCGTTTAGGTTGTTGGGTGATCTGTACCTCCTTTTTTCTTTCACACTACCCCTGCACTGCATACCTGACTGGGAAATATATTCTGCACGCTGGTAGCTGCGCTGCTGATGGCATTCCCACCTCACAACAGGGCCTCAGTGGAATCCTAAGGCAAAAGCAGAGGAGGAAGAAGTCTCCAACGCAGCCGGGGCACCACCAGCACCTCAGAAGGCAGGGTTAGCATGGCCGAAATGTGGAAAAGCATTGTCAGCACACCAGAAGAACCAGCACCACCAACTGATATAGCACGTCTTAGCAGGAGGCAGCATTTCAGCAACATGGTGGAACAGTATGTGTGCACACGCCTACACATACTAACCGATTGGTCTGCCCCATTCAACTTCTGGGTCACCAAATTGGGCACATGGCCTGAGCTTGCCCTTTACACCTTGGAGGTGCTGGCCTGCCCTGCAGTAACTGTATTGTCTGAACATGTGTTTAGCATGGCAGGGGGTGTAATGTGGACAAGCTCACGTTCATTAAAATTAACCAGGCATGGATCCCACAGGACTTGTCCGTACCTTGTGCAGAATAGACATGTATACCTCCCTCATCAAGCCTTTGTTATACTCCAGCGCACTTTCTCTTTGTTTTCTTTTCTATATTTCCCAATGTTTTCGGGTCTACCCAAATTTAAAAACAAAACAAAAACAAAAAACAGTGTTGTTGGCGACTACCTCCTCCACCACCGCTTCCACCTACACCGCCATGTCCACCACCTCCCCAACCTCCTACTCCATATGGACCTCCTACTCCTAGTTTAAGATTATAATTTTTAATTTTTATGTACTTTATGTTATTTTAACTCATTTCCCTATCTACATTTGTTTGCATGGCAATTGTCCAGCTCTTACCCCCATTTTGCTTCCTTTTGCAGCCCTCTAGCCCTTTCCATTACTTTTTTAGAGCCATTTTAGTGCCCCAAAGTTCGGGTCCCCATTGACTTTAATAGGGTTTGGGTTTGTGGTCAAATTCGGGTCCCGAACTCGAACTTTGCGGTGAAGTTCGCCCGAACCCTGCAAACCTGTATTTCCAGGCGTTCGCTCAAGTCTAATTATCCCCAGTAAATGGTTTTATCTGCTACTTTTAAACCGTTGGAGATTAATACAGCCCATCCCTGGAGGGTTCTGACTCTTTTTGCTTTCTATTTGTAATTGCTTGGGTCTATAAGGCCCATTGAGCAACGTCATATCACTCAGCACAAATGGCTATCTATAGTTCTGGGAAGGATGACCTGCAGATAACATTAATATTTTTTTTCTTCTATAGACAAAAAAAAAAAAATGAGACTGTGATTAAATAAAATTAACGACTCTTTCCTTTTAAATCTTAACAAAGTTATCCAAGTGTAATAAGGTCCAAGCTGTGTAAACCCACACGGGTTCCTTACTTTCTGGGGATAATTCTTTTGTTTTTCAATTTTTATAGTTGAGCCAGCTCCTGATGTATGTGAGCACTTGGACGACAAAAAAAAAAGTGGGACACTTGTCTTTCTCACCCTTTGCTACATGCTTTCTAATAGCCTTTTTATGCAGGCTGATGATAGGTACAATATTTGGGATTGAGTCTTCATATGAATACTTGCTCCTGATAATTGTGTAAATTCTTTTATTGTTAATTGGATGATCTCATCTTTCCAGTGGTACATGAAATCATAATTTCTGGAAGCAGATCCTTCTGTGTCAACAGTTATTTGTTGCCAACATGCAACGATTTTTATATGGGAATGAGTAGCCATCATCCATAGGGGATAATTTCTGCATGTAAATGCACCTCTCCCCTCTACCTAACGATAGGCAATTATTGGGAACAAAATGGTTCTTACCAATAATTGCCTGTTCAGTCGGCCCATGTAAAAAAGACTCTAAAATCTAAACCCAATATCAATTAATTTAATTTGTGTCAAAATAGGACTGATGACATGGACACCTGAGAAAACCCACACAGAGTTCAGACAACAATCTCTTCCATCACTTACTGGAGGTAACTCACCTTGTGTTTCCCTTTACTGGAGGAGATTTATTGTACAGAGATGTATTTTTTTCCAATGTGTATACTATTACTTTATTGTAGGGGTGGTATGTCGTATACATTGAGACAGTTCTGTCCAGTGTTTTTTTTTGTGAAGTTGGGGGATATACTGTATGTGAATAACACATATCATGGTGAACATCTCCTTGTAAATATTGTGCATGATGTGCTCATAAGTGGTTTTACATTTTCTCAACCTTTGTGTCCAATAATGGTACATTTGTGCATTTAAAGTGTTTAAGTAACTTTTTGGAGAACTATCCTCTATATAGTGGCCCACATTTACTAATGTCAGTGCACCTAGACATTGTTGTAAATTCCACCAATATTTATTGCAAATTGGTGCATTTTTGCATCTAGTCTTAGAAAAGTCAACAGATCCTAACTTACTGAGGTGGTACAGCTTAATAGTAAAGTGATGTGCCTAAGATGTGACATTCTGCACCAAAATTGTGCTACAATTCTGGAGTAATATTCTGTCTCAAACTAAGTCAACAAATAGTTGATATAAAGTTAGAGAAAAGTGTTTAGCTGTGCACCAAATTTATCATCCAGCCTGAGCTACTGTGATCAATTTGGACCCTGTCTAGACAGCTTGCCTGCAGGATTAATAACTCTGCCCCACTGTTTGGTATGTTGGATATATATATATATATATATATATATATATATATATACATACAGTTGTGTTTAAAATTATTCAACCCCCAATGCTGTAAAGGGTTTTAGGGAATTTAGTGTACATTTGTAATTGTGTTCAGAATGAAATCTTACAAGGACTTTTTAAAGAACCAAATGCAGCTAAAATGACATCAATTGTTTTTGTAATACAGTATTAAATGTTTTTTTTTTGTGATTTCTTCATTGACACAATTATTCAATCCCTTAAAGACTACCACTCTTAAGAACAGAGGTTCATTCAAGTGTTTTCGATCAGGTATTGAAAACACCTGTGGATGTCAAGGAGCAGCAATCAAGCATAATAAGCACCAATTAGGCAGATTTAAAATGACTGTGATACTCAGCTCCTTCTAGACATTTACTGGTGTGTTTACAAACATGGTGAAGTCAAGAGAATGGTCCAGGAAGACAAGAGAAGAGGTGATTTCTCTTCACAGGAAGGGCAATGGCTATAAGAAGATTGCAAAGATGTTAAACATACCAAGAGACACCATAGGAAGCATCATTCGCAAATTCAAGGCAAAGGGCACTGTTGAAACGCTACCTGGTCGTGGCAGAAAGAAGATGCTGACTTCGACTGCTTTGCGCTACCTGAAGCGCAAAGTGGAGAAAAGTCCACGTGTGACTGCTGAGGAACTGAAAAAAGATTTGTCAGATGCAGGTACTGAAGTTTCAGCTCAGACAATAAGGCGCACACTGCGTAATGAAGGCCTCCATGCCAGAACTCCCAGGTGTACCCCCTTGCTGTCTCCAAAGAATAAGAAGAGTGGACTGCGGTATGCCAAAAGTCACGTGGACAAACCACAAAAGTTTTGGGATAGTGTTCTGTGGACTGATGAAACAAAATTAGAACTGTTTGGGCCCATGGATCAACACTATGTTTGGAGGAGGAAGAACAAGGCCTATGAAGAAAAGAACACCTTGCCTACTGTGAAGCATGGCAGGGGGTCAATCATGCTTTGGGGCTGTTTTGCTTCTACAGGTACAGGGAAGCTTCAGCGTGTGCAAGGTACCATGAATTCTCCTCAGTACCAGGAGATATTGGATGAAAATGTGATACAGTCCGTCACAAACCTGAGGCTTGGGAGACGTTGTACCTTTCAACAGGACAATGATCCCAAGCATACCTCCAAGTCCACTAGAGCATGGTTGCAGATTAAAGGCTGGAACATTTTGAAGTGGCCATCGCAGTCACCAGACTTAAATCCGATTGAGAACCTCTGGTGGGACTTAAAGAAAGCAGTTGCAGCGCGCAAGCCTAAGAATGTGACTGAACTGGAGGCTTTTGCCCATGAAGAATGGGCGAAGATACCCGTAGATCGCTGCAAGACACTTGTGTCAAGCTATGCTTCACGTTTAAAAGCTGTTATAACTGGAAAAGGATGTTGTACTAAGTACTAAGATTGAATGTCACTTGGGGTTGAATAAAACTGATAATGATGTGAGCACAGAAAAGACATTTGTGGTTATTTCATTATAAATGTTATGTTATATTTGTCTGACTTACAAGTGCCTCTTTGATTTAATTGTAAACAAGATGACTGAAATGATCAAACTCAATGTCAAAGTGGCCAAAACACTCAATTTCAGTGGGGGTTGAATAATTTTGAACACAACTGTATATATATATATATATATATATATATATATATATAGTGAAAGGTGTGTGCCCACCATTAAAGATACTGGTATGGCTGACAAGCACGTCACATACATATCTAGTTGGCCCACATTAGCTCCATGTCTTTGAGGGTACTTCCACACTTGTGGCAGACTGATTCGGCAAGCAGTTCCGTTGCCGGACCTGCCTGCAAGATCCGTCAAAACGGACATTACCGTACAGCTTTTCATCTGCCAGATCCGGTATTCCGTCGTCGGACAGAAAAACCGTATCCGGAAAACCGTATGTAAACGGAGCATCTTTTTGCCGGATCCGTCTGCCGGATCCGTCAAAACACCGGATCCGTCCAATCCGTTACCATCCGTCTTTAAACGGATTCCAATTTTCAAAGATCAAAAGAACTCAATCAAATATGCAAATAAAAATTTGATACAATGTAATATGCTAATTAACACAAAGGCTATAAAAGAAAACTGAAGGTCACTTACCACTCAGATGTGCCCTCTGAATACTGCCAAGATGTTGCCAGACCATATTCGCTTTGGATTCCAGGCTCTTATACTTGTTTCACGGTGGAGAAGACGGCTACGGCTCAGAGCCAGACAGCGTCGCCAACGTCGATTGTGGGTGGATCCGCTGACTTCAAAAAGAACAAGCAGAGGAGCGTTTGAAGTACTATTTCCAGAACTATGGACTTATCCTGAAAAGTTCTACAACTACTTATGGATAAGCGTCAAAAGTTTTGATGAGCTCCTACAACTAGTGTCACCGCACATCCGTAGACAGGATACCACATATTGGCGCAGCGTTTAACCTGCAGAATGCCTAATGCTGTCAATAAGGTAAATTATATTAAATTATTATATATAATAAACATTTTTTAAATAAAAGTAGTTTATTTCGATCTTAAGGTTGACATTAGAAATGTTTTTGAAGCAAAACATTTTTACATTTTCTGTAGCGTACTCTATAGTAGTGAAGCTTGCTGCCGCCCTCCAGTTTTTTTTAAACTACAACTCCCATCGTGCCCTTGTGTACTCTGATAGTTGCAGGCTGTCTGGTCATGCTTGGAGTAGTAGTTTTCCAACAACTGGAGGGCTACAGCATGCACATTTTGACTCTAGAAATTGCAGAATTGCGTATGACACTGTGACTTCAACATCATGTATGGTCAAATTGACTGATAGAGATGTTGAGATGCTGAGAATAATTGTATTGATAATCAAACGCCTGTCGTTCACCATGTAGCGCACGCTCTATCTCTTCATTTTTCTAGAAATTAAATGTGCTGATGAAAAATACCATATGCATATTAAGGTCCAACAAAATGTAATGTTATTGATGTACCGTTTTTTTTTTTATCAATAGTATTTATTATATATTTACTTTTTCTTTTCTTTTTTAAGATTTCTGGAAACTGGAGAAAGTTTTACTTCGCTCCACTACCAATTTAGGCTTGGGATCTCCATGGTGTCAATTATTGTTAAAGAGAAATGCCGGGTTCTGTGGGAAAAACTCCATGACGACTATATCCCACATCCAACACGACAAAAGTGGACACAATTAGCCGAAACATTTCAGGAGGTGTGCCAATTTCCAAACTACATGGAAAACATGTCCGTATCATCAAGCCCCAAGGCACAGGATCAGAGTTTTACAACAATAACATTTTTTTCTCTATCATCCTCATGGCAATCGCAGATGCAGAATATAAATTTGTTGCAGTCGATATAATGGCCTATGGACGAAACAATGACTCAATGGTTTTTAAAAATTCTTTCATGGGGCGCAGTCTGTATAACACAAACTTTGACTTCCCGCCTCCACAACCATTACCAGGAACACAAGCTCCACCCCTGCCATTCGTCCTAGTTGGTGACGAGGCCTTCCAGATGTGTGGGAATCTTCTGAAGCCTTACACAGGCAGAGGATTGGATTTAAAAAGGCACACATTTAACTATCATCTGACCAGGGCTAGAAGGATGGTTGAATGCACCTTTGGTCTTTTGGTTGCAAAATGGAGGGTATTCACAAAACCGATTCACATGATAGAAACAGGTGGTAAAATCTGCCGTTGTGTTACATAATTACCTCCTTACCAAGGAACCTTTAAATTTGGAGCAGATACCGGAGGAAAGCCAGATGCCCAGCGTTGAAAGTTTAGGACCGCGATCAAGTGTTGCAGTCGCCGGGATGCGAGACTCCTTTGCAGATTATTTCTGCTCCAAGGCTGGAAGGGTGGAATGGCAGGACCGATTTGTGTAAAGGACTTAATTTTTCAGTAAACATTTATTTGCTTATGTTATTCTTCCTTGTATGGGTGGGTACAGTGGCGTGTATTAAAGTTGGACAGTTTGTTTCATAAAATTTTGTTGACCACCATACTTTGAGTCTTGTTTCTTGTATTTGTCCACACGCTTGAGGAGCGGCACCTACTTGGGTCGCTCCCCTTGCGCGGGTAGACTAGGTCAGGCCTCCTCTACACACAACCTAATCACCCCACGCAGGGGGAGCGACCTAATTAAGTGTTGCTCCTCAAGCGTGGGGAGACTAGGTCAGGCCTCCTCTACACACAACCTAGTCTCCCAGCGCAGGGGGAGCGACCCAAGTAGGTGTCGCTCCTCAAGCGTGGGGAGACTTGGTCAGACCTCCTCTACACACACCTTGTGTCCCAGTGCAGGGGGAGCGACCCAAGTAGGTGTCGCTCCACAAGCGTGGGGAGACTAGGTCAGGCCTCCTCTACACACAACCTAGTTTCCCAGCGCAGGGGGAGCGACCCAAGTAGGTGTCGCTCCTCAAGCATGGGGAGACTAGGTCAGGCCTCCTCTACACACAACCTAGTCTCCCAGTGCAGGGGGAGCGACCCAAGTAGGTGTCACTCCTCAAGTGTGGGGAGACTAGGTCAGGCCTCATCTACACACAACCTAGTCTCCCAGGGCAGGGGGAGTGACCCAAGTAGGTGTCACTCCTCAAGCGTGGGGAGACTAGGTCAGGCCTCCTCTACACACAACCTAGTCTCCCAGCTCAGGGGGAGCGCTCTAAGTAGGTGTCGCTCCTCAAGCATGGGGAGACTAGGTCAGGCCTCCTCTACACAAAACCTAATCACCCAGCACAGGGGGAGCAACCTAAGTAGGTGTCGCTCCTCAAGCATGGGGAGACAAGGTCAGGCCTCCTCTCCACACAACCTAGTCTCCCAGTGCAGGGGGAGTGACCCATGTAGGTGTCGCTCCTCAAGCGTGGGGAGACTAGGTCAGGCCTTCTCTACACACAACCTAGTCTCCCAGCGCAGGGGGAGCGATCTAAATAGGTATCACTCCTCAAGCGTGGGGAGACTAGGTCAGGCCTCCTCTACACACAATCTAGTCTCACAGCTCAGGGGGAGCAACCCAAGTAGGTGTCGCTCACTCTGCGCTGGGAGATTAGGTTGTGTATTAAGGAAGCCATGAGCTATTCTCCTAGCGCAGGGGGAGCAACACTTACTTTGGGTCGCTCCACCTCCACTGGGAAATTAGGTTAGGCCTCCTCTAGACACTACTTGTGAAGCATCGCTGTTGGAGCGACAAAAGTATTTGTCGGTCCATAAGCGATGGCAAATTTTTCATTTTATACCTAAAAGAAAACAGACATAATATTTTTGAAATAAAATAATATTTATTTTTAGTAATAAAATATTTTTTTCAAATATATAAAGTATATATATATTTTTTAAAATAATATATATATTAATAGAAACTTTTTTTTTAAGATGCTTGTAAACAGGCCTAGGTGGAGTAGAAGGTTGGGGGGTGGAGGGCATATCACGGTTTGATCCCTCTCTGTCCGGATTTTTTGCCACTGTGGACATAAAACTGCGTGTTGGGGGAAGTGCAACAGTGGGAGTGTGAAGTCGAGAGGGTGGAACAGGAGAAGGAGATTCCCGAGCTAAAAAGGATGGAGTGGTGAAACTGGTAGGAGGAAAGTAATGAGGAGGAGAGGGAGAATAGTGGTGAGAAAAGATGGGATGGGGGAAGAGGAGGCTGGGATGGGGGAAGAGGAGGCTGGGATGGGGGAAAGGTAGTTTGGGAAGGGGGAAGTGGCGGTTGTGATGGGGGATAGGTAGTTTGGAACGGTGGAACGGTGTGGGATGAAGGGAACGGTGTGGGATGGAGGATAGGGCTAGGATGGGGGAAAGGGCATAGAATGGGGATAGGTCTGGGGTGGGTGAAAGGATGTGGGGCGTTGTTGCACTTGCCACAAGACGCTATCCACTTGTCTTCTGGCCTTAAAAAGCTGGTCGGGCATAAATCGTTCCATCACAGGGAGCAACGATAACCAATAGTGATGCACCGGACCCATCTGTGACATCAGCACCGCCGCCCCCTCCTGTGTCCTCCAAAGTGGCAACTCTATTGGTCAATCCAATCAAGAACTCGTAAACGAGCCTTGTGAGATCCTCGTAGTCCGCCTGACGGCTCCTACTGGTCCTCAGGCGACGCATGAGTGCCTCAAAAAGAGGGGCTAGGGTAGCCATCGATGCATCGCCAGAGGGCACAGGTAGGGGAACATTGAGTTCCTGACTAGCTCTTTGAGCGGGACGAGAGGGACCCGCGGTGGGAGGCTCTTCAGGGCTTCGGGCGCCCGAGTATTGCTTAATGTGCTGTGAAAGGAAAGGAATAAAAATTAGTAAATAGAGAACTGCTCTGGATAGAGGTAAGCAAAGGTATTTGAGATGCTACATGTAAAGTTGCCTTAAAAAAAAAAAAAGAACAAAGATACAGCCCATACATGCTTGTCATGTACTTAGAATGTAGATTTTTTTTTTTGTAAGCAGCTTCAGATGTATCATCTGAAGAACGCTTTGATCATCTCTACGCCAAAAAAAATACATTGGAGATCATAATTCATTACTATTATAAACATTATATCTTACCTTCGCAGCTGTAGGGTCTGTCTGAGGAACCCCAACGCGGTCCCATAACGGTAGGGCTGCGTAACCTCCTTGTTGAAGTCCTTAACAAAGCGGTCCCTCATTGACCTCCACCACACCATGATAGTCTTCCCTATCAACAAGGAATAACAAAAAAAAAAAAATTAGCATATAAATTTTTTTTATTTTACGACTGAAATGGTTTACTATTTGATTGAAACTGCCACAACAACAATAAAAATACAAATTGTTGAAACTATCGGTGGCAGTGAATCAATTCAACCAAAACTACCAAGGACTACAACCTCCAACATCCACTATGCACTTGTACCTCAAGCAGGCCCTATGCAAAACTGCATAGGGCCTGCTTGAGGTAAATATGCACAGTGGATGCAGGGGGTGGTAGTACCAAGGACTACCACCCCCAACATCCACTGTGCACTTGTACCTCAAGCAGGCTCTATGCAAAACTGCATAGGGCTTTCTTGAGGTACAAGTGCACAGTGGATGTTGGAGGCGGTAGTACCAAGGACTGCCACCCCCTGCATCCACTATGCACTGGTACCTCCTGCAATCCCTATGCAAAACTGTATAGGGCCTGCTTGAGGTACAAGTGTACAGTGGATGAAGGGGTGGTAGTACCAAGGACTACCACCCCCACCATCCACTGTGCACTTGTACCTCAAGCAGGCCCTATGCAAAACTGGATCCACTATGCACTGGTACCTCCTGCAATCCCTATGCAAAACTGCATAGGGCCTGCTTGAGGTACAAGTGCACAGTGGATGTTGGGGGTGGTAGTCCTTGGTACTACCACCCCCTGCATCCACTATGTATTGGTACCTCCTGCAATCCCTATGCAAAACTGCATAGGGCCTGCAGGAGCTACAAGTGCATAGTGGATGCTGGGAGTAGTAGTACCCAGGACTACCACTCCTAGCATGCACTATGTACTTACAGCTCCTAAGTATACATACATAGGAGCTGCTTATTATTTTTCTAATGTTTAACCAAAAAAAAAAAAAAAAATTATACTCACCTGCAACACCGTCCTCCTTTCTCCCTCGCAGGCCGGCACAAAAATAACAACTGGAAGTTGCTTCCCCGGCTCCTCCTCTGCCCTTGCACATGCGCAGATTGAAATGCCGGATCCGTCGATAGTGATGAGCGGCAGGAGCAATATTCGAATTCACGATATTTCGCGAATATTTGGGCGAATATTTGCCATATATTCGAGAATTCGCGAATTCGTAATCTCCAGTTATTATTTTCTCGATTGCGAAAATTTGCATAAAATTTGCATTAAAAAATCGCATAAACTGGTATTTAAAAGATGCATCATGATGTATCTTTTAAATACCAGTTTATGCGAATTGTTATGCAAAATTTATGCAAATTTTTACATGCAAATTTTCGCAGTCAAGAAAATAATGATAATTATTTTCTTGAGTGCGAAAATTTGCATATAAAAAATTTGCATAATAAATTGCATAAAAATTCGCATAAACTGGTATTTAAAAAAAAAAGAATATTCGGGATTGCGAATATATTTCGCAATATTCTAAATATTCGCAAATTCTCGAAGTGCCAATATTCGCGATTAAAATTCGCAATTCGAAAATTCGTGATCAACACTATCGATGGATCCGGCAAAAGATGTAGCACTTTGTAACGGATCCGTCGTTAATGTATTTCGCTAGATCCGTATTTCCGGTAAGTCTTCGCATGCTGCGGTATATTCTCCGGCGAAAATGCAGTGCAGGGACTGAACTGAAGACATCCTGATGCTGACTGAACGGATTTCACTCCATTCAGAAAGCATGGGTATATGCCGGATCTCTATGCCGGAAAAGAATAACGCAAGTGTGAAAGTACCCTACAGAAAGCCTTTGCACATGTAAATTTTATGATGTTTTTCCTTTTTGTATGTTTATTGGAAGTTTCCAATATACAATGAACCTGCCAATGAAGAATATACACCAAGAGAGGCAATCAAACATTACATGTCCAGAGCTTACTAAATACTTTTGCAATGAAAAAAAAGTACAAAAAAATCAATATAAAATGTAAATGATCAATCTGGAATATGACAGCTGGAAAAGCATGAAATTATACCAATTAAAGAGAAATATATAGCTTCACATTGCAAGTATAACCAGATATATAATTTATAGTTAAATAGAACAGGCAAAGTACACAAAATCAAACTTAGAGTACATTCACATGACTGTATTTTTGCAGATCGGATGTCGACCTATTCATTTCAATGGGGCGGCAAAAGATGCAGACAGCACACCGTATGCTGCCCATATCTCTATATCTATTCCACAGACTAGGCTTTTCTAACAAAGGGCGGGACGTGCTGATTTGCAAAATGCAAGCCACTGAGAGCCAGTATCTGCGTTTTGCGGTTTCCCAATTTGTGAACCACAAAACAGATATGGCCGTTTGAGTGCCCCATTAGAAAAATAATCTAAAAACAAAAAGGGAAGGATAAGGTGTAAATGTGATGATAGTCATCCATAGCAGGAAGCAGATCCAGTAAACATCCCACAGACACTAAGTAACCTCAAAGCGGTCAATCTTATCATGGATTAATGCTGCGAGATATTCCAAAGTTGTAATTTTTGTGACCCTAGTGTAGAGATCCGCAAGAGGTGGTGGTGAATTCCATTTCCAATACCAAACAATAAGACAATAGACAACCGTCAGGGTATTGAGCATAAGTCTGGTGTCCTGCTTCCTAACAGCTATAGGCAAAATGTTCAGTAGGTAACACAGAGGATCAAATGGGATATCACTCTAAAGAATCCCTTGAAGAAGCAAGTGTACCTCTGCCCAGAATGTGTAGGTTATTGTGCACTCTCAGAAAATATAAAATATGGTACCTCTGGTTTTATTACATGTACTTCACCAATAGGATTCTGGAATGGATTGGTTCAATGCTGTTCTTAATAAATGTGCCCCTAAAATGATAAATACTTTGTATTTTATGGGTTTTCACATACTGAAAGACTTTGAAGCAGATTTATTTATCCTGTAAATGCCATAAACTTAGACAGGATGTCTAGACATGCACCAAATTTATCTCAGTGGCTCATGCTGGGTGATACATTTGGTGCATAGCTAGACGCTTTTGTCTAATTTTATATCAACTATTGGTTGGCTTAGTTTGAGATAGACGACAGTACTATGCCAGAATTGTGGAACATTTTGGTGCATATTGGACCACCCCACCCCATTCATAAGTCCACATCCGTTTTCCAATAAGCCACTCCACATTGTCAAGTTAGGTACAGCGAATCTCTTGGATCCTAGATGCTCCTAATTGCATTACATTTTGACACAAATGACTCCAAAATCTAGATGCACTTGCTTTTGTAAATGTGGGTCATAATGAATAGTATTTCTCCTATGAAAAAGCCCACCAACTTTACTAGAAGACAATCATGAGTAAGGTAACATCTGCATAAGACAGTTTGAGAATTGAAAGCACAAGGTAACTTTGGGTCAGAGAAATAATCTGGAAAGTATGGTGCAGTCATTAATCATTTCTCTTAAGGAATCCTTAACAATGTGAAGGGAACAATGATTGAAATCACAGGAGTAGGTCTTGTTCTCATTTAAAATCACTATTCAAGCATTGTAAGAAGAATGGGATGCCATAGCTATTCTGTACCACATTTACTTCAAGCAGACATTAAAGGCTATTTATTTATTTATTTATTAACTAACATTAAAAGCTGTTTTTGAAACCTCTGCTATGATTTGATTGTCCTTCTAAATATATAATAATGAGAGATAATGTATACAATGTTTAATGCTTCATTTTAGTTGCCACTTTCATTAGCTGTAGAACACAACATTACACAGATACTTCAGTACTTTACTGATTTTTCTTTTTCTTTTTTTCTATTTTTAACCTGGCAGAAAACATGGAGAAAATGACACATCAGAAAAATGGACTGATGGCATAAGTAGATAGTGAAAGAGGATCACTGTGACTCTTTTGAGCAAGTAAGTTGAACTTGGAGTCAGATCTGGCGGTAAGAATTTCAGTTAATGCATACGGTGCTCCATCCATGTCAACTCTGATACAGGTGCCGATCTATGGAGAGATGTAATTTGTATTTAAGTTAAGTGCTTTAAATGATCTATTGAAGTATTGATTACTAGCAAGAATGCTACAAAGTGGGGATGGGCATCTTTCTTTTTTATTGTAATGTATAATCCATAGTTTCCATTATTGAAAGTCCGTTTAAAGAGTATACAACCATTCTTCTTTGTGCTGATGCATAGAAAAAAATAGAGCAACTTTCCAAATAGTTTCAGTTAAAATATTCTACCCTTTGTCTATACAGCTGTTTTCTAGGTACAATGGGACAGGGGTAAAAAAAGCTTTAAAACATTAATTATCTTAAAATATGAAAAATATCAAAATGCAAACCAATAAGTTGTCCTCTAATGGTATGCCCTTCACCCAGTAAGGGGGGTTAGTATGCACACCTTTTGATAAACTGTAAAACAAGGTACACAGTGGTACCAATACACCTTGCGATATTATGTAGGAAAAAACCACATAGTCCTACTGCAACCAGGGTTTTGCAGGAGTATATCTGTTATGTCTGCTGGAACTGGAACAAGGTTTCTCTGATAGCAAAACAACAGGGGATGGTAACTGTCCCTGTTGAACTCCACCAGGCGGAGCTATACTGGCCTTTTAAGATCTAACCACAAAGCACCCACTTTGAGCCTGAGAAGGGCAACCCTGTCCTCAACCTGACCCTATAAAAAAGTAGACCATCCCCACATGCATGTTTTATTTGGTTTCATCAAGGTTATGGATTAACTCAGTGGGCAGAAGCTACAGTAAGCCAGTGTATTGATAAAACTCCTTAAAAAACTCATCTGGGCAGACTGGGCTGAGTAGATAGTCTCTATCCTCACTCTGTCTTGGGGCAAGATGTGTAACCTGCAAGAAGCTCACCTGTCCTCTAAATACGTTGTCCTACTCTTCGGAGTTCCGGTCATGTCATCTCACTGGATCTTGCGATACTTTGGAAGTAGAGGATGCTGGCCATTACTTGGAGATGAGGGAAGCATCCCTAGCCCTTGCCATTGTGCTATAGTCTAATCTGTACCAGCAGTATCAATATGGGGGCATTTCTGACAATTCAAACAAAAAAAATACTTCATTAGCGAGTCTATGGTGATCGCTAGATCATCAGAATCCTATTCTGATAATATACATTCAATAAAAATACCCATCGTATACCGTCCAGACTACCTATAATCGAGAAATGTGCTAATGGAACACTGACAACAATATCTCACTGATACATAATTATGAATGGAGTTGGAGGATGATTTATACAGAAAATTACCATTTGAAGAAGGGCATGGATTACTGTTACTTCTGCCCACTAATCCTTACCCCTAAAGAGTGCAAATAAAACATGCATGTAGGGATGGTCTACTAGGACAATATAGGGCTTTTTTCATATAGGGTCAGGTTTCAGACAGAGTCACCCTCCTCAGGGCAAGTGCTCTATGGTTAGTTATGGTTAAGGGCCAACATAGCATCCCCTGTTATATCTTTGTTTTATCATCATAGTGACCTCATTCGGGTCCCAATGGACATCAAGTCGATTCTTCAGCAAAATCCTGGATACAGTAGAACTGGTTCTTTCCTATATCACAAGGTACAGTTACAGTGTATCAAAAGCTATGCATACCTTTACTGGGTGCTGGGGACAACTTAAATTGATAATTTTCATATTAATGAACTTAATAATGGTTAATAATAAAGTTCAGTTTTAAAACTATTCACCCCCTGTCCCACTATAAATATAAAATTGGTGAATAAACACTCAGCTGTAAGTGAATAGTTCAGTTTTTTGGTTTCACAAGGTCTTTTCTAGACTTATGTGTCCCCATGGATACTGACTATACTTTGCATAGTTGGAGTCTGTAATCATTTATCGCTCCCTTGCTTTTTGTTAAGCTCCCCCTAGTACTGTAGAGGCATCTGTGGTCAGTATTATTCACACTCAATATGTTATATATCTGAAGGGACTTCAGAGAGAAAGGGTATGGAAATACAGACGCAAAAGCTAGAACATTGATACTAGAGGGAGAACATACTTCTCAGAGAACACCCACTGAGCTCTGAACTTGCAGGTCTCAAGCAGGCATGTCAGAAATCAGGCAACAGTATAGAGCAGCTTAAACATCAGTACATATTGAAACTATTTTTTCCAAAGCAAAGGACAATAGTAATAGTATGGTTTATATTTTTTCTCGTAAGTACCAATACAAACACATCAAATTTTATGTGCAGTCCTGTTTTCTGAAAGCTTCAGTTATGATTTTGCAACAATTCAGTTTTAATATGCTGTGAGTTAAATAGAATAAACTAAACATGGGAAAGAATTAATGATGTATGTCGCACAGTTCATGTCAGATAGAATATTTTTTGATTCCTGTAAACAGAAGGAATAAAATAACTCCAAGGCAGATATAAAAATAATAAAAATGAACAACTAATCCTTAGGCACACTACAAACTTAGAGCTTCCAAACATTTGTCGAAGCAATGATCCATGCTTTAAGCAGCATTCTTAAGAAGAAGCAAATTTCAATTTCTCATTTCCAGCTGTACAATTTTACTGTACCAAGAGTAATTCTGTCTAGGTGTTGGGTGCATAGATTTTGAGATATGACTAGGAGCAAGGTTATAAAGCTGTGTTGGGGCACATCAGAACTCAACAGTTTCTAAAAAATGCAAACAGTTCTTTAAGACATTTTTCCTCCCTCCCTTTAAGGTGTTCTAACCCTTACACTTTTATTTTAATACACATAAATTATTCTGTTTTGCTTAATGTTCAATTTGAGTAATAGGATCCACTTTTCTTGTAAGTTGTTTTTAATATTTATAGATTACAGTAAAACATGTCAGAGTTAACCCCTTCCCGCACCTGGGTGTAACTGTATATCCAAGGTGTGGAAGGGATATATGGAGCAGGCTTAAAAAGCGATCCCATTCCATACAGGTTGGGTGCTGGCTGTACAGTACAGTTGACATACGCTGGTAATGACTAGGATCAGAGATGACTCTTATCCCTGTCAGTTAACCCCTAAATCCCCCTAATCCAATGTCATTTAACTCCTAAACGGCCTGTTAAACGTTGCATAGGTGAGGGCTTAATAGGAAGCCTGTCAAAATCCCACAGATTGCAATAGCATTCTATTGCAGTCCATAGTGCAAACGATCAGAATATTCAAGTTCCTTACAGTAAAATAAAAAGTTTTTGAAAAAATATAAAATAAAAATAAAAGTCAAATCATCCCCTTTCGTATTTTTTCATGTAAAAAAATAAACATGATTGGTACTACCATGTCTGAAAATGTCTGAAATATAAAAACATTTATCATGTGTGGTAAATGCCATAATGGAAAAATAATATGGCGGATTTGCTGTTTGCTGTTAACTTGACCCCACAAAAAAATGAATAAAAAGTGATCAAAAAGTGTACCAATAAAATTTATAGCCGTTCCCACAAAAGGCAAGTTTTCAAACAGTTCTGTATATGGAAATGTAAAAAGTTACAGGTGTCAGAATATAGAGATATAAAGAAACATGAATTTTTTCAGAAACATCTGTCCATCTCTACATCTGCTAAAGGGACTAGGTCTGGGCAGCAGTGAAACCTTAATTTAACCTATTATGGACCAGGCTACTTTTGGTCTTTTTCTCAGTCTTTTTTCACACAGTACAATACTGATCTAAACCAAGTATATCTATCTATCTGTAGAACTACAAAGAGCAGCCGACTGCCTAATGCACAAAGGCACAGGTAAATGGAGAATTTATGAAAAAACCTTGCACCTGCGTTCTTATCTATGTACTAACAGAAGGACCCTGTCGCATGGGTATACATAGTCTATTTCATTTAATGTTTGTGTGTGTTGTTAAAAGATATTGCCAGTTTCCTTCATAACAGTGACATCTACAGTACCCCACCCCCTTAGCTTTGACCTTCACAGCAGCCTGTCCCTTTATCAGTGAGCTCCACAGCACTCCCCCCATGACACATCCACAGGGGCTCACCCCCTTAACAGTGACCTCTACAGCACCCACCCCTTAACACTGACCATAGGTTACATTCCACTTAACTGTGACCACCACAGCGACTGCCCCTTTAACAGTGACTGCCACAGTACCCCGCTCCCTTAACAGTGACCTCCACTGTACCTTGCTCCCTTAACAGAGACTTCACAGTACCCCACTGCCTTAACAGTAACCTCACAGTACCCAGCTGCCCCTTTAATAGTGGTCTCCACAGTCCCCTCCTTCTTTAACATTAACCTCCACAGTGGCCTGCTGCCTTAACAGTAACATCCACAGTGCCCGCCCCTTTATTAGTGACCTCCACAGTAACCCGCTCCTTAACAGTGACCTCCACATCAGCTACCCCTTTAATGGTGACCTCCACAGTCCCTCACCCCCTTAATAGTACCCTCCACAGCGCCTGCCCCTTTATCAGTGACCTCCACAGCAGCCGTCCTTTTATTTGTGACCTCCACAGTACACCGTCTCGTTAACAGTGATTTCCACAATAACCCGCCAGCTTAACAGTAACCTCCACAGAGCTCCGTTAACTTAAAATGTGACCTCCACAACACTCCACCCCTTAACACTGACCTCCATAGCGCACCATCACCTTAACTGTGAACTCCACCGTTCCCTGCCCTATTAACAGAGACCTCCACAGTGCCCGCCCCTTTAAAAGTGACCTTCACATCATACCGCCCCCTTAACGTGACCTCCACAGTGGCCTGCCCCTTTATCAGTGACCTCAACAGTGGCCGCTCCTTTCTTAGTAACCTCCACAGTAACCCATCTCCTTAACAGTGGCCTCTACAGCAATCTGCCCCTTTACACTGACCCCCATAGCAGACCGTCCCCTTAACTGTGACCTCCACAGCAGCCTGCCTCCTTAACTGTGACCTTCACAGCACTCTGCTCCTGTAACAGTGTCATCCACAACACCCAGCCCCTTTAAAGCTGACCTACTGTAGTGAAGAAAAATGGCTGGGTTGTTTTGGAAACCTGGTGTAAAACTGTGTGCATGTGGAGACTCAGGGCCTACAAGCTTCTATTGGCTAATAAGGGTCATATGACCATGTGTATGGCATTTGGGATATGAGGAGAAAGACCTGCTGGCTTCTATTGGCTAATGCATTTTTGGGAATATTTCAGGAATGGTATGTCCTACAGAGCTGAGACCCAGTCTAAAACCTTCCCGGACACCTAATATACCTGTGTGCCAAATTTCGTGATTGTAAATGCGACAGTGCAGATTCCGTTAGTGGACATACACAGATACATACACTCGGCTTTATATATTAGATATTTGGAGGTGCCGGCTAAATTTTCCTTTTTTGTTATATATATAACACATTGGTCAACAGTAGCAGTAGCCAGAAAGTGGCCAACCCTTTTAGAGTAAAGTTTGTTGCACATAAGAGGATGCCAATTATGTAAGATGTCTTTCAAAATAAATAAAATACTAAAATATATTTAAAATTTGCTTTGTGTGTATTTTTCTTCCCTTGTTTTTGCAAAACTTTATCTTTTTATACATATTTTTGTCCTATATAGAAACTTTAACTTCAATTTCTAATTTTGCATTTACAGTCAAAACATATTGTGCCTTGTGCATGGAAATACGAGTATGCCCAAATATGAGACCACCCTCAGCACAGTTGTCTGGACTAGAGCGAACACCTGGAAGTTCGGGTTCGCAGGGTTCGGCCGAACTTCACCGCAAAGTTTGAATTCGGGACCCGAACTTGACCCCGAACCCCCCCGAAGTCAATGGGGAGCCGAACTTTGGGGCACTAAGATGTCTCTAAAAAAGTCCTGGAAAGGGCCTGAGGGCTGGAAATTGAAGAAAAATGGGGTTAAGAGTATGACAAGTGCCCTGCAAACAAATTTGGAAAGGGAAATAACTTAAAATAACATAAAGTACAAATTAAAAATAAACGTTCTAAACCAGAGCACAAGTGAGTGACAGTGGCACCTGCCACCCCGCAAACAGAGGATGTGGCAGCAACGCATCCACATCTTTCACCGTCACCAAGTATCTCAACACTATCCCATGGAAGCGTTCAGTTGTCCATATCCCAATTAGAAAGAGAAATAGAAAGAGGAAGTACCCCCCTACCCACCCGCAATCCACCCTGAATGCCAGGATTTCAAAATTCCTGGTCCTTTGAAATGCTGTCATTCTCTCTGGTGGAGATGGATGGAGACTTTTAAAAAACTTATGGCGGTGGCTGTCCAACAGTACGTCGTTCCCAGCCGCCACTACTTTTACAGGCAAGCCATCCCTTCCTTGCACAACCAAGTGGCGGACAAAATCAGGTGTGCACTGCGCAACGCCATCTGTGGCAAGGTCCACATAACCACCAATATGTGGATCGGTAAGCACGAGCATGGAAGTTATATCTCCCTAACAGCACACTGGGTAAATGTAGTGGCGGCTGGGCCAGAGGCAGATAGCAGTTTGACGCATGTCCTTCCGCCCCCGAAGATTGCTGGGCATTTCTATTTGCCTCCTGTTGCCTCCTCCTTCTACTCCGCTTCCTCCTCTACCACCTCATCATCCTTTCAGCGTAACACCTTCACCACCAACATCAGCACAGCCAGGGGGAAACGACAGCAGGCTATTCTGAAACTCATCTGTTTGGGGGACAAACCACACACCGCACAGGAGCTGTGGATGGGCATGGAACAACAGACCGATGAGTGGTTGGTGTCACTGAGCCTCAAGCCTGGCCTGGTGGTGTGCGATAATGGGTGAAATCTCGTAGCAGCTCTGGGCTTAGCCTGTTTGACACACATCCCTTGCCTGGTGCATGTGCTGAATTTGGTGGTGCAGAAATTCCTGAACACCTGACAGTGAAAATCAATTCAGTTAATCCAGCTCTTAGATTCTGGTGGGACAAATTCACTTTTATTGGTGCTCAAGGACCCCTGCGGCCTGAGCCGCAGATGTGACAGGCAAATAATTGTATTAAATTTGTCAGTTAGATTATTAGGTAACATTTCCACGGTTATCAGGACTTTTTATTATAAATCGTAACAAAAACTATACAAGGAACATTTCAAAAAGAGAAAATTAACCCGACCAGACTCCAACCCTACACCCTCCCCCCTCTTTCACTCAAACCACTAATTAATGCCCATTCACAAACTATTTACAAATTTACTTATAAACATATTTAAATAACTATAAGTCAGATAAACAAAATAAACAAACAAAACTATATACAAGCCTTACCCTTAAAGAGGACCTTTCACCTGTTTAAAAACTAAAAACTAATTATATCTGTGGGCAGAGCGGCGCCCAGGGGTCAATCACAGCGCACAGCTCATAGCCTGGGAGTCCCAGGCTATGAGCTGTGCACTGTGATTGGCCAGCTCTGCAGCAAGGGACACGCCTGATACAAAGTCCCCGCCCCATACAACAGAGGGAGCTCGGACACCGGAGCCTACACAGGGCGAACGGAGCGGCGCCCAGACATACTAGTAAGTGCAGTGCAGGGGGACCCCTGGGCGCCGCTCTGCCCACAGATATAGTTAGTTTTTAGTTTTTAAATAGGTGAAAGGTCCTCTTTAACTTATAAGGCCAGTCATAAACATGTGGCTCGGAGGGTGGGTTCCTGCACGAACATAGGCCAGGTACACAATTGTGCAGCCAGGGCACAGTTCTGGAGGAGGAGAAGGAGAAGAAACCGTGTTCACAGCAGGGTGGCACCCCAAGCAGCTCACGGCCATCACTTGAGCGTGGCTGGGGGGATACGGAGGACACAGATGATACACCTCCCACAGAGGACAGCTTGTTGTTGTTAGTGTTGAGCGCGAATAGCGAATTTTTATCGCGAATATCGGCACTTCGCTAATTCGCGAATATTTCGAATATAGCGCTATAAATTCGCTATTTTGAATATTCGTTTTTTGTTTTTTAGTTATATTTTTTTCTTTCCCACTTCCCAAAAGTAGTTCTTACCTGTCCTGAGGATTCCTTGCATTCTGGCTGCTCCAGTCAGTGCCCGTTGCCGCTTCTGCCGACTTCCGTGCTCATGGAGCGTCCCCATCACCATGGGAACGTCTCCATATACTAAAATGTACTGTCGGATTTGAGAATTACGTTGAAATCGCAATGCGATTAATTCAAGTTATATTAATCGCATTGCGATTACAACTTAGCAGTGCACTGCTATCTTACATATTAGGCTAGAATTCACGAATATGGAATATAGCAGCAGTGCTAAGTAGAAATCGCAATGCGATTACTCCAAGTTATATTAATCGCATTGCGATTTCAATTAGCACTGCTATAATATATTCCATATTCGTTAACTTCGTTAATTCAGGCAAGATGACCCATTATAAACCCAGCTCTAAGTTGAAATCGCAATGCGATTAATATAACTTGGAGTAATCGCATTGCGATTTCTACTTAGCACTGCTGCTATATTCTATATTCGTTAATTCTAGCCTAATATGTAAGATTGCAGTGCTAAGTTGTAATCGCAATGCGATTAATATAACTTGAATTAATCGCATTGCGATTTTTAACAGACATGGTTTACTATGGTTGCTAAAACGAAGATGGAGAATACTTCGTTATCTTCGTTTTGAGGAATATGACGAATACATTCGTCATATTCGCTAATTCTACCAAGCCAACCATAGTAAACCAGGTCTAAGTAGAAATCGCAATGCGATTAATTCAAGTTATATTAATCGCATTGCGATTTCAACGCAATTCTCAAATCCGACAGTACATTTTAGTTCACGCTCCATGAGTATGGTTGGCTTGGTAAAATTAGCGAATATGACGAATGTATTCGTCATATTCCTCAAAACGAAGATAACAAAGTATTCTCCATGTTCGTTTTAGCAACCTATTCGTCAACTTCGCTAATTCTAGCAATCAAATATGAAGGTTGACTATAGAGACAGCTCTGTTTAATTCGTTATATTATTTTTTTTTTTTAATAAATAGAATAATTATACTAATTATCAAGTAATATAATTATTCTATTAAAAAAAGCAAAGTAATATAATCGCATAGCGAATTAAACACAGCTGTCTCTATAGTCAACCCTCCTATTTGATTGCTAGAATTAGCGAAGTTGACGAACAGGTAGCTGAAACGAAGATGGAGAATACTTCGTTATCTTCGTTTTGAGGAATATGACGAATACATTCGTCTTATTCGTAATCTTCGCTATAATTCTAGATATGAAACCAATAGGAAAGTAGCCTAAGTTAAAATCGCAATATGCGATTATTTAAATCGCATATTAATCGCGATAACTAGAATAATGACGAATATTCGATTTCAACGAATATGAAACGAATATTCTTTCGAATGTTCGCGAATATGGCACCTGCCGCTCGGGGCAGCCTGGCAAACATAAGCGACTACATGCTGCAGTGCCTGCGCAAAGACAACGTCCTTAATTCCGTCACTGAAGCGTGATCGGAAGCAGCCAATGCTGGTAGACGCGCTTCTGGTGGCATTTACACCTGACACCGGGGGCTCAGTGGAAGCACAAGGCTAAAGCAGAGGAGGAGGAGGAAGAAGTCGCCAAAACAGCTGGCTCACCGCTCGCACCTCAGATGGCCGAAATGTGGAAAAGCTTTGTCACCATGCCACAACAACCAGCACCACCAGCAGATATGGAACGTCTTAGCAAGAGGCAGCATTTCAGCAAAATGGTGGAATAGTATCTGTGCACACGCTTACACGTACTGACTGATGGGTCTGCCACGGGTCGTAGCTACACGGGAAGCAGGGAAAGCGGCTACTTTGGGGCCCTGACCAAGAAGGGTCCCATCCAGGAGGAGGAGGACTAAAAGACTTTGTCAGGCCCCCTCAACAGTCTTATACAATGAAATTATATACAGTAGCAGTATAGACATTGTTTAAAATGGATGGAACAGCTGCCTGGTCTGAGAGAGCGATCTTTAGTAGCCACAGCAATGGGGGCAGCATGAAAGGAAGGGGTTGCGAAAAAATTACTGGGGGAGGGGGGCCCAATTCAAAAATTTGCTGTTGGGCCCATTCATTTCTAGCTACGCCACTGGGTCTGCCACATACAACTTCTGGGTCTCCAAATTTGGGACATAGCCTCAGCTTCACCTTTATGCCTTGGAGGTGCTGGCCTGCCCTGCAGCCAGTGTATTGTCTGAACGTGTGTTTAGCACGGCTGGGGGCGTTATCACAGACAAGCGCAGCCGCCTGTCCACAGCCAACTTGGACAATCTCACGTTCATTAAAAAGAACCAGTCATGGATGCCTCAGGACTTGTTCGTACCTTATGCAGAATAGACATGTATACCGGCCTCACCAAACCATTGTTATACTACAGCGCACTTACTCTTTGTTTTCTTTTTTATATTTCCCAATGTTTTGGGGTTTACCCCAATTTCTAAAAAAATAAAGAAAACAAACACATTGTTGTTGGTGACTACCTTTGGCTTCACAGCCAAAAAAGGCTTTATGTCAGGCAACAATGTAACCGCTAATTGTAATGAACTAAGTTCCCTGTCTGTTGTGCAGTGCAGGGGTACTTTGAAAGAAAGAAGGGGTACAGATCAGCCAACAATCTGAACGCCACCTAACTTACATCATATATTTCCCAGTCAGGTATGCAGGGTAGGGGTAATTTATGGCCCAAGAATGTAACAGATGATTTTTCGAGATTTACCTCCCTGTCACTTATGCTGAGCAGGGGTTTGTATACGGCAAAACTGGCAAAATGTCACCCACCAATGTAACAGATGATTGTTTGAAATTTACCGCCCTATCACTTATGCAGAGCAAAGGTTTGTATATGGCAAAACTGGCAAAATGTGACCCACCAAAGTAACAGATGATTTTTTTAAAAGTTACCTCCCTGTCACTTATGCAAAGCAGGGGTTTGTACACGGCAAAACTGGCAAAATGTCACCCACCAATGTAACAGATGATTTTTTTTACCTCCCTGTCACTTATGCAGAGCAGGGGTTTGTACACGGCAAAACTGGCAAAATGTCACCCACCAATGTAACAGATGATTTTTAGAGAATTACCTCCCTGTCACTTATGCAGAGCAGGGGTTTGTATACGGCAAAACTGGCAAAATGTCACCCACCAATGGAACAGACGATTTTTACAAATTTACGTCCCTGTCACCATTCTAGCACAAAAAGTGTTTTGTTTTTTTATAGCACCAATGTAAATGCAGTATGTTACGGTTGTATTGGACTGTCATAAATGCAGCATAGCACGCAAATTTGCTATCTAGCACAAAAAAATTAGCTTTTTTTTATAGCAGCAATGTAACTGCAGTATGTAACGTTTTAATTGGACTGTCAGAAGTGCAGCAAAGCCCTTAAATTTACTATCTTGCAAAAAAAGTGTGCTTTTTTTTATATCAGCAAGGTTACTGCAGTATTTAGCGGTTTTATTGGACTGTCAGATATGCAGTGCCTGTGGCAGACAGATAAAAAAATTGCTTTAGGGCACAACAAAGTATGACAGACTAATGTAATTGAATAATTTTTACTGCCAGGTATGCACTGCAGGCCACAGGGGTACTTGAATTTGTCCTCCACTGTGCTACCAGAACAGAAATATAGTAATGTCCCTGGCACACATGCAGTTCACATGCAGTTGCAAGGGCACTGCACTTGCAAAAATGGCCACCAACGCCCACCGAACTAGCAGATGGATTAAACTTATTTTTCAGTGTCACTGGGCCCATAGCACCCTCAATAATCTCTGTAGTTTGAAGATTGAACACTACACCACCAAGCTCAACAGATTTCTTCCCTAATCTCTCCCTTACAGCAGCAGCAGCATCTTATCCCTACACTGAGAAGATCAGAGTGACGTGCGGCGCTACGTGACTCCAGCCTATATAGAGGCTGGGTCATATGCTGCTCTTGGCCAATCACAGCCATGCCATTAGTAGGCATGGCTGTGATGGCTTCTAAGGGCAGACTAGTGAAACGCTTGTTGATTGGCTGCCCTGTAGAAATAGCTGAACACCGAACTCAAACCCAAACTTTTACGGAAATGTCCGGGTTCAGGTCCGAGTACCAAAAACCCTAAAGTTCGCTCAACCATAGTCTGGACCTGGGAAGCCTCCATGATGCTTGTAAATCACCATTACCATTAAAAGGGTGGCTGCCTCCCTGTAAAGGGAGAACTGAACCGAACAGGGAGAACTGAACCAGACAGGGAGAACTAAACTGATTAAATGCCAGGATCAATTTTTTCCTTGATCCCAGCAGTTGGAGCAAGCGCAATGTTGGGAATTACTGACAGTGCCTATGAGATCATCATGGTGGGCAAACTGACATCCACCCATGACATGCATATTTTTCAAGAGGTGAGAAGTTGTTAACATGTATTTTCACTATAGCTAACGAAACAACAATATTGGTACAGTTATACCCATGGACCAGACTTTCAAAGTGCCAGACAGGAAGCTGAAAAGAAAACATGTCATGGTTGGGTGGAGGCTGAAGATCTTTTAGATGATAGCTCTCTGACAACGGCACTTAAAACCATGTGATCCAGTCTTAGACCAGCTTAAATGAATTGTGCGATACACCATGGGACTCTACATGTAAAAGGATGAAATTATATAAATACTTTTTGGGACTTGGAACTGATTTTCAAATTTAGAGGACTTGGTGCTCTTTAAATTTTTTATATACATCTATGCTGTATGTCTCGTGCCAATTCAGAAAACAGATGCCTTTAGTCTTTTTCCTGCAAAGTCATACTAATGGACAACTGCTATGTAAAGGAATGCAGCACTGACTGGAGCTATGATATATTTCCCTGAACAGAATGTGGGGTAGAGTGCTGCTGTGCAGGAGAAATGCAGACAGGACCACTGTTCTCTGGATTAGTGGGGATTAGGAGGGTAGCTTTCATTAATTATAGTATCACAATGCATCCAAATATATATATACCATAACATTAAATGATAGGCATACCCCTGTAATAGATAAACATATAATACTAATATGGAGTGAAATACTAAACAAGTTAGGGTGCATTCACATTGCCGTTTAGCTTTCCGTTCTTCTGATCCGTCAGAAGAAGAAAGAGAGAGAGAAAGGAAAAAAATAGGATCCTGTAAAAAACAAACAAACAACGGATCCTGTTGCATCAGTTATGTATAGGATTGCATATGATCTGTTTTTTTACAGGATCCAGTCAAAATACGGATCCTGTTGCATCAGTTGTCAGCCGCTTGAGCCATTTCCATCTGAGATCCGTTTTTTTAGATGGAAACAAAAGTACTGTATGCAGTTTTTTTCCCGTGTAAAAAAAAACGTATCTCAGATAGAAATGGCTCAAATGAATGACAACTGATGCAACAGGATCTGTTTTTTTTTTACTGGATCCTGTTTTTTTCTCTCTCTCTTCTTCTGATGGATCAGAAGAACGGAAAGCTAAACGGTGATGTGAATGCACCCTTAGCAATATCCATTTTACAAAAACAGGATACGGTTTCCTTTACTTAGTAGGCTTTTTTTTTTAAATAAGCATTTAGCTTTTTTTTATAACCAATTTGTTTTTTGTTAGGATGATTATTAATTATAATTAGCACTGTTCACCTCAGTCATTAATGACAAACAAAAGGCAGCTCATTCAAAACAAAGCTTAATTAATACAAAGCTAATTTAAATCTATTTAAAAATAATTGCACCAGATGGCACATACAATTGGGCTAGGTTTAAGAAATGATCTGCTTGAAAACACAATTAGCTTTCAAATGCATTTTGTATGAGCACCAAAATAATTTCTGAGTCCAAATATTAATGTACTTGCATGTCAATATAAAAATTGCTTTTGCATCAGTTTATCTTTCTCAGCTTTTAAAATTAGCATTCTTTGCCTACAGAATAGAGGATTTACATATAAAAATATTATTTATATATTTAACTCACAAAAAGTTGGGGATATTTGGCTTGTGGGTGAAATTTCAGGATGAACCTAACATGCACTCTAACCTTTACTGGTGAATGCAATGTGACCTTCTCTAAACATTTTAATACACATGTCCCACTGTTCGATGTTTCAGTACTTTTTGCACAACTTGCTGATCTCCAACAAGGAGCTTAACGGCAAAATTGACAAAAGGTGATTGATAGACGACACCTAACAATTGATCAACAGTACCTCACCATTGCAAAGCTTCAAGCAGGATGTTCTCAGAAAGAAGTGGCCACTGAGCTTAGAGTGTCACAGATTGTCATCAGCAGATTAGAACAAAGATACAGAGAGACTGGAAGAGTCACAGAAAGGCATAGAAGTGGACGTCCTTTGGCCACATCCCACACTGATGACCGCCTCATTGTGAACAATGCCCTGTGGAACCGGATGATGAATGCCACACAACTCCAGGCACACTTAAAGAGGACCCTTCACTGGTCCACAGTTTATTAGGCAAATGTATATACATGCAGAGCGGCACCCAGGAGATGAGAGGCACCCAAGTGTCATGTCCTGTGGCGTAACTACCAGGGAAGCAGGGGAAGCGGTGCTTCGGGGCCCGGCAGCGTGTCAATGAAGTTAACTTCACTTCAGTGCGGTGCCGCTGACTTTGGGGGCCCGAAGGCACAGGCAGCACAGCAATCCAATAACAGAGCTCCATACAGTACAGAGCTCCTTTGTTAGTGAAGAGGCTGCTGATTTGCCGTTATCAGCGGGCCGCTGTTCCATTGGCCGATCCTCTCACACCCCCCTTGATAGATCGGTCCAGTCGTTTGGTAGTAGTGTTAATAGAGTCTCAAAGGTCTATAAAAGCAGCTACTCTACTTTTACAGACCCTTGACACTCTATTAACACTACTATCAACATAAGGTAATCTAGAGAAACAGCAGGTTTTCAAAATTCTATTTTTCCTTTAGTTGTTAGAGCAATCAATTAAAAGTTATGTTTTAACACCTAAAGGAAAAAAAGAATTTTGAAAACCTGCTGTTTTTCTAGATGACCTTATGTTGATAGAAGTGTTAATAGTGTCTCAAAGTCTGTAAAAGTAGGGTAGCAGCATTTATAGACCTTTGAGACTCTATTAACACTACAAAAATTTTCTATGGGGCCCAGTCACTTCTAGCTATGCCCCTAGTCATGTCAGACCATTTACATCACCGTGGTCTGCTTGCTAGACAACTTGCAAGGGTATCTGACCATATGCGCAATCATCTTGCATGGGCTAGGGAACATCTACGCTGGACGAGGGACCAGGGAGCCTCAGTGCTGTTCTCTGATGAAAGTCGATTCACGCAAAGCAGTAATTTGGCTACCAATGAGGTTGGAGACGTCAAGATCACTTTGCATCAGCCACTGTTGTCACCATACAAACCTTTGATGGTGGGGGTGGTGTTACAGTGTGGACAGGTGTGTCTAGTCAATACAGAACTGCCCTACACTTGTGAATGGTACAGTGAGAAGCCCATACTACTTGAATAACATCATTAATCCAGTCATTGTGCCTTTGCATGAACAATACAGGCCTAATTTCATCTTCATGGATGACAATGCGCCAGCTCTTCGAGGTCGTATCATTAGGGAACGGCTGGAGGAGGCTGGGGTACCTCGATCTTAACCAAATTTGGCACACAGGTACATCAGGTGTCTGGGAAGGTTTTAGACTGACTCTCAGCTTTCTAGGATGTACCATTCCTGAGATATTCCCAAAAAATGACCTGCATTAGCCAATACAAGCCTGCAACGCTTTCTATTCATATCCCAACTGCCATACATTTTTACACACAGTTTTACTCCAGGTTTTCATGACAACCCAGCCATTTTTATCACTGCTGTAGGTCAGCTTTAGGCTAAAGCTACACGACGATGTGTCGTACGACACAAAGGGCACAACTATGCTGCTACATGCATCCATCTTGGATGGATTTTTTGCGACTGTCGTGTCTCAGTCGCTGCATGTCGCAGTGCGGCACCATAGCCTATCATTATAAAAAATGTCGCACGACACGTCATCGTGTAGCCCTAGCATTAAAGGGGCAGGACACTGTGGAGGCCAGTGTTCAGGGGGCAGGGGCCACTATTAAAGAGGCACCTGCTGTGGAGGTCACTGTTAAAGGGGTGGGCACTGTAAAGGTCACTGTTAAAGGGGCGTTCACTGTGGATGTTACTGTTAAGGGGCAGGCCACTTTGGAGGTCACTGCTAAAAGGGCAGGTCACTGCTGTTAAGACAGCAGGGTACTGTAAGGTCACTATTAAGAGAGCGTGGTACTGTGGTGGACACTGTTAAGGGAGCGGGGTACTGTGGAGGACACTGTTAAGGGAACAGGGTACTGTGGCGGTCACTGTTAAAGGGACGGGTGCTGTGGAGGTCTGTGTTAAGGGGCAGGGAACAGTGGAGGTCACAGATAAGAGGATGGTCCCCTATGGAGGTCAGTGAAGGTGCGGGTTGCTGTAGAGGTCACTGTTAAGGGGGAAGGCCCCTGAGGAGGTCACTGTCAAGGGAGTGGGGTGCTGTGAAACTCACTGGTAAAGGGGTGGGCTGAAGTGAAGGTCAAAGTTAAGGGGATGGGATGCGGTGGAGGTCCCATTTTAAGGTGGCAAAGTACTGTGGAGGGGTCAGTGTTAAGGGGGCAGGGTGCTGTAGAGGTCACTATTATGTGGGGTACTGTCGATATCTTTTAACGACAAACACAAACATTAAATGAAAGAGATTAAATATACCCGTGTGAAGCGGGGTCCTTCTGCTAGTGTGTGTGTATATATATATATATATATATATATATATACTTTCCTGGCCTGCTATAATGTTTTTGTAGAATCGAGTGTTGCAATTTTCTAAAAATATAACTGGATCCGGCAGGGTTCAGCAAAAACGCTTCCGTTACTGATAATACAACCATCTGCATCTGTTATGAACGGATCCTATTGTATTATCTTTATCATAGCCAAGACAGATCCGTAATGAACTCCATTGAAAGTCAATTAGTAACGGATTAGTTTTCGATTGTGTCAGTTTGTGTCAGAGTTAAGCGTCTTGCTCTGCATCCCATGACGGAAAGAAAACCGCAGCTTCGGAACGCAACCAAACGGATCGGAATGCTTTTTGGAGCATTCCATTCTGTTCAGTCACGTTTTGTCCCCATTGACAATGAATGGGGACAAAATGGAAGCGTTTTTTTCCGGTATTGTAATCCAATATAGATCCCAATAACGGAAAAGAGAAACGCTAGTGTGAAAGTAGCCTATAGGAGTGAATTCTAATAATTGTCACATACTGTTGAATGTCCATACTGGTAATCTGTGCAGGCACTAAAGCTAAGATAAAAATGTTTGCCTTCAGCTGCCAAACGCACATGCAACAGTTCAGCCATATTAAGAGATACAAATCTGCTGACAGATGCCCTTTAAATGGCCTGTGTAAAAACTGCAGGATTTTGAGAATTTATAGAAAATATAGATAGTGACATGGAAAATTAAATATAACCTCCCCAAAAATTATTCAAAATTATATTTAATATAAAAACTCGATTTAAACAATAGGTAATTTTCTGATGTCACGTTCCCTTTAAATGGCCTGTTTTTATTCCCAGACGTAAAATTGTGTTTCCCCATATTTTTCTACAAATGGGATTAGATCCTTGCTGAATAAAGTATAAAAACTTTACTAAGAGGAATTTTTTTTTCTATTTTCTTCTACTGGCTTCTAAAAGTATACAGACCTCAAATTTGACCAAGTAAACAAGCCCTAAAACCAATTCCAAATATTCCTGCTTGTGGATTTAAAACTTAAAACTATGGGCATAGTCATATTAATTGCCAGTATAAATTTTAGAAATCTATGGTACCCATCAGTTTTGAATCCTTAATCATGAAGGTACAAAAGTACAAGGCACAAAATAGTTAAGTTAAACAACTATTATATTATTTCTGATTAGAAATAATCACTTTTTCATACATTCATATATTTTTTTTCACAATCATAAAAATAAAACATTTATACCAAAATGTCAAATATCAATATGTTTTCATTGTACCTTTAACCCGTAGGATACCAGCACAGTACATGTATGGAGCTGGGAACAGGGTCACAAATCCCAGCGCCGGACCCCTGCTGCATGTGCCAGGATTGGTGTTTTCACAGTGTTTTGCATTAAGCCTTGCTCTGCCGTGGTCAGCGCTGAGCACGGCATGTGCAATATCCTGCCGGGTGCGGGGTGTCCATCAGGTCTCCGCGCTGCTGTGACGGGGACCTGATGGCTTGGATGGCAGCCCGATGCCTGCCTTAGTCATCGTGGCTGCCATCCATGTCAGCCTATGAGACTTTCATTACAGAAGTATTGTAATGCATTGTATAGGGGACCAGACCCCCAAAAGTTGAAGTCAAAAAATAAAGTGTTGAAAAAAGAAGTAATAAAAATAAAGTTTTACAAAAAAAGTTTCAAGTAAAAAAAAAAAAGCATCCTTTATCCCAAAATAAAGCTAAAAAAAAATTGTAAAGAAAGGGAAAAAGAGAAAAGTATTGACCGGCTCTATAAAAACATCACATGATCCAACCCGTCAGATGAACGCCGTAACAAAAAAACAAACAAAAAAACAGCCATTTTCTGATCACCTTGCCTCATAAGGAGTGTAATACCAAGTGATCAAAAAGGTGTATTTAGCCCAAAATGGTACCAATCAAACCGTCATCTCATCCCACAAAAAATAAGACCCTAGCTAAGACAATCCCCCCTCCCCCCCCAAAAAAAAAAAATGTCTCTGAGAAAATGGCAACACAAAAATAAGATTTTATTCTGTTCAAAATGGCTTTCATTGTGTAAAACTTAACAAAAATAAAAATCATAGACATATTAGGTATCACTGCATCCGTAACAACATGCTCTAAAAATATCACATTAGTCTTATGTACCCCAAAATGGTACTAATGGAAACCACCTCATCCTGCAAAAAATGAGCACCCACATAAGACAATCAATTTAAAAATAAAGACCAATGGCACCCGTAAGCCAATCCATCAAAATCTGTGCTGCAAAAGCCATATGGCGCTCCTTCCATTCTAAGTCCTGCCATCTGCCCCCACAGCAGTTTACCACTACATATGGGGTGTTGCCATATTCAGGAGAAAATGGGTGAAAAACTACGAGGTGCTTTTTCTCCTGTTACACCTTATGAAATGAAAAATTTGGGGCTAAAGAAACATTTTCATAGCCAAGTATTTCCAAATTCTGTAAAACTCTTACGGGGTCAAAGTGCTCAGTACCCTCACTAATATATTCTTTAACCACTTAAGCCCCCCTAGCTTAAACACCCTTAATGACCAGGCCACTTTTTACAATTCTGCACTACACTACTTTCACCGTTTATTGCTCAGTCATACAACTTACCACCCAAATGAATTTTACCTCCTTTTCTTCTCACTAATAGAGCTTTCATTTACTGGTATTTCATTGCTGCTGACATTTTTACTTTTTTTGCTATTAATCAAAAATTACCGAAATTTTAGCAAAAAAATGACATTTTTCACTTTCTGTTGTAAATTTTTTTTAAAAAAACTACATTTCTATATAAATTTTTCTCTAAATTTATTGTTCTACATGTCTTTGATAAAAAAAAGTCCAATAAGTGTATATTTATTGGTTTGGGTAAAAGTTATAGCGTTTACAAACTATGGTGCAAAAAGTGAATTTCGGCATTTTGAAGCAGCTCTGACTTTCTGAGCACCTGTCATGTTTCTTCAGGTGCTAGAATGTCAGGATAGTATAAATACCCCCAAATGACACCATTTTAGAAAGAAGACACCCCAAAGTATTCGCGGAGGGGCATGGTGAGTTCATGTATCATTTCATTTTTTTCACAAGTTAGCGGAAAATGACACTTTCTGAGAAAAAAAAAAAAAGTTTCAATTTCTGATAACTTCTGGCAAAAAAAAAAAAAATCTCCCACGGACTCACTATGCCCCTCAGTGAATACATTGGGGTGTCTACTTTCCGAAATGGGGTCATTTGTGGGGTGTGTTTACTGTTCTGGCATTTTGGGCAGGGCTCAATTGTGAGCCGCCATGTAAAACCTAAAGGTACTCGTTGGAATTTGGGCCCCTTTAGTACCCAGGCTGCAAAAAAGTGTCACTCATGTGGTATCGCCGTACTCAGGAGAAGTAGGGCAATGTGTTTTGGGGTGTATGTTTACATATACCCATGTTGGGTGAGAGAAATATCTCTTTGTCAACTTTGTATAAAATTTTTTAAAAGTTGTCGTTTACAGAGATATTTTTCACACAAAGTATGGGTATATATAAAAATACACCCCAAAACACATTGCCCTACTTCTCCTGAGTACGGCGATACCACATGTGTGCCACTTTTTGCAGCCAAGATGCGCAAAGGGGCCCTAAAACCAATGAGTACCTTTAGGATTTCACAGGGCATTTTTACGCATTTGGATTCCAGACTTCTTCTCACGCTTTAGGGGCCCCTAAAATGCCAGGACAGTATAAATACCCCACATGTGACCCCATTTTGGAAAGAAGACACCCCAAGGTATTCTGTGAGGGGTATGGTGAGTTCATGGAAAATTGTATTTTTTGTCACAAGTTAGTGGAATATGAGACTTTGTAAAAACAAAAAAAAAAAAAAAAAATTTCCGCTGACTTGTGCCAAAAAATAAAAATTCTGTGGACTCACCATGTCCCTCACGGAATACCTTGGGGTGTCTTCTTTCCAAAATGGGGTCACATGTGGGGTATTTATACTCACCTGGCATTTTAGGGGCTCCTAAGTGTGAGAATCCAAATGCATAAAATGCCCTGTGAAATCCTAAGGTACTCATTGGTTTTAGGCCTTCGCATCTTGGCTGCAAAGTGTCACTCATGTGGTATCGCCGACTCAGGAGTAGGGCAATGTGCTTGCAGTGTATTTTTACATATACCCATGCTGCGTGTGAGAAATATCGCTGTAAACGACAACTTTTACATTTTTTATTCAAAGTTGTCAATTTACAGAGATATTTCTCTCACCCAGCATGAGTATATGTAAAAATACACCCCAAAACACATTGCCCTACTTCTCCTGAGTACGGCGATACCACATGAGTGACACTTTTTGCAGCCAAGATGCGCAAGGGCCCTAAAACCAATAAGTAACTTTTAGGAGGTCATTTTTACGCATTTTCTTCTCACGCTTTAGGGCCCCTAAAATGCCAGGGCAGTAGAAATACCCACATGTGACCCCATTTTGAAAGAAGACACCCCAAGGTATTCCATGAGGGGCATGGCGAGTTCATAGAAGATTTTCTTTTGGCACAAGTTAGTGGAAATTGATTTTTATTGTTTTTCTCACAAAGTCTCCCTTTCCGCTAACTTTTGACAAAAGTTAAATTTTTCATGGACTCATTATGCCCCTCAGCGAATACCTTGGGGTGTCTTCTTCCAAAATGGGGTCACATGTGGGGTATTTATACTGCCCTGGCATTTTAGGGCCCTAAAGCGTGAGAAGAAAATGCGTAAAAATGCTCCTCCTAAAAGGTACTCGTTGGAATTTGGGCCTTTGCGCATCTTGGCTGCATAAGTGTCACACATGGCATCGCCGTACTCAGGAGAAGTAGAGCGATGTGTTTTGGGTGTATTTTACATATACCCATGCTGGGTGAGAGAAATATCTCTGTAAATTGGCAACTTTGAATAAAAAAATTTAAAAAGTTGTCGTTTACAGCAATATTTCTCACACCCAGCATGGGTATATGTAAAAATACACCCCAAAACACATTGCCCTCCTTCTCCTGAGTACGGCGATACCACATGAGTGACACTTTTTTGCAGACAAGATGCGCAAAGGGGCCCTAAAACCAATGAGTACCTTCAGGATTTCACAGGCCATTTTTACGCATTTGGATTCTCACGCTTTAGGACCCCTAAAATGCCAGGGCAGTATAAATACCCCACATGTGACCCCATTGTGGAAAGAAGACACCCTAAGGTATTCCGTGAGGGGCATGGCGAGTTCACAGAAAAAAAAAATTTGGCACAAGTTAGCGGAGATTTTTTTTTTTTTTTTACAGTCTCATATTCCACTAACTTGTGACAAAAAATAAAATTTTGCATGAACTCGCCATATCCCTTACGGAATACCTTGGGGTGTCTTCTTTCTAAAATGGGGTCACATGTGGAGTTTTTGTACTGCCCTGGCATTTGAGGGTCTCCGCAATCATTACACGTATGGCCAGCATTAGGAGTTTCTGCGATTCTCCGTATATTGAGCATACGGGGAATGAGATTTTTTTTTTCCGTTCAGCCTCTGCGCTGAAAAAAAAAAAAATGAACGGCACAGATTTTTTCATTCGCATCAGTCAATGTGGATGAAAAAATCTCTGCCAAAATCAGTGACTGCGGTGCAGTGGGCTGGGCGCTAACTAACTGGCGGTGATAAGGGACCCTTATGCCCCATTCACACGTCCGCAATTCTGTTTGCGGAACGGAATTGCGGACCCATTCATTTCTATGGGGACAGACTTTGTCCCGCTCGGATCCGGAATTACGGATCCGCGCTTCCGGGTCTGCACTTCCGTTCCGCAAAAATATAGAACATGTCCTATTCTTGTCCGCAATTGCGGACAAGAAAAAGCATTTTCTATATAGTTCTGGCAATGTGCGGATCTGCAAAATGCGGAAAGCACATTGCCGGTGTCCGTGTTTTGAGGATCTGCGGATCGGATCTGCGGATCGGATCCGCGGATCGGATCCACGGATCCGTGAATCCACGGATCCGCAAAACACATATGGATGTCTGAATGGAGCCTTACAAGGAGTGTGATCAATGACAGGGGGGTGATCAGGGGTCTAGATGGGGTGATCAAGGGGTTAATAGGTGAGGGGGTGGGGGGTTAGTGTAGTGTTTGGTGCAACTTTACTGTAGTTACCTGGTCCTCTGGTGGTCGATCCCAGCAAATGGGACCACCAGAGGACCAGGTAGCAGGTATACCAGACGCTGTTCACAAAACAGCGTCTGGTATACATGTTTGATGCGATTTATATCGCATCTACAGCCTGCCAGCGATTGATCATCGCTGGCAGGCTGTAGTCTAACTCTCCAGACGCGCGTTCCTGTGAACGCGCGCTGCGCGCGCGTTCACAGGAACTCACGGGTCTCGCGAGAGGACGCGCCGATGCGTCCACTCAGAAGATCCCGGCCGCCCGCAGGATGCAATCCTGCGTACGGCGGTCCGGGAGTGGTTAAGGGGTTTAGTTTCCAAAATGGTGTCACTTTTTTGAGGGTTTCCACTGTAGGGGTATGTCAGGGTCTCTTCAAATGCAAAATGGTGCCTAAAAACCATTCTAGAAAAATCTGTCTCCAATATCCATATGGCGCTCCTTTCCTTCTGACCACTGCCACGTGCCCATAGGGCAGTTTACCACCACATATGGGGTATTTCTGTAAACTGCAGAATAAGAGTAACATATATTGAAGTTTATTTTGCTCTTAACCCTTGCTATGTTGCAAGAAAAAATTAACATAAATAATATACCAAAAAAGTGAAATTTTGAAATTTCACCTCAAAGTAGAAAAAATCTAATTTAGAAAATTGTGAATTTTTTCCCAATTTTTGTTAAATTTTGATTATTTTATAAATAAAGGGGAAATATATCAATTCAAATTTAGTGTAATGAAGTACAATGTGTAATGAGAAAACAATCTCAGAATGGCTTAGATAATTTAAAGCATTCCAAAGTTATTACCACATAAAGTGACACATGTCAGATTTGCAAAAATCAGCCTAGGATTTAAGGTGAATAGTGACTCGTTACTGAAGGGGTTAACCCGATCCCAACCACCCAATGTAAATATACATTGGAGGTCAGGTATTTATTAATGGTGCCCTGCCTCTGGTCGTGAAATTCTCATAGACTCCAATGCTAATGCAAAAATAAAAAAGTCTGGGAAGGCTGGGAGTAAAGAATGAAAATGAAAAAACAGAAAGTGGCCTGGTCTTGAAGAGGTTGAAGAGGACCTGTACCTCTCCTGACATGTCTTTTACAGCAGTTACTTGCATCCTCCTTGTAATAACAATTTTGCAGCATCTATTTTTATTACTCTATTATGTGCCATTCCTTTATTATTCCTGCTAGAATTTATAAATAAATTACTAGCAGTTTGCAATAAAGGTCCAGATATGTGTAACCAGTTTGGGGGTGGGGCCATGTAGAGTCCGATACTATTTAATCAGTGCTGCCTATGTCATACTGTGCAGGGACACCCTTCCCCAACAAGTAAAACTCAACTGGGCCTTTATTGCAAATTGCTAGCAATTCACAACTACTAGCAGGAATAATTAAAGAGCATCTGTCAGTGTGATCTACCCTATTAAACCAGACATACTGCCTTGTATGGTTGATCATGTTGGTTAAAATGATACCTTTATTTTTCTCAGTATGTTGAACTACTGCTGAGATACCTGCATTGAAGCACTGCTTTTGTAACACCCCTATGCTCTGCACACTCCCCTCTCCCCTTGATTGATAATTAATATATCTAGCCCTGTCAATCAAGGGGAGGAGAAGTGTACAGAGAACAGGGGTGTTACAAAAGCAGCGTGGCAAGGATATACAAATTAAAACTGAGATATCTCTACAATAGTTTGACATACTGACAAAAAAAAGGTATCATTTAAGAAATGACTCAACACAGAGTCATAAGAATAGATACTCCAAAATTGTTATTACATGGGAGTTGCAAGTAGTTACTAAAACAAGAATGCCCGGAGAGGTTATAGGTCCACTTTGTAGGACTAGAGGGTTGGAAAGTGGCTAATGGCTTCAGAAGTATGGATATGCATGGAAGGTACTGGATCTCAGAGTATGGAGAGGTGGTTAGAGCAATAAAGTGAATGACTTGGCTTGCATAGTAGCTAACAGAGACACCTGAGAACAAATCTGTCTTAGGACCTCTTTATTCTGGTATGGTATATGGGGTGCTGTTTGAGTAGTCTTGTTGGAATATTTGCTCTTTGGAAGAACCTACAATTGGACTATTCACACATGCATTAAGACCCTCTGATGGTATTGGATTGACCATTTTGTTTGTTAAAGCCAATGAAGTCTATCAGTGTCAAATTGGATCTAATGGGAAACAGATACATCACAGCCTCATGCCTTTTCATTATAAACAGAAGTCATGACACTACCTTCAAGTGATCCCAATGTATGGAGACTTCAGGCACTGCTTCCTCAAAAATGTACTTATAGCACTCTTATAAAATAAAGAAACTGTATAAAAGACTTAATCTATGATAAGTCTTAGGACTTGACTTAATGTCTAAAGCCTATGTAAATGAGACTTACTAAATAATATTGTAAGTGTCACTAAAAAGTCTCCTTCTTACTGAAGAAAAGCTATTAGCATAACCCTGATCGATATATGGTGTTATATTAAATACAATCTTTCTGCCTATGGAGCTGAAGATTTATGGAAAGCATTTCAAATTTGAGACTTCAGCTTCTATTTTATATCCAGAATTCTACTTCTGTTACCCAGTGATCAGAAATGGTAAGGATGTAGTGCCCTATGACCAACTTAAACAGATTGCATATGTATTTATGCTTCATAGCAGCAGCACAGTGTCTCAGGAAATTGGATTCAAATGTTGGCAATGATATAGCATTTTTGAATACTTTAAGATCCATCAATAATGTTGCCAGGAATATGCAGTCATAATATTATGCTAAGCATTTCTTTCAAACATTTCATGTACTAATAATTCTTATTTAACATGTCTATATAAATAAGCTCAGTCTCACTTACAGGATTACCTTTATTTCCTCTGTTTATCAGAATGCATTCCCCTCTGTTAACAGCATAAAAATGCACCCATTTATGATTTATATATAATTCATAGTAGCACCTCAGTGCTGGTAAAACCACACTTCCTATGAAATCACATTTTGAGACTATTCAGGTAATAAACGTTCACTTTAGACTCCAAGCAGTCAGGCAAGACAATGATCCAGGTAGTATAAACTGTCTCTGAGACTAAGAGACTCATTCATCAATGACTCAGTGCGGCTTAAGCACTTTAGGAATGAAAGCATCAACCTTCAGTCTTTACACAGCTTCTATTTTATTGTATTAATGGCATAATTGTCTCTTCTTTCCTATCTGGATACAGAACTTGAAAAATATACATTTTGATAGAACACTTAAAAAAGAGAAAAATGAACTTTCAAAGCTATACACAAATGTGAAATCCTTTTTTAATATGCAGAATAGTCCGAGGCTTCATTTTCTCTTTTGGTAAATAACTTTTATACTTTCTGGTGAATAACAGGTCAGAATTAAACTTGATGACTGTCTACATGGCTAAAAAGCTGCTAGTCTACAGTTCAATTTACATATAGCTAGAGTACACCAAAGATGGGTTATGGCAAGATTATTCAGGATCAGACATGATTAAACGATACAAATATATAAAGTGGCCGTACACGTACAAAAAATATGGTAAAATATGCTGAAAAGCTGTGCCATGTAAAATCCTCTCAAAAGACAATGTGGCACTGTTTCTGTCTGGAGAAGATAAAGTCTCCAGAGGTGTCAAGGCTTCTTTACTGTAAGAACTGTGAATCTGTGGAACAGTCTACCTCAGGAAGTGGTCCCAACAGGACCAGTGGACATTTTAAAAAAGGCTTAGAGGAATTCTTAAAATTAAATAATTAAAGTATAACTGTCAAAATTTTTTTTTTTTTACTATTGGATTCTGGTGATTAATATCACCTTGTTGGCCCTGTTTTAATTTCTGATTCTTAAATAAATAACCCCTAAAAGCCACCTAAAAGTCCCCAGTATTGGCTATTGTTACCGGAGATAAAATCAGGTTGCTATGCTCCTTCCGTCTACCAGATGAGGACGGAGCACGCTGTGTGCACTGGGAACTGATAGTAAGTCAGCATTGTAAGGGAATGTATAAAAAGCCAGGTTCTTCCTGACAGGAGATAACAGTGCTGGGCTGTGTGTGTGAACTTCTCCACATGCCTGTGCTTGGCAGACACTCCCTTAGCAGTGAAGGACAATGTAGAGCCCAGTGTATAAATGACAGCCTTATCTGATAAGAGAAGAGCTTGTAGAAGGACTACAGGCTTCAGCCAGACCTGGGAACTTCACTGCAAGACCCACTATACAGAGCTGGTCTTCACTAACTTCACTGCAGGCGTCCTATGGATTAGGCTCAGGGCTGAGCGCGGCCATCTTAACAGAATAGTGAAATTGCAGTTTATGCAGACTGGTTGCTAAGGGCTGAATCTTATTAAATAAGGGGTAAGTCAGTCTAATAGTTATTGATTTAGGAATATTATCATATTAGTAACTACATATATGAAAACTGAAATTAGGGTCTAAATGTGACAGTTATCCTTTAATGATGAAAAATAAAATTCACATCCTCACTCATTCCTTGGTTGAACATAAAGGACCTATGTCTTTTGGCAACCATATTAACTATGTTACTACTAAGTAATGATTATTTTAACCCTGGTTTAGCAATAGTGGCAAGACAAGAGAAGGTGTTCATAGGGTAACAATGTCAGGTGAACAGGTCCTCACTGTATTAGATTTTGCTGTGCACAACACTATTAATGGACTTGTAGTCAGAATTACACTGTTCAGTGCTGCCAATGTTAATCACGTCCTCACTAAATAAGTGCCAGCCATAAGGAGGAAGAGGATAGTATGAAGCAGATAAGTGGATTCAAAGCAGCACATTCATTGCGCATTCTCTACAGAATCCTGCAAGGCTCTCAGATTATCTCCTGATAAATTTGAGAAAGGAGTCCTGTACTCCGAAACATGTTGTTCATTTAAGAGATCTTAGTACAGAATCATACCTACTACTGAAATTATCATGATTTTCCCCACAAGATGTGTCTGTTGACTTGATGTAGAGCCCCTCTGCTGTTGAGTCCACTTACCTGCTTCATGCTATAACCCTGGTTTTTAATTGTAAGCTCAGTTCAGCTTGGCACATTTTGTAGAGGCTGTGTCAAATACTGCAACTCTCTGCAGTTCAGTCCTATTCAAGTACTGTATTTGTCACTTCAAAAACACACCAGAGCATAAGATGCAACTAGGATATACAGGAGGAAAATAATCAGACCACAGATCAGACCCCCATCTGACCCCCGAGCTTGATTATAACTCAGAAAAGACCCCCATCAGACCCTCAATCTCCATCAGACCTCAGATAAGATCTGCATCAGACCCCAAGCTCCTCAGACCTCTGTTTTAGACCTCTGTATGTTCTATTCCTCCTCAGACCAAACCCCCACTAGACCCCATTCCTCCTCAGACCTCAGATCAGATCACCAAGCTTCATCAGACATCAGATCAAATCCTCAAGCTTCATCAGACCTAAGATCAGACCCCAAGCTGCATCAGACCTTTGTATCAGACCCCCATTCCACCTTAGACCACAGAAAAGACCCCCATCAGACCTCAAGCTCCATCAGACTTCAGATGAGATCCACATCAGACCGCCAAGCTCCATCAGACCTCTGTAAAAGACCATTCAGTCCTCATCAGACCTCAGATCAAACCCCCACCAGACCCCCATTCCTCTTCAGACTTCAGATCAGACCCCCAAAGCTTCATCAGACCTCAGATCAGACCCCAAGCTGCATCAGACCTCTGTAAGCGACCCCCATTCCTCCTCAGACCTCAGATCAGACCCCCAAGCCCCATCAGACAAAAAAAAGTGCTGACACTCACCACTCCCTGGTCTTCTACCGGCCTAGCACTGCACTGTGACTTAAAATCATACAGCAGTATGTGCACTAGGACCTGATGCTGTATGCAGTCAGGACATGTGCAGTGTGTTGCCCAGAAGAAGACCAGGGAGCGATGAGTACAGCCAGTGTAGTGCTACAATCACTGCTCCCCATGCCCCTCCTGCAAACTGATAACTGGAATCAGTCATTAGTATTCGTTCATAACACATACTGCCATTTAACCTCCTGCCTTTGGGAAAAATACAATAAATGGGACTGTGCTGTACCAGCTGCTATAAAATGTGTGGAGCAATGCCTGGTAAACAATGAAAAGTAGCTATAAAATATTTTCATAAATCAGTTGTACATATGCACAAATTATACCTAAAGCTACATCAGATTTTTGCACTAGTCCTAAAAGTACATAAGATAAATCAAACAAATGAGTAAAAAATATTAGACTTGGTCATTTATTTATTGAGGAAAATCATCCAATATCACATGTATGGTAGTGGCAAAAGTATGTTAACCCATGCTTTCAGTATGTTATGTGACACCCCCCTTCCTTATGTAGAAATAATTTCAACTAAACATTTCCAGTAATTCTTGATAGAAAGACTTGTGTGCTTAGCATTGTTGTCTTGCTGCATGACCCTTGTTCACTTCAGACTCAGATCACGGACAGATGTCCTGATATTTTAGTTTAGAATTTGCTGGTATAAAGAATTCATTGTTCTATCAATGATGGCCAGCCACCCTAGCCCACACAATGCAAAAATGGGACCAAACCATGATGCTGCCACCAATGTGTTTCACAGGTAGGGTGAGGTTTTTAAGCTAGAATTCAGTGTTTTCCTTTCTCCAAAGATAACACTTCTAAATTAACAAAAAACTTTTTATTTTGGTCTCATCTGTACACAAAGCATTGATCCAATAGCCTTTTGGATTGTCTAGGTCAGGCATCAGCAACCTTCGGCTCCCAGCTGTTGTGAAACTACAATTCCCAGCATGCTCCATTCATTTCTATGTAAGTTCTTAGAAGAGCAGAGCAACTATGCATGCTGGGAGTTGTAGTTTCACAACAGCTGGGAGCCAAAGGTTGCCTACCCCTGGTCTAGGTAATATGTAGCAAGCTGCAGATGGACAGCAGTATTATTTTTGGAGAGCAGCAGATTTCTCCTTGCACTACTGCCATGCACACCATTGCAGTTCAGAGCCCTCTTGATGGTTGACTCACAAGTATTAACATTAGCTAATGTGAGAAAGGCATTTAGTTGCTTACAGGTTAACTTGAGTTCCTTTGTGACCTTGCAGACTATTACACAACTTGCTCTTAGCCTGATGTTTGTTGGTCAACCACTTCTGGGGTAGATAAATAATAATGGTCTGGAATTTCCTAAATTTGTACACAATCGTCTGACTGTGGATTGGAGGAGTTCAAACTTTTTAGATATAGTTTTGTAACCTTTTCCAGCCTGATGAACATCAACAACTTTTTCTGAGGTTCTTAGAAATCTTCTTCGTTTGTGCCATAACACCCATCCACAAATACATGTGAAGATCAGACTTTGATAGATCCTAGTTCTTTAAATAAAACAAGTCCTCGCTCACACCTGATTGTCAATCTATTGATTGAAAACACCTGACTCTAATTTCACCTTCAAATTATCTGGTAATCCTAAATATTCACATACTTTTACCACTCACAAACAACTCTAATATTTTTCGCTCAATTGTTTGATTTGGTTATCTTTATCTACTTTTAGGACTTGTGTGAAAATATGATGTAGCTTTAGATCAAATGTTTGCCGAAATATCGAAAATTCTGAGAGGTTCACAAACTTTGACGCACTACTGTACCACAAAATTGCACTAATAGAATACAAAGCTTGTCCTACAAAAAGCAAGCATGCATTTAACTGTGTGGACACAATCAAAAATTTTGAGACATAAAGAAACAAAGAAATAAAAAACAAAAATATATCTGGTCATTGAACCTAAAAGGTGGCTGGATTAAATATCCTTACCATTACAATTTGTTAGCACACAGCTAAAAATGCATAACTCAAGTTGTGAGATAGGAATGAAATAAAAGATGGCGTAGAATCAAGGACAGTTTGTACATTAGGAATGGAATTTGTTATTCTAGGAGAAACTAGTAACCAGAGTAATGACGAACATAAAATAAAGGCTTTCTTAAAAAAAAATAAAAAAAACCCCGGCCATGGTAGATCTGTGTTGATCTCTTTTGCTGTGATTTGCAGAAGGTATTTTTGCTCACAATCACAAGATAACACCTCACCTTTAAGAGGACACATTTTTTTGCTATTATGTTGCTTTGGAGATCTGCTTCTGTTAGATTTCATTTCTTACGGATGACTTAATTTCCAGGTGTTTTATATGAAGCACCATAACCAGCTGCGGAAAACAATAGCCTTTATTCAGATTGTTAACAATGGAAAACAGTATGCTTTGAGATGTACTTGGACACATTTATGAGTTATGACTGTCTCGTAGTGAATTCTGTTTTGTGTTTGAATTGGTAGGTAGGAGGATGGTCTTTGTCTACTTGTTGCATGTGTTTTTGTTGTGTACATACCTGCTTGCACTGATGCCTGAATAAAGGATCATTGGTGAGTGGTGAAGTGCCAGGAACTTTTATTTATACGCTTGCAACAAACACGTTACAGTCGCACTTATTATCAGATTTTTCTCCATGTGGTCTGTACCACACAAATCTGCACAGTCTCTAACAAAAATTCCAGGTTGCAGTATCTCACTTCACAACCAACGCATGCACTTTTATCTGTCACAGTATCTCTGCCTTGTAATACGTAGTATTGCACAGTCTCTTACACAATATTTCTTACAGGCTGCAGGCTGCTCTGTCACTCAACTATTAATTCTACAGAATGTGCAGAGTAGGTGGTTTCTCTTTAACCCACAGTTCTGGCAGTAAACCCTCTGCAGTATTTGGCTTTTATTGCCTTAGCAATTATGTGAGGTGTTGTACCCTTCTGTACAGTAGCTACCACCTCTGCTATTTTGCACAAACATGTACTTTCACTATAAATGAAGGACATTACAGGGGTGATCACTCCAAAAGTTATTTTCAGCACAGGACCTTAGAGGCTAAATAGGTCAGCTAATTAGATGGCATTACATCATCCCTTGTATGTCAGAGGTTTCTCTAATCCCTTCTGTGAGAGTAGGAGCTTTGCTGTCATTAGATTGCTGAGCAAGAGCTTCAGCCAGTATGCAAAACCAGTGCCACGCTAAAGCAGCAGGTCAGTAAAAAAAGCATTTTGTTGGTCACTAAGGGATGTCTCAAAATGTGGTTGTCATCCTGTGATGGTGAGATTATTGTTCATTGCAGGGTTGAATTAAGTCGCTCAAAGGCCCTGGACTATTCCTCAAGCTCTTTCCCCTGCACTGGAAGGGGAGAGAGCCTCTCCCCTACTCTGGAATGTACTGCCTCAGCACATCAGACTGTCCTCCAACATCCAAACCTTCACCTGAAAACCCATCTCTTCAAGAAAGACTACCACCTGAAATTAGCATACTGCCACCTCATGTACAATTTTAAAACAGAAAAGGTTATGGCCGATGTCAGGTCCTCCTATATTATTTAGAGTATGCAATTGCAGCGGCAGGGGCACACGTGAGTGGCCGGATGGGTGCTGCAGTTGTACTCATAGTTTCCTGAAGCTATCCAGGCCGGCGTGCAGTGACGGGAAGGGCACACTGGTTCTTCCCTTTGGGGCACACTCTGCTTCTGGGGTTCTCCTGCCTGATGGCGGTTAAGGTGTCCTTGATGTTGCTGTTTTACGGTGCAAGGCAGGGTCCTGATTGTCGTGCCTCCAGCACATTGTGGTGCAAATGTAGCATGGTATGATGATGAGACCTGTGTTGGTATAACAAATCCACAGTACTTTACTGAAGCCGGTCAAGAGGTGACACACAGAAACACTATTCATATGAAATGCAGTCTTTTCTGTTGATTCAAGTAATTCCCAGAGGTTGTATATGGAGGCTAGCTTCTCTCTTTCTCAATCAGATTTATAAATCTCTATTTCCCAGCCTAAAGCGATGCACTTTCTATATCATATAAATATAAGTATATGGTATCCACAGTATCCCTGGAGGAATACAATCTATGAACAGGGGAACCTGCTGTACTTTGATTATGGTGGGCAGCTTGTAGCTAACAGTCTTTTCACCACATGCAGAGGAGACTGTAGCCAGATTAGCGGTGATTACCTTCTTGGCCAAAGTCCGCAATCCCTTTCTGCTGGCTAAACCTTCTATTGATCTTTTCCCTTCTGAGGGCTGGCACATAAGTTGCTTGTGGGCTGTAGGGGCATGGAATGTCCGTATAGGAGTGTCCACTCCTCAGAAGTCAGCTATTAACTCCAGAATCTTCCTCCTAGAGAGGAAGGGTGGAGCAAGCCCTAACTAGCCTCATTGGACTTCCCACTCCCTATACAACCTTATGGGATTTGTAGTACATGCACATCATACATAAAATACAGTAATATTAACACTTTTAATGCTTTGCAGGAAAATTGCATAATGAGTGACAGATAGACAATTGGTTTGTGAAAGCCAAAAAAATGCTTTCAGCAAAGAAAGGGTTAAAATCATGTGGTACTCACTCCAATGTGGAGGCGGTCCGCAACATAAGCTCAAGACACTTGCAACCCAACACTCCCCTGCTAAGGTCACTTGTAGATGTAGAGTTTAGATGAAGTCCCCCAGGTGATCTTGCTGGTATATGTGGCCCCCAGAAAGAATCTCACAGGGTACGTCTCATCAAATACTATTTTCATTGATAGTTGCCAGCTCAACACATTTCGGGGAAGGCCCTCTTCATCAGGAACAAATACGAGATAAAACATACTAAGAGGGCCCTCAACAGAAAAATAAAAATACAAGGGGAGTAACAGGAGATGCTAAAAGGCAGGGGATTTCTAATAAAATCAGCATATTGCCTAATAATCCAGTTACTGAAATACATAAAATTATTGCACTATAGTTATATTAATACATGGTGGTTCATAATAATTTCATACATAAAATAAATTTATACCTATGTACACCCCTGACTTGGTGGATGCTTTCTTTTAAAACATATATACATATATATGTGCCACTTAAAAACATATATGTACTAAGGGACTAAGTAATAAAAAATGTATTTGCTAAGGGGGCAATTAATGAACAATATTAAATAAATAAGTAAATAGGCTTTCATTGTCTACGATCCATATACATATTTAGTAAAAGGACAATTAATAAAAAATGTATATGCTAAGGGGGCAATTATTGAACAAAAATAAAACACATAGGTTTTTATTGTTGTCTACTATCAATGTGTCTAGGTACACTTTGGCAAATTCATGAGCGGTTCCATATACGTGGATGTTTGGTGCATAGTATATACCGGTAGATATATATAGCTAATCCCATATTTAATTTCAGGTACCTATACAACAGTAGAGGTACTATTGGGTATACAACATATGGGGAATATGTACAAAATTATCAATAAGTGCATTATTTATACACATTATGTAAAATATTCAATATAATATATTGAAAAAGAGCCTTGATCGGAATCCTAGGGTCATTTTGGGACCTCAATGTCAACCCATACATGCAAATAAATCTATACAAATACTGCTGGTGACCTCCTATTCTATAGATTCATCATCTGCCCTAATTTCTGTTTTATTACTATTAACATTATTAATGATATTAAAATATTTAAAATATTTTCACCTACTCACAACTTAAATCGATAGTTTGTGTATTCCAGGGATTCATTTAGACCTGAAGGGGATATGGAAATAAATCTGAAAATCCAGAAGATCTCCTTTCTGCACAAAAGTTATTAGGATCAAGCTACTCATTCTATGAGGATCAGTTTCAATTGAGTCGAATCGCCATTGTTGGCCTGTGCATAGTGTTGAGATACACCATGGCTATCAATCCTCCTCTTAATATTAGAACTATGTTAACTAATCCTCCCTCTAATTGTTTGTGTGGTTCGGTCAATGTATTGAAGGCTACAAGGCCATTGGAGCATGTAGATAATGTTGGTGTATCCACAGTCCATGTGGTGTTGTAGCTGGACCTTCTCCCTCGTACTGTGGATAAGGACTATTCGATGGTAGATTATCTTACAGCACTTTCAACGTTTAGAACCACATCTGATGGATCCTTCTATGGAAAAAAAAGAATTCATAGATGGTAGCTTGCATAGGGGTGTTTTTGTAGTGTAACAGGTAGTTGATGTGCCAGTTTATATTTAAGGGTGCAAGCTCTTTGAAAAGTAAGGTTAGGGTGCTTGGGGAGGATATTTAGAATTGTGCATTGTTTACTGAGTATTTGTTTAATTGCACTGTGTTTGGAGTTTTATCATGCAATAAGATTGTAACTGTAACTTGTTTTTTTCTTTAGTTCCTTGTCTAATTTTGGTCTCAGTTTCAAACATTTGTTTTGGTTTCAAACATTTGTTTTGGTTTCATGTTTTGGTTGTCTCATGGAGTCCTGTATTAATCCCTTGAGGTATCCCTTTACCCTGAACCTGGAGCTTATCACTGTCAGTTGCTTTTTCATCGCCTCAACATCTGTACAATTAGGCTAATTCTTTCATCTGGCCATATTGTATATTTTGTTTCCATTTCGGATAATGACAACTCTGAAAGCCTAGATAGCTGGTCGCATCAATGTCCTCAAAGTGTGTTTTTCATGACATACGATGGAGCAAACTTCGTCCCCGTCGCAGTGCCCCGTTTCTGTATGTAGAAAGCGTTAAATCAAAAGTAGATGTGGTTTAATATGTAACTTATAGAATCTAATATGACTTCCCTCTGTGTCTGGGCCATTAGTGGTTCTTCCTTTAGAAATTATTCTGTTGATTTCAAGCCTAGATCATGTACTATGTTGATATATAAAATGGTAATGTCCAGGGTTAACAAAAACATTGCTTTAGGGTAGTGATCAGATGGCTAGAGTCTCTTATATACAATTGTAGATATGGAACAAATATTTGTAGGATGTTATCTACATATGCAAATCGATTAGATGTCAGTGAATTGATCCCTGATATGATAAGTTGTTCTGGAGGATTTTTAGGGATTCATGGATTTTTGAGAGTAAGTAAAAATATAGTTTAGAGGAATGATCATATTCAGATATTGAATCCTTTGTCTAAAAGCTCATGGAGGGATCTTTTATATCCCCTACATCTCTGCATCTTTGCCACAAAGAAATCTTAGCTTCCTCACTTTTAAATCATCCTCCCTGAGTCATAATGTCTCAACAGTATTATCCTGTTACTACCCCCAAAACTGTACGCACTGTGTTCCCCAATCACTATACTAAAGAAATAATAATGACATACAGATAATTCTCTCTCAGAGAGCCATTTATTAGTAAAAGTACCCCCAACATTTCTCCAAATATTGATAATGATCCCTGAGAGCGCCCCCATTTGTAGTAGTGCTCTCCATATTGTGTCCTCTAATAATGCCCCTACAGTGCCCCCTTTAATAATAATACCCCATAGTGCCTCCAGTTGAAATAAAGTACCTCTATAGTGGCTGCAGTAGTAATAATTCCATTTTAAGCACCCCCAGTAGTTGCACTGCCCCACTGTAGTTCCTCCAGTAGTCATAATGCTCCATGTAGCACTTCCTGCAGTAGATCCCCAGAAGGTAAAATATGCACCATTAGTTATATGTTCCCCTGCATCACCCCACGCAAGATTTCCCACTGTTTATGCAATCAAGATGGCCGAGACAGTCTTTGTATGCAACTGGCTGAGGTGAGTATGTTTTTTTCTAATGCCATTTCAGGAAAAATAAATTTGAAAACTTTGAATCAAAGTCAATTCGCTTGGCTTCGATTTGCTCTACACTAGCTATAATGTCCCTCTTTAGAGCCCCAGTATTTAAAATGCCCCCTTGTAGTACTCCAATGTTATAGTGCCCCAGTAGTTATAACACCCCAGTATTATAGTTCTCTAGTAGTTATAGCACTGCATTATTATAGTGCTCCAGTAGTATTGATAAAATGTAAAAATAAATAAAATAAAATAAAACCAAAAACAAAATCATAAACTCACTTCCACCATCTGCGATGCTGCCTGGGTTGTCTCCCTCCTGGTGCAGACAGTCACAATGATGTTATACATCACGACTGCCTGCTGACCTCTATGACCTTGCAGGCCTAGTGCTGCTGTTTGCTAACGTCGGGCACTGGGCAAAACATCCAGGACCTAAGCTCTGGATATTTTTCCTTGAGAAGCCAAGGAATCCTGATGGGCGTTTTGGGCAGCTATGGGTCCCTAGGAGCCTTAGGACCCAGGCAGCTGTCTAAACACCCTATAGCAATCTTCCATTGCTCAATTACTAGGTAAATTTATTGAAATTATGAGTGTGGAGCATTCACATATAATTTTGATGTTTGTTTTCTATTATATCTTGCTTTTAATATTTCTGTAATCATTTCATCTGATTTATAGCAAATGTATATTTTGTGCATTGGTCGTATAACATTTTGTATTTCATGTCTTTTTGTTTACTGACATGGAAAGTGTGTATAGGTTATTTATAGTGACACTGTACATACATTTAGTTATTTACATGGTAATAGGCCATACGGTTCATGTAGTAGCAGAACTGACCTGGATGAAAATGCAGCATTTTTTAATTCCCTGTGTTACCACCTGGAATTTTCACTTGTATTAGAAACAAGCAGTATCAGTAAATGTTGAAAACCAGAATGCTCAAATTGAATTTAAGTGGAGGAAATCCCTAATACCCATACAGATCAATCAGGGTAGGCATTTTCTCCCGGGAAAGGTGCCTAAGGGTAGAACAAGCTGAAAGTATGTTTCCTCTTTATTTGACCTTCTACCATAACTTTATAGCTTTAATATCAATGCACTGAGGGATCTACAGCTTTTATATCATACTACATGCTAAACAGTAAGTAGTCCAAATCTTTACATTCTAGTTTTAGACTATACACTACATCTTACTTATAAAGTGCCTTTTTTACTTAACAAAATGGCACATTTGATTTAGCTTCATGTAAGAACTTGACAAAAAAGTTACACTGGGCAAAGAATGATGACAAAATGTAATGTAACTTTATTGGGTTATTACAATATGACAGTTTCCATATTGTTGTTAAAAACGTAATTTTTACAAATCCCCAGATATGTTTCTGTAGGGTCAACTGCACAGTACAGACACAATTTACAGCCACTATTCTGTTGCTGCTCCCTGCAGGAAAGTGGCAGGAACTGGTTTAACCATATTAAACATAACTTTTCTCTGTTAGATCACGCAAAATATTGTGTCAATTAAAATAATTTTCAAAAAGTTAAAAATGTTACACACGTGCCCTGTTGTGCTTTCGTAGAGTTGAGCGAATGTAATATTTTGAAATTCGTTAGCTCTTCGTTTGGTGGTAAAAGCAGAATTGCGTTATGGATTCTGTTACCACAGACCATAACGCAATTCTATAACGGAATACATAATGGAATGCCTTTAGAGGCATTTCGTTATTCATTTCGTCATAATAGAAGTCTATGGCCTGCATAACAGATCCCTCCTGTTTCTGTTATGCAGGTGAGTCCTCTCCTGCATAATGGAAATTGGACGGATCTGTTATCCAGGCCATAGACTTCTGTTATGACGGAATGAATAAAGGCATTCCGTTATGCATTCTGTCATAGAATTACATTATGGTCCATGGTAATGGAATCCATAGCGCAATTTGGCTTTTACCTCCAAACAAAGTGCAAACGAATTTCATAACATGAAATTCGCTCATTCCTATTCTTTAATTTCCTCTCATCTGCCTAGTGTCTTCAGCGCCAGTAGGTACGCGTCTAGGTTGCTCAGTCAGAGCTTGATCCATCTTGTAAACATGGGACAAAGCGATTTCTGCCATTGTGCAGTCCAGCCAATGTGAACATTAGGCAAATGTTTTAGAGGGAAGCAAAAGAATGGCAAAGGCACGGGTACATTTTATACATATTCAATTTACAATATTGTAATGTTTTATGTGACCTGACAAAGACAAGGTTTATTTTCCGTTAAAAAGAGATGGAAAGCTTACAGGGGCATCTGGATCTGAATACTTTGCTAACTGCATGCAATTAAAAATTTAGTATAGCCGCTGAGTTGCTCACTGAAATATATCCATATAGCGCCACCTGCTGTTTGCCCTTTTTCTAATTTCTCTGTCCTACTCACTGAGATGGAAGTACATGCTCAGTTCCATCCTTCAACTGTTACCAGCTGCATCAGAAAGTTCACACCCACTGAGCTGCCATCTTGAAATAAATCTAGCTGAGCAATTTTAGCAATAAATGGGAAAATCTCTGGATCCAGATGAGGTACATGCATGAGGGGGCCTGATTTTCATTTTGTACATTCCTCATGGGATAACTCCTTTAAAGTGAAACATACTGCTATTGGCTCTGTATACTGTGCAATCATAGCTGTTTCTGCATTTTGTAATTCTTTTGAAAATCAGATCCTGCCAAGTCATATATAATAGACCCAATATACAATCTATATTCCTAGCTTAACCTCATATTAAATAGCTTGTTTAAAATAAAACACATTGCCAAATTGTACATTTCTTATATTGTTTGAGGTTTACTCTTTGACATGAAGGTAATATATTTTTTTCAGTAGAACAGATTTCACAGTTGCTATACTCTATGCTTCAGTTCAATCGTCTCTGAAAGTCAAGCCATTGTTCTAAATAGGAGCTATAAAGCAACCCAAGTACTGTATGTATAGTGAACGTCACAGAGATGGAGTCTTGGGGCACTGTAGCTTTTGTAACAGAGGCTTTTGGCATCAGATACTGCAGACGGATATTTTATTTTTTTTTGTAATTTTTTATTTTTTTTCCAGAACACAACATATATACTTTAAAGTGTAAATCTTACTTTGGTCTTCATTCTACAGTTTATGTTTAGATATTTTTTACATAAAAGTTGAGTAAATTTATCACTTGATGTTTTCCTATTAACAGGATAGTCACAGGATAGGTGATAAATGTTTGATTGCCGGGAGTCTGACCATTGAGTCCACCAACATCCAGAGTCTCCTGCTTGAATGGAGCAGCAGTGCACATGCATGAACATAGCTCTATTTACTTTTATGAGATTGCCCAAAATAGCTGTGTGCTGTGGTCCATATACACAGGTGGCTTGAGGACCCCAGCTCCAGGGTTTGACTGGGCCACCAGAGTACCAGAAGATCCTCCAGTGGACCCAGGCTCTCACACAATAATAAGCCTCTTATAATGCAGAGGTCTAGCAGAAATTAATTTGGAATGGACCTTGAAACCAATGACTACAAGATATTCTGTTAAACCTTATAGATTTTAGGCTTGAATATGCAATGATAACAAAAATTGCTTAAAGGGAACCTGTCCCCATCAAAAGGCTGTGTAATCTGACAACAGCATGTTATAGATAAGGAGGAGTTGAGCAGACTGATATATAATTTTATCTGGAAATACTCAATATAACCTGTATATAGTTCATTTAAATTTCTGCTCATTCTGGGCTTTGAAGCCAAGGAGACGGTCCTACTATTTATTGACAGCTCTCTGTATACACAGTCATAGAAGGAAAGCTGTCAATCATTGATAGGACCGCCTCCTTGACTTCAAAGCCCAGAATGACTCTTGAAAGTTGTACAGAATCTTTTAACTCATAGCTATATATCAATCTGCTCAGCTCCTCTTGCTCTATAGCCTGCTATTGGCAGATTACTTTGCATTTTCATGGTGGCAGGTTCCCTTTAAAAGGGAATTTTTATATAAGGGTTCATCCTCAATATTATTTCATGTGGTGGGCGCAAGGAACTTCACTATGACGCTACCCTGCTCTCTTGATTGCTGGGAAACCGAGCAGTCAGATCCCTAGTGAATATTTATCACCTATAATATGGTAGGTAGCATGGGTGTAGGAACCCCCAAAAATCTGGGGGGGGAAAGCATTTTTGCTCGTCGGGTATATTCTTATTCAGTAAACTGAGAGTTGTTGTTAAATTTTAAGTGTGTGTGTGTGTGAAAAATCTATTATATATAATTTACTTACAGTTATGAAGACTCAGGGGTGCTGGCTGGCTTGGCCTCAGGGGTGCTGGCAGGCTTGGCCGGGCAAGACGAGTGTGTAATCATGTGCCAGTAATAACAGGTCCCCCCTAATCATGTGCCAGTAATAACAGCCTCCCCCCAATCATGTGCCAGTACTAAAAGCCGCCCCCCCCAATCATGTGCCAGTAATAACAGGCCAGGCGCCCCCCCCACAATCATGTGCCAGTAATAGCAGGGAGGCCCCCCCCCCATTATGTGCCAGTAATAACAGGGCCTCTTCCGGCCTGTGTCCCGCGCTGTACGGCTCAGGCGTAGTGCCGGCAGCCTATCAGAGGAACAGGAAAGGGACACACCTCTCCCCTGCTCCTCCGCATAGCGTTCTGTTTGTATCGCTGTCCTGAGGAAGGTGATACAAACAGATCAAGATGAGCCGAGCGTTTCCACAAGCGCTCATCTCATCAGTGCTGCCGCTGCCGCACACATTGCCCTGCTGCTGCTGGGGGGGAGTTCAACAGACCTGTCCCCCCCGCATTATTTCCTGGGGGGGATCCGTCCCCCACTTCCTACGCCCATGGTAGGTAGGTGATAAATGTTGTAATTAGGAATCACGTGCAATGTCCCAGAGCTGCATGTTGAAAAACGGCCCTGGCTCCCATGGGTTGACTTCCCCTTTAGTCACATTGAATGGTTACATTATATTCCAGTTATATCCAGTTATACCCTATCCACAGTCCTCGGCTATTTCTGGAACTCCCATAGAAAAGAAGAGAGCAGCCTCATGCATTTCTGACCACCTGCTCCTTTCATTTCAGGTCGTCTCCACGGGGTTTGGGGACCCCATTCTTATGATCAGTGGGCGTTCCAGCGTTAGGGCCCCTATCGATCGAATAGCTCCAAGCATCTATATTTACAAAACAACCAAAAGAATGGTGTGGTATTAAACAGGCAGGAAGTGCTCAAACCTAAAAATGCAGTTGTGCATATATATACAGGGGAGCAGATCCTGCACTTGTGGCCCGTTGCTAATGGCGATTTCCAGCAAAAATGCATACGGTGGAGGATGCCCGCAGCGGACCACAAGTATCACAATAGACATCCTACACCAGATGGCAATTGTGTGGATATAATAAGTAATATAACAATATAGCAATAACAAATGACAAGACAGGTGCACTCTGCGGTCTCACTAAACCCTCAAACTGATATTAAAATTGAGAGCTTGGTCAACATATCCTGCTGTGGAGGACATGTCTAAGCCCGAGCACCACGCCAAGGTTTTTCAAGTAGCTCGGGACCTAACACTCACCTACCTGTGCCGTATGGGCAATACCAGGGGCCAGTGGGCTAAATTTCAGGAGTGTAATGGCAGACTCGCAGCAAACTCCCCAGTTACCTCCAGCATGTAACCATGCCTGCAGTGGGAGGAGGGAGGAGGCTGTGAGCCCCACACAGGACTGGCTGATATGGCCCAGGCCTCACAGGTGCATCTTAATGTAGCCTGTGGATGGAAAACAGGCTACATTTACATAGGATTTTATACACGCGTTCTGCCTTACAGGAAAAAATCGCTTCAAATGGAAAATTTGCAAAAAGAAGTAAAATTTTGAAATTTACCCTCTATTTTCCTTTAATTCTTGTGGAACAAAGTTTATAAACTCATATTCGAATAATTTGAGGGGTGTAGTTTCTAAAAATTGGGTCATTTATGGGCAGTTTTTATCATGAAAGCCCCACAAAGTGAATTCATAACTGATCTGAAATGATGCCAAAATAAAGTAGATGTATGGGAACTGTAAGGTAATAACTATTTTATAAGGCATCACTCTTTGTCTTAAAAGCAGAAATTTAGAAAATTGCAAATTTTTCCCACTTTTTGTAATTTTAGTTTTTTTTTGTATAAATGAAGTGCAATGTGTAAAGAGAAAACAATCTCAGAATGGCTTGGATAAGTAAAAGCGTTCCAACGTTATTACCACATAAAGTGACACATGTCAGATTTGCAAAATTTGGCCTGGTACTCAAAGGAGTTGTCCGGGTTCAGAGCTTAACCTGGACATACCTCCATTTTCACCCAGGTAGCACCCCTGACTTGAGCATCGGGGCAGTTCATGCTCCGATGACCTCCTTTGCCCTGCACTAAATCGTGCAGGGCAAAGGCATTTTCTGGAGTTCTGGTGATGAACCAGGCTCTCCATGGGGCTGCCAGGAAGACCGGTGACATCATCAGCACTGATGGGCGGGCTTTAGTGCTGCCCTAGCCTCTAAAACGGCTAAGGCAGCGCTAAAGCACACCCATCAGAGCCGGTGATGTCACCAAACACACTGCCGGGTGGAAGTGTGTAAACAAAAGAGCCCTTGCCCTGCGTGATCTAGCTCCGATCTAGCTCCGAGATGCTCCGAAGCTAACATCAGGGATGTTGCCTGGGTGAAATTATGGGTATGTCTGGGTTCAGTTCCACCCCTTTAACAAAATGGCTGTGTCCTGAAGGGGTTAAACAATTTATTAACCTGTTTTTATTACCATTTTCAAAATATCTCTTCCACATATGTAAAACATTTTGCTGCTTCCTACACACTAATCTTTCAAAGAAATGAAATTCTATTTATCAAGTTCATTATTTGATTTTTATGTGCATGTGGAAAGATATAACTTTAAAAATGGCAAAGATGTATAATGTATGTCTCTAAAGTCATGCTTTCATGATGGTGTTTTTGTCTAAAATGCAATGGAAGTTTTTCCAAAGAAATCCATTGAGGAGCACCAACCTTATTCTAATGTTAAGCATTCAAGCATAAGCTTTTAAAATCTAAGTCTAATAAATATACCTTCACTGAGGCGTGTTCAAACTTGACGTGGACTGCATATTTATTAAAATATTGCAATATATCAAACGTTTATCAGAGTTTGAATAGGATCTTACCAGGAGCTTAACAGAAAAAAACAAACAAAAAAAAACAATGCATTTTGGATGCTATGATCTTATTTAAAAATGTTCCATGGGAATGGTAGGTTGCTAGCAACTTGTTCTAGAATGTGAGCAGGACTGGCTGCTTCCACTTGCAGAGCTGTCTCAGGAGGTGAGGGGGCAGCGCCTCACTGCACACTACATTCTGGCCCTTGCACATACTACATATTGGTCCGTTTTCCTGTCCGATTGCTTAATTATGATGGCAAGTCGTAGGCAGAATCACATCATTACCATGTATTGCAAAGCAGTGTAGTGTGTAGTGAGGTCTCACTCCCCAGCTCTACAATTGGGCAATTAGTCCTCCTCACATTCCAGGACAGGTTGCTAGCCTGTTTAATATGTTTAGTTTGGATATACTTGTTTTACCCTTTGGTTTAGAACATCTAAGAAATTGCTGTTATTATAAATGAAAAAAAGTTTATTGACAAATAGAATACTTTTTTTGGCCAAAAAGTTGTTTTGAAGATATGGGCAAGAATCACAACCTGCAGCTTAGGTTACATTAGCATATTTATATCATCCAAATTTGGCACGTCAAGGATATTTGACATTAAGTCATGTTATGCAAATTGTCTTTCTGCTCTCTGATAATTAAAACTGAACAGTTCTAAGGTTTCCATTATTCTCTTACACAGAAAACACAATGCGAGGTCACCTTTGAAAATATCTGCTTGATGTTACTATTAATAATTAGATTACTAGGATGGTTATGATAAGCTAAATGCTTTTAGAATATAATGTTATTTAATTTTGCAAATCATAGATTCATTAATGGATCCATTTAAGATACCCACCAACAGTTTATGATTAACGGACCAGAACACAAACTGTTGCATATAGCCTACACATATAGTTAAAAAAAAATATGTATAATTACTCTATAATAATAACAAATCTATTTCTGATTTCCATGAATACTATAACAATAAGAAAAAACTACAAGTTATGAAACAACATGAACATTAAACTACTTATAGAATGTAACAAACTGATGTAAACATGTATTAGTGAAGAAAACTGGCAAGAGTAGCTAAAATCACAAAAAGCCAAGACTTTTTTAAGAACTTGTGCAAATCAAATGATAAAATCCTCCACCTAGTTGCTAGGCAAAGCACAGCTTGAAAAAATAATACTTTAGTTTTTGGCTCAACAAAAATTTGTATCCAGGCCAATTCTTTATTATTTTCTTATTAACACTTTCACTGCTACAGATAGACATTTTATAGACTTCATTGCAAGAGACCAGAACACCATCCAGAATGCAGTCACACAAGAAGACTGATTTTGAGGTTTTGTGTTTCCTGGTAGGATTATGGCTATTGCAGGGCTTTATAATGGCAGATCAATATTTATTAACCCTATTGCTACCACTAATAAATCTCTAATGTACTCTCACTAGGACTTGAACTCAACAAAACTGTTCATCATACAGTACATAAATAAAACTGCCATATAATGCAGTTTTATATTGCACAAATAACACCACCATACATCAGTTCATTTAAAGGATATGGACACCTTTGTAAAAAAAAAAAAAAAAAAAAAAAACACTAATTCATTAAAATCATTTCTCCAATTGGTTCTGTTTATTTATCTTTTTTCGTTTTTGATTTACAGCCTGAGTGCTTCTTATGCACAGCAGGCTGCTCAAAGTGAATTTACAGAAAATCTGTCATCTGACAGATTCTCTGTAACCACTGCTTGCTCCACACGGAAGCGCATTGTCTCCCTCTCCCTCCTCCTCCCCACCCTCCCCTTCAGGATGGCAGAGCGCTGCAGACTGTCAGCTATAACATACAGCTGACAGTCTGCTTCAAACTGCAGACATAACTGCTTCCATGCCGCTATATAGTGTACTGCAGTGTATTGCAGAGGCATCAGACCCAATGGAATTTCAAGAACCAAGTTGGTCTGTGTCAAAAATAGTGTAAAGAAATAAATTTAAATTGAACTTCTTCCTATCTGCACATATAATTGGTTAAAAAATAAATAAAAATAAATAAAAAACACTAAACATTTTTGGTATCGCTGCGTCCGGCGCTAACCCGCCTGGTAAACATGGAAACATTTTTTTATCACCTTACAACACAAAAAGTGTAATACCAAGCGAACAAAAAGTCATATGGTACCAATCAAACCGTCATCTCATCCTGCAAAAAATTAGCCCCTACATAAGACAATCGGCCAAAAAATGAACAAAATATGGCTTTCAGAAAATAGAGACACAAAAACATGATTTAAAAAAAAATGCTTTTATTGTGTAAAATAAAATTAAAAAAATGCACATATTAGGTATCGCCATGTCTGTAATGACCTGCTCTATAAAAATATCATGTGATCCAACCCGTCTGGTGAACGCCGTAAAAAAATGTAATAGAAAATTTGGCAAAAAAGCCATTTTTTATCACCTTACATTACAAAAATTATAATACCAAGCGATCAAAAAGTCATATGTGCCCCAAAATGGTACCAATCAAACCATCATCTCATCCCACAAAAAATGTGACCCTACCTAAAACAATTATCAAAAAATGTCTTTTAGAAAATGGAGACAGAAAAACATGATTTTTTTCCAAAAATTATTTTATTGTGTAAAACCAAAATAAAATAAAAATATAGATGCATTAGGTATTGCTGCGTCCATTGCGACCTGCTCTATAAAAATATCCCATGATCTACCCTGTCAGGTGAACATTGTAAAAGACAAAAAATAAAAACTGTGCCAGAACAGCCATTTTTTGGTTACCTTGCCTCACTAAATGCGTAATTTAAATGCGCAAACACACACGCGCAAAGCGCTACTACCTCTAGCAAAAGATTTATATACTGCAGGAGTAACCCTAATATAATAATATATTTATTTATGACAATGGCAGCACATCAGGCCAAATATAAATATGGAGATGCAGGCCAATGGATCCGGCAACAAATCCAGGACAATATAAGAATAAAAAATTATGGCAGCACAAAAATGAGTAAGAAGAAAAACACTTTATTCACCCCTGTGGTCACAACTAGGGATGAGCGAACTTGTGTTTCAAGTTCGGCGTAATAGGTTTAGGTTGGGTTATCTAAGAATTGCGTTATGGATTTCGCTACCACGGACCATGGTCCCTGGTAGCGGAATGCATAATGGAATTCTTAGATAACCTGAACCTTGTACGGCGAACTTGAAACACTAGTCACAATGTTTCAGCTCATAGGTTGAAAAAAGGCTGTGTGAATGAGCTGGAAACATTGTGACCACAGGAGTGAATAAAGTGTTTGAGAGTGCTGTCATTTTTTTCTTTACATATAAATATATATATATATATATACACACACCACAAAAAGCAGCAGCACAGATGAAATAAAGTGGTAGGGTGCAATCCCTCTAGGAAGACGGCCGGTCTTCCACTGTATATAAATACCCAAAAACGAGTTAGCACTCCGTAGTCAGTGGTAACAGTGACCCAATTTATTCCCAGGCAACGTTTCAGCCTTCTCAATGAGGCCTTTGTCAATCAATACATTAGTGTCATGAGTGAACATATATCTATCTCTCAAAAGTGATCACATGATACATAAGTGGATAACTGAATAATGGAACAAGTATGAAATCACAATACTTGGTCACATGATCGTGAGTTATACAAACTTAAATCGGTGCAAAAACATCTCAAAATATATTAAGTGCTTATTGGTAAATCTCCAAATCAGTGTACAGGTATACTACATACCTAAAACCTAGTGTATGTTTAATCAGTAAGTGAAAAAGTTCTAGTGCTTGCAGAGTATCAAGAGTTAAAAACTGGTCAGTCTGGTAACCACGCAGATGTCCAGTATTACATATTAATAGAAAACATTAAACCAGCCTACCATTGGTGGTCAGTGACGTCCGCATGTATCGGTGTTCCCGTGTGCTGATTGCGCAAGCGCGGGGCTAGGTCCTCACCGTACTCACTCCCAAGCATGCAGCACATCTCCCAGCCACCATCCACAGGGCGCACTGACGGAGATTGTATCGCACGTAAGGGAGGAGGGCGGGAAATGTGACCCCGGCTTAGCAAATCAGCATAAGGGGTGTTGTAGATAACTATGGTAACCCTGTGTATACAGGAAGTTGATGAAAATATGATAAACAGGGCATCAGGGAATCCCCAACTCTTCAAATAAGTGAATAAGATAAAAAGGTGACTCTCCCATCCGCTCGGTATCATCCCATCAGGGTGACCACCGCGCGAACTACTAACAGTGAACCAGTTAGTATGCGAATACCAACCAGCTCACTGCTAAAAGGAGGGCCATCCAACAAAACAGTTGGTTATGGCAAGCGGGGCAAAACCACCACTCTCTGTTGAAAGTGTCACCAAACGAAGGGCATGTCAGTGTCCCCATTAGCTTGCACAAATATCACCGCTATAATGTGAAACAATATGGTCGTTACATACATGCTGGCCATCCACACATAAACAATAAATAATACGCTTATGAAACCCCTGATGTTCCGTAGACTCAGTACAATATAAAAGAACTTCAAAAGTCAGATTCCAAGCCAAATCCTGCGGACATACAGGACCACTTCTGGCATTGCTGGAAAAAATAGACAAAGGACTCCCATCTAAAAGAAAAAGGAGAAAAATAATAATTAATATAAAGCACATAGGTGACACTACTGTATATTCATACACCAGACTAGTAAATCCGGACCCCCAGGGGTAGCAATGCAGTGTTAAGCCCATCAGGTTTTAAGCCGTTTCAATACTTCCTCCGTATTCCCACCTCTTTTAAGAGGCGGTATGTGATCAATAATTCTGAATCTCAAGTCCTTCTCTATGACCCACTTCAACAAAATGCTTTAATTCTGGTAGGTCTTTCCTCTTCTGGCATATGGCATACCTATGGTAGTTCAACCGTGTTTTAAGATCTAAGGTGGTTTCTCCTACGTATGGGAGATTACACTGGCACTGAAGTAGGTATATTACAAAGGAACTGTCACAGGTTAAATAGTGACTTATATCATACTGTATATTAGACTTCGGATGACTAAACGTATTACCTTTAAGCATATAACTGCAATTAACACAGTTCAAACAGGGATAACATCCATTTTTTTTTAACCCCAAAATATGTTTGACCTGTTTCATTTTTAGAGCCTCATTTAAGAGTCTCAACACAGCAATACAAAGTGCAAAGCTCCCTGGGGAACAGTAATATGCAAAATAAATGTGGAGCCCCAGTATTGAGTCTACAACACAATGAAAGCCAGATATCCCTCAAAGGAAGGAAAACCGAACAAAGGGGTGTCTCCATTACAGAGATCACCAAATCCACCATATTAAGTGGCCCCTATGTCAAGATCCCACTTTTTTGCAAGCTTTAAGGATGTGATGGGGAAAACCTAAGCCAGTTATCCATCCACAGACAGCTGTTTTGGGGTGTTGCCCCTCATCAGTGTGGAGTAGGATTCTGGATAACCGGGCGCAATGCCTCGGAGACTGCTCAAACACACCAATAGCTGATCTCAGAGAGACCAGCTACAGAAAACACAGCAGAGCCACATTTAAGAGTCTCAACACAGCAATCCAAAGTGCAAAGCTCCCTGGGAAACAGGAATATGCAAAATGAATATGGAGCCCCAGTATTGGGTCTACAACACAATGAAAGCCAGCTATCCCTCAAAGGAAGGAAAACCGAACAAAGGGGTGTCTCTATTACAGAGATCACCAAATCCACCATATTAAGTGGCCCCTATGTCAAGATCCCGCTTTTTTACAAGCTTTAAGGATGTGACGGGGAAAACCTAAGCCAGTTTCCTTTTTAGTTATGTCAGCTTTTATTAGTGGATCACGTAGATTCACAGCGCTCCTGTAGGACATCAAAGGAGGGATCTGAAACTCTTTAACCTGGCATAGATTATTCCTCAATGTAGGCCAGTGTTTCCTGATAGCTTTAGCAATATCATAGCTACATGTTGTATATGTGGAAATAAAGGTCACACGTTCAGGTAATGCTTTGTTAGAAATTATCCTCTGTACCTCTAGTTTATCCAGATGTCTCTGTATCAATCGCCTAGGATAACCTCTATTGATAAATTTATTAGACATCTCTGTGAGTCTCCTAGACAGTGTAGTATGTTCCTTTACGATCCGTTGTACACGGAGGAACTGGCTACGAGGGAGAGATCTAACCATAGATCTAGGGTGACAGCTTTCAAAATGTAGAAGTTTATTGCAGTCCGTTGAGTTAATACATACATCTGTGGTTATTGATCCATCCACAGTGTTTTAAAATTGAACACTTATTGTGGAGTATAATATATATATATATATATATATATATATATATATATAATAAATAGAAAAGGTAGGGCACACACCAGATAATGGGTCACTAGATAGATAAATTTATTAATAGGACATATATATAAAATCTGTATAAACCATTTATGCAATTAAAGTGCCATGTGCTAATAAGGAAGTCACATCAAATTCTATAGGTATAAGCAATGTAATACTGTGACAAGTAAAATAAAAAAAAGTGTCGATATGAAAAAGCAATTAAATTGTGCAATTGTGCAAAAGAAAAATAGTGTCCTCGTGCCTTTTAATCGAACAGGATTTCTCCCAAATTTATAGAACAACTCCAGTCATCCAAGGAGGGAATTAATGTCTCTGTTTTATTATACAGATCATTTGTCCACCCGTATTTTAATGGGCCTGAGCGTAGAGATGAGCGAACACCTGGATGTTCGGGTTCGAGAAGTTCAGCCGAACTTCCCGAAAATGTCCGGGTTCGGGATTCGAACTCGAGCCGAACTTTGTCCCGAACCAGAACCCCATTGAAGTCAATGGGGACCCGAACTTTTAGGCACTAAAAAGGCTGTAAAATAGTCCAGGAAAGGGCTAGAGGGCTGCCAAAGGCAGCAAAATGTAGGTAAATCCCCTGCAAACAAATGTGGATAGGGAAGTGAATTAAAATAAAATAAAATAAATAAAAATTAACCAATATCAATTGGAGAGAGGTCCCACAGCAAGGAATCATGCGTCATATCAACCACCACCGGAAAAGGCCACTCTCATTTATTTTGGACCAGCACCCAGACAGAGGATACAGGTCCCACAGCAAGGAATCATGCGTCATATCAGCCACCAACGGAGAAGGCCACTCTCATTTATTTTGGACCAGCACCCAGACAGAGGAGAGAGGTCCCACATCAAGGAATCATGCGTCATATCAACCACCACCGGAGAAGGCCACTCTCATTTATTTTGAACCAGCACCCAGACAGAGGAGAGGTTCATTCAACTTTGGGTTGCACCGCAAGATCAGGGTAAAGTTAAAAAAATGAGGATTCAATAAAGAAGTGCCCCGGAGTACAAGAATACATGGTTGATGGGGAGGCAGTTATAAATGTTTATTCTGCACAAGGGAGGCACAGGTCCTGTGGGATCCATGCCTGGTTCATTTTTATGAACATCAGCTTGTCTATGTTGGCTGTGGACAGGCGGCTGCGTTTGTCAGTAATGACGCCCCCTCCCGTGCTGAATACACGTTCAGACAAAACGCTGGCCGCCGGGCAGGCCAGCACCTCCAAGGCATAAAATTCTAACTCTGGCCACGTGGACAATTTGGAGACCCAGAAGTTAAATGGGGCCGAACTATCAGTCAGTACGTGGAGGGGTGTGCAAACGTACTGTTCAACCATGTTAGTGAAATGCTGCCTCCTGCTAACAAGTTCCGTATCAGGTGGTTGTGCAGTTAGCTGTGGCGTGGAGACAAAACTTTTCCACATTTCTGCCATGCTAACCCTGCCCTCAGAAGAGCTGGCCGTGACACTGCTGCGTTGGCGACCTCTTGCTCCTACTCTGCTTCGCCTTGGGCTTCCACCTGTTCCCCTGTGACATTTGGGAATGCTCTCAGGAGCGCCTCTACCAGCATGCGCTTGAACTCGCGCATCTTCCTATCACGCTCCAGTGCAGGAAGTAAGGTGGGCACATTGTCTTTGTACCGGGGATCCAGCAGGGTGGCAACCCAGTAGTCCGCACACGTTAAAATGTGCGCAACTCTGCTGTCGTTGCGCAGGCACTGCAGCATGTAGTCGCTCATGTGTGCCAGGCTCCCCAGAGGTAAGGACAAGCTGTCCTCTGTGGGAGGCGTATCGTCATCGTCCTCCGTATCCCCCCAGCCACGCACCAGTGATGGGCCTGGGCTGTGTCGGGTGCCACCCCGCTGTGAACCTGCTTCATCCTTATCCTCCTCCACCTCCTCCTCATCCTCCTCGTCCTCCAGTAGTGGGCCCTGGCTGGCCACATTTGTACCTGGCCTCTGCTGTTGCAAAAAACCTCCCTCTGAGCCACTTCTAACATACTGGCCTGAAAGTGCTAAAAATGACCCCTCATCCTCCTCCTCCTCCTCCTCCTGGGCCACCTCCTCTTCCATCATCGCCCTAAGCGTTTTCTCAAGGAGACATAGAAGTGGTATTGTAACGCTGATAACGGTGTCATCGCCACTGGCCATGTTGGTGGAGTACTCGAAACAGCGCAACAGGGCACACAGGTCTCGCATGGAGGCCCAATCATTGGTGGTGAAGTGGTGCTGTTCCGCAGTGCGACTGACGCGTGCGTGCTGCAGCTGAAACTCCACTATGGCCTGCTGCTGCTCGCACAGTCTCTCCAGCATGTGCAAGGTGGAGTTCCACCTGGTGGGCACGTCGCATATGAGGCGGTGAGCGGGAAGGCCGAAGTTACTCTGTAGCGCAAACAGGCGAGCAGCGGCAGGATGTGAACGCCGGAAGCGCGCACAGACGGCCCTCACTTTATGCAGCAGCTCTGACATGTTGGGGTAGTTGTGAATGAACTTCTGCACCACCAAATTCAGCACATGCGCCAGGCAAGGGATGTGCGTCAAACCGGCTAGTCCCAGAGCTGCGACGAGATTTCGCCCATTATCGCACACCACCAGGCTGGGCTTGAGGCCCACCGGCAGCAACCACTGGTCGGTCTGTTGTTCAATACCCCGCCACAACTCCTGCGCGGTATGGGGCTTGTCCCCCAAACATATGAGTATCAGAATGGCCTGCTGACGTTTACCCCGGGCTGTGCTGAAGTTGGTGGTGAAGGTGTGTGGCTGACTGGATGAGCTGGTTAAAGCAGAGGAGGAGGAAGCCGAGTAGGGGGAGGAGGCTACAGGAGGCAAAGAATGATGCCCTGTGATCCTTGGCGGCGGAAGGACGTGCGCCAAGGAACTCTCCGCCTGGGGCCCAGCCGCCACTACATTTACCCAGTGTGCAGTTAGGGAGATATAGCGTCCCTGGCCGTGCTTACTGGTCCACGTATCTGTGGTTAGGTGGACCTTGCCACAGATGGCGTTGCGCAGTGCACACTTGATTTTATCAGATACTTGGATGTGCAGGGAAGGCACGGCTGTCTTGGAGAAGTAGTGGCGGCTGGGGACAACATACTGTGGGACAGCCATGGACATCAGCTGTTTGAAGCTGTCAGTGTCCACTCAGCCTGAATGACAGCATTTCAAAGGCCAGTAGTTTAGAAATGCTGGCATTCAGGCCCAGGGCCTCGAGGGTGGCTAGGTGGGAATTTACGCTTTCTCTCCAAGGTTTGTGAGATGGAGAGCTGAACGCTGCCGTGTGACATGGTGGAGATGCTTGGTGACGCAGGTGGTGGTGTCGGTGGCACATCCTCTGTATGGTGGGCGGCAGGTGCCAACATTCCTCATGAGGCGGAGGAAGAGGCCGAGGCAGCAGCAGAAGAGGGAGCAGGGGGAGCCTGAGTGAGTTCCTTGCTTTTAAGGTGTTTACTCCACTGCAGTTCATGCTTTGCATGTAGATGCCTGGTCATGCAGGTTGTGCTAAGGTTCAGAACGTTAATGCCTCGCTTCAGGATCTGATGGCACAGCGTGCAAACCACCCGGGTCTTGTCGTCAGCACATTGTTTAAAGAAGTGCCATGCCAGGGAACTCCTTGAAGCTGCCTTTGGGGTGCTCGGTCCCTGGTGGCGGTGGCCAGTATCAGGCGAACTCTCTTGGCGGCGGCTGTTCTGCTTTTGCCTCCTGCTCCCTCTTTTGCTACGCTGTTGGCTCGGTCTCACCACTGCCTCTTCCTCTGAACTATGAAAGTCAGTGGCACGACCTTCATTCCATGTGGGGTCTAGGACCTCATCGTCCCCTGCATCGTCTTCCACACAGTCTTCCTCCCTGACCTCCTGTTCGGTCTGCACACTGCAGAAAGACGCAGCAGTTGGCACCTGTGTTTCGTCATCATCAGAGACGTGCGGACTCCGATGAGGTGGTATTCCCATGTCCTCATCATCAGGAAACATCAGTGGTTGTGCATCAGTGCATTCTATGTATTCCACCACTGGGGAAGGGCTAGGTGGATTTCCTTGGGAAACCATGCCAGCAGAGTCTTCAAACAGCATAAGAGACTGCTGCATAACTTGAGGCTCTGACAGTTTCCCTGATATGCATGGGGGTGATGTGACAGACTGATGGGCTTGGTTTTCAGGTGCCACCTGTGCGCTTTCTGCAGAAGACTGGGTGGGAGATAATGTTGTGAACATGCTGGATCCACTGTCGGCCACCCAATTGACTAGCGCCTGTACCTGCTCAGGCCTTACCAACCTTAGAACGGCATTGGGCCCCACCAAATATCGCTGTAAATTCTGGCGGGTACTGGAACCTGAGGTAGTTGGAACACTAGGACGTGTGGCTGTGGCAGAATGGCCACGTCCTCTCCCAGCACCAGAGGGTACACTAACATCACCACGACCGCGTCCGCATCCCTTACTAGATGTTTTCCTCAATGTTACCGTTCAACAAGCATCACAACAAGGAATAAAATATTTGGCCCAATGTATTGATTTCAAATTTAGGCCTTTTTTTTACAGGCACCTACCACTATCTGCCTATTTGTTTATGTAGCGTATAACACTAATCCAGGCACAGCAGTAACCACTGATTTAAGGGAATATCTCTTTTAGGGCAAGTATTTAGGCCCTGGATGAAAGGTATCCTTTTATGGACAGATTTACAATGGGCCTGCAACAGCTGGAACACCAGAGTCAGGGTATTGCTATTTTGCCGATTAATTTCACCCCAGAACAAAATATATGTTTTAGCGGACACTGTAAAACGTGGCCTGCAACAGCTGGGACACCAGATTCAGGGTATTGCTATTTTGGCAAGTGAATTACACCCCAGAACAAAATATATGTTTTGGCAGACACTATTCTATTTTGCAGGCCACAGCTGAAACCACTGATTTATGGTATTGCTATTTTGGCAATTGAATTTCACCCCAGAACAAAATATATGTTTTGGCGGACACTATTCTATTTTGCCAGCCACAGCTGAAACCACTGATTTATGGTATTGCTATTTTGGCAATTGAAGTTAACCCCAGAACAAAATATATGTTTTGGCGGACACTATGAATCCTGGCCTGCAACTGCTGGGACACCAGATTCTGGGTATTGCTATTTTGACAAGTGAATTACACCCCAGAACAAAATATATGTTTTGGCGGACACTATTCTATTTTGCCAGCCACAGCTGAAACCACTGATTTATGGTATTGCTATTTTGGCAATTGAATTTCACCCCAGAACAAAATATATGTTTTGGCGGACAATATGAATCCTGGCCTGCAACTGCTGGGACACCAGATTCTGGGTATTGCTATTTTGGCAAGTGAATTACACCCCAGAACAAAATATATGTTTTGGCGGACACTATGAAACGTGGCCTGCAAAAGCTGGGACACCAGATTCTGGGTATTGCTATTTTGGCAAGTGAATTACACCCCAGAACAAAATATATGTTTTGGCAGACACTATTCTATTTTGCCAGCCACTGCTGAAACCACTGATTTATGGTATTGCTATTTTGGCAAGTGAATTACACCCCAGAACAAAATATATGTTTTGGCGGACACTATTATATTTTGCCAGCCACAGCCGAAACCACTGGTTTATGGTATTGCTATTTTGGCAATTGAATTTCACCCCAAAAAAAAATATATGTTTTGGAGGACAATATGAAATGTGGCCTGCAACTGCTGGGACACCAGATTCTGGGTATTGCTATTTTGGCAAGTGAATTACACCCCAGAACAAAATATATGTTTTGGCAGACACTATTCTATTTTGCCAGCCATAGCTGAAACCACTGATTTATGGTATTGCTATTTTGGCAATTGAATTTCACCCCAGAACAAAATATATGTTTTGGCGGACACTATGAATCCTGGCATGCAACAGCTGGGACACCAGATTCAGGGTATTGCTATTTTGGCAAGTGAATTACACCCCAGAACAAAATATATGTTTTGGCGGACACTATTCTATTTTGCCAGCCACAGCTGAAACCACTGATTTATGGTATTGCTATTTTGGCAAGTGAATTACACCCCAGAACAAAATATATGTTTTGACGATACTATTATATTTTGCCAGCCACAGCTGAAACCACTGATTTATGGTATTGCTATTTTGGAAATTGAATTTCACCCCAGAACAAAATATATGTTTTGGCGGACACTATGAATCCTGGCCTGCAACTGCTGGGACACCAGATTCTGGGTATTGCTATTTTGGCAAGTGAATTACACCCCAGAACAAAATATATGTTTTGACGATACTATTATATTTTGACAGCAACAGCTGAAACCATTGATTTATGGTATTGCTATTTTGGCAATTGAATTTCACCCCAGAACAAAATATATGTTTTGGCAGACAATATTCTATTTTGCCAGCCACAGCTGAAACCACTGATTTATGGTATTGCTATTTTGGCAATTGAATTACACCCCAGAACAAAATATATGTTTTGGCGGACACTATTATATTTTGCCAGCCACAGCCGAAACCACTGATTTATGGTATTGCTATTTTGGCAATTGAATTTCACCCCAGAACAAAATATATGTTTTGGCGGACACTATGAAATCGTGGCCTGCAACTGCTGGGACACCAGATTCTGGGTATTGCTATTTTGGCAAGTGAATTACACCCCAGAACAAAATATATGTTTTGGCAGACACTATTCTATTTTGCCAGCCACAGCTGAAACCACTGATTTATGGTATTGCTATTTTGGCAATTGAATTTCACCCCAGAACAAAATATATGTTTTGGCGGACACTATGAAACGTGGCCTGCAACAGCTGGGACACCAGATTCTGGGTATTGCTATTTTGGCAAGTGAATTACACCCCAGAACAAAATATATGTTTTGGCAGACACTATTCTATTTTGCCAGCCACAGCTGAAACCACTGATTTATGGTATTGCTATTTTGGCAAGTGAATTACACCCCAGAACAAAATATATGTTTTGGCAGACACTATTATATTTTGCCAGCCACAGCTGAAACCACTGATTTATGGTATTGCTATTTTGGCAATTGAATTTCACCCCAGAACAAAATATATGTTTTGGCGGACACTATGAAACGTGGCCTGCAACTGCTGGGACACCAGATTCTGGGTATTGCTATTTTGGCAAGTGAATTACACCCCAGAACAAAATATATGTTTTGGCAGACACTATTCTATTTTGCCAGCCACAGCTGAAACCACTGATTTATGGTATTGCTATTTTGGCAATTGAATTTCACCCCAGAACAAAATATATGTTTTGGCGGACACTATGAATCCTGGCATGCAACAGCTGGGACACCAGATTCAGGGTATTGCTATTTTGGCAAGTGAATTACACCCCAGAACAAAATATATGTTTTGGCAGACACTATTCTATTTTGCCAGCCACAGCTGAAACCACTGATTTATGGTATTGCTATTTTGGCAAGTGAATTACACCCCAGAACAAAATATATGTTTTGGCAGACACTATTATATTTTGCCAGCCACAGCTGAAACCACTGATTTATGGTATTGCTATTTTGGCAATTGAATTTCACCCCAGAACAAAATATATGTTTTGGCAGACACTATGAAACGTGGCCTGCAAAAGCTGGGACACCAGATTCTGGGTATTGCTATTTTGGCAAGTGAATTACACCCCAGAACAAAATATATGTTTTGGCAGACACTATTCTATTTTGCCAGCCACAGCTGAAACCACTGATTTATGGTATTGCTATTTTGGCAATTGAATTTCACCCCAGAACAAAATATATGTTTTGGCGGACACTATGAATCCTGGCATGCAACAGCTGGGACACCAGATTCAGGGTATTGCTATTTTGGCAAGTGAATTACACCCCAGAACAAAATATATGTTTTGGCAGACACTATTCTATTTTGCCAGCCACAGCTGAAACCACTGATTTATGGTATTGCTATTTTGGCAAGTGAATTACACCCCAGAACAAAATATATGTTTTGACGGACACTATTATATTTTGCCAGCCACAGCTGAAACCACTGATTTATGGTATTGCTATTTTGGCAATTGAATTTCACCCCAGAACAAAATATATGTTTTGGCGGACACTATGAAACGTGGCCTGCAACTGCTGGGACACCAGATTCTGGGTATTGCTATTTTGGCAAGTGAATTACACCCCAGAACAAAATATATGTTTTGGCAGACACTATTCTATTTTGCCAGCCACAGCTGAAACCACTGATTTATGGTATTGCTATTTTGGCAATTGAATTTCACCCCAGAACAAAATATATGTTTTGGCGGACACTATGAATCCTGGCATGCAACAGCTGGGACACCAGATTCAGGGTATTGCTATTTTGGCAAGTGAATTACACCCCAGAACAAAATATATGTTTTGGCAGACACTATTCTATTTTGCCAGCCACAGCTGAAACCACTGATTTATGGTATTGCTATTTTGGCAAGTGAATTACACCCCAGAACAAAATATATGTTTTGGCGGACACTATTCTATTTTGCCAGCCACAGCTGAAACCACTGATTTATGGTATTGCTATTTTGGCAATTGAATTTCACCCCAGAACAAAATATATGTTTTGGCGGACACTATGAATCGTGGCCTGCAACTGCTGGGACACCAGATTCTGGGTATTGCTATTTTGGCAAGTGAATTACACCCCAGAACAAAATATATGTTTTGGCAGACACTATTCTATTTTGCCAGCCACAGCTGAAACCACTGATTTATGGTATTGCTATTTTGGCAATTGAATTTCACCCCAGAACAAAATATATGTTTTGGCGGACACTATGAAACGTGGCCTGCAACTGCTGGGACACCAGATTCTGGGTATTGCTATTTTGGCAAGTGAATTACACCCCAGAACAAAATATATGTTTTGGCAGACACTATTCTATTTTGCCAGCCACAGCTGAAACCACTGATTTATGGTATTGCTATTTTGGCAATTGAATTTCACCCCAGAACAAAATATATGTTTTGGCGGACACTATGAATCCTGGCATGCAACAGCTGGGACACCAGATTCTGGGTATTGCTATTTTGGCAAGTGAATTACACCCCAGAACAAAATATATGTTTTGGCAGACACTATTCTATTTTGCCAGCCACAGCTGAAACCACTGATTTATGGTATTGCTATTTTGGCAAGTGAATTACACCCCAGAACAAAATATATGTTTTGGCGGACACTATTCTATTTTGCCAGCCACAGCTGAAACCACTGATTTATGGTATTGCTATTTTGGCAATTGAATTTCACCCCAGAACAAAATATATGTTTTGGCGGACACTATGAATCCTGGCCTGCAACTGCTGGGACACCAGATTCTGGGTATTGCTATTTTGGCAAGTGAATTACACCCCAGAACAAAATATATGTTTTGGCAGACACTATTCTATTTTGCCAGCCACAGCTGAAACCACTGATTTATGGTATTGCTATTTTGGCAATTGAATTTCACCCCAGAACAAAATATATGTTTTGGCGGACACTATGAAACGTGGCCTGCAACAGCTGGGACACCAGATTCTGGGTATTGCTATTTTGGCAAGTGAATTACACCCCAGAACAAAATATATGTTTTGGCAGACACTATTCTATTTTGCCAGCCACAGCTGAAACCACTGATTTATGGTATTGCTATTTTGGCAATTGAATTTCACCCCAGAACAAAATATATGTTTTGGCGGACACTATGAATCCTGGCCTGCAACTGCTGGGACACCAGATTCTGGGTATTGCTATTTTGGCAAGTGAATTACACCCCAGAACAAAATATATGTTTTGGCAGACACTATTCTATTTTGCCAGCCACAGCTGAAACCACTGATTTATGGTATTGCTATTTTGGCAATTGAATTTCACCCCAGAACAAAATATATGTTTTGGCGGACACTATGAAACGTGGCCTGCAACTGCTGGGACACCAGATTCTGGGTATTGCTATTTTGGCAAGTGAATTACACCCCAGAACAAAATATATGTTTTGGCAGACACTATTCTATTTTGCCAGCCACAGCTGAAACCACTGATTTATGGTATTGCTATTTTGGCAAGTGAATTACACCCCAGAACAAAATATATGTTTTGACGACACAATTATATTTTGCCAGCCACAGCTGAAACCACTGATTTAGGGTATTGCTATTTTGGCAATTGAATTTCACCCCAGAACAAAATATATGTTTTGGCAGACACTATTCTATTTTGCCAGCCACAGCTGAAACCACTGATTTATGGTATTGCTATTTTGGCAATTGAATTTCACCCCAGAACAAAATATATGTTTTGGCGGACACTATGATATCTTGGCCATGCAACAGCTGGGACACCAGATTCATGGGTATTGCTATTTTGGCAAGTGAATTACACCCCAGAACAAAATATATGTTTTGGCAGACACTATTCTATTTTGCCAGCCACAGCTGAAACCACTGATTTATGGTATTGCTATTTTGGCAATTGAATTTCACCCCAGAACAAAATATATGTTTTGGCGGACACTATGAATCCTGGCATGCAACAGCTGGGACACTAGATTCAGGGTATTGCTATTTTGGCAAGTGAATTACACCCCAGAACAAAATATATGTTTTGGCAGACACTATTCTATTTTGCCAGCCACAGCTGAAACCACTGATTTATGGTATTGCTATTTTGGCAATTGAATTTCACCCCAGAACAAAATATATGTTTTGGCAGACACTATGACTATGTTGCCATGCAACAGCTGAAACCACTGATTCTATGGTATTGCTATTTTGGCAAGTGAATTACACCCCAGAACAAAATATATGTTTTGGCAGACACTATTCTATTTTGCCAGCCACAGCTGAAACCACTGATTTATGGTATTGCTATTTTGGCAATTGAATTTCACCCCAGAACAAAATATATGTTTTGGCGGACACTATGAATCCTGGCATGCAACAGCTGGGACACCAGATTCAGGGTATTGCTATTTTGGCAAGTGAATTACACCCCAGAACAAAATATATGTTTTGGCAGACACTATTCTATTTTGCCAGCCACAGCTGAAACCACTGATTTATGGTATTGCTATTTTGGCAAGTGAATTACACCCCAGAACAAAATATATGTTTTGGCGGACACTATTATATTTTGCCAGCCACAGCTGAAACCACTGATTTATGGTATTGCTATTTTGGCAATTGAATTTCACCCCAGAACAAAATATATGTTTTGGCGGACACTATGAAACGTGGCCTGCAACTGCTGGGACACCAGATTCTGGGTATTGCTATTTTGGCAAGTGAATTACACCCCAGAACAAAATATATGTTTTGGCAGACACTATTCTATTTTGCCAGCCACAGCTGAAACCACTGATTTATGGTATTGCTATTTTGGCAATTGAATTTCACCCCAGAACAAAATATATGTTTTGGCGGACACTATGAAACGTGGCCTGCAAAAGCTGGGACACCAGATTCTGGGTATTGCTATTTTGGCAAGTGAATTACACCCCAGAACAAAATATATGTTTTGGCAGACACTATTCTATTTTGCCAGCCACAGCTGAAACCACTGATTTATGGTATTGCTATTTTGGCAATTGAATTTCACCCCAGAACAAAATATATGTTTTGGCGGACACTATGAATCCTGGCATGCAACAGCTGGGACACCAGATTCAGGGTATTGCTATTTTGGCAAGTGAATTACACCCCAGAACAAAATATATGTTTTGGCAGACACTATTCTATTTTGCCAGCCACAGCTGAAACCACTGATTTATGGTATTGCTATTTTGGCAAGTGAATTACACCCCAGAACAAAATATATGTTTTGGCAGACACTATTCTATTTTGCCAGCCACAGCTGAAACCACTGATTTATGGTATTGCTATTTTGGCAATTGAATTTCACCCCAGAACAAAATATATGTTTTGGCGGACACTATGAAACGTGGCCTGCAACTGCTGGGACACCAGATTCTGGGTATTGCTATTTTGGCAAGTGAATTACACCCCAGAACAAAATATATGTTTTGGCAGACACTATTCTATTTTGCCAGCCACAGCTGAAACCACTGATTTATGGTATTGCTATTTTGGCAATTGAATTTCACCCCAGAACAAAATATATGTTTTGGCGGACACTATGAATCGTGGCCTGCAACAGCTGGGACACCAGATTCTAGGGTATTGCTATTTTGGCAAGTGAATTACACCCCAGAACAAAATATATGTTTTGGCAGACACTATTCTATTTTGCCAGCCACAGCTGAAACCACTGATTTATGGTATTGCTATTTTGGCAATTGAATTTCACCCCAGAACAAAATATATGTTTTGGCGGACACTATGAATCCTGGCATGCAACAGCTGGGACACCAGATTCAGGGTATTGCTATTTTGGCAAGTGAATTACACCCCAGAACAAAATATATGTTTTGGCAGACACTATTCTATTTTGCCAGCCACAGCTGAAACCACTGATTTATGGTATTGCTATTTTGGCAAGTGAATTACACCCCAGAACAAAATATATGTTTTGGCGGACACTATTATATTTTGCCAGCCACAGCTGAAACCACTGATTTATGGTATTGCTATTTTGGCAATTGAATTTCACCCCAGAACAAAATATATGTTTTGGCGGACACTATGAAACGTGGCCTGCAACTGCTGGGACACCAGATTCTGGGTATTGCTATTTTGGCAAGTGAATTACACCCCAGAACAAAATATATGTTTTGGCAGACACTATTCTATTTTGCCAGCCACAGCTGAAACCACTGATTTATGGTATTGCTATTTTGGCAATTGAATTTCACCCCAGAACAAAATATATGTTTTGGCGGACACTATGAAACGTGGCCTGCAACAGCTGGGACACCAGATTCTGGGTATTGCTATTTTGGCAAGTGAATTACACCCCAGAACAAAATATATGTTTTGGCAGACACTATTCTATTTTGCCAGCCACAGCTGAAACCACTGATTTATGGTATTGCTATTTTGGCAAGTGAATTTCACCCCAGAACAAAATATATGTTTTGGCGGACACTATGAATCCTGGCATGCAACTGCTGGGACACCAGATTCTGGGTATTGCTATTTTGGCAAGTGAATTACACCCCAGAACAAAATATATGTTTTGGCAGACACTATTTTATTTTGCCAGCCACAGCTGAAACCACTGATTTATGGTATTGCTATTTTGGCAAGTGAATTCCACCCCAGAACAAAATATATGTTTTGGCAGACACTATTCTATTTTGCCAGCCACAGCTGAAACCACTGATTTATGGTATTGCTATTTTGGCAATTGAATTTCACCCCAGAACAAAATATATGTTTTGGCGGACACTATGAATCCTGGCATGCAACAGCTGGGACACCAGATTCACGGTATTGCTATTTTGGCAAGTGAATTACACCCCAGAACAAAATATATGTTTTGGCAGACACTATTCTATTTTGCCAGCCACAGCTGAAACCACTGATTTATGGTATTGCTATTTTGGCAAGTGAATTACACCCCAGAACAAAATATATGTTTTGGCGATACTATTATATTTTGCCAGCCACAGCTGAAACCACTGATTTATGGTATTGCTATTTTGGCAATTGAATTTCACCCCAGAACAAAATATATGTTTTGGCGGACACTATGAATTCTGGCGTGCAACTGCTGGGACACCAGATTCTGGGTATTGCTATTTTGGCAAGTGAATTACACCCCAGAACAAAATATATGTTTTGGCAGACACTATTCTATTTTGCCATCCACAGCTGAAAACACTGATTTATGGTATTGCTATTTTGGCAATTGAATTTCACCCCAGAACAAAATATATGTTTTGGCGGACACTATGAAACGTGACCTGCAAAAGCTGGGACACCAGATTCTGGGTATTGCTATTTTGGCAAGTGAATTACACCCCAGAACAAAATATATGTTTTGGCAGACACTATTCTATTTTGCCAGCCACAGCTGAAACCACTGATTTATGGTATTGCTATTTTGGCAATTGAATTTCACCCCAGAACAAAATATATGTTTTGGCGGACACTATGAATCCTGGCATGCAACTGCTGGGACACCAGATTCTGGGTATTGCTATTTTGGCAAGTGAATTACACCCCAGAACAAAATATATGTTTTGGCAGACACTATTTTATTTTGCCAGCCACAGCTGAAACCACTGATTTATGGTATTGCTATTTTGGCAAGTGAATTCCACCCCAGAACAAAATATATGTTTTGGCAGACACTATTCTATTTTGCCAGCCACAGCTGAAACCACTGATTTATGGTATTGCTATTTTGGCAATTGAATTTCACCCCAGAACAAAATATATGTTTTGGCGGACACTATGAATCCTGGCATGCAACAGCTGGGACACCAGATTCAGGGTATTGCTATTTTGGCAAGTGAATTACACCCCAGAACAAAATAAATGTTTTGGCAGACACTATTCTATTTTGCCAGCCACAGCTGAAACCACTGATTTATGGTATTGCTATTTTGGCAAGTGAATTACACCCCAGAACAAAATATATGTTTTGGCGACACTATTATATTTTGCCAGCCACAGCTGAAACCACTGATTTATGGTATTGCTATTTTGGCAATTGAATTTCACCCCAGAACAAAATATATGTTTTGGCGGACACTATGAAACGTGGCCTGCAACTGCTGGGACACCAGATTCTGGGTATTGCTATTTTGGCAAGTGAATTACACCCCAGAACAAAATATATGTTTTGGCAGACACTATTCTATTTTGCCAGCCACAGCTGAAACCACTGATTTATGGTATTGCTATTTTGGCAATTGAATTTCACCCCAGAACAAAATATATGTTTTGGCGGACACTATGAATCCTGGCCTGCAACTGCTGGGACACCAGATTCTGGGTATTGCTATTTTGGCAAGTGAATTACACCCCAGAACAAAATATATGTTTTGGCAGACACTATTCTATTTTGCCAGCCACAGCTGAAACCACTGATTTATGGTATTGCTATTTTGGCAATTGAATTTCACCCCAGAACAAAATATATGTTTTGGCGGACACTATGAATCCTGGCCTGCAACTGCTGGGACACCAGATTCTGGGTATTGCTATTTTGGCAAGTGAATTACACCCCAGAACAAAATATATGTTTTGGCAGACACTATTCTATTTTGCCAGCCACAGCTGAAACCACTGATTTATGGTATTGCTATTTTGGCAATTGAATTTCACCCCAGAACAAAATATATGTTTTGGCGGACACTATGAATCCTGGCCTGCAACTGCTGGGACACCAGATTCTGGGTATTGCTATTTTGGCAAGTGAATTACACCCCAGAACAAAATATATGTTTTGGCAGACACTATTCTATTTTGCCAGCCACAGCTGAAACCACTGATTTATGGTATTGCTATTTTGGCAAGTGAATTACACCCCAGAACAAAATATATGTTTTGGCGGACACTATTATATTTTGCCAGCCACAGCTGAAACCACTGATTTATGGTATTGCTATTTTGGCAATTGAATTTCACCCCAGAACAAAATATATGTTTTGGCGGACACTATGAAACGTGGCCTGCAACTGCTGGGACACCAGATTCTGGGTATTGCTATTTTGGCAAGTGAATTACACCCCAGAACAAAATATATGTTTTGGCAGACACTATTCTATTTTGCCAGCCACAGCTGAAACCACTGATTTATGGTATTGCTATTTTGGCAAGTGAATTACACCCCAGAACAAAATATATGTTTTGGCGACACTATTATATTTTGCCAGCCACAGCTGAAACCACTGATTTATGGTATTGCTATTTTGGCAATTGAATTTCACCCCAGAACAAAATATATGTTTTGGCAGACACTATGAATCCTGGCCTGCAACTGCTGGGACACCAGATTCTGGGTATTGCTATTTTGGCAAGTGAATTACACCCCAGAACAAAATATATGTTTTGGCAGACACTATTCTATTTTGCCAGCCACAGCTGAAACCACTGATTTATGGTATTGCTATTTTGGCAATTGAATTTCACCCCAGAACAAAATATATGTTTTGGCGGACACTATGAAACGTGGCCTGCAAAAGCTGGGACACCAGATTCTGGGTATTGCTATTTTGGCAAGTGAATTACACCCCAGAACAAAATATATGTTTTGGCAGACACTATTCTATTTTGCCAGCCACAGCTGAAACCACTGATTTATGGTATTGCTATTTTGGCAAGTGAATTACACCCCAGAACAAAATATATGTTTTGGCAGACACTATTATATTTTGCCAGCCACAGCTGAAACCACTGATTTATGGTATTGCTATTTTGGCAATTGAATTTCACCCCAGAACAAAATATATGTTTTGGCGGACACTATGAAACGTGGCCTGCAACTGCTGGGACACCAGATTCTGGGTATTGCTATTTTGGCAAGTGAATTACACCCCAGAACAAAATATATGTTTTGGCAGACACTATTCTATTTTGCCAGCCACAGCTGAAACCACTGATTTATGGTATTGTTATTTTGGCAATTGAATTTCACCCCAGAACAAAATATATGTTTTGGCGGACACTATGAAACGTGGCCTGCAAAAGCCGGGACACCAGATTCTGGGTATTGCTATTTTGGCAAGTGAATTACACCCCAGAACAAAATATATGTTTTGGCGGACACTATTATATTTTGCCAGCCACAGCTAAAACCACTGATTTATGGTATTGCTATTTTGGCAATTGAATTTCACCCCAGAACAAAATATATGTTTTGGCGGACACTATGAAACGTGGCCTGCAAAAGCCGGGACACCAGATTCTGGGTATTGCTATTTTGGCAAGTGAATTACACCCCAGAACAAAATATATGTTTTGGCGGACACTATTATATTTTGCCAGCCACAGCTAAAACCACTGTTTTATGGTATTGCTATTTTGGCAATTGAATTTCACCCCAGAACAAAATATATGTTTTGGCGGACACTATGAATCCTGGCCTGCAACTGCTGGGACAGCAGATTCAGGGTATTGCTATTTTGGCAAGTGAATTACACCCCAGAACAAAATATATGTTTTGGCAGACACTATTCTATTTTGCCAGCCACAGCTGAAACCACTGATTTATGGTATTGCTATTTTGGCAAGTGAATTACACCCCAGAACAAAATATATGTTTTGGCGGACACTATGAATCCTGGCATGCAACAGCTGGGACAGCAGATTCAGGGTATTGCTATTTTGGCAAGTGAATTACACCCCAGAACAAAATATATGTTTTGGCAGACACTATTCTATTTTGCCAGCCACAGCTGAAACCACTGATTTATGGTATTGCTATTTTGGCAAGTGAATTACTCCCCAGAACAAAATATATGTTTTGACGATACTATTATATTTTGCCAGCCACAGCTGAAACCACGATTTATGGTATTGCTATTTTGGCAATTGAATTTCACCCCAGAACAAAATATATGTTTTGGCAGACACTATGAATCCTGGCCTGCAACTGCTGGGACACCAGATTCTGGGTATTGCTATTTTGGCAAGTGAATTACACCCCAGAACAAAATATATGTTTTGGCAGACACTATTCTATTTTGCCAGCCACAGCTGAAACCACTGATTTATGGTATTGCTATTTTGGCAATTGAATTTCACCCCAGAACAAAATATATGTTTTGGCGGACACTATGAAACGTGGCCTGCAAAAGCTGGGACACCAGATTCTGGGTATTGCTATTTTGGCAAGTGAATTACACCCCAGAACAAAATATATGTTTTGGCAGACACTATTCTATTTTGCCAGCCACAGCTGAAACCACTGATTTATGGTATTGCTATTTTGGCAAGTGAATTACACCCCAGAACAAAATATATGTTTTGGCAGACACTATTATATTTTGCCAGCCACAGCTGAAACCACTGATTTATGGTATTGCTATTTTGGCAATTGAATTTCACCCCAGAACAAAATATATGTTTTGGCGGACACTATGAATCCTGGCCTGCAACAGCTGGGACACCAGATTCAGGGTATTGCTATTTTGGCAAGTGAATTACACCCCAGAACAAAATATATGTTTTGGCAGACACTATTCTATTTTGCCAGCCACAGCTGAAACCACTGATTTATGGTATTGCTATTTTGGCAAGTGAATTACACCCCAGAACAAAATATATGTTTTGACGGACACTATTATATTTTGCCAGCCACAGCTGAAACCACTGATTTATGGTATTGCTATTTTGGCAATTGAATTTCACCCCAGAACAAAATATATATTTTGGCGGACACTATGAAATGTGGCCTGCAACTGCTGGGACACCAGATTCAGGGTATTGCTAGTTTGGCAAGTGAATTACACCCCAGAACAAAATATATGTTTTGGCAGACACTATTCTATTTTGCCAGCCACAGCTGAAACCACTGATTTATGGTATTGCTATTTTGGCAATTGAATTTCACCCCAGAACAAAATATATGTTTTGGCAGACACTATTCTATTTTGCCAGCCACAGCTGAAACCACTGATTTATGGTATTGCTATTTTGGCAATTGAATTTAACCCCAGACAATAATCTATCCTTTGCCAGACAGCAGACAGTGTTATACTTATCTAGCCAAAGCTGGAACACCAGACTTAGGTGATTGGTATTTGGCCAATTGTATTAATCCCCTTAATAAAATATAGAAATTTCTTTCCTGAGTTTCTAGGGGTGACAATTAGCACAGCCAAGCCCCTGATGTAGGATATAGCAAAAGAAAAACTAGTATTGATGGATTGATGTACTTGGTGGCAGCTTCTTCTGGCGCACCACAAGTCACAAAATGGCCGCCGATCAACCCAGAAAATAAGTGACAGAAAAACGCTCTGTGCAGCCTAAAATCCAGCGAGCAAGTAACTAGCAGAAGTCTCTCCCACCTCTCTGTTCGTCGGTATGTAGGTATCGGGAGTCCACTGCCTGTAGAAGTACGTGTCGGCCTCTTCCTACACGTGGTGCGGTGAAGCCGTTTGTAGTTCCGCTGTGTCAGGTGCCGTATATCACGCGGGCTATACTGGCAGTGTAAAGGACCAATTAAGCAGTATCCTCCAAAGTCTCCAAAGTATTGTAGGTGGACTAACTCGGTATCGGGGGTCAGCAACCAGACGCGTTTCGGGGTGTGCAGATAAAACCCCTTCCTCAGTGGTGCACCTGACACAGCGGAACTACAAACGGCTTCACCACACCACGTGTAGGAAGACGCTGACACGTACCTCTACAGGCAGTGGACTCCCGATACCTACATACCTACGAACAGAGAGGTGGGAAGACCTATAGTCGAGACACGGTAAGACCGTATCTTTCTCCACTTGCGATCGCTTATACAGCGGGACGCCGCTGTACTTGTTGGAGCGGGACGCCGCTCAGGCCCATTAAAATACGGGTGGACAAATGATTTGTATAATAACACAGAGACATTAATTCCCTCCTTGGATGACTGGAGTTGTTCTATAAATTTGGGAGAGATCCTGTTCGATTAAAAGGCACGAGGACACTTTTTTTCTTTTGCAAAATTGCACAATTTAATTGCTTTTTCATATCGACACTTTTTTTATTTTACTTGTCACAGTATTTCATTGCTTATACCTATAGAATTTGATGTGACTTCCTTATTAGCACATGGCACTTTAATTGCATAAATGGTTTATACAGATTTTATATATATGTCCTATTAATAAATTTATCTATCTAGTGACCCATTATCTGGTGTGTGCCCTACCTTTTCTATTTATTATTTTTAACCCTACGATTTGGTGAGACCGTTAGGTACGGAGCACCACTTTTAGTACTTGTGCGACATTTCACCTATTCATATATATATATATATATATATATATATATATATATATGTATATAGTTATTTTTCAAACTGGTGTAAAGTAGAACTGACTTAGTTGCCCATAGCAACCAGTCAGATTCCACCTTTCATTTTTCACAGCTCCTTTGGAAATTGAAAGGAGGAATCTGATTGTTTTCTATGTGTGACTAAACCAGTTTTCCTTTGCACTAGTTTTGATAAATCTCCCCCCCTGTGTACTTCTATGTGTACATAGCATTGTGTGTTGTCACACTGTACTAATCTGTGTGAGAAAAGTGACCGCTAACTGTACGGACTGCACACAGTACTATATTCAAAACAGAGTGAATGTAGTGACAGCTGTCAGTAATGAAATCTATATCAGGCTTAGGCCCCTTGTAGACGAGAATTTGTCACGCTGCGAGTCTGCAGCGCAGCTCCCGGCCGGACCTCCCAGCACTAACGGGGTCGCATAGCAGTATATTAATTTATGATGCTATGTAACCCTTACAGTTCTGGAATGTATTGGATAACACTGGCAGCATTATGTCAGTGTTATCGAATACATTCCAGAATTGTAAGGGTTACATAGCATCATAAATCAATATAATGCTATGCGACCCTGGCAGTGCTGGGAGGTCAAGCCGGAAGCTGCGCTGCAGAGTCACAGCGTGGCAAACGCTCATCTGCAAGGGGCCTTATAACCCCATGGTTCTGACTGTAGATTGTTGCACTAACATTATCAGCAGAAATATCTATTACAGTCCACAAATAATGGACTTTATACAGAATGGAAAGTGAGAAATAGATCTGCTCATTACAAGCCATCTGTATGTAAGTGGCTGCTAGCTGTGCAGCTATGAGCTATGTAACAGGATGTGGGGGTGGGGCTGTGAAGCTATGAGCTATGTAACAGGATGTGGGGGCGGGGCTGTGCAGCTATGAACCATGTAACAGGATGTGGGGCGGGCTGTGCAGCAATGAGCTATGTAACAGAATGTGGGGGCGGGGCTGTGCAGCTATGTAACAGGATGTGGGGGCGGGGCTGTGCAGCTATGAACCATGTAACAGGATGTGGGGGCGGGGCTGTGCAGCTATGAACCATGTAACAGGATGTGGGGGCGGGGCTGTGCAGCAATGAGCTATGTAACAGAATGTAGGGGCGGGGCTGTGCAGCTATGTAACAGGATGTAGGGGCATGGCTGTGCAGCTATGAACTATGTAACAGGATGTGGGGGTGGGGCTTTGCAGCTATGAGCTATGTAACAGGATGTGGGGGTGGGGCTGTGCAGCTATGAGCTATGTAACAGGATGTGGGGGCGGGGCTGTGCAGCTATGAACTATGTAACATGATGCGGGGGCGGGGCTGTGCAGCTATGAGCTATGTAACAGGATCTGGGGGCGGGGCTGTGCAGCTATGAACTATGTAACAGGATGCGGGGTGGGGGTTTGGAAAGCTATGAGCTATGTAACAGGATGTGGGGGCGGGGCTGTGCAGCTATGAACTATGTAACAGGATGCGGGGTGGGGGTTTGGAAAGCTATGAGCTATGTAACAGGATGTGGGGGCGGGGCAGTGCAGCTATGTAACAGGATGTGGGGGCGGGGCTGTGCAGCTATGAACCATGTAACAGGATGTGGGGGCGGGGCTGTGCAGCTATGAGCTATGTAACAGGATGTGGGGGCGGGGCTGTGCAGCTATGAACTATGTAACATGATGCGGGGGCTGGGCAGCAGAGCTTGTGCCGCTGCATGTGAAATCCACAGGAACACCCTACAGAGCTGAAGAGACATGACATTTGTATGTCTATTATGCAAAAAGACTAAGTTAGCAAAATATGGACCACGGACTAGTGTTGATCGAGCACCAAAGTGCTCGGGTGCTCGGGCCGAGCACACCGGGATGCTCGGGTGCTCTACAGAGCACCCGAGCACAATGGAAGTCGATGGGAGACCCATAGCATTTAACCCGGTATCCCTTGCTCTGAAGAGAGGAGGGTGTCTGGTTCATAGGAAAAGGTCAGAAATTGATGGAAACACCACTGAAATGGTTCAGGAACAGCATAGGGATGAAGTCTGGATGCATCTTGGACTCCCAGGTCGTATACAAGGAGATATATAACTTATACCAGCCGTAAATATATAATTATATACAGGAGATACCCAGGTTATACCAGCATGGTCCATATCACTATATACAAGATAGATGTCTAACTTATACCAGCCGTAAATATATAATTATATACAAGCGAAACCCAGGTTATACCAGCTTGGTCCATATCACTATATACAAGAAGATGTCTAACTTATACCAGCCGTAAATATATAATTATATACAGGAGATAGCCAGATTATACCGGCATGGTCCATATTACTATGTACAAGAAGATCTCTAACTTATACCAGCTGTAAATATATAATTATATACAGGCGAGACCCAGGTTATACCAGCATGGTCCATATCACTATATACAAGAAGATGTCTAACTTATACCAGCTGTAAATATATAATTATATACAGGAGATAGCCAGGTTATACCAGCATGGTCCATATCACTATATACAAGAAGATGTCTAACTTATACCAGCCATAAATATATCATTATATACAGGAGATAGCCAGGTTATACCGGCATGGTCCATATCACTATATACAAGAAAATCTCTAACTTATACCAGCTGTAAATATATAATTATATACGGGAGATGCCCAGGTTATACCAGCATGGTCCATATCACTATATACAAGAAGATGTCTAACTTATACCAGCTGTAAATATATAATTATATACAGGCGATACCCAGGTTATACCAGCATGGTCCATATCACTATATACAAGATGTCAAATTTATACCAGCTGTAAATATATAATTATATACAGGAGATAGCCAGGTTATACCGGCATGGTCCATATCACTATATACAAGAAGATCTCTAACTTATACCAGCTGTAAATATATAATTATATACAGGAGATGCCCAGGTTATACCAGCACGCTTTATATCACTATATACATAAAGATGTCTAACTTATACCAGCTGTAAATATATAATTATATACAGGCGATACCCAGGTTATACCAGCATGGTCCATATCATTATATACAAGAAGATGTCTAATTTATACCAGCTGTAAATATAAAATTATATACTGGAGATAGCCAGGTTATACCAGCATGGTCCATATCACTATATACAAGAAGATGTCTAACTTATACCAGCTGTAAATATATAATTATATACAGAAGATAGCCAGCTTATACCAGCATGGTCCATATCACTATATACAAGAAGATGTCTAACTTATACCAGCCTTAAATATATAATTATATACAGGCGATACCCAGGTTATACCAGCATGGTCCATATCACTATATACAAGAAGATGTCTAACTTATACCAGCCGTAAATATATAATTATATACAGGAGATAACCAGGTTATACCAGCATGGTCCATAACACTATATACAAGAAGATCTCTAACTTATACCAGTTGTAAATATATAATTATATACAGGAGATAGCCAGGTTATACCAGCATGGTCCATATCACTATATACAAGAAGATCTTTAACTTATACCAGTTGTAAATATATAATTATATACACGAGATAGCCAGGTTATACCAGCATGCTCCATATCACTATATACAAGAAGATGTCTAACTTATACCAGTTGTAAATATATAATTATATACAGGAGATGCCCATGTTATACCAGCATGGTCCATATCACTATATACAAGAAGATGTCTAATTTATACCAGCCGTAAATATATAATTATATACAGGAGATACCCAGGTTATACCAGCATGGTCCATATCACTATATACAGGAAGATGTCTAACTTGTACCAGCCGTAAATATATAATTATATACAGGAGATAACCAGGTTATACCAGCATGGTCCATATCACTATATACAAGAAGATGTATAACTTATACCAGCTGTAAATATATAATTATATACAGGCGATACCCAGGTTGTACCAGCATGGTCCATATCACTATATACAGGAAGATGTCTAACTTATACCAGCCGTAAATATATAATTATATACAGGCGAAACCCAGGTTATACCAGCATGGTCCATATCACTATATACAAGAAGATCTCTAACTTATACCAGCCGTAAATATATAATTATATACTGGAGATAGCCAGGTTATACCAGCATGGTCCATATCACTATATACAAGAAGATGTATAACATACCAGCCGTAAATATATAATTATATAGAGAAGATAGCCAGGTTATACCAGCATGGTCCATATCACCATATACAAGAAGATGTATAACATACCAGCTGTAAATATATAATTATATACAGGAGATACCCAGGTTATACCAGCATGGTCCATATCACTATATACAGGAAGATGTCTAACTTATACCAGCCGTAAATATATAATTATATACAGGAGATGCCCAGGTTATTCCAGCATGGTCCATATCACTATATACAAGAAGATGTCTAACTTATACCAGCTGTAAATATATAATTATATACAGGAGATGGCCAGGTTATACCAGCATGGTCCATATCACTATATACAAGAAGATGTCTAACTTATACCAGCTGTAAATATATAATTATATACAGGAGATAGCCAGGTTATACCAGCATGCTCCATATCACTATATACAAGAAGATGTATAACTTATACCAGCTGTAGTAGTAGAAAAGGCACGGCAGCACTCCAATAGAGGTGAAAAAAGTGAATCTGTTTATTCCCCAAAGATGCAGCAACGTTTCGACTGCTATGCAGTCTTTGTCAAGCCATACAAAACATGTGCCATAGTGAAGTATATAAAGGCATATCAATAAAGTGCATAATCAATCAATCAATCAATAATGTAATCAAGTATAAAAGTGACCATTAAAATACATAAAATTGTTTAAAAATCATATCCACAACATGTGCAATGCATATCATCTGTGTTAATGAATATATAATGTATAAGATGGTGCAGTATAAAGTGCCATAACTTCAATTCATATAAATTCTAAAATGATTAGTTAAGTGTAACACCTGTGCATAATTGGTGTAGTTAAAAAAGATATAATAAAGTCTCACAGTTGGAATGAACGGCAGGTCCGCTTTGGCGTCTCAACAGAGTTAATGCGCATGTGTCTGAGACAAACATCGCGTTGTTTCAGACGTCATGGCATCCTGATTTGCCCTATTTAAAAATGGCCACCGCTATCTGCATTGCTATGAGGGCGCATGTCAAATGCCCTTACTTCAGCAGGCCAGTCCCACAGATCACATGACATCTGTCATTATCACATCGGGCAACATTGTCAACATTTAACCTTCACAGGGGTCTTATGGGGAGACTGGGAACCGCTCGACATCCCGATCAGGGGTATTACCCCCTGTATCATGGGTCGTGCAGTTCACACCGGGAGCGTCATGTCCGCGTCAGCGGCACATCACAGCTTCCATCTCCACTCAAATCACTCCCCCTTTTTTTGGGGGTAGCGCTGCCGCGGATACAGTGACAGCACCACTCCATCAGGGATAGTGTTACCCCACAGGTACAATCGCACATATCATCACACATACTCCTGTGGTCCTGTCCTGCTGAAACCAATATGTGTGGCTGTGGAGACATCCCATAGTGGGATAGTATCCACAACCCACCCATGTTTAAAACAAAAAACAGGGAAAAGATAGGGCAACATCAGTCAATGTTCGGATTAAAAATCCTATACAAAAAATAGGCCAGGCGTTCCCGTCGTGCATTCTCAACCGGATAGTTTCAGTCTTGTGGTGACTTAAGGCTTTTATGATCTATAAAGAAGAAAAAATAATATTTTTGAATGTCATCATAAAATCGGCACATGCTGTCACCCATAAATTGAAAGGGAAGGATAGATTGCACACATATCATGGGACACTTCCTAAATAACCCTAAACTCCACATTCAGTCCCCTAGTTTTTAGGGTCTGTAAGGTAAAAATCCAATAGAGCTCTCTTTTTTTAGGAGAGCAACTCTGTCACCGCCCCTTCTTCCAAATACAACCTGTTCCAAAATCCTAAACCTAAGATCTTTTTCTGTGTGTTTCATCTCTTTGAAATGTTTGGAAACCGGCAAGTCCATCCTGCCTTGTCTGATGGTATATCTGTGATAGTTTAATCTGGTTTTCAGATCCCACGTGGTCTCCCCCACGTACCACAAATTACAGGGGCACGTGAGGAGATAGACCACGTGAGTCGAGTCACAAGTTAAGAACTGACGTATTCTGAAAGTTCTATCTGTACGTACATCATGGAAGGAATTACCCCTTAATAGCAAGGGGCAGTTGACACAGTTAAAACAAGGGAAACATCCAGTGCGTGTGGAACCCCAGCTGTAAATATATAATTATATACAGGCGATACCCAGGTTATACCAGCATGGTCCATATCACTATATACAGGAAGATGTCTAACTTATACCAGCCGTAAATATATAATTATATGGCGTACAGGCTTATACCACAGCGTTAACTGCTCATATACAGGAAGATGTCTAACTTATACCAGCCGTAAATATATAATTATATACAGGCGATACCCAGGTTATACCAGCATGGTCCATATCACTATATACAAGAAGATCTCTAACTTATACCAGCTGTAAATATATAATTATATACAGGAGATAGCCAGGTTATACCAGCATGGTCCATATCACTATATACAAGAAGATGTATAACTTATACCAGCCGTAAATATATAATTATATACAGGAGATACCCAGGTTATAACAGCATGGTCCATATCACTATATACAAGAAGATGTATAATTTATACCAGCTGTAAATATATAATTATATATAGGAGATAGCCAGGTTATAGCAGCCTGGTCCATATCACTATATACAAGAAGATGTCTAACTTATACCAGCTGTAAATATATAAGTATATACAGGAGATAGCCAGGTTATACCAGCATGGTCCATAAAAATAGATATTATGTAAAAAGGCTGAGATGTATCTTTTCTCCAGAATGTTATTCAGATACAAATAATGTGTTTCACCTCATGCTTTGCTGCTTGGACGGACAGTTGACTACCTGAGATATCTAGTAGGGGAGGAGACTCGAGCATCGGGTTCGAGCACACGGGATGTTCGGCCAAACACTGCCGAGTGCCGAGCATTGGTGTTCGGCCGAGCATGCTCTCTCAACACTACCACGGACCCATTGAAAACTAAGTCCCCACAAATAAAATGCAAATGACACACAGGCTGCATCATTATTTTGTGCATCCATGATTTGCAAACAACAAAACGGATATGGTCATTTGCATGGGGCCTAGAATGCGCATATGTCATAAACAATGGTGCAGAAAAAAAATCTATACAGTACAAATTTACTAAAATTACTATTTTACAATGCATATCCTGTCATAGCCTTCACACAACTAGTTCCTGCACAGCATACTTCTATTCTTACACCATTCAGCACCTGCACAAATAACAACCAAAGCAGAAACAACACATATACAACACTAGATATTACAATCTGCACAGAATAACTGTAACGCTCCAGAGTGGCATTACCACTTCTGCACCCAGCTACTATCTCTAATGGGCTAACAAAACGTCATGTTATGTATTTGGTTCAGGTCCTATACACTGTGCATTTTTAATGTTTGTAACTGTTATGTTCAAATGTAATATGCCTGGTTCACCAGCAGGTGGCAGAAAATATGGCAGAGCTACAGTTAGATAGAATGGAACCTTCCATTCCATCCTAACCCCCCTCTGTGGAGAAGTGGGCGAGCCCCACTTCCTGCAGAAAGGATGGGTCTCAGTTTCTAGTTAGTTCGAGCTTACCCCCTGCTAGGGAAGGGTGTGCAGGGCACGTTTCTGCTGGACTTGCCTAAGCCAAGCCATCTCCCTCAGCTCTGCTGGCCATGGAGGCCAAAGCTTAAATCCTCAGAAGTCAGGAAGAAAATTCTAGAGACAGACCAGACTAAAGAGAGAAGTGCAGCATGCAAGAAAAAGCAGTACAGCAGAGCCAGAGAGTAACAGATGTAGCAGAGATGAGTTTGCCTGCCAGTTTTAATGCTAAAGCCTGCTGGGACCAAGGTAAAGTTTGCAGATTGTCTTGGATGAGCATTTATTTAAGTAAAGATGCTGTTCAACTTTATATAAGGTCTGGACTCAATTATTTCTTCCAATTCCTCAATTATTCCCCCATTCATTACTTCGGAGTCCAGTCATATCCAGGTAGGAGCACCGACACACATATAAAGGGACATTTTAGGCCGCATTATATCACTCGGTATTCCTATACCTGGGTCACGTTACATAGGGCCCTGGGCGGAGGCGCCCGTTGCATAACCAGCACAAAGCAAGTCAGAGTCAAAGTGGGATTTGTGGGGCCTGACAATGGAAGTTCCAAATGGGATTCTCTACTGGTAAACATTTGAGGCCCATCAATGTGCCAGAGCTTGGGTTTTCTAGAAGATACTCAATTAATCTAATGGAACTCTTTGCACCCGTTCACATGGTGCAGCATGGCGCGGTGGCCATTGCTGCCTTGGTGCTGTGCTGGTGGAGTGGTGGGGCACAGAGCCAGGTTGACTTTGCTGCACAGTGGGGGCACTGTGTGGCTGCTGGGTCCCACCGACTGCTGCTGCGGTGTTGGGGCGCCGGTGGTCGCCACGCAGTGCTGTGCCAAAGTTAGAGTAGGCCCCCACTTGAAGAGGCAACCTCGTAGTGGTAAGTGGGCCTATGCTCTTTGATCAAACTGTATACCAATGCCTCATTTATGCACAGCATAGGGTATATGTATTAAAAATTGGGCTGAGAAGCCATGTTTAATTATGCTGAGAAACAGTTGTTATTTCAAAAGCATAGTATTGAGGATGTGCGATCCAGTTTAACTCTTACATGTCATACATAATCTAATGGGTCAGTCTTGCCCTGAAGAAAGTCATATACCTACAAGCCTGCTTCTTATATTAGTAAGTAGACTCACTGTTATGAATAAAGAAGTTATAAAGAAATACAGAGTCACTGTACTAGACCGCCACCAGTAAACTGTTAGTCTTCTATCTACCTTCCTTCACCACTCCAGTTAATAGATGTAAGGCTATTCTTAATTTTTTAACAACGCCTGACACAAGGCCACTTGGACTTGCTAGGGATCCAGGATATGTCTGCAAGGTAAGGTGGCAGAAAACACGTGCAAGCTCAAGGGAAACAGTCATATTAGATGCCAAGGTGTAGCAGAAGAGTAGAATCAGTCAGGGTTAAATCCAGGGGAGTCAGAGGCTGAAGCAATAGACAAGGGGTTAATTAAGAGACAAGCCAAGGAGTCTAAGCCGCCAGGAGAATCAAAAGAAGCAATAGAAGTGGATAAGGGATAAATCCTGTAGCAATCAAGGTTAATGTACTATAAGGTCCAGCATAAATGCAATACTATTCTAAGCAAAAAGAACAACTTTATCCAGGACTAAAAAAAATTACAGACACTGTCAAGCAGTAATTGCCTGACTTAATTCCCCTGCCTGGCTCTGGGAATGGACATTGAGCTAGGGGTTCGATTAGCCTAACTTCCAGACTCACTGATAGGATGACCGTCCAGAGTTTGGCTCGTTGGCATGAGAGCCCCTTGGAACAGCCATACATCTCCCCGAGTACTGCTGCGCTGATCGAAGCAATGACTGTTGTGTGGAGAAGCAGCCAGCACAGGAACATGGCTGAGTAAGTACTGGACACTCAAGTTTCAGGCAAAAAACTAAACTCTTGCATTGCCATCTAATCGAATTTAACAAGGACGCACGTAATTTGAAAGTGTCGAGGATGGTACTATTTTTTACTATTATAAAATGTCACAATAGCAATGCATCGAGAAATAGATTTTCTTTTTTACAAGGATCCATAGGGTTATAGTCACAGAAGTTCAAATGCAGCTAAGTGGTTTGCAAGCTTATGCCTGTGGGCCATAGCTTGTTATTGAGCTGACCTGACCTGACCTGGAGACAAACTAACTACAATTTCTGATGCTTAAGATTGCAGAATGGTTGTTTGTCTTTATAACCTTATTGTAGCAAAAGCAGTAAGGCCTCATGCATATGAACGTATTTTATTTGCGTGTCTGTTCCGTTTTTTTTGCGAACCGTACACGGGACCATTAATTTCAATGGGTCTGCAGAAAAAATGATAGTCAATCTGTCTGCATTCCATTTCAGTATTTCCATATATCCGTTCCGCAAAAAGATAGAACGTGTCCTATTATTGTCCGCAAATAGCGTTCCATGGCTCTATTCAAGTCAATGGGTCCGCAAAAAATATGGAACGCACACGAAACCCATCCGTATGTCATCCGTATTTTGCAGATCCATTCTGTAGAAATACTAGGCCCAGCCCACTTAGCACATGTGTTTGGTGTTTAGAAACATTAGCTGAGCACATGTGCTAGTTGCAGAAACCGGCCGCAACTCATCTACCTTGGCTGACAAGACAGAATGGATGTGGAGAGGTTAATTTTACTTATAGAAGAGCGTGACTACTTGTGGGACACCCGCAGCGATTCCTATCATGAGCGGATTACTAAGGAGCGGGCATGTGAGGAGGTCACTTGTGAGATGCTGGCCAGAGAGTGGGAGAAGGGGAATTCTTCCAAAAGGTGCAAATTAAGTAAGCCAACGCATGCCGATGTTTTTTTGCTCTGAAAATGTGCATTGTTTATGTCTACCTTTGATGCACTGCCCGATATATAGGGGAAGCAGGGAAATGAGGTTTTGCTTTTGGGAAAGTGCACCCTGGGGATGTTCCAAAATAGTTATATTCTTTGTCAGCTTCCACGGCACTATACATCGATATAGTACTTCAGCGATAGCCACCTGTACCTCTCCTGCTGTAGTGAAACTACTATTCCCACCATGCCCTGCGGTAGGCTAATCTCTTTATTAAATCTGGACATGCTTGGAGTAGTAGTTAGTAAACAGCTATAGAGTTGCATTTTGTCCATCCCTTTATTTTAACTATATAATGTTTTACAACTGTTTGAGAACTGGCACGTTTCCCTGGTTACAACAACCCTGCTATCCAGCAGCGGTGGCCATGCTTGCACAGTATAGGAAAAAGTGCTGGGGTAGTCCTGCTCTTTTTCCTGTACTGTGCATGCGCTTTCACTGCAGCTGGATTTCATGGTGTTCATAACCATGAAAACAAGAAGTGTAGGAAGTGATTTTAAAATGAAGCCAGTTAGCGTAGGAAGAAATGTGGGTAATAAAAATATATTATAAAGTGGCTTGTATTCATGTTTTAAACATTATAAATGCTATCTGCAGAGGTGACCCAACCCCTTTAGAATCAAATAAACTGTAATGTGTTTAGACGGCCATTGAATGTATATGCCCCAAGTAAACTGTAAAAAACATGTGTATAGCAATAACACAATTTTAGTACAATACAGGTTACTGTAGATGGTATAAACATACTATAAATAATGTTTTTCCATACATACATTTTGTTTAACAATTTGTACACATGTGCATTTATAAGTGTGTGTGTACATATACATTTAGAGTGGTTGTTATGTTATATTTCTACAGAGCAATGAGTGAAGACCTGCTGCCAAGATGAGTTTCGGCGGGAACTGGTCATGTCACAGGGACACAGTGGTGATGGGGGCTTAGAAAGAAGCCATATCTGTATACCAGACAGCTATACTTTTTGCGACCTGTGCTGGATCTTGGGCCGTGAGTACCAAATGTATTTACTAGTTGTTATCATTTTATACATGCAAAAAAAAGCTTGATTTTGGCTTTTATTTAGTATGAATGATAACAGCATAGAAGTAATTTTTGATGCAATGCTCTTCCTTGTACTGGATTGCACATGACTGGTACACTTTCTTCTCAGCCGGTAATATACTGCCCTTGTTCAGACCATGCTAGAAGAAGACTTCCATCTAGCATTGTTTTTCCTGACATGACCTGCACAAATGGGTGACATCTGAAACAGCTGAGGATAACAATAAGGAACATCCATCTGTGCAGGTCCCATCAATAGCTCGTCAACATTGCTAGGCGGAAGTCAGTGTCTACCATAGTGTGGACATGGATAGTACATCACTGCCAGTACTGAAACAGACCTTGCCCTCTGCAATGCAGCACATTACTAATGGGAACAATGGACCGAGACATTACCAAATAATTTACTTACTTTAAACTACATGAGATAAGAAGGGTTTATTTGGGGGGCCATTTGGGAACCCAAATAACCACTTCATTGAGAGCTTCTCCAGCCTTTTAATAATGACAAGCAATACTCAAAATAGTTCATCAATATGTTAAATGGCTGCAAGACCCCTGTATTCCAGTGTGGGTTCTTAAATGTGTTTTATATGGTCATACCCTTTTTACACACATTGTTTATTCAAACTGATCTCTCATTCACAGCACCGTTGAGAGCCTGGAGGAACAAGGGGGTAATGCAACGAGCCCTACTGAGAATAAGCAAGCTGGTAGTCCCCTGGAATCCTCTCGTCCTGGGATTGAAAAGGCCGAAAGTGTTGAGCAGCTAATTTGTCTTGAGAGACAGGAGGAGTCTTCGGCTTTGGAGAGAGCTGTTGCTCTGCCATCCAGCCCAGAATGACCCAGGAGACAGCCACAGCGGAGAAGGGGGGCTCAAGACATACTGGTTCTTGCGCCAAATACTCGAGCCCTGATTGATACTCAGGTGCTCGAGTATTTGAGCCAGAGAAGAAATGAAGGGAGGTAGGAGCAAATGCTAAGTGGGCTAGCTCACCTTATTTAAAATTTTTCCATAGAGAAAAAATGCATATATGTGTCAATTATGGCTTCTGTGGCCACCATAATCTATTCGCCAAAGTATTCTATGGAGCTGGTGCAGACTGTGAGTAACATGAAGCAGCAGGCTTTATTGTTATGCACAGAACCACAACCTGGGCCCAGCATGTTGTCACTACATGTTTGGCCCAGCTCATATTCACATCCCCTATACTCCCAGGACCATGAATATGGTTCCCAGCCGTATTTTCAAGGCCCCAGAATGCCAACACCAAAGTCATGTGGCTGCCCCTCCTGCACATGGGCCCGGATCTTTCATCAGGGAGCTTATGAACTTATAATTTTCTTTTAGTTTGTGTTGTTTTTTTTTATAGTGGCTGAACGATAAGCCAATCTTGTTTGTTACTTTTCATTTATCATATAAAAAATTATGAAAACTAAAATGTGCATATACTTTAAGACAACCATACATATGCCAAAAGATATTTTAAATGTTCTAAGTGCTGGGATAACCTCCGAAGCCAGGACCTAGGACAGCGTCTTTAAGTGTTCTGCATGCCTAAAGAAAGAAAAAATGTTGTTAATAGTGATGAGCGGCAGTGGCAATATTCGAATTCGCGATATTTCGCGAATATTTGGGCGAATATTTGCCATATATTCGAAAATTCGCAAATTCGTAATCTCCAGACATTATTTTCTTGTTTGCGAAAAATTCGCATAAAAAAATTCGCATACCTTTTAAATACCAGTTTATGCGAATTTTTATGCTAATTTATGCGAATTTTCTATGCGAATTTTCGCAAACAAGAAAATAATGACATTATTTTCTTGCTTGCGAAAATTTGCATATAAAAAATTCGCATAAACGAATATTCGCAATTGCGAATATATTTTGCGATATTCTAAATATTCGCGAATTCTCGAAATGCTGATATTCGAGATTAAAATTCGCAATTCGAAAATTCGTGATCAACACTAGTTGTTAAAACTATCAAAACAGGTGGGCACGTCATCAAACATTAAATATGTCCTAAACATATAATTATGGACGTATTAAAGGGTTTTTGTAGACAAAAAAATGAACATGAATTAACACAGACAGATGTTTTTAAGTTTTGGCTACAGTTTAACCCCAGCCCACAAGCCAACATCAAGGGTCCTCTTTGTCTTGTGAGTCCTTATACTATCTACATATAATCCCCCTCCCCCCACCAAAATAAAAAAAACTCACTAGGACACAACAAAAACTATGATGACCAGAGTCCAGATCACTTCATAGTCTGCCATGAACTATGTCAATCTGCCACGGCAATTCACCCTCGGGACTTGAAAAATATTCTTCATAGAGGTTCCGAAATGCAAGCCCTACAGTTCCAGGTCGTCCTCCAGATGAAGAAGATGTACCAGGTTCTAATAAATCAACTTCTGAGGGAGCATCATGAATCCTGACGAAGTTATGCAGGATCACACATGCTTGAATAACCAAGGTGGCATTCTCCGGTGCCATCTGTAAGAATGACAGTAATACTCTCCACTTGTGTGTGAGTATTCCAAACACACACTCAACATACTGACGTGATCTACTCAGCCGATAGTTGAAGATACATCTGCTGTCATCCAGGTTGCTTTTGGGGAAGCGGCGCATGACATGTGGTGAGAAAGCAAACCCTTCATCAGCCATAATTACAAATGGAGCCGTGGTCCTGCAGAACCTGGCATTCTTTTAGGTTTTGGGCTAGTTGGTTGACTTTAAGTCTCTCACACATTCTAGAAGAACTGAAAACGTGCGCATCTGCAGTGTTCCCATAGGCCCCAATATCCACAATTATTAACTTGTAATTACTGTCAGCCAAGGCCAAAAGCACTAAAGAAAAATATTGTTTATAATTGTAGCCGAACCCTGAGTGAGGCGGCTTCTTAACACATATGTGTTTGCCATCCAGTGCCCCGATGCAGTTTGGGCTCCGCCTTGGGCTCTGGCATCACCGCTTCCCGGAGTCACTGCCAAATCAAATCACAGGTCTGACAAACTATTCGAGAAATAATGAAGACTCCCAGCACGAACTTAAAATGCAGAGATGCAAATGAATTCCCAGTTGCCAAAAATCAGGAAAAACATAAAATAATATTAATGCAACATAGAAATACTCTCACACCAAAAATACACACCAAATCTAAATATGCACATTATCACATTGTAGCTACACTATCACACATATTACATATAGCAAAAATAGTTAAATTTAATAGAAATTCAACAAATGCATACCTCAATGTCACTATGAGCCGTTCCTCAGGAGAAATGCAGTGCCTCATATTTGTGTCCTGGTATGTGAGGCCAGGGGCGGAGTCGTTAACAAGTCATAGCTGTTCACAAACATACGACAATACCCATGACATTTCTCAGGATGCTGTTCCAGATCCATGTACAGCGTGTGGAAGTGACACTTCCTGCTTTGCTGAGAGACAATTGGGTGAACCCAATGACGCCTCCTCCTCCTCGGTTCCATGTTCGGCATATTTGGCTGCTGTTGCTGTTGCTGAGAAAGCAGAAAGCACAAGAGAACCAGTTCCTCTGAATTGTCAGCCATGATACAACAGATAACAGTAGCCAGAAACCAATGTCTCCCAAACACAGAATTCCAACTAAGTTCTCAATGCTGCAATAAGCTGCAAAAAATGGAGTAACAACAATCACATGACCAAGTTATATAGGAGGAGTGAAAAAGGGGATGTGTCCAAAAATAATTACCAAGTTCCTGTGTCTGTTTGCAATCTGCAAAAACCGGATGGCATATGGAAAGCATATGGAGACTTTTTTGAAGAAATACAGAACGGAAACAGAAACACTACAAAAAACGGAACAACGGATCCGTGAAATACGGACCGCAAAATTCATACAGTCGTGTGCATGAGGCCTAACTCATATATAAATGGACAAGCTGCAAAGATTAACTGGCACTCTGCAGGCACCATGCAAAGGAACAATTTGACTGTAATTATTTCAGGTTACAAGTTTTCATAGAGTTTATGTTTACCCTTTGGCATTTGAATATCTGAATGAAGTCAGTGGGCATGAACTTCACTTTTCAGTTTCTTTTAATATTTTACACTTTGAACTGAATGATTTATAAGAAGCACTATAAAGTACCAATTGACTACTATTTTAAGGATAGTAGCATTTTAGTTAGTCTGTTACTCATTCAATTTTAGCGTAAAGGGGTTGTTTCACGTCAGAAAATAGCATTTATTATGTAGGGAAAGTTAATATAAGGCACTTACTAATGTACTTCGATTATCCATATTGCTTCCTTTGCTGGCTGGATTCATTTTCTATCATATTATGCACATCTCGTTTCCATGGTTACGACTAGAGATGAGCAAAGTGTTTGAAAATTTGATTCGGCTGCTTCGTCGAATTTAAAATAAAAAATTCCTTTGTAACGAATTACTACATCATGAAGCGCCTTTCTTTCTAAATAGTGGGTGCAATGACATGGCCGCCCACACCCCCCATCATTGTATCCCTCAGATGCCACATTCATACATGATCGCGGCATCTGATAGCAATAATCCGGTGTAAAATTAAAAAATAAATAAATAAACCATACTTACCTGATCCATTTGCCCTCAACGGGCCGGCTGCCGTCATCTTGCTTGATGATCTGGTGTGAAATCTTGCGTGGCCCTAGATGACGTCATCATGACGTCATACGTCACCACGCACAGGATTCAGGCTAAAATCTTCAAGCGAGATCATGGCAGCTGGCCCATTGCAGATAAGTATGATTTTTTTTTTTATTTTTTTTAACTATTTCAGGTTAAATCGATTTCCTACCATGAAGCACGGGGAAATTAGGCTTCACGGCAAATAAAATTTATCCTAAAATTCGTATAGGACCAGAGAGGCCGACATTTTTTCCTATAGTGTGCAAGCACGAGCACCACTGATGGATTACAGGGAGGCAATCTTGATAACAACAATACATTAATAAGTGGCTTGTATTAACTTTAACTGTATTAACATGATAAATGCCACTTGCTGCAGTGACAAAACCCCTCTAATTCTTGATTAGTTCAAGATTTTGTTTAAAAGCCAAGTATGTATCTATCTATCTATCTATCTATCTATCTATCTATCTATCTATCCATCTATCTTTAAATAAGCTTTATTGCCAGGACTAGATACATTTTAGCATTGCCAAAGCAAATGAGGAGAAATTGGGTATGGATAAAGAATGGGCATAGGGACACATTGAGGGCGGTAGTATAGAAGTCCATGGAATATCATGCTCCTCTCAGTCTATGGCAGGCACTAACATATTCTGCTGCTATGTCTGCTGTGTTTTCCTCTCCCCCAGCATTATGAATAGTTTCTCTTCCTCCTCCATGGAGGTGAAGTCTGGGAAAAGATGTCTCCTGAAGTGATTGTCCCTCACTGCTTAGTATTTAGGGTTCAACAGCAGGATGTTAACCTCATGCTCTACTACCTCCTGGTCACACTGCTGTGCCCTGCTTTCTCTGGGCTTGTATTTCTGTTGGTGCTGCACGTATTCGATTACCATGCCATTGGCATTCAGTCGATACTGGCTTAAAAAACTGTTGGTCTTTGTGGGGTTGGTGGGTTTTTCCAAATATGGAGCCAGCTTGTACTTCCTGTGTAGATGCTGTTATACTGTTAGTTTCTGTGATTTTCTTATGTCATTCCTCCATATGCTGATATATTCCTCTTTTCCCTTGCATAATGTATTCTGGATTTGACCTTTTGTCAGGCTGTACTGGTTGGTGGCTTGGTCAGGTTGGGTTTCGGTGAGTTCTGGGTTGCTTTGTATTTTTGAGGGCTTCTTAGTGTAGCAAGGCTTTTTGATGGTAGAAACTTTGACTGCTGTTATGTAGAAGGGCCTAGAATGATAATGCTCTCTTCTCTGACGGCAAGGTGTAATAGGAATCTGCCCAGCTCTGCTCTACTAGTGCTGTTTGAGGTGCTTTGATGAACTTTGATAAACTTGGAGAAGGTGTTTGCAAAATTCCACGTGGAATATTTATTTTGGCATGGAACCAATTTTGACCATTCTGGGCATATAGCCAGACCCCACACTTTACTGCCATACAGGTGGATTGGGACAATAATGCTTTCAAAGATTGTAACCCTGACAGTCACTGGTGGTTTTAAATAGTACAGACACCTTCTGATGGCATAGAAGGTTTTGCATACTTTATCTATCAGTATTTTTATGGCTCGTTTAAAGCTTTCAAATTGGCTGATTCATTGGCCCAGGTAGATGTACCTGTTGTTTGGTTGGTTAAGATTTCTCTGCTGATGGGAATGATGGGCAGGGCCCATGATGTGCTGAACTTCTTCAGGATTTGTAGGTTGTCCTGGAGACCTTTCTCAGTTGGTGATAACAATAGTCTGCATACAGCAGAAATGTCACCTCTGTGCCCTGGAGGGTGTGACCTGGTGCTGAGGAGTACTCCTGATGTGGATATTGAAGATATGGATGTTGAAGAGCATTGCACTGATGCGACAGCCCTGCCTGACTCCTTGGCTCTGCTGCAAATAAACCATTTTCCTCCCATTTACCCTCACACTGCATCTGTTCTTGGGGTAGGAGCTTCTCATACGTTTTTCCCCAAATTACGCTTTCCTAAAGTTTCAGGAATAGGCCAGGGTGCCACACTGAGTCAAAGGGCTTCTAAAGTCCACACAACAGACATAGATCTTTCCATGCTTATATTGTGTCATGATTCTTGATTAAGCTGGTTGTAGATGTGGTCTGTGGTGGGGTGGTTTGGCACGAAGTCTGCTTTGGATTTGCTGAGAACATTGTGCTGGGTAGGAAAGCTGAGGATCTGTTCATTCAGTACACTGTTGAAAAGTTTTCCCAGGTTGCTGCAGGCACATCCCTCAGTAGTTGGCTGTGCTGTACCTGTCTTTACTCTTGTATATGGAGGTAAAGAAGCCTTGGGTAATGTAGCCAGTGTAACACCATTGTCACCGATGATACCTGGCTATTTGGGTGGATTGTTCTTAATTTGCACCAGGTATACTGTTTCTTTGTCCATTGTTTTGGGGAGGCAGTCAGGGAAATTTGCTATTGTTTAATGTATCTTTCCTGTAGCTGTCTGATTTTCACAGCAACTTGAATCAACTATGCAGTGCCTTTTGGTCTGACTAGCAAACCAGCAGATGTATGGGAAAGGACCTGCTAATTACATCACCTTTGGATTGCATTAGCCTCCCGTACTTTGTATAAGGAGCCATTCAGCCTTTCTGGCTGAAGTGGAAAAGCTGTGTCATCAGAGTTACATTACGCAGTTGGATTAAACTGACAACCAATGATGGAACAACGATTATCTTCCACCAATCCTATGGGGGCCAATGCACTGAAATGGTGGCTGAGGGCAATAAAAGGGCAGCTGCCCCTGTTATCGGCGGCTAATTTACAGGACGTCAGCCTATAGAGTATGGTTCCAGCTAGTGGTGGACCTCAGAACTGCTCTTCTGCTCAACCTCGAGCCTACGGGTTCTGTTGGAGGGTCCAGGTTGGGATGATAGGGTCACTTGGCCACATGCCTCCCTGTGCATGGCCAGCTCCCTAAGCTTGCTGCTACCTCCTCTATGTGGGTACCTGCCCAAAGTGGGGTGCTACTGGCTGGGGTTGTTGCTCCTTGGTCCCCCCAGAGTCATGGAGGTTTAATCCCTGGTGAGTCAGTGGAAGGGTGAATCGCTGTCATCTGTGCCATCCTGTGTTCTTGCTGGGACTATATTTTATGCTGCTGACTGTTGGTTATCCAATAAAGTCTTCCCGGAGCATTGTACCCTCACTCTGTGTTGTCTAAGTAGTGTTACACCTACAGCAAAGAAGCACAGGCGTTTTGGTTGTTTGAGCCCTGCGCAGTCTTAATAAGGATAGCCAGGCCGGCAGATGAGGGTACCCACCGACACCCGTGTCTCCACAGCCGGCACTCAGCACAACATTGAGGAATTTTGCTATTGTTTGGATACCTGTCAGGCTATATTTTACCATTCCTGGGAGGATTGTATCTAGGCCGCTGAATGTTTTACCCTTTATCAACCAGATCTTCTCTGTTATCTCATGCAGTGTGATTGGTATATCCAGAGGGTATTGGAAATATTTAATTTTTTTCCTCCATATTCTTCAGTTTTTTGTTCTTGGCTTTGGTCCTCCTTTAGGATGTCTTTATACTGGTCTTTGAAGTACTCGACCCAGATGTTGCTCTTTTTGGATGTGGAGGTTATATTTTGTGCCCATGTGTTTCCATAGTTCCCAGACAGAGTTGCCTTGGAGGGTGGCTTGGAGTTTGAGTAATTTGGTTGAGATGTGACAATGCTTCTTTTTTTTTCTTCTCAGGATGGTTTTGTATTACCTTTGTTTAGGCTTCCCTTGAAGTAGGCTTTCCTTGGACTTGTTGTTTGGGTCAGTTTTTTTTTTATTTATTTGAGGCCATTCTTGGGGCCTTCCTTGTTTTACACTCTTTGTCAAACCAACTGTTGGGATGTTGTCTTTTTAGCCTTGTTATTGCATCTCTGGTCTGTTGATAGCCTCTATATATTTTGGTGGTTTGCTTGTGGATTTAATGTATAGGAGCAGTTGGTTGTGGTCTGATAGGTATGTGACTATGAAGGCACCGACATTTATAGGGTCCATATCTTGATGGCCTAGTCTACCACACTGTTGTCTATATGGGAGTTTAGGGTATGTCTTCCTAAAGAGTCTTTCTTGGTGTAGCCACTGGGAATACAAAATTTAAGGCTTCAAAATAAATTCAGCAGTTTTCTTCCACTTTTATTAACTGTGCTGTCATAGCAGCTCCTCTTACTGTGCAATGAGCCCTCACAGTCAGTGTCTGCTCCAAATATATAGAATTTTCTGTCAGTGGCCAGGTAGTCTCTTTCCCGCTCTATTCTTGTGTTGATGTCTCTCCAAAGATGAGAACATTGTCCTGGGCCTGAAAAAGGGGTGACTTCCCTCTGTAAGATCTCAAAGATATCTGTATTGAAGTAGGGAGACACTGACTCATTATCTATCTATCCATCTATCTATCTATCTATCTATCTATCTATCTATAATATCTACCTATAGTATCTCTTATCTATCTCACCTTAGCCTTTTCTAGTATTGAACCATTGCAGCCTTGGATACGTTTGAACTCTACCAGTCCCAACCTTAGGCCTGTCTCCTGAATACAAATATTGCCTGACCCCTTAGTGCTTCACACCAGTGTTTCTGACCCAGGGACAGACTGTGAACTTAAAGGGGCCCCATGTTGTAAGTGGGTCCAAATAGACAGATGGTAGACAACACAAGTAGGCAGGGACAACACAAATAGGCAGGGACAAGAAAAGTAGGCTGGCCTACTTTTCTACAATACTGTAGTCCAGCACAAAATACTGCTGCAGCAGAACCAAGTACCACAGTGTAGAACAAAATTCTGCAACCCTCAACAAAGTATTCAACTGTATCACTGTCCTGAAGATGGTGATACATTTGAATTCAGGAGGGCACCTGTGGGCATTGGCCTCGTGCAAAAGTACCCGATGCTCCTAGCATTAATTAATGCTGTGATCATTAGATCATTATGTGGCCATAGGCTGTAAGGAGGGTCAGGCGGCCCCCGGGGTATTGGTCCACTGGGAAATTTTCTATGGCCAGTTCAACCTTGCTTTGGCGCCGATGGGTCAGCTACCATCTACACCAGAACCATCTCAAGATGTAGCGGCCTGGTGGCATCCCTGGAGCAAAGATCAGATCTCTGTATAGGGTGAAAACCAGGGGACTAGATCTATCATGTATGTAATCTACTATGTATGATAACTATCTATGGTATGTATTATCTATCATGGCATATTATCCATTTATAACATGTTCTATCTATCTATATATCTATCATCCATCTATTTATTATCTCAGATAAGAATATTCATTATAAATATCAGTTCTTGAGTTTCGCTTATGTGTTAGTATTAAACTCTGTTATTTAAAACAGTGATGGGTTTTTATCACTTGGTGGCAGTAAAGATACGCAAACCAGGGCCCCCACCTAAGAGAAGTGCAAATTCATACTCCCTCTTCAACTCTGCCTCGAGTTTAGCAGAAACCCTAATTGATAGCATGATTGCTTTAGCTTCTATATTATATCATGGGAAAAACGGAAAACTGATTACATTTTTAGTCAGATGAATAGAAATGCATTAAAACACTGATCCTTTAACTTAATTTGGGCATTGACATCACAAAGCATGGCACAAATGATTTTTCTGCATTCTTTCTCAAATAATTCAGACTAACTATAGTAAACTCTTTTGGGTGTCTTAGAAACTGAACACTGAAGACAATCATCCACCACCGCATTGCAGAGTGCAGCAGAGGTCACTTAAAATATCTTACAAGCTTTATAATGTTTGGCTATCATAATATTGGCTTTGCATTCATGCACGCTGACAGAATTAGTACATGCTAATAATTTAAATGAAACTTGCATAATTAAATCCAAATGAGCTTTTAAACTGTAGTGTGAAAAGGTGCCAACAGTAATCTAAAGACTTTCCCATGTTATCAGAAAGTGGTTGTTTTTCATGCTTCATACTATATTTTTTTATACTGTTACATTTAGTTTATGGTTTTATGCTATAAAATAAATGTTATAGTTTTTACCAACAGCCACAAGGAATAAAAATATATATCCTTTATTCAATATTATTAAAATGCATAGTAATTTAAAATAGAGGAATCCACATTACAGTAGGGAAAAAAGATTAACCAATGAGGGACTACCTCAATGCTGGCAAATATAAACATACTGTAGTATAATGTATGATACAGATAACGGACAAATATAGATTAAGCTAGGGAAAGTAAAATATAATAGCATCCAAGTGGACTGCAACAAAAGTAAAGTGGATAAAGTGCAATTATACTTTCCCATCATAATTAACTATATATAACTATATATAAGTCTCAGTACCCAAGGGCACAGAGCAATAGCAAAATAGAGAAATATGTATCAAGTACAAGACATCTTCATGAGGAGCCCTCACTTACCCAACGCGTTTCGGCGAAAGATTCCTCAGGGGAATGATAAATAGAGGAATCGTTGCATCTATATATACTCACAGAGCAATAATTGCCTAAATTGGAAACCGGGCTATACGGCAAACAAGATGCTGCATAGTAAGAGAAACCAAATGGAGTCACATATCTCGCAAGAGGATGGGCGTCTAAGGTAAGTATCAGAATCACAAATCTCGCAAGACGCTCTAAAACACCGCGGACACCACACGACACATGAGGTTTGACCACTCCTCTGCCAATTATGTACCCTAGGTAACGTGCTTCCTCCAGACCCAAAGTAACTTTTTAGGGTTTGATGTCAACCCCACGCCTCTGAGAGAATATACTACCACTTGTACTTTCGGTAAGTGGCTCTCCCAATCTTCACTAAAGATAATTATATTGTCCAAATATGCTGAAGCATACCGACGATGGGGTTTAAGGACTATATCCATTAATCTTTGAAAGGTCGCTGGAGCCCCATGTAACCCAAAGGGCAAGCAGACATAATGGTAGATCCCATCTGGGGTAACAAATGCAGTTTTTTCTTTGGCACTATCAGTGAGAGGAACTTGCCAGTAGCCTTTGGTTAGGTCAAGAGTGGAGAAATATCTAGCATGCCCCAGTCTCTCAATGAGTTCATCAACCCGTGGCATAGGATATGCGTCAAACTTTGATACGTTATTCAACTTTTGGCTAACATTTTCTTGACCTCCTCAGATATGGCCTGGCTGCGGGCTTCAGGGACCCTGTAAGGTTTTAAATGGACTCGTACATGTGGTTCGGCAACAATGTCATGCCTAATGACATTTGTCTGCCCTGGCAACCCTGAAAACACGTCAGTGTTCCTCTGCATGTACTTCTTGACCTCCTGTCCCTGTGACTTTGACAAGGAGTCTTACACACGCACTTCTGGATCTGGAGTTCCACTGCAGAGGGCGCTCACAGCTGACAGAGTTTCTCTGTCTTTCCAGGGCTTAATAAGGTTCACAAGATATAATTGTTCTGGCTTTCTCTTACCAGGCTGGTACACCCTATAGTTTACCTCACCCACTCGGTCAATTATCTCATACGGCCCCTGCCACTTAGCGAGAAATTAGCTGTCTACCGTGGGCACTAAATCCAACACTCGGTCCCCTGGATTAAAGGTTCTTATTCTAGCGGACCTATTATATACCCGACTTTGGGCCTCCTGAGCCTGTTCTAAATGCTCCCTAACAATTGGCATAACAGAGGCAATTCTGTCTTGCATCAGCGAGATATCTTCTATCACACTCCTGTAAGGGGTGGGCTCTTGTTCCCAGGTTTCCTTTGCAATGTCCAGTAGACCACGTGGATGCTACCATACACAAGTTCAAAGGGAGAAAAACCTGTGGATGATTGAGGAACTTCACGAATGGCAAACATAAGATACGGCAAAAGACAGTCCCAATCCTTCCCATCCTTGCTGACCACCTTCCTTAACATACCTTCCTAGCAGACTTTACTAATGAACCAACCAAATCCATGGAAATCCTATCAAAAGGAACTTCTATGATAGGTAGAGGAACCAGTGGACTCCTGAAATTTGGCATAGGTGCGGTCAGCTGGCACTCAGGGCAGGACTCACAGTACCTTTGTACCTCAGTATACACCCCAGGCCAGAAAAAACCTTTGTAAAATGAGTTCTTTGGTTTTGTCACAGCCTAGGTGTCCAACAAGCACATGCTTATGAGCTCGATCTAATACCATTCGACGGTATGGCTGTGGCACCACAAGCTGCTCAACAACTTCCCCACGTATTTCATCAACCTGATACAACAATTCTTGGTTAATAGCCATGTGGGGGAACATTTTATCAGCACCTGGAAATTGAGGCACACCATTTATGACCTTGACATTCTCCCTTGCCTTTATTAGTGTGGGATCTCGGTGTAGGGCTGTGCCAAAATTATCCCCTGATACCTCTAGATCAGGAATATCCCCACTTTCCTCTGGCTCCTCTGTCTCACCAGCAAGAACCTCTAAAGGAAAATTGTATTCAGTGGTCACCCCTATGGCTGGCACCTGATCATCCTGGTCAAAGGGCACAGGGCTTATTACAGGGCACACATTATGGTCATCCGGAACCCTTAAAGTGAAGCGCATACTTTTCATCGCCCACAAGTTCCAGAACAATGGAAAGTCCCTCCCCAAGATCACACTGTGCATCAGAGACTTGACCACGCCCACTTCATGAGAGGCAGTTCCACATTCAGACTCTAGTGTGATCAAGGCTGTGGGATATTCTTTATCTCCAGTAGACCACGTGGATGTCTACCATACACAAGTTCAAAGGGAGAAAAACCTGTGGATGATTGAGGAACTTCACAAATGGTAAACATAAGATATGGCAAAAGACAGTCCCTATCCTTCCCATCCTTGCTGACCACCTTCCTTAACATACCTTCCTAGCAGACTTTACTAATGGACCAACCAAATCCATGAAAATCCTATCAATAGGAACTTCTATGATAGGTAGAGGAACCAGTAGACTCCTGAAATTTGGCATAGGTGCGGTCAGCTGGCACTCAGGGCAGGACTCACAATACCTTTGTACCTCAGTATACACCCCAGGCCAGAAAAACCTTTGAAAAATGAGTTCTCTGGTTTTGTCACAGCCAAGGTGTCCACCAAGCATATGCTTATGAGCTTGATCTAATACCATTCGACGGTATGGCTGTGGCACCACAAGCTGCTCAACAACTTCCCCACGTATATTATCAACCTGATACAACAATTCTTGGTTAATAGCCATGTGAGGGAACATTTTATCAGCACCTGGAAATTGAGGCACTCCATTTATGACCATTCTCCCTTGCCTTTATTAGTGTGGGATCTCGGTGTAGGGCTGTGCCAAAATTATCCCGGGATACCACTAGATCAGGAATATCCCCACTTTCCTCTGGCTCCTCTGTCTCACCAGCAATAACCTCTAAAGAAAAATTGTATTCAGTGGTCACCCCCTATGGCTGGCACCTGATCATCCTGGTCAAAGGGCACAGGGCTTATCACAGGGCACACATTATGATCATCCGGATCCCTTAAAGTGGAGCGCATAATTTTTATCCCCCACAAGTCCCAGAACAATGGAAAGTCTCTCCTCAAGATCACACTGTGCATCAGAGACTTGACCACACCCACTTCATGAGAGGCAGTTCAACATTCAGTCTCTAGTGTGATCAAGGCTATGGGATATTCTTTAGTGTCCCCGTGAATACACAACACCCCAATAAAATGTCCTCTGAATGCCGCGGGGTCTACCAGACTGGCATGCACCAGGGTAACCAAACTGCCAGAGTCCAATAGAGCATTAACGGGACATCCATTCACTTGAATAGCACACATTTGCTGTTCAGTCTCAGACACAGTTTCAGCTGAACAAACAGGCCGTGCAAACAGAGACAGCCATCTGGCTGTATCACACTCCATAGGTTCAGTAGTCAGGGGGCAGCTTGCAGCAATATGTCCATATACATGACACCGCCAGCACTGTATGCTGCCCTGGTCCCCAAATCTAGAACCGGTTCTGGACATCTGGGTCCCTCTGTAACCTTTAGTCAATAAATCCCCCTCTGAGCCACCTCCCTTAACGGCACTTTTAACCCCTTTATGAGAAGGAACAGTCTTACCGGGCGATCCGCGTGTTTTGCTGTTCCGAGGGTAAGGTTGTCCCAGAGGCACTTCTTGGAGTAGATCCTCGGTTGCTCTGTATCTTTCAAGTAGGTTGACAAGCTGATTGGTGTCTGTTGGGTCTCCTTGACCGACCCAGTGCTGGATCCTAGGAGGTAAGGAATGGATGTACTTGTCCAGTACCACTCTCTCCACGATCTGTGCAGGGGTTGCCTCCTCAGGTTGCAGCCATTTTCGCACCAGGTGAATAAGGTCATACATTTGTGACCGAGCAGGTAGGTGTTCTACATAAGTCCAATTGTGCACCCGTCGTGCCCGGACGGGCAAGGATTTCATCCTTTAGCCTGGTATAGTCCTTAGCATCCTGTTCACTCAGGTCAAAATAGGCCTTTTGCAGTTCTCCCGTTAGGAAAGGAGCTACCACCTCAGCCCACTGGTCAGCAGGTAACCTCTCGCGCTCTGCCACTCGCTCAAACACTATGAGGTAGGCCTCGACATCATCCGTAGGGGTAATTTTCTGTAAAGAGGACTGTACAGCAGCACAAGCTTTTGAAAGCAGTTCTAGAGGCCTCTGGATTCTCTCTGCAACAGTCTGTATCTGCTCCTGCAGCTGCCGGTTTACCTGCTGCTGTTCCCTTAAGGCCAGCCTGTTGGCTTACACTAGCAAGGCATTTGTTTCTGCCTGGGCAAGCATGGCTTCCTCATGTAGACGTGGCTGAGTGGCCCTGGCTTCTTGCAAGGATGTGCTGACCTGTATTTGGTTGTCAGCGGCCTGCTGGAGGCTAGCATTCACCTGAAGCAACTGTTTCACTAGGTCCTCCATATCAACAGTCTTTTCTGGTAGTCTTGCTGCAGCTTTTACCCAAGACACCCACTTTGCAGTACTCTCAAAGTTTTATTAGCGTGGTTGCCCCTAGCAACCGTTTTCAGCAAAACGCTGGTACAAGTCCCTTTATTCCGTTCATGTCTCTTTAAGACTGTGCCCGCATCCTCCACCATATGTGGGAATTAGCTCTTGATAGAGGCAGGATTGGCCTGCTGGCGGACAGTCAGAGACAGTGACACACAGGGTTAGGTCCAAAAAAGTTCCACTTTATTGTGGTATCAGCAGCACAACAAAAGAAGGCCTATACATTTCAGGCAAAATATAAAAACAAAATCTGCTCGTCTGAGTGCTGACTAACAGTAGCTTACTCACTGTCCTAGATATGGTTTGGTCAGCTCTGTAGTTCACTACAGCCGCACGCTCTCATGCACCAGCATGTCAGTTCCAGATCTCCCCTTGCTCACTCTGACCCCGCATCTTTATGCAAGTGCTACAGGTGCAGCTAATCAGGCAGCCAACACTTGTCAGAAGTGGACTGCGGATTGGGAAACCTGCCCAACTCTTCCCCAATCCAAAAACCTATATCGGCTTTTCTACAAAGCCACCTCGAGAAAGCTTGAGCTTTCCACAACATACTGGGCAATCCCTGAAGCTAAGCAGCATATGACAGGATTCTGGGGGAAAAATACCAGCCATCAATCACTTTTCCTGTCACTGTCTCACAGTATGTATTCACCCCCTTTGTTAGGAAGCCCATAAAAAGCTCTGGTGAAACCAATTACCTTTAGAAGTCACATAATTAGTGAAATAATGTCCACCTGTGTGCAATCTAAGTGTCACATGACCTGTCATTACATATACACACCTTTTTTGAAAGGCCCCAGTGGCTGCAACACCTAAGCAAGAGGCATTACTAACCAACTGCCATGAAGACCAAGGAACTCTCCAAACAAGTAAGGGGCAGTATTGTTGAGAAGTATAAGTCAAGTACAAGGTTAGGTTATAAAAAAAATATAGAAAATCTTTGATGATCCCCAGGAGCACCATCAAATCTATCATAACTGAATGGAAAGAACATGGCACATCAGAAAACCTGCCAAGAGATGGCTGCCCACCAAAACCCATGAACCAGGCAAGGAGGGCATTAATCAGAGGGACAGCACAGAGACCTAGGGTAACCCTGGAAGAGCTGCAGAGTTCCACAGCAGAGACTGGTGTATTTGTACATAGGAAGACAATAAGTCGTACGTTCCATAGAGTTGGGCTTTATGGTAAAGTGGCCAGAAGAAAGCCATTATATTCAGCTAAAAACAAAAAGGCACATTGAGAGTTTGCAAAAAGACATTTGGTAGACTCCCAAAATATATGGAGGAAGGTGCTCTGGTCTGATGAGATTAAAATTGAACTTTTCTGCCATCAAAGAAAACTCTATGTCTGGTGCAAACCCAACATATCACATCACCCAAAGAACACCATCCATCCCCACAGTGAAACATGTTTTTCAGCAGCCGGGAATGGGAAACTGGTCAGAATTGAGGGAAAGATGGATGGTGCTAAATACAGGGTTATTCTTGAGCAAAACATGTACCACTCTGTGCGTGATTTGGGGCTATGACAGAGGTTTACCTTCCAGCAGGACAATGACGCCAAACACACTGCTAAAGCAACACTTGAGTGGTTTAAGGGGAAACATATAAATGTGTTGGAATGGCCTAGTCAAAGCCCAGATCTCAATCCAATAGAATGGGCAAAAATCCCAGTGGTAAGATGTGGCAAGCTCATAGAGACTTATCCAATACGACTTGGAGCTGTGATTGCGGCAAAAGGTGGCTCTACAAAGTATTGACTTTAGGGGTATGAATAGTTAGAGACATGGATATTTTCTGTTATTTTGTCCTATTCTTTGTTTGCCTCAAAGTTGTGGGCATGTTCTGTAAATAAAATGATGCAAATCCTTAAACAATCCATGTTAATTCCAGGTAGTGAGGCACCAAAACACGAAAAAAGTCAAGGGGGAGTGAAATATATTTGCAAGGCAGATGCATTATACTATAATACTATAATCTATATTTGCCCGTTATCTGTATCATACATTATAGTATGTCCCTCGCTAGTTAATATTTATTTCCTATTGTAATGTGGATTCCTCTATTTTAAATGTATATGTATTTTAATAATACTGAATAAAGGATATATATTTTTATTAGGGTTGAGCGAACCCGAACTGTAAAGTTCAGGTTTGTACCGAACATTACGGTTTATCGCACCCGGACCCGAACCCGAACATTTCCATAAAAGTTTGGGTTTGGGATCGTTGTTTGGCAATTTCTTCCCGCTTTTTGAAAGTCTGCAGGGCAGCCAATCAACAAGCGTTTCTCTACTTTGCCCTAAGAAGCCATCACAGCCATGCCTACTATTGGAATGGCTGTGATTGGCTAAGTGCAACATGTGACCCAGCCTCTATTTAAGCTGGAGCCACGTAGCGCCGCACGTCACTCTACTGCTCTTAGTGTAGGGACAGGCTGCTGCTGGTGCTCTCAGGGAGAGATTAGGGAAGAAATCTGTTGAACTTGGTGGTGTTAACTCTTAAAATGACAGCAATTATTGAGGTTGCTATGCTACATATTTGTACCCAGCCCTGAGCCCAGTGATACTGCAAAATAATTTTTAATCCATCTGTTACTGAGGTGGTGGTCGGCGGCCATTTTAGCAACTGCAGTGTCCTTGGAACTGCATGTGTGCCAGCCTGCCAGGGACATCAGTCTAATTATTTTTTGGTAGCTTTTTTCTGGCAGGTCAAGTCCCCTACATGACCTATTTTATACTTTTGGGGTGACATTTCTGTAGTTGCTGTAATAAACCCGTACTGTCGTACCACAGATCACGTTTGCATACACTGCTGAAAAACCTATTTTAAAATTTTGCGGTGAAAAACTGTATTTCTGTAGTTGGGTTAATAAACCTGTACTGTTGTGCAACAGAGCACGTTTGCATACAACGCTGAAAAAACTGTTTTAAAATTTAGCAGTAACATACAGCATTTGTGTATTTGGGGGAAATAAACCCGTATTGTTGTTCCACAGAGCACTTTTGCATAGACCGCTGAAAAACCTATTTTAAAATTTACCAGTAACATACAGAATTTGTGTATTTGGGGGAAATAAACCCATATTGTTCTTCCAAGTGCAGTTTGGTATACAACGCACAAACTTATTTTAAATTTAGCAGTGACATACTGCATTTCTGTAGTTTGTTGCAATAAACACTGGTTTTGTGATACATAGCAGATCTGAGGCCTACCCTGTATTTCCGTCATTTTAAGTAACCTTTTGAACTCCGCATTTACATAGTTGGTTTCAAACACACAGGTTTTGTGGTAGAACTAGATAGCACATTTGCGGTGCGGTGCATTTCTGACAGTCAAATTAAACCGTTAACTTCTGCTTTTATATTGTTGATTTGAATAATCTAATTTTTTGGTGATAGTGAAGTAATTGTATTGAATTGCTCCGTTACACTGTTGTGTGACCTGAAGAAATTTATTCTGCTTATGACACGGGCACTGCCTGTTAGTGAACTTAATTGCTGACTATTTGCAGTTAAATTGACACCAGAGATAAGCCATTTGTTAGTTTGGTGGGTGAACGCAAATAATGAGGAGAACATCAAATAAGGGACGTGGACACTATTAGATTGGGTGGCTGACAATGCCTCCAGCACCTTAACATTGTCTCCCACTGCTTAAAGCTCAGAGTTGGTGCCTGCAGCCCATGCCCATCAGCATTTCACCTCACCCCCTTGCAAATCAGCCAAGCAATCTGAGCCCCAAGTCATGCAGCAGTCTCTTATGCTTTTTGATGACTCTGCTGGCAGGGTTGCCCAAGGCCATAACCATAGCCCTGCCCCAGAAGTGGAAGAGATTGAGTGCACGGATGCCCAACCACTTATGTTTGAGGATAAGGACATGGGAAGACCACCGCAGCACATCTCTGATGATGACGAAACACAGGTGCAAACTGCTGCGGCTTTCTGCGGTGGGCAGACTGACAAAGAAGGCAAGGGTGAAGACTGGGTGGAAGATAATGTTGAGAACGATGAGGTCCTACACCCCAAAATATAGCACTTAAATCCATGTTATTCATGGGTGGTGGAAAAATCATATTTTTGAAGGCCAGGAATTACCTTTGCGGCCTGCGCTGCATATGTCCCGGGGACAATAATATAGTTAATCCGTCTAGGAGTTCAGGGGTTGACATATTACAATTTTTTGCTGTCAAGTAACCCTGCACTGCATAGGTGACAGGGACCGAAAATGTGAAAAATCTTCTTTTAAATAGTTGGGTGCCAGGTACAAACCCCTGCTCTGCATAGGTGACAGTGACCGAAAATGCGGAAAATCTTCTTTTAAATTGTTGGGTGAAATATTACCATTTTTGCAGGGTACAAACCCCTGCTCTGCATAGGTTACAGTGACCAAAATTGCGGAAAATCTTCTTTTAAATTGTTGGGTGTAATATTACCATTTTTGCCGTGAATAAACCCCTCCTCTGCCTGGGTGTCAGGGGCCTACATTTCTAAAAATCACCTGTTCCATTGGTGGGTGACAATAACCACATTTTGCTGTGAATTAACCCCTCCTCTGCCTGGGTGCCAGGGCCCTACATTTCTAAATATCGCCTGTTCCATTGGTGGGTGACATGAACCCCGTTTTGCCGTGAATAAACCCCTGCTTTGCATAGGTGACAGGGACCTAAATTTCTAAAAATCGCCTGTTCCATTGGTGGGTGACATTAACCCCATTTTGCTGTGAATTAACCCCTCCTCTGCCTGGGTGCCAGGGGCTTACATTTCTAAAAATCGCCTGCTCCATTGCTGGGTGACATGAACCCCGTTTTGCTGTGAATAAACCTCTCCTCTGCCTGGGTGCCAGGGGGCTACATTTTTAAAAATCGTTTGTTCCATTGGTGGGTGACATCAACCCAGTTTTGCTGGTAAAAACCCCCTGCTCTGCTCTGTTTTGCCGTGAATTAACCCCTCCTGCCTGGGTGCCAGGGGCCTACATTCTTAAAAATCATCTGTTCCATTGGTGGATGGTATGAACCCCGTTTTGCCACTGAAAAACCCCTGCTGTGCATTGCTGACAGGTAACCAAATTTGGTAAAAACATCTGTTAATGATCGAAAGATGCGTGACTACAAATGCATGCTTGTAGACACGCTGCTGACGCCTCCTCAACCTCCTACTCCACATCGATTTCCTCCTCCTAGATTTCCTGATTTTTAATTTTTATTTATTTTATTTTAAATAATTTCCCTATCCACATTTCTTTGCAGGGCGCTTACCCACATTTTGCTGCCCTTTGCAGGCCTCTAGCCCTTTCCAGGACTTTTTTACAGCCATTTTAGTGCCCAAAAGTTCGGGTTCCGATTGACTTCAATGGGATTCGGGGTCAAGTTCGGATCCCGAACCCAAACTTTTTTGACCAAAACCCGTCGAACCCGAACTGGCTGCTTTGTTATGAGCAATGACACCTTTGTAATGTGTTGGCTTGTTTGATGTTCTTGGGTATGTCCCTATAGTAGGTCTAGCTTTTATAGGATTAATTAATGTTAAAGTTTTCGGATTCAGTACAGGTAATTAATCTGCGTATTCATTTATCTTTTTACCTCCATGGAAAATGCATTTCTATAGTGGTAAAAAATAAAATACTACAATTAATAAGCAGATGAATTCCTTATGTGCTGTTTCTATTCTTGATCAGAGGGATCCTGGGGCAGAGAAATCTAATGAACATTTATCCATATGCTGCTGTACACCTTGTGAACTTTGTGGAACATTGTTTTTTGTGGGATCAGCACACTAATAAACTGTAACAATGGGAAAGGGAACTTAATGTATTCATGAAAATGTTATGGTAGAAATGCATTAACAAATATGGCAATGGAGCCAAAATTACGGTTCCTTAACACACAATTTTTTTCTGGTTGCTTTTGTGGCCAAAAATCCCCCCACCACCTAACAGGGGCCTAACTATAATTCATAAGGCCCCATAGAAAAATATGATTTGGCCCCACCACCTACTGTAAGAAAATTAGACTGAATAAGCCTGAATAAGTGGAATTAATAAAAAGATATGAATAGTAGCACAAAATATCATAAAACTACAATGTTCCTAACTGGGCCCCCCTCAACCTCTGGGCCTCATAGCAAGTGCTATGGCTCCTATGGCTATAGTTACACTCATGCCACCTGACCTGATCACTGTTTTTTTTGCCACTTTTGCCCATGTTGTATGTTTTTTAATGCTGTTTGCATGCCTACCAAATTTCTTTAGAAAAGTATGTGCCCCCGTAATGTTACCTTATCTGCAGAGCTGTATGGAACAAATAATTAGTTAAAAAAGCACCATTAAAAACTACTAGCTTTGGTGAAAGAAACACCACTACAAAATAGCCTGCTTGTCCCATGTTTAATATTTCCCATAGATCCATGCAACATCAGTAATTGCCATTGTTTCCTAAAAGAACGGACAAAATGCCAGTAAAAATCACAAAAGCCCACAAAAACTCCAGAAAAAAAAAACGTGTGACACCAAACAAAGCGTAGATGTGATTTTTTTTAAAGTTATTTAAGATATAGTTAGGCCCGCCCCACACCACGTCACATCCGACACGTGGATCGAGCTCAGCGTGAGATTCTGGGTTTAACGCTGCTTCCCGATCCTCCCCCTCTCTCCAAGGCAAGCTGACACGGCCGTGGAAGGGCAGAGTTTGTTTTTTAAAAGAAAGGTAATTCCACTAATTTAACGCCTCTGCCTTAATATTCTTGCTGCTACTAGACACGCCGCTCCCTGAAGAGCCATACACATAGGGTGAAACGCATTGGAACAACATAGGTAGCAACTGTGAGGGATCATATAGAATAGGCCCAAGGTTCCTGATGGCTTGGGGTCGCACTTTTCAGAGCAGGTGCTCCAACTACAGCCATGCTAGTATTCCCGATATTAGACTAGTATTTATCAGGGACAGCATACCTAGGCTGCATAGGAATTGAGGAGATACTTGCTTATCTAACTCATCCAGCCATCTGAACCTACTAAGAGGACCTAGCCAAACTAGCTGACCCCCACTATATATTTTTTTTTATCTATTACCTGATCTCATATAATCTATATGTTAAATAACTTTAATAAAAGTTATGTTTTAATTTTAATAAGGCAAACTCAGCATACCTTCGATAATATTAAGCCCCTGAGTATGCATTTACTCTGCATCATTTTTTTGTTCATTTAAAAAGTGTAGATGGGGCTTCATTTATAAATGGAGCTTGTACAGGATTCCAGGTTATATTCGGTGTTGCTTTAAAGGGGTTATCCTATGACTAAAAAATCAGACATCATATAGAACATGATGATCTCTTTCTAACGACGCTAGAACCAGCCATGTACTACACTTGGATCCAGAGAGCTCCACATTCATTGCTCTGCTAGATTTATATCAAGATGACAACTCAGGGGCAGTGTCTTTTCTGGTATATCTTAAGGGGCGTGTCCATGTTCTCCATATCACAGCTCAGGAGGAAACTGAAGGATGAAACTGAGCATTTGCGGCCTTTTCAGTGAGCCGGACAAAGAAATAAAAAAAAATAAAAAAGAGCAGGCGGAGCTATACAGATACATTTATTGAATAAATCACTGGCTATGCAAAATTTTTAATTATATGCAATAAAAAAAGAATTTAGATCCAGGTGCTGGTTTGAAAACACTAGATTATTTTTTGTGGGACAGCCTCTTTAAAGGAAATGTGTCACCCAAACTTTTATCTGCAGTTAAAACCAGATAGCAACACATATCCTTTTATCTTTTTTTTTTTTTTTTTTCTGATTGCAGATCTATTTTATTCTATTTCCGGAACATTATTATGGGGGTATTTTGCCCGGGCTGTTCTTAACAGCTTTTAGAAATCAATAAGAAAATTGCTTTACGGCAGCCCCATGGGCCATAGACACAATAGACAGGAGGGGACCTTATTGACTTCTATGGGAGAGTTATCTAGGCATGTGCTGTGACCTGTGCAGAGGTCATTGTACAAGGAAGGAATAGATAAGCCTTGACAATCACCTATTGTGAATGGAGGATTCTGTCTAATCTATACACAGAGGTGATATAATTACAGGCAGGATTAGAATGACAGAAAAGGGTACAGGTAAATGCAGTAAAGTATAAACCAAGAAGTGGTACCTATTATCAGGCTTAGTGGTCAGTACAAAAATTGCAGGATTTTGATTAACTATAGTTATTGATATAGAAAATAAAAAATAAAAACATCTTTAAGAATATGTTAAATTCAAAAATATGATTTAAATAATAGGGCATTTTCTGATGATACATTCCCTTTAAATCTGCACCCTATTCTTTGATAGGACATTGCCACATTTAGTAATGGTCGGCCCTGCACTGGTGTGATAGACTGTAGTAAAATTTTTGTATACTACTGAAGTTTTTCCTCAAAGCACAAATGATGCAATTTATTGCATTGTAAACAGTGGTGTAACTATTAGGGTTGCAGTTGATTTCAGGGCACACAGGCTCCCCTGCACTTAAAGGGATTGTCTGAGTTATTTTTTGTTCTTTGTATGTTTCTAACTAATCAAATGTAACAGCTTTGCCATGCACTTATTGCATCTGTAGTTGCTCCTTTCTCAGATTTCACTGAGGGTCACATGACCTATGATGTCAGCTTTTCTCCCTGCTCTGATGATGATTTGTGCATAAGCCTGAAAGAGCAGATGTGTGTCTGTACACGAGTCACTGTGCTGGCCACGCCCCTTGCACTGCCGTCTACTGCTGTCTGCTCTCTCCCTGGATTCTTAACCCCTTCAGCTGCACAGACTCAGGGCTGAAGGCTTTACTGAGTAGCTGCAGAAAGTGAGGAGACAAATACTGGGTACAGGAGCTGACAGACTAGAGGAGTTCTGCACAAGAACAGGTAGGGGTAAGAAACTGTGTGTATCAGCAGTGTCATTGTACAACTAGGACTTGTAGTCCTACAAATATAACATGCTGCTGAGTCTCCCAGCAGGCAGACATATCACTCAGGGCAGCACTTATATTAACTCCCTTTGCAGAGCAGGGGGAGGGGTAGATATTGTTGTTATTGCAGGTAAACAAAGAGAACCAGGGAAATTTGGAAATATATATTTTTTTACCTAAAACTTGCTTTGCTCAGTTCTATATTGCTGCCCATCAGATTTACAGTGCTATATATATATTTTTTTTTTTTCATAACTCGGACAACCCTTTTAAGGCCCTTTATTTCTCAGATCACAAGATTCCTGGACATTGTGTGCATCACTGGCCTGTGTTTTAAACTAATTTCAGTGGCTAGTGTAACACATGGGTGTAGGTCCAGGACCTAGGTGGGCACCTTGGGTGGTAGCATGGTCAGATACCATAAGAATTGTACCTTTTTTTTTTCTGTGGTAAATATATTTTTTTGAAAAATCAGGTGTGGAATGGGACCAGGGCCGGTTCTAGGTCAAATGGGGCCCTGGGGCGAAAAACAATAAGGGGGCCCTGGGGCAAAAAACAATAAGGGCCCCCCCCCCCTTCCCGGCAGCACACTTCCCTCTCCTCTCCCCCCCCCAGCACACTTCCCTATCCCCTCTCCCCCCCCCCCTTCCCGGCAGCACACTTCCCTCTCCTCTCCCCCCCCCCAGCACACTTCCCTATCCCCTCTCCCCCCCCCTTCCCGGCAGCACACTTCCCTCTCCTCTGCCCCCCCCCAGCACACTTCCCTATCCTCCCCCTTCCCGGCAGCACACTTCCCTCTCCTCCCCCCCTCCTATTGCAGCACACTTCCCTTCCCCTCCCTCATGGCAGTACACTTCCCTGTGGCTGGCTGGAACCTGGCGCTCGCTCCTTCCTTCTTCTCTCTGGGGGCGGAGCTCAGTGGCAACGTCAAACACAAAGACGTGCCTGTGCGGCAGCTACGCTCCAGCAGCCACTGCTCTCTTAAAGAGACAGGCAGGCTGAGGCAGCAGAGCGTAGCTCACAGAGGCCGCGGGCCCCGCCCCCTCCTCACTCTTTTCCGTTAGCCCGCGGCAGCAGCAAAATAGTAGCCAGTCTAGTTCGTTTGCGGGCCGGCGCCGGGGGCCCCTAAGGACTCGGGGCCCGGGGGCAATTGCCCCCCTTGCCTCTATGGAAGCGCCGGCCCTGAATGGGACAAAAATAAAAAAGAACTATTACTCATCACTGCTGTTCTGATGCTGCTCTTTTCCCTGTTGCTCTCCACTTCCTGGTGTCAGGCTCGACACACACAGGAATGGCTTGGATTACATACCCAGCCAATACCTCGAGAAGTTAGATTTAATATGGACTCCTCCATTTGTTTTTATTTTCTGCATATACAGTATACCGCCTCACATACTATGTATAATGCACACTATAGTATCTATAATATGCACACTATATGAACAAAAGTATTGGGCGCACCTCACTGAATTTAGGTGTTTCATTCAGTCCCATGTCCACAGTTGTATAAAATCTAGCACTTAGCCCTGCAGTCTGCCTTTACAAAAACTTGTGAAAGTGTGGCTTGTTCTAGAGATCTTACTGAATTCCAGCATGTTACTATAATGGAGTGGCACAGGTTAAAATTAAGGGATAATTAGGAGTTATATCACCAATCCGTAATAAGTCCAAACCGCAGCGAGTCTCTATAGTGTTGTGGACACTGTTCACACTTGTCAATTCAAGAAGGCAGAATCGAGACCGCGCGTAGTAGCAGAGAATCAAAGAGCAGTTACTCCATCTTGTCCTTTTCCTAAGGAACACGAGGTCTGCAGATATCCACTATTCAAGGGTATCCTGCAACTTGTTAAGGAAATAAAGATAGTGAGGAGCCGTATAATATCTAACCCCTTTTGTACCAGTTCTACTCACAGGGAAAAATATTGCACGGGCTTATCACAGGTTTCCTCTCATCTCCCTTGGGACGGTGATCTATACCATTCACGGTAGCCTGCAGGTAATAAATGCTCCTACCATAGTCAGGGTCCGCAAATACAATAAAAATATTTATTTGGACATACTCACAAACAATTTATTTTATAAAATCGCAATATAAAAACAGACTCCCAGCGTTTATACTAACACTAAGAAAAAAGAACTGGAAGTAATAGGGGAAATGACCTGTAATAGCAAAGGAGTTGTCTACGTACTCGAGTGCCCATGTGGCCTCCAGTATGTAGGTCGAACCACAAGACTCCTCAAAGTTCGTATTCAAGAACATATAAGAAATATAAAGAAAGGATTTGAATTTTAAAGGTGTCAAATTAGTCAAAGGTAATTGGAGAGGTGGTAGTTATTTAGAGAAAATAAACAAACAAGAAACCAAATGGATTTATGAAATGAAAACCTTACAGCCTTTTGGTTGGGAACTAATGGCAGCCTTGAATTAGTTCCCTTGGTTCTTTTTTTATAATAATAGATGTTAACTGAACATGCAGTTTTTCTGAGGGCTCTGTGAATGGAGCGCAATGATAAAAATAATATAAACGTAACTTAATAAGAGGTGATATTGATAGAAAAAGGTGTGTTTTTGGTACTGGGATTAGGTACTTTCATTCAGATATAGTGGACTTTTTTGATTTGGATATTAAGCTATTCATATATAGTGGCTGTCCATATTAGGTGCTTGTGGCTAAGGTTGCACACAGTTTGTACATGCGATTGGAAGACTGAATGAAGAAGGTCTTTATGCAACAGGTGTGCAAGGGTTCGGTGTGGTTATAAAAAGGATGGGGGAGGGAATTGATGACGTACGCCTCTGACGAAGCTCCAGGAGCGAATCCCGGGTCAGGCAAACCAAAGACGCTGGGAGCCTGTTTTTATATTGTGATTTTATAAAAGAAATTACTTGTGAGTATAAGTTCAAATAAATATTTTTATTGTATTTGCGGACCCTCACTATGGTAGGAGCATTTATTACCTCCAGGCTACCGTGAATGGTATAGATCACCATCCCAACGGAGATGAGAGGAAACCTGTAATAAGCCCGTGCAATATTTTTTCCTGTGAGTAGAACTGGTACGAAAGGGGTCATATATTATACGGCTCTTCACTATCTTTATTTCCTTAACAAGTTGCAGGATACCCTTGAATAGTGGATATCTGCAGACCTCGTGTTCCTTAGGAAAAGGACAAGATGGAGTAACTGCGCTTTGATTCTCTGCTACTACGTGCGGTCTCGATCCTGCCTTCTTGAGGTTCAAATCAGTTTGTGAAATTTTTCCCTCTTAGATTTTCCATGATGAACTGTTAGTGGTATTATTTGCAGTGGAAGTATTTAGGACCCACTGCAACTCAACTACGTAAAGTTATAGAGTAGGGTTGCAGAGGCGCAAGGTATATGAAATTCGCCAATGCTCTACTGACTGCAGAGTGCTCTGTGAGCTTCATGGCATTGGTTTCCATGTGCGAGCAGCTGCATGCAAACCTTACATCAGCAAGCACATTTTCATTAGATGGAGTAAGGTAAAGCACTGGACTTTGGAGTAGTTTAAGTGTGTTCTGTGGAGTGACAAATCACACTTTTTTATCTACCATTCTAATGTACGAGTTTAGGTTTGACAAATGCAAGGAGAATGTTTCCTGCCTTACCGCATTGTGCCAACTGTAAAGTTTGGTGAGCAAAGGATAATGTTTTGGGGTTGTTTTTAGGTATTGGCCTAGGCCCCTTAGTTCCAGTGAAGGGAAATCTTACTATTTCAGTATACCAAGACATTAGAGACGACCATATTTCTTAAAATTTGCTTTGTGTTGATTCTGGCAATTTTTCAAAAATCCTATTATACCCGAATCAAATATGCTCCAATTACCCTGTAAATTGGTATAAGACACTCTCTATTCTCCTAGGATTCAGATTTTTGGGAGAGGCTGAAAGAGGGGGATAGACTAGTAGCCACTCTGGGACTATGGGAAAATATATTCAAATTAGCATTTCTTACTTTTGCTGGCATCAGACCAACTAATCGGTAATTTCTAACGATAATTTGTTTTCCCTTAGTCCTAACAGCAGCACAGATGGGGTTAACCACCCCCCGTGGACTGGCAGGACCGGCGTAATGTTTAATGAGCCCAAGACTAATAACTCAATTTAACAATTAAGTATCTGCTTAAAAGGAGGAAGTCAACCCCCAGCCCACTGTGTTTATAGCAAGAAAAAAACTAGACTTACTAGGGTGGGAAATTTGTGTGCTGCTGTTAGGACAAAGGGAAAACAAATTATCGTTAGAAATTAACGATTCCCTTACGTCCTACCAGCAGCACAGATGGGGAGATAGCAAGAAGAAACCCCTAGGGAGGGCCTTCCTGCCTGGCAGAACTAAGAAAAGTCTGCCCAAAGGCCGAAACTCAGCTAGACTGGCATCTAGTCTATAATGGGAGATGAATGTCGATTCAGAGCTCCAGGAGGCAGCTTTGCAAATCATGTTGAGAGGCAGAAGACTCCTCTCGGCAAAAGAAGTAGCCACAACTCTAGTAGAGTGGGCCGTCACGAATCCCGGAGGGTCCAGATTGTGGAAACAAAGGATTCCTTAATAGCCTCCTCAATCCACCGACTGATGGAAGGTTTGGATGCCTTATATCCTTTAAACTTACCGGCAACAGGATTAGCAGATTCTCATCTTTCCTGAACTCCTTGATCTATCCACATAGACATCTCGACGTCCAGAGGATGTCTAGCAGGTTCCTAGGAGGAGGTGGAATATCACCTGGTTGATGTTCTGGAAGGAAGGAACTTTAGGCCTACAATACGGGAGGAATCTAAGAAGGTCCCGGTCATGTAAGAATAGGGCTCATGTGCTGAGAGAGCTTGAAGCTCAGAGACCCTCTTGGCCAAAGTCACTGCAAGGAGAAACACAAACTTCCAAGTGACGAACTTGATGTCCACCTCCTCTAACGGTTCAAAGGAGGGAGATGCTAACCCCCTGAGAACTACTGAAAAACCCATTGAAAAAAAGTGGTCTTAGTACTGTAGGCTTTTATCTTTCAGCTCCTTTAAGGAACCGTTTGATCAGCGGGTCCTGAGAAAAAAGCCTGTTAAGGCAAGCTGAGATGGCTGAAACTTGAACCTTCAGAGTAGAAGGGCAAGGCCTCTATCAAGGCCGTCTTGCAGGAACTGAAGGATAGCGGAGAGGGGCGGATCTGCAGACGCCACGAGAATATCCTCATAATACAAGAGTAGGCTCTCTTGGTAGAGTCCGCTCTAGAATGAGACAGCGTTCTCAGGACCGACTCTGAAAGCCCTTCTATTCTGGGAAGGGACTGATCAACCTCCAGGCTGTCAGGTTGAATCTGTGCAGATCTGAGCAGAGGTGAGTGTCCCACGACACCAGGGTCTGCTGTGGGGGGAGCCTCCAATATTGTCCTCGACTCAACTGGGTGAGCTAGGTAAACCAGGATCTCTTTGGCCAAAACAGTATGATGGCTATCACCGAGGCCTGATCCTGACGGATTTTCATCAATACCCTCGGTATCATGGAAAAGGGAGGGAAGATGTAAGCCAGCCTGAACCTTCAGGATATTGACAGAGCGTCTAACGCCAGGGGTTGTCCTCCCTGTAGAGGAGCAGAACCTCTCCACCTTGGCATTGAACCTTGTTGCCATGAGATCCACCTCTGGCATACCCACTTGAGGACTATCTGCTTGATTCTCCGGATGTAAAGACCACTCCACCGACGGAAGACCGCGGCTCAGCCGCTATCATATTGAGGGAGCCTTGGATATGGATCGCAGATAAGTGGGAAGGTACAACTCTGCCTAATCCAGAATCACCCCGATCTCTGACAAGAGGGGAAGTGATCTCGTGCCTCCCTGCTGGTTGATGTAAAGTACCGCAGTCACATTGTCTGACTGGACTTTCACCGCTTTGCCCCGGATCTGAGGGGCTAAGTGAAGGAGGGCTAGCCGGATAGCTTGAATCTCGCGGAGATTGGATGAAAGAAGCCACTCCTGAGGAAACCAGGTCCCGTGAACTGGAGAGTCGTCTAGGTGAGCGTCCCAGCCTACTTAGGACGCATCCGTAGTCAATATGACCCAGACTGGCTGAGTCATAGACTTCCCGTCTAAAAGATGGCACCACCATCTGAGGGAATACCGAGTTTGCCAAGTCAGGGAGCACAGGGAGTTTAGCCCAGCAGGGCTGCCATTCCATTAGGAGAGGACCTCCGACTGTAGAGGGCGGAGGTGCCATAGAGCCCAAGGGACTGCTTCCGCAGACGCTGACATGAGCCCCACCATCTTCATGAGAGTCCGGATTGGAACTCGCCGGGGAAAAGGAACTTGCCGTGTTCTGAACCCGGAATCTTCTTTCTGGAGTCAACTGGAGCGACATACCAGTGGAGTCGATTATGAAGCCTAGATATCTTACTGAAGTCGACGGGCTCACGTTCGACTTCTACCAGCTGATGATCCAACCTAGGACGAACAGAAAGGAGATTGTTACCTGAAGAAGTTGGGTTAGGACCGCTAGAGCAGAGGCTTTCAAAGCCAGTCGTCCAGATAAGGAATGATGGTCAGTCCTTGAAGCCTTAAAGCCGCCACCACAGAACCACCACCTTGGTAAAAATGTGAGGGGCAGAAGAAAAACCAAAGGGAAGGGCAACAAACAGAAGATGCCTGACGACACCGGACACCTGGACCGTGATCCTGATATACTTCCTGGAACCAGGATGGATCGGGATGTGCAGATATGCATTCTTAAGGTCCAGGGTTGCCATCACGTCTCCAGGATTGATGACGTGAACTACTGACCTGATGGTTTCTACACGAAACTTCACCTTCCTTATAAATCGATTGAAATATCTCAGATCAATAATCATCCGGAGATCTCCTGAAGCCTTGGGAACCAGAAAAACTGGTGAATAGATCCTAGGCCCCTTCTCCTGCCGGAACCTCCTCCAGAGCCCCTTTGCAAATGTAGTCCTGAATGTAGGGCTCTAGGATCGCCTCCTTGGCAGCTTGTAGAAGGTTGATCTTGACAAACCTGTCCAGAGGAATAGAGGTGTTGTTGACTAAATAACCGTTGAAAATGATATTCAGGACCCGGGATCCGAGATCTCTTGGATCCATTCTTCTTAGAAGTGGGAGAGACGACTCCGACGGGTACATGAAGCTTAGGAATGGGGAAGCTTATTGGCAGGACAGCAGGAGTAACGGGAATTAACCAAGAGCCTCAAAGAGGCCCGTAGTCAGGAGGTGGATTTTCCATCTTTGGCTCCTCCACGAGAGCACCTCAAGCCCTTTCGCTGTGCTCTCCAGTCACTCTGTATTTTGAGGAATTGTCAGGGACCCAAGGCTTAAGCCAAAATGGAATATGGGCCGCTGATCCCAGGGCCATGCTATATATAGGCCCCTAATGTTATTTGATAGTATTGTTACAGGGTGCCAAAGGCGCACTTGGTCTCCCATGAGCCACAGACCTGCTGCTTAGCTTCTATAGCAAGGATCTGTGTTTGGCCTTGTTCCCAGGACTTGCTTTGCTAGCGGGAAGCTCCTCGCTAGCTTCAACTGGAGCCGTGCGGTATCGCACAAGAAGTCCAGTAGCCAGGTTGATGGTCTTGAAAGCAACCAGTATGTCGTCCTGGAAAAACCTCTGGTTCACATCAACTTGAATTTGATCCAGGCGAGATCGGAGGAACGTAGAGACTTCAAAAGCCACTATGGCTGTGGAAACGGAAGCCGCAGCTGCCGTAACACCCCGTCTTAGTGTGCACTCTGCAAGGGGGTCCTGCAGCTAGACGCATCGTCTGCAGGAACCAGAGTGCGCTTGGACAACTTGGCAATAGCCATGTCCACCTTGGGAATGGATCCCCACGAATCCACCAAGGGTTAAGCCATCGGGAACATGGATTTAAACTTCTTTGTTAAAACCGGACCTTTCCAGGTTTTTTCCACTCTATATCATGATAGAGAGGAGGGTCTCATCCGCTCTAAAGACACGATGTGCCCGAGTAGCGGGAGGCTCCCCACAGTCAACATCATGGTCCCCCGACCTGATGGACTTGAGCAACTTCTGTGTCTTTCCAGGGGAGAAAACACAAAGTCAGCTCCTCCTCATCCGAGGAGAGAAGAAACTAAGGTCTCTCTACCGGGACAGAGGTCTCCATAGGGGCCTGGGCACGAATAGGAAGCCTTTCCATCCAGCAGGCCTATGACTCCTTTAATAGAGCCATTGATACATATCCTGCAACATAGGTTCACTAGAGGTCAGAAACCTCTAACAGCAGCTGTAACACCTGGTGTAGGTTAAGTCAACAGACCCAGGGATTCCCAACTGGTCTCCCAATCTGGTCTTAGCCCAGCCTTAAGCTGTTTAGCTTCTGCGATCTCACGAGTGCAGGTATGATCAGCTTACAATAACCGTTGACTGCTGCAATGGTAGCAGGATAGATGCTTCCTCTTTGAATCCATTTTCCTGCCTTCTGAATCCCGCGGAGAAGACATCACTGCGGGAAAAAAAGGGACAAATAAAACATTTGTAAACCACCTATCTACGCAGGAAAGGTAGAAAAACAGCCCGGAGGCAGATGAGGAAAAAACACCACAAGTGGAACAACACCAATTTTAGGACTCTGGGATCCAGCTGAAAAAGCATATGTAGCCAGAGACTGAACTGGAACACACAGCCTCCCAAAATAAGGGAAGGGGAGGGATAGCCAATCCACCCTTCCCCCAGTAAATCCTCTACAGGAAGATGCATAAAAAAAAAAAATCGCATCTATGAAAATAATCGTGCCCGTGAAAAAATCACGGCCGGATTACCCGGAGGTAATGCAAAAGGAGAGTCCCCGCGTCACCTCCGGAAGATGGCGGTGCACAGGGACCGGGAATCCTGGACCAAGGACGCCGCCAAAATACCCCAGCCAGGCGCAACTGCGCGGGGGGGCCGGCAGCAAATAAGCTGCCGGCCAAACTGACAAGGTACCTAGGAAAAAAGGGCAACGCCGTTACCCAAACGAAAAGAAGGCTCCCCGCACTTTCCATAAGAAAGGGGGGAACAAACCGCCTAGTCTACCTGTCCAGGAGGACAGAGAAAAACACAGTGGGCTGGGGGTTGACTTCCTCCTTTTAAGGAGATACTTAATTGTTAAATTGAGTTATTAGTCTTGGGCTCATTAAACATTCCGCCGGTCCTGCCAGTCCACGGGGGGTGGTTAACACCATCTGTGCTGCTGGTAGGACGTAAGGGAAGCTTTGTTTTCCTTTGGAAGGAAAGCTAATATGCATATATTTTGGTTTCTGTGAAACATATTTAAATTAGCTTTCCTTCCAAAAGGAAAAGAAAGCTAAGCCTGCCTGATTCCAGCAGAAGTAAGATATGCTAATTTGCTAATATTTTTCCCAGAATGCCGGAGCAGTGTTGCCTCACTTACAATACTCCTCATACATACTAGGTGTACTCCATAATGAGAAATTGTATCCACCAGACAATGGACATATATTTCCCAGGCACCCTGAGTAGTAGTGTTGATCTTTCTCACTCTCAATCTTTTGGGAAATTCAGGATCAAATTCTGAATCAGTAGAGTTGATTCACGCATCTCTAGAAGACATTATGGACAATTGCATGCTTCCAACTTTGTGATAAGGCCCTTTTCTGTTCCAGCATGACTGTGCCCTAGTTCACAAATTAATATCCATAAAGGCATGTTTGGGTGAGTTTGGTTCAAAGTCATAGAAGAAAAGTAGAATTTATTTTGGCTGTAAAGGGAATGGGGGGATGCCTTTACTAAAACATATGGATTTAGTATGGGATGTCATAGACGTTCCTGTAGGAGTAATGTGTTGGTGTCCCCATATTTCTGTCTATATCATGTATTTAGAAATAGCAAAGGGGGCGGGTAAACTGTGGCATATCCTTAGGCTGTGCCATTCAGCATGTGCTCCATTGCATTTAACTTTTTTTAAATGATTTTTCTTTGCAGTTATGGTTGTAGCATGAGTATATAAGTATATATATATATATATATATATATATATATATAAAAGTATATATATAAGTATAGTTATTGTGCATTTTAGTGTCAATATTTTGCTGTTTATTAACAGTTTTCCAAACACCAATAGTTTTCCCTGACATAAAAAAAAAGTTTTTTTCTAATCAATGACTTGTCTCTCTTTTGGATCCTGGGGGCTTGGCCGGTAGGAACTCTGTTTCTTCAATGGTCACTGAAATAACTTAAAACCGACAAAAATAATAATGAATACAAATTTACTGAATATGAGCTAAAGAAAACAAGACATTGCTTTTGAATTGTGGTTCAACAGAATAACTTTAAAAAGCAAACTCATGAAACTTGCCTGGACAAAAATAATTGTAACCCTAGAAAAGATCGAACATAATGTAATCATACTGTAGGGATATGTTAAAGGTGTGTCCTGTAATTTACATCACAGGTGTCTTCAAACTTGCAATCAGTCAGTCTGCCTATTTAAAGGGTGAAAAGTAATCAATGTGCTGTTTGGTATCATGGTGTGTACCACACTAAACATGGACCAAAGAATGCTAAGTAGAAAGTTATCTCAGGAGATTAGAAAGAAAATTATAAACAAACATGTCAATGGTAAAGGCTATAAGACCAACTCCAAACAGCTTTATATTCCTGTTACTACAGTTGCACATATTACTCATAAGTTTAAGGTCTATGGGACTGTACCCAACCTCCCTGGACGTGGCCACAAGAGGAAAATAAACAAATTGAAGAGACAGATATTACGAATGGTAAACAAAGAGCCCAGAAGAACTTCCAAAGAGATTAGAGGTGAACTTCAAGATCAAGATGCATCAGTGTCATATTGCAACATCTGTCTATGTCTTAGTGAAAGTGGACTTAATGGAAGACGACCAAGGAGAAAACCACTGTTGACAGCAAACCATAATAAATGATACTGGAATTTGCCCAAGTACATATTGATAAGCCACAAAGCTGCTGGGAGAATTTATTTTAGACAGATGAGACAAAACTAGAGCTTTTTGGCAAGTAAGCCAAGAAAGCATACAAAGAAAAGAACATTGTACCTACTGTGAAACATGGAGGAGGCTTGATTATGTTTTGGGGCTGCTTTGCTACATTTGGCACAGGTTGTCTTTTAACTGTGCAGGGTACAATGGAATCTCAAGACTATCAAGGCATTTTGGAGTGAACTGTGCTGCCCAGTGTCAGAAAGCTTGGTCTCAGTCACAAGTCATAGGTTTTCTAAGAGGATAATGACCCGAAACACAAAGCTGATCTAAATCCTATTGCACATCTATGGAAAGAGCTGAAACATGCAGTCTGGAGAAGGCACCCTTCTAAACTGAGACAGCTAGAGCGGTTTGATCGTGAGTGGGCCAGAATACCTGTGGACAAGTACAGAAGTCTCATTGAGAGTTACAGAAATCGCTTGATTGCAAGGATTGCCTCAAAAGGTAGTGCAACAAAATATTAAGTTAAAGGTACCATCATTTTTGTCTAGGCCAGTTTAATTAATTTGTTTTATAAATTATTCTGTTGAACCCCAATTAAAAAGCAATGTCTGATTTTCATTTCATTTTCATTTCAGTTGATTTTCAGTAAATTATTATTTATTATTACTTTTGTCAGTTTCAACTGATTCCAGTGACCATTGTGGGGTTTTCTTTCTTTATTGAGAGGGTACCAACAATTTTGTCCATGTGTATATAGATACTGTACATACAGTGTATAGTACAATTTTATACTATCTGTCATGGAGTCATTATATGCATGCATAAAGCTATTTACTGTGGGACACTTTAGAGTAGTCACTGTGTACATGTAACTATTTATAAGGCATCAATACACAGAACTATCTACTGGGGGCTATAATTAAGGTCACTGTCTAATGTGGCTTACTAGGTGTGTTGAACTATTTTCAGGTGCACTGTTTGTGTGCATTATTTTAAAGGGGTTTTCCAAATTCAATATGTTTTTTCTTTAAATCCCTTCCCGGCTCCCAGTGGTACCTGTCAAGGAAAGCATAGTTACCTGCTCCCTGATGCTGGGTTCTGGCTCTATGGGTCCACCACAGTCTTCACTGCATTTTGGTTCCCTCATGTAAACTTTCAGAATGGAAGGGGTGAAATCTGTGCAAATTTACCTCAAAGGGAGAAGTTTATGGGACTTTTCAAGGTGTTTTAGGTGGTCCTATGAGTGAGGTGGGGCAGTCCTAGCGGTGGTATTTAATAATATCCAGGAATACGTTGGTAACCATGGATTAAACTAACTATTCATATGTTATTTACATTACATTACATTATTCATATGTCAAAGGAAAAAAGTTTCTTCATACCACATGGAACTGAGAATTACCACCTCAATACCACTAGCAAGTAATTACTGTGAATTTTCAGCCAATATTGAATATAAAATGAGAAATTTCCACCTTTGGACCACTACAAAATAATCACCGTCATTTTACCCATATGTATATTTTATTCTTTATACTTTTTCACCTTTTTTATTCAATTTTTTATTCATCTTTTACTATTTTTTTATTCATATTGTACTATATTGGACTCATTATGACATACTTATGTTCATTATGAGTATCTAGCTGGTCTCTTATGGGAGAATACATGCATATGATGTGCGGGACAATATATGATATATGATCCAGTCCAGGATTTCTTTCTCTCTTACCACCGCAAGACGGAAACGGAACCTATAAAGTAGCTGAGAATATGCGGGGATCTTCACCACTGAGGAAGGGACATGTTAGTCCCGAAACGAGTTTGGTAAGAAGACCCCGCAAATTACATTAAGGAGCGCTCCGAAGGAACACTGGTAATCTTCCAGCAAGCGGTGTTATCCTCCGGTACATCGCAAGCCCGTACAACTATCCTCCGGCACACTGCAAGCCCGTACAGCTACACTACACGAGGTAAGACAGTCCGTGCGCTGACACCACGTGGGACGCCAGTGGATGCAGCGGCTGCCGGCAACCTCAAGAAGATAAGGTACCGAAATGAATGAAAGTTTAATTTACTATACAATATAGTAATGAGAACTTAATTTAAAAAGGACATTATACTGCAGTGTTACTATACAACATAATTGAACCGGAGTACCGCAGATATTATGGGCATATAGTAATAATTCAAATCCAATCTCAATCACGAAATAGCGGTGTAAATACTGATGAATTTGGTCACACAAACCGAAATGTTGGTACCAAACCGAAAGGATTAACTACGAACTTGAATATTAACTAATTCAGACCTACAGCCGCACAGTACACTGGGAAAAACTGAGGATCTTCACGTTAAACAGTGGACTCAATGTGTTTATATGCTCTGATATGGGACGGTGGAATGGTGGACTAGGTCAATACGGTCACCATTAAAATACCATTAAAATACCGCACCAATCAGGTTTCAACATAGCATATAATTGTGCAGTATATTCAAAGTGGTTTACTGTTCTGATATGATGTGGTGAAATGATGGACTAGAGATTTACGGTCATCATTAAACGCCACACCAGCCAGAATATTGATTTTTATTGTATATTTTTTACTGTATCTTTTATTGTTGCACAAATATGAGATAATAAAGTGTATCATTTCTTTAAAAAGGATATACCTTTTTTAAAAAATATATCATTTCTTGTCCTCCATATGGACCAATGTAAGGAGTGCTCGTCCTAATTTTCTGTATTGAAAAAATAATATATGCTTTTATTTTCTTAGTTTTTAAAGTAACACAAATAGTTTCTATTTCTAAACGAGAGAATCAGATGACTAAACTGTTAGATATTAGAATAGAAGAAACAAGTGCATTTAAGGCAAAATAACCATGACAACCACAACAGGTTGCATATGATTTATGATTTGTACCTATATTTCAGTCTTTATTGTCGTAAATGAGGGAAATGCAGCTCAGTGAAAGAATTATGCCGACCAGTAACTTTTGAAATAGACTAATGTTCTATTATCACAAAAGAAATAATGAAGTCACCATCCAAAGCCCCAAGTCGAAGGACACATTAACATTTTTGTTAAATTCTAGTTAGCTTATGATTTATAGGTTCCTGTGTATAAATAAAAAGTCCATTTGTCTAAATTATTAGTTCCCAACCTCTAAGTTAAGTTAAAGTACAGTTCTGTAGTGGAAAGTAGAGTCTGCTGACAGATAGCAAAGCTAAGTGTTATGAGGGCTTTTGCGGGTAAGATGATTTGGGCAATTTAAGCTTATATTTTAGCACTGGATGGGGGCATTTTACACCTTATTACACCATATAAAAAAGGGTCACTGTTATATCTGTGAAGATGGCAGTCAAGAGTACATCATTTGTCTGTGTGTCCATTTTTTGACTGCCATCAATTTCCATATGCTATGCTAGGCTGAAAAGAGGATTTTCAGGGCATCTCCTGCCAGTACCATCCATGTTTTTCCATGGTTTTAACAGACCCGTAGACTTAAAGTTTTTTTTTCCGAGACTAACAAATGACACCCCCCCCTGTATGCCGGGCTCCTCACACTGGATCTGCTTACCTGGCTCTACTTAAGCACTTTGCGGTAATGATATTTGCCTACATTTTTTGAAGTCTCCATTTACATCTTCCAAAAAAAAAAAAAAACATTCAAGGAAAAACTCAACACTGGGCAGTAGATAGTGTAAGCTTAGCCAGGCTGTCTAGACCTGCACCAGATTTATCACAGTGGCTCAGGTTAGATAATAAATCTCTTGCAGGGATAGATACTTTTCAATGACCCTATACCAGCTATTGGTTGGCTCACTTTTTAGACAGATCTTTACGCTAGAATTGTGCCAAAATTTTGGCCCTAAACGGGAAATCTTGGGTCCACCCCTTTCTTGCAATACCTCACCCATTTTCCACTAAACCCACCCCTTTTTTGGGCATGTTGGTAAAATGTGTAGAAAGAAACCCTAGATGTGCCAAATTGCACCAATTTGTTCCACTTTTGTAGACAAGTATTTGACAAAGAGAGATTTGTGAATCTGGGCCAATGTGTCCTTTGGGCCAATGTGTCCTTATTCCAGCCCTGAGGCCCCTATTGTCAGTGGAATCCTAGTTTTACACTACGTCTTTAGTGTCATTTTACTGCAGGTTCCCAGCACGTGTTGGCTTACATTGGATCAGTACATCAGTATATCTTTTTCAACCGAATGGAATAGCAAAGCCAGCTTCTGTGTTTAAAACAGGCTTTGAAAATGATGAATGAGATGGTCCTGCCTGTCTGTCCCCTTTTCCCACCCACTTTTTGAGACCTGGCATGAGCAGGGAAAAGTTGCAGATTGTGGCGCAAATAACCTTTGTGCTGCAATCTGTACCAGAAATACGCCTAATATAGGCGAATTTCTGATCATAATGACCCCCTGTATTCTAGACCTTTAATCTATTTGGATAAAATGTAGTGAATACTTAATGATCATGCAATGCTCAATACATTGGCAAACTCCACAAGAAGCAACTGAAATTTAAGACCTGTGTGTCGTACATGTCTTTACAAATTTATCAAGTTCAACAATACAGTTTTTACACCTCAAAAATCTGTGCTCTTTACAAGCTGATGAACAGTGCCAGAAAGTCAGTAGCTATTTTCTGCTGGTGATGTACTGAATAAGAACTCAGACACTTAATATATGCTGATCATTTGTTCTTGGAAGATCACCAATCCAGACTTTTAGAGGAACTTATTACGGATTTAGATAAACAATCTGCTGTCTAATTTTCCAGTAAACAATGAGCATGCCATTGACTTTATTTGCTAGAACAAGTTAGAGATACTTTTGAAAAGCCTGTGGCCTAATACAAAGTTGCTATGCAGAAATATATCAATATGCCACCTATCAATACCACCTTTTATACACAAGTTTCAATGCAGCGGCCTTGGAAAGATGTGTGTGTGCGAAAGGAGGATTGGAGTGGTAATTTTGGTACTCATAGATCACAATGGCAATCTTTCCCTCTGATGCTCCCTGGAGCTATGCTGTGACAGGATGATACATCCTTTCTTCCCTCTGGGCACTCTCTGAAATTGGGACTCCTGCCTGGTGTTCCCCAGAGTTGGGTCTCCTGCTTAGTGGTAGTTGGGGTGTTTGGTGTTTGGGTGCAAGGCAGGAGAGCAGGTGCAATGGCTGGAGAATGGCGGAGTCAATAACCAGGCCAGTTGGTATCAATAAAAAAGTGTCTCTTTATTAAATAGCAGAATAGGAGTAATAGTATGTTCAATAGTAAGTAAGGCACAGTTTTAAGTAGATCAGAGAGCAAATCCCTCCCATTATCAATATATGGACATTAGTGATGGGTAGTATAGTACTCCTTCTCTCTATCTTCCTTAAGTCTGTCTGCAGAACTTTAGGCTGGCACTGAGGTTCTTCTTAGTAAATATTTCTGCAAATTGCCAGATTGAGGGGATAGACTTAAGATACGTTGGCCAAACCATCTCAAAATGTGGAAGGGTGTGCTTGCAATATTCCCTCTCGTAGCAGTGGGGTTTCTCTGCCATAAATGTGCACAAAATCTTGCTTATCCAATGCACGGCCTTGTAGATTGTAAACTTCCTTTTCTCTAGAGCCCTTTGGTGGTAAAGCTACTCCCTTGGTTGTAGATGTCTCAGATATAAAGCTTGGAGCTTACACATGTAAGTCCTCTCTGTAGGACCACTAGGAACAGACTTTCCTCTGACTAACCAGGGGGTAGACCCATATCCATCTTTGACGCATCTTACTCCAGCATACAGGGGATCCCCATTGAGTCAGCAGAGATTTGCCGACCCTGCTTACACGGTGTCCACATTGCAGCTGAGTTGCTAAGGTCCTTAACCATTTCCACTTTGTAATTTGACCACTTACAGTTGAAAGTGGAACATTAAATAGGGAAGAAATTTCATGTACTGACTTGCTGCAGCAGTACTATGCTCCAATTAAGTAAGCTTTTTTGAATGATCCATTCTTTTACATATGATTGTAAAGGCAGACTGCATGGCTAGGTGCTTGATTTTAGACACCTGTGGACATAGGACTGAATGAAACACCTGAATTCAGTGAGGTGCATCCAATACTTTTGTCCATATAAAAGTGTGTATATTATATATACTATAGTGTGCATTATACATGGTATGTGAGGTGGTATACTGTACACGCAGAAAAGAAAAACAAATGGAAGAGTCCATATTGAATATTTTGGCGGTGTGACAGAATGAAACACCTGAATTCAATGATTAAGAGGTGTTTCCCAATACTTTTGTTTATATAATATAAGTTATATATATATTGTGGTAAGGTGCAGGGTTCCGTCATGGATGGCAGATACGTGTCACCGAGGTTCCTGGCCTCGGTGAGGTAAGAGCCGGATTTTATGTGTTAACAGCAGTAGCTGTTGACACCTTTGTACTTAGTATGGCTGCAAAGCCAATCCGGGCCGACTCTTACTGGGAGTAGGCAAAGAGTTGGGCGGATGCCTACTCCCCAAGTTCCAGAACCAGGTTTTGGGCTGGGTTTAAATTCCCAGGCTGCAGCCTCAGCTGGGGGAAGAAGGAAAATCACTGAGTCTGGCTGGCTTTTGCAGTGTGTGGAGCTGAGGCCTGGACCCTGACAGAGGCGTACAGGGCGCCTAGTACCCTGTGAAAGACTTTATGCGGCTCTGCGATCAGCCTGGACGGGACTCACACCACTAAAGGAGCCAGATGAAATGCTCTGTTATTTTGGGTGTGAACTAACACCAAGTGACTGTTCTGTTTTCTAAACAAGCGTGAAATAAAACACTGTTTGCTGCACTACTTGGACTCCATTTACCTCTATACTGCACCTGCACAGCTGTCTACCGGAGTAAATCCCCACAATATATATATATATATATATATATATATGTACGTAAAAAGTTTCGTTCGGACCGGAAACAATTCTACCTGAACCAAAGTTGCTCCAATTGCCCTGAAAATTGGTAGATAACTCCCTCTATTCTCCCAGGACTCCTCTTTTTTATGAAGTTTTGTATTTTCTCTCTACTCTCTCCTCTTCCTAAGCCCTTGAATGTAATGAAAGCGATAGCAAATAATGTCAGAGTGACACTGACATTCACAGATATTGTCATGTTGTAGGGATAAGCAGACCCCTGGACATCTACCGAGCAGTAACAGTGGCAAATAAAACCCCACTGGACCAAGTGCACCGATTTGACTTGGGCCCAAACCCTAAGGGCGTTTACTATGTAAACACTGTTCTTTACAATACTCCTGATGGCGGGGATAGCCTTTTCCGAGGATTCATCAGGTCTCTCCCTCTTGGGATGGGCCCGGTGCATTTGGCCGACATCTGTAAGGTAAAAGCCGCTGGTGAGAGCACCAGCAGTCCAGTTACTGTACATACAAAACAAAGAACCAAAGAACAAGCTAGCATGAATCTAGACAAAACCGGTCCCAGACAGAGCTACAAATAACAGAGAGGCAGATTCCTAGACCACATGCAGACTGGATGCATGGCAATCACAGACAGAGCTGCACAGATAGGAGACAGGCAGATGCCTGGACCCCATGCGGAATGGATGCATGGTGATCACAGACAGAACTGCACAGACATGACACTGGAACCCATGCAAAATAGATGCATGGCGTTCCCAGTCAGAAAAGGCCAAAGACATAGAGACATTGCGACATTAAGACAAGGTGAGATAGAGAATTACCAGACGACATAACAGATCAAGATAGAATGGAAAACACCCAGGTCAGGAGCATACATCCTTCACACAGTCAAGCTGGAAAAGCCTCCCAGGCATGCAGCAATGTATTGCAGCACATTGGAAGATCTACCTTGGGTTAATTTCAACTTTGTAGATTCATTCCAATGTCAATTAAGTTTGGTAGGACTGTTTGACAATTTCTGCCAAACATACCCCCAAATATAGGGATACACTGTTGCATACATCTGCTATCAACCATGCAAAATGTGTATACCATGTATAGATGTATACATCAGTATTCAAAGCTTTTAGTCAATGCTTTTCAGGGCAGAATATTCTAAATCCAAATATGTAAAGATACCAGGACAAACTGATAAAAACATGCCTGTTGCCCTTTGTGTAAGACCCAATCAAATGAACAAGCCTGGAATCTAATTTTTGGTATTTTGTATTGTTAATTATTTTTTGTGTGCAAATACAATATCTACCTGCAGTAATACAGTTTTATTCCTTAGCACAGAACTTTTCCACTTAACTGTTAGTCTTGTTACAACAAGAAAACTTATTTTTAAGACAATTCATATTGAGAGTCTGCAACATTTGACTGGTTTTCAAACAAGTGCTATAGGAAAATGGTTCATGCATAAAAATGACTTTGTACTGGTTTTAAGTGCAGTAGTCCCTTATGTGGTGCTTATTTACTGTGATACTTCATGATAATTTATCAGCTAATGGTCCAAGCTGTGTAACTACCTACTGTGAGATGAATAGGTTACATTTATTTTTTGCTAATTATTATATATTCACTTACTAGGCAGTTTTAATTAATGATAAACAAAAATTAATGGAATAATCAAATCATACAAAGACAGCAAACAAGTAGAAGTAGATAAAGTTTTCAGGGCAAAATCCTGAGCAAATTAAATATAAGGCATGCCATGTGTTTTTACATTTTTTGCTGAGTGCTGTTTTAATTATATGTAGTGTAAGTATAATAAAGCACTTTGGGGAACATTTAGACATTTTAGACATCAATCTTAATAAAGCCATGCACTGGCAGTAGATCCGCCGAAATTATGTAGAGGCGCCGGCCTCAACATAACTTTGGCTGATCCACTGCTGCTTCTAAATGTAAGACAGCTTCCTTGCTGTCTTACATTCAGACCATGTTTCTCGCTAAAAACAGGCGTAGAAAATGGTAAATGAGACGGGCCTTTAGGCTCTGTGGTCTGTGTAGGCTGCATTTACTTATGAGAACCAGTCTTGCAGAGAGAAAAGGTACAGCCACACGGTAGGGTTTCTGCATGCGGTTTTGAAAGCCAAAATTAGGAGTGGTTCATAAAAGGAAAGAAAGTATAAACAATAGATACAACTTCTCTTCTTTTTTGAATTCACTCCTGGTTTTGGCTTATAAAACTGCATACAGAAACTGACCACGTGGCCGTATCCCTAAAGTTTTCTTTCTTTATTGTTCCACAGAGGATTAATCTACTTTAGGTGGAGAAGGAGAATAGGTTTATACTTTTTTTTGTTATGTTCATCTGAGTTACCTATTTCAACATTGAAAGGTGATTGCTGAACTGTTGTATGCATTGTAGATTCTTGCTTGCGCACATTGTTGGACATTTTCTTTAGTAAACACAGATAAATAAGGTTAGTGCCTATTATTGGGGATGAGCGAACCCGTGGATGTTCGGCTTCGCCGGGTTCGGCTATACTCCAGGTCAAAATTCGGGTTAGGGAACCCCATTTAAGTCAATGTAGACCTGAACGTTGGTGCACTAAAATGGCTGTAAAATAGTCATAGTAAAAGGAAGCAAAATGGGGGTAAGAGCAGGACAGTTGCCCTGAAAACAAATGTGGATAGGGAAATGACTTAAAATAACATAGAATAGAAAAAAATAAAAAATGATAATCTTGAACTAGGAGGCGGAGGTCAAAGTGGAGTAGGAGGTTGAGAAGGCGGTGTGACAGTGTAGATTGAAGCGGTGGTGGAGGAGGAGGAAGTAGCCAACACTGTATTTTTTTTAGTTTTTTTTCCCTTTATCTATTTATTTTTTATAAATTTGGAAAGACCCCAAAACATTGGGAAATAGAAAAGAGAATGCAAAGAGAAAGTATAACAATGGCTGGGTGCGGCCGATATACTTGTCTACTTAGCACATGGTACGGGCAAGTCCTGTGGGATCTATGCCTGGTTCATTTTAATGAACGTGAGTTTGTCGACGTTGGCTGTGGACAGGCGGCTGCTCTTGTCTGTGATTACCCCCCCGCCATGCTAAACACAAGTTCAGACAATGCACTTGCTGCAGGGCAGGCCAGCACCTCCAAGGTGTAAATGGCAAGCTCAGGCCATGTGCCCAATTTGGAGATCCAGAAATTGAATGGGGCAGAAGCATCAACCAGTATGTGTAGGTATATGTGCACATGTACTGTTCCACCATGTTGCTGAAATGCTGCCTCCTGCTAAGACGTTGCACATCAGCTGGTGGTGCTGGTTGTTGTGGCATGCTGTCAAAGCTTTTACAAATTTCAGCCATGCTAACCCTCCCTTCAGAGGTGCTAGAGGGGCCCCAGCTGCGTTAGCAACTTCTTCCTCCTCCTCCTCTGCCTTCCCCTTGTGCATCCACTGAGCCCCCGCTGTCAGGAGTAAATGCCATCATCAGCGCGTCTACAAGCGCGCGCTTGTACTTGCGCATCTTCCAATCATGCTCCAGTGACGGAATTAAGGACTGCATGTTGTCTATGTAGGGGGATCCAGCAGGGTTGACATCCAGTAATCAGCACTGGTTAGAATGTGGGCAACTCTGCGGTCGTTGCACAGGCACTGCAGCATGTAGTCACTCATATGTGCCAGGCTGCCCAGAGGCAACGACAAGCTGTCCTCTGTGGGAGGTGTATTGTCTGTGTCCTCTGTATCCCCCCCAGCCACGCTCCAGTGATGCCCATTAGCTGCTTTGGGTGCCACCCTGCTGTGAACACGGTTCCGCCTCATCCTCCTCCTCATCCTGCAGATCTGTGCCCTGGCTGGACAGTTGTGTACCTGGCCTCTGTTGGTGCAGGAAACTACCCTCCGAGCCACTTGTGAATGACTGGCCTGATAACCATGGAAATGATCCCTCTTCCTCCTCCTCTTCCTCCTGTGCCACATCCTCTTCCATCATCGCCCAAAGTGTTTTTTTCAAGGAGACATAGAACTGGGATAGTAACGTGTTATCGACACTGGTCATGTTGGTGGAGTACTCCAAACAGCGCAACATGGCACACACGTCCCGCATGAAGGCCCACTCGTTGGTGGTGAAGTGGTGCTGTTCCGTAGAGCACCTCACCCGTGCGTGCTGCAGCTGAAACTCCACTATCACCTGCTGCTACTCTCACAGTCTCACCAGCATGTGCAAGGTGGAGTTCCACCATGTGGGTATGTTGCATTTAAGGCTTTTGAGCAGCAGGGTGAGAATGCTGCAAGCGTGCACAGACGGCCCACACTTTCTGCAGCAGCTCTGACATATCGGGGTCATTTTTCAGGAACCAGTGCACCACCAAAGTGCCAGGCAAGTGATGTGCGTCAAATGGGCAAGCCCCAGAGCTGCCACGAGATTTCACCCATTATTGCACACCACCAGGCCAGGCTTGAGGCTCAGCGGCAACAACCACTCATCGGCCTGTTGTTCCATGCTGTCCACAGCTCTTGCGCGGTGTGGTGTTTTTCCCCCAAACAGATGAGTTTTAAAACAACCTGCTGCCGTTTCTTCCTGGCTGTGCTGAAGTTGGTGGTGAAGGTTTTACGCTGACTGAATGAGGAGGCGGTAGAGGAGGAAGCAGAGTAGGAGGAGGAGGCAACAGGAGGCAACGAGAAATGTCCTGCAAACCTCGGTGGTGGTATGATATGCGCCAAACTGCTATCAGCCTCAGGCCCAGCTGCCACTGCATTTTCCCAGTGTGCAGTTAAGGAGATATAACGTCCCTGCCCATGCTTACTGGCCCACATATCGTTAGTTCTGTGGACCTTGCCACAGATGGCGTTGCGCAGTGCACACCTGATTTTGTCCGCCACTTGGTTGTGCAGGGCAGGGATGGCTCACCTGGAAAAGTAGTGGTCGACAGGGAACCATGTACTGTGGGAGAGCTACCGCCATAAGGTTTTTAAAAGTCTCTGTCTCCACCAGACGGAATGACAGCATTTCAAAGACCAGGAATTTTGAAATACTGGCATTCAGGGCCAGTGATTGTGAGTGGGTAGGAGGGTACTTCCTCTTTCTCTCCAGTGTTTGGGGGATGGACAGCTGAACGCTTCCATGGGACAATGTGGAAATGCTGGGTGACGGTGGTGGAGGTGGTGATGTTGCTGCCACATCCTCTGTTTGTAGGGTGGCAGGTGCCACTGTCACTCCAGAGGGGGAGGAAGATGCTGAGAGGAGCCTGAGATCTTTTGTGGTTTTTCAGGTGTGTACTCCACTGCAGCTTGTGCTTTGCATTCAGATGCCTGGTCATGCAGGTGGTGCTCAGGTTTAGAACATTTATGCCTCACTTCAGGCTCTGATTGCACAGCTTGCAAACCACTCGCTTCTTGTCGTCAGCACATTGTCTGAAGAACTGCCACGCCAGGGAACTCCTTGGATCTGGCTTTGGTGTGCTCACTCCCTGGGTGCGGTGGGCAGTAGCAGGCATACTGGCTAGGGGACAGCCATTCTGCTTTTGCACCCTGCTACCTTTTTTGCTGTGTGGCTGACGCTTCCTCCAAACTGGATACGTCACTCACATTACCTTGTTTCTATATGGGGTCTAGGACCTTATCATCCTCCATATTATCATCCACCCACTCTTCACCCCTGCCCTCCTTGCCGGTCTGCACACAGCAGAAAGCCGCAAACACCTGTGTTTCAGTAGTTGGCACCTGTGTGTCAAATATGCAGTGTGGGTGTACCTCACACCAAAAATGGGTATATGTCACCGGCTGAACTAACAGTCAGATTAACTATATTAATTTCCCTGTCACATTTAAAGTGCACGTGTATCTCACACCAAAAATGGGTATATGTCACCCACTGAACTAACAGACAGATTAACTATATTCATTTCCCTTTAACGTATGCAGTGCAGGTGTAACTGCCACCAAAAATGGGAATATGTCACCCACTGAACTAACAGACGGATTAACTATATTAATTTCCCTGTTATGTATGCAGTGCACATGTATCTCACATAGAGTTGAGCGAATTTCTGTTTTAAGTTTGTTTTCCAAAGTTCGGGTTCGGGTTATCCAAGCATCCCATTATGGATTCCGCTACCACGGACCATAACGGCATTTGGAATCCATAAGGGGATTCTTCAATGAACCCGAACCTTGGACAACACGGAGGACCTGGGTGACGTCACCGTCATGTGATCAGTGCAGGGAGCGTGGCTCAGTACTGGATTAGATAACAGGTGGTAGCCTACGACCTCTTATCCAATCCAGTACTGAGCCGCGCCCCCTGCACTGATCACATGACGGTGATGTCACCCCAGGTCCTTCACTCTGGATTCCAAATGCCGTTATGGTCCGTGGTAGCAGAATCCATAACGGGATGCTTGGATAACCCGAACCCGAACTTTGGAAAACGAACTTAAAACACAAGTTCGCTCAACTCTAATCTCACACCAAAAATGGGTATATGTAATCAGCCGAACTAACAGTCAGATTAACTATATTAATTTCCCTGTTATCTATAAAGTGCACATGTATCTCACACCACAAATGGGTATATGTCACCCACCGAACTAAAAGACGGATTAACTATATTAATTTCCCTGTCACGTATGCGGTGCAGGTGTACCTCACACCAAAATGGGTATATGTCACCAGCCGAAATAACAGTCAGAATAACTATATTAATTTCCCTGTCATGTATAAAGTGCACGTGTATCTCACACAAAAAATGGGTATATGTCACCCACCGAACTAAAAGGCGGATTAACTATTATATTTTTGTGTCAGGGATACAAAAATGGTACATTGCACCCACAAAAAATCACTATAGGTCACCCACAGAATTAACAGTCAGATGATTTATTATATTTCTGTGTCAGGGGTGCAAAGCTGGTGTATTGCACCAAAAAAAAAATCACTTTCATTGTGGCTTTCATTGTGTTTTAGACCCAATACTGGGGCTCTAAATTTATTTTGCATATTACTGCATGTCACATGTAGCAAGTACTACATGTAGCATGTCACATCCTTAAAGCTTGTAAAAAAGTGGGATCTTGACATAGGGGCCGCTTAATATGGTGGATTTGGTGATCTCTGTAATGGAGACACCCCTTTGCACCAGTTTTCCTTCCTTTGAGGGATATATGGCTTTCATTGTGTTGTAGACACAATACTGGGCCTCTACATTTATTTTGCATATTAATGTTACCCAGGGAGCTTTGCACTTTGGATTGCTGTGTTGAGACTCTTAACTGAGGCTCCGCGGTGTTTTTGTGGCTGGTCTCCCTGAGATCAGCTATTGTTTTGTTTGAGGAGTCTCCAAGGCATTGCTCCCGGTTAGCCAGAATCCTACTCCACACTGATGAGGGGCAACACCCCGAATCAGCTGGCTGTGGATGGATAACTGCCTTAGGTTTTCCCCGTCACATCCTTAAAGCTTGTAAAAAAGCGGGATCTTGACATAGGGGCCGCTTAATATGGTGGATTTGGTGATCTCTGTAATGGAGACACCCCTTTGCGCCGGTTTTCCTTCCTTTGAGGGATATCTGGCTTTCATTGTGTTGTAGACACAATACTGGGCCTCTACATTTATTTTGCATATTACTGTTACCCAGGGAGCTTTGAACTTTGGATTGCTGTGTTGAGACTCTTAACTGAGGCTCTGCGGTGTTTTTGTGGCTGGTCTCCCTGAGATCAGCTATTGTTTTGCTTCATCAAACTAACAGGTGGATTAACTATTATATTTTTTGTGTCAGGGATACAAAAATGGTGAATTGCACACACAAAAAATCACTATAGGTCACCCACAGAATTAACAGCCAGATTAATTATTATATTTCTGTGTCAGGGGTGCAAAGCTGGTGTATTGCACCCACAAAAAAAATCACTATAGGTCACCCACAGAATAAATAGCCAGATGAGATTTCTATCACTCTCCCTCACTTCAGCTGCCTGCTTCCTGTCCCTGCACTACTTAGAGCTGATGGGCCATTTTACTTATGAACCAGCTTGTATAGAGGCTGGGTCACATGATGCACCAGCCAATCACAGCTATGCCATTACTAGGCATCGCTTTGATGACTTTTAAGTGCCCACAGCTTAAAAGCTTGTTGATTGGCTGCCCTTTAGCCTTTCAACAAGCTTTATTAAATGCACGAACACCGAACTCGAACCCGAACTTTTCCGGCAAACTTCGGGTTCGGGTCAGGGTACCAGAACTCGCAAAGTTCGCTCAACACTACCTATTATATAGACACTGAGAGAAAAAGATCAGCAGTATCTCATGAGTAGTGTTGAGCGCGAATATTCGAATAGCGAATATTTTTTATGAATATTGACACTTCGCTAATTAGTGAATATTTAGAATATAGTGCTATATATTCGTAAAAAAATTTTTTCCTTTTTTTTCAAGCAGAACCCAAGAATAAGATACCGTTAATGAAGATTGAGAATATAGCACTATGTTCTCTATCTTCGTTAATTCTAGCAAGTCAAACAATAGAAAAGTCATAGCCATTTCAAAGTGTCATTCGCTGTACGCAAATATTACATTATGTAATATTCGCGTACTGCGAATGAAGCTTTGAACGACGTATTATTTTCCTATTGGTTGGCATTCTAGAATTAACGAAGATCGAGAATATAGCGCTATATTAGTATTCGTTATCTTCGCTAATTCTAGCAATACAGGTAAACTTGCCTATACACAGCTCAAAGTTGGATGCGCAATGCGAGAATATTAAGTAATATTAGTCACATTGCGCATCTAATTTAGAACAGGGTATGTGCAACTTACTTTACTATTGTTTGGCTGGGTAGAATTAAAGAATATGACGAATACGTCATATTCTCTATATTTGCGCTATATTCTCTATATTTGCTAATTCTAGCAAGCCAACCCAATAGCAATGTTAACTGTACCCTGCTCTAAGTTAGATGCGCAATGCGAAAATACTACTTTGCCTATTTTTGGCAATAAATAGAATAATGAGTCAGTATTCTATTTATTGAAAAAAAAAAAAGAAGGTAAAAGTAATATTTTCACATTGCACATCCAACTTAGAGCTGGGTACAGTCAACTTTCCTATTGGCTTGCTAGAATCAGCGAATATAGATAATATAGTGCTATATTCGTATTTGTCATATTCGTTAATTCTTCCCAGCCAAGTAAACTTGCCTATACACAGCTCTAAGTTAGATGCGCAATGCAACTAATATTACTTAAAATTCTCGCATTGAGCATCCAACTTAGAGCTGTGTATAGGCAACTTTCCTAATGGCTTGCTAGAATTGGCGAAGATAACGAATATAGAGCTATATTCTCTATATTCGTTAATTCTAGCAAGCCAACCAATAGTAAAGTTGCCTTTATACCCCGTTCAAAGTTCAATTCGCAATACATGGATAAATAGAATAATGACGAATATTGCAAAATCGAATATGGCACCTCCCGCTCATCACTACTCATGAGGCATTATTTGGCAAAGTTGCGCAAATTGTGCCAAATATTACAAAATGAACAAAAAGATTTTGCACATGCAATGAACACTCTTGGCACAATTTGCAATCTAACTTGGGCACATTTTGCTTATTAAACCCTCTTCATTGCCTTTATACCTGTATATACCTTTTTCCATATGAGAAGGGAACGCTGCACATATAAGTTTAGCAATACCTGTGAGATGCACATGTATTGATCCTTTTTTGCAGATGAAATTTCATAATTTTAACCAATAGCATTTGAATGACTTACTAGAACTAAATGTACAAGTTTTATCAAATTCATCTTATTTCTACACCATACTATATTTGGTGGCAGAATCACATCTGTAAAATTGCTAAAGGTACACTGCATTCATGTTCTGTCATAATATAGTAAAAATTAGGATCTCTGTCAAACATCCTTAAGCTCTCAACGAAGAACAACATGGTATTATGAAGATTCTCAAAATCTCAATGGCAAAGTGGAAAGCCAGTCACCACCTGATAATTTGAATTTTCAACTGGCTGAGAACATTTAGATGGCTGGAGTTACCTAGTTTGACTGGATTCACCATAAGATGACTTCTACAAGAAATCTCTGGTACATCTGTTAGCATAATCTGTTTAGCACAATCAACAAGAGGTCAAATACAATGTTGGAATTTGCATGACTAAAGCTATGAGGTATGATTAAACTGCCTGGGAAAGGTGTTAGAACAGTATTGTGGAAGATAAAAGATTGCCCTACCCTATTCAAGCTCAGTTTCTCCAATTTGACTAGTGATCAGCAAAGTATTGAAAAATTCCACATCCACACTGTACTGTTGCTGTTGCTGTTCTTAATGAAAAGAGAGAATTTTTCTAGGCTTGTTCAGAACAAGTCACTTTTTCTTCTGACAATTAACACTTGTATGTGTAGTATGGGCAAGCATTCTGACCCCATCAAGGCACCATTTTTGGATGTTTTTTTTTTATCCCCTAACACTGTGTGTGTTTAAAGACCATCTGCCCCTATAAGGGAAGCTTTTAATAATTTCTATAACTCCAAAGCTTCCATCATTTTTTGAAGCTTTGGAACTTGAAAAAGCATAACACATGCAATGACACAGTGTTTTTAAACACGGTGTTTGTTAACAATATCAAACATGTGTTTACCTATAGCTATATATGTCAGTGTCACTGTCATTGCGCTCAAGAGCTTAGGGATCGGCGAGGGAGGAGAAAAAAAAAGCAAAAATTAATTAAAAAAATTAATGAAAAGAGATAATGTTTCCCTAAACATTCTAAGTCCTAGGAGACTAGGAGACTAGGAGACTAGAGGGTGTATAATTTCTGGAGATTGTGTCACAAATACACAGCAGATTTAACCATATGTACTAAAGAACCCCTTATTGAACTTCATACATATATGTATCAACCATATGTACTATGAAACTATGAAACTATCTTTTTCTTTCCTCTTTTTTCTTGACTCAATCTAACTTGTTGTATCAACATATTGAAACAAATAGTCCATCAAAGTTGACTGCAAACTACTTCTTCTAAACATAAATTGGCTGTGAATGATTTGGTGAGATTTGGTGGTTATTATCACATTGAAAATGGCTGAGGGTTGCCGTGTGCCATTGGCATGTTATAATGGCAGCATGACCATGAATAAAGCCTCATTCACACGGCAGTCTTTTGGTCAGTGATTTCTATCAGTGATTGTGAGACAAAACCAGAACTGGAGCCTCCACAGACATAAGGTAAAAGGGAAAGATCTGCACCTGTTCTGTGTTTAGAGCCATGCCTGGCTTTTGCTCAAAATGACTGGTGGAACTCATGTGTGAATGAGACATAACCATGACTACTCTTATAATGTAATTGGCTGAGCTAATGGAAAATCACCATCTGGCAGGTTGAGGACTGGGGGATCTGCAACTGACATTTGCAAATTGTGTCAATGCAAACTAATTATTAGTAAAAGAAAGAAAAAAAGATTTTTATATAAAAGTTACTTTAAAAATAGCATGAAACTAAAAAGTTTGAAGTTATATCACCATTTACAGCATTGATTAGCTAGAATAGTTGTCAAGGGAACAGCTAGCCCACTGTCAAGAAATATGAAAGAATAGTGATTATTCCTTTCAGTGGGCACATTCAGTAGAGAAATATAGTTAAACTCTTTTAAAACTAAACAACCTTTTTTTTTGAAAGCCCACAAATCCAAAATTCAAATGTAATAATCTGTAGTAGAAAAACATGCTAACTTTTGGCTCTTCAGTCTAATTACAAGGTATTTATTTTGTCAGTGTTGCTTTTGCAAATGCTGTTTCTCGTAGCTTCAAATTAAACCTCAACATTTCCTGTACAATTGGGAATGTTTTAGCTCTCAATGGCAGATCTGAAGCGGTAAATTAAGACAGGAGCATAAAAGGGAAATGTAATGATTCATTTTATAGCAGCCATTTTATTAGAGTGTCAGTGGCAAACGTGATTCACCTGTAATCATTTCATCAAAAACCAAGAAGTAGCACACGTTAACTTACAAGATTATGAGAAAAAAATGATTGTCTTTTAGCACACAGTGTGAGGCTATAGAAGCTACAAGGTCTGTTCTTGAATACTCTTTTCTGAAAAAGAACAAACTTGTGAACTGGTATAATTAAGTAAAAATAAAGAGCCGTTTATGTAGAATAGTTTTTCGATAAATTATTATTAAGAACGCATCTTCATTTAAAATTAGACTTAATACTAAGTTTAACATATTTGGAGGACATAACTTACTGTATACATATATTAAAGGGATTATAAAGGCTTCAAGAGACACTTATAAATTCTTAATAAGAATTGCGCTAGAGTAAGACGCACAAATAAGTACCAGTAAATGTTCTGCATGTACTAGCACTCCGAGCACCAGAATAAGCAAATCTATGTGCTAGCATATATTTGCACTATAATCTTATAGTTAAAGCAAATCTGGACACACACCTACTACCTCTATGCACTGGCCATTTTTCAACAGTGCTAAGTGTGGAATACAACTGAAACTTTTTTGCAATGTATAATGAATCAAACCAATAAAGAATACAATCTAGACAATCACAATACATTAGTAGTATTAACTTTGTCTACATGACAAATGCCATTTGCTAAAATAAGACAACTTCTTTAACATTTCATGATACAACTTTATAAACAAGAAATGGCGTGGTACCAAAGAGACCAGGAGAAGATCCATTTTGTATTTTATACATTTCTAAAGAAAAAATGTGAATGAAAATTTCTAAGAAAGGTGTTGGGAACATGTAAGATCATTTATCAATATATTGCTATATGAGTAAGGAAAAAAAATAACACACATATACCATTATCTTTTTCCTATAACATTTAACTAACATTTACTATTGGCAAGATATTGTTTGCTCACGTCAGCCATAAATTGTCTGGCCTAAGGCTGTATATCACACATTCAATTCTTGGTGCAGGTTTTTGACTCATAGCCAGGATTGGATTTAAAAGGAGAAAGAAATATAAAGGAAAGCTCACAATTTCTTGTTATATGCACTCCTTGATTTGGCTCAAAAAAATTGCAACCACCACATTCCATCCACATGCACTTTTTCAATATTATCCAGGAGTTACTGACCTCAGCAGTGACGTGTACTCAAGCCACACAGCAATAATATGGCACCCAGGAAGACATCCCTACTGAGGCCATCTGGACCTCATCTGGAAGCTTACATGCTGGGGACCAGAACATCACAGAACAGAGACAGGGCACCAGAAGAAAGTGGTGGGGAGAAGTTGAGTAGGATTTTACTTATGTGTATTACGCCAATTTCTGGCCAGCTTAAATTGATGGAAAATGTAGCCTCATATTTTTCAAGAATATCTTAAGAGGAATTTATAGTCTCCTGGGTCATGTGGCTACAAAGCAATCGCAAATCTTCACCCCCTCATAATCATGCTTGACAGTTGGTATCATTGCTTGTGCTGATATGTTGTTTTTATTTTTCCAAGCACCACATTGTGCATGAGACCAAATATCTCCACCTTTGTGTCAGTGAAATATTCTTGTACCAGATCTTTGGTTTTTATTTTTAGGATCAGCGTGTACGACGCTCTGATCGGGTGGGTGCAGGATCTGACTGCTCATCCCCTGTTGTTTACACCAGCATCAGGGAATACACTGATATTGGAGTATTAACTCCTTGTATGCGCTGTCAGCGGTATAAATGGGGTTTGCGGAGGGTACAGGCACCCTCACCCACCCCATGGCTGGAATGACCTGATGGCTGGAATGGCAGCCTGATGCCTTACACAGTCATTGGGGCTTGCCTCCTTACGGAAGCCTATGAGATCCAGCCCCATGCTGGGTCTCATAGGCACTCTGTCAGTGTAAAAGCAGGCAATGCATTACAATACACAATGTATTGCAATGCATTGTAGAGAGGATCAGACCTCCAAAAGTTAAAGTTTCTTTGTGGGGCAAAAATAAAAAGTAAAAGAAAGAAGTGAAAAAAAGGTTATTACATAAAAAAATAAAAGTTTCCAGTAAAAAAAAAGCCCGCTTTCTATATTCAAGTCGTATAAAAACCCCACAGACATATTAGGTATCACTTCGTCCGTAACAACCAACTCTATAAAAATATCACATTACCCACTCCGTCAGTTGAACGGGGTAAAAAAAAAAAAGGTGCCAAAAATGCCATACCAAGCGATCAAAATATCTAATCTACTGCAAAATAATAACAATCAAACTGTCACCTCATCCTGCAAAAAATGAGCCCCCATGTAAGACAATCTCTCAAAAAATAAAAAAAATGGCAAGACAAAAACTAATTTTGTCTTTTTTAAATACTGCTACTGTTTAAAGCTTAACAAAAATAAATAAGTAGACATATCAGGTACCCGCTCTATAAAAATATCACATGATCCACCCCGTCAGGTGAATATTGTAAGAAAAAGTGCCAAAAAAGCCAATTTTCGGTGACCTCACTACAAGTGTAATATCAAGCGATCAAAAAGTCATATGAACACCAAAATGGTACCAATCAAACCACCACCCCATCCTGAAAAAAGCAAGCCCTCATATAAGACAATCGCCCAAAAAATAAAAATATGACTTTCTTAAAACGTCGATGCAAAAACATTTTTCTTTACAAAAATGCATTGTGTAAAAGTGGAAAAAAAATAAATAAATAACATGTCATTTTTCCCACACCATGTACACCACAATAACAAAAAGCACTATCACAGTGGCTGTAATTTCTTTATCTTGCTTCACAAAAAGCAAAATGAAAAGTGATCAAACAGTTGTATGTACCCAAAAATACAACCAATAATGATAGCAACTCATCCCACAAAAAAAAAAAGCCCTGACACAGACCACTTCAGAGAAAAATAAATGTATGATGTCAGAAAATGTACTGGTCCCCAGAGGCTGTTCAATAGCAACATGGCGCCTGTAACCTAATCCATCAAAATCTGTGCAGCGAAAGTCAAATAGCGGTCTTTCCTGAACTCTGCAGCTGTCATGCCCTGCTCTGGTGAGGTGCGGAGGTCTGTCAGGTTGGCAGCATGTGTGTAGTGTTTTTTGTTTGCAGTCGAACTTGGAGTTGAGCTGTACCTGCCTCCCTGCAGGTGCACTGGGTGGGGTCGTTTGTGTGAGTTTAAATCTCGCCCCTTCCCAGTGTCCTGTGCGGGTTAAAGCTTCTGTCTCACTCTGAGGAATGGTGGATTGCTGTTTCTGCTCAGCTTCAAGATAAGTGTATTTTGGTTTCCTTTTGGTGTTCTGTCTAGGCTGTTAGTTGGACACCTGCCTCCTCCAGGATTTGAGGAGACAGGCTGCCTTTATTCCCACTTGTCCACTATCTCAGAGACTATAGGGTTTATTCAGTCTTAGGCATGGGGGCACATTTATTCCCACCTTTGGGGTCAAAACGTGTGCACAGCAGTCTAGGGTCTGCTGATAGGATTTTGTCAGGAGGTGACCATTATCACCAGCTTTGGCCTAGACGCTTGTTTGTTGTTTCTTGTGAGTTTATTGTATCTTGTACCCTTCCCATCATGACATTAAAACCCGCCCGCCATAATAATACCTAGACTGCCATTTCTCCGCTGCTAGGAGATGGAGTCAGTTGATGCGTTAGTGGATCATATGCAAGGATTATCCCTGAAGGTTGCCGATCTGCGCAATTCAGTCGCACGTTGTCAGAATGCTCTGGCATCAGGTGCTATTGTAGGAGGTCAAATTTATGGGGAGCCTAGAGTCGCTCTTCCTAATTGATTTTCAGGGGGTATGGATGACTTTATCAGCTTTATAGAGTCATGCAGACTGTACTTTCGGTTCCGGCCGTCTTCGTCTGGCGATAAAAGTCAGACAGTGCGGATAATTATTTTCTTGCTTAAAGAGGACGCTCAATCCTGGACCTTTTTGCCGCCGACTGGTTCTCTGGCACTTCAGTCAGTGGTTGAATTTTTTAAAGCCTTGGGATTTATGATGACCCAGATAGGGTCTCGATGGCAGAATCAAAGTTGCGTAATTTGATTCAAGGAGAACATACTGCAGAGGTGTACTGCGCTGAGTTTAGGAGATGGCCTACGGAGACTGAGTGGAATGACCCCGCACTGCGTAGTCAGTTTTGTCAGGGGTTATTGGAGAGATTGAAAGATGCCCTTACTTTTCATGAGTATCCGGATGCATTGGAAAATGCTGTGTCTTTGGCAGTGCTCTTAGATAGACGCATTAGAGAGAGGGATAAGGCCCCTTTAGTGCGAGGGATTCCTTATGATAGTGGTTTTGTCTCACTGGTTCCCCAGGTTAATGTGACATGTATTTCTGGGATGGGGGAGGAGCTCATGCAGCTGGGTCAGGTGTATTTTCGTTCTGGTAATAAGAACTTTAGGAGGTTGCATAAGTTATGTTTTTACTGTGGAGCAAAGGGTCATTTTGTTCATGTTTGTCCTTTACTGAAACCGCAAGTTGACGATAATGGTCCACAAAGAGGTTTACATTAAAAAGAAGAAAAAACATCCCTGACTTTTGGTAGTGTGGATGGGGTGCCGGAGCAAGCAGGAATGCAATCTCCCTGCAATACCCGTTTTCTCCTTCCAGCTATGGTGGCTCAAGAATCTGTAAAAAAATTTTTTGAAGTGTTTATTGACTATAGTGCTGGAGTAAACCTTATTGATTTTCTTTTTCTTCAAAATCTGGGCCTAAGTACGTGCACATTAGAGAGACAGATTCCAATGTTCGCAATTGATTCTTCCCCTCTTTCTCAGAAGAGTCTCACTCATATTGTTCATGGTATGGGTGGGTGATTCGCATTTTTTGAAATAATTTCTTGTTTTGTCATGAAAGACTTGCCCGCTCCTATGGGTCTTGTTTTGCCATGGTTTATTAAACATAACCCTACTATTGATTGGCAGGCAAGACAGATCATTGGTTGGAGTGAATTTTGTTCAGACAGTTGCCCTAATGCATCTATCGCAGGGGTGTCTTCTACGATTTTACCTCAGTATCTCTCAAATTTTGCAGATGTCTTTTCGGGGGGAGGGACTCAGGAGTTGCCTCCTCATCGTGAATATGATTGTCCTGTTAATCTCATTCCAGGGGCCAAGTTGCCAAAGTCTCGACTGTACAATCTTTCTCAACCCGAAAGAGAGGTCATGCGGAAGTACAGTGCCGATAGTTTGGCAAAGGGTCATATTAGGCCCTCAAAGTCTCCGGTCGCAGTTGGTTTTTTCTTTGTGAAGAAAAAGGATGGATCGCGTAGACCTTGCTTGGATTTTCGAGAATTAAATATCATTACGGTCCGTGATCCGTATCCCCTTCCTTTGATTTTTGACCTTTTTGATCTAATTGTTGAAGCCAAGATTTTCTCCAAGTTAGATTTAAGAGTGGCCTACAATCTGATCAGAATCAAGGAGGGGGATGAGTGTAAAATGGCCTTCAACATGCACGAGGGTCATTTTGAAAATCCGGTTATGCCTTTTGGGTTACTGAACGCGCCAGCGGTGTTTCAGCGATTTGTCAATGACATTTTTCATAATTTGGTGGGTAGGTTTATTGTAATTTACTTGGATGACATACTAATTTACTCCCCTGATCTAAAGACCCATCAGGATCACATGAGACAGGTTTGGACGATCCTTCGGGAGAATAAATTATATGTTAAGTTGGAGAAATGTGTGTTTTCTGTCCTGGAGCTTCCGTTTTTGGGAAACCTGCTTTCTGGTTCTGGTTTTCGGATGGACCCCGAAAAGGTCCGGGCAGTTCTGGAATGGGACCAACCAGAGAATCAGAAAGCTTTGATGCGGTTTTTGGGGTTTACCAATTATTATAGAAAATTCTTTTTGAACCGATATGACTAGGAAAGGCGCCGACTGCTTTGTCTGGTCAGATGAGGCATTGCAGGCCTTTTCGGCTATTAAGGAATGTTTTGCGTCTGCTCTCATTCTGATGCAGCCTGATGTGTCTCAACCATTCGTGGTGGAGGTTTATGCATCAGAGGTGGGGGTTGGAGCAGTACTGTCGCAGGGTCCATCGCCTGGTAAGTGATGTCCGTGCGCCTTCTTTTCCAAGAAGCTCTTGGTTGCCGAGAGGAATTATGATATAGGAGATAGGGAATTGCTGGCAATCAAATTGGGCTTTGAGGAATGTCGTCACTGTTTGGAGGGGGCGTATCATCCTGTTACAGTATATTCTGATCATAAGAATTTGGCTTACTTGCAATCCACCAAGCACCTAAATCCTAGACAGGCTAGATGGTCACTGTTCTTTACTAGATTAAATTTTGTGTTTATATTTCACTCGGGGATTAAAAACGTCAAGGCAGATGCTTTGTCTCGTAGTTTTCCCGGGGAAGTGATGCAGAGGATCCTGCTCCGATTTTGGCTGATGGGGTGGTTGTCTCCGCTCTGTACCCTGAGTTGGAGATGAAGGTGTTGGAAGCCCACGAGGCGGCTCCTGATTCTTGTCCCCCAGGAAGGTTGTTTGTTCCTACTAGACTGCGGTACAAGATATTCAAGGAACATCACGATACCGTCCTTTCTGGACACCCTGGTGGCAAGTCCACCTTTGATCTTATTTCTCTGAGATTCTGGGGGCCCGGGTTACGTAAGAGTATTGAGGATTGTGAGACCTGTGCACGGTCAAATGTTGCTCACACTAGACCTTCTGGTTCACTTCTACTTTTGTCTATCTCTTCTCGTCCTTGGATGCACTTGTCTATGGATTTTATTACTGATCTGCCAAGTTCCTCCGGGAAATTTGTGATTTTGGTGGTTGTGGACCGTTTTAGCAAAATGGCTCACTTTGTACCATTAGCTAGTCTGCCCAGTGCTAAGACTCTTGCGCAGGTCTTTGTTGATAACAATTACATGGTAGGTTTTTGTTGATAACAATTACATAGTATTCCCTAGAATGTGGTTTCTGATAGGGGTACTCAGTTTGTTTCCAGGTTTTGGAGGGCGTTCTGCTCTTATCCTGGCATTCAACTTTCATTCTATTCGGCTTTTTATCCGCAGTCGAATGGGCAGAAAGAGCGTACTAACAAAAACCTGGAGACCTACTTGAGGTGTTTTGTGGCTGAGAACCAGGAGGACTGGTCCTCATTTCTATCTCTAGCAGAGTTTGCCTTGAATAACCGTAAGCAGGAGTCCACAGGTAAGTTGCCATTTTTTGGCGCATACGGTTTTCATTCTCAGTTTGGTACCTTTGCTGGGACTGGTTCCTCTAGGATGCCAGAGCATGAGAGATTCTCTTCTGCCTTGTCCTCTATCTGGTGGGGGATCCAGGGCAATTTGGAGAAGATGGGTGAGAGGTATAAGCGAATGGCTGACAGGAGACGTGTGACTGGTCCTCTGTGTGGGTGATCTGGTGTGGTTATCTACTAAAAATATTAAACTAAGAGTGCCATCTTGGAAACTGGGTCCAAGATTTATTGGACCTTACAAGATATCTGCGGTTGTCAATCCAGTTGCGTTTCATTTGGATCTTCCACAGACCTGGAAGATCCATGATGTGTTCCATATGTCTTTACTCAAGAAATATGTGAGACCAGTGGAACCATCGCCATTGCCTCCTCCCCCTGTTCTGGTTGATGGTAACTTTGAGTTCGAGATCTCTAGGGTTCTTGACTCGCGTGTTCTTCGGGGTCCCCTTCAGTACTTGGTTCACAGGAGGGGATACGGTCCCGAGGATAGGATGTGGGTCCCGGCTGTGGATGTTAATGCCAGCCGACTGGTGAGGGCCTTTCACAGGTCCCACCCAGATAAAGTTGATCCTGTGCACTGGGTGGGGTCGTTTGTGTGAGTTTAAATCTCGCCCCTTCCCAGTGTCCTGTGCAGGTTATAGCTTATTTCTCACTCTGAGGAAAGGTGGATTGTTTCTGCTCAGCTTCAAGATAAGTGTATTTTGGTTTACTTTTGGTGTTCTGTCTAGGCTGTTAGTTAGACACCTGCCTCCTCCAGGATTTGAGGAGGCCGGCTGCCTTTATTTCCCCTTGTCCACTATCTCAGGGACTATAGGGTTTATTCGGTCTTAGGCACGGGGGCACATTTATTCCCACCTTTGGGGTCTAAACGTGTGCATAGCAGTCTAGGGTCAGCTGATAGGATTTTGTCAGGAAGTGACCATTGTCCCCAGCTTTGGCCTAGACGCTTGTTTGTTGTTTCTTGTGAGTTTATTGTATCTTGTACCCTTCCCGTCGTGACAGCAGCGTACCCAAACAGCAATTTACCTCCACATGTTTGGCCTTTCCATACCTAGTAGAACCCACCTAACAATTTAAAGAGCATGGTGTGTCTCACATGGCACACGGTGGGCAAAGCATATTTGGCACTGAAATGACATATCCGTTGAAAACTTGAACTTTTCATTTTCCACAGCCCAGTGCTCATTAATTTATGCAAAACACCTATGGGGTCAAAATGCTCGCTCCATCCCTAATAAAAACCTTGGGGTGTAGTTTCTCATATTAGGTCAGTTCTCTGGGGTTCCATTTAATATTTCCCCTCAGTGACTCTACAGTTGTTAGCACACGATGCATAATTGAACACATTGGAGCTCAAATGCATATGATGCTCTTATACTTGGCCCTGTTATATGTCAAGGAAAAAGATTAGGGCCACATGTAGGGTGTTTAGAAAACGAGTGTCACATTCCGGAGGACCAAGGCAGACCTCCGGGACATCTTGCAAAAAGTACAAAGGCAAAACAGACCAGGGACCAACAGAGTACTTTATGACACATGTAATAAAGGAACATGACAGTAGAGACATGCAGGTTAGGCAATAGTGGTAGCACTACCACAGAACCAAGTGGACCAGCAGACCAAAGGCAAAACCCAGAGGGCGGAGAGCCAGTGAGCCACGATCTTCACAGAGCCCCTGGTGGTGCGGATAAACTGGGCTGAGGGCTCACTGGTCGCACCTCCAGGAAAGTCTGGTACACTTGGCCCCTACCTGCAGAGAACCACTCTGGTAAAACCACCAGTGGAAACAGACAACAGAACTCAAACTTGGATCAGACAACAAGACAAATGGGAACCAGCACAGAAGCAGATGCCTGGCCCCCATGCAGAACAGAAGCATGGTGGTCACAGGCAGAGCTGCACACAGACTAGAGATCCTCCCTTCTGGAGAACCCAGGGGCCCTCCCACGAAGGCAGGACAAACACAGGAAAAGACTAAATCAGAAGCAGTAGGCACTGCCAGGCTGGGCATGGAACAGACAAGGATCAGAAGCAGTTGAGCCCTGCCAAGCTATCAGATGCAATTAGAGTACTGCTAGGCTAGACATGGAACAGAGTGGATCCAGACAAAGAACAGGTACGGACAAACCGGCATGGCATACACAAGGATAAAAACATCATCACAGGACAGGTATAGAACATCAGGCAACAGCATCACATTACCAGGCGACATCACAAACAAGGGCAGATTGCAAAACCCCCTGGGTAAGCAGCAAGGGGCTACACCCAGTAAGGCATAGAAAGGACTGACTCCTGGGTGAGCATCAAGTGCTACAATGAGCAAGACACAAGAGACTGACCCCAAGCACCACCGCTCACAGATAGATATAGCTGGATAACGAGGGCACCTGATAACTCATACCCAGGAACAGATCAGGGAATGTTAACCCCCACCAGAACCAAACAGGGAGGGGAGCCTGCACGAACAGGAAAACACACAGGCTGCAGTACTGGATGTAGCCCCTGGCAACCAGCATACATGGAGTCCACTGCAGCCAGTACGCCAGACCACAAACAAACTGTGTCACAAACAGAAATGCATCCATACTAAGGCCATGTTCGCACACAAGGCCACAGCCATCACACATGACAGAACCAGCTAACGTGGGAACACCCACAGCCAGTACACAAAGCGCAAGCAGCCAGCCTGCACAGCACTGGTGATGGGAACCACAGAGATGAAGACAAGGAAGCCACAAACACAGGCCACAGTTCACACACTACACCGCATGCAGTCCCAAGCAACCAGCATACACAGGTGATGGCCTACAGCCAGTACGCAAGGGAACCTGTGGCCAGCCTGCACGGCAACAGTGGTAAGAACTACACAGAGATGTAGACACGGGGAGCCACAAACACAGGTCACAGTTCACACACTACACCGCAGCCAGCATGCAGTCCCAAGCAACTAGCATACACAGGTGATGGCCTGCAGCCAGTACGCAAGGGACCCTGCAGCCAGCCTGCACGGCAACAGTGATAAGAACTGCGCAGAGATGCAGAGACGAAGAGTACACACAAACACTTGCATAGTTCACACAAGAGACAGCAGCCAGCACGCAGCCCCAAGCAACCAGCATACAAAGGTTTCGGCCTGAAGCCAGTATGCAAGAGTGCATGCAGACAGCCTACACGGTTAAAACAGTGAACAGCACCATGACAACTAGAAAGCATGGCATAATAAGAGGTCTTGATTTTCACACTGGCATACACTGATGTAACAACTCGGAGTCATTTAGCTCTTCCAGATCGCCGTCTTATCACCGTAGACGGTTGGCACACATCAAGAAGCCACTCTACCCCTGTAGATTCGGGTGCAAACGGGCCACCACCAGCTTTATTGTCATCACAGCAGTACAACAAAATCATAAAAATAAATCCTCGGCCGTCTGGCCACTGACTAAACAGTCTTTCCCTCTCTATCAGGATCTGGGTCTACCACCCAGCTCCCCAAGACACATCACCAGTGCTTACCCTACACACAGGGTTAGAGGGTCCCGGCTCCCACAGGCCTTGACACAGCCTGCTCCTTTCCCAGACTGGGAGCCCTGATTGAGGAGCTCAGCCACGATTTATCCAAGCTCCTCAGCTGGCTGATAATTATCCCCCATTACCAGCCTGACTGCTGCAGACAGTGGGAAAAAACTAATTTTCCCAACCTTTCTTGTTCTCACCCAGTGTGCTCTGGGTGAGATATGCCACTTCAATGGCCTTCCTATGGCCTTCTGGCAGCTCCACTGCCACATATCCCCTCCCCCTTTGTTCAACCTCGTAGGGGTTAACACTAGCATCCAACCAAGATGCTCGTGAGAGGGCATCGACCTGGCCTACAGTCTTCCCCTTATTCTGCCAGACCCAGGCCAATAGCGCCTGGTTTGTGACCCGCATGAGTTTAGTATGGGGCAGATAAGACCTACGGGATTTTCTTGCCCAACTCATGACCCAGTACTCTCTTTCACGAGTGAGGATGATGCGCTTTCGCACCCGTGGCCCCTCTCTTTTCGTTTTTCTTTTTCTCTTCACATTTGGCATCAGCACATGCTCCTCATGTCCTTTCTTGGACTGCTGCAACTCTCGACTGAACTGTTCCCCCACTTCAGCAGATGCTTCTTCAGCCTTATCTTTGGTCGTGGGAACATCCGAGGATTTCTCCCACTCCAACTCATCAGCCTCAGCTTCTTCAGCCTTTGAGTCTCTTTCGGAGTTTTCAGTCACTTTGATAGCCTTTTCATCCTTCTCGGACACAGCATCACATACTTGCATTCTTAGCTCCTCCTCCTCCTCTTTCCCATCAGGGTTAGAGGCACCGGGGACATCAGGGTCTTCACCAGACTCGTCTCTTCTGGCAATCACTTCAGAGGTTCACTCCGGAAGCTGTTCTCCTCTTGTGCAGGCTCTACGATAGCCACCTCACAGCAGTAGACAACATCTTTATGGTGGGCGTCAGTCCCCTCATATTTCTTCCCCAGCGGACCGCTGGCTGAAGTAATGTCTTGCATGACCAAGTCTTGGCTACACCCTGCCATGAGTCTCTTGGCTTCTGCATCCACATCAGCCCCATCAACGGGTTCAGCAGAAAGATCATCCATCTTCTCTGCCTCGGTTGGTACTGCAGAGCCACCATCTCCAGACCCATTCTTAACAGGCTCTGCCTTCTTGGCCTCTTTCAGAGAATCCTCCTCTTCAGGTTTCTCCTTTTCTTTCACCTGCCGCACAAGAGCACGCTGAGACTTCCCCAACTCATAGACGTTCTTCTCGACGTCCTCCTTTGAGCTCATGAGATCTTCCATCTCTGCTCTGAGTTGCCTGTTCAGCCTCTCCAATTCATCTCGCTCCTCAAGCGCTTTTTCAAGGGCTCTAGCTAAGGAGAGGGCCTTGGTCTTCTTTTTAGTTTTTCGCACTAGCTTGTTAGCAGCGCCCCACTCTTGGGCCTTCTGTTCTAGCTGCTCTTCACTCTGTTCTGGTGTAACAGCAGTTGTAGGAGTACCACCATTCTTCCTTAGACACTCTGTGGGATTTCCACACAGGGACTCTTCAAGCCCATTGTTGAGGTCTACTATAGACTTTTGTGTCTTTCTAGAGTCTTTTCCTTTCCCCAGGACACCAGGCGGTAGACCCTTCAGTTAACTCATCTTTTCCGGGGTCTCCTCTTTTGACGCTTCTGCAGCCTTCTTTAGTGACTCAGTGACGACAGCTAGTCCCTTCTCTATCATATCTAGGGACCGTGTGGCGAGAGTGAGATCAGCCTCCTGTTTGCAGCTGTACATTTCTGTCAGGTCATCCAAGACTGACTGGATATGAGCTTCAGACACTAGGCTGACATCACCCGACTGAACTCTTGTCTCGTCAGATATAACGGTCATCTGGTCGCTACTAGTAACCACTTTAGTTTGGCAAGACCTCGACATGGAAGCTTCTCTCTCCGAGTTGCTATCGGTCACAGAACATGCGTTATATATACCGCTCGTGTCATTCTCAATCCTGTCCTGTAGGGGCACCGATGAGCTAATCCCCACCTGGGACATTTTATTAATCATAGAAACCTGTGGAGACTGCATATCCACTTCTAGTACGTGTGGTACACCCTCTAGGACTGCCCCATGTACTTGCACATTTTTCACAGTGGTTGCCCTCAGTTGTGAGCTCTCAAAATCAATTAGCATTTTTATACCATCCACATTTTTACCAACAGGGGGAGCTTCTTCCCTGATCACACCCTTTAAAGGAGCAGGTATATCATCGTCACACATATCATTAGGCACTTCAAGTAACTTGTTTTCTATGTGCAGCACCTTCACATTATCCACAATAACATTATGCTTTTCGGCAAATATGGTACCATCGCTTTGTAAGAGAAAAGGCATGTCGTCATCATCATCACCATCATGTCTTGCACATGACATCACATTTTCATCTTCAACTACACAACTGTTTTCAATGGTCCTTTCCCTTACACCTTTACTTAAAGGGACAGGTACAGGTTCTGCAGGAGCGTCACCACTTTCTACAGAAGTGTCCCTATTGCCCCACATCATGTTATGCATAATTTTATTTGCCATATCAAGTTCATCAGTCCCAGTTCCCACCAGAGCCTCATGCTCAGTGAAAACCATCGGATAGTCCTTCTTATCTGCACAATTGTCCAGCATAAAGTCCCCAGCAACCATGCTGGCACGTACCAGGCTCCCCTGGCTTCCTGCGTCCAACAACAGTTGGACTGGACTGCTATTTTTCATAGCGCCACCCATTTTTTTTGCTTTGATTATGGGCAGCTTACGTGACACAAAAACCTTCTCCCCTCCAGATTCCTGTGGGGGAATAATCACAACAGGCTTACCCGCCTGTTCAGACACTGCGTTTTTCCCAATGTCACATATTTCCGAGACAGTTCCTCGCCTCGGCAATTTATCGCTCACCAGTCCAGCAGGTATCAACTGCCGCCGGCTCACCATCCCTGGGTCTGCCACATAATTAAATAACAGGAACAGTCTTAGCGATTGTCTTCACTGACTCAGCACTGCCGGAACATAATGGTAGTCCAGGAATATCTCCAGCACGGTCACCACCCTTCTCCTCAATGCAGTAGTTGCCACGGGAGACGCCTTGGTCTTGTCTCCTGTCTTTTTCCGGACGGACATTCCAGCCGCACCCTTTAGGATTCTGTACAGTCGCAGGGAAAATAGGCACTCCTGAGAAACGCAACACTCTCCACCTCTTTGTCTTCCCAACGGTTGCCCTTGGCAATGGCATACTTCCGCTTGTCCTCTGGAACTCCAACTGCAGAACTTGAAGTACTCCTGCCATACCATATCTGCCAAAATAAGGAAAAGTCCTTGCCCAGTACGAATTCTAGCCTCAGGGTCTCACATTTCAACAGCTCCCACTGCACAGAGCCATAGTCCGTCACAAAGGTCAGTGACACCTTAGTTTTTGTCTCTGGACCTCTTGTTACAAAGTCCAGAATTTCGGGCAGGACCCGAGACACTTGCTGGCGGGAGTCTAGTATGACCCCCAAAGGGTTCCCCCTGATCATCATCTCGCAGGACTTTTCCCACGGGCTCCACCATGTTGCAGCCATTTTGACAGGTCAGTTTCTTTTATTGTGCTTCTGGCCCTTTAAATCCGCACACAGCTTGCACCACAGAAAAAAAACAGTCCACTATCGCATGAGCAGCACTTGCTCCACTAGACAAAACAGGCTTCCGGCCCTTTAACTTCACACACAGCAAAGAACAACTTTCGGCAGCACCTGCTGTCTTGTCGTTGCCCCTAGCAACCTAGTGGTTTTTTACTTTTTAGCACGGACACTTTCCGTCCAGCAATCCCACAGCATTTAGCACAGACAACGCTTCCTGGTGCCCTTAGCAACCTGTTGTCTTGCCCTTTTAGCTCTGCAGCACCCAGCTTCGCGTGCCATTTTCATGCACGCATCCTCCACCATATGTAACAACTCGGGGTCATTTAGCTCCTCCAGATCGCTGTCTTATCACCTTAGACGGTTGGCACACATCAAAAAGCCACTCCACCCCTGTAGATTCGGGTGCAAACTGGCCACCACCAGCTTTATTGTCATCACAGCAGTACAACAAAATCATAAAAATAAATCCTCGGCCGTCTGGCCACTGACTAAACAGTCTTTCCCTCTCTATGATGATCTGGGTCTACCACCCAGCTCCCCAAGACACATCACCAGTGCTTACCCTACACACATGGTTAGAGGGTCCCGGCTCCCACAGGCCTTGACACAGCCTGCTCCTTTCCTAGACTGGGAGCCCTGATTGAGGAGCTCAGCCACGATTTATCCAAGCTCCTCAGCTGGCTGATAATTATCCCCATTACCAGCCTGACTGCTGCAGACAGTGGGAAAAAACTAATTTTCCCAACCTTTCTTGTTCTCACCCAGCTTGCTCTGGGTGAGATATGCCACTTCAATGGCCTTCCTATGGCCTTCTGGCAGCTTCACTGCCACACTGAATACAACATATTGGGCACTGAACTGGCATATCTGTGGAAAAATTGCAATTTTTCCCTCTGCACCATCTGCTGTTTAATTTTGCAAAACTCCTGTTGTGTCAAAATGCTCACTACACCCATTGGTAAATACTGCGAGTGCTGTTAATTCTTTAGTTGTCGGTCAATGCTGTATGGCGTTCCTTCCCTTCTGAGCCTTGCTGTGTTCCCATACAACACTTTACGACCACATATGAGGTGTTGTCATATTCAGGAACAAATGAGTAACACATTATGCAGTGATTTTCTCTTGTTACCAATTGTAAAAATGAAAAATTGAGCCTTGCTTGTAAAAAAAAAAATGTATTTCCATTTTTGCAGCCAAGGTGTTCTAATTCTAAATTCTATTAAATGCCTATTGGGCCAAGGTGCTCACTACACCCCATTAAAGATTCCTTGGGTGTGTAGTTTCCAAAACAGGGTCACTTTTGGGGTTTTTCCACTGTTGGGGTACCTCAGCGTTCAAATGCAGAATGGCGCCTAAAAATTATTCTTTCGGAATCTGATCCCCAAAAACCATATCGTGCTTCTTCCCTTTTGAACTCTGCTGTGTGCCAAAAAGCAGTTTATTACTATATGTGGGGTGTTAACATATTCAGGAGAAAATGTGTAACAAAATGTGCTCTTTCTCCTGTTAACTCTTCTGAAAAATGTGAGTGGTGTAGTTTCCAAAATTGGGCCATTTATAAGTGGTTTCTATTATGCAAGCCCCTCATAACTCAATTGGTCCTTTAACCTCTTAAGGACACGGCCATATTTCACCTTAAGGACCAGGCCATTTTTTGCAAATCTTACATGTGTCACTTTATGTGGTGATAACTTTAAAACACTTTTACTTATCCAGGCCATTCTGAGACTGTTTTTTTTGCCACATTTTGTACTTCATGACAGTGGTAAAATTGAGTCAAAAAAGTTCATTTTTAGTTATAAAAAAATATCAAATTTATCTAAAATTTGGAAAAATTAGAAAATGTCTAAATTTTTATTTCTCTACTTCTATAATACATACAGTTGTGGCCAAAAGTTTTGAGAATTACATAAATATTGGAAATTGGAAACGTTGCTGCTTAAGTTTTTATAATAGCAATTTGCATATACTCCAGAATGTTATGAGAGTGATCAGATGAATTGCATAGTCTTTCTTTGCCATGAAAATTAACTTAATCCCCCAAAAATCTTTCCACTGCATTTCATTGCTGTCATTAAAGGACCTGCTGAGATCATTTCAGTAATCATCGTGTTAACTTAGGTAAGAATGTTGACGAGCACAAGGCTGGAGATCATTATGTCAGGCTGATTGGGTTAAAATGGCAGACTTGACATGTTAAAAGGAGGGTGATGCTTGAAATCATTGTTCTTCCATTGTTAACCATGGTGACCTGCAAAGAAACGCGTGCAGCCATCATTGCATTGCATAAAAATGGCTTCACAGGCAAGGATATTGTGGCTACTAAGATTGCACCTCAATCAACAATTTATAGGATCATCAAGAACTTCAAGGAAAGAGGTTCAATTCTTGTTAAGAAGGCTTCAGGGCATCCAAGAAAGTCCAGCAAGCATCAGGATCGTCTTCTAAAGAGGATTCAGCTGCGGGATCGGAGTGCCACCAGTGCAGAGCTTGCTCGGAAATGGCAGCAGGAAGGTGTGAGCGCATGTGCACGCACAGTGAGGCAAAGACTTTGGAAGATGGCCTGGTGTCAAGAAGGGCAGCAAAGAAGCCACTTCTCTCCAAAAAAAACCTTCAGGGACAGATTGATCTTCTGCAGAAAGTAGGGTGAATGGACTGCTGAGGACTGGGGCAAAGTCATATTCTCCGATGAAGCCTCTTTCCGATTGTTTGGGGCATCTGGAAAAAGGCTTGTCCGGAGAAGAAAAGGTGAGCGCTACCATCAGTCCTGTGTCATGCCAACAGTAAAGCATCCTGAGACCATTCATGTGTTGGGTTGCTTCTCATCTAAGGGAGTAGGCTCACTTACAATTTTGCCCAAAAACACAGCCATGAATAAAGAATGGTTCCAAAACACCCTCCTACAGCAACTTTTTCCAACAATCCAACAACAGTTTGGTTAAGAACAATGCATTTTCCAGCACGATGGAGCACCGTGCCATAAGGCAATAATGATAACTAAGTGGCTCGGGGACCAAAACGTTGACATTTTGGGTCCATGGCCTGGAAACTCCCCAGATCTTAATCCCATAATCCCACTAATTCTGACAAACTCCAAGAAGTGATTATGGGTTGCTATCAGTCAGGAATTGGCCCAGAAGTTGATTGAGAGCATGCCTAGTCGAATTGCAGAGGTCCTGTAAAAGAAGGGCCAACACTACAAATACTGACTCTTTGCATAAATGTCATGTAATTGTCGATAAAAGCCGTTGAAACGTACGAAGTGCGTGTAATTATATTTCACTACATCACAGAAACAACTGAAACAACGATCTAAATGCAGTTTAGCAGCAAACTAATATTTGTGTCATTCTCAAAACTTTTGGCCACGACTGTAGTAATACCTCCAAAAATAGTTATTACTCTACATTCCCCATATGTCTACTTCACGTTTGGATCGTTTTGGGACTGCCATTTTATTTTTTTGGGAAGTTACAAGGCTTAGAAGTTTAGAAGCAAATCTTGAAAATTTTCAGAAAATTTCCAAAACCCACTTTTTAAGGATCAGTTCAGGTCTGAAGTCACTTTGTGAGGCTTACATAATAGAAACCACCCAAAAATGAAACCACCCATTCTAGAAACTACACCCCTCAAGGTATTCAAAACTGATTTTAAAAACTTTGTTAACCCTTTAGGTAAGGGAGCAAATGGAGAAACCCTTTCAGAATTTCGGTTTTTTGGGGGGCACATTTTCCCTTTTAATCCATTTTTTCCAGTAACAAAGCAAGGGTTAACAGCCAAACAAAACTCAATTTATTGCCCCGATTTTGTATTTTGCAGAAACACCCCATGTGGTCATAAACTGCTATATGGACAAATGACAGGGCATAGAAGGAAGGGAACGCCATATGGTTTCTGGAAGGCATATTTCACCGGAATAATTTTAAGCTGCCATGTCCCATTTGAAGACCCACTGATGCACCCCTTTAGCAGAAGTCTGATGCAGCTTAGTGTTACCATAGCAATCGGACGCATCTGAAAGTGTCTGGTTGCCACGGTAACCATTACCTCCTACTACAACAGAGCAGGAGGTGATGGGGAAGCAGGGGGCCCCCTCCATCTGCGATCCCGTCAAGTATCGGGCGGCTACAGTGCACAGTAGCCCCTGATGGGAGAGGGAGGGTGCTCCTTCCTCCTTAACCTCTTCCATACAGCAGTCCCTATGGATCACTGCATGGAAGGGGTTAAATGGATGACATCTGTGCCAGCAAGGATGTCATCCGTTTCAAGCAGAGTTTCAGCTCGGTGCTGACACTCTGCTTACCCACTCGGCCATCCTGAAATAAGAGAGGGGAGGGGTGAGGGCGGTGAGGGGGTGGTGGTGGGCCCCACTCCCAGTGATATTCCGGGTCATCGGAGACCTGAATGACCCGGAAACGCAGGAAACTGCAGGTCATTCAGAATTGACCTGCGGTTTGCTGCGATCGCCGGCACGGGGGGGGGGGGGGCTTTTTTACAGGACCCCCCTCGGCATTTTCCCACGTTGCAGATTCCAGCAAGCACCGCGTTCCGATCACCGCCTGCCGCGTGGCGGTGATCGGAACTACACAGGACGTACCTGTACGCCCTTTGTCCGTAAGAGGTTAAAAGGCAGATTTTGGAAATTTTCTATAAAAAGGTATCATTATCTGTGTTAAAAGCAGAAAAATTCAAATTTTGAAAATTGCCAATTGTTCTGTAAATTTTCTTTTTTTTTTTTTGAAGATGAAACATATCAACTCAAAATTGCCACTATTATGAAGTACAATGTGACATGAGTAGAGAATCTAAGAATGGCTTCGATAAGAAAAAATGCTCCTAAGTTTAATACCACATAAAGTGACAGATGTCAAATTTCCCAAAAATTGCCTGGTCCTGAAAAATGGCAAGGTCCTTAAGGGTTACATTTTTTTTTTTTTTTGTCAACAGGGGTTATGTGCTTGTTTATAAAAGTTGGTGAGGAGCACATGCTTGTTATTTAGGTCCTAATAAAACCATTTTACCACTATTATTACCTTTGATTTCAGAGATGCAAACATAGAACTAGTTATGCTCAGTTTGACTTCCCTCATGTTTCTGTTATCTAAAATAATGTAAACATGATGGAAAGGAGCTTTCCATTTTTTTTTTTTTTTTTACAATTGAAGTAAATAAATGATGGATAGAAACGAAAGGTGTTTCATTTGTATCTGCTATTCAATCAGTTTAAGGCCTGGTGCATACGGCCATGCGGGGACCGTGGTATCCCGGCCTGGAATACAGCTGACAGCAGGAGCACGCGGCGTCATTGGTTGCTATGATGCTGTGTATCACTACAGTTATACAGTTATATATATATGTTTAAGGAAGGCTCATTACATTGAGCCGAAACGCCTAGTCACATTATCTTGCTCTATGTGACCAATAAAAGCAAGTAATCTGTACTTGGTGAGTGCCGGTCCTTTTGTTTTATATTCGTGTGGAGTTTCTCCGGGACGCGAGCACCACGCTACCGAGCATCGGAGTGCCGACTGATTCCTACATATACAGTTATACACCCGTGTGATCTCTACAAGTGTATTACTGTAGTCCAGCGGCGTCATGAAGCGCACGGTGTCATAGCAACCAATGTGTTCCACGGCCGTGTGCATGAGGACTAAGACTGAGTTCACATATGCGCTGTGAAATCTGGCACTCTGTTCTAGCAGAGGAATAGACTGCCGGAGTTCACTGTATTCGTCATTGCTGGATAACACTGTGCACCGCCAGATTCCCATTCACTGTAATGAGGATTCGGCTGCTTTCTGGCATATATTCTGGCTTTTGGATGGACAAAAATGCTGAGTGTAGTATTTTTTTTGTCCGACTGAAAGTCAACATATACCATATGCTTCCACCAGAAGAGACTGCCAGAGTTCACAGCGCATATGGGAATGTGGCCTAACGGATACTTTTTTCCTTTTTTTTGATGGAACAGAACAATGGAAAGTCTGATTTTCCCATAAATATATATTACACATATTATTTTGTATTCATGCATATGGCAATATTAGCCATTTTATTGCAATACTCTTTATTCTGTTCTTAACTTACCAACATACTAACGCAAAATTGTAGACCATTTAAGCTCACCCCAAACTTCCAGAAACCACATTTGTTGAAAAAAAAAAAAATCTACAGCATTATCCCTTTTTTTGACATTATGATGGTTGGTATTAGAGATGGGCGAATTGAATCTCACGAAGTGGAATTTGATCCGAATTTCAGGATAAATTTGATTTACCTCGAATCTGAATTTCCTTGTGCTTTGTGTTCGCGAATCGATTTAACCTGAAATAGTGTAAAAAAAATTCATACTTACCTCCTCCATTTGCTCGCGACGAGCCACCAGCCGCCATCTTGATTGAAGATCTGGGGCAAAATCACGTGCATGTTGACGTATAACGTCGTCATGCCGGCCTGCATGATGATGTAATCTCGCTCCACACAATATTTCGCTCCAGTTCTTCAAGCAAGATGGCGGCCACCAGCCCATCGCGAGCAAACGGAGGCAGTAAGTTTGATTACATTTTTTTTAAATGTTAATTTCACACTGTTTTTAAACTCAGATGCTGCAATCATGTATGAACGCGGCATCTGAGGGGTACAATGACAGGGGGCGGCGCTATCGCAGTTCCCTGTTATTGCACCCACTACTTGCGCTTCGTGACGATGTAATTCATTACGAAGCAATTTTTAAAAAAAATTCGGCAAATCAGCCGAATCAAACTTTTAATACATTCGCTCATCTCTAGTTGGTATGTTTGCCTCAAACATTATTTTTTTTTTCAACTTTATACCACATAGTACAGAAAACTGCAAGTAATCTGCCATATTGACTTTAACACTGTAAAGTTGATTTAATTTTAATTAAGTTGTTATTACATCTTTGTATATTCTTTTCCTTCCTTTACAGAATTATTAAATCTTGTAAGAGATAAGACTTCACGCTGCATTTTTAGTGATACCAGTGACCAGTGTTTTTACATTGCTATTGCTGTAGATGAAAGATCCGATATCTTAATTATTTATCGCAGGACTAAATGATGAAGTGTCTGGATATTTCTGCAATGCTCATTTATCTGATCACTGAAGGATAAAGCTACCATTAGGCCAGAAATTATGACTAGACTATGACATTAATGATAAAAATTAAAGATGAACATCCCATAAAAATAGACCATATACTTCTTGCACATTAATTCTACACCACTCTTGATTATTGCTTTCTAATAGAAAAGATGTGACTAGTTAACTACATTCTCTATATTATCATCAACATGCCTATCATTTACTTTCAAACTCACCCTCACCTATACATATATTAACCTCACAAACAATGTTTACACTGATGCAGGTGCAGAAAAGTGCATAAATATGTTCAAACATTTACTGGAATAAACAATTAGTACCAAATTCCAATGTATGTGTAGAAAAACAGCCACAACTAAGAATCTATGATTTTTACAGCTGAGGGCTACAAAAGTGTAAAGTATGTAATTTGGTTTTATATTCAGAGTCTATAAAATCAGTGGGGCTTCTCGTTTTCTATATAGTCTTTATATTTTCTTAGGTTATTTCATATTGCTGGTAATATTCCTAATGTAATACAAGAAATTCACAGTTTACCATTTATACATCTACTCTGTTCTTTTTTTTATAGGCCTCATTGTGATATAGTGTCATTATGGTTAAATTTCTCCTTTTTTTTTGTCAAATTCAGATTTTTTTTTTTAATAACAAGAGTATTAAAAGACAGTTAGGTACAACGTCACAAAACCATACACAACAGACACATGAAACGAATATATATATTTCTGCGTAAAATTCTCAAAATAGGGACAACAAAGTAACATAGTAACATAGTATAAAAGACCGAAAAAAGACATTTGTCCATCCAGTTCGGCCTGTTTCCTACAAGTTGATCCAGAGGAAGGCAAAAAAAAACTGTGAGGCAGAAGCCAATTTTCCCCACTTAAGGGGAAAAAAAACTCCTTCCCGACTCCAATCAGGCAATCAGAATAACTCCCTGGATCAACGACCCCTCTCTAGTAACTATAACCTGTAATATTATTATACTCCAGAAATACATTCAGTCCCCTCTTGAATTCCTTTATTGTACTCACCATCAGCACCTCCTCAGGCAGAGAGTTCCATACTCTCACTGCTCTTACAGTGAAGAATCCTTTTCTATGTTTGTGTACAAACCTTCCTTCCTCCAGACGCAGAGGATGTCCCCTTGTCACAGTCACAGTCCTGGGGATAAATAGATGATGGGACAGATATCTGTACTGACCCCTGATATATTTATACATAGTTATTAGATCTCCCCTCAGTCGTCTTTTTTCTAAAGTAAATAACCCTAATTTTGATAACCTTTCAGGGTACTGTAGTTACCCCATTCCAGTTATTACTTTAGTTGCCCTCCTCTGAACCCTCTCCAGCTCTGCTATGTCTGTCTTGTTCACAGGAGCCCAGAACTGTACACTGTACTCCATGTGTGGTCTGACTAGTGATTTGTAAAGTGGTAGGACTATGTTCTCATCACGGGCATCTATGCCCCTTTTGATGCAACCCATTATCTTATTGGCCTTGGCAGTAGCTGCCTGACACTGGTTTTTGCAGCTTAATTTGCTGTTTATTAAAATTCCTAGATCCTTTTCCATGTCAGTGTTACCGAGTGTTTTACCATTTAATATGTACGGGTGACTTGCTTTATTCCTTCCCATGTGCATAACTTTACATTTGTCAGTGTTAAACCTCATCTGCCATTTTTCTGCCCAAGCCTCCAATCTATCCAGATCCCTCTGTAGCAGAAAACTGTCCTCTTCAGTGTTAATTACTTTACACAGTTTAGTGTCATCTGCAAAAATAGATATTTTACTGTGCAGGCCTTCTACAAGATCATTAATAAATATATTGAAGAGAATAGGGCCCAATACTGACCCTTGAGGTACCCCACTAGTTACAGTGACCCAATCTGAGTATCTACCGTTAATAACCACCCTCTGTTTTCTGTCACTCAGCCAGTTACTTACCCACATACAGACATTTTCTCCCAGTCCGAGCATCCTCATTTTATATACTAACCTTTTATGAGGTACGGTGTCAAATGCTTTGGAGAAGTCCAGATATACGACATCCATTGATTCGCCGCTGTCAAGTCTAGAACTTACCTCCTCATAGAAGCTGATTAAATTTGTTTGGCATGACTGATCCCTCATGAAGCCATGCTTCTATGGCGTTATTTGCTTATTTTCATTGAGATACTCCAAAATAGCATCTCTTAGAAACCCTTCAAACAGTTTACCAACAATAGATCTTAAACTTACCGGCCTTTTTGAATATTGGCACCACATTTGCTATGCGTCAATCCTGTTGAACATTCCCTGTCAGTATAGAGTCTGTAAATATCAGAAATAAAGGTCTGGCTATGACATCAATTAATTCCCTTGGGATACGGGGGTGTATGCCATCCGGTCCTGGCGATTTTAAGTCGCTGTTGTACTTCTTCCTGGGTCAGACAGGGCACTTTTAATGGGGAATTTACTTTTACATTCTGCATTTCATCTGACAGTTTATTTTCCTCAGTGAATATAGTGGAGAAAAAAATATTTAATAGTTTTGCTTTATCCTCGTCGCTCTCTGCAACACCCCCCTCATTGCTATGTAGAGGGCCGACTCCTTCAGATTTATATTTTTTACTATTTATATAATTGAAGAACATTTTAGGGTTAGTTTTACTCTCTTTGGCAATTAATCTCTCGGTCTCTAGTTTGGCAAATTTTATTTGTTTTTTACATATTCTATTTTTTTCCTTATAGTTTATAAGTGCTTCCTGACTCCCCTCCTGTTTTAGTGATTTATATGCTTTCTTTTTGTCATTTATTGCTTTCTTTACGGTTCCATTTATCCACATTGGTTTCTTATTGTTCCCTAGCCTTTTATTCCTATAAGGTATGTACCTCTCACAATTAGATGTTACAATGCTTTTAAAAATCTCCCATTTTATGGTTGTATTTTTATTTTTGAGGACTTTGTCCCAGTTAGTTAGGCCTATGACCTCGCTTAGTTGGCTAAATTTTGCTTTTTTGAAGTCTGGTATTTTTGTTCCTCCCTTTAGAAACTCGTTTGAAGGATAATTGGAAAGTTATAACTTTATGGTCACTATTTCCCAGGTGTCCCCCAACCTGCACATCTGTTGTTCTATCAGGTCTATTGGTTAATACTAAGTCAAGTATGGCCGTCCCTCTAGTGGGGTCCTGAACCAGTTGGGAAAGGAAATTGTCTTTGGCTATTGCCAAGAACCTGTTTCCTTTTTGGGATGTACAGCTTTCAGTTTCCCAGTCTATATCTGGGTAGTTGAAGTCCCCCATAATAACGACTTCATTATGATTTGCCGCCTCGTCTATCTCGTTTAGTAATAGATTTTCTGTGGACTCTGGTATATTAGGTGGTTTATAATACACTCCTATTAGTATTTTATTATTGTTTTTTGCTCCATGTATTTCTACCCACAGTGACTCCATATGTTCATGTCCCTCAGAGATGTATTCTCGAATTACGGGATTTAGACACGACTTCACATAGAGGCAGACCCCTCCACCTCTCCGGTTTTGACGATCCTTTCTAAACAGATTGTAACCTTTTATATTAACTGCCCAGTCATAGCTATCATCCAGCCATGTCTCAGTTATTCCCACTATGTCATAGTCCTCCTCACACATCACTAATTCCAGTTCACCAGTCTTGTTAGTCAGGCTTCTGGCATTAGTATACATACATTTGACAGGTTTATGTGTATTTTTTACCCTACATCTTTCATTCTGAGCTGTTCTAGTCCCCCCTCCCATTCCTCCCCCAGTCACACTACCTCGCCCCTGGTCTCTATCTGCACTATCTTCCCCTCCTATAATGTAATTACCCTCTCCCCCAGTCCCTAGTTTAAACACTCCTCCAACCTTCTAGCCATCTTTCTCCCCAACACAGCTGCCCCTTTCCCATTGAGGTGCAGCCCGTCCCTACGATAGAGCCTGTAGCCGACAGAGAAGTCGGCCCAGTTCTCCAGGAACCCGAACCCCTCCTTCCTACACCAGTTCTTGAGCCACTTGTTAACCTTCCTAATCTCCCGCTGCCTTTCTTGTGTGGCTCGTGGTACAGGCAGCATTTCAGAAAATACTACTTTTGAGTTCCTTGCCCTAAGCTTTTCACCTAAAACCCTGAAATAATTTTTAAGGACTCTCCACCTTCCTCTAACTTTATCATTGGTTCCGATATGGACCATGACCGCTGGATCTTCTCCAGCCCCTCTGAGTAATCTGTCAACCCGATCCGCGATATGTCGAACTCTAGCACCAGGAAGACAGCACACTGTTCGGCGATCACGATCTTTGTGACAGATTGCCCTATCTGTACCCCTAATGATTGAGTCTCCCACTACCAGCACCTGTCTGGCCTGCCCTGCTCTCCTGGTCTCCTGCTTACTGGAGCTGACATTCCCCTGACTGGCAGAGGAAGTGTCCGGCTGCAGCAGTGCCATCCCTGAACTGTCATCCCCCTCATCTGCCAACCGTGCAAACTTGTTGGGGTGTGTCAGATCAGGGCTAGGCACTCTTCCATCTACCGCGCTTTCTTACTGTTACCCAGCTAACTACCTCACTCTCCTCGCTACCACCCTCCCCCACATCTACCCCATAGAGTGCTTGCTCAGTGAGCAGCAAACTCTTTTCCAAATTGTCAGTGGCTTTCAGTGTTGCAACTCGCCTGTTTAGAGACTCGATGTGCGATTCCAAACGGGTAATTTGCTCACATTTTGAACAAACATATACACCCTCGAACGGCTGTTCCAGGACTGCATACATCAGACAAGATGTGCACTGGACGGCGCTGTCAATAATGGAAGTCATACTAAATGTGGATTACGCAGGAAGAGAGGGGAAAAAAAATACAATATAGAGCAGTGATATCAAGATTCTTACGTACTGTGGTCCCTTACAGCAGTAGGAAGACTAGCTAGAATCAAACCAACTGTATACAAGGATGATCTAAGGAATCTCTGTTTCTTGCTCCTTTTCCTAAACTCCGGTTTCTTTAACTCTACTTATGAAAGCAGCCACTTAGTAATGCAGGCCTCAGGTATATGCAAACATATAAAATAATGTACCCTTATAATGTACCCTTATTAACAAGGAAATTGCAACACCAAGAAGGAAATCCATGTGATGGTGAGCTGTTAGTGTACCTGAAATGAAGACTAGATTGATCAGGCTACCATACATTATGCCAAAAAATCCAGCAATTAGAAATAATCGATCCCCTATAGCTGAGTGATCAAGTCAAACATAAAATCAAGATGACCCTTTAAAAAGTAAATATGCTTTATTATATCTTATTAAAACCAAACTCCCCAGAAATAATTAAAGTGACGGTCAATGGTATCTCAAGTGTATAGTCTGTAGATAAATAATATACTACAGATAATGGAGGTATGTATCAAGGTGGAGGGAAGGGAATTCTTTCCCTGAAATCACCCTAATCTATACCTCAGCCCAGAGACGACCCCTAATGGTGGGGATTCCCTGTCCTTGTACCTGGGCTAACACACCCTGATTGGACCTAACTGGACCTTAAATTCCAGTACACACAAGATAGCCCTAAGCGGGTCCTAGTGGCCAAAATGGGTATGCCTACCCCTAAATTGGTCCCAGTGTCCCATACGGGTACTCCTACCCTAGGGCCAATAAGGGTGTGTTAGCCCAGGTACGAGGAAAGGGTGTCCCCACCATTAGGGGTAGTCTCTGGGCTGAGGTATAGATTAGGGTGATTTCAGGTTAAGAATTCCCTACCATCCACCTTGATACATACCCCCATTATCTGTAGTATATTTTTTATCTACAGACTTTACACTTGAGACACCGTTGACTGTCAGTTTGATTATTTCTGGTGAATTTGGTTTTGATATGATATAATAATGCATATTTACTTTTTAAAGGGTTATCTTGATCTTTTGCTGGAGCATAAATTATGCCACCATACACCTTGATCCCAGGAGTGTGACATTCCCTTGTGAAGGCCACTTCATGACATTGACCATGTGGGCTCCAGACCAATCTCCAGCTATCATTGCATCCGGGACACAGTACTCATTGCTGAAGAGTACAGACCTCCATTCCAGCCTCCATTGTTATCTTACTTTGCACCGTGATATCTTTTGAAGCAGTAGCATGAGGTCAATGAAACACCTGTAGCTGAACGTTTAGCTCATAGCCCAAAAACCCTTTCCTTGGTTTGTGTACATGCTATTTGCCATCCTTCTCTCAAGATGTGACTTGCAGTGCAGAATGGATCAGTACGCACCATTAATTAGATGATCCATCCATGCAAAGGTTCGTCTCTGTGCAGCTCTTCCTGTAATCCCAGTTCATCATTTTGCACCCAACCACATTGACATGCAATGTTGAACAGTGCCGACATCTCAGCCTAGGCAGGTAGCAGTATGCCAGAGTGATAAACTAAGGTCTCTCAGTTCAAGAATTCTGTCTGTTGAGGTTTCATGTGGCTAAAAACACTTTGATTTTGGCTTTTATACTGCTCCCACATGCCACAGATTGGAGCTAGGTGCTTGAAAATTTGATTATTTGCACCTGCTACTTCCTCCATTTGCATAACCTTACTTCTTGGTGTTGCAATTTCAATGTTACGAAGTGTATATTAAAGGAGTCACTTACTGTATTAACTCCAGTCATCATGAGAAAGAATGGTTAAAGACATGAGTGAGGAGGAATATATTACGATGTGACTTTCTGAAGTCATTTTAGAGTTCACTTAGTTAGAGAAAGGTGTGCAAAATCAGACATTGCATTATGGGTAATACATTTTGTGCATCTTTATCCCATTAGTGACCACCCATGTGCCTTTTCACAGCAGTCACTAACAGGCCTTAGGCTAGGCTGCCACTTTTAGTGGCAGCCAGATCTACGTGCTGCACAGTTCTCATTTGCAGCAGAAAGTGGGAGCTCAGATCTCACATGAGAGTTGGGCTCCTGCTCTAATGGCCCGGACTGGCAAAAGTGTCAGTTTTGTCCTTTTGACCTCTTACATGCTGTGGTCAATAACAATTGTGGCATCTAATTGGTTTAGAGGGATGGAGCTCCTTCTATCTCCCATTGGCACCCTGCTAATGAGATTGCCAGATGTCTTAGAGCATTAGGACAAGCATTCTCATCCTGCATCTAAGCCGCCTTCCCCACACACGCTTTCTCAATCACCTGCAGGGGCCCGGCAGTTATTGACAGCTGCTGTACTGGGGCCCCTGCTGTGTCCACCAGAATTGGTGAAAATACCTATGCTGGTGCATAAACCTTCTATTTGCCACTATCAACGCCTAGCCCCCAGAACTGGGTCTCATAGGCGGACTGTCAGTATAATGCAATGAAGTAGAATACAGCATATAAATCACCACATTGGACCTTGAATATGCATGGAGCTCCTTTACACCTGGGCCCTGTTGTATGCCCAGGCAAAAGATTAGTGCCACATGTAGGGTGCTTATAAAACCGGGAAGCATGGCATAATAATACATAATACAAGGGCATGAATTTCACACTGGCGCACAATAGGCACAACATATATTCGGTACTGAAATGACATGAGTGTAAAAATTGCAATGTTCACTTTGCACCATCTGCTATGGATTAATTTTTGCAGAAATCTGTTAGGTCAAAATGTTCACTACACCCATTGGTACATACGCTGAGAGGTGTGGTTTGTAAAATTGGGTCATTCCAGTTTTTTTATTTTTATTTCATCTCAGAGTCTCTATAGTTGTAAGCCTGTGCTGTCAAAATCACCAATCTAGGTCTCAGATGCACATAGCACTCTCTCTTCTGAGTCCTGCGGTGAGGCCAAACATCAATTTATAACTAGTGATGAGCGGCAGGGGCAATATTCGAATTTGCGATATTTCGCGAATATTTGGGCGAATATTCGCCATATATTCGAAAATTCGCAAATTCGTGATCTCCAGTCATTATTTTCTTGATTGCGAAAATTCGCATGAAAATTCGCATAAATTTGCGTAAAAATTCGAATAAACTGGTATTTAAAAGGTAGTTTTTAAATGCCAGTTTATGCGAAGTTTTATGCAAATGGATGTGAATTTTTATGCGAATTTTCGCTATCAAGAAAATAATGACATTATTTTCATGCTTGCAAAAATTTGCATATAAAAATTTGCATAAAAATGAATATTCGCAATTGCTAATCTATTTTGTGATATTCTAAATATTCGTGAATTCTCGAAGTGCCGTTATTCGCGATTAAAATTCGCAATTCGAAAATTCGTGATCAACACTATTTATAACCACATATGGAGTGTTGCCTTATTCAGGAAGAAATCGGCAACACATTGTGGGGTCCATTTTTTTTTCCTGCAACCCTTACAAATAAAAAAATCTGGGACTAAGGCAAATCTAATATTTCATTTTCACCACCAAGTGTTTTTAAATTCTTTGAAACGCCTATTAGGTCAAAATGCTCACTACACCCCTTTACAAATTCATTGGGTTGTGTAGTTTTCAAAATGGGGTCACTTTTTTGGGGTTTCTTCTGTAGGTGTACTTCAGAGTCTTTACAATTGTGACATGCCCAGAAAACATTCCAGCAAAATCCGCCCTCCAAAAGCATATTGCGCTCTTTCCCTTCTGAGTTCTGTGGTGTGCTCATACAGAAGTTTATGACCACATATGGTATGCTGCCATATTCAATAAAAAATGCGTAGCTAATTGCAGTGTCCTTTTCTCTAGTGAAAATGAAAAATCTGGGCTAAAGAAACATTTTATTGGCAAAAAAAGTGAAAATTTTCATTTTAACAGCCAAGTGTTTTTAAATTCTATGAAACATCTGTGGAGTCAAAGCTGTTAGTGTATCCTTCAATAAATTCCTTGAGGGGTGTAGTTTCCAAAATGGGGTAACATTTTTTGGGGTTATCACACTATGGGTACCTCAGGGCCTATTTGAATGTGACATGATGCCTGAAAAACATTCCAGCAAATTCTGCCCACCAAAAAACATATGGTGTTTCGTGCCTTCTGATCCCTGCCATTCACCCAAACAGACGTTTGCTATTTTCACACTTAGAGTGTTGCAATGTTAACCACCTCAGCCCCCCTAGCTTAAACACCCTTAATGACCAGACCACTTTTTACAATTCTGCACTACACTAATTTCACGGTTTATTGCTCGGTCATGCAACTTACCACCCAAATGAATTTTACCTCCTTTTCTTCTCACTAATAGAGCTTTCATTTGGTGGTATTTTATTGTTGCTGACATTTTAACTTTTTTTGATATTAATAAAAAATGACCGAAGTTTTTGCAAAAAAATTACATTTTTCGCTTTCTGTTGTAATTTTTTTTTAAAAACTACATTTCTATATACATTTTTCTCTAAATATATTGTTCTACATGTCTTTGATAAAACAAATGCAATAAGTGTATATTGGTTTGGGTAAAAGTTATAGCGTTTACAAACTATGGTGCAAAAAAGTGAATTTCCGCATTTTGAAGCAGCTCTGACTTTCTGAGCACCTGTCATGTTTCTTCAGGTGCTAGAATGCCAGGATAGTATAAATACCCCCCAAATGACACCATTTTAGAAAGTGGACACCACAAAGTATTCGCGGAGGGGCATGGTAAGTTCATGTATGATTTCATTTTTTTTCACAAGTTAGCGGAAAATGACACTTTCTGAGGAAAAAAATAATAATAAAGTTTCTATTTCTGCTAACTTCTGGCAAAAAATAAAAATAAAATCTCCCACGGACTCACTATGCCCCTCAGTGAATACCTTGGGATGTCTACTTTCCGAAATGGGGGTCATTTATGGGGTGTGTTTACTGTCCTGGCATTTTGGGTGGGGCTAAATTGTGAGCAACCCTGTAAAACCTAAAGGTACTCGTTGGACTTTACGCCCCTTTATGCACCTAGGCTGCAAAAAAATGTTAAAAAGTTGTCATTTACAGAGATATTTCTCTCACCCAGAATGGGTATATGTAAAAATATACCCCAAAACACATTGCCCTACTTCTCCTGAGTACGGCGATACCACATGTGACACTTTTTTGCAGCCTGGGTGTGCAAAGGGGCCCAAATTCCAATGAATACCTTTAGGATTTCACAGGGCATTTTTACGCATTTGGATTCCAGACTTCTTCTTACGCATTAGAGGCCCCTAAAATGCCAGAGCAGTATAAATACCCCACAGGTGATCCCATTTTAGAAAGAAGACACCCCAAGGTATTTCGTGAGGGGTATGGTGAGTTCATGTAAAAATTTATTTTTTGTCACAAGTTAGTGGAATATGAGACTTTGTAAGAAAAATAAAAAACAAAAAGCCAATTTCCGCTAACTTGTGCCAAAAAAAAAATTCTTCTATGAACTCGCCATGCCCCTCACGGAATACCTTGGGGTGTCTACTTTCCAAAATGGGGTCACTTGTGGGGTCTTTATACTGCCCTGGAATTTTAGGGCCCCTAAAGCGTGAGAAGAAGTCTGGAATCCAAATGCCTAAAAATGCCCTCCTAAAAGGTACTCATTGGAACTTGGGCCCCTTTGCGCATCTTGGCTGCAAAAAAGTGTCACACATATGGTATCGCCGTACTCAGGAGAAGTAGGGCAATGTGTTTTGGTGTGTATTTTTACATATACCCATGCTATGTGTGAGAAATATCTCTGCAAATGACAACTTTTAAAAAAATGTTATACAAAGTTGTCAATTTACAGAGATATTTCTCTCACCCAGCATGGGTATATGTAAAAATACACCCCAAAACACATTGCCCTACTTCTTCTGAGTACGGCGATACCAAATGTGTGCCACTTTTTTGCAGCCTAGGTGCACAAAGGGGCCCAAATTCCAATGAGTACCTTTTAGAAGGGCATTTTTACGCATTTGGATTCCAGACTTCTTCTCACGCTTTTTTTTTTGACACAAGTTAGTGGAAATTGACTTTTATTTTATTTTTTCTTACAAAGTCTCATATTCCACTAACTTGTGACAAAAAATAAAATTTTACATGAACTCACCATACCCCTCACGGAATACCTTGGGGTGTCTTCTTTCTAAAATGGGGTCACATGTGGGGTATTTATACTGCCCTGGCATTTTAGGGGTCCTAAAGCGTGAGAAGTAGTTTGGAATACAAATGCGTAAAAATGTCCTTCTTCTCACGCTTTAGGGCCCCTAAAATGCCAGGGCAGTATAAATACCCCACATGTGACCCCATTTTGGAAAGAAGACACCCCAAGGTGTTCCGTGAGGGGTATGATGAGTTCATGTAAAATCATATTTTTTATTACAAGTTAGTGGAATATGAGACTTTGTAAGAAAAAAAAAAATCCAATTTCCGCTAACTTGTGCCAAAAGACACCCCAAGGTATTCCATGAGGGGCATGGCGAGTTCATAGAATTTTTTTTGCCACAAGTTAGCGGAAATTGACTTTTTTTTCTTTTTCTTACAAAGTCTCATATTCCACTAGCTTGTGACAAAAAATTAAATTTTACATGAACTCACCATACCCCTCACGGAATACCTTGGGGTGTCTTCTTTCCAAAATGGGGTTACATGTGAGGTGTTTGTACTGCCCTGGCATTTGAGAGTCTCCGCAATCATTACATGTATGGCCAGCATTAGGAGTTTCTGCTATTCTCCTTATATTGAGCATACGGGTAATGAGATTTTTTTTTTCCGTTCAGCCTCTGGACTGAAAAAAAAAAATGAACGGCACAGATTTTTTCATTCACATCAATCAATGTGGATGAAAAAATCTCTGCCAAAAATGTGCAAAAAAAAAAAAAAAGAGGGGAAAGGACATAGGAGTGCTTGCGAAGTAAGGCCCCATTCACACGTCCGCAAAAAATGTCTGCATCTATTCCGCAATTCTGCGGAATAGATGCGGACCCATTCAGTGTAAATGGGGCCGGCGGTGATGCGGAGAGCACACTATGTGCTCTCCGCATCATCATTTGCGGAGCTGCAGCCGCGACCGTCCGGTTTTCGGCCCCAAAACATCAGGCCGCAGCTCCACAAAAGATAGAGCATGTCCTATTCTTGTGCGCAATTGCGGACAAGAAAAGGCATTTTCTATATAGTTCTGGCAATGTGCGGATCCGCAAAATGCGGAAAGCACATTGCCGGTGTCCATGTTTTGCAGATCTTCGGATCCGTGGATCCGCAAAACACATACGGACGTCTGAATGAGCATTACAGGGGGGTGATTAGTGACAGGGGGGGTGACAGGGGGTGATCAGGGGGATGACATGAGGTGATCAGGGGTTAATCAGTGACCGGGGGGGGGGGGTGATTGGTGCACTTACTTTAGCTTCCTGTGTCCTCTGGTGGACCCAAGCAAAAGGGACCACCAGAGGAGCAGGCAGCAGGCATATCAGACGCTGTTTACAAAACAGCGTCTGATATGCGATTTAGACTGTATTTTTTTAAGATCTACAGTTAAACTTCCTCCCGACGCGATCCAGGAAATCTCGCCTCTCGCGAGATGACGCATCGGCGCGTCAAGGAGGAATAACCTGGCCGCCCGCAGGATGCATCCCTGCGTTAGGCGGTCGGATAGTGGTTAATGATAAAATTCTTAACAAGACTTGGGGTACTTTTTATCCTGTTACCCCTTGTGAAAATGGGGGGCTTATGCAATATTTTATTGGAGGAAATAATTTTTTTTATTTTTATAGTCACGTGTTTCTAACTTCTATGAAACACCTGTGGGATCAAAAAGGTCAGTATACCCTTCAATTAATTTCTCTAGGGGTGTCAATTCCTAAATTGGGGTCACTTTTTTTGGGTTTCCACTCTATGGGTACCTTAGGGTCTCTTCAAGTGTGGCATGGTGTCCAAAAACCATTCCAGCACAATATGTCCCCCAAACCAACTGGCACTTTCTTTCTGAGCCCTGTACTGTGCTCATACATCAGTTTACGGCTCAATATGGGGTCTTTCTGTGAATCAAGGTAATAAATATCGAGTTTTGTTTTGTTGTTATGCCATGCTGCCTTACAGGCCAAAATGAAACATCTGCAAAAAAAAGTGAAATTTTGAAATTTACCTCTATTTTGCTTTAATTCTTGTGAAACTTGTAAAGGGTTAACAAAGTTAGAATCAGTATTGAATAATTTGATGGGTATGGTTTCTAAAATGGGGTCATTTATAAGTGGTTTTTACTATGTATGCCCACAAAGTGACTTCATAACTGAATTAGCCCTTAAAGTGGGTTTTGGAAATGTTCCTAAAAAGTTAAAAAATTGTGTTTACAATTCTAAGCCTTCAAACTTACAAAAAAAAATGAAATTTACAAATTGATGCCAACATAAAGTACACATGTGTAGAATGTTTAGTAAGCAAGGTAGCGAAGAAGCATTGAAAAACTATAAGGAAAAAATAGAATATGTAAACGACAAATAAAAGCAGCCATACTAGAGACCGAGAGATTAATTGCCAAAGAGAGTAAAACTAACCCTAAAATGTTCTTCAATTATATAAATGATAAAAAGTACAAATCTGAAGGTGTCGGCCCTTTATAGAGTGATGAGGGGGGAGTTGCAGAGAGCAATGAAGAGAAAGCACTGAAAAAAATAAATTGTCATATGACATGCAGAATGTAAAAGTAAATTCCCCATTAAAAGTGCCCTATCTGACCCAGGAAGAAGTACAGCGGCGTCTTAAAAAGATTAAAATAGACAAATCTCTGAAACCAGATGGCATACACCCCGATATCCTAAAATAATTAAGTAATGTCATAGCCAGACCCTTATTTCTGATATTTAAGGACTCTGTACTGAGTAGTGTTACACAGGATAAGCACATAGCAAATGTGGTGCCAATGCTCAAAACGTTTCCAAAAACAGAGCCTGGAAACTATAGGCTGGTAAGTTTAACATCTGTCGTGGGTAAACTGTTCGAAGGTTTTCTAAGAGATGCTATCTTGGAGTACCTCAATTAAAATAAGCAAATAACGCCAATTCAGCATGGCTTCATGAGGGATCGGTCATGTCAAACTAAGTTAATCAGTTTCTATAAGGAGGTAAGTTCTAGACTTGAACACAGCGAATCAATGGATGTTGTATATCTGGACTTCTCCAAAGCATTTGACACTGTACCACATAAATAATGTACAACAATGTCATGGAAAACATTCTAGTGCTAATGCTACCTTAGTTTTGCAAATGAGATGCTTGGCAAATTATTTTGTACAAAATTATTTGAGCCCGTCTGCCAAACGTCACGGCGATCTCGATTAGACGGGTTCCTAACACTAAATCCGACCTGTTATGCGACATGACGGCCACATAAAATCCAAGGAGTACAGGTGGACCCACCATGCGATAATCGCGATCACGAATATATTGGAGCACTCTATCTGCATATAAAGGTATTGTAATGTTCTGCCGTGCCAATCATTTTCTCCATTCTCAGGATAAACTCAGGAAACTTTTAGCAGCTTGAAAAATGTAGCCAAAGTGGCCCACACCTGTATTTCACGTTACGAATTCGCATTATGGGATTTTTACATTACCAATTCTTTGCAATAGAATAATCTTGAATACGAATATTCGCGAATATATGACAAATATTCTACCACATATTTGCAAAATATCGCAAATTCGAATATTGCCCCTGCCGCTCATCACTAGTAAAGACCCCTTGTGGGAAAAGTAAATGGTTAAAAAATTTTTTTAGAAAAAGTTTTATTAGATAAAAAATTAGCAAAAATAAGATCCCCTCCAAATATTAGGTATTGTCACATCCGTAACGACCTGCACTACACCGTTGACATGTAATTTATCCCATATGGTTAAGCTATAAACTCAATTTAATTGGGTAATGTTAGATTGTTGGTTCGGACTGCTAGAACAGGAACCCTGGTTCAACCACACAACCACACAGTGCAGAGGAATCTGTATTGAAGAATGTTTGAGCACAAACACTGCAGCTACATACAAAGTCTATAGGAATTATAATAACAACTAGACGGTGTCGTTTCTGAAGAAACCACAGGATGTTGGCTTGAAATCTGATTGGCTGTTTGTGGAACCACCCACTTTTTTAAATTAGAACCCAAGTCACCCGAAGACTGACTGTGCCAAATTTGAGGACACTGCCATCAACAGTCTAAGAGCGGCAGTAATTTAAATTTCCCCATATAAAACCAATGGCTGAAATGTGATTGGCTGTTGAAGGCTCCACCCACTTATCCTAAATTCTAACCACACTCGCGCACTGACCCTCGGTGCCAGTTTAGGGACTCTGGCTTTCATATTGTAAGAATAACAGCTGTTTTACATTTTTTTATTGAAGTCAATAGGGGAAATCTGATTGGCTGTTTTTAGATCCGCCCACTTTTCTGAATTTTAATCCCAGTCCTCCAGTGACCAACTGTGCCAAATTTGGGGACCCTGCCATAAACATTGTAAGAATGGCAACAATTTAAATATTCCCATTGAATAGCACTAGGCAATATTTGATTGGCTATTTTAGACTCCGCCCAGTTTTCCGAATTCTAACCCCAATCCACCAATCATGGTCTGTGCCAAGTTTGGGGCCGTGTGGCTTTAAAACTTTCAGAATGGCAGTATTTTAAAATTTTCCATTGAAGTCAATAGGTGAAATCTAATTGGCTGTTTTTGGCTCCACCCCCTTTTTCTAAATTTAGAACACAGTCACCCAGTGAGTTATTGTACCAAGTTTGGGAGACTTGGCATTTAAACTTTGATAATAGCAGCAGTTTATCTGCTTTTCCTTAAGGTCAATAGCTGAAATCTGATTGGCTATTATTACCCCACCCCTTATTTTCTTGATAGTGAACCACAGTTACCCAGTGACTAACATTTTATGGTTTGGGAATTATGGCTTTTAACGTGTAAAAATTTCAGCAGTGAAATTTAATTGATTGTTGATGGCTCCGCCCACTTTTTCGAACCTCAAAGTGGAAACACCCAATGACCTGATTTGTGATATTTTAGGTCCATGACATTAATAATGTGAGAATGGCAGTATTTTTCAATTTTCCCATTTAAATCAATCAAAGACCTCGAATTGGTTGTTTTAGGCAGGACCACTTTTCAGAATTTTAATTTCAGTCCTCCAGTGACCAATTGTGCCGAGTTTGGGGACCCTGCCATTAACAGTCTAAGAGCAGCAGTTTTAAGTTTTCCCCTTTAAACCAATTGCTAAAATTTGATTGGCAAATGTGGACTCCGCCTACTTTTTATAAATTTTGACCCCAGTCACCCAATGACCCACAGTGCCAAATTTGGGTATTCTTGCTTAAATACTGTGAGAATGACAGATTTTTAAATTTTCTCATTAAAGTCAATAGGGAAAATCTGTTTGTTTGTTGGCTCCGCCCACTTCTTCTAATTTTGAAGTGGAAATAACTTATGACTCACAGAAAAAAGATGCACCACATGGATAAGCAACTGACAACACTGGCTAATCCCTCACTCTGGTGTTAAAAGCTGAGAGATTCGCCAATATTTCCAATCAGGAACATATCGGAGCCCCTTTAGGCACCACTACACGGTATCTCAGCATGACATGGGGTCCTACCACTAGACTACCTATGGTGTGTGAACAAGGTCTGAACAGGTATTAAGCAGCCTACAGCCTCATCCCACTCACCTGCACTGCAGGACCAACAATGCAATGGGGAACAAATGAGGCCGCAAGCTACACCTACAACAGACCATGTGACACCGGCTTCCAGGTGCAACAGAATGTTTACAAGCCATATGCAATGGCACATTCAATACATATAAAACAAGAATCACAAAATAAACGTGGCCTAAATGGGTGGGACTGCTCCAGACCCCAAACACTGTGGCGTGTTTCTAACTGGGGGCAGTTCTCCGCATGTGGTTCGCAGCGAACGGCTATCCCCAGCAAAAATTGCATACAATGGAGGATGCCGGCGCGAACCACAAGCTTGTGGTTCGCGCCGGCATCCTCCATTGTATGCAATTTTTGCTGGGGATAGCCGTTCGCTGCGAACCACATGCGGAGGAACTGCCCCCCCAGTTAGAAACACGCCACAGTGTTTGGGGTCTGGAGCAGTCCCACCCATTTAGGCCACGTTTATTTTTGTGATTCTTGGAAATAACTTATGACCTGATTTCTGATATTTGAAGCCCCTGACATCAATAATGTGAGAATAGCAGCATTTTTCAATTTTCGCATTTTAATCAATCAAATAAATGTGATTGGTTGTTTTTGGCCCCACCCACTTTACAGAATATTAATTCTAGTCCTCCAGTGAACAACTGTGCCAAGTTTGGGGATCCTGCCAATAACAGTCTAAGAGCAGCGGCAGTTTTACATTTTCCCATTTAAACAAATGGCTGAAATTTGATTGGCCGTTGTAGACTCCACCCACTTTTTATACATATTAATCTCAGTCACGCAGTGACCCACGGGGCCAAGTTTGGGGACTCTGGCTTGTTTGCATTATTTCCTGTCAGCTGACCAGTGTGACATCATCGCAGGTCCTGGAAGGTAAAATCTACAGGAGGACTGCAGCTCTTGGAGACAAGGCTGGGAGGCCAACGGCGTTTTCCAGGGGTAGAGTTGCCCTTTCCCCAGGGGGTGGCGCTTTCTCCCGGAATGGAGACCCGGGCTACGGCCGTCCAGCGTTCTGTGCCGGGCAACCAGGAGGGGGATGCGAAAGTGGTAAGCCGCAGAGACCTGAACCAGGAAGCTTCAGCAGTATGGGAGGTGGAGGTGGAAATAAAGGAAGCTGAGAGACCATGTGTGCAATCAAGTGTGATGTCGCAGCCAGGAGGTAAGCGGCAAGGAATGCATGCCTGGCAGTCGAGCGCTCCAGAAAGGAGCAGTGTGGATAAGAAGGGCCTCGGTATGGCGAGTCTAAGGAAAATGAGTTGCCTGAACTCATCACTGGATCGGGCCAGTGTGCGTTTGGGGAAACCATATGTGACATAACATTAGAGAAGACATCCATTGCTGAACAAGTGGGGGGTAAAGAGAAGAAGGTTGCTGCTGAACAAACAGCACACAAGACTGTGGTTGGTAACAAAGCAGCGGCCACGAGTCAAACGGCGGTGAAAGTGCCAAATGTGGGAGCCAGGGCAGAGGTAGGTGACTCCAATACATGCAGGAGTTTATCTCGCCCTGAGGCATCTCGGACTGGGGTTTCGGGTGAATTTCGCACCAGTGTGCCCCAAGCTACAAGCAAGGGAGCAAAAATGATCCCTAATTGGGGAATCCAGGGTCCTACAGAGACTGCATCAACCCTGGCTTCCCGTTTAATGTATTATCTAGGATTGTATGATACAGTAAAGAAAGACCAGTTAAGAAAGACCAGTAAAACAAAGTTAGAATATAAAACTGTAAAAATGCAGGAGGGCTTAAGGGGAGGAACCCTCTCTGCTAAAGTGGAGAAGCTGGAGGAAGAAGTGTCGGCCCTGGAAGAAATGAAAGCTGCCATAGAAGTTGTGGAGAGAGAGGTGTTGATATATGGCCCTTTTAAACACTTCAAATACCGCTGCTGAGCCCAGCCTAGCTCCTGATGTGGAGCTAGGTTGTACAAAGCGGGAGAGTTTGTGGACCTGTGGACAAGGTAAGAGGTGTAGAGGGGGTGGTGGTGCCTGCACTGATGTCTGGAGGGACAACAGCAAGGAAAGATAAGAAAAATGATGGCAAAATGATGGAGCCAGTACAGAATACAGTGGTAATTAAGGGTAGAAGTATGGAGAACCCTGCCAGTCTAGGCGGAGTGAGTGGTGGTTCCCGGGGAAAAAGTGATAAACATGTAGTTGGGTGAAGAGTCTGCTGCAGGGACTAGGCAGGCTGGTGAGGGGACAAGTGCCGGGAATCCAAGCACTGGAGGAAGCAAAAAGCATTCTGATAAGGTAAAAAAAATTACGGCAGCTAGGGCCAGGCGGCAGAAACAACGCCGTAAACAGAGGGAGCAGGATGCAGCTAATCCCTCAACTGGTACCCTAGTTGAGAATCCGGCCAATAGTGGCCAAGATGACACTGATGACAATGGGAACCCCGGAGTTCATAACGAAGTGGCTGACCTCTCCGCTGTCTCTGTCTCCTCAGGTGGGGATAGTGTGTATGAGGAGGACAGTGAATGGTTGGTGAGGAGGAGGAACAAGCAGAGAAAGAAGAGAAACCGCAAGAGAGAGGGCAGGAAGGCCTCTCTTGAGTGGGATCCGTCCATCCCACTCTCCCTTGACCAGATACCAAGGGAGGTTTCGGCTGGTGCCCCTCTTGTGGAGATCTCCAACCGTTATGGCATCCTAAGTGATACCTCCGAGGCTGGCTTGGCAAAGGGGGGGGGGCGAGGAATACAGTGCCAGAGGGTGAGAAGGCCCCCTCGCGGGTTGCCGGGCCCTGCCTTTCAGAGGGGAAACCTTCTGGAAGGGGGGACAAGTCAGATCCTGTGGGAAAAGAGAAATGTGATATGGATGTCTCCCAATGCCTGAAAAGGCAAAAAGTAAGTGAGGAATCAGATGGTTGTGATGGTTAGGGTTGAGGTGGGATTAAGAAGAAAGCTATCTAATTTAATCACTTATGATGGCGGAACTCACTCCGTTGACGATAGAAAGCATTAATGTTGCTAGCATCAAGTCAGACATTGCTCGTTATTTGGCCTTTGATTTTTTCAGCCATCTTGATGCTGATGTTTTATTTTTGCAAGAGACCTGGTTGACTTTCACCGAGTTAATGGAAAAAGCAAAGAGAGCGGGGAATCGGTTAAAACTGCTGGAAAAGTGGAATGCAGGAAAGTAATTGAAATAGAAATGGGAAGGTGCCTGATCCTGGATGTGCTCATGAGAGGACAAGAGCTGAGGCTCATTAACATCTATGGTCCACAAACCAAGTGGAACCGTAAATGTCTTCTCATGAGGATTAAACCTTACCTTTTTTCCAGCCGCCAGGTCATCTTTGGTGGAGACTTCAACAATGTGACAAGTCTGTGAGTCTGTGATAGGGGAGGCTCCAGAGTCAGGCTGGATACTTATAGCATCGTATTGATTAAGATAGTTGAGGAAGCTAGTCTGGTGGATGCTCACTTAAAGCATAAACCAGACCATGTGGACTTCACCTTTCATCAAGGAAGCCATAGGTCTAGGATAGATAGGTTTTATTTGAAGGGGGAAGCTGTTTTTTCCGTCTTAAAAACTGAGGAAGTGGTTTTCTCCGATCACTGTTTGATTCATTTTTCTTTGAATGTTGCAGAGACCCCCTGTATGGGCAGAGGTTTGTGGAAGTTGAATTCATCTCTCCTGGAAGATGCGGCAATAAGACAATCCTTCAAGGAGTTCTTTCAGGGCCAGGAACCGTTAGTGGGAGTGGTGGGAGATGTTTAAAACAAGGACGGTGAGGTTTTTCTGAGAGCTTTCGTACCTCAGGTGCCAGGACAGAAATCATCTGTACCAGGAACTGAGGAAGAAACTTGAAAGTCTGGTCTCGACGGGAGGTAGCCGTAAGGATATCTCTCGTGTGAAGTCCTTACTTAAGAGGTGTCAGTATGATAGGTACGCATCTTTGGTTGTCGAGAGGGATTTTGGGAAGTACCGCTCGCCCGACCCTTATGGCAACTGTAAGATGTCAGTAAAACATGAGCTGGTGACAGGCCTGATTGATAGTACAGAATCCCTGAATAGGTCCACATCAGGGATCCTGGAGGTGGTCAGGTCTTTCTACTCTCACCTCTTGGGTAGGAAAGAACTAGATTGGGACAAGTTTTCAGCTTTCTTGGATGAAGCTGTTCCCAAGGCAGGAATGGACCCCTCTCTTGCCATTTTGACTGAACCAATCATTGAAGAGGAAGTGAGACTGGCCATTGAAGGGCTTAGGCCCTAGAAATCGCCAGGTCCAGATGGCTTAACGGGAGGTAGCCGTGAGGATATCTCTTGTGTGAAGTCCTTACTTAAGGGGTGTCAGTACGATAGGTACGCATCTATGGTTGTCGAGAGGGATTTCGGTAAGTACCGCTCGCCCGACCCTTATGGCAACTGTAAGATGTCAGTAAAACATGAGCTGGTGACAGGCCTGATTGATAGTACAGAATCCCTGAATAGGTCCAAATCAGGGATCCTGGATGTGATCAGGTCTTTCTACTCTCACCTCTTGGGTAGGAAAGAACTAGATTGGGACAAGTTTTCAGCTTTCTTGGATGAAGCTGTTCTCAAGGCAGGAATGGACCCCTCTCTTGCCGTTTTGACTGAACCAATCAGGGAAGAGGAAGTGAGACTGGCCATTGAAGGGCTTAGGCCCTAGAAATCGCCAGGTCCAGATGGCTTAACATCTGAGTGGTACAGGACTTTCAAGGAACAGTTATTTCCTCCATTGACTGAGGTCTTTAATGAGTCTATCAAGGTTCTCATTTATCCAGGTCATGGTATATCTGTAAAGAATAAATCAAGGCAACTAGACTTGCTGTAGATTTCTTGAAAACGTTTCACTCGTTCTTCCAATGAGCTTTCTCAATTCTGAGTGACTTGTACAAGAATTCTCTGGGAATAAATATGTAACTGAATCAACATCTGGTAATTAGTAGAGTTGAGCGAACATCTTAATGTTCGGGTTCGAGAAGTTCGGCCGAACTTCCTGAAAATGGGGACCCGAACTTTGGGGCACTAAAAAGGCTGTAAAATAGCCCAGGAAAGGGCTAGAGGGCTGCAAAAGGCAACAAAATGTAGGTAAATCCCCTGCAAACAAATGTGGATAGGGAAATGACTTAAAATAAAATAAATAAAAATTAACTAATATCAATTGGCAACTTGGAGGAGGTGAAATAGGAGGTTGGGGTGGCATCAGGTAGGAATGCTATGGGAGTTGAAGTTCTCATCACAGCCAAAAAGGATTCATGTCTGCCTGCAGTGCCACAGGCCTCATTCACAGACTCAGGGCCATGGCACCCGCAAAGTGGAGAGCGGTCCCGTAACAGCAACACAGACATCAGGTCAACCTGCAATGGAACAGGCCATTATCATTTATGTAGGCCCTTGACACCCAGACAGAGGAGAAGTCATTTGACAGTAAAAAGAGTTTAATGTCTGCCACCAAGACAGCAAGCAAGTACGTGAAATTTAGGCCCCTGACACCCATACAATGGGGCGGTCATGACAGTAGAAAGAGTTTAATATCTCCCACCAAGACAATAAATGATTAAACGACCTATAGGCCCCTGACACCCAGACAATGGGGCGGTCACTAGACAGTAAAAAGTGTTACATGTCTGCCACCAAGACAGCAAGCAAGTACGTGAAATTTAGGCCCCTGACACCCAGACAATGGGGTGGTCATGACAGTAAAAAGAGTTAAATGTCTGCCACCAAGACAGCAAGCAAGTACGTGAAAGTTAGGCCCCTGACACCCAGACAGATGAGGGGGGTCCCATAGCAGCAAAAGAGGCATCATGTCACCCACCAACGAAGAAGGCCACTTTTAGTTATTTAGGCCCCAGCACCCAGACAGAGGAGAGTGGTCCCAAAGCAGAGAATCAGGCTTCATGTCACCCACCAATGGAGAAGGCCACTTTCAGATATTTAGGCCCCTGGCACCCAGACGGAGGAGAGGTTCATTCAACTTTGGGTTGCCCCGCAAAATAATGGTAAAATTAAAAAAAGAGGATTCAATAAAGAAGTGCCCTGGAGGATATATGGTTAAGAGGAGGTAGTTATAAATGTCTATTCTGCACAAGGAATGGACAGGTCCTGTGGGATCCATGCCTGGTTCATTTTTATGAACGTCAACTTGTCCAAGTTGGCTGTGGACAGGCGGCTGCGTTTGTCAGTAATGACGCCACCTGCCGTGTTGAATACATGTTCAGACAAAACGCTGGCCACCGGCATAAAAGGCTAGCTCTGGCCACGTGGACAATTTGGAGACCCAGAAGTTGAATGGGGCCGAACCATCAGTCAGTACATGGAGGGGTGTGCAGACGTACTGTTCCACCATGTTAGTGAAATGCTGCCTCTTGCTAACACGTTCCGTATCAGGTGGTGGTGCAGTTAGCTGTGGCGTGGTGACAAAACTTTTCCACATCTCTGCCATGCTAACCCTGCCCTCAGAGGAGCTGGCCGTGACACAGCTGCGTTGGCGACCTCTCGCTCCTCCTCTGCCTTCGCCTTCGGCTTCCACTTGTTCCCCTGTGACATTTGGGAATGCTCTCAGTAGCGCGTCTACCAAAGTGCGCTTGTACTCGCGCATCTTCGTATCACGCTCCAGTGCAGGAAGTAAGGTGGGCACATTGTCTTTGTACCGGGGATCCAGCAGGGTGACAACCCAGTAGTCCACACACGTTAAAATGTGGGCAACTCTGCTGTTGTTGCGCAGGCACTGCAGCATGTACTCGCTCATGTGTTCCAGGCTGCCCAGAGGTAAGGACAAGCTTTCCTCTGTGGGATGCGTATCGTCATTTTTCCTCCGTTTCCCCCCAGCCACGCACCAGTGATGGGCCTGAGCTGTGTTGGGTGAACATGCTTCATCCTCATCCTCCTCCACCTCCTCCTCATCCTCCTCGTCCTCCAGTAGTGGGCCCTGGCTTGCCAAATTTGTACCTGGCCTCTGCTTTTGCAAAAAACTTCCCTCTGAGCCACTTCTAAGAGACTGGCCTAAAAGCGCTAAAAATGACCCCTCTTCCTCCTCCTCCTCCTCCTCCTGGGCCACCTCCTCTTCCATCATCGCCCTAAGTGTTTTATCAAGGAGACATAGAAGTGGTATTGTAATGCTGATAACGGCGTCATCGCCACTGGCCATGTTGGTGGAGTACTCAAAACAGCTCAACAGGGCACACAGGTCTCGCATGGAGGCCCAGTCATTGATGGTGAAGTGGTGCTGTTCCGCAGTGCGACTGACCTGTGCGTGCTGCAGCTGAAACTCCACTATGGCCTGCTGCTGCTCGCACAGTCTCTCCAGCATGTGTCTCCAGCATGTGCAAGGTGGAGTTGCACCTGGTGGGCACGTTGCATATGAGGCGGTGAGCGGGAAGGCCGAAGTTACGATGTAGCGCAGACAGGCGAGCAGCGGCAGGATGTAAATGCCAGAAGTGCGCACAGACGGCCTGCACTTTATGCAGCAGCTCTGACATGTCGAGGTAGTTGTGAAGGAACTTCTGCACCACCAAATTGGGCACATGCGCAAGGCAAGGGATGTGCGTCAAACCGGCTAGTTCCAGAGCTAGGACGAGATTTCGACCATTATCGCACACCACCAGGCCGGGCTTGAGGACCACCGGCAGCAACCACTCATGGGTCTGTTGTTCAATACCCCGCCACAACTCCTGCGCGGTGTGGTGCCTGTCCCCCAAACATATGAGTTTCAGAACGACCTGCTGATCTTTACCCCGGGCTGTGCTGAAGTTGGTGGTGAAGGGGTGTGGATGACTGGATGAGCAGGTGGAAGAAGAGGAGGAGGAAGCCGAGTAGGAGGAGGAGGCTACAGGAGGCAAAGAATGATGCCCTGCGATCCTTGGTGGTGGAAGGGCGTGCGTCAAAGAACTATCCGCCTGGGGCCCAGCCGCCACTACATTTACCCAATGTGCAGTTACGGAGATATAGCGTCCCTGGCGTGCTTACTGGTCCGCGTATCTGTGGATGGGTGGACCTTGCCACAGATGGCGTTGCGCAGTGCACACTTGATTTTATCGGATACTTGGTTGTGCAGGGAAGGCACGTCTCTCTTGGAGAAGTAGTGGTGGCTGGGAACAACATACTGTAGGACAGCCATCACCATCAGCTGTTTGAAGCTGTCTGTGTCCACCAGCCTGAATAACAGCATTTCAAAGGCCAGTAGTTTAGAAATGCTGGCATTCAGGCCCAGGGCTCGAGGGTGGATAGGTGGGAATTTACGCTTTCTCTCCAAGGTTTGTGAGATGAAGAGCTGAACACTGCCGTGTGACATGGTGGAGATGCTTGGTGACGAAGGTGGTGGTGTTGGTGGCACATCCTCTGTTTGGTGGGCGGCAGGTGCCAACATTCCTCCCGAGACGAAGGAAGAGGCCAAGGCAGTAGCAGAAGAGGGAGCAGAGGGAGCCAGAGTGAGTTCCTTGTTTTTAAGGTGTTTACTCCACTGCAGTTCATGCTTTGCATGTAGATGCCTGGTCATGCAGGTTGTGCTAAGGTTCAGAACGTTAATGCCTCGCTTCAGGCTCTGATGGCAAACCACTCGGTTCTTGTCATTAGCACTATGAAAGTCAGTGGCACGACCTTCATTCCATGTGGGGTCTAGGACCTCATCGTCCCCTGCATTGTCTTCCACAAAGTCTTCTTCCCTGACCTCCTGTTCGGTCTGCACACTGCAAAAAGACGCAGCAGTTGGCACCTGTGTTTTGACATCATCAGAGACGTGCGGACTCTGATAAGGTGGTATTCCCATGTCCTCATCCTCAGGAAACATAAGTGGTTGTGCGTCAGTGCATTCTATGTCTTCCACCACTGGGGAAGGGCTAGGTGGATTCCCTTGGGAAACCCTGCCAGCAGAGTCTTCAAACAGCATAAGAGACTGCTGCATAACTTGAGGCTCAGACAGTTTCCCTGATATGCCTGGGGGTAATGTGACAGACTGGTGGGCTTGGTTTTCAGGCGCCGCCTGTGCGCTTTCTGCGGAAGACTGGGTGGGAGATAATGTTGTGAACGTGCTGGATCCACTGTCAGCCAGCCAATTGACTATCGCCTGTACTTGCTCAGGCCTTACCATCCTTAGATCGGCATTAGGCCCCATAAAAATATTGCTGTAAATTCTGGCGGGTACTGGAACCTGAGGTAGTTGGTTCACTAGGACGTGTGGCTGTGGCAGAAAGGCCACGTCCTCTCCCAGCACCAGAGGGTCCACTAACAACACCACGACCATGACAGAGTCCTCGTCCCTTACTAGATGTTTTCATCATTGTTACCGTTCACCACAATAAGAAAAAAATTATTTAGCCCAATGTATTGAATTCAAATTCAGGTCTTTTTTTACAGGCACCTAAAACTATCTGGCTATATATTTATGTACCGCATTACACTAATCCAGGCACAACAGTAACCACAGATTTAGGGGAATATCAATTGTAGGCCTAGAATTTAGGCCCTGAATGAAACGTATCCTTTTACGGACAGATTTACACTTTGAGATGCACAGTAGCGTGTGAAAAGATATGTAGGATTATCCCTTCAGCAATTGTATTTTAACACTTTGTGTAATATACCCTTTAACGGACAGAAATACAATGGGAGATGCACGGTAGCGTGTGAAGTTATTGAGGATGACCCTCTCAGCACTTGTATATACACCTTGAGTGTAATATACCCTTTTACGGACACATTAACACTTGGCCTGCAACAGATGGAACACCAGATTCAGGGTATTGCTATATTGGCAAGTGAATTTCACCCCATAACAAAATCTATCCTTTGACGGATACTATTAAATTTGTCCAGTCACAGCTGGAACACCAGATTTACTGTATTTGTATTTTGGCAACTGAATTTAACCCCAGAAAAAAATATACCCTTTTACGGACAGATTTAAACTAGGCCTGCAACAGTTGGAACACCAGATTCGGGGTATTGCTATTTTGGCAATTAAATTTTATCCCAGAAAAAAATATACCCTTTTACGGACAGATTTAAACTAGGCCTGCAACAGCTGGAACACAAGATTCAGGGTATTGCTATTTTGGCAATTAATTTTCACCCCAGAGAAAAATATACCCTTTTACGAACAGATTTAAACGAAGCCTGCAGCAGCTGGAACAACAGTTTTACTGTATTTCTATTTTTGCAACTGAATTTCACCGCTGAAAATAATATATCCTATGACGGACACTATGAAACTTGTCCAGCCACTGCTGGGACACCAGATTTACGGTATTGCTATTTTGGCAATTGAATGTCACCCCATAAAAAATATATCCTTTGCTGTACACTATTAAACTTGGCCAGCCACAGCTGAAACCACGGATTTATGGTATTGCTATTTTGGCAATTGAATTTCACCCCAGAACAAAATATATCCTTTGCTGTACACTATTTAACTTGGCCAGCCACAGCTGAAACCACTGATTTATGGTATTACTATTTTGGCAACTGAATTTCACCCCAGAAAATAATAAATCCTTTGCCAGACACTATGAAACTTGTCCAGGCACTGCTGGGACACCAGATTTACGGTATTGCTATTTTGTCAATTGAATGTCACCCCATAAAAACATATATCCTTTTCATACACTATTAAACTTGGCCAGCCACAGCTGAAACCACAGATTTATGGTATTGTTATTTTGGTAATTGAGTTTTACCCCAGAACAAAATATATCCTTTGCCGGACACTGTTAAACTTTTCCAGTCACAGCTGGAACACCAGATTTACGGTATTTCTATTTTTGCAACTGAATTTCACCGCAAAAAATAATATATCCTTTGCCGGACACTATGAAACTTGTCCAGCCACTGCTGGGACACCAGATTTACGGTATTGCTATTTTGGCAATTGAATGTCACCCCATAAAAAAATATATCCTTTGCCATACACTATTAAACTTGGCCAGCCACAGCTGAAACCACTGATTTATGGTATTGCTATTTTGGCAATTGAATTTCATCCCAGAAAATAATAAATCCTCTGCCGGACACTATTAAACTTGTCCAGTCACAGCTGGAAAAACAGATTTACGGTATTTCTATTTTTGCAACTTAATTTCTCCCCAGAGAATAATATATCCTATGACGGACACTATGAAACTTGTCCAGTCACAGCTGGAACACCATATTTACGATATTTCTATTTTTGCAACTGAATTTCACCCCAGAAAATTATCTATCCTTTGACGGACACTATTAAACTTGTACAGCCACTGCTGTGACACTAGATTTACGGTATTGCTATTTTGGCAATTGAATTTGACCCCAGAAAATTATGTATCTTTTGCCGGACACTATTAAAATTTGCCAGCCACTGCTGGGACACCAGATTTAGGGGATTGCTATTTTGGCAAATTAATTTCACCCCACAACAAAATCTATCTTTTGCCGGACACTGTTACACTTGGCCAGCCACTGCTGGGACACCAGATTTAGGGGATTGCTATTTTGCCAATAGAATTTCACCCCAGAACAAAATATATCCTTTGCCAGACACTATTAAACTTGGCCAGCCACAGCTCAAACCACTGATTTACAGTATTGCTATTTTGTCAATTGAATTTCACCCAAGAAAAAAATATATCCTTTGCTGGACACTATTAAACTTGGCTAGTCACAGCTGAAACCACCGATTTACGTTATTGCTATTTTGGCAATTGAATTTCACCCCAGTACAAAATCTATCCTTTGCCGGACACTATTAAACTTGGCCAGCCACAGCTGAAACCACTGATTTACGGTATTGCTATTTTGACAATTGAATTTCACCCCAGAACAAAATATATCCTTTGCCAGACACTATTAAACTTGGCCAGCCACTGCTGGGACACCAGATTTAGAGGATTGCTATTTTGGCAATTGAATTTCCCCCACAGAATAAAATATATCCTTTGACGGACACTATTAAGCTTGGCCAGCCACAGCTGAAACCACTGATTCATGGTATTGCTATTTTGTCAATTGAATTTCACCCCAGAAAAAAATATATCCTTTGCTGGACACTATTAAAATTTGCCACCCACTTCTGAAACCACTGATTTGCGGTATTGCTGTTTTGGCAATTGAATTTCACCCCAGAGCAAAATCTGTACTTTGCCGGACACTATTAAACTTGGCCAGCCACAGCAGAAACCACTGATTTACGGTATTGCTATTTTGGCAATTAAATTTCACCCCAGAATAATATCAATCCTTTGCCGGACAGTATTAAACTTAGCCAGCCACAGCTGGAACACCAGATTTAGGGGATTACTATTTTGGCAATTGAATTTCACCCCTCAATAAAATATAGAAATTTCTATGATGGATTGATGGACTTGGTGGGAGCTTGTGCTGGTGCACCACAAGACACAAAATTGCAGCCGATCACCCGAGACAAAAGTGACAGAAAACGCTCTCTGCAGCCTAAAAACCAGTGAACAATTAACTAGCAGAAGTTGAAGAATTCACAGCTGTAGATCGATCACTTCATTTGGTATTTTTGCTGAGTTTTACCTGCCTAATCTAGCCCTCACAGCAGCTGCATCCTATCCCTACACTAATCAGAGCAGAGTGACGTGCGGCGCTACGTAATCTCAGCTTAAATAGAGGCTGGGTCACATGCTGCACTTGGCCAATCACAGCCATGCCATTAGTAGGCATGGCTGTGATGGCTTCTTAGGGCAAGAAGTAAAACGCTAGCTGATTGGCTGCTGTGCAGACCTGCAATAAGCAGGAATAAATCGCCGAACAACGGACCCGAACCCGAACTTTTTTGAAAATGTCCGGGTCCCTAACACCCCAAAATTCGGTACGAACCCAAACTATACAGTTTGGGTTCGCTCAACTCTAGTAATTAGGTCATTATACCCAGCATGTCTTTCCTCGGGCACTTTACCAAAGTCAATGGGTAAGTCAGCCCTGATTATTCTGTCAAAGGGTAAAGATCCATCCCGTATTGAGAATTGGAGACCCATATCGCTTCTCAATACGGACATAAAGATCCTGGCAAAAATACTAGATCTAGAGGGCGGGTTGACTTTATTAAATTCGGTGAGGATCCCCTTGAAAGTCCCCTTGTGGCTTGGCGCTGCTTCCATGGTAAGCTATATGCAAGGGATAATGTGAAATGTAGAAACTCTGAGGAAAGGGGTTTTCCCCAGGAGGAGTGCAGTGCTGTACTGGAAAGCATGGACCATTTCTTGCTTCACTGTCCTTTTAATATAGAGGTCTACAAAAGAGTGGGGACTTCCAACGGATGGCCTAGGCTGGCTGCCCTATCCTATGCAGAATGGGCCTATAGTGCATTCAAAGATCTGGGTGGACGGGACCGTTGCACTTTATTCCTGGTTAGCGCAGTTGTCAGGTATTACATTTGGTGCGCAAGGTGTCTAGTGTCGACGGGTTGTAAAGTCCTCCCAGTGGAGACGGTATATAGGAGCATCATGGGTGACCTGGATAAAGTGCGCTCTCTTGAGATCGAAAGGTTGGGTGGCCCCTAAAGTCTCTCATCTGTGGAAGGACTTTTGTTTCAGGGTACACTAACCGAGTAACTCTCAGCCCTGGTGGTGGCTGGCATGACACTATTAGATTTTTGTATTGTTTTATGATGAAGCAGGATGGTTGGGTTTACAGGCACTGAACCATAGCTGAAAAGTTGGATTTTGTGTCAAGTATTATCTAAGAATTATATGATATGTTTATGTATAAGTTGATGATATAGGGACTTAATGTTTTGGGGTTAGTCAGGTTGGGAGGAGGTTTTTTTTTTTTTTTTTTTTGGGGGGATGGGAGGGGGTGTTTTATATATATATATATATATATATATATATATATATATATATACATATATATATATATATATACTTAAATTTTTTTTTACAAACCCGTCAGCCCCTGTCCGACTGGGGAAGAACTATGGAACTGGAAAAGCTTGGGTTTTCCCCTTTGAACTTCTGTGGGAGACCAGTTTGGTGTGTTATGTGGGGATGGGTGATGGGTTAGAAGTTAGATTTAGGGTTAAGGATAGGTCCTGTATATATTGTATATATTGTTGTCTTTTAATTTATTTATTCTTTTAGTTTTGTCCTACTTAGTTATGTACATATGTTTATATGTAAATATGTAAATAGTGTATGGATGTGCATGAATGGATATTATGAATGTAGAAGTGGGGTGTGGGGTGGGAGACTGGCCGGGTTAAGTCCTTTATTGGAAATTAAATGGTCGTTGTATTGTTTGTTGTGATTTAAAATAAAAAGTTCTGGCTTAAATACAGTGAGAATGACAGCAATTTGAATTTTCTCATTGAAGTCAATAGGAAAAATCTGATTGGTTGTTTTTGGCTCTGCCCGCTTTTTAGCGTCCCTAAAATGTGACAGAAATTTTCGGGTTGACCCCATGACTAAGTGACTCAAGTTTGGGGAGTTTAACTTCAAAGCTTTATGAGTGGTAAAAGTTTAACCCCTTAAGGACCTGGCTCATTTTCACCTTAAGGACCAGGCCATTTTTTGCAAATCTGACCAGTGTCACTTTATGTGGTGATAACTTTAAAACGCTTTGACTTATCCAAGCCATTCTGAGATTGTTTTTTCGTCACATATTGTACTTCATGACACTGGTAAAATTGAGTAAAAAAAAATCATTTTTATTTATAAAAAAATACCAAATTTACAAAAAATTTGCAAAAATTTGAAAATTTCCCAGTTTCAATTTCTCTACTTCTATAATACATAGTAATACCTACAAAAATAGTTATTACTTTACATTCCCCATATGTCTACTTCATGTTTGGATCGTTTTGGGAATGACATTTTATTTTTTGGGGACGTTACAAGGCTTAGAAGTTTAGAAGCAAATCTTAAAATTGTTCTGAAATTTCCTAAAACCCACTTTTTAAGGACCAGTTCAGGTCTGAAGTCACTTTGTGAGGCTTACATAATAGAAACCACCCAAAAATGACCCCATTCTAGAAACTACACCCCTCAAGGTATTCAAAACTGATTTTAAAAACTTTGTTAACCCTTTAGGTGTTCCACAATAATTCCTGGAAAATAGAGATAAAATTTCAAAATTTCACTTTTTTGGCAGATTTTCCATTTGAATATTTTTTTTCCAGTTACAAAGAAAAGGTTTACAACCAATCAAAACTCAATATTTATTGCCCTGATTCTGTAGTTTACAGAAAAACCCCATTTGTGATCGTAAACTACTGTACCGGCACACGGCAGGGCGCAGAAGGAAAGGAGAACCAAGCGGTTTTTGGAAGGCAGATTTTGCTGGACTGGTTTTTTGACACCATGTCCCATTTGAAGTCCCCATGATGCACCCTTAGAGTAGAAACTCCATAAAAGTGACCCCATTTTATAAACTACGGGATAGGGTGGCAGTTTTGTTGGAACTATTTTAGGATTCATATGATTTATAGCTGTTTTGGCACCATTTTTATTTTTTGTTATTTACAACATTCATCTGACAGGTTAGATCATGTGAAAGTTTTATAGAACAGGTTGTTACGGATGCGACAATACCAAATATGACTACTTTTTTAGTTGTTTGTTTCGGTTTTACATAACAAAGCATATTTTTTTTTATGATTCTTTAGTGTCTACACATTCTGAAAGCCATAGCTTTATTTACTTTTTGGGCCACTGTCTTGTTTAGGGGCTAATTTTTTTCGGGATGAGATAACGGTCGGATTGGCCGTATTTTGGGGTGCTTGCTATTACACTTTTTGTGATGTAAAGTGACAAAAAAAGGCTTTTTTTACATCATTTTTATTTTTAGTTTTTTACGGTGTTCCCCTAAGTGGTTAGGTCATGTGATATTTTAATAGAGCAGGTTAGTACGGAAGCGGCGATACTTAATATGTATACTTTTTATTTATGTATGTAAGTTTTACACAATAATTTCATTTTTGAAACAAAAAAATCATGTTTTAGTGTCTCCATAGTCTGAGAGCCATAGTTTTTTTCAGTGTTTGGGCGATTATCTTGGGTAGGGTATGATTTTTTCGGGATGAGATGGCGGTTTGATTGGCACTATGTTGGGGTGCGTATGACTTTTTGATCGCTTGGTATTACACTTTTTGTGATGTAAGGTGACAAAAAATTGCTTTTTTTACATCTTTTTTTTTCATGGTGTTCATCTGAAGGGTTAGATCATGTGATATTTTGATAAAGCAGGTTACTACGGACGCGTCAATACATTACATGTATACTTTTTTAAATTTATGTAAGTTTTACACAATAATATAATTTTTGAAACAAAAATATATATCATGTTTTAGTGTCTCCATATTCTGAGAGCCATAGTTTTTTCAGTTTTTGGGCGATTATCTTAGGTAGGGTCTCATTTTTTGCGGGATGAGATGACGGTTTGATTGCCACTATTTTGTGGTACATATGACTTTTTGATCACTTGTTATTACTTTTTTTGTGATGTAAGGTGACAAAAAAAAAATCCCTTTTTTACATTGTTTTTAGTTTTTTACAGTGTTCACCTGAGGGGTTAGGTCATGTGATATTTTTATAGAACAGGTTATTATGGACGTGGCGATACATAATATGTATACTTCTTTTTAATTTACTTAAGTTTTACACAATAACAGCTTTTTAAAAACCCAAAAAATTATGTTTTAGTGTCTCCATATTCTGAGCCATAGTTTTTTTTGTTTTTGGGCACTTGTCTTAGATAGGGGTTAATTTTTTATAATTTTGGGGTGTCCGGGACCCTAACCCGGACATTTTCAAAAAAGTTCAGGTTCGGGTCCGTTGTTCGGCGATTTCTTCCCGCTTTATGAAGGGCTGCACAGCAGCCAATCAGCTAGCGTTTTACTTCTTGCCCTAAGAGCCCATCACAGCCATGCCTACTAATGGCATGGCTGTGATTGGCCAAGTGCAGCATGTGACCCAGCCTCTATTTAACCTGGAGTCACGTAGCGCCGCACGTCACACTGCTCTGATTAGTGTAGGGAGAGGACGCAGCTTCTGTCAGGGCGAGATTAGGCAGGGTAAAGTCAGCAACAGCACCTAATGAACGGATCGATCTACAGCTGTGAATGATTGAACTTCTGCTAGTTACTTGCTCACTGGTTTTTAGGCTGCACAGAGCGTTTTTCTGTCACTTATTTTCTGGGTTGATCGGCGGCCATTTTGTGACTTGTTGTGCACCAGAAGAAGCTGCCACCAAGTCCATCAATCCATCAATACTAGTTTTTTTTTGCTATATCCTACATCAGGGGCTTGGCTGTGATAATTGTAACCCCTAGAAACTCAGGATAGCAATTTCTATATTTTATTAAGGGGTTAAATACAATTGCCAAAATACCAATCCCCTAAATCTGGTGTTCCAGCTTTGGCTAGACAAGTATAATACTGTCTGCTGTCTGGCAAAGGTTAGATTATTTTCTGAGGTGAAATTCAATTGCCAAAATAGCAATACCATAAATCAGTGGTTTCAGCTGTTGCAGGCCAGATTTCATAGTGTCTGCCAAAACATATATTTTGTTCTGGGGTGAAATTAATCTGGCAAAATAGCAATACCCTGAATCTGGTGTCACAGCTGTTGCAGGCCAGATTTCATAGTGTCCGCCAAAACATATATTTTGTTCTGGGGTGAAATTAATCTGTCAAAATAGCAATACCCTGAATCTGGTGTCCCAGCTGTTGCAGGCCAGATTTCATAGGGTCCGCCAAAACATATATTTTGTTCTGGGGTGAAATTAATCTGCCAAAATAGCAATACCCTGAATCTGGTGTCCCAGCTGTTGCAGGCCAGATTTCATAGTGTCCGCTAAAACATATATTTTGTTCTGGGGTGAAATTCAATTGCCAAAATAGCAATACCCTGAATCTGGTGTCCCAGCTGTTGCAGGCCAGATTTCATAGTGTCCGCCAAAACATATATTTTGTTCTGGGGTGAATTTAATCTGCCAATATAGCAATACCCTGAATCTGGTGTCCCAGCTGTTGCAGGCAAGATTTCATAGTGTCCGCCAAAACATATATTTTGTTCTGGGGTGAAATTAATTTGCCAAAATAGCAATACCCTGAATCTGGTGTCCCAGCTGTTGCAGGCCAATTGTAAGTCTGTCCATAAAAGGATACGTTTCATCCAGGGCCTAAATACTGGCCCTAAAAGAGATATTCCCCTAAATCAGTGGTTACTGCTGTGCCTGGATTAGTGTAATACGCTACATAAACAAATAGGCAGATAGTGGTAGGTGCCTGTAAAAAAGGCATGAATTTGAAATCAAAACATTGGGCCAAATATTTTTTTCCTTATTGTGGTGCTTGGTGAACGGTTACAATGAGGAAAACATCTAGTAAGGGACGCGGGCACGGTCGTGTTAGTGTACCCTCTGGTGCTGGGAGAGGACGTGGCCATTCTGCCACAGCCACACGTCCTAGTGAACCAACTACCTCAGGTTCCAGTACCCGCCAGAATTTACAGCGATATTTGGTGGGGCCCAATGCCGTTCTAAGGATGGTAAGGCCTGAGCAGGTACAGGCGCTAGTCAATTGGGTGGCCGACAGTGGATCCAGCACGTTCACAACATTATCTCCCACCCAGTCTTCCGCAGAAAGCGCACAGGTGGCAACTGAAAACCAAGCCCATCAGTCTGTCACATCACCCCCATGCATATCAGGGAAACTGTCTGAGCCTCAAATTATGCAGCAGTCTCTTATGCTGTTTGAAGACTCTGCTGGCAGGGTTTCCCAAGGGAATCCACCTAGCCCTTCCCCAGTGGTGGAATACATAGAATGCACTGATGCACAACCACTGATGTTTCCTGTTGATGAGAACATGGGAATACCACCTCATCGGAGTCCGCACGTCTCTGATGATGACGAAACACAGGTGCCAACTGCTGCGTCTTTCTGCAGTGTGCAGACCGAACAGGAGGTCAGGGAGGAAGACTGTGTGGAAGACTATGCAGGGGACGATGAGGTCCTAGACCCCTCATGGAATGAAGGTCGTGCCACTGACTTTCATCGTTCAGAGGAAGAGGCAGTGGTGAGACCGAGCCAACAGCGTAGCAAAAGAGGGAGCAGGGGGCAAAAGCAGACCAGCCGCCGCCAAGAGAGTTCGCCTGCTACTGGCCACCGCCACCAGGGACCGAGCACCCCAAAGGCAGCTTCAAGGAGTTCCCTGGCATGGCACTTCTTTAAACAATGTGCTGACGACAAGACCCGAGTGGTTTGCACGCTGTGCCATCAGATCCTGAAGCGAGGCATTAACGTTCTGAACCTTAGCACAACCTGCATGATCAGGCATCTACATGCAAAGCATGAACTGCAGTGGAGTAAACACCTTAAAAGCAAAGAACTCACTCTGGCTCCCCCTGCTCCCTCTTCTGCTGCTGCCTTGGCCTCTTCCTCCGCCTCAGGAGGAATGTTGGCACCTGCCGCCCACCAAACAGAGGATGTGCCACCAACACCACCACCTTCGTCACCAAGCATCTCCACCATGTCACACGGCAGCGTTCAGCTCTCCATCTCACAAACCTTGAGAGAAAGCGTAAATTCCCACCTAGCCACCCTCAGAGCCCTGGGCCTGAATGCCAGCATTTCTAAACTACTGGCCTTTGAAATGCTGTCATTCAGGCTGGTGGACACAGACAGCTTCAAACAGCTGATGTCCATGGCTGTCCCACAGTATGTTGTTCCCAGCCGCCACTACTTCTCCAAGACAGCCGTGCCTTCCCTGCACAACCAAGTATCCGATAAAATCAAGTGTGGACTGCGCAACGCCATCTGTGGCAAGGTCCACCTAACCACAGATACGTAGACCAGTAAGCACGGCCAGGGACGCTATATCTCCCTAACTGAAACGAAAATGTGGTGTATGGGGGCACACCTATCCAAACTGAGCGAGTGCTGGCAGCAGTGTAAACCAACAGACCAAAATATATAAACAAAGAACACTGTGACACTCCTGTGACACTCCTGAGGAAGCTGGCTGTGTACCGGCGATACGCGTCAAGCTTGTTTTGCCCCACCACCTTGGACCCGTGCATTACCATGCTATTGTGATAAGTATTACAGCTCTTGTGGACTCTCCAATGCAGATATTGTCTTTTGTTGATCATTGTTCAGATTATCCACTGTGAGCCACATGTTTGGGGTTGTACTATGGGGTCACTGTGATAGGGCCTAGTGGTGGGTGCCGTTGTTGGACCATATATCCACACTGGTGGTGACTCATTGTATACAATGTTTTTAGCCTTTTTTGTCGTGTGTCATGCTTTGTGCTTTTAAATAATACATTTACATAATTAATATTATATTTTTGATGTGCGGCATTCTTGTGTGCAGTGTTCTTTGTTTATATATTTTTATATCTCCCTAACTGCACACTGGGTAAATATAGTGGCGGCTGGGCCGCAGGCAGAGAGTTCCTTGGCGCACGTCCTTCCGCCGCCAAGGATCGCAGGGCATCATTCTTTGCCTCCTGTAGCCTCCTCCTCCTACTCGGCTTCCTCCTCCTCTGCTTGCACCAGCTCATCCAGTCAGCCATACACCTTCACCACCAACTTCAGCACAGCCCGGGGTAAACGTCAGCAGGCCATTCTGAAACTTATATGTTTGGGGGACAGGCCCCACACCGCGCAGGAGTTGTGGCGGGGTATTGAACAACAGACTGACCAGTGGTTGCTGCCGGTGGGCCTCAAGCCCGGCCTGTTGGTGTGTGATAATGGATGAAATTTTATCGCAGCTCTGGGACTAGCCGGTTTGACGCACATCCCTTGCCTGGCGCATGTGCTGAATTTGGTGGTGCAGAAGTTCATTCACAACTACCCCGACATGTCAGAGCTGCTGCATAAAGTGCGGGCCGCCTGTGCGCACTTCCGGCGTTCACATCCTGCCGCTGCTCGCCTGTCTGCGCTATAGCGGAACTTCGGCCTTCCCGCTCACCGCCTCATATGCGACGTGCCCACCAGGTGGAACTCCACCTTGCACATGCTGGAGAGACTGTGCGAGCAGCAGCAGGCCATAGTGGAGTTTCAGCTGCAGCACGCACGTGTCAGTCGCACTGCGGAACAGCACCACTTCACCACCAATGATTGGGCCTCTATGCGAGAGCTGTGTGCCCTGTTGCACTGTTTCGAGTACTCCACCAACATGGCCAGTGGCGATGACACCGTTATCAGCGTTACAATACCACTTCTATGTCTCCTTGAGAAAACGCTTAGGGCGATGATGGAAGAGGAGGTGGCCCAGGAGGAGGAGGAGGAGGAGGATGATTTTTAGCACTTTCAGGCCAGTCTGTTAAAAGTGGCTCAGAGGGAGGTTTTTGCAACAGCAGAGGCCAGGTACAAATGTGGCCAGCCAGGGCCCACTACTGGAGGACGAGGAGGATGAGGAGGAGGTGGAGGAGGATGAGGATGAAGCAGGTTCACAGCGGGGTGGCACCAGACACAGCTCAGGCCCATCACTGGTGCATGGCTGGGGGATACGGAGGACGATGACGATACGCCTCCCACAGAGGACAGCTTGTCCTTACCTCTGGGGAGCCTGGCACACATGAGCGACTACATGCTGCAGTGCCTGCACAATGACAGCAGAGTTGCCCACATTTTAACGTGTGCGGACTACTGGGTTGTCATCCTGCTGGATCCCCGGTACAAAGACAATGTGCCCACCTTACTTCCTGCACTGGAGCGTGATAGGAAGATGCGCGAGTTCAAGTGCACGCTGGTGGAGGCGCTCCTGAGAGCATTCCCAAATGTCACAGGGGAACAGGTGGAAGCCCAAGGCGAAGGCAGAGGAGGAGCAAGAGGTCGCCAACGCAGCAGTGTCACGGCCAGCTCCTCTGAGGGCAGGGTTAGCATGGCAGAAATGTGGAAACGTTTTGTCTCCACGCCACAGCTAACTGCACAACCACCTGATACGGAACGTGTTAGCAGGAGGCAGCATTTCACTAACATGGTTGAACAGTACGTCTGCACACCCCTCCACGTACTGACTGATGGTTCGGCCCCATTCAACTTCTTGGTCTCCAAATTGTCCACGTGGCCAGAGTTAGCATTTTATGCCTTGGAGGTGCTGGCCTGCCCGGCGGCCAGCGTTTTGTCTGAACGTGTATTCAGCACGGCAGGGGGCGTCATTACTGACAAACGCAGCCACCTGTCCACAGCCAACGTGGACAAGCTGACATTCATAAAATGAACCAGGCATGGATCCCACAGGACCTGTGCCTCCCTTGTGCAGAATAGACATTTATAACTGCCTCCCCTAAACCATGTATTCTTGTACTCCAGGGCACTTTATTGAATCCTCATTTTTTTAACTTTACCATGATCTTGCGGTGCAACCCAAAGTTGAATGAACCTCTCCTCTGTCTGGGTGCTGGGCTGAAATAACTGAGAGTGGCCTTCTCCATTGGTGGGTGAAATGACGCATGATTCCTTGCTGTGGGACCTCTCTCATCTGTCTGGGTGCTGGGCCGAAATAACTGAAAGTGGCCTTCTCCAGTGGTGGGTGATATGACGCATGATTCCTTGCTGTGGGACCTCTCTCCTCGGTCTGGGTGCTGGCCGAAATAACTGAGAGTGGCCTTCTCCGGTGGTGGTTGATATGACGCATGATTCCTTGCTGTGGGACCTCTATCCTCTGTCTGGGTGCTGGGGCCAAAATAACTGAAAGTGGCCTTCTCCAGTGTTGATTGATATGATGCATGATTCCTTGCAGTGGGACCTGTCTCCAATTGATATTGGTTAAATTTTATTTATTTTATTTTATTTTAATTCATTTCCCTATCCACATTTGTTTGCAGGGGATTTACCTACATTTTGCTGCCTTTGGCAGCCCTCTAGCCCGTTCCTGGACTATTTTACAGCCTTTTTAGTGCCTAAAAGTTCGGGTCCCCATTGACTTCAATGGGGTTCGGGTTCGGGATAAAGTTCGGGTAGAGTTCGGATCCCGAACCCCAACATTTTCGGGAAGTTCGGCCGAACTTCTCGAACCCGAACATCCAGGTGTTCGCTCATCTCAAGTGCATACGCCTTTTTGATTGCTTGCTGTTGTACTTTTAGTGATGTAAGGGGTGTTCATCTGAAGGGTTAGGTCATGTGATATGTTTATAGAGCCGGTCGATACGGACGCGGCCATACCTAATATGTCAACTTTTTTTTTTCCCCCTATTTTTTACCATTTTTTTTTACTTTATTTGGGGAAAATGACGTTTTATTTTTTTTTACTTGAAACTTTTAATTTTTGGGGGGTAAACTTTATTTTATTAACTTTTTTTCACTTTATTTTTTGTTACACATTGGGACTTCTACTTTTGGGGGTCTGATCCCCTTTACAATGCATTCCTATAGTTCTGTAGTGGAATGCATTGGCTGTATGAGTAATACAGTGTGTATTGCTCATACAGCTTCCTGCCTGTGAGATCCAGGGGGCTGGATCTCACAGGCTTGTCACCGGAAGGCAGCTCCGATGCTGAGGTAAGCATCGGGGCTGTCTTCCCTGCTATCGGGTCCCCCCCACAGCAGCATGGGGACCCGATAGCCCCCGCACCCGCCGCCCGATTAAGTACCAGGACATTAGGGCATACCTGTACGCCCTGTGTCCCAAAGAGGTTAAAATTTTCCAATAAAAGTCTATGGGAAAAAATTTGGTCTTTGGGGGGCCGTCCCAGGGGCCCAGAGGGTGGGATCGGTTAACAAAGCACAAGCAACCTATTCAGGTATGTGCCGAACAAGTGTGCAAAGTTTGGTAATTTTACTCCTAAAACTGTAGGAAGAGTAGCGTATAGAAAACTGCTACATTTTCATTGACCGTTGGTAGCTACACCCACTTTGGGGTGTCCCCCCAACATGTACCCATTTATTGGGGTTGACACCAACAATATGTGGTCCGAATTTGGGGAGTGTAGCTTCAAAACTGTGTGAGTAGGAGCGATTAAAAAAAATTTCCCTTGTCAAAGTCAATGGCAAAAAAGGTGTCTTCGGGGGCCTGCCGCAGGGGCCCGGAGGGTGGGATCACTTATTAAAGCTCAAGCAACCTACTTCCCTATAGGACAAAGAAGTGTGGAAAGTTTGGATTCTGTACACCCAAAACTGTAGGAGGAGTAGCTTTTAGAAAAGGGGGGGGGGCGCAGAAGAATAATAAAACGGAATAATAATAAGCTGAAACATGAACAAAGATTCGAAGAGCAAGATGTTGTCTTTTCAAGCCAACTAATTATGATACTGATATAACAACTGGCAAAAAAACCAAAAAATTTGCTTTCTAAATCTGTCATGCAATGGCATAACTACCATAACATCAGACCATGTGACTGCTATGGAGCCGAGTCTTAGTTGGGATTATCTCCTCTTCTACTGGGGGTAAAACTTGGCCAGGACTCTACCCTCTAAAGGAACAACTTTTAGCAAATGAGGCAGTGGGAAAATGTCCTAAGGGTCACTGTAAAGGGTTTAGGGTGTGGGGGGCCTGGTTTGATCCTTGCTATGCGGCCCTTACTTCTCTATGTACTCCACTGATGTCATGTTATATTTTCCAACTCCAATTCCTTTCACGTGATTGCTGATAAGAATAATAACATGCACAAATAACAATAGGAATGTTTCTGTATGCGGCAAATTGCATCCATTAAGGTTTGCTAAGAATGAATAAAATAATTCTGTTTGTAGGGATATTTTTCTTTACTATATAGCTTTCCCTTAGATGCCGCTTTCATGTGATTGCTCATTTTATCTATCTATCTGGCATACTTGTCTTAATTACCAGTTGTTTAGGATAAAGCTAATGAGCTACATGACTGTTAAGCCCGGTCTCCAGAAATGTACCCAACTGTACAATTTTTAATATCTGCAAACATAAAACAGCAGTAGGAAGAAGCTGCAGTGTTACTGTATAGAACTGGGAATTCCAATGCTAAACGTGGTGTGATTTAACAGAAAACTGCTTAGCCTGAAAGATTTAAAAGAAACAATTAAAGAATTCAATTCAAAATGTTTTCAGAAATTATTTAGTCAATTTAAATATTTAACACTTATGCACAGTTTTTTTATCTTTAAAAGATCTGAAAATTCTCTGAGCCATCCAATTTTAAACATTTCATTTTAGCAGACCAGATACAAAAATTTTATTTCATCCATTTATTCCTTGGCTACTGCTTGGCTGGATACAAATAATACCTTGCTTATAAGACATAATACATGTCTTTTTGTGGATTGAATAAAACCCAGACACCCTGTGTAAGATTATGGTGAGTGCTTAACAGGTTTTATGTTGTCACATTTTGTACTGTCTAAAGTTACAGTACTTTTTAACTTTATGAACACAGGCATATATAACTCTGTAGATCTCAATGATTGTACCTTTGGTTTACCAATATAAAAGCTAAATATCAACCAAACCCAATGATTTGGCAGAAGTGGCCAAATCTCCTTTGCATCCAATATTAATTGGGGCTTCCCGACTTTCCTCTGACGGCAGATGTCAGGGAGATTTGTTGGATAGGTTAGATTTCATAAGACTGATTCTTTAGTTCTCAATGCCAAAGGTCTATGGCAGTCAACATTTCCCCTCTCCCCATTTGCAATACATGGCTTGGTCGAACAGACATGTGTAAAGAGGTATTAGGAAATACAGCTGTCATGTACTGTATATGGCCAGCCTAAGACACTCTGGCCAACAAAAATTGATGTATTATTTTACAGTGGCAAAATATCTTAACTCTGAATACTAAAAGCAACTGGGTTAGATCTCATGTTAATTGAAATTTAAGTTAAGACTGCAAAATGTTGGTCCAAAATCAAGACTGTAATTGATTTTCTATAATATAGTGATAATTTTGTTGCCACCTTATATATATATATATATATATATATATATATATATATATATAGATCCAAAAGATGAGGCAGCACTCCAGCTTCTTGTAAATAGTGAACCCTCTTTATTTACCCATTAGCGACGTTTCAACTGCTCATTGCAGTCTTTTTCAAGCAAGAAAAAGACTGCTTGGAAAAGACTGCAATGAGCAGTTGGAACGTCGCTAATGGGTAAATAAAGAGGGTTCACTATTTACAAAAAGCTGGAGTGCTGCCTCATCTTTTGGATCTATGGAATTATGATCGCCTAGCCAGCGGTTTCTGTGGTATTGCACCCAAAGTCTTTTGCTGTGCTGCTATTTTTCTTTGGATCTTGTGTGTGTATATATATATATATATATATATATATATACATATTTATATATATATATATTGTGGCAATGTGAACACTGATGTGTGCGGTGAAGCCCCGGGGAAACCTTCAGACAGGGCTGTTGTTTGCACCGAGAGCGTGTCACCAAGGTGCCCAGCCCTGGTGGAGTGAAAGCCCCAAGTTAAGTCGCCACTAAGCTAGTTGGTGGTCACTAAAATAATTAGTATAGCTGGCTCCAGCTAGTTCCAGGGCGGGCTTTTACTGGGAACAGGTAATGTGCTGGGTGGGTGCCTGTTCCCCATGCTCCAGTCTGTGGTTTCGGACATGTTCGTGTCCATTTAGTCCTGCTGCTGGACAAGGTGTGTCCCACTCTGGAGAGAGTTTGGGAAACAGAGTCTGGCAGAGGCTCTGTGTGAGTGGTCTAAGCCAGGTTGGCTGAGGGGCCACGAGGCTAGGCGATAGCCTGAACTTTGGGGATGCAGTGACGCCTGCGGGTACAAGGGTCACAAGGGCAGAGTAGGGAAGACTACTGGGCCACACTCCGCAAAGGCACTAGACTTGCTACAGTCGGGAGGCTGCTTGACTGCATGGGTGGAAATGCCGTATGTTGCTACCGTGTGTGAACGATGTTTGTTCAGTGAGGTAGGACTATCCCTGTTTAGTTAGAGCCCAGACGGGCAAGATGTTTTATTTTGTATTTTTGTTATCTTTGCTATGCCGTGTTCCACAATAAAAGCAATGTTTGGCCCCTAAAGCTGTGGTGGACGACAATCTTTGTGCAAATGATCCCCGAGACCAGAGCTAATTGTCACTACCAGAGTTTTGAGGAGTTCTCATAGCTCTGTTTCTCCGCCCCTGTGATGAGGTCTTTACTTTCATTTTTACTCCTTTCCCTCTTCCCAGCTGTTCCTTCTCTGATTGATTCCTCTTCCTTTAAATCACCCCTCTTCCTGTTTCACCTTGTGGGTTATATTTCTCATCTTGAGTTGTGTCAGCCGCTGGAGTATCTACACTGCTGTGGTCTCTTTACTCTGGACGTGTGTTTTGCTGAAGCAAGCAACATCGGATATTGTCTGCTGAGATTGGATCTGTCTTCACTGCTGCTGCAGCCCCTACAGATAAGTTTGCAGACATTGTTGGTTTTGTTTATTTGCTGACTGGATCCGAGGCGACCCCGCTTCCGTCCGTATACTGAGCAGGGAGCCGGTGGCCGTGCCCCCCCCCCTTTATCATAGGGGTTTCAGGTCTCACTCAGCCTTAGGTACACGGGCATGCCTCGACCCACCATCAGGGTCTGGGCATGTGCATAGCAGCGCAGGGAGAGCTCTTAGGGTCTGACAGGGGTTACCTTTTATGCTCCCTAGTTTGGATCCGCTCAGTAGCTTGTGCACTGATTGTACTCCTGTTGTTCGCATATACTCGTGACATTATAACCCGCCTTAACCGTCTTTTGACATGAATCCGCTTTCTGACCTGGTTGACCGCATGCAGGGTCTTTCTTTGGAAGTAGCAGATCTCTGTCAATCTATGACTCAGCTTCAGGCATCTGGGTCTGCTAGCGTCCATGGAGTTTGTTGCGAGCCGAAGGTCTCACTTCCGGAGACGTTCTCCGGGGGCAGTGAGAATTTTGTTCGCTTCAGAGAGGCTTGCAAACTTCATTTCCGCTTGCTTCCCCATTCCTCTGGTGATGAGGAGCAGAGGGTGGGGAGCATCATCTCCCTGCTCAGGGGTAATGCTCAGACTTGGGCTTTTTCGCTGCCATCGGGGCACTCCCCTTCGATCGGTGGATGGATTTTTGTGGCCCTCGGGCAGATATATGATGACCCGGATCGTGTTGCTCTGGCTGAATCTAGCTTACGTTCTTTATGCCAGAACAAACTGTCTGCTGAGCTTTATTGTTCTGAATTTCGGAGATGGGCAGCTGATTCAGGTTGGAATGATGCGGCACTCCGGAGTCAGTTCTGTCATGGTCTCTCAGAGAGATTAAAAGATGCATTTGCTTTCCATGAGATACCAACCTCCTTAGAGTCTGCTATGTCTCTAGCGGTACACCTGGACAGGCGCCTTAGAGAAAGAGAGGAGACTTCTCTTCCCTGCCATTTTCAGCCTAGGGGCAGTGGGGCGGACTCATTCAATGTGCAGGGGCCTCATCCTGCCTCGCTCCCCTCTGAGGAGGGGGCTATGCAGCTGGGTCGACTTGCCCCTGATAAAGGAGGATTTAGTCCTCAGAGAATGATGTGTTTCTGTTGAGGGGGCATTGGTCATTTGGCAAATGTTTGCCCCTCTGGGAGATTCATGAATTTTGCTGAGGGTGATAATAAAAGAAAAACCTCAAAAGGTAAACAAAAAATCTCAAGGTTTGCTCCATCTGCTACCCTGGGCAAAGTTGATGTGGGGATAGATGCTTTTCCCTTGGCCTTCACTTCCCGTTTTCTCCTATCTGCCAGGGTGGCGCTAAGGAGCAAAGTCATTTCTTATGAAATTTTTGTTGATAGTGGAGCGGCCGTCAATCTTATTGACAATCCATTTGTAGCCATGCATGGTTTTCAGGTTTGCACATTAGAAAAGGATATACCTGATTTTGCTATTGACTCTGCTCCACTCTCGCAAAAGATCCCTAAAGGGCATAGTTCACAATATCCGATTGACTGTGGGTGATGCTCATGTGGAGGATATATCTTGTTTTGTCCTTAGCGGATTGCCTACTCCTCTAGTGTTGGGTTACCCTGGCTCACTAGACATAACCCCGCTATTGATTGGCAAGCAAGGCAAATAATTGAATGGAGTGAGTTTTGTAGAGAGAATTGTCTCACGGCGACTTTTGCAGAGGTTACTACTAAGACTGTGCCATCATTTCTCTCTGAATTTTCGGACGTATTTTCGAGAGTGGTTTTCAGGAGCTACCTCCTCACCGGGAGTATGACTGTCCCATTAATCTCATTCCCGGCGCCAAGCTACCAAAGTCACGCCTGTACAATCTCTCCCAACCAGAAAGAATCGCTATGCGTACCTATATCTTTGAGTCTGGGTAAGGGGCATATCCATCCCTCAAAATCACCTGTTGCCGCTGGGTTTTTTTGTTAAAAAAAGATGGCTCTTTAAGACCTTGCCTAGATTTTAGGGAGCTGAACCGTATCATGATTCGGGATTCCTATCCACTTCCTCTCATCCCAGACCTCTTCAATCAAATTGTTGGGGCCAAGGTTTTTTCCAAATTGGATTTGAGAGGCGCATACAACCTGGTCAGGGTCAGAGAGGGGGACGAATGGAAAACGGGCTTTAATACCCCTGAGGGGCATTTCGAGAATCTTGTTATGCCTTTTGGCTTGATGAATGCTCCGGCCGTCTTTCAGCATTTTGTTAACAGTATTTTCTACTATTTAATGGGAAAATTTGTGTTGGTGTATCTTGATGATATTTAGATTTTTCCCCTGATGTCAAGTCCCATCAGGATCACCTTTGTCATTTTTTGCGGATTCTGCGGGAAAATAAATTATACGCCAAGCTGGAGAAATGTGTTTTTATGGTATCGGAGATTAAATTTCTGGGTTTTCTCCTCTCTGCTTCTGGTTTTCGCATGGACCCGGAGAAGGTCTGTGCTGTGCTTGAATGGGAGCTTCCTGGGAATCAGAAGGCACTGATGCGATTTCTGGGTTTTGCTAACTATTACAGAAAGTTTATTTTGAATTATTCCTCTGTTGCCAAGCCGCTCACTGATATGACAAAAAGGGGGCAGATTTTTCCTCTTGGTCGGGGAGGCGCTTACAGCTTTTTCTAAGATTAAAGAAAGTTTTGCGTCTGCACCCATCTTAGTGCATCCCGATGTCTCTTTACCTTTTATTGTTGAGGTGGATGCTTCTGAGGTGGGTGTGGGTGCGGTTTTGTCCCAGGGTCCCTCTCCTGCCAAATGGCGACCCTGTGCCTTCTTCTCTAAAAAAACTCTCACCTGCAGAGAGAAACTATGATGTGGGAGATAGGGAGTTATTGGCAATCAAATTGGCTTTCAAAGAATGGCGCCATTGGTTAGAGGGGGCCAGGCACCCTGTCACCGTTTTACCGACCATAAGAATCTGGCGTACTTGGAGTCGGCCAGCGTATGAATCTGAGACAGGCCAGATGGTCTCTGTTCTTCTCCAGATTCAATTTTGTGGTCACATTCCGCCCTAGGATTAAAAATGTGAAGGCAGATGCCCCTCTCGCTGTTTTCCGGGAGGGGGAACTCCGAGGACCTGGCTCCCATTTTGGCTGAGGGGGTAGTCGTTTCTGCTCTGTATCCTGATTTGGAGGCCGAGGTCCAGGCTGCCCAGGCAGAGGCACCTGCTCGTTGTCCTTCTGGCAGGTTGTTTGTGCCTCTTGAGTTACGTCACAAGCTTTTTAAGGAGCATCACAAAACTGTCCTTGCTGGTCACCCCGGGAGTAGAGCCATTGTTGATCTCATTACTCGGAGATTTTGGTGGGCGGCTCTTCGTAAGTCAGTGGAGGGTTTTGTGGCAGCTTGTGAGACTTGCGCTCGTGCTAAGGTCCATCGTTCACAGCCTTCAGGTCCCCTCCTCCCCTTACCCATACCTTCCCGTCCTTGGACACACCTGTCCATGGACTTTATCACGGATCTTCCTCGTTCCTCAGGGAAGTCTGTGATCCTGGTGGTGGTGGACCGTTTTAGCAAGATGGCACATTTCATACCCTTCCCTGGATTGCCCAATGCTAAGACGCTGGCGCAAGCTTTTGTCGACCACATTGTTAAATTGCTTGGCATCCCTTCTGACATTGTTTCCGATAGAGGCACGCAGTTTGCGTCCAGATTCTGGAGGGCTTTCTGTTCTAGCCTGGGGGTTCGGCTGTCCTTCTCTTCTGCTTTTCACCCGCAGTCGAATGGTCAGACTGAGCGCGTCAATCAGAATCTGGAGACATATTTGGGCTGTTTTGTGGCAGAGAGTCAGGAGGATTGGTGTTCTTTTCTGTCTCTTGCTGAGTTTGCCTTGTATAACAGTCGTCATGACTCTTCTGATAAGTCACCATTCTTCGGTGCATATGGGTTTCATCGGCAGTTTGGGACATTCTCGGGAGGGGCCCTTCTGGTTTGCCTGAGGAGAAGAGATTTACCAGAATGTTGTGAATCCCACCAACAATTACAGCTGCGCAACGATACGGGATGGTACACATCCTAAAAATACAATCAAAAATAAAACTAATAAGAAGAGGGACTTGGCAGTTCGGGACAACAGTAGTGAAGAGGGCTTACCGACCTTTGTACTGATGTACAGCAGACAGTTTGAGAAAATCCGTAAGATCATACAGGGCTGCATCCCATTTTATAGGATAAGATTTTGTATGATTCTTTAAAGTCGGGATGCTGCATTGTACCCAGAAAGTCTCCCATTATAGCACATTCACTTTCCCCTTCACTTTATAAATCACAGAAAACACGTACAAATACCTGGCTAAAATACACAGGCTTTGCAAAATGTGGGAGCAATCCCTGCAAGACATGCAAATATGTCACTAGTATCAAGGAATTCCAGGATTCAAATCATTCCACCACTTTCCATATAAAAAACTACATCAACTGCAATACAGCTGGTGTAGTATATGTGGTGAGATGTACAGCTTGTGATGTATGTGGGGAGCACCACCAGAAAACTTAAGAACCGAATCCTGGAACATCTTAATTATATAGAAAATCCCAAAGCTCTTAGGCCTCTTTCACACGGGTGTCATGTTTGACGCCCGGATAAGAGGCGGGTGCGTTGCGGGAATATGTGCATTTTTCCCGCGCGGGTGCAAACGTTTGCAACAGGTTTTGCACGCGCGTGAGAAAAAACGCCATGTTTGGTACCCAACCCGAAGCCGACTTCATCACTGAAGTCCGGTTTCGGGTCTACTGGAGAATTGATTATTTCCCCTTATAACATGGTTATAAGGGGAAATAATAGCATTCTTAATAAAGAATGCATTGTTAAATGAAGGGGTTAAAAATAATAAAAGTTAACTTACCTTTGCCACTTGATCGCGTAGTCGCGATCTGTCCTCTCTTTCCCTGCAGCATTTATGATCTAAAGGACCTGTGATGACGTCACATCACATGGTCCAATCACATGGTCCAATACCATGGTAAGATGGACCATGTGATTGGACCATGTGATGTGACGTCATCACAGGTCCTTTAGATCATAGATGCTGCAGGAAAGAGAGGACAGATCGCGACTACGCGATCAAGTGGCAAAGGTAAGTTAACTTTATTATTTTTAACCCCTTCCTCTTCATTTAACAATGCATTCTTTATTAAGAATGCTATTATTCCCTTATAACCATGTTATAAGGGAAATAATAGAGATTGGGTCCCGTTGCTAAGCAACAATGCGGGAAAATCGCAACGCATCCGCACTTGGTTGCGGATGCTTGTGATTTTCCGCAGCCCCATTCACTTCTATGGGGCCTGCGTTGCGTGAAAACGCAGAATATAGAACACGCTGCGATTTTCACGCAACGCAGAAGTGATGCGTGAAAATCACTGCTCATGTGCACAGCCCCATAGAAATGAATGGGTCCGATTCAGTGCGGGTGCAATGCGTCCTCTTTCACCAACATTCACGTAGAACCAATTTTTTCAAGCATTTGCCATAGAAAAGGTAACTAATCCCGTTAGGAGTGGTGATTTCAGTAAAAAACTGCATTTAAGGGAGGCTTTTGGATCTTCTGCTTAAATACTCGCATGCCATCAGGTTTGAATCTGAAAAAGAACTGATGTACATTTATCAATAGCTCTTGAGTGTTATTTGTGTATCTCTGAACATGTTTTTGGATTTTCTCTGTTATTTCCCATTTTTGTATGTAAGTGCAATTCACACAATGCAGTTTTTGAACACATTGTGATACCAACATGATTTTTCTTGGATCACATAGAGTTAAATTTAGTGAGCTCCGGTCGTCACTGACATATGTGTATGAACCTTTGATTATTTTAATTAGTAACAGCCAGTGCCAGTCTCTGTGACCAATAGCATTTGAATCTCCCCCAAAGGTCAAATGGGGTGGGTTTTTCTCTGTCTTATAAAAGGTCCGTACACAGACTGACACATTGTTACGACTAAGGACGTACAGTCCGAAACGCGTCAATGTTTTATCGCATCTGTAATGGAATCTGTTTGTGTATGAACACGTACTAATAAAGAAGGAACCTGATTTTACTCTACACAGCCGTGCCGGAGCCATTCTGTTTTTTTTTCTCGGATTCCTGGGTACTTGTTGGCAAAGGTCTCTTGTGTTTCCTTAATTGATCTGCTTTGCACATAGCCTTCCACAATCACTATTCATTATTGCAGGAAGAACACCATCTTTCTGACACAATAGGCCACTTTTATCAAACTGAATAATAAATCTATCTTAGCTGCCCATAGCAACCAATTAGAACTAAGCTTTCAGTTCCTACAGGGCTGGAAAGTTGAGCTCTGATTGATTTCAATGGGTAACTAAGACAGATTTATTATTAGGCAGTGTGATTTGGAGATAGTGGAGGTGTGGCTACTTTTTCGTGTGTCTCTGTGTATATATATATATATATAGCAAGGTATTTTAGTGGTCCTTCCCTTTAATTTCTTGTAATGTAGTTATTTTGTTGTTGTCTGATACCTGGCCGCATTCCTAAAGTAGGAAGTAACGGTACATGCATAGTGACCTTTTGGTGGGGGCTATAAGGGACCAGGATGCTGGAAAACACTTAGCTATGTAAAAAAGAGCTCAGCTCCATTAAAGACATCATCAAGGTAAGATATGTTTTGCTACCATTACCTCTCTATGTATCATATGGGCATCGACCGAGTGCCGTGTTGGACACTGGTCAATAGGAGCTGGCTCAATTGTTGATGGATTTAGATGACTGTTATAACTTTTAGGGTTACATGAATCAAAGTATCCCAAGTGGACTTCGATCTGAATTTCAGGGAAAATTCAATTCGCCATGAAGCCGAATTTCCTAGTGCTTCGTGGTAATAAATCTATTTTCCCTGAAATGGCGTAAAAAATTGGAAGATCCCATTAAAAATTTCACCAGCCAGTGTGATGACTTCATCACGCACTGTGCAACATTTAGTGTGGGATCTTCAAACAAGATGGTCACAGCGGGCGGACCTCTTCGCGCTCAAACGAATGAGGTGAGTATTATTATTTTTTAACCCCTGAACATGTTATCTGAAGGGTTCAGTGATGGGGAGGGAGGCACAATCACCGTTTCCTGTCATTTCAAAGACAACTTACAAAGAAAGGCATTTCATGACGAAGTAATTAGTCACAAAGTGAATTTCTTTGTGAAATTTGGCGAAGCAGCCGAATCAAAGTTGATAACTTCGCTCAACACTAATTACTTTATTCTGTATGTTATCTTTGTTTACTGTAAATGTTTATAATCTCTATCATTATATCTTTTATCATTGTTTAATAAACTCTTTATGCACCTAAATTATGTTAAGTCTATTTTTCCCAATGTGATTGGACCATGTGACCCATTTGACCCAGTGACGTCACGGAATGTCCTTTACCCCCAGCTGAAGACAGAACAGGAGACCGGCAGCTATGCACTCATATTTTTAACCCTTAATCACCCATTTTACTTTGCATTCTGTATTTATAATGCTACTATTTTCCCTTATAACCATGTTATAAGGGAAAATAATAAAGATCGGGCCCCCATCCCGATCGTCTCCTAGCAACCATGTGGGAAAATCGCACTGCATCCGCACTTGCTTGCAGATGCTTGCGATTTTTCTGCAGCCCCATTCACTTCTATGGGGCCTGCGTTGCGGGAAAAATATAAAGAATATCGAACATGCTGCGATTTTCACGCAACGCAAAAATGATGCAGGAAAATCACTGCTCATGTACACAGCCCCATTAAAATGAATGGGGCCAGATTCAATGCGGGTGCAATGCGTTCACCTCACGCATTGCACCAGTGCGGAAATTACGCCCGTGTGAAAGGTGCCTTACGTTTTTATAATGTTTTATGTATGCTATATAATGCAAATAGGTGTTAAATGCGCATGGCCAGTGCTAAATGAAGTTCTTCCTCTGAGAATGTGTAGTGTTTCACCTCCGCATATACGGTCTGGCACAGGGGCTGACTGGCAACTTTTGGCCCAAGGGGCAAGTAACACCCAGAGGCCCGCTGAGCCCCCCTCTACTTCCTGATTCTCTGTCACAAGAGGATGGGCGGGGAGCTGCGGGAGGAGAGCACAGCCTCCTTTGACAGCATTGACAGCTATCTCCACCCCCACACCTCCGCTCTCCTGATCTGTCACAGGAGGCTGAGCATTGCGGAGAGGATAGATGTTGGCCACTCACAGCGCTCATAGCCCCCCCTTACGTGCCAGTTGTCCCCCCTTATGTGCCAGTAGCCCCCCTTATGTGCCAGTAGCCATCCCCCCTTATGTGCCAGTAGCCGCCCCCCTTATGTGCCAGTAGCCGCCCCCCTTATGTGCCAGTAGCCTCCCCCCTTATGTGCCAGTAGCCGTCCCCCTTATGTGCCAGTAGCCGTCCCCCTTATGTGCCAGTAGCCGTCCCCCTTATGTGCCAGTAGCCGTCCCCTTATGTGCCAGTAGCCGTCCCCTTATGTGCCAGTAGCCGTCCCCTTATGTGCCAGTAGCCGTCCCCCTTATGTGCCAGTAGCCGTCCCCTTATGTGCCAGTAGCCCCCTTATGTGCCAGTAGCCCCCTTATGTGCCAGTAGCCCCCTTATGTGCAGTAGCCCCCTTATGTGCAGTAGCCCCCTTATGTGCCAGTAGCCCCCCTTATGTGCCAGTAGCCCCCTTATGTTCCAGTAGTCTCCCTTATGAGCCAGTAGTCCCCCTTATGTGCTAGTAGCCCTCCTTATGTGCCAGTAGTCCCCCTTAAGTGCCAGTAGTCCCCCTTAAGTGCCAGTAGTCCCCCTTAAGTGCCAGTAGTCCCCCTTAAGTGCCAGTAGTCCCCCCTTAAGTGCCAGTAGTCCCCTTAAGTGCCAGTAGCCCCCTTATGTGCCAGTAGCCTCCCCTTATGTGCCAGTAGCCCCTCTTATGTTCCAGTAGTCCCCCTTATGTGCTAGTAGCCCTCCTTATGTGCCAGTAGTCCCCCTTATGTGCCAGTAGTCCCCTTAAGTGCAAGTAGTCCCCCTTAAGTGCCAGTAGTCCCCTTATGTGCCAGTAGACCCCCCTTATGTGCCAGTAGCCCTCCTTATGTGCCAGCAGTCTCCCCCTCCCCACCTTATCATGTGCCAGTAGAACCCCCCCTCACCTTATCATGTGCCAATAGAATCCCCCCTCACCTTATCATGTGCCAGTAGAATCCCCCCCTCACCTTATCATGTGCCAGTAGAATCCCCCACCTTATCATGTACCAGTAGAATCCCCCCTCACCTTATCCTGTGCCAGTAGAATCCCCCTCACCTTATCATGTGCCAGTAGAATCCCCCTCACCTTATCATGTGCCAGTAGAATCCCCCCTCACCTTATCATGTGCCAGTAGAATCCCCCTCACCTTATGTGCCAGTAGAATCCCCCTCACCTTATCATGTGCCAGTAGAATGACATCATCACGCCGCCTGCACCAGCCTCTGATAGGCTGCCAGCCTAGTGCTGGCAACCTATCAGAGGAACAGGTAGTGGACATGCCTCTCCCTGCTCTGCCGCAGCACAGACATCTGTATCGCTGTCCTGAGGACGGCGAAGCAGATGACTATGGAGATGAACGCTTCCACAGTGGAAGCGTTCATCTCCCTGTGCCCTACCGCCGGCCGGCCGCCCCCACTTGTCACCGGGGCCGCGGCAGAGCACATGCACACCCCAAAGGCCGGCCCTGGGTGACACTACGGGGGCCATTTACAGAGGCAACAGAGGGGTCCGGGGGGCAATTGCCCCCCTGCCCCCCAGCCCAGTCTGCCCCTGCCTCTGTCATCATAGGGGCATAATTTATCAGTAGCACAAACACCCGAGGCTGTAGTTTCCAGGACTGGCAACTTCAGCTGTTTTCAGGTGCTGCCCAAGTTAAGGTGTGGTAAAACACAGCTTTTGGTGGCCTGTCTGCCACCCAACAAGAAAAGACCACCACCTACCATGCTGAACAAGACCTTGCTGCTCACACTACTGTTGTCTGTGGCTGGATCACAAAGGTAATCGTAAGCCCAAGACAACCTGCAGCACACCAACCAACCAGTAGGGCTGATGACCTTACAACGACCTACAGACCAGTGAGTGGGGGAGGTCCTAGTATCAAAGCTCCACCCATAGACAATGTTATGTCCTACAACCACTGAAAATAGGCTATAAAACCTGCATTCAGGAGTGTGAATACACTGTCAATCCCTCATATATCAACACAGAGGAAGGAGGGGTAAGAGACTGTGCCAGACAAAGTTACAAAGACTGGACTTTTAGTAAAAGTGGCTGAAAACAATTAAAGTTCACATCTGCAGTGCCTTGAAAAAGTATTCATACCACTTGAACTTTTCAAAAAAATGTCATGTTCCACCCAGAACAGGCTTGGGATGTTATGTGATAGACCAACACAAAGCAGCAAGTATGTGTGAGGTGAAAAGAAAATGATACATGAGTTTTCAAACATTTTAAAAAATAAAAATCTGGGATGTGTGATGTGCATTTGATATTCAGCCCCTCTGGGTCAATCATTTGTATGATCACGTTTTGGGGTATGTCGCTACCAGCTTTGTATATCTAGAGGCTGACATTTATGTCTATTCTTTAATTTTCAAGTCTTGCCACAGATTTTAAATGGGATTTAGGTCAGGACTTTGACTGGACCATTCTAACACATGAATATGCTTTGATCTAAACCAGGCATGCTCAACCTGCGGCCCTCCAGCTGTTGCAAAACTACAACTCCCAGCATGCCTAAACAGCCTACAGCTATCAGCCTACAGCTGGGCATTGTGGGAGTTGTAGTTTTACAAAAGCTGGAGGGCCGCAGGTTGAGCATGCCTGATCTAAACCATTCGATTGTAGCTACGGCTGTGTGGTTGAAGTTGTTGTCCTGCTGGAGGGTGAACCGCAACCCCAGTCTCAAGTCTTTTGCAACCTCTAACAGGTGTTCCTGCAGGATTGCCAGTATTTAGCTCTATCCATCTTCCCATCAACTCTGACCAGTTTCCCTGTCCCTTCTGAAGAATAGCATCTCCACAACATGATGCTGCCACCACCATGTTTTACAATGGGGATGGTGTGTTCAGTGGTGTATACAGTGTTAGTTTTCCACCACGCATAGTCCCTGATTTATCATACTTTCACTCCAGAAAAGGGCTTTTTGCGACTTTTTGGGCTGGCTTGCGCAAAACTCTGCAACTTTTTGCATTTTTACACCACTCACTCCAGTTTTGTAATGTGGGTGCGAAAGTGGGTGTGATTAGTTATGTTAATGAGTTCACTCCAGATTTATCATTGAGGAGGATGAAGTAGGATAACTGGAGTAGCTTCGTTAGACAAAAGTGTTAGGTCTAAGGATAAGGATAAGACAAATTTATCAAGTAACATAAGACATTTGATGAGTGTGGCATAAAGTACTCCAACACAGACTCAAACAAAACTGACTTTACATTTCCCCTTCATGATAAATTTCCCCCATAGTGTTTTGCATTTAGGCCAAAAAGTTAAACTTTGGTCTCATCTGACTAGATCACCTTCTTCAACATGTTTGCTGTGTCCCCTACATGGCTTGTAGAATTGTAAATGGGACCTCTTATGGCTTGCTTTTAAAAATGGCTTTCTTCTTCCATAAGACGATCACCATATTTGGGGAGTACATGACTAGTTGTCCTGTGCACAGATTCTCCCATCTGAGCTGTGGATCTCTGCAACTTCTCCAGAGTGACCGTGGGCTTCTTGGTTGCTTCTCTTATTAGTGCTCTTCTTGCCTAGACTTCAACGGGTGTGGACCCACTGTGCCACTTACTGGTTTGACTTTGGTCCAAACTTGGAATCTAAGTGTCCCCCTGGTATTCACCCTTTATCCTGCTCCTGGATGCAGAAGCTGGTCTTAGCTGCAGGGGAGACACGCAAGAGTGGTTCTGGTTTAGTTGCAGCTGGCCGGGCCGACCAGAACGCCACGATGCAAGCACTGGGGATACAGGCAGGTGGAGCGAGCTGTCTCTGGATGAAGGATGCAAAGCAGCAGAGTCAGATAAAACAGAACTGAGTTGGTGATTAAGCAAAGCTGGAGCTGTTAGAACAGCATAGCTGAATAGTTCAGGTGCAGTGGGTGTGACGAGCTGCACAGCAGACAGAGGTGTGGTCGACAATCCGAATCGTATACTTGAGAGCAGCAAGGTACAGGAGGATAAGACAGAGACGAGGTCAGGATTCGGGGGATGGTCGGAAACGGGAAACAACTCAGGAACGAGTAGCAACCTTCGCTGTAGAAACTACAATATTGCTCAGGCATCACAGGAAGGGGAAAGCACCCTTATATAGGTGGTGCCTGGCAAGGATTGGAGAGCAGAGCCTTGCGTGCAGTATGCCTGACGTACATAGCAGGATGCGCTGCATGCTGGTGGCTGCCAACTGCCATTCTTAGAGTAGCCCCCTCTTACGCCCCTTGGTCCTGAAATGCTGAAAAAAATCTTTTGAGAAGATTCGGAGCATGTACATTTTCCTCAGGCTCCCAGGAATGTTCCTCAGGACCATAATTCTTCCAGTCTACATGAAAGTACCTCTTGCCACCAACTACCTTGAAATCGAGGATGTTCTGTGCTTCAAATTCAGATTCTTCGCCAGCAGGAACGGATGTAATGGTGGGAAGGGGTCTAAAAAGGAGTTAAGGACAAATGGTTTCAGGAGAGACACATAGTTGATACACTACAGGATCTCAAATGGACCCAGAAACGAGGGAGCAAATTTGTAACAAGGTACCTTTATGCGGATGTTCCAGAAGGAAAGCCAGACTTTGTCGCCAGGAAAGGAGGCGGTCTACGTCTGGTAACTGCATTTCTCTTCATACGGGTAACTACCTGAGAGATAGAGTCCTTAGTCTCCAGATGCTGAGGAAGTCTCTGAATAAAAAATTTGCAGCTGGTACTTCAGAAGATGTAGACAGGGGTAATGGAGCACGGGGATGAAGTCCAAACACTATATAGAAGGGAGAAGAGCCCGTAGATTATCCTGAATGGTTGTTGTAAGAAAATTCTGCCCAAGGCAGGAGCCGAACACGGTCATCATGCTGCACAGAAACAAAGTGACTCAGGTAGTTCTCCAAGATCTGGTTAACTCGTTCTACTTGCCCATTAGACTGAGGATGGAAACCAGAAGAGAAATCCAACTTGACCTCAAGTAGCCCACAGAGCGCTCGCCAGAAGTAAATTGTACCCCATGATCAGAGACAATGTGCAGAGGTAGACCATGAAGGCGGAAGATGTGTTCCACAAACAGAGAGGCCAATCGACTAGCAGAAGGCAATCCAGGAAGCAGAACAAAATGTGGCTTCTTAGAAAATCTGTCTACCACAATCCAGATTACGGAACAGCCAGCAGAGGACGGGAGATCTGTGATAAAGTCCATAGCGATGTGCTCCCAGGGGACCTCCGGAATGGGTAACGGAAATAACAAGCCAGTGGGTTTTGTACGGGAAACCTTGTTGCAGGCACAGGAGGTAAGGTGGACACAAATTCTCGGACATCTTTAGGCAAAGTTGGCCACCAATAGCGACGGAACAACAAATCAAGGGTCTTACACACCCGGGTGACCAGCATACTTGGAGCAATGTCCCCAAGAAAGCAGCCTCTTCCTCTTGGCTTGTGGGACAAAATTCTTCCCATGCGGAATGTCTCTCACACGGACTGGCACCACAGAAACCAGACAAGACGGATCTACGATATGCTGAGGTTCTTCAATCAGATCCGCTGGGTCAAAAGAACGGTAAAGAGCATCAGCCTTTATATTTTTATCAGCCGGTCGGAAATGCAGATGAAAGTTGAATCTGGCAAAGAAAAGTGCCCATCGAGCCTGACAAGGATTTAGACGCCGTGCAGACTGTAAATATGTCAGATTCTTGTGGTCAGTGTATATCACCACAGGATGCAGAGCCCCTCCAGGAAGTATCTGCAGTCCTCCAGGGCCATCTTGATAGCAAGCAGCTCTCTATCACCGATAGAATTGTTTCTTTCCGCAGATGAGAATAGCTTGAAGAAGAAGCCACATGAGGCAAATCTCCCTTTGGAGTTCCTTTTTAGCAGGGTGGCACCTGCTCCAATAGAGGAGGCATCCACTTCAAGGAAGAACTGTTTGGAGGTATACGGATGACGGAGAACGGGATAAGCGGAAAATCAGTCTTTGAGATGCAGGAAAGCAGACTCTGCCTCAGGGGTCCACTTCCTAGCATCCACACATTTCTTCGTCTGAGCAGAGATAGGAGCAGTAAGGGAAGAGAAGTTAGGGACGAGCTATCTATAGAAGTTGGCAAACCCCAAGAACCTTTGAATGGCATGGAGACCTTGAGGACGAGGCTAGTTCAGAACGGCAGAGAACTTGTCGGGATCTATTTACAGACCAGAGCAGGAGACAATGTATTCCAGGAAGGGTAACTGCTCAAAGACACTTTTTTTTAGCTTAGCATACAAACCATTCTCCCTTAATCGCTGGAGAACAAGGCACACTTGTTTCCGGTGAGTGGGCAAGTCGGGGGAGTTGATGGGAATATCATCGAGATACACTACTACACAGTTATACAGCAGGTCCCCGAAGATGTCTTTCACGAATTCTTGAAAGACCGCGGGGGCATTCCATAAGCCGAAAGGCATGACTAGGTACTCGTAGTGGCCATCACGGGTATTGAACGCCGTCTTCCATTCGTCGCCCTCATGCATTCGGATCAGGTTATACGCACCCCGCAGATCAAATTTAGAAAATATCTGGGCACCACGGATACGGTCGAACAGTTCAGAAATCAAAGGCAGAGGGTACTTGTTCTTGACCGTGATCTTGTTCAGCCCACAATAATCTATGTACGGACAGAGTGACCTGTATTTATTTGCCACAAAGAAGAAACCGTCTCCCGATGGAGAGGTAGGCTTCCTGATAAATCCCTTCTTGAAGTTTTCTTTAACATACACTGCCAAAGCCTGAGTCTCGGGCAGGGATAATGGATAGACCCTTCCGCGAGGTGGAGAAGTTCCAGGTAGAAGATCGATCGGGCAGTTATAAGACCGATGGGGTAGTAACGTTTCAGCCCTTTTCTTATAGAAAACGTCCTCATATGCCACATATTGCGGAGGCAGACCAGACAAATTCATATGGACTGGGCGAGGAGAAGTTGGACGAAAAGCAGACAGACAGGAAGAATGGTACTGAGGACCACAGTGGAGAATATCCCCCGTGTGCCAGTCTATGATGGGAGAATGTTGCTTTAGCCATTGCAATCCCAGAAACACTGGGTCCGTGGAATCCGGCAGGACATAGAAGGATATCTCCTCAGAATGTAACACCCTGACGTGGAGTTTGACGGGAGCAGTGACGAACTGAATAGGTATGGGCAGGGGTTGTCCATTTACAATAGTAGCCAACAGAGGCTTCGCCAGACGAGTAGTTGATAGCTGGCGCTGGTTAACCAAGGCTTGATTAACGAAATTATCAACTGCGTCGGAGTCCAGGAAGGCAGGTACAGATACACAGTTTTTTTTTTCTGAGGACAAGACTACAGAAATAAGAAGCTTGGGAGAATTGTGTCTTTCGCCTAGGGTCACTTCGCCCATGGAGCCTAGGCGCAGAAGTTTTTCCCCTTCAGGGGACAGGTACAAATAATGTGACCTTTTCGACCACAGTAGAAGCACAAGTTTTCTGCTTGCCGCCGTTGACACTCCAAGTAAGTGAGCTTCAGGCGCTCCACCTGCATAGGCTCTCAGGTGGAACCGCAGCAGGAGTCAGACCAGGCCGCTGGAAGACAGGTGCGAGTCTAGATGTCCGCCTCACACTTGTGGCTTGAGAGAAGCATTCTCAAAATCGCATGTCAATACATGTGGCCAATGAGTCTAAAACATCCAAAGAGACGGGAAGGTCCATTCCAGCAAGTTCATCTTTAATTCAGTCACTAAGACCCTCCCAGAATACAGCTTGTTGGGCTTCATCATTCCAGGACAGTTCTGCGGACAGAGTACGGCACTGGATAGCGTATTGTCCCACTGTCATTGCGCCTTAATGCAGACGAAGTAGAGCAGAAGCTGCAGACGATGCACGACCAGATTCCTTAAGCACAATACGAAAGACAGTTAGGAAGGTCTGGAGGTTTGCAGTCTCATGTTCGCCTCGCTCCCATATGGGATTAGCCCAGGCTAGGGCCTCTCCAGAGAGCAGGGAGACTAAAAAAGCTACTTTAGCACGATCAGACTGGAACTTGTCCCCAGTAAGCTCAAAAGGGATCAGGCACTGATTCAGGAACCCTCTGCAGGCTTTTGGATCGCCACTGTAACGTGGAGGCAAAGGTAGCTGGACAGCAGTCGTGCCATGGTGTGTAAACGATGCAACAGGATTTGAAGTAGTTGCTGGGATCTGTGGTGCAGCAGGAGCAGAAGTAGGTAGAGCATCAAGACATGCAGAAATTGTGTTCAGACACTGCAGCAGGACATCTTGGCGTTCGTTCTGGCGTTGTAGCTCTTGGTACAAATATTGCACCACAGGCTTGGACTTGCCAGTGGGGTCCATGGCCTAAGCAAACTTTAACGCTTCAACGGGTGTGGACCCGCTGTGCCACTTACCGGTTTGACTTTGGGCCAAACTTGGGAGCGGAATCTAAGTGTCCCCCTGGTCTTCACCCTTTATCCCGCTCATGGATGCAGAAGCTGGTCTTTGTTGCAGGGGAGACACCAGGTCGCCACCGCAAGAGTGGTCCCAGTTAAGTGGCAGCTGGCCGTGCCAACCAGAATGCCCCGATGCAAGCACCGGGGATACAGGCTGGTGGAGCGAGCTGTCTCTGTATGAAGGATGTACAGCAGCAGAGTCAGATGAAGAATAGCTGAGTTGGTGATTAAATAGAGCTGGAGCTGTTAGAACAGAAGAGCTGAGTAGCTCAGGTGCAGCGGGTGTGACGAGCGGTTTGCAGTGCTTTCTGCGGGGATAAGAGACTAAATGCTCCACCAAGTGTTAGCTTTTAACACCCCTTGCAGCCCCCAATCATATTGTGGCTGTGGGGGTGCAGGGGGTGTGGTTGCGGGCGGCGCAGGCAGTGCGGGGGCCAGGAGTTGCGTCAGGCGGGATCGCAATAGGGATCCCCAGCCCGCCTTCTCTGTAATGTTTCCCTGGTGGTCCAGTGGTTTTAGCAGAGTGTCAGCGCATTGCTGACACTCTGCTAAAAACTGCTGACATCTGTGCTGCAGATGTCAACAGTTTTAACCCCTTCCATGCCACGGTCAGTATGGACCGCTGTATGGAAAGGGTTAACATGGAGGGAGCTGCCTCCCTCTCCCATCATGGGGGCTGCTGTGCCTTTGCAGCCCCCCAACAGGATGGAATCACAGAGGGAGGGGGCTCCCCTCCCTTCCCATCACCCGCTGCTCTGTTCTTGCAGCGTGTGATGGTTACCATGGCAGCAGGACGTTTTCAGAGTTGTCTTGCTTGCCATGGTACTGTAAGTCTAATCAGAATTCTGCTAAAGGCAAAAGTCTGATTAGACTATGTAAAGTAAAAAAAAAAACAGTACAGTACACTATATGGTGTACGGTACTGTATTAGATAGACACCAGATCCACTGGATCCACAAGATCCAAGTGGGTCTGGGTAAAAAACAAATAGGTATCGCCGCGTCCGTAAAAACCTGTTCTATAAAAATATCACATGACCTAACCCCTCAAGTAAATACCGTAAAAAAAAAAAAAAAACGGTGCAAAAAAAAACATTTTTTGTCAACTTACATCACAAAACGTGTAATACCAAGCGATCAAAAAGTCATATGCACCCCAAAATAGTGCCAATGAAACTACCATCTCATCCCGCAAAAAATGAGACCCTACCAAAGATAATCTCCCAAAAACTTAAAAAAACTATGGCTCTCAGAATATGGAGACACTAAAACATGAGTTTTTTTTTGTTTCAAAAATTATATTGTGTAAAACTTACATAAATAAAAAAGTATACATATTAGGTATCCCCGCATCCGTAATAACCTGCTCTATAAAAATATCACATGATCTAACCCCTCAGATGAACACCGTAAAAAAATTTAAATAAAAACGGTGTAAAAAAAGCCATTTTTTGTTACCTTACATCACAAAAAGTGTAATACCAAGCGATCAAAAATTCATACGCACCCCAAAAGAGTGCCAATCAAACCGTCATCTCATCCCACAAAAATCAAACCCTACCCAAGATAATCGCCCCAAAACTGAAAAAACTATGGCTCTCAGACTATGGAGACACTAAAACATGATTTTTTTTTGTGTAAAACTTACATAAATAAAAGAAAGTATACATATTAAGTATCACCGCGTCTGTAATAACCTGCTCTATAAAAATACCATATGATCTAACCTGTCAGATGAATGTTGTAAATAAAAAAATTTAAAAAATGGTGCCAAAAGATCTATTTCTTGTTACCTTGCCTTCTAAAATGGGGTCACTTTTTTGGAGTTTCTACTCTAGGGGTGCGTCAGGGGGCATGGTGTTAAAAACCAGTCCAGCAAAATCTGCCTTCCAAAACCGTATGCCATTCCTTTCCTTCTGCGCCCTGCCGTGTGCCCGTACAGCAGTTTACAATCACATATGGGGTGTTTCTGTAAATTACAGAATCTGGGAAATAAATATTAAGTTTTGATTGGCTGTTAACCCTTGCTTTGTAACTGGAAAAAAAATTAAAATGGAAAATCTGCCAAAAAGTGAAATTTTATCTCTATTTTCCATTATTCTTGTGGAACACCTAAAGGGTTAACAAAGTTTGTAAAATCCGTTTTGAATACCCTGAGGAGTGTAGTGTCTAGAATGGGGTCATTTTTGGGTGGTTTCTATTGTGTAAGCCTCATAAAGTGACTTCAGACCCGAACTGGTCCTTACAAAGTGGGTTTTTGAAAATTTCAGAAAAATGTCAAGATTTACTTCTAAACGTCTAAGCCTTGTAACATCCCCAAAAATAAAATATCATTCCCAAAATGATCTAGACATGAAGTAGACATATGGGGAATGTAAAGTAAAGTGACTATTTTTGGAGGTATTACTATGTATTATAGAAATAAAGAAATTGAAACTTGGAAAATTGCACATTTTTCAATCTTTGTGGTAAATTTTGAATTTTTTATGAATAAAAATGAACTTTTTTACTCCATTTTACCACTGTCATGAAGTACAATATGTGATGAAAAACAGTTTCAGAATGACCTGCATAAGTAAAAGCATTTAAAAGTTATCACCACATAAAGTGACAGTGGTCAGATTTGCAAAAAGTGGCCATGTCCTTAAGGTGAAATAGGGCTGAGTCCTTAAGGGGTTAAGTATTTGGCTTGGTCTCACTAAGTACACCTTAGTTCCCTAGTCAATACTTTTCAATAGGTATTGATTACCTAGTAATTGTAGCTTGCTCTTTGCTCCCCAGGCATTTCAGTGGTGTGGCTAAAACAGATTTTTAAATTTAATAATCAAATGCCGAAGTTATTCACCAAAGTCTTGCGAGACTTCAGTTATAATGAATTTCCCCTCACTGGAGCCTATACATTATAATGCTGTTCGAGACGGATCTCTGTAAAGTATTAAAACAAAGTTACGAGCTAAACAACTTCGGATCTAGGATCTCAAGCTCCCTTCGCTCCTCTAATTATAATGATAATTCAAAAGAGCAATCGTTATTTCTTTTTGTACAATTTGGCCAAATTTGAAAAATCCCAGTGTTGGCCACACAATGTTTCCCTCGTCTCCTCTTTGTTCAGTGGTGTGTTGACTCTTGAACCTGTTACTTAAAACTAGTGTTGAGCGCTTCAAAGTGAAACAAATTAAATTGCATCCGAATTTCAGGAAATATTTGATTTGCCCCAAATCCCCAAATCAAAATTTCCTGTTGCTTCATTTAAACAACCCCCTCCCCTAAAATAGTGGCTACATGTGTTACAAAGTGAAAGTAAGAAGCCCGGGAATGAGATCTGACCCATAATGCCTCACTACCAGCAGTCTAATATATTGGCACCCCACACGCCTTCTCAAGTAGTGAGGGCTCCTCAACCTCAGCAGAAGGAAGCTGTCATTCCTTCCCCTCGTCTATTGTTCCTGATGCTCCTCCTCCTCGTCATGTGTTTCGCCAACAATCGATCACTTAGGCGATTGCAAAGAGACAACGGTATGCGTGCACTCATCCAACAGGGCAAAAGCTGAACATGCACCTGGCCAAGTGGCTGGCGCTACGGTCCCTTCCATTGCATACCGTGGACTCTGAACATTTCAGAGAACTGATGGCTTTGCCCACCCAGGATGGAGAGTTCCAAACCATAATTTCTTCTCTAAAAATACATCACCAACCCTGCTCATGTGTGTTGAGCAGAAGGTGGGCCAGTCGTTGAGACTGTCAGTGTCTGAGTACGCTGATGTGTGGAGCTGTAAGTATGGTCAAGGACAATATATGTCCTTTACAGCCCACTGGGTAAATGTGGTTCCTGCCCAGGCACACAAGCAACTTGGCCAGTTGATGGCAATGCCTCCTCTGCATTATAATTTTGGGTTTACTAGCCAAGGTCCTCCTCTGCCTCTTCATCCTCCAACTTGTCCTCAGCCTCCACTGTAGACACAGTTAAGATTAGTCCTCCAGCATACCACCTATGCAAAGCATAGCTTTTCATGCGGTTATGCACCTGGCCAGCCTGGGCAAACTGAGTCATAACAGACAGGAACTGCTCCACGTCACTAACCAAGAAATCCAACACTGGCTGTCTCCTTGCCAACTGGAGATAGGAACCATGGTCACTGATAACAGTAAGAACGTTCTGTCTGTGCTGCATCAGGGAGGTCTGACTCACGTGCCCTACATGGCACACGTATTCAATCTGGTTGTCACCAGGTTCCTGAAGTCTTTCCCTCAACTGCAAGACACCTTGAAAATGGCTATATTGCCTCATTTGCAATGTTTCCACACATTGGAACGCTACAGTCCACATGTTAAACCGACTGTATTAGTAGATGAAACACTTGACCAATTTCTTGATGATGCAGACGAACAGGACTACTCCCCAGTGTAAATTTGATGTTAAACAAGTGGCAGCTCAGTCATACATGATACATAAGTCATACATCATACATAATACATGGTATTAATGATGTCATTCCACTCTTTCACCTCCTGGAGGGGATGCTGATAAATCTGACTGAC